>OY728126.1:1635888124-1638649791 GCA_963277665.1 Viscum album | reverse complement strand
AATAAATAATAAATAATAAATAATAAATAATAAATAATAAATAACCAGTTACAAATAATATATAATAAATAAATTAAAGTATATTATAAATAATAAATAATAAATAATAAAGGAAACACATGAAAAAGTATGAAAAGACGTGATAAGAGATGAAAAATCATGAAAATGCATGAAAAAGGATGGAGAAGCATTTGAAGAATGAGGTATTAGAAAGAATGAGAACGCATGAAAACTCGTGACAACTCTGGAAAACTCCTTAATAATTCAACATAATCATCATAATAACCCACAAAAAACCATTGATAAAGATAACAAGTCATGGAAACCCAAATAAACAGTAATAAATGGAGCTACCGTTAAAACTCATCAAAACGGTCATAAAGAGACAAAAACATTGGACTCACATTAACGGAGATAACTTAAGATCCGAGAGTCCGTTTTAGATCCGCAACCTATCAAATCAAAGATCCCGAAACGATCTTCAACCTGAAAGGTGAAAGAGTCCGAATGGACAGGCAGATCGGAAGTTACGACCATTTAAAAAAAAGCTGACGGGGAACGGGTGCTAGAAACGAGGCATTGAAAAACATAACAAACCCGATACCCACAAAAAAGGCCATAACATATGATCTATGAGTGCATGTGGGCGCCGCAACCAGTCAAACTGAAGCTCATGGAACGATCTATGATCTGGCAGGTGGAGGAGGCCGAATTGACACGCGGATCGAAAGTTAGGTCCGTTTGAAGACAACTTCGACGGGACACCGGTGACAGAAATGGGGTTTTGGAGGCCTTCAGAGGGGTTTTTGGGGTCGAAAAACCTGATAGAAGCTAGCTTGTGTCGAACCGGTGCGTAGCTCTCTTCGCTGGCTTCGATTTGATATGTGGTAGAGCCCAAACGGACACCCGGTGCGAAAGTTATGGCCATTTGAAGTTGGAGAACTTTTTTCAACTTTTTTATAACTCTAATATCGTCCACACCTTAGAACGTCTCACGGTTTTGATTATATGTGCCTCTATATCTCTTCATGAGCTTTGATTTGACTGGTCGTGGCGCTTCAATGGATGCCCAGATCAAAAGTTATGATCGTTTTAGTGTTTTCGGGGTTTCTCACGTTTTTTTTATTTTTTTCATTTTATTTCCCGGCGGTTTTACCGAAACCGCCGCTATTTCGCGGCGGTTTTTTAAAAAACCGCCGCTAATCCTTGAATAAAATTAAAAAAAAAAATAAAAAAAATAATTTTAAAAAAATAATTTTTTTTTCCGTTTTGCGGCGGTTTTAAAAACCGTCGCGAAATGCCAGCCTGAAACGCATTTCGCGGCGGTTTTTAAAACCGCCGTGAAAAAACCGCCGCTAAACGGCGGTTTTCTCGTAGTGCAAGGACAATTGTTTATTGAATGATATTTGTTTAACTTTGGGGTATTGTTGGTTTAATTTTAGAAATTAAGATTAGTGTTTCTTTCTCTAATGGAATATTCTTTTGGGGATCATCAAATCTTGTACTAACCGTTTTGGTTTTGATTATTCTCTAAATAAAAAGTAAATATATAGTTTATCCTTTGTGGACCATGTTATTCTCTAGAAGTTTATTCTAGCTCTTCTAGTGTGACCAAGTATTCTGGAATACTCATTATTTAAAAATGAGTTAGTAGTAGAAATTTATTAAAGAATGAAAATTTACTTAAAAAGTAAGTATATATATTTATGTTCATATTCAATCTCAGAAATTAATTCCTCATCTTTATATAATGTAACTTAATTTTTTTTGTCCGTTTACTTTTCCTACTGGGAAACTAATGACCGTTTGTCCCATCACAAGTTTGTGGTTTTCTTGTTGTTAAATTTCTCCTGATCATGTTTCATATCTTTCTCCATCAGATCTTGACACTTAGTTTATCATCAATATCTATGTTTTTCTACATGGAATCCTAGTATAGGTTATCTCGAGTGACCTTTGTACTTCTCTTTCTTTCTTTTAAAGTGATAGTTTTATTGACTATTTTTCCGATGTGGGACTTTCCATTATATTCCCAAACCCAATTTTAAAAATTACGAGGACAGAATTTATTGAAGGAGGAGAGAATTTAACACCCCAAGCTTCCACGATACATTTCCCTTTGAATAATGTGATAGCTTGCATTGTACGTAACTTCGAGATTCTAACACACCGCGACCAATCAAAGTAGCCGTTATGAATAGTAATACCAAACTTTTGAAATTTTATAAATTTTATCTCTAAAAATGGACTTCATTTTTGGATTCAAAATATCGAATTTATCCTAGTGTGAAATTTTGGTACTTTTCAGATAACGTTTATATTTTGATGAATAGTAAAAAATACTAAATTTTAATTAAAAACAACTTTTTTAATAAAAATAATTAATAGCGATAAATTATGAATTTTAATGTTTTTAAAGTATATTTAGAATATATTTTTTCCATTTAATACAATGTTGGTAATTGGACATAATTTCACAATTAAACTGAACATAAACAAGTGCCAATCTTTTGATAGTTATTATTTCTTAAAAACACGCTTTTTGTTTTGACAACGGGAATTAATTTTAAATTATTTTCTGCCACTTTTGTGTTTTGAATTTGGAAAAATGGATCCCATATTTGGAATCAGGATGTCCAAATTTTGTAAATAGGTAGCTTTTATTTTTAGACATTTTGAATAATTACTTCGGTAAATATTTTATTTACCATGGTTAAAGGGTAAATCCGGTAAATAAGGGTGAAAAAAATAATATAATAAAAATAATAAATTACCCTAAAACATGTCCTAATATTATTGGTGGATACATGTCTGACAATGGGCATATTTGGGTTGATTTTGGGACCCCATGGAGCCACTTTTAGGTGATAGGGACACTTTATATTAATTAAGTTAAAGTAAATACAAAAATGACATAAGCATATAACTTTTAGAAAAACAATTTTTACATAGGGTTATATATGTTATATTTTAGACTATAAATATTCATTAGAAATATAAAACTATTTCATACATAATGGTATTTCATTAATAATTTTTAGACATTTAATAATTAATATTATTTATGACAAAATAATGATGCAGTATTTTCCTTATTAATGAAAGAATTAAAAAATTGATATTATAAATGTTAAAATTAATATAATTTGAAAGTTTTGATGACATCCATGAATTTTATTACTTAATATGACATTATAGTATTGCTTAAATTAATTTTCTTCTAATTAATAAAGTTGTTAAAATTTTAACAAAAATCAATTATTGAATAGTATCAAAATTGACATAAAAGAGTTTTTAAAAAAGATATTATATTATTAATTGATATTAAATTCATAAAAATCTAAGATTAGTCCGAGAGACTTATATCATGATATATGTATCATTAATGTACCACTTGGGGTTTTTTAGATGTATATAGTAAGTTTATTAACTATATAATATAAAAATACAAAGTGACATGGTAAATGTCAAACTAATTGACTAAGAGTTAAAACTAAAATATAAGGTTAATATAATGAACCAAACCTGTCTAAATTATATTGGTTGAAAGTATTTTGACCCATCCCCACCTTATACTTTTAATAATCCACTTTTGAGTCATTATAAACCAAATATGAATTTATTATAAAATAATATTTCTAGCTTTTCCAAAGGTGCCCCTCACCCCTCTTATAAAAGGGCACTCCGCCTTATCACTAATTCACACATTCAAAGCTTTTTGGCTCGGCCAACCCCTGCCCAAATACTCTCTCAACATCCCTAAATTCAACCTAGAGGCCTTAGTTTTATCATAAAGCCATCCTAAGGATCCATTTTGATCAAATCAAAAAGAAGAACCCGAAGAAGAGGTATTGTTTTTACCACCCTCTTTCAAGTTCCTTTCTTCTTCAACTTTTTCATTCCTTGTTTTTCCCATTATAAAATAATAACTCCAGTATATTCTATATACTATTATGTTATTATAAATATGGTACAACCATATTCAGTATTCTATCCATCCATTGAATGACATGTCACCATACGTGCGTACGTACGACTTACCGTCTCCACGTCGTGTTGTAATTGTTATTCAATACGCTATTATTTAGATGGGTATAATAATGATGTGTAATTATTGTAAATAATAAATATAACATGATAATGATTCTGTATATATGATATAACATCCAATTATATATTATTTTAATATCAAAAGAATGATATTATCGCTCGTGCCTACGTACGGACTACCGTCTCTACGAACGCGATGAGATTAATTCTCCATCGTATCCATTAAAGCTTAATTCTCATTTGATGATTAAAAATAATGTTTAATGACTTGATATAATTCTGGATATGAATAATATACAACCCATCCATAACAAATATGGCTCACATAACAAACAATATAAAGGAAAATGAATCTGTTAACACCCGAAACGATGATAATACTAAGATATTATTAACAAATCAATTTTAAAAGATTATATATGATATCATATTAATGTATATAATTCTTGTATAATTCAATGAAAATTATTTCACCATTATAAATGACGTTAAAATACCCTCGACCAAGGATAAAGTACAATGTAAGGGGTTTCTTATCTCACTTTTAATTCCGTGAGATTTCCATTGTTCACCACTTATTTATTGCATGAGGTGTGTGTAATGCCCATGATTGTATTCATTGTGTAATATAATTTAATTTATGGATATATACATCATCATTTTATGATCCTTATTTCATGGGTGTATGTTTTTTATGTTACCAAATCGATAAGGGAATTTGAAATATCAATTTCCATTCATTCGGCTTTATGAATACTTCATTGATTATTTTACTCCAAGATTATGTGTGGAATCACTATTCATTTGCTTATGTCATAATTTACACTCCCCTTTCTGTGGATATAATTTTGATACACATAATCACTCCATTTATAATTTCTCAAGTCATCTATATGAACTTGATAAGAGTAATTTTAACTCAATCTCCATTTGTGGTGTTAAATATCCAATTCATTGGTGTTGTCTTTACAAGAATATGTGTGAATGTCCTCTGATTGATTTACACTGAATATCCAATCATATTTAGTGTATTTATATTTTTCACACATAATTATTCCATTGATACATCCTTAACATAAGGATATGGTCTTTATAAGAAGTTTCATCTCAAATTAAATTCCATTGAGACTCCTTTGTTGTTTTACACCAAATCACTTTTATATGGTGTATATAATGTACTTTGACATAGTATATCATGAATCCCTTTATTCTCACGATATTACAATGTTTTTATAACCTCAATTATTTGTATTTAAGTGTCTCTCCTTTGGTTAGAAACTCTGACTAAAATATCATTTTTAAATGTTTTGAAGATTTATTCTTCTAAATATTTATCATTAATGTCCATGTTTTAAAAATGGTTTTAAGGATTAATTTATATGGCCATTAATGTTTTAAATTTAAAATTACTTTTAAAATTTTCAAAGTGGTATGGGACACTTTGATTCAAAAATATATTTGTAAATGGATTCTTGACAAATAGTGCGACTTTTAAATTATTTCAATAAAAGGGGGGATATTTATCTCTAATAGTTTTGATAATTATTTTCATCTATGTCAATATCCTTCATCATTATCGATTGAGGTTAATCTGATACAATAAAATATTCCATATTGTATCGAATGAGTTATTTTTGATTGTGGATGTTCTATTTTTATACCATTCATGGTTTGTGGATAATGTATTGTCATTTCGTATGCTAGTTTTAATACGAATATTTACATTATGTTTCAATATTTTCATATAAGGAATGAATTGGACTTAGTAAGTGACGGGTGGAGCCCGCTATATCTCCTCGATGCATCGGTAGGTCTCATGAGACAAACTAGTGTCTTGGTACGAGGCCTTGAAAAAATCTTATTTGTAGTCTTGGCACGTGGCCTTGGCTACGTGGTTATGATAGTCTGAAATTATGCATTCCATCATTATGAAAATGGTTATTAATATTGAATGTGATTATTCGACTAGTAGAATATCCATGTGAATAAGTAAATGGAATAATTTCAGTTTATCTTTTCCATATTATGATGAATTTCAAGTCAAAAAGGATTTTGTTTTATCTATACATTGCCTTAAATATTTATGCTTATTTATGAATGTCTCCGCTATATTGTTATCCTTACTGAGCATCTGATCTCACCCCTTTCAATGTTTTATTTTTCCCAGGATGTGAAGAAATAATTTATGAATGACCTATAGGGATAATATGAGTGGATATGAAGACAAGATGTTGTTGTAGTAGTTTTCACTTTATGGTGTAATGTAAACTTTATGAATGTATCTAGTTATTCCAAGTCTACTAAACTAATCGGTCTTTCGAGACTTGATCTTTTTTGGGATCATGCTAATGTTATGTAATAATGAACCGACTCTGGGCAACTGTGGTCGGGGAGTTACACCAAATCATTCTATCCCCATTAATAGGTATATAAAATTCATTTCACATAAGGTTTTTCATTCTATTTTTTCAATCAGAGTTTGAAAATTTAAAAATATGGTCTCATCTCTATATGAAAACCCATAAGACGATCTACAAGACAAGAAATAAGTGAATGGGTTGCAGTTGTACCAAAAAAATTATTTCATTTGCATTGAATTCAAAATAATCATACATCTCCGTATCAGAGGTCCCAAACAACCATCCACAATAAAATTCTCATTTGTATACAATTTCTTACTCACATCATCTTGTTCATTATTACCATGTGGTGATTACCCAGGTTGTGTAGTCATGGAATTTTTAGAATCTACATAGCTAGATAGCTTCTACTTATGTGAATTATTTGGAAACACTCTTCCAATCAATGCATATGATTTCTGGGAAAATGATATTTGTCCCCAAAACCCAACCGTGGATCACTATGATAATAGTGTCAAATATGTAACTTATTGTTGTAATTGTGACATTCTATGGGTGGTGATATACAATCTCAATTCATGTGGTCAGAAGAAGAACATTTAAAACATATTGGATAGATTTTGGGTTTAGGATAAAGATTCACTAATCCCTCCATTATATGCTGCTTCATACTACCACCTTGAAAACTAGTTTCCCACAACCACTTATTCCTATCATTAGAGTTCCATCATATTCTCACATGTATAAACATGCTTCCTCCACCAATTATTCCTAAGATGTACCTTTATTCCATTTACTCACTATTGAACATCATGGTATAATCAATTATACAATTCATTAAAATATTTATATGGATATTTTTCCTCAATTAAGCTTCAATAATATTTTCCTGTAGGGATACACATGAAAAAATTCAAATGGAAAGTGGAGTAAATTAATGAAAATTTCCACATATTTAGTTACTATGTTTTTTTCGTTCTTCAAACTATATGAGTATATTTTTATAAAATTTATGAACATATGAGGATAGAATTAACTGCAAATGATTCTTTAAAATCCACCCATGTAATGCCATAGTCCAATTTGGCCTGAACATCTTAATCACACCACTAGAATGTTAGATCCTTTAGAATGTGTGTTGCCAACATGACTGTCTTCTCTGTTGATGTTCCTAGGAAATTGATGATTCAATTAATTATATTTTGCAACCCTTATGTTTATTCTTGGCCATGAATAAACAATAATGATGGGTAGAAAATTCTTTTGGAACAAAATGAAATGATTCAATTCCCTTTGTTTATTCCTTCGGTTCCCTCTATCAATGACCTAAAAGGCTTAGATAATAATCTAAACCAACTATATGTTAACATGTGACTCTAGGGTAACAAAATTCAAAGCATCAATATTTGGTTGGTTTCTACAATTCCTACCATGTTCCATTTACTATAACTATAAGGAAAAATCGTTTAGTCTCACATTCTAGAAATTAAAGTCTTTGAAATTAAAAATATATCATATGTTAGATACTATTTTTTTCGAAAATCCAACAATTTTTCTCTTTCAAACCATTTTCTAAAATCCCAACATGATATTTGAAAATCAACCATTTTCATCTATGTTAAAAAATAAACACTTTTTAATGAAATACTAAATAGTTACTCAAATTTAACTATGAAATCCTAGTGGGAATTCATTCCTACAAATAAATGCTATAATATTATAAACATCATCTAAACCCACGATGATGAGGTTACAAATCTTATAAGTTTTAAAAAACAATCATGCACCCAAAATGCAATGTAACATGAAGTTCAACATAAATAGTTAAACTACACCACTTATATGTTCTAAAATTCAGGTTCTTAAGATCATTATTCTTATTACCAGTGGAATGAAATGAATAAACAACAATGGTGTTAAAATTCATGTCCAAAGAAACTAATACCATTTAAAAAAAATGATAGATTGACCATCCTTGACTGATATAATTTTTGACGACATTCCCCTCCACATTCTCTTGATACGTGACACAGGTGATATTGGGACTTTGGTGATAACCCCAAGACACTGATGTCTTAAAAAAAATGAAAAGCGATTAATAAATAGTTGGGATATGATTATCTGTTTTAAAATAAATCATCTAAACAAAAATAATTTTAACCAACATTGTCTATATAGTTAATGTGTATAAAATAAAACTCAAGAAAACCTAAACTAATAAAATATATATCGATGTACAATGTAGAAACCAAAACTAAAAAAATAAAATAAATTTAAGACATCAACTAAAAAACTCCAAACGTTCTCCTTGATCCATATCTACATTCCATTCTCATCGTATCATGATGCCTCCCTAAATAAATGAGATAAGTTTACATTACATGTATCTTGATATAAAACATCTACAAACGCATCAAATTACCCAAGCATGCAGGGAATATAATACATAGTAGGATTTCAATAAGGACTTCCAAAAAAATGTCACTATGATTGAAATTATTTCCCTATTTATGTATTATCTGTAAACTAATTTAAAAATGTTTATATCAAATCCCAGAAATGTATTCAAAACCAAAAACTTTCCAAGGATGAAAAAAAACTATTTATGATATTTCATAGTACCATTCATCAAACCCATTCCATTTCCAAACATCCACATATGCATAAAACTCATGAAATTGCAATAATCTCATGTGGATCTTCATCCATTCACTACTCCATAACACTATTAAACAATTTTATGAGGGAAATATCATTCCCTTATCAATCTCATTTGACTGGGGAAACTTCACATTATTATCCATCCCAAATTAACATGAACACAAGCCTATTATGTTTTCCATTACCTATGAAACTCCATTTTGATAAATCCATTATTATATTGAAAATAACTACAAATTTTTTTTCCCACACATTAAAACCAACCCATAATTTTATTATCATGAACCAAAACACTTTCCATGATACCATCTAATTTCACAAAACCACCAATAAAAGGAATTCACATCAAGAATCACACATCAATTTAAAATTTTAATTCATACATTTAAATTAATAATAAATAATTTCATCATGTTCTAATCAATAGGAATAAAGAGTGAAACCTCTTACCTTTCAAAAATAGGCATAATTGAAGAACAATATATCAAAATAAAAAAATCAGAGTAGATCTTCATAACTAAACCTTAAATCCTATTTCATTCAACCAGAAAACATATATCATAATGAATAGAATATTAACACATGTATTTATCCACAAATAATTAAATCCATGATTCTAATAGATGGAATTAGTATAAATATAAGAAAAATAATGATGAAAAATCACTTACCAACATGTCTGACCACCAGCAGACCATGATTTGCATAGATATTGATCCTAAATCAATAGGAATGGTATCTAAAACCTTGGGAGGGATATGAATTCATGAAATTATGTGATTAAGGATAAAATGATTTTATAATATGGTACTCAAAATGAAGTCCACAAAATATGGATCTATAATTTTACAGTTCACTATTAGGGCACACAGTTTGGAAAACTATGCTCAAATCATGCACCAGCCACTACCTCCACACCCTCTTCATAGGGATCGGTCACATGGTTTGACAAACCAGGAACCAAACATACTCTTCGACATTATCCATCCCTACATGGCTTCTCCATTATTATAGCATGGTTTGGAAAAACCATTTTTATAACTGTGTGCCTACGCAGTGTCAACAGTTTCATTTTCATAGTTTCCAAATTGGTGTTTCTCAGTTTTTACAAATTTTGTTCAAATCATGCACCTCTAGAAAATCCAAAAAAAAAACATTATAAAAATTTTACACACCTCCATAAACATTACTATAACATTATATATACACAAACACAAAAATAAAGTCTAAAATTCCAAAAACTGGTGGTGCGACATTATTTTACCATTAATCCACTATATTCTAAACTCGAGAATTGATAATTACATTATTACATTATCTAGGCCACATGCTCCACAATATCATGGTTTTCCATAAACAATTTATATTCCCTCAATCTAATGGGATAATATTTCTTTATACCAATTTATCCCATCATTACACTATCTAAGAAGGCCTTTCAATAACTATTGTGTCGGGTTCAACCTCAATATCCTACCACTCAATCCAAAGGAAAATTCCAGATACTACATCCTCAATTGTAAATCATGGGAAATCATTAATATAAATAAAACTTGTTTTTCCATCCAAAAGGTTATCCAATATCTACAGTCACTCCATAGCCTCAAATGGGATGAAATAATGAGGTATTAACTTCACTCGCCTCCCTAAGTCCCTATGTCCCATACAAGGTATTTTTTTGAAATACATGATAAAAAACCTCAAATTACAAAAAATGATGATGATGATCAAAATAATATTTATGGTGATTATAGAATATATCTATCCTCATCTTAATTGAAAAAAATGATATATATCATCCCAATAATGACACTCTATCTAACTATGGACCAATCTCTAACCTCTTCCCAAAAAAGTGATGACATGTATAGCCTAGTATATAACACCCCAAATGGTTCCATCTAGATCTATGTTAAATAAATATTGTTTTATGAAAACTCCAATAAGGGCATATGGTTCTCCCATGATCTTTATAACATAGGCACACAATCTCATAACATGTCATCAAGAATGCTGATGGGTCAATTAGTCTAGAAATATATTTCTATGAGATAAGTTGTGCCCAAATTTAATTGGTTTCACATCATTTTCAGCAATACACTCTAGTGCAGGGATGTAAATATATTTGAAATTATAGCAGTTGGAACACTATGATTTAAAAAAAACAATTTCTCATACATGTTCCCATGATCTTATACCTTCTATAACTCCATTATAGGTAGAAAAAATCATTAATTTTGTGAGAATATTGATAATCACCAATTTTTTATGCTTATATATTGGAGTAAGAGGTATCCCAACCACAATGTAGATTGGTATAGAATCAAATTTTTACAATATAATTTGTATCAAATGCAATAACTTAATAGTTAACTATTGTTCCACATTAATTTTCTAACATGTGTGGCACTAAAATACAAAAGCTAAAATCAATTCCCTCATTGTTGAACACCAGTGATGAATTTTCATTCCATTATAAATATCTTGAATTAGTAGGGTACATTAAATAACATGATTGATGCCCATTATACATCATTATCATACCTCATGTCCAATAAAATAAAAAAATTATCTTTATAGTGCATAGCTTAATTGTGAGATCAATACCACTAACCTATGGTCTATCCACTAGAAATATCCACTTTGAAATTATAAAGCAAAACATAATCATCCTATCCATATAAAATATGATCATATATAAACTATCCTTCGTGAGTAAATTCTTGGAATACATGTATATTAAATCTCTCGTCATCCATGGGCTTATTACATAACAATACAATTAAGAAAAACTCTTACACTGATTCATTCATACCCGAAAATAGTAATTTATGGATATAAGTACTTTTTAACACATTAAGATTACCGGGGGTGTAATCCATATCAATATAGATGGTATAAACTTAGTCCATGTATTGTGCCAACCCAGGTTTCTCACACAAGTTTTCCAAGGCGACCGATCACATGACCTCAAGCACACATCTCCTTATGCCAGACGTCGTCGACATACAGTGTGGGTGTAATATCAATCATGGGGATATTATACCATCTTTATCAATATTGAACCAAAATTTAGGTAAATAATAATATCCAAATGAAATATCCAATAAAAAACCAAATCAGTATGGAATTATTACCAAATATATGAATACAATATCCAAAACTAAATAGTATATACATCATTCTAAATATATGTAATGTGTCTATATTAAAAAACCCAAAAAAATAAATACATTTACAAATCCAAAGGGGGTCCCAAATCATGTCTACTTCCTTCATCCATGCTCTATCCCTACTCATCCATATAACATGGGGAACATTTATTCTGTTCTACAAAATGATATCTATTTGGGTAATGATCAGGAATCCCAAGTAGAGTGTGAGTAAAAATTAATAGGACACTACCAATGGAGTATAAAAAAAATCTAGTCAATAATAATATTTTCATTTTTATATATAATAATTTACAATACATAATTAAAAAAATTTAAATATATTCAATTATTATTTGTTTAACCATATGAACCCACGGGTTCCAAAGGACACCTGAACCTCCAAATACATTCTTCGACCCATTATTGATTCAATAAATCCCAAATAAATATCACATATCAAATTTATATGGTAATAAATCATCATTTCAATTCAATTTTTATTATATCCAATTGTAAACATTGCCCAATGCACTCATTTTGGTCCTGGAATGCTTGGCCTTGGATCCCATGGGATTTGAAGCAACATTTTATGTCCCATGGTCATTATAATTATGCGATTTTGATTCATTAGTAAATTTCTCAAAAAAATTTATCAATCAAACACACATGATTGATTTTTAAGATGGAGTCTATTTCCCACACCAATTATCACCTCATGCTTTCGAGCAATAGTCCAAGTCCTACACTCATTATCAATCAGTAATATATATCACATATATCACATATAATCATTTAATCATAACGAACAAATTAATCAAAATTCCACATCATTTATACCATTACAATTTAATTCACGGTTCAATACATTAATTAAATGAAATAAAATAATCAATTCTCTATTAAATAGTGTTTGAATATTTTATTCATATATCCCACTAACTCGTTATGTTTATCCCAACAATCTCATAATCCCAATTTTAAATTAATTTATATCAAATTAACTGAACCATTATAGAATCTTAATTTGACATGAATTTCACATAAAAAACATTACATTAATTAATTAACAAATAAATAAATATAATCCTCCAATTACATAAACAGAATTACCCAAATTAAATTCACACTTTTTAACACATCTCATATTTACATGGAAACTCAATTAATCAATTCCATGATTCCATAAATTAATTAATAAATTGATTTATTCAATTCATGATTTAGTTGTCAAAAATTATAATTGAAATTCTAAAATAGACAAATGGAATAGGAATTCATGACTATGGGAAGTTAATTTCGACCACCCACCTCCTGATTTATGATGAACGTTATCCAATGAAAATCCAGAAATAATGTGGACTGATTAAGAACACAATGAAGAATGAGTTCTATCATAACCTAGTTCTTTATTTATTATCAATGGAGGAAAAAACCCCTTCAAAGGTTGTGAAAATGAAGGGATATAGAGGGGAATAAATTTTTTATGAGAATCTATTATCAATAGAGGTGAAGATATTAATTCACGACCTGAAATTTTCATGAACATAGGCTGTCAGAACATGGAATCCATCTAGTAACCTCAAAAAATTATGGTTAATATTTAGTTCAGATCTAGGGTCAAATTTGGTGGATTTCTAAGGGTTAGAGAAATTTTAATCCAATTTTTGAGCGTTTAAAATTATATAGGATTAGTTTTGAACATTAGGTCACATGGTTTTTTCTAACTATTATCCTAATAATGAACCACCTTTTAGGGATTCCTAGAGTAACTACTATAAGGCCGCATGCTTTGAAAAACCATTCCCTAGTAATGTGAATCCTATCTCTTTGGATTCACACATTTTTCTTTCATGGGGGAACAATTTGAGAAAATTTGCCACCAATAGTGCACAACCCCTCTTCTTCCTAAAATTCTTAAATTTTACCCAAACTCACCCAAGATAAAACCTACAAATTATATACTCAAAATAATGGAAAAAAATCCCAAAAAACAAGAATGAGATATCATTAAGAAAAGATAGTATCTTACAACCTCTCCAGCTTATAATAGTTTATTATGTAGCTTCAATATTAAGAATCGATTAGATTCTGAGATAAAAATATCAGGAAACTAATCTGTAACACATACATATTTTTTAAATGTTTTTTCTTGAACCTGACCATGTTTCCACAACACACAAACTATCAAAACAGTATTTCCTGACAACACGTTCCTACTACAATCCAATACATAGGGTGCTCCTCAATGTAATTCTCAGTATCAAGATCAATGTCATCCACATCGACCACATGAGAATGGTTTGGGTGATACCATCAAAGTTGTGACACATAATAAATTTCATGAATAGAACTATACATATTTAGAAGATCCAATCAGTAAGCCACTAGACCTATTCACTTCTCAACATCAAATGGTCCTACAAACCTACACAATAATATTACCTTTCTCTAAAATCTATTCTAATCTAATCTAGGTGACTCCTAAGAAAAAAAATCACCCTACATAAACAATAGGGTTCATCCATGTTATCAGCATATAAATTTTCTTTAATCTGAGTTGTATCCATACACTTATGAAATAGATAAACCTTCTATAACATTTTTTAAATGCTACTCAATCCCAACAATGTTTAGTCACATACTCTATCTAACATATATGTGATATTAATGGTCTACCATATTTTGCCTAATATGGGAACATATAAATTGTTTCCAAATAACTACTATTATTAGGGAACTCAATGAGTGGTAAGTGATTCTCCCAAGACCCACTGATGACAATAACACATACTGATATTGTATCCTCGAGAACCATTATAGTTCATTCAGACTACCAATATATCTTTGGGTGGAAATACCAAATCAATAAAACCATTGAACCAATCATATTTTTTAATTAATGATAGAATCGTAAACCCAATCATGAGTCACATACAAAAATAATACTTCAAGGATCCCCATGATAAAGGATTATCACTAAAACATACATATACCCAAAATGTCTCACATACAAAGTCTCATGTATTGGAAATGAATGTGATAGTTTCATCGTTCATTCCACAACGACCCAAATTGAGTCATTTTTTTAGGTTGTCCTTAGGAGACCAACCAGAAATTCCATGGTAACTTCATCCCACATCCATTCCATAATGGGAAATGGATTTAGTAAACCACTAATTCATTGATTTTATACCATCACCAATTTATAGGTCTAACATCCTATCACAAACCCTGTAATATCCTTTTTCATACATGGAAACAAAAACCATCATTATTGGTCTTGATAATTTTTTGTCACACCTTGATTCACCATCAACATTGAGGAATTAAAATCTCACATCATCTCCACCCATATTTTCATAGTCATAAAAACCAAATTATTAAAATCTATGATCTCATTCTAACCTATAGTATAATATGATGGTGCCCCCCCAATTTCAAGGCTTTCCCTAAAGGCCAAACAATCCATATCCTGATATTATCTCTCTTTATTGTAAATAAAACATGTACACTCCACTGAAATATATATGAGAGTCATCTTATCCTATCACTCCCGAACAAAAACATTCATTTTAATCAGTATAGTAATCATTTTTTAGTCATAACTTGACTCATGAAATGCCTGAGTATTATTTTTCTATCTTATTGTGTTAGTAACAATGTTTCCCTTTCAAGGGCATATCATAGATCAAAATCAAATGAATACATATACTCAACACACCTCCACTATCAAAGATTGAAATATTTTTGTGAAAAGATTATGTTTATGTTCTTTTGATCAGTATTCACAGTAAACTTTTCTCAAAGAGAAAATTTCATCAATATATAAAATCATAAATGATTGCAACAAACTATATGTCATGAATAAGGTAGATCTATTCATGTGGTCTCAACATTCATTGCTCATACATCATAACTCAACCTCACACCATCAACACAACTCTAATCACAATCCTGGAAGTGTTAGAAAACACCATATACTCATCACCTAGCTCGGGTAGGGTAAGATCAGTTCTGTTTTCAAGATCTTCTACAAATATTAGAAATAATTTTCAAATGCTCTAGACTATTCAAACATTATTCCCTTATTGGTAATGACCAAAATTGGAGCATCCTAAAGGGAAAACCTTGACTAAATATATTATAATATCATGATAACCCTATAAATATATGGATATCAAAATAATTCATGGCATGTTCCTATGATACAACTACCTACACCCTCTTTGGGTCTAATAACACACATTCCTCTGATATAATGATACACATGAAGTGTATATGATCAACCAAAAAATGACACTTAGATTGCATGGTGTATAGTCGATTCTCTATCAATTTACTCATGATGATGTCAAGATGTTGGGAATCATCATCATGAGTCATTGAGTAATCCAATATGTCTTCCACAAATATTACCACAAAATAATATTGCTATGTGTGGAAGACTCTCTTCATGAATGACATAAACACTGATGTTTCATTATTCAATCCAATTGACATCTTAAAGAACTCGTATAGGATATATATGATTCTGAACTCGTATGTAATAATGTCAAACTATAAAATGATGATACCCTAAACTGATGTCGATCATAGAGAAAACACCAGATCCCTCAACTATTCAAAAAATTATTGATATGTAAATGAGGATATCAGTTCATTACTATCATCTAATTCATCATCTATTAATTGACCTAGAAATGGAAACACCAACTGACCTTATTTAAAAAAAAACCATAGATTCCCATGTCGGTGTACCTGAGCTGGTAAAACAATAATCTATCAACACTTCCAGTGTTGTATTATGCTCTTAAAGATCTGTTGGAGACATTATTTTGGTGGAATTAAAACTATCATAGATCCATCCATGATATCAATTATAAATTCAACATATCTCTCTTGTGTAGGCCACGTAAAGTCTTCAAAAAACCCCCTAAAATGTATCTAGTACATGGTTATATACAACATGAGTTCCAATTTGATATATAGTAATAGAATAGAATCATTGGTGGTAAGCTCCCCCAACTGTTATTAAACTGGACCTGTATATACAGTAAAGATATCCTATACTATATGAGGAATATAATGGTGATCCTCAGTTGATATAAACCTCAATCTACTGGGGTAACAATCTATGTAGGCTCGATATGATACTAACCAATCCATACACACAATTAGGTGAAATCCTACTATATCTAGATCATAATGTTACCAAAGAAGATATTACTCCCCAACATCAAGAGGACACCCCCTTCACAAATAGATGTCTCTCATACATACTCCCAATGGTGTATCTATCATCATTACCCCACTCTTGAACTCCAACTCCAAGATTAAACCATAACCAATTTTTGCATACATAAAAAATGGGAATAAATAGTATAAATAATTCAATATATATCATATAATATATAATAATAGATCTTATAACCATTGACCATTTAGCCTCACTATCCAATAGTGTAATTTGATCTTCATGAAATTTTTCTACCCCTTTTCCTTTTGATGTAGTCTTAGTTCCCTAAGCTGATAGAAACTCTCTTTCCTTGAAGGACCTTGTCCATTTCCCCTACCACCATAGACAATAAAACTATATCTGCTAAACAAATATGGTGTAGAAGATCACCTTTTCACACTCTGTTTCTATATAGATGCTCAAACCCTACCCATATGTCGTGGGTGCCTATAGAAGAAATATATATGAACCATACAACTTTAATATCAAAACTATATTGTGGTTAGGGAACTATATAGGAAAATAACCTGGACTACCATAATAGTAATAGGTCCTCTGAGTATGTTCCTATGTAACTGTTCCTTCTTCATAGCCACTCTATATTCTACTTTTCTGGTCGAAATTCTCATAATGATGCTTCCTTATCTCATACATCTTATCTAATGACTCTCCAGCAAAAACCTCATGTCCTATATCGGAGCCCCCCTTCAAGTTCGCTAAAAAATGAGATCCTAATTCTTCACTTTTTAAAAATTCATCAGCATTAAGATATTCACATGGGATATAATTTAAAATTTATGTAAATCCTGAAAGTGATGTTCCTCTGTCATCACACCTCCTTCCAAATCATGAACAAAGTGGTCAGAATCATTAAAATTGCTAACATAGTCTATAAAATACATACTCTATTAAATCTACCTCATAATCTCGTATGCTATATCCACCATGAGATTCTTAGTGTAAATATTTTCCATGAACTTCTCGTAGAATTCCTTACACTTTATACTATCTAGCTATCCATTCTGAGTCTGAATATTTCACCAATGCTTCTTTCATACCATGTAACATGTAAAGAGACAAATTGAATCTATTTTTACGAGTCTCTGTGTGTTCATGAATAGTTTGGATGGACTCAATACAATACAAAGATACATGAATTCCATCCTCTCTAGTAAATTTTAGAGTTTCATGAAACTGAAACTCCTATGTTTGGTCTAACAAAATTTTCACAACCCACCCTGGGTCTCTCTCTATGAACATCATGTTGAGAGTGAAGTTCTCATAAATCTTCTCTCTGACTTCCTCACTGAGAAATATCTATGCCTTTGGTTCCACGACTACTGGTCCATTTCAAGCCATTACTCTATTTTAACCTCTAAAAAAGCATTTTCATATAAGAATATCACTACAATTTAAAAAACATATGTTATGGAACCGAACTCAACAAAATACATATATGGGGTTTCACAAAAATGTAGAAAAAATTAATTCCCCAAATCCCATCACACAGTCAAAACTAAGGCACTATCACTACCATTAACCACACTACATATAATTCATGTTTAATAATTGGTAAACACATTTTCATTTTTCAAATTCCTCATTACTCACCGATACTCAACATTCATTATTACTTTAAGATATTAAATTTTATATTTGAAACCTTTTCATTTAACTCACATAAGAAATGAGGAGAATTTTCATTTAAAAATTTACCTAAAACCATATTTTTTCTAGTGTGCATAAACAATGATTCATGTCACAATTATTCTATAGTTACTAGTATAATGCTTTCATACCAAACACTCATTCCATACATGGAATTGAGGTAAATCTCAGAATATCATAGTATCAAAAATCACATCAGAAAATAATGGAATACCTAGAGGTGAAATAGAATACAACAGTAATAACTCACATCATAACAATAATCCCTCATTGGGTACATGGATTTTATCCCCGAACATGGTTTATCTTCTCACATGAATGATATTTTAACCAAGTCCATACTCATTTTATTCTATTTTCTACCCTTCCCAAATTGAAAGAAAATAAAAATAATGAAAAATAATTTGTTAAAATTTGTCATTTCCCATACCAGGTGCCACAAACTGGTGCCCTGAGCCGGTCGGTCGTATGACCTCAAGCATGACTCCTAATATTATAGAGGTTGTCAAATATCTATAAGGTTCTAAAATAAATCATAGGTGGACTATACCCTCTTTATTAATGAATCAAAATAATAAATGTATATCATAATAACAGAAAGAAATAACCTATATCCAAACTTATCTAGTATCATATAATGGCCAAAAATAGGAATATAATATCCAAAAATCGATAGTAGATATTGCATTCCAAATACATGACATGTGTCAATATAAAAAAAACCCAAAATATATAAATGGGTTGAAAAATCCCAAGAGGGTCCTGAATTATGTTTGGTTTCCTCATCCATTATCCATCCCAACTCATATATCTAACATAGGTCTCTTTCAATTATCCAGTTATGTAAACTTTATGACTATTTTGGTACTGATCATGCAACCCGATTATGGTTTGAGTACAACTCACTAGTACACAAAAAATGTATTATAAAATAATATTCATTCAATAATAGTTTATTCATATCTATAAATAATAAATTTCAATAATTAAAATAAAAATTATTACATATATTCAATTATTCTACATTTAAATACTTGAACCCTTGGGTTCCCGTGGACACCAGAACCTCAAAATACCTTATTTAGCACAAAACCTGAGTATGAACTACCACTAATAGATAAAATATAAGATAATTGAATGGTTATAATTCATCATTAATTTTCAATTCAATTTATATTTAATTTGAACTATAGTCCAATTATAGAATTTTAGGACTAGAACACCATAGCGACTACCTCATGGGATTTTAATTAGCAGTTCGTGTCCCACACTCATTATAACTATGGAAATTGAAAGTAGTAGTCCATTTCCCATATATTTTTATCAATCAATCACACAATATTAATTTTGATGTACAATACCTTGTCCCACACCCATTATAACTATTGGATTTGGAAGAAGCATCCCACATCCCCCAAACATTATCAATCAACCACATATAACACACATATCACACTTATCCTAGTTAATAATTATTAATCCATTAATAAAAATTTCAAATCATGTATACCATTATACTTATCATTATATTTCATTTTATAATACATTAATCAAATGAAATTATATACGAAATTCACCATTATCCATTGTTTCAATATTTAATTAATATAACCCATTAACACATTATGGTCAAGACTACAGTCTCACAATACCCATTTTCAATTAAATCATTTAATATTAATTTATCAGTTATGGAATAATAATTTCCCATGAATTAAAAATTCACAACTTTCCATTAATTAATCATCTAATTAGTAAATCCAATCCATAATTTTTATAATAATAATTACCCAGATCAAATTTCACAACTTCCAATGATATCATATTCACATGGAAACAAAATTAATCAATTTAATGATTACATAAATTAATTAATAAATAAAATTACTCAATTTATGGTTCAATTTTCATACATTACAATATAAATTACATAACACATACATAAATTTGGAATTCATGACTATGGGAATTTAATTTAGAACACCCACCTGATGCTTGATGTCAAACACTCACCAACATAAATCTCTAATTGAAACAGAGATATAAAGAGTAAGAAGAAGAACTATATCTATATTTGAAACCAAGATCCAATATATAAAAGATTATATCAATAATAATCGATTTCTAAATCCCCTTCTAAAAGAGGAAAACATCCCTTCAATGTTTTAGAGAATGATGGGTGTGGCATTTGGAAAATTAGGATAAGAAAATCATATCAGGAGAGGTTAATATCTTTAATATGGGATGCATAGCATAAAATACGGAGGACAAAAGCATTTTTAATCCTTATAAAAACCTATAAAATGGGAGGAAAAATTTAGGGTTGAGATAGTTTTAATTTAGGGCCAATTGATAGGCTTAAGTAAATTTTTATCAAATTTTTGGTGGTTTAAAATTTGGTACACATGGGTTCTTACTTGGGATTCATAGTTCTCCCTAATTGTGATCCAAATCATGAGACTTGTAACACTGCATATCAGTATCCATGAAAAAGGTTCTTCTCTAGAAGACCTCAAGTCCACCTCCTCATATCCCATAGGTTGTCCACTAGAAATATTTTTCTATGGTGGATATGTAAGGAGACTATCCCCCCAAATCAGAGTGGACACATGCATGTAAATAACCATATATCATACACAATTGAGTAGTGCTTAAAAAAAAACTAAATCATCAATACACTATAATAAGATAATGTACATTAAGGTCCCAAATATCAATTTCATACATACAAAAATGACCGCCCACTAGGCTAATCACATATAAAAAATAAATATATAAAATGTAAATAAAACATTCCCTTATACAAACCTAGGGTCATAACACATACCAGCTATCCAATATCCTAACATGATACTCTATCCCTACCAATATACTCTACATGATAATCCCTCTCAACCATGAAATTTGGGTCTTTGGCTCGGTCCATCGTGCATCTATGTTGATCATGAAAGAAGGCAAAGGATTTGTAAGCACACTGAGGTGAATTTATATGGGTGGAAAATAAATCTGAGTAATCCACCTCTAATAGTGAACCTATAAACTACTTCCACTGGTTCTTTCTCATGAAATATTCTTATTCTAGAAATTATATATATGATAAATAATATTAATTAAAAACAACGATCTGTAGTTTCAAAACCTCAAATGGCCATACCTACTTCGGCCAATGTAATAATTCCTCTAAACAAATCTCTATAAACATGAATCCAAAATATCCTACTAGATATATATCCATGGAAGCCCAAAACGAACCTAAAAATAAAAGGAACCCAACCAATGATATTCATATCATCCAGTATACTAAACTATTTCATCCCATTCCACATCCTCATGAGCCAAAATTGCCTCTAACGTGAAACCTCGACACATATGTCCAAGTTAATACAATCGTAAAACTAATATGAGACCCTCAGTATTACATATATCTCATGTATCATAAAAAGTAATTCCATGATCATTATTCTAAGACAAATACCATAATTCCAATGAATCGGTACTGATAAAAAACATTGGGATTATCTAACCTATCAAAAAACAAAAAGGTAGAATCCAAAACCTCTCTCCAGTAGCCATATATACATAACCTCTATAGTTCCCAGAGAATCAATCTAGACAAACCCAAGTATAATGTGTATCACTAAAAAATAATTTTTTCACATTGTATCCCATCATTACCCATATCCTCGGTCTTCACTTTATCAATGATGTAAACTATCATTTCCTAGAGCCCCATTCTAACAACATCTCAGTAGTATACCTCTTTATTTGGGACCCTCTAGTCTAGCACCACACCACAAACATGTGAAATCACATACACTCTACATAATAGCATAAAAAATTTCCCCATAACATTGATCCACCACTTAAAACAATGATGTGAAGTATTTCTCCACCATCCATCTAGAAGGTATTCCATTAATTCCCAGAACATCTCTTGGTCACATAACAAAAAATTTATACTATCATTCTCTAAAGCCTAAGTCTTAAACCTAATTTTAGTATACTAACTATACTTAGATCTTCAGATACAAAATATCAAACATTAATATTCAGAATAAAACGTATGAATCATCTGTCTATAATTATCAAATAACCTAATTCAAACCATTTAAATGGGTTCCATAATGTGGAAACCCAACCATATCAAATCACCACATTGGTGTAATGTAAGTATGAACATCAATGTACTAAAAAAACAAGGGATGAATATATATACATCTCTTCTATCTTCATATTATCCTCATCATCTCATACATCATCATTGGTCCCAAGGAACACTCATAGCCAAAGAACATAAAAACATGATCCCACTGAGTGTTGTACTACCAATTGGACCAATAATGGGTCCTATGATACCAAACATAAAGAGAGGAACCCATCTTTGGATCCTCAATATGAGAACTCAATAGGAAGAATTATTTCCAAACCCTAAAAACCAAAAAACTATTAGTCCAACCCATATCACAAGAAATATCTTCAAGTAGGCCTTAGTGCCCTCTAACCAATCACTGATAAACAACATGCTAATGAGCTAATCCAAAATCAAACCCATGCCACATGAAAAATCATAACATCTTCCCAAAACATCCAATGATCACATGACCACAAACTGTTCCACCATGGTAATTATCAATATAACCTCAGAATAAAATCAACATCATAGTGACACTTGACAATAACCACATGCTATGGTGTCAACCATGCCTCAAAGGATCCATCCATCAAGATCCTCAAATGTAGTATGTAAAAAAACAATTGCACTATACTCAAGACACTCATCCCAACACACAGGGAAAACCAATATCATCCTAGATATAAAAAAATCCCATATTTTAGGATTTATCCATGAATCCTTAATAAAAACACCACGACACGCTCATTACAGATCAACCACTCTGCTCACATCCCTCACATAGGACTCCCTGCTCACAACCCCTACCACTTGAGGATTCTAATTCCAATACTCAACGAAAAACTACATATGATTTTTCCCCAAAAAACCTTTTTGTTGAAATCAATAAGTCAATGGATCTCATTAATGAGATCTACATTGAAAGACCCTTGTAATGGGATACTAAGAAGACTAATTTTGATATCCAAGGCATAAAACACCAATAATATCCATGATGAAAAAAGTATATCATGTGTGCCATCGTGTACATAGTGTGTACTGTATAATATCCACCTAGACCTGTAATTTTATGTGTCTATAAAAACATGGGTTTTGTCTGTGTATAGCTACACCACATGTACCCAAATTTCATGCTATATACTTTTCTAAATTCATCTTCCCGTATAATTTTTAACATGGAAATATTATATTACAAAACATGTACATAATATGCATGGATTGAAATTATGGAAACAATTGTTTCTTTATTAATATGAAAACATGGCTTGTGTTCGAAGAAGTACTTGATGTGTAGTCTAGGTTTCTGAACAAGAAGCCCCTACAGACTACATAAAACCCCAACTTTACCCCAAATAAGCATAAATCGGCCCTCATGGGATCCTTAGAAGTCATTATAATGAATTGACAAATAGAAAAAATATATATTTCAGTGATGAAGACATTAAAACCGACCTACCTCATGGACGAAACACAAAATCTTTGTGTTTAAAACCACTCTCAGAAACTGATACACCTTAATACGGCCTCAATATACACCAAGGATAAAGTACAATGGAATATACCCTCCTCCACCACTTAATCTAGGTGTTGAAAAAGGGATAACCCTGCCCCCTTCCCTAAAAATATTGGGATCCAAATGGGTGGATAAAATAAATTTATCTACTTAATTTTATTAAGTAGTTAGTTTATTTATTACCCTTTTATTACCAGCCCTGTGTCCAAAAACCTTATGTTATTTTATACATCACCATAGAAAAAAACCCATTCCGGACACAACCAGAGAGTATGTAGCTCAATACAATGCTCAGTTCAATATATACAGACACTCAAAATGACATGAATAATTTTATATTTAACTAGTTAAATATTAAACATTCTTCCAAAATATATGCTATAAAAAGATCCACCAAACTCAAATACTATAAAAAATTACCTATTTCAAGACTAATAAATTGGTTAGAAAATTTATCAAAGAACATATTCTAGGGTAAAATGACCATTTTACCCTTTATGAACACTTGAAAGCCAAAATATATATTTATTCTAAAATTTAAAAAGACAAAAAAACTAGGGTCTCCACAACCTTTCCACCATAAACCATCTCATCCTCAAGAATACAAATCGGTCTTCCAACCATACATCCTATCACAACATGATCATCTACTCAATCTCAACATGTTGTGTTCTACTGACAGAATCCAACCTAGTTCCTCTATAGAACTCCAAAGAAAGTGAATACAACACATAAAAGTTCTAGCCACCTCTTTTCACCATTAAAAACCAACTAAGACAGTTCCAACCCACACACATCCAAACCTATACCTAACATAATTATTTACAACACTTCATCAAACTCAGGGTGCTCCCCACCATAGAACATAACCAACATACACCAATTCCAATCAATGATGCTTCCCATCATGGAATCCACCTTTCAAAAATCATTCTTAGTGGTCCACCAACCTCCAAGTCATGGTCCTCACTAAATCCTCAACCCTACCCACACAAGGGTCATACCAGCATTCCTGATCGGGTACTCCCCACCCTAGGAGCATCTTTCTCATTTCCACATAACCAAAAACCAATTCCCCCGTCCCATTCCCCAATCACAACCAAATCCCAGAGCTGGACAAACCCATCTCTCTCACACCATAGAATCAAAAAAAGATATTATTCCCCATTCTCAGCTTCCAAGAAAAACCTTCGTATTCATTGATATATGATCTACCATAGGGACCTCACACATAAGAATATTATGGTGATATCCCCATTATATGGAATCACATACACCGATTGATGAGTACAATATCCCAAGAGGCCACTTATAAATCCAATAACATTTCTCTAAAGCATGGTATGAATTAAGTTCTCTCTAAGAATACTTATGATTATTTCATGATATTGGGCATAATATTTTGAGATCATTGTTTATAATAAGATTTAATTGAATAATAAAACCAAAACATCATCCATATTAGAATATCACAGTTCTATCCCCTGAACAAGAGTCACCATGCCCACAAGAATCTTACCACACACGCAATAATTCACTTCCCACTCATGTCCACCTTCCCAATTATATAACCTATGAAGCTAAATATTTTTACATATAACTAAAAAAACAAACAATTAAATTAATCACTAGTTCTCATGTTTAAAAGATTCCATTACCAAGTAATCATTAAATACTCTTATGTAACCGAACAACAATACCTTCTTCAACTCTAATGAGTCCTGCCTCACGGAAACTCAGATCACAAGCCTAAACCATGAAAAGAAAAGTGTTTCATGTTCTACTAATCTGACCCAAAGTCACCAGTATAAAATATCATGCAGAACAATTTTTTAGGATAGGAACATAAATTAACATGACCCTCTCAAAACTAACCACTAGGCATCGATACTGGAACAAAAATCCACCAAGTCAAAACAAAAGGCATCCAACAAGCCTAAACCTAAAACCCAGTTGTTCCCTTCTCACACTAATTTTAATAGTATAAGTCATCAATATGTGCCTCAAGTATTGAAAAATCATTCATAACTCTGATGAATCCTCTCATGGGTCAACCTTGGATGTAAGATAGCTTTAACTCCATACTTTGGATTAACATCAAGTGGCCCTTAGGTACTCCCACATAGACATATTGATCAAGTCTCACATAAAGACTCTATTTCCAACCACCTAGGTCTATGAAAACTCAAAGAAGGTACAAAATAATTGGGAATTCACATGAATGTATCTCTTCTTCTCAAGACATCAACTAGTAAAAAACCATCCTCTAGGGTGTTACACTATAAGGGTGGCATATGCTAACCAACTACAAAAAAACTATGTAGTTTGTCATATTCTATCATCTTCACACCAAACCACCCCTTATAGGACCCAAAAATTCTAATATCATAAATCAACAAGCTAAAAGGGGTATACATACAAGAAATTACACCGTACTAACCCACAAGAACCAGTTGAACACATAGACCACACTAGTGTCCCGGCCATCGAACATCTCAATGAAGATCCACAAGACTTGGAATCAAAAGGAAATCCATAACATAAAACATGAGAAAGACTAAGAAATGGGGATCATACTTTCCTATAATGATGTTTGAGACACCTACTTCATATTTATGACAAGAGTGGATACCATATCATAAGCCTCTCATCAATGGGCCAAGATCTATAAATCCATTATAATCTATAAAATCCGAACAACACATGTGTCTCCCAAAGAGAAAATATTATACAAACATAACATAACATATCAAGAACAACAATCCCAGTACGTGGTAACCTAAAAATCCTATGATAAAAGGTGTTACTAATGCACCTTCTTAGTATCTATCATAAGATTTGACAAATTCTTATATCTTTTATCTACCAAACCCAAAATAATGAAATAAGAAGAATATAACCTCTTATGATGAAACTTTGTGAACTCCTAGCTTGGTAGCCACTAAACAGATTCTATGAGGTGTTTCACCACAAGAAATGAATCCCTCATACTCATATACCAAAGGTTTCTATTAAAAGTATGTGTCTATGGTGGATCTGTGAGGAGACTATACCACCATATCAGAGTGCACAACTAGATGTAAATTTCTAAAAATCATACACATCAGAGTAATTAATAACAATAAAAATAATATAATCTAAAATATGCTATAATAAAATTAAATATGGTAAGAGACTAAAAAAATATCACATATATATCAATGATAAACCACTAGGCCAATCACACATACAAAATAAATAAATAAAATTTAAATACCACCAGACCTACTACCATCATCGGGTCATACCACATATTCAGTCTCTAGTAACCTATCAATATTCTCTAGCTTGACCTATAGACCTCACATGAGTATCCCACCCATCCTTTAAACCTGGTTCATCAACCATATCCACCATGCATGAATTGTTATCATGAAATAAGATACAAGGTCAATACACACCTTGAGGTTCACATATTGGGGGTGAGACAAAAATCATAGTAGGCCAGCCCCAACAGTGAACCAATTAACTACTTATATAATTTCATTCTCAGGAAACATTGTAAGCCTATCCGATATACTAATGATTAAAAAAAATCCATAAATCCATAGTTCTGATCCCGTAATCGACCATACCTTTATCAGTCAATCCTAAAATTCCTCTGAGAAGATGTCCATGATTGTGAATCCCAAATAACCTAATTTCTCTATATCCATGGAAGCAATAACCAAAACATGAAATATTGTGATACCATCCTATGATACTTTTATCATCTTGCATACTAATATAAGTCATCTCAAACCATGTCTTAATGACCCAATATTGTCTCATACATGAAACCTCGACAGATCTATCATAGATAATAAAAAATTACTACCATTCCATTACCCTTATACTAAAATAGATCTCATGTATCCTAAACAATATTTCTAGAGCATCATTCCAATACTAATACCAATACTATATATGATTAGTACTAATACAAAACATCAGTCCAATCAAACTGATCATAAAACATATATATAGTGTTCAAAACCTCCATCGAATGAATGTATATACATACCATTAGTGGTGCCTAGAGAGTCAGTCTAGCCTAGCACAATGAGAAGAAGCATTAGTACAACATCATTTTCATATGGGATTACATCATTAAGTAGAGCCTCGGTCTTGACTCTAAACATTAAATAAACTATCATTGTCTATATCCTCAGTGTAATACCATCATAGTATTATACCTCCGCTTCCTGGAACCTCATGTCCAGCACCATACCACATACAGGTGATGTAAAATCCACTATACTCATAAGTTTAAAATAGAATTCCTAGAACCATGTTTCATAACTCCAAAAATGTATGTTTAGCATCAATCCACCATCCATCTGGATTATATAACAATATTTACCAGGACATCAATCTCATATTGAAACCACAAAGTATAATATTAAGTTCTAGAATCTTCATTTGAAACCTAGTACATAGTATACTAATAATACATGGAACCTCATGTCCAAACTCTAAATAAAACATATTTGGAATGATAAATATGGGTCATATATCCATATTTCCCTTCTATCACAACTTTCACCATTCAAATGTGTTCTATAATGTGGAATCTCAACCATATCAAATATTTCCATTATTGTAATCCAAGTCTAAACATCAATAAAATAAAACATAACAAGGGATCACTATATATCTATCTCAACCAGCTTCATCTTATGTGAATTGGATCATACATTATCTTGTTCTCAAATTAACACCCACTGCAAAATTTTATAATCACAAACGCATGCTCTAGGTTATCCTATCAATTGGACCCATACATGACCACCAAAACCACACTTAAATAGTGGAAAACATCCATGCATCCTCAAGAAAATCACTCATGTAGAGGAATCCATTAAAAACCATAGTTACCATGAATCTCTCATGCTATTCCCTAAGACAAGAAACATCTTTATGTGGAACTTAATGGCCTCTAACGTATCATTGATAAATAACATGCAAATAAGGTAATCCAAATGAAACCCCATTTCACGCTATATATCTCAATAGACATCTACATCATCTATTGATTACTAAACAAAAAACCATCCATCCATTTGAATTTTCAGGATTCCATCACACTCAACAGTACAATAAAATGACACTTATCCATAACCACTATCCAATGGCATCAACCAAGCTCTATAGGCTCTATCAACCGTATTCCTCAAACATATGATTTAAAACTCAACATCTCTAAACAGAAGAAACTAGTCATGATACATGGGGAAAACCATGATTATCCTAGTTAAACAACTGAAATTCCATATTTTATGATTTATCCAAGAATCCCCTTTCAAAAAATAATGGAACACTTAGGCCAAATCAAAAAATGATCTCACAAACCTAACCTGTGTCTCCTATCTCACAACCCAATCCTCATGAGGGTTCTTATTCCAAACCTCAACAAAAACAAAATTCTATACTATATTTCTCTAAAAAAACCATCAAAATGACATGTATATTTCTAAAGGATCTCATCAATGTGATATATGTGTAAAATCACTTATAATTGACATCTCTCAATGCTAATTCTAATTTCTAGGGAACTAAACACCCAAAACGTCTAAGATAAAAAAAGTAAAGGGTGTATAATATCTTGTAAATAACGTGTTCTATAAATGTTCCACTTTTCCATGAACTTTAACATTTTAGACCAAAATGGGTTCTTCCTTTGAACTACAACATGGAATGTACCCCAAGTACCTGACATGTACATTTCACACCTCTTCGTCTCATGCACTTTTTCACAAAGAAAAAACGTTGACATGTTCCACTACAAAGAGTATACAGAAACTACATGGTGTATACTTCTGAAGAATCCTTTTTTCTTAAAATGGGATGAATACATGGCTTCTGTACTTATAAATTTACATAGTATAATCAGGGTTTCTGAATGGGAAACCCCTACGAAACTCCTAAAACCTCAATTTTCCCCAAATACATCTAGATCACCCCCCGTGGCCTATATAACATTCATAATAAGTCATTATGACATATAATGAATTAATATATGGTGATTGGGTCATAAAACTCAAAAAACATCATGCCTCATGGTGTAAACACCGAAGCATCGTGTTCAAATCCACTCTTAGAAGTTGTTGCACCTCGATCCAGTCCAGATATATGCCAATGAAAAATTCATGAAGCATCTCCCCTCTTCTTCCTCTTCTCCGTCCTATCATCAAATTAGTGAGAAACCTCCCCCCTTCCCTTCCATGTGTGAGTGGAAAAATGAAGAATGAAATACTTTTAACTAATTAATTAATCACCCAATTGATACTAGTCTTAAGTCCCAGAACCTTAAGTAAGTTTATACCAGGCATATGAAACCCCCCCGGTGTGGTGTTAACTATTGTGTTAAAATCATAGTTCGATGTTCCAATCAAAATATAAAAACACCCAAAACCAAATTAATAATTTAATATTCAATTAATTAAATATTAAACATTATTAAAAAAATATGATCCTTGGAATTCCACCAATCTCTTTCTTTAAGGTGAAATACTTATTTCAGGACGAACAGAGTGTTTAGAAAAATCATCTAAGAACATATATTATGAGAAATGACCATTTTACCACATAATAGCACATGATTACAATAAATTAAATTTCTTCTCAAATTTTAAGACACAAAAATACATGTGTCTCTATAAACCTCATATCAGGGAGTCACAATGTTACAACTAGGATGGCACATTGTTTGAAAAACAATAGTCATGCCAAGTGAGTCCCCTCAATTTGGGTTCTTATGGGTTTCTATAAAGGGTAAAAGGTTTTGGAAAACCATGCTCCTATAATGAAAAAACCCTATTCTTCCCAAAATTATCCTATTTTAACCAAAATTAACACAAGATAAAATACAAATAAGATATACTTAGAATAAATAAATCGAATACCTAAAAACAAGCTTGAGTGGTCTCTTGAAAATGTTGGGATCATAGAATCCACCCGTAATAATTATCTGAAGTAGATATCCCTCTCAGTGAAAATTTAAATAAAACTCTTATTATCTAAATAGAATATAAACCACTCTCTAAATAGGTAGTGATTACAATTACATAGTACATGAATTATCATCACTGACATAAGATCATATGTGTTGTAGTCCTTCCCATGAGTGTGTAACTGACATGATCCAAAGCTAACACCAGTATCCACTACATCATTACACAACCCAAACCTAAACATGGGGAATTGTAAATAAAATCACAAAAAGAACCAATAATTGGAATAATAACAAATCAAGAATAATTCATTATCACATTAAACTCCTCAAGAAATCAGGATCTGATCACCCCAAAAAACATTACAATGTTACTAGTTAACTATATCAAAGGTGATGCAATGCTTTAGAAACACTGAATGAAGAACCATTATTAACATCATAATAACGATAAACACCATACCCTAACACGTTTCTTGTCCACTACTAATAGGTTACCACCTAAATCCTTTTAGGATATACTATGATGATAATTTTAGAAATTGCATGGACAAGAAATTTTTCTTATAGAATCCAAAATAAATATTTGGATAACATTTCATATAGATGAATTTCACCCAGGATTTTGAGGAAAATATTTTGATGTTCATAATTTGGATTCTTTGATCTATAGTTAATAAAAATATCTTCCTCAAAGAACACCTAAAATGTGTATAAATACTAAATTATTATTTAGTTCATCAATGTTATAAACTCTGTATGATTGTTAGTAAATCTAAAATGATTTTTTTTATCATAATGCTAATACATACTTCTGAATGCCACCTTATAAATATCATCCTTCTTGGAACTTAGTTGATGGGACCCAAATCTCCTATTAATATTTATGAAAAATGGAACCCCCTTATTATTTTTAAAATTTCCATTAGTCCCCAGTAAGGTATATTAATTTGTTATAGTCACATGGATGACTTTCTAGAAGTCAATGAAATGCAAGAAACACTTGTTTTCATTCTTTTCAATGTTAATTGGCGACTCCAAATGTGAATTGTTAGGATGGATAAATCCCTTAGCCTCAATATCCTCATGTTGAGTCTGTAATTAAATCAATTCTTGGGGTTTCATATGGAATTAAATAATATTAATTGGTCTCATATACTAATGTAAATATATAGGGAACTCAACATCCCTATGGGGTAATGTGTTCAAGAAACGATCTTTAAAAACATCATGATACACATAGACCACCACAGAAAGATTGAAACTCAAATATGGATCACCAACATCATGAATCTACTCTAAAAACATGTATGATATTAACTAAAAACAATGAGAAAAGTGACATGATCTTGTCATCCATTGACCAGAATCCCCAAAGTGAAAATGAGTGAATTGATAATTAGAGGGAAAATATAGAAAAAAGTTATATAAATTAATCAGATCATTGTATTTAACAATAAAATAAAGTATAGAGATACGATAAAAGTTATCACAATCAAAGAATAAAAATACCCAAATAGTTTTTCTATTATAAATCATCACATGGGACTCAAGTAATTTGAAGCACTTCCAAGAATTATTTCTATTGGGTGTGGCAGGGTTCATCAATAAATGTATTATCATTAATCATAATAAACATTTATCAATAATATTGGATGATATAGATGAATTATCAGTAAAAATATCAAATATTTCCATAACCATGGATGATTCTATGAAAACCATACCTCTAATGGTAGGTATGTAACACCCCAGGTAAATAAAGAATATGAAATTTTCATATTTATCGATTTTTGTAAATAAAATATTAATTTTACTTTAAATGGGACGCTATGCACGATGGCATACCCAATACGCAACAATGAGTTTCTTGGGAATCTTGCGTTGCACTCTAATAATAAAATAATATTATTTTAAATGGTAGTTAACGCCTAGCCTTTGTAATGGCAGGAATGAAGAGAACTAACTAAAAAATGATTATATATGTTTTTCAAATATTTTTACTCTTTACAATAAATGTTATAGGATTAAAAATGCGAATGAATCCAATTTTAAGCGTAAACATTCCAATATTCTTTAAAAGGTCGATTAACCGCCTTTTGATGGATAACCTCTTTTAAATAAACTTTATGACAATTTTATGTGTTATATTTGAAAAAATAAAATTCTTCTTTAGAATCGTGTCATCAAAATTTACTTTGTGTAAATTTTTGGTATTTTTCCGAAAAAGTTCAATTTTTAATGAATAGTGAAAAATGTTATATTTTAATTCAAAACCACTTTTTAATCTAATTTATTTATATGATTAGATTATCTTTTGAATTGGTTTTAAAATGAAATTAGAATATATTTTTACCATTTAATCCAATAGTGTTCGTTGGAATTAATTTCACTTTGAAATCGGACTTAAACTAGTGTCAATCTTTTGCTACATTTTGTTTCATAAAAACACGCTATTTGTTTTGACAGCGGGAATTAATTATTAAATTAATTAATGCAACTTATATGTTTTTAAATTTTTAAAATAGACATCATTTTTGAATTCAAAATATCAAATATAGCTTTGGGTGAATTTTTGGTAATTTTCTGAAAAACATCAATTTTTGATGAATAGTGAAACCACTAAGTGGTACTTATAAAAACTGATTTTCCGTTTAAATGAAATTTTCCATCTTTGTGTTTTGAATTTCAAAAATCCAACATACATGGTTGTCATTAAGAAGTAAAATGTGGTTCAATGTGATTAGAATAATTTTTTGGTGAATAGTAACTTATTAAGTTTTTAATCGCGATTAGAGGTAATTAGTGTAGTTTAAGGTAAGAATAATATTTTAATAAAATGAAATGACCTATACACATGTCCTACCATCATTGGATGTGTCATGGACGACCAAGACAATCCATGGGTCAACTTGGGGACCCCATGGAGCCACTTTGGTTGGAAAATGACATAAATACCTTCTTATTTAATGTTAAAGTAAAAATGACACAAACCGGAGATGTTTTACTAAAACAATTTTTACATGGGGTTATACAAGTCATATTTTTGACTATAAATAGTCATTTTAAAGATAAAAATATTTCCTACATCATAGTAGTTTTTTATAATTTTTAGACATTAAATAAATTAAATTATTTATGACATCATGATGATGAAGCGATGACCTCATTATTTAACGATTTAAATAAAATGGAAAGATAATGTAAAATATAAGACCTACACATGTCCAAAACCTATTTTATGGGTGGATTTAGAACCCTTATCACCTTATACTCGAAACAAATCAATGTGGGACCATTAAAATCCGAAAATCATTCTAAAATAAAGTAACATTTCTTTACTTTCCAAGAGTGCCCCTCCTCTCCTCTTATAAAAGGCCCCCACCTCTACCTCCTTACCCACACTTGCAAAGCATTTGGCTCGGCCAAAACCTGCCCATTTTGTCTCTCCACATCCCTCTATAACTTCTTTAAGCCTCATGTTGGGAAAAAGGCTTCCCAAGGAAGCATTTGATCTCAAACCAAAGGGAGTTACCCGATTTTAAGGTACTGTCTTCACTTGTGTCCTTTTGTTTTATTTTACTTCTCCAACCCCCTAAAATATTTTTATTCATTTATTTTTTAACAAATACAGTATCTTAAATATTCTAGGATTTTTTTATAAGAAGTATTAGATCTACAATTAAACACACATACATCTAATGGTTAAATAACATACTGTTTCTGTGGATGGCGAATTTCTGCCTCACGAAACGATGATTGTTCAACATTCTTCTAACACCTTCAAATGTGGCCATTAAGATGACACTATATTTATATATGATATATAATATGTTTATGTTTTAATTAATCTTATGTATTTTTCATTTATGGAATACCTTTATGGTTTCCATTATGGGTAAACGCGATATCTTCATTTAAGGAAGTGCGGACTACCGCCCCCTCAAAGTGATTTGATTCGTTAATACCATATGTGGTACGTATAAAGGATATATTTAATGATATTATATATGATAGCATACTGGAATTAAAATAATATTATGTATCATTATGTTTTAATTCCATTAAATATGAAATAGAAATGGAAGTAGCATTCATGCGTACGTACGGCTTACCGTCTCCATGAACGGTACATTTGATTTCTTATCTCAAAATGTTATGTACTATTATAAGTACATATATATAATGTATATATATGTAATATATTACATATAAATTATGGATATCATTCTGTAATTATAACATATATATATATGTATCTCATTTTGTTTTAATTCCATTAATATGACAAAAAATGAAAGTAGTGTTCATGCGTACGTACAGACTACCGTCTCCATGAACGGTGATTTTAATTTTTATCTCCAAATGCTATGGAATAGTATAAAATGAATATATACTGGATATATATTATATTTAAAACATCAATACTATTCTGTATATGATGTACCTATAACTACATGGAAAATTATTTTCCAACAAGTTCAATTTTTGACTCATGTACCAAACATCGACAAAAACGTCTAATATGAACTCATATTATTAACCAATTATTATAACATTAAAATATGTGATATTAACTGAATAATAATCTTTATAGGAGTTCCTTAATCAATTATAAATTTACCAAAGTGTATTATTCAGTAATATAAAGAAACGAACAAGACAAGTTGGACTTGAGGTAAGGGATCCTACTCCTCTCTTTCTTTTTAAGTACACTCTTTTATGTAATTCCTTTTAAGGTCATATTTCTTGTGATTGGGATGTTATTTTATATTAATCTTAATGTAATTTTTATGTTCATATGATGAGAGACCCTATTCTCTCTCATCAATCCATTTTGGAAGTTTTGAGTGGCGCCATTAGGCTGCCGAATTTTCGTGAGAGATCTAACCTCTCTCTTTCTTTTTAAGTACTCTCCTTTATGTCACTTCTTTTAAGATACTCTTTGTTATGTTGTGGGATGTTATTTTATATTACTCTTTCTGTAAACTTTATGTTAATATGATGAGAGACCCTATTTGATCTCATCAATCTATTTTTGTAAGTTTTAAGTGGTGTCGTTAGGGTGCCGAGTTTTCGTAAGGAATTTTTCATATCACTTTTATTCCCGTGAGATTTATGCTACATTTGACACAAATTACTTTGAGTGGTTTATGTACTTCCCATTATTTTACTCATTGTGTAATATACTTTCATTTATGATTATTTACATCAATTTTGTATTGTCCTTCTTTCACGGGGTGTATGTTTCGAAAGATACCCATGTCGGTAAGGGAACCTTTCACCCTCCTCTTTTAAAAGACTTATTTTGTTATGTCTTTTAATTCAAATACTATTATGTTGGGATATGTTATTATATATCCTTATTGATGTAAATTTTATGTCCAAGTTATGAGATACCCTTTTTATCTCTCATCAACTCATTTTCTGAATTTTGAAGTGATGCCGTTAGGCTGTCGAATTTTACCAAGGGAACTTTTTAACCCAATTTCGATTTCTTTGGGTTCAACATGTAGTTATTGAATATGTCATCCTTTGAATATGTTTTAATGACCTTTTATTGTTTTACACTTAATATCCACTTATATTGGGTGTATTTATATTTTTCACACATAATTTTGAGATTGATTTATCCTTAATTTAAGGATACCTTCTGTATAAGGGATTTCATCGCATTTTACATTTCTATTGAGACTTCATTGTTATTATGCACCAATTCACTCTTATATGGTGTATATACTGTCCTTTGGAATATTATATCATGAATCCATTTATTCTCATGATATTATAAAGTTCTGATTAAATGTTATTCCTCAATTATTGTATTCAAGTGTCTCTAATTTTGGTAAAAACCCTTTAACCAAAATATCACTTTAAATGTTTTAATGATTTGTTCTTATTAATATCCATGTTTTCAAAATGGTTTTAAGAATTTATTTATATGGATATTAATGGTTTAAAATGTTAAAAGCTTCAAGGTGGTATGGGACACTTTGATTCAAAAATCTCTTTATTAAATGTTTTAAATGGTTTTGAAAATGGTTTTTAGAATGGATTCATTATTTCAATATCTTAAAATGTTATATTGTTTTTGTAATGTGGGAATGTTATCTTTCCTTTATGCTTAAGTTATGTGCTATGATTATGTTACAGTTCTTGGGAATTGTTATGAAGATGGGTGGTTCCGTGAAAAACTAAGGGCGGGTGAGCCCGATATAGCTCTCCAATGCATTGGGTAATGCGAAGGAGTGAAATGTTAAGGTTTCTACGAAGTGATTTAGGGAATATACTATGGTGGGTATTCCAAATGTAACCAAGAGGGTTACTCCCTACGTAAGAATGTTATGAATGCCTCAAGTTACCTTTATGTCTTATGATTTCTATGATTTATTCATGATTTGATGAGGTATGTTAAAGTGCTTATGTTTTATGAGTAAAGTATGATTTCATTGATTCTTATGTGTACATATACTCATGTTTCCTTTCCATATATTTTTATATCCCTTACTAAGCTTTTTATGATCATCCCAAGTTTTTGAAATGTTTTTCACAGGTCAAGGGAAAGGTACATGATATGATGATAGTGTCAAGAAAGTGTCAAGAAAGAATCCATGTTTTATTTTAAATATGTTTCCGTTGATGGGATAAATGAATACTATCTTTATGTAACCACTTTATTTAAATGTGGAATGTAATGAAAGTTTATGATCTAATTATCTAAAACTCTAAACCTGAAAAGATCCTCAATGTGTAATCTTGTATTAACTCAAGATTAAGTAAGGTTTAAGGCTGGGGCCTTATAGTTGGTATCAGAGGTTGGTTTAGATAACTTTAGAGGTTAGGGTATCTTCTAAGCATAAGTGACATTACCATAATGGTTAGGATTTCAGAAAGAGTCCTAGTTTTAGATAAAGTGAATAAGTAAGTATATCTTAGTGGTTATATTCCTCATTAGTACATGATGGTTTTGTTGATACACTCACACTGACATTTCTGTTTTTAGTGAATGGATGGATCTAGCAGGAACCAAAGTGACAATAGGTTTGAAGGAAACTGTGGTGGTTCTCTGATTAAGAGACTGGATGAAATGGGGTATTCAATGAGGAAACTCATGGTTGTTCTAAACCAACTATCAAGGAGTAATGATCATCCACTTGAACCTTGGTATGTTCTGTAATGCACCATGTATGAGATGACCAATCGATGTGGAAGTTCTAATAATAATTATAAAGGTAACCATTAGGGTTTATATGATCCTTACTTTTTGAGGTAATTATGGGTTATTATATGTTATCATGGAAAATGAAAGGCATGAGATAAACTTGAGGTTAAAATATTTTATGATTATTTTTTTAAAGATTTTATCTCGTTTTGGGGAATGTTTTAAGAATTATATATTTTTGAAAAAATGACAACACACAGACCGTGTGACAACCTGTCGTGCCAGACAAAGCTGCGGGAATCGAACCCACAACCAAAGTGCGACTGGTATTTATCGCCTACCACTGGACTACGTGAAGTCCCTGGTTAGTTTGACTAATTATTTTTAGTTAGATGATTTTATGAATTAAGAGTAAGCTGATTTTGGGTTATCTATGGAAATTTATTAACCTGTCATGGAGGATATGTGATTAGGTTAATTAATTTTCAATACGAGACTTTAGGAGCAACTGATATTGTTTGGAGATAAATGTTACGATTTAACTTGGAAGACTATGTGACTAAATCCTTCAAATATTTTGGATTCAATCTTAGTTTGGTTAACTTTGAAGTATTTTATGGACAATTTGTTTATTTAATGGTCTTTGTTGAACTTTGGGTATTGTTTGATAAATTTTGGAGATTAAGAATAGATTTGTTTTTTAAAGGATTATCCTTTTTGGGTATTATCTGATCTTGTACTAACCTTTTTGGTTTTGGTTTTGGTTAAGGTATAAAGATATGGGAAGTATATAGTTCTATTTTGTGGATTAGGTGATCCTCTAGAAGTTCATTATAGTACTCTTAATGTGAACAAGTCTTCCTAAATACTCGTCTTTTGGGGAAAGTATGAGTTTGTGTAAGAAATCTAGTAAAAGTTGAAATTCAACATGACAAGTAAGTATGTTTCCTTAAGATCAAAAGTAAATTCCTCAATGAAGAGTAACTTAAAACAAAAATTTTGTCTGTTAACTTTTCCTACTGGGGAATCAAATACCGTTTAACCCATCACAAGTTTGTGATTTTCTTATGGTTAACTTTCTCCTAGACATGTTTACTATCACTCTCCATCAGAACATGACCCTTTGTTTTTTCCTCCATGTCCATATTTTCATACTTGGAATCCTAGTATGGGTTAACTCGGGTGACCTTTGTACTTATCTTTCTTTATTTTTAAAGTGATTGTTTTACTAACTCTTGTTCCGATGTGGGATTTTCAATGAAGTTTCCAAGCCCAATTTTAAAAACTGCGAGGACGCAATTCCCAAAAGGGGGGAAGGATGTAACACCCTAGGTAAATAAAGAATATGAAATTTTCATATTTATCCATTTTTGTGAATAAAATATTAATATTACTTTAAAGGGGACGCTATGCACGATGGCGTACCCAATACGCAACAATGAGTTTCTTGAGAATCTTGCGTTGCACTCTAATAATAAAATAATATTATTTTAAATAGTAGTTAACGCCTAGCCGTTGTAATGGTAGGAATGAACAGAACTAACTAAAAATTTATTATATGTGTTTGTCAAATATTTTTACTCTTTACAATAAATTTTATAGGATTAAAAATGCGAATGAATCCAATTTTAAGCGTAAACATTCCAATATTCTTTAAAAGGTCGATTAACCACCTTTTGATGGAGAACCTCTTTTAAATCAACTTTTTGACAATTTTATGTGTTATATTTGACAAAATAAAATTCTTCTTTAGAATCGGGACATCAAAATTTACTTTGTGTAAATTTTTGGTATTTTTCCGAAAAAGTTCAATTTTTAATGAATAGTGAAACATGTTGTATTTTAATTCAAAACCTATTTTTAATATAATTTATTTATATGATTAGATTATCTTTTGAATTGGTTTTAAAATGAAATTAGAATATATTTTTACCATTTAATCCAATATTGTTCGTTGGAATTAATTTCACTTTGAAATCGGACTTAAACTAGTGTCAATCTTTTGATACATTTTGTTTCATAAAAACACGCTATTTGTTTTGACAGCGGGAATTAATTATTAAATTAATTAATGCAACTTATATGTTTTTAATTTTTTAAAATAGAAATCATTTTTGAATTAGGAATATCAAATATAGCTTTGGGTGAATTTTTGGTAATTTTTTTGAAAAACTTCAATTTTTGATGAATAGTGAAACCACTAAGTGGTACTTATAAAAACTGATTTTCCGTTTAAATGAAATTTTTCCATATTTGTGTTTTGAATTTAAAAAATCCAACATAAATGGTTGTAATTAAGAAGTAAAATGTGGTTCAATGGGATTAGAATAATTTTTTGGTGAATAGTAACTTATTAAGTTTTTAATCGCGATTAGAGGTAATTAGTGTAGTTTAAGGTAAGAATAACGTTTTAATAAAATGAAATGACCTAGAAACATGTCATACCCTCATTGGATGTGTCATGGTCGACAAAGAAAATCCATGGGTCAGCTTGGGGACCCCATGGAGCCACTTTGGTTGGAAAATGACATAAATACCTTTTTATTTAATGTTAAAGTAAAAATGACACAAACATGAGATGTTTTACTAAAACAATTTTTACATGGGGTTATACAAGTCATATTTTTGACTATAAATAGTCATTGGAAAGATAAAGATATTTCCTACATCATAGAATCTTTTTTTATAATTTTTAGACATAAAATAAAATAAATTATTTATGACATCATGATGATGCAGCGATGATCTCATTATTTAACGATTTAAATAAAATGGAAAGATAATGTAAAATATAATACCTACACATGTCCAAAACCTATTGGATGGGTGTATTTATAACCCTTATCACATTATCCTAGAAACACATCAATGTGGGATCATTAAAATCAGAAAATCATTCTAAAATAAAGTAACATTTCTTTACTTTCCAAGAGTGCCCCTCCTCTCCTCTTATAAAAAGGCCCCCACCTCTACCTCATTACCCACACTTCCAAAGCCTTTGGCTCGGCCAAAACCTGCCCATTTTGTCTCTACACATCCCTATAAAACTCCTTGAATCCTCACTTTGGGAAAAAGTCTTCCCAAGGAAGAATTTGAGCTCAAACCAAAGGGAGTTACCCGATTTTAAGGTAATGTCTTCACTTGTGTCCATTTGTTTTATTTTGCTTATCCAACCCCCTAAGCTCTTTTTATTCATTTATTTTGTAACAAATCCAGTATATTAAATATACTAGTATGTTGTTATAAGAAGTATTCGAGCTACACTTACACACACCTACATCTAATGGTTAAAGAACATACTGTTTCTGTGGATTGCGAATTTCTGCCTCACGAAACGATGATTGTTCAACATTCTTCTAACACCTTAAAAGGTGTCCATTAAGATGACACTATATTTATATATGATATATAATATGTTTATGTTTTACTTAATCTTATTTATTTTTCATTTATGTCATACCTTTATGGTTTCCATTATGGGTAAACGCGATATCTTCATTTAAGGAAGTGCGGACTACCGCCCCCTCAAAGAGATTTGATTCGTTAATAACATATGTGGTACGTATAAAGGATATATTTAATGATATTATATATGATACCATACTGTAATTAAAATACTATTATGTATCATTATGTTTTAATTCCATTAAATATGAAATAGAAATGGAAGTAGCGTTCATGCGTACGTACGACTTACCGTCTCCATGAACGGTACATTTAATTTCTTATCTCAAAATGTAATGTACTATTATAAGTAAATATATATAATGGATATATATGTAATATATTAATTCTAAAAGATGGATATAATTCTAAAATTATAACATATATATGTATATCTCTAATTTTGTTTTAATTCCATTAATATGACAAAAAATGAAAGTAGCGTTCATGCGTACGTACGACCTACCGTCTCCATGAACGGTGATTTTAATTTTTATCTCCAAATGCTATGGAATAGTATAAAATGAATATATAATGGATATATATGATATTTAAAACATCAATACTATTCTGTATATTATGTACCTATAACTACATGGAAAATTATTTTCCAACAAGTTCAATTTTTGACTCATGTACCAAACATCGACAAAAATGTCTGATATGAACTCATATTATTAACCAATTATTATAACATTAAAATATGTAATATGAACTGAATAATAATATTTATAGAAGGTACTTAAGAAATTATAAATTTACCAAAGTTTATTATTCAGGAATATAAAGAAACGAACAAGAAAAGTTGGACTTGAGGTAAGGGATCCTACTCCTCTCTTTCTTTTTAAGTACACTCTTTTATGTCATTTCTTTTAAGCTCATATTTCTTGTGATTGGGATGTTCTTTTATATTAATATTACTATAGTTTTTATGTTCATATGATTAGAGACCCTATTCTCTCTCATCAATCCATTTTGGATGTTTTGAGTGGCACCATTAGGCTGTCAAATTTTCGTGAGAGATCTAACCTCTCTCTTTCTTTTTAAGTACTCTCCTTTATGTCACTTCTTTTAAGATCCTCTTTGTTATGTTGGGGTATGTTATTTTATATTCCTCTTGCTATAAACTTTATGTTAATATGATGAGAGACCCTATTTGATCTCATCAATCCATTTTTGTAAGTTTTAAGTGGCGCCGTTAGGCTGCCGAGTTTTCGTAAGGGATTTTTCATCTCACTTTTATTCCCATGAGATTTATGCTACATTTGCCACAAATTCCTTTGAGTGGTGTATGTACTGCCCATTATTTTACTCAGTGTGTAATATAATTTCATTTATGAGTATTTACATCAATGTTGTATTGTACTTCTTTCACGGGGTGTATGTTTCGAAAGATACCCATGTCGGTAAGGGAACCTTTCACCCTCCACTTTTAAAAGACTTCATTTGTTATGTCTTTTAATTCACATACTATTATGTTGGGATATGTTCTTATATATCCTTATTGATGTAAATTTTATTTCCAAGTGATGAGATACCCTTTTTATCTCTCATCAACTCATTTTCTAAATTTTTAAGTGACGCCGTTAGGCTGTCGAATTTTACCAAGGGAACTTTTTAACCCAATTTCGATTTCTTCGGGTTCAACATGTAGTTATTGAATATGTCATCATTTGAATATGTGTGAATGACCTTTTATTGTTTTACACTTAATATCCACTTATATTGGGTGTATTTATATTTGTCACAGATAATTTTGAGATTGATTTATCCTTAATTTAAGGATACCTTCTTTATAAGGGATTTCATCGCATTTTACATTTCTATTGAGACTTCATTGTTGTTATGAACCAATTTACTCTTATATGGTGTATATACCGTCCTTTGGAATATTATATCATGAATCCATTTATTCTCATGATATTATAAAGTTCTTATTAAATTTTATTCCTCAATTATTGTATTCAAGTGTCTCTAATTTTGGTAAAAACCCTTTAACCAAAATATCGCTTTAAATGTCTTAATGATTTGTTCTTATTAATATCCATGTTTTCAAAATGGTTTTAAGAATTTATTTATATGGATATTAATGGTTTAAAATGTTAAAATCTTCAAGGTGGTATGGGACACTTTGATTCAAAAATCTCTTTATTAAATGTTTTAAATGGTTTTGAAAATGGTTTTTAGAATTGATTCATTATTTCAATATATTAAAATGTTATATTGTTTTTGCAATGTGGGAATGTTATCTTTCCTTTATGCTTAAGTTATGTGCTATGATTATATTATGGTTCTTGGTCATTGTTATGAAGACGGGTGGTTCCATGATAAACTAAGGGCGAGTGAGCCCGATATAGCTCTCCAATGCATTGGGTAACGCGAAGGAGTGAAACATTAAGGTTTCTCCGAAAAGATTTAGGGAATATACTGTGGTGGGTATTCCAAACGTAACCAAGAGGGTTACTCCCTACATAATAATGTTATGAATGCCTCAAGTTACCTTTATGTCTTATGATTTCTATGATTTATTCATTATTTTATGAGGTATGTTTAAGTTCTTATGTTTTATGAGTAAAGTATGATTTTATTGATTCTTATGTGTAAATGTACTCATGTTTCATTTCCATATATTTTTATATCCCTTACTGAGCTTTTTATGCTCATCCCATGTTTTTGAAATGTTTTTTACAGGTCAAGGGAAAGGTACATGATATGATGATATTGTCAAGGAAGTGTCAAGAAAGAATACATGTTTTATTTTAAATATGTTTCCGTTGATGGGATAAATGAATAACATATTTATGTAACCACTTTGTTTAAATGTGGAATGTAATGCAAGTTTATGATCTAATTCTCTAAAACTCTAAACCTGAAAATATCCTCAATGTGTAATCTTGTATTAACTCAAGATTATGTAAGGTTTAAGGCTGGGGCCTTATAAGGTAACCCCTCAACTATCTGATGTAGTACACTCTCCACTAAATAGAGTTCTTCCACTTTATCATTCCACTTTTTCATTTATTGAGAATCTCCATATACATGAGGTTGACATTGCACCCCTTTTTCTATATAATGTGTAAACTGAGATCCCATGGTAATGTTTTATCCACATACACATCCCTATTAATCTATCTGAATAAAATTATAAGGGTAACCTATCATTCTATATGTATACACATCCTAGGGGTATCTTGATAATCAGTATTTGGACATCCCATTATCATTCACTTGTAACAAATCACTTGAATCTTGTTTAATATTAGGTTTGTACTATATCTTTAACTATGATTCTATTTATCAAAAGTTATTTTATAACTAAAAAATTGAACTATAGATACCTCCCACTACCACAGATGCTCTAATGAGTCTTTTTTCCATTTTATGATAACAAACATTAAAAATAATTTTCCACAACCACCATAATTGATGTTAGGAACATATATATTATCATAGATTAGATATTTACCCCTGATACCATTTCAAATAAATGCGAGTTTAGATAATCATTTGGATCAATATTTTTAGACAAGTTCATTAACATTAAAAACCAAGTAGAATACACTATGATAGAAAACTCACCCACCACCAATTTAAATAACCCTCATGGCTTCTCAGCCTTATTCTCTCAAGATAAAACTATTATGTAAAGGATTTTTTGACGGTAGTCCAAGTGATATTTTATTAAATATTTTTTTGATGGATATATTCCCACCACTTACACTGTATCCGTTCAAGAAAATATGCTTAGAATCCAACCGTTGAGTCTACTATATTTTTACGAAAGTAAATAATTACCTCAATTTTTTTGATCTACTTCACTACATATTTTAGTCGCCTATCATCATAATGTATTAGTGGATAATGGAAATTAACCTCAGATTAATGGTTTACCTATTGTTCTAGATCAATTTTGGTGATAATCAAAATGAATGTATTATACTGATGTTAGTTTCCACTAGAATTGGAACAAATAAAAGATTATCATATAGAGAATACTCTGTATCCACTTCTCTATAAATCATGAGAATACTTCATGGTTTGCGACATACTATTAAACAAGATCATGTAAATTATTTAGAATGTAAATTATCTTCTTTATTTTTATTTTAATTAAAAATGCCTATGTAAAAATGTTATAAATATATATAAAATTTTATAACCTTAGGATACCCATTATTGCTTAGGGAATTTCATGAAAGTGATCTAGCCAAGCACACTCCCAACACATCCTATTGAATTATTACTACAAAATCACCATTCTATCAACAACCCCTATACCCACAAATGTGATACACAAGAATGATCATATGATTTAATTTAATCAGTCTCTAATACTGTTTTCTAACAAACCAATTTGGGTAATCCCATAACATCACCTACATGGACATGCCACAATTTATAATGTATGTTCCCAGTCATTTAATACCAGCTAAAAGAACATGGGGGTTATTAAAAAGAATATGGAAATGATTTAAATCTCAATATATATCTAGAGTATAAGAAATTAAATAGAGTACCAAGAATAAAATCATAATAAATCATATATAAAAAACCCAAAGTTGTTGCATCCAACATCTTGATAACAAGTTATTAAAGCTCAATAAGAATACCAATATCAAAATTAAAAAATAAACTCATGTTTCCATCACTAAATTTTAATAATCAACCTATATCTCATCCAATAAATAGAAAAAATGAGAAAGGAGAGATGTTCACTAGATCTCACTCTTACCTTTAACTGAATCCTATAAATCTAAGGCTACAAATTGATAAAAAATTTAGTGCGAGCATAAATACCCAAAAGGATACCACCGTGGAATATATAAAATTTATAACCATATGTATCTATTAGATCTTGATTAAAAATTTATTTTTAAAAAAACATATAGATAAATAATCATGAATTTAAAAATAATCCTCCATTTTTATTTTCAAATAAGTTCATTCCATTCAAAATCATTCCATAAATAATAAATTAGGGAAATATTAAAAATACCATTTTTAATTCCATAAATTGATAAATAAATATTTTTGGAGAATTAATTTACATAATATTAGTATGTGGAAAAATGCTATATCTAATGATTAGGCATGTAACATAATCTCATGAAACCATGATGAAAATACCTGAAATGTTTGTGTGCCCAACACAACTGCTAAGACACTCAAATGATCACAAATCGAAATACATTATTTATTTATCCATGAACCTCCGTCCCTAAAAAATGAAACCCCCTTGTTGCTCAAAAATCCAAGGAAATGACTACAGTGAAAGATAAATCAGTTAGGGTGAGTATTTATTTACTATTTATATATAACCTAATATTGATCATGTATGTTACTAAATCATTATTACCTTCAAGGACAACATAACAATGGTTAATAATAATTATTTATTGTAATTTTCCAAAAAATTATATTTCATAATCATTTTCTCAGTATTAATCAACTATATTAAGAAATAGTGATAAAACATTTCTATAGTGATCTACAATGATTTTAATTCTTGAAAACCCATTATTATTTTCAATAAAAATTAGATGGATTTTATCAAACACATCACTTTTATCAAATGTTTTCCCTAACAAATTCCCAATTTGAAATCATAAAAACACCACTTAATGTTTAATTTCATTATTGACAATAATTTTCATAATCAAAACCAATAAAAATTATAAAAGAACATAAGGAAAACCTAATTTATTATTTCCATTGTCAAAATTATAACCATCCTCCACCAAAATTTCATGATATTTTTCTTATACATTGCCTCATCCTCTAAATTATCCTAATAAATTCCCATAGGGATTTATCTAAGATTTTATCTTCCCAGATTCCAAAGGTTAACTAAAACTATCTTATAATACCAACTATATAGGCCCATGAATTTTGTACATGAATAATTTATCTTTTTAGATAAATATTTCTTACATTACCAAAATAGACAGTTGTGGCAAAAAAAGTATAGTGTCTTTGGAATCATGGAATAAAAAAACTACTACATCAGTAAACAACACCATATTTCACTATGATCTTCTTAACTAGAAACCTTATTAGACAAATCATATGAAATACATTTCGTCATAATTTGGGGAAAGTTTTCATAATAAATAGTGGTATCATATTCTCAACAAGGGTAAACATGAGAGATATGTTAGAATAACATGGATATAAGGGTATGTGAACTTAAGCATGAGATATTAATACCATAACCTATGTATTTAATATCACAATATTGATTCATTGAATAATTATTTTTAGTTAATAAAAAATTAATCATAAAAGAATAAATGATCATATGTTATAAAATCCTAACATTGGAATAAGACACATATTTATTTCATAAACATGAGAATAAAAATTTAATTTCTTATTAGTCAGGGATCATTAATAATCCCATAATAGTGGAACATTTTCACACCCCAACATATCATAATAGTTAGGAGTCACTCCAAATACCATCATAGAGGACAAAGTCCCTTACTAAACAGAGTTCACACCCCATTCCATTCATTTCTATATCTCATATATAAATCATTACCCAATGCATTGGAGAGAAATATGACTCCCACCTATATCATAAGGAAAATCATATTTATTTGTTATATAAGATCATAAAACATTTATCATATCATAAGCAATGAAATAAAATGGGGTTCATAACATATTATTTATACCATAACCTTTAGGAAAGAGATAGGTTTCTTAATCAATTCATCCTTTCATCATTTCATAACTCGTAGAAAAGATCTGGGTTTCATAAGAATTTAATTATGGTATAACACATGGTAGGGAAGTGGGTTTCATAAACACCATACCATCATAAAAAAATCATTCATGTAATGAATAATAATTGTATCCTTTGTTAATATCCCCAATAACGAATCAGTAACATCAATTGATGACATCTTAGATGTAAATGGATTATGATTGATCAATTAATAAATTTCAAGAGAGAAATATCATTTTCTCTTTTAAAAATACTTTTTAAAACATAACACATTTTAAAAATATTTTTATTTTAAAATAAACATGGAAATTTATAAATGAATCATCATAGGGAATAGAGTTCATGATTATTGGATTTTTTTCATGTGGTAGAATTTAAGGGAATGATTCTATTAACATTTGTTGTGAAATACAGAGAGTAATATTTTGAAAAATGTACTGAATAATCCATTAAAAAATATATTAAAAAATTAATCCATTTGTAATAACTGATTTTTAAAAATCATAATAGTATAATTAAACAATTTTTAAAACACTTTTATAATATATGGTCTTCAAAAAAATTCCTTTCCGAATGAATGGTGTAATAAGTTTAGGTTCTATTAAAAACATTAAATTAATTATCATAAATAATAAAAAGTGGGAAAATGTTTTCATTACATTGAAATGTCATGAATAGTAATTATACAATAAAATTCATGTGTTTCTTGAGATATGGTTCATAATCACTTATCATTTGAAAAATAATCATAAATAATATTAATAAATGACGAGATTGTAACAAATTGTCATTACTATTATAGTAACCCTAAATAATGAGACCCATGAAAGAATAAAATAAAATGGAACTAATGATATCATTTGGATAATTAAAGTCAATATATTACATCTTAAATGTTATTTGTATTAACCTCATGTATAAATACTAGTGCATAACATACCATATTTATCAAATGAAAATGGATAAAAAAATAGATTATTATATGACTCAAATTTATCTATACTCATTAGAACCTCCTATATAATAAATACATGTTTAATATTAAAATATAAATGAACCAAAATTACATATATCATATCATATATGGTTAAATTTTTGTCATTTTATTATCGGTTTATTAACAATTCCATGTTAATGTAGAATCTATTGTAACAACCATTTTGTTATTTGAATATGTTTTGATTTGTTATTTTTTTGTCACATTAATTTAATAATTATTTAATAATATAAATAATTTAAACCATTATTAAATGTGAATATATAATAATTATATATTAATTATTAAAATTTAGTGATAGAACATTCAATTCACCATTTATAGAGATCTTAACTCATATGTATACAAGAACACTATATCCATTTTATTATTTGATTAAATGATAGAAAGATTAATATTATATTATCATTAAATAATAATTTTTATCTCATATATATCACATATTTTCATTATATCCATCCTTATTACCTTCCACGTATCGTGTGAATGAATCACATCACATTGTCTGTCGATCATTTTTTATACACCCGAACAACATTGACCAATTACCACAGAATGGAAATTAAAAAGTTATATGTGATATAATAGTTCTAGTATAATAATATTATAATTAATATATATATATATATATAAATAATCAATCATTATTTCCAACAGGGTTAGGTGGTAATGGAAAGAATTATTGACATCAATTCACAAGGTGATAGTTCTCTGTACAAAAAAAACACAGATTTCATAACACATTTTATGGAAGTGGAGATGGTCTTAATTAATTACTATAACATAAAAACATCTGTGTGTATGTAGGATACTATATTTATTATAAAATAACTATAATATATAAATTTATAGAGGTTAAGAAAGAAATAAAATATAAATTCTCTTTGACGAACATTAACTCTTCTTCCGCTATCCTCCTTAGGTTTTCACTAAAATCCATAAATTGATGTATTTTTTACAATATAAAGAATCTAGGATAATAATATGTATTTTTGGATGTCTTTTTCATAGTTTTTTTTCCAAATTTAATTGTTATAAGATGTTACGAATATAAAATAGTTGGTGACAATTTATAAGTGAGGTTAGTGGAACACTTGTATGTTTTTTATTAAAATAATTCCACCATAATTTTTTTATATAACAAAGATATTATAATGGAAAATTATTATGAATTTAATGAATTATTTCAATATATGGGCATAGAATGGGTGATTCAGATGTTTATTATTCTTAACCCTTATCTTTTTAGTTTAATCCCCAGGAAAAACCATTTGACCTTAACCATGAAAAATAATTCATCCTATTTTTAGAATTTATTATTGTTATAAATTGTGCTAAACATAATAGATAATATAAATTAATCTAATTTAGACTATGAAATATGTTTTTTCAAATTCAATTTACTTATGATTAAAATTTTAACTAAAAAATAATCTAGGTGACCTAACAAAAAAAATATTTTTAATAAAAAAATGATCAGACGTTTGAAACTATTTTATATCAAAAAAACAATATAAAATTGATCCAATTAACATATATTGGATTAATGGATGATTTATTTATCTAATTTTACATTAAAATATAATTTTACTTTTTAAATAAATCGTATGAAAAAGAATTTTCAAATTAATATGATGTATTTATCACTATTCATAAATAATTGAAACTTTTCAGAAGGAATACCAAAAAATCTCCCTAGGATAATTTTTGACATGTAGATTTGCGAAATTAAATTTTCATAAAAAAATTAAATTTCTAAAATTATTAACAATTAATTTTATTATTTTCCACAAAAAGGGGTAATAAAAGAATTGGTTTCTAAAAAAAGTTATTTTTTAAATATATAATGATTTTAAGGAACATTATGTATTTTTTTATCAATATGTTTTCATAATATAAAATCATAATGTTTGAAAATTTATTATTACTATTCAAATTGGTATATTTAATGGCTTGGTTAAAAATATCACATTTGAAAAAATATATAAATCGTATATCTTAGTTTTGATAAAACTCCACATCTTTTGTAATGAATGTTAACCCATTGATGAGTGTATGACAATATAAAATTTTTTCTTTATGTAAATAATGTTTTATTATGTGTTTCATGTAATAAAAAATAATAATGAAATTTAAATTATTTGAAAAATAAATTCACAAAAACTAAGGGTGTTGAATTGTACCACCATTAAAACAAATTATATATTCAAAATTCATCACTCCATTAAAAAAAGGGTTCAATTATACCTCATAATTTCCTCAATTACCCACATAGCATCCCAAACAAGGTGTTTCACCACAAAACATTGAAAATTTTGAGTTATCTTGTTTCATAGAACCTTTTATATATATTCTAGAATCTACAACAATTGTTCCTTATAAGAATGATATTTATCAAATGATATGACATCTGAGTTCACTACATGTGATAGTTTAGGTATTTTCATATTTTTGAGGGATTTATGGAACAAATTATGGACTATATAGAGGATGCGTGGAAGAACAATGCGATAAGCTACAGTTCTGATTAGATCTTGGTTTAAAAGTTATTAATATGAATATGGATCAGTTCCCCTTTCTTCCCAAATCTCATAACCTCAATACATGTAGATGTTGTCAGAAACACATTTTCTCCAGCTTCAAATTCTAGATCCCTCCTACAATTATCTGCAAATCAATTTTAGTAAATCATAGCTGGCATTATTTCTTTCTGAATGTCTCTATCCTTCCCTTCCATTTATTCACCCATATCAATTCACAATATCTTTTTTCTCCATTTTAATTTCATCACATTGGATCTTTACATATCATACCATAGAGATATTTATATAAATCCATTTAAATTCTTGTGTGATAGTTATTTTTTAAGAAAAATTATGATGGGAAGTTTGACGATCCCAACCACCTTTTAAGTCTAAATAACAATACCTCAATTGTATTCTATGGTTTTAATTATTTATAAGGATGAACCATTTATCGTAGTATTAAACTTAGTATTGAAACTAAACTCAATATCAATATCATTGTTAATACATCTATAGAAAATTGATTTAAACCTCTGATCACTATCTGAAACATTGGAATGTGGTACTCCAAGAAATATTACAATTTACATAAAGTATATCATGTAAATATAATTTAGGGATATGTCTTCTCTAATAGTGATGAAGGTAATAGACATAGTGTGTTGATCAACTACAACATATATATAATTGATAATTTTATGCATTTTGGGGATTCCAACAGCAATATCCAGGGGGGATGTTTTTACTTTTCCATTTAGGTATGGGTAATGGATGTAACATATCCTTATATATTTTTCTTTTGGCCTTAAATTGATGACATAACAAGTACCAAGATAAACAATCAATGATATCTCTCATTATGAAATCCCACCATAAACACTAATTAAAATACCATAACATCATCATACATACCAGATGAATCAAAAACAAATAATTATGAGGTACCTCTAAAAATTATTTCTATAATGGAATGGATGTAATACATACACAGTCATAAAATAATATCATTCCATCCTTTACAAGTTTAAACTCGGAAAAATTTATAACCATCATTTACACATCTACATATTTCTTCTAGGCATCTTTAATATTCACTTGGATTGATTTTAGAAAAATAAAATAACGCAAAAAATATTATACCCCTACTTTCATGATTTCCATATCCATACTTTAATGAATTAGAAATACTAGATCTTTGTTAATCCTCATAGTGGGTAAGATAGAATGACCAATTTGACTCAAATCATCGGCCACTATGCTTTCCTCCCTGGGTGGTACTATATTGAGAATTCATAATCAATAATCATATCTGAACATATTATTTGGGACAAATTGAATTCTTTAATTATAAATATTTACATAAAATAATATAATTGTTATATATATCACACTTTTCTCTACAATGATAGTTCCTTCATGTCATCAATGAAAAATTTACCATAAGAAAATCCAAATAATGAGTTGCATAATTTTTCACATGATTATTTAATTTTCATATGAGAAAATATATAACCATTTTATTTTTCATAAGAACACATATTAATCCCTAATTGAAGGCATCTTTATAGATTACATAACCTCATTCATTATAGGGTAATGTAAGCATAGGTGTGATGACTAATATTTTATTCAGTTCCTTGACATTTTCCTCACATTTATCCATCAATAGGAACATGTCTCCCTTCCATTATAACATGTTTATAGGATTAGAAATTCCTAAAATGATCTACAAAAATTGGTGAAATATATAGACACACCAAGAAAAATATAGATCATAACGAAATTGGTTCATTTTAGCCGACATTTAATTGCTTCTATCTATGATGGATCTATTGATATACCATATATTGTGATTTTATGACCAATCTAATGAAACCGTTTTCATCAAAAAATCACACCATTTAAATGCTTCATATTACTTTTAATTACTTAGGGTTTATAGAACAATTCTGATGTGATCTTCTTTCTATACATTTTACTTTGAATTGATAATAATATAATCTATAAAGACTTCCACAAATTGATCATGTTAATCTAAAGACAGTCTATTCATTAATTACATGATGGAATAGGTTTAATTAGTAAAACTAAAGGGAATAACTATATAATCATAGGGTACATACCTTGAACGGAATTTAAAATTGGGTAAATAAGCCTCCTTGACCCTCAATTGATGCTATAAAAAATGAAGGTTAATCATAGAAATGTATTGAGCTCTGCAGAGTTGATCAAACCAGTCATTTAAAATGGAAGAGGATACTGGTTCTTAATTGGGATCATGTTCAAACATGAATAATCAATTAAGAGTTTCATTGATCAGTAATTATATGTTATAAAAAGAACAAGTGAAACCCAAGGTGACACACTTGGATGAATTGTTCCCTTATCAATGTTGTCATAGGGTTGTTATTCAATTATTACAACTCAATCAAGGTCATTCTATAGGGATTATTTGAAAGAGACGTGGGATTAGGTATGAGTTTTTTTTGGAGAAATCAACATTATCTTTTTGTGAAAGGTTGGGAATATATTTTATAAAGACTTCCATAAATTCATATCCAATAGAAATATATTCATTTTTAATTTTTCTCAAACCATCTGAGATAAACACCCCCTTTAAATGGGAATTATGACCCATACAATGGATTCAATCTCTATCAAGTGTCCATACTTATTTTTACATTGATAGATGGACATATAATGATAGGGAATATAAAACATTAATTCCATTAATTGATAATTGTTGTGGGATTAATGTAAAAAAAGACAATACATTCCTAAGATAAAATCATATTCCACCAGAGGAAGAATAGAAATATTTTAAAGAATCACATTCCCATAAACATCATCCATAGAGGAGTCGCAATCATTAGATGTAATCATTATACCAATTGGTGTTTTCAATGATAATTCTATATCTAGTTATTTTCGGTGTAATCTTTATAACCATATAAAATTAACTATATATGAATAAATGGAAAATTCAGATTTATATAAGACATTATAAGTTCTAGAGTGGATGATAGGGTACCTTTCACCAATTTTTGTCATGATCCTATTTGGAAATAATGATTTTATAATATTTCCATTTATCTCTTGGATTAATATGTTTGTATATGAAAAAATTCATCATCACTATATATTTTATTTGGTAATATGTTTTAATAATTCATTAAATCCACAAATTTGAGCACTAGAGGGTGATTGGATCATTCTATGATGCACTATGTCTATTCAAATAGATTGATACCATTTTATCATCACATCAGAAATAGATATCCTAATTATTGTCCCTTGCATGATTAAAATATATAGTATTCCCTTAAGAAAACTTCCTCTATTATTTTTCTTGTACAACGAGAATAATGTAATGCTCATATTCTTCTCTCTCTTTTTTTTAGATTTTTATATGAGTTCCATTTTTTCTTCTAATCAGAACGATGAGATTGATACAAAACTCTAACGTCTATTTTGACCATTATAGAACATAAAATAATTTTCAAATAGATAATAATATCTCTTATGCATAACAACCTCCGGTGACTTTTTTATGCCATCCAAATGTTATCAACATACTTTTTTGTTGGCTGATAATACCTGATGTGCACCTAAAAATTCATGAACAAATTTCTTTATACATACCAACAGATTTATCGTATGTTTGATTTATCTCAAAGAAATATATATATCCATTATTATGTGAAGAATATGAATAATTTTCTTACTAAAAAAACAAGTTAATTTAACGTAACCCAATCTACGGAGATTATTTCATAATATTTTCTTGTATTCTTTATTGGATTCCACTATTAATCTGCACAAACTTCTAAATGGTAGACAACCAAAATCTTATTATCATGTATAATGCACTATATAATTGAACATATCACATCAGAGTTGCTAATATATTGTTCAGTTTTCAGTGGATGAATAGTCCTACTAAAATGAGGTCAAAGTTTTCTCGTGAAGGAATTAGAATAATATTGTACCATCCATTTTTCGTTTAGAAGTATAACATGATTTATATAATGAGAAATTTCTGGGATCATAGAAATATGATTTTAACTACCATATCCCATGATATTTGTGTTCAAAGGAGGAAAATAATTTCATTGTTTTTCTCACATATCATTAACACAATTTCACTGGGTTTCATAAATTGACTAATACTAAACAACATAGTTTAATACACAATAATCTAGATGGGAACCAAATAGTAATTAAAATTCACATATAAGAAGACTAAATCATGGAAACATAATTAATTTATGTCACTTTAGGCATATTATATGTTATTTATAGTCATCATATATTTAAATCCTTTATGATAGTTCATAAAGTGTTTGTTAATTTCAAAAAATGTATCCTACGAGAGTATCAAACTATGTGGGCAAGAAGATCTATTTTTATACACCTAGTGATAGTAAAATCTAACAAAATTCATCATTTTCATGGTCATTATCATTAATTACTTTTATCATAGATCTAAATCCACTAATATAATCTAGATTGTGGTTTATTTTTTGGAAACTACTCACTTTATAATATATCAAAGTTCTTGTGCATTTTCTTATTGTTTTACTTATCATTATTTTTATCGATATACATGTCTTTAGTGATATTTCTATGTGTTTCTCATCCCAGTCTCCAATTAATAACTAATCCTTTAATATAATTAAAACTATATCAACCTAAACATTTCATAAATATATATTTAAATTTTTAGATGATTATTCATGACATTGCATATTCGCATGCCCATGTACCATAATAGTTTGGTGTCTTTGGAAATGTAGAAACATAAAAAACTAGTCCATGGGTACACTATATCATCTCAGAGTATGATATTAATAAATAGAAACATTAATAGTATTATCATACATTATACATTTATTCATAACCTAGAGAAATGAAACATAATAATGGGAGAACTCAGATGTTTAGTAAGGGTAAACAGGGAAGATACATAAGAATCAAATGAACATAAGGGTATGAAAAAATTAGAATAACATTTTAAAACCATACCCTAAATATCATAAATCAAAATATTGTGTCATGGATTAAATATTGGTTGTTCATAAGATATGAATAATAAATGAGTCAATAAGCATGATCCATAAGAGAATAAAATTTTCACAAGACATTGACTTTTTCAAACACATAAGAATAAAAAATCATTGTTCATTTTAGTCAAGAATTGTTTCCAAGGATATCCCAATAGAATGGATTCACTACAAAAATAATCATTTAATTCAAGGTTCACTCTAATGACCATCATAATAGTGAATGTACCTTACTAAACCATTTTCACTCACCATATCAAACAAGTCTATCTCATGAGACATTAATCATTACCCGATGCATTTGTGCGAGATATAGTTCCCACCCATAAATAAAATAAACCCATATTTATATATTATAAAATATTATAAAACATTCATCATATAATAAACCATGAAATAAAATGGTTTTATAATCATTTCACTACACCATAGCCTTTAGAAATAATATTGGTTTCACAATCATTTCATCATAGCATAACCAATGTAGAAAAGAAGAGAGTTTCAAAAGAAATTTGTCATGGTATATCCCTATCACAACCCCCTTCCACCAAAGATTCCCCTCCTGAGCTAGAAATGGTGAAAGGGAGATAATGAAACCCGTGTCCCGCCTCTAGTAGGTCCCGTAGTGGCGACTAGCACCAAGGGTATGAGTTTTTACAAATATGGGAGGCATTACACTTTTATTATTATTTAAGATCGGGAAATAGAATGAGTCAAACACCAAAAGAAAAAGGAATAAGTAATGGAAAATACACCCAAACCAATCCCACATGCATGTTTAAACAGTTCTGAAACAAAGTACAAGTACAAGAAAACTCAAAGAGTGCAATACCAAAAGAAATAAGAGTACAACAACTGCAAAAACTCCAACTGTCCAAACTAGTAGGGTCCCACACGGCCCTAGTAGACCTCATGGAAACCTAAAAGTAAACGTAGTGTGAGCATACAAGTATACTCAGTTGGGAAACCTAAAGCTCTCATGCATAGGTGGGGAGACATTGTAATGTCCCGTGAAAACAACATAAGAAACCAAACCCTATCAAAGAATTCTATCCACCCAACCTCACCAGCCACACTCACCAAAAACACAAGGCAATAGGTAGTAGTATATAAGAACAAGATTATTGGGTACCCCACACCATTTCACCTAGTTAGCTTCTCTTCCTAATGGCGAATGTCCTGATGCTACCACACTCTTCCTGCCCGCACACACCTCGGCCTCACAAACCACATATCCTGCCCGCACACACCTGGTACTCACAAACCACATATCCCGCCCGCACACAACTGGGCCTCACAAACCACATATCCCGCCCACACACACCTGGGCCTCACAAACCAAAGATCCCGCCCTCACACACCTTGGCCTCACAAACCACAATCACATCCCCGCCCAAACACACCTGGGCCTCATCCCGACGATTCGTGGGAACAGTAAACCTTTTCGAAGAGTCTTGGGCTAAAACCACCCCAATCGAAACCTACTTGAAGAGTCTTGGGTGTAAGGTCTCCTCAAGCCATCACAAACTATGGAAGAAGGAGCAGGAAAGAGCTAGTAACTAAGGGGAAAACACCCTCTCCCATGAAATGAGAGTGTTCGACACTAAGTGCTCAACATGGGTGGGGTGTGACAAAACACAAAGATACAGATATATATATGTATACCAAACACACAACCCAACCTATGGCTTCTAAACAGAGAAACTGAGCACGTGCCTCGACACTGCTATTACGAATCATGAATACAACAAACAACCCCAACCACATTTAGGTTTTCATGTTTCAACAGAATTAGTTTATTAGTTACTTAACTACTGGGCAATTATCAAACCATATCAAGTGTTTCGTAGAAAAACCCTGCCAACCACAAATCAAGTTAGATAGAACACAAGCAACACAAAACCAACCTTTTTAACATCAATCAAAACCCATTGATGGTTCCTGTGTTTAATTGATTATCATTCCCCACAGTTCAATCATCAACTTTTCACATTCATTTAATAATCACAACCCATTACTACAGCCCTGCTTCCACTATGACCACATCTCCACAACCGTATCACAAAACAAGGATCGTACCACATCATTTCCCCTTTAATAACATTTACCGCAGACCTGATGACCATCCTATTCATAACAACCCAATATTCACCCCCTCCCTTTTTCACTCACTACGTAACCAAACCAACACCCACATGTTCATTATTCCATTTTGTTCAACTAGGGTGATCACACAAGGGTTCTAGATATTCATTTAATCAGCCAACTTTACGTGATTAACCAATATCTATATTCCACAAATATTCCATCCACAAAACGGTCTAGAAAGATAGGGAAACATTTAATTGCGCAAGAAAAGGCCCCTAATGACCATGATTTTCAGTAGGCATAAGCCTATTCAATTCACAACATAATATCACATGATATAAATAATGTAACTGCATTCACAAACTTCCCATCCCCATTATATAATCCAATTATTGTCATTATTAAACCGGTTCAAATTTGTTTCACATAAACAAGAGGACAACCACCCTGCATAATGCACAATTTAGAGAGACGAACGTAAGATGCCTACCTCAAAGGTTTTTGACGAAACCACGATGGTCGAAGAAGGATCAAGAAACCGGGTCGATTCTCTACGAATCTTCTTTAGATATCCTCTCCCAACACAACCAAGACCAAATCTCTTCATATTCGACATTCTCACACTTAGATCTACCCATAACGGGCGTATATCTAAGAAACTGAGAGTGGAGGAGGAGTAGATCTAAGTAGATCTAGGAAAACAAGCAAGAACGATCACATACCTCAAGGAACCGGCTTCGATTCGCCAATAAAAACCTCTGGATCGCCTCTAAAACACTTGGGAGAGGTTCTTCTACCTCCAAGGAAGGGTAATCCCATGTTATGGATGATTAGGGGATAAACTGAACCATTTAGAGGCAAATGAGTTCAGATCCACAATTTTCAGATCTAACTATAAGTGCCCGCATGGTTAGTCTGCACGGTTTAGAAAACCGTATGCTAACCATGCATTAGCTTCTGCCTCGCCAAACACTCCTCACAAGGTTAGTCTGCATAGTTATCCAAACCATGCGCTAACCATGCCTTAGCTTCTACCTCTAACACCAACTTTTCATGGTTTGGCCGCACGATTTAGCAAAACCGTGCGCCAACTGTGCAAAATCTATTACCCTTTAGCTCTCATTAAAAGTCCACCCAAACGTACCCCCAAGGAACCTTGACCTCCTGGAACACCTCCAGCACCACATTTCACAAATGAATGGACCGGAGAGGTCCATGCCATTACATCAGATACCTCTCAAAAACATTCTCGTCGTCGAGAATTAAAACCAACCCATAAAAAGGGGAATGGTCCGAACAACCACCCCACAAGATACCTCTCAGGGCTCTCATCATAATAGGAATGGAACCACTATCCTAATCATATATGTTAGGAATTCATTCTCCTATGTCGAGATATTATTCGCTTTAGGCGGCACAGACTCGCCTGCACGGGTTTAATCGCATCCGCATTAATGCATCTAGATTAAGAATTGGGTCTTCCCACTTCCATATATTAGGATTTTTCTAGCATACACTTTCCCCAACACCGTACAACCAACACACTACCCGAACACCTATCTTGGGAATTCCTTCTCGCATGTCGAGATATTATTCGCTTTAGGAAGAACTGACTCACCCACACAGGTTCAATCGCATCTGTATTAATGCGTCTCGATTAAGGATCAGGTTTTTCCATTTCCCCACACATCCGGACATGTTACACACTTCCAGATAACAAGGAAGAAAAACATCTCACGACCGACAAGACAAGCATTCCACATATCAACGATACAAAGTATAACATAAAAAAAGTTCTGAAGAACAAGAAAAACACAAGTCAAAACAACTCCGGGTACTGAGCATGCATCTAAGCCACCCGCTCCCAAGTGCTCTCCTCGAGGCTGCCATGCCTCCACAACACACGAACCAAGGCGATGGTTCGTCCATAGAGCACCTTCTCTTTACGATCCTCAATTCTGACTGGTCGTTCCTCGAAGGGCGTGTCGTCTCCCATATCTAACTCTCCCTAGTTGATAACATGAGAGTCGTCGTGTAAGTACCGATGAAGTTGGGAGATGTGGAAGACGTCATGAACCTTCTCCAACTAAGGTGGCAGGGCCAACTGATATGCCACCACGCCGACTCGCCTCAGCACCTCAAAAGGTTTGATGAACCTAGGGGAGAGCTTACTCCCCTTCCCAAACCTCCGCTGCCCCCGTCGAGGGGAAACCTTCAAGAACACATGATCTCCCACCTTGAAATCCAAGGGCCTCCTCCGACGATCAGCATAAGACTTCTGTCGGTCCTGAGATGCTTTCATCCTCTCATGCACAAGCTGGACTTTCTCGGTGGTTCTCTGTACTATCTCTAGCCCAAGAGAACCTGTCTCACCAACCTCTGCCCAGAAAATGGGTGAACGACATGGTCTTCCATACAAAGCCTCAAACGGTGCCATGCCAATAGTAGAGTGGAAGCTGTTCTTGTAAGAAAATTCAACTAAAGGCAAGTGTCACACCCATGATCCTCCGAAATCCAGAACGCATGCTCGCTGCATGTCCTCCATCATCTGGAATGTTTGCTCTGTCTGCCCATCGGTCTGGGGGTGGAAAGTAGTGATAAGGCATAACCAGGTGAAAAAATCATGCTATAACCCCCTCCAAACTCGTGAGTTAAACCGATTATCCCGATATGAGACAATTGTCTTCATAACTCCATACAAATGCACCACCTCGTCTATGTACCTCTGTGCTAAGGTACTCATCGGACCCGACTCCTTAATTGCTAAGAAGTGAGCTGATTTCATCCGTCGATCCACCACTACCTAGATAACATCATAACTACCCTGAGATATGGGTAGTCCTGTGATGAAGTCCATTGAGATGTCATCCCACTTCCACTCGGGGACATCTAAAGGATGCAACAAACCACTGGGAACATGGTATTCAACCTTTACTCGCTGACACACTAGGCACCTAGCCGCAAACTCCTCCACTTCCCGTTTCACCCCGAGCCACCAAAACTATTCCCTCAGGCCTCGGTACATTTTTGAAACTCCCAGATTTACTGCCAAGGATGATCTATGGAACTCACGGAGAACTCCCTCACACATCGCCTTCGAAACAAAAAACCTTCCAAGAAAAAGCATCTGATGTCGGCTGTCCTCTTACTATCCTTCTAGAGCATTTCCTTGATCGATATGATCCCGCATTAATTCCGCCTTGGAGTCTCCCCACTGAGACTCTTCCACCTGCTGTAACAAGGAGGACTGCACCGTCATCTGAAACAAATAGCCTCTAACACCCTCTACCCTTGCATCCAAATTCAAGGTAGCCTTCCAAGCATCAGCGGATTCCCAAACAACTTCCTTATGCGACTTCCTGCTCAGGGAATCATCCACAATGTTTCCCTTACCTTCAGTGTAAGAGATCTCAAAGTCATAGTTGTGGAGAAACTCGGCCCATCTCCACTGCCGTAAGTTCAGGTCACACTGGGAGAAGATATAATGTAAGCTCTTGTGATCTGAGAAGACCAGAAAGCCCTCCCAAAAGAGGTAATGTCGCCACAACTTCAGTGCGAACACCACTCTTTCAAGCTCTAGGTCATGGGTGTTATAGTTATGCTCGTGGGGGCCAGACTGCCTAGACCCATAACAGATAAAACCTTTCTTATGCATCAGTACGCACCCCAAACCAAGGCTAGAATCATCACATAACACCTCATACAACAACCCTTCCTTTGGCAACCTGAGTACTGGAGCACTGACCAAATTCTCCTTTAGGTAGTCAAAACATTTCTGTCACTGCTCACTACATAGGAAGACCTGGTCCTTCCTAGTCAAAGATTTCAATGGAGCAGCAACTCGAGAGAAGTCCGAAATAAACCTCCGATAATAACCTGTCAAACCCAGGAAACTACGAACTTCTGCCATGCTCTTGGGTGATGCCCAAGAAACAACTACCTCCACCTTCGACGGGTCCAATGGCACTCCATGTTGAGACACTACGTGCCTAAGGAAGTGTACTTCTTACATCAAGAACTTACACTTCGACAATTTCCCATAAAGTTGGGGGTGTCGAAGGACTTCCAAGAATTCCTAGAGATGCTCAACATGTTCCTCCTCTTATCTTGAGTAGATCAGAATGTCATCGATAAATACAACGACGAACCAGTCCAGAAACTCTCGGAAGACCAAGTTCATAAGTCCCATGAACACAGCTGGTGCATTCGTAACTCCAAACGGCATCACTACAAACTCGAAGTGCCCATACCTGCACCTGAAATCTGTCTTCGAGATGTCACCATATTTTACCCTCAGTTGGTGATATCCAGATCATAGATTAATATTAGAAAACCAACCTGCTCCCCTCAGTTGGTCGAAGAGATCATCTATCCTTGGAAGGGGGTAACGGTTCTTGACCGTTACCTGATTCAACCTTCGGTAGTCTATGCATAGCATGAGACCACCATCTTCCTTCTTCATGAAAAAAAACTAGATCACCCCATGGTGAAACTCTAGGTCGAACAAAACCCTTCTCCATCAGATCGTCAATCTAAATCTGCAACTCCCGCAACTCCGAAGGTGCCATCCAATAAGAGGCCATCGAAATTGGACGGGCGCTAGGCTGTAAGTCTATCCCGAACTCAACGTCACATCAGAGGGTAGAGTCAAAAAATCCTCAGGAAAAACATTTAAGAACTCCCCAACAACCTCTGGGAAATCCATCATCTCAGTATCAGCTAAAACCACTGATAACCCGCATAATGATGAAAGGAGAGGCTTCACATGCTGACTTCCCATCTGATAGCTCCTCTCGCTGACAAAAGCTACACGTTTCCCATCCACTCCGGAGAACACGACTCTTCTTCAGAAGCAGTAGATAACGACATTAATAGAAAATATCCAGTCGATGCCTAGGATGACATCGTACGGTTGCATTTGTAGCAAAAGAAGATTCCCACTAGATCGATGCAGTCCCAACGTCATCCCACATCCCCGGAAAACAAAAGATATGCTGGTCTGACCTCCAACTGGTGTACTCAGCACCAGGGGTATGGAAAGTATCTCTACGTCTAGACCCAAAGCATGGGCTAGACCGGGTGCAAAAAATGAGTGTGAAGCTCCCGAATCGAACAAAGTAGAAACGAGAGTTCTGAACAAACAAATCATACCTTGCACCACCTCTGGTCCTGCCGGAGCTACCAACTCTACTGCGTGAAACTACCCATGCCCAAATCCTCTACCTCTTTGATGTCGAACACCTCCCCTACCACTCCCTGGTCGAGGTCCCTGAGGAGAAACCTGAGGTCGACCTCCCCCTGCAAAGTCTGCCCTCGAAGGAGTAGGGTCCTGCTGCTGCTGGAAGGGCCTCGCTGGCAACTGGTGCTGCTGAGGCAGGTGCTGAACCTACCCACCTCCACCGTACTGAGCTCGGGTCGGGAACCGACTCTGAATGTGACCAAAAACACCGAAAGAGAAACAATTCGGTCCAGGGCTCGTGAAAAAGGGATGAGGACCCGAATATCTGAACTAGAACTGCTGGGGCCTGCTCCCTACTGGCCTGAATCTGGAAGCTCCTGTCATAGGAGACCAGCTGCAGACTGCCTTCCCCTTCGACGAACCCTACTGGATCCCCTCTCGTGGTGCACCTCCCTATGAGTTCATTCTCTCTACAACCTATGCCTTCTTCTGTACTTCCAAGTATTTCGGATGCGTGAAGGGGGTGACAGTATACTGGAGCGAAGGACGAAGTGCCTCCTTCAAATGTCTCGCCCGATACTCCTTATCCGGAAAGAGATCCAGAGCAAAGCATATGAGATCTTTAAACTTGATCCCCATTTCTCGTACTAACATACTCCCCTGCTGGGGGGAGAGTAACTCCTGCCACTTCTCTGCCTTGATCATGGAAGAAAGGATTTCCTCCCGGAACTCCTTCTCAAAGTCAGCCCACAGAACCTCTGCCTCTGACCTCTCCCCGAGGTAGATCATCCACTACTAACGCGCCGCACCTCTCAGCTGACTGAATGCTAGGGGATCCCAGTACACCCTCGGAGCACGAATCAAAGTAAAAACGATCCTTAGCTCCTCAAGACACCGCTCTGTCTCTATATCCGAAGTACTACCCTCGTAATTCTTGAGGGTTTGTCACTGGAAAGAACAGAGAGTCTTCTGCCACTGATCATCTTCCACCTCTCGGTCAATCCCCAACTGATCGACCGCCTGAATCTGCTGGGCCTCGACTGTCTGAGTCACCCAGGGACGATGTCCAGGTGCCATAGCTGTATGGTAAACAAAGATCACCTAAGCCCAAGTAGTAAGGAAATTTCTCAAGGTTTCATTTTATCACTTTATTTCAATTTATATCCCAGAACACCCAAATCAAGTAAAACACAAACATGATGATGCATTTACCTTCCCTAGGGTCTCTACCCTGCAATCAATGTAGTCTCACATGGTCATTCGGTAGGCTCAGAGTCCTTGCATCGGATAACGGGCCCCCCTAAAATCTCGTGTCCTAGCTGGTATTCACTGGCCTATGTCATGCACCAAGATCAGCCAACATTGTCGCCCTACCATCCCATGAAATCCTCACTGTCCCTTACTCTAGACTCCATCCTATCTCTCAACCACCACCTATGATACCATTCTGTCACAATCCCCTCCCACCAAAGATGCCCCTCCTGAGCTGGAAATGGTTAAAGAGAGATAATGACCCCCGAGTCCCTCCTCTAGTAGGCCCTGGAGTGGCGACTAGCATCCATGGTATGAGTTTTTACAAATATGGGAGGCATTATCCTTTTTTTATTATTTAAGATCGGGAAATAGGATGAGTCAAACACCAACAGAAAAAGGAAAAAGTAATGTAAAATAAACCCAAACCAATCCCACATGCATGTTTAAACTGTTCTGAAACAAATTACAAGTAAAAGAAAACTCAAAGAGTGCAATACCAAAAAAAAAGAGTACAACAACTGTAACAACTCCAATTGTCCTGACTAGTAGGGTCCCGCATGGCCTTGGTATTCCTCATTTAAACCTGAAAGTAAATGTATGTTGAGAATATAAGTATACTCAGTAGGGAAACCAAAATCTCTCATGCACAGGTGGGGAGACATCCTAATGTCCCGTGAAAACAACAGAAGAAACCAAAACATAGCAAGGAATTCTATCCACCCAAACTCACCAGCCACACTCACCAAAAACACAAGGCAATAGGTAGTACTATATAAGAACAAGAGTATTGGTTACCCCACACCATTTCCCCTAGTAAGATGCTCTTCATAATGGAGAACATCTTAACTCTACCACACTCTTCCTACCTGCACACACCTGGGCCTCACAACCATATATCTAGCCCGCACACACTTGGGCCTCACAAACCACATATCCCGCCCGCACACACCTGGGCCTCAAAAACCACATATCCCACCCGCACACACTTGGGCCTCACAAAACACAATCACATCCCTGCCCAAACACACCTGGGCCTCATCCTAATGATTCTTGGGAAGAGTAAACCTGCCCGAAGAGTCTTGGGATAAAACCACCCCAATCGAAACCTACCCTAAGAGTCTTGGGTGTAAGGTCACCTCAAGACATCACAGCCTATGGAAGAAGCAGTAGGAAGGAGCTAGTAACTAAGGGGAAAACACCCTCTCCCATGAAATGGGAGTGTTCGACACTAAGTGATCAACATGGGTGGGGTGCGACAAAACACAAAGATACATATATATATATGTATAGCAAACACACAGCCCAACCTATGGATTATAAATAGTGAAATTGAGCACGTTCCTCAACACTGATATTATGAAGCACACATACAACAAACAACCCTAACCCCATTTAGATTTTCATGTTTCAATAGAATTAGTTTATTAGTTCCTTAACTACTAGAAAATTATCAAACCAGATCAAGCATTTCGTAGAAAACCCCTACCAACCAAAAATCAAGTTAGATAGAACACAAGAAACACAAAACCAACCTTTTTAACATCAATCAAACCCCATTGATGGTTCCCATGTTTAATTCATTATCATTCCCCACAGTTCATTCATCATCTTTCCACTTTCTTTTAATAATCACAACCCATTACTGCAGCCCTGCTGTAACTATGACCACATCTCCACAACCGTATCACAAAACAAGGTTCGTGCCACATCATTTCCCCTTTAATATCATTTACCGTAGCCCTGCTACCCATCCTATTCATATCAACTTAGGATTCACCCCCTCCCTTTTTCACTCACCACATAACCAAACCGACACACACATGTTCATTATTCCATTTTGTTCAACCGGGGTGATCACACAAGTGTTCTAGATATTCATTTAATCAGCAAACTTTACTTGATTAACCAATTTCCATATTCCACAATGATTCCATCCAAAAAATGGTCTAGAATGATAGAGAAACATTTAATTGCGCAGGAAAAGGCCCCCAACGACTTTGATTTTTAGTATGCATAAGCCTATTCAATTCACAACGTAATATCACAGGATATAAATAATGTAACTGCATTCACAAACTTCCCATCCCCGTTATATAAGATAATTATTATCTTTATTAAACCAGTTCAAATTTGTTTCACATAAACAAGAGGACACCCACCCCGCATGATGCACAATTTAGAGAGACAAAGGTAAGATCCCTACCTAAAAGGTTTTTGGTGAAACCACGACAGTCGAAGAATGCTCAAGAAACCAGGTCGATTCTCCATGAATCTTCTTTAGATATCATCTCCTAACACAACCAAAACCAAAGCTCTTCATATTTGATATTCGCATGCTTATATCTACCAATAACGGGCATAGATCTAAGAAACTGAGAGAGGAGGAGGAGTATATCTAAGTAGATCTAGGAAAACAAGCAAGAACGATTACACACCTCAAGGAACTGGCATTGATTCGCCAAGAAATACCTTCAGATCGCCTCCAAAATGCTTGGGAGAGGTTCTTCTACCTCCAAGGAAGGGTAATCCCGAGTTATGTCCGATTAGGGGCTTAATCGAACCATTTTGAGGAAAAAGAGTTCAGATCCACAATTTTAGGATCTATCTTTATGTGCCCGCACGGTTAGTCTGCATGATTTATCAAACCGTTTGCTAATCGTGCATTAGCTTCGGCCTCACCAAACACTCCCCGCACGGTTAGTATGCATGGTTATCCAAACCGTTCACTAACCGTGCGTTAGATTCTGCCTCTAACACCAACCTTGCACAGTTTAGCTGCACAGTTTAGGAAAACCATGCGCCAACCATGCGAAAGCTATTACCCTATAGATCTCCTTAAAAGTCCACCCAAACGCACCCCCAAGGAACCTTGACCTCCTGGAACACCTCCAACACCACATTTCACAAAGGAATGGACTGGAGAGGTCCGGGCCATTACAATCCCATTAGATAGAAAATGGGTTTTATAATAATATAGTCATCATAAAAATTCATTCAACAAAATAATAATAATAGTATCATTGGATCATATCCCTAGTAAGAAAAATGTAACATCAATTGATGTCATCATAAATGAAAACTCATTTTGGTCATTCAGTTAAGAAATTTCTTGAGGGAAATTTCATTTCATCATTGAGAATATCCTTTTAAAACATAATTTTTTTAAAATATTTTTCTTTCAAATTTATGATTTTAAAATAATAAAGGGACCATCAATTAAAATTGGATTCATAAATTTGTTATGTTTATTTATTAGTATACAAGCTAAAACTAATGTTTATTTCATATATTTAGAAAGATACAAATTGGAATTTTTGGGAAAATGAAAAGAATATTCCTTTCAAAAAAAATTAAAAATGAAAATGTTGGTTAAATTGTATTTTTGAAAATAATTGTAGAATAATAAAATATTTATTATTATTTTTTTGAAAACATGGTTTTGGAAGAAAAAAGATTTCAAAACAAATGGGGAAATAATGTTAGATATTTTTAATAACATTTTCTCAATTATCATAAATAAAAAATATTCAAAAATAGTATTATATCATGAAAATATCATGAATAGAGAATTAATATTAATTTTCATGTGATTATTGACAAATATAAGATAATATTTTATAATCTAAAACATAATCACAAACAATCCTGATAAACGGTGAGATTGAAATATAAAATAATTAACACTTTTGTAACATTTAATCATATGACCTATGGAGGAATAACATAAATACAACTTAAAATACTTTCAGGATATAAGAATTCATGATATTTCATTTGAAATGGGCTGTATATAAACCTCATAAAATAATATAAGTGCATAACATGACATATGTCCCAAAGAAATAAAAAATGAGACTAAAAAATTGATTACAATAAGTATTGACATCCTTCATACTTGTTTCAACCTCCTATATAATAAATATAAGCATATGATTAATCTTTAATAGAATCTCACATACATATATCATATAATATATGATTTACTTATATCTTTTATAACCCGTTTATTGACAATTTCATGTTAAATTTGTGTTTTGTGTATTAACCACTTTATGTTTCATATATATTTTGATTTCATATTTTTTTGTCATATTAATTTTATTGTGATTTCATCATATCCCGAATTTAAACCATTATATAAATAAAATATGAGTTCGTTATATATTTATTTAGAGTAGTCCATAAAATGTAGTGAAGGAATATGGAATACGATGTTCAGTGAGATAGTACTATATATGTACACATGAAGACTATTTTGATTTTCTTATTCAATTAATAGAATTAAATTTACATGATATATAATAATAATAGAATAATTTTTACTGTATATATATTAAATATTTTCATTCAAACAATTCGTATTACCAATCATGAATATCATGATTGAATTACATCACAGTGTGAGGTTGTAGTCCACCACACACACAAACAACATTATCGTATACCCACAGAATGTAAATTAATTATGTATGTGCGATAAAATATTTATAAAAGTATAATATTATCATAAATATATTATACAACCATTAAATCCATAGTTATGTGAAACTATGAGAGGTGGTAATGGAAAAATTTATGACATCATTTCTTGAGATGATAGACCACTGTACACACGAATGGAAATTTTGTAACCTATTTGATGGAAATGGATATGGTTTTTGGTAATTACATTTAAAAATAAATAAATAATATATGAAATATTATTATTTTATTATATAATTATAAAAAAATAGGATTTGAATGGGTGGGAAGATGAAATAAAATAAAAATGCCCATTGACGAATGTTACCTCTTCATTATATATGTTTTTTTGGATTTCACTAAAATAATTCCCTGGATGGTATTATGTATAAAGTAATTCTTATATGATCATAAGAAGGAATGTAAGAAAATATATATTTTAGTTTTTGGTCGAAAAAATGGTTTTTTATGAGAAGAGAATGAGAGAATGGAGGGGATGACCTTTAATATGTCAGGTTAGTGGAACACTAGAAATTATTTATATGAAATAATCCCACTGAACTTTTTCTTGTAATAATGATTTCAAAATGAACTATTATAATGAATGAATGGATAAGGTTGAAATATAGATTTATAGTGGGTTTTGGATGTAGTATGGTTAATAAATTCCCATTACTTTATTTGTTTAACTCCTTGGTAAACCCATTTTTACCTTAATATTTGAAAATATTGTTTCTTTTTTTAATTATTAATTTATTTTAAAAACAAAAATGACCTTATAAAATAAAAATATTTAATATGATTAAAAATATAGTACCCGTTTATTTTAATAACATTCATTTAATTTTATAATTTTAATTTAAAATTAGTCTCATAGATGTGATGAGAAAGTATCTTTTTAAATAGAAAATTATGAATTTTAAAAATGTTTTTATATCAAAATTCAGTATGAAATTAATTCCAATTACCTAAATTAGATTAATTTATTTATTATTGTACTAATTATACATTATAGAAAAAATTAAAATATTATTTAAATTTAAAAATAAATTAATTGAAAAGATATTTTTCCAATATAATTCAATATTATTAAATACTCATAAAAAAATAATACATTTCAGCAAAATCCAAAATATTCACCCTAAAATAATTTTTACATGAATGGTTAAAAAATGATTTTTATTTTAATTTTTTTAAATTATTTTATTATTGTTCACAAATGGAATAATAATAAAACACTTCTTCATGAAAATGTATTTATGATACATATAATAAATTTAAGGGAAAAAAGTAACTTCTTTTTAATTTGTTTTTATAATATAAAACCATAATATTTAATAATTAGTTATTACTACTCAACTGCGAATTTGAACATCTAGGATATAATATTAATTATTGAGTATTAATATTAATTATATTTCATTGTATTTTTAAAACTATGTGTCGTGCATAATGAAAGCTAACCTAGTATCTCGTGTAGCACACGATTAACACGATGTTATGAGTTTTGAATGTTTATCTTTGGGTTGTGTGTAATTAAAGATAAGATATAAATTTAAATTATTAAAAATGTTTAGAAAACTCTATTTTTTACCAAATCCTTATCCAAACATAAAATAACCTAAACCATGAAAATTTTACAACATAATAGGACCCATACATAGTTCCAAACACCTAATTATGATAAATATATATGAAAGATACTAAATGAGGATATATTACTAGGATTTTTTGATGTTCATTCCTAAAATTATATGATTATGTAACTAAACGTTTAATACACTAATAATTAATAGTTATAGTGAATGTATTATCTTAAGATAAAATTAATATCCATTTAAAATGAAATTATATATATATATGTTTTACCATGTAAATTTTTGTAGTATCATAGAAGGGTTTTGAAATTTTTTGACATTATTTTATCATAAATGATAGTATAGAACCTATTTCAACGAATGAAAAACCAATGTGCTATAGGATGAACCAATAGTGTCAAACGTTTATAATTATTTTTCAAATATTATGAAATCATGGGAATTATTTTCTGTAATATATAATATAACAGAATGATTATTGATGATTGATTATTACAATATGGGTTTCTGTTTCATTTATTTGGTGAATCCTTGAATAATAATTTTAAAAATAAAGGTGGTCTGATTTTTAATTAATTTCCTCTAGAAAAATCAAACCGGGGGGGGGGGGTAGATTATAGAGGTTTGTATTTATGTGTACACACCTCTCTCAGGACATGAATCATGATAATAATGAAAATATATAAAATAATTTGAAATTTATGATTAATTATCAAGTGAAAATCCATTATTCTTTAAATAGATTTTTGATCAACTAACTACAATGAATTGCGTAAATAAAACTATAATTATATTTTCTATTCTCTAGTACTGAGAGCATAAATTGTTTTATTTAGTTGTTTATCTTTATGGTGCATTATTATATGAATTGGGGGATCTTATTAATTGTATGATGTGATATCATAAAATTGAATCCATGAAATAGTAGGAGTTAAAGAGGATATTTTTGTGTATGTACATTCTTTTAACTCTTCACGTGATGATTAAAAGAGAATTAATTGATCTAAAAATGAATTATGATGAAAAACTTTTTACCTATGAGGAACATTATACTTCATTTTTTTATATGATTCTTGGTTTAACATCAAAAACAGAAATTAAAATTAATTAATTATGTAGTGTTTTCAAAAAAATCCCAAAAATGTATTAACCATATTAGATATTAATAACTATGATAAAATTATTTAGTGTGATCTACTTATATAATTTTAGATAAGAGAATCTAATTATAATAGATATTTTGTGAAAATAAGCTAATGATAGTGTTTTTAAAAATATCAAATATTAACATCCTTGGTGGAATGAAAATTAATCTTCATTAATGAAAAAATATGGAAGGAGGCATGGGAAAAATTTCTTTAAGGGGATTGGAATATTTCATAAGTGAGGAATTGTTCGACATTAAGACAATAAATTTTAATTGGATATTAAAAGTCTGTTAAATGTAATGAACAAGATGAATATACACCAATTGTATTACCCATAATCTAATTCACATATTCCAATGAGTATAGGAATTATTCTTATTGGTTTCTAAGGATTAATAATGATATTTAAATCTATGAACATCTCATTAAAAGATATAAAGGAAAAGTTCATGCAATCAGAACCTTTGATGTGGGTCACTAAAAAGAATTTTTGAAGGTAAATATATCATCCAATTAGGATGATAAATTATCTCTTTTTATTAAAAATTACCTGATATTATATATCTATGGTATTTATTTAATGTATAACACCACCAAATGATGATGATATTTTTATTTATTTATGAAATCTGCATCTTTTATGATGATCACATCAAAATCCTATTACTCTGCTATGATAAATTTTTAGGAAATTAAAATAATTTAAGTCATATTGTTAACCATATGTTTTATTTCTATATGATTTTAATAATTTTGGGTCTCTATATATTGATATTGTATCAATTATTAAGAAAGGGTCCTCATGTTTGGAATTATCAATCAATTTATGATAACATATCAATTTATGGATAAAAAAGAGTTTAAAATTTATATTTATTGAATTATAATAATATTAATACCTACTAATGAGGATTATTTATCTCAATATATTGGGGACAAACTCCAAATTGATGATAGGAATGTTCTTATTGAATATTCTTATGTATTTTTAAAGTGTTCCTTCATATTTCTTAAAATTATAAAGTTGAGTTTTCAATATAACACATTCATGGTGCTAAAAAGTTTCCATGGACACCATATATAATGGTCATAAATGAGATGAAGGGATTAAAGAAGAAACATCATTTTTTGGATAATTGGTTCATTCACCTATGTTTTCACCGTGGGGTTAACATATTCCTTTTTTATAAGTAGAATGACAATTTAATGTGTCTATGAATTAAAATTATAAAACATAACAATACCACTATTAGGAACAAGTATATAGTACCCCATAATAAGTCCATTTTCATTAACATTATAGAGATAAATAATTTTAAAATACTGATCTTTAATCTATTTATCAATAATTAGCATTACTAATCAAATATTTACCCATGATGACAATTCGAACAAGTTTTGGGCACAATGAATTTAATTTAATCCCATTTTTATATAAACAAGGCCACAATATCTTAATGAATCTACTTAATAGAGACATTGGATGTTACCATGAGCAATTTGTATTAATATACATATAAGATATTAATTAATATTTCATGATAAATAAAGACCATTATGTTTATCTAATTAATGAATTTATGTCCATGAAAATGGATAAATAAAATTTAAAATTTTACCAACAAATAAGTTTTATTCAAGGGCCATATAATTATAGGTACGGTTATATCAATTGAACCTTTGAGGATAGAAGTAATTTATATATAACTATTACCAACCGGTATGACTTAGATCAATATTTTTCTTTTATTTTTGTATTGTTATAAATTAATTTTCATAAATTTTACCTAGATATAAAATACACAAATGATGTTGACCTGGAATGGAATCATTTTAATTTGGATCGATGATTAATAAGTTAATTTCAAGGATTTTAATATGAGGTTGGTCAGTGCACCTATTATTACACTATCATATATTATATTTTAGATTTTGATCTATATTTATGCATCAAAGAAGGTATATGGATGTGTTATCTTGCATAATTAATTTATGGTAACATATGCCACTTTATAATCGAATGTTATTGATAATAAAAACCCATAAAATGATTTGGAGATAGAAATAGTTATTTTCAATTCAATGATATGAATTCAATATCATTAAAGAAAAAAGGAGTAAAATATATACCTATAGGAAATCATGAAGTATATATCCGAATTAGATGAATAAAATATGCACCAAAGGATGTGGTTGATGTTGAATAATTATTTTGAGATGTTAATTTATTACCACCATGGGAAGGTGGACATGGTAGTGTGTTACTTGTGTTGGGAGGACAATTAATATATTTCAATGATAAGTATTGATATAGATATATTAGATAAAATTAATATGGTATGACCATTGACATCATATGGGAAATGGAGAAATCAAAACATTCATGGATAAATGTTCAACCATTAGTTTATGTGAATATTAAAGAGTTGTAAAAGAAACATTTAAATATAATAAATATGTTAACGATTGATTTATAATTATACAATGATTGTGATGGAATTATCATATTTATGAATATATTATGTGTCCCATAAAAAATTGAATTTTGAGTTATTGGATGAAGAGCATATACTTTCATTCATCATCGATTTTAGGAGTAATAAATATAATAATGATCTCAATGATTATTTATGGTGGGAAAACAATTGAGGGTGATTGTGGATTATGCAAGTCTATTTCTATTATTTGATAAATTAATTTCCAAATATATAAATTCATGTTTTATGATAAATTATTTTTCCATACTTATATGGAAATGTGAAGACATCATTGTGGATTTTTTCATAGTAATCCCCCTGAAATTTTATTGCCAAAACATTATTTGAGTTTTAGTCTATCTCCTTATTCTATAAAATAGTATATCACACTTTAACAAAATTATGGGATGTATATATATGATGTTTTAAAGTTGGGTGGAGTAACATTTTAAGTCATATTTGATCTAGATCTCAGTTTTACCTCAATGTCATGGTGATGACTTCTTCAATCACTTAATACAATACTGAAAATTAGCACTATATATTAACATTATATAGATGGTTATCTTGAGATAACTAATTAAACACTATAGTAAATTCATAGATCATTATTTGTGAATTAATAAATTGTTTTGGATCATCAAATTCCTCACTTTGAATGTTAAAAAAATATATTCATAGAAGAATTCAAACAGATACTTGGGAATACATTTATAAAAATAAGTGAAGAATTCAAACATGATGTTTCCAATTTGGAGAGAAAAAACTATTAAGGCCTGATATAAATGAGTAAATATAAGATATATTTTGAACCATTCAACAAAAAGTTTGGGTAATTTAATATACATGGAATAGTTATATCAGTAACTATCAATGAGATATAGTGATTGATGTTTGATAGAAGGTGTTATTATACATTTATTTTATAAAAATATTATTATATTTAGAAGGAATAGAATTTTTAACACTATATATTTCAGTATTTATTTCATTCACTATTATAACATGATCGAATCATATCTCTTGGGACATTCACTAAAACATTACCAAGTTCTGGATGTGTATTTTATATCTGTTATTAATAAGTAAATAAAACATCCTATAAATGTAGTAAACTCAGATGTTGTTAACCTTGAAGATTATATTTATTATAAATGTAAACAAGTGGATACTTTGGATAGAAGATATTAATTGTGGGGGAACAAGTTTATTCACAAGGTCAATGTTTCACCAACAAACCATAACTTTTTGGAGTCTCTATTGGAACCCATTGATTTACTAAGGTATATGTATTATATTTTTTATTCTGATAATATAATTTAATGTTATATATTATTCTATTGGGTGTACAATTAAACACTACGGTATTTTATACTATATTACTCTTTATCAAATTAAATGTGTTTGATTGTTTTTGATTTAAAAAACAAAAATATGAGTGAATAGATTTATATTAAAAATAAAAACTGAAATGACATAATATACATTAAAATAAAATTAATGAAAATTAAATTCATAAAATCATGTATTTAAATTAACCTTGTAGATAAAAATGATATGAAAAGTTATTTAACTAATTTTTTTGAAATGAATGTTTTTTTGAAGAAAATGATATTTTATTTTTAAATGATTATTTTAAATCAAAACTCTTATTATTAAGAGTATTAACACTTTAAAACTGATTTTATTATGAACATATAAAAATTACTAAACATTAAATAATTGTTTATTGAATTAAAATCAATTAAGATAAAATAATTTGATGTAAAAATAAAAAATTTATGTTGGGTTACTATTTTTATGAGAGAAATGTTTTTTAGGATAATAAATAAAACTAATAAATGGATATTAATTAGTTTCATCATTTTTGATGATACAATATTCAATCAAACAAATTATAACTCACTTGATGGATGTTACATGTCATGTAACGAGAATAAAATCATTTCAATGTTAATACATAAATTGTTTCAAAAAGTGGGTTCTATGCATTTTATTCATTAACAATAGATTTACATCATTTCATCCATCGAAATTGGATCCTTTAATATTGATTCATTTTAATTAATAATCCTTTAAATATATTCTTTAATATTTTAAAATTATGTTTTGTTAATTATTAATAGTTATCATTGTAAAAAATGTAGTAACATTATTATGTGTTAAAATGGATTATTAAGGGTTAAAATAGAAGATAAAGAGGAAAATATAATTAAATATTTCTTAAATATGATTCATTGTGTGGATTTATACATTAAAATATCTTATATTATGTTATAATTTATATTGTAGAACGTTACCTTTAAAATTAATGTATTATTTTAATGAAAAACAAGAGAAAAATGTCATAATGATTCCTCGTGTACAATGGTAAGAAAATATAAAGTCCTGAACCAGATGAAACCCTATATTCCCCACACTAGATAGAGTAGTAGTGGGAATTGAAAAAATGATTCCTTGCATCCTCAACCAAGGAATTTTATCATGGTGGAAGCACAACATGGGTGATCACTGTTCCAAAGAATAAAATATTGTGCAGGAGAGCTAGAAGATTGGTTCTATTATATGTTTCCCTCTTTTGAGCCACCCACCCAAAATATAATGTAAGAACACACAGTAAGTTCAACCAAATTCAATAATATTTTGGGTGAAAACAATACATTATCCTATTTGCTTCATCACATGAATATATCACTCTTGATCAATAAACACCAACTAAAATTTAATTTAAAATCTTCTACCTTGGTTATATAAGGTCTATAATTAGAAAATTATCTATCCCTGAATCCAGAATGAAATTTTCAAATAAATTTCACCATGAAAGTTATTTTGGAACATAATAATCATCTTCAACATTCATTGTTGTTAAAACCCCAATAAATCTTCCATAAAAAATTAAAATTATTAAATCAGTATAGTTACTATACTAATATAATATTATATTAATGGTAAATTTTTTCCTAGTTCCATCTAATGAAAAATGAAATGATTTCTCATACGTACATACAGACTGTCATCCCCATAAAAAACATGTTTTAATTTTTATCACCACCTCTGAACTAAGGTTATATAGACGAATTTAATGAATATGTATTATATATATGATAAATATTTTGGTATGGAAAATTATATTATATCTAACATTATTTTCATCTATTAAAAAAATTAAACATCACCTGTGCATACACATAAACTACTATCTCTATGAAATGATGTAATTTGTTTTTCATTACCACATTACACTGATTTTAATAAAGGTTATATAATGAAAAAATATTATTTCTGTTTCATGTTAAAATTTTTAGATATAATGAAACTATGGAAATGGTTCAAGGACCAGATTAACTAATCTGAAACACGCATGAAGAACTAAACAAGAAACACCCATATTTTTTTATTTTAGTAGAGAATTGTAAATAATTTGGTTATTGAAGATTTTGAATAAAATATAGTAAGATAATTATAAATATGGTTATTATATATATGTATTATAGAATAATATATATTATACAAGATGTTAGAGTGTGAATATATAAACCCACGTCTTTAGGTTTGGTTTTATGTTGCAATCTCGTTTTTAATTGGGATTTCTCATTTTTAAATCTCCATTATGGAAATTATATACTCTACCTCTATTAAACACATTATATTTTTGTATGTTTAGGTTATCTATTTTGGTTTTATGTATTCATACTATTTTTCCACTATGGTCCCCTAATATATTCAATAATGGGTTTTAAGAATAGGGTAACTTATTTCCCCTTTTAGTGGGTAATCATTATTTTCCTTGTACATGTTTTTCAAAGAACAATATTGAAGTTTTAATAGATATATAAATGTTTTATAATTAAATTTTACACTAAATATTATATAACATACATTTTAATGAAATTAATTTCTTTAAATTTTTCTATAAAACTCAATTTTGACTATATATGAAACAATTTAATGGAATTATTATCTTAATAATATATGGAATGAATGAATTTTACCACCATCATCTCTCTTCAAAATGATATAACATCCCTTACATTTTCCATGGTTCTAAAAAAATTTATTCCAATTTTATGTATATTTTATTTTATAAAATATACCAATAGAAAAGTATTCATTCTCTTGGTTTTCAATGAATATTTTAAAATATTTTATGAAATTATGTTTTTCTATGTGGAAAATATTTTTAATTAAACACATATCCTTATATTGTGTTAGTTAAATTATAAAAGAATTATTAATTCTCATATGTTATTATGGAATATATAATAACGGATTATTATATTGTGATTTATCTATCTATTATACCCCTCTAATGGATTGGGTAATGTTTTATATCTTATGAGCTAAAAATTATACAAGGCATGTTGTCCTAATCCCAAAAAATATTTGATTAACCCATGAAAAAAGAGTATATAGGATGTTATCCCAATCCCAAGTTGGTAAATAGATTGTTATCCCAAGCCTACTATGTGTTGAATATCATGATGAGTATCCTTAAAAAGTAGTTTTTTACTAGAGTTGGCGGTGAATCCAATCAAATATGGGACTCTATCCACATTTATTGTCTTGATAGTGATTCATGTATAATGAAATGTTTTTTATTCCAATGTATATACCACGTCTATAGTAAACAAACATACATCTAATTCTTATGATATACTATCATGGTTCATAATTGATTAATTTTTATTTTAATCCTTTATTAATATTTATATTAGTATGGTATTTATTTCTTCCATTACTCATGATATATGGTTTATAACTTATTAGATATGATCTTGTTTGTTTTTGTCATGTTATCATCCCCTTAATCGTTTCTTATGGTCATTTTAGATATCGATTGATGTCACCCATGTCTACCATTATTGAAAATATGAAATTATTCTTTCTCATGTTCCAATTCTCTCATGGGATGAGGAAATGTTTCATATGTTTAATTTATAATAATAAAACTATATGAAGGATACTTTGAAAGAGATATTTAAAATATTACATGAAATAAGTTGGTTAGTTTTTAAGTATCCAATGACACTAATCATTTAATGTTCTAGGCCATGTGTTACAATAATATTATTTTAATAGTGATCTAAAATTTTGTAATAATTATCTATGTGATGTTCTGGTCAACACATGACTAGTGTAAATATTAATAAAGGGTTCATCCATGTATTCCATGAATATCCTTTTGAAATTTTTATCAATTTATTTAGTAATATCTTTGATGTATTTTTATCAATAATAATATCATAATCTTTAAAAATAGGTCATCAACATATAATAATTATTTTACTAATAGTTTCAGGAAAATCAACATTATTTTTTATGTAACTAAATATATATACCTCCTTTTATATTAGGATCACTATCCGTACTCACATAGTTAGAAGATGGTCAATATAAGAATATAACAGGTCACTCTAAATTTTATTATTTATTAGTGTTTATATATTCCGAAGATATATCTTCTGATTCACCAAACCTTATTTAATGTTTTCTAACACTAAATCATTATGCTTGATTGGGATAGATTACATTTTCATGTAATATTTTTTCTTTGAACTTCTATAATTATAATTTCTTGTATTAATTGTGTGTTTGATACATAGAAATATTTACAAATAACATTGTACTTAGTCATAACATCTTGTATCATATCAACTTGAGTCTTCTCAATATTATAATTTATTATATAAATTATTGCATCATTAATTTAATATACCTAAAAAATCTACAAGAAATATTGTTTAACTCTAAAATTATGTTATTATGTACGTTCACATAAGATAAATTCTTGAAAATTTACATTTTTATGTTTCATCACAAAATTGGACTATCACATAAATATATTCACAAAATGTGTACATTGGTAAAAACCCATGTGATAGAATGAATCATTTAGTCACTCTAATATAATCATCAATAAAAAATAATAAAAGTGTTATGTGGTATTTATCAAAATACGTGTACCATTTTATAAAAAACTCTTACTTAGGAAAATTAACACAATCTTTTGAAATTATAAATAGGTTTTTTCAATCAGATTATATTATCATATGACTTATTGTGGTTTCCACATGACTAGATAGTGATTCCACATGTATTTTATAATATTGATTTATTTTCACTTAAAACATAAAATAATCTTATTTAATTCCTATCCACCCAATGATTCAAATTATGATAAAATATCTATAATCTAAACTTCTAGATTATTTAATTGTTTTCTCAAAATGATTTCCAAACTAACACAAAATCCTTCCCAGGAGTGAATAATTAAGACATCAATTATACTAATGGAAATATTTAGATTCTTGATTGATCAAGTATAATTTAGTCACATTGACACACAAAAAATTATATTTATCAAAATTTTCAACATTAGTGACTTTTACTAATTATGAAAAAAAAATTTATAATTCCTTCTCATCAGTCTTCAGAAATTACACCTATACATCTATAAAATACAGAGTTATATAATTCATTCAGAGAGTCATTTGACATATGATTATTTATTATCCATATGTAATAATAAACAAAATATCATCTTTCAAACTCATCATAAATTATCAAATTAAACTATAATTATGTTTCAAATATCAAATTATTTGAATAGATCCATCTTATATAACATTTTGACTCCCCTTTTATAAGAGTAAACCTTATTGCAAATAGATAATTTATATTTATAATTCAATGCTAATATTTCATATGAACATAATATTTTACTCAGTTGAAATTCTTTTAGACATGTATCATCATTAAATTACAATATATATCTACCTTCATCTTCGTTATATATAAACACTTCTACTCAAAATCAGTAAGCCATCAGGTAAATTTGTTATAATTAAATATAGAAATACAATAATATTATCATTGATGAGTACACTTTATAAAAATATTGTTCCAAAAATTATCTATAGAGGTTCCTTAGAAAATCGTTCGAAATTATTAAATGTATTTTCTAGAATTTCATCTTTTTAATATATGATTTTTAATTAAGGGTTCCAAAACATTGGTTTTATTTTTTATTTGGATTAAAAAACTACTTAATGATTTATAAATTCAATAAATATAAAAACATAAAAATATTTATCTTATATAAATATGAATTCCAATTATTTTATCATCATGATTTATCATCCTATATATAAACTCTTTAAACTATTCATCAAATTAATATAAAGGAATTTAAATTTTTTTATAATGTCCCCAATATTCATCAAAATCTTATCAAAATCCATGTATCATATTTTTACATAAAATTGAGTTCAAAAATTGATCTTTATTTTCCGATTACAAATTTCTAACCATTATAGTATATTAATCAAATATCCTTGATATTTTCATTAGTCAGCTTCTGTAGGATCTATAGAATTTTCAAAATAAATTTCTCCTCCCCGATCATCTCATCTATTTGTTTAGAATTATGATCACCACTAATATTGTCATATGTATTTCATTATTACAATAAAAGAATATTAATTATTTCACATTGTCAATGGTAACATATTATTTTTCTATATTGAAAATATATGAATCTATTTCTTATAGTAAATCCCATGGAAGACAACATAACAATAATTGAACCATTGGAACTCCATGATTTATCTCAATATTCTACCTCTTCAGGAATTTGACACTTCCTCTATCACAAAAAACATTTTTACAAACATCATAAATATTGAATATAAATAAAACCATCACTATCCATTGGCCTCTTTAAAAGTGGACATAACATACCTAATAGTATTCAACCATAAAGTTCACGTGTTTCCTATTTTAAATAAAACATTAACAACAATATTTACAATAATATATAACTATAACTCTTCATTTTATGTAAAAAAATTAATATGATAGCATTTTATTAAAATTAAATCTTAATAGAAAATAATATTAAACATTTAATTTAATAAGTATGAATGGGAAAATGTAATAAAATATATTAAATAAAATATAATTATATACCACCAAAAAATAATTGGATGAAAATTAGTATGAGGGCATGATTGGAATATGATCCTCTTAATATAATTTAATTATACCAATAGATGATCATCTTGTATGATAGATACACTATATCGACTAGTTTTAGGCCCTCTTGATAACCATTTAATATATTTTTGATATGGTTTTACTGGGATTTCCCAATCATAACATATATATTATATAATTTTAATAAATACTAATTTAATATAGAAATTAATATAACCCCATTAAATATATATATTAAGTGTCATTATATATTAGATACATAAAAAATATATTTCATATGTATAATTCAATGTCTAAAATAATTAATCTCCATAAATTATACAATTTAATATATATCATACATAATACTCTTGTTCATTAAATTTTATATTGAATTTCAATTAATAGCGGGATTATGGACCCAATAAGGTTAAATATAATATATTTAAATCAATATTATTTTTTTAGATAAGATGAAAATATGTGTGTAATCACATAATAAGTGCACAATAAATATTATAAATAAATAATACCCTTTAAAACAAGGATCATAAATAATTTAACAAAATATAACGATTTCATTATAATCATGCAAAATGATTCATATCAGTGTTGAGGAATGATTTAATAAGTAGGATAAGTAAAAATAATATGTAATAATATGGAATAACATTGAAATGAGGGAAATTGATATTCAATAAAATCCATCTCTTATTTTAGGGATCTCTGCCAAGACTATCATCACATAGTGGAATGTGACCGATTATGGACTGGGTTTACACCCTGTTCTTATTAATAATATGGATTAAGTTTACTCCTATATCCCTTATTGGTAATCACAAGAGAACACAATATTTTATCACTGTATTATAGAGATGTATAACACCAATGCCACCCATAAAACAATAGAAATCCATTGTTGTTCTACATAAATATAAAATCATTAACTTCTTCATCCTATATTATTTAACATATGTGGAAGAAATTTTAAACATGAAAATTTACACACAATATTCTCACAATGCCTAATGATAATGATGGTTACTATTATCATAAGATAATATCCCTACTAAATCATAAGAATAATTATATTAATTTGACTATGCTAAAAATAAATGTTGGAAAAATATGATAAAAATATTTGGAAATTGAGAATAAATAAACTACGTAATTTTTTTTAACATTTTTTAAATAGAAATAACATTTAAATAAAATATTTTTTAAAAAATAGTGTAACATAATTAAATATTAAATTAAATAACCATGAAAATAGAAAAATGTATCATAATAATGAAAACAAAATAAAATGGTTCCAAAAAGTAATAATTACGATACATAATGAATGAGATATAAAAATATTCCTTTCAAAAAAATTTAAATAAGTCAACAAAATATGGAAAGATTCATTATGAAATCATAAAATTATAGACATGAATATTCATAAAAATATATAATGAATTTGAACACAGATGTGAAATACTCTTATCAAATAAGAATTAATAAGGAAAACTCGGAATATAAGAATAAATGTTGGTGAATTATGAATCAAAGTGACATTAAATTGTATAAATTCTAGTAAATCTATGGAATAAAGAAATTAGTAGAAAATAAAAGGGGTTTTATAGTTAAGGAAAATCTAATTACCCTCCATGAATATTTAGGTGAACACTATCATGTTCTTAAAGGGATATTGGAAAAGAAAACCATACCGTTAATTTCTCTATGATGAGACAATCTCTAACTACCTATATAATAAATTATCAATTATTAATCATGTTTATAATAATATTATTTAAATTTATTTTACTTATATTAATTACTTTATAATTATTTATTACACAAAAATTCATTTCTTATTATTATAATAAATATTTTAGCGTTAATCGTTTCAAAAATCCACACAAGATTCAGTTTGGCGATTCTAATCTATAAATATTGATTATGGGCACATCACATAATGGATTTTTATAAATATTTAGTATATTTATTTCATATATAGATGCAATGGAATTATAATTTCCACATATTTATGATAATGGTTTGTAGAGGACTATAAAAAAAGCATTTTTATTATTACTTATTTAATAAAATAATTTAATTTATTAGATTATATAAATTATCATATTATAATAATTACAAAAATAATACAAATTAATAATTTTAATAAAAATTTAAAATTAGTTACGTTTTCCTCATCATTCATGATGTATATTTTATAGTCTTTTGGGAATGTGGGATTTGGGACTCCATATTTTTACCAGATGTTTATGTACATGTGATAATATTATTTAAGAGATAAATTTTTTATGAATTTAAGAGGAATACAACTAGAACATGTTCATAAAAATGGATAGAATGTGCATCCCTTTATTAGTTTATTTTGTGTGGGATTTTCCTAAAAATCATTTATAAAGGGTCTTGGATGCCAATTTAAATGGAATGTTTATCCAAAGAGGAATCATAATGGATATATATTGATATTCAGATTTTCCAAAAAATTATAGATATGGATAGAGATATTTTGGTCCATTCCCCCTTAATTTAACAATTTTATCTTATTTTACATTTACTCAAATAAATCTATTTTTCTCTTAGTAAAATTTCTTTTTTAAAATATATAATTTCACATTATTGTTTTCTTTAAATTCCCTAATTCCAAAAATTAAATACATACCATTAAAATAAATTTTCAAATTTAATTAAATGTAATTTTAAATACAAATCATAGTATATTGACCCACAATTTTCAATCATAGATGATACATCTATGTCGATAAATATACATTTCAAGAGATTTCTATACAAAGTAGTATAATATAGTTATACTATAATTGGAAACATGAATAAATAAAAAATTGGTTTATAAATGATCTATATCATCTCCCACTTAGTTATTCACAACCAGAACCCTTCTAGGACACGTAATTTATAACACATTTATTCATATGCAGTGAAAAGGAATCATATGATTTGGGTAGAAAATATGACACATAAAAATAAACAAGGGATAAATAAATCACATAATAATTAAATGAGTATAAGGGTATGAAAAAATCAGCAATACATCTAAAATATAAACTATTAAAATCATATATGTTAAATTTTTCATGGAGTAATGTTGGGAATTTCATAAGACATGAATCAGAAAAAATTTTAAATTACATGCTCTATGAAAGAATAACAATGACATATGGCATTGAATTAGGTCATAGTAATTAAATTATAAACTCATGAACATGTATAAATATAGATATTCCTACTCATTATGTTTAAAACATGATATGTAGCCCTAGAATAATCATATGGACATGAATCCATGTCTACACATGATCTTATTGACATTAAATCTAATAAAATTCATAAAATAATGGTTATTTAATCGTGGTCCAATAATTAACTTATGGAAATGAAAACTAGTTCATCTCATGAAATTGTGATCATGAAATCAGGTTTTATACATAAGATATTAACCTCATAATGTATACATCATTAAACAATATATTGGAGAGATATGTAGGCCCCACCCATAACATATGTTAAATAATACATTTTTTTGCCACAATATCACTTAAAAATGATCATCTCATAAAATATAAAAAGATAAAAATTCCTAAACTCTTCCACAAATCATAACCAATGAAAAAGGGAACTGGTTTCATCAAAATCATATCATAAAAAAACATAAACTATCCATAACAATAAAAATGATGTTATACATTGATCATATCCCTAGTAATAATAATGTAGCATCATAGTATGTCAAATTATATTGAAAATTTATTTCGAATGATCAATTGAATTAATTTTTAAGAAAAATATCTATTTCATTTTTAAATCACATATCTTTCAAAATGTTGAATAAATATAAATGAAATTATTGAATTTGAAAATAAAATAATGAAATTATAATGTAATATTAATAAAATTGAGGAATAATTATTATGGTAAAATAATAACATGCATGTTTTGTCACAAAAACATTCCATCCATTTATTTCTGGAAATGTCCCAAAGTACATTGGTTGGAAAACTATAAAATCATTCCTCTCCAACCTTTTTTTTAAAATTAAAATATGGAAAAAAATATTCAAAATAAATTATTGAAAATATATTAAAATAAGTTTTGAAAATAATACAAAACATTGAAAAGGAATGGAAATATTCCTCAGCTGATACTTAAAAATAAACAATCCTGAATAATGATGAATTTGGAAAATAAACCCTTACCATTCTCATGACAATTGAAATATAGTCCCAGATAATGAATTAAATATATATAGAAACATAAATACCCCTAAAATTTATTATAAAAATAATAAAATACAATTCATGAGATGAATATACACTACACATAAGAAACATGTATTAAATATGGCATATCACCCACAAAAATAAATGTGTAACAAAAATCCATTACCTTAACATTGAATTTAGTTATAAAAATTTTAAAATCCTATAGAATAAGTATATAATTGTTTACATATATTAATGAATAATTATAATATAAATCATATGATTTAATATTTACATATAGCCAATTTACCTGTTTGTTATCAATTGTATTTTAAAATCCTTGTTCTTGGTTATATTTGCTGCAATTTTCACATATGTTTTAATTTCATAGTTCTATTTATCATACTATAATCAGTGTTAAATGATCATAAAATTATAAAAAAATTATATTAATATTAAAATTATTATATATATATATATATATCTATATCTTGTAATGCATAAGATTTGGATATATAAAATGAATTACATCATTTGAGGAGATGGAAGGTCATACATATGAATAAATGATCATTTCATTTTTCAATGGACAAAACAAAACAAGATAAATAATAATTATAATTTAATAATAAATTATTATATCATAAAAATCATATATATATATATATATTAATACAACCTATACCTATTAACTTCTATTTAATATAGAATTGATAATCGAATCACATCGCTTTTTGGAGATGGTATTCCACATGTACACACATGAAGCATTACCTTTCTAATGGTTTAGAAGGTAATAAGATAGAAATGATTTTATCATTTAATAAATATAATTATTTTATTAATATCATATGAGAACATTAATCCCATTATAAAAGATATACCAAAAATATAGTGATGAAAAATTAAATGTATTGTTACGCGGTGACGGTAATTCGTACGTATACATGAGAGATACATTCACTTATTCTTTATTGGGTAGTATGTTTTATAATTTTGTATTAATAATAATTAAATTTAATAATTTTAAGGATAATAAAATATTAATTTAATTAAAAAATCATTTCTTTACATCTGGTAATGAAATGTTAAAAAATAATAAGACCTCTTTAGGAAATTACATCTTCTTAGAAATGAATCGTTTAAATATCCTATAAATGTCCATAGGGATAGTGGTTTGGAAATACCCAAACTTATAATATGTGAATAAGAAAATTTAAAAGATAATGTAATGAAATATAATCTATCTACAATGATAATTTAAAATTTAAGAAGAGTGGAAGGTGGTTCCTGTTAATAATTGTGGTGGGAGGCAATTTTAAAATTTCTAAAATGATAATAAATAATAAGACTAGAATAGAGAAAAATGTTAAAAATTGAATATAAATCCACATTGGATGATATTTTAACCCATGTAATATCCTATATATCCTTATTTAAGAATTTCATTATTTGTAAACAAATAATAAAATATTATTTACCTAAAATATAATTTTTTTTTATTTTGACATTAGTAATTAATTTTCTTTTAATAACACCATGAAGGAACCTATAATAAAAAACAATTATTCTATCACTTCCCCAAAATTTCATGTTAATATATAAAAATATTTAATCTCTTTAATTATCTCAAATTAAAATAATTATAATATTTTTAATATTATTTATTTGAATTTCTTAATAATTGAATGATTAATATATACATGATTTGTAAGCATTTTTTTAATTATTTCCTCATAAAAAATAGAAAATAAATTATCATGCAGAATATAAAACACATAAAATAAAAAAATAATATCAATAGAAGATTATTAAATTTCGTTAACCCTATAATAAATATTAGATATTTATTAAAAACATTAGTGTGACATGTTTTCCATTCCTTGAAACAAAATACAATAATGGTCATAATATCATCTAAAAAGATAAAAAAGGATCCTAATACTATAAATTTTATTTTTACAGGAAAAATAATCACATCTAATAATATTTAGTCATGTTTTTGTCTCATTTAGTAGTCCATTTCATTTTATTGTTAACCAAACTTACCCTATATACCCTTACTGTGGTAATAAAATTATTATAGTTGAATTCATATTGATTAAATATTAAAGGGTATAATTTTTCCAATTTTAACACACATATTTTATATATGGAATTTTTTTTTCAAGATTAAACTCATAAAAATGGAATAATTTATTTTAAAATTAATCTCGCAAAACACAGTAAAAAATGGTTTTCCTGAAAAATGTTTTTTAACTGCTAAAAAATTATATTTTATAAAATAATGTATAATAATGAATATAATGTAATTAATTTAATTATATATAACAAAATAATAACAAATTTATATTGAGATCAAATTAAATTAATAAATAGATTTTTTGATCAAATGAAAATCATTGTTTTATGAAAATTAAAATTTTTCACTATTCAATAAAAATTATTCTTTCCAGAATAATGTAAAAAAATTATCATATGATAATTTTGATAGACTGCATTTAAAAATTTAATTTATTTTGAAAAATAATTTTATAAATAATTTTATAAATTCATTTAAATATTTAATAATTAAAAAAAGGAAACTAATTTTTAAAGAAAATATATTTCTAGAAATAAAATTACATTAAAAAAAATTGAATGTTTATTTTCAAAGAATTTATCAAGAAATTTATAATGAGATGGAACACATTATTTATTTAATAAGTCAGTAATTCGTATTCAAACTCACAAATTTAATTTTTAGGTTATAGTGGTTACATAAAAATATTTTAATTGTGTATCGTAGTTTGATAAAACTCAAGGCTGCATGAATCATAAGATATCAATGAAATAATATTATTTATAGATAAATATTTTCTAAACTATCATGGTGTTACATTCTCAAACCCCCTTTAATTACAATAATTCCCAAAATATGAACTTATTATCAACAATAAATGGTTTTTTATTTGTAATACACATTCTTGAAAACCCACATTGTAAAAAGGGTTAACAAAACATCCACTGAAAAGAGGGAAAAGGAAGTGTGAAGGTCATATGAAATAACTAATAACTTGGTGTAACGCCTCATCCATAGTTACCAGGAGTCGGGGAATTATTATATAACATTGTCTTGATCACAAGAGATCACGTCTTGATAGACAGATTAGTTTAGTAGCTTTGTAAGTACAAGATACATATATAAAATTTAAAATATATTATGAAATGAAAAAACAACAACATTGTGACCCCATTGAACACACTCATATCCCTTATCCTATTCCGAAAGGTTTTTCATAATGTACTTCTTCACATCCTAGGTAAAAAACATAAAAAAGGGGTGAGATCAGATGCTAAGTAAAGATACCAATATAGTAGAAACTATCATAAATTAGAATTAAATTTAATTAATGCAATGTATTAGACTAAAAATCCATTTAATCTTAAAATTAAGAAAAATATGGAAAATATAAGTCATATAATTCCATTTACTTATTCACATGGATAATATACTAGTCGAATAATCACATGTATCATCAATTACTAATTCCATAATTATAGAATGCATAATGTCCGACATCATATCTATAATGTCATAGCCTCGTGCTAAGACTACAAATAGTATTTCGTCAAGGCCTTGTTCCATGACACTAGTTTGTTTCAGGAGATCTAACGATTAATCAAGGAGCAATAGCGGGCTCCACCTGTCACTTTCTAAGTCCAATACATTTTTCATATGAAAATGATGAAACCTAAAATAAAAATTCATATTAAAACTAGAATATAAAATGTTATTAATTTTACCACAAACCATGAATTGTATAAAAATAACACATCCATATTCAATCATATCCAAAAACCATCTATACAATATGGAATATTGTATCATAATAAATCAATTTCAAATAAGTGTAATATCAATCAAAAGATGTTGACATAAATGAAATAAAAACTAATTGAGGGAAAAATCTATTTCTATTTTGAAATCAATTAATAGACACATAATTATAACAGAAAACAGTTATTTGGAAAATATTATTATAAGCGTGTAAAAGAGGCTTCCAAGGTGTTATAATGGTGGAAAATATCCGTACTCTCTGTATATGTTAACAAATCATTATTTCCTTAATTTTGTCAAAAATGTCATAAAAGACCTTGTTTGGAAAACGATGGAAAGATTCGTTTAATTTTTTTTTATCAAAAGTCAAAAAAGGGTATAAATGACTTTAAACCATATTCTAAGAAATTGTAAAAGTATTTTGAAATACATATTTAAGAAACACGGATGTGGATGATATTGATGTCCCAGTAGATACGTATAAACAACCTCGGATAATTAAGAGATTGTAGAATTAACCATTACCCTGTACCATTTCTTGGTCGAGGGAACATTAACCTCCTGTATAATAGTTAAATAATTGTTATTAAATTATACAAGAACCATATTCATAAATATGATATTATATATGATCTTTTAATATGGTTTTGTTTATAATATTTAAGTAGTATCATTATTTTAGGTGTTAACTAATTCATTTTTCTTTATATTTTTTTCTACATAAGACATTTTTTTCATAATTGGATGTATTTGATTCATATCCACAATTATATTACATTCATAAACATTTTTTTACTCATGAAACGAAAATAATTATTCTTGAATGGTTACGATGGGGAATGAATCTCATCGCGTTCGTAGAGACGGTAATCTATACGTACGCCTGAGATACAATACCATTCTATTGATTATGAAATTGTATATAATAGGATGTTATATTATATATACAGAATCATTAAAATGATATATTTTTTATATAAATCCATTATACTCATTATTATACCCTTCCAAATAATGAAGTGTTTAATAACAAACTACCCCATGACGTGGAGACGGTTTGTCGAGTGTACTCAATTTTAGGGACATTCTCATTTATATGATGGATAGAGTAATGAATAAGGTTTTACCATAATTATAATTACATCAGAGAAATTAGAAGGTACATGAGTTATTATTTTTGTATGGAAACAAAATAGATAGAGGAATTGGAAGAAGAAAAGGTCTTCAAAAGTGTCGATGAAATTAGTACCTCTTCTCTAAGTGCTTGTTTTTGATATGATTTAAAGGGCTCCTTATGTCAGATTTATGATCAATGTAAGGCATATAGGTTTAATTTAGGGTTGTTGGGAAGATATTTGAGTAGGGTTTGGGTGATCCAAATGGCATTGTAGGTGTGATTTTGAGAGAAGGGGATGTTCCCTTTAATAAGAGAGGTGATGGTCACTTTAGGAAAATCATAAAATATTAATTTATTATAATATCATATTTAGTTTATAATGGCTCTAAATGGATTTATATCGAGGATAAAGTGGTGATGGGTCTAAAACCTCTCATCAATATGGTTTTAAATAGGATTAGGTCACCATATTAAACTTATCATTTAAATTTAACTCTTCGTTAAATAGTTTAACTTTTACCATGTATTCTTATATTATTATAATAAATGGTTAATAAACATATTATAAATATCCAAGAGAACTCAAAGTGATTAATTATTAAAATATATACCTTTATCTATTTACTTTAGAATATCCTTATATTTTTATGAATATTATATCAATTAATAGTAGAAAATTTTCTATAAAAAATCATTAAGTCAATTTTGACACTATATAGTATTTGAATATTGTGAACATGAAAATTACATGATTAATTAAAAAAAATACTCACATATCATATTAACCAATAAAATTATTTTAATGCTTCAAAAGTCTCAGGTTACATTTATTTGGATTTTTATAATATCAATTATTATAATCGTTCATTAATAATGTAATTACTGCATCATAATTGTGTCATAAATAAATATAATTATTTAATATCTAAAAATTATAAATTAAATACCATTATGTATGAAATAATTTTATCTTTATAATTGATATTTATAGTTGAAATTATCTTTAGTATAAATATATATTAAAATTTTTTTAGTTATGAAAATTTGAATTTAACACTATTAACTCTCCATTAAATAAAATAATAATAAATGTCTTAATCTATTCTAAGTGGATAAAAGTGGATCATATTTTATTCCTAAGGTTGATTTTTATTGAAAAACGCTTATCCAATATAATTTTGACATGTTTTAGGGTAATAATAATATCATTTTTACCTTTAATTATCCTATTTACTTTCAACTCTGGTAAATATTATTCAAAAGTTAATATTCATCAAAAAATAATTTTCCTCCTATTGAACCACATTTTATTTACAAATGTCAGCTGTGTCTCTCAGAATTTTAAAATTCAATTCACAGAAGTGGTAAAATCACATTTTATACAAATTTGTAAATGTATTTAGAAGGTGGGTGAAAGACATTAAAATGTTCAATAAAATTTTTATACATCAAATTTTATTATAAAATGACTCCAATAAATTACATTAAAATTATATAGGTATTTTTTGTCTATTTTAACCTATAAAAAATTTAATTAAAATAAATAATTTTTTTTAAAAAAATTGGTTTTAAACAATAACATAATGTTTTCACTATTTATCAAAAATAGATTGTTTTCAGAAAAATACTAAATATTCACCCTAAACTTGCTTTGATATTCCCAAAACAAAAATGAAGTCCATTTTGAAAAATATAATCTATTAAATTTCCAAAAGTGGGTATTACTTTTCATAATGGCTAGTATGATTGGTCATGGTGTGCTAGAACTTGTTGTTGTGTACAGAACAAACTATTGCATTATTCAAAGAAAAATGTATTGTGGAATCTTGGGGTGTTACATTCTTCCCTCCTTCAAATTATTTCATCTTAAAAATTTCTAGAATACTACTTCATAAAATGTTTCAGGTGATGTTTCATCATATATTCCTTGGGTTACCATGTTGTGTCTTCCGTATTATGGTTTCTCCATAGAAAATTTACCAGACGAGTCATCCGATTTCTCAGTACCTGTTCTTTGGTATCAAGAATCATGACAGGCTCTTCACAATAAAACATATTGGGTTCCAGTTTTATTTCTTCATAGGTGAGTACATGCATTAGGCCAGGAATGTATTTTTGTCAACAATGATACGTAGAACACATCATGAACATTAGAGAGACTTCGAGGAATTTCCAAATATTAATATTTAACTCCAATTCGTTATAGAATTTCTAATGGTCCGATATACCTAGGACTTAATTTACCCTTCTTATCGAATCTTATAACACCCTTCCATGAAGTTACCTTAAAGAAAACATGATCTCCAAATTGGAATTACAAATCCTTCTTTTATTTATTGGCATAATGATTTTTCTTACTTTGAGATGCTTTGATGTGGGTTTGGATAATCTTCACATTTTCTATTATTTCCTCAACATGTTCTGGGCCTACATGTTTTTTTCACCAACATCATCCCAACAAGTTGGTGTGCGACATCTCTTTCCGTATAACGCTTCATATGGTTCCATCTAAATACTTGAATGGAAGATATTGTTATAGGAAAATTTTAGAAGAGTTAAAATTTGATACCACATACCTTGAATGTCAAGTGAGAAATATCTCAATATGTATTTTAAGGTTTGAATAGTCCGTTATGACTGTCCATCTGTTTGAGGGTGATAGGTAGTGCTCAAATGAAGTTCAGTATCCAGGTCACATTGAAGAAATTTCTAGAATCTTGATGTAAAACTGGGACCACGATCAGAAACAATCGATATGGGTACACCATAAAGTCTTACAACTTCATTAATATATATTCTTTCTAAATGTCCAAGTTGTAAATCTTCTCTTATAACAATAAAATGTAATGACATGGTAAAAAAATCAACAATGTCCCATATTGCATCATGTATTCTAGGAGTCTGTGGTAGCCCCATGATAATGTCCATCGTAATATCATCCTATTTCCACTTAGGTATGGGAAGAGGTTGCATTAATACTCTACGATGTTGTCTTTTGGCCTTAAACTATTGACAAACCATACATACTAACACATAATCAGCAATATCCCTCCTCACTTTGTCACACCAAAAATGTTCCTTCCAATATCTATATATATTAGTGCAATCAGGGTGTATAGAGAAATTGGAGCCATGAGCATCATCCAAAAATTCCATTTTTATATCATGTATGTTATGAACACAAAGTCTCGTCCCAAATTTAAAAATTCCATCTTCATATATGAAGTCAATGAATCTCCCATCATTCACAACATTAATTTTATTTTGAAAATCCTCATCATCAGTCTATGGAATTTTTATCATTTCTAGTAATGATGGATTGGAAACAATTTGAAAAAGTATTGATGTATCACCCTCTATGATTATTCCCATATGCATCTTAACTAGATCCAGGAACATATGATACCTTTCAACTCACATCCTATTCAATACTCCATGATTCTTTCTACTCAAAGCATCTGCCACCTTATTTTCCTTTCCTGGGTGCTAGTGTATAGTGTAATCATAATTGTTGAGTAGTTAAAGCCATAGTCTTTTTCTCATGATCGGTTATTTATGTGAGAAAATATAATTTAAAATATTATGATCAGTATATATCTCAAAATTTTCACCACATAGATAGTGTCTCTGTATCATGAAAATAATGAATATAGCTGCTAACTCAAGATCATGAGTGGGACAGTTTTGTTCATGAATTTTTAGTTGTCGTGATGCATAGGCAATAACTCTATAATTATTCATAAAGAAACAACCATGTATTATCATTGATGCATCACTATAAATAACGCACCCATCATTCCCCTATGGTAGAATAAAGATAGGAGAATTGAATAATATTATTTTTAGTTCATCAAAACATTTTTCACACTTCTGTGTCCAAATAAATTTAACCCCGTTATGTGTGATCTTGGTTAATGGTTTAGCCAATCAGGTAAAATCTTGGATGAAGCACCGATAATAACATGTTAAAATCATAATACTATGTACCTCATTTATACTTCTCGGTTCTATCCATTCTTTTATTTTTCATGTATTAAAAGGATAAACAAAGATTTCATCCTTAGAGACAATATAGACATGAAATAAAATCCCCTGAAGCGAGAATTCACACTTGTTAAACTTCCCATATAATACATTTCATCTAGGAGCCTTTAGAATAGTGCACAAGTGATTTTCAGGATATTCATATATTTTGGAGTAAACCAAGATATCATCAATAAATACCATTACAAATTCATCAAGATATTCCTTGAAAATTCTATTCATTAGATCCATTTAGACATAGGGTGCATTAGTCGGTCCAAAATGCATTACTGTAAATTCTTAATGCTCATACCTGGTACGAAATGTTGTCTTCAGAATGTCTCCCTTCTTCACACACAAATGATGATATCCAGATCGATTTTCAATCTTTGAAAAATATTGATCTCTAGGAAGATGATCGAATATATTATCAATTCTTGGTAGAGGATACTTGTTCTTTATTGTTATAACATTGATCTCATTATATCCAATAAACAAACTCATTGATCCATCATTCTTTTTAACATAAAGAATTTGGGCTCCCCATGGAGAAACACTAGTGAGAATAAATCCTTTATTACTCAAATCCTCTAGTTGATTATTTAGTGACATTAATTACATAGTGGTCATTCTATAAGGGGTCTTCGATATGGGCCTTGAATGAGAAATTAAATCAATGGAAAACTCAATTTATCATTATGGATGATGTCCAGGTAAATCCTATTGAAACACATCAACATATTCAAGCACAATAGGTACATACTCTATTTGAACATTACATTCCTCACCCATAGTTATTTAACTCTCTTCATCTCTAATAATTGAATTTATTAGAGCTACTATGGGTGGATATTGATAAGAATTTGATGGTGATGTTTCTTCTCTAAAGATAAGGTATTTTGTATCATCATCAAAAAATTTAACCTCCTTCTTCTGAAAATAAATATTTTTATCATGGTCTGAAAGCAAATTCATTCTGAGGATTATGTAAAATTCAATCATTGGTATGACTATGAGATCAGATAATAAATCATGTTTATATGACCTAATGAGAACTGATTCAAAAAAAATTATTGCAATGATACTTCCCTTAAGAGTTTTGACTGACAACTACCTTGTTAAATCTAATTGGAAATATCTAATTTTCATAGAAAACTGGGATGATATGAAACAATGAAATTATACCTAATCAAATAATGCATTGGCTAAATTTGAGGAAACCATTAAATTACCCGCCACCACACCATTCGTAGCATCAACCACAGAAGTAGAGATCGCATAAATGTGGCCTTTTCCCCTATCCTTTTCTATGGTAAGATTATTTGGCACATAAGACATTCATTTTCATAATTCCCCATTTCTCTAAAATTATATCATTCATCATTGATAGCCTATTTTTTTCTCTTTCAATCACGAGCTTGGGGTCATTTTTTACCACACTTGTAACAGACTGTCATTCCATTCATGAAAGTACTGGGGTGTTTTATCCACATTTTCTGCATTATGAAAATTCTATGTTTCCATTCTTACCCTTATTTCTATTTCCAAAGTGTTCAGAAGATCTCTTATTCTCTTTCTTTTATTTAATGTTGTATGACATAAAAAATTATTTTTCTATCTTGATAGTACATGAGACAATATCTTCATATGATGAGAAGGATTTTGAGAATAATCCTCGACATATAAATACTTTTATCCCATCAAAGAGTCGATCAATATTACTCTTTGGGTTACATATATAATATGTTTCATTCCTTGGTAACCTTGTATAGTTTACCTCATACTTTGCGGTGTTCTTATCCTCCTTTTTTCATATACTCATAAATTGACTTTCCATATCTGTTTGATGGTCACAGAGAAAGTATTTTCTAATATAAGTTCTTTAAACTCTATCCATTCTATATTTTATACTTCTTCATCCTTTGTTTTGTTTTTAATTAATGACCAACATTGATATGCATCACCAATTAATCAATAAAATTCCATGAAAAGTTTTTCCTTTCGCTAATCCCCAAAGAATGAAATATTTTCTCTATTGAACTTATCCATTTCTCATCTACAAATGGATTTGTTGTCCCATTGAATGTTGGAGGTTTTTTCCTCATGATGTGGTCTAACATTGATCCTCTGTTTTGTGGATCAGGGTGCTTCATACGGGTAAGGAAATTATTCATAACCAGAGTTAGTTGTACCAGTATGGTTATAATCTATTTAGCACAAGTTGCATCACCAGCTCCACTATAATTATCTTCAATAGTTTGTAAATAGCTACATGGATTATGTGCATTGATGTGGTTTCTATTCCTTCCACTACACCCCGAGTAAATCTTGAAACTCTTTTTCATAGTTTTCACTCCTAGGTACATTTATGCCAGAGCTGCCTCTACCTTCTCCTATCAATACAGAGATGTATTGTTTGAAAAATACACAAAACATCTACATTACCAAAATTCTAGGATGTTCTTTTAGGCCAATCCTGAAAGAATATCTTAGGGTAATGTTATCTAATCATAGTTTTTTAAATCTATTTTCCAAGGTTTGTACTAAACATTTTCTGATACCAACTGTAATGCCCCAACCCTAGTTACACAGAGTTGGTGCATTATTACATAACATAGGAATGATCACAAGAGATCAAGTCTCGAAACACCAATTGATTTAATAGAATTGGACGTACTAGATACATACATAAGTTTTACATTACACTATGAAATTAAAAAACAACAAAATTGTGGCCCACTTGAACACACCCATATCCCTTAGTCTATTCCTGTAGGTTAATCCTAATATACTTCTTCAAATCTTCTTAAAAAGTTATCATAATAAAGGGGTGATCTTAGATGATCATTAAGGATAACAATATTTCATAAACTATCATAAATAAGTATAAATATTTAAGGAAATGTATAAGACTAAAAAAATCCTCTTAAAATTAAAAATCAACATAATATGGAAAATATAATTAAATAATTCCATTTTTTATTCACATGGTTATTCCACTAGACTAATAATCATATGTAATATCAATAACTAGTTTTATAATGATGTAATGCATAATTTTGGACATCATAAACACATAGTCAAGGCCTCATTCCTTGAGTACAAATAAGATTTACTCAAGGCCTTATGTCGATACACTATTTTGTCTCATAATACCCACAGATGCATTGAGGAGCTATAGTGGCCTACACCTATCACTTACTTTGTCCTATTCATTCCTTATATGAAAAGGTTGAAACATAAAATAAACATTAATATTAAAACTATCATATGAAATGTTAATACATTAAACATAAATCATGAATTCTATAAAAATAACACATCCACAGTCAAAAATATCACAAAACCTTCAATACAATTTGAAAGATTATATCATAATAAATCAACTTAAAACAAGTGTAAAATCCAACAAAAAATATTGACATAAATGAAATAAAAACTATTTTAGAGAAATATCTATTTATATTTTGAACTCATTTAAAAGTCACATAATTATAAATGAAAACATTTAATTTGAAAATATTTAAATAAGTTTATAATGGACACTTTAAAGGTGTTATAATGGTGGAAAATAGTCTCACATTCCATATAAGTTAAACATCATTGTTTCCTTCATTTTTTCGAAATGGTTGTAAAGGACCTTGTTTGTAAAATGAAAGAAAGATTACATTATAAACATTTTATAAAAAATTATGACAAGGGTATAAATTAATTTAACCCATAGTATAGGAAATAGTAAAAATGTTTTGAGATACATTTTTAAGAAACACAGATGTGGATGATAAATAGGTCTTAGTAGATACTCACGTGTAAACAAACTCAGATAATGATGATATTGTAGAATTAACTATAACCATGTACCATTCCTTGGTATATGATATGTTATCCTCATATATAATAGTTAAATCATTGTTATTAAATTATAAAAGAACCATATAAATAAATACGATATTATATATGATCTTCTAATATTGTTTTGTTAATAATATTTCTGTTGAATCACTGTTTCAGGAGTTAACTGATTCATTTTACTTTATTTATTTCTATGTAAGCCTTCTTTGTTATGGATAGGATGTGATTGATTCATATAAATACTGATATTAAGTTCTAATATATTATTTTTATTCATAAAATAAAAATTATTCTTGAATGGTTATGATGGGGACAGAATCTCATCGTGTTCTTGGAGATGGTAATCCGTATGTATGTACGAGCGACAATACCATTCTATTGATAGTGAAATTGTATATAATTGGGTGTTTTATCATATATATAGAATCATTAAATGTTATATTTATTATTTAGAATAATTATACTCTTTATTATACCCATCCAATTAATGATGTGTTGAACAACAAACTACACCACGACATGTAAGATATTTGGGTAGGTTTTGGGCAAGCCAAATGGCTTTAGAGATGGGATTCTAAGAAATGGGGATGTACTCTTGTATAAGATATGTGAATGTCCCTTTAATAAAAGCTTGAAATATTAATTTTTTATACAATCATATTCTATTTATAATGGATCCAAAGGGATTTATTTCGAGGCTAAGTTAGGGATGGTTCGAAAACCTCTCAACCAATAGGTTTTAGATAGGTTTTTGTCACCATATTATCCTTATCTTTTATATTTAACTCTTAGTTAAATAATTTAACTTTTACCATGTATTCATGTATTATTATAATAAATGGTTAATAAATATACTATAAAAATCCAATAGAACCCCAAGAGATTCATTATTGAAATATCTAACCCTATCTAAGTCCTTTTGTCAAACCTTAGATTTTAAGAATATTATGTCACTTAATAATATAGTATTATTTTAAATACTCATTTATGTCAATTTTGATACTATTTAGTATTTGGTTTTTGTGAAGTTCAAAAAAACTTGATTAATTTTTTTTTAAAATCAAATGAATCCTAACATTTCAAATTAATCTGTAAAATTATTTTAATGCATCAAAAGTCTCAATTTTCATTTATTGTGATATTTATAATATTGATTATTTTAATAATAAATTAATATTATAATTACTCCATCATCATTGTGTCATAAATAAATTTAATTATATATTTTATAAAAATTGTAAATAAAATACTATTATGTAGGAAATATCTTTATATTTCTTGTGCATATTTTTAGTAAAATTTAACTTATGTATAACCCTATATTAAAAATGTTTTAGTTATAAAAATTTTAATTTAACACTTTTAACAGTTCTTTATATAAAATATGAATAAATGTTCTAATCTAATCTAATTGGATCAAATAAGATCATATATTATTCCTAAAATTTAATTTGGTCAAAAACATTTATCCAATAGAATTAGAACATGTTTTAGGGTAATTATAATATCATTTTTAACTTTAGTTACCCAATTTACTTTTAACTGCGGTAAATAAAAATTCAAAAGATACTATTGACCAAAAAGTTATTTTCATCCTATTAAACCACATTATACTTGCTGATGTAAACCATGTCTCTCGTAGTTTTAAAATTCAATTAACAGAAGCGGTAATAATAACTTTTATGAAAATTTACAACTGTGCCTAGAAGGTGGGTAAAAGGCATTAAAATGTTCAATAAAATTTAATATACATATAATTTTATTATAAAAAACACCAATGAATTAAATTGAACATATATAGGGATTATGTGTCTATTTGGACCAAAAATAAATTTAAATAATATAAATAATTATTTAAATAAAAAGTAGGTTTTAAACAATAACGTAGTGTTTTTCACTATTCCTAAAAAATTGAATGTTTTTAGAAAAATACCAAAAATTCACTCTATGATAATTTTGATATTCAGAATCAAAAAATAAAAACCATTTTGAAAAATAAATTTTCAAAATTTTCAAAAATTGTTTATTACTATTCACACCGGCTAGTTTGATTGGTCATGGTGTGCTAGAACCTGATGTTGCGTAAAACGCAAGCAATTTCATTATTCAAAGAGAAACATATAAAATAAAAAACTAAATCCCAAGGACTGATTGTTTAAAATCCCATGTTCTTTAATATATAAATAATTTGTTTGAAATCATACATGATATGCCACATCAAGTTTAAACATACAATTAAATATTATTATTTAAATTTTACTCTTATAATGTAGATGTTATAATAGAAAAATGAATATTATTAAAAGAATTATTAAAATTTAGTTTATACATGTATATATAATTAATTTTTTGAGTAAAATTTAATTATAAATGAATGTAAAACCTTTATAAATATAAAAGGAAATATTTTTTTGAAAAACAAATATTATTCAATATAAATAAATATTATTCAATATAAAACAAATATTATTCAATATAAATAAATAATATAACAAGTGTGTTTTATACCAAGAAGTTAACAAATCACACTTGTTATATTATTTTAATTAAATATAAATAAATATTATTCAATATATTGTTTAATATTAATCTTATTTATTTTCTAAACATTTTATAAGAACAAATACATTTGTAAGAATAAAATATATATTATAAAAAAATAAGTTTTTCCACTTTTTGATGACGAATGCATTTTAAATCTAATTTTTGACACTTTTATAAGTTATATTTAACAAAAAAAATTTATTTTAATTTAGGGAATAAAAATAGTATTTGGTTATGTTTATGGTATTTGTATGAAAAGATTCATTTTATTTGATGAAGAGTGAACACAATAACGTATTTTAATTTATAAGTAATTATTCATCAAATTAATTTTTAGTGTTAAATAATATTTTTGTTTGGTTTAAATTATAATTAGATCAATATTTTAATAATAAATATGATTAAACACATTGGAATCACTCTCACCTTGTAATAGGATATAAAAACTATGTGGCCTTTTGAACGTTTTTACATTAAAAACATATTTTATCATTTTGTTAAAAAGGTTAATAATCATTTAATTTCTACGATTTTTATGTTTTGAATTTGGAAAATTAAATTCTATATTTGATATTACATGTTCCAAATTATGTAAATAGGTCTCTTCTATTTTTGTGTATTACAAATAGTAACATAACTAATGTTTTTTATTACCATAGTTAAGTGTAAGTTAGGAAATTAAATGTACAACTTTATGTTATAAATATCATATATTTACACTAACACATGAACTAATATAATTTTATGAGTGATTTATGACCAATAAAATCCTTAGATCAATTTTTGGACCACCTGGACCAACTTTGACGACTTTCAGGCATTTATAATATTATTTTCAATGAAAATTATATTTTTATACTTATATTCTAAAAAAGTACAATATTTTTAATATTTGGATATAAAGGGGATCTCTTATACCAAAATATATCATTAAGAAACATAAATTAATACATATAAAATGGAAATTTTCTTATAATTTTTTTAAGAATAATTAAATTAAATTTAATGGCTATACAATGATAATGTAGTAATTGATTCATTAACGGAAGAATAAAATAAATGGCATTAAAAATGATAAAATAAATTTATTTTGGTGTAACTTATGTCATACATGAATTTTTTGGATGAGTTTTAAAATTAAGGGATTATTTATTACAGGCATTTCAAAGATATCTTGTTTTTATGATAGTTTTAAAAAGGTTAAATAATTTATAGTTTCAAAATAGATATTAATGGTATTTTGAAATATAAAATATTTTATTAAATTGTATAAAATTTATAAAAAACAAAATTTCATCCCAATTATTTGGAGAAGTCCTAAAATTTTATCCATGACACATGTAGTGGTCATTTGCCATTTTATAGTAATTATATTAACTCTCAGTGTATAAATTACAAGATATCATGGTAACCATCATTAATGGTTAAAACAAAAAGATAAAGACTAAAAAACTAATTAAAACATTTATAATTTATATTAGACCAATTTATATAAATCCATTTGTATGATATATTTGAAATAAGTCACTTTGGAACTATTTGGTATTAAATATTTATTAAAATTTATATATTATTTTGATAATTCTATGAGTTTATCTCCCTCTACTATAAAAACACACCCATTTTTCTATTTTATTCACACATAAAAACCTTTTTGGATCATACATGTTACAATAAAATTCATTCCTAGAATCCCTGCCCACATTATTAATTCCTTAGATTTGGCAGAACAACCTCCTAAGTGGTGTTAAGGTGTTAATCAAAGGTGATCTCCTGAAGAAGATGTATCAATTTTACTTAACTGTTTCTATTTAATTTCTTCTTACACTTATTTCAAAATATTATTCTACAATGATACTATAATACCCCCAGTACTCTCACTATAATATGATGTTATTGTTTTATTATTATCCCATCAATCCATCTCCACTTCCATTAAATGGGAATACAATTAATTGTTCGTCTATACATGTGTACTACCACCTCCATAAACCGATATAATTTGTTTTCCATCACCGTAAATCAATATTGGTTATAATGATGAATTTAATGTTTATATATAATGTTAATGAAATATTTATCATTATAAGAGAGTAATATTTAAATTAAAATTTTACTTCCCATGCACAAAAAATTGATAATTTCGTTTGGGCATTCGTGTGAAATATCACCTCTATGAAGTGATGTGATTCGTTTTTCATAACCAAATAACATGCATGATATATATAAGTATATTTAAAATAGTAATATTACATTAAGGATATTATGATAATAATATAGTGGTAAAATTATTGTTACCTCTTTTCCATAAAAATCAATGAAAAATGGAAATGTTACTCATGCATATGTATGGCATACCGTCTCCAAGATTACCATGTTTTTATTTTTTTGTTACAATTCCAAAAGGGTTTGATTTAATATAATAATTGATTTTTAAAATTTATTATTATTTCATTAATATTTTTTTTTATGATGGACTAATGACCCCTAGGACTCGTGACATCATACCAAATTAATTTTGGAGTCAAGTAATAAATGTCCTCAAAATGTATGGCACGATATTAAATAATTAATTAATTATTATAACATGATAATTAGTTATATAAAAATAATAAAAAAAATTACAAATTCCTAAAAAATATTAAACAATTAACCCATTTTTATTATTTTGGATTAAAAATATTGTATGTGACGAGTAAGACTCATGGTATGGGATTTCGTCTCAATCCATTTTCACTGACGCTTTTCTTGATGATATGCACCATTATACTTTTATATATTGTATATATACTTTCTATGATATTTAATATACAAAATTTATATATAATAATGTTAATTAATGTTTTGGTAAATTTATTATTTCATTTATATTATGAGGTATGTGTTCAGTGTGGTATGAGACACAATAAATCTTTAAAGATTTAATTAATTATTTTGTATCAATGTGTATTTTCTTGATATTATTTTAAATATTTATTTAAATTTATATGAAACGATTATAAAGGTCCCTTTTTAGAAAAATTATTTTTTTAATCAGTTTAAAAAAAATAAATATTTGTATGTTTTCAGTACAGAACGTTTTATTTTCTTTTAAAATACATCATTGAAATTTACAATTACAAATATTTATAAAAAATACAAACAGAATTTCATTATTTTAGCATATACATCATGAATAGACATTCTCACATTAATATTTATTTAATGTTTCTATTATTCTTTTACAAGTGTTACATTTTAGTTTTCATTTATATTTTTTCATTTATGAGTATCGCTCATGAAAAAATGAAATGTGAATTCAATATAGAAATGTTAGTTTTCCTTTATGCTGGTTTTATAAGTTAAGACTATGTTATGGTTCATGGACGTAGTTAATGAATATGGGTGATTCCATGATAAACTGAGGGAATTCTATACCATGATATATCTCCAATGAATTGGGTAATGAGATAGAGCTAACCGATTGGGTTTTTATTAAGAGATTAATGGGATATACCATGGTGGGTATCCTAAATGTAATCATGAAGGTTACTCTATATATAGCCATGAAGCTATAATGTATGATTGAAACTAATGGATCGCGTTAATTTTATGATTTATGTTTTATATGTACATTTATAGTAATATTATGATTTCATGATTTAAGATAAATAGATTATGTTTTATGGGTGAATAATATAACTTTTTTGGGTAAAATTTCACAGGATTAAAGTATTCATGGAATAACAGTTTTGTTCATTATTTTATTCCCTTTAATAATTTTTTTTTTCTCATCCCATGTTTTTAATGTTTTTCAATGGTCCTAATATATGTATGTTCAAATGAGATTCCACAATGAATGATTTAAATATGTGTTTGAAAATGAAGTGATATTTATTTAAATCGGTTTCCTTTGGTGAAAAATATTGATACAGAGTATAAGAGACCACATGTAATGTATTGGTCTACTTTATAAGATTTTTTCACAGTTATCTAAAACTCCACGTTGAAGTGATCATATAATTATAATTCTAGTTTAAAAACAGAAAAATATGTAATGTTTAAGGTTTGGTCCTTATATTTGGTATCAAAGGATGGTTTAGACAACATTCTAGATTATGATGTTTTCTTAAGATTTTCTGATATCCTCATTGGTTTATAATTTTTAGGTTGATCATAAGTTTAGTGTCTTATAAACCCCTTATATGAATTTATGTTATTCAATTTTAAGGTGACTAAAAGTATTTTTAGAGATATTTATTTTTGATGTATTTATGGGTTATTACTTTTTGGGATGAAAAATGAAATACACGAGACAAACATGAGGTTAGGGAATGTTATGGTTATTTTTGAGGAATTTATCATACATTAAGACTTTTTCATGAATTATATTGTTTTATTCAATGATAACCCACAGGATTGGGGAACACCCATCATGTCTAGAAAGGCTATAGAAATCAAACACAGAACCGAAGGGCGACAAGGGAGCACCACCTACTACAGGCCAACATGATGTCCTAGTTAGTATGAATTTTTCATTTTAGTTAAATGATTTTTTGGATGAATAATAATATAAATTTAGACCATATATTTATAAAAAATATATCCTTCATATTAGAAAATGATTTGGTTAATACATGATTATTGTTATTTCAGAAGTCATTTACTATTTTGGGAATTCAATAAGATTAAGGTAAATAGAATACTATGGGATTTTAATTGAGGAATCAAGGTTGAATTATATTTTTGATGAATCAATGATTTTATTATGGATATATGGTGATTCGGTTTATTTATAGAAATGATTAATCTATATTCAAGAATATTTGGTTAAGGAAAATACTTTTTGGTATCATAAATTAAGACTGATTATTATTATTTGGAGAGAAATGATTAAATTTATCTTGGAATAATTTGTTATCAATTCCTTCTGAATATTGGGTTTCAATATAAGTTTTGATTTTGATTAAAAGTTTTAAGTATAGTTATCTTTTTAATATTCTATGTCCAATTTGGGTATTACTATTAAATTTTGGGGAGTAAAAGTAGTTTTTCGTCATAAAAAAGTTTATAATTTTTTTGGAATTGACTTATCTTATAATAACCATTTTGTTTTTGGTTAATGTTTCAAAACAACGGAAATATAAAGTTAATATTTTTTGGGTTGTGTGATTCTATATAATTATATTATAGTGCCTCATGCAGGAAAAATTCATCTTAAATAACCATCATTTGAAAAAATGTTTATTTTGTGATAGAATTTGAATAATGGATGAAAATATAACATTCATGTAATAATGATTCATTATGTTCTTAGTAGTTGTGTTAAAATAATTCATCAACTCTGTTAAAAGGATCACACTTTTTTTTATCTATTTACATTTCTAACCATGAAATCAGTGGCCTTTTATACCATAACAAACTTATAGTGTTGTGATTGTCACCTATACCATGATCATGTTTTTTATCACTCTACATCCAATCTTGATGGTGTGTTTTCTATTCTATATCCATGTTTTTCTATATAGAACCCTTATATGTGTTATCTTAAGTGACATTCATACTTCCCTTTATTTATTATAAAGTATATGTTTCATTTATCATTGTTATGATGTGGGATTTAAAAAAAGGTAATTTTATAACATTAACCACAATTTTTTTATTTCAATTTGAAATTGTGTTGATGTAATTTATTATGGGTGATAATTTAACTTTCTGAGTTAAAAACATGAAATACAATGTTTGATAGGGTACATGATACACCACATAGTTCTTAAAAATAAATTAAATATTATTATTTAAATGTTACAGTAATAACATTGTTGTTAGAATGGGAGGAATAAAAATAATTAACTAAATTATGAATTATATATATATATATATAATTCTTTGATTAAAATTTAATTATAAATGAATGTAATACCTTTTTAAATATAACATGACATGTTTTTTGAAAAACTATTTAAATATGAACATGTGTGTTTTAAAAAATTAATTTAATAAATAAATCTATATAGATTATATTAATTAAATATAAATATAATATATATAATAAATTTTTTAAAATTCATCTTATGTATTTTTTAGATATGATTTAAGAACAAATGAAATTTTTGGAATAAAAGATGTTTTTAATGGCTAATTTTCCATGCTTTCATGGTGAACCCATTTTAAATCATATTTTGACACTTTTATAAGTTATATTTGACAAAAAAACTTATTATATGTATTTGGGGCAATATAATTATCTTGGTTGATGTTATTGGTATTTTTAGAATAAGATTCATTTTTTATAAATAGTGAAAATATAATGAATTTTAATTGAATAATACTTTTCCCCAAATTTATATATAGAGTCAAATAATATTTCTTAATGGTTTTAATGTATTTTTAGATCATATTTTTATCATCTAGTTCAATTTAGTTCATTTAAATCACATTTACATTTAAATTCAATATAAAAACAATGTGAACTTTTCAACATTTTCACATTAAAAACTCATTTTCCGATTCCCTCAACTAGATTGATTTTTATTATTTTCTTCAAGTTCTATGTTTTGAATTTAGAAAAATGGATTCCTTATTTTTAATTATACATTCCAAATTAGTCAAATATTTACCTTTTATTTTTTGTACATTATTAATTATAACTTTAGTAATAATTTATATTATCACGATTAAGTTAAAATTAGGCAATTAATGGTATAAAATCATATTGTAAATATTATAAAATTACCAAAAAAATTATTTTTTAATTTAATTAGTTTTTTGAAACCAATGGAATACTAGGTTCAATTTATGGGCCAATTTGAGCTACATAGATTAATTTAATGAATTTAAAATATTAAATTCAATGAAATTCCATTTCTGTTTCACTTTTGTTTTTAACATGTATATTATTTTTAATATCATCATATATGGGGGATCTCATTGATTGTAAATATAATTTAAAAATAAAATCTTATTACCTACATCATTGTAATTTATTTATAATTTTTATTGAATAAATTAATTAATTAAATTGTCACACAATGATGACGCTGTAATTATTTCAATAATTTCTGAATAAAAAAATGACATTAAAATGATAAAATAATATATTTGGGTAGAATTTATGTCATACAAATATTTTATTGATCACTGTAACATGGTAAGGATGAGAAATTATGGTTTTATAAGATATCATGTTTTTATTATATTTTTGAAAAAGTCTAATAATTAATAATATTAAAATTTATACTAATGGTCTTTTAAAAATAAAAAATATTTCAGTAAGTGATATAAAATTTATAAATATATTAATTTTAGTGAAATGATTTGGATAAGTCCGAAAAATTAATTAATGACACATTTATTGGTGGCTTGGTATTTTAAATCCATTATATTAATCATCAAATTATAAATTACATGATATCCCAAAATGTATTAATGATGATTAAAACAAAAAGGTAGGTAATAAAAAAATTATCGAAACATGTCCAATTCTTAGTGGATGGATTTATCTCTTCCCATTATCATTCTATATTTTAAATAAGTAACATTGGAACCATTTGAAATAAATTATTAATATATATTAATTTAATATTTTGATTTATTCCAATAGTTCCCCTCCAATATCCTATAAAAGGGAACCCATTATTATCTATTTGTCACACATAAAAACCAATTCAACTCATCAATATCAAACAAAATAACTTCCTATAATCCATAAATACATTATTGGGCTATTATATTAGTCATAACACTATCTTTAGAGGTTTTAAGTTGTTAATAAATGGTGATCATCTGAAGAAGAGGTATCCTTCTTATTTAATTGTTTCTTTTTTATATCTCATTTTATGCTTTTTCAAATACTATTCCACTTGGATATTATAATAACTATAGTGTATAAAATATAATTAGATGTTATTGTGTTAATATTATTATGTAAATCTATCTCCACTTCTATCAAAAGGAAAAATAATTGATCATTCATGTGTACATACAAACTATCACCTCCACGATCCGATATAATTTTTTTCATCATTGTTTCTCCAGACGGGGTAAAATAGTTTATTTAATATTTATATATTATATTCATGAAATATTTATAATTATAATAAAATAATATTTCATGTAATTTATATCTTCCCATGATAGAAAAAATTATTACGTCGTTCTAGAGTACGTGTGAACTATCACCTCCATAAAGAGATATGATTTGTTTTTCATCACCACATGAAATTGATGATATATATAAATATATTTAAATTATCAATCTATAATTAGTTACATTATTATCATTATTTAATTAAAAAATTATAAATACAACATTTTCATAATGATCAATGAAAAATGGAAACGTTACTCATGCGTACGTATGACCTACCATATCCATGATTATAATGTTGTTAATTTTTGGTGAATGTACCTAAATTGATTGATTTAAAAGTAAAATTGAATAATAAAATTGATTATTATTTCAAGAATTGTATTATGTAGATGATTTAATAATTAAAAATGTGACAATTTACTTCATAGAAAATTCATTTTAGAATTAAGTATTAAATATCGTCAAAACATTAGACATGAACTAAAATAATTATGTAATAATATTAACAAAATAATAAGGGTTTTCATTTCAATCTCCTTTAATTGAGAATTTTAATGATGATCTGAACCATTATAAATTATAAGGTTTATATTCATTTAATAAGTTATTTTATATCCATATTTTTTCTATAATCATGACAATTAATGTTTTTGTAAATGTATATTTAATGAAGAATATGATTTAAATGTTCAAAGTTATGTGAGACTCTTTGAATGTTTAAATACTTAATTATAAAAACTTTTTTTCCATATAAATATTCATTATATTATTTTTAATATTTATTTAAATGGTTACAAAATGATTATAGAGGTCCTTTTTGGAATATTTTTAATATCATTCAAATGTTTTCCAAAATTAATATTGTTACATTTTTGATACATAATGTTTAACTTTGTTTTAAAAAACCTCTTTTAATGAAACTCTTCAAAATATTTTTACAAAATCCATAAAAAATGTTTTTTAACATATATGTCATAATCAAACTTTCTCACTTTCATGTCTCGTTAATGTTTTTATGATTTAGTTAGAATTATACAATTTTTTTAAATAATTTGTGTTCAATTAGGAGTGTGCGTCTTTGTAAAAATGAAATGTGATTTCAAAGTGGAAATATCATTTTTTTCATTTCTATTAGTTTTATAGGATATGAAGTGATATGATTTTCAGAATAGTTTATCAATAAATGTGGTTCCATGATAAACTAATGTTGGGGGATCATGTGATAGATATCCGATTAATTATATAATGAGATAGAGTTAATCCATTTTGTTTTCTTATGATATTAAGGGGATATATCATGGTGAGTAATAAAAATGTAACCATGAAGGCTACCCTCTACATAGTGGTGAAGATATAATGTAATATTGATATGAATTCTTAATGTTACCTTTATTATTTCTATTTAATATAATGTTTACTAGATTCTTATGATTTCACGAGGTTTGATAAATAATATATTTTGTATGGGTGAAAATTACAACATTTTTAAAATGATTTCACGGGTTTAAATTATTGAAGGACTAATAGTTTCATTACTTATTTTATATACATTACTACAATTTTTTCTCATACCAATTCTTTAATTTTTTCACATGTATTAATATTAATAATGGGAAATGACATTCAATGCAGAAATACTTAAATATGTGTATGAAAATGAAGTTAGGTATTCTGAAAAGGTTTTACTTAGGTGGAATAAAATTGGATATTTAATATAAGTGTCCTAATGTAATGTGTGGCTTTACATTATAAGAGTTATTACTAATTTAATAAAACTCAAAATAGGAAATGTCATAAAATTTTCATTCTAGTTTAAAAAACTAGAACATTTAATGTTTAAGATCCATTCCTTATAGATATAAAATCATGGGGAACATGGTCAGGAGAAATTAAACCATCACAAAACTATAAATCTATGATGGGTTATGTAATACCACACCCCTTTATGGAGATGAAACATTCTTTATTACTAGTATTTATTTTTTCTTTGTTTGACCATACAAGGTTTGGGTTTTACCTTGGGGTGATTTTGGGAACAATTGATAAAAATTGAAGGGTGGAGGAATTCGAACGGTTAGACCTATCCATGCGCCCCATCCTAGAAAACTATATAGCCCTATATAGTGTGGAATTATAAATTTTCACATATATTTTAAAACCATGCAACCACATAGGAGAAACTGTGCAACCCTATAACAAAGGTGCATAGTATATGAACACTGTTAGGGAAAATTATTCATCACTGCCTAGAAAAACATGCATGAACATTTAATTCACCTGAAAATTAGACTTTAAATGACCTAAACCCTCGAAAATAACCATATTCGACCAAACAAATAGACAAACATATTTATTCTTGATATCGGAACATCAATAATGGGTTTTCAGCCTTATTGACATGTTTTTTTTGTGATTCTATGTCCGAGTCAAATATCTTCACCCCTCTCATTAAGAGAATCCTATCCCACTTACCTTCTCATTCATATTACATTATTCTACCTTTAAATAAAGGGTTGTTCTCCAATTTTTTAACATATCTAGATGTAGTATTTTGAATATATATTTATATTTAAATAATATTGATTTTTAATATCTTGATTTAGGGTTTTATACTTATATCTCTCTGTATATCATTATGTAGCTCATGTTTTTGGAATTTTTATTAGTCTTCATTCTTTATCAAACATGAGGTAGGATGTATATAATTTAAATCCCAAAGTATTTAGTAAAATTAATTGTTGGTAAAATTAGGATTTTTATGAGATGTTTTGAAATTTTTTTCATGGTTGAATTAACTCAGTTGGTGAATTAATTAATTTAAGAGTTGTGTAATTGGGGATTTCAGGAAAAAAAGATTGAGATAATTAATAATAGATTTAATTATTACATATTTAGTTTGTTGATTTATGATAATTAATTTTTTATGTAATTATTATATATTGATATTTTAATTGATATAATTATTTGTTCAATTAATTAAGGTATTTTTAGTTTGTGGATGTTGATGTTGATTAATTAATTAATTAATTAATGTGATTGGTGTGCTCAATTAATTTGGTAATTATTGATGGGATTGATGTTATAGACTAATTGTTGAATTAGTAGTGATATTGTTTTAGTTAGTTAATTGTTTAATTGATATATTTAATAGAGATGATTAATTAATTGTTTAATTATGTATTGTATCTAACATGACTAAATAATTTAATAACAAATTAATATTATTAATGTGGTAAGTTAATTATTCAATTAACTAAATTAATTGTTGTTTTATTTAATTTACCAATTAGTAATGGAATTTATTTTATTAATTAATTATTGAGCTAATTAATGTTCTTGGTTATAATAGTTAATTATTTAATTAACTAATGGAATTGTGGTGTTTAACTAATTGTAGAATTAATAATGGAATTGATGTGGATAATTAAATATTTAATTAATTATTTTTTGATAAACTATAACATGGCCATTCGATTGTGATGTTATGAATAATAACATGGCAATTTAGTTTAGAAACAACGAATTAAATCATGGTCAATCTAATGTGTGAAGTATGAATAGTAACATAGGCAATCAAGTATGAGTTAATGAATTATAACATGTTAATTCATTTATGAATTTAATTAAAGAATGGTATATATGGAATTCATGAGTCATGATCTTCCATTAGAAAAGTTCATACTTTTTCAACAGTTGAAGGTGGTATTGAGATTAGAGTGACTATGGGAACCTGAGGGTTTATGTGGTTAAATAAAAAATTTATGATAATGAGATATATTTATATTTATGCACTTTGAATTATTATTTATAAATTGAAATATAGTATTAATTGACTAGATATGGTTTTAGATTTAATTTTTGGATCCCTACTAAGTTTTACTCACACCGTACACTGGGCTTTCTGATTGGAACATTAATAGATTTCATTGTTGTAGGTCAATATATGGGAAGATGACCATTGTCATGTGGCTGAGTTAGGACAGAGCATGGATGTGAGAACTAAATGAGTATTAGGTCCAATTTATGAGTTATCAGTGGATTTAAATTTCATTTTTCATTTTGAAACATGGAGAATACAATAACATGACACATTTATTGTTATGTTTGATATTGTATATTATGTTTTGGTTATCAACATATATTGGAATCCCACTGGTGATATTTATATCATTTTTAATTGTTAATTTATTTCCCTCTATTTTTTATTCAGATAATAAGGGTAAAATCAATACATGATTGATAATATACATTTACGGGTAGTAGTAAGACTCTTTAATGTGGGGAGGAAAAATGAGGTCACATAGAGAATCGACTTGTAGAAATGGTGTGTTAAACCCAGGCTGGGTTGTTAAAAAAAGGAATAAAGAGGCAATTTTTTTTTCTTTTGTATTACAATTTAATAATTGTATATAGAAGACAAGGAACATTCAGGCCTTCGTTATGATCTTGTTCATGGAAGTACCTATCCTATGTACGAAGGAGAACCAAGGTACCCATGGCAGGAATAATGTTATGGTTGTTTCTTATTATAGTTAAATATTATTTCACTATGAGTGATGCAATAGTTTCATTCTATGATTATTGATGCCAATATGTCTTGATATTTGACTCTTGGATCATTATGGATTATTATTTGGGTTGCATTCATCAATCTAGGAACCATGGGTTATTATGACATGCAATATTTTAGGCACAGATAGGGAAATGAGTTATGGGTAAGTTGCTAAACAAGATTTATTTTCATTACTTTTTAAATTTAAATAAAAATGGATCCAAACTAATAATTGAGTTATATATTAAAATTATTCACATTGAGAATAAATATGTGTCAAAATGAGAAACATCATTAATGTGAATGTGTTTCCCCATGTTGACCATATAATGAACCAACCTTAAAATATAACTTATCTTTAATTTTGGTCAAGAACATACATTATTACTCATTGATGATATTTTCAGATTTATAGTTTTTTAGAATTACGATATCATACAGAAATAATATATCACATTCATACAAAGTGGATACTAATAAAAACAGTATTCATTTCTTCAAAATATAAAACATTAAAACTTAAAACATGATTTCTTTGACAACACTCCAAATCATTCATGAACTTCTTATTTCTATTACCCATCAGTATATCCTGTGATTTTTTTTAAAAACAATGGATATGTGTAAAAATAAATAAGGGATATAAAAAATGAAATTGTTAGTCATGTGATAACATGAAAACCAAAAAAACCCATAATCATAAAATCGCATATTCAAAACACATCATGTAGGTGCCTTGTAAAATATTTACCATATCACTTGTATATTCACCCTTACACATGGAAAAAACTTTTGCTCAACTTCTTTAATTAGAGTAACCAATGCATTGGAGTGCTATAATGGGGATTAACAATCATATGTTGAGCTATAATGTGATCAACCCAACATATCATGAGCTATAATGGTGCTAACCCATCATATCATGATCTATAATGGGATCACCCAAAAATATCCTGAACTATAATGGGCTCAAGAAAACCTAAATAATGTCCAAGGAACATATGATGGATAAAATAATTGAAAAATCTTTTGAAACCCTGATCAAAACAAAATCACAATTTTAAATACCCTTTTTTCATATAATAACAATTTTAGAAAATCACACACACAATAATGAAATCATATTATTCAAAAATAACTATGAAAACCTATGATGCAAATATTATAGCAATAAAAATTCATCAGGTCAGAAGATAACATTAAAGAGAGAATTATTTAAATGAAGGTAATATGAATATATAATGTAAACACACAAAATAAAAAAATTATATTATCAAATTACACTTCACAAATCCCCTTATCACGATAAAACCATTGATGTTGACTGTTAACAAAAAGAATGAAATTTGGGTTTAGAATTCACTTATGAAATTTTGGCACTGTGTCGAGTGTAAAATGGAAGGATTAAACATAGATAAAGGGGTATATTCTCATTAATACATCATAATAGAAATATGTGGAGGTGTGAAAATATACCCCATCATTAGGAATTTCAAAAAAAGTGAACAATATATAGGATATTTTTGAATAAAATTGAGATAGTGATGATCCCTTGCCTCAGGTTCGACTTCCCTCAAATGAGTTTAAAGTCGTGTATTAAGGTTAAATTAGTGTTATAAATATATTTAATAAAATTATTCATGTTTATAAAACATTTTATGATTATTTTATAACAACATTCCACCCATTAATTAAAAATATTTTGTTATGTTCATTGTTTTGGTAGTGTGCATTACATGATTTCCAAGAGCGGTTCGTAAAGGATATTCTTTTCAATTGGAATATAAAATACTAAATTGGGATGTAATGGTATATTTATATTTCCAAAACCATAAATTATACCATTTATCATTTTTAATTATTACATGAGGATGATTCATATGTTAAAAAATTATTGATATTTGTTTAGGTAATTCTGTTGATTCGGCGATCATAAAGAACTCATTTTGTTTTATAAATTAATTAAATGTATAGATAACAGATTCCAGAACCTTATGCATAAATTATAATATATTTAAACCATAAAAATATCATCATGAAAAGTCTTGAAGGAATTAAAAGGAATCGAAACCACATTGTCCATGATGTTGGTAAATTGACATATCATTGAAGGTGTTTTAATTTCTTGAATATGTAGGAGAGGAGAAGAAGTAAATTAGTGAATATTCCATTAACATGATAAAATAAAGAATATTTATGATACTGGATCATTCAAACCTCTTTGATAAGGGTAGATTAGGTAATAAGAAGAATATAAATAAAAATGAAAAGAAAATAAATAAAACAAAAGAGGATATTTACCTCTTGATCTATTCTCCTTGAGATCCTTCCTATGGCCCATGGTTTTGGACTTTTGGTGAGACTATAAGGTCTTGGACGTGGGGAAGGTTCTTGAGAGGAGTATTTGGAATAAAACTGGTAAGCATGAAGGGTAGATATGTGTTAGAGGAATAGGGGGAGTGGGTGGTATTTATAGTGGACGAGAGGATGGGTTTTACATTATTTTAATCATTATTTAATTATTTTTCCACAAGACACGAAATAGTAATGATTCTAATACCAAAAATAGAATTAAGTTCATGTGATTTAGAACTATTTTTTTCTTACATCAGCTATTATGGTGGTAACACTATATTTAGCTGATAATTTATATATACGGTATTTTATCATATTTTACTATTCATAAAAAATTCATGAATTTCGGAAAAATCCCAAAAATTAACAACGACCATTTTTTGATGTCTAGAATTCAAAAATGAACTCCATTTTTGGAAAATAATTTTCTATATATTATTAATATAATTTATATTAAAATAATAGTTTCTGCTAAAACAACAATTTTATTCCATATATTTACTTATTCCAAGATAAGATAATATCATAATTTCAATAAAATCATATATATATACTATCATTTGGTGAAATTACTATTCATAAAGATATGCAACTATTCACAAGGGTAACATTATGGTTAATTAGGGTATGTTACTATTCACTGAAAAATATGTTTGTCCTACCAAACTCTAAATAAATTTTTGATTTCAACTGTGAATGTTGTTTTTTGAAATTAAAAACATAGAAGTTAGAAAATTAAGTTTAGTGCTAATTATAACTATATATATAATACAACTTTTCATTCATTTCAATTTAATTTTAAAAACACTTGGTGTTAATTTTTATCCACCTTATGGAAATTGCATCCTCGTAATTTTATTTTCTTATTAAACATGTGTGGGTAACTTTCCGTCATAGCATTTTCAGACTCTCATGATGCCTCTTCTACCATGTAGTTTATCTATACATACATTACCTATTTGATTATATTATTCCAAAATACATTAACTCTATGTTAAAAAATATTATCTGGTCTCTCTTTATATATAAGGTTTTCTTCTAGATGAACTTCTTCTAGGCTCAAAAATAAGATAAATATGGTTCATATTTTATCAACATAAAAACATAAAAAACATTGTGTACCTAAGACAAACTCGGAGGAAATTATACATGGTATAAAACTAGTCCAACATTCTCAAATATTTCAAAAGGACCAATGAACTAATGACAAATATTTCCTTTCATATAAAAATGAATCACACTTCTGAAAGGATATATTTTAATGAAAACAAGGTCTCCTACATAGAAAGAAAAGTTTTTCCTTTTATTAACTACATAATTTTTTTACCAACTCTGAGTTTTCCTTATGTGATGCTAGATCATCATCACATTCTCTGCCACATCCTCTAATATTTTTGGACCAATCAACTTTCTTTCACAATCTTCATTCCAAAAAATTCTATTTCGATAGGACTTCCCAAAAAATTCCTCAAAAGGTTCCATCTTTATACTGGAATGAAAAATATTATTATAAGAATACTCAACTAAATAAATACATTGATCTCAACATCCCTGGTAATTTATTGAACATGCTCTAATCATATCATCCAAAGAATCAATTTTTCTTTCTGAATTCCCCTCTGATTGAGGATGAATTGTTGTACTAAAATTTATTTATTCACCCAACGTTTTCTAAAGTTCCTTCAAATAGTTATAAGTGAACATGGGATCCTGGTCAGATACAACGGAAAGTGGAACTCCATAAAACCTGATAGTCTCTTTGAGATACAATTGAGAATGTTGATATAAAGACATTATATCCTTAATAGAATAAAAATGTGCATATTTTTTAGTTGATAAACAAATTCCTATATAGAATTGTTTCCTTAGGAAGTCATTAGTAGTCCCACAATGATGTCCATGGATATATTCTTCCATTTCCACTCGGGCACCAGCAAAGGATGAAGCATCTTATTCGGTAAGCACAACTCATCCTTAACATTTTGACATGTCAAACATTTCATGGTTAAATCATCAATATCCATGTTCATTACATTCCACTAGTAATACTCCCAATGGTCTCTATACATCTTAGAACTTCCATGATAAACTAAAAATGGAGAACTGTGAGCTTTGCATTACAATTGTTTCTTCAACAGAGAATAAAATGACACAGAAATCCTTTTTAAAAATCTAAAAACACAATCTTTATCAAGATTAAATTCTGACAACTTACCCTTTTAACCAATAATATATTTTTCTATTGCCTCATGCTTGCCTTCTTTGCTTGCTTTATTCTATCTAAAAAAGATGACTTCACAGAAACCTGAAACAAAACAAATTTATTTCCGACACCAAAAAATTCTAATCCCTAATTCATCAATTCATTTACTAAAGGATCATGTTCCAAATGAATCATGGTTAACGTAGCATTAAATTTCAAACACATTACACTAGACACTCTGTTTTCATTCCAATGATGGTAATGTATCTTGCAATCATAATCCTTAATTAGTAAAATACATCTTCTCTGTCTCATGTTAAATTCCATCTAAGTAATTACATTCATCAAAATTTTATGGTAAGCATATAATTCACATTTGGCTCTAGATATATGATGCCTCTAAAATTTTAATGTAAAGACCACATCTGCTAATTCTAAATAATATGTATGGTAATTTAACTCATTGGGTTTCAACTGACGTGAAGTATATGAAATTACCTAATCATTCTCCATTAGTACAAAATCATGTCCCTTCAAATTAGCATATCTGTAGAAGAAAAATTCACCATTTATAGATGCTAGAGTCAGAAATAGAGCATTCACCAATCATATATTCAACTCCTAAAAAATTCACATTATTATGTACAAAAAAATTTAACAACTTTTCGTTTTAACTTAGTTACTGGGCTAGATAACCATGAAATGTTTTTAAAAAATCATCAGTAATAACCATCTAATCCACAAAAAAATAAGAATCATTGTAACATAGGTATGTCTTGGAAATTCATAAACCTCTTTTGTTTTGGTACAATAAACTATTATTCCATCCTTACCTTCAATGTTCCCAAGAAAAAATAATATGTCGTGACCAAAATATCAAATTTTCATAATTTTCCAGACTATTTATTTTCACTAACGATTTAAAAAAACTGATATATATTATTCATGTTCCTATTTACTTATATAATATACAAGAATTGAATCAATAAACACAACCACAATCTTATCAAGAACTCATAAAATATTTTATTCATTATATCCATTAATAAGTGGGTGCATCAGTAAACTAAGAAGGACTATCTACATATTCATATTAACTATATCTAGAATGGGATATAGTCTTTAGGATGTCTTAATTCTTTAATTTCAACTGATGTTAACCCATCCATAGGTCATCCTTCGAAAAATACAGTGCTCCCTAGGGCTGATCAAACAAATCATGGATATGAAGAAAAAAATAATTGTTTTTAACAGAAATGTTATTCAAGGAACTATAATCAATGAAAAGCCTCATTGAACCATCTTTCATCTTAACAGACAAGATAAGAGCATTCCATTGTGAAGTAGTATGCCAGATGAATCCTTTATCAAATAATACATGCTGCTGAATTTTTAATTCTAGAAGTTCCATTTCATCAAATCAATAAGTGGGTTTAGAAATTAGTTTAAAATTAAGAACTAATTAAATAGTATTCTCAACCTCTTGATCAGGAATAACACCAAAAAAATAATAGGAAAAATATCTAGGTATTCATTTACTATTGGCACAACATTAATATACATATATCACTTATATTCAAAAATATGAGCAAGATACATTTCATTTCCATATTTAATCAGTTTCTTAGCATCCTGATATGTTATCAATGGTGTGGGTTCATTCATGTACACAAACTGAAAAACATATTTTTCTCTGCAATATATCTTAGCATGATAACAATAATGGCATTCCATAACCAAAATAGCCATAAACTCTACTACAGATAAAACATCATGGTTTTTAGGTAAACTCTTTATATCAAAAATGATACTTAGATTCTTATAATTTATTTTTTTTTCAAAATATTTCCTCCATATGTTTTTACCATGAGTTCAAGTTTTATTTCATGAGGTTAAATTCCCTATTTTCTCAATAATTTCACAGAAATAAAGGAATGAATAGACCCCGAATCAAACAACATATTTTCAAAATCATAAAAAAATAAATTTACCTTATACCACATCATTTGATTTATAATAATCTACTGAAGTTGTTGTAGATGATTTTTCCACACCCTTCTTCTTCTAGTCTTGCTGATTTCCTACCTGAGTGACTAGCTTCAGACAAACATTATATAAATGACCCAATTCCATACAGTTAAAGCATCTTATCATCAGCTTATCATTAATTTTCAAAATCATTTTTTATACACTCATGAGACATGTGTCCAGACTTTCCACATCAGTATAATTTCCAAGAATTTACAATTCATTCATTAGAATTATTTTTACCACACTTTTCACATGAAGGGAAATTCATTTTCTTACCTCCATACTTCTTTAACGAGTTCTTCCCCATTTCCTACCAAACTGACCGCATCTTATTTTTGTCATCATGAGACATGTACATGTCAGAAAACTCCAGCTCAACTTCTCTATCACACCTAAAAAGATTATCCTAGCATTTAAACTCTCTTTAAGCCAATGCTCCTTACAAAAACGGTTTTAAACTAGAGTAAAATCTATGAATTTTACTATCAAAATCCTGAGTAAAAACTGGTACGTACCTATCTAGTCATGTAAAATTGGCCACATATACTACCACATACTCATTGTATTTATGATTTAGATCAAAGAATTTTTCCTCCACTCTATGTGGAACACTTTTATGACAAACAATAATGAAAAATACTCTTAAAATCATACCATTAGAGAAATTATAGATCATCTTTTTCTCTCATATCATTAATCAGAGTCCAAAATTGATCGGCTTCACCTTCAAAAGGATAAATGGCCAGTATTTTCTTTTGATGTTTCAAACATCCCATGACAACAAATACCTTTTCTAGAGAATTGATCCATCTTTCTATTATCACTAGATCTGAGGCTTCACTAAATGATGGAGGATGTTGCCTCATAAAATTATCTACAAAAGACATGTTTCTTCATGGTAGATAAAGTGCCTCTCTAGTATGGATACCACCACCTTTTATTTCTTGAGTCAACTAAGCCCTTACGGTTAAAAACTGCTCAATTCAGATTCCCCCCATACCAGGAAGAAGATATGGATAAACATCATCCTCTTCATGCCTTCCTACTTCAACATCCATGTTTCTTCTAGAGAAAACCATTCTAAATAGAAATTTCATAGATTAATAATCTTGGTAATTTTTAAATAATATAACATTTAAAATTAACCATAGAGTAAAAATCATTTATGGTATTCTCTTAACATCATCCAAACCCCTATAGTTATATAAACTATCCTTTGATACCAATTGTAAGGACCCATACTTAAAACAATAATTAATCTTGAATTTTGATCAAGAACATAAATAGTCTCACCTTGAGTTTTTTTTGGGTTTATTTTTTTTAGAGAATTAGGATATCTCATATACATTACATAGCACATTCATAAAAAGAGACTACTACTACAAACCGTATCTATTTTTTCAAAATATAATACATTAAAACATAAAGCATGATACCTTTGATGAGACTCCAAATCATTCTTGAATACTATCTTTCTCATACCCATATTTATATCCTGTGATTTTTCATCGAAAATGTGGGATGAGTATAAAGCTCAGTAAAGGATATATTGAAAGAAATCATCAGACATGTGGTAACATAAACACCAATAAAACCCACAAACATAAAAACTCATATGCATATAAATATCATGTTGTTCCCTTGGGAGATATTTACCATACCATTCGTATATTCACCCTTACACATGGTATAACTCTTTTGTCATCTTCCATATCAGGAGTACCTAATTCATTGGAGATCTATAATGGGTCTCACCCGTCATATCTAGATCTATAATGGTCTCAACCCAACATATATTGAGCTATTATGGGGCTCATCTATCATATTATGAGCAATAATGGGCTTAATCCAACATATCCTGAAAAATAATGGGTTCATCCAAACATAAAAAACTTATAAGGAACAAATCATGGATAAAACACTTTATAACTAATTTACACCCTTGATGAAAACACATTAACAATTTCATATACAGTTTTTTCGTATAGAAATTGTTTTAGAAAATCACACAAACAATAATGAAATAATATTTTTTAAAAATAACTACGAAAGCATTTAATGAAGATATTATTGAAATAAAACATCATAAAATCATAAGATAATACTAATGATATTAATCCAAATAATAATCTCTTTTTATTTCATAAAGGAGTCATTTAAAAGGATTTTAAGGGGACCATCCGTTAAAAATACAATAAAATTTAATAGATAATTTATTAAATCTTGGTAATATGTATATATAGCATAAATACACATATTACAACAAAATATAATCAAATTGCATGTCATAAATCCCCTTATCATGATAAAACCATTTAAGATGAATATTAACCTAAAGAATGAAAATTGAGTTTAAAATTCACTTGTGAAATTTTGGGATGGTATCGGGTGTGAAAGGGTGGGATTAATGAGATTGAAAGGTGTATATCCACATTAATACATAATAAGGGATGTATGGTTGAGGTTTAAAAATATTCCATATCTTTATGAATTAATAATAAAAGAGCACAAAATTGTGGATATTCTTGAATAAAATTGAGAAAGTGAGGATTCCTTAACTCAGGATAAAATTCAATCAAACATATTTAAAACTCCATTATTAAAATTAAAATAGTGTTATGAATATTTTAAAAAAACATATTCATGTTTGTAACACATTTAATGACCATTTTAGGACATCATTATACCAATTCATTAATAATATTTTATTAATTCCATTGTTTCAGGTGTGTGCATTACAAGGTTTCCATGAGCAGTTCTTAGTGAATATTATTTTAGATTAGAAGTGAAACTACATAATTTGAAAAGAATGTTATTTCAATATTTATAAAATCATAAATTATACAATTTTTCATTTTTCTTTGTATGATTATGATGATTCATATATTAAAACATTATTGATATTTGTTTAGGTCATTTTGGTGATTCTTCTATTGTAAAGAACTCCTTTTGTTTAAAAAATTTATAACACGAGTAAAAAATTATTACCGAACCATATATAAGATATAATATGAAAATTATAATCATGTTCAAAAATAAAAATATTTAAATGACATGTCTTGAAAGAAGTAAAATAAATTGAAATCACATAGTCCATGATGTTGGTAAATCGACACATCACGGATGGTGTTTTAATTTCTTGAATATGTGGGAGTGGATAATAATTATAATGGAGAATCATCCATAAACATGATAAAATATAGAATATGTAAGATACTAGATCATTCATGCCACTTGGATAATGGTGGGTGAGGAAATAATAAGAATAAAAAAAATAAATGAAATGAAATGAAAGAAAACAAAAGAGGATGTTTACCTCATGATCTCTTCTCCATTAGATCCTTATTAAGGCCCTTGGTTTTGGGCTTTTTGTGAGACCATAAGGTCTTGGATGCGGGGAAGGTTCTTGATAGAAGTATTTGATAGAACATTGGAAATTCTCAAGGCTTGTCTTGTGTGGGAGAAAGAGGGGGGAGTGGGTGGTATTTATAGTGGAGGAGAGAAAGTGTTTTATATTATTTTAATCATTATTTAATTAATTTGCAACATTACTAACACTAAATATGATTCCAAGACCAAAATAGTATTAATTGCAAGTGAGTTCAATATAATGTATGTTTACATTAGCTAGGATGCTGAGAATAATGTATTTTACTAATAATTTTTATATATGATATTTTACCAAATTTCACTATTCATCAAAATTGATGTGTTTTAGAAAAATCCCAAAAATTCACCCTATCCATTTTTCAACATGTAAAATTAAAATATGAACTCCATTTTTTGGATATAATTTTCTAAATATTATTTATTCAATTTATAAATAAAATAATATTTTATTCCCAAACAACAATTTTAAACCATTTATTTTCTTATTCCATGATAAGGGTATATCATACTGTTAATAAAATATTATATATATACTATCATTTGGTGAGTTTACTATTAATAATCATATTTTACTATTCATAAGGTTAACATTACTATTCATTAGTGTATGTTACTATTCACCAAAATTTAATCTCTTCTTATCAAACTCTAAATAACTAACTTATTGCAACTTTGTATGTCCATTTTTTGAAATAAAAAATGTAAAAGTGGGATTTATTTTGATAATTATAACTATCTACTTAAAATAATTTTTAATGAATCTCAATTTACCATTAAAACTAAGTGCTGTTAAATACTAGGACCTAGGTGTATAATGGATATAAGTTGTGATAAGGTCTCTGATTTGAATGCATTGAGAGGGTAGATGAAAATTCTTGTTTTTTCTTGTTGTGAATCTCTTTTATGTAACCATATAGATTTTTTGAACTGTTTCTGAAGGCACTTGTTTGGAATTATAGAGAGTAGGCCTCCACGATAATACTTTTTGATAGGATGACTAGAGGGCAAATCTAGGGATGATAATCTAGTGGTATAACCTATGACACTGATCATTCCTGGTGATAAAGTCAAGGAGTATTTTTGAGAGAGCATCACTCCCATAATTCAGCTTATGGAAAGAGACCCAGTGTGAGTTTTGAACAGTATGTCTAATGTAAAGACTGTGTTTCAGCTCTATAACCCTATGATATTTTTTGAGAATGTGAACCAGAGGGATAAAAATATTAGGTTAAGGCCATCTAGGTGATACTTGATTATTTAGAGACTCATATTGAGAGGATATTCAAGATGGATTCATATATTCATAGTGGATTATCAATGCACTGGTGGGAAATTCAGGCTCGGACAAGACATACATATGATATATTATTGAAGGATTATTTGGATTGGTTCTTATTGCACATCCCTACATATCATTCTGGAATCTAGAGTTATATTGCACGATGATGTAGAGGCAGTAGATGTGGTGATACTGGGATTGAGCACCCATATCATTATATTGTTGAATCTTAGGGGATACAGACTACATCATAGGGTAGAGGGGTAGAACAGTAACATGCATTTCATCCAACACTTGTGGATAACTAGGCTGGAAAATCCGTAGTGAGATGTACTATTCAATCAGGCTCTATATTATCTAGTTCCTTATTTGATACATCTTCCTCACATTCATAAATTTCTATAAATATTATGAATGGTTTTAGCCTAGTATAGGAGTTAATGAGAATGATGTTGACCATAGAAAAAACTCTCAGAGTATGGTTGATTGACATTTTTCGAGCAAGGGCTACTCTCTCGAGGATTGAGAGTATCACATTCGATGGGATCTCTATATTCAAAACATGTTGGGATTCGACCAAATTCTAGTTATAGATGTTTTAGTATCATAGAGAGAAAAAAAATTAACATATAAGATAGACTTTTATGTCTCTTAATGGTTATTGTTATGATCACCATGGAGATTGGGCTATCCAGGAAGGCCATGTAGAGCCAACTAATCATCAATTGGGATAGCACACATCTGAAGTTTCCAGACTATTGGTGCAAGATAGAGGTGTATTGCAGTATTTCATTCGACTTGGAGTGGAATTGTTTTTATATGACATTCTAGAAGACTTCTAGGGGTTTCCACCAGCGAGATGTGGAATTTAACATTGAGCTCATGCAAGGTGATGAGCCAGTTTCCATTTCACAATAAGAATGGGACTGATGGAGACTCAATATCTCAATACTTAGCTATAAGAGTTGGAGGATAATGGGTTCTTCTTATTGACTATGTCTCCTTAGGGTTCACAATTTTTTTGCAAGGAACGCAGATGAAACTCTGTACTTGTGTATTGATTATCGGATGTTGAATTTATGACATTATAGAACCAGTATCTTATCCAACGTATCGAGGGTCTGTTTGACCTGTTTAGGGGATCTTGTGCCTATTCCAATATATAAATGAGGTTATGGTATCATCGTTTTATAGTTTTGACTTCAGATATACTGAGGAATGAATTTAGAAGAGCGTATAGAATCTATGAGTTCGTAATAATGCTTTCTGGGATGGAAATTACACCGGTAGTGTTTAGTCCTTGATAAACCAGATCTTCCATCAATACATGAATTAATTTATGGTTGTTTTTATTGATTACATGTTGGTGTACACCAAGTCCCATGACAAGCATTCCCATCATCTTGAAATCATTTTGAGTACAAATATAGATCATCATCTATTCTCAAATAAATCTATGTGTCATTTTTGAATTGATATGGTATAGTTCTTGGGTCACATCATCTTATAGGAAGGTGTTCTAGTAGAACAAAAATCATTTCGGAAGTAGTTTCTTTGGAGAAACCGGTGAATGAATTCAATATCTATAGCTTCTGGGGTAGGTAAGATATTATCGGTGATTCATTCTAAACGTTTTGGTATAGTAGTTTCTAATTTATGATTTACCAAGAAAATGATAAATTTTTACATGTTTGGATCATGGGATAATGACTTCCATGAGCTGTATAGATTCCTAACATCTGTATCGATCATGATCCTATCTAAGCCATGTTTGGAGTATATAGTGTATTCTGATGATTTTGGAATTGCACATGTAATATTTTTGACGTAGGGGGATGATTTATTGTATATGTTTTCTAGTATTTGAAGCTATATGAGTGGATATATGTTATGCACAACCTTGGTTATGAAGTGGTGGTTTATGATTTGTAGTGTTGGTGAAATTATTTATTGGAAAAAATTTCAAGGTTTATACAGGAAACAATAGCTTAAAGTATATCTTTTCATAATGATATTTTAACCATTAGTATAATAGATGGGTTAGTATATGGAGTCATTTGAATTTTATCTAGAATATAAACCTGAAAAGGGGATTAGTGTGTCAAACACATAGGGAAAAAAGAGACAGACTCAGGATATTCAGGATTCCATTTCTAAATATAAGATGATGAATTGCTAGCGGAGATGCACATTGTGGTTCATGAGAGTCAGGATTAGATGAATTTTGTTTTAGTTGTAGTGGATTCAACACTACTCTTACGGATCAGGGACAGAATATATGAGGAACCTGAATACTTGACCTTATCATTGGTCCTTTAAGGTAGGAATAACCCATTAGATTGTATCACAGATTATGAGTAGTTTATCTATGTGATTAATTAGGTTGTTGTGCCTATGAGCATGTGAGGGATCTGATGTGTGAGTTTCATTTCTTGAAGTGGGAGGTACACCTATGTGTGACCAAACATAATCTGACCAACGATGAAAATTTTGGTGTCAATTCATGGTGAAATATTTAGCAAGGTCTATGACATGCTGCTATTCCTCTCATCAAATGAAATTCAATCATCAACGACTGGGTGGTTGTTATAGCCATTACCCAATTCGAAGTTAATGTGGGATTATGTGACCATGTAATTTTTGGTTGGTATTCCCAATACACCTTGAAAAAATAATTGTATTTTTTTTGTTTTATATAATTTTATAATGGTTATAGATTTTGTTCCTATACATGAAACAACCCCAGTGGAGTAGTATGGAGAACTCTTGTATTGAGAGATATTTTATATGCATGGGGTCCCATAGACTATTGTTTCACACTATAACTTGAATATAACATCATGATTCTAGAAGGTCAAATAATAAGAACTTAGTACACATGTTTTGTTGAGTATGGATTTCTATATGCATGTAAATAGTTAGTTGGGTCGTGCTATATATGTGCTTGAGTATATCTTGTGATCATGTGCTTTAAAATTTCGAGGGTCTTGGGAGAAAAACCTCGAGCAAGTGGAGATGACATGTAAAAAACAATTATTAAGAAACTATTTAGATTAAACCGTAAGAATCTATTTATGGAAGAGTATGAAGATCACATATTTGATTGATGGAGGTAGGGGAGTCTGAGATTTCAAAACCAATTGTATTCCTTCTTGGGTCGTCGATATTGGATCACCACATGATATTGAGACAAGGTAATTTGTAACCTAGGTTTTTGGTAACATTTGAGGTTGTGGTGAGGATCGGGATATTGGTGTACCTATTTTTTTTCCACAGAGATACATTACTATAAATTATATTTTCAATGAGTCATAGCTTCAAATGTGTCATCTAGACACTTGTCATGTGATCAAAGATGCGTCCATTGAGGATCATCTGATATGTGTGTTGGATTGCGATGAGAATGTTTTTAGGTGAATAACCATGTTGATAGTATGTGTATTGTGGAAACATGGACACATTTAGGAGGAAACATGGGAGAAAAAAGAAGATATGTGGGGGAAATTTCCTAGCCTTTTCTACTCATAATATTTGATATGCTTTGGAGTGATGCCCAAGGTATATTTTTATATAGTGGACAGATTGTAAAATAAATTCCATTTATAGAGATGAAGCAGGTTTGATTTCATGTATTTAATTTTTTATTGTTTGATAAAAGTGTTGTTGTGTTTTATCTTAGGGTGAGTTTGGTACAAAATGGAGGAAAAATTAATGGATAAGGGTAGTTCATAATTGATTCACGGTTATCCCAAACCGTGAAAACTAGCCCAAGAAACCTTGCAATATTGGACATATGGGAATTTCATAGTTTGTTCATGGTTTTTCAAACCATTCATCCTCTTAGGAAAAATAATTCACCACTATAATAGAGATTCACAGTTTAGGTGCATAGTTATGGAAAATGGTGCACCACATCCTAGAAAACCGAGCATGGAAAATAATTCACTTGAACATTATATTTTAAATAACTCAAAACATCGAAACACACCCTATTTGAAACTAACTCAGAATAAATCATCTGATCATGATATTAGAGCCTTTGATATGGATTCCATGCCTTATAGACCACCTTTCATCAAGATTTAAAGCCCAGATCAATGATCTGCATCCCTCATGGTAAGAGAATCTTACCCTACTTGGTTTCCTTTTTCTCTTCATGTCTAATACCATTGATTAAAGAGTTTTCCTAGTATTTGTTAGAACCATGGTATTCTATGCATGATTTGGAGCATGGTTTGTGTTTGTTGTCAATCAGTAGTGGAAGTTCAAGATTGTGTACCCGCAAAGAGATCATATAGTTCAATCAGACAACAGTATTGAAGGTGGCGCCGTTTCCCAATGTTTTCCAAATTTTTGGGCCTGAAAATCGAGAAATGGAGAAAAGTGTTTTTGGAAAAGAGACTTGCGTGCCGTGTACTGGATGAAGAGGAAAATTTCATGCCATATGTTTTTCAAGATCAAAAAATGGGAAAATGACAAAGGGATAAGGGCCGCGCAAGTTTTGGGCTGGTCACGCAAGTGACCTGCACGCCGTGAAGAGACTTGGGCGCCGATTCTTAGGAAGACTGGAAACTTGCGCACCTATTGTTTTTGAATATCATAACTTCAAAATATGGTAAAGGAAAGAAGGTCGCACAAGTATTTATGTAGGTCGCTCAAGTGAGTAGCACAACAGAGGCTAGCAAGATGTGTTGCGCGCCGAGACTTGCGCGCCACCTCGCAGGGGATCCAGTTTGCCTATAAATAGAGGACCCCCTCCTCATTTGTAACGAAGTTCAAGACGTAGATATTTTTCGAGATCTCGTCGCGCAAGTGGTTGAGTCGTGCAAGTGGTTGTTGAGTCGCACAAGTAGAGGCGGCACGCCAATTGTTGGCTGCACGACCAAGGCAGTTGGGGAGTTAAAGGCGCAACGTCGCGCAAGTTTGGTGTTGAAGGAGACAGTGTCACATAAGTTGTTTGGTGTCACCTACGCGCCGATTTTTTACCGCGCAAGTGACTTACGCGCCGGGATTGTGACTTGCGCGCCAGGATTGGATAAGCGCGCCGGGGTTGTTAAAGTTCATCTGTCCTTTTTAAGCTGCACGAAAGCTGGAAGATCACCCGGTACCCTCAGCACAAAGTGGGATTCATCTTCTGGTGAGAGTTGGACTTCAACAGAGCATCTACATATGACAGAGGATGCATTCTTATGCAATGATGATGAGACCTTCACGTCTATAAACTGAGTGGGACTTCACCAATAACAGTGAGCCAGGGTGAGTCAACGGGAGTGACCCGAGGGAAGCAGTGAGCTATCCCTGAACCTTTATAAAGGCAGTGAGCCTGGGACAAAGTGATTGTGCCCAAACCTTTGTAATCCATAGCTAGTGAAGATTAGTGGAATTTGGTACGACCGATAAATTGTCGGCGTATGCTCCTTGGACGTAGCCCTTAGTGGTGAACCATGTAAAAAGTGATGTGTCTTCTCTATGTGTGTGAATGTTTGCTTTCTGATCATATTCATCATACAGGTTCAACAAGTTCCTACCAACGTGGGAACAAGATCCATCACATTAAAAGAAAAAGTTGTCACCCTGATTCACCCCTCCCCTCTCAGGGTGTCCCAGGGTCCTTCAAGTGGTATCAGAGCCAGGTTGCTGGTGTTGAATCTGTCCTTTATCGTCATGGAGAATGAAGTCAATGTCCGGGGAGTCCCTCACTTCGATGGAAGTAATTTCTAGATCTGGAAGAACAGAATGAGATCTCATCTAAGATCTCTTGGAATGTAAGTTATCTTTTCTACTGTGCAAGGAATACAAGTCATTGATCCAACAGGCCTGGCTATGACTGAAACAGACAGGAAAATTCTTGATGCAGACGCTAAAGCACAAAATGCACTCACTACAACCATTTCTGATCAGATCTACCTAAAGGTGATGAATTGCACCTCAGCAAAATCCATGTTGGATAAACTCGAGAATATTTATGAAGGAGATAGCAAAGTGAAGGAGGCGAAACTGCAAGTGCTGCACAATCGATTTGATGATCTGAAGATGCATCTAGACGAGAATGCAGAATCTTTCTTCAATCGAATTACTGAAGTGGTTGAAGCAATTCAGGGTCTATGAGAAGAAATCAAAGACATTGATATTGTAAATAAAATATTAAGAAGACTTCCACCTCTATACAATGCAAAGGTATCAGCACTTGAGGAAAGAGATCTATCCAAAATTTCTCTAGATGATTTACTAAGCAGCTTGGTAGCATATGAAATGAGAGTCAAACCAGAAGATGCTACGACTCGTGTGAGCAAGGAAAGGGCATTCAAAGCCATGGATAAACTGAAAATCTCAAAATATAGTAGCGGTGAAGATGACGAAGAAAAAGAAATTCTTTCTCTCATTGCAAAGAAGTTCCAGAAGGGGAAAGGGAAATTCAAAGGGAAGTTACCTCTTGCATGTTTCCGTTGTGGAAAAGTTGGTCACATTTCCTATCAGTGCTTAAGAAAGACCAATGATGAAGATAGTGAAGATGAAAGCTTCGAGAAGCCTCAGAGAAGGTTCTTAAAAAAGGGATACTTCAAATCTGGAAGGAAAATGCAAAAGAAGAGTTTTGTCTGTGAAGAGGAAGAAGATGATAATGAATTCTGTGATAAAGAAGAACCAAAATTCAAAACTGGGAACTATGCTTCTATGATGGCCACTATTGATAAGTTAGAAGATACTGGTGGAGAAAAACAACTGACAACTTGTGTAGATCCCGAGATTCAACTTAAGGATGCAGTTAGTAAGATTAAGATTAAATGTAAGAGTTGCAATAAGTTTAAATCAATTGTAGAAGAATCAACTGAATATGTTGATCAAATTGAAGCTGAAATTGAACGACTGGAAGAATTTTTGAAGGTACAGTCTAAAATAATTGAAAGCAATGATGATGTAGTAGATCTGAAGCTGAGAATTGAAGAGCAGGCAAAGGTCATCAATGACCTCACCTCCAGACTTGATGAAAAATCCAAGACTGCTGAGGGTCTTGAGGAGGAAGTTGTTACTCTAAGGAGTAAACTGGAGACTGAATCAATTCCAAAAGAATCGAGGAAGAAAATAAAGTTTGGAAGATTCTCATATGAAGAATTACTAGCAATAGACAAGTGAAGTTTAGATGGGGTTGGAAAAATCTTGAGTGATCAAAGACCCACTTGCATGGGAAAGAGTGGAATTGGATGTGAAGCTGAGACATCAACTGCTAGAAGTGAAAAGATCTAAAAGAAAGACAAGATGAAAGTTGAACATGTTGAAACATTGCCTAAAGTGCTGAAAAGGGAACCCTCAATCCAATCTAAAAGGAGAACTGAAAATTATACTCAAACATTTAGAAATGACAGACAGTCTAACTTTTCTCCCAAAGGAGAAGGAATGAGGAGAAATTCAAGTGAGAATACATTTCCTCTCATGAAGTGTCAGTTATGTGGCTATTTGGGCCATACCATGTCTTATTGCGAAGAGGCAAGAAGCTATCTGAATGGAGAAGATATAGAAGTTCAACAAAGGAGAACAAATTCATATCCTAATTCTTATAGAAGAAACAATTTCTATGGATATTATTTTTGTTGTTCTAACTTTGGTCATAAGGCTGCTAATTGCAGGCAGAGAAGGGACATGGACACCTCATAACAGAGTTCAAGACAAGTCAAGTCTCATCAGCAACACAATGCTGCTCTTTCAAACAGGTTTTCTCCTCTCAATGAAGATTTCGACTATGAAGAACCTGGGTATGCAGAAGAGATAATTGAAAGGACATCGGTACTATATAATCAATCCAATGTCTCATGGAAGGAAATGAAGAAGATTGAAAAATCCAACCTTGCAGAGGTGGCCCTCAAAGCTATGAAGAACAACAGTACATGGACTCTGGATAGTGGTTGTTCATCTCTTATGACAGGAAATGACGACCTATTAACAAATATCAAAAGAAAGGTTGATGGTACAATACGATTTGGTAATGATGGAGCTCTGAAAATCAAAGGGAGTGGAAGTAACGAATTAGAAAATGGAGAACTAAAGAAGAATGAAGTCCTTTATGTAGATGGCCTACGTCATAATCTCCTCAGTGTGAGTCAAATTTGTGACTCAGGACTTATAGTTACTTTTAATCAGAAAGGCTGCACTATCAAGGGAAAGACAGGAAATTCACTTATGAAGGGATGTAGAACAGAATACAACTTTAATCAGGTTGATAGTAAGGAAAATGTATGTTACATGACTATTGAAGAAGAAAACAATTTGTGGCATCAGAGACTAGGACACATCAATCAACAAGACATGGAGAAAATATCAAAATTGAGAATTGTCATGGACATTCCCAACCTGAAGCGTGAGCGTGAAAAATCTTGTGATGCTTGCATTCGTGGGAAGCTGGTCTGTAGTTCATATCATCCAACGAAGAAAAGGGCATCTCACCTTTTTAATCTGATTTATACAGATGTATGTGGGCCGATAAATGTTGCTGGAACTCATGGAGAAATGTACTTTGTCCTTTTCATATATGATTATAGTAGAATGGCATGTGTGATGGTTATTCACAGGAAAAGACAAGTCCTTGACTGCATGAAAACATATCGGCGAATCACCGAGAATGATACTGGATGAACAATCAAAGTGTTGCGATCTGAAAATGGAGGAGAATAAACGTCCATTGAATTTGAAAATTATCTGAAGAAGAATGGGATACAACATGAGGTAGCTGCTGTGAGAACCCCACAACAAAATGGAGTTGTTGAACGTAGGAATCGACAGGTGAACAACATGGAACGAACTATGATGATTGAGAGTTTTATTCCATGACATTACTGAAAAGAGGCTATTCAAGATGCATTGTACATTCAGCATAGAACAAGACTTTATATGGGTGAGATGAAGACACCATATGAATTGTGGCATGGACGGAAGCCTTCTTTAAAATACTTTTGTTTCTTTGGAAGTAAATGCTTCATCAGGAACAATGAAGGAAATCAAGGGAAATATGGCGACAATGCAGATGAAGGAATTTTCCTCGGTTACTCAATGAACAACAAAGCCTAAAAATGTTTCAACAAGCATTTAGGAAGGATTGTGGAAAGTAGTGATGTTAAGATAATTGAAGATAAAACCAAAAATGCTTCAAGGATGCCATATGATGATGTGATAGAAAGTCAGGAAGAAAGTGAACGTGAAGAAAATAAAAATGCAAAAATAGAAGAAGTTTTTAAAAACACTCAGCAGTCACATCATGATGTTGACTCAGAAGAATAATCTGAAGAAGAAACTATGGCTGAAGAGAATGATACTGAACCTCGCAGAAGAAATCGAAGAGCTGAGATTGGTCCATCCAACATAATTGGGGATAGGAGTGCACCCACTCAAACAAGAAGGATGAGGAATAACACCCAATCTGTATTTCTATCAGTTATAGAGCCATCCTAATTTGAAGAAGCTGCAAATGATGAATCTTGGGTGAAATCTATGAATGATGAATTAGATCAGATTGACAAGAATTAGACATGGGATCTTGTCCCAAGACCTAAAGGTCACAATGTGATTGGTACTAAATGGATCTTCAAAAATAAGTTTTATGAGCATGAAAGTGTCATCAGAAACAAGGCACGACTGGTATGTAAAGGATACTCCCAGATTGAAGGTATTGATGTTGAAGAAACCTTTGCTCCAGTGGCTAGACTGGAGTCAATCAGGCTTTTCCTTGCCATGGAACTCCAAAGAGGATATAAAGTATATCAAATGGATATCAAGACAACATTATTGAATGGTGTACTCGAAGAATAAGTCTACATTGAACAACCAGTGGGCTTTGTTTTGGGTACTGATTAAACAAAGGTCTCAAAACTGAAGAAAGCTCTATATGGTTTGAAGCAGGCACCACAGGCGTGCTACTCACGGCTGGATTCATATCTCAAGAAGTTGGAATTCAAAAGAGGAGGATTTGATCACAATCTTTATGTGAAGAATTCTACAAAAGATCAATTCATGGTTCTAGTCTACGTTGATGATATCATATTTGGTAGCAGCACGCAGAAATCAGTGGACGAATTTTCCAACCACATGAAATCAGAATTTTAAATGTCTATGATTGGGGAGCTCACATATTTCTTGGGGTTGAAGGTGATTTAAAAGAAGGAATACACTTTCATTTCTCAGAAAAAATATGCAAGAGAGCTATTGAAGAAGTTTAATATGCAAGACTCCAAACCAATGTCAACTCCGATTTTAGTTGGAACTAAACTTAGAAATCATGAGGATGGGGACTCTGTTGATCCCACCATGTACAAGAGGATCATTGAAAGCCTACTGTACCTGACAACGACACGACCAGATATTTTCTTTGCCACATGCCTTGCGGCCTGCTTTCAGAGTAATCCAAAGGAGGAACATATGGTGGTAGTAAAAAGAATCATGAGGTACATTCAAGGTACACATAACTTTGGGTTATTTTTTGCTGCAGGCAGGGAAAATGAATTATCAAAGTTTTCTGATGGTGACTGGGCTGGTGATATAGTAGACAGAAAGTCTACTAGTGGTGGAGCTTTCTATATTGGGCAGAAATGTGTTGGCTGGTTGATCAAGAAACATGAAAGTACTTCTCTTAGTACTGCTGAAGCTGAGTATATCTCTGCCAAAAAGGCATGCACTCAACTACTATGGATGAAGCAACAATTAACAGATATTTGTGATGAGGTAAAGCAACCTATGGTGATTTACTTCGATAAAAAGAGCGCAATTGATCTTATGAAGAATCCTGTTCAGTATTCCCATACGAAACATATTGAAATCAGGTATCACTTTATCAAAGAAAAAGTGGAACAAGGGGTGATTAGAATAGATCATGTGGGAACTGATGAGAAAGTGGCTTATATCCTGACCAAACCACTATCCGCGGCTGTGTTTGAGAAGCATCGGTTGAACCTCGGTGTTCAGCCACCTCCCAGTGCATAAGGAGGTTACGCATTACCCCTCTCCCTGTTTGTGATAACTGTTTTATCTGTTTATGGATATGATGCAGGTTTATGGGGGAGATACTATATAGGGGGAGTATGGTTTGAGCTGAACATTGCACAAATTACTGGCCTTTGGGTTTATTGTCAATGGGGGAGAAAGGAATAAATTCAGGAAAGTAATGCTTCTGTGATGAGAAGAATGAGAAGGAAAACATTGGAACCCAATTCAATCTTCCTATCTTGTTTTCTACACCGAGCATTGCTCACGTAGACTTAGAGTGTTGGCTGAGTTGATTATTTCATTTTTGGTTTTCACATGGATGGAGCTCTATTGAATTTATTTTCTGATTCCCAACAAACCCAATGGGGGAGATTGTTAGAACCATGGTCTTCTATGAATGATTTGGAGTATGGTTTGTGTTTGTTGTCAATCAGCAGTGGAAGTTCAGAATGTGTACCCGCAAAGAGATCATACAGTTCAAGCAGACAACTGTATTGAATGTGGCACCGTTTCCCAGTGTTTGCCAAATTTTTGGGCCTGAAAATCGACAAATGGAGAAAAGTTTTTTTGGCAAAGAGACTTGTGCGCCGTGTACTAGATGAAGAGGAAACTTGCGCACCATATTTTTTTCAAGATAAAAAAATGGGAAAATGACAAAGGGATAATGGTCGCGCAAGTTTTGGGCTAGTCGCGCAAGTGACCTGCGTGCCGTGAAGAGACTTGGGAGCCGATTCCTAGGAAGACTGGAAACTTGAGCGCCTATTGTTTTTCAATATCATAACTTCAAAATATGGTAAAGGAAAGAAGGTCACACAAGTATTTATGTAGGTCGCTCAAGTGAGTAGTGCGACAGAGGCTAGGGAGATGTGCTACGCGCCGAGACTTGCGCGCCAAGGAGTGAATTGCGCGCCACCGCACAGGGGATCCAGTTTGCCTATAAATAGAGGACCCCCTCCTCATTTGTAAAGAAGTTCAAGACTTAGATATTTTTCGAGCTCTCGTCACGCAAGTGGTTGAGTCACGCAAGTGGTTGTTGGGTCGCGCAAGTAGAGGCTGCACGCCAATTGTTGGCTGCGCGACCAAGGAATATGGGGAGTTAAAGGCGCAACGTCGCGCAAGTTTGGTGTTTAAGGAGGCAGTGTCACGCAAGTTTTTTTGGTGTCACCTGCGCGCCGATTTTGTACTGTGCAAGTGACTTGCGCGCCGGGATTGTGACTTGTGCGCCGGGATTAGATAAGCGCACCGGGGTTGTTAAAGGTCATCTGTACTTTTTAAGCTGCACTAAAGCTATAAGATCGCCCGGTACCCTCAGCACAAAGTGGGATTCATCTTCTAATGAGAGTTGGACTTCAACAGAGAATCTACATACGACAGAGGATGCATTCTTATGCAATGATGACGAGACCTTCACGTCTATAAACTGAGTGGGACTTCACCAACGACAGTGAGCCAGGGGGAGTCAATGGGAGTGACCCAAGGGAAGGAGTGAGCTATCCCTGAACCTTTGTAAAGGCTGTGAGCCGAGGACAGAGTGATTGTTCCCAAACCTTTGTAATCCACAAATAGTGAAGATTAGTGGAATTTGGTATGACCGACAACTTGTCGGCGTATGCTCCTTAGACGTAGCCCTTAGTAGTGAACCAAGTAAAAAGTGTTGTGTCTTCTCTGTGCGTGTGAATGTTTTCTTTCTGATCATATTCATCATACAGGTTCAAAAAGTTCCTACCAATGTGGGAACAAGATCCATCACATTAAAAGAAAAAAGTTGTCACCCTGATTCACCCCTCCCCTCTCAGGGTGTCCCAGGGTCCTTCAATATTTTTATTACATTAGTATGTGTGAATTTTTTATCAATATCTATTTGTGAAAGATTATTATTTTTCTTGATTTTGATTTAGGGATTTATATTAGGATCTCATTCAACAACATTGTGCTACTCAATTTTTGGGGATTTCTATTGGTGAGTGTTATTTGTCAAACATGAGGTACATGGTCTATAATTCAAATCTCAAATAATTAATTTAAATTATGTTAATGTAATTTAAAAATTTCATTTAGATTTTTAGAAATTTTGTATTTGATTGAATTAATTAATTCCATGAACTAATTAATTGAGGATATGTGAAATTGGGGATTTTGGGAATTATAGATTGTGATAATTAATTGGAGAATTAAGTGTGAGATATTGGGTTTTTGATTTCATATAATTAATTGATAAATTAATTATGAGATATTGATATTTTTATTGGGTTAATTTATTGTTGAATAAATAATGGGATTTTTGTTTTGGGTATTGATTAATTAATTGATAAAATAATTAAAGGGATTGAAATGTTTAATTAATTAAGAAATTAATTAAGGGGATTGATGTGATAAACTAATTGATAAATTAGTAATTAAATTGGAGTGGTCAGTTCATTATTGAATGGAATAATATAATTGATCTTATTTATTAAATTTTTAATTAATTAATGTATTTGCTATGGTTAATTAATTGTCAAATTAATTAATATTATTGATTTTATTATTGAATTGTCGAATTAACTAATATAATTCATATGTTTAACTAATATTTGAATTATTAATGATAATATAGTAATTGTGTATTGATGATCATTTAAAATTGGTGATGCATCTATAACATGCTATCAAAGAAATAAGATTACATAAAACTAAAATTGTTCTAAAATATATAGTTAGAAAAATAAAGAAAATATTTTAAAAAAAAATTTAAAACTATATTTTTTCTTATTCCGTACTACTTTTTAATCTAAGCATTATAATTCTGGTAGGGCCATCTAGATGCTTATGAGGATGAGGGTGAATCATGTTTCCCATTTAACATGTTTTCTTTTCTTTTAAATTATCTCTTATTAAACTAGATGATTTTTACCAATTAATTGATATGGATCTATTAATTATTGTTCCACACATACCGTTAGATTATATAAATGTAAAATGAATACAATGATTTTAGATGGTTCGACATTAGTGTGAATGCGTAGTCATTGTCTTGTTCAAATTTTGTTATGTATATGCATTTTTAATCATTATAAATTTACATGGAGTATAATTATTGAATAAATTGTTCAAAAGTGTTGGGAATGTGTTTTTAACATCCAAAAAATGTAATTATATTTCAGGGATCTCCCAATAAATCTATGGTATTTTAAAAATAGGTTCCACATATTTTTTCTAGACTTATCCATGAAACGGTAATGAAGGCACAGACTTCTAGGATCTGATAAGTTATCATTATTAAAATTAAGATTTTTATTTTCTTAGTATTATTATGATTTGGAAACATAGTGAATCTCAATTTTCATGGTTCTCACTAGAATTAGATCAATAGAAAAAATAACAACAATCTCTTATCCTACTCTATCTTTATATTCTTCTTCCACACACATGGACGCTTGAATGTGTCCAGTCTCCCCATCAACAATGCTTTTTTGTTTCTATAGAAACATCGGTGATGAGGGGTTCAAAATTTATATCACATTTAGATTCATATAAAATATAGCTTCACCAAAAAAGAAGGTATCCATATTTAAAAAAAACAATTAAATTGTTAGTAAATTTTAATGATGTCAAAAAAAATCATATGAATTTTCATGCATTTGTAATCACCATGATTAGTGAATATGAATAATAAAAATATAAGAGGCATTATTTCCATATTCAAATTATGGTGACCCCATGTTCGTTAGTAGAAGTATTTTTCAATTAAATAATTCAACTGATTATCGATTAATTCCACATTTAAATTATTTTGAAACCAACTTCAAATATTCATTAAAATACCTTGAATACAAGTTTCATTTGGTATTATTTATAAAATATAATATAACATTTATTTTTTACCATTTACTCGTTAAAATTTATAAAATACTGATGTCTTATTTCATTTTGGGATATTCAAATATAATAAATTCTTTATTTCCACAGTCTTCACATAATTAAATAATAATTCGAAATTCACATGTATATAAACCCATTTAACATTACCACATGAAGCACCTTCCTATAGTATGGATATATCCTTACATCGAAGCATACATGATCACATCTTCAATAAATATTTTTTTCTTATATGATCATTACACTAGTATTTTATAATTTATTATTTTTAATATATATAAAATATGGAAAACCTCTAGAATTAAACATATCATTTATGTGATATATCATTTGTATACGACAATTTTCCTTCATAACATATACCCCTGTGATCCTAGAAAATGATGACATGGTAGTAATATTCAATGATAATACCTATTACTATATTACAATCAATCCAGTAGGTAGAGTTTCCTATATAGAATAAGTTTCTTATGTGAAGAATTTCGCTATGTGACTCATTCCATAGTGTTATTTTATTAGGATTCATGGGATAAAAAGATAAATCGACTATAATTATCACATTCATAAGAAATTTTATAGGTAAATTGTTACCCAATATCACTAGAAATGGTTATGGTTATAAATTGGAAACATGATTTGTATACCAAAATTCCTAAAATATCCTATGCAGAAGAAATTAGGGTTGTCTGTTCAGTTATTTCAATGAAATTGGTCACAAGGGTCTTGAAAGTTCTTTACTAATATGAAATAAACAATAAACCTCCTCATCCAGATTCCATCCATTTTTAGAAACATCAACACTTACAAAAGAAATTATAGAATATGCTCATTCTTCCCCCAACATGTGTTTTTATTCATTTTATAATTAGATTATCATTCAAAAAATTACATTTCTACATTGTATTAATTATCTCTATTCGATCTCACCCAAATATAGCCTCAAAAAATAGGCTCATAGTTTTTTTTATTATAAATGAAAGAAAATTAATCTAATTACATAATTACTTGGATGTATTATCAAGCATGAAATTTATTTAATTTTCATAATTATATTAGAATCCTACAAGAATCAACATAAATTCCACAAAAAACATATTTAACCCTTTTTTTGAAAACTAAATACTTATTTGGTATCATAGTAATTGAATTTTTATTCATTTTATTGAAAATATTATGATCACATTTTATTAATTTTTACACATAACATTAATTTATCATTTAAATAAAAATAATTAATGTATAATTAATCTAATTTGATCAATTAATATATTATTCATTGAATTTGAATATATAAATTATTATTATCTATCACTTATAAATTATTTATTATATGTTTTTTAACTTATTTTAACAAAAAATAATTGTATTTTTCCATTCTTATTTTATAATATTCCTTAAACATAATGAATTTAATTTAAAATAACATATCTAACCAAAAAAGGCATTTTAAAAAAGTAATACATACATTAAAATTATATTAATTCTTTTTTCTTTTATTATTAATGTGTTTGAGTCAGGTACATGTAAAATATTTTATGTGTAAGACAATATATCCTTCTAACAGAAAAATCCTCTAAATACATTCTGCATAAATGTGTCTCAATGACCATATTTCCAAAGATCATATATATAACAACGATATTTTACGTGAATATATAACCAAAGACAATATATATAGAAGTTGTATTTCTTATATATATATATAGTAACATAATTATCTAAAATCTTACAAAAAAATTCATTGAATTCATTTCAATGATGGTCAAAATATTTCTTATTTATCATTTCATTCTATAGTTATGATCGATTGCATGATCTGTACAGATTATCATGGTGGTGAGCATTATAACATTGTAATATTTCTATTTTCATGTCATTTTATTTACTTTGTAATTTTATTTATTATATTTTATTTATTTTTCAAGTAATGTACTTTTTTAGATAGTTTAATATTCTCACATAATAAAATAAATAATATTCGAGTTTACATTGTTTTATATTAGATGCTATCAAATACACTGTATTAATTCAATGGGATATATATACTGAAATAACCAGTTGTTACATTCTACCCCCTATTAAACTAAATTTCACCATTTAAATATCATTACTCATATTAAATAATGTCGGTATTTTTGTATCACTACATATTTTGGTTCTTACATCACATAGTCAAACTTATTTTTCCTCTACATAACATCAAAAAAGTGATTTTCCTTTTTTATAGTACTATATCTCCATATTCCAATATCTATACGACTTTTTAATTGTAAGATATATTCTTTTATCACTATACAACCTCATAGTAAACTATATGTGATGAATCAAGTATTTACTTCCTCAAAAGTCCTACATGGAAGACAAATTGAAAAAGTGAGTGGTTTGATGGATGTAATGTGTGATAAGATTCCATAATTATATGATAAATTATTTTAGAGGAATTGATGAATCTATAGATCAACATTCCATTATTCTAAATTCATTTCCTCTTCTTCTATGATGATATATGAGGTAATAGCTTGACTATAAATTCAATCTTCAAATCTCCTTTCGGATTATTAGCATATCTATTCTATAAAATTTATGATTTATTGATATTTCACTGAATACTTTTAATCTTATTTGACATCTATTCATAAATATCTATTCCCCATACCATTATATCTTCAATATCATCCTAACATTTTGAATTTATATTCCATTTCCATATGCATAATCATATATACTCACTTTAAGGATAAGATGGAAACTATAATTATATAATAACTCTACTAGAGTATGATATTAATCCCAACCTCATATTAATCCCTAGAACATGATCTCAATATATTGCTTAAATTTTAAACAGTAAATTTTGATTTAAATTCATTCTGATAGTGATAGGAAGTGCTAAGGAACAACGTTGTATCCAATTGTTTTATTTAATACATGTACATAAGATTATGGAAAACAATAAATGTCAATCATATACAACTTAAATTGGTACTACAAGCATCATTACCACTTATATATATATTGATTTGTTTTTGTGTTTGAGACCCTATCATATTGAAATCAAATGCTTCGAATTTAGAAGGTAGTCAATAGAAACATAAATATATTAATAATTAGTAGTAGTTGATGTTTCTAAAACAAAATCCACAATTATTTTCCACCATTTCAAAAAATGTATTTATAATTCTTTCATAATGAATATAGATTCAACACCATCTTTGATAACTTATCGAGAACCTAATAACTTATAAATATATAGTATTATCACCCTCATAATTCCTTCATAAAAATTATTTTTATTTAATATATACATATATATTAGTGTATCTAAGAATAATATATAATCGAATACTATATTCCTCATAAAATATTTCCATTTTCAATTATGGAATTCTAGGGAAACATATTTTGTTCTCAAATAATATTATTCCCAGACATTCGTTTTCAAAATCTAGAATATTCATTAAAAATTTATGTTTATGTGTATCCTAATTATATTACTACATGAAATTATCATGGATGGATGGATAATTAATGAAATAAAAAGATATGAAATTTATCCATACTGTATGAATTCTAGGACTATCTATTTCTAATTCATTATTGTTGGATATGTTTTAATACTAATCATTGAAATGGAAGTGTGTGGTTCCTACATTGAGAAACAAAAATATTTTCTACTTCACTAGGTGGTAATGTATTAACTAATCATAGTCATTGATAATTATTAATCCTATAATTTGGAAGATGAAAAACTAATATATTGTAATGAAAAAAATAAAACTCATGAGATTATTATATATATCATATGTTTTACCATAGTGATAATTTCTCAATATCATAAATGGAAATATTACTTCTACTATTTCAAAATTTGGAATCATGTTGTTTTTATCATGGATATTTAATTGACATGACGTATGAGATACCACCATGGAATTTTTTACAAGGACGCATCTCAATATATTCCTTGAATTCTATTTTTATATCCCAAGTCCTTACCTATTCCATGTTAATATAAGTACATTTTTAGTAACCCTTTATACGACACCCTTGACCTGTACTCCAAAATTTGGTGCCATAAACACCTAAATTACATACTAACATTCATTCATTCTATAAATGGTTTGATATAACCATAAATAATTATAATATCAATAATGATTGTTTCATCTCTTAAATAACATATTTATATTCTAGGTTATAGATTTATTGAAATTATTAAAATAAAATCCCTATGAATCCCCTTTCTTTCTCAAATAATAGAAACTATTCCCCATTATATATATAAGAAACTACATAATTTATAGAATTTCTTCAATGCCTTCTAGATATTTTCTAACATGTATTATCTTTTTAAACATGTCACATGTACTATTTTTCAACACAATATATGATAGTTGAAACATAAAAAGGGGTGAGATAAAAAGATCAGTATGGGAAAAAATAATAATATATGGATCATGGAAAAAACTTCATTAAATATTATAGCTATAATAGTTAAATAATTTGAATCCATACTTCGCTTGAAAAATGATCTTTCTATATAAATGAAAATAAATTAAATCATGGACATAGATTATATTGTTATAATATTGAATGAATATATGAATTTTGAAATCAAAAACATTATTTAATTGAATTTTAAAAAGACAACATACTTTCCTGAGATTATTTATATAGAAAAAAACCAATTTTTTTCTACAGACCATTCAATACATAAATGTATAGGTTTCACCCATTACCGGATTATATCCAATTCATTAATAGTAAGAGTCATCAAGACAATAAATATAATTTTTTATGGAACCCCATACTGATTAAAAATTAGTTATCTGTATAACGAGGAATACAGTAATTAGTATACAATCATCCTACGTTAAGAGTAAGTATTAATTAAGAGTGTCAACACATTTACCAACAAAAATAAAAGGGACAACCAGACTATAACCTATACTATGAAAGAATATGGATGCTGAAAAAATAATGATTCAAAATTCCAATATTCATCAATGTTATAATTAAAATGTATTGAACACCAATAAATTTCCCTGTGTGACTAAAATTTATGATACGATAATAACAACTGAAAAAAAGTTTTTGGGTTAAACAATATATTCTATCATCGAAATAATTTTTATTATCATAAAAATATACAGAATGAAGAAAAATTCTCCATATAAATAAGTTAATGTTATTTGTAGTTGAACATCCTCTAAAATATTTTTTTTTTAAAATTAAATTTTTAGACATTATATATAAACGTGTCTATGGATAATTCAGTCCTAGAATAACATTATATAAATAAATCCAGTGAAATGAGATAGAGGGGTGGTTCAAAATAATATAAACTAATAAGTGAGCAATATCTAACAATGTTTTTATATGGGGAGAATTTATATATCAAAAAGTGATATGATAACACATAATAACATCAAATAAAACAATATACCCACCATATATAAAACAAGTTATCTATAATTATCATAACTCAATGAATGAATGTTTTGTTACAAAAAAGTCTTACTACTGTGAAGAACAAAACCAGAATCAATATCCACTTGAATAAGGTAATGTGATTTAGTTATCAAATACCATGAAATAATAGTTTTTCTAAATTATATCAATAGGTAGTGAATACAAAATACAATTGATATAGAGGCAATAAATGTATTATTTATCAAAAGAATTTGAATAAATATCAAGAAAACCATTACAGCTTCACTAAAACATTAATAAAACCCAATTGGATGATTGGAACTGTACTTGATCTTTAAATAAATTTTTTTAAAATATAATTATTGATAGTATATATAAAATAGTTAATATATACACCACATAAATGACATTAGCTGGATAATACTATTCTTGTCTCAAATAGTGGAACTTGAGATGAAACCCCTTTCCTCTTATCCTTACATCCATGAACGTTCTTTATATTCCTATATCTCAACAAAAATAATTCCTTATAAATTAATTAATACCATTAATCATGACCATTTCAACTTATAAATTTCAAAAATAGTTATTCAATTTATGAATTCTTCTTTTTTTCATTATTGGGTGCTTAGAGTCTTGGTCAGTTTTACTATTTTCAAATAGTGGTAACCATGTTCATTCTTCATTAAAAGATTATAAGTAAGAAATTATTTACTACACTATTGGAAATTATTTAAATTTATTTATGTTATTTGTAATCCTTCTATAATTGTTTTAGTCTCTATCCATGAAAATGAAATCAATAATAATCCAGAATAATTGATTCTTGACGATTAAGGTTTTTTTAAATGTAATGAATTTAATATTTATATAAAATCTCCATAATTAAAAAAATAATTATTTACACATTTATAAAATATTATAACATTCATTATTAGACCATATTCAGCCATGTACTTAATTAGGAATATTTGTATAATAAGATGGCTAAACTAACCCAAACATGAACACACTCTAATTTAATGAATGATTATTGGGTGGTGTGTGAAAAATATCATTATAAAAGAATTATAAAGTTATTATTTATTTATGAATAGTTTTATAATTCATAGTTATAATAATTTATAGGAATAATTAATTGATATGAAGAAATTTCAAAATTTGAATAATTATTATGCTCTTTGAAAAATTATTTTAAAAAAATTCAATATATATTATCATTTGTTGATAATATCATTAATAAGATCATAAATTTATCATAACTTTCACAACCCATCCTTCAGGGGCCCATGTCGTGACTACCCCAAGCCCACATCTAGAAGGACATGGGATGTTGACAAGCACTTTAGAGGTATATCCCACAAATGGGAGTAATTAGCCTAAGTATCTATACACAAACAACCAAATTCAATCTACAAATACTAATATGTTAAAACACTAAGTAAACAGTGCATTCAAACTAAAATATCCCACCACTAGAGTACAATAGTGAAAGTACTGGAATGTAAGCGGGGCCAAGACAAGACCACTAAAAAAAGAGTTTGTAGACACATGTCTAAAATGTAATGTAAGAGGTAATGGGATTGTCATTTAAAAATATTTCGGAACACACCTTAGCCTATTCAATCTCACAAGGTGCTTCCTAGTCCTGATAAACCTGGAACTCCTTCAATGGGTTAATCGTCTACACAAGACATGGCAGGTGTGGGTAAATCCAATTCAAGGGTGAGTAAAACATTACTCAGTATAAAACCCCAAACACCAAAAGAATACTAGAAAGGAACTACTAAAAAAGGAGATACCTTGAATGGATTCCAAAATGGAATACCAAAAAGTATATACCATTAAGGAATACACATTCAACTCCACAAGGATGTATACATACAGAAAATATATCAATTTCATCTAGATATACTCAATCCAATAAAACGCATTGTATCAAGAATACTCATAATCTATATAAGACACATAATCTTCAGAAGACATAATTTCAATATTGGACACACAATATTTATAATACACACAGTCTCTATAAGATACATAGTCTCTAGGTCACAACCAACCACATAAATGTTTGCTCGAAGGGTGCTCATTATGAGAGAAATCACCCCCATGCCATTATGTCGTATTCACACTCCAACCAAAACCAATGTAGGATATCTCTAAATGAAATTCTCTTCATATTTTTCCAAATACCACAGATGGATCATCAAATAGATGACCGGTTTAAATGTTATTGTCTTTTTAAAATTTTAAAAGTTTGTTCACTCGGTTGTGGGCTAAACGTGTGGTTGGTCCACTAACCACGTCGGTGGACTACGCCACATCTGCCATATCCACACAATATATTGGTCAACCATGACCCGATCTAGCCACCTGGGTCTGACCTAGGTCTTCCATGACCCACATGGTCTTACCCAACCCGCGGGGTCTGACTCGGTCTGTCAGGTGGACACGTCCAACTGGGCATGTCCCACTCCGGCTAGGATTAAACCCCCTTACAGTACCATCCCTTCATGTCTTCATACCCCCCTCACCCGATTTGGTCTACTTTTCAGGTTTTTCCTTCTCACACATTCTCCTGCAGCAATCGTCATCTGTTTATGTCCCCCTTGGCAGGTCACATGGACATCATGTCCCACATGGCACCACTGTGAACTGTCTCCTGTACTGGAAAATGGCTCCCATCCATCTGCATTACTCCATTCTTCCTATGGCGATCTAATCACAAAAATTGGATCACCTATGTGATCTTTAGGTCCTAAGATACACTAATCCAATATATGTTTCATCTTAACACTAGTCCAGGGGTCTGATTACATTCAGAGCCTCCTAATAATTCATACCACAATCACGATGGTCCAACGAAAAATAATTCTCAGAATAGAATCAAGAAACCTAATGAAATCTATAATAAATAACCTTTTAATTTTTTTGTTTCAGCCTTGATTCATTATCATTAAAATGATAAATGTAGAGTATAAAATTATTTCTTAATAATACCGCGACAATAACCCATTGTGCCACAATGATCAAAACACGAATAAATCAATTTTTGGAATGATAAGTATTCATCATTGAAATAGATATTGGGGAAAAGAAATCAGAAATCATTTTCCCTACTTTGGATATGGATCATTCGTTGTCAAGGATTGTTTTCCCCTGGTGATTCGTTAAGAATGAACTTTGATCCCGGTGTTTTTCACCACTGCCGAGATAATTCTCATTGGATTCTTTCTAGAGATTCTAGAGAATTTATTGAGTTATGATCCTAAACCTGGATCCCTATATATCTCTTCATTTAAAATAAATGGAATCTCTATGTTGTCATAATGTTAAAATAAAATAAACTCTTAGTTTATATTATTCATTAAAATTACCAAAATCAATTTTTCCCTAAAGACCCGTGCCAGCCAATGTTAGTCCTTAGCTGGGTAAAAAACAGAATAAGAAAGTCAACTGTGGTCTCAAATATTCATTCCAATTCACCATTTATGAGTTATTTTTTTTAAAATAAAATAATTTTATTTATGGTTACATCCCTGTGGAGATTTTCATTAGATGACCCATGTCGACAAAATTTAGGTCATTCCTAGGACAAATCTTTCATTCTGACCTCAACAGTGCCATTAAATTTATTACTCAAGAACCCATTTTAATGATATTCATCTTTCTCCAAAAATTCATGTGCGTGTTCTATTAAAAAAATAAAAATTTTCAATCAATTCTTTGGGGCACAACTAGCCTCATAATTACAGATCATCTTAGTTCATGTTCATAGAATTTTCCAAATAATTTCTAAAATTAAATTTGGAAAAAAACTTGAGTCATTATATTCTATCCATCTTAGGGATATACATCCTTGAATGTTCAAAACAAGGGCTACACAATCAAATGAGGGTAATGAGTATGAATCTTAGCCTCCCGCTCCCATGTGCTCTCCTGGAGATTCCCATGCTACTCCAAACATGCACGAGAGGAATCAACCACCCATGATGGATCCAGTCATGTCAATCCTCAATCTCCATCGAGTACTCAGAAAAAGTTTCCCCATCATTGATGACTAGCTGGCCCTAATCAATGTAATGTGATTAGTCACATGTATACCTCCACATCTGGGGCATGTGGAAGATCTCGTGTATCTGATCTAGTTGTAGCGGTAGAGCCAAGCGGTACTCCAACTTAAAATCTATTTGTAGTTTCCATAATGTTCTCATGATCCTTGGAGATAACTTATTGTCCTAGACAAATATCCATTATCTATATTGAGGTGAGTCCCATAAAAACACGTGGTCTCCTTCCTTGAACTTCGTTGGTCTCTATATTCTGTGAGAAAAAAACATTGGATGGAACTATGTAGTCTTCATCTGCTCTTGGATGATTTTCACCTTCTCTAAAGTCACCTGCACTAACTCTTGGCCCATGAGTGATGACTCTCTTGGGTCTTCCCATCAATGTGGTAACCTACAAGATCACTTATACAAGGCTTTTAGTGGGTCAATTCCAAATGTGGAATGGTATTTGTTGTTGTACGCAAACTCCACTAGGGGTAGATTATCCATCCAAATGCAGCCAAAATATTACATTCAATCCCATTGAATTTTTTCTAGAACCTATATAGTGTGCTATTTTTGGACATCTGTGTGTGGGTGAAACACTGTTCTCATGTTTAACTGATTCCCAAATGCTTCCTGCAATCCGTTCAACAAACTATATTTAAAGAGAGGAATAGTATATGAGACTATAATCAATGGAAATCTATAGAGTCGAACAATCTCTTACATATAGGGGCCTACCATGTACTTCATTAAACTAATCTCTCAAATAACTAGTAATTGGGCCGACATGGTGGGTCGGGAAGTGGTCTCCCATATGGTATCATGTCTTCTAGATGTAAGTGGTAAACCTTTCACGAATTATATCAATATCATATCCCACTTACATTATGGTACCTCAAGGGGTTGAGTCAAACCCACTAGAACCTGGTACTCGACTTTCACATACACCTAAGTGAGCAATTGAGAAACAAAAAATGAAAATCCCCTATTCATCTTGGGCCACCAAAACAGACGTTAGAGGTCCTGGTACATATTCTCAAAACCTTAATGTACCACCAAATGGGATTTATGGATATCCATTAAAACCTCCTCCTTCAATACCATTTTTACTATTCTTCACCCTCTGAAAAGAGCAACGTTCTCCCCTACATTCGATTATCAATTATAGGCATGCCCTATATACATCTGAGAACATAAATTATTGTAGTATGTGTCCCCAAGTTATGCCTCCTGGACTCCCTAAAAGTGTTGTGGAGTAAGAACCCTTGACGAGAGGTAAGATTCTATATCACTATCCAAATATGAAATTTGCAACGTGGATGAATTATTTGAATCCCAATTCATTAATTTGGAATTGGATATCATACTGAGAGAATATGCCACCTTGTTCCCCTTCCTAGGAGTATAACATATAACAATATTATAGTCTTTTAGGATCTCTATCCATCAACTCTGCCTCATTTTCAGATCTTTTTGAGGGAACATATACTTAATACTATTTTTATTAAATTAGAAAATAAACCTCTTTCCCATCAGGAAGGATCTCCACATCATCAAAGATATTAATGAGGCCACTTACTCAAGATATTGTTTCACATAGTTATGATAATGTGGTCTCAGTTAGCGTGAATCGTAGGCAATAACTTATTTCCTCAGCATTATTACATGACCAAGATTGTTTCTTGAGTCATCACAGAACACTACGTACTATGTACCCTCTTTATTCAATATAAATATGTGACAACTCTTCAATATATTCCTCAACTATAAATTAAATTCTTAGTCTATATGAATAGTTATCCCATTTGTTTTAAAACATTCAATGATGAATCCACTCTAGAAATGTCTGGTAAAAACCTCTGATAGTAATAATCCAAACATAGTAAACCCCACACCTTGGTAATATTCATGGGTGGATTCAAAGCAAGATCATCCTCAATCTTCACTGTATTGACTAGAACTCCAACCTAAAAAATAATGTGTCCCTAAAAATGGACCTCCCAAACCCAAAAATCAAACTTTTTTAGCAATCCATAATGCTGGTTCTCTCAAAGTGTGTCACCTTCCATCCTTATGTGTCCCACATACTCCTCTTCATACACAGATTACACTAGGATGTCATCAATGAAGACCACCATGAACCTGTCTATGTAAGGAAAAAGGATCCAGTTTACGAGTCCCAAGAACACTACTAGGGAGTTTGTCACACCAAACTACATCAGCAAGAAGTCTCAGTGTTTATAATGATATCTTAAAGTATTTTTTGATATATCCACATCATGTACTCATATATAATGATAATAAAATATGAGGAAATTTTTTGAGAACCACATATCCCCTTTCAACTAATTTAATAGGTCATTGATCCTTGGTTGTAGAAACTTATTCTTCCGGATCACCTGATTCAGGCACCAATAGAACACACATAAAATCAAACTCTTTTCTTCCTTATTGAAAAAAAAATTGGGGTAGCCCATGGTGAACCACTAGGTCTCACGAATCCATTCATCAGAAAGTCCCCCAAGTGCACCCTCAGCACATGAGGTTCTATAAGAGCCATACAATATGTAAGTGTAGATATTGGCATCGTCCCATAATATAGGTCAATGCAGAAGTATACCTCCCTATAGAGAGGTAATAATATAACTCCATTAGGAATGATTTCCTAATACTCTGAAAGAACAAGAAGAAACTATGGACACATATCATCCACCACACTGATGCTTATGCTAGCCAATGTATGAGTGATCAGACTCACTCTCTTACATGTGAGTCTGTTCTTCACTACATGCCTTTCATTTTTAGCAACAAAAGAAAACTGGTTCATGTCTCTAAATATGCACCACACTATGTTCCTAAAATAATAAATCTGAGCCTGAACTATGGATAACCAATACATACCAAGAATGAAGTCATAAGGCCTCTAAACTGCTACTAAGAGATCTCAACAGAAACTCTCTCATCCAAGATTATGTTCACAGTGTTGGAAATATTGTGTAGGATTATCTAAGCGTGAGGGTCGATTAAATGGTTCATCCCAAATCTCAAATTCTCAAACAGGGTTCATCGAAGAAAATAATGACTGGAACGAAGGTTTACAAAAATTCTACCTATGGTGGTTGGGAAATAGGACATACCTCTTATAATATGTGGTTCCATGCGGTCATAAGTCGTCATCACCTGTAATAGGCCTCATCTCAGTCCAGTAGTTCCCAGAACCTATCTTGGACATCCTCAGGGGGTGGGTGTAATAGATCTAACCTATGACTTACTCTTTCCATCATGAATGCTCACATTCCACATCCACCACCCTGATAACCACCATACTCTTTCCTCCACCTCTACCTAGGAGTCCCCTTGACCGTATCCTAATCCGCCATATGACGAGTTAGGAATGTTGATCCATATTTCCTTGACCGCCACACGAGTAAAAAATTCTATCTCTCAGCTAACTTCAGATGCCCTGGGAGTCCCACACCACTAATCTAATGTCTTGTAATATTATCCCAAAGAACCTGACCTGATTAGTTCCCTATTTCTATAGTCGAATACCTACTGTGGAGGTCCTAACTACATGGTGCCTACTAGTATCTCCCACTATTGGTCCCTACTCCGTTAGAAATTTCATAACTAGTAGGCCTTGATCAAGTACCAAAAATTAAGTAGGAATTCTAAGGGATATAATAGAATCCCTAATCTCTCAGTTTAAGCCCTTCTCAATGGTTTGATCCCTAAATAATGGTTCTCGTACAATATCTGTAGAGATGTGTGAAGGATAGGTAAATCCAACTGAATACTCCACCATAGTCTAACAACCCTTCTTTAGATGAATACGTTTACATACGAACACTGACTACAGTGTGGCAAGAAAAAAATCCTCTCTAAAGAGTTTCTTGTTGTCTTTCTAAGAGGGTGTCGTTTGATCCTATGTCTTGGTCACTAGGATCCACCATCACCCCACATATCCATGAAAAAGACAAGTGAAAAAGACTGAAATATAGAAATAATGGGTCCATGTAAGGACCCAATGTTTTATAAAAGGAAATTCCATTTTTATGATTATATCATATAATCAAATGAAATCAAAAAAAATATGAACTACTAACTTATATGTGTCTTTTAACCATAATATTTTCAATTCTGTGATTTGAATTTCAAAAATCTGACATACACAGTTATGACCAGTAAGATGTTTGGAGTATGATAAGACAAACATAATTTTTTGTGAATAGTAACTAAACCTTAAGGATTGTAATTCTACCCTTGTGTATAGTAATATAAAACTTATAAATAATAAATCATCCAAAATAATATCAACCTCACCCATGAATGTATAAATATAATTTAAGCATCTTATAAGTGATATTATGACCATAGTAAAAGTATTCGTATTTTTTTAGGTCATAAAAAATTATTTACAATTAATTAATTAATTTAAAAGAATATTTATTTTTCCTAAAACATGTTTATAAATTAAAAATTTTAGGTCTTCTGTTTTTATGATAATTTTATATGGCCTTTTAAGTTTTTAAATCATTATCAAATGAGTCATAGTTTTAAAATCTGTATTATTCATGTAAATTATTATTGTAATTAAAAATTGAATTAATTATACATAGAATATGTTATTTTGAAAATTTGATTTCATTTTTTGAATCTACACATCAAAATATGGTAATGGTGAATTTTGGAGATTTTTCTAAAATACATGAATTATTATGAATTGCGAAATACGGTGACTTTACATATATATATACATTATAAGCAAAATGGAATATTCCTAGCTTTATGGCTGATGTAAGAAACCTTAGTCCAAATTCAAATTAACTTGTTAATATTTTTTTAATGTAATCCTCAATATATCATGTATTAGGGAAAATGATAAAAAAATGATTAAAATATTAAGAAAACCCTCCTCCCCTCCACTATAAAAAGCAACCACACCATCCTCTTCTCTTCAGTCATATGAAGCCTTGTTCCATCCCTATTTTATTTCCAAATCTATCACCAAGATCCTCCGGCACGCCTATCAGACATTGGTGTAACTAAAAGTCCAAATCTACTCCCGTTAAAAGGCTCCAAAGAAAGATTTAATCTAGAAGTAAATTCCTCTTTTCTTTTCATTCATTTTCTTTTTCATGTTCTTTTGTTACCTTTTCATTCCAAAACACTACTCATTAAAATGGTCAGAAAACTATTGTACAATAAATTTAGTGGAATTTTGTTATGATAATGAGATAAGACATTATCAGAACTATATTCCCCTCTATTTATACGAATGAAATGGAAACATCATCCGAGAAGTGTTAATTTATCACATTCAAGCATGACAGGTTTTCAATTTCTATTACCATAATCAATTCTAGTCCTGAAACAATTTTTATGATTGAACCTAACAATAAATAATTTATTTTATCTTATGTGATGTTATTTAATCACTTTTAACACATGATGTAAACTAATAATACAAAACAAGTTAATTATGAGAAAAATCACCAAATTAAACCAAGAGTTTATCATTAATTTTTTATATAATTATTCACCATCACTCTAAATAAACAAATGTATTTTATAACCCTATAATCTTCTGGATGTTCACTAATTTTATATAAATTTAATTTTGGACAATTGTTTTTATACTAAATGTTTATATGAACATGAATAAAAGTGAACTAATCATTAAAACCAAAGAAGAAAACGCTTCCAGACAATTAAATTGAACCACTTAACTCATAAAAAAAGAACATGAATGAACCTAATAATGTTATAAAAAATACATAACATGTAGTGGAGGTTCTAGAATTATTAATTAATGAAACTAATTTTATTATTCAGGTCATTAAGATGAAGTGAAGAACACCATCGATGTTAAGGTAAGGGATCTTATCATTCTCGCATTTATTCAAGAATTCCTCAATGTTATGTCCTTTTATGCATAATTCCTAACATTGGGGTATTATTTCACATCATCCACATACATACCTCATGATGTATATAATATTATAGACCCATTTTCTCTTCTATTATGCCCTCTAATGTACACCTTGATACCATACCGATATTCCATATGGGATTCTACTCGAACCTCTTTTATTCTATCGGGTTGATCTATCTTTCTTTGCACCCAAATATAATTATATATTATATTTATGTACATATTATAAATTTTACTATCCAAACACATGTATCAATATCCACTCATCATTCTCTTTTTTGGATTTACATATTTTTAAATGAATCCCTCCTCAATAATCCTTGATGAGAAAACCCAATCTTTGAGTACTTCCTGAATCCATACCAAATTAATGTTCACTCTAACATATGATTTAAGCCACCATTTTTCTTAAAAATCAGTTTTTTATTATTAAATCCTTATTTTGTATTTCTTGATTTTTTACAAAAGATTACCCTCTTTCATATTTTATGTTCTTGTTAGTGTTTTCCTTGAAACACACTAAACTTTTTTAAGGCTAATAAATTATTAAATACACTTTTCACATGTTATTTCTTATGTTTTAAATCACTTACCATTATATATTCAAATTTTTATGTATGAATTTCCATGTATTTTCTAATTCCTATTTTTTCATGGATAGTTTTATGATACACCCATTCATTAGGCTTTTTGAGATGATTATGACAACTATTTATTTCAATGGGTTCCCTTATGATTGTGATTTTTTATGTATTATTCTATATATATATCAATCAAATTCATGAACATGTTCCGATTGGTGCACTCATATATCACTCTAGGTAATTGAGTAATATTTAATCTCATGAGATGTTATGTGCAATGGTCTTAGTGGTTATCCTTGACTCATGCTACCATGTGCAATGGTCTTGCTGGTTAACTTCGACTTGCACTCCACTATGTGCATCGAGCCTTGAATCGTGAAAATGGGAATTTTTTTGTTTCGACTAAATTAATATGAATCCATGTTTATATGATCCCATGTTTATGTTATTTATTCCATGTGTTCCATGACTTTTATTTTCATTATTTCATGCCTCTTAACATATGTGTTAATATTTTATTACTATGCCTTTTACCTTACTTGAATTTTAGCTCATCCCTTCATTCATATAAACCCCATGGTACCCTTTGAATATGTAAGGGATCAAAGAAAGTTATGATCTCTTTATGAAGATAAAAATGTGTTTTTAGTCTCATATTTTCAATTTTATGTACCATGTCATAAAAGACACTAGAATTCACAATCCTTGGCTTGTTTACTGATGAATAATTATTCTTAAAATAATGCAATGTAATTTGTAAAATGTTGGGATCACTATAGTTGGTATTAGAGTATGGTCTAGTTGTTCTTGGAGATTCGGAATAGCGAAATTTAGTATGAATCTTAATGAGACAAAGTATAAGAAAACAGAAATAAATTTTGGTAATTATATATTATGTTGTTTATCTAGAAAATATATCCCTATCTAGATACAAATGGGTAGAGGTGGCTCTGGCACAGATGCATCCAGGGGTAAAACCTGAAAACACTACTTTGAGCTAGACTTAAATGAGAACATGTGAACTACAATGGGCCTTTATTTACAGTTGGTTTCAAACTCCTTGGGGATATGCTTTGGTAATTTCACGATCTCTGTAAAATCCATTATTAAGGGAATAAAAAAATCCAATAATAATATTAGTTAAGAAATTGATCAAGGATAACCTAGATTGAGACATATATAATCACAAGATAGAATATACTTCTCCTATACAAGTTTATTATTTTATGATCAAAGATTCCTCTGTATGTTGAAAACCCATGTATTCGAGCCCTATTATTGTAAATTATTTTTCTTAGTTAATGGCAGGAAATAGAAGAACTGGTGCCAACAATCAATGTGATTGGGAATGTGAAGATCCCCATAATGATATCCGTGATATAATGGGAATGGGTGATCAAAATATCATGAAAGTACTTTCTAAATTAGATTAAGCTATGATTAATAACTTGAATCATGTATAACACCCTCCTCCTCCAAGGAAAGAGCATGTCTCCATTGAATCTATAATGTGCTAATGCACTTATATTTTTAGTGTATCTTCTGATCCCATCCTTACAGAATAGTTGATTAACTCCATAGAAAAGATATTATTTTTCCTCAAGTGCTTAGAAAAAGAGAAAGTTGTACTAGTAGTCTATACTTTTGTTATAGAATCTAATCAGTGATGGAAACTGATCAAGAATACAAACCCTAGTAGGAAATTTATTCTATGTATTGGGAGAAATTCAAGAAAATTAGTTTCAATAAATATTTTATCTTAACTCTCTATCTCATGATTGAATTGGAGTTCCTCAATCACATGAAGATTGAAGATGAGATAGTCATGGAATTTTAATAAAAAATTATGAGTCTTACTATGTATGCCTCTAGCATTGTCATAAACACTGAATGAAATGTTTATTGATTAATTAGAAGACTGAATCCAAGTCTACAAAAAGAGTTGGTGATTCGAGACTTTGATATCTATGTGTAAATTTTATATTGTTCCCTTAAGGATGAAATGGAGATATAAAACTCAAAGTTGAATCATGGGACTAATGAAAAAAAGAGTAAAATTGAATCTAATGTGGGTGTTTCCAAAAATGAAATCCATGATATAATGAAGCTTGTTCATACAATGTGTAAAAATTGTGGGAAGAAACATTATGGGAATTGTCTAATGGGAACAATGAATTTCTTCAAATGTGGAATTTTTGGACATCTGTCATAAAAATGCCAAAAAATGTGGAAAAATACCACAAATGTATAAGAAGAAATAATGGTTCAGATCAACACTAATCCTGTAGTGCAGTGTTACAACTGCACAGATCATGTGAATTATCGAAAAAATTTCTGTAAGCATTGGGTTGTCAGAGGCAACCAACAATATCCTCCACGACAATAGGGATGGGATAATTCTATCACTGCTATAAAACTGGAGAAAAAAAATGATTTTGTGATTGGTACACAAGTTATTCAATCAATATTAGCGAAAAAAGTATTTTATTTATCTTCTAAACATTCATTCATATCTTGTATTTTTAGTAGAACTATTCAAATACCACCATAAAATTTAAAGGATAAGTTATCTTTGAGAACAACGAATAGGGAAATTATTTCATAAATGGTTTATAAATTCTCCCCAGTTAATGTTTATGGACTGACCCTCCCATAATGTCTCATAATACATTCTTTAGTGTAGTTCGACGCTATCATGGGCATCAATTGGCTATCTTAACACAAAGCCAACATCAACTCTCGGGAAAGGGAGATCACTCTTCACATCAAAAAGCATCCCCTAATTCATTACTAGTGTAAGTAAGAAGAGGAATCTCTTTTAGAATCATTTTTTCTATTGTGCATATTATTTCATCAAGAGAAATCATGTTTATATCATATGATTGAGACAAAGGAGAGAATCATGCATGAAGACATGGCTATCGTGATGGATTACACAGATGTATTCCCTAAAGAGTTTCCTTGTATTCCTACTAATTGATAGGATCAGTTCTCAATTGAACTTATTCTTGGATCTCAATCTATATCAAAGAAAGCTTATAGAATGGGTACCATAGATCCAGAGTCGCTAAAGAATCAGTTATAGGACAATCAAGAGAAGGGTTTTATATGCCCGAGTGCATCACCATTGGGTGTGCCATTTCTCTTAATTATGAATAATGATGGATAAATGTGCCTCTACATTGATAATAGTGAGCTCAGTAAAATCATGAGAAATACCATGTATCCCCTGTAATGGAAAGTTGACTGGTTCGAGAAGCATCATGCGACTAGTTATTTTTCTAAGGTAGACCTTCGGTTGAGATATCACCAATTAATGTGAGGAAGGAATATATTCCCATAACTGTCTTTGAAATGAGGAATTGACATTATGAGTTCATAGTGATTCTCTTAGGACTCACTAATGATCTAGAAATTTCATGGAATTAATGAATAGAGTCATTAGAGAATACCTTTAAAAATATTGTGTTAGTCTTTATCAATGATATTAGGATATACTCCTAGAGAAAGGAGGAACATGAGGAGCATTTGAATACTATATTAAAGTCATTTTGGAGGGAGAATTTGTATGCAATGTACTGTACATGTGAGTTCTGGATGGAGAATGTATCTTTCATGGGGCATGTTATCAATAACAAATGGATATATGTGGACCCTTCTAGGAAAATGGAAATTGAAGAGTGGCCTAAGACAACATATGTAGCGTATATCCATATATTTTTGGAAAAAGAAAGGTATTACTGGAGATTTATGAATAAATTTTTACAATTTTCAACCCCAATTACAATGCTGACACAGAAGGGAGTAAAGTTTTTCTAGACTCAAGAATGTAAAGTCTGTTTTAAGGAGTTGAAAATAAGGCAAATCATTGTGCCAGAACTCCCACTCCCAACAAGTGGAGAACTCCGTGCGGTGTATAATAATGCTTCAAAGAGGTATTATAATGTTTGATGATGAAAAATGATAATGTGATAGCCTAAACCTCAAGGAATATTAAAATTCATGATCAAAACAATCCTACACATGATATGGTGTTCGAAGTTTTGATCTTTTTCTTAAAATTCTGGCGTCATTAAATTTATGGGGGGAAGGGTGAGATATATACTGACCACCAGAGTCTTAAATATATATTAACACAAAAATATCTTAATATGTTCCAGAAAAGATGGTTAGAGCTCACCAAGTATTATGACTACTCAATCCACTACCATTTTGATAAGGCAAATAAGGTGGATGATGCTATGAGTAGAAAGGATCATTCATCTTTACAAATTATGAGAATAGAAAAAGATCTAATATTATTATATTTTCAAGGGATGGACATGGGAATCATTAATGGAGGAAAATAATCAATCCGTTTAAAAATTATTTCTCAACCATCCATCATGTAGAAAATAAAGGATTCTCAGAGAAATGATGTGGAAATTCAAAAAAGGGTGTAAGCCATTAAAAATGGTAAATCCTCTAAGTTAATGATTTATGATGAAGGATTTGTAATATTTGGTTCATTATAATGTGTACTATTCAATCCATTGATAGATAATGGGCTTTTTAATTTCACACATAACACAACCTTCTATATTCACTAAGGAAGCACAATTATGTATCGAGATCTCCGAGAGAACTTTTGGTGGAACAATATGATGAAAAATATTTCTGAGTATACATAAATGTGCATGGTATGTAAATATGTAAAGGATGAAAGACAAAAGTATATGGGGATGATGAAACCACTACCCATACCAACATGGATTTGGGAGAACATCCCCTTGGATAATGTCAAGGTACATACAAGGACATCCAGAGGAAACAATTCAATATAGGACATTGTTGATCATCTTCAAAAGACAACTCACTTAATCGTAATTAGAGAGGACCTCTCATTGGATCAAAATTCCTTGGTATATATCAAAGAGGTAGTGAGTTTTCATGGATAACCAATATCTATTATATTTGATAGAGATATGATATTATACCTTAACGTTCTAGAAAATTCTCCAACATTCCATAAGCCCTAAACTGAACATAAGTATGGCCTATCAACCTCAAGGCGATGGCCAATCTGAGCGATCTATTCAAACATAAAAAGATATGTTGATAGTATGTTCTATGTACATGAATGCAGGACCAGAACAACATCTTCCACTGGTCATATTCTATTAAAACATTAGTTTCCATTCGAGCATCTGAATGGCATTATAAAAAGACCTTTATGGGAAAAGGTGTAGAACACCAGCTTTTAGGGATGAAGTTAGTGAGTGTAATATGATAGGACCAGAAATGGTCGAAGAAATGGTGGATGTGGTGAAAACCATTCAACAGGACATAAAGGAATCCCAATGTTGAAAAAAGAGTTATATAGACAATAATCAATGATACATTGAGTTCAAAGTTGGATACTTGGTATTTCTACTCATATCTCCATAGAATAAGGTATTGAGAATTGGTAAGAAAGAAAAGATGCGTACCAGGCTCATCAGCCCCTTTGATATTTTTGACTGTGCCAGGGTTGTGGCCTATCGACAAGCACTTCCACCTACCATGTCCAAAGTACACGAGTTATTTCATGTAACCTTCTTAAAGAAGTGCATACAAAACCCTTCACAAGTACTCTCTTCAGAGGTGGTACAGTTACAGAATGATATCTCTTACGAAATGTAGCCAGTGGAGATCATAGAACATAGAGAAAAATTTCTACATAACAAGACTACTCACCCAGTCAAATTACTATGGTGGATCCTAAAGCATGAAGAGGAAAAATGGGAACTGGAAGAGGCAATGAAGTAAAGGTATGTTAACTTATTTATGGGTTAGAATGTAAAACGAAATTTCGAGGGAGAAATTTTATAAGGGGGAATAATGTAACAACCCATTTTTTTATCAATAGATATTATCTTTCTCTAATTATTTCATATAATCAAATTAAATCACAACAAAATGAACTCAAAAGTACTATGTGACGTTTAAACATTATATTATCGCTTTTGTTATTTGAAATTCGAAAATCTGAAATGCACTGTTGTGATTTGCAAGATGTTTGGAGTCTGATAAGAAAAACTTATTTTTTTTGTGAATGGTAACTAACCCTTATTAATAGTAATTTTACACTTATGAATCATAATATGACTTTTATAAATAGGTAATCATGCAAAAGAATAGTATCCTCACCTATGAATTCATAAATAAAATTTAGGTTTTTAATAAGTGATAATATGACCATACTAAAAGTATTAGAATTTTTAAAAGTCATAAATAAAGAGTTAAAATTAAATAATTAATTTAAAAGAAAAAAAATTCTCATAAAATGTGTTTATAAATTAACATTTTTATGTATTCTGTTTTTAAGATAATTTTATAAGACATTATGTAATTTTGGAAATCATTATAAAATCAGTCATAGTTTTAAAATCTATATTTTTCAAGTAAAATATGATTTTAATTAAAAATTAAATTAATCATGCATAAAAAATTATGTTTTGAAAATTTCATTTCATTTTTTTATTCTACACGTTAAAAAATGGTTACAGTTAATTTTTTAGATTTTTCTAAAATACATGAATTTTTGATGAATAGTTAAATACAATAATTTACCATAGATATATACATTATAATATTAATGGAATATTACTAGAATCATGGATGATGTAAGCCAACTTAGTTAGAATTCATAGGAACTCATTACTATTTTTTGTCATTGAAACATCACTATTTCATGTCTTACAGAAAAATAATAAACCAATGATTAAACTATTAAGAAAACCCTCATCCCATCAATTAGAAAAAACCACACTCCCCTTTTCTCATCACTCCCCTCATACCTTGATCAAACTCTAAATTCTTCCCAAATCTCTCCCCATTCACACCCCACTACTATAAGTCCTTGGTCTCTTAAGAAGAAAAAATCCTCTCCCTTTAAGAGGATCTCAAGTAAGATTAATTCAAAAGGTAAATTCCTCTTTTATTTTCATTTTTATTTGTTATCTATTTTTTCTTAACATCTTCTCATTAAAATGGTATGAAAACTCCAACAATATAATGTTACTATAATTTTCGTATGATAATGGGATAATTCATTATAATTTCTCTTTTTCCATCATTTTATATGAATGAAATGAAAACACCGTCTGAGATGTGTTAATTTATCACATTAATGGAAGATGGGTTATCAATTTCTATTACAATATCAAATTATTGTCTAGAATTTTTTTATGGATGAACCAGACTATTAAAAATTTATTTCATCTTATGTGATGTTTTTGAATCCCTTATCACACAAAATTTATAATAATAATACAATAGAAATTAATTTTGAGAAAAATCACCAAATTAATCTAAGAGATTATCATTAATGTTATTATATAATGATTCAACTGCACTATAAATAAGAAAATTCAATTTTATAACCATTTATTTTTCTATATGTTCATTATTTTCATATAACATCAATTTTGGACAACCATTTTTATCCTACATGTTTATTTGAGCATGAATATAAGTGCACTGATCATTAAAACCAAAGAAGAATATGCTCACAAACAAAGATATTGAACCTCTAAACTTATCTAAAAAGGACATGAATGAACTTAATAAGGTTATATTAAATAAATAAAATGTATTGGAGGTTATATAATTATTAATTAATGAACCTTATTTGATTATTCAAGTCATTATGATAAGGAAAAGAACACAATCAAGCTTAAGGTAAGGGATCCTCTCTTTCTCACATATATTCAAGAATATCCCCTACATTATGTTCTTTTATGAATAAATCCCACTTTAATGGTATATTTTCTAACCTTCCAAGTAATACCCTCTTGATTTATAAAAGATGAGAAACCCAATTTATCTCACATTAATACTTCTTATGTACACCCGATACCATACTGATATTTTGTAATGGATTCTTCCCAAATCTCCTTTATTCCTTCGGGTTGATCTATGTTTCTTTCTAATACTATGTAGTTATCTATTCTATTTATGTAAATATTATAAATTATAATATTTTGTCCAAACTCATGTATCAATATTCATTCATCATTCTCTATTGTCGATATACATGTTTTTAAATGATTCCCAAATCAATACGTCCCAATAAGTAATCTTGTTTTTAGGGAACTTCCAGAATATTTACCCAATTTAAAGTGCAATATAAAATATTTTTTAAGTCAACATTTTTTTATAAAACCACTTTTCATTATTATTAATATATTCTGGGATAACTTCTGGTTTTTAAAAAAATATTATTCTTTCTGTTATTTTAAATGCTTGTTAGTGTTTTCCTTAAATCTTTACTAAAATGATTTGATTCTAAAAATTATAAAAATACTATTATCACATGTCGTCACTTATTTTTGACATCACATTCCATGATAAAATATTTTTTTAACTTATGAATTTCCATGTATGATCTAATTCATTTCATTCATGGAAACTTTTATGATAGATCGATTCATTATTATTTATAACATGATTATGATGCCCATTTCATTCCATGTGTGCCTTTATGTTTATGATTGTTTACGTATAATACTATATATGGAATGAATATTCATGAACATTTTAATATGGTAAATACAAGATAGTGCTTCAATGAAATGGGCAATTTTTAGTCACGTGAGAGGTTATGTGCAACGGTCTTGGCGGTTAACCTTGACTCGTGAGACCATATGAAACGGACTTGGTGGTTAACATGGACATGTGATCCTCTATGTGAAAGTACCCTTGAATCATGATAAATCCATAATTTATTTTGATTCCTCATTACTATGAATTAATTTTTTATATTATCCAATTTTTATGTGTTATAATTCCAAGTGTTTCATGCCATTTATTTTCATTATGCCATTCATCCTAACCCATGTGTTAAAGTTTTATTACTATGATTTTTTTATTGCTAGGATTTTAGCTCATCCCTTCATTAATGTGATACACAAGGTACCCTTTAACTCTGTGATCCTTGGGTACCAAGCTACATTGATCCATCCTCTATTTTTTCTTTCTACCAATCTGTTTTTCAGAAGAAATTTGGATCCTCCTGGAAAGTTGATCCATGATTATGAGGATTTGTCACTAATGAACACCATGAATGGGGGAGGGGAATTACACAAACTTATGAAGAATGATCATTGGAATTTCTTCCATGTCATATTTGATTTGTTCTCATTAGAAATAAAAATTATGAGGATAAACTAATCTCTTGATAATCCTGTAATAATAACTAATCCCACAACAATGATCGAATGATAGATCAATCTATTTGTTGATAGACCCACGTTCATCGTGGTAATAAAGAACAATGAAATTAAATAATAAATCAAATGGAATACAATTGATATGGATCATTTTGTATCAAGGATTTATTTCTACTAGAAATCCTTCTAGAATGATCTTCAAGTAACCATTTATTTTATTTTATAAAATGTACAAAATCATTTTTTACTATTGATTCATATCGGCCGATGCTAGGCCTTAGCTAAGAAAAAAACTACATTACAAACACAAAGGTGGTTTCAAATATCCAATCTGAGTAACCATTCATGATTTTTTAATATTTTAATATTATATAATATTATTAAATTATTTTATTTACTATTACATCTTTGTTGACTTTTTCTTCATATGTTCTGTGCCAACGAAATTTATGTCTCACCTAGGGTAAAGCCACCATTATGAGTTCAATGGTTCCCTCATATTTCTGATCTGAGAAGATATTAAAATTTTTTAGTAATGTTATGCACTTTTGTTATTGAAAACATAACATTTTCAGAAATTTTTTTCTGGAAGACTGGCCATCAAAATCGCATGTCGTCTCAGTGCCTGGTCTTAGAATTTTCCAAAACAAAATTCTAAAAATAATATAAACCAAGAAATAACTATTAATTATAAAACGGTTTATGTGGTAGGAATTTATATCATGTAAAATTAATGATATAATACCAAATAATATGACCAATGTTCTAAATATACCCAACTGACATTAAAAAATTATAGAGAATGATCATAACTCAATAAAAAAATTTGTGTTAAAAATATTCATTACTAATGCTAAAATAAATGAATCATTAGTCACTTGAATAAGGGTATATTATGTATAAATTAATTAGCATTAAATAAAAATATTTTCAAAAAATTATATCTATAGTTTTTGAATAAACTATACAGATGAATCGTGGTGGAAAAATCAATTATGCCTTAAGGAATCATAATTGATTATATGGAAACCCTTATCTATTTATTAAAAAATTAATCATAACCACATGAATGGGTGTGATTTTAATTAAACTTAAAAGCCATGAATAATATATAATTCATGATGTGATATATCAAATTGTAATTATATAAAAAAAGTAAATGAAAATAGGTTCTTAACACCAATCATTTCTCATAGAGTGGAAATTGATATGAGAATCAATACCTATGGTCCTAAATTCCACACATGTAACTTACCCTTTTGTTTCACAATCATGAATATATTATTTACATAACATATAAACATAATTATATCCATAATAATTTATATACATAATAAATCATCATTGCCTATATGAATCCAATTGATCATCTACATTGGGTGTTTATAACATTGATCATTCGAAGTAATTTCATAACAGTAGTGTCTATGTGCATTCTTCTTAGTAAATTAACAATTGATAAATAATTAATATTACTAATGGGGATGTTTTTTAATTATTTATGATTTTTAACTTATGATTATGTGTGTTTTAGTCATTATCCATAAATATGAAATCGATAACATGAATTATTCATTGAATCCTGAGGGTGGGATTTAATTAGTGTACTAAATATTGATATAACACCTTCAAAACCAAATATGAATTATTTAAATTATTTTATAATATTATAGTTGAAATTTTATTCTCATGTTTAGTTAGTATAAAACATAGATTGTTGTTCAATTAGGTTGTGAAACAAACCCACTCATGAACATACCCTAATTTAATACAAGATTATATGGTCATTTTTTGTAATATAATTATAAAAGAAGCATAATGTAATTATTCCGTTTCTATTAGTGCAATATATCTTAATTTTAAGTAATTATAATAATATCTAATGGATATGATAACATTAAACAGTAATAAGAAATGTTTTTACGAAAATAATTTTTATTTAAAGCGATTAAATTAGCGATGATCATTTTTTGTTCATATAATTAATATGTTAATAAAATTTCCAAAACAAAAAACCTAATTATATCATAAACATAAAATTTTTTCTTTAATACAATCATTATATCCTTCATTTTTAGGGTGTAAAAGAAAATGAATTATGTAACATCTTGTAGGCGGTGATCCAAACAATGCACGAATGACCATATTTTATCCCATCAAATATTCTATAAGAATAAAAAATTATAATAAAAGTAATATAGAAACAAAAAAGTATATAAATGAAAAAAATATAATTATATTACTATTTATATAAAAAACATTAATTATGATAATTAATAGGAAGGTATAATTAGTTGATAATACTCACAATAGAGACATGAATTTACCTTGGAACTCCAATTTAAAATTAAAGAATATATGCTAAATAATGGTTATTGAATGATTTATAACATGGTAAAATGTTATAGAAGGAGAAATTCAGAAGATTATCATGGATAAATCTGAATTATATGTTTATCCTTATGTGTAGGATGTGTTATACTTTTACAAGGGAAGGGAAAGATTATATTGAGAGGATCAATTACATTTTCAATAATGTGTAATTATTATTCCACATTCAAAAGATCCAAAATTGATGTAATAGGTGTTTGTAGTAAGTTTAGTTTGAAAATCACCTCAACCATGAATTTTGGAGACAATATTTAGTGCTTTTGGTATTTCTATGATTTTAAAACTTACTAAATATTTTTTAACATTGTATTAAATTTATGAACATAGTAAGTATTCAAAATGATTAATAATGTGAATAATACATAACATGATACAGATTAATTGAAATTGGGAAATAAATTTTTCAACTAAATTTTCAAAAGTAAAGAAAGGTTAATTTTAAGGAAAACACACCTAAGAGCATAGAAAGTGTGTTTATAAAAGTAATGGTCTAATATTTAAATTTATATATATAGTTAAATTAAGATATATATTAATTTTAAGTATATAAAATGATTTATTTTTTATTATATAAAATTAATTAGTCATTCATGGAAATATTGCACCAAATATCCCTTCAAAATGACTAATTCAAAGAATAAATAGATAATAGATTTTTAATAAACTATCATAATAATTTTGTAAAAAACATATTGTGCATATGATTTCAAATCCAAAAGAATAAATTAAAATGATTAATTATATTATTCAGAGAAATATTATATTATATAATTTTTTTATCCATGGTGATATTCATTAATAATGATAAAATAAATAAAATTATAATTTCTACAAAAAATTTATTATTAATTAAAAATCAATAATTTTAGGAAAACCAAGAATTTCATCCTTAGTGGAATTTTTTTTTCTGAATCAAAATTTGATTTATAGTTATTCAAATTAAAATTCTAATATTTATTCATTCAATTATTGATTTAAAACATAATATAATAAATTATAAAAAACACTTTTTCTTGGAAAATGAAATTTTCAAATACTATCTTTTATTATTATTATTTCATAGAACTTATGTGTAACGCCCCAACCCCAGTTACCCAGAGTCGAAACATTATTACATAATATTGGCATGATCACAAAAGATCAAGTCTCGAAGTACCGATTAGTTTAGTAGCCTTGGAAACAATAGATATATTCATAAGTCTTTCATTACATCATAAAGTGAACAAAACAACATCTCTTATTCATATCCCCTCATACTATCCATGCAGGTCATTCATAAAATACTTCTTCACATCCTGTGAAAAATTAAAACATTGAAAGGGGTGAGCTCAGATGCTCAGTAAGGATAACAGTATAGTGGAAACTTTCATAAATAAACATAAATATTTAAGGCAATGTATAACTAAAACAAAAGACTTTTAAAATTGAACTCCAGCATAATATGGCAAAGATAAAATGAAATAATTCTATTTACTTATTCACATGGATATTCTAATAGTCTAATAATCACATGAAATATCAATAACTACTTTCATATTGATGGAATGAATAATGTTAGACTATCATAACCACATAGTCAAGGCATAATTCCATGACTACAAATAATATTTTTTCAAGGGCTTGTGCCAAGACACTAGTTTATCTTATGAGACCTACTGATGCATCGAGGAGCTATAGCAGGCTCCACCCATCACTCACTAAGTCCAATTCATCCCTTATATTAAAAGGTTTAAACATATCACAAAAAATTCCCAAGAACCATAACATAATCGTATCACATAAAACATGCATAAAGGAAACATAACATTTCCACATTTCAATCACAAGACATCATTACAATATATTGATATAATCAAAATATTATCAAAACCATTTTCAATACCAAAATAAAAAAAAATTAAAACATGGTATTTATTTTTCATTTAAAAAATGTTATGGATTTTAGAGGAAGCTGAAACTCAAATAATGGTCACGGCGGTGGAGAAGTCGATCTTTGGTACTTGAGTCAAAAATAATCTTCTAATAATTACAAGTTGTTTATGTGGTAAAATATCCATTATCTCCAGAATTATATTCCTGATGTAGATATCATATATATAATATATATCCGGTATATACATACATTTATAATATTACATAACATTTAGAGGTAAGAAATGAAATGCACCATTCATGGAGACGGTAAACCGTACATACGCATGAACGCTACATTCATTTATATTTCCTATTTAATGGAATTAAATCAAAATTATATAATGGTATATTATAATTCTAGTATAATATCATATATAATATCATTAAATCCATCCTTTATATGTCCCCAATATGGCATTAACGATTCAAATCACTTTGATGGGGCGGTAGTCCGCACTTCTTAAAATGGAATTATCGCGTTTACCCGTAATGGAAATCATAAAGGTATTCCATAAATGAAAAATATAGAAGCATAATGAAAATAAAAACATAATATATATCATATATAAATATAGTTACATCTTAATGTCCACCATGAGAGGTGTTAATAGAAGATTAAATAATCATCGTTTCATGAGGCAGTAACTCGCCACCCACAGAAATAGTATGTTCTTTAACTATTAGATGGAGGTGTGTGTAAGTGTAGTTAGAATAATTTACATAAAAAAATACATAAATATTTATGATACTGATTTTTTACAAAAGAAAATAATAAAAAGAGTTTAGGGGTTGTAGATGTTAAATAAAATAAAACAAGTTAAGAGAAATCGTTACCTTTAGTTTGGGTAACTCCCTTTGGTTTGAACTAGAAGGACTCTTGAATAGATTTTTTCCTAAGTTGAGGCTTATAGGATAAAGGGAGGAAAGTTGAGAGGGTATATGGGCAGAGGTTGGAAGAGATAAATGGATTGGAAGGTGAAAATAAGGTGGTAGAGGTGGGGTCCTTTTATAAGAGGAGAGGTGGGGCTCTTTTGGAAATGATTGAAATGTTACTTTATTATGAAATGATTTTCAAATTTTAAAGGTCACACAATGATATATTTAGAGGATAAGGTGATAAGTGTTCAAAATACACCCATCCAATAGGCTTTAGACAAGTGTAAGTCTTATATTTTAACATATCTTTTCATTTTATCTAGATCATTCATTAATGAGGTAATCACTACATCACCATGGTGTCATAAATAAATTTATTTATTTAATGTCTAATAATTATAAAAAAAATAACCTGATGTAGGAAATATTTTTATATTTTAAATGACTATTTATATTCTAATATATAATTTATGTAGACAAAATTAAAATAGTTTTACTTAGGTGTTATATACTTTTGTTATATTTTTTTTCTTTAAAAAATAAAATGATAAAATGTCACTATGACACAAAAATGATTCCATGGGGTCCCTAAGTTGGCACAAGGCATACCCTGGTCTTCCATGACATAAAAAATATCCTTAGGACACATTTTGGGGTCATTTTATATTATTATGATATTATTTTATTACCCTTGACTACCCGATTACTAATTAATCATGATAATTAAAGATAATTGTCGTTGTTACTATTCATAATGTCCAAAAACAAAAGAGTCCTAATAAAATAGTTTGTACCTTCTAATTAAGAATATGGAATCCATTTTACCAAATTCTAAACATAGAAATTGCAGTAATTAATTTAAAAATAATTCCCGTTGTCAAAGCCAAAGACGGGTTTTTTAGAAGTAAAATTTATCAAAAGATTGACTTGTTTTTACATCCAATTGAAAAGTGAAATTACATCCAATGAACAAAATTATATTAAGTGATAAAAAAATAATTCAATTATACTTTAAAACCAATTAAAATTACAATATTACTATATAAATAAATTGGATGAAAAGGCAGTTTTGAATTTAAATACAACATTTTTCACTATTCATGAAAAATGAACATTATCAGAAAAATACAAAAAATTCACCGTATGATATATTTGATATTAAAAATTCAAAAATGATGTCCATTTTACCAAATTAAAAACATATAATTTTCATAAATAAATTATATAGTTAATTCCTGTTGTACAAACAAATAATATGTTTTTAAGAAACAATATATATCAAAAGATTGACAATTGTTTATGTCCAATTTCAAAGTGAAATTAATTATAATGAACACCATTAGAATAAATGGTAAAAATATATTATAATTATACATTAAAACCACTCAATAATATAATTTATCACTATAAATTATTTTTATTAAAAAAGTTGTTTTTAACTATTTTTGACTATTCTTCGAAAATTGGAAGTTCTCAGAAAAATACCAAAAATTCAACATAGACTAATTTTGATATTCCTAATCCAAAAATGAAGTCAATTTTGAAATATAAAATTTATATAATTTCAAAAAGTGGCTATTACTATTCATAACAGCTACTTTGATTGGTCACGGTGTGTTAGAATCTCGAACTTGCGTACAATGCAATCTATTGCATTATTGAAAGAGAAGCGTATCATGGAAGCTTGGGGTCTTACATTCTCCACTCCTTAAATAAATTGCGTCCTCACAATTTGAAAATGTTCTTCAAAAATAAGAGGTTGAAAATAGAAAATACCTTTCTGGAAAACCCATATCGGAAATAGGGTTAATAAAAATATAACTTTAAAAGAATGAAAGAGAAGTACAAAGGTCACCCGAGATAGAACATACTAGGATTATATGAAAACATGGATATGGAGGAGAAAAAAACCATCAAGTTCTGATGGAGAGTTGTAGAAAACAAGATTAGGATAAAGTTAACTACAAGAAAATCACAAACTTGTGATTGGTTCAACGGTCTTTGATTCCCCAGTAGGAAAAGATAACCGACAATGTTTTTGTTTCAAGTTACCTTTAATAAAGTTGAAGAAATTATTTATGAGATTTACTAAGAACGTAAGGAAATATACTTACTTGTCAATTAGTGATTCATTCCTTACTAAATTTTTACAACAAACCCTTCTTTCACTCCAAAAGGTAATAGAACTCAAAAATATTCTATTTTTCCTAACCGTATAGGGTTACAAAAATAAATTTATAATTCATATATGAGAACTAAAAAAACTACATTATACAATTTAGGGACTTCACGTAGTCTAGTGGTAGGCGATAAATCCCAATCGCACTATGGTTATGGGTTCGATTCCCACAGCTTTGTCCGACATGACGGGTTTCACACGGTCTATGTGTTGTCCTTTTTATAAATATACAAAAGTAACCTTAACAACATTATCCAATGTAAAATATAATCCATTCCCACCATTATACTTATCCAAAATACTTCTGTCCAAACTCCCTCTAAAAGGTCTCTAAATTCCAAAATCAATTGTAACATCAGATTCCCCAAACAAAGTGAAGTTTCTCATATTGTCACATACTAAAAATCTGATTACCTTCATCATATTCAAACCTTAATGAAAACAAAAAGTACTTAAGTACAATCCTTATATATATCACATTATTCTTATAACCATAATATAGTCCTTGAGTCCAAAAACACAAATACAATAATTATTCAACATCATCTGTAGTAACAGCATAAGCTCGGCCTTTCTCCCTTGGTATTTTCTAAGGTACGTTTCCTTGGTACTTAGGGAATTCATTTGCTAAATGCTCCATTTACCTATAATTATAGAATTAAACATTGACAACCTCTTTCTTTCCCTTACAATCACAAGTCTTGTGACCTTTTTCTCCACATTTGTAACAAACTCCCATTCTTTTTAGGCAAGTACCGGTGTGTTTCTTACCACATTTATCACATAATGGAAAATCCTTCTTTCCCTTTTTCCCGTTATCTGTCTCTTTCTCCACCGTTCTCTTCTTCTCTTGCTTTAATTTGTTGTCATAAGACTTAGAGAATTATTTTTCTTCCTTGATAGCACACGAGACAATATCTTCGTACGATGAGAAGGATTGTGATACTAATGCTCGATAGAGAAACAATTTTAATCCATCAAAGAAATGATCGATCTTACTTCTTGGGTTATGTATATAATCTTTTGCATGCCTCGCTAACCATGTAAAGTTAGCTTCATACTTCGCAACATTCTCATCCTCCTTTTGTCTCAGACTCAGAAATTACCTTTCCATATCTGCTCGATGGTCACGAGGAAAGTATTTTTATAAGAAAATCTCTTTTAACTCCCTATATTCCATATTTTATACTTCATCATATTTGTTTGTGTTTTGAATCAATGACTACCATTGATCAGCATCTCCAGTGAGGCGGTAAACTGCCATGATAACCTTTTCCCTTTCACTACTCCCCAAGGCATGGGATATTTTCTCTAATGAATTTATCCATTAATAATATACTAAGGGATTTTTACTCTCATTGAATGTTGGTGGTTATTTCCTCATGAAGCAATCTAACACTGATCCTCCACGTTGTGGATCAAGGTGCTTCATACGAGTAAGGATATTATTCATAACCTGAGTGAGTTGTCCCAGTATGGTGTTAAGCTGATCAGCACCAGTTTTATCACCAGCTCCACTATAATTATCTTGAGTAGGGGGACGATCCCTACATGAAGTGTGTGCATTGATATAGTTTCCATTGATTCTACTAGGCACCATTTATAAACAATGGAATAAACTAGATCATTTCATGAACCAAAATACATAATTCCATACTTGTAAAACACCTAACATAAATTGATCTATTTATGGATATAATCCATAACCATAAAAAAAAATGTTTTTTAAGGATGTAAATACTCATAAACCCATCATAATGGTTTGTAAAGAAAATGAGAATTATCATAAGCATATCCCCCAGGAGTGTCGTAACCAAGAGTGCAGCAAAGCCTGTTGTCGTGCACCAGTTTCCGTTCGAGTCTAGACCAAAGCGGTGTTTTCTGGTTTTACCCCTAGTTACATCTATGCCAGAGCCTCCTCTACCTCGCCTTATCCAGACACAAATGTATTTCTTGGAAAACTCACAAAATATCTATAATACCAAAATTCTATGAAGTTCTTCTATACTAATCCTCAAAGTCTATCTTAGGGCTATGTGCTCTAATCAAAGTTTATCTAAATCTAGCTTCCATGGTTAGTACTAAACTTCTTCTAATACAAACTGTAAAACCCCAACCCCAGTTACCCAAAGTCGGTGCATTATTACATAATATTGGAATGATCACAAAATATCCAGTCTCGAGAGACTGATTAGTTTAGTATCCCTGGAAACACTAGATATATTCATAAGTCTTACATTACATCATAAAGTAAAAAAAACTACAAAAAAATTTGTATTAATATCCCCTCATAATATCCCTACAGGACATTCATAAAATACTTGTTCACATCCTAGGAAAAATTAAAACATTTAAAGGGGTGAGATCAGATGCTCAGTAAGGATAACAATATAGCGGAAACTTTCATAAATAAACATAAACATTTAAGTCAATGTATAACTAAAACAAAAGCCTTTTAAACATGAACTCCAACATAATATGGAAATGATAAAATTAAATAATGCCATTTACTTATTCACATGGATATTCTACTAGTCGAATAATCACATGAAATATCAATAATCACTTTCATATTGATGGAATTCATAATGCCAGACAATCATAACAACATAGTCAAGGCCTTGTGCCAAGACTACAAATAAGATTTTGTCAAGGCCTTGTGCCAAGACACTAGTATGTCTCACGAGACCTACTGATGCATCGAGGATCTATAGAGGGATCCACCCATAACTTACTAATTCCAATGAATTCCTTATATGAAAAGGTTTAAACATATCATAAACAATTCCCAAGAACTATAACATAATCGTATCATATAAAACATGCATAATGGAAACATATCATTTCCACATTTCAATCACAAGATATCAATAAAACACATTGATATAATAAAAGGAATTATCAAAACCATTTTCAATACCAAAATAAAATAAAAGTAAATCATGGTATTTATTTTTCATTTAAAAAAAGTAATGGCTTATACAGGAAGTTGAAACTCAAATAATGGTCATGGCGGCAGAGAAGTCGATACTTGGTACTTGAGTCAAAAATAAACTTCTTATAATTACAAGTTGTTTATGTGGTAAAATATCCATTATCTCCAGAATTATATTCATGATGTAGATATCATATATATAATTTATATCTAGTATATACATGAATTTATAATATTACATAACATTTAGAGGTAAGAAATGAAATGCACCGTTCATGGAGACGGTAAGCCGTACGTACGCATGAATGCTACTATCATTCCTATTTCCTATTTAATGGAATGAAATCATAATGATATAAAGGTATATTATAATTCTAGTATAATATCATATATAATATCATTAACTCCATCATTTATACATCACATATGGCATTAACGGTTCAAATCACATTGAGGGGAGGTAGTCCGCACTTCCTAAAATGAAATTATCACGTTTACCCATAATAGAAATTATAATGTTATGCCATAAATGAAAAATAAAGAAGAATACGGAAAACATAAACACAATATATATCATATATAAATATAGTGACATCTTAATGGACACTATGAGAGGTGTTAAGAGAAGATTGAACAATCATCGTTTCATGAGGCAGTAATTCGCCACCCACAGAAACAATATGTTCTTTAACCATTAGATGGTGGTGTGTGTAAGTGTAGTCCAAATAATTCTCATAAAAACATCAAAGTATATTTAAGATACTGGTGTTGTTATAAAATAAAATAATAAAAAGAGTTTAGGGGTTGTAGAAGTAAAATAAAATAAAATAAGTTAAGAGATATTATTACCTTTAGTTTGGGTAACTCCATTTGGTTTGAACCAAAAGGACTATTGAAGAGCTTTCTGCCTAAGGTAAGGCTTCTAGGATGAAGGGAGGAATGTTGAGAGGGTATTTGGGTAGAGGTTGTTAGAGACAAATGGCTTTGAGGGTGTGAATATGGTGGTAGAGATGGGGGACTTTTATAATAGGAGAGGATGGACTCTTTTAGAAAGATTGAAATTTTACATTATTATGAAATGATTTTCGGATTTTAAATGTCCCAAAAAGATATATTTTGAGGTTAAGGTGATAATAATTAGAAATAAACCCATCCAATAGTATTTAGACAAGTGAAAGTATTATATGTTACCTTATCTTTTCATTTTATTTAAATCATTCATTAATGAGGTAATCACTGCATCTTCATGGTGTCCTAAATAAATTTATTTATTTAATGTCTAAACATTATAAAAAAATTAAAATAATGTAGGAAATATTTTTATATTTTAAATGACTATTTATTTTCTAAGATATAATTTATGTATAAAAAATTTAAATTGTTTTACTTTGGTGCTACATACTTTTGTTATATTTTCCTTTCTTTAAAAAATAAAATGATTAAACATCACTATCACACAAAAGTGATTCCATGGGGTCCCTAAGATGGAACAAGGAATACCATGGTCGACCATTACACAACTAATATCATTAGGATAAATGTTGGGGTAATTTTATATTATTATGATATTATTTCATTACTCTTAACTACCCAATTAATAATTAATCATGATAATTAACGATAATTACCGTCGTTACAATTCATAATGTCCAAAAACAGAAGAGTATTAATTATATAATTTGGAAATTATGATTCCAAATATGGAATCCATTTTACCAAATTATAAACATAGATATTTCATTAATTAATTTAAAAATAATTCCCGTTTTCAAAACCAAAGACGTGTTTTTAAGAAGTAAAATCTTTCAAAAGATTGACTAGTTTTTACATCCAATTGAAAAGTGAAATTACTTCCAATGAACAAAAATTGTATTAAGTGATAAAAAATAATTCAATTATACTTTAAAACAAATTAAAACGAAAATCTAACTATATAAATAAATTGGATGAAAAGGCAGTTTTGAATTAAAATACAACATTTTTCACTATTCATGAAAAATGAACATTATCACAAAAATACCAAAAATTCACCCTATGATATATTCGATATTACAAATTAAAAAATGATTTCCATTTAACCAAATTAAAAACATATATGTTTCATAAATAAATTATATTGTCAATTCCCGTTGTACATACAAATAGCGTGTTTTTAAGAAACAATATCTATCAAAAGATTGACAATTGTTTATGTCCAATTTCAAATTGAAATTAATTATAATGACCACCATTGGAATAAATGGTAAAAACATATTCTAATTATACTTTAAAATCACTCAATATTATAATTTATCACTATAAATTATTTTTATTAAAAAAGTTGTTTTTAACTTTTTTTTACTATTCATCAAAAATTTGAAGTTCTTAGAAAAATACAAAAAATTCAAATTAGGCTAATTTCGATATTAAGAATCCAAAAATGAAGTATATTTTGAAATATAAAATTTATATAATTTCAACAAGTGGGTATTATAATTGATAACGGCTCCTTTGATTGGTCGCGGAGTGTTAGAATCTCGAACTTGCGTACAATGCAAGCTATTGCATTATTGAAAGAGAAGCACATCGTGGAAGCTTGGGGTGTTAAATTATGAACTAAATTGGTGATAATATGATATTAATATCAAATAAAATTTCTCATCCTTAAATTTATGTCTATCTTAATTGATCTTCATATCCCGTTATAATGGAATTTTTTTTTAAATATTTTTCAGAAATTAATTGATCTAAATAGTTATTTTAAGAAAAATAATTGAATTTAACCCATATAAAATATAGCCTTTATTTTTATTATACTAATATTTGATATATAAAATTATAAAATTTATTCAATATAATTTGAAAAGTATATTTTAATGGTAATATTTTATAATTATAATTTCGGTAAATATATACCAGTTTCATTTTTTATTGTGGTTTTATTTGAAGAAAAAAATCAATCAAATAGTCTTATTTAAATATAATAATATATTAAAATCAGAAGGTTTTATATCTACCCATAAAATAAATTTCATCCATATAATTTTAATTATTAATCATTGAATAATGTAGGTGAGGGTATTTTTAAGAAATTCATCATTCAATGTATAACCATTAATATAACATCTCTCTTAATCTATTAAGTTATTTAATGTTACATACCCTTGTTTAAACAATAAAAATAATTCCTATAATCACATATCATTGTATGTATACACCATTAACATATATTATACATACAATACATTTCCTAAAAACCATTTAGATCTCCAAGACATTAGTTCATGAAAAGATAATATATTCCATCAAAACCTAACTCATATCATCGAATACTTTTTTATAATTTAAAAAATTATCTAAAATAATAATAATTTGATAAAAATATTCATGGATATTTTTTTATTAAATTGTTAATTGTATCCATTTATTTCAATATTATTTGACTATATTTTTTCAAAATCAATCTAAAATTTATTACCTCACCATCATGAATATATTAAAGGTAATAGTTACCCATCCCACATTCATGTTATATCCAATATTTATTCAAAAAAATATATACTTTCTATAAAAAAAAGTTTTAAATGTTATAGAGTACATTTAATAGATTTTTTCTTGCCCATAATGTGGAATGACAATTGAATAATCTGTAGATAATTCATGTAATCCAATCAACTTCTAGAATATACCAGAATATCATTGATAAATGAAGAACACTAATGAAAATAGCATGGAGATTGAAGATTAATATCCTACATATATATCAACCAATCAAACATTTATAAGAAAAATTATGAAACAACCCCAACTCCAATAACTCAAAATTGGATGATTCTTTATTACATTGTCGTTGATAAAAGTTGTTAAATCCCAAATTTAAAATTAGTTTAATAGTATTGGAGATCATGATACATACAAGACAACCATTTTACATATGTGATATGATATAGAACAAATGAATTTACAAAATTCTACATCCTTGAGCACATTCAATTATTTTTTATTCATATCCTGTTAAATGAAAACCAAATAAGGTTGGGATAATATTCCTTATAAGGGTTTCACATAATAGAAGCTATCATGAGTAAATAATTCAAAATCAATATGAAGAGGTAAATAATTGAATCATATAACGTTTAATAATAAATCTAATAATGAAATGGGTCAATGGATAATATTAATGAAGTAATCTCATGGTTAGTAATAAAAAATTCGCAATAAAAGAAATGATTTATATTTTACTTCATGGTCTTATATATCATGATATCTATATTCTGAAGACCTTTCACTAAGAATATTTAAATCTATTGGTGAAAACAATTTTATTTTGTTCAACAGAGTTTTCTCATGACGAATATGGATACAAAGAGTGTATATATAATTTCATGACCTAAAAAATACTAAATTTCCAAATCAATCATCATATATCAAATGTACAATTTAATTCATGACCAATATGTCTTATCTATAAATATCTATATTAAGAAAAGAATACAAATTTAACAATATTTACCCAATCAATCAAATAACATTCTATGTAAAACACAATATGAAAAAATGTTATATAGTGTGAACAATTAGAATATATATGATAAAGAATTAGAATATTTAAGTAAAATTTAAAATACAATAATCATATTAAATATAAAAATAATATTTCATAAATAATTTTTAATTTTAAAACCATTAAAACACATAGGTGTAGCTAATCTATATAAAATTGTTATGGTGGCGGGAAAGTCCATTGTCGATGTATAAAATAAAGAAACATTCATTTTTATTTTTTCATAGAAATTAAATAACATCCTTCAATAAGAAACTATAAAGATTCCATTAAATCCCATATTAGAATTAATTTTTTTTTAAAATTACTATAGTAAATCATTTGACTAAATAAATTGTATTTTGAAAATAAATCTTGAAATTCATGGACATGGAAGTAAAATATATCTGATTAAAATATAAATAAATTTAATTATTATTTAAAAATATTATATTATTTATTCATTTTAAAATGATAGTAAATGAATCGATAAAATATGGAAAATCCCATAAATATGTAATATAGTAATATTTATGGATTTCATAACAGTCATATTATAGGATACCATTAACAAAACATCAAACCTATAAAATGATATTATAAATAAAATTTTTACCTTTTTGGAAACATTATAATTGTAAAACACATAAATAAATCTCTTCAAATGAAACAATAATAATAATTAATAAATTCTTATTAATGTAAAATATATCAATTGGGATGTACATAAATAACATAAATTGGGTTATGTGTATAATAAAAAATATTTATCAATGTAATTGAAATTTAGATGAAATTTTATACCAGACTCTTCCATTTTGATTAATTTCATTTAACCCCCAATATAATGGTTAATAGAATTTTATTAATAAATTATATAACCATATTCATATTAATAATATCATATATGTTTCAATTATAACATCTTATATCTATTTCATTAATAAATTTTTATTATAATCAATATTATAGTTGTCAACTAATTCATTTTCTCATGCATGTTTTATAACAGATATTCTAGTTCATGGAAATAGGATACATATAAAAAATATAAAAAATTATAATTAAAAAAATTAGCTATTATTTAAATTTTAATATTAATAATTCATTTTCTCATGCATGTTTTATAATAGATGTTCTAGTTCATGGAAATAGGATACATATAAAAAATATAATTAATTATAATTAAAAAAATTAGATATTATTTAAATTTTAATAATTATTATTGAGTGTTGGACATGGAAAATGAATCATATCGCATCATAGACATGGTAGGTCGTACATATGCATGAATGAAAATATCATTACCATAATGGGAGAAATGGTATGGATGTGAATGATATATTAATTTTAAAGAATCAATATAATTTCATCTATATAAAACATATTCATATTTACATCCTTATGATTATCATTGTGAGTTAGTGATGGAATAAAAGTAACATTGGTTCATGAGGAGGTAGTCCTTCATACAAATGAGAAATGGTTCTTCCCATTTGATGGAGGAGTTGGAAAAATATTATTCAACAAATATAATTAAATTTCATTATTAGTTATATAATGGTGTTTTTATATTTTAATTTTTATTACATTATTTATTATGATAAATGAATAAATAGAAAGACATATTATCATGCAGATGATTACATTCACTTAGAGAAAACCATATTGGGTCATTTATTATGGAACATATGATTGTAATTTTGAAAAAAAACCTCTAGAATGTATCTAAGGATTATAGATATAGATTTTGGACGGTTATTGTTGTCACAAATGGCATGATATATGTGAATAAGTGAGGGGAGTGGTTACCTTTTATAACTTAAGAGGAGTGACATTTTTGTAATTTCCCAAAACTATTTAATAATAGGAACTCATTGTCAAATAAATTTCCTAAAAAATTTATAAACAAGGCTATGGTGTGATTATATGGTCAAGACCCAATAATAAATCTAAAATGAAACATATTTCTTACATTTTATTTTATCCACCTTCAATGTCACTCATTTTATTCATTTTAGTTTTCCCACGGTGACTAGTTTTTTACATTGGTAATTTATCAATTAAGCATAAAATAAAATGATCCTAACTAGATAATCTTGATATATTAATTCTAAATATTAAATAAAATTTATCAGATAATATATATATATATATATTAAAATGAGTTTTTTTACCAGTTCATGTAACACACAAAACCTCATTTTATCTTCAATTTTGGTAATAAAATCTTTATGTTTTTTCAATTCATTATTTACAAAAATAAAGTGTAAATTTTTACCAAATATTAATTATTATTATTATTATTTGAAATATGGAATAAATTATTTTGAAATTCAATTCACATAAGTGGAATAACATAATTTAAAACTTAACCCACAATCATGATAGATTTTTTTTTAAAAAAATGTAATTTTCTTGAATATGATGATATTATATTTATCATACCAATAATAATAATAACAATATATATTTAAATTCATATATATAGAAATATAATTTATAAATTTAATTCTAATATATATCATAAATGATAATGTTTGTTAATTGATATTGGAATATAGTATGGATTAAATACATTTTAAGAAAATATCAATTTTCTATAAAAATCCCCTTTTATATCCAAATGATATTATCACTGTTTCAATTTAATTTATAGCAAATAAATTTTATAAATAATTATATTTTCTCACATTATTATATTTTAAATTAATAATAGTAAAATAATATTTTTTCAATTATTCGTAAAAGATTTTAATAAGGGAAAAGTTTGAAAATTAATTTTAATATTATTTTGAACAATATTTAAATCCAAAATAATCCAATTAAATTATATTTTTTGAGTAATGAAATATTTAAATTAGAATTATATTATATATTTAACAAAATTAAATGTCTACTTACTATAATTGAGCATCTTGTATTACATCTCTCATAAAAAATCATCCTCAAAAGTTTACTAGATAAAACATTGTAATAAAATGTGGGTGGTTCTATATAATAAAAATCTATAGATTCTATGTTTATTCCAAAATATTATTAATTATAAAATGTTACATTAAAATATTAATTTTACTATTCCTAAACATTTTCTCTCTAGTATCAAAAATCTGGATTCCCTCTTTATAGTAAGATAGATCATCTTCAAATTAATTTTCCTCATAAGTTAGAAAATGTGTCGAGTCTGGAATATGTTTACATATCAATTAAATATAGAACATAACACATACTATAAATTAGATTAGTGTAATTTTAATAAGGCAATCCATATTTCAAATTCTTTTGATAATTTCATAATTTTTTATCCCCATAAGGCTCAGTTTTCCATAATTGTAGTACCTTATGATACCCTTCCATAGAGTAACTTTGAAGAAAAACTGATACATGACCTAAAAATATAATTACATTATTTTGTTTTTTGTATTAAATTTTCTATTCAATTATATGATTTAATTTTACTCTAAATAGAATATACCTTTTTTGTTTTCTCCAAAACATGTTCTGGACCAAAAATATTTCTTTCCAGAACATCATCCAATCATGTTTGAGTATGACATATCTTTCCATAAAGTCCATCATACCATCTGATTGAATTCATTAATAGTATCTAATATAATATAAAAAATATATCAAATATTGGGAAAAATTCATATTTAAAAAATTTCACGTTTATTTACAAACATTGACAAATTAATTTTTAATGTAACAACTAGTTAAAAATGTTTATTTACCAATGATTAAATGAGGGCAACATTTCCATAAAAACATTATATCAATATTTTTATATACAAAATATATTTAAATGGTAATAATACATGAAAATCCAAAAATAACTAAAGGAGAACATAATATTCCATGTCTAAAGGATATGATCTATATAATTTCCCTATATTGAAAATTATCAATAGAAATCCCAAAAGGAATTGAAATTGTAATGTAATCCCCTTACCTCTATTGTTGTATTAGTTCACACGTGTTCAAATACCCTTTATTATAAATATATTTTATATTCAAATATATTAAATAAATATATTCATATAAAACATAAAATATATCATTCCTTTTTAATTTTCAATTTTTTCTTTTTATTAAACATAATTCAATAAAATGGGAATCCATGTAGAAATTAGACACTTCTCCAAATAAGATTTAGTTCAATAGTTCTAGTAGATGATCCATGGTTGTAATTTATTTACAAAATAATAATTATTATGAAATAATAATAAAATTTATTCATCATATAATTTTTTCTAATTACTCAAATAGAGAGGCGATGAAAAATAAATTTCATCACTTCATGGAGACAGTCTTCCATAGGTTAGCACGAGTGACGTTTCAACATTCCAATGGTGGTAACAAAATAACGATAAAAAATAAATAAAATTTATAGGATAAATATAATATTATATTAATAACATATATTCATTAAATATATTCTTATTAACAACCATGTAAATAATATATGAAAAATTAATCGAATCACTTCACGGATGCAGTAGCCCACACATATGTAGAAGCAACAATTAAATTTTACAAAGGATAAAATATTAAAAAGGTAGTAATGAAATTATAGATAAAAATGTAAAATTAAATATTAAATAACATATATAAACTATAAATAGACAATTATAATAAACCATGAATTATAGTGACTAAATATGAATCATATCACTACATGGAAGTAGTAGTCCATGTGTATGCATGAGTCATAACTGCATTCCCATTCAATTGATCAATGGAATAAAATGGTCACTAAATTATCATAATAAATTTTCTATATATTTATTATAATAAAATCATCCTATTTTTGTTGATACATAATGTTAATATATGGTGTTAAAAGATATAAAATTGAATGTACTCGGTTAAGATTTATAACTCTTTTTTTCAAATCCTCATTTGGTATACACCATTATTCTTGATATATTTTTATTCTGATCAATCCAAGTACTCTAGAAAATGAGGAGAGATGTTGGTAAGGTTTTTTTCAATTATTTTATTGCCTAAAAGGATAATTAACAATGATACAATTTTTAGAAATGCTACCCTTTTATATTAGAGGGAAATGACAGACATAGAATTTTCTAAAGACTAAAATATATTAATATCATACACAATCATGTTGAAATAAATTAAAAAAAATCAAAATTTAAAAATGGTAATATTTAAATACTATGGAAAATTATTATTAAATTATTTTTGTTGGGATACCCTAACACTTAGTATTACCCCCCAATAATTGTTTTTATCACTAACCATAGACAAAAAATTTTCTTATTTTATCAATTCATTTAAACATATTTTTAAAATTATATATTAATAATACCTAATATAAAAAAAAATAATGGAATCTATTTTACAAGTTTAAATTTCTATAATTGGTATAAATTCATTTTAAAATATGTGGATAAAATAGAAAAAAATGTTTTTAGTTAAATGAATTTTTTAGAATTAGATAGATTTTACCTTCATTCTTTTCCATGTAAAAACAGTAATTTGAATATTAAATTTTTTTATTGAATATATAACCGTCAAATTTAATTTTAATAATACAAAAATATTAATTAATTTAATTTATTATGTTAGAAACACAGTTTCCCCTTAATGCTGCTCTTTAGAAAAAATTTCTCTTTTTTACCTTTAAATTTATTTATTTTAATTTATAACCATCTAAAAATTATTAAATTAATTTTCTGAATATGTAAAAAATAAATTTTTATTAATTTCATTACTAATATTCATTTCAACCAATCGAAAATCTACATGATAACTATCACATTAAAATATATTTTTTAATCCCATATAAATGTTTTTAATACATAGTGTTTCATGTAAAGAAATCTATCAATGAAATAAATTTCATTTAAAAAAATTTCATAGATTGTCGAGGTGTTATATTGGGTGTATAAAATAATTCATAGAGGTGGTTTTGATTTAACTATAGAACCTAGAGAAAAATTATATGGATCTTTAGGTTATACATTAATTTTAATAAACTAAATAATGGTTGAGATGGGAAAATGATTATGTTATCGGAGGCCCGAGGATGGTTGATACTCTAGGTACACATCTATTTATCATACTATACCTGGGTATCAGTATTATATGTGGTGTTAATTCTTTTTATTTTGTCTTTTATTTTTATGTGTTTGAAATATAAATCTACATCAAGGATGTGTTAAATTTAAATTGAAAACTCTTTTTATTGTATGGTTAGTGAAACTAAATAATAATTCCTTATTTGGGTGGTATTTTAAGATAAAAGTGGGCCAATCATTTATTTGGGACTCAAGTTATAGTTTTTATCCAAAAGACGAAATATTATTCCATGTGTAATATATCAGGGGTTGTGGGATAATTATATGGTAAGGTTGAGTCACACAAACTACTAAGCCTCAACTATGGGGAATCACTATATAACAAGATAGAGAATTGTCTGTGTTAGTATATAAGGATGGATCATTTCCAATATTTTTACACAAAATAATGGAAACAGTACTATATCTCGCATCTTTATTAGAAAAACATGTAGTGAATTTTCAATAGTTCATTTTTATAAATGGATCAGTCATCAAAATGTACTTAAAGACACAATGACATTGGTCAAAATAGGTATGGTTGATCGGGGTCTTAGACCTTATGATTGACAATAGATTTTTTTGTTTTATTTATTTTATGTAGTTTATTTATTTATTCAAGCATGTCACATGAAAATATAAGTATATTTAATATATTCAATGGATATATATTGTGGAACACTATTATTTTATGTAGTCACACCCTTCCCAGGCTTCCATTTTACATTGTTACTAGAGAAGGATCTCACTTTGTTGCAGGAACATGTTCAATGTGGGACCATGTTTTTCATAATCTTATATGATATATTAGATTCTATAGGATTCTTTATTGTGAGGATTTGAATTATGAGTATGGAATCATTTGTATTTTATTTATTTTTTCATTCTATATTTGTGATTGGTCCAGTTGATGATCTAAATTATTTTCATGAATTTTAGGATTATATTTGCCTTGGAACATTTCCTCTACTTTTCTATTATTGTACACTAATGTTTATTGATTTTATATGACACAAAGATATTTAATTTTTGATAGTGCAATAATATTTTATAGTATAATATCACCTTATTATCTCCTTAGATCACTGCTATTTCATGAACCATCCCAGAGACGACCATGTCGTGACTACCCCATGGTCGCCTCCAATATGTCAGGGGCTAGTGACTGGCATCGAGTTGGAATATCACACAAATGGGAGGTGTTAGACAAGGGTTCTCTTACACATGAACACATCTCCCAGCCAAAAATGCTGAAATGTAAAATCACTATGTAAACAATGCATGCAAACCACTATATTCCACAACCAGAGTACAACAATAATAGTATTGAAAATTAAACATGGACAAATACTATCCCAGTACAAAGAGTCTGGAACACATGTCCAACCTGAATGTATAGTTAGTAGGACTATTTTATGAAACCTGCATGAAAAGACCTCAGTTATCCGAGTCTCACTAAGTACCAACTGGCCCAGGTCCACCTAGGTCTCTATCAAAAAGTTGATCATCTTCACAACACACGACTAGTGTTGGAAAATCTCGTGCAGGGGTGACTATAACAATATTCAGCACGACACCCTGAAACCAAAAAGAAACACAACAAATGTATGTATACTCATCTCAACATATCTATAAGTCTTCAACATATTTAACAAAAATATCATGATATACTCAAGAGAGAGACTACGCCATCGGGTGGTCATAACCAACTACCAGCCAAAAGATTATCCTCAAATCATGCTCATTCAAGAGAGCATACACCTTGAGACAGGATAACATCAGAGACACTCAACAAAGAGATCATGAAAATTTGGCCATGTATAATGAGAATGCATTGGTCCTAGAATATTAGGACACATAAAGAGGGGTTGACGCCATGAAATGACCGGGGGACACCATGGATCATGACCATAACTGATTGGAAGATAGCACATACCCAATCTAGATCCACCCGCTATGTAGGGGATCATGCCTAGACACACTAGGGGAAACCATGTGTTGTACTAATGTGTCCCTATAGATGAAGGATCAGCGCCTTGCTCTAGAAGGTTATGCGATTCCACAGACGACACTAGAGGTGATAGAGGATCACACTCTCGTCTCAGGGGGGGATACTATAATATATCTGAGACTCGGCCTCTGGTGGGGATTATAATCTATTTATGTAGATGTAATTACACACGTCAGCCTTAGGGAATAGACCATGGGAATTCACTGAACCTATACAATTCAAAATTTCTAATAAGAAGAGCCTCAAACAAAATAATTGTAGAACATGAAATGTCTCTTTATGTCTCGCACTGCTCGTGTATGTGTATACAAAAATCTAGAAGAACATGATCGGTTCTGGGTCTACCCAAATAGGCTAAAACGTAATTCCATTTATATTACACTTCAGAATGTATTAGATTTTCAAACTGATCTCAGCATTATGATAATTTTGGGAAAACACTCAAAATATACTATTCACATGCCCCAAATGGACACCGATTGAAAAATTTACATTTCACCAAATAACACATGAAATTTTTTTAGTGGGGCACACATATTGACCTAGAAATAAAATACATGCATCATAAAATTGATATCGTTATAGGGAAAACACATAGGATTGATGATCATTTGTCAAAATCTGACTATTGGTGAAAAAGTCATATTTCACCACAATACACCTGAACCGAGCATTGTGGTGCCGAACCTTGATCTCGATTTAAATACCAAAAAATTTTCATTAAAAATTAGAATTAACATTAGGGTCATAGTTTCATAGATGTTTCATCATTCTGAAACTGTAGGAAGGAGTTCTGTTGGATATAAACTCCCACAATAAGAATAATTTTATTACTATTGAGTGTTTTATTGACCCACGACATGAGTCTAAAAAATATCTACAATCGGTCTTAAGATGAACTTATTAATTCCATGATCATGATTTCACTGAAGAAATGTAAATTTGATATCTAAATTAAATGTAATAACTGATAATATATTATTTAAAAATTAATAATAATAATGATTGATTATTATTATTAATATTGTAAAATCCGATTCAAGGGAGATGTCATGCTCTCCTCCAATTCTCCATTCACGTTACACATTCCCCACCCACCATTAATGTGTAGTGTCTCTATTACTATATTATTTCATTATTATTATCATATTTATTATTTGATAATAAATCCATCTACATCCAACAATCAAAGAGCACCCCTTCTCTTTATTAAGGGTGGCGACCAATTTTTTCATCCTCTTTACTATTATTTTTAAAAAATAGAAAATATCCCATGATATTATTATTAAAAATAATAATTAACATTACAAATTATTATTATTAAAATTAATAATAAATTCCACATGTTATTATTATTGAAAATAACAGTTAAAGGAACCACCGTCCACAGCTGGTCAAAAATCCAATTCTGGCTGTTCTTTGGAAGAAAACCATCCACATAAATCCATATCAACAACATGTCTTCAATCACACCTCCCATGAACATGGTGTTTGATCATGATGAATCTATGGAGATATATGCTCAATCGATATAGAAAACCATTGATACCTGATCCCAGATCGGGTTCTCTTCCTCATCGTCATGCCTCTATTACGTCTAAAAAAATGCAGATCCAAATTTGTGACTGTGATATGTTATGTCAAAGAATGAACACTCAATGATTGGTACTCTCATATATCATCAAATCAGTGGTCAAAATAATGTCACTAAAGAATGAATATGTAATGGAGATAGACAATAATTAATCACAAACATGAGTGATGGACTTTTAACATGGTTTGTGTTGGCCTTGATTAGTTGTCATAGAACGAAAAATAATGAGAAAACATTAAAGTAAAGAGATATTTTTTGCAATACCATTAGAAGATATAAAAATTAACCAAGTCAAATGATTAATCCAAAAATTAATTTTTTAGGATATTATTTCACAATCTTCACGGGTAATGAAAAATTGGGATAAAGACACAAAAAACATCCTACCGAGAGTATTTTTGATCTATCATTGACAAATAATGGTTTTGTTTCCACCTTTGATGAGATCCTCCAACTCTGCTGGCATGGTGATCCATAATCCGATCATTCTCTATTAACATCTTCTATGATCATTCCCCTCGAACAATATCTATGTCTCTAGGGTTAATCATCCAACCCTATGACATATTATTTATCCATAAACCTATAGGGGAAATAGGATGTTGTACTGAAGGAAAATAAAATATTTTGTTATGTTATTTTATCTATTTCGTGCCCCTGAAATATTTTTCATAAATGACTTGCACCGACCAATGTAAGGTTTCACCTATGGAAAAACCACATTAAAAACTCAAAGGCTGTCTCAAATTCCCAATCTGACTCCCCATTCATGAGTTAATAAGAATTATAAATAAAATAAATTTATTTAATAATTTTATTAATGGTTATGTCCTTGGTAAATTTTTCTATAGCTGACCTGCACTGATAAAATTTAGGTATTAACCTAGTGTAAATATGGTATTATGTACTCAATTGGGACCTCATATATCTAATTGGAGAACCTATCAAAGATTAATTCAACTTTTTTTTGAAAAACATGCATGCAATAAAATAATTTTAATATTTCTTGAACAATTGTTCTAGGAACACCGATCCTTGGAATCACATGTTCTCTATATGCATGGTATCGATATCAAGCATCATAATATATAGAAATACTACATGGAAAATATAAGTTTTCAAATTCTCCCAAAAATTGGGATTTACGTTCCAAAAAGCCTAAACAAAGGCTACAAAAAAATAAATGTGGGTACTAAGCATGAATCTGATCCTCTTTCACCCATGTGATATCAGAAAGATTACTGTGTTTTCACCAGACCCACAATAAGGGAATTGATCACCCAAAAAATATAATCTCATTTCTATCCTCAATCTCTTCTAGCTACTCAACAGAGGTCGCTCCATCATCTTTTTCTTGCTCACTCTATTCGTTGACCTTCAAGGGGTCATGCACATAACTCATCAATTACGACTAGTGGAAGACATTGTGTACCTGATCTAAATGAGGTGGTGGAGATAAGTGGTACACCACCTTTCCAACTATATATTGTATCTTTAAAGGGATGATGAATCTAAAATATAGCTAGTCATCTTTAAGAAATCTCAGTAATACAAGTTGAGGTGAAACCTGAAAGGACATGTGGTCTATTTCTTCAAAACCTAAAGGCCTACATCACCTATCAACATAAGACTTATGAAATCTTTGGTCAGTATTCATCTACTCTTGGATGATACACTCCTTCTATGTAGTAGGTTTCACCAAATCTAAGTCCATGACTGATGTCTATCTAGGGTCAGTCCATCAAAGTGGTTACTAGTAGGGTTGCCCGTACAATGACTCGAATGGTTCCATACCATTGGTTTAATGGTAATAGTTGTTGAATGTAAACTCTACCAGTGGCATATGCACCTCCAAACTATTACCAATTCCTAATATGTAATAACACAAAATGTCCTCCAGAAATGAAATGGTCCGTTTAGTCTGTCTATATCCATTGTATCCTTATCATGTACTCACATTTAGAGATATCCTGATCTGTGGTCGACCATCAAAAAACATCACACCCCTTTCAACTGATCATAGATGTCATAAATCCAAGATAGTGTATTCTTATTATTCACAATCACATTGTTTAATAATCAGTAATCCACATATAACATTAATCTCTCATCTCCCTTCTTGGAAAACAAAATTGGGGCTGCCAAGGGTGAAAAACTAGGTCTAACAAAGCCCTTCCTCTATAATTCTTAAAACTATTCCCTCAACACAAAAAGATATACAAGAGACATATGATATATAGGCTTATATATCATGTCTTCTTAGGGTTATGAACAATGAAAAATTATACCTCTCTATGGGTAGGTATACCTAGAACATCGTCGGAAAATATGTCCTTATACTCTGCCACCACTATAGGAAACTGAGGACTCATATCATCCACTACACTGAGGGTGAGGCTAGTAATGTGATTATTAATCAGCTACTCCCTCTTATATGTGAGTCCATCCTACACTATTTGTGTTTCCTTTTCACCAACAAAGGACATCCTACTTCCATCAATGTGGAAACACCACACTCTACACCTAAAATAGTAAACCTGAGTATGAACTATGGATAAACAGTTTATATAAAAATGATTTCATAATGCCCAAATGATGCTACTAATTGATCCCAACTTAAGCACTATCCTCCAAGAGTTAGGTCACACTATTAGTACCAATTTTTGATCCTCGTGTATCCTCTATAAGGACTCTTGAATTTTTGAGGGTAAAGTCAACAGTTCAATAAAAATCTATGATTCTCGAGAAAAAATCGTTGAATGAAAGTACTAACTATCACCTATGTCCATAAAAACAGTAGATAATGTGGAAAAGCCAAAGAATTTTCCCCATATAATCTTTGTAGCCCTGGGGTTATAATCCTTCATCAACTACAGGTGGCCTTTTTCTTTCCCACATGTTCTCTAAGCCTAGCATTGACCACCTAGGGGTGGTGGTGGTAATATGTTGAACCTATAACCACCTCATGCTTCCCTGCATGCCCCTCTTCCACATCTTCCACCATGCAGACCACCTTACTACTATCTATGACTCTTCCTCATTAGTCCCATGACTGTATCCTGATCTTCTACACAACGAGTTGGGTAATCTCATGCTATATGACCCTGACCACCACATGAGTTACAACCTCTATCCCTTGGATTATTCGAGTCACCCTGTGTTCCTTGAGCAATTGTCCCTGAGTCCTAGGATCAGCCTCTGAATCACATGACCACCTTGTATCCCTATTAATTTCATCACAAACCTACTACCGAGGTGTCAGCTACTAGGTTCCCACTGTGACCTCCCACTACTAGTGTCCAATCTACCAAAAATCTCCACTTTTTGAGGTGGCTCAATTAACCCAACATAGAATAGAATGCTAAGGGATAAAAAAAATTCCTCGAAGTCCTTGTGTATGCCATTTTTGAAGGTCTGAGCACTGAATAAAATGTCTCATACCGTATCCAAGGAGCATCATGTATGATCAGAAAACTTCGATGAATACTCCACCATGGTCATACAACACTAATCTAGATGCAGAAGATCATATATGTGTACTGATCTCAATGTTTCTAGATAGAACACCTTCCTGAAGTGAAATTTTATGTACGTCTATGATATAATAGTCTCATCTGGTGATGAAGTCTCCAAGCTCTACCATCTTCCCACAGAGCCCTGAAGAAGGCCACAATAAGGACTTCCATATGGTCAGTAGGCATCCTGATATGGAAGAAAACATGGGGGACTACCTCTAGATAATAATCTACCATCTTAGGGGTCTAGATTACATTAAAACCTATGATTTTTCTACCTCTAAAACACATTTATCACACTCATCCTGTGTGCATCTTCATCTGGTTGTGTTTGTAGTAGCTTCTTCTCAATGGGTGGTGGTATAGTTTGTAAACTACCAGGATGTGCTATCTTCAGTATAATGATCTTTACAAATTCTTCTTCCCTAAGCGAATCATCCTCATGATCATGTAGTGGAATTGTGTATTGATGTCTATGTGGTGGCCTATTGAAAATTGAACAATAAGTTCCACATCTAATAAACAATATCTAAGAAGCGGAATCAAGAAGGACATGGATGAAAAAACCTTCCAATATAATGCTTGCACAATTATTTTTCCCTATAACCAGTGTTTTCAAATACTGTGTTGAAAAGCATATAATCAAAGTTCTGGTGTTTAGATAAGTCATACATTGCAAAAACAATAGATACCTTGTCCTTAAATCCAAACTCGAGGCACTTAACTCTTTTTACCCAAACCAATCTCATAGAGTCTTGGTCTTAAAGTATAAAAGACCAATTCAATACCACTATGTCATATCCCATCCTAGAGGGGATCGTGTCATGACTTATTGAAACTTTCCTCTAATAGGCCATGGGCTAGTCACTAGAACTGAGTAGGAATATCCCACAAATGGAAGGCATTAGCCTAAATCACAAGTATGCATGCACACATCTCCAATCCAGAAATGATGCATTGAAAAATTACCAAGTAATCAATTCATGAAAAAATCAATATCTCACAACCATAGTATGAAATTGAATGTACTAGAATGTAAAAAGGTCCAAATACATTCCCACCACAATGATTTTAGAACAAAAGTACAACCAGAATGTAAAGGTATGGTGTGTTCTATCTGAAATCCATGGGATCCCACCTCGGTATTTCCAATCTCATTAAGAACCACCAAGTCTTTGTTTACCTAGTACTCCATCAAAATTTCAATCATCTACACAAGACATGACACGTGTGGGAAAATATCATGTAGGGGTGTGTATAACAACACGTAATAGGACAACCCGAAACAACAATAAATTAAAAAAAGTTTAGTACATTCAGCCATAAAAAGGAATATTTTTACAACACATATAACAAGAATATCCTGGTATAATCAAGAAAGGAACCATGCCATCAGGTAGTGATGACCAAATACTAGACACTTGATCTTGTATGAAGTAGGCTCATTCTGGGAGAGCATACATCTCAAGGATTAATATCATTAGAGACACACAACTAAGATGTCTAGATCATTTGGGCCCCACCCATATAGAACAAATTTTTCAAGGAAGACTATGATACATAGAGAGGGGTTCACACCTAGAACTAACTAGGGGACCTCATGGATCATCTATAGAACTGACTGGGGGATACCACATACCCAATATGGATCAAACCACTACATATGGGATCACACCAAGACACACTAGGGGACTCCATAAACCCTACCGATATCCCCCTCTAGATGGTGGATCAGCACTTTTCAGAATGTGGTTACATAATTCCACAGAATCCACTAGGGGTGATAGAGAATCTTACTCTAGTCTCAGGGAAGGACATCATACACTATATGAGACTCAACCTCTATAGGGGATTTCAATCTAGTTTTGTGGATGTAATTCCAAACATCTTCCTTGAGTAAAGGTCCAGGGGAACAAAATCATCCCACACTAGCAAAAAATAGGAAAAAAGAACCTCAAAAACTATGATGAAAGAACACAACAAGTCTCATTATGTCTGGAACTACCCATTTTTGGGTCTAAAAAAATCATGATAAACACATGGAGATCCTCGTCCGCCAAATGGGGTAAAACTAAATTCAATATACATTTATCTTCAAAAGGTATTACATTTTAAAACTGATCACACTATTGTGATACTTGTAAAAAAACTATCGAAATAGACTATTCAGATGCCCCAAAAAAACACCATGTGAAAAGCCACATTTCGCCCTATAACGCATGAATAGTGATTCATGGGGACCATGAATCAATATAGAAATAAAATACATGGATCTTACCATTTCTATCCACACAAAAAAGTTCACAGGTTCGACTATTAATTTGTCCAAATCAGACTCCCCTTGAAAAATCCATATTTCACCACAATACGCCTGAACCAGACTTCATGGGGCATTTTCCTCAATCTTTATTTAGATACCAAGAATTGGCCCTTAAAACTATTGACTTAATTTTAGGGTCATAGTTTCATAGATGTTTTGTCATTCAGACACCGTATGAAGTAGTTATGTTGGCTAAAAAATCCTGCAATGACAATAATTTTATTATTATTGGGTGTTTTGTTGTCCTAAATCCTGGGTATAAAATAAATATCCAATATTAGTCTAATGATGACAGTATCAATTCCCTAATCATTATCCCAATGACAGATTGTAAATCTGATATCTTATTTAAAAGTTATAGATGATACACGATTCTTTATCCAAAATAATAATGTTGTCATATTATTATTATTATTATTATAAAATATTAATCACATGATATGATATGTGCTCCTCCCATTGTCTATTCAAGTTATACATGAACCACCCAAAAATACTTTGGTATATCTCTTTTTCTTTATTATTTCATTATTATTATTATCATATTTCTTATTTGACAATAAATCTTCAATCAACCCACATCGAGCAATCAGACTGCACCCGTCCTCTTCCTTAAGGGTGGCAACCCATTTTTTTAACCTCATTACAATTATTTGAAACCAATAATAAATATACCATTTAATTTTTATTAAAAATAGATATAAATATCTCATATTAATATTAATACAAATAATAATAAATGGCACATTTTATTATTATTAAAAATTATAATAACACAAACCAACTTTCATTTCAGATCTAAAATTAGATTCCATCCGTTAGTCTCCAGAAAACTATCAACATCAATATGTAGAAACAAAAATTCACCAGTCACGCCTCTCATTGTGCCTGACATTGAATCCAGATGATCCCTTGGGGAGATCTGCTCAATCCAGATCACAATCCATTGATACCTGGTCCCAAGTCGGGTTCTCGTCATCATCATCGTGCCTCAATCACATATCTAAAATACAAATCCAAACATGGGAATGTGATCCATTGTACCAAATAATGAACAAACAATGATCGATACTCTCAAATATCATCAAATCAAAGGTCATAAGAATTCCACTGAAGAATTAACATAGACTAGAGAGAGAAAACCATGAAACACCAACATGGGGAATAATCCTTATCTAATGTTCCTGTTGACCTTGAGTAGTTAACATTTGAAAAAATGAACTAATAATAGTACACTATGGAAATATCAATTCTAATACCACTAGAAAATAAAACAATTAAATATATCAAATGAACAATATACAAATTAATTTTTTAGGAAATTGATTCATGTTCATAATGAGTAATGAAAAATCGGGATAATGATAAAAAATCTACCTGGATTGGGATCAATCATTTTTTAGGAACATTTGTGTATTCATCGTTGATGAGACCCTCCAACTCTGCTAGAATGGCGATCCATTATCTAATCTATAGCTATTGTCATCCCCCAATAATGTTCACATTGAATGGAGTATAGGTTTCAATAATTTGGAGACCAATCCTAAGACAAATTCCTTATCTGCAAGCTTATTGAGAAAATAGGTCTTTTCTTTGAAGACAAAAAAATATTATTTAAATTAATTTTCTCTATTTCATGATGCCTAAAACACTTTCAAAACTGAACCACACTAACCAATGTTAGGTTTTACCTCGGGAAAGAACCACATTAAAAACTCAACTATGGTCTCATATTTCCAATATGAGTCTCCATTCATCAACTATTAGGATTTAAAAATAATAATATTATTTAATAATTTCATTTATGATTACATCCTTGGGAATTTTTTTCATATATGACCAACACTGATAACCATTTGGTATCTCTTAGGGTAAATTTTTCATTTTGAACTCAGTAGTGCCCTTGGATTTTACAATTTGGTATCCATGTAAGAGTGATCCTACTTTTTCGGGAATACAACTCAAGCACTATAAAAGTATCATACATGGATTTACTATATATTTTTATGGTCCCATTATACATAGATGGGAAGCTGTGTATATGTGTTTCCATCAAATATTTGGTTATGCATATTCTAGGGAAGGATGATCAATGGATATAGTGATGATATATTCCTTTCATCCAAGGGACTTGTGATTACCATAGTACGTAGATACATTCTTTCTAAGAAATTTAGATGAACCCCTTAGTGGGGTTATTAATTTTTTTGAGCTCCATAATATATTATTAACAACCTATATGGTGGATCCCCATGTATACTAGAATGGAATTCTATGTAACTGAGATGTGCTAATATGATTCTCTGTATATAGATTATCATAGTTTGATGTTTGTAGAATCTATATAATTGTATGATTCTTGAAGGGGTGGTAATTTTTTTGTAGATTTTATATAATATTAGCGCCTTATTGGATGAATATATGGAAAATGGTTCTTAATATAAGTTATAGTGTTGGCCTAGGAGTGGGAAACAGTTAGTGGGGAGAGATATCATTGTATATATATGTGAGATCCTAGAATATATGTGTTGGCATGAGAATACCAGTCATACATGAAATGGGAATAGAGGTGCTACCCATGAGTAAAGGATAATATGATTTATGAACTATGGATTTTGAGGTATTGACTAATGCCTATGGTATAACTCTATATAGTATAGAGATGACTATTTTTCTCAATAATGTTTCATAAGAATAGGTAACCCAATTGAGTGGTTAGCCTCGGTTTATGTTTTTCATTATTGATGGGAAGCTTAGGTTGGTGAAACTTGTATGAGATCAACGAAAATTTTATGTGACTCGGTACATGAGGTAGAAATTTTAATTCATTAGAATATATTAATCATAGAATAAAATTCAATGATGATAATTTTTGATTAATTTTGGTTTTCTAGGGAAGGATCGTGTGATTTCATAACCTCATTATAGTGTGATATGATGTAAAAGTAAGGTGATAACATGTGTGGATTCTTTTTCATTTTATTATACATAATATTGAAGGTAATACGATGTTTAATAATGTATTAGGATATAATATAAAATTTGAATGAGTGTTCCATATGGGATCTTGTTTGACTATACTGACATTCCTGGGAGAATGGTTAGTAGTTTAAGCAGTTGATCCTCAGTTTTTCGGAATGGAACTCATGATATTTTATTTTTGGTTTCATTGATAATTTAATATGAGAGTAAATATCTTTTATGATTCAATGATATTTTGGAAGTGTGTATGTTTATATATTATTCTTAACAAATTATAGATCAAGGGATGACCATGTGCGATCGAGTGATCGGTGGAATGTGGACATGACACTTGTGGGAATGGGTGCATGAGTTTTGAGGATGGTGATAAATTTCCCTATGTTGAAGAGGAGACATCAATATTTGTTTAGTTGTGCTGGTATCATCTAACCATGCCTTTTAAAATACATGTTTCTTATAGGATAAAATGATCATGGCTGGGATGGAGTGTCATGTGATTTTGATGATGAATTTGAGAAGGTTGTTCTCAAGGAGTGTTGTAAGGGATGTTTGATTTTGTGTTCACCATCATTCATTAGGATGTGTAACCATAATTTCTGTTTTTTTTATTTGAATTATAAATTATGATGTTCCTGTGAGTAGTAAAAAATTTCTATGTTATATTTCATAATATCAAACTGGTATAATTGGGATTGATCATTTCTATTCATATCGTGCAAGGACGGATAGAATGTGGGTCATAGTGATTAGGGTTTTGACATAGTTGACATATGATATGGAAACTAAAATGGTGTGAGAATATTATCAGTTATAGTTTATATGTCCCAATGCATGTAGGTTCATATTTTTGTAAGACCAATCAGTATAAATTTTTGATGGGAATTTTATGCTAATTTCATAGAAAATTTTGAATATTAATTCCTTCACCAAGATACATGGTGTTTGAAGATTTTATATAGAACTGGTATAAAATGAAGATTATTTGAGAGTGGATTAGGTATCTGGGTCATTGGTGTTTATGGTATTTTAGTATGGTGGTTTGGTCAAATTATGAATCAACCATGGAATCACACTAGTGTTTAGTTTGAGAATTGAGTTCATGTATTGAAATGATATCATGTTTAATTTGTGTGTAAAATTTAATGTAATATGGCACCTTGGGTAATGCATCATCGGTTGAAGATAATAGTTTTGAAGATTAAATATACAAAAGATATCTGACTATTGTTATCACATGTAATTGGATACGGTGAGCTAAAAACTATATTGGGTATTTCATTTGGGATACACCATGTTTTTGTGAGAATTGGATAGTGATTTTTCAAAGAATAAAAAATTTGTGTTTATGATTGGATGTTTAGAGAATATATATTTATTCATTTAATTATGAAACAAGGATTAATATTAATTTCAATTCAGAATTATTTTCAGAGTTCTAGTCTAGTGACATAAAAACTTCACTGTGCATTTTGGTGGATAACTAGAATGGTTTTCTGGTTAGGAAATTCTAATGTTATAATGCACCTAGATAGAATATTAGCTTCTATGGATGGTTCTAAATTCTTGGAAATATGATACACATGACAATAAATCATAGGGATAAACCATTGATATCATGGGATGGATGTGTTTCATGATGTTTCATCTCATTATTTAGAAATGAGTTTTTTCTATAGAATTGTTTTCTATGGTTTTAGTTCTAATTATTTAAACAGATCTATGGTGACATGTTTGGTGATCAAGGGTGGAATTAGGCAATTTTGATTCAAATTGATGACTATATTAGGTTGAGTGATATAGTTGGATAAACTCTAAGACCATTTAAGAATGATAATTATAATGGTATGGAGGTTGTAATATATCTATCCATATACGTGTTGAATTTCAATGGAAATTTTATACTTTGAATTGGTTGAGGGATCAAATTTGAATTTGGGATTTGAATGGGAAATACAAACATCTTAAAATTTTTATTTTTTGAGTAATTAGTGATTAAGAGTGTAAAATAAGTTTTGAAAAAAAATGTATGAATTGGGATGGGCTAGCTAGGCGACAAATTTTAAGGTGCTTATATGCATCTACCAGTCGATTGTAGGAATCTAGGTTTATAGGATGAAGTGGAAAACAAGTTATACATGGTGTAATTTTGAGTTGGAAAATTAAAAATTTACCCCTCATGTTTTTAAATTGGTGTGACCCTATTTCCTCACTGTTTTGGTGAACAGGGCCAACCCCCATACCTCCCTTATCCACCATCAAATATCATTATATAGGGTGATTTTGGGAATTTTATTGTAATTAGAAGTTAGTACATGTATGTTTTGTCCTCCCTCTCTCTAATCATACATTAATTTATTATTCAAATATATCCCGCTAGGGTTTGGATGTTGATTCCACCAGAATAAGGTGGAATCATCTGAGTATGATTGGCCTTCAACATTTTCAATGAAGAGTGAATCCTAGTATGCTTTCAACATGACTCCACATTATGTTTCGATAAGGTATGTTACCATAGTGTTTTTTCTATGATTTTGGTAATACATTTAATTCAATTGGGAAATTAGTAGGTGATATTTGTTCGGGATTTCACATACGTTAGTTTTTGAGACTATTGTAGACCACTTGGTTGGGGTTCGTTTAGGTTCTGGAAACATAATACTTCTCAGGGAAAATTTTGATGGTAATTCTAAATATGAATAAATTATATAAAAATTCTAATTATATATAGTTTATTATTTATGTTATTTGATATGTGGATAGAACTCAAGTGGATGAACAATATTGGTTAAGGTGTATATGGCCTTTGAAATCATAGGTGGAGTTACATTGAAGAGAATTGAAAAGGGAAAATCATCATCAATTGTGGTAGGAATACAAGGGACATATATAATGAACCATAATTTAAATAAATTGATATTAATTATAAATTGAATAATATTCATTAAAAAATTTAACTAATACAATACATGACCATATAGGTTTATTGTATTCAGAAACTAGGAAACATAAAAAAATAGTTCATCAGACATATTCATTGTCTCCCACTTATTTCATCATAACTAGACCTAGTTTTGACATATCTAACTTAATACCCTTCTTCATGACCATAGAAAAAAATCAATATTAAAGGGTGATCTTAGATGCTCAGTAAGGGTAAAAAAGTTTTATATTGTCCATATCATAATCATGAAACATAAGAACATAACATTTAAATTTTTTTCCTACACATGAATGATCGTGATATCATACCATGGGATAAATCAGAAAATATCCTAAAAGTCAATGAACATAATCCCAAAAGTTATAACATAAGATGTGGAATTTTTTCTCATAAAAATAAACATAGAAAATAATTTCATATTAGTCAACCTCATTTCTAAGATCATCATAGAGGACAAATCCCATTACTAAACCAAGCTTACACCTTATTCCATCCCTATACTACTATACTAAGATCATTTCTCATTATAGCCATGTCTATCTGATGAGATATAAATCATTACCCATTACATTGGAGGGTGATATAGGTACCACCCATTTCATAATGAAATCATTTTTACATGTTTCACAATAACATAAATCATTCATCATAACATAAGGAATAATATGGGTTTCTTTAAAAACTATAACATAGTCCATTTAAAAAAAAGGATCTCATATATTTAATTCCATCATAAGAAAAAAAAACCATAAGAAAAATAATTATATTAATAATGAAACATAACCATATTAAAAAATTACATTTTCCATGTAAAATTTTTTTGATATAAGACTTGAAATTAATTCTGTAGTAAAATATTTTTTATTCCTCAAAAATATTTTCTATTCTTTAAATGCAGCACAATATTAGAAGAAAAATATTTTTTGAAATTAAAAATAAATTTTTTTATATGAATCTTCATCAAAATAAGAATCATTGAAACATAAAAACCAATTTATTCCATTTATGTTTAAAAAAAATTCTCCTCATACTTATTCTGAAAAAGTCAAAAAGTACCTCGTATCGAAAATGAGAAAACATTTATTTCTTAACATTTAATAAAAATTTATTAATGGGTAAAATTTAAAGTAAAAAATTTTATAATAATAAAAATTATATTTTTGAACTAATAATTTGTAAGAACTTACATAAATGATAAATATACCCCAAGAAATTCTTACATATAACAATCTCAAAAAATAATGACATTGTGAAATTATCTCTTAACTTAGACCCGATTTCATTTTATGTATCAAAAAATCATATATAATGATTTAAATAATGTCATATACTTATTTCAGAATCCTATTAATTTTTATGATATCATATATGATCATATTATTAGATTTTTGTTAGTAACATTATTAGCCATCCATCAGGTGTTAACTTCATTATTTTCTTACGCATGTTTTATCGGATTGGTTCTTGTTCCTAGTATTAGGATATAGTTATATCATTTAAATAAATATATTAGTATAATATATATCAGATCTATTAATTACATTTAATATATAATCATGATTTAATAATGATTATGTATAATGAATTACATCGCATCGTTGAGACGATAGGTCGTACGTACGCACAAGCAACGATAGCATTCCCTTAATTATTTAATATTATTGATGTTGATGGTGTATATTTTTTATAATAAATATATAATAATAATAATAATATATAGTTTTTATTTCCATCATTATACCCATCTAGGTATGGTGGTGGTGATAACATGTTACACTACTGTGTGGGGATGGTAAGTCATACATACACATGCGTGGTGATTTATTTTTTTATATGATTGATAGAAGGTACAATATGGTTGCTTAATTACCATAATAAAATATAATTAAATAATTTATATTAGAGTTATTAATTTTTAAGGAAACAACTAATGAAGAGGATGTAGAAGAAGAATTTTTTTGAATGAATTATTATAGGATATTGCCTCTTCTTCGACTTTCTCCCTCTAAATATCCTCTTAAATCACTAGAGTCAGTCATAAAAAAAGACCCGAACCTCTATAATGTCACTAGGGAAGATAATAAATGAAATGGTCTAGCTACGGATAAGATTTAAGGCTCATTGTGATGTTAAGGGTTGATGGAGGAGGTGACCTTTTATAACTGAGGTGAGAGGCACTTTTGGGATCTTCAAAAATAATAATATTTAATAAAATAAAAACCCCTATAAAAACATCAAAAAAGTCGTAATATGTAATATAAGATGATATAGTGTTGTAATATCATCAACCAATTATGTTTATAAAAGTTTTTGTATCAATTTAAACATTATAATTTTAATTAACATTTAGTTATTCTATTTTATTTTTAAATACAGAAACAAATATTTCAATATTAAAATGTTTTCATATTTTTTTTGATGTAAACTAGACAATAAATAAACATTATTAAATTGTATACCATATAATAATTATTATATATATATATATAATTTTTTTTTATGTTTTTCTAATAATTTAATAAAACCTTATTTTGATAAACAATCAATTGTGTCAATTTTGACACTATTCAATGCATTGATTTGTAATAATATTAAAATAATAAATTAACATCAAACCAATTATATTATTATTTTAATAGTAATTTTCATATATAAAATTAATTATACATATTAATTAAACAAAATTAAATTTATTTTAATATTTTTAATAATATTTATTTAATATTTTCCTTGATAAAATAATTACTACAACAATTTTGTGTAATTGTTTAATATACTTATTTATTGAGTCAAACATAAAAATAAAATACTATAAAAGTTATAAATCTTATATATTTGATATGAAAAGATATAATTTTATATATTTTCAGTTGAATGCAATATTAAAAATGTAATACTTATTAAAACATGAATTTGAAATGTTAATTGTCACTTTAAATAATATAATATAAGTGTAATACTATCTTTTATAAGGCTCCAAATGGTCTGTAAGTCGACACTGGGATAGTTATGATAGATATATACTCCAAAAATATTATTTTTTCAAGTGTTTGGGTTTTTAATGGTTTTTAGAAATTTAATAATTTTTAGTTTATTGATTTCTCATCAAATAAATAATTTTTTCATCCTTAAATTATTGGTCTTTAATATAAGTATTTATTTCCTAAAAATTAAAAATAAATTATTAAGATAAAAAATAATTTTATCTTTGAAATTATTATTTTAATAGAATTTATCTTTTTTATAACTTTATATTAAATATGATAAAGTTATTAAAATTTCCGAAAGAAATATTTAACTTTTCTTTAAATAAAATAAATCAAGTGCCCTAATCTCATCTAAGTGGATTCTAAAGGACACCATTTATACCCAAAGATCATTTTGGTCAAAAAAAACCCATCCAATGTTATTAGTAAAAGTTTTTTAGTAATCTAATAATATTATTTCTACTATATTTTAGTCAATTTACCCTTTATCCGTATTAATTAAAATTACAGAATTTACTATTCATTATTCCCCAGAATAAAATTAAGCTATTTATATAATTTGGACTTATTTAATCCAAATATGGAATATATATTTCAAAATTAAAATCTTATAAGTTTCAATAATTTATTTAAAATTTCTCCCATTTTCAGAAAGATAGAATTGGTTTTAAAATTTAATACATTTCAAAAGATAGAAATGATTTTACATTTGAATTAAAAGTATAATTAAAGACAATGACATAAATTATATTTAATGATAATAATAAATTATATTTTTACATTTAAAAATTAAATACTATAATTTAACCATATAAATTATTTTGATGAAACAACTTATTTTCAAATTAATGTCAACTGTATTTTTACTATTCATCTAAAAATGAAAGTTATCAAAAAATATGAAAAATCTATCCAAAGTAAATTTTTATATCTCACATCCAATTAACATGTTTTATAATGTTATGTAAAAATGATTAATGTTTTAAAATATTAATTTAATAGGGCTTCACCATTAAAAGTTGTAAAATTACCATTTTGAAAAATAATGGTTTTTATACATCAAACACAGTTTATTAATACCCTATAAAAAAGTATATATTGGATGAATATCAAAAATATTTTATAAAATATATAAAAAAATATTTCATTAATTTAATTTACTAATTTTAAATTCCTAATGAAAAAATAAAATATATAATTGTTTTATATTTTTTATTCAAAACACATTTTCATAAGTTAGTTGTATTTATTCCCACTAACCTAAGGGCTAGGTTATAATGGCCATTTTATTCTAAGTGTGTCTCATGGTGTAACATCCCTAAATGATAAAGGGTTAAATGACTAAATGATATGACTCATGTCAACAAGGTGCACCTTCTTTGGTTCGTGACACATGGTTCATTTAAACACATTATTGCATGAAATTCATGCTATTGAAGAATGATAATTATTGAAATAAAACATTTTATAAAAACATCCGAGTGTTACATTCTACCCCCTTAAACTGAATTTTTTCACTCGAGATTCATCACATGGTTACAAATAGATGAAGATAACTCTACCTCATCAAATCCCAAAGTCCCTACGTAGGATCATAAAATTGAAAGTTCCATCATAAAACATTAACCAAGAGAGTAATCTAGTATCATTGTACTTTTTCGTTATGATCCATAACCTCTATCAGTTTTTATTCATAAGATTTCTCTTCTTGAAGCAGTAAAACATCTATGTTTAGAACTTCTGAATAATAAGGTATGTGATTTATTAGGTGAGATACATGGAAGACATCATGTACTTGAGATAGATTCGGTGGAACTTCAAATCAGTAACAAACCTTCCCAGCAAGAACCATGATTTCAAAATGACCAATATAGCTTGTGCTCCACTTTCCATTCTTCCCAAATGTCATTACTATCTTCCAGACAGATATTCATATGAACATCTTATCACCCACTTCAAACTCTTGGTCTATTCTTCAGTTTTCATCATAAATATTTTTTGACTATGAGCTACTCTTATGTTTTGTTGAATATATTTAACCTTTTCAATTATTTCATCAACAAGATAAGGTCCTTATTGATTTATTTCCCCAAATACATCCTAGAATGTTAGAGATCTATGCTTATTTATGTAGAGAGATTCATAAAGATCCATTTGAATATTGGATTGAAGTGTCACGACCCGTCCTCGGGGCCCATGCCGTGACTACCCCAAGCCTGCATTCCATAGGCCAGGGGCTAGCGACTAGCACCAAAGGCGTAAATCCCAATAAAAGGGAAGACATTGCCTTTAGATAAGTAAAGAAACACAACAGAGTATGAAAGCATAAGTAAACACTAAGTAAACACATTACAAAAGTAAATGCTGGAAGGGAAATGGGCCATTATACAAACCCAACTGAAAGTACAGTACAACTGAGGAAAGAAAGTACAACAACTGAAAAGTAAAGCAGCAATCACCAAGTCGTCCTCAGGAATTCCCACCTGAAGGGTGGGTACAGGTAGCCTCGTCGGCTCATCGGGTTCGTCCATCCGCTCCGTGTACGTCCCGCCTGATAGTCCACCACCGGGTACCGTCTCGCTCCACAAGCCTCAACCACGATCAGCACAGTCCATTGTCTGTAACCAAAACAACATAGTGCGGGCATAGCCCGTGCAGGGGTGAGTATACGATACTCAGTAGGGACCCCAAGACCCCGAAGGTCTCCCAGAATCCACAAAGGATAAACCACAATGGAAATATACAAACACAAGGTATCAACCAACTCTACTTAGGTATATGCCTATACATATACCTAAGTCATCATTTCCAGTTCGGATCCAACTCACAGGCCCAAGTACAACTCAGTCCACATAGGAAAGCACAACCAAATCCACACAAGAAAGCAAGTCAATCATATCGATGATAATGATTGAAAGGAAAGACTCACCTCACATAGGAATAATACTCATGAAGAGGGGTGGAGATGTTAGATGTTGCCTCTGAATCATCTCCCCTTCCGAACCCACATAGGATCCATGTACAGAATTCATCGCTGTCGAACCCACGTAGGATCCTAGTACATTAACCATCATTGCCGAACCCATGTAGGATCCATGTACAGTCTTCATCGCTGCTGAACCCACGAAGGATCCAAGTACAATCATCCTCGCTATTGATCCCACATAGGATCCAAGTACAGTCGTCATCGTCATCATAGTCACAACCAACTCTAGGGTACCCGCACACAACATACTCGATTCTGGGAGGGTCCTCTCCTCGAGTCAAAGGGGTGGATACAACAACCATCACAAATACCAGAGATGATGTATCCCAATGTTTTATCCCACGTCATAGGGGAAAACCCAGCAAAACGTGCCAGAGTCACGAAGAACAAGACGACCAAGCCATTTTCCAGAAGTACACAGTGTGTAGGTAAGCGATACACGCCGTGTCATCAGACAACGGGTACTGCCTGTGTGATACGTCCCGAGCCCCAGGGATAGTCATGTTGATAAGTAAATACACGGTGTGTACTATGGTTACATGCCGTGTCCAAACCTATAGGGTCAGTTCCATGTGTGTTGGCCATGTTTGGCCATGTGGTGGGGTACATGCCTATGTACTCCACCCCGTGTTCGTGTATTTTTTGAATACACACCGTGCCTCATGGTTGTATGGTTCTGCCTGTGGCTGTGTATCACCCAAATTACACGCCGAGCCTCGCGAATCCTCTTCTGCCATGGTGGTGGTAGTACACGCCGTGCCTCATGGCCGTGTGGTTTTTCCCGTGTCCATGTATCTCCCGGATTACACTTCGTGCCTCGCGATTCCTCTTGTGCCTTTCATTGAAGATAATACACGCCGTGCCTCGTGGCCATTTAATTTGGTCAATGTCCGTGTATTTCCCTTGAATACCCGCCATGTCCATCAAAGTCTCCTCTGTCAAACTGTGTGGAAAGTACACACCGTGTGACCATTTTCACACACTGTGTTTCACTTATTCTAATGTCCATTTCATCTACCGTTGAATGCTTGTACTAAACTATGTGAGCTTTGGATGTACACGCAGTGTATTCTGGAATTTTCTAGAAACGACGCATCTGGCCAGCACGCCTCCCGAGGCATCCGTCATTTGTTCTGATGATCTGTTTGCTACAAAACTCATGTTCTTAGGTCATCCCGATGTTCCGAGGCCGTTTTCGATGTTTTCAGGCCTCTAATCGGCTCTGAAAACTTGGCTTGATTCACCGCTCATGAACGGTTGGAGAACACCAAACAACAAGAACGATGGAGGAATCGGACCATGTTAGTTTGGTCTGGTTCCTTCCGCATTAGTTCGATAGAAAATGGTTTAGAGAGAACCAATAAAATGAAAGGGAAAACATCGTTGCTCATTCATAAACACACCCATACCTCAACAAATGATGATGAACGTCGGGGTTGCGGTTGATGGCGTCATGTGGTGAGGTTTCGTAGACGTCGATGAAGAGCGTCTGAGGAGGAAGCAACGTCTCCTCTTTTTATCCCGGTGAGAACAAAGCATGACGTCATTGGCAAATTCCTGCATCGTTGTTTCCTTCCTTTCCCCAGAGGAGGAAAATGAAGAAGAATCTGGGGTCGCTGAGTCAATGTTCTTCGTCGGAGTCTTGGCCTTTTTCAACGAAGAAGATGAAGTTCTTCAAGTCACAAGATCTCTCTCCCCTTTCTCTCAACACAACAATACCAACCAAAATAAAATAATTATCATCTTATTTTATTAATTTATTCCATGCATTTTAATTTTAAAATTCAAACACATAACTCTCTAAATTGATTAAGTGAGTTGGAAAGATTTAATGTGAGGAAAGATGGGAGAGGAGGAGTCACCCACATAATTACAAGGGGTTTAACAAGATTAAAGGGGGGAGTTAAGGGGTTAGGGAAAGTGAATGGTTGGGGATCATGCGGGCCCCACATCACATTTATCCTCACATTGGTAGTTAGGGTCCTAGTGGGTCCCACCCTAACTTCCCCATGTAGGATAAAACCACTTATGTTAGGAATAAAATTTGTACCACAAATTTTATTCAATTCATTATTAATCCCCAAATTTTAACAACTCCTCCCGAGAAAATGCACCTTTGGTAATGGTCCTCTTAATTAATTACCGGTGTTGCAGTTCCATTGGTGCCCTCAGATTTCAATTCTGAGAACCAGTTCAAAAGATAGAAAAACCCACTCGTTCGTTCCTTGAACGTACCCGAGCTAATCTACAGAAATAGATTCCGGGCACTCCGGGCCTCAGAATCAGGTTCCTTCAGAAACTACGTACTCGTAAAATCCCAAAGAATTTAAGAAAAAATATTTCCTTGAAATTTACGGGTCTTTACATTACTCCCACCTCATGGATTTACATCCCCGTAAAGCTACATCATAAACTACGGAAATAGATGAGGGTACTGTGCACGCATCTGAGCCTCCCGCTCCCATGTGCTCTCTTGGAGGTTCCCATGCTGCCAATGAATACGCACAAGATGAATCAACCATCTACATAGGACCCACCCCAGTAGATCCTCGATCTCCACCAGAACCTCTGCAAAGGTTGCCCCATCATCAATGTCCAGCTCCCCATGATCAATGATATGCGTCAGGTCATGCACGTTTCTCCTCAGCTGAGATACATGGAAGACGTCGTGCTTCCGGTGCAAATGAGGTGGAAGAGCCAGGTGATAAGCAAACTAGCCTATCCTACTGAGAACCTAGAATGGTCCAATGAAGCACGTAGATTACTTTCCAACCCAGCCAAATCTCTATAATCCACGTCGAGGTGAGATCCGTAAGAAAACATGGTCTCCATCCTCAAACTCTAGTGGTCTCCGCCTCCTATCAGCATCGGACTTCTGTCGGCTTTGAGCAGTCCTTATCCACTCCTGGATGATCTGAACCTTCTCCGTCGTGGCCTGGACCATCTCTGCTCCTACAAGTGATGACTCCCCACGGTCTGTCCAGCATAGAGGTGATCTTCAAGGTCGGTCGTACAATTCCTTGCATGGTGCCATCCCGATGGTGGATTGGTAGCTGTTGTTGTACACAAACTCCACCAAGGTTATGTGATCCTCCCAGCTATGAACAAAGTCAAGGAAACATGTATGGATCATTTCCTCGAGAGTCTGAATGGTCCTCTCAGTTTGGCCATCCGTCTGAGGGTGAAAGCTAGTGCTCAGGCGTAACTGCGTCCCAAATGCCTCCTGTAACCCCTTCCAAAGCCGGGAAGTAAAACGTGTGTCTCGATCGGAGAAGATGGACGATAGAACACCATGAATCCGTACGATATCCTAAACGTAGAGGCATCCCAATCTCTCCACTGAGCCCTGCTATCTGATAGGTAAGAAGTGGGCCGACTTGGTGAGTCAGTCGACAATCACCCAGATGGAGTCGTGTCCTCGAGAAGTACGTGGAAGTCCTGTCACGAAATCCATAGATATCCTATCCCACTTCCACTCCAGGACCTCTAAGGGATGTACCAAGCCTGCTGGTACCTGTTGCTCCATCACCTGCTGGCAGGTGAGGCAACGTGAAACGAACACTGCCATAACCTTCTTCATACGCAGCCACCGGTGTTGTCGTCTGAGGTCCTGGTAAATCTTCGCTACTCTAGGATGTACCGCTAGAGGGGAAAGTGTGAAACACTCTCAGCATGTCTTCCTATAAAATAGATAGTACCATGGTACGTCCTCTAAAAATTATGACATGCTCTCCTCAAATAGAAAATCCATCAGGTGCTTGCCCTGTGGAAATCTGAGCACGTCGCGTATCACAGTCAACGTCCCCACACCATGACTCCCTGACCCGCTGATGTAGTGGAGGAGTGACTGTGAGTGACTGTATAGAGGCCTCCCCATCTCAATCCATGAAGGATATCTGCAACGTGGCTAGCTGCTCTGTCACCTATCCAAGTAGATGAATGCTCGACCTTCTGCTGAGAGCATCAGCTACTAAGTTCTCCTTTCCAGGAGTATAGACTATCTCAATGTCATAGTACTGGAGGAACTCGAGCCATAACCGTTGTGTCGGGTTCAGGTCCTTCTACGAGAAGATGAACCTGAGACTCTGGTGGTCAGATTAAACTGTAAAGCGCTCTCCCATCAGATAGTACCACCACATATTCAGGGCGAAGACCACTGCTACTAACTCCAGGTCATGGGTAGCATAGTTCTGCTCGTGATGCCTCATCTTTCGTGATCCATAGGCGATCACTGGCCGCTCCTGCATCAGGAATCACTCGATTCTAGTCCCTGATGCATCACAGTAAACTACGTACCCTACTCCTTCCTCTGGTAGCCTCAAGATGGGTACACTGGTCAATCTCTCTCTCAACTCTTGGAAGCTCTACTGACATATAACTGACCACAAGAAGGGTTTACCCTTCTTTGTCAAAGCTGAAAGCGGTGCTGCCACTCTAGAGAAGTCTGGCACAAATCTCCGATAGTACCCAGCTAGACATAGGAAACTCCGCACCTCCGTCACTCTCTTGGGTGGCTCCCAAGCTAGCACTCCCTCGATCATTGCAGGATCCACCACAACTCCTGCCTCAAAGATGATGTTCCCCATGAAGTGGACCTCTCGAATCCATAATTGGCACTTAGAGAGCTTACCATAAAGTTGGTGATCTTGGAGTGTGTCAAGTACAACCCACAAGTGGTAGGCGTGCTCCTCCTGAGTATTCGAGTAAATCAATATGTGGTCGATGAAGACTACGAAAAATCGATCGAGGTAAGGCTGGAAGATCCTACTCATGAGACTCATGAACACTGCTGGAGCATTGGTTATGCCGAAAGGCATAACCACGAACTCATAGTGTCCACAACGACACATGAAAGCCATCTTCGTCACATCCTCATCTTGAACTTTGAGCTGATGATAGCCTGACCAGAGGTCTATCTTTGAGAACTAGTGTTCTCCCTTGAGCTGATCAAAGAGGTATTCAATCCTTGGATGTGGATACTTGTTCTTCACAGTCACCTGGTTTAGGCGACGGTAGTCGACACACAGTCACAAGCTCCCGTCCACCTTCTTGGCGATCAAAATCGGGGAAGCCCAGGGTGAAACACTGGGTTGGATGAATCCCTTTCCCTGTAAGTCCTCCAGTTGTACCCATAGCTCTCTAAGCTCAGCGGGAGCCATCTGATATGCTGGAGTAGATATCGGGTCTGTCCCAGGGTACATGTCAATATAAAAGTCTACCTCTCTGCGAGGAGGTAGTCCCGGAATGTCATCAGGAAAAACGTCCGCATACTCATCCACCACAATAGGAAAACTCGGACTCCGCACGTCAACTGATCCTAGGATGAGACTAGCCAACTGATGTGTGATCGGCTATCCTCTCCTCCGTGAGAGTCCATCCTGCACTGCTAAGGCTCCTATCTCACCAGTGAAGGTGAACCTGCTCCAATCGGTGCGGACACATCGCACCCTGCGCCTAATACAGTCGATCTGAGCATGACCCGTAGATAACCAATCCATGCCCAAGATGACGTTGTAAGGCCTCGAAGCCGCTACAAGAAGATCCCAGCTGAAGCTCTCACCTCCTAGAGTAAGCTTACACTGCCGGAACCAGTGCGTAATCATCGAGTCTACTCCCGTAGGAGTCTCTAGCTGTAAGGATCAAGCCAATGGCTCCGTCGGAATCTCCAAACTCCAAACAAGGGATGCAGCAATAAAATAATGACTCTATCCTGTGTCTATAAAAATAGTAGAAAGGGTGGAGTAGACACAAATAGTACCTCAAATCATCTCAGGTGCACCGTGGTCGTAGGCCTCCACTGCCTGAAGCTGAGCCTGCACCCGTCCTCCAGCTCCCTACGGTCGGGGTGGACCTCCTGGTGGTGGTGGTAGAGCCTCAAAGCGTCACCCGCCACCTGCTGCCCAACCAGCTCCTCTGCCTCGTCTTCCTTCTCCCTTAGGACAACCACGATCGAACCTCTGCCTCTGCCTGGGTGGTCCCTCAACCGTCTGCTGCTCCTCTGCATGACGGGTCCGGAAGTCACAAGCCATGTGGCCCAGCCCGCCACATGCATAGAACTGTCTGCCTATCATCTGATTGGATCTGCTATGTGTGCCCCACACCTCCGAACCAGTATCATGAGGTCGAACACCTGATCTTCTGGTCCAGTTGGACCTCTGCGACATCTGTATACTGCCGGCTGCAGAAGACTCTGCTACGTGCCACCCTGCAGTAGGTCTCGCTGCTGGTGAATTCTCAGCATGAAATCTCTCTACAAGAAGGGCTCTCTCCAGTACTCCTGCCTATGTCGGAATAATGGGGATCATCGATGCCCTGATCTCATGCCTCAGTCCCTGCTCGAAGGTCCAGGCCTGGAAGAATTGTTCACGTACCATATCTGTGGACTAGCGCGAGAGATCAGTGAACCTCGCCGAGTACTGGGCTACTGTCATGCTGCCCGGCCACAGATGTAGTAACTCCTGGATGCGCACAACACAGAGTGTGGCTAGAACGAACTCCGAGTGGAAATGTACCTCAAAGTCCGGCCAAAGAAGAGATGCCTCATCGTGCACCTAGAGCATGAGGCTCCACCATCTACCTGCTTCTGCGTACAGGAGAATCACCGCAAGGATCTCTATGAGGTCAGCTGGTGTCCCCACTAATATGAAAACTCAAACAAAAACTTCCATCTAGTCCTCGGCTGCCTAAGGATCCATCTCCCCGCAGAACCTGGGAGTCCTCTAATGCTGAAACTCGTGCAGCGCACTTAGGCGATGTGCACTCTCAGCTGCTGGGGCTGGTGGTATCGGTGGCTCAGCGGGTAGAGGTACCGCCGGTGCCTCCACTGTAATGGGGCCCTGCACTGAGGCCTCGTCTCTCGGTGGGCTGCCATATCACACAAAAATCTAAACCCTAGCTGCCTGCCGTCGTGGGGCCATCTTGAAAAGAAACTGGTGTGCCACAGTTAATAAAATATACCTATTGAGCTGACACAAAGTAATCAAAAATAATACTTTTGAAACACACATGCAATTAATGTTTTCGTGCATTGAGTCGGAAATCAGAAGTCAGGGTCCTGGTGTATGGATACGTCAGCCTCCGCACCAACACTAGACTCCTTGGACAGATAACCGCACTCAATACCCTGAACACTATTGCTTCACACAGAAGAAATTATCAGAGTCCTGATTTCTGTGGTAGAACCGACTCCTCTGATACTAATTTGTCACAACCCGTACTCAGGGCCCGTGCCGTGACTACCCCAAGCCCGCCTTCCATAGGCTAGGGGATGGAAACTAGAACCAAAGGCGTAAATCTCGATAAAAGGGAAGGAATTTCCTTTAGATAAGTAAAGAAACACAACAGAGTACACAAGTTGATGTAAACACTATGTAAACATAGTTTAAAAGAAAATCCTAGAATTAAAATGGGCCAGTATACAAACCCAACTGAATGTACAGTACAACTAAGGAAAGAAATTACAATAGCTGAAAAGTAAAGCAGAAACCACTAAGTCATCATCCAAAATTCCCGCCTGAAGGGTGGGTACAGATAGCCTTGTCGGCTCCTCGGTTCTGTCCGTCCGCTTCGTGTATGTCCCGCCTGATAGTCCACCTCCGGGTACCGTTCCGCTACACAAGCCTCAACCACGATCTGCGCTGTCTGTCGTCTGCAACCAACACAACGTAGTGCGGGCATAGCCCGTGCAGGGGTGAGTATACGATACTCAGTAGGGACCATGAGACCACGAATGTCTCCCAAAATCCACAAAGGATAAACCACAAAGGAAAGATACAAACATGAGGTATCAACCAACTCTACTTAGGTTTATTCCCATACATATACCTAAGTCATCTATTCGAGTTCGTCTCCAACTCACGAGCCCAAGTAAAACCCATTCCACATAAGAAAGCACAACCCAATCCACACAAGAAAGAAAGTCAATCATATCGATGATAATGATTGAAAGTAAAGACTCATCTCACACAGCAATACTATTCATGAAGAGGGGTGGAGATGTTTGATGTAGCCTCTGAATCATCTCCCCTGCCGAACCCACGTAGGATCCAAGTACATAAGTCATTGCTGCCGAACCCATGTAGGATCCTAGTACAGTAACCATCGCTGCTGAACCCATGTAGGATCCAAGTACAATCGTCATCATCATCGCAGTCACAGCCAGCTCTAGGGTTCCCGCACACAACATACTCGATTTTGGGAGGGTCCTCTCCTCGAGTCAAAGGGATAGATACATCAACCGTCATGAAGACCAGAGATGATGTATCCCAACGTTCCGTCCCACATCATAGGGAAAACCAAGAAAAACGTGCCCGAGTCACATAGAACAAGATGACCAAGCCATTTTCCAAATGTACACGACATGTAGGTAAGCGATACACGCCGTGTCATCAGACACCGGGTACTTCCCGTGTGATACGGCCCGAGCCGCAAGGCTGGTCATGTAGATAACTAAATACACGGCGTGTACTATGGTTACACACCGTGTCCAAACATCTAGGGTCAGTTCCATGTTCACTGGCCATGTTTGTCCATGTGGTGGAGTGCATGTCCGTGTACACCACCCCATGTCCATGTATTTCCGGAATACACACCGTGCCTCTTGGCCGTATGGTTCTGCCCGTGTCTGTGTATCACCCAAATTACACGCTGAGCCTCGCGAAGCTGCTTCTTCCATGGTGGTGGTAGTACACGACATGCCTCGTGGCCATGTGGTTCTTCTCATGTCCGTGTATCTCCAGGATTACACGCCGAGCCTCACGAAGCTGCTTCTGCCTTTCATTGAAGATAATACACATTGTGCCTCGTGGCTGTGTATTTCTATCCGTGTTTGTGTATTTACCTTGAATACACGCCATGTCCATCAAAGTCTCATCTATAATACTGTGTGGGGAGTACATTCCGTGTGACCGGTGTCTCAAGCCATGTGTCACTTATTCTGATGTCCGTTACTTCTACTGCTGAACGCTTGTACTGCACGAAGTGAGCTTTGGAAGTACACGCCATGTATTCTGGAATTTTCCAGAAATGACACCTCTGTCCAGCACGCCTCCTGAGGCGTCCTTCCTTTGTTACGATGATCCGTTTGCTACAAAACACCTGTTCCTAGGTCTTCCCGTTGTTCCGAGGCCGTTTCCGATGTTTTCGGGCCTCTGATTGGCTCCGAAAACTTTCCTTGATTCACTACTCAAGAACGGTTGGAGAACACCATACAACAAGAATGACGGAGGAATCAGACCGTGTTAGTTTGGTCCGGTTCCTTCCACATTAGTTTGATAGCAAAAGGTTTAGAGAAAACAAATAACATGAAAGGGAAAAAAATGTTACTCATTCATAAACACAACCCTACCTCAACAAATGATGATGAAAGTCAGTGTTTCGGTTGACGGCGTCACAAGGTGAGGTTTCGTAGACGTCGACGAAGAGCGTCCGAGAAGGAAGAGACATCTCCTCTTTTTATCACGGTGATAACGAAGCATGATGTCATTGGAAAATTCCTGCATCGTTGTTTCCTTCCTTTCCACATAGGAGGAAAAGGAAGAAGAATCTGGGGTCGCCGAGTCGATGTTCTTCATCAGAGTCTTGGTGTTCTTCAATGAAGAAGATGAAGTTATTCAAGCCACAACAGATCTCTCCCATTTCTATCAACAAAAAAAGACTAACCCAAATAAAAAAAGCCTCATCTTATTTTATTAATTCATTCCATGCATTTTAATTTTAAAATTCAATCACATAACTCTCTTAATTGATTAAGTGAGTTGGCATGATTTAATGTGGGGAAAGATGGGAGAGGAGGAGTCACCCATTTAATTAAAAGGGGTTTAAAAAGATTAAAGGGGGAGAGTTAAGGGGTTAGGGAATTTGAATGGTCGGGGCTCGTGCGGGCCCCACATCACATTTATCCTCGCATGGGTAGTTAGGGTTCCAGTGGGTCCCACCCTAACTTCCCCATGTAGGATAAAACCACTTAGGATCGGAATAAAAATTTTACCACAAATTTTATTCAATTCTTTATTAATCCCCAAATATTAACAACTCCTCCCGAGCAAACACACCTTTGGTAAAGGGACTCTTAAGCAATTACCGACGCTGTGGTTCCATCAGTGCCCTCAGATTTCAATTCTGAGCACCGGTTCAAAAGATAGAAAAACCCGCTCGTTCGTTTACTGAATATACCCAAGATAAACTTCAGAAATTTATTCTGGGCACTCTGGGCCTCGGAATCAGGTGCCGTCAGAAACACCGTACTCGTAAAATCCCAAGGAATTTAAGAAAAACAATTTGATTAAAATTTACGGGTCTTTACATGATGGATATTGTTGTAAGATAATTCCACCAAAGTTATGTGTTAATACCAGCCATGATTGAAATCAATAGATCAAGATCTCCACATGTATTGTAGAGTTTGAATTGTTCTATCACAATAACCATTTGTCTAAGTATGATAAGAATAAATGAAAGATTACATTGTATCTTGAGCCTACTGAACACTTCACAAGAATATCGATGTAAACCTCACATAGTTATTATATATAATGGAAAGTGGTACTACATTCATTCTTAACACTTCAATTACATATATCCTTGAAAGACAATGAAGAGAAAAGTCCTATATAATATTAATGAAGTGTACTAACTTTGTAAGGTGATCAACTATATCCCATATAACATTATGGCCTTTTGATGTTTTGTGATGTCTGATGAAAAAGTCCATAGTGATGTTTTCCAATTTCTATTCTAGTATGGTTAATGGTTTTAAAGCCCCAATATAATTCTATCTCTCAACATTAAATTTCTTACAAACCAATCATAAAGAGAAATATTCTGCAACATCTATTTTCATTCCATCACACCATAAATACTCATTCTGGTCCATGTACATCATTGTTCTTCCATGATGAGTAGAGGATGAAGAACTATGAGCCTTATCCAATTTCTCTTTCTTTAAACCTAGTTTTGGAGGAACAGAAACTGGGTTTTGGAACCTTATTATTCCTTTGTAATCATGGTTTAATTCTAGAACATTACTCACCTTTTTTGTTAGTTATAAAACTTCATTGCACACCTCCTTAATTATCAAATGTATAGATAGTTGATTATTCATTTGATAAAGAAACTATTTATCCCATTCCTTTATAATTTTAATATATATCCTTCACAAATTCATAAATATTGTATAATTTTTAATCCTCATCATGGACAGGATAACATGGTCCTTTCAACTCAAAGCATCTACAACCATGTTCGCATTCACAGTGTGGTAATGTGATGAGAAGTCATAATCTTTAATCCACTCCATCCATATTCTATAAATCATATTAAATTTGGAAAAATATATATTAAACTATTATTATTAGTTTAAATACCACACCAATCACCGTGAAGATAATTACTTCGTTTTTATAGTGCAATGATTTCCACAACTAAATCCAAATAATGATTTGGGTAATTTTTCTCATGGATTTTGAACTGTCATGAGGCATAAGCTATAACCATACCATTTTAAATGATAACACAACCCAACCCCTTCTTGGATTCATCAAAGTATATTAAAAATCGTTCTCTGTTACTAGTAATTGTGAGCACAAGTGCACTAGCTACCCTTATTTTTAGCTCATTGATATTTTATTTACAATCCTCTATCAACACGACCATAATTCCTTTCAATGTCAATACAGTGAGTGGTTTAGATGATACTGAAGAATATTTCAAAAAACATCGATAATATCCATTCAAACCAAGAAAACCATGGATCTAAGTTAACTTTTTTGTCCTCAGTCAACTTTTAATAACTTTTATTTTTTCCCAATCCACAGAAGTACCCTCCCTTAAGATCATGTGACCCAAAAGTGAAACATTCTGAAAAAAATTCACAATTGGTAAATTTTTCATTAAGATTATCATTTCTCTGGGACATTGGTACAATTATAATGTGATATTCCTTTTCTTCAATATTCTTCAAAAAGACAATAATATCATCAATAATGACAACAAAAAACTGATCAAAATATTCTCTCAATACTATATTCATTAGATTCATGAAGTCGCCGGGAGAATTTTTAACACCAATAGGCATTACTATAAATTCATAGTTTCCATAACATGTACATAATGCTTTGGTTTTTATATCCTCCTTATCATTTAGTTGATGATATACTGAACAATGATTAATCTTGGATAATTATAGAGCTCTGCATAGTTGGTAAAATAATTAATAAATGAGGGGAAAAGGATATTTGTTCATGAATGTGATCTTGTTATGTTATAAACAATCAATGTAGATTCTCATTGATATTTCATTCTTCCATACATACAGAATATTTTCTTCCCAAGGTGATGAACTAGGGAATATGAATCCCTTGTAAAGATTCTCTTAGTATTCCTTCTTCAATTCAGGAAACTCAATTTGGTCCATTCTAAAAAATATCTTTAAAAATGGAATAGTACCAAGTATTAGTTCTATTGAAAACTCAAATTCATGATTTTGTGGAAGACCTCATAATTCTTCTGTAAAGACATAACTAGTATCCCATACAATGGGTTTATACTTAATTTTAAGCTTATTCCCTACCATTTGAGGTAGAATACCTTCATTATAGGAATCAAGACCCACATGATGGATGATATTTGAACTCGGAGGTTATATTCTTCATTACATTGGTAGATGATCATAGATTGATATAGAATGTGAAATGTGACTTCTCTTCCTTAGAAATTGATATGAAGCTCATAGAGAGAAATAAAATCCATGACATGAATCATATAAAATTACACTATAGGAAGGATCATAATATTTAAAGGAATTACATTTCCACAAACATCAACCAGAGAAGAATTATAATCTTGTTATATTACCATTTTTCTATTTAGAGTTTCACAAAAAAATACACATATAATTGTAGAGGTAATACTGATATACCCATAGAAAACTATTTAGATATAAATTAGTGGGTGGATCAAGAATTAAATAATACATTTTCTACTTTAGAGTGGATAGAATGTTAACATTTTATGACATCATTATCGTACTCCACATTGCCGATAGTGATCACATGTGACCTGCCTTTTTCAATGGTCATAAAATATTAATATTGTGGATCATCATCAATATCCCTTGGATTAGGCCATTGATTAGCATAATTACCCATTTCCTTGCACGTATCACATTGAAGTGTTGGAGTTGTATTCTATTTACCATTTTCTCTATTCACATCATTAGACATATTTATCCAATCACATCAACATTAATCTGCCTAATGGGATTCTTTTACAAAATTGAAACATTTTATAACTCCTTTAAGAGAATTGAACCCATGTTTCCTTCCACACATTGATCATATTGGAAAAATCATCTTCTTTTCTATGTATTCTTTATATTTTCCCTTCAATTCCATTTTTCTGTTCAAATAAAAACCATAGGACTGGTGAGTAACTTCCATCATCATCTCATCCTTGAGAGCACAAAAACTGATTTCATAATAGCTAATTAAGTCCCTTATGTATAATTCCATTTTAATACTTGGTTTTAATATAATAAAGAATCAATAAATTTTCTTATTTGGTTAGATAATAATTTCATATGCATACCATTCATTTCTTGTTTAATTTTCATCATAGGTACCCAATGGAATCATCATCCTTTTGATTAAGTTAAAGGAACTCCATATCCATCTTTGTTCTAAGAATACGAGGAAGGTACTTACTAATTTTTTTATGAATGTATCCCATTCCATGGATTCAATTTTATCTCATTACCACATATTAATGATGGAAATCCACCATTGATCAACTTGGACATCCAAAAGATATACTGCTAAGATAGATTTAACATGTTCAAAACATTGTATAACTCCAAAAATATCTTTTCAGTGGTATTGATTGATTGATCAGACACAAATGGATCAGAAGACCAAAAACAAGAATGTAAGTTATTCCTCATGAAGGGCTCCCCAGAATATTATTTCCACATTTTCTAATTTTGAAGTCCTCCATTATTCATATCTTGATAATTTTGTATGATAATAGCTACAAGATTTTTTATTCCATCTCCTATAATATTTGGTTACTTTGGTAGAGAATCATTTCCTTTCCTTTCTTATTCATCATTAACAGGTTTCCTCCAGGTTGCAGTGATTGACTAAAACCAAGAAAAAAACTGTTAGAATCACTAATCCTAATTGGAATACCAAAAAATTCATGAATAAAGTTGTTTATTAGGGAAAATTAGTTTTTATCCTAGGTTATTAAGGATTACATCTAAAAAACTAGTATTGTATCTTATACCTCAACATATCCTTTGGGTTTTTACAAAGGTTTTCTCTTAATTATTCCCAAATTCTAAATACAACCTTTCCTCTGATACCCACTATAATGACTCATACTTTACATTCATTTATATTGCTTCAAATTTGATGAATATTTACTAATAATATAATTAATTCATTAAACGACCATATAGGAATAGTTTATTTAGAAACTGGGAATCATAAACAACTAGTTTGAAATACATCTTCATTATCTCCAACTTATTTCATTATTAGTATACCCATTTTTGACATATCTTAATTAATACCATTCTTCATGACATGTGGAAAAGAAACATATGAAAGGGTGATCTAAAATTCTTAATAATTTTAAACAAGGTATATATCAATCATATCGTATCCATAAGAAATAAGAACATAACATTTTAAATTCTTATCTTCCATATGAATGATCATGACATCATGCCATGTGATAATAATAAATTTTCATAATAATCAATGAAAAAATCCCCAAAGTCATATCAAAAGTCTTGAAATTTTTTAGCACACACATAGGCATAGAAATCTTTTCATATTAGTGGAGTCTCTTTTTCAAGACGATCATAGCGGACAAAGTCCATTACTGAACTAAGTTAAATCTTTATTCTATGCATGTACTGCTGAACCAAGATCATTTCTTATTCCATTCATGTCAATATCATAAGATATAAGTCATTACCCAATGCATTTGATGGAGATATACGTCCCACCCATATCATAATGAAATCATTTATATGTGTGCCACAATAGCATAAATCATTCATCATAACCCACAAAATAAAATGGGTTTCTTTAAACACCATAACATAATCCATCGACAAAATATATTTAATAAATATAATTCCATCAGAAACACAATCAAACCACATTGAGAATAATTATATTATAATTTGAATGTAAGAATATTAAATAATTATATCTTATATGGAAAATCACATTTATATAACACTTAAAATTAATTCATGAGGGAAATACACTTTCTTCTTCAAAAAATATTTCCTTTTCAAAATGCTGCAATATTTTAAAAGAAAAATTTTTATTTTAAAATAAACATGAAATCACATAAAGGACTCTTCAAGAAATAAGGAGTTAGGAAAACTTAAATATCCATTCATGTCTTAGATGTTAAAAAATGTTCTCATCATACTGTTGGAGAATGAGACAAAAAGTACCTCATATGAAAATGATAAATGAATCCTTTAATACCATTTAATAAATATTTAACATTGGATAAAGTTGAATCTAAAAAATTATAGAATAATATAATTAATATCATTGAATAGATAACAAGGAAACATGGATTTGGATTATAAATATACACCGATAAATACATACGTATAAACAACCTCAGCTGATAATGAAATTGTGAAATTATATCTTACCTTAGGTCTCATTTCGTTTTTTTCTATCTGAACCTCATATATATTGATTCTAATGATGTAATTGACTTATTTAAGAATCATATTTATTTTTATGATATCGTATATGGTCATATTATCTTCTGTTTTTTAGTATTATTATTACTCATCCATCGAGTGTTACCATATTTATTTTCTTATGCATGTTTTGTCGGATATGTTCTTGTTCCTATTATTAGTTTATAGTTATATCATTTAATTAATGATATTTGTATAATATATATCGTATTTATTCATTATATTCATTTATATAATTATTATTTTATAAAGATCATGTAGAATGAATCACATCATACCATGGAGAAGGTTGACAGTACGTACAAACAAGTGAAAATATCATTCCATTATTTTTTGAATGGAACTGAATTGGATAGTGTATAATATTTCTGAATAAATTTATTGTTATAATAATAATTTATAGTTATTATATACATCATTATACCCATAAATGTATTCTGGTTGTGAAAAATAGATTACCCCATGGTGTAAAGATGGATAGTCGTACGTACGCATGTGTGGTGATTTCAATTTTTAGATGATGGATAAAGGGTTGAATATAATTGTTTCATAGTCATTAAAAATATCAATATATTTGTGATACTAGATTTATTACTTTATAATGAAACAAATCATGAAGAGAGACTAGAATAAAATAGAAGTTTGAAAGAATCTATAGAGGAGATTACCTCTTCTTTGACATGCTCCGTCTAAATATACTCTTAAAACAATAGAGTTTGTCATGGAAGAAGACAAGAACCACAAGAATATTACTAGAAAAGTATGTAAAGGAAATGGAAAGTAGATGGTCGAGATTGAAGGATTAATGTGGTGTGAAGGGGTGAGGGAGGCGGTTCCCTTTTAAAATTTAAGGTAGAATAACTTTTGGGATCTTAAAAAATTTTAATTTATAATAATATCAAAAAGCATCCAAAAACCTCCAAAATATACCAATTTAGAAGAATATATGAGATAAGTTAGTAATCTCATCAAAAAATAAATTTTATACAAGACATTCTATCAATTTAAACACTATCACTTTAATTAACATTTAATTACTCTATATCATTTTTTACTATGGTAATAAATATTTTGATATTAAAAGTGTGTAATAATTTCATATTTGAGAAAAATTAGACCATAAAGAAATACCTTAGATAATTTTCAACCATAAGATAATTTTTATATATTTTAAATAATGTTTTATGATATTTAAATTATTTAATAATTCGTTATTTTGATAAACAATCAACATTTTCAATTTTGACACTATTCAACTCATTGATTATTAAAAATATTAATAAAACAAGTTAAAATTGAACTAATTATTTTATTATTTTATCAATAAGTCAAGTTAATCTATATAATTTATTGGACATGTTAATTTTCCCAAATTGTATTTATTTTACTATTTTTAATAACATTTATTTGATATTTCTATTAATAAAATAATTAATACAAAAATATTGTGTAATTATTTAATATGATTATTTAGTGAATAATAATTATAAATAAATATTACTGATAATGAAAAATCTTATATACTTCATAAGAATTCTTATAATTTAATATATCTTTTATAGAATCCATCATTAAAAATGTCATACTTATTAAAACATGAATGTGAAAAGTTTTTCATGAAATTATATAATATAATATAAGTATCGCAAACTCTTCTATAAAGCTTAAAATTTCCAATAAAACAACACATGGATGGTTATGGTTGACATATATTATAAAAATAAGATTTGAATTTTTTTTGGTTCTTTTAATGGTTGTTGTCACTTAAAGAATTATTATTTTATTGATTTCTCATCAATTAAATAATTCATGTATCATTAAAGTATAAGTCTTTAATGTCATTACATATTTTGTAAATATAAAAAATTATCATGATAAAGAAAAACATTTAGATTTAAAATTATAATTTTTAATCGGATTTATCTTCGATATATCCTTATATTAAATAATGTGTAGTTTTTAAAATTTTAGTAAGACATATTTATCTTTTCATTAAATAAAATAATTAAAATGTCTAACTTCAACAAGTGGAATCCAAAGAACACTATTTAAAAAAAAGTATGATTTAGTTAAAAAATACCCATCCAATGATATATGGACAAGTATTAAGGTAATATCATAATATTTTTCCCTTAATTACAAGATTTACCATTTTACTATATTAATAAAAATAACCAATGTTACTATTTATAATTCACAAAAAATAAAATAAATCTATTTAAATCATTTATACTTATGGATAATAAATATGGAATCCATTTTTATACATTCAAATCATATAAGTTTCAATAATTAATTTAAAATTAATCTTGTTGTCGGAAATAGAGATCATGTTTTTGAAGTTAAAACATTGCCAACATTTGAATTGTTTTTACATCTAAATTAAATTTAAAATTCATGATAATGGAATATATTATATTGAATGATAAATATATGCACTATATATTCATTAAAACCATTAAATGTAATTATTTATTAATATAAAAAATTTTATGAAAAAAATAATTTCATTTAAAAAATATTGTATTTTTACTATTCATAAAAACATGAAAGTTCTCAGAACAAATATAAAAAACATATCAAAAGTAAATTTTTATATCACAAATCCAAATACAATATTTATGTTGTCAAGAAATTATTAATGTGTCAAACTCTTATTTTAAAAGGGGTTGTCTATTAATACGGAGAAAGTTACCCTTTGGAGAAAATTATGTTTCTAAATATAAAAAATGGTTTATTCATACCGAGTGACGAAAATATCTATTGGGTGAGTATAAAATGTTATTTCATTAAATTTATAACAAAGGTATTTAATTAATTTATCTTTCTAATTTTAAATAACTTAATAAAAATACCAATATTTTATTAATTTGTATTTTTTATTCATAATAAATTTTCCAAAGTTAGGTTTATTTATTCTCCCTAATATAAAGGCTAGGTTATAATGGTCATTTTATACTAAGGGAATGTCATGGTTCAATTAAACATCTGATTGTGTGTAGTGAATATTTTTAAGGAATTATAATTATTTAAAGTAAAAAATTTATAAAAACATCTGGGTATTACAATTTAGAGACCCTTACTTATCATACAGACATTATATTACTTTTGTGGAACATTTAGTACTATATAAAAATAATAACCCAAAGACAATATTAATATAGTGACATTAAAACCTGGAAACAAAAACACTTTTTCATAAGTGATCTTCCTTATCTCCCAATAGGTTCTCCATTACTACCACCCTTCTTAGAAAAATAATACATAATACACATATTCATAACATGGGGATTTAAAACATGGAAAAGGGTGATCTAAAATGATTACTATGGGTAAAAAAGGAAGATATTTATGAATAATCATCATCATAGGGGTATGAGAATTTGATAATAGCATTACAATATTCTACCTTAAATAAAAATTATCATATTCAAGAGTAATTCAGTAAATATTAGAAGTTAATATTACATGAATGCTAATCAAATCAAGAACTGAATCCATGATAGCATGACCTAAGAACATGACATTGAATTATGGTAGATGGATAGGTATATAAAATGATTTATATAGTATCAAGGATTAATTCCAAAAAAATAATAGTATAATTATTTCTCTCTTGAACCAATATTATTAGTCACGGTTGAATTTGATGACCATCTTATTAGTCACGATACATCACCAAGACCATCTTATCATACATAGTTCATTACTAAATGAAATTCAATCCCCATTCGATCCATGTCTAAAAAATGATATATAAATTATTACCCAATTCATTGGAGGTATATATAGGGTCCTAAAAAATTATAATGAAATCATATATTCGTGTGCCATAACATTATGAACAATTATATCCTAACCCACGATATTAAATGAGTATAATAAAAATGAATTCATATCATAACCTATAGAAAAGAGAAAGGATTCATAATAACTTCATCAGAAGATATTACATGAAAGAAGTGGATTTCATATGCATATAACCAATTAATTGTAAATTTGTTTTATAAAAAAAATTCATATTAAATAGAAAAATGTCTCATAGACTTATAACATTTTAATGTGAAATTTATTTTATAACATAATTACATCAAATCTATATCAATTCATAAAATGAATATGAATGGAACCCATGAATCATATTTTTATAAAGGCATGAGTAACACCAATGAAGCTATTAATATTTGGAAAATGATTCTGAAATAACTTTTATATAAATATTTTTTCAGGAAAAAAATCCTTTCTTCCTTGAAAAACACATTGAAAAACAAAAATTTATTTTAAGAATAATTTTCTTTTAAAATATATTTTGAAAAACTATATGAAAAATTTGAAAATCAAAAAATAATTTTATAATATTTTTTTCTTTATAATTATCATAAAATATAGTGTTTCAAAAACATTTTTGATTACATAGATTTTGAATAAATCAAATTTCTGATCAATGATTGAAATAAGGTAATATTTTCATAAGAAAAAATTTTAATTACATTATGTTACATGGAGAGGTAAAATGTTACCAACACATTAATATATAATTAATAACCGAAGGATAATATAAATAATGATTTTTCATGAAATATTGACCATATTATTTCATCAAATAAAGCATAATTGTAAAAAATAATTGTAAATGACAAAATTGTATCAATAAAAAATTAAAACATTAGAAATTTTGACTAAAAAAACACATGATAAAATAACATTAATTTTACCTAAAAATCTCATCAAATAATTATATTCATGGAAAAAAATTTCAATGGTCAGTATATAAACCTCATAAAATAATGAATGTTAATAACATGGTGTGTCTCAATGAAGAACAATTGAGGGATAATTACCATAAAATTTGGTAACTTTTGAACCATAAAACATATGAAATAGAGATCATAAAATTCATATTTAATTACCAATAAATTATATTATAATAATAATATAATATATTCATGGAATGTGTATATACCAAACTAGAGAAAAAAGCGGTGAATAAGGCATAAGTCTCATATAAGAAAAAGTGAGACTATAAATCTCATTACCTAAATTTGTGACTCTCATCATACTTGTTAATATGTATTCTATACTATATATGTTTTTATTATAAAAATATTACATAACCATATTCAATAATATCATACCATTTATTATTTTCTTAAGGCATTTTGTTACCATTTTATTAACACTTTGATGTTGATGTTACACTTTATACTAGAGCCACATTGTTTTTCAAAGGTAATTTGATTTAGAATATTTTTATTATTCTAACATATATCTTGATTAAATTATATCAACAGTTATAAACATGAACCAAATATTTGATACATTTATTATATAATTATTTATACAAATGTATAAAATATATAAACAGGAAATGAAATGCATCGTTCATGGAAGCGGATGGTCGTACATACGCAAGAATAATGTCTTCATTTTTCTATCATATTAAATGATGGAATAATAAATGATATATATATTTATATATTTTAACTAATGATGAATTATTATTTAATATATATAAAAAATTTAATATTCAAACCATCCTTAGTAAATTTTATTCAAAGTGTGAACAAATTACATTGCAATGAGGAGGTGGCAGTTAAGACATCCATAAAAGAAGTTATCAAATTCTCAAAAAATGCACAACATAAATGTATGTGTTATATAATAATTAAGAAATAAATAAAAATATAATATATATTATATCTATATATATATCATATATGAAAATATATATGTCTTTATTTCCATCCTTGAAATGTGGTAATGGAATAACAAATGACATCAGTTTGTGAGATGGTAGTCCCCCATACACATGAATAATGATTGTGCATCCCATTTTATGGAAGTTTGTGTGAGTTTAGTTCTAATGATTTAAATAATATACTATCATGTAGACCCAGTAGTTCAAATAGCCTAATAGGGGGTGAATTAGGTATCACCGATTAAAATAACTACATCTTTTTTATATGGTTTCGTTGTTAAAAAATACTATCTTCTCTCTCATCCCCATTGTAGAGTTTGAAAAAATAATAAGTAATGAACCTAAAAAATAAATTATATTTTGTATAACCTCACTGGGATATGACTAATAAGAATACCTTATTGATGTGATAATATACCAAATAGACAACAATAAGCGTACTAATGTTTACAAAGATCAAAGCAGACTCACTGTCCCTCTTGGTTTACAACCACTCACAATATGAAGGCTCACTTATCTCTAAATTGAATTGTTCTCACCAATTCTTCAAAATATCCACTAACAATTTAAATACATGTTGGTCCCTTCATTATCACTAATTAATGAATCCTCCATTGTATGCAGATACTCTATTATTATCCTACTTTTATATATTGATTAATACAACTTTACCACATAAAACATGGAAATATTGTTTAAAAAACTTTTGGAATGAAAACTTCCTTAAAAAAGATCCATATTTCACTAATCTCAAATAAGCCTTTATTAAGCACCTTCTATCACAAATCTCACTGCCTTTACGAAGTTATTTATTTTTCTAAGCTCAAAAAAGACAATTAGAATTCCCTTTCTTTCCTGAATCAATGATCATTCGGTTGGATTTTACATCCATCACAATTTTCATTGAAAACCTCTTTCAAAAACCACATCTGCGAACAACATTCGTGATCCTCTTTCGTGATTCTAAAAGATTAATATTTTCATTAAGTTTTTATCCCTTTAGGAATGGGGTATTGGCCTATTTATAGGTGTTTCCAATGATTCTGGAATGTTTTGTACCACGTCAACACCATTTAAAAAATCTCCCACTTTTCCACTGTAATGCAATATTTTTCACGAAGCTGCAAAGATATTTCTATCTAACAATTATCATCGTAATCACATAATATTCTGTCAAATCCATTATTCCTCCGTGATTGTACACTCACAATGCTTTTCAAAATCCCAATGATTTCAGTCAAAACCTTTATTCTGTTGTGATTATTCAATCACAATTATCATCACCTTCTACATTCATGATGTTTTTCTTACTCATATAGATCACTGTCAAAATTATTTGATCATTTGAGAAATACTCTTAACGAATAACATCTTCAAGAAATTTATTAATTTTACATATTTTGATTATATATTCAAGGAAATATATATTTATCATTTCTATCAAAACTTAATATTGTAGAACCCAATAATTTGGAAAACACTGGGAAATTATGTCACCATAGACACCTACTTCAGCACACAAAAACTGCCTTCATTCCCAATCATCTAACTTGGTCAACAATCACAATCTAACCAAAAAGATACTGATAGTATGCCTTGAGGTATTTTTGCCCAAAAATATCAATATATTTAGTATACTAAGGTAATTATATATATTGTATATAAGAATAATTTAGGGTGTGGATAAATAAATAGAACAAAAGTTCATTAGGAAGTATTTACCTCTTCTTTTGGTAACTCGGTTTAATGTTCCCCAAAGATAATCCTTAGAAGGATTTATTCCGAATATGAGGCCTCTAGGTTTAATTTATAGATGATGGGAGCATATTTGGTATGGTGTGGACTGAGATAAAATTCTTGAGGAGTTTGAATAGGTGGGGGAGGGGTGAGTTCCCTATTATAGTGGAAGACTACCATTATTGAAAATTAAAAATGAAAACATTATTGAGAAGTAACCCTAAAAAAATGTGCCACCAATAATAATCCATTTATGAAAAAGGCATTATATGGTCTAAATATGGCCATCCAATGTATTTTTTACATGTTTCTAGGTCATATATCATTATAATATGAAATTTCAATGAATATGTAAACTATTTTTTTCCTTAATCACTGTAATTAATTTTAATTAAATTCACTAAAATTTATTGGTAAAAAAATATTTTTAACATATTATAAATTATAAATTATTATGATTCAAAATATTAAATACATTTTTTAAAATTATAACCATAGAAGTTTCATAAATTAATTTGAAATTAATACCAAATAAGGGATGAAACAATGATGTTTTAATGTGAAAAAATTCAAAATAATGAAATGTTTATATATCCAATTTCAATGATAACCATCTTTTATGAATTTGAATTATGACCCATAACTTAGTTGAGATCTCTATAGAATGTTCATACATATCATTACATTGGTATTAAATAATATATTAGTTTGAAATATTAAATGTAACACCACTTCCTCGAAAATTGATATAGGAATTATTATGTGAAATAAAATACATGCCTAACATGACCTCAAATTCAACAAAGGGAAAAATAGTTAGGTTTTCCAAAATCACATTTCCTCGAATGACAATCAGAGGGGAATCGTGGACATTATATGAAATCACCATATCATTAAGGGTTATTACACATAGTTATACATATAATAGTTTGTGTGGAATATTTAATCCCTAATAAAAAAAGTTAGATACATAAGTGTGGGTCAATCTAGAATCAAATATGACATTATTAGTTTTTGAGAGGATGGAAATTGAAATATTCGTTACATCTTATTGAACCCCTTATCAGAAAAATATAACTGCATGAGATTTCCCATTTTATCTCATTTAGAGAGGATAATGATGTTAGTAATCATCATTATCCTTTGAATTTGGGAACTAATTATCCTAATTACTATTTTTTATACACATGAAGAATTAATTTGGTGGAGAGGCATTTTTTCCACATTATCTATAATTACAGTATTAGATAACTTCTTCCCATCACATCATAAATCAAGCACCCAATATCCTTCCCTTTCATACTTAATGATTTAATTTGAATCCCAAAGAAAATTTTCTTCTTCCTTATTCCAAAACTTATGACATAATGGAATGTTGTTCTATTTTCTTATATGGTTTTTATATTATTCTTTAATCTCTATCATCCTTTTAATTTCATAATCATTAGAATTATATTTAACTCAAACCTCCATTTCATCCATGATTGAAAAATACATATTCATTTCCACGAAACTGAAGTCTCATATAAATGAAACTATTCTTAGACTTTCATTTAGGACACTAAAGAATTATAAAACCTTAAATTTAGGTTGGATTATTATACTAGAATACTAACTCCTATTTCTTGTAGAATTGTCTCATAAGTTCCAACAGATTCATCATCCATTTACATTAACATGATAAAATCATTATCCATCATCTAATGATGAACATGAAGAATATACTAAACAAAGAAAAATTTCATGAACATACCCCGATCCATGGTTTGAATTTTATCTTTTTGCCTTTTTTTCATGATTAGTGTCCACCAAGAGTCCGTTTTACCTTCTATGTGATAGTGATCCAAAATAAATTTCTCCGGTACAGAAAATTGGAGAATGAAAAATATCATTTCAGTAGTAATAATATATTTTTCACCAACTTCGGCATAATAATACATACTGAAATAAGTTAATCAATTGCTCGTGATGTAATCAATAGATTATTATTCACTCATTTGTTAGTTTACAAGTACATACTGATTTATAAATCAAGGAAACTATGTGAAAAGGGTATTTGGGTTTATCATTCTTGTTCCCATATAATTTTTATACGTAGAAAAATAATAATTTCATTTCCCATCACACTCATAATTGGGACAATTTCTTCAGGCTCCATCTGATGACTAAAACAAAAAACAATGGAGTATTAAATAATAATCATAATGGGAAACCAAAAAATCATTTAAATAAATTATATGATTCCAAAGTTATAAAAACGTATTTAAAATATGAAATCTAATGTTAATAAAATGATATTTATACCCAAATATATTTATATCCATAATTGTTTTTCTTAAATAGTTTGTGAATTCCCAAATCAAATCCCCAGAGAGTCTCAAACTAGGTGTGCATTAATATTTTTTTCCAGGAACCAGTTCCTAATAGAGTTTATAATAATATGGTGTTTTTGGTGTTGTTACCCCTATATACATATGTTCAATATTGACATAATATTTTAGTATCCGAACATGTATTAATTTATAGGAAACCACACAATGTATCGTTTTCCAAAATTATATGTCATTATCCTATACTTTTCCCCATCCTTGTACTAATCAATAGGCATTCCCTAAGGGTTCTCACTAATGTTTGATCTTCCATGTTTCGAATGTTTAACTAATTTGTCTCTATGAAAATATTTATAGAGACTCTCACTTTCCTATAAATTGACAGTAAATCAATTTTCACAACATTTAATAAATTTATAAAATAAATGCCTAAAGACTGTATTGGTTTAGTGCCTTTGGGAAAAGGGAATCATAAACACTGGTAGAATAGTGATCTATATTATCTTTCACTAGGTTCTCCATAAATAGAACCCTTATTAGAAACATAATACATAAAAAATATCCTCATAACATGGTAAAAATAAATAATAACATTGTTGTGATTAAATTTTCAATAAGGGTAAATAAGGATGATATGTATGCATAATCATGATAATAAGTGTACGAGAACATGATCATAAAATTAGAATATCATACACGACATATAAAATATCATATTAATGATTCATGAATTAAATATTAGTAGTTCTTAAGACATGTATCATAATGAAATCATGATCATCTTCCATGAATGAATCACAAATGAATTAGACTTTTTATTTTGGAAGAAACATTAGTATATAAATTGATTTCCATAATTGGGATGAAATAATTATAATCACGTAATAGTGGAATTGGTTCAATCCCAAAACATTATAGGTATAATATGTATCACTCCCATTAACATCATAGTAATCAAGGTTTACTCCCATGACAGTCTTATAGGACAATGTCATTTATGAACCAAGTTCACTGTTCATTCTAACCCTGTTTATCTCATGAGATATAAATAATTACCCCATTAATTTGAGGGAAATATAGGTACCACACATCTCATAAATAAAGAATACATACATGTTCCAAAATATCATAGAAAGTCATCTCATATCCCATTAAATGATATGGGTTTCATAAACATGTCATAATATCATAAGATATAGACAAGATATAGGTTTCATAATCATTTCATCAATACATTACCAATGAAAATAAGAAGTTTTCATAAAAAATATGTTAATGTGTAATGGGTTTTACAAAAAAGTAACCATTGAAAGGAAATAGGGTTTCTTAAACATATAACTGATGAATGAAAATGGAGTTTCATAAAAATCAACCCATCAAAATAAAAAAAATGCAGAAAAATAGGAATGGGACCATAGGATCATATTCTTCGAAAGGCATGAGTAACATAAAGAATTTTCATCTCATATGGAATATAATTATTATATTTCTTTTCGAAAACATTTATTGATTAAAATATTATTTCTACATTGAAAACCATGTTTTCAATCATCAAACATTTTTTGAAACCCTTTTTATTTAAAATATATTTGATATAATATAACAATTTTTTGAAAACTATAAAAATAATAAAATGATTTTCCATGAAAATTAACATAGAAATCATCTTAAAAAATAATTTTTGAAAAAAAATTAATACATTGGTTTTTAATAAAATAGTTTCTCAATTCAACAGAGTAATAAGGATATAATTACTTAAAAGATATTTTTTAATATTAATTACAAAAGATTGTGAAATGGAACCAATACATGAAGATATCATGAATAACTAGATAATAATTAATTTCGTGATTGTTATTGAGACATGGGTAATAACATTTCATCAATTTATGAAAAATCGTAAATAATCCTGATAAATGGGGAGATTGTACCAATAAACTATTGCCAAATTGGTAACACTGAACCTAAATCAATATAATAATTAAATATTAAATAAATATCAAGATATAATTATATTCAAGATTAAATATTTCAAAGGGTATTATATACACCTCATAAAATAATTTCTTTTTATAATATAACATTTTTCCCAATGAAAGAAGATTGAGACAAGAATTAACATACGATTTGGTAACATTTGAATCGTAATCCACTAGATATTGTGATCATAAAATGTATATGTATATACCCATAAATTTGAGGATAATAAAAATATTATACATTCAGAAAAATCATATACACCACACAGAATAATTTAGTGTTGAATAAAGAATAAGTCTCTCGTATTTAAAAGTGTGACCATAAACCCCATTACATTATGTATTAAATATCGTTATAATCATTCAAACCTATATAATAACAAATATAATTTTATAATAAAACTATTTCGATACCATATTCAATTACATCATACCATATATTATTTTAATATGACCATTAATTATCCATTTATCAAAACATCTATGTTAATGTTAAATTGTTTGTAATAACCTCTTTGATTCCCACACGAGTTCTGATTTGTCATATTTTTGTCCTCTTACATATATCATCATTTAATATTATCCTAAAAGATAAAAATGACATAAATATCATATATATTTAGTATATATATATATTTACATTATTATATAATTGATATATATATATATATAAATTAAATACAATTTCCATGGAAACGGTAGGCCATACATACACATGAATTTTGTTATCATTTTCTCTTCATATTGAAAGAAATAAAAGTAAATGATTCAAATATATATATATATATATATATTAATTATAATATAATTAATAATTAATATACATAAAATATGTAAATTAAAACCACCCTTTAGACATTCTATATAAATACTAAAAGAATCTAATAACTTTTAGGAGGTGGTAGTCTACATGTAAATAAATGATTTTATCGTATTTACAAAGAAATAGAAAGAATAATGGTATGTGTTATTTAAAAAAATACATAATTTATATAATATTTATCATATAAAATTTTAATTTCATAATTATTACCTTTCTTTAAATGTGCCAATGGAAAAATTAATGACATCAGTTCAGGAGGTGGTAATCAGCTATACACAAAAATAATGAATGTGGATCCCATTTGAAGGAAGTCTATGTGATCATCGGTTGAAAAAATAAAAATAAAAACTCAGTATGTTTTGTGTAATTTTAATATTATTTAATCTCCATATAAGAATAATTTAGGGTTTGGAGAAAGAAATAAAACAAAACTACTTGTTGATGGATGTTAACTCTTCATTGGGTAACTCCTTTTGGTTTCAATTAATGGAATTCATGGGTTTGATTTCATCACAAATTTAGTCTTATAAGATTAAATTAAGGAGTTTAGTAGTATATTTTTTATGTATTTCATTGATAAAAAGTGATTGAGATGTGTGAATACGAGAGAGGGGTGTTGAGTTCCCTTTTATTATGGTGGAGGAGTGGCATTCATGGAAATATAAAGAGGAACACATTTTTGAGAGGTCTCTCGTACATAATGTGCCTATAATAATGGTCAATTTTAGATATATGGGAGTATATTTCCTAAATATTTCTATACAATGGACTTTGGTAATGTTTTTAGGTAATTTATACTTTTAATAATAATGCGTGACCACTAAGTAAAATCGTTTTTCCCAAAATTGATGTAATTAATATTAATTACATTAACTAATATTTTTTTAGCAAAAACTAATTTTACATTAATATAAATTATAAATTATTTTGATTAAAAATATTGATTCCATTTTTTAAATTCTTAATCATAGGATTATCATAAATTAATTTAAAATTAATATCGTAGACTGGACGAAACCACGAGTTTTGAACGTGAAAAAGTTCATATATTTAAATGTTTATATATGAAATATAAATTTTAATTTGGTTCCAAGGAACATAATTGGACCATTTTATTTCATTAATTATACTCTAAATTAAATTAATATATAATATATATATATAAATATGTTAGAATAAAAATTGTTTTTAATTAAAATTTAGAATTTTCACTATTCATCCAAAAATGATATATCTAGAAAAATATATAGAATTAAACATGTGATATTTTTGACATTATAAATTAAATAATTATGATTATTTACTCAAATTAAATTTCAAAAATTGTATAAAATAAATTTTAATATTGTTCACAGATGAACATAAATTTTTTTCTTTGAGAAAATTAGTATTTTCAAATATATGATGTCATTAACAAAAATTCTGTATTATATTATAAATTTCTTCAATTTATTAAAATAATTAAAAGTAATATTTAAAAATTAATATTTATGATTAATATTACTATTTTTAATGGTTATTTCATAATAATCTAGTGTATATAACCATAATAATAAATCACTTTTTCAAAGAAACTATTTGTTGTGTGTGGCACAAGATAAGTTAATACTGCATGTAGAGAAAGATTCATTTGTTTTAGTATATAAGAAAAATATTGTTTATAATTATCATTAAATATATATTATCTTATGAATTTAATTTATTCAAAAAAAATGTTCATTAAAACTCAGGATGTTACATAGGATCTATTCCTACAATTAATTTATTTTATTTATGATGCATGAGATATGTAGTCGTGTCAATAATGATATTGAACTAGTTTATTTTGTTAATTAAGATGATTAATTTAAATTGTATTTTTAATTTAAATTATGTTTATTTATTGAACTTAATGAAGTTGAAATTCCATATTCAACCTTTTGCACTGTATTGTTTTCATCCATCGTCACAGGTCATGGCAGTGAAACCAATATAATCCCTTGATACTTGGCTCTTATAATGAGTTTCCCTTTGTCAAAAAGGAAGTAGTTATTATTTAATAAACATTTTATTGGATCCTCTAGAAAACTCCAAGTAGATATATTTCATTGCATAAGTGGATAATCCCATATAGGTCACGTTATGATCAATGAGACACTCTGGGTCTATTAAATTGTTGAGCTATGTTGGATTAGTGGACTATCCTCGTATTACGTATGTAACTAATATTGTTCATCAATAATTTTTATTTATTTTAATATAATTCATGTCCTATTATGACCATGAGGATAAAAACCATAGAGACATTGGAGAGGTATTTTCTTTGAATATGTGATGATTTTGATCTGGGCATGGGATAAATTAAAGGGGACCCCAGGTTGGGAATCCATGCCTTTGGATGACGTAAAGGACCCTAAATGAAGTGTCTTTCCTATGTACTATCCTCGAGTTCTATAATATGTGATCATTGAAATTATAACCTTGTGATGGCATGTGTTGAAATTATACATGATGGTTCATTTGTTAATAAAGAAACCAAACAATACTTATAATTCCTATTAGTGCATTTGAATAATCTAAATAATGGTTGAGATGGGGAAAATATAGTGATACTGGAGGCTGAAGGATTTGTATTCCATGGGTTTTCATTTATTTAACTTGATATACTTTAGGATATGAATTATATTGTTTTCCCATAATTTATTATTCTTTAAACACTACTTTTGACGAGTTTTAAAAAGATAAAACCATAAGTATGATCATTAATTGATACAGATAACTCAAATAAAAGGGATTCTATGATACTAATTAAAAATCCATGAGTGTAGAGATCTATGATAATATTAGTGGTGCTACTATGGATTTTGAGTAAGGGTTATGTTTATTCCTTAAAAAGGATATATACTACCACATGTGAGATTTCAACGATTGCGAGGTATTTGGTAGGAATGATCATGCCTCTAGCACTTCCAGTGCTCAACTACCACAAAACATTGTATAATAAAATGGATTATTCAATAGGATATTATAAAATGGCATATGATTTCTCATTTCATTATACTATATAAAATAGTGCGTTTATCACATGGTTATAATCAATTTATACCAAGGATAATTACTTTTGGTCAATTAATTTAGTTGTCTTGGTTATCATTACATGATAATAGTTACATTAGAACTTGTCGTTATGCTATGACCTGTCAGGTTCATGTACCATAGGACCAACAATGGTTATTTTTTTATATCCATTTATAAATTTATTAATTTATTTTGAGAATTAAATATGAAAATATCATGGAATTACCCATAATTAACATAATACATTGGTGCATTCTTACTAATTTTTTCACTCACTCATTTCTCAGTCCATTATTGCACATGGGTACCCATGTAAATACTCACTTGATTTCAGTGTATTGACCCTTAACCCATTAGCTGGGATCCATCAACATAATATATTACATTAGTATATATACAAGGAATTACATCCTAAATGACCGAACAAATATATCATTTTTGGAGAACCTGATTAGATAAATGATACCCATTTTACTTTGGAAAAAATAAAATATAACATTACCAAAGTAAAACATGTTCATCCTTTAATATAGTTTTAAGAATTCTTCTTCATATCCTATGTAAAGAGAAAAAAATAAAGGAGATATAAAATTATTACTATGTGTTAGGTAGAGATGAATAAATCATGATTCAATAAGCATAAACAATATGGAAATGTAAATAACTAAAAACACGTGTGATTTAAATATATTGTGAACATGAATAGATAGGTATGAATCAATATAGAAAGTTAAATAAATGATAACACTTACCCTATAATAAATAATGCGAGGAAGAAATGAATCCATCAATAATATCATAGTGAAATATCAGGGATAATAATGAATGAATTATAAATTATGTAAATTATTAATTATCCAACTACATGTCTGAGGCACATAAAATCATCTACATTCATGATATATCCCACATACCTTTTAAAATTATAGGAGGAAAAATATTTAATTTGGAAGACTGATTAGGATCATGAGACATGTTGATGCATTGAGGTGATATATAAGGTTGAGGAACCAACCAACACTATATGTCTTAATAATTACTCATATTTATATTAATAGATTAAATTCATGAAAAATATTCATTATCATTAAATAACCTTATTGGGTAATTTATTCTGATTAATCAATATTTCCCTAGTCTATCAAATAACATTCAAATTAAATATCATATTTTAAAATGTAATACAGTTTAGTAAATAATAATATCAATCACACAAGAATATATATAATTAAGATATATTTAATGGAAATGTGAAATTTTTATAATACATTTATTGTTTCAAGACAATATTATTTGTAATGAAAGATTGTGATATTTCACAATATCTTTTATCACATGGAAATTTTCAAAAAATTAACATTTGGTTAAAATATTTGATATTTAATCTTGAAACCCCTTGAATAATGAATTATTCATTATATAATGTGGAAAAAGGGATGTATATACACTATATTAAAGAAACTAGGTGATTAACATTACAATATGCCTCAATGAAATGAATTTGAGAAGAAATCCTTACCTATCATGTCACATTGGGTGAACGTGAATTAACAACATTTATAGGGGTTTTAAAGATTTTATCAACATAAAATAGAACCATATTAGTATTTATGATATCAAATATGGTCATTTTATATCTTTTAACTATAGTTCTTTAATAACCATTCATTTTTTTATTGTTTCAAATATCAATTGTCATGTTTTATTATGAGTGCATTGTCATAAAATATGTTGTTCTTTAACATATTATATAGTTTAATCATATTATAAATTAATATTATGACATAATTATCATATTTTTCATTGATTGTTTTTATAAACCAATCATTAATGTTGCTTATAAAAAAAGAAGTCTGTTACGAGCATGGAGACAGTATGTCATACGTTAGCATGATTAACATTTCTATTTCTCACCGATCATTGTGGAAATGAAGTAGATAATATTTAAACATTTCTAAATTTTAATAACATCATTAATAACATTTTGTATATTTTAATATATCATTCATGTTGTGTGGTGATTCCATGAGAGTCACATTACGTTGTAAAGGATGTAATCCACATGTACAAGAATGATATAATAATTTTTATGTGAGTGAAAAAGAATGAAAAAAGGGATGTATATTTTCTTTCAAAAATGAAAACAATTAAAGAATACAATAATTATGTCATGTAGGTCATATAAAATAATTATCTTTATCATTATCACCTCTATTTTGAATTGTAAGTTATGGACATATCTCATCACTTTGCGAGTCGATAGTCCACCATACACATGAGTGACATTATCATATCTCCTATGAAATGGATGTTAATTAATTATATATATATATATATATATATATATCTGATATAATAAATATATTTTTATTAATATGTTATAAATTTTATATGTATATATATAATTTCAACCTATTGTTATATCTATCCTAGAGATGTTTAAATGAAAAAATGAACGATCTCGATTCGTGAGGTGGTAATATACCATACACAAAAATGATGATTTCACAACCCAATTGATGGAAGTAAAGATGATTTTAGATCATAAAATGATTTTTATAATATCATATTTTATTTATTATAATGAGTATATTATATCATCATGGTTTAATAAAAAATATTGAGGTTGAGAAAGGTGTCAAATAAAGACACTTATTGGAGAACATTACCTCTTTTTCAGGTACCTTACTTTTTATAGAACTAATCACTTTCTAGATTGTATTTATATCGAAAACATTCATCAATGAAGAATGGAGGGATTTTGGGATGTGATTTGAGAAGGTTTGGAAAAAATAAGTGTTTTAACGTTTGAAGTGGAGAGGACAAGGGGAGGCCTTTTATAAGTAGAGTGAGTGGTATTTATTAATTTTCTGGAAAATTGAATTCAACCCATGTTTTCTCATGTCAGTAGGACCCAATAATGATCCCGTATTGATCATAGAATATATATGACCAAAATAGGGATAAATAATTGGTTTTTAAATATATTTGGGTCATCATTCATATTATTGTATACGTTAAACAACTAAGTAATATCTTTTTACGTTATTCTCTATATTTAATTTTAACAGTTTTAATAGAAATTTATCATCGAAAATTAAGTAGAAATTATTATATAATATAAATTAATTTGATTAAAAATATGGACTAAATTTACCAAGTTAAACTTATTTAAGTGGCAACAATTTAGTAAAAATAAATCATAAATATGGGATGATAAATCATGTTTTTTAAATTGAAAATATTTAATCATTTATAATTTTTTAATATTTAAATTCAATTTGAAAATGATTACAATGATCTAAATTAAATTAATATATTTAAAAATGAACTAATTTTACTTTAAACCAAGTTAAAAATATATTCTAACATCGAAAATTGTTTAAAATAAAATACAGTTTTCAATTAAAATTTATTATGTTTCACTCTTCATTAAAAATGAATGTTTTCATAAAAATATTTAAAATTCACCATAATATATTTTAGATATATATATTTCAATAAAAAATTTAGCTGTTTAGATAAATTTTTATAAAAGTGTTAAAATTTTATTTTAAATTATGTTTGCAAATCTTTTCTAAATAATGTTTTGTTTTATCCAAGTGTGCATCAAAATCTATCTGAGAAACTATATTTTTTCTAAAAGAAACATATCGAATCATTTGGGTGTGTTACATTCATCCGTGTAACAATAATTTTGTCCTTATAATTTTCGGTATATTACCTTATAAATATTTGTGGGTAGTTCTTATTCATAATATTCTCTACTTCAAATGTACTTTCAACTATTTTTTCATTCGTCCAGAGTACCGTTACCAGAATATCCATCATACTCTTCAATACGTTCTACCTGGTATCAATATTTTTTATGGGGTCTTCATACTATCATAAATAACATTTAAATTCAATTTCATGAATGGGGAGAACATGTGTTTGTACTTTCAAACCAATGATTAAAGGAACACATTATGTACTTTTGAGTGTTTTAAAGACATTTTAATATGATAAGCAACAACACCAATTATTTCTTGAATTTGAAAAGTTTTGATGTTTCTATGGTTAAATTTACCATTCTTATTAAACCTTATATTTCCATTCCATGGATATACAATTAGTAAAACATTGTATCCCCATTTTAATTCAAAATACTTCCACTGATTATCGTCAAAACAATTTTTTCATTCATTTAGTTGATTTAATCTGATCATGAATATATTTTACCATTATTATGTTCTATTTAAAAAGTTTTAGTCTAATGAGGTTCCATTCACCAAATTCATCCCAAAAAGTTGGAGAATGACATATTCTTCTATATAATTCTTTATACAATTCCATTTAATTACCTAAATGGAAAATACTGTCATTGGAATGCATTGAAAAGGTAAATACTCTTCCCACACTCTTTAATAATAATGTGATCACGACCAAGACTTATATTAAAATATTTGAATTTTCTATTTGTATTGTCCATATATTTTATAATGGTAGGTAGTGTTCAAATGACTATCAGTATCAAGAGACAATTAAACACTCCTCCATTTTTTTGATATAAAATTTTGATCTCAATCAGAAAACATTTATTGATTTATTCCTTGAATTATCAAAAATTCATTAATATATATCATTTTGAGGAACTCAAAAAGAAAATGTTCCCTTATAGAGAGAAAATTTGTAGATTTTTTAGGCGATTAATGATAGACCAGAATGAATCCTTATTTTTAGGAGTAATGGGTAGTCCTGTTACAAACTCCATCGTATTGTTATCCCATTTCCAAACAAGAATATGAAGATGTTTCATGACTCTTATAGGATGTTACTTCACATCATTACATGTTGAAAACCCAAAATTCTGGACTCTTAATTAACAATTTCCTAATTCATATTATCTATTAAAACATATTCCTTAAAATCCTTATATATTATTATACTACAGGAGTTAATGGAGATATTAAATCTATGAGAATCATCGAAAAATTACATTTTATATCAGATATAAATGGAACACATTCTATATTTCCATATTTTTGATCACCATCTTATGAAATGAATTTTTATAATATCCCATCATTAAAATCCTTAAATTTTTTCTACATGTTCCCCTTATCTAATTGATAATTCATTATCTTCTCTAATAAATGTATTTATAAAATCATTTATCAAATTATTTATGTATCCCCATCTTTAGTAATTTCCATATACATATTAAATAGATCCATGAAAATAGGACTCCATTGGTCCTCATTTGAGTCCTAATTCCATGATTATTCCTAACAAATGTAGCTCTTAACTTATTTTATTTCCCTAGGTGGTTGTGTATTGAGAGCTCATTATCCTTCGGTGGATTTGGCCATAAACCTTGTCTCATATTGACCTCTTTCTATGAAAATATTTATTTTGGATTTTATGTTATGTGAATGTCTCACATTATTCACTATAGAGATAACATATCTATATATTCATAGATAATATTATAGCTACTGAATATATATCATGGGTCGGATATTTCTGTTTGTGATCCATTAATTTACTTGATTCATATGGAATAACATTATCATTTTGAATTATGATGCCAATAATTCCCTTCATTGATTCATTACTATATAAAAAACGCATCTATTACAAATGGAAGAGTCAGTATATGATCATTATAAAATCACTTATTTAGCACATAAAAACATTATTCACATTTCATTTTCCAAAAAAAATTATCCCCCTTTTTTATATTCTTTGATAATGCGTTACACAATCAGGAAAAAATCATAATGAATTTCTGATAGTATTATTCCAATCTAATGAAACTAGGTACCTCAGTATTGTTTGTTAGTGTATAAAATTAGCTATCTTTCATTGTATTTACATGATCAACCAGGATTCCAAAATATGAGACTATGTGGACATGAAATGAAACTACCTAAAGTGAGATATCAGATATATTAAATTTTATATAAAACTCATTCTTTTTAAATGTTTAAAAATGATCCACATGTTATTCTAATGGTCCTCATAAATTTTAGAATACAATATAATATCATCAATGAATACCCAAAAAAATGAATCAAGATATTACATGAATATTTTATGATTTATATCCATAAAAAAGACGTTGAATTAATCTATCTAAATGAAATTAATAAAAATAAAAAATGTTTATACCTAGTTCAACAAGCTATATTTGGAATATATTTCTTCATTAATTTTAATTGGTGGTACTCAAAATGAAGAACCTCCTTTGAAAAATATTTTCATTCATTAATTTGATCAAATAATCCATAAATTCATGATAGATGATGCTAGTTATTTATCATAATACCATTGATTTCATAATAATCGATTCATATCCTTCAGGATCCTTTTTTCTACATAATAATGAAAACATGGAATCTCCATTGTGAAACACTATGATGAATAAATACCTAACCACCCATACTGTCTAGATGTTTCATCATCTCCACAAATTAAAAATAGAAAATTCTGTAGGGTGTTCTTGATATTGGTCTTTCATCATGGATTAAATTTAACGAAAACTAAACCCCATGATCCATGGGATGTACTAGTAATTCCTGTTGAAATTAAATGATATGTATTCCTATATTATTAGTACTTTCTAAATTTGATGATTTCTTTATCAATACAAATATTTTTTATTCCTCATGAATATCATTTTATTAAGCTACAAGATAAGATGTATATAAGATTCATATGATCAAGTCTCTTCTCTATAAATAAAGACTTAAACACCTCCCTCACATATCTTAATTTCCATATAATTTCAATAATTTTGTAGATATTATTTTTAAATTCATTTCATACCAAGGATTATATCATAGTCAATAATATCAATGATAATAAATTCAAAAAATGATTAACATTAATGTATCATAATAAGAACTTCCTGACACATATTAGTTTCAATGAAGCTTCCCTTTAATGATTTTATCAAAAAATACATTGTCAAATCTAAAGGGAAGTGTATTATGTTTTTTGGAAACCGTGATATATATGAAGGAGTGTGATGTTATATAATCAAATAATGAATTGTCTCAATTTGAATATAAGATTTATAGATCTTCAACCATGTCATTTATTACTTCCACCTTGGTTACTATGATCATATAATATGTTTAATCTCATGTTTCCCACTTTTATAGTAGATTCCCTTATCTACTAGGGAATTAATTTTTGTATTATCCCATATCCCAATAATTGTATCATTGACCATAATTTTTTTACATCTCTTATTTTACTTCTCTTCCTGGGTTTCCTTTTTATCCGTAGATGAAACATACACCCCATGCCTTAAAAAATTTCCCTTGTTCCTTTACTCTATAGTTTTAACAAGTTGGGAAACACTCTATTTTTTATTCTTAGTTTATTCATTCCCATTTACATGGTACTTAGATATATTATTCTCAATTGGATTCTATTAAATATGAGTTACTTAGTGAAATTCTTCCCCATTTTGATTCCTCATAAATTTATTTCATCATATGATGATTTTTTTTGGAGATATGTAACATTCAATGAAATAGATTAATCCCTTAAAAAATGTGATCAATCATGCACTACATGATCCATTCATAATCATTATCATACATAGATAACCTTTTAAATGAATCATTATAATTTTTGAAACTTCTGTTTTCGTTTTAATTTAATCTATGTAACATTATATTCACCACAAAAATTTTATCACGAGTGAAATGTTTATCTATGAACATATCCATAAAATGATTTCGTTCAATGGGTTCTACTTCTTCAACCTCAATTGTATTCAAGAACAATCATCACCATTTTTTTGCATCTACTTTGAGATACTACACTAAAAGGGTAACATGTATCTATTCACAATGTCTATAGAACATAAATATTTTATCCAAAGACTTAATATGTTGGTTTGTTATAATAATATTAGTATAATCACTAAATGAGTGTGGATTATATTACATAAATTGATCCTTTATATGACAATATCATTTTTGAATAATTAGCTCAATCATGTAATGTTAATTTTTCATATCCTAATTAGGATACTGTAATATATAAAAAAATTCTCAGTTACAAAACTAATGGTCATAGGTACCTCATTAGGTATATTTAGTTATTGGACTTGAGAATTGAATTCAATATTTCTTCCATGATTCATATCTAAAAAATTAAATATATTGGATTAGTTAATAAAAATTTGAATTTTCAATCATTTTTTATTATTCCATATTTATTGTAAGACTAATCTTGAATTAAAATTTTATGGATTTTTCATCTCAAAGTAATAAAATTAGTTTAATTAGGGATAACATTATTTTAATACCATTTATAATATTTTGAAAATAAAATATGAATTACCCAAATCATATACCAAGGGAGTGTCATACTTGGTGAATTGTATGACCTATTTCTATGTACCAGGTAACACTAGAGTCAATACCATCCCACATTTTTTGAAGTAATTACCACTCGGTACCTCAAAACAATAAACATGTACAAATTTTTTATCTACATATGGATGTATTTTTATAAAGTTATACATAATATCTTTCACAAACCAACCCAGGTCGACCCTGAACTGGTCACCCGAGTCGGTCCGCAACATAACCTGAGAGGCGTTCCCGATCCTCCCGAGATGGAGACAAGCGCCAGGGCATCAACAGAGGATATGAGAACGATTTTGAAAAATATAAATAAATAAAGAATAAAAAATAATACAGAGCATCACAGAATAAATAAATCAAGTAGAAAAGACTAAACATGAACCAAAGAAATTAAAACTGACCAAAATTGACGTCCAAACTAACTCTGTGTGACCTCACGGGTCACTCTCCGACTCAATGATCAAGCATCACCCAAAGCAAGGACAATCAAGATATGGCCTGAACAAACACTAAAAATATAAAATAACAGTAGGCATGAGTATTAAAACACAGTAGGCTATCCTGATATCCATTCCCAATGCACTGCCATTAATATAAAAGAAACACCATTTCAAGTTTGAACTATAATCTATAAAATAATGTTATTCTAAATATTTTACTCAAAAGAAAAGTACGAAAAATTTCCCTGAACCATTCTCAAATATTGGTTCATTTAATTAGTGTCAATGGCTTTTGTAAAAGGAAAGTGATGTTTATATTTTCCAACTTTTAAAAAGAGGATTAAATACATTCATTTGAAAACCATTTTTAGAAACCTAATCAAAACCAGTTTATAACGTTCCAAGGAAAAAAAAATACAAAAATGCACAAAAGTAAGTTCACAATAAGGGAAATGTAGAAATACATACAAGTACCAAATAATCACTGCAATTAACAAAATTTCAATAGACATGGGTGAGCCATTGAGATCAATAATAATACAGAATACACCAATACATGAGATATCATCCCCACTGACATGCCACACATGATGAAATCGAAATGCTCAATACGCTCGACCATCCATTCTCAGGTAGGCCGAGGGAAAAATACCATATTAATAAACCCAATATATCCACCTACTGTGGGACACTGGTTAGTACCATAACCTACTAGTACAGCACACATTCTTAGAATATTCTCTCAATACTCTAGATTCCCATGTCTCGAGTTTTTGAAAAAGGGGCGAGTCGACCGATGCCAATCAAGCATCCAATCACACACACACACACACACAAACAAACAAACACACACACACACATATATATATAATAATGCACAACAGGCATTCCCCCGAGCCACTCCATGTGACACCCTCTTTCCTTTAAAGTACTTGAGAACCCGAGAGCCTCTAAGCATGGCATCCCAAAAAATCAGTCATAATCAATGCAGAATAGTTATCTCAGGAGGGTTTTCATAAATACAATTTCATAATTTTCCATAAGGTTCCAAAGAGGAATTAAACACATTTCGCAATCACCAATTAAAAAAACCAAAAACTAGTTTGAAACCCTTTTAGGGGACCCCAAAATGTTATTTCACAAGCTGCCAATATCCTTATAAAAACCAAACCAAACCATTTAATATTTTTTTTAAAAATTGTAAGAGACAACCTGGATATTTATCGGTGACATATTATATATTTAATAAAAGGAAAATTAAATTTATAATAAAAGGTGATTTATCAGCGACACATGAATTAATAAAATTTAGCACATAAATAGGGAGAAAAAAGCATGAAATAGATGAAAAATATATTTTAAAAGCAGTGAAATGAGAAATCATACCACGAGGTCAGAGCGTGACGTTGACGCAAGCTAAAAAACAAGGCACAGAGAAGGTGCTCACTCGAAAACCCCCATGCGTGGGTCCAAAAAAGTCAAACCGACCCAAAAATATTCAATTAATAGAACCATTAATCAAACCAAAGTAATATATACGCATATGTATACACACACACACACATATATATATATATATATATATATATATATATATATATATATCAAAATAAAAACATCAAAGGGGCCAAAAAATAAAAGGGCAAACCAATGGGGGAGGTTGCGACTGGAAAAAGACAACCGGAGGGTTGGTCGGGCAGCACCGGTATGGTGAGCGCGTCGAAACAGGGTAGCACTGGGAAGACGGGTTTTCGTGATAATAAGGAGAGGGTGAACCAACGAGGGACATGCCATCGGGGGTGTGCTATGACAAAGGAGAGGGTTGTGTGAGAGCCGTCGAAGCAGGACGGTTGTGCCTCATGGCGGAGAGGGGCCGGGGGGGTCTCGGCCAGAGGTCGCGTCCGGATGCTGCGCAAAATCCGAACAGGTGTTCTCAACTGGGGGTCAGGCGTGCCGATAGGAGAGGGCGTCGGGCTAGAGGGGAAGCTGGCCACGCCTAGGGGAGGCGTCACACCGGACAGCAATGGTTGCACCAGGGTGTGGGTGTCACTCCGGAGACAGATGGCCAGGATGGGGAGTTCACTAGAAGAGAGGTCCGGGATGGTGCTGTTGCTGGTGTGTAATTCCGAGGGTGGTGTAGACATGAGAGGATTAGGGGGCTGTGTGGATGTGAGGCCAGAGAGGTTCTGTGGGGTTCATGACCGGAGGAGAGGACCTGGAGGGAACCGGGGCACTAAGTGTTGTTGTGCGTGCTGGAGGGCAGAACGACGGTGGGCTGCAAGAGGGTAGAGGGGGGTTGGGGCGCTAGGATTGTGTCGACCGAAGGCAGCATGAGGGGGAACCGTGCGGGAGATCCGGAGGACAAGAGGGGGCACCATGGGAGAGAGGTGAAACGAGGGAGAGTTGCTGTTACTTGAAGAATAGAGGAGGAGGGATTAGCCGCATTGAAGAGAGGCGAAAGGAGGAGAATGAAGAAAAGGGGAAGAAAGTTGGGATAAAAAATGATAAAAATAAAATAAAATAAAAAGTAAATAATAAAAGAAAAAAAGAATAATAATAATATAATAATAATAATAATAATAATAGTAATAATAAAATTTAATAAAAAAATATAATTGGATTAATTTTATTTTAATAATAATAAAAATAACAAAAATGCCATGCAGTTGCACGGGCGAAGCCGCGCGGCATCGCGCTTCGCCCGTACGTCCAACAACATCACCCCAAATGTGTGGTTTTTATCAAAAGTTCAGAAACATCATCTGGGACTCACTGCAGACCTTGGAAAAGAAGTAATTTATATCCAAATAAATAATAAAATAAAATAAAATCATAGGTCGGGGTGTGACAATTCTCTCCGCCATAAAGCTTTCCATCCCCGGAAAGCCACGATACCATCTAGTCGGTCGATCAACACTTAAGGATTCCATACAACACAATCCAACCTATTGACACATGGTCAATGCAACGACCACCAGCAGTACTTAACCCTATTGTGTGAAACAAAACACCAGCAATGGTGATGCCTGAACGAACTCCCCACCATAATAATTCAACATGCAGTTGGACCAGGCCTCACTCAAGCTAAAAGAAACATAGAAATAACACTTAAACAGCTCAGTCCCGTATGAAAAGAATAGGTCCTGAACCGAAAACTCCATACCAACCTTAAAAGGCACAATTACTGAATTTCATCATGGGATGATCCCATCACACTCTTTATGACATGAGGAGAATTACAAGACCACAGAACCACAACTAACATGTTTAAACTTCCTCACCGCAACAATAGACACACAACCTTAGGCAAGCTTCTTAAAACCCCCCTGAGGTTCCTGACTATGCGCCGACTTCACTCTGAGGCCTTTTGACAGGAGTACTGATTGATTAAGCATCTTTTGCCTCTCAGTCATGTTCTAATAATCCCAATAAGAAATATAAAAATGAAAGGACAAAATTTTGACCTAAAGTCAAACTTCCATTGAAAACCAGTGTTCATCAAAACCCATGACATTCCCATAAATTTCTATCCTAAAACAACACGCGTAAAACAGACACAATAAAATATCCCTTACAATGGAAGGAAACATACATAAGAAACTATAAACAAAAACCCAAAAGAACATCACTTATGAGGACTTCCTTCACAATGATTTCTAGAGATTCCTCGACAGAATAGTTGTAAGTGCCCAAACGACCACAAACATCACAGGGATTAGGAGTACTTGGGCACAGTGAGTTCCTATGACCCAACATTCCAGACTGATAACACTTGAATATCTCTTTCTTTGAAGATGTTTATAAAAGATCTTGAGGCCTTTTGATTCCATGACCTTCTCCATCGACTTTTGATTGCTTACTCATATTCTCATTGGAAGTCTCCCCACTACTCCTATGAATTGAAGGAGGGAGGACCACTTTGAGCACTCCCACCATCATGAATTTGACATGAAGAGCTTGTCTCACCACATCGGAAAATGAATTTAGGTTGGACATCGACACCTTCGACTGTTGATCAGGGAAGAGACCCACCTCGAAGCGTTGCACCTTCATGGAGTCATCTATGGCATACCCTGAATCATAAGGGACTCACTCCACAAAGTGCTGGAAATATTCCAAAATGGATCTGTCACCCTGCTCCCAACAACACATCTCCATCCTCATTTTCACTGTTCCATCTTCAGAGAAATACTAACAAATTAATTACTCCTTGAACAACTCCCAAGTAAGCTCTTGATGAGGCTTGTTCTGAGACACCGACTTCCACCACATCCATGGTGAAACCTTAAGCATGATGGTTGAAAACTTGACCTTCAATGACTTAGGAAAATCAATGAGGTAAATTTCCCTTTTCAATATTCCACATCCACTCCTCCTCTATGGAAGGGTCTGCATAACCATAAAAGAGAGGTGGATCTAGATTCTGAAACTCAAGCATAAAGTCCTTAGGTTGATCGACCATACTATGATCACCCATCGAGGCTTCAAAGGGATAACCGCTGGACAAGAAAAGTTAAAAACCCAATCAAGGCCAACACAATAAATAAAAATCCTCAAAATCAAACATGACATAGGTGACAAGATATAAACAGAAGGAAAAAACTATCATAACATCAAAAATTTCCTTTTGAATACATTTTTTTAAACAATATTGGGGGGTTAAACCTTCACCATTGGTATTATTTAGAGTCTCACTCACATTAATGTCATTGTGCCACCCCGGACATCCATCTGCCATACAAGACATCCATCCACATTCCCACACATCACTATGCATGTGAGCACCCCTAGGAACACCAAGGCCAAAACAAAACAACTTCATATTTTTTTAAACCAACTTTTCCTTATTCAAAATTTCTAGAAGTCATAAGAGAACCAAAAAAACTCAAACAGGGAACTAGCATTGGTAGGTGATTTAATGATATGGTTGGCGGCCATATGCCAAACACATCACCGACATATATAGTCTGTTTGGACCATGCCCCTAGCTCCACATGGCTTGCAAGGCCAGGAGGCTTAGGAGGACTACTGGCCCGACCCCCTTTTTTGTATCCCAAAAACCAAATGCTCCATTAAAACCCAAAAAAATAATTAAACCGGACATTCCATGTAAAACCGAGGGTCAGAACGAGCAATAGATCGTGACACTCTTCCCACACTTACCCCTCGAGTCCTGAAAATCCTACTCTATCTACCATGACATCCCAAATAACCAAGGGAACTCTGAAAAGCTAGGTCCGGTATGAGCTGACGTCCTATGATAACATTTTGTAATGAACCAACCCAGGTCGACCATAAACCGGTCACCCGAGCTGGTCTACAACATGACTTTAGTGGTGTTCCTGATCCTCCCAGGCTAGTGATAAGTGGCAGGGCATCAACAATGGCTCTGGGAACGATTTCTCCCAATATAAATAAATAAAGCAACAAAAATAATACAGAGTAGCGTAAAATATATAAATCAAGTAGAAAAGTCTAAAGAGGAATAAAAGAAAATAAGAATGACTAAAATCAATGTCTGAACTAAATCCATGTGACGTCGCAGGTTACTCTCCAACTCAACGATCAAGCTCGCCCAAGGCGAGCACACTCAAGGTGTGGCCAGCACAAAAAATAAAAAAAAATAACTATAGGCGTAAGTATTAAAACTCAGTAGGCTAACCAGATATCTATTCCCAATGCACTACCTTTAACATAAAAGAAACAATATTTCATGTTTTAACTACAATCTAGAAAATTATGTTTTTATAAATATTTTACTCAAAAGCAAAGTACGAACCATTTCCATTAACCATTCTCAAATTTTTGTTCATTTCAATAGTATCAATGTATTTTTAGAAAAGGAAAGTGATGTTTATATTTTCAAACGTGTAAAAAGAGGAATAAATACATTCATTTAAAAACCATTTTTAGAAACCTGATCAAAACTAGTTTATCACTTTCTATCGAAAACAATATACAAAAATGCACAAAAGTAAGTACAGAACAAGGGAAATGTAGAAATACATATAAGTACCAAATCATCACTTCAAGTAACTGAAATTAAATAGACATGGGTGAACCTAAGAAATCAATAATAATCCAGAAGACACCAATACATGACATATCATCCCTATTGACATGTCACAAATGATAAAATCAAAACTCTCAATACGCTCGACCATCCTTTCTCAGGAAGACTGAGGAAAAAATCCCACAGTAATATACCCAATATATCTACCTACTATGGGCCACTGGTCAGTACCATATCCTACCATTGTGACACTCATTCTTAGAATATTCTCTCAATATCCCAGATTCCCATATCTAAAGTATTTGAAAAAGGGGCAAGTCGACTAATGCCAACCGAGCATCCAATCACACCCCCCCCCCACACACACATATAATAATGCACAACATGAATTGCCCCGAGCCACTCCATAAGAAACCCTCTTTCCTTTAAACTACTCGAGCACCCGGAAGCCTCTAAGCGTGGCCTCCCAAAAAATCAGTCACAATCAAGGATAAACAGTTATCCCAGGAGGGTTTTCATGAAAACAATTTCATCATTTTCAGTAAGGCACCAAATGGGCATTAAACACATTTCAAAATCACTACATTAAAAAGAACCTAAAACCTATTTGAAACCCTTTTAATGAACCCCAAAATGTTATTTCACAAGCTACCAATATCCTTATAAAAATCAAACCAAAACATTTTATTTTTTTTCAAATAAACTATAACAACAACCGTGAAATTTATCAGCGACAGATGCAATATTTAATAAAAGGAAACTTAAATTTATAATAAAAGGTGATTTATCAGCGACACATGAATTAATAATATTTAACACATAAATAAAGTGCAGAAATAAAGAAATAGATGCAACATAAATTTTAAAAGCAGAGAAATGGGAAATCCTACCTCCAGGTCAGAGCTCGATGACGACGCAAGATGAAAAACAAGGCGCGACGATGGAACTCACTCAGAAACGCCCCGCGGGGGTCCTAAAAGTCAAAACGCCCCAAAAAATATTTAATTATTAGAACCATTAATCAACCCAAAGAAATATATATATATATATATATATACATATATATACATATATATATATCAAAATAAAACCATCAAATGGGCCTAAAAATAAAATGGAAATCCAACGGGGGAGGTCGCGACTAGAAAAAGACCATCGAAGGGATGGTCGGGTAGTACTGGTCGGGTGGGGGAGTTGAAACAGGGAAGCGCTGGGAAGATGGGTAGCTCCTCTCTTGAAGAGAGGGTGTGCCGATGAGTTACGTGTCGTCAGAGGCACACTCTGACAAGGGAGAGGGCTGTGAAAGAGCCGTCGAAGCAGTAGGGTCGCGCCTCCTGGCGGAGCAGGGTCGAGGGGGTCTAGGACGGAGGTCTCCTCCCGCTGCTGCGCAGAAGGTGAACAGGGGGTCTCAACTGTGGTTTGGGCGTGCTGGTAGAAGAGGGTGCCGGGATGGATGAGAAGCTGGTCGCGCCTGGGGGGAATCACATCGGATAGTAAAGGCCACACCATGGGGGGTCTTGCGCCGGAGATAGATGACCAGGAATGGGAGTTCGTTAGGAGGGAGGTCCGAGCTGGCGCTGCTGCTGGTGCGTAAGGCCGTGGGTGTTGTAGACATTAGAGGAGGAGAGCAATGTGCACATGTGAGGTTGAGGCGGTTCTGCTGGGTGCGTGACCGAAGGAGCAGATAGGGAGGGAACCGGGGCTCCGGGTGTTGTTGTGCGCAATGGAGGGAAGACCGGTGATGGGCTGTAGGATGTGAGATGGGGGGTGGGGTGCTGGGTGCATTTAGGTCGAAGGCGGCAAGATGGGGCGCAATGCGGAATATCCGGAGCACAGAAGGGGGCGCTGTGGGAGAGTAGTGCTGTGAGGGACATTTGTTGCTGCATGAAGAAAAGAGGAGGAGAGAGCATCTGTGTGGAAGAGAGGAGAAAGGAGGAGAAACAAAAAATGGTAAGAAACGTGGGATAAAAATATAAAAATAAAATAAAATAACACGTAAACAATAAAAGAAAAATAAGAATAATACTAAACTAATAATAATAATAACAATAATAATAATAATAAACATTAATAATAAAATAAAGAAAATAATAATTGGATTTATTTTATTTTGATAATAATAAAAATAACAAAAATTCCACGCAGTTGTAGGGGTGAAGCTGCGCGGCGTTGCGCTTCGCCCTTACATCCAGCGACGTCACCCAAAACATGCAGTTTTTATCAAAATTCTAGAAACCTCATCCAGGACTCACCCCAGACCTCGATAAAATAATAATTTAAAGTGAAATAAATAATAAAATAAAATAAAAGCATAGGTTGGGGTGCTACAATATCTACCTTACCAATAAATTTAGATGGTTTTTTATATATAGCCATATATTCTGTCATATAGTTATTTTCTTGAATCTAATTTTTTTTAAATATAGTTTTCAATGTTTAAACTAAAGTTGTTTATGATACCAATTGTAACAAACCTATCCACAATAGGATGTACCTGATGGCTTACATTATTACATTAGCATAGATATGAGAAGTAACATCATGATTGACCAAATATTTTAGTAGTTTTTTAGAACTAGATTACATACATGATTCCCATTTCTACATTGAAAATGAAAATAAATCATTTTAAAAAATTAAATATCATTATCCTAGAAACTCATTCCAAGAATTCATCTTCATATCATGGAGAAAGGAAAAAATAATGGTGAGAACAAATTCTCAGTAAGGGTTAAGTAAAATCAATGACATTTTAAATCAATAACCATAAAAATATGGGAATTTAAATAAGTAAACAAAAATTCCATTAAAAACATGATTATTATTATACATAATATAAAATCAATATGTTAATTTAAATAAATGAAAACTAATTATATTTAATCAATAAAATGAGAATGAATTTCATCGATAGATAATAAAAAGAAAAAATATCTTAAATAATAAATGATGAATTTTCAATGAAAGAAATTATTAATTATTGGATGTCATGTCTTAGACACATGAAAACTTCTACTATAAGGAGAAGTACTCTAGGAATTTTAATAATATATGTAGAAATATCATTAATTTGTCCACGTTATTTTTCTAATTATATATGTAAATTAATCAAGGGGATGTATAATATTCATGTTCCACCTATCAGTTAATTTAAAAATAAATACTCATATATCGAACAATCTATTAATATAATGAAAAATATTACTTATCATCAAATATCATTATTCATTAATGGATAATGATTTATCAATATTTTACAAGTTAATCAAATAATATTCATTTCAGGAATTGTATTCTAAAATGGAATCATGTTTATGAAATTATCCTACCCATCAAATAGTACTATAGATATTTAATGAAAATTTAATTTACAATGAAAATTTATTCTTATAAAGTAATTGTATCAAGAGGATTTTAAAAATGAAAAAAGGAAACGAGACTTCACAATAACTTGTATCGCTTTAAAATTATCATATGCAATCACCATGTATGACATATTTTATATTGAAATATATAATAAAATTAATAATTAACTAATCATCCAATAAAATGTCAAGTGTTAAGTAAACACATCATATTAAATAAACATGGGGAATAACATTACAATATGCATCAATGATATGAAACTGAGATGAAATTTCTTTCCTCTCATGTCTCTTTGGGTTAATGTTCTCAAACATCATGTATACAAGTTTTGAAAAACTTATTAACTTATATAAAAAAATATTATTTTTTTGATACCACATTTTTTCTTTTTATAAAATTTTAAAACACATTTATTAAAAAGAATTCATTATTTTTATTATTTTATATATTAATTTCCTTGTTTTTGTATTTGTGTTTTGTCATTAGTGATCCAATTAATTCCATATTATAGAGATTAATCATCTCTAAAATAATACCCATTACATTATTTTAATATTTATACATCTATAGTGACCAGACAACCAGACAATAATTATGGTGATGAAAAATTACGTATGTTACACTCATGGAGACGGTTGGCCATACGTACATGTGTGTAACACTTCTATTTCTCACCTATAATTCTGGAAAATAGTTATATAGCATATTAAATTTATAGAATTATAAAAATATCATTAATATCTTATTATAAATTAATATATGTCATCCATGTATTTTATGCGAATGAAGTCACAACTATTCATGAAACCAGTAATCTACCTGTACACGAATGATGGTATCATCATTATGTGAGTGAAAATAAAAGATATAGAATTATACATATTATCCACCCATAATTTTAAATGTTTCATTAAAATCATACATATTTCATGTATGTTATATATTATTTTTATCTTTATCTTTATCACCTCCCCTGTAAAGCATTTTTGAAGGACAAATCACATCACATCGTGAGGTAGTAGTCTGCCTTACAATAGAGAAAATTTATCCTATCTCTTATGGAATTTAATGGGAAAATATTATTATAGAATGCCATTGGTGGTGAATTTTTTTATAAATACCAATTTTTTTTTTACCCATCATTATACCCATTTATGATAGATTGAAATGAAAAATGATCGACATTGGTTTCTGAGGCGTAGTTGTCCAAACACATGAATGATGATTTCATAAACCATTTTATGAAAGTGGAGATGGTTTTAGACTGAAAACATACCCTAAAATCTTATTATATGGATGCTACTGATTATATTATGTTATCATGTTTTAATAATGATTGTATGAGGTGGGGAAAGAAGTAAAATAATGAATCTCGATGGAGAACATCACCTCTTCTTCAAGTATCTTCATTTAGTTTACACTTCACTTCTTAATATGGCTTTATGGAAAATCAATGGCTTATATGATTAGTGAATAGAACATTATATCTTATGGGGGTGGTATTGGATGATTTCGATTGGTATTAAGGTGTTATGTGTAGTGTATATAGGGAGGCCTTTTAAAAGTGGGGTTAGTGGCACCCTTATATTTTTTGAATGTTTCAAGTCCACCCTTGTTTTTTCCTATCACAAAATATATATATATATAATGGTTCATTCCTGGTAATAGATTATATTATGTCTATATATATACATAAAATAGGGTTTGGACTTGGTTTGGATTATTCTTACACCTTATATTCTATGTTTAATCATTAATAAACTCATTTTTACCTTAATCATTGTATTTATATTTAACAATTTTTACTTATATTAATAGTAAAAAAATTCTATTATTTGACAATATAAATGATGAATATTTCATATATGGAATCCATTATTCATAATTAAACACACATAAGTGGATGAATTTGAATTATAATTAATACCCATGACGTGAGGAGAAATTTTGTGTTTAATATGAAATTGTTTAAAAGTTTACAATTTCTTTACTTAAATTCAATATACATTTGATAAGTATTAACTAAATTAGAATAATATATTTTAAATTTATATAATTTTACATTAAAACCAATTCAATACATACTTTAACATCATAAATTATTTAAATGAGAAGATATTTTTTAGTTGAAATTCATTATTTATCATTATTCATCAAAAATTGAAACTTTTTAGAATAAAAATCAAACAAAGATAAATTTTATATTCTGATACTAAAAATAAAGTTTATTTTCAAAATAAATATTCTATGTTTTGTAAAATTATATTTTTAATTAAGTGTGGGAAACCTCACTAAAAAGTGTTTTGTTTAAACCTAGTGAGAATCACAAGCTATCAATGAAATTAAATTTATTTTAAAAGATATATATTTTAATGATTTTGGGTGTTACATGTTTGTATTGGTTGAGAAGGGTCCTAGGTTTTACATGATCTAGTTGTATTGAATTTAGTATGGTTGTACTGATGAGGTGAGGCTTGGATTTGAGATTAGGGCTTAGTTTGTATTTTATTTCTTTTGTTCACTCTATATATGTGATTGGTACATTGGCTCTAGGTTTAATTTTACATTATGTATATATTGTATTTATTATTTTATTTTTATTATACTTTTCAATTTTCATACTCAAATGGTTATGTATTTGTGCTGATATTTGGTTATTTATTTTATGATTTTGTACACGTATATAGTCACCCCGGGGTATCTCCATATAACCCACTACAAGTTGGTATCATATAAAAAATGAGAAGGTTTTCTAAAGGTCTTGAGGCTCTATTATTCTAGTTACTTTTCATAGTTTCTTATGGTAGTTCCCCTTTTATATATCCTTGGGATGCACCCCATTTAATCATTGATAACATGCATTGTAATTCATGAGTTATAAGTTCATATAGATTAGTCATCGCATGGACAAATGAAAAAAAATTCCATTTTTATACATTTCATGTAATGATGATTGAATGATAGTTTTTTAGAAAATTATTTCAAAACATAACAATTTAACCTTAACCAATATTGATTATTGATATTAATATCACCTCATGCATACCATAATCAAATACTATGTTGTGATAATGTGGTCTCATTATATACACCACATGTATATCCAAATACAGTGGTGGCGATGCACTATTTAAAATATTCTAATGAATTTTTTGGCTGTAATGATCTATCAAGAACATAAAGATATATTTTCATATATGTATCATTAATAATATACTTAAGCATACATTCATATCCATGTATGTCCAATAATATGTTTTATGAAATGATATCTCTATAAATACCTCCCATCCACTAAAGCATTATGGTCTGTGATTAATTTGAAATTATTTTTATCATATATAATAACTCATTAAAACATAAAAAACGACATTTCAATACCATCCAAATCATAGTTGAAAATATTTCCTTAGCTTCACCATATACTATATTTAATTTAATACTGTGTGAATACCCATATAGAACACTTCTATATTAATTTTGAAAAGTATTTAGAAATAATATATGAGACATTCTCAATACACGTATAATCAACCACATAGTGTGATCCCATTGGACATTTTGGATTTAAAAACAAAATATGAATTTTTTAGTCATAATATTTATGAAATGAATTCCTTCTATCAAATAATAAGTACTTTGAATGCTATTAAGGTATTTTTAATGATCTCCAAAAAACCCATATATCTTTATGCTAGTGTAGACCAATAAAATCAAAGAAATTTATTTATAATAGTTAATTTCATTTATTTAAGACATCGAGTGACCATAAGACTTGATGTATGACAATCCTATATGGATAACTTATATATTTTCGATTCTCTAGGTATTTACTGATTTAATTAATGAATACATCACTTATCATTCAACTTTATGAATGATAACATCACATTTACCTCACCCAAATAAATAAAAACATCATTTGTTATATCTATTTGAAGTTTTACTCTATGTGTCTCTCAAACTAGGGGACACATTTCAATTTCAACATAAGAAAAGATAATTCCAATAATTGTTGGGTTTCAACAAACATCATGATTAGAAAAAAAAACTAAATCTTACCAGGGTTTCCTTTGACATAATTCATGAGAAATAGTGGTATCAATGTATGATAGTTCTTATTAAAGGTATGTCCCCAGCCTCAGGCAGTAGCCACAATATGATCCATTCACCACTAGTTGGAAAAATGAATAATGCATGAAACACCATGAGATATAAACAATTGGTCATAGAGTCCAAAAAACACTTTTCATGCTTCATGATCGTCTTCTATATCTCTATATGATAATATTACATAGATTAACCTTAAAATTTCATCACAACCAAAAATACTTATGGAGAACCTTAGTTAGTGTTATGGAAAATTAATACATTGAGTGGTCAATTATCATTATATTTCATTAAAAGGATTCACTATATTTTCATTTTTATAACCATTATGAATTAATGATAGAATATATATTTATTTTTATGTGATATATTATATATTCTTAAAACACATCTATTAAAATGTAATAATACACTAAACACGCACAAGAATATCACGTTTTTTATAGACAGCCATATCTGTGTTATGTTTTTTACACACTTTAGGGGTTTTTTAACTTATTGAATTTGTTATTATTTACTACCACATTACTATTTTTAATATTAGATTTTAACCTACCACTATAGAATTAAATGAGTAATATCTCTAAGAGTTAATGATTCTATAATAATTTGAATAATAAAATATATAGATAATTTTCAATTACATTTACATATATAATTTCCTTTACTTTACAACATCAAATCATATTTTTCCAACAACTATTTTATAGATAAAACCCATTATATATTAAACAACATAAACCTTCATTATCTTTCCATAATTTTGTTCCAACTAATATAATGCTTAATAATGTAACAATTTAAATTATTATCTACCTATATATCCAAAACTCATTTTGTGTAAAGATATATTCTCTTTAATATAAAATCTAAATGTAAAACATTAAATTTACAATTACTCAAATACATAAAAAAATTTATGAAACATAGTGAAATTTATTTAAAAGTTTACAGATAATAATATTCTATTCTTTCATTTACCTTATATATGTTTAAAAATGATACCAATATCCCCTTAGACTCTATATTTTATTTATAATATCATTCTATGATACACTTATTTGTTTGTGTTAAAAAATTACAATAATTTTATTTTAGTTTGAATATTTTTCAATACTAATACCATATAATATATGGTATCACATTATTTTGGATAATTTTCTTCTAAAAGAAGACTATTCATTAAAATATTTCGCAAATGAGTGGAAATAACACCTTACATTTTATTTAAAAACATATCTATATAGAATCCTTATCCTAGATAAAAAAATTTTTGATTGTAATCTCCTCATGTATGTTATAAATTATTATGAATCCTAAATAATGTGTATTCATTTAATAATCTTATAATTTTCATGATAAATTGTTTTTGAAAAGAATTTCTTTTTATATATCATAAATGGTATGATTATAAACATCCATTATATAAGAAACTTTTTTTGATTATTTTGTTGTCAATTATTTTTGTATTGATAAGATTTATGGAAGTATGAATGAAAGGATAGATATATATTTTTAATTGCTCATCTATTTCATGTATCCACATGATATCATGCATAGATTCTTGTCAAAAAATTTGAAGAGTCATTTAGAATTTTATTTGATCAGAATGAAGTACAATAGAATAACCATGCCATATTGGATTTCAAATTTCTTTCCCTGGTACTAATTATTGTAGGATCCACATTTAATGAGTGTATTGGACATGTTGGGAAGAAAAGATAAGTCGAAAAATAGAAATCCATCTCATATTATGTTTCAATTTAAAAAATATTTTTATATTTAAAAAATCTGATAACATACATTTTGAGATTTAGAGAATATTTCTACAATAGGTTGCACCATGATGTGTGAACTATAAAATTTCACTAATTCAACAAATATAAACCATTTTATATTAGTAATATGGTATTAAATTATAGGTTAAATTGGAAAATATTATTGAAGGTTATATTTCATCCTAGATAACCATCAAAATGATTTAGGTCTGTAAAATTAAAATTATGATTTTTATATTGGAAAAATTTATGTATGCATCATGAAGTTTCATTATACACCATGTCCCATCCATTAATTGAGATAAGTTAAATGGAAAACTATCCTATAATAAAATTATGTAGTATATCACATCAATAATTGTTGAAAATAGACAATTTAAATAGAAATGATGATGTAAAAATCTATAGATCGTTTTTTGATTTGTTGATCATACATTAAATACCTATTCATTTTTTGACATGGTTTTACTAGGATTTGATACAGTTTATGGAATTGAAGAAATAATAGTTGTATTTTTATTTGTTTTTTTAATTTAAAAATAAAAAAATTAGTTATATAAGATCTTCTTTTACTCGATTAGGATTACCAATCAAAAAAAACATTGAGAGAAATCATGATGGCTAAAACAATTATTGAAAATATAGTTCATGATCATTTAATATATATAATTTTTCATATATTTGTGAGATTGGTGAATTTATATGAGAATCATAAATATAAAATATAATTTTTTAAAATATAATTGATGATATAGAATTAATGAAAATTGAATTATGGAAAATATATATATTTTTTTGATGTTGAATCTATGATTGATATCATTGTGTGCTTGATGTGTGTCTCAATTTTATCAGTATAACCAACTTGATAGTTGTGGGTGGAAGAGAAGAAGAGGCCTTGACCCTTGAATTATTAGTGAAACTATCCAAAATATATTAATGGCATGCTATTTAAATATTCATTAAATGAAATATCAACACGTAATTGATATATTATAATTGTGCATATCCATATATATGTGAACCAAGTTAGGATCAGATGTCCTTGATCTTTACTAATGTTTCAATTTAATATTCTTATAATAAATATTGTAATTTAATCATCTAGCGTGAGGACAATATCAGATTTTGATTAATGATAATATTAATTTTTTTTTTCACCTCAATTCATTCTCATCCCTTTATTATGGTGAACATTGATACGAAGGTGCAAAAAAGTGGTTTTAAAGACACATGTTTTTTCATAAATCCATTAATGGACAGTTGTTATTATAGATAATATTATTAATTGAAATGAAGTTCTATTGGTTGACATTTATGAATATCTAGTAGTCATGAATATTGTGAAATCATATTTATAATATTATAGACGTGATTTTTTTATAATAGTTCTATATGGAATTAGACTATGTGATTCAACTAGAAGACCCATGATAGAAGTTGATATGATTTTTAGAATGATTATGTTGAGGACTATAATAATATTGTGAGATACTTGTAAACTATGTTTTAAATGATTTTGATTTACCTTAAAATCAGTGAATGAGTTTCAAATAGACATCATAACATATATATAGGGTAATATAATGTGAAATAAGTGAAAATAAATCTTTTGAAAAACTTATTTAGTGATATAAAGAAGTGTTCCAGTGAATATTTGGAGGAAATTATTTAATTTTATTAGTGAATCATTTTCTACTATATATAGATATCATCATGAGAACAAGGATTATTATATTGTAATTAAAATATTCTAATGATTTTCATTTGTGGACAACCCAGAGGAGTTATCACATGTAAAAAATGAATCTTATAGAATTATCTCTTATTTACTGACACACCAATCTTGTAACATGTGGAACATTGGTGAATAATGAGTTCTAATTATAATATTATTATAATGTGATATACTTCAAATTATAGGATTATAAATATATTTAGGGGGATAAAATGAAGATATCTTATGGGATGAGATTTTATCTCTAGTGGAATTAAAAGTGGAAAAAATATCTGGGGTGGGAGGAATTACCAATTGAATTTATAAATTTTATGAATGTTGAATACATTATTTCTAGGTGGTAAAAGATATATTATGAAAAATATAATTATATTGATTCCCCCAAAAAAATGGATAAAGTTGTTCTCAAAAAATGGAATATTATATCATTGAATTAAAGTTGATTGAAATTTTAAAGGAATGAATTTTTACATTGAGAAGAGGATATAAAGGATGATTATATAAATATAATAGTATCTCATAAAATCTCATTTGTGGAAGATTGTATTGTGGTATTGTGAAAAAATAAGAAAAAATAGTTAAATAATATAATTATTATGAACCAGTACTAATTTTCCATTTGTTTTATTAAAATGGAAACATTTTGAGCCTTCTTAATAGATAAATAAGAATAGGAAATTTAGATTTTTTTATGTATTCTTGCATTCATATTAATTAATATGATGTGGAATATATTCTCTTTGAAGTGGTAATGGAAGAATGTGACAATAATTATCAAAAATATGAATAAGTTAGTAATTTTGTATTTAATATTGAAGAAAAAACATGATCATTGATGATATACATATTTATATTAAGGATAATATTAATAAAATATAAATACATTATGAGGAACATATATCCAAGATATATATGATTTACTACTCGATTAATATTTATTTGTTTAAGAAGAAGCTTCATTTTGGGAAATTAATTGAAGAAAATCAAAAAGAATTTAGTTATCAAGGAATAAATTTCTGTAAATGTTCACTTCTAAATTACATATTTTTATTTGTATAATTTTTTTATTATGGGAAGAAACTATGTAAAATAATGAAAATATTTATATAAAATGTAAGTATAAGAATCAAGAATGTTATTAACCATTGAAAATTGTTAATATTCACAGAAAATTAAAAATAAAGAGATTTATAGTGAAATTATATCAACATAATATGTTTACTTATTAATTAATATATGTTTTGATTTCATAGCCGCACTATATAATTTTATAGTGAAATTTACATTTATTTAAGAGTGAAATAAATTTAAAATCTAAAAATATATTTTCGAGTTTACTATTATATTGGTATAGATATTCATTATATGATTTTTGTTTAAGTCTCTTAATAATTTGGAAAAGTAAATTATATTTCAAGGAGAGATGTTTTATATCATCTAATTTATTTTAATGAAATATTTATTTAGTACAATAATTTTTTTTTTTTTTTTAAAAATAATTTTTATCCTCTAGAATAATATGAATTCTAAATATTGGATTATAAACCTAAAAATGATAAGATTTCAACACATAGGTTAACTAAAATTTGAATTAAATAAATAGAATGATAAATATTGAGAAAAATAGTCCAGATAAAACTTACATGAATGCATAAATTAATAATTTCACTTTGATTTCTTAAAGAGGTTATTGATCCCATATGGTAGGTAATACGAATCTAAAGAACAATATTAAGAGAATAAATAATGTAAAATTATATTTCAAATGTGATGGAGAAATAATTATTCATGTAAGTGGAAATAAATTATTAGATAGTGTTGAAGAGAAAATTACTTCTATACTTTATGTTATCGGTATTCATCACAACATATCTTGCGTTAAAATTCTTTGTGATGTAGGTTCTGATGTCACATTCAAAAAAATGAATCCAATGGAAGTGTAAAAATTCTCTTATGAAAGGGTGGGAGATGAATATTAATCTATAATTGACTGATATCAAATATTGTTCATGATTTGTAACTATTGAAGGATAAAATAGTTCATAGAATTGGGGAATGGATTATAATTAGGGATATATAATATTTATTTTATCGAGGTTACAAGAAGAAATTGATATTTATTTTTTAAAGATACACATAGATTATGTTTTGTATTTTTTCTTATGAACAAAGGTGGAAAGTAATTAATTTCATCTTATGAAGAAGGGTTATCAGGTTTGTTGAATTTATTCTACACCAAGGTATGTAGACTAATTTGTTATGCTATAAAATATTTTGATAAGAAAATAATCATATATGGAGATGAATATAGTTTGATGGGTTATTTCTATTTTTTTCAAATATTTATGTTCAGGTTTATATAAAAAAGTATTGTAGAAGAAAATTAAATTAAACTAAAAAAACTATAACGACCCAATAGTTCATTAATGAAAATTTCCTTTGATCTAATTTAATATTTTATAATGTAAAATTGTTATGTAAAACATATGAAAATCCATGGTTTTCCATTTTGGGGATTTAAAATACCGTTAAGAATTTGACTGTTGCTGATATAGCCATTGAAAAATGATCACAATATTAGTATGAATATAAAGCTTTAATAAATCCAATTTAATAAAACAAAAGAAGTGATGGACTCATCTAGTAGGCTTTCCCCATAAGAATCCCATTTTTCAGAGCCTGGAAAGGAGGTGGCATCATTGGGCTTCTCTCTTGACCAATCCCAATCCGAGCATGAACAAATTAATCTTGAACAAAATCGCCTACGGGAAAAGTTGATGTTAATAGAGATTACCAATGGAGCGATGTTATCCAAGCCACCCCAAGAGTTTTTAACCCCCACACACATTACCCTTTTGTTTTATGCATGTGTAATGAGGGTTTATGTAATAATTATTTATCAAAATTATTATGTGAATGATTCTTGTATAGAATAAATGGTATACATTCATTTTATTATTGTTACTCTGTAAATAGTTTTTAATGCACAAATAGTATTTTTAGTTAATATCCAATTAAGAAATATATTTTCATTCTTTAATGGATTTTTTAATTAAATAATATTTAAATAAAATACTATTACTCATATACCTTTTATTAAATATTAGTGATCGTACAATTTTTATGAATACAATTGTACTTTTTTTAAGGTTTGAATGTTTCTTTATCATAACCCATGAATTTTTGATAAATATAGGTTTTTATTTTAAAATAAAAAATTCCCAAATTTATAAAATTATTTACATAAAATGAAGGTTATTTTTGATATAAGGATGTCGAAATTATCCAACGGTGATTTTTTTTTTAATTTTCTGAGACAGTCGAATTTTTTGGTAAAAATTAAATACCGTTAAAATATATAATGTGTTTTATGACATCATAATGACCCAATAGTGAAGTAATAAAATTCTATAAAAATTATCTTCGGACAATATATTATTTACCATTAAAATAATGTAATTTTGTGTTTATTTTATTTATTTAACAAAACCCTAGTAGACCCTCCAAGAATTATAATACGTTTTGTCTTTTTAAAATGATTTCTTTGAGATTGTGACTCACCTCCCCATAAGAAAGCCTAATATTGAAAAAATTTAGGACATTTCCCTTATAAAATAATTTTTTATAATCCCCTTTGGAAAAAGACATTGGGAAAAAACAATGGGTTCGTTTGTGGTTTTCATTAGTTTATTGTGTGATGGCCAAAACCTAAATAATAAAGAACTCCCACTCTTTTCTTATAAAAAACCAAAAATGCTCCCACTTTCTTTTAAAACAATGTATTTGGATATCTACCAAACTATTCCCCCCTCTCACTATAATCATACCAAGATGCACCAATCTCCCAAAAATTCTCTTTGAAGCCTCTCCCAAGACTTTGGGATCACACATCAAAATAAGGGATTTCTTCCATTGTCATTTTGTCCAAGTTTATTTATGTTTCTATACCTTTTTATTTTCAATTAAAATTTATGGGGTATGAGTTTAAACCTCCCACATACATCCCTCATAATGTTTTAATTATGAGATACCCATTTCACTCTAATTAATGCATCCCAAGTGCACCTGTCACCATAGCGAAATTTAGTAAATAATTTTTCCCTTCTAATTTACATTCAATAATTTTTGGTGTATTATGAATCAAAATTCCATTACATACATTGGTAAATGTATATATATGAATCTTTATTTTCTATTTCAGGTCCATATTATGAGACATCTCTTTCTCTCTCATCAACCTTTTTTATGAATTCTTATGTCACGCCGTTATACTACCGAAATTGCACCGCAATTTTCCAATCCAAAGTTATTGTGTAGTGAATACCACGCCCATTTCTCTATCTAGGGTATTCACCATTACAAACATTTACATATTGATTATAGAGTTTCATGTATTAATTCAACATTATTTTATCTTGGAATAAATTATTAGGGTTAATGAACCCATGTTATATGATCCATGTGCAACACTTATACATGAAATGAAATTATTAAGAATAGTGTGCCCTGGTAGCACTCCAATGCATTTGGTAACAATTAATATAATGATATGTCATGTTAAATGAGGGTTTACTCTTTATAATTCAAGTTCAATGATATTTTACTCATTCTCCAAGTGTAATGAGCCTTGGATTATGTTAATACCATGTTATGTGTAATTTCCACATTTCCATGTTATGGTAATCATGCTATGTCATGCCTTTATGTTCATGTTTCTATTATGATCCTTTGATATGGCTATTTACTAACATGTACTATATTTTTAATTTTATACCTTGTTTATTTTCTTACTAGGCTTTATATCTCACCCTTTTCTTATGCATGTCCTTAGGTTATCCAATGAAATTATATGTACGAGGGAATTTAGTTGTCATGTAAAGGATTTTTTCAATAAAGATTTTGTGTTTCATGTTTTAAGTTTATGTGTAATGTTTCTAAGCCCCAATGACACTATACCACTCAATATTTAATGTTGTATTAAGTAAATATTTTATGTGTTAAATCATTTTAAGTGTGTAATAATAAATAGGGTTTTTATAGATCGTATAAGAGTATAGGTTTAGTTATTTTTGGGATTAGGATTAGAAACCCCTAGTGAAAGACTTTGGTATAAGACTATGTATAATAAAAACATACCTATGTTTTGGTGATTATTGAGTACATATTTTATCCAAAAAATACATTCCTATTTGTATACAAGTAGGTAGAGGCGGCTCTGGCATAGATGTACATACGAGTGAAAACTATGACAAGGAGTTTCGGGCTTGACATAGGGTATCCTGGTAAATGACAACGAGCCATTATTCAATATTGGTTATGAGACTCCCAGGGGATATGCTTTGGTAAATTCATGATCATAGTATAAACCATTGTTAAGGGAATAAAAAAAATTCCCCTATGAATAAATGTTTAGATGTAGATAATTGATAACAACGATTGAATCCCACAAATTCATATGTTAAGGAAATAAATATTATTTATATGTCCTCCATTTTTGGGCATGGATTACCATTTATGTGTAACCCATATCTTTCCTTTTTTTACATAAAATGGTAGGTAATAGGAGGACAGAGGATAACAAATGATTCCAAGATCATGGTGAAGACTGTTATATTGAGATGCCTAATCCAATGGGAGCAGGAATCAAAAACTTTTCTACGATACTCTCCCTATTAACTCAGGAATTGAATATAAAAATGGGTCACGAAGAACATTCAACCCCCCCCCCCAAAGAACAAGCCGCAATCGATAGCTTCATGAGACAAAGGCCTCCTACATTTAATGGATCATCAGATCGCTCAATCACCAAAAAATGGATCAACTCCATTGAAAAGATCTTCTCTATCCTTAAATTTTCTGAATAGGAGAAGGTTCTTCCTGATGCTTATCATATGGAGGGTGAAGCTAATCAATGGTGGAAATTGATCAAAAATATGATGATTGAGGAGGATATCAAGGCATTAGAAAGGAATGATTTCCAGAAAATGTTTTTTGACAAATATTTTCCTCGAACCCTCAGACATAAGATGGAAAGGGACTTCCTTGAACACAAGTAAAAAAGATGAAAAAATCCATCAGAGCATAAGAGGAAAAATTTACAAGGCTTGGACTATATGAGTCCATCATTTCATTACCCCTAAATTCAAGGTCTCCATATTCTTTGGTGGTATAAATCCTGACCTATGGAAATACATGGCGATCGATGAATTCGAGAGCTTTGAGAAAATTTTATAATGTGACCTCAAAGTCAAAATGGAGATCAGTGAATCTCATGGAATCATGGGGATAAGAAGCGTAATGTGGATTTCAGTTCTGGCACTTTGATGGATAAATCCAATAGTCCTAAGAAAATGGAGAACCCTACATGCCAATTTTGGAGAAAGAAGCATCCCAGAAATATCTTAAAGGGGACGTGGAAATGCTTTAGGTGTGGAAGAGAAGGGTACCAAGCCGTATACTGCCGACAAGATAAACTTGTGGCTATTAAATAAGAAAAGAAAACATTTTTCGACCCTCAAAACATTGTTAATTTCTTCAACTTTAATGAACAAGGGAACCATGAAAATCAGTTTTCTAAGGAAAGGGTTTTTAGAGGCAACTAACAACCTCCAATGTAGAAAGTGTTATATTTTTCCAGCACTACCACTGAAGTTAACCATGAATACAAAGTGATGACCAGTACACTAGTTATTTATTCAAGAATAGAGAATATAATTTTTGACTCTGGTTCTAGATATTCTTTGGTATCCCAAAAGTTTAGTATATCAATCACTGCACCACCACAAATCATGGATGTAAAGATGTCAGTAAGTATGGAAAATGGGAAATCATTGCATCCCATGAATATAACTCATCCCCGGTCACTATATATGAATTTAACATTTAGGATAACCACATCATACTCTCTACGGTGGGATTTGATGTAATTCTTGCCATGGATTGTCTTTACTTATATAGATCCAACATAAATTCCCATGAGGGGGAAATCAAAATCCATATAGAGAATTGACCCCCGATTCTATACATGTGCAACGAGGAATATGAATCCTAATTAGAACCATCATATCAAGTGTGGATATTATTTCCCTATGAAAACACGTTTCTTTATCAGATGATTGACTCAATGGAAGTAACCATCCATGAAGACATGCCTATTGTGAAGGAATTTTCTAATGTGTTTCCTAAAGAATTTCTTTATCATCCTCTTAGAAAAGATGTTAAATTCTCCATCCATCATATACCTACGTTGTTTCGAATATCCATGACTCCATATAGAATGGATGTTGTGGAGCATGTGGAGCTGAAGAAACAACTACATGAGAATCTGGATAAAGGGTTTATATGCCCAAGTGCTTCATCATGGGGTGCACCAGTCCCCATTGTCAAGAAGATGGAGTGTTCAATGGGCCATTGCATTGATTATCATGAGCTCAACAAAATACCAATAAAAAAATGTATCCTCTACCCCGAATTGATGAATTCTTCGATCAGATAAGAGGAGCATAATACTTATTGAAGTTGGATTTGCGGTCGATATATTACCAAGTAAGGGTGAAGAAGGAGGATATCCTCAAAACTATTTTTCATACAAGGTAAGAGCACTATGAATTCATAGTAATGACTTTCAGAATCACTAATTATCTTGAAATATTCAAGGACTTGATGAATCGAGTCTTTAATGATTACCTTGAAAAATATGTCGTAGTCTTTATAGATGATGTTCTAATATAATCCAAAACCAAGGAGGATCATGAGTATAATATATCAATTATACTAAAGACATTGTGAAAGGAGAAGCTCTATGTAATGTACAAAACGTTTTAGTTCGGTTAAAAGAGGTCTCATTCATGGGTTATATCATCAATGACAATGGTATAACTATGGATCCCTCCATGTTAGTAGCAACGGAGTGATGGAAAAGGCCAACATTAGTAATAGATATCTATAGCTTCTTAGGGTTATCTGGATATTATCTCCAATTTTTTAGAAACATATCAAGATTTTCAAACCATATTACCAAGATAACATGCAATGGAGTAATGGTTTCTTTGATTGAGTAATGTGAAGATAGATTCAAGGAGTTGAAAAGTGTCACAACCCCCTCCCACCAAAGATGCCCCTCATGAGCTGGCAATGGTGAAAGGGAGATAATGACCCCCTGAGTCCCACCTCCAGTAGGCCCCATGTTGGCGACTAGCACCAAGGGTATGAGTTTTCAAAAATATGGGAGGCATTACCCTTTTATTATTTTAAGATCGGAAAATAGGACAAGTCAACCACCAAAAAGGAAAAGAACAAGTGTATAGAAATAAACCCAAACCAATCCCACATGCATGTTTAAAAAATTTTATAACAAGGTGCAAGTACAAGAAACTCAAAGTAAAATACCAAAAGAAAAAAGTGTACAACAACAACAACAACTCCAACTATCCAACTAGTAGGGTCCCACACGGCCCTGGTAGTCCTCCAGGAAACCTAAAAGTAAACGTAGGGTGAGCATACAAGTATACTCAGTAGAGAAACCTAAAGCTCTCGTGCACAAGTGGGGAGACATCCTAATGTCCCGTGAGAACAACAGAAGAAACCTAGAAAGGAATTCTATCCAGCCAACCTCACTAGCCACACTCACCAAAACAAAATCACAACAGGTAGTAGTATATAAGAATAAGATTATTGGGTACCCCACACCATTTCCCAGTAGTTAGCTGCTCTTCCTAACGGTGAATGTCCTGACGCTACCACACTCTCCCCGCCCGCACACACCTGGGCCTCACAACCACACATCCCACCCGCACACACTTAGGCCTCATAACCACACATCCCTCCCACACACACCTGGGCCTCACAACCATGTACCCCGCCCACACACACCTGGGCCTCACAACCAACTATCCCGCCCGCACACACCTGGGCCTCACCCCGAAGATTCTTGGGAAACAGTAGGACCTGCCCGAAGAGGCTTGGGCTAAAACCACCCCAATCGAAACCTACCCGAAGAGTCTTAGGTGTAAGGTCGCCTCAAGCCATCACAGCCTAGGGGAGAAGGAGAAAGAAGGAGATAGTAACTAAGGTAAAAACACCCTCTCCCATGAAATAGGAGTGTTCGGCACTAAGTGCTCAACATGGGTGGGGTGCAATAAAACACAAAATATACACACATATATATATAACAAACACACATCCCATCCTATGGCTTCTAAACAGAGAAACTGAGCACGTGCCTCGACACCACTACTACGAAGCATGCATACAACAAACAACCCCAACCACTTTTAGGTTTTCACATTTTAGCAGAATTGTTTGTTAGTTCCTTAACTACTGGGAAACTATCCACAACCAACCACATCAAACGTTCGTAAAACATATCCCTGCCATACAAAAATCAAGTTAGGAAAACACAAGCAGGACAAACACGCCCCTTCTTATTAACCAACCAACCCATTGATTATTAATCCCGTTCCATTACCATGACCAACCATTCATTGACTCTTACACTTTTATTTATTAATTACAACTCATAGTTCGTTCACATTCAAACCCATCCCTGCAGTCCTACTGCCAACTGCCATAACCACAACCGCACCATACAACATTATCCCTTTAATACCATTTATTGTAGCCCTGCTGCCCAACACCATCATAGCAATCAGACCAACCCACAACCAAGACAACCGCATCCCTGCTACTCACCCGATCCACAACAACCCACAAAACACCCCCATCACATGCCATGTATCCAAGCCAACACCCACATGTTCAATATTCCATTTTGTTTAATCGGGGTGATCACACAGGGGTTCCAGATTTTAATCATCCATCTTTACGTGATTAACCATATTCCACATTTAACAAAGTTTCCATCCACAAAACGGTCTAGAAAGATAGGTCGACATTTAATTGCGCAAGCAAAGGCCCCCAATGACCGTGATTTTCAGTAGGTATAAGCCTATTCAATTCATAACATAATATCACAGGATAGATATAAACATAACAACTTCCTCATACCCATTCTTTAACCAGTTATTATCTTTATTTATTGGTTCAAACGTATATCATGAAAACAAAAAGGATACCCACCCCATATGATGCAGAAATTAGAGAGATGAAGGTAAGATCCCTACCTCAACAGGTTCTGATCGCAACGCACCCCCAGATTGTCACGACCCGCCTTCACCAAAAGGAGGGAAGGGTCAATAGATTGCCAGGCCCTTCCTTCTTTAAGTTGAAGGAGAGATAATGACCCCCGAAACCCGCCTTCAATAGGTCCCGGAGTGGCGACTAGCACCAAGGGTATAGAAAATTCTCTCAAATGGAAGGCATTACCCTTTTTATTTTATAGGATCGAATGATAAGGAGAAGAAAACCCAACAACACCAAGATAGAAAGAAAAGTAAAGCCAAAAGTAAACCATTCCCACATGCATGTTTCAAAAGTGAAAGCCACAAAGTGCAAAAAGGTGACTACAAGGTAAGTACCAAAAAGAAAAAAAAGAAGAACAACTGCAACTGCTCCAAAAGTCCGAGCTAGTAAGGTCCTGCGTGATCCCCGAAGTCCTCCTGGAAACCTGAAAGCAGTTTTATATACGTAGGGTGAGTATACAAGTACACTCAGTAGGGAAAACCAAGACTCTCATGCACAAGTAGGGGAACGTACTAAAGTCCCGTGAGAAAAAGAGTAAACCAAACACCTAACAAGGAAAACTATCCATCCCAGGCCTCACCAAGGCTCACTCCCCAAATAACGCAAGTCAAGTAATATATATAATAAGAGCACATCGATATTTGGGTACCCCGCGCCACTTTCCCACTGGTTATTGAGACATCCTACGCATCGGACCAATCCCGCCATTCTCACCGCAGTCCCACTACCACACCCGCCCGCACACACCTGGGCCACAACCACACGTAGTCCCACTGCCGAAATCCCACCCGCACACACCTGGGCCTCAACCACACGCAGTCCCACTGCTGAATCCCGCCAGCACACACCTGGGCCACAACTGTCACATGTAACCATGCCTGCAAACACCTAGGCCAGAACAACCACCACCACGCCCGAAGACACCTGGGCTAAAGGATCCACTGCCACGCTCGAAGACACCTGGGCCTCATCCCGAAGACACTTGGGAAACCACCAACCGCACACACCTGGCCAACCACCACAATGCCCCGCCCGATGGTTCTTGGGCTAATAATGGACTTCATGCCATCACAGCCTGCCCGAAGGTACTTGGGCTATCCGGGAAAGGGAGCAGAAAATGAGCTAATAACCAGCCACTAAGGATAGTGTTGGAAAAAACACCCTTCCCCCATAAATGGGGGTGTTCGGCACTGACTGCTCAACTTGGGTGGGGCGCGAATAAGAAACACAAAGCTACAAGTATAGATATAGGTAACAAACACTCACCCAAAGCTTAGGCTTTCCTAGCCAACCTACAGAACACAACACCACTGCGTCCGAGTCACAGTTCACGACCCTTGCCCACAAAAAAAAACCATTTGTCCCATTCTTGTTTCACGTTCAGTTAAAAAGTTCAATTAATTTTAAGCACTACTGGGCAACTACCATAAGCATAACCAAGGAAAGCGTCAAAAGCATGGATCAACCACAACACTCACACCCGGTTCTGTCAACAGAGGATCTCTCCCCAATTTGTGATATAAACGAGTACCCACCCGGTCTCAAACTCAAAACCACCGAAAGCATACCAACAGGGAATCCCATCCCCAAATTCACACAACCAACGAGAGTATAAAATAACAGGGAATCTCATCCCCTCCAACATTTCCAGCAATCGGCCCGAAAGGAAAACAACCAACTACCACTACCAACACAAGTCAGGGATTTTCAGATTTAAACGACTTAACACACTCCATGATTTCAAATTCCGTGTGTTCTAACCGGGAGTTATCACAGAAGGGTTGATCCTGGTGCTTTCAACTTATTCAGCCGGGCATACGTGATTAACCAATTTCACAGCAGGAGTTCACAATTTCAGAAACCCATTTCAAACTCCAAGGGCCTTCTCCTGGTATCAGCATACGACTTCTGTCGGTCCTGGGCCGCCTTCATCCTTTCCCGTATGAGCTGAATTTTCTCTGTCGTGTTCTGCACCACCTCCGGGCCAAGGATGCCTACCTCTCCTACTTCGGTCCAACACACAGGTGAACGGCATGACCTCCCGTACAAAGCCTCAAACGGGGCCATACCAATGGTAGAGTGGTAGGTATTATTGTAGGAAAACTCTACTAGAGGAAAGTATCGCACCCATGACTCTCCTGAGTCCAGAACACATGCCCGTAGCATATCCTCCACGGTCTGGATGGTTCGCTCCATTTGTCCATCTGTCTGGGGATGGAAAGCAGTGCTAAGGCGTAACTGGGTGCCAAACGCATGCTGCAATCCTCTCCAGATTCGTGAGGTAAACCGTGCATCCCTATACGAGACTATAGACCTCGGAACTCTATGCAACTGCACCACCTCATTCATGTAATTTCGTGCCAAAGCATCCACATTACTTGACTCCCTGATTGCCAGAAAGTGAGCTGATTTTGTCAACCTGTCCACCACCACCCAGATGGCGTCGCACCCTCCTTGGACCTTGGGTAGTCCCGTGATGAAATCCATTGAGATGTCGTCCCACTTCCACTCGGGAACAGCTAAAGGCTGTAGTAGGCCGCCTGGAACCTGGTGTTCAGCCTTCACTTGCTGACATACTAAGCATTTAGCCACAAATTCTGCCACCGCTCGCTTAACTCCGGGCCACCAAAACTGCCTTTTCAGCCCCTGGTACATCTTGGTAACTCCTGGGTGCACCGCTAGGGGTGAGTTGTGGAACTCACTGAGAACCTTGCCACACATCACCCTTGGAACAAACAACCTTTTCTGGAAAAGTATCCGGTGCTGATCGTCCTCTGTCCATTCTCTTGGAGCATCGCCCTGGTCAACCCGATCACGCATCACTTCGCACTCGGGGTCTCCCCACTGAGACTCCTCCACTTGTCGAAACAGAGATGACTGCACTATCATCTGATATAGTCAGCCTCTGCCACTATCCATCTTCGCATCCAGGTGTAAGGCAGCCAACTCCTCCATTGCCTTCCAGGCATTTGCCGACTCTCGGACCGCATCCTTCTGCGTCCTCTTGCTCAAGGCATCGGCCACCACATTGCCCTTTCCCTCAGTATAAGAGATTTCAAAGTCGTAGTCCTGGAGGAACTCCACCCATATCCGTTGTCGCAAGTTCAAGTCCCACTGGGAGAAGATATACTTTAAGCTTTTGTGATCTGTGAAGACCACAAAGCATTCCCCGATGAGGTAGTGCCGCCATAACTTTAGCGCAAAAACGACCGCTGCAAGCTCTAGGTCATGGGTGGCATAGTTACACTCATGGGGGCGTAGCTGCCTGGACCCGTAAGAGATCTCCCCTTGTTGCTGCATCAACACGCATCCCAGGCCCTGTCCTGAAGCATCAAAAAATACCTCATAGGCCATCCCTTCTTCTGGTAATCTCAACACTGGGGAACTAACTAGCTTTTCTTTTAGGTAGCTGAAGGATGACTCACATTGCTCGCTCCACACGTAAACCTGGTCCTTCTTAGTCAAAGCCGTCAAGGGGGCTGCTACTCGGGAGAAGTTGGGTACGAATCTCCGGTAGTAACCTGCCAGTCCGAGGAAACTCCGGACTTCCGCCACATTCTTGGGTGCTTCCCAAGAAACAACTGCCTCAACCTTTGATGGGTCGACTGCTACCCCCTGCTCAGACACCACGTGCCCGAGGAAGTGCACTTCTCGTGCCCAGAACTTGCACTTTGACAACTTCCCGTAGAGCTGGTGCTGTCGGAGGACTTCCAAAACTGTCCTCAGGTGCTCTGCATGGTCCTCTTCTGACCTTGAATAGATCAGGATATCGTCGATGAATACCACCACAAACCGATCCAGGTACTCCCGAAAGATGGAGTTCATAAGCCCCATGAACATGTCCAGGGCGTTCGTAACACCAAAGGGCATGACCACAAACTCGAAGTGCCCATACCTGCACCTTAACGCCGTCTTCGGGACGTCGCTATCCTTCACCCTCAGCTGGTGGTATCCGGACCGCAGGTCAATCTTCGAGAACCATCCTGCCCCTTTCAGCTGGTAAAAAAGATCATCTATCCTTGGGAGAGGGTAGCGATTCTTGATCGTCACCTGATTCAACCTCCTGTAGTCTATGCACAGCCTAAGACCTCCATCTGCCTTCTTTGCAAACAAGACCGGAGCACCCCACGGTGACCCAATTGGACGAACATAACCCCTCTTCATCAGATCATCAATCTGTATCCGCAACTCCCGTAGCTCCGAAGGTGCCATCCGGTAAGGAGCTATCGAGATTGGACGAGAGCCGGGCTGCAGGTCTATCCCGAACTCGATATCACGTCGAGGGGGTAGAGTCGTCACCTCCCCAGGAAAGATGTCCATAAACTCACGGACGATCTCTGGCACTTATACCATTTCTGCATCTACTGATTCTATCATCAGCTCGGTCAACAAGGAGAGGAGAGGTTCCTCCCCCCTGTTTCCCTTCGGATAGCTCCGCTCGCCGGTGAAGGTAACACGCTGGCCGTCCAAACTGGAGAACACCACCCTTCTTTAGAAACAATCAATGACGGCGCACACAGAAAATAGCCAGTTGATGCCTAGGATGACATCGTACGGCTGAATCTGTAGCAGAAGGAGATCCCTAACCGACTGATGTGGCCCTAACATCAGTCTACATCCCCGACAAACAAACAGCAAGTCGGTCTGACCTCCAACTGGTGTGCTCAACACCAGGGGCACTGTAAGTCTCTCGGCATCTAGACCCAAGGCACGAGCTAGACTGGGTGCAACAAAGGAGTGAGAAGCTCCGGTATCGAAAAAATCATAAGCAAGAGTGCTAAACACATTGATCGTACCCCGAACAACCTCTGGACCTGTTGCCTCTGTGGCGTGTAGCTATCCACGCCCAGCTCCCCTGCCCCTCGGCTGTCGGCCACCTCCCCGACCACGCCCTGGTCGAGGTCCCTGGGGAGCGCCTTGAGGTCGACCTCCTCCTCCTATGTCTGCCTGCGGAGGAGCGGGAGCTCGCTGTCCCTGCTTCTGTTGCCGGAAGGGTCTGGCTGGAAACTGCTGCTACGACAGATGCTGGGGATGACTGCCACTGCTGTACTGCACCCGATCGGGGCACTGACTCCGGAGATGTCCAGGGCTCCCGCAGATGAAGCACCGTGGTCCCGAGCCTGAAGGGAAAGAACGTGGGCCAGAGGATCGAAACTGAAACTGCTGCGGTCTGCTCCCTTTGGGTCGGAACCTGGAGGGTCCCGATGCTGGAGGCCTGGTGCTGACGGCCTTCCCCTTCGATGGTCCTAGCTGGATCCCTTCTCGTGACACTCCGCCCAGAGCATGCATCCTTTCCACCACTTCGGCCTTCTTCTGGACCTCTAAGTATGTCGGAAGGGTAAAGGGGGTAACATCATACTGGAGGGAGGGTCGGAGCGCCTCCTCCAAACGTCTTGCTCGAGACTCCTCATCGGGAAAGAGGTCCGGAGCAAAACGTTGGAGGTCCTTGAACTTGATTCCAAGTTCCCTCACGAACATGCTCCCCTGCTGGAGGGAGAGTATCTCCTACCTCTTCTCCGCCTTCATTGTCGAGGAGAGGAACTCCGCCCAGAACTCCTTCTCGAAATCCGCCCAAGCAACCTCAGACTCTTTCCTATTCCCTAGGTGAAGCATCCACCACTGACGTGCTACTCCCCGTATCTAGCTAACAGCCAGAGGAACCCAGTACTCGGTCGGGGCCCGAATCAGGCTGAAGGCTATAACTAGCTCCTCTAGCCAGCCTTCCGTCTTCATATCGGAGGTGCTACCCTCATACTTCTGGAGGGCCTATCGCTGGAAGGCTCGAAGAGTCTTCTGCCACTGGTCGTACTCTTCCTCTCGATCAGCTCTTTGCCGATTGGCCAAAGTAGTCTCAGGGGCCTCGATCGCCTGTACCACACGTGGTCGCCTTCCAGGTGCCATAGCTGCAAGGTAAACAAGGAATGCCTAAGCCCAAGTAGTGCAGAATATCGTTCTTAAAACTTCTTAAGATTTAATTTATTCTTAATTCCCAAGACATCCCAGAAACACAAGAACACAAGTCATTATGATGCATGTACCTTTCCTAGGGTCTCTACCCTGCAATCAGTGTGGCCTCACTTGGTCGTTTGGTAGGTCCAGAGTCCTTGCATCGGATCACGGGGGGCCCTAAAATCCCGTGTCCTAGCCGGTCTTCCCTGGCCTAATTCACGCTCCAAGGTCACCCAACACCATTGCCTTACCATCCCATGCAATCCTCACTGTGCCTAACTCCGGACTCCGTCCTATCTCTCAACCATCACCTCGGATACCATTCTGTCACGACCAGCCTTCACCAAAAGGAGGGAAGGGTCAGTAGATTTCCAGGCCCTTCCTTCTTTAAGTTGAAGGAGAGATAATGACCCCCGAAACCCGCCTTCAATAGGTCCCAGAGTGGCGACTAGCACCAAGGGTATAGAAAATTCTTGCAAATGGAAGGCATTACCCTTTTTATTTTATAGAATCGAAAGATAAGTAGAAGAAAACCCAACAACACCAAGATAGAAAGAAAAGTAAAGCCAAAAGTAAACCATTCCCACATGCATGTTTCAAAAGTGAAAGCCACAAAGTGCAAAAAGGTGACTACAAGGTAAGTACCAAAAAGAAAAAAAAAAGAAGAACAACTGCAACTGCTCCAAAAGTCCGAGCTAGTAAGGTCCTGCGTGATCCCCGAAGTCCTCCTGGAAACCTGAAAGCAGTTTTATATACGTAGGGTGAGTATACAAGTACACTCAGTAGGGAAAACCAAGACTCTCGTGCACAAGTAGGGGAACTTACTAAAGTCCCGTGAGAAAAAGAGTAAACCAAACACCCAACAAGGCAAACTATCCATCCCAGGCCTCACCAAGGCTCACTCCCCAAATAACGCAAGTCAAGTAATATATATAATAAGAGCACATCGATGTTTGGGTACCCCGCGCCACTTTCCCATTGGTTATTGAGACATCCTATGCATCGGACCAATCCCGCCATTCTCACCGCAGTACCACTGCCACACCCACCCGCACACACCTGGGCCACAACCACACGCAGTCCCACTACCGAAATCCCGCCCACACACACCTGGTCCTCAACCACACGCAGTCCCACTGCTGAATCCCACCCGCACACACCTGGGCCACAACTATCACATGTAACCATGCCTGCAAACACCTAGGCCAGAACAACCACCGCCACGCCCGAAGACACCTAGGCTAAAGGATCCACTACCACGCCCGAAGACACCTAGGCCTCATCCCAAAGACACTTGGGAAACCACCTGCCGCACACACCTGGACAACCACCACAACGCCCCGCCCGATGGTTCTTGGGCTAATAATAGACTTCAGGCCATCACAGCCTTCCCGAAGGTACTTGGGCTATCCGGGAAAGGGAGCAGAAAAGGAGCTAATAACCAGCCACTAAGGATAGTGTTGGGAAAAACAACCTTCCCCCATAAATGGGGGTGTTCGGCACTGAGTGCTCAACTTGGGTGGGCGCGAATAAGAAACACAAAGCTACAAGTATAGATATAGGTAACAAACACTCACCCAAAGCTTAAGATTTCCTAGCCAACCTACAGAACACAACACCACTGCGTCCGAGTCACAGTTCACGACCCTTGCCCACAAAAAAACCATTTGTCCCATTCTTGTTTCATGTTCAGCTAAAAAGTTCAATTAATTTTAAGCACTACTGGGAAACTACCATAAGCATAACCAAGGAAAGCATCAAAAGCATGGATCAACCACAACACTCACACCCGGTTCTGTCAATAGAGGATCTCTCCCCAATTTTTGATATAAACGAGTACCCACCCGGTCTCAAACTCACAACCACCGAAACCATACCAACAGGGAATCCCATCCCCAAATTCACACAACCACCGAGAGTATAAAAGAACAGGGAATCCCATCCCCTCCAACATTTCCAGCAATCGGCCCGAAAGGAAAACAACCAACTACCACTACCAACACAAGTCAGGGATTTTTAGATTTAAACGACTTAACACACTCCATGATTTCAAATTCCGTGTGTTCTAACCGGGAGTTATCACAGAAGGGTTGATCCTGGTGCTTTCAACTTATTCAGCCGGGCATACGTGATTAACCAATTTCACAGCAGGAGTTCACAATTTCAGCAACCCATTTAAAACAACACGAGGGGATTCATCAGTGCACATACAACGACCACCAACGGCCTTAATTTTCAGAAAACATAAACCAGCACAACTAAAAAGGATGATCACAAGATAAAGCATAAACAACGATCACAACCCCTTCCCCTTCTTTCTTTAGAACCTCGTTTATTATCTTCATTAAGGTTCGGTTCAACCAATTCCATAGGAACAAAATAACGCCCACCTCGCATGATACACAAAAGTGAGAGACGAGAGAAATTCCCTACTTGTTGATAGATGATCGACGTTTAGGTCGGGGGCGCGGAACTTTACGGATAACGATGCGGCGGTCCCGATGCACCAGAAGAGCCACGATCGAAGAAGGGGGAAACCACGACCTAACCCTTAATTTATAAGAGCGGGGGACAGTTGAGGTGAAAACGCGAAACCGCGTAAGACGTGGAAGTCGTGGGTTGACCACGCGGCTTGACTCATCATTAAAGGTGCTGGGTGGTTTAAACCGACTCATGAGTCGATTCAATATCTAATTAAAACTTTCGTGCGTGTTTCGGGTCTTTAAGACATTTTCTTTTCTTTTAAATGAGGCAGAATAGGGTTTAAAACCCTATTTGCGAAAAAGGAGCATTACTGGAACAACTTGGCAAGGCCGGGTGACGTCGGCCGGTTCCGTCGATCGGTCACACTGATCGGCCTCACCGATCGGTCGCACTGATCGGTCGCACCGATCGGTCGCACCGATCGTTCTCACCGATCGGTCTCACCGATCGTTCTCACCGATCGGTCTCAGTGACCGGTCTCACCGATCGGTCGCACCGATCGGTCTCACCGATCGGCACCCCTTAAGGATCCATATTTTGGCAAAGGAAGGGACCAAGGGGGGTCTGGGTCATCACACAGATCAACCATAGAAGACGTCCGTTGGTGTCCGTCACTTCTGTTGGGTACCATCAACACCTCCTCAGGTGGAAGTCGGAAAGGAAAGGCCGAAGGAAAGACAACGGATCCAAGATCAGAAGTTCCGCCTCATCGTTACGATCCCGTGGATGCTGATGGATCGTAAATCGGAGCTCGTATGAAGAAGTTATGGAAGAAAGAGCCTTCGAGTCTCTTGGGAGAGCTCTGCTCAGAGGAATGGGGAGCAGAGGAGTGAGTTGAAAAGGAGGAGGGGAACCCTCCTTTTATAGGTGAGAAAAGAAAAAGTACACGGTGTGTAATTTATGGTACACGGTGTGTACTCGGTTGTTTCACACGGTCTCTACACGGCTTCCAACACGGCTCCACATTTGTTAACTTGTCAACACACGGTTTGAGGGCAACACATATGCAGGGAAGGACTACATGGAATGTAGTATTGGATACACGACTATACCCATTTATTTCACATGGAAAGGACACGAACTTCAACACGACACACGACCGTTGACTGGTCAACACACGGTAACACGTACACGAGGAGGGACTACACGACGTGTAGTATTGGATACACGGAGTGTACCTATTTATTTCACATGGGAAGGATGCGGCCTTCAACACGGGGTGTACCCGGCAAGGTGGTACATGATGTGTACTGAAACTACATGGCGTGTAGTTTCAAAATTCTATAAAGTGTGGGAAATATACACTTTACCCTCTAGAACACTTTGTGACCTTCTTTTTGACAAAGTAATGGGCCGGAGAGGTCCGAGCCATTACATCAGATACCTCTTAAAACATTCTCGTCCCCGAGAATTCAAAACCAACCCAGAGGAAACCCAACAAGATACCTCTTAAGGTTATTGTTATAACAGGAACCCAACCAATAACCCGAATCCTAGGTGTTAGGAATTCCCTCTCCAATCTCGAGATATTATCTGCTTTAGGCGGCACTAAATTGCCTGAACGGGTTTAATCGCATCCACATTAATGTTTCTCGATTAAGGATTGGGCCTTCCCACTTCCATATATTAGAATTTTCCAACTTGCACTACCCCCAACACCACACAACCAACACACTACCCGAACATGTGGTCTGGGGGAATAAATTCCTTCTCATAGGTCAAGATATTATCTGCTTTAGGTGGCCCTGACTTGTCCACACGGGTTCAATCGCATCCGCATTAATGCGTCTCGATTAAGGATCAGGTTTTTCCCTTTACCCACACATCCGTACATGTTACACATTACCAGGGAAACAAGGAAACAAAAGGTCTCACAACTGACAAGACAATCATTCCATATATCAAAGGTATAGAGTACAACATTAACACAAAGCTCAGAAGAACAAGGGAAAACACAAGTCAACCCAACTCCGGGTACTAAGTGTGCATCTAGGTCTCCCGCTCCCAAGTGCTCTCTTTGAGGCCGCCATGCCTCCACAACACACGAACCAATGGAATGGTTCATCCACAGAGCACCTTCTCTTTACGATCCTCGATTCTGACTGGTCATTCCTCAAAGGTCGCGTCGTCTCCCATATCTAACTCTCCCCAGTCGATATTGTGGGAGTCTTCGTGTAAGTACCGACGAAGCTGGAAGACATGGAAGACTTCATGAACCTTCTCCAACTGAGGTGACAGGGCTAGCTGATATGCTACCTCACCGACTCGCCTCAGCTCCTCAAAAGGTCTGATGAACCTAGGTGAGAGCTTGCTCCCTTTCCCAAAACTCCATTTCCCCCATCGAGGGGAAACCTTCAAGAAAACATGATATCCCACCTAGAACTCCAAGGGACTCCTTAGACAATTAGCATAAGACTTTTGTCGGTCCTGAGCCGCTTTCATCCTCTAACGTACAAGATGGACTTTCTCCGTGGTGCTCTGTACTAACTCTAGACCAAGAGCACCTGTCTCACCAAACTCTGCCCAGCAAATGGGTGAACGACATGGCCTTCCATATAAAGCCTCAAATAGCGCCATGCCAATAGTAGAGTGGAATCTATTGTTGTAGGAAAAATCTACTAAAGGAAAGTGTCATACCCATGATCCTACGAAATCCAGAACACATGCTCGTAGTATGTCCTCCAACGTCTGGATAGTCCGATCTGTCTGCCCATTGGTCTGGGGGTGGAAAGCAGTGCTAATGTGTACTTGGGTGCCAAAAGCATGCTGTAACCCCCCTCCAGACTCGTGAGGTAAACCGAGTATCTCTATCTAAGATGATAGTCTTCAAGACCCCATGCAAACGCACCACCTCATCTACGTACCTCTGTGCTAAGGTACTCACCGGGCCTGACTCCATAATTGCTATGAAGTGAGCTGATTTCGTCAGACGATCCACCACTACCCAGATAGAATCATAACCACCCTGAGCTCTGTGTAGTCCCGTGACGAAGTCCATTGAGATGTCGTCCAACTTCCACTCGGGGAAATATAAAGGACGCAAAAAACCACTGGGAACATGGTGTTCAGCCTTCACTTGCTGACACACTAGGCATTTATCAACAAACTCCGCCACTACCCGTTTCACCCTGGGCCACCAAAACAGTTTCCTCAGGACTTGGTACAGTTTTGAAACTCCCAGATGTACCGCCAAGGTTAAGATATGGAACTCTCGGAGAACTCCCTCACGCATCACCTTCGGAACAAACAACCTTCCATGGAAAAGCATCCAATGTCGGCTGTCCTCTGACCATCCTTCTGGAGCGTTTCCCTGATCGACACGATCCCGCATTACTTCCGCCTTGGATTCCCCCGACTGAGACTCTTCCACCTGATGTAACAAAGAGGACTGCATCGTCATCTGAAACAAACAGCCTCTAACACCCTCTACCCTTGCATCCATGTGCAAGGCATACAACTCTCCGATCTCTTTCCAATCATCAGTGGATTCTCGAACCACTTCCTTATGTGACTTTCTGCTCAGGGAATCAGCCACAATGTTTCCCTTACTTTCAGTGTAAGAGACCTCGAAGTAATAGTCTTGGAGAAACTCGACCCATCTTTGCTGCTGCAGGTTCAGGTCACGCTGAGAGAAGATATAACATAGGCTCTTGTGATCTGAGAAGACCACAAAGCACTCCCCAAAGAGGTAATGTCGCCAAAACTTTAGTGAGAACACTACTGCTGCAAGATCTAGGTCATGGGTGGCATAATTACGCTCATGAGGGCATAACTGCCTAGACCCATAACAGATCACTCCCTTCTTCTGCATCAGCATGCACCCCAGAAAAAGGCCAGAAGCATCACAAAACACCTCATAAAACAACCCTTCCTCTGGAAACCTTAGTACGAGAGCACTGAACAACTTCTCCTTCAGGTAGTCGAAAGCTTTATGGCACTGCTCGATCCATAGGAAGACTTGGTTCTTCCTAGTCAAAGCTGTCAATGGAGGAGCAACTCGAGAGAAGTCCGAAACGAACCTATGATAGTAACCTGCTAACCCTAGGAAACTACGAACTTCTTCCACGCTCTTGGGTGCTGCCCAAGAAACAACTGCCTCCACCATCGACAGATCCACTGACACTCCATGCGGAGACACTACGTGCCCAAGGAAGTGTAGTTCTTGTGTTAAGAACTTACACTTTGTCAATTTCTCGTAAAGCTGGTGGTGTCGAAGGAATTCCAAGACTACCCTGATATGCTCAACGTGCTCTTTCTCTGATCTTGAGTAGATCAAGATGTCATCGATAAACACAACGACTAACTGGTCCAGAAACTCTCGAAAGATAAAGTTCATAAGTCCCATGAATACAGCCGGTGCATTCGTAACTCCAAACGGCATCAACACAAACTCGAAGTTCCCATACCTGCACCTGAAATCCGTCTTTGAGATGTCACTGTCCTTTACCTCCAGCTGATGATATCCATATCATAGATCAATCTTGGAAAAAAACTTGCTCCCCTCAGTTTATCGAAGAGATCATCTATCCTTGGAAGGGGGTAACGGTTCTTGACCATTACCTGGTTCAACCTTCGGTAGTCTATGCATAGCCTGAGACCACCATATGCCTTTTTCACGAAAAAAAATAAAGAACACCATGGCATAAGATGGGTCGAAAAAAACCCTTCTCCATCAGATCATCAATCTGAATCCGCAACTCCCGCAACTCCTAAGGTTCCATCTGATAAGGGGCCATCGAAATCGGATGGGCACCAGGCTGTAAGTCTATCCTGAACGCAACATCACATCAGGGGGGGGGGGGGGGGGTAGAGTCACAAACTCCTCAGGAAAAACATCGAGATACTCCCCAACAACTTCTGGGACATCCATCATCTCTGTATCAGCTGGAACCACTAATAACCCGCCTAACAAGGAAACACGAGGCTCCAGACGCCAGCTTCCCACCTGATAGATCCTCTCACCAACAAAAGCTACACACTGCTCATCCACATCGGAGAACATGACTCTTCTCCGAAAGTAGTCAATAACGTCACTAACCGAAAACAACCAGTCGATGCCTAGGATGACATCGTATGGCTTCATCTGTAACAGAAGAAGGTCCCCACTAGATCGATGTGGTCCCAACGTCAACCCACATCCCCGACAAACACAAGATATGTTGGTATGGCCTCCAACTCGTGTACTCAGCACCAGTGGTACGGAAAGTCTCTCTATGTCTAGTCCCAAAGCATGGGCTAGACCAGGTGAAACAGAGGAGTGTGAAGCTCCTGAATCGAACAAAGCAGAAACAAGAGTGCTGACCAAACAAATCGTACCTCGCACCACCTCTGGTCCTGCTGGAGCTGTCAACTCTGCTGCGTGCAACTGCCCACACCCAGCTCTTATTCCTATCTGATGTCGTTCACCTCCCCGACCACACCCTGGTCAAGGTCCCTGAGGAGCACCCTGAGGTCGGCCTCCTCTCGCAATGTCTGCCCTCGGAGGAGCATGGTCCTACTGCTGCTGGAATGGCCTCACCGACAACTGGTGCTGCTGAGGTGGGCGCTGAACCTACCCACCTCCACCGTACTGAGCTCGGGCCGGGAACCGACTCTGAACGTGCCCGAAACCTCCACAAGAAAAAAACTTCGGTCCTGGGCTTGTGAAAAAGGGACAAGGACCCGAAGATCTAAACTAGAACTACTGGGGCCTACTCCCCACTGGCCTGAACCTGGAAGGTCCCGTCGCAGGAGACCTGCTGCTGACTGCCTTCCCCTTTAACGATCCCGGCTGTATCCCCTCTCAGGGTGCACCTCCCAGTGAGTGCATCCTCTCTACAACCTCTGCCTTCTTCTGTACCGCCAAGTACGTCAGAAGGGTGAAGGGGGTAACAACATACTGGAGCGAAGGACGAAGCACCTCCTCCAAACGTCTCGCCCGTGACTCCTCATCTGGAAAGAGATCCGGAGAAAAGCGCAGGGGATACTTGAACTTGATCCCCAAATATCGTACCAACATACTCACCTGCTGAAGGGAGAGTAACTCCTGCCGCTTTTCCTCCTTGATCATGGAAGAAAGGAATTCCTCTCGGAATTCCTTCTCAATGTCTGCCCATGGAACCTCTGCCTCTACCCTCTCTCTGAGGTAGAGCGTCCACCACTATCGCACCGCACCTCTCAGCTGACTGACTACTAGGGGAACCCAGTACTCCCTCGGAGCACGGATCAAGGTAAAAGCGATCCCTAGCTCCTCAATCCACCCCTCCATCTACGTATCCGAAGTACTACCCTCGTACTTCTTGATGGATTGCCACTGAAAATAACGGAGAGTCTTCTTCCACAGGCTATCTTCCTCCTCTCGATCAATCCTCAACTGATTGACTTCCTGAATCTGCTGGGCCTCTACTGTCTGAGCCACCCGGGGACGATGTCCAGGTGCCATAGCTGTACGGTAAGCAGGGATCGCCTAAGCCCAAGTAGTAAGAAAAAACTCAAGGTTTTATTTTATCATTTTATTCCAATTTCTTTCCAAGAATACCCAAATCAAGTAAAACACAATCATGATGATGCATGTACCTTCCCTAGGTTCTCTACCCTGCAATCAATGTAGCCTCACTTGGTCATTCGGTAGGCTCAGAGTCCTTGCATCGGATCACGGGGGGCCCTAAAATCCCGTGTCCTAGCCGGTCTTCCCAGGCCTATGTCACACACCAAGATTAACTAACATTGTTTCCCTAACATCCCATGCAATCCTCACTGTGCATAACTCCATAATCCATCCTATCTCTCAACCTGCCTATGATACCATTCTTTCATGACCCCCTCCCACCAAAGATGCCTCTCCTGAGCTGGAAATGGTGAAAGGGATATAATGACCCCCTGAGTCCCGCCTCCAGTAGGCCCTAGGTTGGTGACTAGCACCAAGGGTATGAGTTTTCACAAATATCAGAGGCATTGCCCTTTTATTATTTTAAGATTGGGAAATAGGACAAGTCAACCACCAAAAAGGAAAAGAACAAGTGTATAGAAATAAACCCAAACCAATCCCACATGCATGTTTAAACAATTTTATCACAAGGTGTAATTACATGAAAGCTAAATGTACAATACCAAAAAAAAGTGTACAACAACAGCAACAACTCCAACTGTCCGACTAGTAGGGTCCCGCACGGCCCTAGTAGTCCTTCTGGAAACCTAAAAGTAAACGTAGGATGAGTATACAAGTATACTCAGTAGGGAAACCTAAAGCTCTCATGCACAAGTGGGGAGACATCCTAATGTCCCATGAGAACAACAGAAGAAACCTAGAAAGGAATTCTATCCACCCAACCTCACCAGCCACACTCACCAAAACAAAATCACAACAGGTATTAGTATATAAGAACAAGATTATTTGGTACCCCGCACCATTTCCCAGTAGTTAGCTTCTCTTCCTAACGGCGAACGTCCTGATGCTGCCATACTGTCCTCGCCCATACACACCTGGGCCTCACAACCACACATGACGCCCGCACACACCTGAGCCTCACAACTACACATCCTGCCCACACACACCTGGGCCTCACAACCACGTATCCCGCCCGCACACACCTGGGCCTCACAACCACGTATCCCGCCCGCACACACCTGGGCCTCATCCCGAAGATTCTTGGGAAACATTAGGACCTGCCCAAAGAGTCTTGGGCTAAAACCACCCCAATAGAAACCTACCCGAAGAGTCTTAGGTGTAAGGTCGCCTCAAGCCATCACAACCTAGGGGAGAAGGAGCAGGAATGAGCTAGTAACTAAGGGAAAAACACCCTCTCCCATGAAATGGGAGTGTTTGGCACTATGTACTCAACATGGGTGGGGTGAGATAAAAAACAAAAGACATATATATATATATATTTATAAAAAACACACAACCCAACCTATGGCTTCTAAAAAGAGAAACTGAGCACGTGCCTCAGCACTGCTACTACGAAGCATGCATACAACAAACAACCCCAACCCCTTTTAGGTTTTCACGTTTCAACAGAATTTTTTATTAGTTCCTTAACTTCTGGGCAACTATCCACAACCAACCACATAAAACATTCGTAAAACATATCCCTGCCATCCAAAAATCATGTTAGGAAAACACAAGCAGCATAAACAAGTCTCTTCTTATTAACCAATCAACCCATTGATTATTAATCCCGTTCCATTACCATGCCGCACCATTCATTAACTCTTCCGCTTTTATTTATTAATTACAAATCATAGTTTTGTTCACATTCAAACCCATCCCTGCAGCCCCTCTTCCAACTACCATAACCACAACCGCACTGTACATCATTATCCCTTTAATACCATTTATTGCAGCCCCGCTGCCCAACACCATCATAGCAATCACACCAACCCACAACCAAGCCAACCACAACCCTACTACTCACCCGATCCACATCAACCCACAAAACACCCCCATCGCATGCCACATATCCAAGCCAACACCCACATGTTAATTATTCCATTTTGTTTAAACGGGGTGATCACACAAGGGTTCCAGATTTTAACCAGCCATCTTTACGTGATTAACCAGATTCCACATTTAACAAAGTTTCCATCCACAAAACGGTCTAGAATGATAGGGCGACATTTAATTGCACAAGAAAAGGCCCCCAATGACCGCGATTTTAAGTATGTATAATCCTATTCAATTCATAACATAATATCACAGGATAAAGATTAACATAACAACTTCCACATCCCCGTTCTTTAACCAGTTATTATCTTATTTATTGGTTCATCCGTATATCACGAAAACAAAATTGATACCAAAACCATATGATGTACAAATTAGAGAGACGAAGGTAAGATCCCTACCTCAACAGGTTCCGATCGCAACGCTCCCACGGATCAACCTTAGAAGACATCCGTTGGTGCCTGTCACTTCTGTTGGGTCCCGGAAAAACCTCATCAGGTGGAATTTGGAAAGGAAAGGCCGAAGGAAATACAACGGATCTAAGATCAGAAGTTCTGCCTCGTCGTTATGATCCTATGGCCGCTGACTGATCATAAATTGGAGCTCGTACGAAGAAGTTATGGACGAAATATCCTTTGAGTCTTTTGGGAGAGACTTGCTCAGAGGAATGGGGAGGAGAGGAGTGAGTTGAAAAGGAGGAGGGGACCTCTCCTTTTATAGGCGAGAAAAGAAAATGTACACAGCGTGTACTTTATGGTACACGACATGTACTTAGTTGTTTCACATGGTCTCTACACAGTTTCCAACACGGATCTGCGGCCGTTGACTGGTCAACACATGGTTTGAGGGTAACGCATACGCAGGGAAGGACTACACAGCGTGTAGTATTGGATACATGGCGTGTACCCATTTATTTCACATGGCAAGGACACGGCTTTCAACAGGGCACATGACCGTTGACTAGTCAACACACGGTAACGCATACACGGGGAGGGACTACACGACGTGTAGTATTGGATACACGGTGTGTACCCATTTATTTCACACGGCAAGGACGCGACCTTCAACATAGGGTATACCTGGAAAGGGGGTACACAGCGTGTACTCAAATTACACGGCGTGTAGTTTCAAAATTCTGGAAAGTGTGGAAAAGGTCCACTTTACCCTCGAGAACACTTCGTGACCTTCTTTTTGACAAAGGAATGGGCCGGAGAGGTCCGGGCCATTACAAAAAGAAGGTTATCACTATGCATGTTCTCACACTACCCACAAGAAGATAACTTTTTGTGGTATTTATTGATGATTTGAATAAGGGCATGTATGTGTGTTGATGGAATATGATAAAGTAATTGCCTATACATCATAGAAATTGAATGTTCTTAAGGAAAACTATCCAACTCATGACCTGGTGTTTGATGCAGTGATCTTCACATTAAATATTTGGTTGCATTACCTCTTTTGGGAAAAGATTAAAATTTATACAAACCACAAAATTCCCAAGTATATATTCACACAGTAATTGTTGAACATGAACCAAAGAAGATGGTTAGAGAAGATCAAATATAATGAGTGCTCAATCCATTACCACCCTAGGAAAGAGAACAAAGTGATATATGCTATAATGGGAAAGGATATAGAGATTCTATCATTGAGGAGAAATGAAAAGGATCTAATTGTCTTAGATTTGATTAAGATGGACAAGGAAATCATAAATAAGGGAACATCAGTAATCTTTTCACAAATTATTTATCAACCAGATATTTTGGAAAGGTTAAAGGATGCTCAAAAGGATGATGTGGGAATTGAGAAGAAGGTGGAAACTATCAGAAAAGGTAAATCATCAGAGTTCAAGGTTAATGAAGATTTAATTGTGATATTTGAGTCATGACTGTGTGTTACAACAAATCTGGAGTTGAAAAAATAACTTTTGGATGAGGAACATAGATTGAATTTCCCCATTCACCCAGGATACACAAAGATGTATCAAGATCTCTGAGAGCATTATTTGTGGGATAACATGAAGTAGGAGATCACTGAGTATAAATCAAGGTGCCTGGTATGTTAGCAAGTGAAGGATGAGAGGAAGAAGTCTAATGGGATGATTTAACCATTACCCATACCATCATGGAAACAAGAGAACATCACCCTGGACATTGTCATTGTACATCCGAAGACACCCAAAGGAAACAATGCTATCTAGGTTTTTGTGGATTATCATACAAAGATTGCACACTTCATTAGAATTCAGGATGATTTCTCATTGGATCAATTGGAAATAATATACATTAGAGAAGTTGTAAGCTTGCTGGAGTACCACTATCTATAATATCTGATCGAGATCTAAGATTAACCTCTAATTTTTAGAAGATATTTCAAGATGCTATTGATACTAAGATGAACATAAGTATGGCTTATCATCCAGTAACTGATGGCCAATCTGATTGGACTATATAAAAACTCGAGGATATGTTGACCGCATGCTCAATAAACCTAAAATGGGGGGGGGGGGGATCAACATCTTCCACTAGTGGAGTTCCCTTACAACAATAGTTTCCACTCAAGAATCTAAAATCCACCTTATGAAGCCATGTATGGGAAGAGGTGCATAAAACTGGAATGTTGGGATGAAGTTGGGGAGAGGAAACTCCAAGGTCCCTAAATGCTTGATGAAATGGTGGAGAATGTTATGACCATATAGAATCACATTAATGTTGTTCAGAGTCTAAAAAAGAGCTATGCTGATAATCTTCGATGAGACCTAGAGTTTGATGTTGGAGACATGTTATTCCTCCAAAAATCTCTATGGAAGAGGGTTGTAATATTTGGGATGAAAGGAAAGATTAGTCCAAGGTACATCGGTCTTTTTGATATCCTTGAAACCATTAGAGTAGTGGCCTATCAAATAGAACTCCCACCGAACCTATTTCAAGTACATTATGAATTCAATGTATCACTCTGGAAGAAATATATACATGACCTATCACAAGTACTTAATCTAGATGTGGTACCATTGATGAATGACCTCTTCTATGAAGAGAATCCACTGAAAATCATAGATAGTAGAGAAAAAGTTCTATGAGACTAGATAATGCCCCTTATCATGGTGTTTTGGAAAAACCGTATGATTGATGAAGAAACATAGGAATTTGAGGAAGAGATGAAGCATAATTACTTGCATCAATTTTAGTGTGGGAAAATGATACTTCGAGAGTGAAATTTCATAAGTGGGGAATATTTTAATGACCCAAACATTCAATAACAAAAATTACTATTGATATAATTTAATGTCTTCTTATGTAAAATGGATAGGTAAAACATATGCACTTCCTTGGTTTTATGTTTTTGGATTTTAAAATACCGTTATGAATTGTGACCATGTCAAATATAGCCAATGAATAGTGATCACATGATTAGTATAAATATAGGGCTTTAAAAATTCCTATTTATTTTGAGAAAGAATGTGTTGGCCTTATTTAGTAGTCTTTACTTGTATGAAGAACATTCTTTGAATCATGAAAATGAGGTGGAATAATTGGGTTTCACTCTTGACATATCCTAAGACAATCTGGAACCCATTAATCGTGAATGGAATCACCTACGAGAGAAGTGAAATTTTATAAAGATTACCACCCGAGTGATGTTATCCGAGCCACCCCAAGAGACTATCACCATAACACACCTTACCCTTCGGTATTATGAGGTTGTTATAAGGGGTTATGTAACAATACCATAACACTAAGATTATGTGCATTAATTTTTTATAGAAGAAATATTATACAATCATTTTATTATTGTTAATTTGAAAATAGTTTTAAAGAACAAATAGTATTTTTATTTAATATTCAATTAAGAAATATATTTTTATGAATTAATGGATTTTTGAATTAAATAATATTTTAATATAATATTATTACTAAATTACTTTCTATTAAATATATATGATCATATAATTTTTATGTATACAACAATAATTTTTATTAAGGTTTGAAAGATGTTTTTGATAAAACCCATGATTTTTCGATAAATGTCAATTTTTATTTTATAATTAAAAACTAAAATATTTTGAAATTTACTTAGATAAAATGAATATTATTTTTGGAATAAGGATGTTGAAGTTATCCAACATTGAATTTTTCATAATTTTCTGAGATAGTCGAATTTTAGGATAAAACTTAAATATCGTTTAAATATATAATGTGGTTAATGATATCATAATGACCCAATAATGATGTAATAAAAAACTATAAACACTATATTAGGACAATATATGTTTTAACTTTAGAATAATGAAATTTTAGGTTACTTTGATTTATTTTACAAAGCCTTAGTGGAAACTCCAAGACTTAAAACATGTATCTTTTAAAAATGAATTTCTTCACAGTGTGAATCACCTCCACATAAGAAAGCATAATATTTTAAGAAGTTGTCCAATTGGCCATATAAATTTTTTTTACTCCCCTTTTTGAAAAATCATGAGAAAAAACCATGGGTTGATTTGTGGTTTTGATTAGTTTAATGTGTGGTGGCCAAAACCTAAATAATAAAGAATTCCCTCTCTTTTCCAATATAAACCCACCCATGATCCCACTTCATCGTCAATAAAATCCATTTTATATCGAAAAAACACTTCCGTCCTCACTCTAGAATCATCCCATGGTGCCACAAGTTCCAGAGGAGCCACTCTCATGCCTCTCCTAAGCCTTTGGGGTCACACTTCCAAGTATGGGATTCCTAACATTCTCATTTTATCCATGATTCTTAATATTTTTATGAACTTTTATTTTTAATTTTAAATGTTGAGGTATTGTTCACAACCTCCCCCATACTTACCTACTAACTTCTTAATGATGTGATACCCCTTTTCACTCATTAATTCCACCCAAATACACCTGTTACCATGCCGAAATTACGTAAGATATTTCTTTCATTCTCATTTTTGTCCATGTTTTTTTATATTTCTATACCATTTTTATTTCAATAACAAATATTAGGGTAATATTTATCACTTCCCCATAAATACCTAGTTACATTTTAATTATTAGATACCGCTTTATCCATCATTAATGCCTCCCAATTACACCCATTACTATGCCGAAATTCTGTAAGGAATTTCACTCTTCTAATTTACATTCAAGCAATTATTTTTTATTATGAATCTAAATTCCATTTCCTATGTTGTTAATTGTATATATATGTTCCCTTTAATGAACATTTCATGTAAATATAATGAAATTTTCCTTTCCCTCTCATCAACAATTTTTATGAATTTATATGTCATGCTGTTATACTACCGAAATTGCACCGTGATTTTCCAAACCAAATTCAATGTGTAGTGAATTTTATAACCATTTATCTATCAAGGGTATTAACCTTTATGAAAAATTACATATTTATTATATATTTTAATGTATTAATTAATCATTTATTTATCTTGTAATAAATGATGATGTTTAATGAATCCATGTACTATTATCCATGTGGCACAATTAGGTACAAAATCAAATGATTATGAAGGGTGCGCCCTAATAGCACTCCAATGCATTATGGAATAGATTATTATCTTGACACGTCAAGTGAAATGAGTGTTTACTAATTCTAATTCAATTTAAATGAGGGTTTACTCATGCTCTATGTGCAATGAGCCTTGGATCATGCAAATACCATGTTAAGTGTTCTTGTCACATTTCTAGGTTATGATAATCATGTTATATCGGGAATTTATGTTCATGTTTCTTTTATGATCCTTAGATATGCCTATTTCATAACATGTTTTGTATTGACCATGTTATTCTTTTTTTACTCCCTTATAAGGATTTATAGCTCACCCTTTTCTTATGCATGTCCTTAGGTTATCCCATGCAATGATATGTACGAGGAAGTGTAGGGGTCATGTAATGTATGTTTTCAATTAAGATGTTGTGTTTCGTGTTTCAAGTCATTAATTAATGTTCCTAAGCCCCAAAGACACAATAAATCTTGATCTTATATGTTTTATCACGTTGACATTTTATGTAATAGATCATGTTTAAGTTTGTAATAATAAGCAGGGTTGTTATAAGAACTATAGAGGTTTTAATACTAGATAATGGAACATAATACACATGTTATAATACTATAAATTACCTGAAAAATTATGGTTTTAAACATGAAGTATATTGGGGATGCCAACCCCCAATGGAATGCGTTTATGGAAAGAAGAAACACTATGGTGAATATCATAGATATTCAATGTTGATATAATGTTGATTGATTGTTGAATCTAAAATTTCTACATAATATTACTAATGCAATCAGTTTTTTATACTCTAAATATGGAATTATTTAGTCTATATATAAATGATACACCATGTGAAATGTGTCTTGGGAATAATCAACCAAAGAAGATTCAAAAATTATTTAAAATAAAATTATTTAAAAAAAAAAAATAAAGAAATCTAAAAAATGTGATGATGTAGTTTATGATGGGATAGCCATATTATAAACATTAGTGATTAAGGAATATAGGTTTTTTAATTAATAGATAACAAAATTTCAACAACTGTGATTATATGGTTTTTGAGAATGAAGTGAATGATTTTTTTTAAAAAATTTTCATTATATTGAAATTCTTGCTGAATATGAAGAGATAAATAGAGATTTTGGAGAAGCTAAAATTATTTATCTTGATGATGATTCTAAAGATGAATTTATAGATGCACAATGTAAATAATATTATAAACATATTAATCATTCAAAAATTTAAATGGTTCATGTTGATCATTGAAATATTATTAAATATTATATTTCTCTATCAAAAACTCAAAAGGATAAAAATAATGGATGAAAATAATCTTTTATCAATGATTGAACCAATAATGTTTGAATAAGAAACTGAGCATGTGTCAACGATAAAAAACACAATTGAATAATTAGACTGTATATATAGAAATAAAACACGTGATCATGGGTAAAAAATGACGTGTAACAATCTGTGCAATATGGGGTGTGTTATTATGAACAAGATGGATAAAATGAATGAATTTCTTGGAAAAAAGGATTGATGGTATTTACTATTTATACAATGTCTGATGGTACTAATATTGTAAAACCATTCAAAATTATAATAATATTATAGTATATTACCCTTTTTTAGTATTTATCTTATAGATAATTTTAGAGTGATCCAAATGGTTATAACGATATAATTATTAAATTGAGTCTTGAATGATGATGTATATATAGAGTAACTGATTGGATTTGTTATTAGAGTTTATGAATAAATGGTATGTATGTTGATAAATGATTTGTGTAGCCTAAAGAAATAAAATTATTCCAGGTATGCATTGATGGATTGTTTTCAAAGAAACACGGGGTTTAAGAGATGAGGGGTTGATGACAACATTGATGTGAAAATTTTAGGAAACCGATATTATAGTGTCATGATATATGTAGAAGTAAATATATTTGGATGAAACAAGTAGGAGTATACAGATAATATTTTACATTAGAGGAGTTTAAAATTTTAGATGTCATTGATTGTAGAATTAATGATATTTAAGGTGATGCAAATTAAATTAAACAATGTTTTAATATTCATCTCCTAGGTAAAATATGAAAGGGAATAACTGAAAGAGATTATAACGGAAAAGAGTAATACTATATAAACCTTGATAATTTTTGGAACTAAATTGTGAAAGTATGAAGACCACATGGGAGTAGAAACAAATATATTTTAGTCTATCATTTGGACGTTACATGGTTTTACTACACTTATAAAATATTGTTTCTATTCTATGTTAATGGATGCGTGATTATAGATTTATCCTATAAATTACCACCTTTGGGTATTGAAAATAATTGTGAAATATATTTATAGAATACTAAATTATTTATTTTCGTACAATGATATAATTGTTCTTTATTTAGGTCAATTTTTAATTAATATAATGCTAGTGAAATTATGGAACCAAAATCACCATGTGGTGGTGACTTCTATATTAGAAGAAATTTTATTTCCTTCAAAATTATGAAATTTTATGATGTTTCATATTGTAAAAAAAATAAAACAATACTTCAGTCATAATGATCATAAAAAAATCTACCTTGAGAATATAAAATTAGAATATCAGGGTGGAATAGTATAATAAAATATTTATACCTAGTAATATAACAAATCTAAAATCAAATTAAAAAAGTGTGTCATCCATAAATCTCACATGAAGTAAATTATGGTTCATCATAATGTCATAAAAGGTATGGTGGGGAAGAACATTCTAAAACTTTTATTTGATAGAACATAACATCTGACTAATGACATCTAAATAAAAACAGTGGCTACTGACTGTAAATTAATTTTTTATTAACAAAAATGTATTGGGGAAAACCGTTTAAACAAAAACATCCTTCATTACACCAAAAACCCATTAAAAAGATAATTCAGATCAAGGGTACAAAATCTGTCCCTCCTAAGAAAATACACATTGATGTCAAGCCTTCAACATCGCATGACCACTCAGCTTGCAGTCCCGTGTAGTGTTTCTTGGGCATGGAACTTATGGTAGAGCCATACCCTCTCATATTTATTGCTTAACATTTTATAACCTAATTATTTATCATAATCCTTACTCAATTATATGTATCATGTAATCTTAGTGGTTAACTAAATTTTTGTGGTAACATTTTTAGAAGTGCGGATAATTTTCAGTTATTGTAATTTTGAAAATACGAACAAGAAGAACCCATTCAATTTTATTATCATTTTGTTTGAATGATTACAAGTGTTATATTTGTTAAGGTAGTATTTTTTAAAAAAACTAAAGGGTGGAAAATGTTAATGATTTATAGCAAATGGATTTATGGGGACACTAAAAGTTATAAGATGAGGGAATCATTTTTTATAAGATGTTTGGTTGTATGAAAAACGACAAAAAATTGAAAACAAAATCCAAAAGTGAATATTGTTACAAAATTTGGTTTTATTGGTTAAATTTATTATTAATTAAATGACTAATATGAAGAAATATAGATTTATGGAGTCAAATTCATTGATATATTTTGATTGATTTGGCGATTGGGAGTCATTTCACAATCTCAATCATCAATCCATGAGTCACATCTTAACATTCATTGGGTATTTCATCATATTAATACATGTCTTGACTATGTAGAATCACCAAGAATGATGTCATATGATTTTTAATAATACTATTTTTTAGTTTATTGACACATCATGAGATTATGTGTCATTTCATGATGAACCAAGAAGTAAAAAATACCATAATGTATATATTATGAATTTTTTACATAACACGTCGTTGATTGAAATATATGATATTATACATTTCTAGTTTTTTATTTTATTTTTGTTAATTTTAAATAAATAATAAGTATTATCATGAAGAATATTTATGTAGGTTTCATTTATTATAGAAATATATCTCCCCTTAAATTTGAAATGGGTTTCACTATGATAGGTTCTGTAAACAACTAGTGATGTTTATGTGAAATGATTTCATATCCTAAAAATTCTAGTAGGGTGGTAAAAGTTTATATTCGTATTGTCTTGGTGATAAAAAATATGAATGAACCATGAAGAATTGTCTAATATTTCAACCCATTAGAATGTTTAATTTACCTAAGAGATAAATAATCATATCATTCCCTGATCTTTTAGGATTCAAAATGATTAATGGAAACTATATAATAGAAACTAAAATATTATTGTTTCTATCTCAATATTTATTTCTGGTTAGTTTAGATTCATTAAAAATACCATTAAATTTATATAATAAACATTTAATGGGATTTAATACAATTAATATATTTTAATAAATATATGTTCTCAAATGAAATTTTTTGAATTTTTAATTTTAAATTAAAATCTTCATTGTATATAGAAGAACTGGTTTTGTAAGATATGATATATATATCAACAAAAAGAAGGAGAGTCATATTTTATTATCATAAATAGTGTGTATCACAGGTTTAATTTTCTTTAATATCATGTATTTGAATGGAAATGTTGAGCTGATTGAATTTAATTGAAGAATATGATTTTGAGATATAATTGATTTTCATATAATAGAGTATTTGGAATAGATGGGGAATGTTTCATAGAAAATATCTAATTGTTTTTATGTTGAATTATTGGTTGATATCTTCGTGAGTTCAAAATACATGTTGATAAAATTATTTTACCTCACTTGAAAGAAATGATTGGATGAAACAAATATGACATGTACCATGGATGAGTAATGATCTTGTCCTAAATTATGTAGTCACACACTATAGATGTATTGTTTAATTTTAATTTTAAAAGATTTTTAATATATTCTATTTGGAAATATCCTATTATATAAAAACCACATAATAATTATGTATGAATGATATGTATTTCATTAATTTTATATTTTAAAGATAGGATAGATTTAATCATTATTTTATAACATGAATACAATATCCAATTATCTTTACAGAAGAAAATATTTTCATGTCACCCAAATTCACCCCTAGTATAAACAACCAATCTATAGGGTACCTTAATTTAATATATCAATCAACACATAATAGATTTATTTAAATTAAAATCCATGATATAGATTCACTTTACTAAATAAAAATAATTTAATGTACAAGATTTATCAATTATGTCATTTATTTTTACCTTATTTATACATTCAACACCTTTGAAATATGCATTTCTTATCAAATAAAAATAAAAAACAAAGAATTAATCTCTACAATACCTATAATAGATATAAAATTTACATAGAGCTCCAGAAAATATATTTAGATATCCTAATAAATTACATATATTGGGATCATTAATCATTCCTTCATGATTTTACCTTTACTTATAAATAACCAATATTATCTACTTGGAGAATCATCATTGGAATTTCTATTTGTCAATTTTCATCAAGTTTTAATTTTAAAAATTATTAATTCAATAGGGAATCAAAACCTTGATATTATATACCACATTAAATGTTTAGAACCAAAATGATAATGATAAGGTAGTTTTTGATGAACTCATCTATGTTTTCAAAACATTTCAACTAATGAAAACAATTTGGATTTTGTTATTAGAATAATCCAAAAATGAAAACTCTAGTCTCTAAAAATCCTTAAAATACTCAATTATATTATGTATATGGGTGGAGACTAATGTAAAAAAGGTAATTTTTCAAATAATTACTATGAGATCCAATGAGGATCATTATATTCCTTAGACAATAGTATAGATTAATCTATTAAACAAGATCATTAGTCGGTTAACCTAGAATGTATTTTCTCTAACACATTAATTTTTTTAAAAAATTTCTTAACTTTCTTATGTTATTATTCAATTAAATTAAGCCTCCAATTTAATGGATTTGTTCTAAATTTTATACTGATTAATAATATATTATATATTATAGAATCATTAATAATATGGATACCATGTTTTACTATCATTTAATATGTTTTTTTATCCAAATTGATTACACTAAAATAACAACACTTGTTAAACACATAATATCCATTAGTTGGGCAAGATAAATATTTCATAATGAAATAAATTGTTTTAGGAATTTAAATAATACATGATAGTATATGATATGTAACTATTACTAAGCATAAATTATATTTCTCTTGTATATAATATTGGATAACTCTTTATCTAAATTCATCATGTGGATTCCATAAACTCTATTTTCATTGTATACTATTGATTAATTTGTCCCATATATGTGTATCCTAACTAAAAAACCAATATATTAGAACCATACATTTAGTGTTTCCGTATTATCTTCTTTTCATAAACATGATAATTCCTGAGTACCTAAACTTTTGGGTTACCCATATTCAACGATTGACCTCTTAATGAGTTAGACTTTTGAAGGAACTGAAATATATATATTTTAATTTTGATTTATTCTAAAAATAATATATCATGTTATAAATTATATGTATATATTATTCAAAATATTTATTTTTAAATAATATTCACTTAACCAAATAAATATTCTCAAACCATATTGGGGTGAAACACTACAGAACACATTGTTTTTGTGACTCAACAAAAAATTGAATTCAAATATATTTACACATATCTAAATGAATCATACTCATAATTCATATGAACTCTACATGTTATTATTTATATTTATATAATATTGAAAAAATCCATGTCAATAAGCTAATATCCACATATATCTAACCTCCACCTTTTTTGAATAATGGAAAATTTTAATGCATAATGTAATGTTTGTGTGATTTTTCCTCAACTATGGGACACATCTATCAAGATAGAATAAAATTCCTTATAACACTAATAGAAAATATGATTAAACAGTAATCATTAAATAATTTCAACCTCATAATATAAATTAAAAACTATTATTATGGTTTTTGATAAATAATTTGTTATCATGCCAAGAATGAAACAAGAGATATGCTTATATGATAATCAATAGAAGATATTTTTCAATTTTTCTAACCCATACACAAATTCATAATATAAAACATCAATAATTATGAATAATAATATAATAACATTAATGAAATTAAAATTTTCAATTTATATTATAGTGAAAATATATATAACCAATTCATAAATAAAATCAATAATTCATCATTTTATAATGTTTCATAATCATTATAGACATTCTATAATCTTTAATGTAAACACATTTTATTCCTAAAATATTATCAAATTAAACATATTATACATTATATAGATTTCACATTATTAATAATATATTATATGAAATACAAACACTTTATAATTGAATTTATGTCATATAAATATTTTAAATATCCTAATTATCGTATACTTTACCATTTTTTAAAAATAATCTTATCAATCATAAAGAACTTTTGATGAGGTTTAAATAACTATGAAAATAAATCCACTAATTTTAATGATTTAATGTATTTATTATGAAGAATTTTCCAACTAAAAATATATTTTATGTCTCAGACCGAATTCACTCATAATTAACTGTACCCAGTTAACAACATGGCTTCATGATTTCCTCCCCATATACAAGAGGATTCTTGCTAAATTTTAGGGTGTATGGTTGTATAGTGGAGAGTCTATACCGTCATAATGAATGTGGAACAAAATGGTATAATAAATGATTATTAGAGGGAGTGTATAATAATGAACAACTATATATGTATAAAAGATAAATATCCAGTTAAGATAAATAGATTAAATAATAATAGTTATCACTATAAACAGAATTATGTCAATTTATACTGCTATACATAAATTAAAAGAAATACATGGTAATAGGAACACATAAAATACATGAGTTCCAAAATAAGAAAGACCAAAAGGACTATATCTAATAGTTTCACAAGCCTACATTTGTTCCTCTACTCCAATTCTCTCATTCTATAATAAAATTAGACATCCAAGATTGGGAAAATTCCTTTGTACCTACGTACATCTATGTGGTCTATTTCTATACCAATCGGTGGACCAAAATGTGTTTGAGATATATTAAGTAGGTAATCAAAAATGGTGTCATTAATAATTCCAATCTATTAATATATATTTAACTATCAGTATTTATAAAATATGTTTTAGGATAACATGTATAAATTAATAACCATGTAAGGCTCAAATTTATATGGGATGCTTGGTGGAAAATTCCAACATCACCCTAAACAAGATGTCTCTGAACTAATGAGCTATAATTAGTGAGGTTATAAGGATTAATGATAAGTTTTCCATATAGATTAAATATATAATGTCTATCCCCAAGTGTACCAATGAATCCATGCATTGATTATAAGAGAATAACACCCTAGGAGAAACTATGGAATCCCAAAGCATATATGTTCAATCCATATCAAAATAATATATCATTTATATGCGATATGTGGGTATATGTGTAATACTTGTGAATTACTATCAGAATTATACTAGAAAATTATTGAACCATGTATATAGAACATGTACATAGTAAATCCTTGGATAAGCATGACATGATGCTAATGAAACTATCTAAGAAATAACGTGTTTAAAGATGTCAATCTGAATCCTAGTAGTCTATCCCAAGAGATATTATTCATAGATATAAATTGACTGAATCATTGGAATTATGATGACCAATTCACCTACAAAAAATTAAAATAAAAAAATTCTATGGTGGGTATCTCTCTTTTAAAATGGCTTAATGATTCATGGTGGCATCCTCTATGTTATCAGGACAATTCCTTAGTAATATGAAGTTGGCTCAAGGCTCACCACTCCATTAAAAAAAGATATATCCATATTAATAATAGGAACCTTTAATTTATAAATATTCAAAGAAAATGTAAAAACCGGGATAATGTACCATTTTTATTTCATTCACGACATTTCCTTTTCATTTATAAATTTCAATGTCTTATATGTTGTGTTATACTATTAAACATTATATTAAAATATAATTTTTTCCATATGAATCATATGTTCACCCTTAGAATGTATCTATTAATGTATTTAAATTAATTAACTCCCTTTTTTAATTTCAATCCAAAAACACTGAATAGTGTCTTGGTTAATAATATAAAATATTTATATAGGGATATACATTGGACACCCAAAAGAGTAGATCGTGTTGAGGTCATTAACCTCCAATGAGGATAAGAGGTTGTATTGGAATATTGATGTTCTAGAAATAAAAATAGTTTAATGAATATTGATTTTAGAGTTAAATAAAGGGTAAAATTGTTACGCCTCCCATCAACGGAAACTATAAACAGTGAGACCTAAGGAAAAGTTAGGTACTACCTACTTTATTGCGGAAACAGATTTAAGAATATTACATTTTCTATATATATTTAGATTAACTATGAAAATATGGAAATAGATTGAATAATATTATTTTGTATAACCAAAGTGATAGAAAATGGTTAAATTTAAGTCTAATTGATGGGGGTGATTCAATTCCAATATTGAGATCCAAGGGAACATCTAATGTGGAGGGATGGATGTGGTGAGCTGGTGACTAGAGAAAAAAGTGTCTAAAGATATAATATTTAATGAAAAAATGATAATTCTACAATTAATTAAAGAGGTGAACATTTTGGATCATGGTTTCCCAAAATCATATCCCAAAAATGCAATATCACTAAAAAAATGGGACTACGCTTTCAGGGTTGAAGCATTATTTTAGAAAACCTTTCACATTCCATATGTAACCTCCACAACACCCAAAATGGTTTATCTAGAAATTGAGGCCCTAGGTTTATGGTTTATAAAAACTATTCTTATGGTATATTTTATCCAAAAAATATATATAAGCTTTGAAAAAGACCCAAATTCTATTGGAACCACTATAATATCATTACTCATTTATGTATGGATAAATATGAATATTAAAACTGAACTCTAAGGGATATAAACCTCTAATAAAAACTGATATCCTAAAACCACCACAACATAAGTCAACATTTCCCCGAGATTCCCTCCTGAGGGTTCCAAATCATTGCCAAATAATAAATCTAGACCCTGATCACACAATTCGACCTTCCACGCCCAGATATCATTTTATATGTGTTCATGTTTCCATAGAACGTAGAAAAAAGGAAATTAACTACCAAGAAATTCCTTTTCAATTCAATCAATGATACAAATAGGGTGCTCCTCAATAGAAGATCCTAGGTATAACTCAACCTCATTATGATAATGAGTATGAGAGAGTCACGAATAATGAAAGTTAGTTTATGAGACATGAAAAACCTCATCCCTGGCCAGGTACCTTTGAGATATCTTCATCGGATATGGTACTGGCCAGAATCTCATTAGTATGTTGAAAGATCCCCTCAACCTAGCACAAACCTTCACTTTCATCTAAAATTGAAGATGCCTCATCCAATGTGAAACACATAAGAAGAGAAAATCCCTAAACATGAAATTCATAAGATGGTTATGATGAATGATATAAGACTTTTTCCTAGACTAATATGATGTTATTCCACTTATGATAAGTTGTATCTACTTAAATTTCTCCTAACTGAGATGAGGTCCATTTAGCTATCTGTATCTGGATTCTAACCAGTATAGGGGTGAATGGAATGTCCTTCTGTATATTTCCTCATAAGGACCCATATGTATCACTTATTTAAAGTTGGTTTTATAAGTTATTTCATTGAGTAGTTGGTTTTTCCCATAGGATCCTACATAATCGAGAACATATGCTCAGAGCGTGTCCCCCAACACCTATATTTTACACTAATAAATATCATAAATATTTGGGGTGATTAGTTGTACTTAGAAGTACCAACAAACTATTTCCCACTACAACCCCTACTATAAATGTGTTGTGAAATAAGAATACCTTTTTATATATTATTACAAGGATCTCTATGAATTATTATGACATTTCATCTGTATACCCATCCAATATCATCCAATAGAAAACTCTATCTGATAGGTAGGAAGTGATAGACTGTTATCAACCTATCTATGATAACCCATACAACATTATAACATCAACTTCACATACGCAAAACTGTAATAAAATATATAGTGATGTTATCTCATTTCTACATAGTAATTTAAAACATTTATAAAATACATGATGATTGATTGTATTCCACCATCACCTAATCAAAAGTGGAACACCTATTGATAAATTATTCTATCGAAATATTCATTTTCATTAATCAATACATACAACGTAATTCACAGTATATCATTGTATGCTTTGGGTTCACAACCCAACTAGAAGAATGATATTATTGAATCCAAAATGGTCATATTTCTATATTATAAACAATCATTTACATGAATAAAAAATATATCACTCCAATCAATGCTCCATCCTGAGGGTGGGTCGCCTACTAAAACACATTCCCTGAGGACTAATAACTCTGGGATTGATAGATGTTAGATTTTCACCTTATCAAGAGATGATTATTTAAACTATAATGTAATATGAAGAGTTTGTCTTTGGTATTCTAGTTCCTGAAGATAGATCTCCAAAAATAGTGCCATTAATTTCAATTCACTAATGGACTTTTGAACATCCTAGGTCTGAGTCATCCACCATAGAGTATTAGTAAATTAATTTCCCTTCCACGGTGTATAAGAAAGTTCAATGTTAAAAAATATATTATTCAAAAAATATTCACTAGCTTATGTTGATTTTATATTGGGTAAATATATATTTAAATCACATATTGTTCATATACACCAGAATATGTTATCCCAAAAATTATTTTCTCTAACAACACAAGCCATATAGTAGAGATATTAGTTCTATGTCATGAATTGGGTAATTTCTTTTATGGTGCCTCAATAATCTAGGCCCATATACCATGACTCTGTATCCCTATATTATCATCTTTAATGACCAAATTCCAAATTCATTTCAATAAATATTATAAAATCTTCTTGTCTCTAGTATAATCATGATCACTGTTGAGGTCAACAATCCATTCAACTCTTTAATGGTCCAATAAAGTACATCAATGTGTAAAAATTTGATTCTATTCAATTTAAATCATGTAATAGGTTCTTCTATGGATGAAAATTCATAAATTAAGCAACCATAATTTTTTATTAACCCAAAACAAAATCTATTTGAAAATAATTTTCATAGGATACTAATAAAAAACCACTACACTCAACTTATATAGATCAAATGATACTCTTAATTGTAGTATGATATTACCTTATATGTGAAGCTTCATAATCCAAACGTTGAATTTATTAAGCTTTTAAAACATATGGTTTTCTCAATGTCTACAAAAAATAAATCAAGACGTATTTTAGACCCATTACAATTATGTGAGGAAAAAAGTATTTCATCCATGAATACTAACATTATAGAATCTAGATAAATATGTAAACCCCATTTTATAAGATCCCTAAAAGTGGCATGCATATTCATCAAACCAAAAGAAATAAACAAATATAGATAAAGGGAACACCTTCTTTGAAACTTTGTATAGGGTATGTAAAAAATATTATATCATACCTCATGATATCCTGTCATCAAATTGATCATTAAAATAACCTTTGCTCCTCATATCTAGTTGAATAGGTAATTTATATAATGTAGGGGATCACAGTTTGTAATCGTAACCTGATTATTTTTATTGAAATCCATTAAATTATTTAGGGTCCTATTCACATTCTAATAAAAATAATATGTGAACCACCTGGATATGTATTATATATTCTAAAGACAATGGATTCTATGTCATCCATTGGCTACATTATTTCATGGTGCTCGAAAAGTTTCAGCATGTTACGCGAGATAGATATCAGTGCTTCCACTAAATGAATGCCAATAGTATACTCTACCTCATCATCAGGAGGTTGTCTTGATATACCATTAGGGAATACGTCACTTAATCAATCAATCACTATAGTGATGTTGATCAATAATGTTCCCAAATATCTAAAAAAATACCAGCAATTGGGTTGTAACTATCCCTATCCCACGATGCTCTAGTCTAGATTATGTTTCCTTGAAATCTTATTCACATTTATGAATACATGTTCCTCCACCTAGTGATATGAAAGATACCCTTCAGTGATAGAATTCACCTTGATCATTCTAGACTAACAAATAGTCCTTCCTGATAATGATGTTGAATTCAATCAACCCAAGGATGATGAGGTCCCATAGGAATCAATAACTGCCAAATTTAGGGGGAACTCTTTAAGTCATTGTAAAATTTCTGGCCATACTAAAAAAATTGTATCCAAATTCATCACACTACATAAATACTAAATCATGATCTTAAGAAATTCCATTGTAGTCAAAAAGATAATATAATATGATGAAATTGAATCTAAAAGGGAATATTATAACATTGGGGACACAGAATTCATACATAATACCATTGATGTCTAGACACTATCATCCTAATTTATACGATATACTACACTTATCTATCATGTTCTTTTTCGCCAATATAAAACCTAAATCCTTGAATTGGGTTCACATATAAATTGATGCATATCCTGAATTTTTCATCCTCAACTACATTCACATATGTGACAACTTTGTGTAGTGGTAATTCAGATTTAATCCTAATGTCAAGCTACTGATCCTACTCTATAGGGTGGAGTAGGTTCAGAACATCTTCTATAATAAATAAAAGGAAATGATCAAAAAAACCTCTAATGAGCTCAAATTCGGCCCCAAGATCATTAGTTAGCAATGTCTCTATCACACTGAGGAATTATATAACCATTTCATTCACACTAATAGGTTATTACAGATGAACTAGTGAGGAAGAATTGGATGCCATTATTTTATCATGAACCCTCCAACTGAAATTTAAAACTAATGAGATAAATACTACCAAACCTATGTGCTTAACCACCATGCATTTAAACCTCAACATCCCTTACATTACACTAAATGATCAGGGCCTGATTTATAATCACAGAAATGGTAATAAAATATAAGGCATTTACCAAATATTGGATAGCTTATGTTGGCACGTCCTTGATACATATTTCTCTAAAATGAATCATTGGAGAAGGAAGGTGGGAAACTGTTGATTAAAAATTTGAGATGAATAATCAATAACAAATACGTATATTTCATCAAGGTTAATAAATTACCAATATTTTTCATTTTTTATTCTCTTTTGAAAGGAAAAATCATAGATTGATATCTATAAATCTATCCATACTATATCATGATAATGTTATTATTATGTAATTATTTCCTATAAATTAGTGGTAGGACCACAAAAAATATAAGCTGCAATATTGATCCTCTGAGTGGAGGTGTCTTAATATTCTCAAATATATAAATCATGAACTATTTCCCTCTATCATCAAATTGGGTGCCACCATCCCTATAGAATTTTTTGGACAATTATAATTGAAATCTCACATTATCTACACCATTGTTGGGTCAGTTCTTAGACCTTCTTACATGGTATGCCTGAGCCGTAGAAAACCCTCATGAAACTAGGAATCAGTGCCATGTCAAGATTATGTATAGGTGATGCATGTGGAATAACAATACGGTTAGGACCAATACCTTATTAGAATTATCATAACCTCCTTCTTATAGAATTACCAATGTTAATTATAGAGGAATGTATAAAAAATTTACAGGAACCCACCATAGAACTTGATAAGTGATGAGAGGATATTCTCATAATATTATGGAATAAAATAAGGATTACTTCCCAAAACCAACTAAACCAAATACCCATGATCAAAGGTAAGGTTATATTTCATGACCCAAGTCTTAATCATTTGAGTTTCAATATATGACGTTTAAATAAAATGTTAAAGATAAATACACCCATTAAGTCATAATTGGAATCCCAATTGAATATAATCCATTTCTATTTAAATTTAGAGTTCATTAGATTATAGGTTCACCAATATATATATATATATATACATGTATGAAGTTCATATTAAATTAATTGGACACTTCGAAATTTTGAGGTTATATAATTTATTTGTTGGAATTTGTATTACATGTTACATAAATCATGATTTTATGATGGTTCTATTAGATGGATCACCATTAAAAATTTATAGAGGAGAAATAAATATTTAAATAAGAATTGGAATTCATATAATTTTAACCAACCAATGTTTCATCTCATGTGGCCAATGGTATATTTATCAAACACACTATAATTCAAAAATTAAGGATCCACTAATGCATACACTTTAACTATCCAATTATTATATCCATTTGATAAATGTATAAATAATCTCAAATAAAGAATTTTATTTTCTAGGAATATACATCTAGAAATGAACGCAATAAGTAATTAATAAAATAAATCAATAAATATCAAACCCAATGTTTTTATAATGATATATGAGATGCTACATCCTTTCCATACCAGGAAAGGGTAACAAAAAATTATTATTTAGTATAAAGATCCAAAACTAACAAGCATCACCCTATTTTGAATTCTATATAATATTAATATGAATAATCTAGAACATCATGTCAAATACCAATAAATTTTAATTCTTATTTTTATATGTATAAGTTACTAACAAGCATAAAATCATTACCAAATTCACACACATCTAAATATCCTATTTTCCATCACAAAATATAATGCATTAAAAAGACTTATGATATGACATTGAAATGACCTAGACCTTGTTCACTATTATGTAACTAAAGCTGGTTGGACACAATTACATAAGTTCACCTTGATATACTCCAAATTCTAGTGACTGTTAGTAAGGTTTTACAGTAGGGTGACTATACCCTCATGAGCATAGCGCAACATAGATGTATAAAAAATTAATAATAGTCGTAGTAGATAATAATGAAAAACTATAGTAGAAGAAAATATGACCATATAGTGAAAATATATATACTATACAAAAATATATACTAATGTATAAAATAATAATATCTATGTTGTGCTGCAATAAAAAAAGAACATGCATACATGAAATCATGAACATATATAATGCCAGAATATGAAAAGAACAAATGACCTGAATTACTATCTCTAATATCATCGAAATAATATGAATTTTATTATTAACGTATTTTCTCATTGTATAAAAAATAAATCATCATTTTTAGATAAATTTCATTTACCCCTACCCGATATACTAAATACTGTCTGGATACCAATCAGTGGCCTGAATATGGTCTAAGATATACTCAGTAGTCCACTAATAATGGTTTCTATATCCAGACTAGTCTATGAATATAAATTTAATATTTTGCGGGTATAATATATTAATTATTATAAAATTCCTGAAAAACAACAATGTTGCGCTCAACATGTTTTGGGATGCTTATCCAACCATACATGCTTCAGATTTAGTGAGATGCTTCGAAATAGGATTCTTACAAATGGTCATGATCTAAGGAATATAACTAAGATCTAAATAAAAAAGAAAATATATATAGTGGTACCCAAAGTGTAATAAAAATGGTCAAGAAGTGATAATTGCATAATAGGTCACAATGTGAATTTATGGTGTCCTTGACCATTTGTTGTCCATCCAAATCATATAAATAAACCATGCAGATAAGATATGCAGGTCTAATTGTAATCCAATAGTCACACCCTTGTAATTACACTAGATGATTGTAAAAATAAGTCTTTATAACATGTAAAATGTTAATACTAAGCCAAAAATTATTGTATACTAATAAAATAATACATGGCATAATGTTTTTGAGGACAATAGATGAATCCTTTCAGTTTATCCAAGGCATTATAATTTCTTGATATGAAGTGAGTTAATCATTGATTCTATTTTATAGAATTATTAAAATAATATTATAAAGATATAATTATATGCTGGGTATCTCCCATGGAATCATACTTATTGAATTGTGGTGGAATCCACTTAATACTAATTGCATTCCCTTCGGAATCAAAGGATGTCTCATGTTTACCAAATCGTTTGAAACATTCATTTATTATTATAATGAATCTATTATTTTAATTAAATTAATAAAATCTCATTTTGAATTAAAATAGAAAAAACCCAAAAGGAAGTTTTCTATAATTATATAAAACATTCATATAGGTATATACAAGGATCACCAAAAGGGGTGGCTCATGTTGAGTCCCTTAACCTCCAACACTAAAAAGGGGTTTAATTATTGTATTCCAACTACATATAAGGAAACTAAATTAGGGAATATTAATTTTATATCTAATTTCTGGATAAAATTATCATCCAAAAAAATTGTGACAATTAGAAAGGATGATTCATAGGGTAGTGTTATAGACCGCCTAAATTATGGTTGTAGAGGAGTCATCATCAGGTATTAGCTTTAAATTTTCTCTAGGGAAGAAGAAACCATGAAAATATATAAACATACTTAAAAATATAGAATATTGGGTTTCATAGAATTAATTCCATATATGGATGGAAAAAAATTGAATCTAATTCAATATATTTAAGCACATACTTTTTTCCCAATGAACATGATTGATTGTGGATTATTCAAAGTTCGATTAGAGGAGGAGCTTAAATTAAAATATCGAAGGCCATGGGAAGCTCAAACATGATTGTAGGGATGATGTTAATATGATAGAAAATAAAATATATGATAGATTTAAAATTTTTTAGGGTAAAATTGTAATTTTGGACTTCATTAATGGGGAACATGGTTTAGATGCAGGATCTGTCCAAACTGTACACCAACAATGTGAGATCAATAAATAATTGGAAATAAGAATGTGTTATAAGTGCATAGTTTCAACATACTACACACCGACCCAGTAGACCTCATATAGAACCTGATAGATCCCACGGATTATACAATCATTGAGGCCTTGGGGGCATCGTTTCAATAACCAAGGTTACTCGTCTCTCTCCGGTAAACCATAGTGCTCTGGGATACAAACAAGCCATAGATTCTCTAGAAATAATTGTAACATAATTATTCATTTCTAAAAAGATAAAAATATTTACTAAAAATAAATTTTAATGTATTGATACCCCTGAGAAACTATAGTATGGTATAATAAACTTCAAATGTAATTTCATTATTTTATAAATCAATAATAAAAATTTTCATTGTATATTTATATTTTAAATAAATAATATAACTAATTCATATTAAAATTCCTAGTTCATGTTATAAAATAACATAATTTCATGGAATCCCTGAAAACTACATTATCACATAACATCATTTCACGAAGTAACATTTCATGTTACACTATCATAGAACATAATCATAAGAAGAACATTTCACACTGTTGTTTCTTATAATGAGATTTCTGATATTAAATTTATGATACACTATTTTGGTGGAAAGGGATACATGACACAATATCATATAATTTAGATATTAAAATAAATTCTTAATTTTGTAATTAATATAACATAATGTTGAGAACCGTCATATATTTTCTTATCAAATTATTTATTTGGGGGGCCCTTATGATAATATTTTTTAACATAATTTATTTTTAATGTATCTCAAGAAAGTCCACATTATAAAATAGTGCAATACCAAGCATAATTATTGGATATATTAACCAAAAATCACATAAATATGGTCACTTATGACACTATATAATGTAATATCATATTATCGTATAGGAGTGCATCAAATTATATTATCATATTATCATAATAATATATTATACGATCCAGTCAAATTAAAATACGCATTTATTTCATTTCATAACATTCTCATTCATATTATTAGTAAATAAATATTTTACACCACTATTAGGCATGATAGTGGACTAATAACACTTATTAGAAGATGTGGAAGTGGTGAAAAAACCCATCGAAAATCACTATTAAATTTCACTGTAATCATTGTTAAATATAGAATGAAACTTGTCAAATGTGTATCATAGAACAATAAGCCATATAAGAATACATATTTATCATTTGTGGTTGATGATGATCACTAATGTGAACCAAAATGTAATTCCACCTTAATAGTGTATCCATCATCAAAAATAAAATCATTGACCATTAATATAGCTTCCACCATCTCCCTAATACATGTCAGTGTATCATGGTATCTGAGAGGAAGATAAATTGATATTCAATGTTATAGTTTTTTATGATTTGAGGTTGTCAAACACATAAACTATTTTAAGTAGGTACAAATTTTATAAAACTTAAAAATTATTCTCATGTGAGAAAACATTAACTTATTATTCATATTTAAATATATAATGTTTTTTATAATTCATAAATCATATGGATAAAGAAAAAAGATTCACAAACATTTTATATCAGAAAATAGTTATTTAAATATTAATTATGTTTACGATTCATTTTAATGCTAACAAATTAATATTCTTCCAAATAATATCATGTTATATATTATTATATAATGCATAACCCAAGATGACATAATATTGATCCCATGTATTCCCATGATATATATTTCATGTATATAACAATATGTTAGTGAAAATATACTCTTATATGTTTTATTATAGATATGTTGGACAAAATATTTTTTCAAGATATTATAATGGATAATTCATAACAATGTATCCACATTATTTTGTTTTAGTTTATGTAATAATATTAATACCCCTAATCATGGGATTTAAGGAATATAATTTCATTTAGTTTATCACTTGTTTATGTAAACAAAGTAGACCAGTTTCCCTCCATTGTCCCATAAATTTTATCAAATGAGATATACTATTTAACTAAATTATTATTATGACTATATAATATGTGGAACACCAATAACATACATAAAATTAATTTAAATGTGTACTACATGAAATTTAAAACAAACATAATACCATCCTGGCTTATATAATTTGTGAGAAGAATTAGATTATATTTAAATTTCTACAATACCATATCATTATATATGTAATGAAAGATGGTGGATAGTTTAATTATATAATATAACTAGAGTAGAAAAATATAAATTAACATATTTTCAAAAATATAAAAAAACATTTTCAAATAATACTATAATTTAATTTGAAAAATATGATGAATTGATTTATTGATTTTCATAAAATATATTTTAAATTGAAATAATATATCAATTAATAGTTTAATAAAATTAATTTAAATTTAATTAAAATTACATAGAATGACCATTAAAAATTAGAGTTGAAACTTTCTAATGAAAAATAATGAAAATGGAAGGATATAGAAAGTGAGTGACAATAAAAATAAAGTATAGATAAAATTTATTCTTATATTTATTTCAAACTAATTTAAAACAAATATAAATATACCTTGATAACAAATAGAATTATATATAAGGTTATACATAAAACAATATAAATAATATATAAATATAGGATAATGGTACATAATTTAAATTAAGGGATAAATAAGATTCCACTCACAAACATAATTTCTATAATATTAAAAACCAATATGGGTGAAATGGTATATTTTAATGTAAAAACCTAAAATTTATAGATATTATAAAAACTTTTGTACTTTTAATTTAAGTAAAATAAAACATCCAACGACTAATATATAGATTTAGATAATCTTATTTTCAAAGAGACGATGGAAAAGAACAATTTCCTTTTATTTTCTCTATGTTGAACACACTAAATCTCCATTTATAATAAATTATTTTGTATTATTAACATTTATAAAAACCTTATTAATATTTACTTTAAATTATAGTATTCTTTTAGAATCTCTTTGTACATATATATAATAATATTTTTGTTGTTAAAATTAATATTAAAGTGTTAGTTAATTCATTAATATATGTATGCCTTAGTATGAATGTTCACATTCCTAATCCCTGGCCAAGAATTGTTGACTTCCAAAATTACAATGAAGAAGTATTTGAGGTGTTTAAATTTTTTTTGGATTCCAATTGTTAATTTATTGAGTTTTTGTTGATTTTTTGGAAGTATAATTAAAAAATATTTTTTTAATGATAATGAATTTGAAAAATAATAACTATATTGGTAAAAATATTTTCAAATATTAAAATTATATAATAAAGATAATATTATGTTAATAATTAATAAAAAAGTTATGCTTAATTACATTTTATTATTCGTTCATTGTTTAAACATTATAAAATTAGAAATGTTGATGTGAAAAACTAACCTATACCCAGGCATGTTGTAATTATTTAATGAGTTGGAAGACGTTATTGTAAAGTAAAAATATAACTTTAATAAAATTATGGAATTTTTAAAAACATTTTATTCAAACTATTAAATATAATAAAAAATATTTTTATGAATATGGAAATGAATAATGAATAAAAAGAGGATTATACTTATATTCAAGGTATCAATATACTCCTATAGATCTTCTTGGAGATGAGGGGTTTTAATATCCTTCTTTTAACCAGATGTTTATATATATGGTAGTGGATTTTTTGAGTGATAATTTTGGAAGGTAATCAAAAAAACCATAGGTATGTTTTGAAATGACATGTATGGTGGTCTTATTAAACCTGTGTTTTCAATGTCATTTTTTCAAATATGCATTACCTTAGTTTTAAAGGTTTCATTTAACATGGAATGTAGATCCAAAATTAAAAACTTATTGAGATGAGTCATGAATCCTCTCATAAATGGAATTTAGTGATAATTATAGATTTAATTAATATGTTACCCATTAATTTAACACTATTAACTTATTTTATTAATACCATGGTAACTCAATTTTTACCATAGTAGCTATTTTTAAAAAAATATAAATAGAACTTATTTATTATATTTATTCCATTATTATGAATTTTATATCCAATATATTGAATCAAATCTTAATAATTGAATAAAATTATTTTAAAAAAACATAAAAAATATTTGAAAACCTATATTTAATTCATAGAGGTGAGTTTATTGTTATTCTGTAACACGTAATAATTATTAGATGAAAGTATATTTAATTTCTAGAGTGTATAAACAAAACATTTTATAATATTTTTTACTCTATATTTGGGAAATATACCTTTTATATAAAATGATATAATATAATTAAATAATTTTAATTAATTTTTTATGTTGGCTTGGAATCATTAATTTAATTTTTTTAAATCCATATGTATTTATTAAATTAAATTTAATTATTTTATTAATCATTCTTTAATAATTACTAATATCATTTAATTAAATGGTTTTTTGATAGTAAAAAATTTATTTTCAAAGACATTGTGTTCTAAAAAAATATTGCAATGAATATATATTTTTAAAATAAATTAGAATTTTTTTAAATAATTCTATAATTACTTATTTCATTTTCACAAAAAATATTTTGGTGTAACAAAAAATTTTCATATGAAAATAAATATTGCAGACCTATATAAATATGAATTTATTTTATATCTTCTATGTGATTATAATCATTAAATTATATAAATAATAATATCCCTTACACTAATAGATTCATTTTTTGTATAGACTAGCTATATAATGAGCACATTTAAAAAAAATCTTTATCATTTCACCATAATTGAACTATATTATATCATCATCTATACATATAAACAGTAATAATGATCCTCAAAACCAAGGGAATGAAAAAAATAAGAGTATGGAGTGCTCAAACACAAACCAGGGGTTGAATAACCATTTTATCGACTATCAGTTCCGAAGCATAAGTAAAAACATAATTATTAGGGGAATATCATAGCATCATAGAACAAAATATTAAAACATATGTGATTTTTAAATCATATGGAATATATACAGAAACCCAAAAAACATCGATAGTAATGAAAATTTGTTATATCATAGCTTTGAAGCATTAAATATTGATTGTGAATCATGAGATCATTTGATCATAATTAACAACATCTTTAACTATGTCACCCAAATTATTTTTGGGAAACAATATATTTTTGTTCTATAAGAATATTTTCGATACTTATATGATAATAGTATATAATCAAGAATACATATCACTTTAGATATAAACTTATAACAATTACATTAAATGGAGATATTGGGCCCTACCCTTCATTTATCCATACATACATGTGGCACTTAAGAATCATTAACATTTAACATCATAAGTAACCCATAGAAATAAAATGGGTATCATAAAGCATCCATATGAAATAAAATATCATTTTATTATGGACCAATTCAAATAAATTGAAATTTATAAAACATCCAAATGAAAATCAATTACCTTTTTTAAAGATCCCTTTGAAATAAAATGTGTTTCATAAAATAAACAAATGGTATAAATTGATATCATAAATTAAATATAATAATTTAAAAAATATTTAAACAAAAAATAATTGAAAATGAAATAAAATATGTGGTGCAACATGAAATAGTACTCAATTAGAGATATAACATATAATAATAATCAAAATAAATCATGAAAATATATTTTTTGTAATGAATAAATATTCATTATTATTAAATTTAGAGTTACGAGTCCAATTAAATAAATGATCCCTTAAAAAAATCACATTATACCTCACATGGAATCATATTTATATAAAATCACAATATCACATGAAATAAAAGTGTAAAAAACCTTCAAAATTGAAATTATTTGATGTGTGAGGTTCAGTAATTATTTTTTTAAATAAATTATTCAATGTTTTTTACACTAAGATTATAATATTTCGTATGAGGTATGGATCTTATTTTTTGTTTAACACCATATTTCTAACATGATGCGAGTGACTACTGATATGAAATGAGTTTCTGGGAATGTCTGGTGATTTTTGGAGCCTAAGTCCCATAATTAGATAAAGTATTGGGATACACGATTATGAGAATCTATACAACCCATAATGCATTATTAGAATTAACCATATGGGGATGAACAGTGGGATGCAGGAGCTCATACGGATTGAGGAAACGATACAACATGATGTGAACACCCATGCAGGGGGATCATCAATTTTTTGTTGAGAAATGAATAAAATTTTGTTCATGGTTATTCAAACCATGCACAATAAACTTTTCAAAGTCCCCATTGAGATAGATAAAGGTGCACAGTTGGTGCTCATGTTTTCCACCATGCGGCCGAACAGTGTGACCCTAAAATTTGTGGGGACATTTTCATTTCACCAATTAATAAATTTTAGGTAAACCATAACACCTAATCTTTTAAATTTCATGGAGATATAACTCTTGTTGGTAGCTCCATTTAAATCCAAAATTTAGTCATGGATCTCATTTCATTATCCAGACACATATTCAATCATTGATCATCTCACTGGATCCACACCTGTATGTTTCTCATTCCTTTGGTGTCATTTTTATATTTACTTTTTACCAATGATAATATTTAGGTACTAATTAATATTCCACATTTCTCTTATTTCATTTACATTTCTCCAATTTTATTTTCATCTAGACTAAATAACTAGTTGATAAAAGATGAGTTCTATAATAAAGTCCTTTGGTAGGTGGTCTATATCTTTTCCAATAATGATTTTTTGTTTCGTGGATTCCTATAGTGGTATCACACATTCGAAATTCCATCATTGCACTAAAATTAATTGATTTACTAATTTGAATGAATTGGAACCATTTTAGTTTTTCTAATATTACATTTTTTTTGTTAGAGTTTGTTAGCATGATATCGGGCCAATAATGGTGTGTTTATTGTTATCCTCCCATTTTGGTACAACATATTTGGTTGTGTGTGAGATATACAATTATAGTGGGGTCCATAATGTGAATTTAGTGATTTTTTATAACCTTTTTTAGTAATTCATTTGTAAATTATAAAAATGAAATGGGATGAATTAACAAGATATGGTTATTTCTTCATATGTATGTTTTTTTGTATGAATAAAAATTATAAATGTATTATTATAAATATGGTTAATGTGATAGAAGAACTCATTTATTGTGAATGACTAATAAGTTTTTTATGAATTGAAATCTTAGTGGATGACTTGTATGATCTACTTGTATCCTGAAACTATAGATTCCATGGATGTTTCCCACCTATATCTTTTTTATAGTAGTGGATTACTTGGAATTAATTTCTGAATTGATCATAATTTCTTTGGTTTCATTATAAATAGATACAACTTTGATCCATATTTATTGGACTCACATTTGAGATGGTCCATTGGCATGCCCCTTGGACACCAACAAGGTTGTTATCGAGTTTCAATTTATATTCTTCTATGACTCAATGTGTATTTCATGGTCCATTATATATTATATATTACCCTTATTAGTCTGAAAAAATATGTTATATATTGTGGAAATGATAGATGTTACACTGTATATTATATAAAGTTTTCACTATGGATGTTATACACTATATTACACGAAAATGTTTTTCTGGATATTTTGATAAGTTTTATAGATATCCCTAATATGGGAATAATATTATTGTGATTATCCTAGATTGTATCATACAAGGTATTTTTGTTCATGTCTACCTATTTTATTGGAGTTAGAATATTATTTTCAATGATCCTTATTGGTCTGAAATGTATCACATTAAATGTATCACTTTTTCTATGGTATCCTTATTTTCATTAATGTTATCCTTATAAAATATATTGTACATTTTTTTATCTTGTATTCATAGACTTGACTTGTTGTGGACTCCATTGGTGGCTCCCAACTAAGAGTTTTATGTCACCCATTTTGGTCCACCATTAGTGTACCTGGATAGACTTCATGGATGTAGGTAGGGACAAGGGAAAGGGAACATTCTATGAATCTTCATCAATCCTATATTTAGGAAGAGGGGATCATGTGATGGAGTTGGGATCATGATTCTATCTGGATAAATTTCTTTTAGTTTCTTAATACCTTTTGATTCGTAAATTAAACTCGATGTTTGTATTCATATTTTCCAACATTGTATAGATATAAAATATCATTTGGTATGAGAGATTTCATTTTTCATTCTTTATTTATTTCTTCTATTATGAATCTTCTAATTACTATTGATACTATAAAACTATATTACAATCCTAAATGATGGAATAGTCTCCCTAGCGACCCACCTAAGTACATCACTTCTAGTCAGCATCCTCTATCATATTGGAAGGTGCACTTTATCCCATGGGATACAACGGATTGGTGAATCATTTACTAAAACCTCGATCTGGATGATACAAAGTGGTATCAAAAAAATTAATTTCCTAGTTATCTTAATATTTTGAGACATTAAAAAAATTATTTTGAATGAAATAAATTTTTAGGAGATTTTCCATTGATAATATAACCCACGTACAAGAAATAAGAAAAATTCATAGAAATTAAATTACAATTCTCCAGATCATTTTTATTACAGTTGATTTGATTCCACCATTGGGTGATTCCCATGAATTTTGATCTTATTATTTCTATGGTTGAGGATTTTATTTCATCATGGGAAAATAAAAAGGTGTATTTCCATATCATGCATCATTTTAGGTACCTATATACAAGAATTATTCCATGCCATATAGGGTGCATTACTTGATAACTTTACTATGTTTTGTGTCATGACTAATTTATCAGTTGTTTGCTAACTATTTTCTGTAGAAAATTTTAAAATATTATTGGTACTTAATATTAGTTCCCTACCCTAAATTGTGTTTTCTAACATAATATAGAAATAAAAAACTATGCAGTCTATTATGGACTATTGTGTCATTGTCCATTGGATGCATGGAATGAAACATGTTATTTTTTTGGATTATGTGGATGCCACAGATTGGTTCATGAGGTGTTTGAGGCCTTATATATCAGAAGTGGTGACCAATTTGGTTCAACCATTTTAAATATAATTGTGTCATAAATATGAATATAAATGGAATTTTTATTATTAAACTATGAACATGACCAATATGCACATTTAGGTTGGGTTGTAAGTACTATAACTGGTAATTTTTACGACTATTCCTATTACATAGTGATTTCATTAGGAGAAGGGAGAGGGGTGTGACTTTTTATAGTATGTCATTGACCTTTCTTATGATTAGATATGTGATCTTTTCTTATCAATCAATTTTTTTAATGTGATTGTCATTGAATAGATATTCCATCGATAATACCTCTAGTCGTATGCCAGGAAGGTGGTGATGACAACGATCTAGAGGTGGTGGTCGATCAGCTACCAACACATACTCAAATAGTTCCACTTTCTAAACTATCAGTTTTAAATGATAGGTGTATAAATGACTAGTTCTTCAAGGGGTTATTAAGTAATATTCAGAAATTTCAGGGAGAACCACAACATATTTCATCTATGGAAGACTAGAAACATGTTTTACAGATGAAAATTACAACCACATTTTCAAGGCATGGTAGTACAATACTTGATGAGTTATAGATCAATACTATTTTTTCGATCTTCGAGAATCTCGAGACACCTCTTGATAGGAGAGTGAAGATCATGAAAAATATTATTTTTAGAGTAGATAAGTTATGGTGTGATGTTTTAAACTAGGTTCATACACTATGACATTTGGATTTGAGGGATTTACAATCTAGGTTTTATGATTAATTTTCATTAAGACACTCAGATCTGAAAGGTCTCATGAGTTTATGTGTCTAGATCAGGGTGTGATGACTATTATGTAATACTCAATGATCTTAATAGAGATGTTTTATCCCCTCATTTATATTATTGATGAGATATAGAAGCATAGATTTATTGAGTAAGGTCTCATGAATGATGATTAATAATAGGTCAATGTGCTGAGGTTGAATACTATTGTAGAGATAATAAATCAAGTGATTATTATTTAATAGAAAATGAGGCTGTACAGTGGGAAAAATGTAGGTAACCTCAACCTCTAAACCTAGTTGTTTAACTTCTAGTAGAAATAATAGTGGTTTTGAGTTTTCATATGTAGGGAGTAGCATCTGGGTAGTTAGTGATTGTAGTTATGTCTTCTAACACCATTTTTGTAGACATGGGAATATGACAAATCAGTCTGATCTAGACCCAGAAGAGTGTCGATATTTCTGTGTGATGGTACGCATATAGTTTTTTAAGTCCTTCCCTCTAGTTTTTAGTTGATTGTGATTGACTATGGCTCTTGGATTTGGAGTGGGATTCGAATATCCATAGTAGGATGAGAGCTGGGGTAGTTCTGATCGTTCAAGGTATTATGGAAGTCATATCCAAGGCATTAGGGAATAATTTATTTCTATAATGGAATGTGGGACTACATTGGAAAGTGAGGTTGTTTCACAGTGTTTCGGTTCATGACATATATATCTTATAAGGAAAACCCCGGAGGAGAAATTTAAAAATTTTCTATTGTTATATGTATGATCTTCATAGCCTATATGATACTATCTTCACTTTTAAATATATTTTTATCCCATAGATTTATATTAGTACCTGTTGTGGAGAGACTTAGGATCATTGTACAATTTTTAAGGGATTCATGACACTTGATACTCTATTGGGGATATTAATAGTGGGAATAAATTACTACAGGTACATCCCCTTGAGGTTATAGGGTGTCACCCTAAATGGTATTATTTACCTCAAGATGACAAGGCATGACATCATTCTCGTGGGGAATGGACAGATTCATATAAAGCCTATGACCATATTAATTGTTGAAGAGTGACCTTCATAAAACTACATGGATGATTTTTCTATTCACATGGGTGAATGGGATTCTATGAAAACAGATTCAGTCTTGGGAACCATCAGTTGGGCGAGAAGAAATCCTAGATTTCTAGTTTATATATTGATGATAAGGGAATCCATCATTTGGACTTTCCTCGTATGGTTTTTCTTTTTAGGGAAATTTGGTTAAAAAATGTTATATGCTATCTTTTAAGATATAGGTGGATTTTTCCATTGAGATACTACCAAAAATACACTAGTTAACATTCCTATTTATAGGATTTCTACTATAGAGTTTCATGATCTCAACATGTATCTTTGGGATCCAAAGGAAAAAGGGGTTTATACAACCCAATACATCTCTATGGGGTTTTTGATAATTTTTTCAATAAATTAGGTGGTAACCTTAGGATATGTGTGGATTATCAAAAAAATTTCCAGTTTATGGTAAAGAATATGCATCATCTTCCTTGAATATATGGTCTTTTTGACCAGCTCTGTCGGGTTATGATTTTCTTTCCAATTGATTGGATATCAGGTTATCGCGAGCCACATGTTCAACCTAATGACATATGTTGAATAGAATTTTCTCGATTTTATATTCTCTATGAGTATTTTGTTTCTTTCTTTCTTTCATGAATGCATTTGATGTTTTTATGTTTAAAAGGAAGTTATTTTTTAGGTTCTTATATAGGTTTTTTATAGTGGTATTCATAGATGATATCTTGTTTTATTATTATAATCGACAAGAGAATTCAAAATTTCATGATATAATTTTGGATACACATAGAGAGAATCAATTATATGAATATTTAACATAGTGAAACTTCTGGATGGATAATATTTACTTCTTGGTTCATATTATCTCAGATTCATGAGTATTTGTTAACTTAGAAAAGGTGAGAGGTGTAGTTTTTTTGGATCATCCCAGGAACATATTTTACATACATAGTTTATTAGGGATTATTGGATATTATAGGTGGTTTATAAAATATTTCCAATGTGTATCAATATAATTAATGAGCTTCACTATAAAGGTTCTGAAGTATTTTTGGTCATATGCCTACAAGACATCCTTTTAAGAGCTTAAAGGGAGGAAAACATTTTCACCGATCATAATTAAGCCTGATCCCAATATGGTATACAATGTGTATTATGATTCATTGGGTATAGATCTTGGAGTAGTTATGATGTAGGTGGAGTGATTCACAGTGTTTGGGTCTCATCATATGAGGCCACATGATATGACTTACCTAAAACATGATCATGAGTTAGTTGTGTTTGTTCATACCTTGTGTTGCTGGAGGAATTATTTACTAAGAGATAACTGTGTGGTCTTAAAAGACCATAATAGAATAAAGTATATTTTTACATAGTGGAATATTAATTTAATGGAGTGAATAATGTTCATGTACGAACTATCATTTAGCTTTACACTTGCCTATATACTTGGAAATGGAAATGATGTTTCTGATTTATTGAGTAATATGACTATGATATAGGTAGTTTAGGAGTTCGATATTTAGTGGAATATTATTTCCTTATTCTCTAAGATGAACTTGGATGTGCAAGATTGTCAAGGGAATAATTTTCTCTCATCCTTGGAAGTGAATGTCACTCTTCTAGAAAGAGCGATGATGATATGATTGTCTAACATTTATGGCCTAGTCTAATGGGAGAGTGTGGAATGTGAGGAACTACCTCCATCCAATTTTATCATCGAGGATGAAATTCTATATATTCATGGTCATGTTTTGGATCCAGTAGAAATACAAAAAGTTGATGAAACCAATGTTTTATTCTTCTCTTTATGTATTCTACCCTGATATTACCTTGATTTATTGTGATTTATATCACTTCAATTAGTGGGAGTAGGTGAAATATTATTTAGCTAATTTTTTCACAGGGTTTTCCAGGTATTTGTATGTTAAGGTGGATCATCAGTGACTAGATGTGCATTAAATATATGGTGCAGTATTATCTATGATGAAATTGTTTGTTTTATTTCCAATTAGAAATATAAATTCAATATACCCATCATTATTATCTTTTAGATTAGAAGAGAAAGATGGTATTTTTAGAAAACTAGAAAATTTGTGTATAAAATAAACTTATCTTTCAGTTATTCTAAGTGTGTGGAAGGAAACATGTAGCAAATTGTCTTCGGGGGAATAATAAATATTTTTAGAATATAAAGGTTGGTAATTGGGAAATCAATTTTTGATGTGATGGGATGATGTTATCAACAAATTTAAATAGATATATGTCTCCTTAAAATACACCACCCAAACATATGTTTTTTAAATACAATGATTATGGGAATTATGTGACTTAGTTCCCATATATGAATGTTAATAATGATTATCAATGTGAGAGACATGTCATGTTATGAGAAAAAATTAAATATCATGTTCTGATTATTTTTAATGAGGGGTGAGATAACATCATTGGGAAAGGTAAACATACCATCAACTCTAGAACAATTAATATCTCCATTTATTCTTTATCTGCAAACAATTTAATATCTAATTATTTTTATTATTGAATCTAAATACCACCTCATCAATTGAATTATGAATTATTAGTGAAACCCCCCAATGACATAATTTTCTTGTCTAATGTCTACTATTATTATCTATTTCAGGTTTTTAGGAGTCTAATTCATATAAACCTTATCATTATCTGTCTGGTTAAATATTATATTATCTTAGGTACTGATTTGATTTCTATATATAATTATGAAATCAATTAACAAAGAAGGTAAATGAAATTTTATATTAGTATATGACCTATGTTTGTCTAAATGTTCAATGATAAATATGAACATATAATGGAAATTACATCCATTATCTTTTTCTTAATTCACTTTTTAAAAAGGGTTCTTATCTCAAATTGCTGGGAAGAAACATAGTGTCAAGGATATTTCAATTTTAGGAGTGTTGATGAATTTTTGGGATATATTCCATGTCTTCAATCAGAAAGTGAAGTTGAGCCCTCAATATAACTCATATCTATTATTAAACAAATTTAAATGATACCCTATAGAAATACGCTGATTGAGATACAAGAACTGAAGAAGAAACTCCAAGTTAACCTCGAAAAGGGATTCATTTTTCCAAGTGTGTCACGTTAACGTGAACCAATTAATATTTTTAATAATAATTATTGTTCGATGTGAATTTATATTAATTAATCAAGGATGAAAAAGATCACAATAAAGAACAAGTATCCTCTTCCCTGAATCAATTACCTGCTTGATTAACTTTGTGGAGATCAATAATTTTACATGATTAACCCTGATTCTAGATATAATCAATTTATGTTCAAGAATGATGGTATCACCAATCAAATATTACAAAAAAGAAGTGAACAATATCAGTATATATTTATGTCATTCATCCCTAATATTATCCCAAAATATTAATGGATTTAATAAATAGTGTCTTTGGATATTACCTTGATCAGAGAATGGGAGTATTTATGGATGATATTCGTATTTCTAAAATATGAATGGAAGAATATGAAGGCCACTTTAGAACTGTACTGAAGACCATGAGGAAAAAATATGTGATTGAAAAATTTAATAAGTGTGAATATTAGATATTAATGGTTTCATTTTGAAGTCATACAATATAAATAAATTGTATATACGTAGTACCATCATATATGGAATCCACTAAACAATGGAATAGACCAACAATTGTGATTGAGATCTATATCTTTCCTTTTTTATCCATATATTATTAATGTTTTGTGGATAATTTATCACAATTATCTAATCAACTAAACAGGTTCTATATAATGTGATCCATGTCAGTTTGGATAGATGAATGTGAGGTAAACTTTAATGAACTAATGTTGATGTTAGTTAGTTTACCAGTGATTTCATTAACCTATAGCGGAGAGGGGTTTAAAACCTATCATGATCCATCATAAAATGGGACCAGGATGTATTATAATAGAGAATGAAATGGTTCTAAATCGTTACAAATGATAAATAATGATTTATAAGAAAAAATATCCATCACATGATTTAGATTTATCTGTAGATATTTTTTCATTAATGATTTGAAGGAATTATAATTAAAAAATGTGAATCATATACCGATCAAAAAATATTAATACATATATTCACATAGAATAATTTAAATATTATCTAGATAATATGGCCAGAGATTATTAATGATTATAATTAATCAAAACATTATAACCATTGGAAAGTGGACAAGGTGGTTGATGTATTGAGATAAAAAGATCATAAAAACTTATCTATTTTTATGAATACAAAAGATTCCATGCTTATAGATTTAGAAAAGATGGTTCTTGAAATATTTATTGAATGTGAGAAATATTATGTTTATCAAGTAAGTGTTCAAATATTTTGTATCCCTATGGTTGAAATTTATTCATCTTTTGGATGAGAGAAAAAATTCTAAATGAATTTTATAACTATTAATCATATTATACAAAAAATGGGATTATATCCCCTGGAATTTTTTCAATTGGACTCCCAAAAACATCTAAAGGGAATAATGTAATATGGGATATAGGCGATCCTCTTACAAAGTTATAAAACATTATCATTATCAAATAACATTTTTATATGGATTTTATTTTTATAATATATATTAAAGATGTGGTATATTTTCAGGGAGTACCATATTCATATTTATATTACTGAGTTTTAATGTTTATCTCAATAATATAGTAATGTCATTAGAAAGATCATGATATTCATTTGAGTTTTAAGACTCTGTGATACCCTCAAATAGATTGTCAATCTAATAGATTTTTTACAACCCTATAAGGCATGTTGATATATCTATATATAGATTTCAAAGAAGTTGGGATCAATAAATTCTTCATGTTGAGTTTTCACAAAATTATAGATTTCACTAAAGAATTTTGATAGGTACTTATGAATATATCTATTGAATTAAGTGTCAAACTCCAAAATTTTCGGATGAATTTCTTAAAAAATATATTAAGACTATGTCTAGAAAAATAAATGGAAAATATCATTATAGATATTTAGTAAAACATAAGGAAATTATAATGCTTGTATAATTTTTATTCAATAAATTACTAGAATGATATGGAATTTGATGTTGGGGAGAAAGTGTTCATATTAATTTTTCCATGAAAAGATGTTATGATAATTATAATGATGGAAAAATTAAGACCTAGTTCTATCTATACGTTTGAAATTCCTTAAAATATTAGGATCGTAACTTATCACATGCCACTTCTACTATACTAATATCTGGTTTATGATGTGATCCATGTATCTCTCATAAATATATATATACATGATCCGGCACATGTAGTTAAACTCATTGTTCATACCGTTGGAGTATGATATTTCATATGTGGAATAACTATTGGAAATTCTAGATAATATTGATAAATTTCTATGAAACAAAACCACTCACCTAGTAAATTCTTAGGGTGAAACCACTATCTAGAGGAAATTCTAGATAATTACTGCATCATCTTTGTGTCATAAATAAATTAAATTATTTGATGTCTAAAAATTAAAAATAAAATACCATTATGTAGGAAATTTTTTTAGCTTTCTAATGAATATTTAAAATCGAATATATCTTATGTAAAACCTTATATTAAAAATGTTTTAGTAAATAAACATTGATTTTAACTCTTTTAACTCTTCTTTGAATTAAATAATAATAAATGTCCTAATCTAATCCAAGTGGGCCTAAATGATAATATTTTACACTTAAGGTTGTTTTTGGTAGAGATAAACTTGTCCAATAGAATTAGCACATGTGTTAGGGTAATATTAATATCATTCTTACCCTTAATTACCCTATTTACTTTTAACCGTGGTAAATAAAAGTAAAAAGTTACTATTCACCACAAATTATTTTCATCTCATTGAACCACATTTTACTTACTGACATCAACCGTGTCTCTCGGATTTTTGAAATTCCATTCACAGAAGCGGTAAAATTAAGTTTTATGAAAAATTCAGTTTTTAACTACCACTTAGTAGTTTCACTATTCATCAAAAATTGATGTTTTTCAGAACAATGCCAAAATTTCATCCTAAGCTATATTTCATATTCCGAATTCAAAAATGAAGTCTATTTTACCTAATTCATAACATAGAAGTTGCATTAATTAATTTTTTAATTAAATCCCACTGTTAAAACAAATAGCGTGTTTTTAAGAAACAATATCTATCAAAAGATTGACACTTGATTATGTCTGGTTTAAATGTGAAATTAAAACCAATGACCAACATTGTATTAAATTGTAAAAATATATTCTAAATATACTTTAAAACCACTCAAATTAATAATTTATCACTATTAATTATTTCGATTAAAAAAGTTGTTTTTAATTATAATTTAGTAATTTTCACTATTCATCAGAATATGAAAGTTATCCGAAAAGTACCAAAATATCACCTTAGGCTAAATTCGATACTCCGAATCCAAAAATGAAGTCCATTTTTGGAGCTAAATTTTCTAAAATTTAAAAAGTGGTTATTACCATTCATAACGGCTAGTTTTAATAATATTTTAATAGCATATCGTTGTTTCGTGAAACTCAGTATTGCGTACTACACACGCTATCGAGGAAGGTTGCGATTGCGTGTAATGAAAGGCAAGTCAAGGATGCATGTTGTGCAAGCTCCTTTTGGTGTAGCGTACAACACAAGACATTAATAAAATTAAAAAGAATATTTTTCATAAAATCTCGGGCTGTTACATTCTACCCCCCTTAAAATGAATTTCGCCCTCAAAATTCTTCGGGGTTATAAATGGTTTACTATTCGAAAGTTTCTTTAATAGAAACCCACATCGTAAAAAGGAATATCAAAACAAATCTTTAAAAACAAAAGTATGAAACGTAACGGTTACCCATATAAACTAATCACTGGGTTTCCACATAGGTGAAAATATGGATATGGAAGAGAAATCTAACCATCATGTTCTGATGGAGAGTGGTAGAGGACATGGCTATGGAAAATCCAGCAATCACAAAGCCATAAATTTGTGATGATCTAAGGTACCATCTGATTCATCAGATATAAGATCACTAGGACAACATTTTTGGTTTTCAAGATCGTTTCCCTAAAGTTAAAGAATTTGAATTAGAATAAATACTTACATTATTTTGGTACAATCTCACTGTTGTTCATGCCTTTAATAATTTCCACTTCATCTCTTAAATAAATGAAGTTGAATTTGTTATTCGTGAAGTGTTAGCAGATCATGTGATAGAATGACGGGTCATTCCATCTGTCTCAAACAAAAGGTTAGAAAAAATTATATACATAAGTCGATCTATAGTGAGATTAATCATATATGGTTCCTAAAATGGACTTTATACTTCATATATCATACTGCTTAATATAATAAAACTAGTTTTTAATAAACAGGGACTTCCTGTAGGCCAGTGGTAGGCGATAAAGGCCAGTCGCACTTCGGTTGTGGGTTCGATTCCCACATCCTAGTCTGACGCGATGGGCTGTCGCCCGTCCTACAGGTTGTCCTTTTTATAAAACTATATTACTATAACATCCCATCAATAATATCAAGAAAACTTCTATCCTTAAACAATACTAACGTATGTCCAACATAATCCATTCTAATCTTTAGGATTATCCATAATACTGCAGTCCACTCTCATAACCTAGTGAAAACGATTACCAGAGATTTAACACCATCGTCGATCCCCATATATCATAAGATATGTTTTGTTGGTCACATTCCAAACATTCAAAGTCCTTAATCATGTATTCTCTTGAATACCTTAGTTAAAACATGAATGCAGTTAAAATTTAACACTTTCCACATACCAAAATCCTCAAAATTCTATATACTCAAACCATGATATCACTTAGTCCTTATATCAATCATGAGCTCATGAATACTGTCAAACATTTCATTTTCTCCTTATCCCTTCATTATGCACATATCATCTGCTTTCCAAAATATTTGAATCACTTTTCATGGTTACCGGTACCTTAAAATTATTGAAAACCACAATAATACAAAAATATTATAATAAACAATAAAAGTACCTCAACAACATTATTCTTGAATACAAATACATAAACACTTCAATCCATCCTCTTCAATTATTGTCCTGGAATAAGTCCTTCCATGATTTAGAAGTCACTTTTTAGGTCAGGGCATTGAGTTGGGTAATGCCCATGTTCTCCACAAATAATACATTGAACTCCATAATAGTCTGTCACTCTATGACCCTTATCTCCACACAAATAACATCGGTCCCTCCATTTGAGGTATTCTTCAAGGTTCTTCTTCCCTTCTTTAGAAATCTCAATCTTCCTTTCTTTATGCTTCTCAACATTCGAACATGCATAATAGTCTATCTTCCTCTTCTTTGATGAATTAGGTATACCACTAAATTTCACCTTGTTAATCATATATCGCGATGACTGATTCAGCAGAATCACTATATCTTTCTCTCTAGGAATTACATAATTTTGTTTCTTATAGTCACCAATTTGTCCATTGGATTCAATGTTAACCGAATTCCGTCTGGTTCCCTCCATTAACTAAAACAAAAAAAGAATTCGTTGAGAGGCAAAAATCATGCTAGAGAAAACAACATAGTAAAGGGGGAGTACCCTCAATATCTAACATCTTAGGTTAAATTCTAAGATCGTTACCGTAGTTCTGGGACTATATCCTATATGTATACTTATCCTTAGGGACATCCCTAGACATACCTTAGAAATATCTCTAGGGATCTCACTAACGTTCTCACATCCTAGTTTCCAAAGGTTGACTAAACCTTTCCTCTGATACCAACTGTAATGACCCGAAGCTTGACGTACATGGACATTACATTACATTTGCGGAATACTTAGTACATTACAAAAACACACACACAAGGACCGTAATAGTTTAGTGTCTTTGGAAACTCGGAATATAATATTCTAATCCTGGTGAAAGATCTTCAATATCTCCCATAAAGATCTTCCCTTTTTTTACCTAAAACCTTTCTCTATATCCTGGGGAAAAGAAAACATAAAAGGGTGAGCTCAAATGCTCAGTAAGGGTAAATAAAAGAAATATAAATCACATCATATACATAAGAACATAACTTTTTGAAATCTTAACCTGCAAAAGAGATCATAATTTCATAACCTGGGATAACTCATGGCAGTGAAATGTATTCACAATAATCATAACTTAAAACATTAAAATTTGTGGCATACACACATAATCACATAGAATCATTTCTTGTTAGTCAAGACTCATTGCCAAGACTATCTTAGTGGACAAAGTCCATTTCTGAATCGAGTGGCCCTCGTTTCAGTCCTGTTTCACTAAACCGGTATACCTACCATTCCGGCCATGTCTATCTCATGAGATATAAAATCTTTACCCAATACATTGGAGGGAGATATAGGTCCCACCCATCTCATAATGATACCATTCTTATGTGTGCCACAAAATCATAAATCATACATCATTGCATAACCCATGTAATAAAAATGGAATTCTTAAACAACATGACATCATAAAACAATTCATATAAGATAAAGGAGTTCATAAAAATATTTCCATCACAACATAATCAAATCCATGTAATAATAGGGATAGAAACAGAACCCTTTATTATCATAGATGGAAAATAATATTGATAAAACACTAGAAATCCATTCTTGAGGAAAATATCCTTTCTACTTCAAAAACATTTTCCTTTCTTAACATGTCTTACAATTTAAAACTAAAAGAAGTTGATTAAAAATAAACTTGAAAAATTGTAAAGTAAGCTTCTTGGAAATAATGTTTTAAAAATCCATTCATGCCGTATAAGTTAAAAAAACATTCTTCTCGTACTTTTTTCAGAAAATTCAAAAAAGTACCTCGTACGAAAAACGACAAAAGATTCCTTTCATATCTTTTACTAAAAACTCACCGAAGGGTAAAATTGGATTTAAAAAATTTTATGTGGATGGAAATAATATTACATATTGAGGAAATATGGATGTGGATGATAAAATACACCCCAATAAATACTAAAGTATAAACAATCTCGGATAAAAATGAGATTGTGATATTTCCCTTACCTTAGGTCCGATTTGCTTTGTACGTGTCCGAAGCTCCTGTATAATGGTTTAAATAATGTTATTGACTTATTCCAGAATCATACATATTGATATTATATCATATATGGTCATATTCTTAGCTTCTTGTTAGTAATATTTCATTATTACTTGTTACTCGGGTCTTTATTGCCTTTTGTTCTTATGCGTGTTTTGCCGAATAAATTCGTATTCTTCTTTTAAGGTTATAGATTCCTTATATCCAGAATGTTATTAGTGTAACATATATCATATTTATTCATTCAATTAATTTATATAATTACTATGTAATGATGATCATGTAGAACGGGTCACATCACATCGTGGAGACGGTATTCCGTACGTACGCACGAGTGATGATATCATTCCTATGATCGTGGAATTGTATTGGAGTATATATATATTATTTCAGTATCAATATTAATTTATAATAATCATAAATAGTTACTCATTACACCATTATACCCATCCTTGTAAGGTGGTGGTGGAAAATAGATTACACCACGGCATGGAGACGGTATTCCGTACGTACGCACGCGCGGTGATTTAATTTTTCCGTAGGATGGATAGAAGGTGAATTAGGGTTGTTTCATATTTATAATAACATATCAATATTTAATTAATACTGATGTTATTACTTTATCATGAAACAACTAAAGAAGAAGAAGTTGAAAAAGAAATAAATTGAAAAGATCGGTAATGGATATTACCTCTTCTTTGGAACGCCTCTTTGAATCCTCCACTTAGGGAACTAAGATTGGTCTTTGAAGAAGACCAGGACCTCTAGGATTATTCTAGGGAAGTGGAGAGGAGAAAATGGCAGGGGTTGGCCGAGCATGAGTGCTCAAATTGGTGTGAGGAGGAGGGGGAGGAGGTGCCCTTTTATAAGGGAGGAGAGGGGCACCTTAGGAATATCTCAAAATATTATTTTATATTAAAGTCAAAATCGGTTTATAATGGTTCCAAAGGGTCTTATTTCGAAGATAAAGTGGGTATGGGTCTAAATCCTATCAAACAATAGGATTTAGACAAGTTTATGGTATTATTTTAATCTTATCAATTAGATTTAACTCTAAGTTAAATAATTTAACTTTTACCGTGTCTTTTTGTTTTCTTTCACTATATGGTTAATACACTTACTATAACATGCCAAACGAACCCCAAATTGTTTATTATTAATATATATATCCTTATCTAAGTCATTTGGCTGAATATTAGATTTTTAGTAATAAAATAACAATTAATAATATAATATTTTATTTAAAAACTATTTTGTGTCAATTTTGACACTATTTGATATATGATTTTTGTGAAAGACATAACAGAATTATATTTTCTAACCAAGTTTATCAAATCAACACTAATATATCATAGTAACCTAGAAAATTAGTGGAATTCATAAAAAGTCTCAAATTACATTTAATTTGGTGTTTATAACATCAATTATGTCAATATTTCATAAATAAGATAATTACTGCATCATCTTTGTGTCATAAATAAATTAAATTATTTGATGTCTAAAAATCACAAATAAAATACCATTATGTAGGAAATCTTTTTAGATTTCTAATGAGTATTTACAATAGAATTTATCTTATTTACAACCCTATATTAAAAATGTTTTAGTAAATAAACATTGATTTTAACTCTTTTAACTCTTCTTTGAATTAAATAATAATAAATGTCCTAATCTAATCCAAGTGGGCCTAAATGATAATATTTTACACTTAAGGTTGTTTTTGGTCGAGATACACTTGTCCAATAGAATTAGGACATGTGTTAGGGTAATATTAATATCATTCTTACCCTTAATTACCCTATTTACTTTTAACCATGGTAAATAAAAGTAAAAAGTTACTATTCACCAAAAATTATTTTCATCTCATTGAACCAAATTTTACTTACTGACATCAACCGTGTCTCTCGGATTTTTGAAATTCCATTCACAGAAGCGGTAAAATTAAGTTTTATGAAAAATTCATTTTTTTATCTACCACTTAGTAGTTTCACTATTCATCAAAAATTGATGTTTTTCAGAACAATGCCAAAATTTCATCCTAAGCTATATTTCATATTCCGAATTCAAAAATGAAGTCTATTTTACCAAATTTATAACATAGAAGTTTCATTAATTAATTTTATAATTAAATCCCGCTGTTAAAACAAATAGCGTGTTTTTAAGAAACAATATCTTTCAAAAGATTGACACTTGATTATGTCTGGTTTAAATGTGAAATTACAACCAATGACCAACATTGTATTAAATTATAAAAATATATTCTAAATATACTTTAAAACCACTCAAATTAATAATTTATCACTATTAATTATTTTGATTAAAAAATTTGTTTTTAATTATAATTTAGTAATTTTCACTATTCATCAGAATATGAACGTTATCTGAAAAGTACCAAAATTTCACCTTAGGCTAAATTCGATACTCCGAATCCAAAAATGAAGTCCATTTTGAGAGCTAAATTTTATAAAATTTAAAAAGTGGTTATTACCATTCATAACGGCTAGTTTTAATAATATTTTAATAGCATATCGTTGTTTCATGAAACTCAGTATTGCATACTACACACGCTATCGAGGAAGGTTGTGATTGCATGTAATGAAAGGCAAGTCAAGGATGCGTGTTGTGCAAGCTCCTTTTGGTGTAGTGTACAATACAAGACATTAATAAAATTAAAAAGAATATTTTTCATAAAATCTCGGGCTGTTACAGAAACTATGTGTGAACTTGAGGATATAATGAGGAAAAAATATCCTTATGTATTTGTAACAATGTGACATTAATTTATGTATGAAATTAATTATATAGAGGGTATAACATTACTCATTGAGATTTTTTTACTTATTTTTTAAAATAATATATTAATATCTTCAAAATCTTATGTTAGACTGAACTAATATTTTTAACGAATCATGATATATAATTAATATTTTTACTTAAAATACACTCTTATAACCGAGCATTAAAATTTTTCTGTTTTAATAGTAATATAAATATTTAAAATATTTTATTAAGGTTTAATATAAATAAAATGTATTTATATATTATAACTTAATTATTTGTATTTTCTTTATATGTTTCGAAAATACTTATACCTAAAACATTGACTTGAATTGCATTTTTTTAACAAATAATAAAAATAATTTTTTACACTTTTATAAATTTTATTTGAAAAAACTATTTTTTTAATAAACATGTAAAAATTATCATATGGTGGATTTTATACAATTTTCAAAAAATAATTATTTTTCATTGAATAGAAAAAAAAATATTTTTATTATACAGAATCTTCTATTTTAATGATTCTAAAAAATTGTAGCCTATTTAAAAATATTTTAAAATAATTATATGTTTAATAATGTTATTATTAAAAAATATAAGGTTATTGTAATCATGTTTTCGTTGTTTATTGTTATTAAAAAATTCAATACATACAAATATATCTTTTTTGAAAACATCTTTTTTATCTCATTTTCGGGTTTAATTTTAAATTACATTTTTCACATATGAGAATTGATGAAAGAAAAATGAATTTTATATTTTATAATAAATTATTAATTTTATATATTGAACTAAATATGATTTTTTTGTGAAAAAAAAGTGTATAAACATTTCAAAATAATTATCTCGGTTTTGATTATAAATGGCTTGGTGGGGAGTGATAACAAAAATGTAAGGGGTAAATTAACATATTTTTTTAAAATCCCATTATCAAGAAATATAATTTCAATTTCACATATTATTAAATATAATTATGATTTTGGATACACAGGGAATGTTTTAAATGTAGGTACACTTTTTTTTAGTTTGAAAATTGACCAGGGTTTCCTTTACCCCACTTATAAAAGGAAAAAACTCTCCTCTTTTTTTCACACATACAAATCCATATTTTTCATCCAATCCCAGAAAACAATAGTTCCAAAATTAATTATATACATATTAAAGGCCTTATTTTAATTAATAAACTCTATTAAATAGGTTTTAGGAATAATCTTAAAGGTATTCTCTGAAGAAAGGTAAACTTTGTAAAATTCTATTTCTGTGTTATTTCTTATTCCACATCCTTTAAATAATCATCAAATATAATGATATAAAAAATATATGATATACAAAGATTTTATTTTGTTAATGGAATAACCTATATTTATCTCTGCTACTATTAAATAGTATATAAAATCTTCAATCATGTCTACATTGTACTACCACATCCGGAAGTGATGTATTTCATTTTCCATAACAACATCACACTCATAGATATAATGATGGATTTAACATATTTATAAAAAATTTGTGACATAATTATAAACATTTAATTATTATATAACATATTCCTTCTAATATTACATTCTATAGTAATATGACAATATTGGTTATGTGTTTGGTGAACTACCATCAAGGAAGGTGGTGTGAATCATTTTTCACTAATGCTTTACATGGAAGTCAATAAAGACACTTTTAATGAAATTTCTTGATACATCTAGTAGAATAATTAACATTTAATTGTGATATACTATTTATCTTCCGTTCATTCATTCTATCAAAAAAATAGAAATAGCATTCGTCTGTATGTATGACATACTGACGTTAGGAACGATATTATTTATTTTCTATCACTAACATTTTTGAATATATATAAATAAATATTAAATGGATATATAAAATATTTATATAATTGCTGATTTTCTAGAGATTATAGAACCATACACAATGTAATTAGATAGAAATTTAAAAAATAAAATATACATAAAAAATATTGAAAATATTACCTGAAACGTGATATTAATAAAAAGTTAATAAAAGGTAATAAGTAATTAATATATAGTATTATATAAATATGTATTTATGGTTCTATAATGGATATATATTAAATATATATGTAGTATATACTAGGTTTTACAATTTATAAAGGATGTCTAGACTTAAGATAATTGAAATCTAGTATCACTTTTATTTCTTACTGAATTTTTATATTCACCACTCATTTGTTTCATGTTCTTTACATACTTTCCATTTGAAATGTAATGTTATTAATTTCCTTATTATTATGTATATTTAATGTTTCATTTTTTTATTATTTAATTTCTCTTATAATTCAATAGTTACCAATGAAGAATTGGATTTTCATCTCACTTTTGTTTTTGTGGGGAACATGCCATATTCATCATTTATTTCCTTTATGTGGTGTGTATACTTCAAAGAAATTAAATTTATGGATCATATAATGATAATATTGGATATAAATGCTATTATAATATTATTTATTTCATTGGTATTGTGATTTAAAATTTATGAATGATGTAAAAGTTTTATGTTACAATATTTATATTAATTAAGATTATTTATTATTATTCTTCCATTGTTGAGAACTTGTGTTCTACCTAGAAAGAAAATAATTAATTTTATTTTCATATAGTTATGTTTTGAAATTAACTATTCTTGTTTAATTTCATTCTCATTATGATGTAATGATTACAAAATTATATTTTTATAGAAACCCAAATTTATTTCTCTCTTCACTCAAAAACCCATTTTTATTCAAATCCATTTTTCCAAAATAATTAAAAAATATTTAATTGATCTAAAATGATTGATAAAATATAATTTCACCCATTTTTTATCTTTTAAAACACATTAAAAATAAATATTATTTTCATTTTCCAAATGGGGTACCTTTTTTTATTTACTGAAAATGTGAAATGAATCATTGTGTTAACATATAAAGCATAGATAGTATTTTATGCCATAAATGCAACTCAATTTTTTAAATATTCATCTAGAAATTACAATGATATTTTTGAAGAATTGTTTGAAAAATTATATGGAAATTCTAGTATTTTAAATTGTATTTTTTTGTAGAATGGCAGTTTTATTCATGAAATGTCCAAATTTTTTTTAAAAATAATTTTTTACCTATTATGATATATTTTGATATTACTTATGAATTATTGGTAAAATTTTTATAGGACACCATATTTTTTCGAGTCATTAATTTTATGATGGAAATATATTAATAAAACACCTTACATTTTCTATGGGCTATGAAATAATAAAATTAATTTTTATGAATCCCATTTCATATCTACAAGTTTTTAATTGGTGAAATTATTATGAAACCCATGTATTTATATGAGTTTTTATATGAAAAATGTTATAATTATCTTGTGAAGAAATTTTTTAGATTATGTGATTGTCATGAACAATATCTCTTTAAAATTAATTAATTAAAAATTTATATCATATGAGATAAATATGATTGGAATTGAGAGGTAACTCTATTTATTAAGAGACTCCGCCTACATTGATAGTCATTAGAGTTAACCATAAAAACTATATTGTTTTGGGGAGTGGACCCAGTCTATTATTATTTTCATGGGACTGAATATTGACTAATCTGATGGTTTTTGGAGTTAACTTAATCTCATGTGATAGTCCTGGAAGTAAGAATTTACTATTAATTAAATGAAATTATATACTTATAGATTTTCAATAAATCTATGTATCATTCCAATGTCATTATCATATGGATTATTTTATTTTATTCCAATATTTTTCAAGTATTAAGAACTACCAAGATTTATACCATGAATCATTTTTATGATCTTTGATATTCATAGTATGGTTTTCAAAATCTATTCTCTTATTATCTTATCATTATGGTTAAATTATGTTGATATCTTCCATGATTTAAATTATTGAATATCTTATAATTTATTTAACTTATTATCATGTTCTTTTTGTATTTATGTTTCAAAAGTATGTAGACATAAAAAATTATAACATGAATCATTCTGTTATAAAATGAATATTCATTAAATAAAATACAATATCTATGTATAAAAAGTGAATGTTTTGCTGTTAATTATTTTATCATGAATAAAATATCATTATAGTATAATAATTATATTATTGTTTTATTTTCATATGGTGTAATGGATTTTTTTGGGTAATAAGTGAAAATAAATAATAATAAATGGGGAAGGATAGGTTAGAAATTAATACAATACTCGTGGGTTTATCTCCTCTGTAAATGGAGTTAAGCCTATACTGGATGGTTTTTTGAGAATACCAGAACCTATTGATGGAGTATATGAATTATATATTGTATTTTGAGTATATATGGGATGAAATACGTGTGTTTGTTTTTGAGGGGACATGAGTATAGGATTTCCAGTATTATATGTGAAAAGATATAGTATTTTTGTAAATATCAAAAACATTTTAGTAATGGGAACTCAACATAATTGAATGTAGCTCAAAAATTGGGAAACAATAAATGAGGGAATGGATAATATTCTTCAATTCCTCAAACACCCATTCTAATAGATATTTTCATACTTTTTTGGTCATTACATAACAGCTAAACCCCTTTTACCCATATTTATATTTATTGATTTAACTATTTTTTACCAATATAAATTATCCTTACTGAATTAAAATAAAATCAGCCTTATTAAACAATTTGGACACAATGATTCCAAATTTTACAACAATTTTAATTTATTAGTTTTATAAAATTTATAATGTATTTATTTTTTTGGAAAAATATTACTTATTTTTCTAAAATGTTATATGGGGGTTTTTAATTAAGGTAAATATTTTAATGAATTAAAAAGTGACATATAAAAAATATAATTTTTATTAGAAAAATGCTTCATTGAATTAAAAATATTATTTATATACTTATAATTTCATGAATGTTATGTTACATGTTAAAAATGGAATGTTTTATTATTAACATAACAGTAATCCATTTTAGAAAAATAAAAAAATAATCAATCAAAATTTATTAATATTATGATATTTTAAAAAATAATTTCTATTTAATCGAATGAAAATTATAATATTTATAAATTTATCATTATAATAATTTCATAAAATATTGGTAACATATTCATTATAGGTAATCGGTTTTTATATTAGTTATTATTTTAAAATCAGTGTTAATCATAAATTTCTAAAACATTTAAAATATATATAATATATTTTAATTATAATAGTATATTCTTTGATACTTTCACACACTTTTTGAATCATTTTTAAAGGGGACCTTCAATTTAGAAGTTGTTTATAACTATATGTACAATGTTATTCAATCACTATCATACATTATTCAATATTAGTTTTAATAAAAATGATTTGTATTCTGTTAGAGATTAACATTTTATGAGGATAATTATATCAAGAGTAAAATTTCTTTTGTGGGGAACATATTAATAAAATTTTGGTAGTTACATTATACACTATAAAATAATTTAATCCCTAAACTTTTATTTCATAGAAGAAAATGAGTGAGGGATCATATCTATCATCATGTCCACATATTATCATGTGACTTCTATAGTCATGTTATTCTTCCAATAGAATGTAAATGGATAAGTATAATTTTTTTGAGTCATATTTTCTATGAGATAAAGGATCTCCATTTATTATTGCTCATATGATATATCTTGCAACAATTTCATGGCTTTCAGGATTAGAACATGTTAATTATATGGTATGTATATTCTCAAAATATATACATGAAATAAATCATGCACATTTGAGATGTCTGGAGGGAGTAATACATGATAATGTGCAGTCCCTAAAATGATTAATAATCTCAAAGGCTTTGATATAGATATGTCTTACCTTCTCATTCTTCCAAATTCCCATAACATGATTCTAAGTAGATATCAAGAGGAACACCTAATAACTAACATTGAACTCTATATCTAATTCATGGTTATATTCATAACTAATCTACTGATGTTGATCCATATTAAAATCCTACTAAATTTTTTGAACCATATTTATTATTTCTTGAACTTTTTTAGGTCTTATTTACTTCCATTCTCTATCATCACCACAACATTTCACAGTCTTGCATCTCTTCCAATATAGACCCTCAAATTGCGTCATCTAAGTGGTAGAACAAAAACTTTTTTATATGAGAACATTTATAGGTGGATTTATTATCCTATAATCCTTGAAATATTATTAATCAATATCTCAACATGTCTTCATGTGTTGGGATGGTTCTCTTCAACCAACCATCGGTCTGATGGTTATAACTAGTACTAAAACTCATCTCTCTCACACTAACACATTCTAAATAATTATATAGAACAATGAGCTAAACCTCATATCACTCTCAGATACTATAAATTGTGGAATTATATGAAACCATAACAATTCACTTATGTATATCTTTGAGAGATGATATATGGTGAAATCATATTTAATGGAAGTAAAATGTGTTGTCTTTGTATAGTAAGTAACTACAAACCAAATTAAATTATTTACATTAAATGTTATGAGGATTTATATTCTAAATTAAATTATTTTCTTCCGTTTCAATACTAGTATGAGTTATGGTTGAAAATCCCCTTTGAAGGTTTTTGTTCCACCTTAACTCATTTTCATACCAAGCATAAAGATATATATTCTACAATTGTTTTCATTTTTTTATCCTACAAGATGGTTAATTTTAGGTAGTTATATACCATTAAAAATATTAATAAATATATATGAATGATATATGTGTATCATAAAAATTATCCCTAAATATTTTATATTTAATGGAACACATATCCCAGTCTCAAGCCTTATGACTATATTTTAATCCAATTCTATGTATAAAATATATGCTTTCATTCATTTAATATATATATATAATCTATTAATAAATATATGATATTTATGTTAATTTATGGTTTAGTAATAAATTATAAATTATATTATTTCTCAAATTCTCTTATAAACTCAAAACTCATCCCCTGAAATTCCATGAATATTAGATCACTCAAATACCTCTTTATTGATATTATATCATGATATTTCTTAATTTGTTGAATCATATATGTTTTTTAAATTTGCATGGTAGTAAATTATTGATAATTCATCATCTTTGATCAATCACAAAAATATAATTCATTTAAAATTAAAATAATTGTAGAATATTTATTTCCAGTAATTTTGGTTTTAATAAATATCACACTTCTCACCATATAGATAATTTGTTTTCAAAATTTCAATATAAATATCAGACCCCTAGCTCCAAATCATGTGTCTGGAAAATTCACTATAATTTTTTATTTTATTTATGTATAAAAAATTACAATTTTACTTTTCATGAGGAATATTCCCATTACCTTCATTTGAGAATAAATGTATATTAAAACCCCCTCTAGTTTAGGGTAATGTTTATACATGTTTTGTGACAAAACTCCTCATCAGTTTAATAAAATATTCTTCACACTCATCCTTCTAAGGAAACATTTATCCTTTACTGATTAACATGGTTAATGAACTCATTAGATATGAAAATTTTATCACAAATCATCAATAAGATATTTCTAACAAAAGATAAATACAGAACATGATTAGTGTGGATATTTAGTGCCATATTTTAACAACAAATAACTGTGAAGGATCACATGTATTCCCTAACTTATGATTACATAACACATGACCATATTAATATAATGATATTATAAATAATTTTTCATTTATAACTCCATGAAATTATAAAATAATTTTTTTTCAATGGCTTATGTGACATGAGACACAATGATTAAATAACCTCCAAAAAATATCTCTTTAAATATAATATTATTGATATATTAAGGAATATGCAATCATAAGTTAAAATTGACTATAATATAGTACACCTTGATAATATAACCATTAAATTAGATGTTTTTAATTTTACTAACTAAATTATGAAAATTATTGTGATCCATTTATTAGATATAAAATAAGAAAGCAAAATTCTTCCTGAAAAAATTTATTTTTTCTAAAATATGTTTTTTTCATGCATTACAGAAATAATTTAAAATCAATTTTTAGTAGTTATATAAAATATATTGTAAAAAATAAAAATTAATTTTTAAATAATAATATAAAAATTATCTTAGAGTGATTTTTTGGACGTTTCAAAATTATTTCATTTTTTATGAATAGTGAATAATACTGAATTTTAATTGAAAATAAAATTTTATTTTAAATAATTTAAAAAAAAATTAGTTTTATTTATATTTAAATTATAATTATTAAATTATAATAATTTTAATTACAATTTATGTCATTTGAATCATTTTTTACATAATTTTTACATAAATGTCTTTTAATATTTTGAACATTTTCTCTTCAAAAACCAGCATTCTCATTGTCTCTGTGAGACTAATTTTAAATTAATATTTGTTCAAATATGTGAATATAATTGTGAATAATTTATTCGATATTTAAAATCATAATATTTTATATTAACAAAAATTTTCCCCTTAATTTTTGACAAAAATAAAAGTGAAATAATAAATATTATTTACTGCATTTTACATAAAAATGGATTTAAAAGGGGGTTAAACTAAAAAGATAAGGGTTAAATTTACCAAATATCTTGTATAAAATATATTTTATCAACATATATAGATTATATTATATTAAATCATATATATTCAACCATTTATTAGTATTTTTTAGATGATAAATATTAGTATAACTTTTTATTTTCAAAATTGATGAGTCTGTCACTCACCTCACATATAAAAGGACACCCCTATCCAAATCTTTTTCATACTTTCAAACCCTTTTGGTTAAGCTAATAAATACCAAAATATGTCACCATATACCATTACCACTTCCTAGAAGCCTTAGTTTGGGAAAAAATGCAATCTAGGAATACTTTTGGTGAAATCCTATTGAAGTTAACTAAAGAAGGGGAAAAAATTTTCAACGACCATATTTAATTTCTTTCTTTCTGAGAGACCATAAATTCTTATAAATCCATTAATATTTTATAACATAACTATATTCTATATAAAAATAATTATTATTCTATTTTAATTACATAAAACCATCTCCACTTCCATTAATGGGTTATGAAATCATCATTCATTTGTACGGTGGACAACCTCCTCACGAACATATGTCAATAATTCTTTCTTTTAAACATCTAATTTATGTGTATGATAAAGTATATAAATTATACATAAGATATTTACAACATAATAATAACTATGTAATTTGATATATCATATATATAACTTTTTTGTATTCCATTCCATAGGGGAAATGAAAATATCTCACGTCTTTACGATGGACAACCACCATGCGAAGAGATGATGCTTGTGTTTCACTAATTTGTAACATGAAAGGTGTTACTTATTTTGTTAGTTAATATATGTTATATAAGTGGAATAATTGTCATAATTATTTCATATTAATAATTCTTAAATGAAAACCTATTCATTTTATTTTTTACATTGATAAATGATATCATCATGCTTGTACCTATGGACTACATCTTCATAAAAAATGACTCTCAATTCATCCCACAAAATATTGATGATATATATAAGTACATTTATATAAATAATATTTTATATATAATATTATAATCATTATAGAAGAATTTAATATTTCTTACCTTCATGACACAATGATCATTGTAAAATGGAAACGTTACTCATGCGTACATACATCCTATCATCATCATGATTGTAACATAGTCCATTTTTTATAACGAACTTTCATGATTGGTATTAAAATAATATTTGATATTAAAATATGATAATTATTTCTTGATTATTATTATGGATAATATATTACTACATAATATGTGCATGAATTGAGTCCCTCATGATTAAATTTGTAAAAGAAAACAAAGAAACTAATACACGAAAGAAATAAAATTATGAATGATTTTATAGAATGGGTGATAAGATGTTATGAAAGGGTTATATATGATATTATACAAATTAATAAGGTTATTCTGTAATTTTATGACATTATTAAAGCTATTCTAAATATGTTAAATGGAATTTAGAAAAAAGGAAGTTTGAGTTTAGGAATTTCACAACTCAAATTCCATTCAGTGGGGTAAAAATAAACTTCATTTATTATATCATAGTAATATGATTTTTATAAATACCAATTTTTTTTTTGTATTTCCAATTTTTTTATGAGGATTTAAATTTGATAAATATAATTAATTCATTTATTAATCATTGGTTTTATGTTAATATCATTATAATGGATTTTTTCACAATCTAATTCTAATTAGTTTTTCCATTATTTAATCGGTATATAATAAAATATTCACAGTATCCTCATAATGTCAATATTTTTATTTTAATGTAATATTACTATTTTCATACTATATTTAATATAAAATAAATGAAAAGACATTTTTATAAAAATGTGACATTATTTATATCTTCAGTTGAGAATCTGTTCTCTTCCAAAAACATGTTTTCAAAAAATGTTTTCAATTTTTTTTGAGAAATTCCACATTTTTTATTATATAAATATATACAAATTTTGATGATTCTTTAAATTAATCTTAAAGTTGTTTTCAAAAAATATCATTTTGATTTTACTTAAAATATTAAAGTAATCATTACTTTAACATGCTCATTATGGCTAGAATTTCTAGATTTCATGACCACTCAGTTGTATAAAGTATAATTTATAAGATTCATATTTTATTTTAAAAAATATTTATTTCCAAACAAATTTTTATATATTATTTTAAAAAGTTTTTTTCAAGATGAAAATTTTATTTTCCTCAGTAATATTTTCAAATATCTATTTTATGTGTTGTAGTTCATCAATAAAAATAACCCTTTATTCGTTCTTTAATGGTTCTATGTGGGATTGATACTATTTTAATTATTTATAGGGATAGTTTAAAATCAATTTGATAGTGGAATGTATTTAGACAACATTTTTAGTTCATTTTTGTCCTTAAATTTATAATGAATTATTCTTCTTCCATTAATCACTAGACATTAAATTTGACTTAAATATCGATATTATTTGAAATAGATATACTTATTTCCGAAATCGTGTAATATTTATACATATGATGTTTATAGTTGATAGTTTTTTTACTGGATAAATATAGATATTCAATATTCTTTCATCAATAATTTTTTTTAATGGAAATACATATTTTTAATGAATTAAATTGAATATTAGATGGATGTGGAATTATTTAGACATACAGACACATGTGGTTTCTAGTTATTGGAAGACACTTGATGCATCAATATGTTTCATGAGACAATAAAATTATCTATCCATAGTTAAATGATTTCCTATGCTTCAATTTTAAACATTCATGAGGACAGATCTTGAAGGTAGATGAATCACTTTCTAGAGACATTATATCTAATAATTAGGAAATTGATTCATTATAAATTCTATTATTATTATCTATTTTTGTTTTGACAATGATATTTTCTTTAGATTGTTATCATTTTTATTTTATTGATAATCTAGAATTTGTTTTCGATTATTTACCTTTGTATATTGATTATGATTTATTCAGTTATTTGAATTGAATGGGTGTTCAGTTATTTATCTTTCATTGTCTACTATGATTATTTATTAATGATACATTCCATTACAAATATCCCTTATTGATAATATAGTAACACAATTATTTTCTTCTATTCCATAGAATCCATGATGTGTGTACCATTGGATTATATGAGATAATTTATAGGGAATAAAGTTATTGAAAATCTTTTTGTTTTAAACATTGTTTTCAAATGTAAATGTGCAGAATTTATGTATCTATTTTGAAAATACTACTAAAATATTATATCCTTTAGGATAAAATTTCATAAATTATATGCCAATGTAATGAAACAGGTAGTGCCTCTATGCTATAAAGGACAGGGTCAACATTTTTGGTATCAATATTGTTTAGTTGAATCCCAGGAAACACGATTTATAAAATAATATATTATTGATCTTAACCATAATATTAAAATTGAGTATAAGTAGATGAAAACATTGTAATGTTTTTTTAATCTGAGAATCATGTGGTTTTTCTTAAAAAAAATTCTTATTCAGATACTACATGTGCACATATTTTAGGAACATATATACCTCTGTGTAATAAATCTAAAAATCTCATATTTGGATTGACCTGATCCTAAATTGGTGCATGAAAATAAGCCTTACTACACACCATATTTGAGACTCCTTTTTCATATGTTTTTGAAATATAACATTTTATTTAAAAAAAATTATATAATAATTGGAAATAGGTCTATCCCCAAGGAAACCCTATTTATGATTATGAGAATAGATAAGAAGAATTTTTTCAATTAATGTTTTCTATTTACCTAGATTTTGGATTATGCATTTTTTCAAAATGATATGATATAATATATAGTATTACATTATTTAAATTTGGTTCCTAATATAATGATATATACTTTTTCAATTTAGATAATCAATAGAGTGAGAATGATTGTTTCATTGATGGGCATAAACACATATTTCGAACAGAAATATTATTCCAAGATTATCATCATATGAAGACATAGTATCAAGTGAAAAAAATATAAATAAATAATTTCCAAAATATTATTGCTTTAGTGGGAAGAAAGAGAAGAATATTATTACCACGAAAATGATGGATCATTTGAATAAGGGAAATATATATTTTCTAATATGTTAAAATTGTGGATAAAAACATCATGGAACATTCTAAAAAGGAATAGTTTTTTGATAAATGTATGGAGATAAAGTCGACTATTTATATGATTTAAAGTGTAAAAAATATGTTACCTATAGGTAATTATTGATCTATAAGTATATAGGTCCCTACAAAAATCAATACCTCAGGCGTCAAAGGAATAAACCTCAAAATAATCTAATGATTAATTGTCAAGATTATGCTGTTTCCATGGATGAAGATTAATGATTAATGTTCCTTTGTTTGGAATGAAGAATTAATATATTTAATTATTTTATCAATAAAATTATTTTTATAAGAATTTTTAAATTTATAAGGACTATACTGCGGTCATTTTTCATTATAGATTTGATAGTGTATGATAGAAATTACTGATGACCAAGAAAATTGATTTTTTTGGAAAGTTAAACTTCATAAAAGACTCATGAGGGAGAGAAATATAACCCTCGTTATGTTCTTAGTTTTAAGATATTAATTTTGAAAGAAATATATGATTGAAAAGGATAATGTATTTGGATAGTACTAATTGACTAATAACTTATTAGTGATTTGTTGACAATGTGTTTTATGTTATCATTGGTAGTGTTTTCAACATTTTTGGGATTTCAGTAATGTATCCAATTATAAATGTTTTAATTAATTAATATGAAAGAATTAATTATTTAAATGAGAATTTATGGTAGCTAAGATATTTCCATTTTCATGGGAATATATGATAAATTTATTCACTTGTTTGGTTTAATACAGTTAAGAGAAACATCATACTATTTAGATTAAATATGTGTTCATATTGGATATTCAATGACATTATCTCTAAAGTATCTAATTTTTATACTTGTTAAGGGAAATACGATTAACCAATTATGATAGGGATTCTATTAAATATTGGACTATATCAAGACCATTTTTGTAAGGTGATAAAGAGGATTATCATAGACAACATCAAAATAGGGTATTTACCAATTTTGCATGGAATAAATATTTGTAAGATTCAATATAAATCTGTAGATATGGAATGGTTTTCTAAAATACCATATAAATATTTATTGTATCAATGATTCATGACTTATTTTTAACTCCCACTAATTCCACATAGACAGTACTAATAAAATGTAGATTCAAATACTGTCATTGTAAGAGCTAGTATATTATTATTTCTAACTATAATCCTAATTGATATAGATTTATTTAGTATTTATGGATAATTCCCTTTATTAAAATGGGAATGGGGTATCATTTTGAGGATTTTAGTTCTAGATAAAAAAGGGAAAATATATTCTTATTAAATAACTGAGGAACAGTCACCCAACTAACATCTCACCCTAGTTTTTTCTGATTTTTTTTCTACAAAATATCAGACCTTCAATGTTTCACAACATCAAAATCCCCATTTAGGACTACATGGGATCTATTATTGGGGGAAATACCATACCCAATCATTCATCTAATGTGATATCCATTTATTTTGGTTTTACCTCTCTCTAACACCATCTATTACTTAACCATTATAATATAACTAACAAAAATAGTATCAGATAATTTATCTTCCACTGAATAATCTACCTATTATAGTTTTCCATTCACACCCCAAAAGGATTACTGAGGACCACCATTTGTCTTGCCCTACTACCAGTCGTATAAATTTTTTAATCCACAAATACCCATCTTCAACACCATCAACCATGGATTCCACCTCACTATCATGAATCCTTCACTTGCTAAAGCCCATCAATGGACTGCCATAAACACATTAACCTCGATTCCACCACTATCATTATTCTTTATGTCACCTATAGTGGAATAATCAATCAATGTAGAAATGATGCAGTGAATGTTAGCACACCATTATAAGAGTCATCTAACTGTATAATATACCAAACATTTGTTCTCAATAATAATAATATATCATATCATTGGAATCAACCATCCTAGTTTATTATGATGTTTACTTTATCATATTCATAGTTAAAACGATGACATTTAAATAAAATATTAATTTTTAATGTAATACACCAATAATATTAATAAATGATATAGAATTGAAATGGGTTGGACACTTCATTGTATATCAAATATTATAACTTTAACAGTATTATAAATATAATGATTGAGGATAATAAAATTGAGACGTAAATGAAATATTTGACATGAACATTTTAATTTTATTGTGTTTATATCCCTCAAATATTTCTCTCTCTATATTTTTCTTTGAGCTGGAAGTACTACCACAGCTTTGGAGAGAATGTTTAATATAAAATTATAATATAATTCATGTATTTGGTGGACACTATCAGAGGTAGAAACACATTTTTTAAAATAGTAATTAATCAAATTTTATTACCAATGTGTTTGAAAATATAATAAAATGAAATATTTTTTATGGTATTTCAAAATTTACATGTTGATTCAAATCCTTATAGATCTATATTTATATTTAGTGTCTTATTCATTTATTTATGGGTATAAATATTTCCCCTAAAAATTTAATATCAAAATTAAACAGTTCACATATCATATACCATTTCTCATAATAGTTCTTAAGGTATAGTTTTTTTAGAAATCTGATTTATATTTCCTGTGATATTTTAGATAAAATTTTATATTCTTTTTATTCATATTATTTTAATTTATTTAGAACTATGTAAAAAATAATTATATATAATATATGATTATAAATGTAATGAAATTAAGATCCCAAAAATACCATGAATGTTAAATTATGAATAATTGATCAAAATATTTTAACGAATATTTAAATTCCCCCTGACGTTCATTACCCTTATTTCATTATTATCCATTCACAAATAATAATTTATTTATAACTATGTTGATACGAAACCAATGAAAAATAGTTTTGTCGATCAAATTGATGGATTCCTATAAAATATTTGTTGACGTTATGAATATTATAACTTTTTCCACAAATATAACTGTAAATGTTGACAATTATTATTTTATTCAATGTGTAATCTTTAATATATATATATATATATTATTGTATAGAATCTAAACCTATACTTCTATAATTTTATATGTTATTTTAAAATCAAGTGGTTTAATTAATTTAAAAAAATTATATATTATTTTCTTTAATAATATTTTATTTGTTCATGAGGTAAGGGTTGGTTCTAGGTATAGAATGTGAAAAATAATAATGTATATAAATATTTAATTAAAATAAATATTATCCCAAAACATGTTTAATAAATATTAAAAATATATTTTAAAAAAATATATATTGTTAAACGTATAATGTTTATAAAATTTATTAACTTAAATATATTTTTTGTGTTAATAATATCAATAAAAAATCATTATTATTATTTATATAATTAATTTATATACACAATTTTATAACTTTTAGGCAAGATATTATATCTGAAATCTGTCACCAGACAAAGATCTTGAGATCATGTAAAATAAATCAAAACAAATTATCAATATGTATTTATGAACTATTGTGTGGGGCCTTATCAACCTATGTTATGTATTATTTTTAGGTCATAATTAAATGAATAATTATCATCATCTATTCAATATAAGAATATGTATAGTCCACTTTTTTGGTTTTACCCTATATATCGTATTGGAACGATGTTTGAATCAATTATGAAAGGTTAGGATGGCCAATTTAGTAAAAGAATTTTTAGTTTATAAATATTATTTTTATTAAAAAAATAAATTTTTGAAGTAAAGATATGTTTTAAAAATTATTAACACCTAGTCAGGGGGATTTTTTCTTTTTTATAAATGTTTAGTAAATTACCAATGAACAATTACAACGTGATGAATATTTATAAAAATTAATTAGACATTGTGATGTTATAAATGATAAAAATAAGCTAATGATGATAATTAAGAATCAAGATTGTGAAGATTATAATATAAAAGAAGTAAATTGATTATATTAATGTTATAAGTGAAGGTAAAAATTTTATGATATTAATTATTTCATTGTGGATGTTAAGATGACTTGATCAAAATTTATTAAAATTAAAATAATGAAACTATAATTAATTATTCATGGTTAAAATTGAATTAAAATATGTTTAAAAATTTTAAATATTTTAAAAAAGGTTAAAAAATAGGATGAATCAAATAATGAAATAATATTATCTATTTGATAATTGATAAAATTATGATTTATTATATGATTTGTTATGATTAAATGAATTTCATCTGACAGTTTAATATTCAAAAAAATAATGAGTATAAAATATTTAAATTAAATATTATATGTTTATATCATAGGGAATTATTGTGATTTTTATGTGAAATTTGATAAAATATAATATTGAATTAATGATGATGGTAAATAATTTTGTTTAAAAGTAAAACATTAAGTAAAACATTGGAATTATTAATTTTCATTAAAATCATTGAAACCCAATAAATATTAGTTAATTAATATATATTTTATTTTATTATTTAATAAAGAATAATTTTTTTAAGATGATGGGTTAGTGTAATGTTCTTCAACAATTCTATCAATTGGAATTATAAGGAATAATGATCATAGTAGTAATTATATGGGTATCTTTAAAAGGATTAAATATTTCATTCAAAAATTAATAAATGATTAGTCATTGATTTTAGTCGTCTTATGTAGAAATAAAATATTAAGGAAAGGTACTAGTAAAATTTTTTATTCAAATATTCATCATAATTATTTAGATAAACTATTAGAGATATTTGAAATATAAGGATGATGCAATAAGAAATTTATATGGATACAGATGATGAATTTGACTTTTTTTGACGGATTGGTGGGTAATTTAATAAATAGTATTTTAATGATTTTGATTTTTTATTAATTTATTATTAGGAGATGGTAAGTGGGAATACATTTATAATTCTTTACTATCTTTGGTTTTTTATTCAAAAAGTATCATATTATTGATATAAGTATAGTCAATTTGTGGGATGTTTTTTTGTGTATTTTTCTAGATTAATATGTGATGTACATCATTGATAATAAATTGTCTATAGTGTCTGGATATTGTGATATATTCCTATTCAATCACAGACTAAATAGGGTTTTTTTGAGATGATGATTACCATAACCCATATCACTCAATGATCTAGGTAGACATGGGTTATAACTTGTATGTTTATTTATTTCTACTCACCCAAATATCATAGTTTACATAGGTCAACTATTAAATAGTTAAAAGTTTAAAATGGATAGTTTTTCAAATATCTCTTTTATGGGATTAGTAGATGTGTGTACTTACTCTATTATCACTTGTTAAATGTTTCTCTATATCATAATACACGAAATAATTTACTCCCTTTTACACCCATAGCTCTAGGATCTAGGTGGATTTTGTTACTCCTATTGTTTTTTCATACAATACTAATAAAACATCATTGTACATGACCAGATATTAAATTGTTTCTATGTTATGAGATCCCTAGATGTACTTATTTACTCTATGATATCATTAATATGTATAGAATTGTACATCCTCTAAAAAATGTTAGTTTACCCAGGTTTAATTATCGTGATTGAAATCAATAAATGAATGTGAGGGGAAATGATATTACCAATTAATATTCTATTTATATTTCATGACTAATAAATACACATGGGTTAGGACAGTTCCAACATCATGTATGAATTATAAAGTTATAATTATACTCTTACTTAATATCTTTTCTTTGATGAGAGGGATACTAGATTATTCTATGAGATCATAGAGATAGATTAATAAAAAAAAATTATATTTTGGGATATTTCATCTTATTCCATTAAAATTGTAGGAATGACTATATATATGTAATTGTTTTTATTGCATGAAAATGATGAATGTGATATTTGGGTATCACGGAAATAATTTATCATTAGTATTTTTTACTGATGGGGACATATAGTAGAAAATTATGGTCTCCTCTTTTTCTATTATTGATACACATATATTATAAATTTTCTTGTGTTTGAATTGCTAAATTAGTTAACCATGCTATATATTATATCCTTCCAAATGATTTCCACTAGTGAATTATTCACCTGGGTTCTATGAAATATGTGTATAATCTTGGACTCTATACATGGATGGTTGATGTTGTAACAGATAGTGCGTGGTTTTCATTGCGATTACCACACTCATGTTATCATCCCTTTGTATTTTATATATATATTTTTGGAAATTTATTTTATTAGGATGTGTATTTCGTTAAAAATGATATTTAATGTAATATTTTTTATATATGAACTTACAAATTTTAATCGTTTTTATTCATATAAGTAATAATGGATAATGATTCCGGAAAAAAGATGGCGAGTTACATCTAGACATCAAATATACCATCATTTTATAGGTATACATCCTTACATGTTGTTGGCCTCGAGAAAATTATTGGAAAGCATATGGAGTCCACTTAATGATTTTCTATAACATGTTATAGCTAGCCCCTATATATATATTCCAATCCCACTCAAAACTCATGTACTCATTATAACAAAAACCTCATGTTCAATTCATTATTCCAAAAAAATATCAATAAAAGGGACAATAATCATTCAATAAACATTTTCATAACCAACATACCAATTATCCATAGCTTTTGAAATCATCTAATGTATCCCATAACTTATAAAAATGTCCTCAAATGTACCCATCATAGTAAAAATCATCATGTATAAGATAAATGTTGACTTTTTAAATTAAATATTCTGATACACGATCATTATACCATTGAATATTCATTTAACACAAAATATAATTTACGTGATCACACAACGAATATACTATAGGATAATCTATTATTATAATATTATATAATATCATCATTAAATACCATTAAAGTATACTCATTTAATTTCCTATACCTAAACCCCTATATCAGATTCCCTAATCAATAATTTCTCATGGCCTCAAAAAAGACATGATCATAAACTAAATTAAAAATAAATAAAAAAAAGTAAATACATCTTCTATTTACACTCTAACCATAAATTATATAATTATATAATTATTTAGACCTATATTTCGGTCCCTCTCATTATCTTTTAAAATCACGATATTGTCATTGTAAATATAACATGCAGATAAATATGAAATTTTATTTAGACTATTGGATTATTACTAAAATAAAGTAGGTTGAAAATAACTCTATCATGATTTAAATTTATTTCATATATTATTTCCCAAACATATAAAAATATAAAAAATAAGAGATTTAGATTGACCACCACCAAATGATAACGGAAACCCACAACTGCTGATTACATTATCAAATCCTTACTGATAAATTTCTAATACCACTAATCAATATAAAATTTATTAATCTATAACATGTAGTGATCATTCTATAATAATGATATGGGTGAATGAAAATACAGCTGTAATCTTAAAGTGAATGACTAAAACTAATAGGGAAGTGTGGATATTTAATAATTTAATGATTTCTTAATTCTATCAACTATGGTACTGTATAGTTGACGTAATTACCAATAATTGATCCTTCTAGTTAAATACTCAAAGAAACCATTATTATATAGGAATATTAAAATTTTAAAATCATTGGAATTATAATTATAAAACTAATGAACTAGAAAATTTATGGACAACCACAAAATATAAATGATATCTATTCATTATGATTCCTTTTAACCCTCCCCTTTCATATATTTCATGATTTTTTATTAATAAATCATTATTTTTGGTAGAAAATTAGAAATAAAATTCTCACCTAAATAGAGATACCCAATATAATTGCATAGTGATTAAATGTTATAAGATTATTAGTAATGATAAAAATAATATATAAATTTATAATTGAATGATAGGTATGGCACAATTCTACTTATTAACATGTTAATTTGTTTATTATTTAAATATTCTTTCTAAAATTATCAATATGGTGTTGTATATTCGATTGAATCAAGAAAATTTAGATTTTTGTTATATTAATTTTAGTACAAATAATAATAATAATTTAAAGCTCTAATAAAGTACAATTTTATAATATAAACACAACATATACCAAAAAATCAATAGGGATAGTAATGTTGAGAATAACATAAAAAACATGGATGCTGGATATACATATCTCAACTATAAACAAAACCAAGGGATAAAATCCTAAAATTATCAATTACATTATTCTATTTGATTCCTATAAACACCATTCTAATCCACCAATACTGGTTTTCCCTATATATTTTATGTTTCATGCATGTGTTTTCCACTTTATCTCATTATCATTCTTATTTCTAAAATATAAAATCATAGGATGTTTGAAGCTGAATCATGGAAAATTAGAATGAACTATTCTGATTTTTTAACATATATGTTTTTGTATTATTCTATTTTAATAATTTATTTTATATTTTTCTTAAAATTTATGGTTTTTATAATAAACTATGAGAGGGGTAATGCCAATTCCTACATCTACTTTTCCACCATAGGATTTTGAGTGGACTATTGTAAACTTTTCATCATAAATATTCAACTAGTTTCTTCAACTCGTAAAACATCAAAAAAAATCTTCTAATGCTTCTATATGTAAAATTATTATAAAAAATGATATATGAATATTTATCTCTAATAAATATAAATTTCCCACAATTTACATAAAATTAAAATCAATATTGTATCATATTTCCCCACTCAATGGGTTTTATTATTCCCTAATAAAATATTTAAAATATACAAATCTGTTCCATGTGTCTCATCTAGTAAATATCATTACAAGAAAAATAGTGAAAATAAAAATTCATATTAATAAAATTACACAGTGGTGTATATTGAATTTTTTTTCTAAGAATAATTTATTGAACCAAAATTCATACCCTATTCTAGATTTTACTAAAAATATTATACTATAGGTCATATATTATCATTAACTATAAAATTTATATATTTTATTTTAGATTTAAAATTATTCTTAATTTTTACTATTTAAAATAATAAAAAATACACACAAAATAATTTTTAAAATTTATCTTTTTATAAATATTTTTCTTTTTTTGATGACATTTATATGGATGTTATGCCTACCAAAACAGAAAGTATTGTCACAAAATATATATGTGACCGTTTCTATAATAAATATATAGTAGAAAATGGTAAATTGGTAACATGTAAATCGAATATAATCTATGAAATAAAACAAACTAAATTGACCAACTGAACCACTATAAATATACCAGGGATATAATTTTAACCAAATTATTAAAGATAAATATTTTACATTTATTAGTTACATAAATATTGTATTATCATTATTTCTATTATTTCTATATATTTAGACATATAATTTCTTCGCAGTTCACTTTTTATCTTCCACAAAAATATATTGGGAATGTGAATATTAAGGAACTAACAGGTGTAGGGGTTTGTTCCCCTCATAACAATGATGAGGCATTGTCACATGCACCAAAGGGGTCTTCCTCCTCTTGACCTTAATTCAGCACAATAACCTATATTTTACTTTACATGATATTTCTCTATATTAGTCATCATGTCATTAAGGATAACTTATAGTATCTTATTAAAAAGGGTCATTGTACCTTTTTCTATTATAATATAATAAGATTTATCATTTTCTATTACAACATGAAAAAAGTATATTTTGACCTCATTTCCTCAAAATATGAGATAAAAATATCCCTACCTTTTCTATTTATAAATTTATATACGATAGATCATAACAAACAATCAATTAAGTCGATGTTATAGTGAATTATGATTATTTAGTATTCTATGTTCATTTTATGGATCAAACTCATATTTCTTATCACTTTAATGATTAATTAATATTTAATCACAGTTAGAAACAAATGACTTTTAACTTTGTATTCTCATTTATGTTTCTCAAATTGAGTGATGAATATATATAGATGTGTAATCCATTAAATATTTGGAATTTGGAATTTATAAATTTGAAAATCATTCAATTGATGATCATTTTTTCTTAGACAATTAATTATAAGAGAAATAATAAAGAAATAAAGTAACATCATACATTAATTATCCTTGTTATTTTTATTCTTGAGTTCAAATGGTTGGCCTTCCAAATCTATTTGAAATATATTCATTGTCTTTTAAATGTTTCTTCTCATTGTAAATATTTTTTTAGAATAATATAAAAATCTGTATGACCTAAGGTCTATAACCCTTTGTAATATAGCCTCATGGTAATAATTTATTATTTCTAATTTTACACATCATATGACGCAAAAACAATATTTTTTACTACACATAAAAATCTCATTATTTCATTAATATAATTAAATCCATATATAACAATATATATATATATATATATATATATATTAATTATTACATAATCAGGATACCTTAATGATGAATTTCAGTGCACATAAATTCAAACAATTATAATAAATTGATTTAATATTGGAAATTTTATACATATTGATTGGATAAAAAATGTTAATAATTAATGAGGACAAATAACATTAATTTACATACAAGATATATTATTAATTTAAAATATATTATTTAAGAATAATTACATCACATATTCCCCAAAAAATAAATTAATATCAAATTATATCTCACAAAGTATATATGTGACACCAAATAAGTTATAATTTATAAAACTGTATGAGTATTTGAATCTTTTTAATCATTTTAAATATTTTTCGTAAACAATTTTGTTGACAATTCATCCCCACTAGGATCAAGGTGGATTTTTTCACATATAATTAGATTCATCCCAATCAATTGTCAACCATATTTTTATAACCTAATAATATTGATGATGTAAGGATGTATAACTAAAAATTTACATATTATGGGATCCAAATAAACATATTTTGATAAGGTAATTCCTTAAAAATGAGTGATATCATTTGATCATGTTCATAGATAAATATAAAAAATATCATAATAATAGGAATAGAATAGATATCCATTAATAATAATGTAAATTAAATTAAGTATATGTCTACCTACAAATAAATACAAAATCCCACTAATATTGAATATGCTAATGGGATTTGACACTTATAAAAGATAAATCTTCACAAGAAACATTTTTTGGTAACTCTTCATTTTTTTCGTTTCATAGTCATGGAGTTATACCTTGGGATCTATAAACACAATCCTAGTATAAAATATTTGTTTTGAAACTAGGAACCTGATATCAATATTCAAAGACTCTGTTGACATCATAATGCTATTGGCCTTTTAAATATAATATCTAATGTTACAAAATATATTTAGTGGTATTTCTAGTTCATATATAATATATAGACTAGTTAGGATATTATATTATAATATAAAATGATTTGAGCCACCACACCATGCTAGGAAAAAGTAATACCATTCTAAAGGAGGGTATAATTGTTCTCATAGTACTCTTCCATGAAGCATCTCCATAAGAATGTAATTAGATGTATTCTAACATAGATCTAATAAAATATCAACATCTAAAAAATCAGAATCAATATAACAATTTATCTCTATCTAATGTGATTTTTTATATGTCATCATGTATTTGATTGACCAATGTGATTCCTTGATCACTCAATTCGATTTTTACCGGTGATATTATCCTTGGATAAATAAATATCCCCTTTGTATCCAAACAATGTATGAAATATTTATGTACATAAAGACTTGTGAATGTATTATGTAATTAATCACATCATTATGTCTTTTAAATTTTATATATAAATTAAATTTTTATTTTCGTTTGGGGGTTCATTTTTTGAACTAGGATCTAGACTAGATTTTTGGTAGTTGGAACAACTAAAGGAAATGATTTTTGGATATTGATCAGGGAAAACGAGGTATTATGGGTACTCGACTAACTGATAAATACATGTTAGGATAACCCAACAATAAAATTTCAGCAATTGATGTTGATCATGTCACGACATATAAGTAATTACATGATAGGAAATTAATTAATCCATGGATTTTTAGAAAGATTATGTGCATTCTACATCAAAGGGATTCATAGTGCAGCTGGATTAATGGATTTTTTCAGCCGAAATTACCCTTACAGTGTGTGTGGGATGTGATGAAAGTGTTACACAATGATTATGAATCATATATAGAGTCTAAATAATATTATCATTCTTTTCTTTTTTTACATAAAAAGTTTGTTCAGTCATGAAATCATGGAGTAATTACATGATAGATGTGGTCTATTAGAATGTCCCTTCAGCAGGGGCGGTGAACCCATGACCATGTTGATTGATGGGGTATATAGAATCATGACCCCTATGGTCATGGCATGACGAGCCCTGGGTTTAATATTATATATGGGAAGATAGACAATTTTTGGGTTGGATCCAGTAGGTTTTTAGGGAACATGGTTGAGAATAGGAGGCCATTTTTGGCCCACTCACATCATCCTCTACCTACCATTGATGCACCATAGTGACGAGATATTTTAATATAATTTCAAAGTACTATAAATATGTTGTTTTTTTAAATTTAATTCATTATTTACTGAATTAGTTGATAATTAAAATCTAATTATGATATGTACTAAATGGTTGTTTTCAAAAATGATTGGTAGAAATCCAATGATATGATGATCATTTTTCATTAAATTTCTAGATAACCTCTATGTAATTTTTTCTCATATTTTGGAACACCATTTTGATGATGGTTTGATTCATAGTGAATTTACATTGGATTTTTCTACAAAATAGAATGAAATTGATAAATTATTTAGGCAATTTAACTGGGTATTTTCAGTGACAACCCATGGTATATTATGGGATCCGAACACACCCCACTAATCATGGTTTATGTTAGAGAACATCACATAAGAAGATATTAGGTCATTATTAAAATTTTTATTAAATAATACAATCCATTATCACTAATTCCAATTAATATAAATAATGATAGGGAATGTTATGGGGAATAATCGATATTGAAAATGGTCTTTTTGTCTTGGTGTAGGTTTGCTAAGCTTTATCGAGATGTGATTAAATAAATGTTCCTTGAATTAATATGGTCACCAAAATACCATTTCATGTTGTTTATGATCGATATTTTTAATGAATGTGTTATGTGGTCAGTCCACATTTAAGTGATTGTCATTTTGTTTTAAAATAATTATTATAATAAAATATTATAATATTAATCATGTGTCATGTCCAATGATGGATCCATGAACTCTAGTGATTTCATGAACACTGATGGATAATGTCTTGTAAATAATGGTGTGTGATGAGATATATAGATTCTAGAAAATAATACATGAAATGAAATTGTTGAGATATCTGAGACATATTATGTGTTCCCTTATATGTAATTATTTAGAGGAATGTATTAGACTAACATTATTAGAAAAACTAGGCTAATAAGGGGCCATAAAATTCTGAATATTTATTAGTCTACATGATTCGAGAGTGGGTGTGTATTCCAACCTGAATTGTATATGAATACCTGGATTCATATATAATTAGTATATTTTTGAATGGGTTCAGTGAGATAACCAACCATGGATGAAATGTGTAGTGATATATAAATAATTCCAACTTTATAGTGTGATCCTTTTGTGACATTACCTTAGAGGCAAGTGGGACCATATTTATTAAGGATGAATCCAACAGAAACACTTCATTATGATCGATGGGATTGAGCCTAAAAAGTTAATAATAAAATAGAGGAACCCTATTATAGTTTCGAAGGACTGTTTTGACTTAGGATACTATAGTAGGTGACCTAGTGTTATGTTGAACCTATAAAGGCATAGTATATGAGAAATTTCATTGTTTCTTTTGAGTGGTTATTTATAACAAGGTAACATATATTTATTATCTTTTTTGTATCCTAGATAAGACAATCTATGAAATCCAAGATGGGATCTGTGTATGAATATCCCTTGTGATAATAGTATTAAGAGATATTCTCATGAATATTCTTTACATTTGGTATATTGTGTGAGATGATAAAGTTAGGGACTCAAATATGATAATCATGGATAAGAATATTTAAGATGCACATATTATTCCAATTAATTAGTTACTTTTTCTGGTATGACATATACGATTCCAAGATGTCTCATTTATATATGGTATTTATATATGATGATATATGTGATTTCTAAGAGAAACACATTGATCTAGTGATGACCTTTATGAAATATCATCAGATTACTAGAATGACTGGTATGTAGATTTTACAATTAATACAATCAGATTCCTAGTCCACAAATGATTATTATTGTGCACATGATACCATGAGATTCTTAGTACACCTAGGTTTTGGATTGTATGAATGTTATTATGGGATTCTCGGTACACCATGGATATGGTTCGTATGTCTGATACAATGATATGATTAGTACACATGGGATTATACTTTTCTTTTTGATTCATTGGGATTTTTATGAGACTCCTTAGAATCTATTTCTTATATATGATATGATGAAATTCTTAAGATACTCCTAAGTATCTGGATTCCATTACTAATTTGATTAAATTTCTAATATACTTTATATGATCCCATTATTTTCATGATACTTTCATGTTTGACATGGAAAATTTTTACCATTCAGTTTTTACATTTAGTAAATATATCTTCATGAGATCCAGGTGTTGTAATTTCATCACTTTAAGATATGTATCATTCTTTAAGAGACTATTGAACTATAAAAAGTTGGTATGTATTATCTTATGGGTCACAATAGATCTACAAGATTGATGGAGATTAATATTATTTCACTTACACATTAATTTTTTTAATTTATATGAATATTTATTATTAATAAACTATGTATAATAGTTATATTAATAACCATATTAGTGGATTCTAAATGAGTTTGAATCAAACCACGCTCATGCTACCTTGGTATAGAGTTTCTTGGGAATACATTACCATTAAAAGGTTAATATATAGAATTATATCAAGGTTAGATGGTCAGAAATGATATATTTAGGATAGCCTAGAGACTGAGATGTGATGAGGATATAAGTTGATAATTGAGCATTTAAATATTTTCAGGACTATATGGTAACAAAATTTATCCCAATAAATTATAGCTAGTGTTTAGTTTATTACATTAAAATGAGATATAATGTATCACATCTTGATTTTAAGAAAAATTTAGTAATATTTGTAAAATTGAACGATACATGAATTTAACATACATTTAAAATCACGAAATACAAAAAAATATATTTTATTACTCCATTATTCCTCATAGTCCATCCCAACATAATATTCCTAATACACTTCTTGGTATACTGTGTTAAGTCAATAAGGTTTTCTTATGACTTTTCCATTCAATTATGTTTTGAAATTCACAAACACTGTATCTCAAGGAAAATTTTATTTCCCCGAAGATTTTTCTTAATAAGGAAATTTTCCTTCCCCTAGGAAATGTTCTCTTTACTTAGTTTTAATTTTTCATGTTATAGTTTCTCTAAATCTAGCTCATTTTATTTGTAATTGTAAAATTTGGTTTCATATCTATAGACCTCCGGATCCAATAGATACATAGATATAAAATATTTTGTTTTTAGGTTCTAAATTCAAGTTCTAAATTCTTTTAAATTGAGACGCCAAAGTCCTTTGAATTTTGATTCTGAATTCTTTAAATTTAGACTCTGAATTCCCTAAAATTCAGACTCATATTTCTATGAATTTTTACTCCCAACTCTATGAAATTCAGATTCTGAATTCTCTAATATATAGACTCCAAATTACAAAGAATTCCGACACCTAATTCTTCATAATTCAGACTATGAGTTCCTCTGAAATTGAAACTACAATGTCTATAGAATTATTATTATGAATTCCTTAAATAACAGAATCCAAATATCAATGTAATATAGACTCCAAAGGATTATTTTTTTAGACTTAGAACATTATTTTTCTTTAAACTCCATAAAATATATTTGGTTAAGTAACCATATTTTGATTACACTTCTTTTAGTAATGTAACTATGGAATACTATCTGTTTTTAAATAAAATTTATTTGAGTGAAATGTGTATATGTCCCTCTAAGATTCATGTAATAAAATGGTCGTTGGAGGAGGGAGAAGACCATTTGAGAAGAGTGTATAATTAAGTGCTGAATTTAATGAGCTCAAAACTTTTGATGAACCGATTGATCACTCTAGATATTGCATGATAAAGTTATTTATATAGAGAGAGAGAGTCCCCCATGAATTGTGCATACTGAGTATCTTGTTTAGCTTGCTTCGTGTGACTCTGATTGTTGTTGTGTACAATCGAGGGCTTCCTGGGATTGGAAGATATAGGTGTCGTCTACCTTAATGTTCAAGGACTTCCTTGATCTGGAAGACAGAGGTGCCGACTACCTTGATGTTCGAGGGCTTACAGGGATAGAAAGATAGATTCCGATATTCTTATAAAGGAATTACCCTAGTGTGGGTATGATAGACTTTATTGAATGTATAAATCCAGGGACTTTATCCATAGTGGTAGGTTACCCTACTCTTTGGGATACATGATTTCATACTTTTTAATTATGTTGTTTCAAGTTTATTTATGGTACATTTTGATTAATAAAGAATGTATAACTATCTTATACATTGTTGTACTCTCATACTCTAATTTATAAGATTCTTTACGCATTAAGGTAGAATCTTTTTCCATATAAACTTTTCTTAAGTTTCATTTCCAAAACAATATTTCCAAAACCTATCATGTTTGTTGAACTAAGTGGTCTTGTGAATTTACCTTGTTTAACTTTGTTAAAAATAGTTTTTATTATGATTAAAAATGAATGTTTTATATCTATATTAATGGTTACAAAAGAATTTTTAAAAGATAAAATCCCCCATGTCTATTGAGCTTATTCTTTCATATTTCAATCCTACAATTGGTATCATAACAGGTCTCTGAATTTCATATTTTTCCATATAGTTTTTTTGTTCATGTTTTCATTGTACTGAATATAGTTTCCTTTCTTAGAATTTTAATCCTTGTTTACAAACTTTTATTTTTAACAAGTTTCTGTGGAAATATATTTTCATTTTAGAAGGCATGAATGAATGTTGTTTTGAATGACAATATTAATCCTATTAGAACACCAATATTTGATGGAAATTATTATCAATATAGAAGAGATCGTATAAAGTCTTTTGTTATTAATAATGGGGATGGAATCTTTTTTATACATACTATAGATTACAAGATTCCAGATAAGGATGTCAGAACATTTACTAATCACGAAAAGTCACAATATCAACTAAACTACAAGGTATGAAATACTTTATTATATTCCATGAACATGAATATATATAGTTAGGTTTATTCATGTGATGCTGCCAATTTTATTTGGAATAAAATGGAGGTTACTCATTTTGGTTTATCCACAGTTATAGAAACTAGAAGAGCCATGCATATAGAAGAATATAATGGATTTATATTTCCATATGGAAAACCAGTGTGTAAGGTACAACAATGGTTTGTGACTATGGTTAATAGTTTAGAATACATGGGTGGGAAAGGTTTATATGATGATTCACTTGTTGAAAAGATTATAGATACCATGCCTAATGAGTGGGAATCTAAGAGAACAAATATCGATGAGAATAAGAAAGTATCTTAGATTAATTTTGATGAGATTTTTGGAACTCTTCTTCAACATGAGACAATAATGAAAAGAGACGATGATTTGAATAAAAATAAGAATGGAAATAGAAGTGTAGAATTTACTACTACTAATTTAAAGACACCCAAAAGAGTTATAATATCCAAGTCGAAGAAATTAATTGTTTTATCGAAACCATGTGATAGTAAACATTTTGATAATGAACTGTCTAATATTTCTCAAAGGATGAACAAGATAGTTGGGAAAGGTGAATTTCTGTATAGATATGAGAAGAAAGAAAGAAAATACAAGAAATTATCTTAATTTACTTGTTATGAATGAAAAAGAGTAGGGCATATAAGTCCATATTATATTATTAATAAGAGAAAGTATAGTAAGAAAAAACACTCTAAAAAGATAGAAAGAAGTACTACAAAGAAAATTATATGAATGTTTTGAAAGATAATTACACTTGGGGAGCCAATGGTGGAGACTCTTCTGATGAATCCTCAGAGTATGAAACTTCTTATCAAAAAAATCATGGTTTAATTGCCACGTTACCCATTGAAAATCATTGTCCAATGGCAATGGTACACAATGCTGAATCCATAACCAATGTATACTTGAATGCTAATTATAATGATAATAAATATTATGAATTTTCAGATGAAGAATCTTCTTCTGATGAATATAATACTTTACCTACTTATGAAGAAGTGTCTAGGATTTCTAATCTTCTTATAATAAAAAATATAATGTCAAGAAAAAGAAAGATTAGAAAAATTCGAGAATTTCTATTATTATTAATGAAGTGTGGGATCTTTCTAAAGACCTGGACAAGAAAACTAATGATTTTTAAAGTATTTAAAAAACCCTTGAGGAAGTTAATTATGACAAGGATAAACTCTCTATGTTCCTATAATAATTAATTTATAAAAAATATATTTTATAGACTAACTGTAGTTCTAAAACTAATGTTTTTGAAAATAAAAACATAGTTATTAAACTAAATACAAAAACATTTTACATGAGGAACTGTTTTTCAAGCATTACCTTAAGTAAAGAAAACATTTATAAGATGAATTCCCAAATTATACCTCTAAAGAATAATTCTGGATTTGGTTATACTCATTCAATAATAGTTTTTAGTAATAATTATTTTTCTCTTCAACTTGCTTCTTTATGCACAAAGTGTCAGTGTGATGGGCATTAGGAAAAAATAGTTATTTTAACAAAACTAAGTCATTAGGTTTTTAAAAAAATTAAATTTCTAAAAGTATGTGGATTCTTAAAAAACAGCTTCATGAAGTTTCAGTATCCAAGAATGTTTTTGTTCCAAAGGTCTAACAGTCTTATTTTCATGAAAGAAAAGATAGTACAAACAAAAATACATAGTACATGGATAGTGTATGTTCTCTGCACATAACTTATATAAAAAACTTCTTTTAAAAGGTTATCAAGACTAAAGGAGTAAAATTAACTTTTGGAGATAATGCTATTGGAGAAATTATTGGAATAGGTAACATTTTTCTTATAGTAAAACATTAATTTCAAATGTCTTATTTGTTAAGGGTCTTAAAAACAACCTTATTATCATAATTTAGTTATGTGAGGAAGGTTTCCTTGTGAATTTTAGGAATAATAAATGTTTAGTACACAATTCAAAGGAAGAGTTTATTCTTTCTACCCATAGGAAAGAGAATGTATACACACTAGACATAGAAGAGCATAGGATCCAAGACCTATGTAATCTTAGTGAAATGGAAGATCATTATTTTTTATGGAAAATAATGTTAGGACACTTTAATCTTATGAACCTATGAAAACTCTCTATGAAAAGAATAGATAAGGATCTACTAGTGTGTATATTTCATTTTTCAAAAGTTTGTGATCCTTGTCAATATGGCATGAAACATAAATCAAGTTGTAAATAAGTTGGTGAATTATCAACTACTAATGCATTAAAGTAGGCGCATATGGATCTTTTTGGTCCAACACAAACTGGAAGCATTGAAGGCAAATATTATGTATTTTGCTTAAATAGTGATTACACTAGATTTACGTGGGACTATTTTATAGAACATAAATCAGAATGCATTTCTTATTTCCAAATTTTTAGAGCCCATGATAAAAATGAGAATAAAATTCCTTTGATAACTACTTATAGTGATCATGGAGGAGAATTATGAAATTCTAATTTTGAAACATTCTATAATAGAAAAGGTATTACTCATAACATCTCAGCACCAAGAACTCATAAACAAAATGTTGTGGTTGAAAGAAGAAATCATGTTTTTCAAAAGATAACTAGAACCATGTAGAGTGAATATTTGATAGCCAAACATTTTCGGGTCGAAGCTGTGTGTACTTCTTGTTATACTATAAATCGAGTTTGGAATTGACCTTTTCTTAACAAAACCCCTTATGAGTTATGGAATGGTAGAAAACATAGGCATTCCTACTTCAAGGTATTTGGATGTAATGTATTCATTCTGAATACTAATGAAAATTTACATAAATTACCACCCAAATATGATGAAGGATTTTTCCTATGCTACTCCACAATTTCTCAGGCTTATAGTGTTTTTTATATAAATACTTGTACACTTGAAGAAACAATACATGTTAAATTTGATAAAACTGATCCTTTTGTTTTTAAACAACCAAAACCTACAACTTCAGATGTGTTTTCAAAAACTGAGTATCAGCCCTTGAAAAAATATTTTTATGATAAGGAAAATGTCCATGAAAGTATTTCTAAATAATTTACCCAAGAATATTTCCTACCATATATAGATGAATGGGTTTTACAAAACCCAAATCAATTTTTTATTAAGAATCATCTTAGTGATAACATCATTGGTGATATAAATCAACCTTTTAGGACTAGAAGTTCTTTATGAAATGATGTAGAACATTTGGTATTCCATTCCCAATTAGAACAAAAAAACACTAATGAATCTTTTGGTGATGACGATTGGACAAAAGCCATGAAAATGAGCTAAATTAATTCCAAATGAATAATGTCTGGAACAAGGTTGAAATACCTAAGGAATCATAGGTTATTAATGTAAAATGGATCTTCAAGTATAAGTGTGATGAAAATGGAATCATAGTAAGAAATAAAGATAGATTAGTTTCTAAAGGCGATAATCAACAAGATGTAATAAAATATGAAGAAACATATGCTCTAGTAGCTAGATTTGAACTTATTCGTATATTTACATGCCTTTGCAGCATTGTTTAACATCAATCTTTTTCAAATGGATGTTAAATGTGATCTCCACAATGGTTATTTTCAAGAAGAAGTTTTTTTCGAAAAACATCTTGATTTTGAAAACAGAAAACATCCAAAAAATGTTTTCAAACTTACCAAAGGTTTATATGGTCCTAAACAAGCCCCTAGAGCTTGGTATGATTGAATTATAGGCTTTTTTCTTCAAATATTTTTTAAAGGAAATGATTATCCAACCCTTTTTATAATGAAATATAAGAGAAATTTTTTTCTTGTTCAAATATATGTTGATGACATTATATCTTGTTAAACTCAGTAATCATTAACTGAATCCTTTGAAAATGTAATGAAATATGTCTTTTAAATGAGTATGATGGGTGAGTTAACATTTTTCCTTGGTTTTCAAATTTCTCAAAAAAGCATATGGAATTTTGATATCCAAACATATGTATATTAACAATCTTATTAAAAAGTATGGATATGCCAAAACTAAGAGTATAAGTACTCACTTTGGTACTTAAAATTCTCTTGATCTTGATGAAGCTAGGAAATCATTAGATCAAACAACATTTAGAGGTATGATAGGAATTTTACTTTACTTGATAGCTAGTCATCCAGTCTTAATGTTTTTATTATTTTTATGTGCAAGATATCTATCCAATCATAAGAAATCTCATTTAAATTCAGTGAAATTTTTTTTACTACTTAAAGGGAACCATGGATTTAGGACTCTTTTATACATCTGTTAATGATTTTGTTTTAAAAAGTTCTTCAGATTCTAACATTGGGGGATGTCGAATGGATAAGAAACGTACATTTGGAACTTTTCATATTTTAAGAGATTAATTAGTTTCTTAATCAAGAAAAAATAAACACTCAGTAGTACTTTCCACTTCAGATGTGGAATATGTAGCAGTTGGATGTTGTTGTGCTCATGTTTTGTGGATGCAACACACACTCACATACTATGGTATGAGTTTTACCAAAACATAAATAATGTGCGATAATACTAGTTCCATTTCTTTAAAGAAAAAACACGGCACTTCATTCTCGAGAAAAACACATAGACATTATGCATCACTTTCATATAGATCACAGACATAAAAAAGATATCATTATTGAATTTATCGGATCTCAATATCAAATTGCTGATATTTTCAAAAACTCATTACCCTCTGATAGATTTGAATACATTAAATAGAAGTTAAGAATGATAACCGTAAGTTAATCTTCCATATTAAATTATTGTTAAAACCTATCTTTTAATAGTTACAAAATAATTTTCATTGGGTGTGTACATTTTCATGGTAGTCTAAATTTTTTTTAATCTAAATTTTTTCATAATCTAATTTTTTTTATTAATCTAAATTTTTTGTAATCTAATTTTTTTCATAATATATATTTTTCATAATAAAATTTTTCGTAGTCTATTTTTTTCATAATATAAGTCATTATTAATTAATTTTTTTCATAGTCTAGTTTTTTTATCTAATGTTTTCATTATTTAAATTTTTCATAGTTTGAATTCTTCGTAGTCATTTAGCATAATCTAAAGTTCTTCGAGAAAAACATTCCTCATTTTGAATAATTTTCTATAAGTAATCCGAATGGTTTGTTTATTTTCCTAAGTTTTCATAACAATATTTTTACTTACTGGTATTTTAATTTTGTTTTAAATTTTTCAGATTCACATTTACATAAATCTGAATGTTTATCTTAAAAAACTCAAAATATTGGTACATATCAAAATACTTCTTTGGTTATTATCACAACCGTCAGATTTGAGTAGAAGTTTTTCTACCGTTGGATCAACCATGGATGTTGAACCATTACCTCAATCACTTATATAAATCCCCCCAATAATTATCCCACATCATTTTTTCAAGCCTTTGTGTGATGAAACTCTGTCTCTATACTTAAGGCCATTCTGATTTTTCAAAAGTTTCCTCAATTCCGAATGTCAGCTGAAGCCTCTCCTCAGAAAGAAATTTCTGTTGTTAATGAAATCTTACAGTGGTTGATATATAGAGAAAGGTTGGACGATCTAATGTTTTATTATATGTATGAATCTATCTTATGTATGAATTTAATGATAAATTCTTTGGATAGTGTATGTATATCAAAACCAAAAGCACAAGATTCGGTCTATTAGGAATTGCTGATTGAGTTCTACGAGACAACATGTTTCTTCAAAGAAGAAGGAATAGAAATGTTCTTTTTTATCTATTATGGAAAAACCTACTCTCTTTCTTAAAGCTAGGAATTATGTATTATTAGAATCCCTTAAGAAGCAGAAGAAGAATTTTGTACTCATAAATTACATGATGTATTAAGATCATCGGATAAGGAAATGGCTCTAAAGGTTCTTGGAATGAATGGTGTAAGGACTTCAAATATTGTTCAATTGCCTATGAACTAAAAGATTCTTGATTTGTTGGTTCAAGGATTTATAATTCCAAAGAAAGGGGATAAAGATACTCCAAAGAAGAGTGATATTAATATATTTGATTTCATGGTAAACCTCAGGAAAACAAAACTGGTTAAATATATCTTGGTGGTGATTGAGAATATCATGAATGGAAATATGAAATCACAAATCATTATATATTTAGCTATTCTCTCCAAGATTATAGTTTTTTGTTTATAATATTTCAAAATTCCATTCAGTTCCAAGTTGATTTATTAAAAGGTGATTTTTTTCAGCGATGATACCTTAAGTAAGATGAATGATGGTTTCTCTAATGAATCCGGAGAATTTTATGATCTATCTGAAGAATAAGTAGAAGCTTTGTCGAAGAAGATAGAAGTGGGTAAATCCTCTAAGAATGGTGGATGGAATAGAATGGCTAAGGAACCAGAAGAGAAAAGAAAAACCCTTGTGGATAATGAAACTCAGTCAGCACCACCAAAGAAAAAGAAGAAAAAAACATTACCTGATGAAGTAGTGGCCATGTGGAGAGAGGATATGAAAAATAGGAAGGAAGGAGAACCTATGTTTGGATTGTACCCTATTGGGGAAAATCCTAAAAAATAATGTCTGCAGAAGAGCTTGAGAAGCAACATAAAGAGAAGAAGCAAAATAAAAAGATTTTTAAGGGTGAGATAGTATAATATCATCTAAAAGTTGATGATAAAGCACTTGAACAAATCCTAACGAGAGAATCCTTTTTTCTAGAATCACTTCTTATGTCTCCAGGAAAGAAAGTGGTGATTCCAGAATCACATCATGAAGAATAAATAGTTTAAGAAGAAGAAGAAGTGGAAGAAGAAGAAGAATAAGGCATTGGGGATACTGAGGAAATGATAAGGATAGTAGGGGATTATCATGAGAAGGAAATTATTTCTGAGAAATTAAAATTCAAAACTTCTGAACCCGATTCTTCAAAACATGATACTCCAGGAAAAGATGAGAAGGGTGAAGAAGAAGAGAATAAATTTTCTGAAGTAGAATGTACCAATCTTGATTTTATCATGCCAGAGGATGTTGAGGCAGGAGCCGAGAAAGAAGAAGTAGATGAAGATAATATTGTTATGCTGTCAGATTGTGAAAGAAAATCTCTCAAAACACGTGACATCATTCCGAGAGCTGATAAGGGAAATAAGGTGGCAGTAGATACACCTGGTAAATATATGGTGAAGAAGAAAGATTTTGGTGCTTCATCAAAGAGGAAAGAAGGAGACATAGAAAAAGAATCCTCATCAACCAAACACTCTAATTCAGAATCATCATCCCTTAGACATGATTTTGTTTTTAAGTCATTAAAAAAGTTCCTAGGTACTGTTCCATTTATTCCTAAGCATATACTCAAGATGCCAGTTGCATCAGCATATAATAAATCAGAAATCAGATTACGTTTCCATGTTTATGGACAAATGTGTCGAACTAGAGAAAAATTTAAAAACCTTCTACATTGGTTATGAGGCTCAAAAAAGATCATAAAAAAATATTAGAAGATGGTAAAAGAAAAAAATTGAAGAAATGATAATCTTCGTGGAATTTAATGATAATTCCAATGATATTTTTGACACCGATGATGTAAAGATCCAGGATTATACAAACAGTTTTGTGGAAAATAAAAGCGTAGAATAGACTACTCAGAAGCTGTAAATTAAGGACTTGAAAACAATATTAATTTTGAGGTCTTGAATTGGAAGATTGAAGGGGATCTCATAATTGAGATTGAAGATAAGTTTGTTAATCCAGAAGAAGTATTGAAAGCTCATGTAGAATGTCTTAAGCCTCATAAAGAAAAAATTATAGCCTTGGAGAAGAAAAATGAAGATCAGGATTAGCTGCTCAAGCGTATCGAATATGATAACAAAGATATCCAGAAGCTAAATACCATTTTGAACAATCTTATGTTGAAGGAGAATGAAGGATAATTTCATTCCATTCTAATATTTTTTATTAATTTTCATTGAACAAATTATTTAAACATTAAAGAAATTTTGGTTTTTCATTACATATTTTGTTTGTTGTTGTTTTTTACTAATTTTTCAAGTACCAATTTTTTTCCATACACTTTATTCCTTTTTGAAAAACAAAAGTGGGGGAGAAAGGAATCCTAAAAAGAATAAAAACTGAAGAATATATTTCCCTATGTAAGGGGGAGTTCATCTAGAGGAAAGTTCTTATCAATGATGTTTTTCGAATGAAAAAAACTAAAAAATATTATTCATGAAATTAAGAATATGATCCTTAGGGATTTCCAAGATTAAGGGTGAGTTAGTCATATTCACTATGATCCATATGTAAAAGGAGATATGTTTTAATTTTCACTCCAAAAAATATTTATGTCTTTAGTTAGATTTTCATTAACATGTTTATGCATTACAAATGGGGGGAGATTGTTGAGTCAATACATGTTCATTATGAATTTTCTATTTCATTATGTTTTGAAAATCACAAGCAATATATCTCATGGAAAATTTTATCCTCCCAATGATATATCGTAATAAAGAAAGTATCCTTCCCTAAAGAAATTTTCATTCCCCAAGGAAATTTTTACCATAACATTATTTCATTGTTCATGTTATTATTTCTCTAAATATAAATCATTTTATTTCTATGTGTAAAATTCCGTTTCATATCTAAAAACCTCGGATTCCTATATATACATAGATATAGAGTATTCTATTTTCAGGTTCTGAATACAAGTTCCAAATTCTCTAAATTTGAACTCCAAATTTCTCTATGATTTTGACTCTGAATCACTCTAAAATTAAGACTATGAATTCTCTAAAATTTAGACTCTAAATTCTCTGAAATTAAAACTCTGAATTACTCTGAATTCGAACATATAATTCTGATGAAATTCAGCCTCTGATTTTTATTGAATTCTGATTCCTAATTCCTTTAAAAAAAGAATCTGAATATCCATCTAATATAGACTTAGAATGTTTATTTTCATAGACTCTCAACTTTATTTTCCCTAAGAATCTGATAAATGGCTTTCGTTAAGCAACCATATTTTGCATACCCATGTTTTACTTTTGAAATGTTTTTGTTCAATCTGTTTCTCACTAATTGTTTATTTAGCGAAATATGTACAGGTCGCTTTGAGATTCAAGAAAAAATATGACTGTTGGAGGAGGGAGACGTCTATTAGAAAAGATCCTATAAATAAGATCTCAATTGAACGAGCTCACAACATTTAATGAATTGGTTGATCACTCTAGAGATCACATACTGAAGTGATTCTTAAAGAGAGAGACTCACAAGCCTTATGTGTACTGAACATCTTGTTCAGCTTGCTTCGTGTAACTCTGATTTTTTCTATGTACAATCGAGGGATTTCGGGAATAGGAATACAGAGGTGTCAACAAACATAATGTTCGAGGACTTCCTTGATAAAAAATGGAGGTGTCGACTACCAAGAAGTTTGTGGGCTTGCGGGGATAGAAAGATAAATTTTGATATTCTTATCGAGGACATACCCTGGTTTGGGTATGTCAGACATTCATAAATTTATAAATCAAGGTTCCTTTATCCATGTTTTTTGGATACCCTACTCTTTGGGATAAAAGATTTCATACTTGTGACTTGTGTTTCTTTAAGATTATTTCCACTAAATTTTGATTAAAAATGAATGTCTAGCTGTCTTATATATTCCTGTACTTGTATACTCTGATTAATAAGATTCTATAAACTTTAAGGTATAATCTTTTTCCTTGTAAAGTTTTTTTATGTTTCATTTCTAGATCCCTATTTTCGGAGCCTATCATGTTTATAGAACTAAGAGGTCTTGTGAATTTACCTTTTTTATCTTTGTTAAACAAAGTTAGTCTAAAGGTTAATAATGAATTTTTTATATCAACATTAAAGGTTCCAAAGGAATTCTTAATGGAAACATTTCACCCCCCTCTTGTATGTTTAATATCTACATTCATACTTCGATGCTACATACTGGGAAAAATAAAACATAATAAAGTGTTGAGATTAGATGATCACTAAGGGTATCTGTATAGTAAAAGATATCATGAATAAATAAATATAATAAATAAGGAAATGTAAATAAATGAATCGCATTTCTAAAAATTAATAAATTGGACATAATATGGAAGAATTAAATGATTATAAAATCAATCGAGATAAAATAATAACATAATCTTGAAACATAGAAATGGATATTATAAATAATCAAATGATAAAATGGAATTAACTGATCTCATACTGAGGAAATGTATAATGTAAAACATATGAAACTATCAAGATTTTCCTCAATAGAGTTTAAATATATGGGTATAAACCCATATAATTTGGAAGAAGGATTCTTCTTATGATACTTATTAATGCATTGGGGGGATATTTATAGCTAGGACCCACTCATCACATAAAAATTTCAATGAATTCCTCATATGGGCGTATTTAATCTTAATCATAATAATCATTCATATTGAAAAACTGAAATTCAAAATGTTAATACATACCACAAACATATAAACATAATCATTAAAAATCCAAAACAAATTATTGATTGGTAATAAAATTGATCATCCTATTTCAAACAGTCCATAAAACACCCAAAAAAATATATCAGAGGATGTCAATAAAATATATACCAGTTGAATACTAATTAAAATCAAGGGTTGATTTTATTGATTAATATTATTACCATAATAATTTCATTAAAATCATTTTTTAGTAACATAATTTTTCACTGTGAATTTTTTTTAAACAATAACTTCACATAATATGTTCAAAATTCCATTAATGAAAATAATCATTAAAAATTTATAAAGTAATATTTAATATAGTGAGTGGTCATGATGGTATAAAATACTTTACATGTCATATATGTTAAAACAAAGATTACTTTCTCATTTTTTGGTAAAATTATAATGGACCATGTAATGGAAAAATCATGAATATTTGGTTTATTTTATTAAAGTAAATATGATTAATTTTTTTAATAAATAATATCTCTGAGTTTAAAAACATGTTTTCAAAATAAAATTAAAAAGGATTTTTCAAAAAAGGATTTTCAACAGAAGAAGGAAAAAAATCAAATTTTCTTATTAAAATATCTCGATCATTTTAAGTATAAAAGAGTATAAATTATTTTTTTACTTGAAAATGATCATAAATAACCTTATTATACTAAAATATTTTAATTTTAAGCTATAAATATAAAATATTCCTAATAGGTTAGACTGAAATAGAAACAATCCTGATTAATGATGATATTATAAAATACCCTAATCACTTAGGAAACTTTTGAATTGTAAGCCCCATAAAAGAATAAATAGTTAAATGTAACTATAAATATAATAGATATAAAATGATTCATGATATAAAATATAATAAGAGTATTATATACACTATTCAATTGAATAATTTGTTAATATGGCATATGTCTCAGACCTGTAAAGTGAGATGAGAAACTCTTACCTTAGGGTTTTACATCCATCACATGGGTCTCAACCTGCTATATAATATATATAGGACTAGTAAAAATACATAAAAAACATAATCAAATATTTCATATTATATATTATTTAATTATAATCTTTTATAAACTTTTTATTATGAATTATTTGTTATAATATCTATGTCGGGTGATAATTAAATCAGTTTTCATGTCTCTTTACTTATATATGTCTTATATAAGTAATGTTATATGAGAAACCCTTACCATAGAATTGACATCTATCACATGTGTCTAAACATACTATATAATTAGTAAAGAATTTTTATACATATTAAAAAACATACTTAAAAATATCATATCATTTATTATTTAATTATATTATTTTATAACCCTTTTATTATGAATACTTTTTTATAATCACTGTATCAGGTGATAATTAAATCATTTTTCATATATGTTTTAGTTCAGTTACTATGGTTATTTGAATTTGATCATGGTTATAGAATATCTATAATATAAATAGTTATATAAATATAATATATATATTCATTAAATATATTGTATTAATGAATTAAATGAAGTTTGATATTGAAAATGTAGTACAATATTCATAGAGACGATTGGTTGTTTGACTACATGATCATTATTTCCATTTTCTCTGAAGATTAAATGAAGGAATGTTAGATAATATATTATAATTCCATAATAATTTTTATGTCATATATATATCATATATATAATATAAATTTACTCAAATTACCTTTTCATTAAAAGGGTTAGGGAAAAAGTAATCACATCGCTTCCCAAGGTGGTAGTGGGTCGTAGACATGAAAAACATTATCATATCACCCAAAGAGTGAAATGTAAGAGGGTATACATAATATAATAATTCAAAAATAAGAAATATGTTTAAAATAACATATATATTAATTTTATGTATCTTTATTACCATCTATATAAAATTGAAATAAATAACATCACATCGGTTCGTGAGGCAGAAGTCTTCTTGACACCCAAGAGACTTAATTATTTTTTAATGGGTTGGGATGTAAGAAGTTAGATGTTTTATTATCATTATAATTTCAAATTAACATAATAATCAACTTATATGAACCTTAAATCCATCATTATATCCCTTCATGAGAGTTGTTGATGGAAAATGTATAACATCGACTCACAGTGATGTACTTCATTGTATACATGAATGAAAATTTCATATACCATTTGATAGAAGTAGAAAAGGATATAAATTATTCCATTAACATTATAAAAACACATTTTATTATTCATTTTTTTGGTATTTTTTAACTGAATAAGAGATTAGTTTACCTTTTCTAAGTGAGGTCAGTGGCACAATCATATTTTTTGAAATGAAAAAGGTGTACCCTCGTTTATCACAAACCATATGGTTCCTAATTAAGACAATATCAATTCATACGGGTTAAAAGTTTAAAATATTTCTAAAAAATGGTTTATTAAAATTTTATTTGTTCATTTTTCCCCTTATAGCTTAGTTTAGCACCTCCCCCACCCCTCGTAAACAACCTTTTCACCTAAAGTTTGATAATTTTTTTTGTTTTTACTATTTATTATAGTAAAAAATTATGTTTACTTATTAGATAATAGAAATTATTCTCATCCAAATTATATAAGAAATATTTTTAAATTCCATTCATATAATATTATAAATATAATTTAGAATTAATTCTATAGATGTGATGAAAATGCAGTATTCTAAATGGAAATGTTTCAAAATTTTAAAAAGTTATTATTTAAAAATTCAACATGAAACTACATCGAATGAACGGAATGGTATTATTAGTTATATAATTGAACTAATTTTACTTTTAAATTCATATAAAAAAATTACCATGTAAAATCCTTGAATAAAAATAATGATTTTTAAAGAAACAAATATTTTTCCTAATCTACATAAATGTTTATATTTTTATAATATTCTCAATAATTAACCAATTGATATTTACAACATTTTTATTTCAAAAATGAACCTAAATTTTTAATAATATTTTTCTAAAATTTTTAAAAATTAATTTTATCATATATTTTCAATAAGTAATTAAACCATTTTATTTGAAAAATACCGTTTTTTAGAAAAAATTTCATTTTATTTCAAATGGTTCATATTTTATTTGAAATAAATAGATAACAATTGAATATATTTTATACATGTGTATAAAATATAATTTCTATAATATATTTATTACTATTAATACCCGACAACCTAAAATATATTTTATAATGGTCATGTTTCATTATTAAAATTTTAATTGAGTGTCACCTTTTTCTCTAACCCATTGTTTCTTGAATTACAAGCTATAGAAGAGATTGAATTAATTTAAAATTTAATATTTCATAATTTTTTGGAGTGTTACATTTTTTATAATATTATTGATTCATGACATATATTTTAGAGAATGTAATTTTCCTTCTTTATAGTAACACGGTTTTATATGTGTGCTTATCCATTCTCATTTGATATTGTGTTATTTTTTTTATAATATAAACATCAATTTGTTTTTTTATGGATGGTTCTTGGTTATTTAAACTGTCATTTACATTGATATGATGGTATACTCACTTCATAGTAACACCCAAGAACCTTGATATTAGTTAGTATTGTATGGAATATGGGAAGGTGTGCTTATGATAAAGTATTTTTCTCTGATTAAGTCCTCAAATGAGTTGTCTAGGATGATGGGTAGTTACAAAGTTGTATCATACTATTTTATTTTATCCTACAGTTTTTTGAGATGGTAAAAGGGAGATTTGTGAATGTGTCAGATATTTTGATGGACCTTGTATGGGTGTATCATGAACATATTTTCCATGACAATTCCTGGTAACACCGTGAGATTTTGTGATTTATAATATTTATTTCTTTGATAATTTGTTGATTCATGAAACATTGTGTCTAAATGAACTGTAATATAGTATACCATTATAAATATTCCCTTGAATTTTCATTTTTAATAAGAATAATCTCATTTTTGAAATACGAATTATTACATTTTTAAAAATAATATATATTCCTAAATTATTACTCAATTTTAAAAAAAATCACTATTTGATCAAAAATAGATTATCCCTAAAAAATATTTTTTATTAATTTTTTTAGAAAATAATGTAATTATTTTTTCTAATTTAATAAAATTTATTCAAAAAAATAAAATCATCTAATGAAATCAACATGTCCACATTACCCTATTATAGTTTTTTTAATTCTCTAAAATGATTAATTTTTGGATGGATCGTGAAAAATAATGACTTTTTTAAAAATGGCCTTTTCATTTTTTTCAATTAATTAGTTTTATTTTTTTCAAAATGTATTAAAAGTATTATATGTTGAATTATATTAATTTTTATATAATTTTTTCTTTTCAATAAATTCTATCTTAAATTTTGATATAAAAACATGCTATATTTATAACACTTTCCATATAGAAAAATGTTTTCAATCATGTTTTGGTGGTACAAAATTAAATAAAACTCTGCCTTTTCATTGAATTTAATTTGATAAATTTTTTTCATTATTTTTAGTGAAAATAATTAATTATATTTAATAATTTTATGATAGTTTATGGTCATAATGAATAGTGATAATATAAAAAATTTATTGTGGTAAATGTTAAAGTATGTTTCCCGAGGGTTAAATAAAGAGATAAGGGTATAATTTATATTAAATCATGTCTGGAAACAAATAATAGTAATATTTTAAAGAAATAAAATCATATAATTCAATAAATAGATAATTGGAAGATTTTGTTTCTAGAGATGACTTTTCATTATTGTATTATTTTTGGAAAATCTATGTGTGTCATCTCCACAAATTAAAAATGAGCACCCTGCATTTCTCTTCATTAAACCATATTATGACTTATATATCAACCATACCCAGATCAATTACATTCCAAAAATTCCAATATATTACTTAATATTTTTGGTCTTCTAAAAATACCATTAAAATCGTCCTTTGGAATGGATCTATAGGAGGCATACTGAGAAAAATGTAATCATCATACAAAAACACTTTCATTTTATTTATTTTTATACCTCCTTGAGATATGTGGTATTTATCAAAAAATAAAAACTTTTGTATGCTAAATATAATAAAGTAAATTATAATTCTTGAACACTAATATCATCTCTTTTTTCTATTAAATAGGATATGAATTCATTCCTCCTATGTATGTGTCGAATACTGCCTCTACGTGGTGATCTAAATCATCTTCCTTAATAGTATTTCATGGATGGTTATTTTAATGTGTTTAATGTTTATATGGGATATATATGAAATAATTGAGCTATTAGGATTATAAAATCATAAATAAATCATTCTTTTAAATTTTTCTTGATAATGATTTTTCCACTCTTGTGTGTGTGTATACCACAATATATATGAAGTTATGTGATTAGTTTTACATTTCTACTTTACATGTATCCTAATAAGGATATATTTAATAAATATATATGATATATATATATATATATTATAATTATTCGATAAATTTAATTTATCATTTCACCATTCACTCATTCCATCATTCAGATATTCAAAGGAGTGTTCATTTGTACAAAAAAATTACCATTTCCTTGAAGGGTGTAATTAATTTTCCAATCACAATCCTTTTTGGATTAACCAAAATATAAAAATAATAATATATAGTATTTTTATATAATTATTATAACTATGTACATGATGGAACCCTATTCAATGCAGAAGTAGTCAAATTACAGAACCAAAATTCACTTGGAAAATGATATAATTATCACACTAAGATGATTATATTAGTAATTAATTATTAGTAGTTGGGTCATGAAATGTTATAAAGGGGTAATAAAATTATTAAATTTCTTAAAATTATTTTATAATAAAGTTATTATAAATATAATTTTTATAAAAAAAATTTAAATCACTTTTGAAGCATATCGAACTTGAGATAAGTGATATTAGTTATAATCTCATTATTTATTAGGATTGTTTATGGTCAATCTTCCAATGATAAAATATTTTGACTTGTATTTCAAGAATCCCCAAAAATATCTTATAATATAGTTATTTCTATAGAAAAAAAGTTCCCTTCATTTTCCTCTCTTTATGTACTCAAGAGAGGGAAAGAATATTTTGATGAAAAATTATATTTATTTCTCTCTTCAACAAAAATTCACTTTTCTTCCATTTTGATGTTTTATAAAAAATTCTATCATATTCTAATAGTCTACCATCATTTTTTAAAATTCATTCATTAACATGTTTTACTTTTTTAAAAATAGTTTAAAATTAATCTTATAATAATTTTCTAAATGCATGACTTTTGACTATTTATAATAAATATGAATGAAATATTTTATTTGACATACATGAAATTAACATAATATCCCACAATCATAACCTCTCAATGATTATACGGTTACATAATAAGTTACTAGGATAATTTTTAATCAAAATTCATTCCATAATATTTGAGAAATTTATTACTTTTAATAAGTTAATTCAAATTGAAAAGAGTTTTTTCATAAATAAATGTTTCAATAACAATTTAAAAGAGTATTTCATATATGATGAAATCCTCTGAAATTACATGATATTTATTTGGGATATGATGTAATGATAACTTCTAATTAATTATTTGTATGTATATTTATGGTGATATCAGGAAGATTAAATAAAACCAATTTATTTATAACTTTTTAATTATGTTAAGATAAAAACTTTTTGAAACTTATTTATTTTCTAGGGGTTATAGTTAAATGTTTTGGAAACCCAATCCATTTCTATATGTTAATATATGTGTAAAGACCCGGAAATTTCAAGGAAATTTTTTTCTTAATTTTATTTGAAATTTTACAAGAACGCAGTTTCTAACGACGCCTGATTCCGAGGCCCGGTGTGCCCGAAACTAATTTCCGAAGTTTGGCTCGGGTACGTTCAGTGAACGAGCGAGCGGGAATTTCTATCTTTTGAACCGGTGCTCGGAATTGAAATCCGATTGCACCGATGAACCCGCAACGCCGGTAATCGCTTAAGGGAACCTTTACCGTAGTTGCGTTTGTGCGGGAGAAGAAGTTAATTTTTTTGGGGTTTTATTAAAAAAGTGAATAAAATTGTTAAATCAATTTTATTTCATGTTATGTTGTTAACTTCTCCCATGGGAAGTTGGTGGTGGGCCCACATCCATCCAACTTCCCATGTGTGGATATTTGAAAGGGTGGGGCCCACATAAACCCCTCCCCACCTCTTCAAATTCCTTAACTTTTCTAACCCCTCTAAACCCCCCATTTAAGTTTTGATAACTTAACACCTCCTTAAGTTATTAACATAAGATGTTATAAAATTAAGGAGGTGTTAAGTTATCAAAATAAAGAGGGAGGTGAGGAGTTTCAAAATAAAGAGGGAGTTAGGGGGTTATGGGAAAAGTGAAGGGGTGGGGTTTGTGTGGGCCCCACCTCACCTTAAATCTTTTCATGGGTGGTTAACTCCAAGTGGGTCCCACCCCTAACTCCCTTACATAGGTTAAAACCACTTAAGAGAGGGTCAAGAGTTGTAACATAACACTTAACCTACTTAACAAGAAAATAAAAATTGTAGATAAGTTATAAATTAAACTTCCACAATTTTTATCATCTTCTATCGGATATACACAACTCCGAAAATGGAGTTCTTAAGAAATTACCGGCGCTGCGGTTCCAACGGTGCCCTCAGAATTCGATTCCGGGCACCGGTTCAAAAGATAGAAATTCCCGCTCGCTCGTTCACTGAACGTACCCGAGCCAAACTTCGGAAATTAATTCCGGGCACACCGGGCCTCGGAATCAGGCGCCGTCAGAAACTGCGTTCTTGTAAAATTTCATAGAAAATTAAGAAAAAAATTTTCCTTGAAATTTCCGGGTCTTTACATTACTCCCACCTCAGGGCTTTACGTCCCCGTAAAGCTTCAATACAAACTAGGGTCACAAAAGTGGTACCGAGCATGCATCTGAGCCTTCCGCTCCTATGTGCTCACCTGGTGGTTTCGTACTGCCAAGGAAAGTGCACCTGAGGAATCGGTCGTCCTCCTAGGATATGCTCCTTTCAATCCTCGATCCCCACTGGAATCTCCGTGAAAGACACCCCATCACCATCGTCCAGCTCCCCATGGTCGATGGTATGCGAAGGGTCGAGCACGTATCTCCTCAGTTGAGATACGTGGAAGTCGTCCTGCACCTGGTGCAACTGTGGTGAATGGGTCAAGCAGTAAACCACCCCGCCTACCTAGCTGGGGACCTAAGAAGGTCCGCTGAACCCCGGAGATAACTTGTCGCCTTGGCCACATCTCCGTAAACCTCGTCGAGGTGAGACCCGTATAAGGACATGATCGTCATCCTCGAACTCCAGAGGTCCCCATTTTCTGTTAAAACTAGAACTCGAAAGGCTGCTGTCAGGAGGGTAAGGTTGACCGACTCAAGAGTGATCAGTCGCACCCTCCTGTGCAAGAGTTACCCTGCGCTGTTTGGGGTTTCCTTTTCCGCCGACCAAGGAAAACCCATCCCGACGTTTGCCTAAAACTGTCAATTTGAGTATGAACAGTTATTGCCCATTCCATACTCAAACTAACGTCGTAAGGCCTCGACGCTGCCACCAAGAGATTCCAACCGAAACTCTCGCCTCGAGGGTCTGACCACACCATCGGCGTAATTGTGATTATCGAGTCTCCTCCCAAGGTATCCCCAGACGTGAGGGTCAAGTCCAGGGCTTACCAGAAACTCTAGGTCTGGAACAAGATTTGTGAAAGCAAGGAATGATTCACATCGACTTCCATTACTACAGCAGCTAGTATTGGACACAGACTGTCCCTTGAATCATTTCTAGATCCATTGGGTCACACTCCTTGACCGCAAGCAGCCGCATTCTTCCTCCGCCCTCCAGCTCCCTGAGCCTGGCGGGAATAAATAATGCGGGAGGTTGTACCATGATAGGATGTACACCACCTCATGTTGCTCTCCTAGCTCTTCCTCCACGTCTACTGCTTCGTAGACTCATCTCTCCTTTAAGCTTCCTCTTCTTTAACACGCCCGAGTCTCTAAGACTGGCACCGGTTTCCTGTTTCTTACTGCACTGTGCAGTCTTCATCCTCTATTGGATGTCCTGGACCTCCTTTAGTCTCACAAGAGCTGCTATGATTTCTTCTTTGCTGATAAGAGAAACCCGGTCTCATCCCCTGGATGAACCACATTCGTTGCCTAATACAGTCAATCCTGACATGAATGATGCATTCATGCCATGGATGACGTCGTAAGGCCTCGACGTATCTACTAAGAGATCCAACTGTCACTCTCGCCTCCAAGGGTCGAGTCACACTTTCGGCATCAGTGTGAGGTCACTGGGTCCCCTCCAGTAGAAATCTCGAAAGTGAGGGTCAAGTCAACAGTTTAACCGAGACCACTCAGTATCAACCAAACAAAAGGACAGGAAAGCAACAAAGATAAGTGTCTTTTTATTATTGCAGCTCATAGTACAAAGACACGAATACAAAGCAACATGGAACTAGAAGTACAAAGGACGTATCCACTAGTTCCTCTCCTGCCCACCTGCTCTCATAGCTCTACTGCCTTGTCCACTGCTCGGCTGTTACTCAAGCACTCACCGCTGCTTCTGTCTCAGTGGCTCCTCCAACACCCGCTGATCAATCGTACGAGGAGTCGGACAGTCATGTGCCAGGTGACACTTTCCTCCGCAGGAGTAACATTGTCAGTTTCTGGCACGCCTGGCTCTGACCCCACCTCGGGTGCCCCGCACCACCGGTCCTAAAACCCGAGATCGTCCAACTGCTAGTCCGGTCCTCCTGGACCTCTGCATCATCTGTCTACTGCCCACAGATGACTCGGATACTGATCGAAAAGCACGCGGCAAAGCCATAATCTCCTGTACATGCTCGGGGTGTAGAGATACTGGCACAAACTCCACCCTGAAGAAGGTCTCAAAGTCTTCCCATGCGAAGTTCATCTCATCGCAAAACTGGAACACTGGCTCCACCACCTACCTGCTGCTGCCTGAAGGAGGCTGGTAGCAAAGATCACCATGAAGTCTGTCGGCGTCCCCATTAGCCTGAAGACTCTCACCACAGCCTCTAGCCAAACCTCAGCCGCCTGCGGTTCCATCTCTCCCCGGAACCTGGGTAGCCTCTGGCGCTGGAACTCGTGCAGTGCGCTCAAGCGTCGTGCATCGCCTACTTCTGGGGCTGGTGGCATCAGTGGCCCAATGGGTAGCAGTACCGCTGGTGCCTCCGTTGGTGCCTCAACTAGGATAGGGCCCTATACTGAGGCCTCGTCGCTCGGCGGGCTGTCAGTACGTACCAATCTTGGGGCTCTAGCTGGTCGTTCGTGAAAAGGCATCCTGAAAGAAACAACGTAACACAGTCAAACGATTATACCTGGTGAGCTGACCTGGTTTGATCTGACATTTAAAAACTTCTGGAAACACATACGCAATCAGTGTTTTTGTGCACAAAGTCGGAAATCAGTTATCAGGGTCCTGGTGTATGGATACGTCGGCCGCCCGCACCAACACTGGACTCCCTGAACTGAAAACCACACTCGGTACCCTTAACACTATTGCTTCACAGAAAGAAACATCAGAGTTATAAGTTCTGCGGTAGAACCGAACTCCTCTGATACCAATTTTTCACGACCTGTCCTCGGGGCCCGTGCCGTGACTACCCCAAGCCCGCATTCCATAGGCCAGGGGCTGGAGACTAGCACCAAAGGCATAAAATCCCGATAACTAGGAAGGAATTGCCTTTATAAAAGAAAACAAGCACCACAGAGTACACGCGGAAGAAGTAAACACTAAGTAAAAACTGAGTACAACAGTAAGTGCGGAAAGTAAAAAGGGGCCGGAAAAACAAGCCCAACTGTAAAGTACAACTCGAAAGGGAAAACAACAACTGAAAAGTAAAGCTGCTACGCCGAGCTGTCCACTGGAAATCCCACCTGAAGGGTGGGTACAGATAGCTCTTCTGCTCCTTAGGTCCCGCCGTCCGCTCCGAGTATGTCTCGCCCAGTGGTCCACCTCCGGGTACCGCTTCATCATCACGTCCACCTCTGGGTACCATCTCGTCTTGAGGTCCTCTTCCGGGTACCATCTCTTCATATAGTCCACCTCCAGGTACTGTCCAGTCCTCGAACACTCGGCTTCTGTCAGCACTGCCCATCGTCTGCAACCAACACAACGAGGTGCGGCCATAGCCCGTGCAGGGGTGAGTATAACGATACTCAGTAGGGACCCCGAGACCCTCAAGGTCTCACTAAACCAACAAGGATAACCACAAATAAGATCTCAACAGATAACCTCTACTTAGGTATATTCCCATACATATACCTAAGTTATCAAGAAACCCATCTCAATCATGAGGAAACACAAGGATTGTGAAATCAACGGATAACCACTACCCGGGTATATGCCCATACATATACCTGTGTTAGAAAGTGACCCATCTCAATCATGAGGTAAACACAAGGTCAAAAGTCTCAGCTCAACCAGGATTTTCAATATCGAAACCGTAACTGCTGAAGAGCTCCGTCTCTGGAGTGTACAGTGGTCCTGTCACGACTCCGAGGTACTGCTCACTAACCTAAGACTGCTGAAGAACTCCACCCATCGAGTACTGTGGGCCAGCTGCTAAAACCAAGCGCTCCCATGTGCCGCTACAACCAAGCGCACCTCTGTCGTGGGTCTGCCGCTACAACCAAGTGATCCCATGTGCCGCTACAACCAAGCGCACCTCTGTCGTGGGTCTGCCGCTACAACCAAGCGCTCCCATGTGCCGCTACAACCAAGCACACCTCTGTCGTGGGTCTTCCGCTACAACCAAGAGCTCCCATGTGCCGCTACAACCAAGCGCATCTCTGTCGTGGGTCTGCCGCTACAACCAAGCGCTCCCATGTGCCGCTACAACAAAGCGCACCTCTGTAACACAGCGAGTCGTTCGATCAGCAGTCATCGGGTCTCAGCCAGCTACACGGTCTTCGTACTCCGTACGCTCGTCACTGGGAGGGTCCGCTCCACGAGCTACAGTTCGATACTCCAATATCTCAAAGTCCCACAAAGACGTATCTCAAAGGACCGCCACGTCATAGGGGTCTCAACGCAACAGACAGCGCGTCAATCGGATGCCCGGTCAGCGGCGTTGGTGATTGCGCTGAGAAACGGTCCCTATGAGTTTACCCTATGAGAGTTCGGGGTACAGTTGAGATACGGCCGGGTTTGGTTCGCTCACGAAACCAACCGGGCCCTTGGGATGAAAAGGCTAATAACTCACAGACCGGGCGTCCGATTGACGCGCCGTCTGTTGCGTTGAGACCCCTATGACGTGGCGGTCCTTTGAGATACGTCTTCGTGGGACTTTGAGATACTTGGAGTATCGACCTGTAGCTCGTGGAGCGGACCCTCCCAGTGACGAGCGTGTGGAGTACGGAGACCGTGTAGCTGGATGAGACCCGACGACTGCTGATCGAACGACTCGGTGTGTTACAGAGGTGCGCTTGGTTGTAGCGGCACATGGGAGCGCTTGGTTGTAGCGGCAGACCCACGACAGAGGTGCGCTTGGTTATAGCAGCACATGGGAGCGCTTGGTTGTAGCGGCAGACCCACGACAGAGGTGCGCTTGGTTTTAGAGGCACATGGGAGCGCTTGGTTGTAGCGGCAGACCCACGACAGAGGTGCGCTTGGTTGTAGCGGCACATGGGAGCGCTTGGTTGTAGCGGCAGACCCACGACATAGGTGCGCTTGGTTGTAGCGGCACATGGGAGCGCTTGGTTGTAGCAGCTGGACCACAGTACTCGATAGGTGGAGTTTTTCAGCAGTCTTAGGTTAGTGAGCAGTACCTCGGAGTCGTGACAGGACCACTGTACACTCCAGAGACGGAGCTCTTCAGCAGTTACGGTTTCGATAATGAAAATCCTGGTTGAGCTGAGACTTTTGACCTTGTGTTTACCTCATGATTGAGATGGGTAACTTGCTAACTTAGGTATATGTATGGGCATATACCTAGGTAGTGGTTATCCGTTGATTTCACAATCCTTGTGTTTCCTCATGATTGAGATGGGTTACTTGATAACATAGGTATATGTATGGGAATATACCTAAGTAGAGGTTATCTGTTGAGATCTTCTTTGTGGTTATCCTTGTTGGTTTAGTGAGACCTTGAGGGTCTCAGGGTCCCTACTGAGTATCGTTATACTCACCCCTGCACGGGCTATGCCCGCACCTCGTTGTGTTGGTTTCAGACGACGGGCAGTGCTGACAGAAGCCGAGTGTTCGAGGACTGGACGGTACCTGGAGGTGGACTATACGAAGAGATGGTACCCGGAGGAGGACCTCACGACGAGACGGTACCCAGAGGTGGACGTGACGACGAGGCGGTACCCGGAGGTGGACCACTGGGCGAGACATACTCGGAGCGGACGGCGGGACCTGAGGAGCAGAAGAGCTATATGTACCCACCCTTCAGGTGGGATTTCCAGTGGACAGCTCGGCGTAGCAGCTTTACTTTTCAGTTGCTGTTTTCCCTTTCGAGTTGTACTTTACAGTTGGGCTTGTATTTCCAGCCCCTTTTTACTTTCCGCACTTACTGTTGTACTCAGTTTTTACTTAGTGTTTACTTCTTCCTCTTGTACTCTGTGGTGCTTTTTTTCTTTTATAAAGGCAATGCCTTCCCAGTTATCGGGATTTTACGCCTTTGGTGCTAGTCGCTAGCCCCTAGCCTATGGAAGGTGGGCTTGGGGTAGTCACGGCACGAGCCTCGAGGACAGGTCATGACAATATGATTAATAATTTATGATCTTTTGGAACACATATATATTATCTTCATAATGTGAAGTGTGGAAAAAAATTACGTACCCCTCCATAGAATTGGTTAAAAAACATATATCATTAGATAATAAGGACTAAAATGGGGAGTGATCACTATTTATTAAAGAACTATGTCTACTATGATAATCTTGGTAATGAACCCTGAATAAGGATGTTATAAAAATTTGAGTGAACCAAATATGATATGATAGTCTTTATTGTGATAAGAAAATAAATAAGTTATTTTTATTCTTTTTTTATCAAATAAATTTATGTTGTATGCTAACGTTATTCTCTCATGGACTATGTTATGTTACTTCTTTATGATTCCTGTTTTGTACTATAATGATTTATTCATTGCATCAAGATTATGATTTTTGATAAGCATGTTATACTTATCAGATGTTATGATTATGTTCTTATACCCTTATCCACATTTTATGATTGTGTGAACATTGATATCTCTCTTTTGTACTAGTTTTGATAATCATAGTTCATCTTATTTTATGATTCCATTATCTAGGTTTTGAGGAATAGTTTTAAGTTTGATATATCTAAATAAGTTGTTATCTATGAAGAACATAGTGGGACATGATGTAGATATTTTGTGAAATTTTTTTATTTATCTTTGTTTCCATAGACACTAAACCTATTATATTTAACCATTCATCATAATGTCATTTATATTTTATTCCTCTAATAATATGTGAAATTAATGATGAAGATTTTAGATCACAACAGTCATATTTACCAATGATATGAGATTATGTTTCCTGGTTTTTGATGTTTTATTTGATACTTTTTTGGCAATTGGATGTTTGAATTAGATATTTACTTTTTTGGGTGATGGATATTAATCATGATGAGGGTTTATATATTAGTGTTTCAAAAACCTATATAGTGTTTTCTTAAATATATTACTTATTTAATTTTACTTAGCTAAAAATTTCTTTATATCTTCTGTTCCGAAATCATGTGTATCATATGAAATAATTATTGTTGCTGGGGATTATAAAGTCTAAATATGTAACTGGTGTGTTGTGAACCTTAGTGGGTTAGTCAAGGCACTTGATGCGTTGATAAATCTTTTACATGAGACAATATTATTTTTTTACTTAAAGTGTTAATAAGATTCTGTATGGTGTACTCCTATATAAGTTTTTACTAAAATTTTACATAACTAAATGATTTGAACATGATTATCTCAACACATATCATCTTATTTTGATACGATTTTATACACCTATATATGAGATTATGATCTTCGAGGGACCAATATAGTCTTCATATTCTCAGTGTGGATTGGTCCCTTAAAGTAGGTTGACGACATTAAAGGTGACGTATGATATTTTTATTTATTTTTATATTACAAATCTATAATGTGTATTCTATCATGTGATGTGATTTTTGATGTAAAATAACAAAGTAGGAATGTTGACTTTTGAGTTCTAAATTATGTCATGATTCATATATAGGCTATATGGGAGAGTTAATTTTTTTGGGTTACACATCCATGTATTTTTTACTTATATGATATGTATAATAACTCCAAATAATGGTGTTGACAGCGGCTTATGAGTTTTTTGTTGATCAAAATAATGAGTGGATGCTTGAGATTTTGGATTGAGGGACGTGTGGTTCAATCAATATTGTGATATCGGGTTTGTGTTCTTTATACATTTTTATAAAAAGTACATCATGTGAATTTGGTATCGAATTTTTGATTGGGATGGATGGATCTATATGATTTATTAACATGATGATTTAGAAATTATTTTTTATTAGATGGTGGATTATGAAAACATATGGAAAAATCTTGGATGGAAATATCATGGGAAGATTATATTTGTTTGGGAGTCATTCCTATGTTTTGGGTGATCATGTGATTATCCTTGAAATGAGTGAGATGACATAATATTGTTTATGAAATAATTAAGTTGATTCTGTTAAAACAAAATCATCATGAGAGGTGGGTAGTATTTTGATATAGGATTTTGATGGTACATTCTATTTTGTACGACTCATGGATGAATGAACCATGTTTTAAAACAAATTTTTATGGAAGTTAACACCCATAGGGATTGGATGGGATCATGTAAGTATGCACTGGTTTCATTGGTTGAGTACTAGGATGTGGATTTGGGAGGGGTAAGGTGTAATTTGAGGATCATCGTACTTGTAGACACACATAAATTATGTTGGGCCTAATGTTGCATGTTTTTTTAATGATTTATCAGGTTGTTCACAGTGATAATTGGATAATGTGGTTATGATTAGAATATTATTATGTTTTTATCAAAGGATATTGGATTCCAATCATGAAAAAATGTCATTTGAACTTAGATGATTATTTTTTACGACCTTTAATGATTAAATACAAGTGTTAAGGATATTGAACACTGTTTACCAAAATATTATGAAGGCTATACAATATGAATTTATAACTGATTGCTGATAAATATGTATTGAATTTTCCATGAAAGAATAATCTATTAATTAACGAGTAATAAGAATAATATGGTTGATATGTTGGTTGTCATTTTTGGGATATAGTATTATACACTGATGATATATTTTATGCGAGTTTAGTAAAAATTATTGGCCAACCACACAAACCCCAATATGATTGACCTCAACTAGTAATAGGGGGACCAAGAGGACAACAATGATGGGAGAGAATTTTCAAAGATGCATATCATGGTGTCTAATTCCATGTATAATCATTGAGTAGAATTGATTCCAAAAAATCTGAGAAGGACCGTCTGTAAGGCATGTGGAGTGCACACAGCCAACGGCATACATAGCATGGGATGGAAGCTCGTATGGACGAAGCCAAACATTGTGTGTATTTAGGTGGAAAGGTTGATGACCCCAAAATTTATATTGACCAAATATGGGTTATTAATTTTCTATTATACAATTGTGAATTTAAGTTGTGTTTTAGGTGTTAGATGTAGAGCTACATGTACTATTCATATATTCTTAAAAAGGTTTATATAACAGAAGGCATTAGATATGATCAATCTGATCCATCCAACCATATATTGAGTTGCATGAATTCATATAAAATGATCTAACACAATATTTAACTGAAATATGTCATGAAATTTTCTAATGACATTGTCATCTTCTTCGTCTCGATGATGCTTCTTCCCATATGAACTTGAGAAAAATGACTGATCTCACTCAACATTTAATACGCTCTAGATAAGGAAGAATGAGTTGAAGTAAGAATGAAACATCAACTATAATGTGAATTATTTTGATGAAGTCGTCACATAAATCCTATAATAATAATTATTGTATGTCACAAGAATGCATAACATTTCATGAATCCATATCATGATGATATTTGGATCATGAGATCATGTGAATACTATTACTGTAGCAATTCCTAGAAGATGTATGATAATTAGAGTATCCTTATTTTACATGAATTGTACTTTGAATTGTTATTATTTCATAATATGATGTCGATTGATGAATTGTATGAACAATTATGTGACCAAGTTAAGAAGAAGTAGTCATCATTCATATGATGTGATCATTCTCGAATCACTGTCAAAGAAGCTAAGTCATTCACCATTCATTAATGACCCAGATATCATAATGGATTTGAATTTGTCCATATCACACCATAATCTTTGGATCACCTTTTCCTATATAAATCAATTCATGATCAATTTAATGGTTTATAAAACATTGAGGTAATGAGATAGAGAGATAGATAACTCTTGTGAAAAAATATAATTTTCATGATTCATTTATGTGAAGTAGAAAAATAATCTAGTGGTCCAAAAAATGAAAAGGATTACCTAAAGAACCAAACTGCTCATAAAAAAGAAAGATTTAGAAAAAAGTATATATAAATAATTATCATGTGAAGGAATATATAGAAAATAAATTTCATAGGTGATTATTGTAGGACAAAAAGCTATGAACAACACTTGTGTCATGCTCAATAATGTGAGACCCTTAAGATAACAGATCTTAGGAAGAGTTAAAGGAGAAATTGAGGACACATCATATGTCACATGAACCATCACGTGGAAGAAGAATAAAAAATGACACGACATGTCTTAAAAATCAATGGATGCATAGTGTCATGTAAAAGACCACTTATGAGCCATTGAAGTCTAGTGAAGGGATGAGGAGAAAGTGCTTGAGATATTTCAAACCATTTTGTATTCTAAAAATATATTTAGTGAACCTCATAAGGTTCATGTGGAGACATTAAATTGTTCACATAACATTGATTATATTTTGAATTTTTTATGATGTAGTGAACATAAAAAAGAATATAAACATTTCATGAAACTCATTCTAACCATGCAAGCATAACTGAGATACATAAAACAATTCTGATTTAATGAAATAACTTAATGATGTCTTTATGATTAACATGAACTGATAATTTGTGGAAAAGTAGTTTGATATATTTAAAATTCTATCTCTGAATAGATATTTAATAACATTGTGTGCACCTCTTGTACACCATTAATTGAGTACCAAACGTCATTCAAAAGGTAGAATTACCAGATGAGAATTTCAATAAAAAAATTCATTACAGGTAATCCAAATTTATTAAGTATGGTCATCATATATATTTAGTGAATTTTAAAAATACATGAAGTGTAAATGATCATGTCAAAACCTAAAATCTCATGGATGAAGAAAAATGATCATCTTAATATAGATCAATAATTCCTCAGAGGTGTAGTTTTTCAGTTATTTCTTAGAGAATTTGAAGACTTCTTACTAGATACAGGAGAAGAAAGAGTATCATGGTTGGAACTAGAGATGAACTATTTCAGTTGGAGATATAATAAAAATAATAATCTCAATATTAGAGGGAGCATTGTAATTATTTTTTTATAGGGAAGAACCATATTGGCGATTAAACATTTCATCAAGTATATAATTGTACTAAACCATGTAAATTTTATGTGTTAGTGTCTCTATTACTACAACTATAAAAGAAGTGAGACTGGGGTATAATATTCAGTGGATCAATAAGATTAAAAATTAAGGGTGGTATAATTTGAAAAAAATAATTCATAAATCAGAACACTAATTTACCACTCTCAACTAAGTAGTAAATCCCTCTTGGGAAACTATAAGTTGTATCAGAGTGAGGTTCCCTCTAAAGATACAAGAATCATTATGATAGATAAAAAATCTTAATTCTATAAAAATACATAGTGTTACAGCATTTTATTGGAATAATTATCATAGTTAGAAAATTATGATTATAACCTATCAACTATCACTGTTCCTCGAAGTAAGAGATTCTTCTAGAGTGGGGTTTTGTTTAATTTACGATGCTTCTACAATGACACAATATTATAATATAAATATGGATTGATATGGATATGATCAATATTTTAACGTGATGACTCTAATATTAATGGTATAGACAAAGATCATGGGTCTCTATATTACCAAATAAATATTAGATAAAACTAGAAATGTCTATGAAGGAAATATTAATGTGATGGAATCCTGACTAATAATTTAGATGATTATGAATGATGACATTAAAAAGAATGATGAGTATTTTATTGATTACTGTTTTACCAAATCTAATGAGATTATCAAAAACAATCAAGGACTTGGTGTCATGTTGGATGACACAATCATTATGAAAAAAATAATGTGGAATTTTCTATTCCATTTTTATAAAAAAAATGTATCCATGGAAGAAAGATATGAATTTTTTGTTGATGAAATATAAAACATTCACATTGCTTATAATATGAAGAAAAATACATCATTCAAGAACAAAAAAATTGATATGGCCATTGAATTCATTAGAATGGAAAAATATATCGAAGAAAAATAAGACGAATATTAAGATTCAGACACTGATGTGGATGATAATGACCTCAATCAGGTTGTTTCACTTATATAAAAAGTGTTAAAGAAAGGTGTATTGAAGGGAAATAATAATAAAACTATTAAATTTTTAAAATGTGGTAGACTAAATCATTTTTACTAAAAACATCCAATGAATAAAGTTGATGTATCCAAATAAGAATAAGAACTAGATGATGAAGGATCCCATAAAAACAAATGGTATCTGAAAAAAAGGAAACACTATTACAGCAAGAATAGAAACATTATGAGAAACCCTAATAATAAATTTTCCTCAAATTTTAATTCAGATATTTAATTTATATTCATTTCAAAAGAAATTAAATTAATCGATTCTTAATGTATTATTACTAATTAATATTAATGAATATAAATATAGTGGAATATGAAAAAACAATTTGAATTTTATATTAAATATATAAAATATCTCAATAAATATAATAAGATACATGAGAAAGAAATAAGTAATTTAATATATAAAAAATAAGGGTAAAATAGTTCTAATTTGTGAAATAATGTTTAGAGAAAATCAAGATTCAAGTGTCATTTTTATTAATAAAAATATCCATAGATTAAAAAGTAATGAACTATATAAAATGATATGTGATATTTAAGAGAATTTTACTATTAGAGAAGATGATTTTTTTGGACCCAATCCATATGTTTCATAGTTCAACATGAAATGAATATAGTTATAAAAGATTTCATTAAATCAACTGTGATCATAAGAGAATATTCTAAAGATGGAGCGAAGAAAGGTAAAAGTTTACCTATACTTTTTTATAGATATGATACTTCTAATAACATAGGTGTGAAATCCAAATATGTGGATATGAGGGCCATGTAGAAATTGAGGAAATATCTCACATCTAGTAAAGAGAAAAAAATTACAATAATTCCACAAACCCCCCATGAAAAGAAAATAACAACAAAAACCTAGATTCATATATAACCAATGTGAGAAAATAATGTTTTAAGGATTTTTTTTGTGTTTTGGTAAGAATGGTCACCAATATTACACTTTCTTGTTCAACATTTCATTACCCAGAATGTAGCAAGGACCAAGGGGGAGTTATGGTGATTAATGGAGGAAAAATTATCAGAGTTAAAACCCTATGAAATGATATATAGAACAATTTTCAATGAAAAAAAATTCATATAATGATGAAATTTTTGGTAGATACAGTTTAGATGTTCACAAGTCTAAGGTATGAATGAAATAGTTAGAATAAGTTATTCTCAATGATGTTGAAGGCAAGATGTTTCAAAATATAACAAATTAAAATAAATTAAAATTTTTTAAGACTAAGAACGTCAAGAAATATTGCCTAGTTTCTTGGAAACATTAGTTGAAGGTGGATAAAACATTGGAGGAAGTTTTCAAATTTTAAATATCATAAAAAAATAGAGTGTTCATAAAAATTTAAGAAGAAGATAATGAGAAGATATCCCCAAAATGAAACATGAAGGTTCGTAAGACTAATGGGGAATGTTATTACACAAAAAGAATAATTTCATGGGAATAAAGAAGATAACCAAACATATTAAATTCAAAGGAAAAAGATTATTCCAACGAAATATTCCCATTTATTGATTGATACAAAATTATGGCCCAATTTGACAGGCATCTCTAACTCTGAATTTTACTTATAATGAACCAATATATCACTCCTTATTACCAATTTTTTAATGAGTTTTTAACTAAAAATGTAGGTAATCGAAGGAGATGTGTGAGGTTTTCACTTATGGAAAGAATAATAATATTAGACTTCAATATGTATAAGTAATTGCATGAAATAGATTAAAGGGGGAAATCCCCTAATGGTGAGAATCCTTGAGAAAGAATCTGAAAAAATTTGGTGACATTCAATAATAATAGTCAAGGTATCATAATCAAATGTTTATCCACTATTCTAAATTGTATTATTAAATTAATTAATGGTGGGTTTTGGTTGATTACAAAACATTAAAATAAAAAGCATAATATTTTTCACCTGAACATTTTGATGATTTTATTGATTTATGTTCATAATTATTCATTTAATTGATTAATATTTTTATATATAGCCCCTTGAATTCAAATTGAGATATTTTGAGTATGATTTCATTTGGATGGTGTTTAGGGAATACTTATACATCCATGGTTATATCAATATTTTAACTATAATGGGTTAGCCCTAAAATAATCATATTTGAGTAACTAAAGGATATTTACATAGATAATAATTTGAGATCATTCATCTTCTGTAAGTAATCATGGAATTTTACTATAAATGAAGTAATCAATTTTTAGAAGAAACTTGATATTAGAATAATTATGCATTTATCTTTTTCATTTTATTTTCAAATGGGGAGAACGTTTTAAACACACCTATTGACTTTTGAGAAGGATATTAAAAAAATATAATGGGTAGATAGTGACGAAGTATTTCATTTTTTGTAAGTGATGTTTCATGATTTATTTGTTGATATGTGGATAATGTGGTGATTCTTAGCGAATTTTTATTGATTCTTCTAATGACAATGGATGGCACTTTTGAAAAATTAACCATGGAAAAATGAAAATCATTTTTGATGATCTTAAATGAACAAAGGCATGTTCTATAGAGATTTCATGTTATTTCCTTCAAGATTAGGAATTTCATTCAATATGAATTTAAGATTTCAGGATGTAAAATATGAAATTATGATTCCATGATGAAATTAATTATTAATACACAAAGAATAATAATAATATTGTTCATATGCGGGTTGGTAGATTTGTTCTTGAGTATTCTTAACATGGAATATATTTTATGTTAGTTTACTAAATATTTAAATCCAGGCACACAATACCCAATGTGATATCCCTCAACCACACCTTATTTGACCTAGGGCTGAATTCTCAAGGTAGTGCCAGCGCAAGGAGGCAATGTATTTGGGAAGTGGTCATGTATAAGCTTTTTTAATCAATTTTACCACTAATTGTGTGTGGTAAAATGTTTATAAAATAAAGAGTGTGATTTCCTAAAGGTACATATATTATGCGTCTGAATCCTACATGGTCAAAACACATTGGGGGGGGGGGGGTTGTGCATGTGGAATGGGTGTCGAACCCAGTAGCCTTCTTGACCAAACAATGGTAATTGATTTTTTATTATACCCTAGAATATTTTAGGGGAATTTTCAGTGTGGGATGTAGAACCATTGGTACTATTTATCCATGCATGAAAAAATGGATATAACTGAGACCATTAGATTACATATATCTAAACCATTTATTAAAAACTCTTGATAAATGAATTCAAATAAAAAATCCCCTGATTTTTAAATTGGAAATCAGCCACACATTATTTGATTGGTTTAATCGCCTTCTTCCTCTAGATGAATCATCTTCTTTTATGAGCTCGAGATAACTTAACGATCCCTCTCATCATGTAGAAGGCTCATGAAAATGAATAAAAAACCAAATTAGGCATGAATTATCATATTTCATCTTAATTATTGACATGAATCCATCGTATCAACCCCATCATAAGTACCAAGTGAAATCATAAGAATCATAAGAAATGCCTAATGAAATCACATGGTCATCAATTGATCAACTGATCCTATGAGGAAAACCACTGATTAAATTTCAAGATTTTCTAAAATTGTGATAGATTCAATATTTTACATGAATTATCATTGGGATTATTCTAATTTCATGAGATGATGTCAATTGGGGATTCTCATCATCAAAAAAATTATCATGTTAAAAATAAGTAGTCATCATGCAAATCAAGTTAACGTTCCAGAAGAATTGTTAAAGAATCTGAGTGTTTTAGGATTCATTAATGATCCTATGACCATTAGGAATTTGAACGGGTCCTTATAATACCTTAAAAATAAAATAACTAATTCCAATATAAATAATTCATGGATAATGGAAATGCTAATAAAACATTGAGATGACGTGAGAGAGAGTGAGAGATCACATGAAAAGTTGATCAACGACATGATTTTCTTTAAATAATGGATAATAGTTATCTCATGATCTGAAAACGTAGAGGAGTAACTCTCCAACCACACTATATATGAAAACGATAGAATTAGACACCCATATACATATAAAATTTTCATGTAAAAGAGAACATAAACATGATTATTCTTATTTGAAGAATGTGAGATAGTGTGTTTTGGATACCTCATGTGTCACACAAAACAAGGATAATCCCACAAGAGACTCGGTATTGGGAAGTAGCTAAGGCGAACTCATGGACACACAATATTTCATGTGAAGCATCCCACTGAAGAAGAAGGAATTGTGGGGAACTTGGTCTTGTGATGTAATGGAGTAAAAAACACATAACACACCCATTGCAATGAAAAATACCAAACACAAGTAATCTAATTCTTGTAAACGGGTTGAGGAGATAGTTTTTGAGATCTTGTGAAACAACTCTTTTTCTTTGAGAATATATATGGTGATCCACACGTGGTTCAACTTATTATAGTAAATAGATGTCAAAACAATAGTTAGAAAGTATGCTTCGTATGATATAGTGATGAATATAGGAAGAGAAATACCTTATGTGACCCAACTACCTGTAAAATCCATGGAAGCATAATTGAGATACCCAAATCATTTTCTAGGCCTTGCAATATTTTGTGACATGTATTTGAGTGATGTGAGTTGATAATTAAATAATAATAAGTTAAAAATTGTTATTTTTATATCATTCATAAAATATTGAAGAAATTTTGGGAACATATTTTACATATTAATGTGAGGTTGGAACAATATTAATAAGAAATCATTTCCTAATAATTCATTCACTGAGGTATCTGGTCACTATAGGGGGTTATAATTTATTAAGGAAGGCCGATAAAAATATATCATGGATGTGAAAGATATATGAGTTGTAAATGATAAATATAGATGATATAAACTTATTGAGGAATATTAAATATACTCCTATAGTGGTTCAATCATTCATCAGATGTGAGGTATTCTGGTTGTATATTGCAGAAACTGAAGTCATTTGGTTGGAGTGAGGAGAATATGGAGTCTCTTAGTTTGAGCTGTAGTAGATGTCTTTTAGATGAAGTTGTAATCAAATAGCATATCATGGTTGGATTTAAATAATTATAATCATTGTTTTGATATTTAAGTGTAAATTTTGGTGTGTCAAACATGACATGGAGTTGTTATATATACATATCCAGGTTAATTAAGTAGATTTGTACCCCAATTAGTACCACTAATCATGAAGTGAAAATGATAGATAATATTGGGAGGATCGAGATCCCTTGCATATTTGAGAGGCTTATTTAGAGGGAAAAGTATTTTTTAATAAGAAACTAATGATTCACCCACCGTAATAAGGGTCCAATCCCTCCTAGGGAACTAAACATTGAGGTATTTTTAGAGAAATGATGATAGTGAAGGGTTTTCTTCTGTATACAGAGATGAAATCATGAACCGGATAATGTGTGATGGAATAGTCATCCAAACGTTTCACCTTATTAGGTATTGGTAAGATTCTAAGAATAGATAAACAGAAGTGAAGAATGTATCCAAATGAAACCTATTGATGATGTGATCATGTAGTGATATAATGGAATACATATGGTGGGTATTTCCCCATAGATAATTAAGGGTTATGTCCCTTATTTTCAAGGGACATTTAGTATATGGTGAGGGAGACATTCCTTTAATCCAGGAAAGGTTAATAATTAGTTTTTAATTTTTTTGGATCTATATGTAAAGCAATCCAAATCCAATAAAAATATGTTTTAATGAAAAAATCCGGGGCCATGGAGGAACAAGCCTCATGTGGTATGGTTCATGAATGTAGTAATACTAGTTGTTGTATGGTTGATAGGAATTGGGATTTTAGTGTGTGGGATTTTATAATTTTTTTCTAGTTGTATGGGGTTTCAAATATTTATAACTTGGATATAGAATTGGATATAGTCTGATCATTTGCATCATACATTATACGGATTTGATATGATCTTACTATGGTTGTGTTAATTATGACCTGATACTTGTGAGTAGAGTAAGGTGGAATAATTGGTTGGTCAAGGAACCAATCATGGAATTACATAAAGATTTATTTATGGAATTCAGTTGTGGTGTATAAAATATCTATAAATTCCTTCAAGTGTCATGGAATGATTATTGGGATATGAGATAGTTTATCAGTTTTTTTGGTCGGGTGTTTTGGTATTGGCCTCTTAAAGTAGGTCCATCAACTGTATATTTCTAAAATGGGGAGGAATGAAATAGAAACCACATCTAGTGAATTGTTAGACCATTAATAATTTATTTTAAAAAAATATTCTAATGGAGAGGAGAAACATGTATTGAAATAGACTTTTATGTGATGAGTCTCATGGTGGGGATCACAATGAGCTAGTTAAAGGTTTTATTGATGAAATCCTATTTTTGTGATATAGATGGGTATATTTTTTCATATCTCAATAATGAAACTGGTGATGGAAATTTGGCTTGGTTTTTGAAGACTTTTATACCACATTATTTATATTATGCAATGAATTATCATTTTGTTTTACTTTATAGATCCCTAAGAGTTTATTGTATAATGGGGGTTGGGATAGGTTAGTCATTATAGTTGAATGACCACTATGATTTATTATGGAAAAATAGTGTTATATTGTAATTTGTTTAAATCATGTCATTAAAGAGATATGAAATTTTTTAGGAATTTTATTTTTAATATATATAGTTTGTATAATTTTGAGAAATGAGATTCAGATTGTAATTTTGAGAGTTAAAAATTCTTTAAGAGAATAATTTGGAATTTGATCAATGCCTATGAGGCAAGTTAGGTGCTCAGGTAAAAATTGGAGAAGGGTTGGGGTAACCCAACTACTAATTTTTTTAATCTAAAACATGTCCTCCCATTAACAAAGTAATATGTCATGACCTAGTGTTCACACGTTCATGGGACTTCATATAGTCTTTGAATTTTTTACGATGTGGATAGTCACATCACAATCGAGGGATTCACAATGGTATGGGATATTTGTTTTTTCAATAAGGCAATGAACATTATTATTTTTCAATGAATTGAAGTATTTTTTATACCGTGATAATATGTCATACAAAGAGTTCGGGGTATCTTATGGGACTTTGTGTTCTACCAAAAATATTGAGTCATGTCGTGACCTTGATTATCCATTATCTAATGGAGTCTAGTTGAGGGACATGACCTCTAATTATTGATGTAGCTCCATGAAAATTAGGGTTATATCAAGACCTTGTTGGATAAAGGAGTGTGTAACACTATGAAACTTGTGGAAATTTTCTAGAAATGTATGCATTAATATTTCAAACAACAAAAAACCTAGGGATTGAGGGGGAACACCCTAAGGGTTTTTGGGACAATGGTTAATTGGAGGAGGCCATTTTTAACTAGTTCCCCCCCCCCCACACTTCAACTCATCAATTACCTAGGATATATTGTGATTTTTGTTGGTATTTTGATGAAAATTCCAAGTGTGTCCTACCATTGTTTCCCTTTATTCTTCATATTTTTTGTTCATTGATTATCCATTGATTAGTAATTATATTAACATATTATTCCCACCAAATCATGGTGTAAATAATATGATATTTTTGATATTTTTTCGTATGAATTTATGACATCTTAGAATAATAATCGCACATTATTTCACAATTTTCCAATGATGTTACATAACATAAGGAATTTGGATAAGTTTTCTTTACCTAAATTGGATGATATTGGAAATATATTCTTGAAATTAAATTGGTGATTTCTTTTTTCACGAGTCTAGGTGTGAATCCATAACAGAAACACAACATTTATCTATGTTTTAGATATAATATGTTGTTTAGTGGGATTTTAGGAAATTATTACTATTTAACTAAAAATATAAAATTTACTTAAAGAATTATACAAAATAGATTTAATTTATGAAACATCATATCGTTATATATTTCCTCATATAGATGGGTTGAAGATTATTAGACATGGGAATTCATGGGTGATATTAATTCGTGAATGATTTTTTGAATGGTTTTAAATCATGCATGTAGAACCTCTACAATTACTTATTATCTACTGAGAATATTTTTTTATTATGTTACATGTATTATAACAATTTTTATTGATTGAAATTTTTCATTAAATTAATTATTATAGTTAAACTCTATATAATGAATGATGTTTTAAGGTCCTTTAAGGACATTTGAATTTTGATCATTCCTTGGTCACTAATATCATAGTGCTTGTAAATGAAAGAGTATAACAAGTTAGTTAGACCCTATTAGGATATAAATTAAATGAAATGAATAATTAGTTGTGAATCTTTTATGATTTCTCATATATGGAACCTTTTATAGGATATATTTTGACTGATATGATTATTCTATGTAGACCCTATGAGGACCAAGATATGGCTTGTAGTCACTGGTCCTAATGGTATAATAGTGGGTTGATAATTCTATCTATAGTAACATATGTGAACCTATGTTTCTATACAATGGATATTTATTGGATTTTAATATTGAGAAGAATGACCTTAGATTACTAAGGAAGTGATATGAGAATTAATTCATCTCCCTATTTTGAGACCTGTATGTAGTTTTCAAGGTGGATAATGGGGACGCATTGGATAATGAATATACAGAGGGATTTTATACCCTCTGTGTTATGTTTTTCATATTGAGAGATAATATAAAAATATTGGATCTTAGTTAGTGACTCTGATATATATTTTTTGACCTAGGGGGCCTTAATTTCTATTTAAAACACCCATATTTTAGAATATCTTTCACTTTAATAAATATGATAGCTTGTGATGTACAGAATTATGAACATAAGTAAACAATTCCTATTAAAAAATATAAATAAATAAATTAATAGATGTATAATTGAATACGATAATATTATATTATAAATTCAAGCAAGTAAATTAATGAAATAGTTGAGAAATTATATAGAATGTTAGTGAATGAATTATTGGCTAAACATAAATGTTTATCTTAAAACAATTTTTTATTATAATTGTTTTATTTGAAACTAAATTATTTTTATTTGAATAATAAAATTATGAAAACATATTTTTTACACATTAAAAAAAATAATTTTTCATTAATAAATTGATTATAAAATGGATATAAATGAAGATAAGTGATTTAATGGAAAAAATACGTCTTTTTCAAAATAATTATCTTTATTCATGCAATATGTTTTTATGTTCATAAGTTAAAATAATTAATATTGATAATGGGATTATTAAAATTTTAAATTATATATTAAATCAAATAATTTAACATTTATTTAATTATTTTTTCTAGGGATGAAATATGAATATAAAATTTTTATGCATATAAATATAATTTTGTCAAAATGGTTTTTATGACATTTAAACATTGAAATTACAGTCGATTTTTAAAACCCATTCAAATTGAATATTGAAAACAAATCAAATTAGTAATAAATATAATGAATATTTGTTATTTTGTTAATATATTTTTATGCATGATGAATATAAAATATGAATAAAAATATGCTCACCATGGTAAGGGTAAAAAAAAGAAAAAAATTGGGTTTAACTAAGGAATAATGATCCAATTATAACTATTTAATCATTACATATGATTGGATGAGTATATTATAAAATTATCATATCCTTTAAAAAATGGTTAATTTTGAGCCAAAATCCTTAGATAATGGCATTATACTATTATAATAATTTGAATATATATATATATAACTAGGAAAATCACATCAATTATAAATGGGAACCACAAATTCTCAGTTATCAACAAAAATTTTTAACTTTAGATCAACAAATAACAACTAAGATATATTCCCAACACTCCTAGACACTAACTAGAGGTTTCTTAATTTTTAAATGACCGATCCCACAATCCTTCTGTGGTTTTTAGAAGGAGATTATCCCTAGAAGAATAATATCTTTTTAATAACCATTCTCATGTTCCTTTCAACATAAAACTCATGTAATTATTCTATAATATTATTAATAAAAGTAACTGACTTTATTTTCTATAATGATTTTTTCTTATGTAAATGGTATGACCATTTTATATCTTATTTCCATCCAATTTAAAATGAATGTGTTTCTCATGCGTATGAATAAACAACTCTATGAAGTGACATGTTTCATTTTTCATCACCACCTATAATAAATGGTTATATTAATGGATTTAATGTCTATATATGATATTTAAGAAATAATAATTATTTTATAAATAATCATTTTTTATTCTTTTTTTCTATTCATTGAAAAATCAAAACCTTACTCATGCGTACTTATGGAATATAATATTCAAAAAAGTGTGGTAATTAATTTTTAACCACCTACATACAAGGATTATAATTCCCTAAACCAACGAGTATTGATTCAGTGCTAAAAATATTATTTATATTTTTTTATAAAAGAACACTAAAATAATACACAACTATTAATACAATAGAGGACCTTTTTGTCTAGGTATTGGAATATTAGACTACATCTTAAACATTATGAGAGTAAAAATTATTATAAAACAATATAACTACATCATTTCCATGCATGATAAAAGTAAAAGAAAAGAGATCTAATTAATAATTTCTAATATATCTATGAAACTAATTATAAAACATTGGATGAGAATAAAATTTCTTAGTTAGGGGTTTTAAAATCATTTAAATACATTTTCTGAAATATTAATGTGATACTTACTTATGTGAAATTATTTTGATAATAATATCCAAATAATTTAGAAAATCATTTAGAAACTATTATTAAAATTTTTACATATTGAAAATACTATAACATTTTGAAAATACTTTAAAAAAATACATAAAAAATAATGTATTTATTCTTTTTTTATACACTATGAATGCTTTCTATAAAAAAACAATTGCTATATGAAATATTGAAGGATATAATCAGCCTAGCCACTTGATGTATCCGTTTACTCCCCACTTCCCTATCATATTTACAAGGTTCATGTTCTATATTTTATAAAAAGATTTTAATATTTCTTATATTTATATATATAATTTCACTAGAGTTTTTATTATAAAAACATGCCAACATATATACAATTAATTTCAAGTATATAAATTTTATATACATTCATTAGAATTCATGAAGAATCTAAGACTAATATCCTTTAGACAATAATTAAATATATGTAATGTTAATATAATTAAAAATAATTATTTTATTAAACCCATAAATCCATATTGAAAGATAGTATTCTATAAGAGAATGAATATTAAACTACAACTATAAATAATATAAACATTTACATATCAATAGAAGCATAAATGAAATATAAAAAATTTACAGATAATGACAATATATTAAATTTTAATTAAAATTCATGAATTTATAAATGCTTTTCATACATAGAAAGTTAGTCATTACGACTATATTTATGAAAATATACAAAAAAATTATATCCTTCAAAAAAAATATTGATTTTGATAAAATCAATTTCAAATATGAGAATTATTGAAATGATAAATGATATCATAATTTTGTTATATATTTCAATAACCACAAAATGTTTTTTTTGATATATAAAAAATAAAAAAACATGAATTTCAATATAAAAAAATTTGATCAAATAAATGAAAAATATTATAATCGATAATTAAAATTATGAAGGACAATGTTTTTAAAATACATATATATGACAATATTATCATGATTCATAAAATTTATAAACATAATTAAGTATAATATTTTCATTATCCATAACCTATTCTATTAATAAAATTTTGTTAACATAAAAAATATACATATATGAAGAATAAAGGAGTACAGGTAAAAATTTCACTTCAAAAATCATAATATTTAAATTAATAAACAAAATATCCCTTATATATTAATTTCACTAGATTGATTATTCTTTTTTTTACTTACGAACTCTACTATACACTTATTCCTCACCACATAGTATAAAAAATAATACTAGGTAGAATCTATGCCGCTTATTTCTCATAGCCGAGGCTCTTATTTATATACACAATACTACAAAATGAAGAGTATGGAAAATCCAAAAATATGGTTCTGATTGCATGCTTCTTAGATAAGAATAACATATATAATATATATATATATATATACATATATGCCTAATAAATTCCTGAAATATGATAACAATAAATGTAATTGATATTTTGAAACAATAAAAAACTGTAGAAATTATTTACACAAACTGAATTTAGTTTAATCCATCCATTGAATCTATTCACTGAGATATGAAGTGTATGGAAGAATGAAATCTAGTTCTATAATAAAAGGCATCGTAAAATGATGGAAATAAAAATTTCACATTGATGAAGTATAATTAAAGACATATAAATATCATATAGATAGAATTTTGATTCCTGTATTAACCAGAGATGATGAAAATATAGAAAATAATACTGAAAATGAGGGGAAAAATTAAGTAATAACCAAACAACCAATAAGGATTGTAATATTCATGTGTGGGAGATTGATCGAAGAAGATGGATAAAAGTGGAAATTTATAAACCAATAAAATAATCTAGAAATTAGTTTTAGATACCTAAAAAATTGAATAAACAAACACAAACCTTTGAGATCGACACCAAGATCTTCTTCCTTGATCAAACATGGATAAAACTCCTTAAACATTCAAATTGACTTGATCTTGGTGTTAGTTGAACCCATGATCTAAACTCGGGCCTAACATCCTCATTCGACATAGCCTCATTGAGCATTGTAAGGAATGGCCTATATATATTCATATCGATATTGAACGAATAATTCCATGACTCCTCGCTTAGGGTCGAATCACATGCCAAGATGATCTTCTCTTCTTCTACTCCATGTGCCTTATCTTCTTGATTTTCCCCAAAGGCTACGCTATCTTGAGGGAGAAGATAAAATCTTGAAATCATGTCCCTCATCCCATTTTCTCAATTTCCCTTTTTTCCTTTTTAATTTATTTTGTTTTATTTATTACTACTATTATTGTAATTATCAGTTATTTAATATTATTTATTTAATAAAATATTATTATTTGTAAAATTACCATAGAATTTAATACCTTTAATATTAAATTTTAAATATATATCTTTTGATATCACTGATTTAAATAACCTAATGAATATTTTTAAATATATTCGTTATATTATAATATATTATACAAAATATTTATTTTCTAATAACAATAGTTTCCATATGTTTTAAAGAATTTAATATATTTAAACACAAAAAATATTTTATTTAGAGATAATATTAAATATATTTATTATCTTCTTCTAATTATAATTTCTAAGTTAAATTATTTTAAAAAAATATGTTAATTTATGTAAGATATAAAAGTATTATTTCTTGAGAATATTTTTTTTAATAATATTAAAACATTAAATTTGAAAATTTTAAAACAATCCATTTCTAATAGTATTTTTTTTAATTGTCAAAAACATTAAAACTAATCTTGTTAATTTATTTCAATTAAAAGTTAAATAATTTATTAATATATTAATAAAAAATAAGCTTATAATTTCTTTAGATTTAACATCATTACCCCCTTAATTTAATTTCACCCTCAAAATTCATTCATCAGACTATTGATGATCCTGAATTTCCATATTCATAATTAATAAATACTAAAATTTATAAGTAGACTTATTTATATAAATTTTTTAAATAAAAGCCCTGCGTGAATATTATTTTCCCTCAAATTACAACATCAAATAATTAATGTTCTCAAGACCAATCCTATAATACCTATTATAATTATTCAAATCCATATTTTTGGATTCTGTTCCAAAAAATGGTGTCTAATTTTTATTAAAAGATTACTTAAATAATACACAACTCTTAATATAATAGTACATTTTCCATTCTAGGATAAGGGAAATTATAATACATCTTAAACATTATTAGATTTATAATAAAATAAAACCATATGTATACATTTGTTCGGGGAACTCTAAGTCATATTTTTGAATTAGAACATCTAATATACCTATGAAAGTTATTTTAAATCTAGGGATGAGATTTAAATTTCCAAGTAAGGGGTTTTAAAATCATTAAAATCAATTTTACAAAATCTTCATTTTAATAATATGTTTTTAGAAATGCGTTTGAAATTATTTAGATGGTACGATTAAAATAATTTTATAAGTATCTTTTGAGAATAATATTGAAATTATTTATATATTGATAATAGTATATCATTTTGAATGTTATTATGCTCAAATATTTCTTTAAAAATAATCCAATTGATTTTCTCTAAAAACACTATAATTTTTTTTAAAAAAATATTAAGACCAATGGAAAATTTTAAGGTTTTAATGTGCCTACCCATTTGATGGATGAGTTCACTATCCACTTCTCTATCGTATTTACAAAGTATTTAGGCTAGATGTTAAAAAACTGTTTTATGAATTCTTACATTTATATATACATTCAATGGATTTTTACAATAAAAAATGAAAACATAATTATATTTAATTATAATTATATATATTATATAATTTTGTAATATTTCATGGAGAAAGATAGCGTCACCTCATTTAGACATTACTTCAATTCATGAAATGATAATAAAATTAACATTCATGAATTTATAAAATTAGTAAATCCACATTAAAAAATAATATATTATAATGAAATAAATTATTCATATCATTTATACATAAAATTGAAAATTATTGATAAACGAATACATACATGAAATATCACAAATTTAAGGATAATAGACATATATTAAATTTTACATTACATTAAATAATGTATAAATAATTTTCATACGTAAAATGATTTACATTATGACCATACTCTATAAAAAAGACATAAAATGATACCTTTATAATTAACATAGTGATATTGATAAAATAAATTTCAAATATAAAAATTTATGAAATGATAAATAAAATATTAATTTATTTTTTAAATTTAAATAATATTAATATAATATTTCATACGCATATAAAATAAATAAAACTGTAATGTCTATATAAAATAAAATTTGATCAAATAAATTAATAATTATATAATCCACAATTAAATTTATATATAATAAATAATTTAAATTTCACAATTATGAAAAATTTATCATTATTTATAATATGTATAGACTTGTATAACTATAATTTCATCATAATCCATAACCCATTATTAGAATAATATTTTATAAACATAATAAAATAAACCTAAAAATAGAATAATTGAGTACATATAATAATTTACAATAAATAAAAATAAAAATATTGATATAAATAAAAAACTATCACTTACAAATTATTTTCACGTGACTGATTCTTTTTCTATTTTACTTTTGAATATCCTATACACTTCTACCTCACCACGTATTGTAACAAAAAGTAAAAGGTGAGGAAGCGAAACTTTATATTTCTCATAGCTAAATGTTGTATTTATAGGTGAAGAATCACATAATCAAGAGTATGAAAAACAAAAATATATATTTTTGATTTCATGTGTCTCAGAAAATCATAATTTATAATTAATATATATTGTCGCCGCCAATGAATTCATGAAATAATATATTGAAAATTTTAATTGGTTTTCTCATTATAGAAAAAATAGAAGAAATTATAACCACTAATTGAATATGGATTAATAAAATCATTGACTCTATTCACTGAGTTATGAAGTGTCTAGAAGAAGCAAATATAATTTTACAATAAAACAATGATAGATGAAATTTATGGGAAGACAAATTGAATATCGATAAATTTGAATTAATGCCCGATATTGAATATATACTTATATTTAATACTTACATTAACTAGAGACAATGATCGTGTAGATAATAATACTAAAAAAGATGGAAAATAGTTAACTACTAACCCAAAAAAACAAATACGGATAGAAATCATCATCTAAGGGGGACATATCAAATAATATGAAAAATGGAAGAATATAGAAATCAGATTATGATACATAGAAATTACAATAAACAAACACATACATTCGTGATCGACTTCATGATCTTTATTCTCAGTCGAATGTACTAAAACCCCCTTATGACATAAAATATTCTCAATCTTAGTGTTTGTTTAATACTAGATCTATGCTCTGGCCTAACATCCTCATTCGACTCATCCTCATGGAGTGCTACAACCATCAACTTCTCAACTCTCTGCTCCATCTTGATCGACTCAGTCCACGACTCCTCACTTGGGGTAAAAGACATGTGTGAATATGAACACTTTAGCTTCGACACATAGAGCCCTATCTATTCAATTTCCTCTAATGGATACCCTCTCTCTATAAAGATGAACCAATCCCCAAATCTTCACCCTTGTCCCATTTTCTTGATTTTATTTTTTTCTTTTTAATTTTTTTATTAATCTTTACTACTACAATTATGATTATCATGTATATAATTTTTTAAATAAAAATGCATTATATTTTTAATTTTCATAAAACATAATAAAATTAATATATTATTTTAAATATGTAAATTTTGATATCACTGATTTACTTACTTTACGATTTTGATAAATTTAATAAGTATTAGATTATAAATAATTAATTTTTTTTTCAAAACTATGGTTTTCAAATGTTTCAAAAAATTCTATTTATTTCAAAACAAAGTATTTTTTAAATAAAAATAACATTAAATACATTCATAATCTTCTTTTAATTATAATATTGAAGTGAAATTTTTGAAAAAATAATATATATTAATTTTCTTAAGATATAAGAGTATTATTTTTAGTGAATAATTTCTTATATAAAAATATAAAAAAATTATATTTTAAAATTATATAACTTCACATTTTTAATAATTTTTTTCTTCAGAAACATTAAGACCCATCTTATTAGTTTATTTCATTAATAAATTAATTATTTTATAAAAATATTTATAAAAAATTATCTATAAGTTCTTTGGATGTTACATGAATGGTTCTAGAATAAAATGTAATGAAAAAATATTATATTAATTAATTTATTAGGAATATATAGATGATAAAACCTATTATATTTTTAATTATATAAATCCATAAAATGAAGAATTTGTGGAAAATATAAATGTAGACTCCCAAATAATAATTTTAATTAATATTTTTTTATAAAAGGGTAATTGGAAATAATAATGGAATAAATAATGATAAGAATCAATATGTTTTAATAATATATTATAAATTTTTTATTATGGTGTTTATAGTGTGTATAAATCAAGTCTACACATGAAGTAAGGGTTTATGTTACAATCATGCTTTTTACTGAAAATGTTTATCTTTCAATTTAAATGATATAAATTCTATGATATTTTTTTATAATACTAAATTATTTAATTACCCATTTATTATTTATAAATATAACATTTATTCATTAAAAATTTCTTCGTTTTAAACTAAAAAAGATAAAAAATACTATATTTTTAATTAACAGACATTATTTCATTTTTTGGTGAGATACTATAGGGAATTGATAAATAAAAATGGGTTTTATAAATTTTAAAAATTACAAACAAGAATCAAAAAACACCAATGCACATTAAAATATAAAAATTTTAAATTATGTGGTAGAACCCCCAAATATATGGTTGGAGAAAATATAAATAAAATTAAAAATACCTAAACTAATTATGATATATAGAATCTAAAATTAAGATAATAAAGATGTTGTTGGTGATGACCATGATATAAGAAAATAAAAAAATTGTTTCCATAAGTAATATATCATCCTTAATGGGATGACAAGGTATAAAATATTTAATTAGATATTATTCTGTCATAGTAATCATCTCATAGGGAGTAAAATGGTCATGGTAAACTATCTTCATTCTACATTCTCCTTTTCTCATAGTCAAGAAACTCATATTGAAAAGAATGGTTAACCCAAAACATTATTTATACATAGACCAAAGAAAAAACCCAATGGAATGGAAGTTGTCTAAAGCCAAGATCTCTTCTTAGAAAAATATATTCAATCCCCTATGGAAATGGTAATGCTCAATTAATGAATGAAATTAATCCCTTCTTCTAACCATGCTTATAATGGTCTTTCAAAAAGTATTATGAAATAGATAGAATTTAATAACTAAAATAAAATGCAATAAAAAATTATAATAAAAAAGAATAAATAATATAGTCACTCCTTGTTCATTATTCTTTCCACACCACAAAGAAATCAAACCCTCATGGTTTCTATGAGAGGGTTCAGAAAAAATAAAATCCTATAGAGAAATGGAAACAATAGGGATCTAAGGTGGTGTGCCTTGGAAAGTATTCATTTATCATGAAGCCTCCTGTCTAGATCTACCATCCCTTAAAAAGGTGTTCGAGGAATGTTTTTATTATCGACCCCATTAAAACCCCCTATTAATTCATAACAGTTTTATAATTTCATATAGATTTATTACATTTAATGTAACACGATTTTTAATCCATGTTAGAAAAAACAATTACGCTACTTTACCTATCATGAACAATAACAATGTGTATTTGTGTACACCACATGTTACTAATTCATAATGTGTAATGAATTCCTTATATTTCCTTGCATCAATTTTTTATCTGGATAAAATCAATATGTTTAAATGAAATACATGATGTGTAAATTTCCTTCCCTAGTTCCACATGTCCTCTTCAACCACAATGTTTTGATTTCATAATGCCACAATTTTTCATGATGTAAAGTGTTTTTTCACTCTAAAATATCACATTTTCTAATTTCTATTCCAAAAATCCATGGTATCCAACCATAAAAATTTCAACAAGTCAACGCATACAACATTTGAAAATGATTAATCATTTAAATATAGAAATTATTTTATTCAAACACTCAAAAATTTAGGCAAGAAATACACATAAAAATCATGAATCATTTTCCCATGTAAACATTTTCATTATATTTTTTTATGAATTTTATATTCAATTTTTAAATTATTTAAATTTTTTTATCAATTCAAATTTCCTAAAAATTATTAAATGCAATTTTTTCATAGATTTTTTTATGAATTAATTTTTATTTTTTACAATATTATAAAATGAATGTTTTTATCATTTAGAACATGATAATATTTTGTTTATCTGATTTTTCTTATTCATTATCAATATTCTGTAACATGTTTCCATTATTTTTTAATTGAAATCTTTTTTTATTATTCTCATAATTGTAGTTTTTAGAAGTTACTAAAATAAAATTATTTCATTGCTTGTTTTTCAAATTATATTTATAATGCATATGAAAAGATTTTAATTTTTGTAAACATCATATAGTGATTGATATTATTAACTTAGGATATGACCATAAGATATAATTGAATAAATTTATATGGATTTGTAATATTTTTATGATTTTAAATATATTTTAGAATTCCATTTTCATTATCACATGTAAATTAACATTGTAAGGAATAATGAATGATCATTTGTTCTTATGGAATATATATAAATGAATGATCATTATGTGAAAGTTTAGTATGTTATATCCCTATAATTTATTATGTAATTTTTTATATTTCATGATCTCAAAAGGGTTAATAAGAGGTTTTCCCAAGCCAAGAGTCACAATGGTGGTTTTCCAATCCACACCGTACATAGTAGTTTGTCTCAATCATAAAATGGTACAAAAGTTATTATACAAGTCTCTAGTGTGTAACTAGTCAGTTATACAATGTTTAATAGTAATCCTATAATGTTATCTTAATCCCATGGTGTGATTAATTTTCGGGTGAGTAGTCTTAACATATGATGTTTGTATTTATGGAAATAATATGTGAAAAAAATCCACTATGTGAATCATTCCACTATCATATTTTTACAAGTGGTCCTTGAAAAAGTAAGTTTATTTTTATTGTAATCTTTATGAAACAGATTGTTCCAAAAACATATGTATGATACCTATTATATGATCTCAAGGAACATGATTAGTTTTTATTATTCCACACTCTTATGAATCATGTATACTATTATTATAATGAATTATTTTTTCCTAATGTATTTTTATGGATGACTATTTTTATTATTATTTAATGATTATGATAATGTTACCATACTATTATGCATATATTATACTCAAATATGATTCTCTATTGAAATTTTCCATTTTATCACATATTAATAATTGGATATCACTCTTTCTTATTTTCATTTCTGCCATTTATGAATAAATATTTATGTAGTTAATATCTAACAACGGTATGATGTGGGGGGAATTTTTTTGATATTATTTAAAACATTCATGAAATAAGTTGTTTTTGTGTATTATTCAATGATAAAAAAATTATATAGTTTATGTGAATTTATTATTGTTTGGTGTATTTATCAGTTAGGTAAAGTTATGGAATATTAATTTAATTGAATCCATAGTCACCTTAGTTGGTATCCGTGTAGGTTTTAGTCAATTAGGTGATTATGTAATGAAGATCGACTGGATACAACCTGTTAAAGGTAATGATAAACAGGGGTAATAAAGTATAAACCCTAGATGTCATGAATTCATAATAAGGTTTCAATATATTGGATATCACATGATTTATTTTCCTTAAAATTTGAATTCTCACAATTATTATTAATTCATGATTGTTAAACCATCCATTCTTTTTAGTAGGGGTGGATGATAAAATGATAACCATAAAGATATGTAAATTGTACAAAATATTCAAAATATAATATTTGAGGCTATCTGATTTTATTCTTTTAAATGTTGAAAATTATTTAAGAATGTTAAATAAAAACCTCAACCATCATATTTTGAATTATCAGTGAAAACATCTAATTGTACAACGATCACATCTCAATTCTATTTCTTCTCTCGTACTGTAGTTTCTACGAATATTCAACCAAAAAATACTAGTATTCTCTAACTAGTGGATTTTGATATTATTTTTTCATGTTGTGTCTCTCTATGTATAGATATCATATCATTTATTAGGGATAGTATGTAACGTAGGACATTTCAAATCAACATGTTATTTTCTATTGATATGATGATGAACATGAACTTCCAATGATAAATACTTCTATTATAGGGGTTTACTACTAATTACTGTGAGCTATTAATATGAAATTCTTTGGAAGAAACTCAACACTGAATATATTATTATTATTTAGGAATATTTTAATATATTTCCTAAATAAAATTCATGTATTATTTAAATTTATGATGTTTAGTTTTCCATATAAGTACTAACTTGGGTTAACCCTATTTATAATACTTATTATAGAATGGAACACTTCTGTTACAAAATTGAAGTAGTTTCTTTGGGAGAGTCTTGAAAGGGATTTAAATTCCATGCTAAATGTAGATAGTTTTCATCTATTATTTTTGTTAAAAAAATGATGTATTAATGTGTCTTTTAATTTATTTTTCATATCCCAGCAACATCACTATAAAGAATAAGTATAATACAACTCTTAGTGATGAATTCTCTTATCAAATACATAAATCTCAATAATAATATATGATTTATCATCAATTTATACTTCCTTACTTTAGGTTCAAATGTGATTATATATGAGAGAAAATAATATGTACTAGATATATACACTATAAATTTACAGTGATTCTATTTGAACATGCCAATTCACCCACTATCTTTATTTATCCAATTTATAGATTCTCTGGATATTTCACTAATCAGGTATTAATAGAATTCATAAATGATGTTATTATCAATTTCTATTTTAAAGAATAGAAATAATTTAAAATTAAGGTTATGTTAATTTCCATTCAAATGGTTTATTTTTTTCCCAAATTTAGAAACTGTGAATTATGGATATATAAATTATCATTGTTCTATTATGAAATTAATAACATGGGTATATCATTGTATCCTTTCAAGATAAAAGTTCTTAAAAAATTTTCTTGAAAATCCATGGGGAATAAGATAAAAATTTTCATGTATTTGATGTAAATTATTGATTCATTTTGTTAAATTTATCATAGACATCATATTCAGTGACAAATTTAATATGGAATGGAGTTTTATTCCATTATAATGACGAATGTCAAATAAATTTTTGGGGACTGAAGAGTGTGTTGTTTTTTGTGACTATGATTACACTAGACTATATTTAAGTAGGGTTAGTGATATACAATTATGTTTGAAATGTTAGATATAGATATTTTTTCGTTCATAATTTCATTGTAGTGGGGTATGTCTCACAATAACAGAAGGTTCATGAGAAATCTCCCCAACCCATGATTTAGAGTTTATATTTGTAATTTATGGTGTGATGAAATGGTGGAATTATCATTATGGAGAAATATGCTATATATTTATATATATGGATCATAAAATCAAGATTTATATATTCATGAATAAAGAGTTGAATATGTGGAAGAGGATATAGTTGGATATGATTTAGTATTATAAATATTAAATAATGTAAAACCCTATGAAGGAGAAAAAAAGGTAGTTGAACTGTTTTTTATGAAATATTATTTCTAAACTATTTTTAGGAATGTAATATATCCAATACTTATGGATTTATATAAGTTAAATCATTAATTCGTAATGGAATAGTATTAATCATATATTCCTAAGATATATTTTCAACTATCCATTTTTGGGATGATTAATGATGCGTGGAATGATGATTTGTAGTAAAAAAAAGTTAAGGAATGTTATTAATTTCAATTATGATTGTGTTAGAATGATTTAGTTAATGAACTGGGTATTTTTCAAATCAATACCTGAATTGATGAATGTGTTATTTAATTAATCACATGTTTGGATGTAAATAATTTTCTCTTGATTAGATGTTCCCAGAATACGATGATAATGAATCATACATATAGGTAATCCTTTGGTCAGTGGTGGGATGATAGAAATTATGTAAATTAATAAAAAATATAGATTCTGTATTAATAGTTTTATTATTATAATATCTCATATAAAAATGGTTATATTGTCTAGAGGTGGGAATTTTGAACATTCAATAATATTTATGGGTCACTATGTTGGTAACCATACTAAGGAGGTCATGTCCATTAACCTAGGTTTTACAAAAATAAATATTAACTTATCTGACTAGTTGTTAATTGTATTTAATTGTGTTTTACATTTACTAAAATATGAGATATATTAAGTGAAAGGGGGATTAACACTACCTGTTTATTAGAGAGTTGATAATTTTGTGGGGGATACTTGGGTTGTAATTTACTTAAAATAAAATCAATATGTAGTTTGGTTTAACCAATGTATGTAAGAAAAAATTATGAAGAATGTTAAATTATCATGTGATTCCTTTACATTGTTTCAAACCTTAGTTGAATGTATTACTATATCCTATATTTATGTTCCATTAATTGTTTCAATTATGGTGTGTGAGATATGTCCAATTTTTGTGGGGGGGGGGTAGGGTGTGGTGACCTCCATCTTTTGACACCCATATTTTATAGGGAAGGAAAATTATATTGGATCTACTAAACAATCTTTTGATATTTTATCACTACTAAAAGAGATTAGGATTTCATTGTTATATTCATGGTATTAATCGACAATAAGTAGTACAAATGGGTTACCCAAGCACACCAGTAGTATATATGGAATGAACCAAATTTAGGGATGATAAGTATCAATAAAATTGTTGAATCAAATTTTTAGTTATGGAAAATATATGTTGAATATTATGTGTCTCCGAATGAAATTTGACGTTCTATTATAAAAACTAATGAATGTGATAATGAGTAAGGATTAAGGGGAACATATTTAATATAATGTGTTAGAACTGGTTTTAATATCATGTTCATCTAATTTTTTAAATTACATTCTGGTCAAGAAGGCGACATCAACCGTTTTGAATGCATTATTTTAAAGGTGTCATGTACAAAATATTTATGTTTTTTCTTATTTTATCATATTTTTTGGATATATAGTATAAAGTGATTATTGATGCCAGTTCCACTAGTTTGAAATTCAATTTAGTGTTTTATGAAATCAACAATCTAACACTCAATGAAGGAATTCAATGAATAAATGTCCATGGAACCTATAATAGTTAATTTAATATTAATGGAAGTGTTTGATCACTACATTAAAATCATGTCTATTTGAAGGAAGTCATTATTAGATAAGTACAAATAAATGCAATGGGTTATGAGTTGAGTCGTCTCAAATGGTGTAATTCTAACCATCTAGAAATGTGAAAAGAAAAAACATATAAATAATACTAAAAGATTCCTAATGATAACATATAAAATTATATGAACATTGAAATACCATATTCTATAAATGGGTCTAAATCAAATAATTACTTTTTTATAAGTGGTAACATAGTGATAAAATATTTGGTGATTGGATATGAAGTATCTTTATACAACAGTGAAAATCAATTATGAATATCAAACAATGTTTCAGGTATGTTTAGAGAAGTGAATCTGGTTAATAGTAAAGCAATGTAAGTTTCATAAAATAGATATTCCAATATCAGATTAAAGGATTGATGATTATTGAAGCTATATGAATATTTTCATATCTATAGCCTCTAGAGGAAAATTATTTCCATTGGAAAACTATGTAATATTTACTATAGAAGTAACATTGAAAATGTGATTTAAAGGATAAAACAAGAGCCATAGAGATTTAAAAGGTGGTAGTAAATGGAAACATTTACATTTAGGTAAATTATTATAAGAGTATATTAATTTAATGATCAAATTATGATATTATGAAAGTATGTAAATGAATTATCAGTCAAATCAGTGAGAAACCATATATTTTATGATGTCCAAGGTCATACATGTTCATAATTACATGGAAATAAATTTTTTTATAATTTTTGTAATAGAAAATTATAATGGATTTTATTTTTACATGTATGGATGGAATATGTGGGGATAAATGATGGTTATTGTACAATCGGATGTGTGGGGAGCGACCTCAATTCAATACTGTGGTGGTTGTCTTCACATTCATGTATTCATTAATTATGATAAATGTAAACTATGGGTACACCTACTAATTCATAAATATTATATATTTCAAGTGTATATTAAGTAAAATGCATTTTTATAAATATAATGCATCAAAATTTTGAAACTTTTTATAATAAATAATGGTGGAATGTACATTTGATGAGACTTCTAAAGTTTCAATAACAAGGGATGCATAAAGTACTAGAATATGGTATTATTGTCTTTATTGTATAATAGAGTATCTAAAATAATGATTCAATCTTTTATGGAGAAATATATAGTGATGAGGTTATACATGGGAAGTGAAAATGTGATTTGGGAAGAGGCACCAATCAGAGTATCTTTCCCAACCAATAGGGGTCCATCGTCGATAATTGTGAAGGAACACCTAGAGGATTTATGATCTAAAAAATGAATATAATATTTAAATATTTTATTTCTACTATATTTATCGTATGTATATATAAATACTATGTATACTAAAAAATATGAATCAAAATTAAAAATATTTTTCTCTAAAAAAATGGATATCATTTGTGTGATGGTTAAAGGAATTAGGACATCAAAAACAATGATGTTTTCATTCCTAAGAATTTACCATATAATTAAAAGAACTTATGTATAATAAATTTGAACAATAAAAAATATTTATTTCAAAGATGATCAAAGTATCAGTGTTTCAAAAAAACTTGAGAACACAAATGGTGGTTCTCATATAATTAGAAGAAAGAAAATAAGATCATATGATGTTCTAGAAATTCTAAGAGTATTTTATGCTCCAGTGGGAGAAAAATTATTCTATTGTATATATTTACATTACCAATATTTTTAGGTTCTAAAATAAATATTATATCTATTTTGTTCATGTCAACTGATTTAGTAGATGAGTTAAATCAAAATCATAAGATATGATCATGGGTTTATACATAATTTGAACTCCCAACTCCTAATGGATGTATAAAAAAAGGTTGATTCAACATTTCCTAGTGATTATGTGCAATGAGATTCATCCATTAATGAGAAAAATTCTTCAATAATTTTCAATATCTCTTTGATGAAGGGAAATCTAATAATAATGAAAATGAAATGTTAGAATAAATTGGTTTACATGGTCAAGGGTGAGGATGATTGAAGTGAATGATAAAAAGCGTGAATGGTGGTGATTTGATTTCAACAAAATGAATGAGTCTATTTCTAAAATATATTATATCTAGTTGTTAAAAATTACACCATATGAACAGTGATACATATAGTTTCATTTGATGACCTTTATATAGATAAGATAGATTCCTCAGAGTAATTTCATCATGGTGATTTGGAGGAGGTGATTTAACTATGATGGATAAATTGTGTATCGGATATTGAGAATTATGACATGATAAGAAAATTGACCATAAGACTCGATGGAATGAATTTATCACCAATATAGTGAAAATAATTTACCTATTTATTTTAGAGGATGGGTTCATAATCTTCAATGGAGGTCACTACTATTATCAGATGAAATGTGAATATGGGACATTCATCATTTTACTTTTTTATGTGTATAATATTTTAATTTATGGACCATATACTTCATAAAATCTTAGAGTTGATTTATGATTTATCTAAATGACTCTAGATTAAGGAATGTGGACCATAAATTATTATTATGCTGATGAATATTAAGATGGATAGCAAAACTGAAACATCGGTTTTATCTCAGAAATAATATTTCTTGAGTATCATGAGAATGTTGAGGATGAGTGGATGTAATTTACTATCAACCCATCATGTGGATCACTTCATGATTTCTATTTTTGAGGTTCCAAAAAATTGATGTACAGTCTATAGGACCCCGGGACACCCTGATATGGGAGGGGTGAATCAGGGTGACAACATTTTATTTTAATGTGATGGATCTTGTTCCCACATTGGTAATAACTTGTTAAACCATTAAAATGGATATGATCAGAAAGAAAATGTTAACATGCATAGAGTTGAAACAACAATTTTTACTTGGTTCACCACTAAGGACTACAACCAAGGAGCATATGCCAAGAGGTTTTCGGTCGTACCTAATTCAACTAAACATAACTAGATGTGGATTACATAGGTTCGGGCCCAGTCACTCTATTCTAGGATCACTGCCTTTACAAAAGTTTAGGGTTAGCTCACTGCGTCCCTCGGGTCACTCCATTGACTCCCCCTAGCTCACTACCTTTGGTGGTGTACCACTCAGTTTATAGACGTGAAGATCTCTTCATCATCACTAATGAATACATCCTCCGTTGTATGTAGATGCTCTGTTGAAGTCAAAATTCCACCCGTAGAAGAAATCTCACTTTGCAACAAAGGTATCGGGAAAAATTCCAGCTTTCACGCAACCCCAAAAAGACTGGTGTGCTTCTGCAACCCCTGGAACGCTTCTCCAAGCCAGCACAAAAGTTTCAAAACGACGCGCAAGTATCAGCGCACAAGTTATAACTGGCATGTAAGTCCACCTCAACCACTTTCAGGACACAATCTTCTGCAACTCCAAATTTTCGCGACTCACACCCTATTACTCCCAAACCAATATTGGCACGCAACCACCAACTATCGCACTTCTTCAAAAATGGCATGCAAGTCCACCTCAACCACTTGTACGACACCTCCTTCTTCAACTCTAAACTCAAGCGACTCACTTCCTTTCTCACCCAAACCACCCTGGACGTGCAATAAACAACTATCGCGCAACTTCAACTTGCACGACCCACCAACACTTGGGCGACCAAAACACCTACGTGACGGGAGATCTGATTTTCTCTAAGTCTGAACTTCATACTGAATGAGGAGGGGTCAACCTCTATTTATAGGCATTTTAATACCTTGTGCGATGGTGCGCAAGTCTTCCATCAGTATGCAAGTTTCGGTATGCAAGTCTCTTCTGCGCATGTCACTTGTGCATCCATCCCTAAAACATGCGCAACCCTTCTTCCATTGCCACATTTTGATGTCCTGATCTTGAAAAACATATGGCGTGAATGTCTCTTCTTCTTAAAGACAACAGCGAGAACATATCTTTGGAAAAACCACATTTCTCCGTTTGTCTATTTTCAGGCCAAAATTTTTGGCAAACGCTAAAAAATGGTGCCACCTTCAATACTATTATCTACTTGTTCTGTATGATCACTTTGCTAGCACACATTCTGAACATCCACTAAGGATTGATAAAAAACACAAAACATACTCCAATTCATGCACAGAACGACCATGGTTCCAACAATATCCCCCTTTGGCTTTGTTGGAAATCTGTAATTAAAGTCAATAAATCACCAACCATAGTCAAACCACAAATGCAACAATCAACTCAGCCAACACTCTAAGTCTACGTGAGCAATGATCGGTGTAGAAAACAAGTGAGGAAGCTTGAATTGGGTTCCCATGTTTTGGAATTCTCAATGATGCCCAAGAAATTCTCTTACAGTTTCATAGAAGCATTACATGTCCAATGTATTCCTTCCCATCCTATCATCAAATTTTTTTTCGCACCGTGTCACAAAATCATTACATGCCTGAATTTATTCCTTTCTCCCCAATGAAAATAAATCCAAAGAACGGTATTTTTTTGTTGTTCAGCTCAAACCACACTACCCCTGAATATTATCTCCCCCATAAACCTTCATCGCATCCATAAAAAGATTAAACAGAATTAACAAAACTCGGAAGAGGGGTTTTGCGTATCCTCCTTAAGCCTTGGGAGGTGGCTAAACACCGAGGTTCAACTGATGCTTCTCAAACACCACCATTGACAGTGGCTTGGTCAGGATATCAGCCAATTGCTCATCAGTTCCCACATGATCCATTCAATCATGCCTTGCTCAACTTTTTCTTTGATAAAGTGATACCTGATTTCAATATGTTTTGTACGAGAATTATGAATATGATTCTTTTTAAGATCAATTGCACTCTTGTTATCACAGTACATTACCATTGGTTGCATCACCTCATCACCAATATTTGTTTGTTGTTTTTTCATCCATAACAGTTGAGTGCATTCCTTTGGGGCAGAGATATACTGAGCTTCATAAGTACTAAGAGAAGTACATTATTGTTTCTTACTCAACCAGACAACACATTTATTCCCTATATAGAATGCTTCACCACTGGTGGATTTTCTTCCCACTACATCGCTAGCCCAGTCAGCATCAGAAAATGTTGATAATTCACAGTCTCTTCATGCACCAAAGTATAAGCCACAATTTTGATTACCTTGAATATACCTTATGATTCTTTTTACTGCTGTTATATGTTCCTCCTTTGGATTACTCTTAAAGTGGGCCACTAGATAGGTTGCAAAGACAATATCTGTTTGTGCCGCTGTTAGGTACAGCAGGCTCCCAATTATCCTTCTGTACATAGTGGGGTCTACATATGCCTCATCCTCATGCTTTCCAAGTTTGGTTCCAACTGAAATATGAGTTGATATTGGTTTGGAGTCTTGAATATTAAACTTCTTCAGCAGCTTTCTTGCATACTTTTCTTGAGAAATAAATGTGTAATCCTACCTTTGAATTAACTGCAGCCCTAAGAAATATGTAAGCTCCCCAATCATACACATTTCAAATTATGATTTCATGTGATTAGAAAATTCATCAACTGATTTCTGCCTGCTGCCACCATATATAGTTTCATCAATGTAGAATAGAACGATGAACTGATATTTTAGAGAATTCTTCACATATAGATTGTGGTCTACTCCTCCTCTTTTGAACTCCATCTTCCTGAGATACGAGTCCAATTGGGAATACCAAGCTTGTGGTGTCTGCTTCAAACCATATAAATCTTTCTTCAGTTTTAAGACCTTTGTTTCATCAGTACCATGAAAAAAACCCACTAGTTGTTCAATGTAGACATCTTCTTCGATTACACCTTTCAAGAACGTTGTCTTGAAATCCATGTGAGAAAATTTATATCATTTTTGGAGAGCCATGGCAAGAAAAAACATGATTGACTCCAATCTAGCCACTGGAGGAAAGGTTTCTTCAACATCAATACCTTCAATCTAGGAATATCCTTTACATACTAGTTTTGCCTTATTTCTAACAACACATCCATGCTCATAAAACTTGTTCTTGAAGATCAATTTTGTACCAATCACATTGTGACCTTCGGGTCTCGGGACAAGATCCCATGTCTGATTCTTGTCAATCTGATCTAACTCTTCATTGATGGTTTTCAACCAGGATTCATCCTTTGCAGCTTCTTTAAATGAGGATGGCTCCACAATTGATAGAAATGTAGATTGCATGTTATTTGTCATCCTCATATTTCGTGTGTGAGCAATCATGTCCCCAATTATGATAGATGGATCAATCTTAGCTCTACTATTTTTCATGTGTGGTTCAATTGCATTTTCTCCAACCACAGTTTCTTCTTCAGATTAATCTTCTGAGTCAACATCATGATGTGATTGCTGAGTGTTTTATACAGCTTCCTCTATTTCTGTATTTATATTTTATCCACATTCACTTTTTTCCTCACTTTCTATCACATCAGCATATGAAGTCCTTGAAGAATTTTGGGTTTTCTCTCCAATTATCTTAACATCACTTCTTTCCACAATCCTTCCTAATCGCTTGTTGAAACACTTGTAGGCTTTTCTATTCATTAAGTATCCTAGAAAATTTCCTTCATATGCACTGTCATCATACTTCCCTTGTTTTTTATCATTGTTTCTGATGAAGAATTTACTTCCAAAAACATGAAAGTGTTTCAAAGAGGGATTCCTTCGATGCCACAATTCAAATGGTGTCTTCATCTCACCCATAAAATATCCTATTTTATTTTGAATATACACTGCAGCTTGAACAACCTCTTTCCAGCAATGTCATTGAATACAACTCTCAATCATAATAGTTTGTGCCATGTTTTTCACTTGTCGATTCCTACGTTCAACAAATCCATTTTTTTGTGAAGTTCTCACAGTAGATACCTCATGTTGTATCCCATGATTCTCTATGTAATTTTCAAATTCAATGGATGTTTATTCCCCTCTATTGTCAGATCGAAACACATTGATTTTTCATCCAGTATCATTCTCGGCGATTTGCCAATATGTTTTCATGTAGTCAAGAACTGTCATTTCCTGTGAATGACCATAACACATTCCATTATACTATAATAATCTATGAAAATGACAAAGTACCTTTCTCCATGAGTTCCATCAACATTTATTGGCCAAAATACATCTGTATGAATTCGATCAACAAGATGTGATGTCCTTTTCTTTTTTAGACGATATGAACTGTGGAACACCTTTCCACGAATTCAAGCATCACAAGAATTTTCACGCTCATACTTCAGGTTGGTAATGTCCATGAAAATCATCAATTTTGATATTTTCTCCATGTCTTGTTGATTGATGTGTCCCAGTCTCTGATGCCACAAATTGTTTTCTTCTTCAACAGTCATCTAACAAACATTTTCTTTACTATCAACCTAATACAAGTTTCCTTCTATTCTACATCCCTTCATAAGTGAATTGTATGTCTCTCCCATGATAGTGCAACCTTTCTAATTAAAAGTAATTATATGTCCTGAGTCACAGAGTTGTCTCATGCTGATTAGATTATGATGTAGGCCATCTACATAAAGGACTTCAGTCTTCTTTAGCTCTCTATTAGCCAATTCATTACATCCACTACCTTTGATTTTCGGAGCTCCATCATTACCAAAACGTACTATTCCATCAACCTTCTTTAAAATTTTCTTCAAAAGGTCATCATTTTCTGTCATATGTGAAGATCATCCACTATCAAGAATATAGGTGTTGCTGCTCTTTATAGCTTTGAAGGATACTTCTACAAGATTAGATTTCTCGATCTTCCTTTTTTCTTTCCATGAGGTATTGTATTGAGTATAAGATATTGACGACATTCTAATTATTTATCCCACAAAATTAGATTCTTCATACCCATAATCCTTTTCCGGAGGAGAAAACCTGTTTGTGTGATCAGTACCATTAGAAGGATGAATATTGGCCAATTTCTGAGAGTTGTATGAATCTCTTCTATCAAATCTCTGCCTGTAATTCATAGCATTCTAGCCAATGTTAGAACAAGGAAAACAGTATCTATATAAATTATTTCATCTATAATATGTTTGATATGAAGTCAGTCTCCTTTTTTGATGTCCCAGATCTTCCCCATTCAAGTATATCATTGCCTCTTCACAATATGATAGGGTATGACCTAAATAGCCACAGAACTGACACTTCATGAGAGGAAATTTCTTCTCACTTGAATTTCTCCTCATACCTTCTTCCTTGGGAGAATAGTTACACTGCCTGTCATTTTTGAATGTTTGAAAATAATTTGCAGTTATCATTTTAGTTTGTATTTAGGGTATCTTTTTCAGCACTTGGGAACGTTTCAACATGTCCAACTTTCATCTTGTCTTAATTTTGTCTCTCTTCACTTCCAGCAGTTGATGTCTTGGCTTCACATCCAATTCATCTCTTTCCTATACAAGCGGGTCCTTTATCACTCAAGATTCTTCCAACCCAATATGAACCACACTTGGCTCTTTTCAGTAATTCTGCATCTGAGAATCATTCAAAATAAATTTTCTTCATACCATCATTTGAGGTTGATTGACATTAAATTTTTCTCTTAAGAGTAATAACGGTTCATCAATTCCATCAACAGTCTTGGACTTTTCTTCTAGTCTAGATGAATGGTAATTTATGACCTTTTCTTGTTCTTTAATTCTAAGCTTTAGTTCCACAATGTCATTTGTGCTTTCAAGGATTGAAGACTAAACATTCACTAGTTATTCTAGTCGTTCAATTTCTACATCAAGCTCATCGACATATTCTGATGATTTTTCCACCATTTTCTTCCACTTATTTCATCTCTTGCATTTATTCCCAATCTTTGGAAGGGAATCCTTAATTTTAATCTTTGGATCACCATTAATAGTAATCTGATTATCTCTTCCTTTGTTGATCGAGGGTTCTGACTTTTCAATGGTAGCCATCATGGAAGCATGGTTTCCTGTTTTAAATAATGGTTCTTCTTCTTCACAAAATTCAATATCATCATCTTCATCTTCACAAAAAAAAAACTCTTCCTCTATATTTTATTTCCAGATTTGAAATCTCCCTTTTTGAAAAACATTTTTTGAGGCTTCTCGATGTCTTCTACTTCTCATTCATCATCATCAAAATTTATTTGGCACTGAGGGGAAATGTGCCCGACTCTTCCACAAAGAAATCATGCCAAAGGTATCTTACCTTTAAATTTACCATTTCCCTTATTCATATTCATGGCGATAAGAGAAAGAATTTACTTTTCCTCTTCATCGTCACCACCACTATCTTCTGAAATTTTCAGTTTGTCTATGGATTTGAATGCCATTTCCTTGATTAGAAGATTCATGGAATCATTGGGTTTGACTCTCATCTCATATTCCACTAGACTACTTAAAAGATCATCCAAATATAGTTTACATAGATCTCTTTCTTCAAGGGTGACACCTTTGCATTGTACATAGAATGATGTCTTCTCATTATTTTCATTACGATATCAATGTCTTTGATTTCTTCTCGAACACCTCTAATTAATCCCACAACTTCGGTAATTCGATTGAAGAATGAATTTTCATTCTCATTAGGATGCATCTTTAGATCGTCAAAACTGTTGTGTAAGACGTGAAGATTCACCTCCTTCACTTTGTTTTATCATTCATAAATTTTTTCTAGTTAATCCCACAGAGACTTTGCTGAGGTGAAACTCATCACTTTTAGATAGATCTGATCTGAGAGAGCTAGAGTGATAACATTCCGAGCATTAGCATCTGCGTCAAGAACTTTTTTGTGTGTATCAGTTATAGAAAGCACTATGGGATCATTATCTTATATTCCTTGCACAGTAGAAAAGAGGACTTCCATTCCAAGGAATCTGAAATGAGATTTAATTCTATTCTTCAAAATCTTAAAAAATACTTCCATCAAAGAGAGGTATTCCCCTAGAATTGATTGTATTCTCCATGATGACAAAGGACAGATCTAACAAAAGTAACCTTCCTCTGATTTCTCTTGTAGGACCCCGAGACACCCTTATATGGGCAGGGTGAATCAGGGTGACAAATTTTTCTTTTAATGTGATGGATCTTGTTCCCACATTGGTAGGAACTTGTAAAACCTTTAAGCTGGATATGATCAGAAAGAAAACATTAACATGCAGAGAGATGGCACAACACTTTTTACTTAGTTCGCCACTAAGGGCTACGTCCAAGGAGCATAAGCTAACAGGTTGTCAATCGTACCTAATTCCACTAAACTAAACTAGTTTTGGATTAAAAAGGTTTGGTCATAGTCACTATGTCCCAGGCTCATTGACTTTTCAAAAGTTCAATGATAGTTCACTGTGTCTGTCGGGTGACTCTCGTTGACTCCTCCTAGCTCACTGCCTTTGGTGAAGTACCACTCAGTTTATAGCTGTGAAGGTGTGTTCATAATCACTATGAATACATCTTATGTTGTATGTAGATGCTCTATTGAATTCCAAATTCCACCCATAGATGAATCACACTTTGCACAAAAGGTATCGGGAAAAATCCCAACTTTCACGCAGCTCCAAAAAGATTGGCATGTTTCAACCACACCTGGCGCATTTATCCAAGTTGGCGCACAAGTTCCAAGATGGAACACAAGTATCAACGCACAATTTATAACTTTCGCACAAGTCCACCTCAACCAATTGTGCGGCACAATCTTCTGAAACTCCAAACGTGCGCGACTAACACCCTTTTACTCCCAAACGAATATTGGCACGCATCAACTACTGACGCACTTCTTCAAAACTAGCACGCAATTCCACCTCAACAACTTGCGAGACACATCCTTCATCAACTCTAAACTCAGGCGACTCACTTCTTTTCTCACCCAAACTGCCTTGGACACCCAAAAAACGACTATCACACAACTTCAACTTGCGCGACCCACCACCACTTGCGCGACCACAACACCTGCGTGAAGGGAGCTCTGGTTTTCTCTATGTCTGAACATTGTACCGAATGAGGAAGGGTAGACCTCTATTTATAGGAATTTTAATACCCTGTGCGACAGTAGGCAAGTCTTCCCTCGGCACACAAGTTTTGGCACACATGTCTTTGCCGCACATTTCACTTTCACGACTGATTGTTAAACATGTGCGACCCTTCTTCCTTTTACACATATTGATGTATTGATCTTGAAAAAAATATGGCACCCATGTTTATTATCTTTCAAGACAACGACGAGAAAGTCTCTTTTCCAAAACAACTTTTCTCCATTTGTTGATTTTCAGTCCCAAAAATTTGGAAAACACTGGAAAAAGGTGCCACCTTCAATACTATTATCTACTTGTTCTGTATGATCACATTTCTAGAACACATTCTGAACATCCAATGAATATTGGAAACAAACACAAACCATACTCCAATTAATTCATAGAAAAACCATGGTTCCAACAAAGTCTAATTACATAGATAATCTATCATACGAATCATATATTTAATGTTCAATGTATGCAATGGTTTGTACTTGTCCATACTTGTCCAGTTTAGTAGGTGTTCTGAGTAAATGAAATAAAAATCAATGAAAATATCAATAAAAGGATATGAAGTAGATCCCTTGGTATTTCAAAGGATTGGAATACTAGGATCATTTATTTTGAGATGAAGAACCGTTTACAAGTAATATGGACCCATACATCACTGACGATTTTGACACTTGATAGAGTATAATAAGTTTTATGTTTATATGAGAAGAACATATAGTATGTTGGATGCCACGACATCAAAATATCATTACCTTTAGTACAAATGAATCAATATATGTTGTTTAAAATTATGTTAAGAATTAAATTCCATGTTTTGAGAGGTTTATATAGGTGTATGGATGGAATCTGAAAGGGATAATTTTCATGTTTGATATATAAATTGAAATTCACTCAGTACGAAATATAGTGGTCTATTCTCGAATAAAACATATCAATATGAAGTATCATCTCATTAGGGCCATACATGTGGAAAAGAATCTTGGGAAATAAAAATAGCAATAATCTAACATCAAATGGAAATATTCACTAAAGAGGTGGTTTAATAATTTTTATGTTGCATCGAGACACAGTGGGGTCAAGGTGATGGAATGAAAGAAAGGGAGTGTTATTGGATTATATGTGGAGGATATTTTCAAAATAATTCCATAGAACAAGTATTAAAGTGGGATATTTTTTGTATGTGAATCCATGTTTGTGAAAAATAATTTCTAATAATCTGATGTTATTGATTTCCCAGATAATTAGAATTACATTCATCATTATTTTAGTAAGTTTCATGAAGTTACTCTAAATGTTATGGTAATGGCATAATGTTTAATTCTAATTGTAGTAGTTCAGTCAAATTTTTTCAGCTACTGATAGTTATATTGTGGTGGATGGAGAGGTTCAAAATTTTAAAAAATATTATGGGTCACTTGTTTGGTAACCTCCCTCAGGTCACCATCTCCATGACCCAGTTAATCTAAAGAACATATTTATCTTGTTTGACCGTTTATGATTATTATTTAAATAAGTAGGACCTTCTATGTAGAGGGAGATAAACTATGTTACTATGTTCATTATTATTGTTAATTTATTGGATACCTATGATGTTTGTGAGGATTACCTATTCTGTTTCTTTTTTTTATTTCCTTCCTATTAAAGGTAAGTAATAGTGTGGTCTTCCCATAGATATAGGAAAAAATTATAATGCATGATAAATTCACTTATAATTCATGTAAAAAATTCTGAAAATAAGTTTTATTTATTACTATTTATAATATTTATATTGAATTTGATGATTTTTTAAAGCTTTTTGAGTTTTGGGTTGACTTATTATGGTGGGTAGGGTGTAGTGACTTTCTAATTATGATACACATATTCAAGGGTAGAGTGAACTGGTAGTGGATCTCTCAATTATACTATTAATAGTATATGAGTAGTATATGAGAACATGATTTCATTACATAGTTCAATAGTTTCATCCCTACCACCATAATTCTAATCCATCTATATCCTTACAAGGAGTACAAAATTTTATTGGGAAAACAATGGGAATTTACAATAGTACAACATTAAGACGGATATTTTGGGGAATGTATCTTGATGTCCAGTATGTCTATGTTCTATGGTTAAATTTAATAATTCATGGGGTTGATAAAACTTGTACACATATTGTTTGCACCTAATTTTGGATAATTCCAGGAATATACATCTTTGATCCAACCAAATTCATATATTGAATTACTGAACAATCTTGAGATTCCCAAGGGAATGTTGTGCAAGTTTTTAGCATGTGCGCAAGATTGAAAATTTCACGAAGGTCTTGCATGGAAAATGTGACATCAAATGGATTCTTATACGTCAGCCTTCTAAAACATATCCAATCCAGCAGCGTGAAAAAATTGTTCTAGCGTGAATGTTTGGAAATTTCATGGAAGATCATCCAGGCCCAATGCAATTTCAACATTCCTCTTGCATTCAACCCAAATTGTATGCCACTACCAATGTTTTAGGCTATAAATAAAAACATACCCTCAAACATCACGGGACGGTTATAGAAGAATAACTGTTGCTATGATGCAAGAAAGAAGACCCATTCATGACTGTCTGAAAGACATGGCCTCAAGGTACTAGATCATGCTCGACAGGTCTCCCAGGGGTCCACATTCAGGTGGGCTAACTATTGCTTGACCCTTACCCATTTCATTTTACTCTGAGATAATTGCAAGAAAAATATTCCCCTTGCATGCTTGTTTTCCCTTCTATCATGAAATTCTTGCACATAGGGTTCCCCCTTGCGTGTAACCACTCCTTTTTAATCCAACCATCCAATCATTCACGCATTCACTCATCTTGCGTGAAACCCTTAAATCATGTGAATGCCCCACCATTTGTTCTATATGTGTATTCCATTCCCTATGGCATGATGTTGAAGCCCCTCTTACTTGTAAAACCCCGATGTAGAGAATAATTATCCTGGGTGGACCTCATGATTTATACAATGTTATTTTAAGGTCCCCTAGGAAGTGCTTCATGTTTCATTGCTTTTCTTCATTATTTTTCACATAGGCACACTAATGGTTGTTACTTGTTCACATAACCATGCTATCATGAGCCCCTTAATAGATCACACCACAACCTCGCCTCTATATGACATTACTGGTGCCTTCCATTCACCAAGGGTTTTAGTGCACCATTTATGTTTGTCCTAGGGGTGGGGAGTGATTCCTCAACATTGACATTTTAGGATGTTAAACTACCAAGAACCCATCTCCCCAACACATGAAATTAAACATTGATCACCACATAAGTGAAAAATCTAGAGTGGGCCATGAAGGATATGGGCACCAGCACCTTCTCACTCCTCTCTCCCTCTGATCTCATTCTCTAAGAGCTCCTCGAGTAGTCCTTGTATAATACCCAACCAAAATTGAAAGGATTTTTCAGTTATGGGGAGAATATCTACCTCGTATATCTACACCCCTACTTAGAACTCCTCTTCCTCTCCTTGGGACTCTAACCATGCATAATCCACACTCCATTCCTTTTCGACACACCTTACGCGATGTGATTATAACGTCTTGGTTCCCTCTTATTTCTCACATCGAGCATGACTCACATGGTCATAGAGTAAGCATCGACCATGACACACTCTGTGAACCCAATTAGTGTTTAAGCCTCATACCCTATAACTGAACTACGTGGGCTTTGATCTTTTCCCTTTCCTGGAAACATATGTAGGAATCCTATTAGAGGATTAAACCAATCACCCATTGATCCTAGAAACTTCACATTAGCTCACCCTCATCCCCCATGATGTTAAATTGTATTCCCATTTTATCATGAATGACACTAAACTATATTCTTTAAACTATATGTGTTTTGGTCACTATCTCATAGATAGGGTACGTAGGAAGACTCCCTAAAGTTCAACCCCAAACACTGGTAAAATTAGACGTCTCCTTTATTGGTACCCCCATCCATGGTCCACACATTAGTGGTGTCAGACTAGTTATTCGGTAACTATCCATGCATAATCCCCACAATCAAACCATAATCCTCTAACCAATAGTGTCCCTCTAATGATGGATTTCTATCCACGTGTAAGCCCCATATTTTTTTCAGGATGCTATCCTTTGTGTACACCCCAAACTATGCCCCCATGCCAAACTATGTGGACTTGATCCTTTACCTTTTGAGAAAGGGAAGTAGAAAGCCTCCCTAAGGTTCATGCCTGTCACACTTGTACCATCCTTGTCTCTATCTTGATACATTGTGTTTTAGGGAGGTCAAGCCCAAATCTTGAGGTTCTACTTATTTCAGGACCCATCCACGTATTCATTCCCATGAGCATCCTCCTTAGGTCACTCATCGATCCTTTTCAATACTATGTGGACATTGAATCTTTTCCACATATATACACAGGAATCCTCTTTAATGTTCAATATCGGCATCTAAAAATTCACCTTAGTCCTTGGTTACATCCCCAATAATCCCCTCCTTCGACACTCCTTTCGTATCCAACCTGATTTCACGTGAGCAACCACATCGTAGTGAAATCATGCCATCTATTCAGGCAACTAACAATGTTTAGGCCCCATTCATCTCATTGGAACTTTGTAATACTCTAGCTTCTAACCACGCATAATCCCCAACATGAATTTAGGTTTTTTCTCATTATGTACACCTCAATCCCATATTTCACCATACCTAACTATGTGGGTTTCGATCCCTATCATCTATATTGGGTACGTTGGAGTCCCCTATGAAGTTGAATCCCATCCAATGGTAAACCATTCTGTCCTTGTATTTGGGACCCCATCATCCTCAGATCCATCCTCATTGGGCGTCATGTTCTCCCCATCTAGTAATCCACACAGGTACTCCCTCACAAGGATGTACCCATCTGATCCACTCCATTCATTATTCTATTCAGCCTAATCTGTCTTTGTGAGATGTTAATCTTGTAGCATACCCTATGTTAAACAGAGGAAGATGAGGAAAACCTTAGAGAAACACCTATGGAATACAATTCACCACACTCAATGTGGGATGCCTTGGGCTTCCACGCCCTTGATAATCCCTTTCATAAGGGGAAGAAATATATTTGTACTAGTGTTTCAGCATCCATAAATTCCAATGATACCCAAAATGAATACTCCCATGAACAAAGGTTTCATCCATGACATGAATCCCTAGAATTTTCTAATAGAAGAAATGTAATTAACTAGCACCCACAAAGATATGGAACAGGGAAGAGTATCATGTACAATGTCTTAATCATTAAGGGAGACCTAGAAAAGGTGAAGAATTATGAGTAATCCATTAAAGGAGTGGTCAAAATCCAATCATCCCATTTCTATCAAGGAGAAAACATCCTTGAATAAGTGATGGATTTCTACTGCCTTTGGAAAGTGGGTATGTGGGGCAATAACCAGAGCATCCCCATAAATGGATGCATACCCCGTCGAAAGCATGGAAAATAGAAACGGTGAACCTGACATGAAGTACATATCCTCAATAAAGATATTATTTGAAGTAGAGACATCAAAAGATATGCATGTCACTGAATCCAGCTATCTATCCTAAGGTCCTTCTATGAAAAGAGTAGTCTTGGCAATGAACTCACTATGAGTTAGAGATGTTAAATATTGGGAATCATGGAATATGATGTTGTCAGTGTGGATATTTCTATCTGGACATGAATGATTGAATGGAACTAGGGAACTGGGAATCACTTTCATATTATCTATACAAATGGTTGAATTTTCCTTCTTTGCAGGACCCAAGCTATAGCTATAGGAAACTAATCACCTCCCACTAGCGGATGTAGGGGCATGGGTAATGCCAACATGTTAATCTCACGAAGATCCATATCTTTTGTGGAAACATCCACAACCACAGCTATCGGGCACCCATTCTCCATAACACCTTCAGAATTTATGTAAAGGATGGTGATCAATACTCTTCTCTATCAATATAAATAGGGGGGAAATCCCGACAGGGGATATGGCCTGCCATGACCTAGAAGCTTTTGTGCCCCCTCACTGTCATCACCCCCAAGGGATGTGTAGTGACTCACTACTCCCCACTATGACCTGAATTAGCATCGGGAGTCTATACTCGAGGAGCTCATACAATTCCTTCTCTTATGAAAACTATGAAAGGGATGTCAGAGTCCACTTGGTGAGGAATTCAGCTTGAGAGACACTAAAGAGGGATCCAACCTGACCCCATAATCATCTCCAACTAGTCTAAAAGACCGAGGAAAAAGTGGTCCATACCCCTACATAGATGGACCTAGTTCGGCTGACCATGCATCAATATCTGGTGAAAGCATAAGAAGGTTACTAGAATGAGGTATCATCTCTTATAGCTCATGTGGCCCGAGTTTCCACTATAGCATGATATTGTTCCCCTTTTTTGTCTCAATGTAGGTTAATTTCCTTATATTAGAGAAGGTATACTTCCATTTCTAGTAGAAAGTGAGGAACCAGCCACCTCACAGTAGGTTGAGCTGACCTACCTAGTCACCGGTACAAGCATCAGCCATCACAGGTCGATCCATGATTATGGTTTCCAGTATTCAGTTTCTCATTGTACCATCATTAGATAGACTAAAGGACATCCCTACTCCAACATCTTTCATGGAGGTGCACCTCATTCCACCATCATTAACTCCAGCAGAGTCCCTCCTTGCTTCCTCGACACTCAGAATGAAGTTATTTCCTCTACTATGGTTCTCATGTATGAAATTTTCACTTTCCCACCAGGTTATCAATTGGATGATCCTCCTTTCACTATCACCTTCTAGCATGGGGTTCTCCCCGTAACCTCAATGACTTCAGCAGAGGCCCTCCCTGCATCAATGTTTAACATGAAGGTATTTCCCCTTTCTACTATTGTCAGAACAAATTCCATCCTTGTACGATAGTAACCTGAGATAGTCAATGCGAAGGTCCTACCCATGCTATAGACAACCCCCATGGGGGCCCTCCCCATGTTCTTTCCATTTCCAATAGAGACCCTCCCCACTAAAACACCCACAATCATGGAGGTCCTCCCCATGATCCATTTTACTTTTTCTCAGGTGCTCTTCACACCACGGTTTGTCCAAGCCGAGGTCCTCCCCACTCCACCACCAACCCTAGAAGAGGTCCTCCCATGGTTGAACATTTACCTTACCCAAATGGAGTATCCTAAGGTAGGATGGAAGGTTGTCTCTACTAGTGAAAAAATACTACGATGCTTGAAACCACAATAAAACTGATCCACTTTTGAGATTTTGATGTAAAATGCGATTGGACAGTGAAACCTCCACCCTGATCCTACGTGTTAGGGCTGGGGAAGGAATAAGGTGTATTATTCTCATCCATCTTTAATCTGAGTTCCACTAGTATTTTACATCCCTCCAAATATATATACATGGAGAATAACGATTGACCCCTTTCTTGGGTTTGGTCGTGCAATACTCTTTATCGTCAACATGATCATTATCAACCTCAAAAAAGAGATCAGGAAGAGTTATTATGTGAACCAATAAGGGATGAGAAAATGTGTGATCCACCACCAGTGTTATTAACCCCTAAATGAGAATTAGGGGCCATTAGTCTCTCTTACTAGGATGTGGTGGTGTAATCAATTCATTATTTAGAAGACAACCTATGATGTGAAGGCTTTTCTACTCATGCGTTGTATTTTTCACCAGCCAGTCTACCATCACAACGGTCTTCTTTATAGTTGTTATTGATCCCAAAACTACCTCCAATCGATGAGTGGGACAATCAAGATCTGTATCCCATGTCTGATCCAAGAATCTTGTGGGACATTCTTGTAGTTGATCATTTCCCAGATATTTTTTGGCCAATTACAACCACAAATTTCAACATTTTAGAGTTCCTTACCCTGGACGAGGTTATGTTCTTCCACAAAACCTTAAAGATGATGCACTTCCATCTCAATTTTAAGAAGTTGGCTTACCCCAATAGCCAGGAACAATATGATGACATTGGCCAGCAATTCCACCTAGTCTAGTTGTCCACACATCCTATTTCTCAACTCCCTGTGTTTCATAGTAATCATCAGAGCCTCCAACAAAAATACATCCAGTAATTCAACATGATATTCATTGTTATCAAGGATTCATCCATGCATGTTCAGATCCATGGTTGTGGTAATCATTCTTACCTACACATTAGTCCTATCCTATGCCATCCTAGTTCACTAGATGATATCGAGCATATGCCTATGGGCATCGTCATGGTAAACAAGGTTGTTCCTGAGATATACCTGGAATGGGGCACTTTCCCACAGACTAGAGAAGAGGGAATATCTGGAAAGGACAATATAGGACTCGACAGATCAGTCAGGCATCCATACTCACTATCAAAGAATGTTGATTGGCCTTCATACACCTTCTGAGTCATTGATTCTTGGTCAAGACCCTAGAAAAGGAAAAGCTAAAATTTCAACTATTAAACCCTTCAACCCATCTAGATTAGTACGGAAGATGGAAGACGACCCGAGAAAGGTGACGTTGTGTCCAAAACATGCTAAATAGAAAAATATGGTCGAAGAGATCCTCGTTGAGCTTGCTGCGAAATGGTGGCCAGATTACGGTAATCCTCTGTCAGGGCCAGAGGGGTAGGGGCTTGTATAGCTTTCTCTCTATGAGATTCTATTGGGATATCTCAACTACCCATCTGTTCTAGACACGATATAGGATAGTGTTCAATGAATGTGGTCACGATATACATCACCCAATACAAAAAAATTGCATGAAAACATTCCACAAGACCCGACTTAGGTCTCCCCCCTCGCCCCACCCCCGCTCCACCGGTCCTACCATCTACTATATAGGTTATTCCATCATCTTCTCAGGTAATTTTGATAGTATCCCATTGATCCACTGGATCCTTTTACTGTGTTGAATATACTTTCAAGGAATTTTTGGTCAGATAATCTTTTCATGTTCAAAATCCTCATCCAGATGATCTAATGGACACACTTATTGCTCACCTCAAGGCACTAGAAACTCAACAGGTGTCAATCCTGCTTGACCTAAAACAATATCCTACATGGTTGGACAATATGCCAACACCACCATGTTTCATTAATCCTATATTATCTTCCTTTAATGGTATGATTGATTCGCTATAGCATCTGATCCACTTTATTTCAAGGTGTGGACCTATGTTGGGATCTCTAGAGTAGCAGTAGGCCTACATGCTATGTTGTTTCATACAGACATTAGAAGTGCCCACATTTTTTAGGTACAAACATTTACCCATTGGGTAAATAAATGTTTATGAGGATCTTCATAGGATGTTTCCAAACCAATTTAGTTCCACGACCCAGAAGACAAGTATTTCTGACCACTTCATGTGAAAGAAGAGACCTGACGAGCGTGTCATAGACATTACAACCAGGTGAAAGGGACTCACATATTCCCTTGATATCATACTAACATTGGAGTAGCTGTTAAAGATGTGTGTAGGGTATCTGAAGATATATTTGGTCTCTTCCCTCATAACATATAACTTCCAAAGTTGGTTATGGGATTTCTCTCACAAATCTCAATGTTTAGAAGAATCCATAATGAAATCCAACCAGGCACATACATTTCCTCATGTAGCTCCCACAAGAAGATACACTAAAAATGAGATAGATGTGGTAGCAAAAATAGAGGCCCTTAGGTAGCTGGAATAGATTTCAATAGAGACACATATACAGTTTCTGAGAGGCCACCACCTCAAGAGTAGCCTTTTCCTCCCCAGCACTCACCTCAGTGTTGGAAAGAGCCCCTGCATAATGTGCCACCACCACTTAGGTGAGATAATCATGTTCCTCCTCGACAGGTTCCACCAGCCCCTCTTCATAGACAGGCTCCCAGATCTCCTTTCCTAGATCAGAGGAACCGTAACTACTCATTTAACATGGATCATGTTCCCGATTAGTTCTGTCACGCCTTAGATCATGGAATCCCGTGGTAGCCAAAATGAAAGATGCCTAAAGATGCAGATCTCACTGATCGTCCGACATACTTACCCTATCGCTGGTTCCCTGGGAAAACAATCAAGAAGTTAAATTCCTTTATATATTTCCTCTAATATCAGGTTGATAACAACATAGTCAAGTTGGGTATATCCCCGACACAGTTTCCATGTGTGTTTATACAGCCTAACATCGTCTATTAGGGTGAATGGAAGTAGTTTTCTAACCATGGGTCAAGAAAATATGAAGATCAGGTGGCTTATAAGGATGTCTCCCATGACCATGGTATTATATGTGCACATTTGAATCGGTCCAAGATTTAGAATTCGTTGCACAACCATCAGCTACTACCTCTTAATCAACATGTCATCTGTCATCCTCCTAGGAATGGAAGCCCCTAAGATGAAAAAGAATTCAAAGCCATCATCTTATGCCAAATCCATCCCATACTCTTGGTGAATTCATGCTCTCAGATACAGGTATTCCCCCCAAAATTCACCCAACAAATAGAGAGATTCTAAAGGTGATAACCATGGGTATGCTTCAGTCAATACCGTCGAGCTAGTAAACCCTTATGTGGTTTTAGATGACTTTGAGTGCAAGGTGAACCCTCCCAAAATCCCTATTTAGTAATATTTCTGATGGATCCATTGGTATGTGAATCACAAGAATTCATTGGATAGTTCATCCAGCCATCCATTCATTCCACTAATACCAGACATCAGGCCCAGTGTAGAGCTCAACAATTGTAACATTCTCATCTTGTTTCATCATATATACATCCACCACCATTTGTGCTACATGATCAGGAAGACCCACCAAAAATGTGATATGATCAGCCAAATTCTATCATAGATGGACCTATTTCATCTATCCATTAACTGGTATCCACTCTACATGATTCAGATAATGAGTATCGGGATATTCCCAGCACCATCCAGAATCCGCTGATTCAACCAGCTATGCCCATCATACCTCCCACCATAGTGCGACCTCCTATCAGCAGAAGTGAATGCCTAAAATGGAAATATGATTTCATCAAGAATATTTTCATCATTAATTCAAGGATCTGTATCCTCAATGATCTTTTCCTATCATCAGATATGTGTGAAACCCTTGGGGAGGCCTTAAGAAGCCCCCTCTAGTTTGATATAGATGTAGCAGCCACATAAGCCATCAATGCTGAGACATTTGAGCCGGTGGAATATCAATAAATCATTACTTTACATGGGGAAGATGAAGGTTATTTTACAAATGGGAACACTCCCCCACTGTATATCACTAGTCAGTTCAAAGTCATGGTGGTACGCCACTATCTTGTCGACACGGGCTCTAGGATCAAATTTATCCTGACCCATACACTCTGAATGTTGGGGGGATGTGAAATAGATCTGACCATCTCTGACATACAGATTCCAGGTTATGACAAGACGGACTAGACACCATTTGGAATGATCCACCAGAAGACCCATTTCAAATACTTATTTTCTAACAATGATTTCATGGTTGTCTCAAAATTCACTGCTTATAATGCGTTGATGTGTAGACCATGGCAACACCAACATGTGACATTCCTGTCCTAATATCCAAAATTCCTTATGTAATCCTTTAATGTTCATGTATGAATACCTGAAGGGGATGTGTCTCCTTTTGCGTCTGGCAAAGCCTGCAAGAATGGTGTCGACTACTACATAAGCAAGGAAAAACAGTTTTAGGCTAATGAGTCTGAACACACTATATATGCGACGGACCCATGGACAGACCTCAATGATGCCTACGTTTTACGGATTCAACGATTAGAGGCCACGTCCCTAGACATGGGGAAATGTTTTGTTTGTCTCGAGGATGAGGAAAAAGTGAGGTCCCAAGTCTAACTAATTCTATTATATCAACACATATTCTTAAAAAAATTAGGCTCAGGTGATCCCAGAGCCCCCTACTTATACATGATATTTGGATGTCCACCCCAATATAGTAGCACGACATTACACATGCTTATTTTGATAGTCTGGGATAAAATAGAACAATATGACACACCATTATTTCATTGATATTATCAAATGTGTCCCTTTAGGTCGAAGGAAATATGGGATCAGTTCAACATCATTTGTTTCCTTGGTTTTAGCATTACATGTGTCCCCCAACGAGGTTCCCACTATCTCTCAAGCTAAAACCAGTGTTCTGTTTTGATCTACTGACTCAAAGTAGTTGCCTCCTATAAATTATCCCTCGCCATGGATAAATAAGTTGATTTGGAAGATTCCCTCCTACATTCAAAGAGGGTATATCCACTGTGGTTGATGAATTGGTTAAATTGAAAATCTGTATTGAGATAGATCTAAAATTGTTACTGATCTCTATTACTATACCCATAGAAGAGAAAAAATGATACATGGATTTCTTAATGAATAATCATGATTTATTTTTCTAGAGTTATGAAAAGTAACTAAGGCTAGATACTCTGGTCTCTGTCCACCATCTCGGTCTCCCAACAAATCATCATAGGTTCAAAGAGCCTCCTAGAAAGATGCACCCTTCATATGGTTCCATGGTTGAGGTTGAGTTTGATATGTTTTTCCAAGAAAACATTTTAAAGGAGTTCCAGTACCCTAGATTATTATTTAACGTTGTTCCCATAATAAATAACAACATAAAGATCAGGGTCTTCATGGAATTTTTGGGATATCAATCATCACTGTCTGAAGGATGATTTTTCCCTTCCTACGATAAAACTATTGATTGACTCCACTACTGGGTTCCATGTTCTCTCATTCATGGATGGGTATTTCAAATTTAATAAATTTTTAATGGACCCTAAGGATGGAGAATATACTGCCTTCAGGGAACCATAATGTACTTTCAACTACCTGGTAATTCCTTTTAGTCAAAAGAATGTTGGTGCCACCTATCAGCGTGTCATACACCACATATACAAGACGATCCTCATGACATTAGGGTAATTCTATGTGGATGATTAGGTGGTTAAATCTCAACAGTTTTTGGACTATCGTAGAGATATTGAGAATGTCTTTGGCTTTAAATGTTCCTTCCATATGAAGATGGACCCCTTAATGTGTGCCTTTGGGGTCACCTCTAGAATGTTTTTCAGCTTCATAGTCTAATACATGGGCATTAAGGTCGATCCCTAAATGATCATGTTCATTAGTCAAATTTTTCTTTTAATAAATATTCGGGAGCTCTTAGGATTTCTAGACCACATAGCCTACATACACTGATTCATCTCAAATATGGCTTGAACATGTATTCCATTTTCCTATCTCATGAAAAAAGGTTCCTATTATTTTATGAGGAGTGTTAGACTACTTTTGAGGAAATCAAGAAGTACCTGCTACAACCTTCTGCTCTGATGTCGCTTTTTTTCTGAAACTTGATGGTCATCTATGTGACTGCTCTAGAATGATCCCTATGTTCCCTTCTCATCCACAATAACATTGAGGAAATAGAGAATAGTTTATACTATATCATCTTCATGATCTTCAATACAGAGAATATATATTCCTCTATCGAGAAGAGATGCCTTTCACTGGTATTCAAAGTGCAATAATTGTGACATTACATTCATCACTATGAGATAAAGAGGGTTTCTCAAGTGGATATTCTGAATTACATTCTAAATAAACCAATGTTAAATGGACATCTAACTCTGTAAATTGTGATCATCCATGAGTTTGAAATCATGTTAGTTCCCCAGAAGGCTATCAGGGGATAGGAATTGGCATAAATTTTGTTGCACATCCATCCCCCACAGAGCAATCACTGAATCTTGAGTTTCAAGATGAGACAATCCTCTCAGTGGATGAATACATTATAGGTTGTAAAATACTCTTTGATGGTTCTTACCGAATCCATACCTAAATGAGACTCAATGAACCCAGACTCAATAGAGAAGGCATGGGTATCATCTTTATCACGCCTGCAATAGAGGTCCTTCCCTACTCATTACTGTTGTCAGAATACGGCATCAATAACAAGGTAGAGTATCAATCTCTCATCACCAGTCTCATGCTGGCCCTCGAGATTGATGTTCCCCATTTATATGGCAATGGTGCTCTGAACTAGTTATCAAGTAGATCAATGATTACTAAGTCGTCAGGAACCTGGAGCTCATACCATTGTTAGAGCATAATCTCATGCTTATGTCCATGTTCCCTTCTCAGACAGAAGTTAGTCATGTCCCTCAATAGTAGAACTGTGGAGACGAGGCCTTGAAAAAACTTTCTACATCTCTTGTAGGGAATTTCTAAGATTATTTTATTATCCATGTGGCACATCAATGATTAATCACTTCCATAAATCTGGATGATGATGATAGCTTATAGGTAGGACACCTTACCGCTGATGCCTCCACATCAGGAACAGGTGCCCCTACAGTAGTATCAGAGGAGACCCCTCACAGGACAAATATCATTATAGATTATTTATATCTTGTTAATATATCGACTGACTGAGCTGAATATGAGTGACTCTATAGTCCCACAATGAATTTCACCTTTTAGAGTGGTCCCACCCTTGAGTAGATCCTCTACATATGTGGGTTTGATGTGATTATCCTCCGTTTCATTCAGGGAGACTATACTTATTAGGTTATGCATGATGTTCATGGAAATTTCTATAGGGCTCATCCAGAAGGGACAAAACACTCTCATTAAATTCTAAGATTGGGATATTATTGTCCCACGATGATCCGTGACTATATTGAGTTTTCCAAGAGGCTCCATGCGTTCCAGATCCATGGTAATTTTGTGTGTCGGTCACCAGAGGCTCTCTATAATACCACATACTCATGACCCTCAGCAGTTTGGGTACTCGATGTCATGGAACCATATCCACCAGCAACAACTCGTTAGTGCGGGTTCATCCTAACCGCTAGGGATTTCTTTTCCAACTGGGTAGAGGAAATTCCACTCAAGGAAGTCAATGCTCGTTCTATCGCCAAGTTAGTGAACTCCAATATCATCATAAGAATTGGTGTTCATCATGTTGTCCTCAATAATAATGAAACCATCATCCAAACATCTAGGATAATGAAACTTCATGCCAAGTACAATATCTGATCTAATCATACCTGTCGCTATCATGCAAAAGAAAATGGGAAGATCAGATAGTTCAAAAAAAACCTTCTATAACATCATGAAAAATATTGTTGGTTAGATTAATAAGAGTTGTCCAAAAAATACGTTTTAACACTCTATGAGCTTACAAGACAAGGACCCATAATTCTACCTAGGTGAATCCATACATTCTAGTGTATAAAAGAGACATAGTCCTGCCCATTGAGATTCAATTACACTCACTACACACAGTCATCTATGATCAACAGGCACCATACACAATAGCCAAAATCCTTTTGGATGAACAGGAAGCACTTGATGGGAATATGATTTATGCCTTGCATAATCTGATGAGGAATTAGAACAATGAATCCATGTCATTCAACAAGACAGTTCTCCTATGCTCTTTCTTACATGGTGACACAATATTGGCCTTGAAAATTCCAATGGTACATGGCAAGAGGCCACTAAAGCTGGAGCCTAAATGGGAAGGACCTTAGGCCATTCACAATGATTACCCCAATGGTGCATAATCTCTTGTCACTATGGATGGTGAGCATACTATTCATCCCAAAAATTCCAAATTCATCATGTTGTACATCGCATAATGAAATCTACCATATAGAGGATGATAAAATGATCATCCTCTGATACTAAAAGATGTTAAATTGTAAATGTTCTGAGTTCTATGACCCTATACAATGATCCCTTTAATACCATAGGTTGATAATCAATGAACAGTTAATAGACCTCATGGTTTGAGCTATACGACCTTAAACTATGATATCCTTCACCTTTACTACAAGGCATTAAACTACATGGGTATCACAATGCCTCAAGTGTCCCATCATTTGGGTCTCCATTATCTTTGACATCCAAAACGACCCCCCCAGTAGCCTGGTCTCAACACACCTTGGTTTACCTACAGTTTGGTTCCGATTTCTCGAAGGATCTCGAATGACAATTTGACACAAGTCCTGCTTTGAAAATATGGTCAGTGGTCGATGCTCAATAGTTTGTTCCCATTCCAGTTAACATACGATGGAACTGTGTTGTGAACATGGTCATCATTTATCCTGAATAATTGTTTCTATTTCAATGGTTTCTCAACTGATGATCATGGTGATTCATCCTTTTCTTCCCCTTCAATTTCATTCACACGACATTTAACTGGGCATCTGCGGTATGAGCTCTACAAATTTAAAAAATGATCTTTCACATCTAAGTCACAATACATTAAACTTTGTGACATTTAAACATTATGTATCTCTTGATTCATATCCTTAAAATATAAGAAGAAACTCTTAGACCTTTCATCCAAGGACAACCTCAAGTCCCTCAATTGTCTAGCCTCTTGACCCGTGGTTTCTCTTATGATTCTGTGGGGTGGTATAGAATCTTATCCTACATTAATATCCGTCTATTTTTACCAAAACACACACATCCCCATGATATAGTCCCTCTTTCTGAAAATCATTACCACCATGTGTTAAACTACATGGAATTTTCAGAAAAACATATGGCTTGATTCCCATCCTCATGGGAAATGTTGGAATGAATGGACATTTCGTTTTTTGGTCAAGCCTAACAAATCTCTTCAAACCCAAAGATTTAGTTTTCATAGAGATATTTCATGTCGTGTGGTGTGTATGCATGTCCTCATTATCATCTTGTTTTCAATATCCATGTCATGTACCTTTCTTGAGAGCTCTCCATCCTCTTTTCCTTGCATCCTTACAACTTGACGTTAAAGGGAACTACATTCATGAACTATGTGCAGTTTGATTCCCATTCTCATGGGATATGTTGGAAGGCTCAGAAATTTCATCTTCAGGTCTATCCCTAGGTTCTTCAATATTTTTTGGCCCATGTTCCATAGGTTTTCTGCTCAGGGATTGTGCATGGTGTGGTGTGGACTTTTTTCTCCATTCACATTGGGTATGCTTTATCACACCATGTGTAATCCCTGTAGAACCCCATTCTTCCATATACATCCAACTTGTATTACGTTAAACTATGATACCTTGTCCAACATGACATTAAAATATTTTTTTCATTCCACACAATGATAAATAGAATGGGATGGTCATGTCATACAACCTTAAATTGTGGAACTATTATCCTGGCTCCACGACGAAAAAATGGCACTATGTTGTGGTATCCTTGTTTGTGAGGGCATCATGTTTGGAAATAGTCATCCAAAATGCTATTTTTTAAGGGCCACAAATGGATTGATTCCATTGGTGACACTCGGATTTTTATTCATAGGTTTCTTTCTCCAAAAAAAACCCCCCACACTAAAGAAAAAACAAGATCCATCAAATTACACTACATTCAATGCATGGATCAGACCTACATGATTGTATTTAACCTGAAATTGGTATCCTACCATTCCGTTTTCAATAACTACTTGTGAATTTATTCTCATCCTCATGGGATACATAGGAACTTTTGGACATTTTATCTTAGGGTCCATCCCTATGTACCTCATATCCTACCTTCATTCTAGCCCAATGGAGAAAATATGTAGGAATCCCAGGGTGTGGGGTAGAATTCCTTGGTCCTCATTCACGTCGGGTTTATAATATACATTCTGGGTACTTCCCATTGGGGATATCTATTTCATGTTCCCTCACATCTTTTCTGAATGACATTAAACTTGATGGAATTCCATAACTATGTGTGGCTTGATTCCTATACTTTTGGGATATGTAGAAACTCTCAGAAAATTCATCTTTCAGTACATCTTCAGGTTCATCAATCCATTTTCCTATTTTCCCTCAACTCACCTCTTCAAGTCTCCTTCCATTAACTCGAAACCTAGACCCCTTTTTTCCCTCATCAACTTCCTTAGATTCAATGTGTTTTAATGCCCTAGATTGTTGGATTCTATAGGGACATGCATTCATCCATTTCTATTCATCATATCACCCATTTTTTGTGCTTCCATCATCTTTCATATCTGAAGGACCCCCAAAATGTATGGATGTTCGGCCTTATGGATCGCCTTACACTTTGGGAAAACATCCTATAGGATTTCAAATGAAATTTTGAGGCAGGTTCTGCGTTTTGAATATGGTCAGCAGCCGACCCTCGGGTCTTCGTTCCCATTTCAGGTCACATGATATGGATGATGAGTTTAGAACATGGTCAATAGTTATCAACTATTGTTATTCCACACGCATTATACGCTAAATGTTGGTCTCTTGATTCACATTCATTTCCACTTCATCATGTTCGTGTGGAATTTTGAAACCCTTGGTGTTATCCCTCTGTGAACTTTTGCACATTAAGAGGACAAATCAGCATCGTGGGGTCATCTTCCACTCCAAACAATCACCCCCTATGGATTATTCCACGTTTTGTAAATATCGCCTCCACCCTTGTCTCCTAAATAGAGTATTTTTCAAGTGGGATTAGGAATATGTTTACAGTTTTTTCTACATAGAAGAACAACGCTACTTTTGGTCTGATCCCTAAGACATTAAACTAGGATTTCATGTCTTATATTGGGAGTCCAATTCTAAGCATTAGGATCCAAAACTATGTATGTTCTCTCAAACAATTGTGATGTTGTGTATACTTCATTGTACTAATTCATGTATGGGTTTTTTATAGAACCACAATACATATTTTCATCTTGGCAATCTGCTTATTATGGTCCACAGTTCATTACCATAAAATAAGAACCCTTAAATCCTTATCGTATGATGCTAAACTATATTTTATAATTAGTGGTTGTGTAACAATAAATTATCAAGCCATACGATGTCTTCACTAGAGAATAAAATGTCCCTTTTTGGTATTTCCCACCTTCCATACCATTTTCATGAACAATGTGTGGATTTATTCCCATACTAACGGGATACATAGTGATCCCCCCGAATTTTTTCTTTGGTTAAGATGCATCACCAGGAACCCTATAGTGCCATTTTGGCCTGAGTTTTTTCATAATAATGTGGTGTGGTGTGGAATTATGTCCTCATTCATGAAAGGTTTTTAGTAACCCTACGTTGCTCCTCTCTCGAGAGTTCTTCATGTTTCTATCCTTACATAATTACAATAAACTGAATCGGAATGTCCCATTCACATGAAATCAAACTAGGCACATTACGGTTCAATCTCTATGACCTTAAACAATGATTCATTCAATCTATGTTCACATGACATTAAAATGCATTAAGATTATGATATTCAACTTTAAATGAGTATATCACCCCCTTTTGGTATTAGCTTCATGTCGTAACACAACCAAGAACTACGTATGGTTTGATTCCTATCCTTATGTGATGCCTAGTGATGCCTAGACTTCTATTTTGTGGTCTCTTCTCATCAACATTTTCTACAAACCCTTCTGTACTAGGTTCATTAAAAAGATCATGGTGTGGTGCAGACTTCTTTGATCCTCATTCATGTCAGGTATATAAAAATTGTTTCATGTACTTCCTTTGAGATGACCACTTCTGGTGATCATCCCGCATGATGTTGAAATAACAAGGGTAATGTTTGCACCTCGCACATTCTTTCATTTGGCGTTTTCATTTTCATTCACATTTGAAAGGACCCTCTAACGACATGAATGTTTGGACTCAATGCTCTTTAACCATGTTGGAACAACTTCATGAAGGATATTGAATGTCATTAGGAGGCAAGATCCATGTAGTGAATTTGGTCAATGGTTGAGCCTAATTTGTTTGTACCCATTCTAGGATAATGTGAAATGGACGATGTGTTTTGAAAATGGTAAAAATTTATCCTTCATTATCACACTGATCCCATTGTGTCCCCAATATCAGATGTTGTGAATCACATGTTTAATTCCCTTTTATTTTTTATAGATCCCCAGCAATACTAGTGTTGTAACTTTGTGCATTTTCGTGCGTCAAGTAGGGATGTGGGTTCATTTGGGATTTTCCCTACCAATCATTACCTTTCCACCCATTAACGCTATCATTATATGGGGAAGGCACAACAACTCTCCTTGTATTATACATCAAGAATGGCTCACGTAGGCTTAGGGGTTGTGGTCGGGTAATATTCATATACAAGATTATGTGACCCATCGGTCCTGGCACACAAACTTAAACTGTGAAACTATCATCCTCACCAAATGAAATTAAACTATTTGGAACTCAAATTACTAAATAATGCTCGATTACTTCACTTCAAGGATACATGGGGACGTTCAGGCATTTGAGTATTGGGTTCAACCAAATGAATGGTAAACCCCATGTATTGGACTTCTTGACCTAGACTTCTATTTCATGAATGTGTGTTGTGGTGTAGACCTCTATGTTCCTTATTCATGTCGGTTTATGAACTGAACAAAACATTCCTCCGTTGGGGTACTTGTGTCCTCAATGCATGACATTAAACGATATCCCCTACCCTGAACAAGTTTATAATTCCCCATGATAATTATGGGATGCATAAACTTCCTCACTAGAGAGGATTTCCCCTGCTACAGTTGTTCTTTGGCCATGATGTGCTCATGAACTATGATTTTCATGATTCTCATCTTTATGGGATATGTTGTGATGCCCAAGAATTTTTCCTTAGGCCCATCCCCAAAACTGTTATCATTTATAGTTCTTTCCGCATGATCATGGTTTGAACTCCCTAACCTTAAACTAAGGGTTCCTAGTCCTTGTAACATGAATTTAAATATTGAGAATTTTACAGACAGTACGACCATAAACAATATGCAACGTCCTAGTAATACAACATTAAACTATACATGCATCATCCTCACCGCATGATGCTAAACTGAATGCTTATCATCCTTATTTACATGATTTAATATTATAGACCATCTTAGGTCCTCGCTTGAGAGGTCCCTCTCAGAAGTAGTACTGAAGATGATTCAGATTGATATGCTCACACATTGTGCATTCATCATGGTGGTGTAGTTTCAAGAGTGTTGTAATTTATCCAAATAGTCCATCATTCCATCACCATTCTTTGTGTGCCCTCAATTTTGGAACTTCATTACCTCTCACATCAGAAGAAACCACCTAATGGTTAGGATTCTTGGCCTTGAGCACTCCTACCATCTTGGTACAACTTTTTGGAGGAAAATAGAGTACTCTGTTAGTTTGGGATTGTGTTTTCGATTACGGTCAGTAGTTGGACATTGTTTGTTTTCTACCATTTTAGCTAACTTTATACAGATGATGTTTCTAAAATTTGGTCAATAGCTATCTTGTTTCATCTTTTCATCCTCATAGAATTCTGAATTTTGGGTATTTTAATTAATATTATTCATTCCCTTTTGTTTGAGTTTATTCCAACACCCCTGGTGTAATCCCTCTTATGCACTAGAGTATATTGGAAAGAGCATTTTGATAATTTTTAGGACCTTATTCTATGGTCAAGACCCCCGTTTATTTCAAAATATCTGGGTGGTCATCCAAACCCCATGTTTTCAAAACATTAGTCGACACTCTTAGACACTAAGTGAATAGTTATGTAGTCCTCTCTTATTTCTCTCACTGGGTATGACCCTCGTGATCTTAGGGATTTACTGCAATTTACATCATAGTTTTAGTTGAGGTGCACTAAAATAATAAACCAAGAATATACTAAGTCCATGAACATAGTTCAGCATAAGAAAAAAAAGTGGGATATATGTTAATAAGTTCTCCCAAAACATGGACCTTATGGGTCAACCCAATTGAGGGATTTCTCCAGTGCTGCCACCTTCTGGATCTTCACCTACATGGCTACTTTATTCCCCATCATCTTCCTCACTTCGTTAAAAGCTATGGATTAGAGCTCATTAGCTTTGGGCTGAATTCTCTCATGTTAAGTTTGGAAATTAATAATTTGAAGGCATCCCTGCACTTCTTTCTCCTAGTCATCCTTCAGCTAGGACTTCAACTATTCAATGATCTCAGAATCACTCGCGATGAATGTTTCTCTTTAGTTTTCTTACTCTTCAAGGAGTCAGACATTCTACTCATTCGTAAAAATCATTTGGGTATTCTCTAATTCCATTTGACATCGGGAAATATCAGAGCATTGGTTACTCTCTTGGGTCTTTTCAACCATATAATCATGAATTATTACAGGAATAAAGTGAGTATACACCCATTCAGAGAAGAGAATGCAAAGACATGTGCGAAGTGAACCCATCAAGCTTATCCATTCCACATGTGATTGACTGAGGAAGTGTTTGATGCACATCCATGCCTTGCGTGGTGTCATATGACTCTCCTCGACCACATTAGGATCATATTCATCTATCTCCTCAGGATATGCAGACCAGTACTTGAGAAAAATATCCAAGATTTCATGGAAAGTGTCCTCTTCTAGCACTCTTTCTTCTTCAGTGACATCGCCCCCACTATCCTGGAGCTCAACCCTAGCAGCAACATTAGCCATGATTGCAACTTCCCTCTCATTATGTACTAGGGATGGACCATCATGAATAATTGACACTATGAGAGCTTGTGCAATCCCTGAGGTCTATATTTCATCCCCTCCTGTTGAATTATCACTAATACTTCAATCATGGCTAGTCCTTCTTCTGCTTCAACCATGGTTGGTCACCCACCCTACACGATTCTAGATGCAGATTCAGAGGGATGTTTTTCCACATCCATGGGTACATTTTCATCCCCTGTACGGTAAAACTTCCTCGATATCCTCATAAATGGGTTCCTGAATAGGAAACATTTTGGTCAGTGGATTCGATATGTGAAAAGAGAAAGGTTAATAGAGATGATAATCGACACTCAACTCAAGTAGTTCGGCCAGTTCCGTGCCCGATCTTGTGATTTCGTCACACTCACATGGGATATCCTAGCAGTCAGTTTTTTCCTGAGGTCTCTTACCTCCATGAACATCTCCACCAATCTTCTCTTCCCCATATTCTTATTCTCTCTATTCTTCTTCATCCTCTTCCTACTCGTCCTCCCCTCCATCTTCTTCTTCCTCATCGTCGTCATACTCAGATGTCAACAATTTTGAATCGTTATCCTGGAAAAGAATCACTTTCCCTATCAGATGTGTTTCTTCATACCACTCTTGTTAGCATGAATAAATATCCACAGTTGTCAGGTACACATGTCAGATATTAAAATTCACCTCGTCTTTCACATGAATGCGCGCTACTTTTGGTAAAATGAACCCAGTAAACACTAGACTCTACCACAGTTGTTTAGTTGACATAGATTGTCACATAATCCTCTAAGAAGACCGTATTGATGGGAAAATAGTTTAAGTGGTTGACATTAGAATATTTCTTAGTTTTTTAGGGATTTCTCTAGCTATCCCATGAGGCCACCCATGGAACCACCCCACTTAAAATGTTTTATGCACATTCTCACCTTGTGACTCTCTCGCTAAAGACATTCCAACATTCTTCATTCAAACTTTCGGGCCTATTCCTTACCTCACCTTCCAAGAAATCCCTCATATGCTTCTTCACAGTCCTAAATTCATGTTATCCACCAAGATTTTATGAATGTGTTTTTCAAGAATCACCTCTAGGTACATTTTTTTCTAATGGTCGACATACTCCACTGGTAGTCCATCATTGAAATTAGTGTGGGGAAGGGTGTTGACTTCAAGAAAAATAGTAGTCATGAACATGAGCCACAGTTGGATAAGGATGTATGGATGTGTCACTTACCAAACCTCTGTATATAATTTCTTGGGAAAACATTGAATGCATCAAAATTTCCAAGAAAACTTCATCATCACATAGGGTTCCCAAAAGATTTTTTCCATTGATCTCGGATACCAACATGCCACCCTTGATGCATTTTAAGTATTACATTTTCTTCGATGACGCTCTCCCTTCATCTATCATATAAACAGATGAGGTCTAAAACTGATTAAAGTTGATGTTTTAATGGTTTCCAATCATTTTTTTGATCATATCCTTTTTAAACATCAATGGGTGAATTCTAGAAATATTCAGTAGGTACATTCACAGACAATCACCTGGAGGGTGGATGGAATTCAAGAAGTCATACCCACTGTAATGAGTTACAACCCATCTAGGAAGAATATAGAATAGTAAAAATATTCTCATGGGTGTACTTCCTACAATGATGAATCCCAAAATGTTTTAAAGACTATCCAACATAGGAAACCCTTGATTAAACATATTCATGGCTGCCGTGATTCGGGCCATCACTGGCATCCCTAGACAAACCCCCAACCTCGTGTCCCAAACTAGCAGCAACCACCCTCTCAGAAATGCATAAAGAAACCTATCATATTGTACATTTGGGTCTCGATTTTCACTTATGTCGAATCACCCTGATCGGTACTCTCATACTTCTAGTACCATCCAATATTATATCTCTTTACCACTCTCTGATGTGTTCGAGAACTGTTTCCCTCAGCCTAGAATTTTCAATGCCTTGTCCAACATCAGAAATAGACCGAAAAATTGTGAATATGATATATCCTCTAGGATGAACTTGATTTTCTTATTCTTCATATTCAAATCCAACATATGCCATGTTTGAATGGGGGTGTGCATCCTATCCCCCAAAATGGTCTCTGATGGAAGGAAATCCTCAAACTATTACCCTTCTAGGGTAATTCCCCTTTGCAATGAATGTTCCACAGGATGATGTATACCTCACCCATGGAGGAGGTGGAATGTATTCATGTTGGGAGACCACCGTCTAAAAATCTATGGTACAAGGTATTACTGATAGTAGAAATAAAACTGTGATGTCCACGCAACTTCGAAAATCCTACTAGACCATCGCTCTGTCCCTAACTCATCGTATGTTAGGCATACCATGTACTCCCTTCCCATTCACTCGTAAAATTTTCCCCTGGAACTGATGTACCATTCCTTCTAACAATTGGTCTCATCATTAATGTTGCTTCTATAGGTTCTCGCATAATGATTTGGAGATTTCTCATGAGTCAGATCGCTCCCTATAATAGTCCTAGTGTTCATATTTAAGATGTAAACAACCATGTTCTATGTTTACCTAGTGGGGTGACCGTTACTCGTGTTCTGGAGCTACAGAAGGCTATCCTCATGTGTTACCCAAGACCGTGGCGTATTAGTTTCAAATACTTCCATCAATACCTCTTCCAAAATACTGAAGTTCCATATCAGTAGACCGCCACCCAGAATGTAATCCTATTGATCTTGCATCAGCAAATTTAAAAGCATCTGATTATCACACATGACACCTCTCGCATGAAGAATTTGAGGTTTTGTGATCATATGGGTCCTCCTTGCAGTAATGGTAGCTTCTGTCTCATTTTCATTGTATTAAGCATCCATTTCCATTAGGTCATAAAATTCACAAAATTGGTATCATGAAATAATGACATTTCAGAGTGCAATACAGTCTATTGGATTTTGCCTAAATGATGTACTTATGATGTGGAAAAAATAAGACTAAGTCAGGTGCGTGCAAGAATTGGTTGCAGCACAAAAGAGATCGCAGTTTCATGAGAGTAGTTGATGAAATACAAGATCTTTCACGTAGAGATCAAGATCATTCATGCATGAGAAAAGAGTTTCTTATCATACGGGAATTTCAATGTCTAGAGCCTCCCACCCCCATATTTATTGGCATTGAATGGACCTTCGTGTGTGCAGAAGGGGTGTGCATGCCGAATGGTCATTTTTGCATGCTACACCATCAGACACTCTTCTTTTTGGGTTTTCCCTCAGAATCCGACCTTTGGGTCCCCATTCAGCTCTAATAATGAGGGGGTTATTTTATGGAACCGAATTTCAGATAAGGACATGAAAGGAAATTTTTTATCAAACCCAATCCATATTTTGAATCAGTGAACAATCCTATGATTCCCAAGTGAGGTGGGTGCAAGATTTAATGTGTATATAGATGATTAAAATTTTTGCTGAAGATAGTGCATGCCCAATGCGACGCAAAATGGATTCTTCCACTTCTATCTTTCAAAACAAATCCATTCCCGCAGTACGAAAGATATTCAGTTGGTAGAAAATTTTGGAAATGGCATGCACGATATTCCGCGCCCAATGCGATGTAAAAATACCTCCTGTGTGCACACCACCATGAACTCCGTTGGCAATGTTTTTTCTATAAATAGAAATTTACCCTTGAAAATCATGGGATTATTACAGAAGACGAACCTCCGCTCTGCTTAATGAATGATGACCCTTCCATGACCACACGAATGACATGGCCTCAAGTTACTAGATCTTCCACGATAGGTCTCCCAGGGGCCATCCTTTATGGGGACCCGCTAGGGCTAGATACTCTCGCATTTCTCCTTACTCCAAGTAAGTTATTCCCAAATGATCCATCTTGCTAGCTATGATTCAATTCTAGCATGCCAATCTTGCATACAGTGCCCCCCTGTGTGTGAAACCACAAATTTTGTCTGCAACCATCCAATCTTCCATGAATTCCCTCATCTTGCGTGAAACCCTTCAATCATTCATGTGCCCCTCATTATGGGCTCCATGTGTCATCCTTAGCCTATAAAACCATGTCCGAGATCCTCTTATGCACAATACCCCATTCTTGCGAAAACTTCTCCCATGAGGCCCTCTAGGTTTGTAAGAAAAGATTTTGTGGACCCTTGGTATCTATTTGATGTTGCGTTGCTTTTCCACAAGCTTCGTTGCATAGGCACAATAGTGGCTATTGCTTCATCGTATAGCCACTCTAACGTGATCCCCTCAATGGATCACTCCACAACCCGACATCCATACATAATTTCTAGAGGCTTTCCTTCCCTAAGGGTTAATGTTTGCTTGTTATGTAAGTCCAAGGGGTGGGGAGTGGATCCTCACAGTCTGATCTAAAGAACGATTAACAGATAGGAACCTATATCCCTAACACATGATGTTAAACTCTAATCACCGTAGAAGTGACATGTCCACAGAGGTCCGTGAAAAGGATGGGAATCAACACCTTCTAACTCCGCTTTCCATCTGAGCATTATTACCGTTCCCCCTCAGGAATTCCTTGCATAACCCCCAACCCAAATTTTTAGGTTGTTTCAGGTATGGTAGCCTTATCCTTATAGTAAATCGGGACCCCTACTATGTCCTCTCTCCTAGAGCAAGTACCATTCTTCCTCTCCTTGGGCTTCTAACCCTGCGAAAGACCCACTCCATTCCTTGCAGACACACATTTCACGATGTGGTCATCAAGTCCTTTTGGTCACTTGTTTCTCAAACCATGCATGAATCATGCGGGATTAGAGTAAGCATCATCCATGACATCCTCTATGGGATGCCTTATTCTATAATCTCGATCCACCATAACCAAACTATGGGAACATTGGTCTTTTCCCATCCCTAGAATGGTATGTAGGAAGCCTCTTCTTGGTTCAAGCCCATCACCCATCGGTCCTGACAACTTCCTGTTGTCTCACCCTCGTACTTCTTGAAATTAAACTATATTCCCCTTTCATCCCACAAGACAACAAACTGTATTCCTTCAAACTACAAGGGTTTTGATCCCTATCTTCTCGATAGTGTACGTAGGTACCCTCCCTGAGGTTCAACCCCCAAAAATGGTAAACATCAATGTCCCCTTCTTTGGGACCCAAATCCTTGGACCACCCCATAGTGGTTTGAGACTACTTCAAAGGAAGATAACCAAGTGTAATCCCAACACTCAACCCATAATCCTCTGACCAAGTGTGTCCCTCTTTTGAAGGGATTCTAACCACATGTAAGCCTCATCATTTTTTCGGGTTTCATTCCTTCGTGTAAACCCCGATAATATTCCCCCATGATGAACTATGTAGACTTTGATTCTTTCCGATTTTGATAAAAGTATGTAGGATGCCTCTCTAAGGTTCAACCCCATCACTCATGTCCCATCCTGGTCTATCCCATGAGCCTTTGTGTTTTGGGGAGGTCATGCCCCATCTCCGAGATTGTACTTCCATTGAGTCACATCCATGTATCCACTCTCATCAACTTCCTCATCTGGTGACTCATCATTACATTCTTGAACCAAGTGTAATTTATGTCCAGACCATGTGCTTACATAGGAGACCATATATAGGTTCAATCCCAACAATGTTAGCTTTTGACTGGTCCTCAGTTCCATCCCAAATCATCCCATCCTTCGACACTCCATCCATATCCATCATGATTCCCCATGGGCTGCCACACCAAGGTGAAATCTTGCCATCTATTCAGGTACTTGATCATGAGTAATCCCCATTCATCTAATCTGTCCTCTGTATCACCCAGTATTCTAACCACAGGTAAGCCCCGTCATGTCATCAGGTTTTTTTCCATTCTATACACCCTGGTCCCATGATTCACCCTCTTAATCTATGTGGAGTTTAATCACTGTCTTCTATACATGGTATGTAGGAGTCATCCACAAGGTTCAATCCCAACCAATGGTAAACCATGGTGTCCCCTTTGTAGGGACCCTATCATCCGTGGATCCATCCTCATTGGTAGTCTTTATCCATGCATCTAGTAAGCCACTCATGTGCTCCCTCCCCAGGATATACCCATCTAATCCACTCCCATCAGTGTTCCGATCTGTCCGATCCATCTTCAATAGACATTAAAGTCACAACATACCCCATGTTAAGAAAATGAATATAATCAAAACCATAAGTACATGTATGTGAAATAAAATTCCCTTCACTCGACGTGGGATTCCTCAGGCTTCTGAACTCTTGAGAAGAACAACCATGAGGGTAATAAATCCAGGTGTACTAGTGTTTCAGCATCCATACACACCTTGAATGCCCAACATGACTACTCTCCTGAATAATGGTTGCTGCCCTAACTTTACCCCATGGAATGTCTTGAAAGAAGCAGTGTATTTAACCTGCATCAACACAGATATGAAACTGGGAAGATTTTCACGAACAATGTCTTAGTCATAAAGGGAGACCCAATCTAGGATACGAATTCCAAGGAGGAATCCACAAAATGAGAGGCATACATTCCATCATCCCATTTCGATCATGGAGAAAACATCCCTGAATAAGAAATGGATGATGCCCACCATTGGAAAGCAGTAATTCAAGGCAACAGAAAGCGCGTCCTATTATATGGATGCATGTCTTGGTGAAAGTGTCAGAAAAAAAAACATTATGGAAATGGGAAAACATAACAAGGTTTTTTTGGTATGAATCCCCAATATATGAAACTTATATCACCATAAATGGGTTGTATTCAATAAGATTATGAAATAAACATATTAAATTTATATCAGAGAATATTTATAATGTGATCATCATTCCTTGATATACATTAATAATTTGGTAAGGTTTCATAGAGAACCACTATAAATTTTATCTGATAAAGATAAAAGGTTTACATTGAAGATATAGAGATGTCTTCAACACATGTTTAATGTGGATATGAGCAATAACACCATGTAAAATCACACAAAATAAGTTAATTATAAGATAACCATTAAAACAATTGAATAAATTCATTTATTTTTATATGTGGAAAATAATATAGATTATAACAACCACCTTCGAGTTGTAAAATTATCATGCAAAAAAATATTTCGGTAAAAAAAATTTATATTTCATTATAAATACCTCTATGGAAATATATGATGGAACCCAATATGATGGGGTGATATTAGAGAAACATACTTACTGGTATGTGAGGTATCTAGGGAAATGTAAGATAAAGATAGGTCAATTATATATCCCATCAATGTAGCACAAAGTCAATAGAAAAGTTATGATAAAAATAATCAATGAGATATAGATTTCAAGGTTTGTGAAGAGGTATTCATATTGGTATATCCTTGGAAGAATATTATGAAATTTTAAATTATGAGGAATATAATATCAGGATATATAGATTGCTATGAAATTATTTCTCATATAAAGATTATATCTTATCTCTTTCACACTAAATTTACATTTATCAAGTTCATGATGTGTTCCATGATTGTATTCTATGTAAGAACGTTCTTAATCCTTCACATTTACTAAAGTAAATTATCTTACACTAGTGAATGATCATTTATATGATGAATAAATTTAGGAGATCATGTGTATAAGAGAGATGGTGTTGTGAAAAAGTATCAATTATTAGTTCAATGATATGTACTAAAACCTCAAATTAAAGGAAGCTACGTGGAAACCTGAGGAAATAATGAAGAAGAAGTATCCTCTATTAGTTTATTCAGAGTAATAGAATTTACAAGGATAAATTCCTATAAGGTGGGCATATTTTAACACATTAAGCTTTTCAAATATATTTTACTTTAACAAATTTAAGTTGTTCAATAGCTTGTGATGCATGCAAATATGAACATAAGTGGAAAACACTACATTGAAAATATAAAATTAAATAAATTAATAGATATTAAAATGAAATTTATTAAACTTAAGTAATAAAAGTGATTAATTAAATTTATTAAATAGTTGAGAAATGATAAGGAATTATATTCTTTGAATTCTTGGCTAAAATAAAATTATTTTTTATAAACATTTTTTTTATTTTTTTTATTTTTTTGAAAACATAATTTATTTTAGTTTTAGATTTGAACATATGAAAAATTATTTATTAAAAATTCCTAAAAAAATTGTAAAATTTTTTATATTAAATATCTTTTTTTTTGAAATTGGGATAAAGACATTCAATGTTAAAAAAGAGATACATTACTGAAAACTGTGTTTATGTGTGCAATTTTTTTATATTAGTAAATTAAAATAATAAATATTTATGAATGTATTTTATTATTTTTTATAATAATGTATTATATAAAATTAATTATCATTCATCTAATAGTTTTTACTTGAAAAAATATTAAAATAAAATTTTATATGCTTAAAAATAAAACATTTATAATGAGAGTATTTCCATGATTCTTGTGATGATATTAGATTTAATTTCTTCCAAAACATGAAATCGAATCTTAAAAATGGAAAAAATAATTTTAATCAACATTAAAATTATTTTTAAATATATAAACATAAATTTATCTATAGTTACTAGTTACTATGGTAAAAATATTGTAAGAATTATAACATTTGAAATGGATAACAATGGGGTCAAACTAATAGGGAAGGGTTCAATTTTAACAAAACATTCCCCAAATTAATTTAATTGAGTGTAAATTGACCTTATATTATCCTATATGGAAATATTATCCAATTTTTAAGTCATTAATAATAAAATAAAATAAAATTATTTTAAAAAGATTAATATTTACCAGGGTGCCACTCCTCAAACTTATATAAGGTATCGTTCTCTTCTAACTTATCCACACCACCATAGAAACATATCATGAAAAAAGCTACCAATGTACATTCCCATATACATTATTGATAACCTATAAGATCATTTATTACTAAAATTCCAATCCATGAAGAATTAATCTACTTTTAAAATTATTTTAACAAAGAAAGATGTATATGTTCTTATAAACCCATTTAAAGTATTTTTCTTCTTAAATATAATCCAAATAATCTTCTAACATCTTAATGTAATTAAATATATACTCTTACTATACATAAATGTTTCAATGTTAATGGTCAAGCCATTTTCACTCAATTTTCTATCCAATGGAAAATGAAATCAATCTATATGAGTTTGTATAAACTAATGTCTCAATGATGTTATGTTCATTACTTCTCACCACTACCTCTTATAAAACATTTTTTTAATTAATATAATAAATATATATTATATTTTTAACATAATTATGATTATATAAAGGTAAATTATCGTTTACCTACCTTTATTTTAATCCACAAAAAATTGAAAGAATCACACTTGAATAAATATATAATGTTTTATATTTTTATGGTTTCTGATGAGGAATATATGAACAAAGATAATGGAATCGAATCGTAAAAAGACATACATGGAAAATACAACTATTGACACCCATATATTAATTTTAATGAAGAAATATTAATAAATTGGTGATTAGTAATTATAGTGTAATTATTATAGTAAAATAAGTAAGAATATGGTTTTTATATATTTATAATAATTCTATATTTATTTCAAAATATTTTAGACTATATGTAACGATTTTGTGTACATGACATATAAGTTTATGATAAAATATAACTTTTTATTAGGATTACTTATGTTTTAATTTAAAACGAGTGAAATTATATTTTCATTATTTTTTGATAATCAAATATATTTTATCCACTAGTTATTTAAGATATTTTCATTTTTTTCATTCTTTATGTCTTTTTTTGGTAATCAATTAAGCAATGTAATTATTTTTTCAAAAATCCAAAAAATTTCTGATTTTTATTCTGGAATCAATTTCATCCATATTCATGTGAGTCAGGATTACATTATTAATTTTCATTTATAATTTTATGTGATTCAAAAATAAGTTTTTCTAATACCATTTAATTTTATGAAAATAATAAAAATGTGGCTTCTTCAACATTTTATGTAAGACTCGTTTTAGAATTTTGTCAAAAACAATAATAAACGTTTTTAACATTTATATCTCAATTGAATTTTCCCATCATCATGACCATTATTATCTATGATTCATTCATCAAAATTTTCCAGGGTAATTCTCATAAATAAATATTTCTTTGGTTATTCGAATTACTATTTTTTTTTAAAAAAATCCAATATTAAAGGTATTTTATATTTTTTAAAGTTAAATTAATAATTTTTGTAGAAAATAATTTTTTATCTATGTCAACGTCATTGAATAATTTTTATTATTCACTAGGAATATTATATTATGACTCCATACACATCAATCCAATGTATCTCTTATAATGATTATATTTTAGTAATGATTTATAAAACTCATTTCTTTATCATAGGTTAATAAAAATATATAGGAATGATGAATTTTCAAATGTTCTTATGGCATGTATATGAATGGATTATTATTTTCTGATGGGAGATTCTATTATAGTACTTTAATAAATTGGTTGGTGTTTTATATCTAATGACATCAAAATGGAATACACGTGTTTTCTTATACAAAAGGATACAGAGGATATATCCTCAAAACTAACGGTATATAGGGGTCATCCAATTCCAAAAATGTTACACTTTTAAAAATCCTATGATCATGGGGGAACATGGGCAGTTTTTTAATAACAATATAGTAAATATGTAATTAAAGGATTCAATTTATGTTATTAAATTCATAGTGATTAGCCTTGACAAATGATTTATATATTCATAGGAACAAGGAATCAACCTAATCTAAAATGGGATTCTATCTGATATGATAGTCATGGAGGTGATCTGTGACTAGGTAAATGATTTTTTATTCTTATATGTATGCCACACTAATTAAAAATACTTGTTCCATATTATTTTGAATTTCATTTGAGGTCCATGACTTCTTAGTTTTAATTTGTCGCTCTAATGAATCATGTCATTAATTATGAAAAATCATTATTCCATGAATCATGTTTTATATGTTATTAATTCCTTTTCATTATCTAGAAAGTTGTGATTGTTCTTTCATTCCCTTAAACATATCATATACTCAGATATGATCCTAAATTTAAATCTCCCTTGTTTACCCACAAAAATAATCTAAAATGTCCATTTATTATGTTTCTTTTCCCTATTTTCCAATGAATATTTTTAGGTTGTGAAATTTATAATAATGGTAGTATGTGAGGTAGTTATTGTGGTAGATAATAAATATATTTAATTAAATAAAATTATTGTTTACCTAGTCTGATAAGACACAAAACCATTACAGTTCATGGGAATATAATTTTTCATGATGTATTGAATATTCATTTAATGTGATGCAATATTTATATATTCAATGAAATGTTTCCCACAAGGTTCCTTAATATTCGTTTATCCCTTGAAGGTTAATGCAAAGGAGCATCATTTTCTATTCTATGTGATAACATAAAACATGGGAATTGATAGAAATGAAATATGATGTACACTTTTGATTCAAACCAAGGATATGTATGATGGTCTTGACATTTTTTCATCTCATAAGGAAATAGTATTATGAGATATTCTATGGTGACTACTAGGGCCCATGTATGTCATATGAGATTCTAGGATGATTCATTATATATAGTAGTTCAAAATATTTTTATGTAAGATATAAGGGATGTTTTCATAATCTAGTGGTTATACCTAATAGGAAATATTAAATTACTTGATTATTTACCTCTAAACATTTATTTGTATCTAAATATATTTAGGATGTGTTTTATACTTCCTTTGATTTTTTATGATCTTGATTAAACTATATGATATTCTTAAGACACCTAGCACTAGGAATGTATTTTAAATACTTGAATATTCCTAGTAAACTAGAAAAATCTAGTATACTCAGTCTTAATTTTTTATTTATAACCAAATGATTAGTGGTGACTTTTTTATATTCCATAATTATTTATTTTTTTAATAATAATATTTATTGTGTATAAACTATGTATACTGGTTATATTAGGGGACATATTGGTTTTCCATACTGAATTTTACTAACATGCTACTTAGAAAGCTCTGGAACAGAGGTACCTAAGAAAAAAAATAATTATTTATATATTAATGTAGGGAATATGCTTACTTTTTCATCATTTGGTTGGATACCATAGATTGGGTCTATAGAATGGGATGTAAAGATGCAAAGGGACAGTAGTAGATCATTGTTTTATTTTTATTTTTTATTTGTTACATGTGGTCATCTCGATCAAAGACTAGTTTGTATGCATGATTATTTTCTTTAGGATTTCCATGTGATAAAACATAATTTTCTTTATTATTTATGTATACAAATTCTTTTTGTTTCAGATGTTTATTGTTTCATTAAAATGGGTTTACACACTTATATGATAGAATATTCTCCCCATATACCCTAAATTCTAGTTAGTATCTTCTGGAATACGTGAAAGCATCCATGTGGTCAAGTATCCATCAATGATTCAAACAATAAATAAGAGGCTTAGAGAATCTAGTGATACAAAATTATATCATAAAATTTTATTTTTTATTACTAGTTTGAGAGATAGTAATAATTTGATATTGGGATATGTTATAAATTGTGATATTCCACAGAATACATCATTGCAAACACTTTTTTGAGATAAATGTAGGTTTCTAGGGATTTGAAATTATTTTCCATCATTTTCACAATTATAGTGACTTTTATTTGTGTACTTGGGATTGAGATTTTTTTATTTTTTTCTTAGCCTAATAGAATGATTCATATGTACATATATCACTCTCATCACATAAGAGTCAGATTAAATTGGTGTTCTTGTGTATTATTTATGTCTTGGAGGATGAGAGTCAACCTAACTATATATTGAATAAAAACTTATATTGTGTCTTAATATATATCATATTTGTGGAATTATACTCAACTAAATCATAGTATATTAATTCAGAAAATAGATCATATAGATCAAACAACAGGATACTTATAACAACCCCAAAATAACATACATGTATTGTACATCATTTTAGATTAATATTCATTACATTACAAAAATACATGCCAAAGGACCATAATAGTTTATTTTCCTTGGAAAAATTGAAACATAATATTCTACCTTGGATAAAGATATAAACAATTTCCTAGAAATATCATCCCCCTTTAGTAATCCCACTTAAAACTATTCTTCACAACCTAGGAAAATGAAACATAATAAAGGGTGAGATCATATTCTGAATAAAGGTATGCAAATGTGATACATATATATAACTTGTACATAACAGTGTTAGATCCTGATAATAAAATTTTAAGATCATACCAAGCATGTTAAGGAATCAATACATGAGTCATGAAATAAATATTATCAGTTAATGAAACATGAATTACAAGGGAATCAATAAAAAAAGCCAGTGGCCACAACATAGGAAAAACATATACTTTTGTAATAAACATAATCTTATAACATTGAAAACACATGTAAAAAAACATGTCAACTCATGGAATCACACTCTTGCATAAACATATGGTCTTGCAACTAGGACCACACATAACACCGTGATCATGTAAGTAGGTTCACAAATAAAAAAAATTCTATAGAAGTTTAGGATCATTTCCAAAATTTATTATGCCAATTCATGGGGACTACACCCACTGGGAGGGACACACTATTATCCCCTATTACAATTCTTTCCATATAAGGTATTGGGTTTACCCTTCATCCTAGAGTGGATTAGGATTCATCATAATAAAATACTATATTGGATTCCCCATCTTCTTATAGTGGATTAGGACACCCCTGTTTCACATTTTGTATTAGGGTTAACCTATATACCATTTGGATCAAGCTAGTCGACTTGTTTCCAATAATTATCTCATGGGATATAAGTCATTACCCATTGAATTATAGGTCCTACCCATCACATTATAAAGTCATAAACCATGCATCCCATCATGACCAATAATAATAAATTGATTTCACGAACTTTATATCATAACCCATGAAATTAATTGGGTATCATAAAACTTACATCATATCATTACCTATGGAAAAGAGATATGTCTCATAATCATTTTATCAAAAAATAATACATTCAAAGATGTATGTTTCTGAAGAATATAACCCATGTAAGATAAACTAATCTTATAAAACTCATTCCATCAAAACATAAACAATTCCAGAAAGAAAATGAATGGTGTTTTAGGATCATATCCCTTGTAAATAATAATCAATAAAAATGTAAGATATGAATTCTCATACCCAGATGCCACTTATGAGGTGCCCCGATCCTGGTGGTCCACATGGATTCAAGCACATCTCACTAAATTCCAGATACTTCTGACTAGAAGTGAGGGCCTAGGGTATGTATGTGTGGAGACAATTCTTTAATTTCCATAGAGTAGTACAATATATAATTATAAATATATGCAAGTCATGGAAGTAATAAGTAATTAAAATTCATTGGGGAAAGAGACAAGGATAATAACAAATAAAATAACTCTAATAACATATAATAGTTGAGGATGATATATGTTATGTCACTAGAAAGCTAGAAAACATGGATACAAATTAGCACACATACATGAGAACCCCAATGTTTAAAATGAGATAAATAAACTATCCCATGATTCCCAAGCTACAGCTTAGTAATTTACTACTAGATTCATCTTAGAACAATAATCTATCATGTTTTTGGAGAATTACACTTCCTTTAATCATCACTCGTATACATTTAATATGCCATGGGTACCAAATTGAACTCATAGAGGGTGTGAGATATATCCCGTTGGGCCACCACCAATGGTTTCTATATCATCCAGCTTTTTTAATGCAAATGTAATCGTGTGAATGCATGTATATATAATGTAAAAAAGTACAATGTTACTAAATTTCAAGGACATGCTTTGTCCATTTTTTTGTGTCTTAAAATGTTACCTTTTTATTAATTAATTAATTAACAATTTATTTTAATAGGTCACATGATACATATACAGCACTGAAATCTCCTCATGAATGTATAAATATATAAGGTTCAAAGATATAACAAGGAAATAATTATTGATAACTATGTATGAAGGGGTTCCATGGTAAACACCATAGATATCTAGACATCAGGGGATTCTAACTCAGTAGTAATTATGTCCATCTAGGGAGTTAGAGTGTAATCAAAACATCATCATCCAATTAATTCCACAAATAATGTTTCTAATCAATTCTATTGAATTACTCAAAGGTAAAATGGGAGATTAGAAGTGGTTTTACCTAAGGTTGTATCCAAGGAAACTAATGCTCGTTCTATCCAATGAGTGTATATATAGAATCCTGTTATAATAATGAAGAGATCATATAGTGTCATTTTGGGCATCCAAAGGATGACAAGAATCAGGTTTATAGGTATATATCACCCATGGAAAATGATATCCTTGAATTGGAATGTCTCCCTCGAGTACCCAAGGAATTTACTCATAAATCCATGAACTAACATGAGTTAAGACGTCGAATAAAGATGTTAGGGTCCATATTCATGAATACTCACCATATATTTAATTCACTATAATTAATTTGGCCATATAATAGATATTTCAACAACAAATTATCATTGTCAATGCCATCCTATTCATTATTATGACAGGACCAAGTAGTATGTAACCTTTTAATTAAAACCATTTAAGTCAATTTCAATTAATAAGGTTCCCTATGCTACCTTCAATGAAAACAGAATATCATTATATGGATGTGAAATCAAATATTCCATCCAAAATATATTTTTATTATCACTCCACTTTAAGGGAAAGTGGAAAACCATAGTTTACAATGAATAACACCAATACATGCTGAAGGAGCTCACAAAGAGATTAAACACAAGACTACGATTATTTGAGTCAGTCACACTAAATAATTCCATGTGCAGAGTACTAACCTGTCTGTCTTGATCCGTGCTGATACGTTCATCGAGGTGAGTAACCATTCTGTCTATTGGCTGAATTAATTCTTCCAGGGTGATTTTTCCTCGGTTGAAGCATCGAGCAACGATTCGTTCTTGCTTGTCTATCCCAAATTCGTGCTCCTCAGTGGCAGTAATGTGAAAACTTATTTCATATATTCTTAAAATATCCTCATTTTATACAACATGATTAAGGAATATTTTATTAATTTCTACCTTGTAGTGGAGAATGAGTTTCAAACCCCCTTCCTCTCATTCAATCCCACAAAGTTCACTGCTATGAGCTCCATTTTCCCTATCGTGTAGGTCATTTCTTTCAACGATACCCCCTTCTTGACAGACTAGGTTCTCATTGGTCTAGGAAAATGAGAATAGTATTTGTTTCCCTTGGGTATTTTCCCTTGGGACACAATGAATTTCTCTATGTCACGCTTTCCTTTTGGGCCCTTCTTTCTTCTTGGGCTGTGAGGACCATTCCCTTGGAAACGGTCCAAAAAATACACTAAGAATTGGCTACGACTATCTTCTCCAGAATAATCTTCTTTATGATTCAATGGTTCCACTTGCTCTACCAAGCCTTCAAATTGGTTTTTTAATTGAAACGATATTTCAACTTTGAGGGGCCTTGGCCTGCACGAAGAATCCACCTTGCCTTTTTTGGTCTCCAAACCAATCATCTTCCCCATACTCACAGCCTTGTGAAGGGAAGATGCAATTGGGATGGGAATTTTTGGGTCCAAATTCCCCAATACATAACCCCCTCCTGCCCCTTTTCCATGAAGATATTATTTTTCATCATGCAGAAAATACTTCCCCGGTAGTGACATTCTAGCTATCTAGGCCTCCATGCTGACCAAATATTCATTTACATATTATAAGGAAATCTCACATACTTATGTATACTTACCACAATATCATTTGAATGAAATACTTAAATTTAGGCATATACCTTTGTTGGTTCCAATGGAAATGAAGAGTTACAAGATATTTAAAATTTCACGATTCAAAAGGCAATTAATATAAATAGACTTACCATTAGTGTGTTCATGCTCGAGCACACATGAACAATGTCTCAAATGTTTTAAATCACTGAACACTCAATTATGACATGTCACCCAAGATGCAGTGTTAGGATTTGAGGACATAACCACACAAAACCAATAAAATTTAAGGAAATAGAATAACTATATATTTCTTAATGAATATAAGTATGAAATATAAATTCAATAAATGACACATGATGAAATAGATAGGCCCCACAAGTCAATTCAAAAATCAATAAACTTAAGGGATGAGTTATAGACCATCCACCTAGTATTCGTATGAATCACATCCTCTAGTATCAAACTCTAATTTTTCCTAGATCAGAATATATAAAAAAAATGGTTATAAAATTCTAAACCTATATAACTACGAAAAGAGATAGAGTAATTAAGAATGGATAAAATAGACATTGGTACATACACTATCGCATCCAACATGGCAAATGGATGTTCGATCGGACCCCGGAAGAAGGAGAACTCATAGTCCCTAGATTGAGACTTCAAAAGCTCTAAAATTAGATAAATAGAGGATTATACTACTAGAATAAGGATTATGTAAGGAGAACGATAATTAGACCATTTTGGGTAAAATAGTAAAATTACCCAAAACATAGCCTCAACATGGTTTGGGTTAATGATTTTTTAAATTGTGCACCAACAATACATTGGTACATAGAGAAAAGGGGACACTCACATAGTTAGGCTACAAGGATTGAGAAAACAAGTACCAAACATATGATATGGCTCTACCTAAAAATGTAGACCATTTTCATGGTTAATCCAAACATGATTCCCCCCCACATGGTCTACTGTAACCATGCGCCAAGACCATTGTTTCTATAATTGTTGGGTTCTGGGCTTGGAATGAGTATCAGACGCCCCTAAGACCACTGTGAACACATTATACATCCACATTAGGTCCATAAAAGAGTATTATATCGACATTTTGAGGATCCATACAAGAGTAAAAAATTGGGTTCCTACAGTCAACCCCCTTTAAATAAATCACCTCTAAGTTCACCTTCTAAGAGTGGTTAAAAACTCTATGAGAATAACACAAACCATTAAGTGTGGGAAACAACCTCACCAACCCATGTCCCATCCTATACATGGATGTGGTACAATAACCCTTTTATTAGATGGATATACCATCCCTGGAGATCCTTCGTGCTATTATAAATAATTTTTATAGGATACTCATCAAAAGAATAATTAGAAACAAGGTCAGCATTTTCTATATCAAATTTATGAGACATGTTAGAATGGTAACAAAAATACAATGAAACATAGAAGAAATAATGATTTACAAAATACCTATGATTTATTAACAACAGATATGTTTCTAGTCAAATATTTTTATGATCTCTAACTGTCCTACATAAATAGGTAAAAAATTCCCTGGCATTTAAAACCATCTATTCCGTAGCATGGTTGATAAACATAGGAATACATGATTCCAAACAACAAAACCTAGAAGACATTGATGCTGATTGGCCTGAGATTTTTTTCTAGACTGAGCATTTTTTGTACACTTATTGATTAGTTGAACCAACTCTAATATTTTTTATACAATAGGATGACCTAGTAAGGAAACATTAATAGCCTTTAGCTAGAACTAGGGTGAATGAAAAAACCTACCATGTGAGCCCTCAAAAGAAGCTATCTGATTTGTCTCTTAAAAGATGTTATTATAGGTGAACTCGATGAGAGGGATATGTTTACCTTAATAAATGATGGAATAAATGAAAAGTTATCAATGAAGGTCCTAGATAAGTAATTATTTTTAAGATATTGTATATCCCATTGTTCAAAAGATCTAATCCTCCATTTGATGACACCTTGTGACATCTCAGACATAGATGCCACTGATGTGGTTTCCCAATACTAGTGTTCCACATGTACTCATGTTTATCTCCCTAAATGATAACATTTTTCATCTATATGCGATTCCTAGGTTATTCCAATGGGGAGATTATTCCATCAGTACTATAGTGTATCACATCAGATAAATATAAATAATGGTAAATAGTTGAGTAAATATGTAAACAAAATGATCAATGCAAAGTGACAAGGATACAAATCACTAAATAATAGGAATAATATACAAGAGTTGATGTTGATATATTTCATGTCACCTAAAATCTCGAAAACATGCACAAAATGTAGTAGGATTATATTAAAAAACCCAATGCAGGAAAGGAAATACATAAACTATCCTAGGAATGTCAAGATGCCACTTGGTTATCTTCTTTCCAGCTCCATCCTAACACAGAAAGAAATCATATTTCTGATGCATTTAGATTCCCTTTAACAACCCTTGAATATATGTAATATTCTCAGGTACCAAAAGGAATATAGATATGGTGTATGATATATATTAGGGGCCACCACCAATATGTTATATAACATCTTGTCTAGGTAATGGAAATGTAATAGTGTGAAATAATGCATATATAGAGTAAAGAAAGTCAATGTAAAAAATGCCAAGTATCTATTTAATCTCGTGGCTAGTTTATAACCATCTATTAAATTCATTACTTATGTAGTTACCAATTTATATTAATAGGAAATGTGAGTCATATCCAGAAATGACATCACATCGTGATGGTATAAATAGTGATGGTTTTAGGATGTAACAAGGAAACCATGATTGATAAATAAATCAGAAGTGCTTCCATAGTAATCACCAGGGAAACCTAGACCATTAGGGATGATAACTTAGTAGTAACTGAGTATATCTAAGTCTAATAGTTTAATCACAAGGGAATAATTCATGGAATTCCCAAAATAATGTTTCTTAATGAGTACTAGGAATTCAACAAAGGTAAAACGAATGTTAAGAACTGTCCTGGCCTAAAAATGTAACCAAGGAACCTTATGTCACACTGGATCCAAGGAGTGTATCAGAGGAATACTATAATAATATTGATCTGATCCTATGGTTTATATTGGGCATCCAAATGTAGGCAAGGATTGGGATCCTATGTAGGTCTCACCCAATGAAAAATGACATCCTTAAATTGGAATGGCATCCTCGAGTACCCAAGGAATTCCCTTGAGAATCCATGACCTAACATGAGTCAAGCCTTCATATAAATATTTCATGTTCCATGTGTATGAATATTCACATTATATTTAATCCACTAAATAAATTTAGACTTATGATATGAATTAAATTAACAAATTCACATAGTTCAAGCCTTTCCTTTCATTAGATTGGAAACGCCAAGTAGCTTGGTACCTTTTAATTAAAACATTGTAAGTCATGTTTAATTAATAAGGTTAACATCAATGACTTCCATGAACATGGAATGGTGTGCTATGGAAACGAAACAAAAAATTAATTTATATTTAATAAGTCCAAGTCATAAAATTAGTTTTGTTTTCCATTATATCATTTGAATAAATTCATTACATTAGGCACATAACTTGGACATATAATGTGTAAGTGAGAAGGTAAAATCTATTCACAAATTCATGGTTTAATACGAAACTAATTTAATAAGACTTACAATTACTTTTGTTAACTCAATTGCACCCTAATTATTGATCAAAAGTGTTAAAACAAAAAAACAATTATAGCATATCACACTACATGGGGTGTTAGGATTGGAGACATAACCAAAAAAAACAATCACATTTATGGAAGGATAATAACCATACCATTATAATTAATTTAATCATGACATATGAATTCAATAAACATCACCTATAGAAATCAATGGGCCCTAGATGTCAATTTCACAATCAACGAACTTGAGGGATGAGTTATAGACTGCCCACCTAGTAGTCATATAACTATCCTCTTTCAATATCAGCTTTTAATTCTCCATAGCCCGGAGTAGATTAGAAAAAGATAATAAAATCGCAACCCTCGATAACTAGGTCAATATAAATAGAAATGAATAATGACTAAAAAAGAAATCAAATACATATCATTTCTGATCCCACATAAAAAAAATATTCTCGATCAGACCCCGAATGAATGATATATTTCAATCCCATGATTTTTACTTCAAAAGATTAAAAATGGAAGAAATGGATATTCATTGCACTAGAATTCAAATTAGGGATGGAGGAGAAATATAATTAGGATATTAAAGGTAAAATAATAAAATTACCCAAAAATTACCATGTGCACAATTTGGCCACACAGTTTTTCAAACTGTTCACTAACCATGTATGTGTACCTGTAGGAAAGGGGTCACTCACATAGTTAGGTGGAACGTTTTGAAAAAATGTGCACCAACTATAAAATATGGATCTTCCCAAAAATACAGAACATCCCCACAGTTTAGATTAACTATTCATTCTCCTAGCACAGTTTACTCTAAAAGTTCTAGGGGATTTTTTTTATAAAAATGTTGTGTTTTCGGTTTTGAATGAGACTCAGACACCCATGATACTGTCATGAACTCATTAGGTATATAGTTTAGGTATATTAAAGTGAATTTTTAAAATTTTTGAGTATCCATACCTATTACGAATACTTGGTTCTTATATATGTCATATTATTTGGATAAGGATTTTGGAATATCTCATAAATCATATCATAAGAAAAATATCATTTTATTGAAAATTATTTTTTAAAAACCCATTTTTTATCATCACTTTACAATTTCATTTAAAAAATTTCATGAGGAAAATATCTTTTCCACTGAAAAATATTTTTTAAAAAATAAATAATTATAAAAACAATTTTATTTTTATATTTCTTTGAAAACATATAAAGGAATATTGAAATTGATTTTAAAACCAATTTCATTGAAAACACCTTGAAAAATAATAAGGAATTATAGAAAAAATTTGGAAAACCTCTTTCTGTGAAAATAATTTGAAAAAATAAAAAAGAAGGCTTGAAATTATTTTGACAACGCCATTATTGAAAATGGATTTAAAAAAATAAATAAAAATGAAATATTTTTAATCATTTTTATGAAGATAACTTTTTGAAAAAATATAATGGAAAAATTGAAAATCATTTAAAACATTTTTAAACAGATTTATTTTTGAAAACCCTTTATTTTAAAATATACTGAAACATAAAAATAAGGCTTGAAATAATTTTTTACACAATTTTCTAGAAAATTTATTTAAAAAATTTCGAATATATCTTGAAATTATAACAAAAATTATTCTTTAATAACCTTTTGAAAACCTTTAAAGGATCCTTTGATAATTATTTAAATGACATTTTAAAAATAAAATATTTTGAAAACCATTTTTTTGAAAACCATTTAAATATAAAAAAATTACATAATTGTAGGAAAAATTTTCTTTCAAATGATACTTGAAAACTTGTAGTGAAATCATCAAGGAAATTATTTTCATGACTGTGGGTAAACCTATACATGCCAAACATTCCTTTTACACTGCAAAAATTTTAGAACAGTACCTTGATCTGAAAATGAAAAGAATATTCCTTCTAAAACATTTTTTGAATAAGGTAATACATGGGTAACAATTTAATTTAGACAAAATAAGATAATATTAATACATTTTTATTTTTATTTAGAACACATGGTTTTGAAGGAACATATATTTTCAATCGAATGGAGAAATATATTCATATTTTCATATAAATAGATTGTTAATTTTATTATGTACCAAATATTGAAAAAATGGTACCATTAATAAAATATAACATGAATAAATATAGATTAAAAAAATTCATGATATTTTGTAAGTGATGGATTATAATATATAATCAATTGAAGCATAATTGTAAACAATCTTGATAAATAATGAGATTATTGGAATAAACTCTTACCACTTTAGTTACATTAAACCATAATACCCATGAGATAATAACATTACATGAAGCTTAATAAATCATTAAAATAATAAAATTAATGATATAATATTTTGAAGGGTAGTATATACATCTCATATAAAAATATAGGCGCACAATATGGCATGTATCTCAGTGAAGGAAAATTGAGAAAAATTTACTTTACTTATTTGGTATCTATTGAACCATAAACCCCATGAATAAAATATAACCAAGTTGATATAAAAACACCAATAAATTTACTTATAATAATAATATAATATATTCATAGGAATTATATACAAAATAAATAAATAAATGAGTGCTGAATAAGGCATAAGTCTCTCAAAAATAAAATTGATATGGGAAAACCCTTCCTTTATGTATGGACATTATTTACACACATTAAAAAATCCAATAAAATTAATATATTATTTTAGAAGTGTACCATATAACCTTATTATTATACCTAATACAATATATTTTTTATGATGACATTATATTAGCTATTTATTTAAATTTTCATATTAATGTTCCCGTTTGGGTAATATCTGCTTTGTTTTTCATAAATGTTTTGACTTTTTTTTTCTTTATAATGTTACATAGATAAAGATTTAATTATTTAAATAATATAAAACATGAAATTAATATAATAAACATTCATTATATAAATATTTATAATAATCTACAAAATATAGAAATTTGGAATGGAATACAGTGTTTGTCAAGACGGTAGTCCATATGTAAGCGTGAACACTATGTTTATTTTTCTGTTATATTGAAAATAAAAAATTAAACGAAATAAGTGATTATTTATATATTATTATAAAATTAGAATTATTATTTCATAAATATCATTGAAATTTAATAATCACTTAATTTATACATTCCATGCAAAGTGTGAATGAATCACATCGCTTTGAGAAGGCAGTAGTCTGAACGTTCACAAATGATGTTTTTGTATTTATAAAAAATAGAAAATATGAATGTAAGTTTTATATAATATTTAAATAAGCATAAATAAATCAAATATATCATATATAAAATATCAAAATATAAATTTCATTATTATTTACAACCTTTAAATTTGGAAATGGAAGAATGTGTGACATCAGTTTGTAAGGCGGTAGTCTACTGTTCACACGAATGATTATTGTGTATATGATTTGATGGATGTGTGTGTGAGTTAATTTCAAAAACATAACATAAAAATATTATTATAATATGGATACTTATGATTTTATATAATAATATAAAAATGATATTTTAGTGGGTTTAGAATTAAAATAAAACAAAAGATCTTGTGGAAGGATGTTTCTTTTTCTTTGGGTGACTCTTTTTGGTTTGCACCAAAGGGCATCCTTGGTTGGATTTTTGACCAAAGGGGAGTATTATAGGATTAATTAAATAAATTTTTAGGATATATAAGAATTTTTCTTCTGATATAAAGTGTCTTGTGAGGTTTGAGTAATTGAGGGGGTTGAGTGCCCTTTTAAAGTGGTTGAGTGGTGGTATTCTTGTAAATATAAAATTCAATCACTATTGGCAGGTCTCCCTTTCATCCTTTGCCACAAAAAATTTAGAATTTTATATAGAAGGGTTTATATGGTCAAAATATGTCCATAAAATGGATTTTTTTACATGTTCCTAGGGTATTTTTACCTTTAATATGAAGATTAACTACTAAGTAATTTTTTTAAGGTAGTCGTTATAATAAATTTTAGATTATTTCAAACATATTTATGGTAAAAACTATGTTGAACATTTTTACATTATAAATTATTATTATTTTAAATATTTAAATACATTTTCCTAGTTATAATCTTGTATTTAGTAGAAATTAATTTAAAATTAATCCTACTGATTAGACGAGATAATGATTTTTTTAAGTGAAAATGTTCAAAAGTATGAAATATTTCGTAAAACTAATTTCAAGGTTATATTGTTTACAATGACCTAAATTGTATTAATTGATGTATATAGGATCTATTTATACTATAAAAACAAATTAAAATAAAATTCTAGTGCATAAATAAATTATAAAAAAATCATTTAAAAATAATTATTTTTTACTATTCATAAAAAAATGGAACATCACATAAATATACCAAAAATTCAACCTAATAAAACTTTTCTAAAACCCATTCAAAATATAATTTAACTTTTTAAAATAAAAATTAGAAAATTTTTGTGATTTAGATTTAAAATAGGTTATCCATTAAAAAGTGGTAAAATAACCTTCTAGAAAAATACATCTTATTATTCATAAAATTTGATTTATATAGATCGTAAATTTATAAAATATATTTTATGTGTATAAAAAATATTTATTGAATATATTATATTTGAATATCATATAAAACATTAATCAAAATTTTTAGGATTAATTTATTAGTAATAAAATGTGTCTATACATAGAAAAATATTTTTATTATAAATGTAATTTCAATGTTTTAAAATGATTCATACATTCATTTATAACTAATTCATTGCCAAAAAATTTTTTATGTATACATTTGTAATCCAAAATTTCAGAAAAAAATTAATCTTATTCATAACATCCATTCCAACAGCTAGGTGATAAATATAATAATGTTTTAATAATAATTTTAATATTATATTGTAGTTTGGTAAATCCCGATCATGCATGTAACAAACTCTATCGAAGTGACTCAGTATTATGTGTAACAAATTATACATATAGTGTTTCATGTACCGCAAGAAACTCTATTTGTTGTTTTTTTCACAAGACAGACTTTATGTTGCATATAATGAAATCAAAACACAATTATTTCATATAAGAAATGACATATTTAGTGTTGTGTGAAATGAAAAATATCAAAGTGAATAAATTGAATAAAAAAATATTCAAAAAATTCTATTGTGTAACATTCTGCCCCCTAAAAATGTTTTTATCCTCAAAATTAATCTAGGTTTTCATAGTTTTAATTCTTGAATGTTCCTTTTATAGAAACCCTCATCGTAAAAACTAATTCTACAAATTTCGTTAAAAAAAGAATGTATAACCATAACAGTCACTCAAAGTAACTCATAACTAGGTCTCCACATATGAGAACATGGGTTTGGAAAAAAAATTTCACATGGAAGGAAAGCATAAATAACTACATATAATGATCATTGATCAATGATCATCAATAAGTGAATGATCTATTAAAAGCTATGGACCAAAAAACATTATATATGTGATGATTTATAAGACCATCAGTTCAATAGAATCTAAGGTATTCAGAAAACTATTTTCCAATATACTATTCATAAGGTTAGTGATTTATTTTACTATCAATGTACATAATATACTTACATGAATTTATTCATTTTTATTTTCATAATGTTACCCTTTTATTGTTCCTTTCTCTTTTTACACGTCATCTCTTACTCCAAGAATGGATTGTGAATTTTTCATTCCTAAAGCATTAACATATTATGATATCCATAAATTGATTAATAGTTCATTCTACATGTCATTATAAATAATATGTATGAAAAGGTTATCCAATATTCATAAATAATCTTTTCGGTAGATAATACATCAATCTCTAAAACATCATGCTAAATTTAATATAAGCTATTCCACAACTGGTTTACCTTATAACCATTATGAAATATTTTGTTCAAAAACATTATAAATAAGGATACTAAATTTATCAAACATATATTACCATTGATCCCCCATATATCATAATAGCTCTTGGTTTCCACATACTGAACATGTGAATACCTTTATCATGAATTCTCTTGAAACTTGGTAATAACCTTCATTATGATAAATTATTATTGAAAACATGATTGTTTCCATATTACAATGTTTATTGGATATGTTCACTAAATAAAGAATTTATGTAAACCTCATCATTGATATCCTAAACCACTTTTCCAAAAATACCTATTTAGTTCCTATGTAATAAGAATCATCCAATTTACATATTTATGTCTAACATAATAGTATCCAAACATCATTAACTCAACATTAGGATTATATTAAGGGTTATCAATTCATAAATAATATGTTCCCCTTGAATATAACCTTTCAATTTAATTAGTTATCTAGTACATCAGAACCATTCAATATATTCTTGTAAATCCTTATTTAAGAATATTAAACATGGAAATCCTAATACATTTCTCAATTCATCATTCTTGAATCCAAATGAATAAACACATAGATTATTCTATATTTTCATTAATCCATTAACAAGGCTACCTAATATGATTACTTAGTAAAACTTTCCATTTTCATTTCACTTGTAGTATCCACATCATCGGTAATATAACAATTACTCATTCCACCTTGCTGATTTTCATCATGATAATTTCACATGGGATATCATTTTTCATAATGACCATTCATTAAACACTTAATGAATTTAATTTTTCATGATGTATTCGACATGCCAATATTCCCATCCATTTCATTAAAAAGCTATTCAATTTTAAATTTTTGGTAATATCTATGTTTCCTTCTTTTCCCCAATCTAAACATCTTCTCTTTCCTTATAAACATTAACTTGGGTTATTAATTCCACATTCTTGACACAAAGTAAACTGAATCATCTTTCTTATATGCTCTCTACTACCAAAAAATCAGTAATATGCTATTTTATCTTATTGTTTGAGTCTATGAGTTAGTTAAGGTACACATTGTTAATCATGTTATGGGAAGTTCGATAGACATGATACCAAATTCCTTCACTATAGTAACCATCCCATTTGATAGATCACCAGAAAATTTTATGTCACATTCAATGTTAACCAACTTATTTCTAGATCCCAACATGGACAAGAAACATAAAAAATAGTGTGAAAATCACTTAACATAGTGTAAAACCACATAGTCATGATGAATAACATTTTAGATACCTAAAGTATGACATTTTATTTTAAATCTAATACACCTTAGGCTTATCGTTAGAGAAATCCGAAAAAATATCCTTAGAAATATCTCAAGGGATCTCAAGAAATATTACTCATCCTGGTTTCTAGAGGTTGAATAATCCTTCCTGTTGGTACCATCTATAATGACCTAGGATGAAAAATCCTGGTTATTACATAATTTTAGTTTAATATTCATTGCATTAAAAAAATTCATAAAGACCATAATATTTTAGTTTCTTCATAAATATGGAAACATAATTTTCTACCATGGAGAATGATCTTCAAAATCTTCAATAATTTTCTTCCCCCTTTAGTAATCCTACTTCAATCCATTCATTATATCATGGAGAAAGAAAACATATGAAGGAGTGAAATTATATTCTCATTAATATAAAATAAAGTATATATGTGTGGAAACCATGTACATAAGGGAATGAGATCATAATAATATCATTTGAAGATGATACCCTACATATCATTGATCATATACATGAGTCATGTCAAAAATATTGGCAGTTCATAAGACACGAATGACTAGGGAATCAATATAACAATACATGTGAGAATAACATAGGAATAAAACATAGAATTTTTCCATACACATCATCTCATAACATTATAAAAATGTGAAAATAAAAATAGGTTCACTAATTGAATTAGGCCCTCGCATAAACCTATAACATGAAACCATGTCCATGTATAACATTATAGACATGTAATCCGGTTCATGCATGAAAATAATTCCCTAGAAATGAATTATCATTTCCAATACCTAATCAGGAACATTGAGGGAAATACACATATTAGGTGGGATACACCACTATACCCAATCCCAACCCATTATATATAATGGATCAATTTTCCTATTCTCTCTTATTTCATCGAGATTCCCTATATTCCAATAGTGGATCAACATTCCCCATCGTCCCATAGTAGATTATTACACACCTGTTTCCCATTTTGGATGAGGATACACATAATTTCCACATTTTATCAATCCGATTAACTTATTTCCCATAATTATCTCATAAAATATAAATTATTACCTTATAAACTAGAAAGATATATTAGTCTCACTCATCACATAATAAAATCAAAAAACTTCTTTCATTACATGGCCCATAAAATGAAACCAGTTTCATTAAAATTATATCATAAACCATGAAATTAAATGGGTATAAAAAAATTCATCATATCACTACCTATAGAATATAGATAGGTCTCATAATCATTTCATAAAATAGTTACCCAAAAAATAAGTAGGTCTCAAAAGAATATAAAATATTGAATAAAAATTTAAGTCAAAAACATCATTCCAACCAAATATAAACCATTATAGATAGAATATCAGTGGATTTTTTTATCATATCCCCTCTATAAAATAAAATATAATTGGGTTTTTCATCTTATATATAGAAGGATTTTTAATTATTACATGAAACATTTTATAGAATATTCATTCATTGAATATAATTTTAAAAAATCTTTTCCAAATAATGAAATCTTTATAGTTTCTTTTAAAAACACTCTTTAGGAAAATATATTTTCAACAATAAAAATTGATATTTAAAATAGAAAGAAATATGAAAACATTTTTCCTTCAATTAATCATTGAAAACCATTAATGGTTTATTCAATTTTTTAGGACTTTTTTTGATAAAAATTTTAAACTCCTAATGAAGTATTGGAATCATTTTGAAAAAATTTTATTTGAAATTACAATGAAAAAAGTGGTGTTTAAATAATTTTAAAAACCCTAATATATAAAATGAATTTGAAAAAATGTTAGGAAATATTTAAATAAAAAAATTGTTTTTTAATAACAGATTTAAAACATATAAATGACGATATCAATAAAAAATTAAAACCATTTTTAAACATAATATTTTACTGAAGTCATTTTTCATTGAAAATTATTTTAAAACATAAAAAAATGACTGAAATACTATTGAAAATTATTTTTGACGAAAAGGATTTTAAAAAATATAATTAAGAATTAATTTAATCAAAATATTTTTTTAAATAAAATTTTAAAAACATATAAATGAATATATTATTGTCATTTAAAAACATTTTAAGCAAAAAAAATTAAACACTTTTCCATTGAAATACATATTTAAAAAAAATTATAAAATATTAGGAAACATTTTCTCCAAAAATATCCTTCTAGATATATATTGTTAGATTCATGGAAATTATGGAAAAGATGGCGGGTATGTCTGTACATGTTGGGTATTCTTTTTACACCTTTAAATATTTAGAAACGTAAATTGATTAAAATATAAGAAGAATATTAATTTGTATATTATTTTTTAAGAAGGTAATAAATTGTTAAAGAATTAATTTAATAATTTTATGATAATATTAATACATTTTTTGAAACATTTTTAGAAAAAATAGTTTCCATAGTTCATATATTTATTACTAAAAGTTTAAATAATTTTGGCTTTCTATAAAACCATATTCTTATATGTTTTATATACCAATGAGTGGAAAATGGTACCATTACATGGATATAACATGAGTAACTAGAGGATAAGAAAATTCATGATAGTTTATAATGGATAAATTATGATATTTCATCAATGGAATCATAAGAATATACAATCTCAATAAACGGTGGGATTTAAGCAATGATCCATTACCACTTTGGTATATATAATAATATTCCCCATGAGAGAATAAAATTTTATGAAGTTTAAAATATATTGAAAATATATATATTCATTATATAAAATGTCAAATGACTGTATATACATCTCGTTGAAAAATTTTGGTTGATAACATGACATGCATCTCAATGAAGAAAAATTGAAACCAAATTACTTTACCTATTTGGTTAAATTTGAACCATAAACACCATTAAAGAAATATCATAAAATATATATGTAAAAAAAATTAGGTAAAATAATAATATCATACTATAATGGGATTTATATATGACACTTAAAATAAATGAGTGGTAAATAAGGAATAGGTCTTACAGAATGAAAATTGAGATGAGAAACATCTTACTTAAAGTATTGACTTTGTTCATACATGTTCAAACAACATGTATAATAAATATAATATTGTTATAAATATACCATAGAACTGTATTAATATATATAATACCATATATAGTTTTTTAATGAGTTTATATCACCCATTTATTAACAATTCTTGTTAATGTGTTATTTTAGGTAATATTTGTGTTGTTTTTTATATATGTTTTGACTTTCTATTAATGATAATATTACTTAGATCCTAATTTAATTATTTCATGAATTTTAATCCTTATATAAATATCATATATATTTAGTATATAAATATTTATAATATTCTAATAAATATATAAATATGAAATGGAATACATCGTTCATCGAGATGGTAGGTAATACGTATTCATGAACGATGTGTCTATTTTCATTTTGTATTGAATAGAGATATTAAGAGAAATATATGTGTATATATATATATATTATCTACGTATAATTATCTATTCACAAATATAAAATTCATTTACTAAACCCATCATCATTACATTATATTAAATGTGTGAACAATTCATATCTCTTTTATGAGGTTGTAGTCAACACATGCACAAATGATGTATTCATATTTACACACAATGGAAAGTAGTATTGTATTTTTTATATAATAATTAATGATAAATATATAAAATAAAAGTACCGTATATTTCATATAAAAACATATGTTCTTTCATTTTTTTAAACCATTAAATGTGGAAATGAAAAAATGAGCAACATTGTTTCATGAGAAGGTAGTCTGCCTTACACATGGATAGTATTTGCATACCCCATTTGATGGAAATGTTTATGATTTTAGGTCAAACACCTAAAAAACCTATAAGTATATTTTGTACTCTTATTTTTTATATAATTATGTATTAATATGATTTTAGGGGGTGGATAATAAAAATAAAACAAAAGAGATTTTGGAATGATATAACCTTTTCTTTTGGTATCTCTCTTTGGTTTTCACAAAAGGGGTTCCTTGGTTTGATTAATTACCTAAGAGGATTATAGTATGTATTTAGGTATAGATTGGATGAGAATTTGGCAAGGATTTCCCATTCAGATTTTCTTTATATATGTGATGAAGTGTGGTATGGAGTTTCCTTTTATAGTGGAAGAGGAGTGACATTCTTGTAAATATAAAAAGGTAATCACTATTGAGAGGTATTCCTTGAATAATGTGCCAAAAATAATTTCTCATTTTAGGTAAAAGGAAGGATAGTGATGAAATATGGAAAAAATTGGATATTTTTTTATGGTATTCATCCCCTAAAGGTAATGTTTAACCACAATGTTAATACGTTTTGACCATAATGAATGCAAATAATTTAAATTACATTCTCTAATCATTTTGGTAAAAATAAATTTGAAATTGTTAGACATTATAAATTATTATTATTATTATTTAATCCATTATTATAAATTATAATAAAAAATGGAAGAAATCAATTTAAAATTAATCCCAAAGATGCGATGAGATAACATGATTTTAAAGAGAAGAGGCCTAAAACCTTCAAATGTTTTTTACAGTCAATTTCTCTATGAAATTTGATAAAATTACATAAAATGGATTATTTTTTAAATATGTGATAAAATTATAATATAAAACAAAATGAAAATATAATTTAATTATAAAAATAGATTTGAATAAAAAGTGGTTTTCAATTTAATATCATAGTTGTTTACTATTCATCAAAAATTGAATGTTCTCTGGAAAATACCAAAAATTATTCCAATGTAAATATTGATATAATGATTTTGAAAATGGAGTTTATTTTGTGAAATAAATATTATAAAATATTAAAAAATATATTTAAAATGGGTTCACCATTAAAATGATTTAAAATAACCTTTTTGAAACATTAATATTTTTATTCACAAATTTGTATTTATTATTATACTGTATCTAACTTATATATTTTATGTGTATCAAAAACATATATTGAATATATTTTATATAAATTGTTTTGAAAAAATTATTCAACAGGGTTTTGTTTAACTTATTTATATAAAATTTGGATTGTACATAGAAAAATAGTTCTCTTAGAAAAGTAATTTCATTATTTGAAGATAGTCGTTACATTCATTTATAACTAATACATAACTAATGAATTTATTTTAGATACATGTGTAAACTATATCATTAAAATTTATTAAATTTTAGTCATAACATCCATTCCAATGGCTATGTGATAATTTTAAAAATATTTTAATAACAATATTAATTGTATATTGTTGTTTGGTAAAACACTTTCTTGATTATAATAAAGATATCGATAGGACTCGGTATTGTTCTTAACATAAGAAAAAAATTTATGTTTACTCAATGTAATACAATATGTTGGGTATAGTGAAAACACGACATGGATTCATGTATAATGAAATAAAACATCATGATTTTATATAACAAAATCTATATTGAGTGTTATATAAAATGAAAAATATCAAAGTGATTAAATTAATTTGAAAAAATCAGAAAAATATCAAGGTGTATAATAATATTTGATATTTGATATATTTTCCCTCTATGTATTGTATTTTAAGTGAACCATAGAATATTTTTGTTGTAACATGTTCCCATAATACTAATTTTAGATAATGTAAGATTCTTTTGGTAACTAAAATTGTTAAAAAAACCTATATGATTGTTTTCCCATATATATTCTTGTTGTAATATTTCATAGATAAACTGTGTAACTATGATTACCCAGATATGAATAATCATATGGAAATTTCACGAAATGCACATCTATATGAGATTTTAATACATGATTGGGGAGTCATATATTAAAATTTCATGTGAGGACGGTTTCTCTATTGTAGGTGATTACATGGAATGTGATTTCAGATATGTATATGTATATAATAAAACAATATAGGGTGTTTTTGATCCTTATATTTCATATGATGTATGATATGGGAGTATATATATTTCACTATGATGTGTAACATATTTGATACACGTTTTATGGTATTATTAGTAGTACCTTGTTCCTTTTGGATGTGGATGAAAATATTGGTGAGCTATGCGATATGATAGTATTTAACCAAGGAGAGGGGTAAAACCAATCCTATGATGGAATTAGGGGCAGCTTGCATGAGTAGAAGTTTTGGATTTTGAGACTGATACACAGGAGTTTCTATAGAAAATTTTATATTGTCTTAGAGATTCTATAGACTTTTGTATATAAACCATATAGAGTAATTTTGGTATCAAAGACTTGTTTTGGAGTGAAAGATTTATGAGGTTTACTAATCCTTATTATTTAAATAATTATTCTCAAAGGGATTTCAGAGTCTGGCCATATATATTTAGACCATGGATGGTTATTGAATGGTTAGATACATATGGTTTTGGAACTATTGTTGGGGGATGGGTGACAACATAATTTTTTTTAGAATGTGTGATATTCATAGGAATTTTCATAAAAAAATAATTGGTTTTCTATTTTTTATAAATGGAAGAAATTAAATGTAAAAAATGATCTAGGATATAGGTGTATGAACTAAGGTTTAATAGCATGTGAATAATGGAATCATCCTTTACATTCTACAAATTGGTCATATGGGAGAATATTCACATTTTGTTTGGATGATATTGAGTTATTATCCACTAGTGACATGAATTTCCCAATGGGTTATGGATTTGTTAGTGAATATATGTGCGTTGAGGATCAGCGAAATTAATAAGACACATATAGACTTGGATTCAGTGAGTTTTATTGAACATGAAGGGTGTATCCGTATAGTGAGAGATTTTATCATGAATGAATTGCACTACATTAGCACAATTGACCAGAGGTTCTGGCTTGTCGGTGATTGTAAGGTTGGTGGGTGTGGCTCAATAAGAGAAAACACTTATAATGATGGGACCTTTTAAGGTTTCACTCAAAGAGTTGTCAATGGAAATAAATATGGTTGAGATCCAACTATTTTCCATGGAAAGTATTGATTTATACGTGAATTTAAATTCAGTTCATTCCAATGTAGACTTTTATATGAGATAAAAATAGCTATTGATTGGTATTTTATTTTGACTGTCGTGTGCGTGTGGGATGGGCACAACAAATCACTTTTGTGGGGTAATGGATAAAGTGTAGGTTATGTAGTTGTGAAATTTATTTGTAAGGGTTTTGGTTGTGAAAAGACTAATAATTAGATGGTCAAGTGGTATTAATATGCTGGTGTGTATAAAGATCCTATTTTATATAGTCTTAGGTTAAAAATCAGATATTTTTAGATGAATATGGAATTATATTGGAAGATAAAATTTTCATAATACTCGGAATGTATTTAATATGATCCACGTGTATGTTGGATCAGATGCATTCTAGTACTAATGATTAGAGTAGTGAAATATTTTCTTAGTTGGGAACTAGACATATGATAATACTGAATGTCATGTTGAGACAATAGTTATTATGTTTATAAGATCTTTTTATTAAATTGAGAGATAATTATTTTTATTGGATGATGATATTTCTCAGTATTATATGCTCCATGAATTTATTTCCAATTTAGGAATGGTTAAAAATAGTATTTTTAATGAAATTGGGTTATTTTTAATGGAAACAATACAAATATTATCATTTAATCATTGAGAATGAGTTTATGTAGGTGAATATCATAGATAGGGGAATAGTTATTTGTTTAATTGGCCCTTATGAGATGAGTATAATGTTGTGGATCACCATGAGTTGGGTATTGTGTTAGTTTCTAAAATCATAGAGTCTTGGGGTAGCTTGGTTTTATTGATCATTATTTCAATATTAGAAATGGGGATGAGATGGTGGCTTGGTTTTTTATAAATAGTGTGCCACATGTTGAGCTGTGAAGTGGATTTGTTTCCCGTATTATAATGAAGCATGTGGGGAGATGATTGTGTATTAACCATTATGATGGATCATACATTATGGTCTTTAGACCACTAAGACTTTTCAAGGATGATATGAATTGTATAGAGGAGTTTTTAATGGACCAGAAAATTATGAGTTAAACAATTCAGATGGAATTCAATTCTTTTAGAGATAATGTATTCTTTAGAACTCAGATTCCTATTAAAATATCGATCATTATAACATCACGAGGATATGGATTTGGATTTGGATCGATGCCTAGTATTTCATTCAAGTGATCAAGAAAACATCATAGTAATTTTGTTCTGACACATCAAATGAATTTCAACAACTGATACATGTAGAGCTATTGATGTGATCTTCACAATGTAGGGGATGTTTAAATACTAGAAGAAATTACAGTTACATTTTTTATTTACTTTAAAGGATATTTTTTACCACTATGATTACTCTTACATAGTTTCTGAGGACACTTTCAGCAATTTAATATTTTATGGAGAAAAAGCACCTCTCCAAGACTCCAAGGATCCATGTAGTGATGAATATGAGATAACGGTTATGACATTTTCCCAAGGTGAAGTCATTATGACCAAAAAGGTTTTGTTGTGACATTTTTGGGAGAAGGGGCGCATTGTGATGTGATCCTTGTGGTCATACCCCAAGAAAGGCTATATTCCATTTTTTTATGGTTTGGAAACACCATCATGTTTGGGGGGTACCTTTCATTTATTTATTGACAAATGGTGTTGGGAGGAATCTATTTAAATCAGTGATAACCATCCATATCCACCATTTATCTTCTTGTGGTGGGGAGTAATTTTGGTTGTGCATCCAAAATGATTAAATGTTATTTATTTTATTTTTAATTTGGTTCCTAAATTTATGCATTGGCTATAGATTACATTTTTATTTGGCTATGAATTTGATGATGATTTCCTCTAGAATATGGTGGAAATAATCATATATTATGGAGAATTTTATAGGTGTGAATAGATTGTGTCCCATGAGGATGATCACACATTATTTTGCATTATTTAATAAGAAATCACACCACATAGTTTGTTCTCATGAGGTATTTATCTTAATTTTATCAAATTTATATTTTATTTAAGTAATTTAATAATTTAATTTTTATACCTGAGGTTATGTTGAATTTGGTGACTGGACAATATCTTGTTTCTTAAGGTTCTAGTAGCTATATGTTTCTGAGTGAGGTTTTAAAAAATTATACAGATTTATATTAAATTTTTAAAATCATAAATACTTTTTTTCATTATTTTACTAATTACGATGTTGTGTAAAATGGCCTCATGTGTATTGAAGTGGTCCTTCAAGACACGATGGATCTTGTAAGAGAGTGATTTCATTATTAGTAAGGAAATGGTTTCGAATGAGTTTAGTGTTGAATAAATATTTAACAATAGTTTATTTAGTTTATTTATATAGAATTTGACATGTGGTCTTACCAAATTATATAGATTAACCTTTTTTATTTATAATGAAGTATTGTCAATAAATTCCATAAATTTAACCATATTTCAGGGATCACGATGGACACTTAATCTCTAGTGATGTCTCGCCTATCGATGACAGGTGGTATGGAAATAAAATTGTGAAATGATTTATACAGAACCTAAAAGGGTATAAATGAAATCAAAGGATGAAGATATAGTATAATTTTTATGGGAAACCATAAAGAACTCAATTTATAAGAATCCTTTTGTAACAAAGCATGATTTTATAAAAACACTATGTTTGATATCTTACATCCCATGCAATACATATCCTAAACAAATTGTAATATATTTATATTTAAATATTTTTTATAACATATTTATCAAATTTGATGGTATTAATCGAATTTTTTAATATATTTGATTATATAAATTAAATACTAAATAAAAATACATTTAATAATTGTTATTAAATATTAAATTAATTTTAGTAATTTTCTTTTCTTTATAAATACATTTTCTTCAATATTGTGTTTTCTTACATTTTATTAAGGAATATTATAATCATTTTTTACAAAATATATGACATTTATTTTATAAAATTATTATTATTTTTAAAATTATCAATCTAAAATTACTTCATAGAGATTTTATTTGTTTTTTCAAAACAAATTGATTTTCTAGTGAATGGTGAGAAATACAACTTTTTATTCAAAAATTTTTATTTGTTTCAATAATTTTAGAAGTTACATTTTAATTTAAAGTGGTTTTATAAAATAATTACATCTATTATATTATTAATAATTCTATTTTTTCATTGTAATAAATTCTATAAATTAACATTGTATAAAATATATTCTATACATAAATAGGTATTTGTAAGAAAAATTATATTTTTTTATAAAAAGTATCATTTGTCTAATATTGTAAAAATATTTTAAAATTAATTCCCATACATTATTTTAATTTAATTTTTTTAAATTTAATTTATTTTTTGATTAAATGATTATTCTTAGCATACGTTCATATATTTTCTTGAAGAAAATAAATTTTTAGTGAGTAGTGAAAAAAGTTTTTATGAAATATGGTATCTTTTATGATATCTCCAAGATATAAAACTTTTATATATATTTAAAAATATTTAAAAAATAATGTAATAAAAAATATTATGAATATAATTAAAAAATTCATATTTTATTTTATTCCATAATAAATATGAAAATATTTTTCAGTAATGATGTTGAGCCTATGCATCATTGGAAAATTCAAATTTTCTTTCATAAAATAATAATTGGGATGATATAAGTCTTCTATCATCTTGGATGTTAAATATAAATTTTTATATATGTTTTTAGGGTTATAAATTAATATTATAGTTATGTATCAATTTTCTTATTCAAACTAATGTGCAATGCATGTGCAAATATGGAAATGACAAAATAAGCCATTAAATATGTTCTAAGGACATATATGTGGGTAAAATATATTTTTAAAGAATATAAATGGATGTTTTGATCATAATATTAACATATTCATGGAAAAAAATTAATTATTATTTTTATAAATTGTATATTTTTTTATCTCCTTGTGCAAGGCTAATACAATACTAATTTAATTAATAGAAAATAAAATAAATGAATTTAAAAATATTAAAACTAACATAATTTGAGATATTTAATGTTGGACGGAATTATATATATAACATAAAATTTTTATGATGTACTAGAATATTTGGTCTGAATTTTACATATTTACATTATGTTTTTAACATAATGTAATTAATACTACTAAAATTGTCAATAGTGATATTTTATCCAATTAATATTTTATGAAGTTATATAAAAAAGAATAGAAATATAAAAAAGGTGAAAATATATGGTGAACATTTTCTTAACCTTTCCACTTATTTATTATTTTGAAAAAAATTTAATCATGAATATTTTTATTATATTTAAATATATTATTAAATTCAAAAGGTGACCCTCACCTTGATTATAAAAGTGTACCTTCTCCCTAACATTGTCACACCACGTTGATATTTAAGGCTCAACCATTACATATCCACTACTCTTATAAACCTCATTATACCAGTTATAATAGGCATATTCCTACCAAATGGTTGTTCCAAGATCCCTTATTCAATGAGTTAAATGAAGTCCACTGAAGAGGAGGTTATCTTCTTTACCTACTCATTCAAGATTATTTCATCTGGTACTTCCTCTTCATGAATTTTTTAAATCATAAATTTTAAAAAAAATATAATATGATAAATAAATATATATATATATATGTTATTATGATTGTGGTACAAGCATATGATGTATCTCTTCAATCCTACAAAATGTGAAAACATCATTTATGTGTATATATGGCTCACCATCTCCACATAGATGTGTAATCTGATCATAATAACCAAATTACTTGGATGGTTTCAAATATGAATCTAATGAATAAAAATATGATATATGTAAAATATGAATTATTTTTTGAATTTTCTTATTCATTTCCTTTCTTTATCTCCATCCATTGAAAAATTAAAGTGGCGTCCACGCATACCCACATTCAACCATCAACATAAACTGTGTAATTTTTTTTCTTATCACCGTATTTGTGGATAGAGAGAAAGATCTATATATATATATATATATATTATTTTTTATAATATTTATAACATAAATAATATTTTATTGTTTATGGAACTATACCCTATTATCTACAATCAGAACATACATGACAACTTTTTCATGGTGAAATGATGTAGTTAGAATGAGAAATAAAAGTAATAAAGAAATATTATTAACAAAAAGGTTATAAAATGATATAAGAGAATCATATATGAAATTATAAATGTAAATATTTTTATGTTATAAAATAATAACATGTTTAAACCCATTATACAATAGGTTAATGCATGTTCAAATGAAGGGACGATGAAGGTAAGAGTTTCTTATCTCACATTCACTTTAGTGGGACATATCTTGTATTCACTATTAATTTCATTTTTGTTGTGTATATAATAACATATTAGTTCTTTATATAATGAATAACAATATATTTCAGATATTTTATGTTTATATTTATTTTATATCATTCATAAGGATTACAGATCAATGTAAACCTAAGTGGTGAGGGTTTATTTTACAATATCATCATTATTTTGGATTGTTTATTTTTTAATTACATGCTACAAAATATTTTTATTCCATATAAATGTTTTATAAAAATAGTTGTAAATGTTTTTAATAATATTTTTGTGAATATTTTTTTCATTAGTGACAAATGACCTTTATTTTATTTATTCACCACTATGTTTAAGATTTAGTGATACCATTCTTTAAAAAAGTAACTTACTAATGATCATTAGATATATATTTCACTTAATTATACATATTCATGTATCATGGATATTTTTTTATAAAAATATATATCATTTATACATATTTTTTTTATATTTAATTTTATTTTTTATCTATATAAATATTAAAAAATTCATATTCATTACTCGATACTAATATTTAAAGATAAGACACGTTATTCATGAATTAAATTTATTACTTTATATTTGAGGAAGGCTTTATAATTATAGTTACCAAAGGAGACCAAAACAATATAGCCCCTATCATTATTACTAGGACTCGTGAGAAAAATAATTTTTCCAAAATAAATGTGTTTCTACACATAGTTTTAAAGAATCTTCTAAAAGGTATTTCCGGTATAGTTATCATGTTTATGATTATACGACATCCAATATTAAATAATTTTAATCATCAAAAATTATTTTATTATTAACCTTTAAATTTTCACAATGATAATATTCGTGGATTCATATTATGCACACGTTAATGATGAAATGAAATTTGTATCCAATTATTTAAATTCTTATTGTGATTATTTTGTATCATCCCATGATAGAAAATTTATTGATTAAATGGAATGTATGTTCAGTTATTTACCTCTCTATATTGATTATGAATTTTTTAATCAAGGTATCATAAAATTTATATAGACATATGTAATTATTTTGGGTCACATATATTTTGATTCCATTCCCCAAGATATGAAGGATAATAATTTGAATGTGTTCAATGATGCATATTAATTTAATTTGTTCTTTTTATTATTTGTTACCTGTTTAATATGGGTACCATTTACGTATATAGTATTTTAAGACTACTAGAATAATCAATACATCGTAATGTGTCCCCTTGTATCTTATTATAATGTCATTAAATAAATTCAAGTTTTGTGAATTTTGAGTTATGGTATTTACAGTTGGTATAAGAGGAATTTTATGAGATACCATGGGATAGGATTTAGGGTTAAATAGATTATATAATGAGACCCTATGATAAAATGTGGAAATATTCTCAACGAAACCGCCTATAATATTTAGAGATTGTTTATAACTATATTTTCAATTTATGTTATTTTTATCACATTTTGAGATTATACATTATGTTTCATAATGTAATAATCGAATATATTGAATTGAAATTGTTAAAATTAATCTTGGTATAAGGAATGGAAATCGTACTGATTTATAAAATATAAAGTGTATGGATGATCAATTCCTTTATGGGAATAAACCAATCTTTAGAAGGGAACTAGTCTCCCAAACATTAAAATCATACAAGGACATTGTATCATGTGGTAAAAAGGTAGATAATGAATAATATAACTATGTAAATTTTAAGTGAAGAAAGAGAATAAGTGTATTATAGATAAAAACATATAAGGGGAAGAAGGGACAGACTGATTTTTATATATCTGATAATTATAAAAAGAAACACCCTGGTGCATTCATAAAGGGAATGATGATTTTATATAAGTTTGGGGAGAAAGGCCACAGATAACATTAATGAATGGGTAAGATTGAAAAGTAAAATTTTTATTTTTTTTATCAGTAAGAAAATTAGTCACTAACAAGATCAATGATTGAAGCATTATGGAAGTATAACTCAGATGAAGCAAAGGGATTTGGTTTTGGATTATGATATTACTATAGTAAATGAGGAATTAATAGAGTAATTGTTTAAATGAATTCATGATTACGATGTAATTGGATTTCATCAATGATATTATGGTTATAATAATCATGAAATTCGTAATTCTTTTACAATAGTGCTATTTCTTTATGTATGTGATAGAATATATTGAATGACATCGATGACCCGGAAGAGTTATTCAGTGGAATAAAAATCTTTCTCCAAAATAAAATAATTAAAGAAAAAATCCCTTAATATGTTATCAATGATGATATAATAATGATAAATAAATATTTATGGGATAATTTTAAGGGTGATAAAATAGATTACTAATTTTTTGATTTATATTATCTATGTTTGGATTACAATATGTTTGATCATAAATAATATATTCAACAACCTATGAATTTATTTTTGTAATCAGACGTGTTTTTGTTAAGGTATAATGGTGATAATGGTATTATTATATTTGTTATGTTTAATTATAAGAGACATTTTGTTGTTTGTGGAATATTATGTTATGTTTACTTTTTATATTTCTTGATTATGAATAATTTTTTTTAAATATTAAATTTTGAATTTTGTAATTTGGATGAGTCTTAAGGTTAACTAGTTTTTAAATAGACTATGTTGAAAATTAGATAATACTATTTTTTTGATTTATCTTAATTGATATCCATTCCTAAAAAATATTGTTTAAAAAAATATTTACGGTCGATGAAATGAAATATGCATCCAATAATTTATTAATTGTTCTTTAGTATGGAATCATTAATCTTAGGTAACCATTTCATTGAGTAAGAGATAAAGTAAAAATAAATCAAAGAACATATAATGGATGCCATTAATGATATGAAATTTGGATAAATCAGGATATTTTATTTTCCCAAATAATTTATCTAAATAATAATACAATTCCTCATCATTTTAAAATGGACCCTGAAATTAAAATGTTATCTGGTTATGTTTCTTACCCAGAAATCAATAGCCTTTTATCCCTTTCTTGATTTATAGTTTGAAAATAGATAAATTATCATTACCATATTTAATATGAAACTATAGTAATCCTTAGTAATTATTTTTTCTTCCATATCCATATTTACACATACCACTTATGTTATCCTATTCAAAACTATTTTTTGGTGACCATTGTAATTCACTTTCCCCCTTTTAATAGGGTATTTTATTAACAATTTTTATTATGTGGGATTTCCAAAAAGAAATGTTCAAATTTTAAAACCATAATTATTGATAAAAAGTTAAAATTGTGAGGATGATATTTATTGAATGAGTGTAAAATGTAACAGACAAATATTTTAAAATAATACTTTTTTTTTCTGCTTATGTTTAACGCAACGCCGGACATAAATTAACCCCAAAATATAATTTTTTAAATATGCCCATTGTAAAATATTAGTTAAATTGGAAGGTTTTAATTCATTTTTATGATTTAATACTATAATAAATATAATTAACTTTATTAAATTTTATTTCATATAATTAATATAATGTTATAAATAAGACTATGAAATTATTCCTAGGGTGAAATTTTAGGATTTTCCTGAAAAGACTAATTTTTATGTGAATAGTGAAAAATACAGATTTTATAAAACATTATTTTTGTTTGAACTATTTTTGAAGTAAAATTTTAACTTAAAATGGATTCAACTAAAATCTATTTCAACGATATTATGAATAATCAAATTAGGTTCATTGAATTGTATTTTTTAATTTATTTTTTTTATAAAATCGATTTTCATCAAATTTTTTTAATTTTTTTTAAATTAGTTTTCACCACATATTTAAATTTAATTTCATAAAATTGAATTTATTATTGGATATATAAATCCAAATGTTTTTAGGATGTGTTTTTTAAAAAATTATCAAACTAAATTTTTAGTTAATAGAAAAAAACATATTTATGAAATACACTTTATTTTGTAATATATTCAGGTTACTGATATATTTAAAAAATTTAGGAAAAATATGGAACGATATTGACCTTTTTTCCTTTTCATAAAAAGCCACTACATAGTGTCAGCATCACCTCCCTTCTACCCTAGGTTTCTCCTCGATAGTGATCTATGGGGGGTTTTCTTTTTTAGTGCATTTCCCATCCTCCTCTGTCCTTTATCTATATCAATTCCTCTAATTTTTCCTTTCTATGACTCTCCTTGAATTTGATTCCTCTCTCTCTAGTTTATTTTTCTCCATTTCTCCATGTATGGGGTCTCTTTTAAGGTATTGATATTTTCTATTGAATATCTTATAGGGTGCTTTGGATAGCCCTGATGAATGTTGTTATTTTTTAAATCTCCTTGAAACATGAACCCTAATCTAATAACGTGTTCAACCAAGCCTCAATGATTCATATCTAGATTAATGTTACCTATGGATTTCCTATTTTTTATGGTGTTAAACAGTTTTTATGGAAATTTTAAGTCGGCTCGCTGTTGTTTCTGGTTTCTGGTCTGAGTCTCATTCAGATCCCTCAACCTTTAAAATCTTTGCCCCAACTGCTAATACATCTACTCTTCTCCTGGTCAGATTTGGATTTATGGGCACAAAGTGGTTTTTTTATGTAGGTATGGTAGATGATGATTACCATTGCACATTCTGAGGGTGGGCTTTAGTGTTCTCAACCACAATGAAGTGGTTCCTTTTTGTGTTTCTGATATAGTTTCATTCATGTTTGTTTATGGTGGTGGCCATCAGTGTTGTTTATGACGGTGTTATACGAATGGAGTTTTGTGTTTGGTGTGGTGTGCTCATTATAAATTTTTGGTTTGGATGTTTCTAGTTCCTATGGTATGATAATTACAAGGTGATGATATTTTCTGGTCACTTGATGGACTCTGACGGTCTCTGATGATTGGGTGTGGTGCATGGTCAGTGACATCGATTCTAGTGATTGGATGGTGATGATGACTATGTTTTTCATGACGATGCTTTTCGGAGACGAGACTCGGCTAGCACATGTTTTCATAAAGAGATATATTCATGGGTTTGGTGTTTTCTATATATTTTGTTTTCATATTTTGAATAAATAATATAGTGTTTTTGCATCCTGCTAGTTACTGATCAACCACTAAGTGGATTCTTGTAAAACCAAATAAGAATTTTATTTTTAGATAGGAAATATATATAACTACTCTTGAATGAAAAAATACTATATATATCGTTAAAAAATAATTTAAAACATATAAACTATAACTTATTTCATAATAAATATGGAATTTATTTTTAGTGCTGACTTAGAGCCTCCACACAAATGGAGAAGCCAAATTATTATCTTAAAAATAATTATTTGGGTGAGATAATTCCTTGATAGACATGAATATTAAATATTAAATATTAGTTATTGTTTTTATTGATATAAATTAATTTTATAGTTATATAATATGTGGGTTATACAAATACTTTTTGACTTCTTGGGAAAGGCTAGAAAACCCAAAATACCACATTAAATGTGTTTTCATGACATATATGTGAGTTAGAATATATATTTCGAAATTAAAAATGGATATTTTCATCATAGTAAATTAATTTTTATGATATTAAATTATATATATTCTTTATATATTATATAATTACTTTATCTTCCTTGTAGTACAAACATAATATTTATTTAATTAAATAAGAAATCAAGGAAATGATAACAAAAATATTAAATGTAACATAATTTGTGATATTTACGGTGATCCTCAGAATCCATAGACCCCCCTAAAATATTCCAGATTTAATAATATATTTTCCTTCACATTTTAATTCTTTTATTGATGTTTTTAAATTTAAAGCAATGAAAACTATCAAAATTGGAAATTATGATATTTTATAGGATTAAAATATTAATAAATTATTTAAAAATAATAAATATAATAAATAAACACAAACAGAATAAGTTATGGGTTTATATTCCATTTCCTCTACATTTATAGGATATTTATTAGCATTTGGATCTATAATTGTATTATTATATTTTAGCCTTCTCATAAGTTCCAAAAGATCCACTCACATCATTTATGGAGGGACGCCTCTTTCACTTCTTCACAACACTTTTATCTATCTATCACAACCATGTATTACCCATTACACTTTATAAAATCATTATCTACATTTTATAAGTTACGTTCCTTCCAAAATAGAAACTCTATATCACTAAAAAATATATCTAAATGATTTCTTTTGAAGAGGAGGTAATCATATTTACCAACACTTTCATGTTTATTTCTTCTTCTAATTCACTATAATGTGTCATTTCAATCCATAAATAATAACTCTATCATGATAAAGTTTTTAATATGTTATTACTACTATTGTAATAATATATTCCACCTCATTTCCATCATACTAATAGAAAAATCTTTACTAGTGTGTATATACTGCTTACCATATCCATGTAGCTGTGTAATTTATTTTTTATCATCAATTTACTTAGATTCTTAAAAATATCGAGGTAATAAATATATAAGATATATATTTAAATATTTAATCATTTAATGTAATATATTATTAAACATTCTTTCATTCCATCTATTAAAAATGAAAACCACATTCATTCATATGTATGACCTATAGTCTATATGAATGATATAATTTATTTTTTAATCCATGTTTTTTACAGACCTCTTTAAATATATATATAATAAATATATATTATACTCATATCATTAATAATATTATACATATGATTTAACTATATCTTATGAAAAATAAAACGAACTTATATAAAAAAATATTCATGGGAAAATAAAGCAGTTAACGAATGAACCATGTGTTATAAGGTAATATTATTAACATATATGTGATAATATGATATAATGGGATCATATATGAAATTATAAATTGGAATATAGTTCTATTATAAATTAAAAACATTTTGATAACCAATATATAGGTCATTAAATCTTGATCAACTATATGGAAGAGTGAGCTATGGGTTTATTCTCTCATTTTTACTTTATTGAGACATATGACCTATTCACCAATTATATTTTTTGTGTGGTGTATATATTTCCCAATAAATTTATTATATGTTTAATTTCTATTTCATCATAGTATTTAAATTATAATTTTATTTTATTGGATGAATGGGTTATACTAATCAAATAAAACACAAGTAGTAAGGGTTTATTTCACCATCTCTTCATTATTCATGATTATTTATCATTTCTCTCTATGAGAGAATATTTATATTCTATATACATATTACCTAAAAAAATTATATTTTGTTATTATTCCATTTATGGTTCTTTTATTCATCATTTAAAACAACCATTTAATTTAATATTTTAAAAAAAATATATGATTTAATGATACAATCATTTGAAGAATTAAATAACTTGTGATCACTAGATATTCTATTTACATCAATTATACAGCCAATGATCTTGTACACAAGTGGTAAGGGAACTTTCTTGGCATCCAAGAGACCCCGGAACGAAACTGGGTGGAGGAAAATTTATGGGTTGTTGCAGCAGTATTGTAGCGGTACTGTAGAAGGTACTGTTCGGTTATATAGAAGCTAGAACTATTCACCCCATTTGGGCCTTTAGGCCACCGGTTTTCACCTATGGGTCTCAAGGCCTTCAGATCATAAAAACTATTGGGCTTTAAGGACTTCAAACTATTGAGACCATGGATTAGCCCAGTTCACACAGAGAATTACCCAGAAGAGGATTAGAGTAAAGAGTAGTAGTCATCCGAATAAAGTTAACCAGATTGGAAGAATGATAAAGTATTAAAACCTTCATCGGGACCAGGAACATTGTAGCTTTGTATGGGTAAATGATATCCAATCAGCAATGCAAGGTGTGGAGCTATAAAATCAATGATATAATAGCTAGGGAGGGGTAGTTCTAGTGGGTAGGGCCTATGGGTCACATATTAGGCATAGCATGCCTCTAGGACTTTGGGTCATGTATTGTCATTCGTGTCGTGTCAGGCCTTGGGCCTTGGGCCTACGAGTCACGTATGGTTTCCCCTTAAACCCTTGAAAGGAGGATTATCAATAATAAAATAATTATAATGACTTCGGGCCATTTGGACTTAATTAACCATATTCTTTTATCATGTATATTTTTATTACATATACATATATCATTCATAAATATGGTTTTATAAATTGGAAGTTATTTTTTATCAATTTAAATTATGGTATGTCTGTATTATGCACTCAATATGGATATTTTATGATAATGTACATTTCTAATGAAATAAATTGATTATTAAATAAATGAGAAATTCCTAGAACTTCAATTTTGTGTATGTACATATATCATATAACTCCATGATGCATTCATTTGTATCATGAGAAAAATTATTTTTCCCAATTAAATGGGTTCTTATATATAGTTTTAAACCATATTTTTAAATTTATTAATTGTACGTGAATCATGTTCTTGAGAACATGATGTCCAATAAGTAAAAATATTCTTCATAATATGTTATGTTATTATTATTGATGATATTTTAACAATTATATTGTCCATGGATTCATATTTTTCACTAATTATTAATTAAATAGAATATTTTTCCAATTATTTACATTACAATAATGATTCTTCCTTATCAATTCATGATTGAAAAGTTATTGATTAAATTATATTTGGGTTTAGTTATATACATTTTCATATTGATTATGAATTATTGATTGCAAATATCTTTTGTCATATGTATCCCTTACTGTGTTTGTGAGATAACCTTTAATTTTTTTTCTTTCCCCTGTATATGAAAAAAGAATCCCTTGAATGAGTTCAAAGATGAATACTACTGCCATTTGAGATTTTGGTATATTTAATTAACAATGTAATAAGGGTACCAGGATTGTATCAAGATCATCAAGACTATTAAACTAATTTTTCAGTGGTGATGTGATCCCCTGTATCGTATTTAAATGTAATGAATTTTTTTTATTATGAGCTTTTAGATTCATGTTTGTTACTATTCGTTTTAAAGGAATTTTATTTGAATCCTTGGTTATGAGATTTAGGAAAACATATATTAGATAACAAAACCCTATGATATAATTTTTAAATACTATTAAAGAAATAAAAATTTGGATTTAGAGAATAGATATGCCTAAAATAAACATTTATGTCATATGTCTCACTAATTTTGAGGTTATACATTTTATTTTATACTGTTATGATATAGTCTGATGTATTCAATTTTTTATAAATGGGACCTAGAGGATGTAATAGAAGTAATCTAAAAAAACATATCCAATGAGTACTACATATCATTTCTATGACAGTTTTAATCCAATAGTTTAAAAAGAACTAATCTCGAAACAATTCTCATCATACAAGTACATAGTATTATGTGAAAACAAGACAGAGGCTGGATTATATTAGTAATATAGACTCGAATACATGTAAGATAAGACTATATTGAAAAAATAGGGATGTGAACTAATGGAATTAAGGGTTTCCCCATGTGTGATAATTGTGGAAAGAAACACCAAGGGACATTCTTACAGTGAATGGGAATCTCTTAAAGTGTGGAGAGAAAATCTTATATGCCCATGAATACAAGGATAAAAAATAAAACTACAATTTTTGGTGTTTTAATTATAAGGTTATGGCGAACTAAAAGAATAAATTCCCAATGAATCAAATGGTACTTATTCTTTATCGTGGCCTGATTCATGCGATGATAATCCACACAATGCCACAGACTCCCATCTGCCTTTTTCACAAACAAAACAGGAGTTGCCCAGGGGGACACACTGGGCCTGATGAATCCCTTCTCACAATGGTCATCTAGCAGATTTCATAGCTCCTAAAGCTCTGTGGGTGCCATCCAATAAGCCGCACAAGATATCTGGGAAGTCCCTGATTTCAATTCAATGCAGAACTCCATCTCTCACCTCAGAGTTATTCCCGGAACATCCTCGGTAAAGATATCCATGTAGTCCTCTAAAACGGTAGGGATCCAGTTGGATGTAGCGTCTGCTGCTCCGAGAGCCATTCTCACCAACCGGTGTGAAAAAGGCCGGGGCCTACTACTCAGAGTGCCCATCTGGTATGCCATAAGGTCTCGTTCACCATGGATGGTGATCCTTGTCCCATCAGAAAACATGCCTCTGACTCGTCTGTGAAGAAAGTAGATCCGAGTGTGAACTATAGAAAGCCAATACGTTCTTAGTATGATGTCATAGGGTTCCATCGTGATGACCAGTAGGTCCCATGTAAAACTACCTCCTCTGAATGACACTTTGCACTATCTGCATGTCAAGGTCACTAACAAGGCACTTCCCGTAGAAACCTCGAGGCTAAGTGTAGGTGTCGGCGCCTCTACTAGAAGCTCTAACTCCCGTACCAATAGTAGTGCTATGAAAGAGTGGCTGGGACATGTGTCTTCTAGTACCGAAGAAAGCGTAGAGTAAACACAAAGCATACCTTGATCCATCTCGTGTGCTGGGGAGGTCACGAACACCCATAACCAGATTTTGACCGTGACCCCTACCGCCATATCCCTGAGCTTGGCATGGGCCGCCCAGTGGTGGCGGTGGAAGGACCAAAAAACACAATCCCAGACCTCCAGGTCTTGCCACTATACCTACACCGCCTCCCTGAGAACCACCATATCCCCACCTGGGGGATCCCTGGTCACGGCGCTACCTCTGCTGCTGTGGTTCACCCACTACCAACCACGACAGCTTGCTACGCCTGGTCAGGTAGGCCCGTGCTAGTTGGACCCTTACATCACAGGAATAACACTGACTCTCTCTTTCCTACCCTGGTGCTTCACTGCGCCACTGCGGTGTATGACCCTATCCTTGTGTCTGCACATGGAAGGGCCTCTTAGACCGAGGCCACACTCTCTACTACATGCCTACCACTGAAGACTATCCTTTGAAGCGGTCACTGCTAGGCCCTGTCAGCTGGAACCCCTTCGCCATGAAGCTCTATGTGAAGAGAACCCGCTCTAGCACCCCAGCATAAGTAGGGATGCACAGGGTAACTACATTAGCATGGATCTCTTTGTGATGACCTTGCTCAAACTTTCACACCCGAAAGTAACTGTCGCGGATCATATCCTGTGCGTAGTATGTCAGATCAGTAAACAGGGCCATGTACTGCGCCACAGTAATCCCTATACTTCAACTCTAGAACCTCCTGAATCTGAATAGAGCGTAAGAAAGAGGGGGAGTACTCCTCTCAAAAGAGCTGCTGGAAGCTATCCCACGTGAGAGAAGACTCGTTGTGGGTCTGCATCATTAACCACCACCAACACCCAGCCATCCCGAGGAAACGGCTGGAAGCTAGGGCTACCATCTGGTCCACTGGCGTCCGTACCAGTCTGAAATGTCAGTCCATGAACTCCAGCCAGTCTTCCGTTGCATGGGGATCCGGGACTCTACGGAACTTCTGTGGTCACTGACGTTGAATGTCATGGAGCACACTCAGCCTGCGCTAAACCACTTCTTGTGATGCCGGTACTAACTGCTGCTCCTCAGGTGGAGGGGATACTGTTGAAGCACTACACAGAAGGGGATCACGTGATGGTTGCTGAAGTGATGCCCCATCACTCGTTAGGTCGTCATCACGAACTAGAGAGGGTAACTTAGCTGGTTGCTATCATGGGGTCATCTTGAAAACTATAAAGGATTACCACGATCAGATGAGAATATATATATAACAATAAAAGCAAAGGGGTGTTGACTAAAAAAGGCTAGTGAAAGACTCAACCCTATATGATGCATGATTCAAAGTTCCCTGCAACAAATGTCTCAGTATTCCGAGTCGACTTGCGGGTTATCAGGGTCCTAGTGAATATATACGTCAGCCGCCAATACCATCACTGGACTCCCTGGTCTGAGTGCCGCTCTCGAGACTCATTGACACTATTGCCCTAAATCCCAACCAATTCAATTTTAGGTGCATCCGAACAACACCCCAAGGAACGAACCACCTCTAATACCACTTTGTCACGACCCGACCCTACTGGTCTCGAGCCGCAACTACCCCAAGCCCACATCCATAGGCCACTGGCTGGCGACAGGCGTCGAAGGTGTAAAAATCTCAGGAAGGCCTTTGCCTATGTACCTGTACACACATAGCCCACACAAAGCATAAGTGCAGAGTAAAAAAGGAAATAAAAAGACAAACAACTATAACCCAACCATAGTCATGCATCAGCCTCTAAATAAGAAAAGTAAAGTGCTGTAAAGTACTGAAAGATACTAAACAAAGAAAAGGAAAAACACGCACCCAACTAGAAAGGTGCCACAACCCGACAATAGGTAAATGAAAGTAAACAGCTGGTGAGTGTCACACCTGTAAGTCGTACTACGTCTGTTGAACGCAGCCCAAGCTCCTGTGTCCCCTACAATTCTCCATAGACCCTATCAACATGTCTGCCGTCTGCAAGGGAACACCAAGTGTGGGAAAATCCCAAGAAGGGGCCAGTATAAGGATACTCAGTAGGGTGCCCCGAAAACTTGAGGGAGCAACAAAGGAGGTACTAATCATTAAATGGTAGACATAACAAAGTATGAGTAAAATAGAGAGATTACAGCTCAACCCAAAAAAGGAAAGGAAGTACACTCATACCAACCAAGAGGATCTAGACACGGAAATCATGTGGCATACCCCGCGTGCCTTCACCCCTCCTAGACAAAGTGTAACTGGACCCATGGAGTGGGAACAAAATTAGGGTCTTTATATATATATATTCTCAACAAGAAACCCGAACGAGTGCGTAAGGGGATATCAATCACCATGCTCAGCCCAAAAAAAAGTTTCCAATAGTTCTAAGGATGTCGACCACTAATTCCCCACAGTCCCGCATGTCAAAACCACCTCATCGCTAAACCGTACCACCAAAAAGCCCCACTCCGGTAACCACGGAGAAAAACCCACTGCCTAGCCTTGTCAAAAAGGGTGGAGGCTGAAAGAAGTCAATGGGAAACCCACTGTCCAGCCCAACTGGAGGGTTAATCCCAAAAGGTCGTTAGGTGACCCACTTCCCATCCCTGTTAGAGGGTAAACCCTAAAAGTCAATCGGTAACCCACTGCCCAGCCCCGCTGGAGGGTAAACCTCATGGACAACAAGTAACCCACTACCCGACCCACCCGGAGGGTAAACCCCAAAGTCAACAGGTAACCCATTACCTGGCCCACCCGAAGGGTAAACCCTGATGATAACGGGTAACCCACTACCTGTCTCACCCAGAGGGTAAACACCAAAGTCAACTGGTAACCCACTGCCCGACCCACCCGGAGGGTAAACCCTGATACAGGTTAGATAACTCTGCGCAGACCGCGTCATCACTAGGTGTCACTAACATCGCGACTGTGCGTTGGTTCGGAGGGGTAAACCCTAATACGAGTCCGATAACTCTGCGCTTCCCACGTCATCACTGGGTGTCTCTAACATCGCGACCGTGCGTTGGGTCGGAGTGCGTCAAAGAAACCTCCGACCAACACCCATTCATATTTCTGCATTTAATTATATCACCTAAGATGCTCCTCTCGCATGAATAGATTACACCCTTGTAATTCTCGCGAAAAAACACGTGATATTGACTACTTACTCACTAGAAACTAGCTATTGATGAAAATGTTACTCAACACTGCTTTACACCCATATGACGTATCATGGGGCCCACACCTCGGTCCTAAAAGTGGTTGGGTGAACTGCACCATCGTGATACCCTCAGAAAAACACAACAAAATGACTACTCATTCACCCCGAATGGACGTCTGATGAAAAAGGCACAAAATGCAGCTCATAGCTTAAAAGACGGCTGGTGGGGCACAGACCTCAACTCCGGCTTCAATGCCTGAAACCACCCTGGACCACTACGTCTCGATGCCAGGGTCACAATTCCGCTGACAGTGCCTTAAACGAATTCTGGATGTGTCCGCGCCATCTGAAAGAAGAATCATGGCGTAGGACTTACCGATCGTGACGTGCCACCGAGCCCCTGTCTCGAGAACTAAATTTTTATAAGACCATCTCAAAAGCTTCGTCTCAAGTCGTGGATTGCACTGGCATAGATGGAACACACAATAGACACCTGTAGTGAAAGTTATGGGTGTCCGGAGTCAGAGGAGACGAACCCCCTTGGGCTGGATTAGTCTGGGCCAGCCGGTCTGACCCGGCCCAGCTCGCAGCGCCGGCCCGCAGCTCAGCCACGTGGCCCGGCCACTAACCCCCGGTTTATGCCAGTGCCGACCGAACCCCGTGGCCGGTCGTGGTCCCGTGCGGCAACCCGCCGAAGGGGGGTCTCTGTCCTCGCATGGGGTCGCATGCCGCGACCCCACCCCATCGTGCCCCGATGCCCTCGACCTCGCCCGCAGCATGGAGCCACCACATGTAGCCGCCGCCTATAGCTCCTGTCGCGCCACTTGTCGCGCCACCTCGGGCCCCCACCGTGCAGTCTAAAGCCACCGCCTCAAGCCCCCGCCATGCCGCCTAGGTCCACCGCCGCTCCAATATCCCGGAACCGCGCTATCGCTGCCTGGAACGCCCCGCACCGCCGCCAATGCCCACCAGACCTCCCTGGAACCACCAGAAAAAGAGGAAAACGGCTGGGAAACTTCCCAGGGCTGCCCCAGACGCCTCGGGACTCGGAAATTTGATCCTAAAGGACTGTTGGGATGCTCAAATAGGGATATACACAAATATGAGAGTTGCATGACGATCAGACATCATTTTGACACGAATAATTGCATTTAAATGGGGTTGCGGGAATTAAAATGATAAAAATACAAGCCTTCCTCGATGGGCGTAGCCCGACACTTCACCAATGGTCTGTCGGAGTGTCGCACTGCCTTAGAGAGGGAGAGGGAAGATTGAAGGGAGGTGTCTCCCTTTTTATAGAGAACATCTGCCAGATAAAAAACAAGTGGTAGAAGAGTGGAGTGGTGTGTTTATATAGAAAAACACATAACCCCCCCCCCCCCCGTAGACCCCGTACCTGAACATTCGGCGGGGTCGGGGATAAGCCGCCCCTAGGGTAAAAACCACGTTCTGAGCACAACGGCAGTCTCAGATTATTAATCCGAGCCTCTGTTCAAATTTTTTAAAGTCCACGCTCGAGGCTGCTAAATTACGAAAACGCCTCTGGTAGAGTTTTTCACTGAATGACCATGCCTGCGAAAGTTATACCCCTCCTTGGGTAAATTGCACAATCCAGACTCAATGGTTCCCCCAGTTTTCCGATATGAGTGATCGTTTAAGAGTTATTTTGATTATTTTGTGTGTCTAGTGTGAACACACTAAAAAATTAATTTCGGCCACACCGGGGCTCGGAATCACACGTTGTCTGAACGCCCTACTCTGGAATAACATTAAGAAAATTTCAAAGTCTTATAGGCTCAATACCAGGTTCTTTCAATTATAGTAGGGTTTTTTACTACTAATTACACATCTAATCATGTTTTTTGAATCTTGATACATTTATAAAATTATTCAGATATGAAAAAGTGGGCAGATCAAGAATCAAAAAAGTCATTTGATGTTTTAGAGTGGGAGGAAGGTGTACTATTTTTCATGTCATTATCACACCCCTAGTTATAAATAGTGACCACAAGTTATTTCACCTTGTCTTTCAGCTTAAAAGTTTTCTAATGGCAGCCATCGTCATTGACATTCTAGTAAGTGAACTAGTTAGAATAATACCCATTCTCTTTTCACTTAAATAACTAATGTAGGGGTGATGTATTCTTTTTATGATTGTCTTCATTCACATTGTTATCTAACTTATTTCCATCACATCAATTTTCAAATACCTGAAAATATTCCATTATGCAATTAAAACATTTATTAGACCCCATAAAACAATTTCCTCTATGACTATTCCCATATATAGAACATAATGGAATGATCATATTTTCTCTCTATGGTTTTTAGATTTTCCTATGAACTCGATATTAATTTTCATGTGAAAATAATGATATTGATATATTAATCAAACATCTATTCAAATATTGAGTTCACAATGAACAATTTCTTCATATCTACTAAAGTGACTTATGGTTAAGGACCATCTGATATATGGATTTAATCCAGATAAGATTCATTTATCCTTACATTTAGGTTGGATAATAATTCAAGAAGCATACCATGAATGTATTGTAAAATTGGCTTCATAGGATATAATGGATTCCACATACCTTTTCATTATCTTGAGAAATTCATTCCCAATTTTCATATAAATTACATGAAGAATTTACTTATTTGAGAGAATGTTCTTGAAGTCATCCCAATACTTGGATTTAATTTCATCTTTTTGCCTCATATTCTTTATTAGAGTGCAATAATAGTATGATTTTTATTTCAAATGATAAACATATAGAATGAAATTCTAATGTTCTGATTATTAGAGAATGGAAAATATTTTATTATTTGTACCAATCCATTTTTTTAACTAGTTGGTTAGAAGGCCCACTAAATGTATTTCAGTGTTTTCTCATGAAGGACTCAATATAGAATTGTTTCCTAATTTTCCCTTTTTTATGTTCATCATGATTCATAGCATGAGAAAACTATGTGAGCATAGAAATGATGTTTTTAATTCCATCCCCAATAAACTTCCGACACTCATGAAAAAAATCATTGCATTTTTCATTTCACATAGCATTAACATGGTTCTTCTAGTTTACATCCATTTAATAAAATAAAAATCATAGAGTAGGAAACAAGAATCATAGTTTGATACCACATAATCATGGAAATCACTTATGTAATACCTATTTTAAGAATGATTCATTAAAATTTGAAACATTAGGTTTATTCAATGTCATTCATATCCTCTTATATGTAAATCCATAATGATGTTTTATGAAATTTTTATAAATTCCAAAATCATGTCCCACTAGATTGTTAAACCATGTTTTAAAAAAGGACAGTTGTTGTGCACTGGTTCCTGATCAAGTGTAGATCCATATAGTTTATTAAAGGTTTTTTACTATATTTACATATATTAAATAACAATATTCATTAGTAGTATCCAGATATTGATTTATTTATAGAAAACCACTAACTCTATCCATTACCAAAAATACATAAAATTTTCTTTATATTTTCCTCATCATTATACTTATCCTTGAATATGTACATAGGGTTATCACTATGGTTTTCTCATCCTAGTTTCCAAATGTTTACTAAAATTATTTTTGGAAACCATCTTTAGCGAAACTCACATCTTATATATAGAAAGTAAATGAATTTTTCAAAATATTTAATACATTACAAAAAATGATTCCCAAATACTGTATTATTTTAGTTACATTGGAATCATAGAAACAAAAAAACTAGTACATAAGTGATCCACACTATCCGTAACTAGGTTCTACATAACTTGAACCCTTTTTTGATAGACCATGCATAATAAAAATATTCATAACCACAGAAAAGATAATGTGGAAAGTGGTGATCTTATATGCTCAATAGTAGTGGACAGGGAGATATGTAAGCATAATCATGAGAGTAAGGGTATTAGAACATGATCATAACATTATAATATCATACCCTACATATCAAATATCATAATATAATATCATGGGATAAATATTGGTAGTTCATAAGACTAGAATCATTAAGAAATCAAGATTATAATCTATGAAATCCTAATATATAAATAATACATGGAATTGTGATAGACACATAAGCAAATAAAATTATTTCCATTGAATTAAAGGATTATTTTCAAGTCTATCATAATGGAATGGGATCACTCAACAAACAATCTCTGTAGTCATTTTTAACTCCCATGGCCGTTTTAGTTGTTAAGATTCAGTCCCAACAATATCTTAGATGACAAAATCCATTACTAAATCAATTTCACCCACTATTCTAGCCATGTATGTATCTTAATATAAAATTCATTATCCAATGCATTGGAAGAATATATATATTCCATCTATCTCATAATTAAATCATTAATACATATTCCATGTGATCATAAAAAATAATATTATAACCCCGGAAATAAAATGTGTATCATAAAAATGTCATCACATCATAACCCATGGAAAAGAGATAGTTCTGATAAAAATTTTATCAAAATCATAACATATGAAAATAAGAAGTTTTTGTAATCATATAACCCATAGAAGAGAAACATGCATAATATAAATAATTCCATAAAAAACAATCCATTTGGAGAAAGAATATAAATGGTTCGCTTTTATAATTTCTCTAGAGTGGAATTAATAACAAAAAACTTATGTCATCTTATATGGAAAATAATTTGGAAATATCTTTTAAAATAATTTATTAAGGAAAATATCATTTCAACATTGAAAAAATGTTTTTAAATATAGAACCCAGTTTTCAAAAATTTATTCCATAAAAATATCATTGAAAACTAATAAATATTATTTAAAAACCATAAATAAAATTTAAAATCCATTTTCATTGAAAATGATCTTAATATTTCATTTTTTTTAAATAAATTGATAATAATTTTGAGAACATGTTTTTTGAATCAAACATATTTCTGATCAAACTAGTAGATAAGGAAATTTTTTCATAAATATGATTTCTTTATAATATTAAGTAATAACGAGTTTAAAAATTGTAACAATAATTTAATATATAATTAAATGTATATGAGAAGAATATTGTGATAATTATTGATATCTGGATCATAATACTTCATCAATGGAAGCATAATCATAAAAAATCCCAATAAATTGTATCAATAAACTCAAAAAAATGTAGTAACATTAAATCATAATACCCCTTAAAGAGTAAAATTAAATGAAGGATAAGAATTAATTAAAATTATTAAATTAATTACATAATAAGACAAAGGGTATTATATAAACCTCATATAATATTATTGGTTAATAGAAAAACATGTGTCTCAATGAAAGAAAATTGAGACAAAACAACCTTACTGTTTTGGTAACAAATGAACCATAAAACCCCTTGAAATATAATCCATAAAAATGAATTTTAAATAACTATAAATTTAAGGATTATAATAATATATTAAATTCATGTAATTATATACACCACACAAAATAAAAAAGTGGTTAACAAATAATAAATCTCATAGAAGAAACAGTGAGCCTTAAAATCCCCTTACTACTTGAGTAACTTTCAAATCGTGAGATCCATGAAATAATAACATCAATTGAACCATTTAATATTAGGATGTAAATGAAATTAAGGATATAAAATACCATAGGGTAGTACATGAAATATAAAAAAACAATAAATGGTGAATATAGAATATATCTCATAGAAATAAAAGTTAGAAAAGAAAACCTATACCTTATGTCTTGACTCTCGTGATACTCATTAAAAACTTTTGTATAATAAATATATGTTTTTTATGAAAATATTAAAGATCTATATTAAATAATTTCATACCATAAATTAATATTTTATGAAATTTTACTTCCCATTTATTAACACTTCCATTCTAAAGTTACATTTTTGGTAATAACCACGTTTTTTTCATGTGTTTTGATTTGCTATTTTTTTGTCCTCTTAATTATATCATATAATATTCTTCTCATATATGATAAAAATTACATAAATATCATATAGATTAATTATATATTAATTTATTATAAAATTTAAAATATGTAAATTTTAAATTAAATACATCATTCATGGAGAATGTATGTTGTACATACGCATGAATGTTGTTATCATTTTCTTGTCATATTGATGAAAAAAATAAATAAATAATAAATATTTATTTAAGAATAATTATAATTTAATCTGTACCACACACATATATATATATTAAATCCACCCTTAATTCATTCCATGTAATGTGTGAACAAAATACATTGGTTTGAGGAGGCGGTAGTCTACACGTCAATAATCGATGTTATCATATTTTGAAAAAATGGAAAGCAAGAAGGTATTTTCTGTATAATAGTTAAATAATAATTAAGAAATCACGAATAGAATATATATCATAATAAAACAGTAATTTTATCTTTATTACCAAATTTTAATCATGGTAATGAAAAACAAACAACCTCGGTTCACGTGGCGATAGTCAAGCATACACACGAACGATGATTGCATATCCCTTTTGATGGATGTGTGTGTCATATTAGGTAAAAACAATAAAATAAAGACATATCAGTATATTTGGGATAATGAAATTTTTATATATTATTTATATAATATGATTTTAGGGGGTTGAGAAAGAAATAATACAATAGTGCTTGTTGAAGGATATTACCTCTTCTTTGGGTAACTCCTTTTGGTTTCCCCCAAATGGATTCTGTGGTTGGATTTATTCTCAATAATAAGACCCTAAGATTAGAAATGGGATATTTTTATGATATTTGGTTATTATTTTTCCATGATAAACTCCCTGATATGTGAGAATAAATGTGGTGGGGTGAATGTCATTTTATACAAGAGGGGGGACTCGTATTCTTATAAATATGAAAATGGAACAAATATTGAGAGTTATACCTTACATTATGTTCCTACAAGTGATCAATTTTATATAAAATGGTGTATATGTTATAAATAATTCAACAAATTTTTATATTTACAAGTTTTTTAGTCATTAATCATTTTAATATTAAATTTTAAACATTAAGTAAATGTGTTCTTACCTTAATCTTTGTAATTAATTTTCATTATATTCACTAATAGTTTTGGATAAAAAAACATGACCATGATTAAATGTATAAATTATTTTGATTTCAAATATTGAATATATTTTTTCTAATTCTAATAACATAATTTTATGAAATAAATTTATCATTAATCCAGTAGACATGATGACAAAATAGTTTCTTAAAGTGAAAAAAGTTTTAAAGATATGAATTTTTTATATCTAATTACAATGTGAAATAGGTTCCAATTACCTAATTTGGAATAATACATGACTATATTATATAATTATACTTTAAAAACTAAATAAAATATAATTCAACTATATAAATAAATTAGATGAAAATGCATCTTTCAATTTTAATTCATTGTTTTCACTATTCTTCAAAAAATGAAATATTTCTCAAAAAAACAAAAAAAAAAGTTTTAAGATTATGAATTAAAAAATTATAATTATATTATCAAATTAAATTACAAAAACTGATTAAAATCATATTTAATTGTTCACATAAGGACATCAAAAGAAGCACTTTTGAGAATATTGTAATTTTTAAAATAGAAAGACATTACTGAAAATTATATATTTTATTTTAAATATGTTTCTTTTAGGTAATAAATTTAGTAAAAATATATAAATGTTTTATTACTGTTAATATTAATATGATTAACATCTACATAATTATATTTTTTTAAATTATTATCATAATAAAAAACTACTTTGTAGAAATTCAGTGTTTCATGCAATTAATGCTAGGGAAATGTTTCATGTAGAACAATCCTAATGTATTGTAGTGTATAATTAATGAATATATTGGGGAATAATTAAACATAATAAATAATTTAACATTAATGTATTCTAAAAATTGTTTCATAAAAACTCAGGGCATTACAATGATAACCTCAATCGTCATGGTCTATCCATAAGAAAGTTTACAACTGATGTGTATCAAATCATTTAACTATGTGTATCCAACTATTTTGTCTCATGATACATGTATAAGAATCAATGGGCTCACTATAACAGGTCTCCACCCATTTCATCTTGTTAAAATATTTTATCCTATATAATTTAATCTATTTACTTGAGGAATAATGTACCTTATCATCAAACATATGAATTTTATAAAGAATACTAATTTATAAACATTTCCCTAGATAAAAAAATTACATCCAATGTTTAATAACGTATGTTAAATAATTTAAATTTTAATTAATAAACATTTACATGATAAATAATATGGTCATTTAGGTGACATTCAATGTTAATAAATCACAAAGATGTGAAAAATTCATGGGAAAGTTAATAATGAAAAAAATAAATCATGGAAGTGAATGTAAATACAATAATTAGTCAAATTAATTATAACAATACATAGGAAGAATATTTATGGTACCAATACATCATACCCATAGTGGATTAATTAATGAATTTCTTCATTGATGACTAAAAATACAAAATATTGTATTTTAAATCATTCTTGAGGAAACTATTTTTTTTCATTTTGACAATATACTTTTAAAAAATTAAATAAACCTTTCAAAACAACATCCATATAAAGTATCATTTGAATCATATAAAATATGATTACATAATTTTGAGTGGTCAAGATGGCTAAAAATTATGTTCATTCCATACGGGTTAATGTAACGATTGATATCCATTTTTGGTAAAAGACAAGAATAATTTTTTTTTTCTAATATAGCATGAATATTCCATTGAAAAATGATATTAAAAAGTAAAAATGGGTAACACATTATTTAAAAATCATTTTGAAATGTTTAAAAATATTTTAGAAGTAAGTTACTATACATGGATTCTATCGGACCCAACACCTGACCCGGTTCATGGCATGGTCTGAAAGGCAATCTCGATTCCACAAGGCTAGAAACAAGTTCCATGTCATAAAAAATGGACAATCAAAATGATTGGACCTGACTGTGTAATCCTAAATAACTCACAAGAATGGATATCACAATAAAAATTATCTACAACTAATCTTAGTACAAAAATTTCCAGATTAAATTTTTTACAATTTTAACCAAAAACAAAAATACTACAAAGGAATGGAAAATTCAAACACTCTCAAAATATATATGCAACATGAGGGTAATCCCCTTAAAGTCACCACATCCAAAACATGCAACATGCAGAATACTAGCTACTAGAACGACTAAGATCTCCATGAATTTTCTTTACTTTAATCGAGTCATAGATTACATGTTAAATATACACTCAATGGTGTATGTATAGTGTGAGAGAAAGCCCGGTAGGATGCCACCCAAAAGAAAGATTCCATACAATGACATTAGAAGTCAATTTAACATGTTTATTTTACAATAAGACTTCGAAATTCTTTTAAGAAAAAATGTTTGAAAACCCATTTTCATTACCACAATTTAAATGTTAACATTTCAAAATGAAACGTTAAATAAAATAATATTTCTTTAAAAAGAAATACACTCAAGATCCATTTTATGCTAATGGAAATAACCACATCAAATATTTCTCATTACACAAGAGTGTACCATATGTAAAATACCTATGGGTAATCTAGATCATCTGAGACACTAGAACCTTATACCATGATGAATGGTTGTATAATCAACACATAAATAAGATTCCTTTATACACATTCCACTAGGAGTGAACACCCCATTAAGCTAGTGGCCTCTAATCATCATTCTAATTTAGTTAGTGTTGTAATCATTAATATAGTTGTGTGAAACTTGGACATTCCACATTTGTATCACTATATTAATATATCTAGTCATCCCAACAAGATACCCATTATTCCATTTGTGATCCAATTCTTGTTCACAATTCACACATTTCACCACTATCACATACACATTCCAAGAATCATATATTCACTGGGAAAACCCCAATTACAAAAATCATAACATGGAAGTCACGATTTTTGGTAAAAACCTACTTTCCATTTAGCACACACAAAAACATTTTGGAAACACCATTATCACCACTTGCAGATCCAAAGATATCCATTTGGAAAACCACATAAACAATGTACAATTGACTTAACTGTTTTCATTTTCCAGTATCCTTTTTTAATAAACACACAATCCATGTTCTCTTTTTTTAAAAATGCTTTTCATTATTCCTATAATTTTTACAACACATTTTAAGGTGAAAAACAAATTCCAACAAACTAAAGAAATTTATTTTTCATTAAAACCCCATTTCAACAATTTAACAACTCATTTTACCTTAAAAACACGTTTTTTTCATCCCAAAACAATTCATAAATCTCTCACCATAAGGACCACAACAAGGAACACATGAAAAAATAACCATTCCCTTTAGAAAATCCATTTTTATCGTGTATAAATTTTCAAATATTTCCAAATCATATTTCACACCATAAAAATCAATCATATAATATATTAATAAACTCAATCAAGAGAGATAAAATCATAGAAAAATATAAAGCATGAAACCACCAACGAAAATCATGGAAACATCCAAACATTGAAGGGAAACCACAATTAAACCACAACAAGACCCTAAAATGGAATGATTTAAAATTTACATCTACAGAACACTCAACAACATAAGATCAAATCATCCCAAGATAAAACACCTTGTTAATAATTAAGAACCCCATAAAGAGGGAAGAAAACCCTTTAAAGAGGGAATAAAGAAAGATAGAAACCACTTACATGATTTTTCCATAAATATTCGAGTTCAAAACAACCCAAATACGGAACACCAAGTGGTCCATGTAAGATTGAAGGGAGCTCCAATGGATAAAAATCATGTATAGGGAAGATGGAAGGGGTTAAGTGTTAAATATAAGAGGGGTAGAATAGAATTTTTAATATTTTATGTCATAGAAATTTCTTATTGATTTTCCATATGGTTTGGAAAACATTTCAGAAATCGTGGCCACTCTCTATCAATGAGGCACCTACTTCACTGATAGCCTAGGTGTCCTAACTTACTATGTGCAAGCTGTGTAGTATCTACATCCAAAAAACCCACCACCTTCCACATTGTATCCTGGGTAGAGGTGTAAGGTTTCCCCTAACTAAGCACCAACCATGCGTTATAAGCTATATGGCCCAAATTTATTTATTTTCTCCAAAATCACAATAAAAACCAAAGGGGACAAATCTAGATAAAAAAATAAATATAATATTTTCTAAAAAATTTATAATCATCGCACTCGATTCCAGGGAGAAAAAATGAGTCCCAAAAAAGAAACCAGATCACAGAATAAAAATAAAAACCCTGGTGTGACAATTCTCCCCACCATAATGCTTTCCGCCCCCAGAAATATACGACAAGGCTTTATCCAAAAACCACAATACTCTTCCGCAACTCAAGGAGATTCCCTACAAGCATTAGATGATGAGAAATCAATAATACCATGAATGGAAATAGAGATTCACTAGTTCTATGATTGTAGTCAAAATGGACTTCCATATACATCCCTTCAGCCCCCAGAAAGTCGTATCACCACCAGTTAATTGATCAAAAGAAAATAAATTCTCACAATGTATAATCCAACCTCCCTTGAAAAAAAACCCCCTTTTGAATTTACCAAATGAATCTCACACTACATAATTGAAATGTGAAAACAAACTCAAACAACATCTCTGTGAATACATACCCAAACATACTTCAAAAAACCATTGAGCATGATCCAACCCAAACAATTACAAAAATAAGGTACATGAATCTATATTGGTCACAATGTGACTACCCATTACCAAGCCAAAAACAAAAACTAGACAATAATATCAACAGAGGGATCCTTGAACAGACTCTCCACCATTAAAAATAAGATATCACTAATTCACTCTAGAAAAAATATCAATAAGACTCATGGTGGGTCCCACCAGCATAATAACAAACAATCTTAACCAACTATCATAGAACAAAAACATGATCCAAAAAACCCCTCAACCATGAGAATAAACCTTGATGATGGAAACCCCACATCATTAGAGGATGTATAAACTAAACCAATTCATGAAGGCCGACATCCTAGGGATAATCAAATAGGGTTCAACATATATAAAGTTAAACCACAAAAATTTCAATGATTCAAGGCCAACCAATATCCTCACAATCAAAGATGACCTTTCAAACCATGAGGTTTGTAATAAAAAAGTGATTCCTTGATATCTCTTCCCACAAAAAGAGACCATTCAAGATGAAACAGCTACACAAAAGTATTAAAATTTCTCCATCAAACACCAGAGACCAAGATAGGCTATGTTTCCTTAAACCCCTAGTGTTCCTAACAACAAAAAAGCTTTACTCAAGGGCTAATGGAAAGATCCCTGATGTTTGAAGGATATCCAGCCTTATTCTTTGATGTCAAAGATTCTCGATCAGAACTCCTTCCTTTTGTTCCAAAAACATCCACACAGCCACACATAATAGAACAACATAAAACAATACATGTAGGACACCTCCATTTTGAATAAAGAAATTCAAGATTTATAATAGAATAAAAAACCGCTCTGTTAAAATAGAAGATCATTAAAGAGTAATAATACAAATCATACATCTGGAGATAAACACATGAAATCCCTAAAACAACACAAAACACACCCTTTGGAAATAAAGAAACATTTAAATGAAGAAGACTTTAAATTGATCTCCAAACTTCACACTATTTCTGAAAACAAACACTATGGGTTCTTATAACCAAAAGTTCCATAATAATTTCACTGCATGATCCCACACATAATGTAAGTTGATGAAATATCTTAGAGCCTTTTAACACCATGGTTGAAACTAATAGGCCTAGTTCACCTTTCAATCTCCACACTAGAATTACATTCACGAAGTCCAGAGAGGACCATCAGAAATGTAAGTGATAAAATTCAACATAAATGACTAAAAAAAATCAAGGAAACTAATTCTTCTTTCAACATTACACATCCACCCTTCTACTTTGGGGAGATTCACATGATAATAAAACAATAGAGGATTCAAATTCTAAACCCCAAGAAGAAATTCTAAAGGTTGCTCTACTTGAGGGTCCACTAACAGTAAACCACCCATTGTAACACTAAAATGTCCCTAAAATCATTTTAGGGTCATGCATTTAGATACATGGTGATGAATAATACAATAAAGGTTTATCATTCAATCAAATTTATCCATGACCATAGACCAAACACAAAACAAGAACTAACTAAATGGCTTCGATGAAATTTTTTAAAAATAACGCAGTAACCCTCATATAAAAACCATATCATCAATAAATACCCAAATTTGACACACCATGTAACAACCCGAAATTTTGAATAAATCTTGTTTCCTAATTTTATGTGTTATTTTATTTATTTTTATACTCAACAAAAATGTTTCATTTGATAACATGATTATAATTAAAATGAGACCGTTGGGTTTAGACGGTTATATGACCATTGGTCAATATGACCGCTGGAAACTAAACGTTTTGATTATTGTCTCTAAATACAAGTAATCTTGGTTAATTATTATAGAAAGAAGATTCGATGGCCTCACCCAGTAGACTTGGACCGATCGAAGCCCATCTAATAGAACTTGGGAAGGAGGTAGCACCACTGGGCTTTGCTCTGGACCAAACCAAATCCGAACTTCATCGTGTGAAGCTAGAACAGAATCGCCTCTGCGAGAAGTTCAAAATGATAGAAATTACTACTCGTGCGATGTTAGCCGAGCCTCCCTCGGATTCTATCACCTTAGCACACCTTACACTTAGGTCCTATACTGGTGTGATAAGGGGCCTTGTAAGGAGACCGTAACTGCCTTGTGTAATCCTTTGTTTTAAATTAAAATTGGGATTTCTTCTTATGATGAAGTTTATGAATTTTTAAATGACCGGATAAATATAGTATGCAAAATTTTGATAAAATTTAGAAAAAGTATAATTAAAAAATGTTTATGTAAACCTTAAATAATTAAAAATGTGTAATGATTTTAAAAAAATGGTCTTCTACAATTATGTTCAGTACAAAATTTACAGTCTAATAAGATCAACTTGATTTTTGATGAATAGTAAATTATGAATAGTGATTTTATGATTAGGATTAGTAATGTGTCCAAATGGACTAGTAATCTCACTTAAAGAAAGTATTAATATAATCTAGGCACCTTGATTAAGTAATGTGACTCAATAAAATGGTTAAATACGGTTTCATAAATTATTATTCAAGTATTAGTTTTTTCAAGTGAATAGTGTTTTTTAATTAAAAATTTAATTAAAAATATTTAGAAAATTATATTTATAAAATGGAATTCATTTTTGAACTCAGAGCGTCGATAATATGTTATGGTAATTTTTGGGGATTTTTCTGAAAACATGAATTTTTGGTGAATAGTGTATTTATTTACAAATTAAATTAAAAATATTTAAAAAATTATTTTTATAAAATGGAGTTCATTTTTGAAATCAGAGCATTGATATTTGGTTAAGGTGAAATTTTGGGATTTTTCTGAGAAAGTTGAATTTTCAATGAATAGTAAAAATACAGCTTTAGGGTTTCGGTGTGTTTATTGATCTCATAACTGTGTCATGATGATTTCATGAGATATTTTAAGGGATGGCCGGCCAAAGGTGATGAATTATTGTATTTGGGCCCCATGTGGCCTAACTCCATGGGAAGTACCATGGGAGGGCCCATGCTTTTGAGAAAACCACTTTTGAGGTGTCCCATGGCCATTAATGCCTTTTCCCCTCATTTTCCCTATAAATACCAAGAAATCCTCTCATCCTTTCGACTCCCCACTCTCCCACAACGATGTTCTGGTCTCATTACCTCCCAAGGAGTCCTCCCAAGGTTCTCCCAAGCCCTCAAGGTCCCAACCATTGAGTTTTAAGAGTTACGTTTTAAGGTAAGGGATCCGACCTCTCTCTTTCATTTCAAGTAATCTATTTTATGTCATTCCTTTTATGCTCCATGTTCTTATGTTGGAAGATGTTCTTTTATACTACTCTTACTGCCCTTTTCATGTTCATATAATGAGAGATCTCCTCTTACTCTCATTATTTCGTTTTATTATGTTTTAAGTGGCGTCGTTAGGCTGCCAAAGTTTTTGTAACAGATTCTTTCTCCCCTCTCATTTTTCAAGATCTATTTTCATGTAAAGTATTTCAAGTTCCTTTTTATTATGTTGGGGTATGATCTCTAAATTTATCATACTTATATTTTATGATCATATTATGAGAGAACCCATTTGATCTCTTCAATTCAGTATTTTAAAGTTTTAAGTGGCGCTGTTAGGCTGCCGAATTTTTAAGTGGTTCTTCACCCTTCTCGTTTTGAAGTTCTACTTTCATGTCAATTATTTCAAGTTCCTTTTTGTTATGTTGGTCTATGATCTATATATCTATAATACTGTACTCTTATTTTCATATGATGAGAGACCCTTTTTGATCTCTTCAATTTAGTATTTTGAAGTTTTAAGTGGCGCCGTTAGGCTGCCGAATTTTTTAGGGGATTCTTTCACCCTTCTCATTCTTTTCAAAGTTCTACTTTCATGTCAAGTATTTCAAGTTCCTTTTTATTTATGTTGGGGAATTAATCTATATATATCATACTGAACTCTTTTGTTCACATGATGAGATACCCTATTTGATCTTTTCAAATCATTTTTGTTGAAGTTTAAGTAACGTCGTTAGGCTGCCGAACCTTCATAAGAGAAATCTAATTTTTGTCTTCCTTCCATGTTTTTCATTTCAAATGGTATGTCCTTGAAATTTCATTACCATGATCATGTATCCTTATATTCTGTCCCCCTACTGTTTTATGGATCATTTATGAGTGGGTGACCCATGTCCCCTCTCTTTTCAATGTTTTCTAAAACCTTGTAACATAGCCATTATGCTGCAGAATTTTCGTCTCAAAATGCCTCTCTCTTTTCTCAAAATTATTTTATGTTATAAAGTGAATACTCAAAGATGTTATTTCTAAAAGGGTATTCACATATATATCAAAATGTTCTGTTTTAAATTCTGGGATTTACATACATGAGACCCACTTTCCCTTTCCGTGGGTTTAAAGTAACGTAAAGATCATGTCCTTAAAGCAGTTTTTAAAACGTTATGATTATGAAATGAAACCCATTTATTTTATTCTATATGGGTTATTTATGAAATGTTTTATGATGATATATGTGGCTCACATGATAATAAAGGCAAATTTAAGGGTGCACCCTGATAGCACTCCAATGCATTGGGTAATGATGTAACCACTAGAGATTACAATTTTCACGATACCTTGGTGAATAACCTTGGTAATTTTCAAATGACACCTTGGGGATGGACCTTGGTGATATTTTCATGATTGTCTATGTTAAATGATGCAGCCACATCTTAAATTTATGAAAAATGTTATTTTTATTATGATATGCCACATGATTTTTCTTATCATGCCTTAAAGTTCTTGTTCATGACATAGTTGATGTATCTCAAGTTCACATGTTAAATGTTTCCCTTGTTTCCCTTACTGGGCCTTCTGCTCACCCTTTCATTTGATGTATGTCCCCAGGTTATGAGATGCAGTAATGATCCTAGGATGAACATGAGGAGAAGCCTTTCAAGTGTTTAAGAAGAATGTTTTATGTTTTCATGTTTTAAGTTCCTAGTTTCCAAGACACTAAACCTTAAAGATCCTCAGTTTTGTATAATGTAATGAAAGTTTATGTGATAAAAAGGCGGGATGCTATAGTTGGTATCAAAGGATGGTTTAGTTATTTGTGGAAATTAGGATATGAAAACATTAGGAAGAAGCCTATAGAAATGTTTATATATAGGAAATATTCCTGGTATTTTGGTGAGTATTGAGTAATGGGTTGCCAAGAAAATACATCCCTATCTGGATACGAGCATGTAGAGGTGGCTCTGGCACAGATGTACATAGAGGTAAAACCCGAAAACACCGCTTTGAGCTAGACTCAAACGGGAACTGGTACACGACAACGGGCCTTGCTGCACTCTTGGTTATGACACTCCCGGGGGATATGCTTTGGTAAATTCATAAGCTTAGTATGAACCATTGTTAAAGGAACAAAGATAAAATAAAATAAAGATTCACATAAGAATATATGATCATGGATAACCTAGATGAGAACCTAGGGGATCACAAGTTAGGGTATACTTTTCTTCTACAAGTTATCCTTATATGCTTTAAGTTTCTTTTCATGATTATTAGCTAAGTATTTAAGCCCCTAATTATACTTTCTATTCTTAGTTAATGGTGGGAAATAGAAGAACATGTCCCAACAAAAAATGTGATAGGAAATGCGACAATTACCGTATTAATATGAAAGAGATGATTAGAGGATTAAAAGATGATTATTATTTTGGAAGACGTTCACTATTTTGGGGACCCTTTATGATCGAGGTAAATATATTACTATGGTATTTTCATTGAGGAGTAAGGTTGAATTATATTTTGAAGAATCGATGAATTTAAGGTGGACTTATAGTAATTTAGGTTACTTATGGGAATGATTAACCTATCTTGGGTAAAATATGTTTAGGTTTTCTACTTTTGTTATAAGATGTTAGGAGTGGTTGATGTTGTTTGGAGATGAACAATGAAGTTTATTTTGGAAGACTATGTTATCAAATCCTTCTCGTATTTGGGTTTCAATCTTAGTTTGGTTTATTTTGAGGAATTTTAAGGACCGTTATTTATGGAATGGTCTATGATGAAATTTGGGTAGTACCATAGAACTTTGAAGATTTAAAAGTAGTTTCCATTCGTATGGGATTCTTTATTTCTTTTGAAGAGTTGTTTTACGTTACCCTTTCTGTTTTTGGGATAATGATTAAAGATAGAAGAAATAGATAGTTACTCTTTTGTGGATTATGAAGATGATTCTTGTGTTTTGATGAGACCAAGTAGTTTTGAATGCTCATAGATTGGAGAAAAGATTAGTTTTGGTTAGAAACTTATTAATGGATGAAACTCTACATGAAGATAGGTATATTTTCTTATGTTTTTGTTTTATGTTGTAAATGAATTCCTCAAAATTATGAAATGGAATGTAAAACAAAAACGTTGTTGGTTTACGTTTCCTACAAGGTAATCAAAGACCGTTTACACACATCATAAGTTTGGGATTTTCTTATGGTTAACTTTCTTCTAACCATGTTCTCTATCACTCTCCCCCAGAACTTGACCCTTTTTTTCATCCATGTCCATGTTTTCCTACATGGAATCTTAGTGTGGGTTAACTTGGGTGACCTTTGTACTTCCCTTTCTTTCTTTTAAAGTAATACTTTTACTGACTCCTTTTCTGATGTGGGACTTTCAATGAAATTTCAAAACCCAATTTTAAAAATTGCGAGGACGCAATTTCTTAAGGGGGGAAGAATGTAACGACCTGAAATTTTGAATAAATCTTGTTTACTAATTTTATGTGTTATTTTATGTATTTTTATACTCAAAAAAAATGTTTCATTTAATAACATGATTATAATTAAAATGAGACTGTTGGGTTTAGACGGTTATATGACCATTGGTCAAAATGACCGCTAGAAACTAAACGTTTTGATTGTTGTCTCTAAATACAAATAATCTTGGTTAATTATTATAGAAAGAAGATTCGATGGCCTCACCCAGTAGTCTTCGACCGATCAAAGCCCATCTAACAGAACTTGGGATGGAGGTAGCACCACTGGGCTTTGCTCTGGACCAAACCCAAGACGAACTTCATCGTGTGAAGCTAGAACGGAATCACCTCTGCGAGAAGTTCAAACTGATAGAAATTACTACTCGTGAGATGTTAGCCGAGCCTCCATCAGATTCTCTCACCTTAGCACACCTTACATTTAGGTCCTATGCTGGTGTGATAAGGGGCTATGTAAGGAGACCGTAACTGCCTTGTGTAATCCTTTGTTTTAAATAAAAATTGGGATTTCTTCTTATGATGAAGTTTATGAGTTTTTAAATGACCGGATAAATATAGTATGCATATTTTCGATAAATTTTAGGAAAAGTATAATTTAAAAATGTTTATGTAAACCTTAAATAATTAAAAATGTGTAATGATTTTCAAAAAATGGTCTTCTACAACTATGTTCAGTACAAAATTTAGAGTCTAATAACATCAACTTGATTTTTGATGAATAGTAAATTATGAATAGTGATTTTATGATTAGGATTAGTAATGTGGCCAAATTGATTAGTAATATCACTTAAAGAAAGTATTAATATAATCTAGGCACCTTGATTAAGTAATGTGACTCAATAAAAAGGTTAAATAACGGTTTCATAAATTATTATTCAAGTATTAGTTTTTTCGGGTGAATAGTGTTTTTTAATTAAAAATTTAATTAAAAATATTTATAAAATTATTTTTATAAAATGGATTTCATTTTTGAACTCAGAGCATTGATATTATGTTATGGTAATTTTTGGGGATTTTTCTGAAAAAATGAATTTTTGGTGAATAGTGTATTTATTTAAAAATTAAATTAAAAATATTTAAAAATCTATTTTTATAAAATGGAGTTCATTTTTGAAATCAGAGCATTGATATTTGGTTAAGGTGAAATTTTGGGATTTTTCTGAGAAAGTTGAATTTTCAGTGAATAGTAAAAATACAGTTTTAGGGTTTCGATGTGTTTATTGATCTCATAACTGTGTCATGATGATTTCATGAGATATTTTAAGGGATGGCCGGCCAAAGGTGATTAATTATTGTATTGGTGGCCTCATGTGGCCTAACTCCATGGGAAGTACCATAGGAGGGCCCATGCTTTTGAGAAAACCACTTTTGAGGTGTCCATTGGCCATTAATGCCTTGTCCCCTCACTTTCCCTATAAATACCAAGAAATCCTCTCATCCTTTCAACTCCCCACTCTCCCACAACGAAGTTCTGGTCTCATTACTTCCCAAGGAGTCCTCCCAAGGTTCCCCCAAGCCCTCAAGGTCCCAACCCTTATGTTTTAAGAGTTACGTTTTAAGGTAAGGGATCTGACCTCTCTCTTTCATTTCAAGTAATCTCTTTTATGTCATTCCTTTTATTCTCCATGTTCTTATGTTGGAGGATGTTCTTTTATACTCCCCTTACTTCCCTTTTCATGTTCATATAATGAGAGATCCCCTCTTGCTCTCATTATTTCTTTTTATGAAGTTTTAAGTGGCGTCGTTAGGCTGCCGAAATTTTTGTAACAGATTCTTTCTCCCTTCTCATTTTTCAAGATCTATTTTCATGTACAGTATTTCAAGTTCCTTTTTATTATGTTGGGGTATGATCTCTAAATTTATCATACTGATCTTTTATGATCATATGATGAGAGGCCCCATTTTATCTCTTCAATTCAGTATTTTGAAGTTTTAAGTGGCGCCGTTAGGCTTCCGAATTTTTAAGTGGTTCTTCACCCTTCTCGTTTTGAAGTTCTACTTTCATGTCAATTCTGTCAAGTTCCTTTTTGTTATGTTGGGGTATGATCTATATATCTATCATACTGGACTCTTATGTTCATATTATGAGAGACCCTATTTGATCTCTTCAATTCAGTATTTTGAAGTTTTAAGTGGCGCCGTTAGGCTGCCGAATTTTGTAGGGGATTCTTTCACACTTCTCATTCTTTTCAAAGTTCTACTTTCATGTCAAGTCTTTCAAGTTCCTTTTTAATTATGTTGGGGAATTAATCTATATCTATCATACTGAACTATTATGTTCACATGATGAGAGACCCTATTTGATATTTTCAAATCATTTTTGTTGAAGCTTAAGTAACGCTGTTAGGCTGCCGAACTTTCATAAGAGAAATCTAATTTTTGTCTTCCTTCCATGTTTTTCATTTCAAATGGTATGTCCTTGAAATTTAATTACCATGATCATGTATCCTTATATTCTGTCCCCCTACTGTTTTATGGATCATTTATGAGTGGGTGACCCATGTCCCCTCTCTTTTCAATGTTTTCTAAAACCTTGTAACATAGCCGTTATGCTGCAGAATTTTCGTCTCAAAATGCCTCTTTCTTTTCTCAAAATTATTTTATGTTATAAAGTGAATACTCAAAGCTCTTATTTCTACAAGGGTATTCAAATATATATCAAAATGTTCTATTTTAAATTCTGGGATTTACATACATGAGACCCGCTTTCCCTTTCCGTGGGTTTAAAGTAACGTAAAGATCATGTCCTTAAAGCAGTTTTTAAAACGTTATGATTATGAAATGAAACCCATTTATTTTATGCTATATGGGTTATTTATTAAATTTTTGATGATTATATATGTGGCTCACATGATAATAAAGGAAAATTTAAGGGTACGCTCTGATAGCGCTCCAATGCATTGGGTAATGATGTAACCACTAGAGATTACAATTTTCACGATGCCTTGGTGAATAACCTTGGTAATTTTCAAATGACACCTTGGGGATGGACCTTGGTGTTATGTTCATGATTGTCTATGTTAAATTATTTAGCCACATATTAAAGTTATGAAAAATTTTATTTTAATTATGTTATGCCACATGATTTTTCTTATCATGCCTTAAAGTTCTTGTTCATGACATAGTTGATGTATCTCAAGTTCACATGTTAAATGTTTCCCTTGTTTCCCTTAATGGGCCTTCTGCTCACCCTTTCATTTGATGTATGTCCCCATGTTATGAGATGCAGTAATGAACCTAGGATGAACATGAGGAGAATCCTTTTAAGTGTTTAAGAAGAATGTTTTATGTTTTCATGTTTTAAGTTTCTAGTTTCCAAGACACTAAACCTTAAAGATCCTTAGTTTTGTATAATGTAATGAATGTTTATGTGATAAAAAGGTGGGATGCTATACACCATTCGAAGAAAAAGAGTTTTCATACTCAATAAACCATGAAATAATTTTTCTCAAATCACATAGAGCCAAACCACACGACCATTGGATATCGAAGCATCACATTTTCACTTAATATAAGTTTTGAAAATAATTTCAGATTGGTGGGTTTCACATTCACAATAGATATTCCACAGAATCTCGCACTTGAATATTCTCAATGAAAAAAAATTACACTTTCCAAAACAAACAATCAACCTAACAACTTCTTGATTTAATTCCCATTTCACAAAATGGTTAAAACTATTCAACTATTCACAAAAAAAATAACGTTTTCAATATCCACATATCATTCTATTTCATTATATTTGAAAATATAAATCACATTAAATCATAAAATCATAGGTTAAAGAAAATTTCAATCCCTATTTAAAAATAATATATGCATTCAAAAAATTATTTCATCAATACCCATATCTTGATTATTAAAATATAACCTCACTAAGTAATTCCCATTTTACCCCAAATTTCATTTCCTAAGATTAATTTTTTTAATGTCTCTCAAATTTAGTTATGAAAATTCATTTTTCCTATTCCAAAAATCAAATCATTACCTCTTTAAATCTTTTTTTCCATAATTACAAAATAGGGGTCTTCAATTTTTTTTAAAACCTAAGAATAAGGATGTCAATTTATAAGAGGAAACTAGTTCAAATGGGTGACTTGACCATATGATTGGTGACCATACACTAATTTCACCCCAATAATAGAGAGTATTCTAGGACTGTCCTGTGCTCCACATTGATTATCAGGCCTAGTAAACTCACTAAGTCCTTTATACCAACTCTATTTTAATTTGTAAACACAAAACAAACCAAACAAACCAAATTTTCTAAAAGAAACCTAAAATCCCATGCTGACTCGATTCATGTGATGTGGTGTGCTAGTTAGCCACCATTCTCAAAACTAGAACACCAAATCCCAAAAATCATTACTCTAGTGTACCAAGACAATTCCCCAAATAATGTAACATCAAATGAGTGAGACCTCATTGGATACTATTTTTTATGAACCAATTCAGGGTCCCATATAACCCAACACCTGACCTAGTTCATGGAATGGATCGAAGGTAATTCTTGATCCTTATGTGATATAAACTAGTGTTGAAGTATCAAACAATTAAAATGGTAATGATTTAACAATTTTATATAATCAGAAAAAACTCACAAGAATACATAACACAATATAAAATATATCAAAAAAGTAATCTGGTACAATAATTTCTAGATTACAGATTTTACAATTTTAACTCAAAACTAAAATACTAACAAGGAACAAAAACTGAATAAAATCCCAAAACCTCCATGAAACATGAAAGGCATCACCCTCAATTCACCACCACCAATACTTGCAACATGAGGAAAACTAAAAACCCAAACCACTAACATATTCATGAATCATATTTCTTTTGTTTGGGTCAGACATAACAAAGTATACATACACCCAATGGTGTATATAAAGTGTGAGTCAAAGCTGAGTATGATTCCTCCAAAAAAAGGATTCCATTATATAACATTAAAAAACAATTTCACATTCTTATTCAATGAAAAAAAATCCTTGGATCATATTTAGGAAAACATTTTAAGAAAACCCATATTCATCACAACACTTTTAAAGGTAACATTTCAATAAGAAAATATCCCGAAAATAATATTTCATTAAAATTTAATTCACACAAGGTCCATCGTATGATGATAGATGGAACCAAATTACATAAGTATCATGTCAAAATATAGCATCATATATAAAATACCAAGGGGTAATGTAGCATGAGTAACACACTAGAACCTCATTCCTCGGTGAACTGTTGTTTAGTAACCAGAACCATCATCTTCATCATGCACGATCCACTTGGATGGGACACCCCATAGGCCTAGTGGTCTCTGATCCTCATCAAAATTTATTTAGTGTTGTAATCTTCAATCCTGCTAAATTACTATGACTCTCCATTTCCATAACACTATTATACTAGATATAGTTAGCATACCATGATTCATAATACTACCTTAATGAGATAATTGATTTTTACATGTCACAAATAACACTAAATTCACATACACCTAATAAGCTTCAAAAATACAAAAGGAAAACAACATATTAAAAAATCATCACATATAAATCACTATTTTCCATAAAAAAACTAAATTCCATTTTAAGTACACCAAAAACATTTAGAAACACATTTTTTACAGTTTTCACAACCAAAGAAACCCATTTGGTAAAACACAAGAAAAAAAACACTTGACATAATCATTTTCATGGTCCAAGCCCCATTTCAATTACACTGAAAAGCCAAGTTATCTTTTTACAACATGCTAGTTATCATTAACCGAATTTTCATAACCCATTTAAATGTGAAAAATAGAATCCAACAATAAAAAGTAATTCATTTTCCTTTGAAAACATATTTGAACACATTTCCCCCATTATATCCCTTGAAGACACATTTTTTTCACCCCTAAAACAATTAATATAACACTACCAATAAGAACTAAAACAAGGAACAAATGAAAACATAACCATTACCATTATAAAATCCAATTTTATCATTCATTCATGTCAAAATATTTCGAAAAAATATTTTTGACCACAAATATAAATCATAGAAAAGATTTATAAAATCAAGAAAGAGTAGTAAAATCATTTAATGATGCTAAATCATGGAACCAAGTACTTTAATCTGGAAATTCTAGAAACTTTCTTGAAACTAGAACCAAACTATCATAAGATCCTAGAAAGGAAATATTTAATAAAAAACATTAATATCTCACTCACCAACATGAGATAGAACCCTCACTAGGTCGAACACCCTACGGGGAATTGAGAACCCAGGATAGAGGGAATGAAACCAAAGAATGTTGGATGAAATCAAGAGATAAAAAACTTACATGATGTTTTGTTGAATAATTGGGGTAATAAAAACCCAAATATTGAGTCCCAATATGTCATGGATGCTTGGAGGGAGCTTCAATGGAAAAATATTTCAGATAGAGTGTATGAGAGGGATTTAGTGTTAAAACCCAATATGAAATAATGGGGGTTTTAAAATTATTAATGAACCAGGAATCCCACATGATTTTCCCACATGGATTGATAAACCATAAATCAATGGTGTGCCCGTCTCTATTTATGTGGAACATACAACACCGTTAGCCAGCACAGCCTAACATGCCATTCGCATGCTGGGTGGTAGCTACTATCCAAAAACCCTCACCACTATATGGTTACCTAGGTATGGGTTCATGGTCTCCCCTAGAAATGTGCCAACCATACTCTATAGGCATTATAGGCCCAATTAAAAAATTTCCTCTAAATACCCAAACAAAAACAAAGGAGGAAATGCTCGAAAAAATATAACTAGCTGATTACATGAAAAATTTAGACCTATCACACTAGATTCCTGAGAGATGAGTTGACACCCGAAAATGACCAGGATCCAATAAAAAAATAAAATCCTTGGAGTTACATATGAAATAATTTTATTTAATCATTGTTTTTTTGAAAACAAATTTCTGACCGGAGAGACCAATAAGATAGATTTTCTTAAAAAAATTCTAAATTTTTTTTTCCAAAGAGATGAAAAATGTACTATTGTTTGAAAAATTTCATGATTAACCAAAGGGTAATAAAATTAATGTTTTTTTAAAACATTTATCAAATAATATATTTTAATTTAAATTCTAGTGAAAATAATTTTTATTAATTTTAGAATGTGAAATAACCCATAAAATTATCATAATGTAGGAGTATGAATAAAAAAATTAATTCGTTATTTCTATCAACAATAAATGAAAATTAATAAAAATAAGAGATTTTACATAATATAGTAATAATATATATAACACATATTCATATGATGTGATAATCAAAAAATTTGAAGATAATCCTAATGAATTGAATTTGATTTACGAAATCCCATATCTAATGTTTCTATTTCATTGAAGATCGTTTATCTTCCTTTATAATGGTTTTATATAATTTATTAACTTATTCCAAAACCATATTAATATTTATAATATCATAAATGATCCTTTTATAATATCTTATAAACCTCTCATCAATATCCAAAAATTAATAAAAATTAATACATATCAAGATTATTGTATCCTATTATATGGTTTTCGGTGTTTTGATAATTTGATTTGAGATTCCTTTGATTGGATATATTCATGGGTTTTTTTGTGTTTTTTGGGGGTTTTGGATGGTTTTTGGGCCTATTAATTATTGGAACATAGTATAAAATCCCATGTATTCATACTATGTAACGTTTTCAATAGTTGATAAAGAAGAACATGGTCGGTGAACTATTAAATAAACAATGTATCCTAACCACGAAACTAGTATAAAAATTCATACATGATTTTCACATAATTAAATAAACCATGAAACATATCCATGTATGATTTCCCGCAACCCATAAAGAGAAACACAGTTGGTGCATGATTAATATTATCGGTTATAAAATTTCTAAGAAAAAATGAAATGGGATTTGGATAACTCAAAATTCATAAATTTAATAGAAAGGCCCATTTATAACAACATACTTTTCCTACTAAAATCTAATTTGACTATATCGATTTTGGAATCTATATTGACGTAGTTTTTTCCTCACAAAATTTAATCTTGGGTGATCAATGTACCGATAAATTGTGTGATACTATTTTGGTAATTTCATCTCATCTCATACATAGATAAATCTTATTATTTTTATGTTTTCTCTCAATGGAATATTATGGAATTGTGTTCTATTAGATCATGTTTAGTTGAGGGTGTATTTTTTATCTCATATCTGTTGAGACACCTCTACCTATATTAGGTGATCACCGTTAGAGAAGACACACTTTGGATTGATTGCGGCCTGATTATAAATTTTCCATGTACTTATTTCTATGGTTTTCCTTAATTTTTTTAATTCACCATTTTTTTAGAATTTATTGAAATGTTCGTTTTTCTACCAAATGTTCTATAAATTTTTATCATGAATTTATTAGTAAAATACTCTTTGATCATCTATTAAATAAATGCAATATGAAATGGGATTCTTCTTATGGTTTTTATAACATGGTGGATTATATGATGATTTTGATTCTTCTATGAAGATATTTTTATAGTTACCTTATAAGAAATGTGGGACCAGACATAGTATTAACTTCTAAAGTTAACTTATTTGACTTGTATGTAATTGTTTGAAATATTTTGTGCTTCCCACAGATTTTAGATTTCATAACTTTATGATATGACTAAGAACACTGTTTGCATTATATGGCCTTGGTTTGAAATGGGTATCCAGGATTTACTTAAAATTAGTGTTTTATTCAAGTTGGAAGTGGGTTAAAACCCATGTTTTGAAATAACCTTAAACAATTTTTTATTATGAATATTAATTGAATTATATTAATTTGTTTTAAAATAAATTCATGGATTGCATTCTCAATTTTCATTTGGATGATGGTTTTAAAGGTATGTTGGCATTGGTACCCTTTTAAATATATAATTGAATAAATGGATTTGAATTTAGTTGATGTGTTCGATGACTCGTTTGGTATTTCGTAACGATCATATCCTATAATGACCCCTTAATGTCACATTAATGATCCATGAACTTCCCTCTAATGGGTCTTTAAAATGATAATATTTACTTTTAACGTTCTTATGGTGAGAGTGGGATGTCATTTCGGGGAATGTGAACATGATTGAAATGTTTATAGAATGATCCAATGGATGATACTAATAAGGATCCCCATTATGATCCTCATAACAAGATTATCTAAATCACCTCTGTTGGATAGTCATGTTAACACTATTAGATAAGTTAAAATACCATCATATATGAAATTATAGTAGAATCACACCGACTATTGTTAATGCGAAGAGAACATGAATGGTTGATTCTATGGTTTTTCATCCAGGAAAATAGTTCTGCATGGAACTAGTTTTCTTAATACCAATGAGACTATTTGTCACCCTGAAGATCATCTGTGATTTATTTTGATAATATTAACTATAATTTACTCACTATTACATCTAGGGTGTACTCATGACATACATATATTTGATATTTGATACGTGAAAGTGTTTATTATCACCAATTTACAATATAGTTTCCCTAATGAATTGATTATGAATCTTGATTTATCTACTTTTTGATATGATGCACCATGAATCTCTTATATTGAATCATGTACAACTTTTGATATCAGTTGGATGTTTTTATCTATTCATGTTTTTTTAAAATTATCTTGTGAAAAAAATTAATCTTTTCTTGATAATATTTATTTTTAAAATGATGAAGAGGAATGTTTTTGACCTGGGTTTGAAAATTATTTTAAAATTATTAATGATTTATTTTTAAAACCCAAACCATTTTTAAACTAGTTTTTTGGATTTGTTTTCTATTTATGAAATTTAAACAATAATCCTCACTTTTTAATTTTTTTTCCAAAATTATAATTTCCTCATGAAGTATCTGTATTGACTTGTTTGTGGAATATTTTTGTGTTCTAATGCTCACACCCTTCTTGTACTATTTTGTTGTTGTATCATTTATGAAATTATAGTAGGGGATTTTACTCACATCTTTCATTGTGGGAATATGCTTTGTTGGGTAAGGGCGGGTGAAAATGGAACATTGTGAGTGGTCTTGGACTACAAAGAGATGTGTTATAGTATTTTTATTTTTTTAATTATATTTTTTATCATCTATCATTTACCAAATACTATGGTATCAATTTTTTTATTTGATTTTTCTACATTGTGTGCATTGATTATTGTTATTTTTTTCTATGGGAAGAAAATTTCCCAATAGTATTTTTCTTGATGTTGAGTTACATGTCATCAACCCATGAATATTAGGAAAAATATGTGGGTTAATTATAAATTGGATTGGATACCAGTTTAGATGGTACAACAATATGGTTGTATACAAATAGTATTTTATGATCTATTTCAATAAAAGTAAGTATATATCCTTAAAATCTATTATGTTATTTGGTGAAATTCATGGTAAAAATATTATTAAGGATGTTTTGGGACTCAATAGGTCATTCATGAATGGGTTCTTGACCACCAAATCATTATAATGATACTTGAGTTATAGGGGATGTCTTAACGTGAGTCATACTTTTGAGTTATTAATTTCCTAGTGATTGTTGAGATTTAAATTTCGGATAAATTAGCTTTGATTTTTGGAAAGTACGTTTTTAGTTGGAATTGAATGATGAATAGAGACTCATTGTGCCTTCATGGTTTAATAAACTATGATAATTTCGTGTGACTATTTTATAATTCAATCAAAGAGATATTATATGGTTGTTGTGTGGATTACCATACCTTGAATCCAAGCCATCATAGTTATACCGTAACTATAATCTTGGTTCTATGTCCATTTTTCTATAATAAAACCACTCATGTGATATTAGTTTGGAGGGTTCCCATTTTTATTTTAAATCATGGGTGTTACGTATTTCAAGCTCTGTTGTGGTTTTTTATTCTTTAGTCTCTTTATTGTTGATTTTATATCCATTATAAAAAGAATTTTTTCCTCTTAAAAATGTTTTATTGAGTTCCTTGATAAGTGTTTAAATTTCTAAAAGGTGTTCTCTTATATAAAGTTTAGTTCATAAAAACTGATTTTAAAATATTCTTTTGTAGTCTATTAAAGATATCTTAAAGAAGATTTTTGTTTGTGTTATTTATGAAATATGATAATTTTTATTTTAATTTGTAATTGGTATTAACATTTTTGAACCCATGGTATAATTTAGATGAGACTGTAAAAAAATTAGGAAAAAATTGATGGATTTATATAAAGATTTATTATTTTTAATAGAATGGGTATTGTTCTATAAATGGTAAAATCTTTCATGTATTAAAAGATAAGTTGGTTTTATAAATTGTTTTATTTCTAGTTTGTGGATTTTTTTATTCTTGAATTTTGGTTCAATTTTTATTTTTTACAATATTTTATGATATTCTTTATTTTATCACCATAAATGTATCATAGTATGTTTTACATGATTGATATAAATTTTATTCATCTATTTGGTGTTTATAGTAGTCCTTTATGTTTTTCAGAAGTAGTATATCTTGTTGACATCTTTACCTCAGATCAATATCCTTGGGTGGAGATTGAGACTTTATAAACTTTATATCCCATCATGTACTTCTTGAATTAGAATACACCTTAAATATTGGTGAACTAAGTTATCTTGTGGCACTAAATTGGCATAATAATGTTTATGGTATATTCTATTCACTCAAGGATCCTAATTATCAAAAGGTCAATTATATAAACACCAAATTTGATGGACCTATGTATTAGTGGTTGGTATATATGATTACATTTAATCTATATGAAATAATTACTTTAGAATTACTCAATTATGTAATAATTTGGGGGATGTATCAAAGAAAATGAAGAAGGATAATATTTTGTAGTTTTTGGGTTTCAGTCAATATGAGTGATTAGTAGCAATGTATACCAAGAAATTATAATATTTTTTATGTTTCATACCTATGGTTTTTGGTAAAGATATTATTAAGGATTTCTTTTTTAGAAAATGTCTACACTAATACCATGTATCTAACAAAACTATGGGATGGTAGACCTATTATTCAAAGATAACTGAAATAGATTTTTCAACTGAAGTAGAGATACAAAAAATGAATTGAATAGAAAATTTACACACTCATGATAAAGGACGTATTTCCTCCTTTAGAAATTTTGTTGCAATTTGTATGCTTACAATGATTATTACATAGTCATCGTAAGATTTTTTATTGAAAATCTATGAAAATTTTTAAACAATGTGGATATTTGGTTCACCAAAAGAGTTTCATTATATTGGGAGATAAGAAAGGGTTGTTTTAGTCAAGGACCATCATCTCTTAACCATGGGGAATTAGATCATTCAAGAAAATGTCACTCTATCCATAGGGAATGGATTGAATCTTCTCATATAGTTGGGGGTGCTTCTCATGGTGTTTGATTTTGACCCAGCTTTTTATTTTCGATGTTGGAGTGGAAATTGTATGAGTTTTTCTTTATTGGGATTTTAATTTTTGGAAACAATTCTTTTTAAGGATCGTGGTATATTTTTTATGGATTTTTTGGATGATTTAGTTTTTATTTGATATTATCATATGGAGGGTTTCATTTTCTTGTGACCTATATGGGTTTTCCTTATCAATGTGAACTCTAGAATGATTATCACTGTATTTGGAATGACTTTATTTCCTTGATGTTTGTTTTTCTCCTATTGATGGAGTGGAATCTTGTGCAGAGAAGCCTCAAGATGTTTTGGGTTTAGTATTCTTCAAGATCCCTTTTTTCCAACCATTTATGTATTCTTATGGTTTTTTGTTAGATAAAATTCATGTTGGGTGTTTTTATTTGGTGTCATATTTTTTTCACTTGTGGTCAGATCTTAATTTTAATGTGATGGTTGATCTAAATTATAATAGTGTAGTTCCCCATTGTGCACTAAACAAGATATTTTATCTCTTTTTGGATGAATTTCAATAGACCTTTGGAATATACTTGAGTTACTAGGTTAATTAGATTCATTCATTAACTAGACATCTGGAGGTGATATAATGTGATTTAATGTGCTTATTTAGGAGTGACACTCATTGTTTAAAATCCAAGGTTACATTCATGAAACTACACATGGTAGATATCTTTGTCCGTATTATTTTCTTCTTTTAGAAATTTGATTATTGATGGACCATGATAGCGTTTTTTCTTATATAAAATTTTATTTTTTGTATATTTCAATCATTTTGTGTTTTAAGTGTCGACCCATATATTTACCCCGTAGAGAGTTCTCAGAGTACTTTCATTGGATCTAAGGCCGGTGATATTCTCAAGTTACTAGATTTTAATGAAATAATTCTTTTGGGAGACTTATGTAATTTTTTTCTCCTTTATCTAGTTTGGAAAAATGAATTTATTATGATCTGTTTATCTTGGAGTAATGTGTGATTCTAGACACTGAGTGAGTCTCTATTATAGACTGTGGACCATCCACATCACATAATGAGTGAGGGAGTTCATCTTTTTTCATCGAGTTCTATATTTTTTATATGAAAATTTCTATAGATATGTAGTTATTTGGTTGTGTGGTTATATTATATTGTTACATATTTTTAGGTTCTTGAATACTTGATTTGAGAATCCTTTGATTTGATATATTCATGTGTTCATTGTATTTTTAATTTTTTATGGTTTTTGGTCAGGTGCATGTTTGGTTCATGGTTGGAGCATGGTTTGATAAAAAATATAACCAAAAAGTGAAACTTTTCTAATATGAATGAAAGGGTAGAAAAATTGGATCATGGTAAAATAAAAAATGAAAACTAACCATTAATCTATCCTATAAATGGGGAAAATTTTATTCATGGTTAAGAAAAATATCTAGCCTACCAATGAATGTTTTCTTGCAGCCCACATAGAGGTGCATGTTTGTTACATGGTTAGTACTTACCATATGTCCAGCAGTAGCAAACCATATGATTGGATTTTAATTCCACACAATTGTTAATTATGATCTTGAGAGATGATTTTAATATTATTGCAGTTTAATGAGAAACAATTCATAATTAAATTCTTGAGACACAAATTTATTCACTCAAATTATCAAAGTATAACCTAATTATATAATTTAAATTTTTGGGTGCCTCTAGAAGCCTTGATTCCTTAATAATAGATTCTCCTTTTGGATTTATGTGACCATATAATTAGTGGTCAAATTCCAATATTTTTTTCTCCTCTGAACCTTTTATCTCAAATGTTATTTTTATTATTTATTCCTAGAGTGTATGATGGCCTCTTTTTCTATTTGATAATTGTGTTTTGGTGTGGAATTTTATATCTAGTATATCTTCACACTTATATCAAGATTTATTTCCCTAGATTTGATTACACTATCAGAGGGGACAAATCTCAGATAAGTTTTGTATTGATTCTATATTTGTTAAGTAGGTGTTTCTATGCATTTGAATATTTTTTTAAATAATTGTTTCCTCATAATTTATTGATTTTTTCCTCCTTTTAATTATTTTCATATAATTACTGATATTTAATTTACTCGTAAATCATATTTGATAATATTTTAAATAAATATAATAAGTCCTAGGTTCCATTATTTGGTTTATCAAATTGATGAATGATATATGGATTTTAATTCCCATAAAATTTGTTTTTAGGCCACGTTATAGTTTGTTCAAGAATAATCCTGGGTTTGATTTCTAGAAATGAATTATTTAACATGTATTAAATGAGATCAAATATATATTTCCATTCATATTGTTTCTATTTATTATATCATTGAAATATCCAAGATCCATATTTTATTTTTTAATGATTTTTATTGTGGGTGTTCTTGGGTTTTTCTAAATGATATATTTATTCACATAAAAAGAGGGTGTAAGCCCATGTTATGAAATGAACATAATCTTATTTGAATTAGAAAATTTCCTTTAATTAAATCAAGATGATTTGAAATAAATTATTATTTTAATTGACGTTTTTTCATTAAAATGGGGTTTGAAGAGACGTAGGCATGTATTCCATTTTTAATGGTTGAATTGATGAAAATCTTATGAATTTAATGGATGATTTATGATGTCCTAGTTGGCATTTTTACATGTGCATATCTTATAATAATTCCATAGTTTAAATTTCTTGATTCTTGTGCTTCCCATTTGTGGGTGTTGAAAAATAAATTTTTTAATTCAAGGTATTTTGGGGTTATATTTAGATTTGACATGATGGAATGTTCCCTTGATTGAAATATTGAGGGAATTATGTCATGATTGTTATTATTAAGAATCACCATTTTGATCATTGTAACATGATTATCCCCCTCACCTATTATGACTGGTGATTAGAAACTTGGTATTTATATGATATAAACTATATATAGGATTTACTAGTAAACTCACACACCATCTATTAGATTTGTAGAGTACATGAAACGATCATTGTAACATCTTGAGATTTTTTGAAATATCTATTAATTCAAATTTACATAAATTATTTTATAGTTTTACTTGAAAAAGAGTTCATATTTTATGTTATATTATACTCAACACCATGTTTATCTTGTTCTACATGTAGATTCTTGTTTCTTCGATAACTTGTGTTACACTCAAGGGTGAGTATCACGAACCCATAATATAATGTTGTCATTATTATTGAATATAAAAGTTATCATCTAGATGTTATATTGGATGGTGATAATAAGATTAATTAGATTATATTTAAACTAGATCATAAAATCTTATGACATTCATCAAATACATTTTATAGGAATAGTAAATGAGTAAAATCATGTTTTATGCTTAAAAATTGCATTTCTCAAAAAAATAAATTTAAAAACCATTTAATGGAGACCCTATTTTAAATATAATTTGACAAATATTTATAAATTATATATTAAAAAATAAAAAACATTTTTTTGTATAGAATATCAAAATTTACATTGGGTGATTTTTTGGTTTTTTACTGAGAATATTCATGTTTTGATGAATAGTGAAAACACTACATTTTAATTTAAAACTTATTTATTGTTTAATGTATTTATATTGATAAATTTTATTTTTAAAATTGGTTTTCAATTTTAATTAATTAAATTATACATATATTAATCCAATTTATATAAATTTATAAAATTTGACATTGAAATTTGATATAAAATATTTTTTAACTTTTCAACCATTCTCATTAAAAATCAATATCTTCCATCTTCTGTGAGATTAATTCTATATTAATTTTTCCATTTCAGGGAATTGAATTTGAAAAAACAAATATATGTTATTAGAATAAGTATAAATTTATTTTTATAATAAGATAAAATTAATTTTTTGACCAAAATGATTACTTAAGGTAATTAAAAATAATTCTAGTGATTAAGATAAAAACAAGCATACTCAATGATCATAAAAAGAATATAATGTTTTTAAATGAACCTAAAAAATCCCAAAAACCAATTTTTGGACATATTTAGACCTTAAAAACCTTATTCTCTATTTCTATTGGTTATTGTGATATTATTTCATGAAAGTGATCAATTTAAAAAGTAATGAAATGAAAATAAAAAAGGAACATTACCTGCCTTTTATACTTATAATGCTTCAATGTTGGGATGAAGACATATAGGTTTGGTTATAAATATTTTTTAAAATATAAATGAGATAATTTAAACATATTAATTTATATTTAATTTTTATATGTTGTATAATTACATTTAATGCTAAAGAAACAGTAATGTATGTATTATTGAGGTACTAATTAAATTAAATAAATGATATTTTTTAAATGTTTCAAAATTACTAAAAAGATATCATATTGGAAATTATTTTTAATTGTTCATAATATCAAATATTTTCAATTCATTGTACAATGAATATTTTATAATGAACATATTTAAAAAAAAATTAAAATAAATTTTCAGTTTACTTTGGGTTAAAGTAGAGTTTGTACACGTTACATGTGTTTATATTAAAATTATATTCAAAAAATATGGTAATTTTATTTTATAAATTATATTTCATATTTTAGAATATGTATATCTAAATTTTATAATATTTCTCTAATTAAATTATTTTTAATGTATGAATTAAAATGTTTCAAAAACTAACTACCTAAATGAAAATCAATCTTTAAAAAAATAACCAAAAAAAAAGAGTAAGGAAAAAAAATTATAAAAATGATTTTATTTTTGTGTGGTGTGAGGGTGGATCAAACATAAATCGATGTAACGACATTTTTTTTAACACATCATGTAATGGAGACCTCCCAATAGTGTTTATCATTTTATATTTAAAAGAATGTCATTTCCATTCACTATAAAAAGGCACTTTCCCACACAATTTCATCACACTGTTCAAGACCTTCTTATCATCAAACCCATGCCAAAATAATATCCAACAATCCCTAATCTCAACATTTAATTCTGATATTATTAATAATTCATTACAAGTATTTCTATTGGAGTAAACTAAACATAGTTACCCTAAATACCATACATTATTTAACAATCACTTTTGATTTATTTCTTTTTCAACTCATTTAATTACTTTAATTACCCTATTAAATAATAAAATTAGTATCATAATTGTGGTGATATTATTTTATATTAATGGGTTGACCTAAAACTACAAACACATTCATCAAATTAGTAAATATATTCTTGTTCGAGTACAATCAAAATTTTATATGGAATAAATTAAGGATACTTTTAATAAAAATGAATTATAAAAAATGAATTATTTTAATTGATGAAATTCCTATCTATCTATAAATATACCATGTCATTTTATTTTTCCATTTCACACACTGAAAAAGTGATAACCCCATTCGTGGACTTATAGACTACCACCTCATCAAAGCAATTTGATTTTCCATTTTCAATAAAAATATAAAAAATGATATATATATATATATAAGAATATATAATTAAATATTATACTATTTATTATGTAATTTTCATTCTGTAATGATAAATATTACTTACCTTATTTTTATACTGATCATTAAAAAATTAAAACGTTAATAATGCCTATGTACGACCTACAGCCTCTATGATCATAATATTGGTTCTATTTTCATAAACATCATTAAATTATTGTTTTAAAAGTAAAATTGATATTAACATTTAATTATTATATCATGTTTAAAATATTATATATATATATATATATTGACCTCAATGGTCATAGTTGAACTACCAATGTTGTTTTTGACAGACAACGGAAATATGGTCAGAACCCCTAAAGTAAAAATAATTGTTTAATTACATTCAAAAAAATCATAATAAGTTAAAAAAATTAACTATAAATATGATAAATTTTATGAAGAAATTATATAATTAAAAAAAGTATATTATCCAAGATGTTATCAAAAAAGTATGATGAATCAAACTCAAGGTAAGGGATTCTTGTCTCATTTTAACTTTCATGAGGAATACACCATAATCACCATATATTTCTTTTTTTTGTGGTTTATCTAATAACCCTTTAGATTTATTATATACTTAATTATTATATAATCCTACTATGGAAATGTTTAATTCAATTATAATTACATTTTGAGTTTCCAATTCATATTTTACTACAATTGTAATGGGATTTCTGGTCTCGCTCTTATTTATTCGAGATATATTCTATTTTCACCATTAATTTTTTTGTCGTGTCATATATATAATACCCATGAATGTATTTTATAATTATTATCATTATGTTAGTGAAAATTTACATATCCATTTCAATATCTCATATTAAGAAATTTTACAATATTGATGTTACCAAAGAGGTAATGGACTTTTGTCACAATTTTCCTTTTATGAAACATTTGTTAGGTTATATAGTTATCTTCTGTTACAAGGTGTATATACTTCTATTTTAACATTATATATCATTAATATACTCATTAACTTGATATAATACGTGAAACATAATGTTATTATATTCATGGGTATAGTGTTTTAAATGTTTCAATGTTTTATGGGATGCTTTGGAATGTTTAAGGATTATTTTACACAATAATGGTTTAAATGAAATTTTAATGAAATTTATATTAATCAACTTTGAAAACCATTTTTTTAATTATCCTACATTGGTGATATTTTCTATTTATACCATCTAATTTATTATTTGGATGTATTATGTTTGTTTAAATGTATTTTTTTGTGAAACCTATATCATCCCCACTAGTTGAATACAACCAAAATAGATTGTTGTGTAACCTCTTTCTTTGAATGAGTTGAATATTTTCTAATGGTAATTTTATGGAGTCCATTTAATATATATGGGTTACTAAAATTTGAAATATATTTTTATGAAATACATTTATTTTCCATAGGTTAGTCATGTTTTAAATAGATTCATATTGAACAGAGTTTATTACATAGGTTAATCATGTGTCAAAGAGTTTGGTATAAAACATATTTTTTATATGTTAATCAAGTTATAAAAACAATAATGGTTTATCAAATGATATATTGATGATATTAAAGCTTATATGTGTTATTACTATGTAATGTTACTTGGGAATTTTATGTGTGGTTACATGAAAAACCAATTATTAATAGTTCCATGACAGACCAAGAACATGTTGGTCCATAATATCCCTCCAATACATTTGGTATGGAAGACAGTCATATGGATATTTAAATTTTAATAGTGAAATATATGGAATTAGGATGCATGGTTATTATATTTATAATAGCGAAAAAACTATAATTATTTACCAAGATATCATTATGTGTTTCATTATTCATTCTATAATTTTTTAATATTTATAATGATTGAGATTGATGTCACATGGATCAGGATTATTCTTTTTGATGACTCTTAAATATTTCATGTTTTTATATTTTATGGTTCTGGTATTGATGTGTATGATTTCACTTATTATTCACCCATGTACCTTGATTTTTTCATGACACTATTTTGCACTCATATACTCAGTGACGACATTTAATTGTTAATGTATATGTTTACCATTATTTCTCATTTGATGTCACTATAGTTTTGTTTTATTTTACCAAATTATTAAAGAATGGTGTTTAATGATTTAGGTATAGATATTATTTCAATAGAAAGATGATGAAAATATAATTTGAAATAAGAACGTTTGGGCATAATGAGATAGGATCTTAAACATTATGAACATATTTTTTATGTATCTTGGATGATATGATTTATTTATGTCAGAGTGATTCATAATCATATGAAATACTAAACCTTAAAAAATTATCTATAATGTTGGTGATCCATGTTTTCCCTTTGATGTTTTATGATTTTGATGAAAAAAATTGGTCCCCAATTATCAGCAACATAATCGTAAATGTAAGGTTAAGGATTTAATCACTTAATTCAGGAGTGTGGATTTTGGGATATTACACTTGTTATCAATGTTCTGTTTAGATAGATTTCGAGATTATCATTTTTTATAATTTGGTATATAAATAGTTATGGATACATTCATAGGTTTATAAAAATATATATGATCTTAAGTGTAAACTGTTAGAAATACCATTGTGTTTTTAAGCGATTAAATTTTAAAGTGATTTTTAGAGATTTTTTATCTGATTTTGTTAACCCATGGAATCAAGTTGAAGTGTTTTTAGGGAGGAATTATTTTTTATGTTTATGTTATAAAATGTTACAAACCATATTCTTGGTGTAAACCCACTGAATCTAGCATGACGGTGGGGGTTAAACCCATGGCCAAAGAAAGACAAGGTTTCCAGGCAATACCGCTTGCCTATATGGTGTCCAGGTTAGTATGGCCCTTTTCAAGGTAAATATTAGGTTTAATAGGATAATATAAAGTAATTTATTTTAGTAATAATGGTTAATTTTTTATGGAAGAATATATAATCAAATACCTCGAATATTTGGGCATTGAACATAGTTATGATGTGTTTGAATGATTTCATGGATAATTGTTTTCAGGATAATTTATTATAAAATTTGGGTATTAGTATTGATTTTTGAGTATTAATATATCAACTAATAGTCAAATCATTTTCAAAAGTACCTTAACATGTTCTAACAATGTTTGTTTTGGTAAATTTATAAAGATAAGTTGAATATCTAGACAATTCATTTTCGGTAATATTGCCTTTATATTTTGATTTTAGTGATTCAAGAACTAAAAATTAATCTTCAATACTAATCAATTAGAGAATGATATGAGTTTTTGTAGAAATATATTGATTTGTGAAATTATAATCCTCATGAAAGTATACTTAATTTTTCTTTCTTCCATGGATTATATGGTAAGATAAATATTTAGCCTTAGGAAAATTATCTAGATAAAAAAATATTACGCTCTTACAATCATAACGATGATATGAATGTCCATTTTCACTCTTATTTGGATTGTGGGGTTTTCATCATTGACATCCAATTGAACATATACTCTAACACTATGCATTAGTCCATAATAATTATTTATTGCTTCAAAATCCATATTTTAATTTAACAATAATGTTATCCCTTTGTGGAATCGAAGATATGCGCAACTTCTGTTGGCCTTTATGATTTCAAATTTCCCCTTTTAATATGATGATTTATGTAAACTTTTTATTATGTGGGATTTAATTATGATATTATTTTAATTATAATCATTTTAATAAAAAGATTAATTTGAAACGAGATGTTCATTTTTTGGGGTAGGATGTAACATCTCAAGATGTTATGAAATATCTATTCTGTAAAAAATAACTAATTTTTTTGATATCATAAGTTACACACAATGAATAGTTTATATTGAATTATATGTAACTCCATTTTTATATTTCTCAAAATATTATATTGATTTCCTTTGATAAGTTGTGTTATATGCATGGGTGGCTCATTTACAATAATAATTTAATGTTATTATAATTTTTTAATATAGAATATATCACTTGAATTTTATACTAGAGGGTAAAAATAAGATTAACTGTATATTTTTACATATGTTTATAAATTTTTTTTTATTCAAATAATATATTTTATAGTCATAAAGAATGAATAAAATCTAATTTTATTGTTAAAACATGTATTTTTATAAAAAACCAGTTGTACCGCCTTTCAATGGAAAACCTACTTTAAATATAATTTCAGAAATATTTAATAAATTTTGATATAAAAAATTAAAATTTACTATTAAAATTGGAATAAAAAAATTTACATTGGGAGAATTTTTTTTAGTTTTTTGGGAATATTTATTTTTAATGAATTATGAGAACACTAAATTTCAATTGACAACCACTATTTAGTTTATTTTTTTATTTAGTTAAAATATATTTTTAAATGGTTTTAAAAGTATTATTATTTAACTAATGAATAAATAAGTCCAATATAATAAAATTTATCCAATCTAACATTTAAATTTGATATAAAAACTTTTCAATATTTTTAAATGTTCTCTTTAAAAACTCAATCTATCACAACATCTGCCACATTTATTTTAAATTAATTATAGACAAATATTTGAACTAAATTTGTAAAAATGGATACAATTGGATAGAATAAGTATTAAATTTTTGGTCTAATATGATCAAATTAATTTCGTGACCAAAATTAATTGTAAATGTAATTAAAATTTATTTCATTGATTAATGTAATCATAAGATTACCTAATGACTAAACATTGAATGTAATGTGTATAAATTACACAAAACTTTTCTAAAACACAATTTATGGACATATTTAGACACTATAAACCTTATTATACTTTTTTGAGTATTTGGTATATTATTCCTTGAAGGTAACCAATACAAAAAGGTAAGGAAAAAAGAAAAAAAGGGTCATTCCATGCCATTAACAATTATTAAGCATTAGAGTAAAGAATAAGCTACATAGGATTAACTATAAATGTTATTTTTGAATATAAATGATTTATTTTTATTATATTAATTTACATTTAATTTTTAGAGGTGATATAATCACATTAAATGTCTAAGAAATGCCAACACAAGGGATAATTTGGTAAATAGTTAAATAAAATAAATGAAATTTTATTAAATGATTTAAAATTACTAAAAACAAATCTTCTACGAAGTTATATTTAAGTTTTAATAAATATAAATTATTTTGTATTCAGGTCCAATCATTATTTCATAATGAATATATTTACCCATTAATAGTAAAAATATTGATAGTATATTTTGGGTTAAAATTTTGTTCGTGCATGTTACATGCGTTTATATTAAAATTAATTTCGAACACATATGGGATTTTTATTTTATAATATAGATGAAATACTTTAGAATCATTTTTTATGGATTTTATTATTTTTTTCAACCTAATTTAGTCATAATGGTTGAATTACATAAGCCATAAAACTATGTACCTAAAAAAAGCAGAATGAAAAAATAAGGAACATAATGACTAAGGAATGACTTATATAAATGATTATATTTGTGTGTGGTTAGAGTTTTTATAGGTTATACATACCATTTAATAATTTTTTATCATTTTTTATGCACATTATGTTTTAAAGACTTCCAAATTCTATTTGACTTTTATATTTATAAGTATGTCACACCCTCTCCACATTAAAAAGGCATCACCCTCTCCATTTCCTCACACCTATCAGGCCATATAGCTCATCAAAATACAACCAAAATAAGATACCAAAATCTATCCTCTCATCCTATAAGCCTTAGTTTGGGAAAAAAGAAATCCATGGATGTCCTTTGATGTTTACCAAAAGGAGTTACCTGAAAAGAGGCAACATTCTTCAATAATCACTTTTGATTTATTTTTTTTATCAAAACAATCAATTATTATTATAAAAATTTTATATAAAAATTATATTAAATTAAATATTCTTTTTTTAGGTTAATTTTTTGATCTGCACCTATAAAAACATCAATCAAATGGGTAACAAAATTTTGATTCATGTACGGAAAACCACCACCTTGGGAAATGATGTCATTCATTTTTTCATTACCACCTATCATGGTTGGGTATTATGATAGTTTATGAACCCGATTCATTACTCTTTTATTGATCTTGTACATTTAACTTTTACTCATTAATTTGGACCTAAAATTCATTCCTAATAAGTTAGAAAAGTTCTCATGGGTGTCAAGGGCATGTTCGGATCCCAGAAGCCATCTTTTTGGGGAAACTAGTCATATCGCATGGGTAGCGCATGGTTGGTGTACAGTTTGTCTAACCATGTGGATGATTTTTTTTCACTAACCATATAAAACAGTTTGTTCAATGTAGTGCATCCTAACTTTTCAATTTCTCTTTATGACTAGGTAACCCTACGCGGTATGTGCATAGTTTTTCAAACCATGCGGATAGAATATGCATCGGTTATATTTTTGGATAAATTGTATGTTTCCTTTAATGGTCAATTAATCCCCCTCTTCATCCATAATATGATTTTCTATGGTATTTAACTACATGAATCTCATTTTCAATATTTTTTATTTCCAATGATTAGGATTAAAAGATATCTTTCCTATGAGATCTGATCGAGATTTCGTTTGTCATGATGGATGTGCAACAGTAAGTTCTCGATTCCGTTTAATCCATTCTTTGTCTCTCTTATTTTTGACGTAGTTATCAATGTGTGAGAATTTTTCTAGTCTTCATTGATCAACTCTAATCCGATCCATATCAATGGAAAATACCGAGGGAGGATAGTTGTACAAGCCCATGGTGGGTGGCCTATAAGTAATTCCTTATGTTCTTTGATTTTTGGAATTGTCATGTGGTGCCCAGAACATTCATCGAGTTCCATTTATAGAATTTATATACAATGATTATAATTATTAGAATAGTATGGATATCCCCTTTCTGTATATGTGAATATTTTTTTTGTGAATACACCCACAACATCATCCTTCCCATGTAGGATGTTATTCTATAATTAGGTTTTTCGTTTTTGTCATGTTTGAGCCACCATTGATGTGTGAATTTTCTTGACCCCCCGATGGATATGATTTTCTATATTAAATGGCAGGATTTATATTTTTAATTTCATAATAGAAATTACCATGTATTCTAACCACTTCACCCATTTATGGTAAGTGATTTAATTGAAAATTAAATGTGAAATGGAAATTGGAAAGTATACCAAGTATATGACTTGACTGGATTAATTGTGAATGATTTATTGGTTGAAAGTATATATAACCCATTACCACATTAATGTAAGTCAGAAGAATGAAAATTTATTACTTACTATACATTAAATGGAATTAAAAATGTTTTAATGCTGCCTGTCATTTTCACACTAATGAAAGGAAACTCTTTGACCAAATGGACTTATTTATAAATTATGACTTGATTAAATGGTTCATGATAATTTACCATATGAAACTAATGAAAGTGAAGTATTGAACAAAATGAAATTTTACATTAATTCATATTCAAATATTAATGGAATCACTCGAGATCACCTTGGATTATGATTTGATAATTACATGAGCACTCAGAAACCTCATTCTGATTTAAGAATACAACTTTTTTAGGTTGAGATCCACCTAGATCCCAATCCGATTCTATTAATTTTATGTCTATTATTCCCCAATAGGATCCCATTGATATTATTTATTGATTCCACTAATACACGCCTTGGATCTAGCATTGTAATGTAGGTTCCATGGTTAAATCCCATCGGGCCCAGTCATTACTTAGTCCCGTTTGACCATGTATAAACTCCTTGGACTTGGTAGGAATCTCATTATAGAATTTCCTAGTCTATTCTTCTTTTATTACACTCTTAACCCATTCTAGGTCACAGTTATTACTTAGATGAAAACCCTCTAGGTCTACGTTGCCTTGGTTATTACATTGGGACTTCACTATAAAATATCATTACATGATGGATTGATACAACATGGAACCATTGAAATTTCTAACATGTGACATATTTATAAACTAGTAAAGATAAAATATTTAATTTTTTACATGATTAGACACCATATGAAGGATGAAGATGGTACTTATGTTTTTAGTTATGTTGTATTACTTTACATTATATATGCATGCCTACACACTATTACATTTCTTTTACAAGGGTCGGATGTTATAGACACTGTTGGTGGTGGTCCACTGGGATTTATCTAACACCATCTCTGAGTTCCAATTGGTACTTGGAGTAGATTTCATGGTTGGAGGTAATAAAAAAGAGAACTATACAACTTTAAACACTTGATTTCTTGTTGTTTTGTATGGATCATTATAGTAGATGACCAAGTAAGAGCTCAAGATGCTTGGGGTAGTATTTTATATTCTTTATACTTATGTGGAACATGTTATTCCTCCTATATTGTATCAATTGTTTCCATAAATCTAGTGACTTTACATATCATCATTTGTTTAATGTTATTCTAGTTGTTTCATTTTTTGTTAATATTGTATCTATTTTCTGTTGTGCCTTTTGTTTACATATATTGGTTCCAATATTTACCCATTGTTATAATCATCAGTTGCACTACACATTGGTGATGTGGGAGTGGTCTATCCACAGACACATTCTAGACCCTTAGAGCTAGTCGATAGCCTATGACATTTGGGGACATGTACTTTAGGCCATATAGCCCACTGAGCTCGACGCACCCATTAAGTGGAATATTAGTCTGGGACATCATAGAGATGTATCATAGGAGTTTCAATTATTTCTTTACTGTCTATAGATAATGTATTGGAGATTAATAATGATGGGAAATTTCTAATAAGCCGCTATTGGGTGTCGTGATCCCATGTTCATGGTAAAATCCATGTTACCCCAAATATATTTATTGTTTTGTTTTTCCTATTGAAGTTGACATTATTTATCCATTGGGTGATGGACATGTTTTGTGAGGTTGTTGATTGTTACTCTTATTGTGGGTTTTTTTCATCCATCACCCAATGATTATATGGAAAGGATCATTGTTAAATGTATCAGTATAGGCACCTAGAATTCGCATGTCTTGCATATTTCCAAGCCATATTGGTTCGTCTCCCTACATTTCATTTCTTAAAATGCATGTGATTGTTGAGTGATTCTATGATTGTAATATTATACTTCTATTAAATTTGGATGTGTTTTAGTGATCTCCTATATCAATCCATTAGGTGTATGTTCCTTTATGGGTTGGGAGGGTAATTTACCAAGTTGATCCATTATTCTATAAATAAATTGGTGTCATTTCTAGTGATAGGTGTATTGGATGTAGTTCACAAGAAATGGATGTCCCTTATAATGTAAATCATGATATATAAAATGAATTTTTTTTCACATCCTTATTATAACATGTCATTTTTCTGAAAGGTAAATTATTGAACATGGAATTTAAAGGTAAAATGAAATGATACTTATACTTGATCACATACAGATACTTGTTCATCTAAGCAGGTAGTTGGTGGTGTATGACATTGGTTGTGAGTTTTAAAACACTCATCATCAACTAATGATTTAATATTTCACCCTTAGTTTATTATGGGTTGTGTTCATGGAAATCTTAGAATAATTATTCCATGGCGTCCTTATAACGTAGATCAGGAGGGTGGAAATGATCATGATCCCTACATGGTGTTCCCTAAGATGCTAGACTTTTCAACAAGATTTACACAAGAGGAGTCACCTTCTGTACAGGATTTGGGAACTGATGTACAAGTTAGTGATATGTTGTTATGTCAGATGTAGTCCATTAATGGTGCTCTGTGTCTTGTACATATGATGGCTGATCTAACTCGTGGGTTCCAATAGCAGCATACTTCTTCTTTCTCATGGGATGGTGGTCCACAGGCTGCAGAGTCTTTACTAGAAGCTATTATATCAATCATTGATCATCTGGATATTCTTCAATAGTAGAGGGTTAATCATCCTAGATACAAGCTTTGGGATTTGGCCACACATTGGTGGGATGTGATTTCCCAAGTCGGTTATCATCAAGGAATGTTATGTGTTGATATACAGACAGCCTTTTAAAATTAGTTTTTTCCTCAAATGATAAGTGATAATAGATCTAGAGAGTTAATGAATCTTGAGCATGGATATGTGTCAGTTAGGTAATATTTAGAATGTTTCATGGCACTGTTTCACATTTCACTGCTTCTAGTTGGTGATGAGATTTCACGTGCTAGACGCATTGAGGATGGGATCCAGTACGACATCTGTACATAGGTGAATGTCTTTCACTTGCTTACTTTTTCTATGATAGTCAATCAGGTTATTATCACTTAGAAGAACCTAAGGGATGAAATTACAGTTGGGTAGAAAAGATCAGTGTCACAGTAGGCCATTAATACTCATAGTGGAAAGAAACATTCCTTTATGGTTTCTCATTCAGATAGTGAAAAATAGAGTGCCTATTTTGATTGCTCTAAAGTGTGTCATTATAATGAATGGTGGGGGAATTCAATGCCTTAATGTGATAGATACCCACTGGAGTTCCAGTCATATGGTTGAATGGGGAATCTCCATCTTTTCTATAAGACTTTTCCACCATCCTCAAGTGGAAAAGGATGCCCAATAGCTCCACCTTAAAGAGCGAGTTCTTTTATGCCACATAAGGTCGGGAGTTGTTGTAGCACTAGTAGGTCGGGATGAAGAAAAGGTTGTGGTTGTGGTATCCAGACCCCTGACCAGCACCAGCGCCATCAGATCATTTTTTATCCTACTATTCAATCTGTTGTAAAGGGCCATTGCTCAGGCTAGTTGACTGCACTACACCTGATACCAAAGGACTAGGCTATGGGACCATCTATAGTATGAGGTATTATTATTTTGAAATAAACTATAGTATTTTATTTTTTTGTGATAGGTTCTTAGAACTCTTTTATCCTTGTATCTATCTTGGAATCATTTTTAGTAGATATATATTGTTATTATGGTTTAATGACCATATATATGTCATTGGGTGTACTAACTGAGGGCATATTCCAGGGTAGGGACTCCCCCCTTGAGAAAGGCAGTTACCATTTCTTATGAAACATCTTTATTTTCGAGATGAAAATCTTCGATTTCATACTCGGGATGGAATGGTTGGATCACTATCATGCTCTAGTAGACTACTATCATCACATGGTATGTTTTATATAAATATAGGGTATAGGTTATCTATATAAGTTTGAGTGGTATGTCCCGACTAATAGAGTTGGACTAGAGAATCATGGGATAGGTAGAGTGACCACACAGATTAAAAATCTCTTCATGGATGATCAGGGTTTATGAACAGCTAATTCCCCCCAATAGTCGATAATATCAAGGTTGCCTTTCTTAATGACCTTTCTAGATTACCTACTATGAGAGTGGTATACTTCACTATAGAGATTATTCCAAGAGTATCACCAGTGTCCATTCCTTGATATACGATGCACCAAAAGAGTTTCGAGATATCAAATGGTAGTTAGAGGATTTAGAGGCCAATGGTTTTACACAACCCATTACACCCTCCTTGAGTTATCCTTCTATTTTTTCTAATAAGGTGATTAAATCCTTACTTTTATGTGTGCATAAAATATGGTTGAACCATATTAATGTCAAGAAACATTAACAACTTCTTGGAATTGGTGATATCCTGGACCATTTCTGAGGATGAAAGGTCTTCTATAAGATCGACCTGATATAAGGTTATAATAAAGTATGATTCCTACAATAAGACATACATTATAAAACTTTCTACTACAATTATGGTCTGTATGTGTACCTTTTTTTGTTGTTTGGTCATAAAAACCTTCCCACTATATTCTTGGCTCTTATGAATAGGGGTTTCCACCCTTATTTAGACTATTTTGTCATAGTCTTTATGGGAAAAATCTTGTTGTATTCTCACAGTCCTAGTGACCAAGACAAAAATCTTGATATTGTTTTGAGTATATTGATAGAGGATCATATTTATGCCATACTTGATATGTGACACTTATAGATGGTCAATGTTTACTTCTTGGGTTATATTATCCCAGAATCATCCATATCTTTTGACATAGAAAATGTTAGTGTTGTAGTTTCCTGGGAGAATCATAAGAAGATGTTTTATATATAGAGTGCTTTTGGGATGGTTGGATATTACAGACATTTCATAGAGAACATTTCCCACCACAATTCACCTCTAATTAGTCTTACAAAGAAGAGTGTAAAGTCGATATGGTTAGAAGCATGTGATAAATACTTTCAGGAGATGAAAGGGAGACTTGTATCGACACATATTATAACACAACAAGATCTAGGTAATGGTTATACTATATTCTATGATACATTATGAATCGTACTAGGATAAGTGATGATGTAGGGGGAATTTCTTTTCATATGGATCTCTGTAGTTGAGGCCTCATGAGAGAAACTACTATATACACGACCTTGAGCTAGTAGCATATTTCCACGCCTTACATTTCTTGAGACACTATCTATAGGTGAGTGCTTTTTGGTGTAAAAATACCCCATTATCCACAAATATATGTTTTCTCATAGTGAATTGATCCTTAAACAACATAGGTGAATGTAATATTTACAATCCTTTGATTTTGAGCTTGCCTATATACATGGGAAGGGAAATGTAGTTGATGATCTCCTGAGTGGGAAAATTCAAACATAGACCGTACACGAATCCAGTGATGAGTGGATGTTAAGGGCCCTCATTTGTGAGATGCATCTGGTGTTTCATGATAATCACGAGTTGTATTACCTTGCATCTATGAAATTTACTTCTTTCCTTTTAGATAAGTTGAATGGTAGAAAAATTTTAGACTCTGAAGACTTGGTTCTCTCTGAGAGAATATCAGGAGACAACTGGCCTCTATATTGGTCTATAGATAAAGATGAGATCCTGAATCTATGTGGACATATAGGGGTTCCTACTGATATGAGAGTGGTGTTGATGAAAGAGTCTCATGCTTATTACTGGGAAGATTATCCAGGAATATCAAATATATATCATGATATGAGACAGCTGTATTCACAGCCTTGAATTACATGACATATACCAAGATTTATCACTAGGCGTTCCACTATTTAACACGTTAAGACAGAGCACTAGAGACCTGTGGGATTACAATAGATGTATTCAGTCCCAAAATGAAAATGCGAATAAATATCCCAGGAATTCATAGTCCTCTTACCTAGGTCACTGAGGGGTAGCAATGCTATATGGGTAGTCATTAACCGACTAACAAAATCATCCAACTTCATTTCAATATGGGATACTTTTTCAGTTGATGTGGTGGAAAGAGTGTATTTCAGTGAGATCATACGACTACAAGGGTTTCTTCATACTATCATTTCATATTGGGATTTTCGCTTCACTTCATGGTTATGGTTGGGTTTTCAAAAGACTATGGGAATACATGCTCTTCTAATCACAAATTTCACCCTCAAATTGATGGACAACAAGAACGGACAATACAAGTCTAAGAGGACATGTTCCGAGTATTTGTCCTTGATTAATGTAGTCCATTGGAGAAAAATATCCCCCTCATTGAGTTCACCTATAATGACATCTTCATGGTGAACAATTAGATGGATTTATTTGAGAACATATATGGTCTGTCATGACGGTCACCCCGATTCTAGACAGAGGTAGGTGAGGTAACACAACTAGGTTCTTGTCTAATTAAGAAGACTTCAGAGCAGGTTCAACTGATTAAAAATTATATGAATAGTGTTCTGTCTAGACAGAAAACATATGATGATCTCCATCGATGGCCTCTTGAGTTTGAGGTTGGGTATTGTCTTTTTATTTTTGAATCTCCCATGAAATAGCATATATAGTGTTGAATTAAGGTAATGTATTCTCCTCATTATGTATGGCCAATTAAAATTCTAGAGAGACTCAAGATGGTTCCCTATCGGTTGCTACTATCTTAGATGTACCATTCCATGCACAACATCTTCCACATCTAACAGCTTCTCTAGTATCATGTTGATCCATCTCATATCATTGATCACAAACATGTTGAGTTAGGTGATGATTCTACCTTTGAGGAGTATCCAGTACACATCATTGACCTAAGCATGAAGGCACTCCGAGGATGGTTTGTCCATCTAGTATGGGTACTACAGAAGCACAACCATGTGTAGAACGAGACATGGGAGAAGGTGGCCGATGTATGTTCCCAAGGGATAAAATTTTTCTCAACTAGTGTTTCTCCACCATGGGATGGTGAACTCGGGGATAAGTTCTTTTAAGGGGGGAAGACTATAAGAACCTGGTTTTTCACTCAATTATAGATCATTTAACTTTCATTATAAATCGTTACTTTAGAACTAATATGGATTCCTAATGAGTTAGAAATGTTCTAAAGGATGTACAAAATAAATATTTGAGCCTGGAACCCATGTTTTTGGGGAAACTATTCATGTCTCACAGTTGGCACATTGTTTGTGCATGGTTTCGCTAACTGTGCAGATGGAAGTTTTGGGCAAGAACCATATTGAACAATTTTTTCATGGTCATGAAACCTAACGTTTCAAATTCCCCTTTTTAACAGGTAACCATGAATGGTTTGTGCACTATGTTATTGAACAATGCACTATCTATTTTTCTAGGTAAATTTTTTTGTACCCTTAATGATATATTAAGTCCCCTCTTCCTCCATAATAAGACATCCAGCAAGACTTACCTCAATGGATCTCATTTTAGAGATTTTTGAAGCCCAATGTTTGGGCCTAAATTATCGCCTTCATCGAGGATCCAATCGAGCCTTCCTTCACCATTTTTTATGTGAAACAATAAGTACTCGACATCATTTAATCCTTTCCACTTCTCTATTTCTCTCAACCAAGTAATCAAGGTGTGAGATTTTTCCCCTTTTTAGGGATATACTACAATTTGAGCCAAATGAAGGGAAAATATTGGAGTATGATAGTTTTACAAACGTAAGGTGGGTAGTCTATAAATCACCCTTCAATTTTGTTAATTTTAGAATTATCATGTGGGGCCCACTGATTTCATCAGGGACCATTTATAGAATTAATGTACCATGACTATGATCATAAAACTTGTATGGATATGCTCTTTCTATATATGTAATTAATTTTTGGTGGGTACTCCCATAACTTCATCTATCTAATATAGGATGTTATTCCATAATTGGGTTATTATTATTTGACATATTTGAGACAACTGTTAAGTTTGACATTGTCTGTCCCTTATAAGGGTTTGATATTCAATATTAAATGGATTGATTTATATTGTGAATTACATAATGGAAAATACCATGTATTCTCATAAATTGACCCACCTAGGGTTAGGGCTACAATTGATAATTATATGTGAAATGGAAATTGGAAAATATTTCAAGTATTTGACTTGACCGGATTAATTTTTGAATGATTAGTAGGTTTCATGTCTATAGAACCCCTTACCACATTAATGTATGGTAAAAAAATGAACCTTAATTATTGGATTTTCTAAAAATATAATTAATAAAGGTTGCATGCTACTCGGCATTGTCACCCAAAATGAAAGGAAAGGTTGGACCAAAAAGACTTATTGATTAATTATGATTGATTAAAAGGTTTCACACTACCAGAACTTATCCCACTAATTAATGGAAAGTATTGAACCAAATTAAATGTTACATGACTACATAATCAAATAAGAATGGCCTGACTCAAGATCTCCTTGGATTGTGATCATAGAATTACATGAGCACTCGGGAACCCCATTATGATTCAAGGTTATGGTTTTATTAGGTTGATACCCACATATATATTGATCCTTGTCTCTTCATTATATTCTTTGTATGAAATATTAGGATCCCTTCAATATTATTTTAATGTTCCTTGAATACACTCCTCAGATCTTGCACTGACAAGTATGTGTCAGGGTTAAATCCCATCCGTCCCAAACATTTCATGGAACCGTTTTACCTTGGATGTACTCCTTGGAGTCGGTAGGCATCTCATTGTGGTATTCCCAAGACTATGCTCCTTGTATTAGAATCTTACCCTATTCCATGCTACAATTATTAATAATTTTGAGACCCTTGAGGTCAATGTCACCATAGTGATTACCTTGGGACTTCACTATTGAATATCACTACTAGTTTCCTAGTTACAACATATAACCATTGTAATTTATAATATGTGACGTAATTATAAACTAATAGGAATAAAATAATGAAAGGTTTACATGTTTAGACACATTCCTATGGCTAAATTAGGTACATGGGTATTTAGTTATATTGCACTTCATTAAGTTATTATTCAATTCTTTCACACTGCATTTCCATTACACGAGATGAATTTTATAGACACCATTGGTGGTGGCACACTCTATTTATATCATAGTCTTCTCATGAACTGTTTTGTACACAGAGTAGATTAAAAGGTTGCAGGTGTTGACAAAGGGATCCATTCAGCTTCAAACCCATGATTGTTTAATTTTTAGTATGTACCTTCATAGAAGCTGATGGAGTCAGAGCTGAGGATACTTGAGATAATATTTGATTTACTATATAATTTAGTGGAACATGTTATTCCTGCTATCTTTTATCCATTATTTCTAGTTTTCTACTGATATAAAATATCCTCAATAGTTGAATGTTATTCTAGTTTTTTCAGTTTTTCATACTTTTGTCTATATTTTACGAGGTGACTTCTGTTTACAAATATTACATCCATTATTTACCCTTATTTATAATAATATGACATGATAAACTTTTTTAATTATGTAATATTATCCTCTTAGACACACCCTAGGCCATTGCTGCTAGTTGGTACCCTCTGGCAACGAGGGACATGTATTTGAGACTATGTGGCCCACCGGGCCTGGGGCCCCTATTAAGTGGAATTTGGGCCTGAGATGTCAAATATTGAAATAATTTTTGGATAGGATATATATTTTATTTTAAATTTATTTATAAATCATGATTTAAATATATATCATGTCTTCCTACATTCCATTTTTTTAGAATAAGATAACATTGTTTGTGGACGTCTGGACTACTGCCTCCTCAAAGTGATGTGATACATTCACCCTTTTACATGGAATGTATTAAGGATGGTATTAATATAAATATATGATAAACATAAATATTTATAATATTCATATATTAATTATAATTATGTAAATATACTATATCATTTTCATCATTCCATTTTACACACATAAATAATGATAATATCGTTCGCAGACATGTAGACTACTGCCTCTTCGAAGCAATACAACTCTTCCCTTTTCCTCACCACATCACAAAAATGATATATATAATATATACAATTAAATATTATTTTAATCATGATAAAATTTTTATTCTATAGAGATAAATATTTAATACATTATTTCCAAAACTGTCATTGAAAAATCAGAACGTTACATATGTGTATGTATAGCCAACCGTCTCCATGGTCGTAACGTTAGTTCATTTTTCATAACCATATTTATTATATGACTTTAAAAGTATAATTGAATTAAAATGTTTATAATTATTTCGTATTTATTATTATGGATTTATTTCAATAATGGCCTCATTAGCGATTGTCAACCAACCAAATTTGTTTATGACAAATAAAACGAATATAGTCAAAACACCAGACATAAAATTAATTGTTTATGCAGTTTTATATATTATAATTATAAGTGTTATAAAATAAATTATAAAAAATACAATGGTTATAAATTATGTAAAAAATTAGGATAAGTTTATTATTAATTTCATTTTATGAAAAACATGAAGAATCAGACTCAAAGAAAGGGATTCTTGTATCACATTTACTCTAGTAAGGAATACATCATCTTCACCACCTATTTCTTTTATATGGGGCATATAATTACCATTATGATGTATTATATCATGAATTATTTTATCTTTATGGTATATAAAATTTTCATCTGATTATTATTTTCTTGGTGTTTCCAGTTCAGATGACACTATAATTTTAAGGGGATTTCTTTTCTCACTTTTATTTCAATACGTATTATTCCATTTTCACCACTTATTTTTTATGTGTGTTGTATATAATTCTCATAAATATATTTTAGTATTTCGATAATTATATTTATGGGTATTTTCATATAAATTTCAGTATCTTTCTTTCATTGGGTTAATGGTTTCGATGTGACAAAAGTGGCAATGGACTTTTGTCACAATTTTCTATCTTTGAGACTATTGTTAAGTTATAAACATGTCTTTTATTATTAGGTGTGTATACATATCCATTGGAATAATATAAAAATAATTTCATTATTCTTATGATATTGTATTTACAATTTAATTTTATCCAATTCATGGGGATTGTGATTCAAATGTTTCAAAGTTGTTTGGGATGCTATGGAATGTTGAAAGATTATTTTACTCAATAATATATTTTATAATATTATATGTTCATATCCATTCATTAACTTTAACACCCCTTTTCGAACTTATCCTATAGTGGGTTATTTTTTGATACTATCCACATTAATTATTTTGATTGATTATGTTTGTTTTAAAGGTATTGTTGTGAAACCCATTTCTTGTCCACCTGTTGATTATGACCTAATGCAATTTTTGTGAAACTAATTTCTCTTCTATATGTTGATTATGTACATAATGATTTTTATAGAACCTGTTTATTTTCCCAGGGTTAATCTGGTTTCAATGTAAAAATTATGAAACCCCTTTTTTTTCATTGGTTAATAATATTTTAAAGAAATTGTTGTCGAACCTATTTCTCCCAACTTGTTAACCATTTTTCAATGATATTGATATAGAACCCATTTATTTTCTTGGGGTTAATCAAGTTATGAAAAGGATAATGGTTGTTACCTTGTGTTTTGTATGAAATTAAATCTTCTATGTTTTATGATTATATATTTGTACTTGATCATTTGACGGGTGTTTATGTGATTAACCAATGGTAGGTGGTTTCATTATATAATGACAATAGGTCGATCCTTAATTTCCCTCCAATGCATTGGGTATGGATGTCAACTCTATGGCTATTCCAATTATATGAGTGTCATATATGGAAGTATACTACATGGTTATTCCAGTAATTAAAGTGAAAATGTATAATGATGTCCCAAAATACGTATTTGTGTTGTTATTATTTATATATGTTTATATTGTATCAAATTATCGAGATTAATATCACAGGGACCATGATTATTGATTCTTGTGACTCTTCCATTTTCCAAGATTTCATACTTTATGGTCCACGTATCGATAGGTATGAGTTTATTTAAGATTCAATAATTATATTTTATTATGTCATCATACCCCTATGCACTCATATACTCATTGATAGCATTTAATTGTTAATTCACATGTTTTACCTTAATAATTTTTTGGACTCACCCTTCTTATGAATCCTTTCACAATGTTTTTAATGAATGGTGTTGGGAAATTAATTTACATAAATTATTTAATAAGAATTATTTTTGATGACTTAATGTGAAATAAAAATATATGGGTTTAATTTGAGATGATGTTCAACTTTATATACACATTTTTATGAGTCCATGTTGATATGAGTTATTTATATTATAGTTTTTCCTAATCCTTTAAGACTATAAATCTAAAAGGTCACCAAGAACGTGTGTGATACATGTTTTCCTTATGATGTTGTATGGTTATGATGATTTTTTTCACAATTATCACCATCATATTCAGAAATGTAACATTATGGATTTGAGCACATGATCTGGGAATGCATGATATGGTTTGTTAAATTCAGGGTATTGACATACAACAAGGAAAGGGGGTTTGACTGGAATAGTTTTTCTTGAGACCCTTGAGAATAAATGTAATCCCAATAATTATTCATAATGTATTTTCATTATCATTACTATGTATGAATCTCTAACATATCTAGGTTGAATCCATGAAATACATATTATTGATATTTGGTTAATTAAAGACCTAATTATCTTTACATGTAACTAGAGTTTCCTTTATTTATTAATTAATACTCTTTAGTAATCTATTTGTTTGTATGATGAACCTTGACACTATTGTAATTAATCGTGTACAAAATTTCATCAGAGGTGATTTTTTTAATCTTTTTATGAATTTAGAATTCATTTTTGAATTTTTTTTTCAAATTTTTTCAAGAAATATTTTGTTTTAAAATAATGAATTTTCATGTTTTAAGATGTGGTTTGAAAAATATTTCAAAATTCTTAATGTACTCTTTTTTAAAAACAATATTTTTGAAAACTATTTATTTTTATTTATTTTTTTTCAACAAGTTGAATTCTTATCCCCTCTTGGTGTACATATAATTTAGTATATTTAAATTTCAATTTAATGTATCTATATGTTGTCTTTGGTGGGGTCTTACTTGTATTTATAGTGCACACACTTCTGGTAATATTTGGTTTTTACAGCTTTTATGATATTATATAAGGTTATCATGCTCTCATCTTACATTTTGGGTTCATGATTGGGTGATCAGGGGAAGGTGACTTGCAACATTATGGTTGATCATGATCCACCAAGAGATAGGTTTTGGTAGTTTAGTTTTACATCCAGTTTTTTTATCATCTCGTTATACCCTATTAAGTTCTTATAGGTATTTCTATCTAATTTTTTTTTGAAGTGTACATTGATTATTGTAATCCTTTTGTGGATGAAATAATTTATCAAAAAATTCTTGATTTTTATGTTCTTACATCCAACATGTGGATATCAGTAATGCTCTTTGGTTAATGGGTTATTTGTCTTGGATAATATTTTAGATTCCATAATAGGTTGGTTCATTGTAATGTTCATGAGAAAATTAACCTCCAAATAAACTATAAAACTATTATTAGTTGAAATACCATTGATTCATCATAAAATAATTTAATAGGAAATTTATTTTTTCTAAGCTCACTTTCTTTACGTTGAAGGTATTTTTTACTATCAAGATAGAGAATATGAAAAATATACTTATTTGTTTTGATTCAATTTCATAAAAAAAATCACCCTCTAGTTTGACTTTTATCAATTTGCACTTCATTTCGTACTCATATAAATTAATATAAAAGAAGAATTTATTTATACCTGATGAACTAAAATTAACATTTAACAGATGACATAATCATAATAATGGATAACAAGCTCTTCCTATAATCATTTGAAATTAACCAAATCTATAGTTGTTAAGAAATGTTAATTTGAAAAATTAATAAAATAATATGTTATGATATATGTAACTGTACATGCACTTTTGATCCATTACATGGCCAGTTTTGGTTGTCTAAGGTGTTTGGAGGAGGTTATAACAGATTTCGTAGTATCTGGAGGTTCCACAAAGCTGTAGTAGGAGTAACCCATCATTTAACTACATTACAAAATTTGGAAGACAGTTTCACAACTTATCCAAGGGTGGTATAGGGTGTGCTATGATTTGGGTTCTAAAAAATGAAAATAAACTTTACGACGATGGATTTTTCAGAAGAAGTTGGTCGCGGGGCATTATAAAACATGAAAGGGTATTACACATCATGAAATACCCCACTTTTGTTACTTTTATGTGTTTTGTAGAAACATGGGTTCTCAGAACCTATGGATGCATGGACCATTCCTCGAGCCTATCTACCCCTCTTTAGTGTTTTGAGGATTCCTATGCCAAGGATTTAATCCTAGCATGCATCCACTGATATTTTTTAATCCATCTTCAATCTAAGGTGTGTCCTTCCTCCATTCATCTGGTTTATTCCAGTTTTTTATCATTCTCCCACTGTATGTTCTTGTTATGTGATGGAGGATGATCTCTCTTGGTTCAAAATGTTATTCCCTTCAGTTTTTGTTGGTGTAGGGGTGTTTCAACATCCTCAGATGGATGCACATCTAGCATGGAAGGTAATAGGAGATCTGATTCACAGCATGTTCTTGTGTGAGGATCTTTGACACCCTTTCAAGGCAGTGTTTCATTTTCTTCTCTCCATCTGTTCATCATGTGGAGGGATACGCTTTTTTCACACATATATCATGGTTCTTCCTATCTATCAAAAGTTAAGAGATGGTTAATGGTAATTGAGATTTGTAGGAGGATTAGATTGACATATCATTGTAGTTTTGATATTACAATTGTGATATTGTGAATTATACGAGCTTGATGCCCCACTAAAAATCATGGTCTTTAGGGCCCTTGTTTTCACACTAAATGGGATTCATGTTATTTAGTTCCTCTTGAACACTTATATATGGAAATTGGATAAACACATAAATCACTACGGGAAAAAAGGGCATTTGCGACGGGTTATTTGCGACGGGAATAAATCCCGTCTCAAATAGTCCTGTTAAAAACTTATTTGCGACGGGGTTATTTGCCCGTCGCAAATAAGTAGCCTTTTGCGACGGGACAGCTTTCCCCGTCGCAAAAGGACTGGCGCGATTTGCGCGCCAAATCGCGGGAAACTTATTTGCGACGGGGGAATATTCCCGTCGCAAATAACCGGCGTCGGTAAAAGGTATTTGCGACGGGAATACTCCCTCGTCGCAAATAGTATGTCGGCAGGTGGTTATTTGCGACGGGTCCCGTCGCAAATAACTATTTACCCGTTGACCGTAATAAATGTTGGCTAACGTATTTACGATGGGTACCGTCGCAAATAATACTATTTGCGACGGGATACCCATCGCAAATGGGCCCGTCGCAAATAATCTAACCTATAAATACCCCCATCCGTTTTTTCATTTCATTCTCATTCTCTATCTTCTCCTTCTCTCAAAATTATATTTCTAGAGTTCAGTTTTTCTCCAGTTTAATTTTTTTCTCCGGAGCTGATATTAAAGTTTTGAAGAACGATCAGAGCAGATCAATTTTCAAGGTATTTATGTTCATTTTAATTTAATATTTATTTTTAATTTTTTATTAGTTTCAATTATTCTTAATTAGTTGTAATTTAATTATGTTTACATTGTTTTATTACTTAATAAATTTAAATTATTAGTATTGTTCATAGTTAATGGTAATTAGGAATAATTAGTAATAATTTTTAATAATTAAGAATAAATATTAAGAATTAGTAATAAATACCAATAATTAGGAATAATAATATTATTACATTATTAGTCTATTTTATTATTAATATTAAAATAATATAATTTTTTATATATATACAATTCTCTTTTCATCTGTGTGTTTGCTGTCTTCACATGTATTATTTGTATGTGGAGATAGAAAACGCACAGATGAAAGGAGAATTGTATATAAATTAGAAAATTATATTATTTTAATATTAATAATAAAATATATTAATAATGTTATTATTTGTAATTATTGGTAATTATTCCTAATTATTGATAATTATTCATTTAATTGCTAATAATTAGGAACAATTATCAATAATTATCAATAATTAAGAATAATTAGTAATAATTAGTAATAATTACCAATAATTAGTAATAATTAGTAATAATTATCAATAATTAGTAATAATTACCAATAATTAGTAATCATTTCCAATAAGTAGTAATAATTTTCAATAATTAGTAATACTTACCAATAATTTGGAATAATTACCAATAATTAACAATAATTAGTAATAATTCGTAATAATTACCAATAATTACCAATAATTAGTAATAATTAGTAATAATTACCAATAATTACCAATAATTAGTAATAATTAGTAATAATTAGGAATAATTAGTAATAATTAGGAATAATTAGTAATAATTAGGAATAATTAGAAATAATTAGTAATAATTAGTAATAATTAGTAATAATTAGTAATAATTAGTAATAATTAGTAATAATTAGTAATAATTAGTAATAAGTAGTAATAATTAGGAATAATTAGGAATAATTAGTAATAATTAGGAATAATTAGGAATAATTAGGAATAATTACCAATAATTACCAATAATTACCAATAATTACCAATAATTACCAATAATTACCAATAATTACCCATAATTACCAATAATTAGCAATAATTACCAAAAATTAGGAAAAATTAGGAAAAATTAGGAAAAATTAGGAAAAATTAGGAGAAATTAGGAATAATTAGGAATAATTACCAATAATTAGTAATAATTAGTAATAATTAGTATTAATTACCAATAATTAGTATTAATTACCAATAATGAGTATTAATTACCAATAATTAGTAATAATTACCTATAATTAGTATTAATTACCAATAATTAGTATTAATTACCAATAATTAGTAATAATTACCAATAATTAGTAATAATTAGTAATAATTACCAATAATTAGTAATAATTAGTAATAATTAACAATAATTAGTAATAATTACCAATAATTACCAATAATTAGTAATAATTAACAATACTTACCAATAATTAACAATAATTGCCAATAATTACCAATAATAGCCAATAATTACCAATAATTAGTAATAATTAACAATAATTGCCAATAATTACCAATAATTGCTAATAATTAGTAATTATTGCCAATAATTACCAATAATTGGTAATAATTACTAATAATTCCCAATAATTAGTAATAATTAATAATAAATATTAATAATTACCAATAATTAGTAATAATTATTAATAATTAGTAATAATTACTCATAATTAGTAATAATTACTAATAATTAGTAATAATTACTAATAATTAGTAATAATTACTAATAATGAGTAATAATTACTAATAATTAGTAATAATTACTAATAATTAGTAATAATTAGTAATAATTAACAATAATTATCAATAATTACTAATAATTAGTAATAATTAGTAATAATTAAGAATAATTAGGATTAATTACCAATAATTAGTATTAATTAACAATAATTAGTAATAATTACCAATAATTAGTAATAATTACCAATAATTAGTAATAATTATTATTAATTACCAATAATTAGTTTTAATTACCAATAATTAGTATTAATTACCAATAATTAGTATTAATTACCAATAATTAGTAATAATTACCAATAATTAGTAATAATTAACAATATTTACCAATAATTACCAATAATTACCAATAATTACCAATAATTACCAATAATTAGTAATAATTACCAATAATTACCAATAATTGGTATTAATTACCAATAATTGGTAATAATTACCAATAATTGGTAATAATTACCAATAATTGGTAATAATTACCAATAATTAGTAATAATTAGTAATAATTACCAATAATTAGTAATAATTAGTAATAATTACCAATAATTAGTAATAATTACCAATAATTAGTAATAATTACCAATAATTAGTAATAATTACCAATAATTAGTAATAATTACCAATAATTAGTATTAATTACCAATAATTAGTATTAATTACCAATAATTAGTATTAATTACCAATAATTAGTATTAACTACCAATAATTAGTAATAATTACCAATAATTAGTATTAATTACCAATAATTAGTAATAATTAGTAATAATTACCAATAATTAGTAATAATTAGTAATAATTACCAATAATTACCAATAATTAACAATACTTACCAATAATTACCAATAATTACCAATAATTAGTAATAATTACCAATAATTAGTAATAATTACCAATAATTAGTAATAATTACCAATAATTAGTAATAATTACCAATAATTAGTAATAATTACCAATAATTAGTAATGATTACCAATAATTAGTAATAATTACCAATAATTAGTAATAATTAGCAATAATTTGTAATAATTAGAAATAATTAGTAATAATTACCAATAATTACCAATAGTTACCAATAATTACCAATAGTTACCAATATTTACCAATAATTACCAATATTTACCAATAATTAGAAATAATTACCAATAATTAGAAATAATTACCAATAATTAGAAATAATTACCAATAATTTGGAATAATTACCAATATTTACGAATAATAACATTAGTACATTATTTGTATATTTTATTATTAATATTAAAATAATATAATTTTCTATATTATATACAATTCTCTTTTCATCTGTGTGTTTTATGTCTCCACATGTAATATTCGCATTCTTTTTCAAAATTATCAACCTACTCGCCAATGGAGAGGTGAATTATTTTAATATTTGAATGTAAAATAATTATATTATTTTTATATTAATTAAAATAACTTATTAATTTTTTTTTTATTTATGAATTATAATTCTAATATTATTATATTAATTAAACCATTTATTAATAGTCTATTATTTTTTATTTTTGAATTATAATTCTATTATTATTATATTAATTAAAATAATTAATTATTTTTATTTGTGAATTATAATTCTATTATTATATTAATTAAAAAAATTTATTAATAATTTATTTTTTTATTTTTTTATAGTATTTGCGACGGGATACTATGCCCGTCGCAAATACTAGTATTATTAATAGTTTTTTATTTTTTTTAAAAATAGTTTTTGCGACGGGACCCGTCGCAAATACATTTTGCGACGGGTCCCGTCGCAAAAACTATTTTAAAAGTTTTTTACAAAAATACGGAATACTATTTGCGACGGGGAGAATGACCGTCGCAAAAAAAGGCTTTAGCGACGGGCCCGTCGCAAATAAGTGTTGTTGCGACGCCGTTTTCAGCAACGGGCTATTTGCGACGGGATCCCGTCGCAAATGCCCCGTCGCAAATACCTGTTTTTCTAGTAGTGAATTCATATAATTAATGGAAGCCTTATGGTTGGCTTTGTGTGCTAACCCCATTAAATAATGAATTGTAATTGGATAAGAGTCCCCTATGATAAATATGATTATGTTTTACATCGTGCTATGGGGTGTGATGTGTGGAATTATTGTGGAAGCATGTGTGGAACTGATATAATGTGAAGTGGAAATATTGTGATTTTTAGGTTCTCACTAGTTTGTGTGTGGTATGTCTTTGAGAATAGTTGTGTGATTTGGGGTGTCATGGGTGGTGTTCTAGATGAACCTGTATACAATACATCAACCTTACAATGTAATGGAATCACAGGTCGTGATATTGATTGATTTTGGAATGGATAAAAAATGTTGTGCAGTGGGGCTGTGGGACTAGATTTGTTGTAATGTGTTGTCGGTTGGGGTTGTGAGTTTGGGGGTTGGTTTTCTTGGTATGTGGATTGAGTGGGATGAGTTTGAAGAAGGATATTAGTGAATATTTTAGGTAATTCTCCTGAAGTTTCTCCATGAGAAACATGAAGAAAGCTTCACCACATATCTAAGAGACCGATATATGCTATTCCATTAACATGGTTTAACCATGGGGATTTTGGAATGGAGTGTCTTTAATGTGTATATTCCTCATTTTTTTAGGATATTCGCCTTTTAAAATGACTATTTATGTGTTTCATTTGGTATTTTGTTCTTAGTGGATTCCTGTGTAGTGTTGGAATAAGTGAATAATTGATTAATAAAGCATGTAATGGCTTGGGTTGGTTTGGCTAACAATATGAAAATTGTTAATTAAATTTGTTTGGAATGAGAATTAGATTTTATGTCTTGTAATTTGGTTTTTTGCATTTATAGGCTGTAGAAAACATGTTAGTTTTTTGAGTAGGTTGAATTCCTGAGGATCTGTTGGTTGGGATTGAGTGTTTGGCATGATATATGTATATAATTGTATATTCCTTTTAATTTCTATACGCATCCCACCATAGTTGATAACTACGTACCGAACTCCCCCATCATCATAGGGGAGGGTGTCTTTCTCAAATATCCAAGTGGGGAGATGGATGGATGACCACCTACATTTTCCTGCTCCCTCTTTCTAGGTAGTGATATACAAAGATTCTTTGGGCTGGTTGTTGTTTGTGAGGACCAGGTGTGTGAGGGCAATTGGTTCCATCTTAGGTGTATTTCAGATGATACGAGTTGTTCTTTCCATGGGGTTTTCAGATGAGATTCATTATACTTTCCCATGTGTCTTCAATAAGTGACGTGGATTGTGGCCCAAATGTCTGAAGGCAGGATTTTCTATGGTTTGTGGTAATGGTGTCTCCAGGTAGGATGCAATGTGTTTTGTTTCATAGGTGTCGGTGGGCCTGATGTGATGTGGCTTATGGAAAAGTGTTTATGGGTGATATGGGGTGTGGTTTTTGAGGCCTAAGTGTGCGGGGGAGGGTTTTGACACAGTACATTCAAAATAGGTGGGAACATGAGAACTTTTTCCATTAGTCAAGAGTAGCTAATTATTGTGATGTGGTACAGGGTACCCTATCATCGATGTGCATTATATTACATTGTTGACATGAATTATTTGGTGAGCATATATTGGTGATGATTTCATGGTTATTATATAAGTTAGGTGTGTTTTCTTTTATTATTTTTAAACAGGGGAATTAGTATGCTACTTCCATACGTACATGAGAAAAATTGGTTTTCCTACAGAGTATACATTTCTGCTCACAATATGTATATAAAACTATTTTCCAGTTTCCATGAGTATTCTTCAGTCAATGCGGGACCCCACTATTTTATACCTTGATAGTTTTTTGTCATTTCTTATATTTACTTTTGTTATTTACTTTGGGGACTTCTCTAATTGTAACAGTTATACTTTATGCATGAATGTGGGATGGGTTTTTTTGGAATTAATTCATATATAGATCTTGGGTTTGTTTTTGGGATGAACCGTCTTATCTCCCGATCTTGTTTCCTATAATGTTTAATGCCTCCAATTTTGTGAGACTTTAATACCCTTAGTACTATTTTCTAACTCAGGTCCTACTGTAGGGGAGACTTGTGGGGACTTTATCTCCATTTCCTTATTATCATCCAAAGAGGGGGCACATGGATGGGAGGTATTCATTATTGAATTGTATTAGAGAGGATTATTGAGAGATGGGATAAATTTTGTAGTTAGTAATGTTGAGTATTGAATGGGTAAGTAGGGAAACATTTTTAGGTGATCTTGGTGCATGAAATATGCCAAGGAAGACAAGCTAGGACAAAGGATTTTAGGCCCCCCATGATCTAATTCAAGGAATCTGAGCCTACCAAACAACCATGTGATGCTACACCATTTATAATGTAGAGACACTTGGAATGGTACATTCATCATAATGACTTGTGTTCTGGTTTTTATTTGGTTGTTTTGGGAAGGATGGAATGAATAAAATAAAGAGTTAAATAATTAAAATTGAATCGTTAATAAAAATTCCATACTACTCAGGCTTAGGAACTCTTTGTTTACTTTTAAGATATGGATCTTGGTCATCATCCATGTGTGGCTTGGGAAGTTCATTCCTAGTAGGCCAATCCAGTTGACTGAACGAGGGTTGATCTAGTTGGTGAGGATGACCCATGGAAGACGACATTGTGTTATTTCCAATAGAAGGGTTCGGGAAAGTACGAGTGTATTGTTTTAGATTTTGAGATGGAGAGCTAGCATGAAGAGATTGATATCACCTATAGTTTCATATGACGACCCATGGATAATAGAATTCATTTAAAATTTAGATAGATGTGAGGAGATGCAGGCAGGTTATGTAAGCATTATCATGGGGGAGGGGGAAAGTAGATGTTTTGTAGGATGACATTGAGAAGGAGTTCTGAGAAAATTTCCATTCAACGACCATAAAGGTTGATAATAGGGAAGGTCTATTTTCCCTTCAGTAAGGAATTATTTCATTGCAGAATCTTGAGATCAAATTACATGACATATATCATTTTATTTAGAACACTTTATAGATGAGGAATCTCATGTGAGATGTCTTGCGGAGGCGCTCCCTCCATCGATCAAGTACGCAGTTACATATTTTGTGATTACAATTTTCATGGAGATTCATACGAAGTAATATTTGATCAAATGAATGCAATATAGAGGATCTCTACTGCGATAGAGGATACGTCGTAGTTCTTCTAGATCCAGGTTTACCAGTTGTAGGTCTTAGGTGCTATGAAATTTTATTTTTCGACCAACATGGAGACAATCTCAACAGATTTCATTCCAAACATCATGTTCCAGTGTTTCTGGCACTCTTCTTCTGGGGTCGGTCCTGAGGTTTTTCTTTGATGAAGTTTTCATACTTCATCGAAACCACTGTCATGTTATTGTTTGATCTCAATATGGTAGAGGTAGATAGGTTCTATGTAATCCCTAATAAAATTTGTTGATGAGACTATTTTAGCAGCAGGGATAGTAGGATTTTTCACCTCTGAGGGTATATAGAGTAGGTATATCCCAACTTAGGGATGTTCCTCATGTTTAGGGTTGTTGACCGAGTCATGGTCGTTGATGAAGTCATCAATAGAGAGGTATAGGTATGGGTCATGTGGCATGGTCTGTTTTAAGAATCCAAGGTAGTAGTTCCTCTATGTCCATAGATAATCAGAGGTATGATCATCTTGTTAAGTACCCTTGTGTGTGCTTTGTTTGATTTTGGAGACTCACACTTTTCTGTTTCACCCGCTCTAGCCTGTGAACTATAATTATATGTAGAGTGGTTTTCCATTACCCTACTGTTGGGTATTCTAGTTGGAGGCCACAATAGTTTCTTTGACGTCTTCTAATAATGTAAACTAATGATGGGACCACATCAATCTGATGGGGATCTTTTCATGCTAAAAATGAAACCATATGATGTCATTATCATCATCGAATAGTTTTATTCCATGCATTACGTTATCGAATGATTCTGAAGTAGAGAAGTTTTTTCAAAAGTTAATGGCCAGCATATGGGTTTGGTTGGAGAGATAAGTTGTTAGATGGAAAGTAGGCATGTGTAACCCCTACTATCCTTGTTGGATGAACTATCAGTGGAATCAGTATATGTTGTGTTGGTGGTGGCTCCCATGTTCATTTGGTATTTTTTGAATATTTTCCCCGAGGAGGATGTGACACTAACCCCTTGACATGATGTTGAAATCATGATATACTTGCATCCCAATGTTTCTAAAATTATGATGGCCCCTTATTGAATGGATTGTTCTGAGATATAGGATATGAGACTACATATAGATGATCTAATGAAGATGGATTTTATCCATCATAGAGTGTCATTGTGGGGTTCTCTAGTGTCATTCACTAAGAAGGAAGATGGTGTTCTAAGGCTATTTATTGACTACAAGAGGTTGAATTTGGTATAATTCATGAAATTTTACCCTCTTCTGAGTATATAAAGTCTTTAAAACATTTATAGAGTGGAATGTTGGTCGTTTTATATAAATTTTTGGTCTGTATATCACCAGTTAAGAGTGAAAGAGAGAGATATCCTGAAGACATCCTTTAGATGTTGGTATGGGCACATTGTGTTTGTGGTCATGCCATTCAATGTTATTAATGCACCATATATGTTCATGGGGATTATTAACTACATGTTTTGGATTCTCTAGGACTAGTTCATTATCTTTTTCATCGATGATATATTAATCTATTTGAAGTAAGAAGAGGAGCACACATAGTAGCTTAGAAATGCCATGCAGGTTATTTGACACCACCAACTCTATAGAATGTTTTCCAAGTGAATGTTTTGGACATGAGAGGTGAATTTTCTTGGGAATTTGGTGTCTCTCTAGGGTGTTTCAGTTTATCCATCGATGTTTGAAGTAGATGTTTCTTGATAATAACTGGAGAATGTGGTAGAAGTTCGTAGTCTTCTTGGTATGGAATACTGTTAACAATAGGTTTCTAACCAATTTACTTTGAGTTTCATTATCATTGATGGATTTGAAAAATAATAACCATGAGTTTGTGTGGAGTGATCAATATTAGGTAGTGTTTTGTTATATGAAGAGGAATTTAGTAAGCGATACAGTGCTTCAGCTGTCATAAGAAGGTGGAATGTTTGAGGTGTTCTTTGACGATTCCCATATAGGATTAGGACACATATTGATGAAGTAGTGAGTAGTGATCCATTATAGTTTCAGATAGTTACGTCCCCATGAGCTCAACTATACCATATATGATTTAAAGTTGGTACTCGAGGTTTTCAAACTGTTGTTTTGGAGGAATCACCTCTTTGGGGAGTGCTTTATGGTCTTCACAGATCACACAAGTTTGAGGAATATTTTTTCCCAGGGAGATCTGATGTTTCGATAGTGGAGTTCTACAAAGTTTCATTGGTAATGTGATTTCGAGATACCTTATACCTTAGGAAAGGGGAATTCCATGGTTGATGATTTGAGTATAATGTCTCAAAATGATGTAATTAAAGAATCTACAGATGCTTGGAGAGTGATAACGGAGATTCGATCCATACACATGGATGCAAGGGTGGATGGAAGTAGGGGATTATTGTTTCAAAAAATGGTGAAATATTCCATAATGCAGTAGGTAGAGAATTCTCAGTGGGTAGACTCATAGGCATAGGTGATGTGTAATGATGTTGAACATGGTGATTCTTCATAGGGATAGTCGAAGGGAAGATAGAACCAGATGTTGATCCATGAGAAGTTTTTCACTACAACGGCAATTCATAAGGGATTACTTCATGAGTTTCATAGATCAAAATTAGTGCTACACTAAGAAATTTATAAGATGTAACGTGGCTTGATGATGTATTTTTTGTAGCTTAGGATGATGCGGGTAGTAGGGGAGTTTGTGGAATGGGGCTTGGTTTCCCATCAGGTAATGTAATGGAACCATGCTCTCAATGGATTTTTGTATCCCTTTGCTGTTTCAGAGATGATGTGGGATGAAATATCGATGGATTTCTCCATTGGGAGAGCCAAATCCCAAGGAGTTAGCAATTATATCTTGGTATTAGTGTATCAACTGATGAAATTAACTCACTTATTAGTTATCATGGAGTCGAATGCAGTGGATGCCATGGAAAAAGGGGATGTGGATGAGGTGCCACATCTTCAATGAGTTTTGATATCCATTGTCTCAAATTAGGACATAAGATTTTCCTCTTGAGTCTAGTGTAGATTGTATAATGCCTTTGGCACCCCTTTACACCAACACACTTATATCCATCCTCATATAGAGGGGTACATGGAATGGATTATATAGACATTGGAGGAAATGTTGTGAGCATGGGTCATGGACTTTGGATAATCATGGTTGTGACACCTTCCATTGGTAAATGTTTCTTACAATAATTGTTTTCACTCTTTCATTGGCATGGCTCTATTTGAGTATCTGTATGGAAGGATTTTTCATTCATCATTTTGCAAGAATTAGTTGGGGAGATAGGCTTTCTTTCTCTTGAGGTAGTTTATAGTTCACTAGATAAGGTTCATCTTGTTAATGAGTTTATGAACGTAGTAGATGATTGGTATAAGTCTAATATTGTTTGTATAATGATTCCCATGTAGTTTGAGGTGGGGGACCATATTTTTTTGATGGTTTCCCTATGATGTGGGAAGTTGAGGTTTGGAAGAGGGAGTAAGTTTCTTTCTCAGTTTGTTTGACCCTTTGAGGTGTGGAGGTGAGATGGTGAGGTTGCATACTAGTGGTTTTTCCATTATTGTTGGATAGAATCCATGATTTCATTCATGTCTCTCAACTTCGTCGGTGTCATCATGATGTCTACCGAGTCTTTAATTTGGGAGAGTTGGATATATAGGATGGTGTGGCATTTTTGAAGTATCCAGTAGAGATCCAGGACCATCGAGAGTATGCATTTCATGGGAAGATCATTACCTTGGTTCATACGTTGTGGTGGCATGGTCACTTTGATGAGATTAATTGAGAATGATAATCCTATATGTGTGCCTATTACATTGATTTGATTAGAGTTTTTCTTTTCCATGTTTTATTAAAATGTGATGTTGGAACCTGATTTTATAATATGAGTTCTTTCCTTGTTTTATGATTTTTTGAGGTGTGATGTGTGATGAATTATTCAAGTGTAGAAAGAGGAGTAATTGATTCCTAATTTAGACACATCAATTATAACGTGATTAAAACAATGAGGGAAAGTCATCACTACCGAGAGCAGATAATAACATAACATGGAAGATGGAATTCCCAAATTCGTGTGTTCGGGATAGTTCCCCGCATTGACAGTAGAGGTTTTTCATTTGGGATTTCTAGAGAGTGAGATGGTTTTGTGGTGGTTAGGAGAATCGTGGTTTGGGTTGTTTAAGCACACATTTTTGGCTAGTGGTAGTGCTTTTGGAGTGGTGAGACCCATGAGAGGTATCTCACAGGCTGTTTGTTTGGACACCTTCTCCCTTCTCGGATTTTTTGGATTCTTGGGGATGATAATAATTTGAGAGGAATATAATGTAATTTTTTTCTTCCTCATGGTCCATTACATTTTCAGTTTTTGATGTCGATGGTGTTCAGAAGAGGTTTTGGGAGTTTTGCAGGAGCTGGGGGTGCAGCAAAGCTGCTGCAGGATTTACATGTTGTGTAACTGTATTAAATGATTTGAATGTTAGTTTCACGTCTTCTCCAAGGCTAGTTCATGGCGTGAAAATTTTTAAGGTATCAAAAATAAAAGTAAATGAATGTATATGTGTTTTTTTTTTCAGATGTTCACCATATGGAATTATATAGACTAAAAGGGTATTTATTGCCATGAAATACCTCGCCGCAATAGCTTTTACGTGTTTTTTGATACACTAATGTTTTCAAACCCAACATCTGTTGTGACCCTTCCTCAATACCTTGTGAACCGAGGACATGACTTCTATGTTTTGGGGATTCCTAGGTCATGGATTTGTTCCTAGATTCCCTTATTCAATCTTTATCATTCCATCTCTGATCTAAGGTGTGTTCTTCCTCCGTTCTTGTGGATTATTCATGTTTGTTCTCATTAACCACCCATTTCATCTATCCATGTGAGAGTGGATGATCTCCCATAATTATAAATGGGATTAAATTTGGGTTTTTTTGGAGTAGTGGTTCCTCATCAACCTCAGATGGATGTATATCTTGCAGAAGAGGTGACAAGATATCCGTTTAATAGCATGTTCTTGTGCAAGGATAATTGACACCCATTCGAGGTAGGATTTCTATTGTTTATCTAAATTTATGCATCATGTGGGAGGGATCTACTTTATTCACCTATTGATCATTATTGTGAAAATAAAATCATAGATAAGAACTGGTTATATGAAATTGAAAAGAGCATGGGAATTCAATTTTCATTCATTTTCAATTTTCATAATATGATTGCGATATTTTCAATTATAGAGACATGATATCCCATTGAAAATCATGGACGGTGGGGTCTCTTATTTGTGCACTAAATTGGATTCTTGTTGTTTGGTTCCTTTTGAAAACATACATATGGATACTGGTTAAACACATAAATCGTAGTAATGAATGGATACCCTATGATTTAGTTTATGTGATAAGACCATTAAATAATGAAGTGGTATTGGATAAGTGTCCCCATTGAAAAATCTTAAAGTGTGTAACATCATGGTATGTGATGTGATGTGTGGAGTGGTTGTGGTTGTGGTTACATGTGTGGGACAAATGTAATGTAATGTGTCTAGGTTTTGATGTGTGGGTCTTATCTGGTTTGTGTTATGATATGTCTATTAGTACTATTGTGTGCTATGGTCAGGCTTTGGTGGTGTTATGGATGAACTTTTAGATGGTATATCATTCTGACTATGTAAGGGAATATCAGGATGAGAGATTTATTGATTGTGGAATCGATGAATTTTTTTTAGTGGGACTATTAGACTAGTTGTGTAGTAATGTGTTATCAGTTGGGGTTGTGAGTTGGGGGGTAGTCTTGGGGGTATGTGGCCTTAGTGGGATGAGTATGGAAGAAGGATATTATTTATTGGTATAGTTAATTTTCAAAGAGTTTCTCCATTAGTAACATGTAGAAATATTCACCATGTATCTAAGAGATCTATATTTGGTATACCATGAATGGGTGTTAAATGTGGTGAATGTGGAATGATGTTTCTTTAATATAGAGCTGCATCATTTTATCGAGATCTTCGCCTCCTAAAATGACTTTAACTGTGTTTCCATTAATTATTAATTCTTGGAATGGTTGGGTTATTTATGATAACATGATTGAAATGGTTAATTAAATTGTTTTGGAATGTGAATTGAGTTTCATGGAATATTATATGGTATTGTTCATTTATAGGTAGAAACAATGATAATAGTGTTGAGAGTTGGTTGTTATCTTAAGAACCCACAAGATGGGATTGAGTGTTTGGTATCATATATGTATATATATACTTTAATTTTCCTTGTGATTTCAATGCACACCCCAACCTTGTTGATAACTATGTGTTGAACACCCCCATCTTCAGGGGGGGTGTCTTTCTCCAACATCCCCATGAGAGGATGGATTCTTGGCCACCATCTCATTCCTTATCCCTCTTCCAAGAGGTGATATCCCAAGATTCATTGGGAAGGTTTTGGTTTGTTAGGATCATGTGTGTACGACCGAGTTGGGCCTTCGGAGGTGTCTTCAGGATGAGTTCTATTTTCTTATGTATCTTTAGGATTATATGTGTTGGGATTTACCAAGTGTATTTGAAATGTGATGTGGTTTCTATCCCATGTGTCTATATGCGGGATGTGATGTGGTTTGTGGAACATGTGTCTAGGGGTATGATGTGATGTGGCCTATGGCCCAGGTGTCTATGAGTGGGATGTGATGTGTCTCACGTCCCAGTTGTTTGTGGGTGGGATGTGGTGTGGTTTTCGAGGCCGATGTGTGTATCAGTGGGTTGTGACATGGTACTTTCAGAAGAGGTTGGAGCATGGGGATGTTTTCCATTAGGAAAGAGTTAATAATTAGTGTAAAGTGGTTTGGTTTACCATTTAATCTATTTCCATTATATTACATTACTGACATGAATTATTTGGTGAGTGTGACTAGGTGAGTTTCGGATGGTCAGTACACATATTTGGTGGTTTTTGGTGAGTGTACCTTTTTTTATAATGAGTATACCTGTATTCTCACCCGATGTATATAAAAATATTTTAATGTTTCTAAGATAATTCCAAAGATCATGCAAGAACATACTATAATAGACATTGGCAGTTGATGTGTCGTAACATATCATTACTTTTGGTATTTACATTGGAGACATTTGTACCTATAATATTTCTACTTTATTCATGCATGTGGGTTGGTTTTTTGGACTTGTTTCATATATATATATATATGTTGGATTTTTTTGGTGATGATCTATCTGTCACCCTATATTGTTTCCTATAAACGGTAATGCCTCTTATTTTGTGATATTGGAATATCCTTGGTTTTAGTCACCATCCTAGGGCCAACTAGAGCCTAAACTGGGGGGGGGGGTCATTATCTCCCTTTCTTTATTTCCAGCTCAATACGGGGCTCTTTAGAGGGAGTAAGTCATGAAAATATAAAACCGTAATAAAAAAGAGTCAATAAAACACACAAAGTTAACCATATATATTTATATATATAATTATCCCTGATATAATCCATAATATAAAAGACTATGTTTGAAACCCAAATATTATAATTATTTCATCTCATATTCTTTATATATAAATTTAATTTTTATCACAAAATATTTTCAATCAATCGTGATTTTTCCTACAAAAAATCATATTACATAACCACATAGTCTCTAATATATGTATGTTGGTTATATATATTACTTCAATTGCCATAAAGATAAATAAAAATCATAGGTGATTCCAAAAGATAATTTATCCTTTATTCCTAAATTAAATTCACATAATGTTCTACATTCCTTAATCATATAAGGTTCATCAAAATAGTGAACTTCTCTCAAAATAACATTAATCACTAGATCACATTTAAATATGATTTTTATCTCTATGATTAAACATATATATTTTTTTAAAAAAATTAATATTTATTGTTCATATATTTTTATTTTAAAAATCGTACTGACCCTGAAATAATGTATGAAAGTTGTATGGTTCTAACCTTTTCTCTATTCGGTTGTGGGATCAATCCTCACGGACTCTCTGGATGTGAAATGTTGTCCTATTACTAAAACTATATTTACATAATTCTTACTATATATTGATAAATAAACTAAAAATACATATTGATAAAATTTTATATAAACCTTAAAGGAAATAAAAACCTATTAACTAATGAAAATATCATTCCTCCTCAAATATTACTTTATGATGGACTTAAGAGTTACATATACCTTATTCTGATAAAATATCACCCAAAATATCAAAAATCCTATAATATGGAACGTAAAAAAGTAATGATTAATAAATTGAACAAATGACTATTTATGATATCCATAAAACATATGTGAATAATATATGAATATATAAATGATTACAAAATTTACACAAACCGTATTTGTTTCTTAGTTCATATAAACAAAATACCATTTATAAAAATTCTTCTATTGCATAATTCTAGAATCCCAATACATAAATAATTCAATACTTCTACATGAATGATTTTTTATAACAATTTTCCTTCTTCAGCCTTGATATAACCAAATGATTGATGCATTAACTCTAATATTGACAATGTTCCACACATATAAGACATCAAATTCCATGGAAATTAATTTCTATACAACCTTAATTTCAATATAGAAAAAATATTCCCCACATTTTAAAATTTTCATAAAGGTAGTTCTTCCCACATTCATGACCTCTAGGAAGAAAAATAATCCTTTTATATAGTTATTACCACAAATCTAGTAAAAAAATTCAATCTCCCTATTATATGATTGGTTGGGGATCTAACCAAATCTTACCTGGTAAATCATATGTCCTGAAAGCTGATTAGTATTAATAAAAATATCATTATCTACACTCATCATTCAATCTGGTTTCTCAAAGTCACTGAATTCTGAATAACATTTAGTGTTAGAAAAATTCCTTCTAGTTCTATCCATTGAATAAAACAAAAAATCATAGTATATCCAATAATAAATATAGTATGAATCAAAATAATCTGGAAAATAATTTATATTAATTCTATATCATAACACCATATTTACAATTGATAACGCTCTTGGTTTACCTTCAACAATTCATGTTCATTGTCTATTAATTTTTATCATTATTTTTCATACAATGTTTTTAAATATCCAAAACATATCCATTGAGAGTATCAAAACATGTGTTCAATAAGGCAATTTATCGTGAACCTATTGATTATCGAGTTCAACTCAATATACCATTTTCATATTTATTAACCCTATGTACAACTATTAAATATCCATTTTCATATTTATTCTCTAAACAGGGGTGTAATTTCATGAAAAAAACTCACATCATCCTTCAAAAAAATTATTGTACATTTTATTATACTTAATATAATATTTATGGTTTTCACTAATGTTGTCTCTTCCTAGTTTCCAATGAATGACTAAACATTACTGTAATAAAAACTCTATTTTCCAAAACATATCATATATATATATATAAAACATCTTTTTAGATTAATATTAACCTTATAACATAAGGATCCACAGAAAAATTGTATAGGTATATTGCCTTTCGGAAAATGGATATATAAAAAATAGGTTCATTTGTGAACTACATAATGTCACAGTATGTTCTTCATAACTAGAAACCTTCTTAGAAATATCATACATAATTACATTTCTAATATATTGGGGTAAGTAATCATAAAAAATGTTGAGCTAATATTCTCAATATGTGTAATCACGGGAGATATAAATAGTCACATAAGCATTACAAAAAATAAGGGTTTGAGATCACAGGAATTTCATTTGAAAACTGAACAATTCATGTCATGGAACATAAAAATGATTAATTTCTTAAATCGTGGGGTTTCATAAGGCATAAATCATAAAATAATCGAAGAACATGATCCTTGGGAGAATAAATTTTGCATAAGATAATGATTTTTGGAAAAACACATTATTTTAAAATAATTTCTTAAATTATCAATACTTTCTGAAGAGGCTATAATAGTGAAATGGGTTCACTCCTTAATACCTCATAGTTTATTGAGACCCTTACTAAAATGAGTTCAATACCAATAATAGTCTTTTTAATTTCAATAGATATAGATCATTAACATATTCATTGGAGATAGATATTGGCCTCGCCTATCATATAATTAAAATCATACATTTTCATGTGTAATTATATAATAAGACATTCATCATATCATGACCCATGAAAACAAATGGGTTTCATAAAATTTTCATCATAGAATATCCAATAGAAAAGAAACATGTTTGAAAAAAAAATCATATTTTAATAATAGAATAACCCAATGATAAGTAACAGGTTTTATAAAAATTTTATCATTACATAATTACATGTATGATGGAAAAGTATCAAGTTTCATTAACATTTTACATTTTAATGATAACATTACCCATAGAAAAAGGGGTTTCATAATCATTATATAAATAAACACTCTATATTATACTAAATATTTAATATTTAGATCATATAAAAATTAAAGATTATGTAGCATCAATGGATTTTATTTTTGATAGAATGTTTTTTGGATGGTCACTTGGGATATTTCATGAGGAAAATAAACATTCAAATTTTTAAAATCTAATTCAATTTCTATATATTAAATAAATTTTAAATAAACAAAATATATTAAAATAACTATGTAAACTGGTAAAGTAACCTTTAAATCATTGATAGGTCATGACGGTGGTAAATACCTTTCATCCCATATTTGTTAAAATGATGATTATTTCATGTTTTCTATAATAATTCAAAAGAACCTTTTCAGAAAGTTTCCTGAAGATTCATTTTAAACTATTTTATAAAAATCAAAACATGGGGACAAATTACATCAAACCATCATTTATAACTGTGAATTATTTCATTAAATTATTTTAGTAAACTTGGACATAAAATAAAAAGGACTTTTTACCAAATAGAGTAAAAAAATATTATCCATAAAAACATTACTTTTAACAATTGAGTACATAAGGAGAGTAAAATTCATAGGAACATATTTATTTTCAATATATAACAATATTATAAAAAAATCATGAGTTTCTTGGGAGATATATCAAAAACATTTATCTTTGGAAGCATAATTATTACAAAACCTATAGAAAATAATACTTTAATATAAAGCCCATACCACTATGAATACTTTTGATTCATAAACCTCATAAAATAAAGAAATATAGTATTATTTTTAATATACTAAAAAATAATAATAAGAATCATAAAACAAATTCATGGGTAGTTTATATGATAGATAAACGAAACAAGTGGAGAGTAATTCATGTTACTCATATAAATATATGTGAGATAAAAATTACTTTACCACTTTTGGAAACATTTGAATTGTAAAACCCATTAAAAATCACAAAAAATTAGACATTAAATATCCTGAAATATTATTATTCACTACAGAAATTTCCAATGAGGAAGTATATACACCAAGAAACTATAATGAGTGGTGAATATCACATATGTCTCTCAAAAATAAAAGAGAGACTACACATACCTTAACTTATATATCGACTTTCATCGTAAATATTAGAATCTATAGTTTAAATAATATATTTTTATTATATATCTATTCTATATAAATAATTAAATATAAAAATAGTAAATGATTAATTATGGAATTTTATTACTCATTTAGTAAAAATTCAATAGTAATTCACATTTCAGGTAATAACCGCATCATTTTTTGTATACGTTTTTGTTTCATAGTTTTATCCATTTTACATTGTTTATAGATCCATAATATCTTGACTTTTAACAACGATAATAATATAATTTATACCCATGATAAATATATTTATATTAATCAATAAAATTTATAGAATTAATATTAATTACATCATTCATGTAGATAATAGGGAATATGTTTTCATAAATAGTCATTCCATTTTCATGGTTGATAGATAAAAAGAAATGTAAATATTCATTACACATTATATAATGAATTTTCTTATAATATATATCATATATATACATTAAATATACCCTCATTATCATCAATGTAAATAGAAAATGAAAAATGAATCATCTCACTTTGGGGATGTGGTAGTTCACACATACGCATGAGTGACATTATCATTTTCCAATGGGTTGTAAGGTAAAAAGTTCGATGTGATATTATAATTCAATATGTATAATTAGGTAATATATACAAAATAAATATGATAAATTCATCATTATATCTATCCATTAGAGGTGGTGATGGAAAACATTATATACGATCATGAGCTGGTAGTTCATCATACACATGATAGACAATTTTGTTTCCCATTTGATGGAAGTGGATATGGATATATCCCTAATAGAACCAAGGCCTTAATTTTTATTGATTATTGATAATCCCCCTTTCATGGGATGAGGGGGAACCCATAAAAGGCCTGTAGGCTTAGTGATTACATGGCCCGTAGGCTTAAGAGACATTACATGACCCGAAGGTCTTAGGGAATTCAACCAGACTATAACTACAATGAACTGTCCCTCCACAGCATCTCCATCATGATAGAATCTCTCCACCATCGCATGGAAATATGGCTAAGCTTCTCGGAGAATCACAAGTTGGTCCTGATGCCATAGTCAGACCCTCTAATCCTTCAAAATCCATTGGTTCTGCTCTGGTAAGTACTCATGCTATGAATCCTCCTCTAGGGATGCTCTTTTTTGTATAGTCTATCTAGGGAGAATCCATGTTTCTTGAAGTCTATGAGGTGTCCTGAATTCTTAAAGGTGGCACAAAATCACTACTAACCTGATGGCCTGGCTGGACTGAAGGCCTTATGAACTCAAATCCCAAACCAGTGGCCCAAGGTGAATAGTTCTTTCTGCTACAATATCAAATAGTTCCTGCTACAATAGTTGCTACATTATCAACACAATGCCTACTACAGAACAACTATAATGCCTACTACAGTAACCTGAAAATATGCCTCCACCTTCTTTTGAACCTTGGTCTTATGGATGCACTAAAGGATACCTCACTAACTGGTCTGAGGGTCAAGTGTGAGGATATAGATATGGGTTATTCAATAAGAATAATAACATATATGTATACTTTTTTATACTATTTTCATTATATTTTTTTTAGAAAAATAATTAAGATTGTATTAGAAGCTGTGAAAATAAATATCTTAGTGATGAAAATTATCATCGCATAGAAAAACCATCATTGGATCTCTTATTAAAGACCCCAGGGTTAGTCATTACGGAAGATAAGAAAATCTATAATGTAGAAACATATATTTTTAGACATTTTATCTAGTTTTGGTCAATAAAAATGGCTTATATGGTGTGAATAGTTATGGGAGTATGTTCCTTTAATAATTGAGGAGGTCTCTTAATTATTTTAAATACCAAAAACAATTCAATAATGGGAAGGCACTCTCACCCCACGTGCCTAAAAATTCATATATAATGTATTTTAGGGTTGATATTTTTAATCCACACCACCACCAAACAATAAAAGAATTTTTTAAACATGTTTTTCCTTAATATCTATATTTATTTACTTTTACCATTTTACTCTCCACCAAGGTAACTAGTTTCTTATTCATTCATCAAGGTGAATTATACTTTAATAATAAAAATAAATGAGAATTAAAAGATAATTTGGACCCAAAACTTCTAAATATTAAATCTTAATTATCATATAAATTTCTTTCTTTTATGAATGATTAATAATATTACAGGCACATGTAATGTGAAAAATAATTATATTAATTTTAACTGTGGTAATTAATTGTTAATATTTATAATATTAATTATGAAAAAAATATTAATATTATTTTATAATGTAAAAATAATGTTCTTATTCTATATATGGATTCAATTTTATCGAATTAAATCTGCCAGTGTGGCTAAATTTTACTTAAAACCAAACCTCCATGTGGGATCAAAACAGTTTTCCAAAGATAATGTTTTCTAAATTTTTTATTTATGTTTATAAAAATTAAAAATAAAATTAATTCCAAAGACATAAATTTAATTATTAATAAAATTATGGATATTATTTCACTTTTAAATATATTTCAAAAGAATATTCTATTTTTTAATTTCATTAAATGGAATGACAATTTATTAAAAAAATATGCATCTTAATTATTTATAAAAAAATTAATATTTTTTTAAAATTCTCAAAAATTCCCATCTATGATAATTTTGAAATGATGACTTAAAATATTAATTTCATATTTTCAAATAACATTTCTAATACATGAAATAATTTAATTTTTAAATCGTTTTTTAAAATTGAATGAAATAACATTTTTAAAAGATATGCTCTTTAGGAAAAATATTCAATTTCTTTTTATCCAATTCTTAGAAACAATTTTTATATGAATGAAAATAAATTAATTTAATATATAAATAATATATATAATTAAATTAATTAAATAATACTTACTACTTTAATATATTATGATAGAATAATATTGTGTGCATAAAGGCAATTTTTACGAAAAAAAACATTTTTTTACATACAAATGGGTTTTTTACTTTCTATTATAATAAATTTATAACCAATGGTTTTATTTTATACATGTGTAAACCACATAGTTTTTATATGTTCATTATTTATATTAAAATAATCCTATTTATTGTCTTGGACATAAAAATGATATTAGATTATAATATTTTAATATTATATACTAGTTTGTTGGAACACGATGCTTCATGTATCGTAAGCTATTATAAAAAATAAATTATTTGAATAAAAATAATTCATATAATATAGAGGTGTTAAATTTCCACTAAAATACATAACAATTACTAGTATCTTTATACCTTTATGATCCTTCTCATTCGATTAATCTAATATTCTTCTCTACTCAATATGATCCTTCTATCAAAAAATGTTGTTCAGGTACCCATGTTTAATACCTTTCCGAGCAAGATGTGCAAGTATAAAAGAATTTAATGAACCACCAAGATTGTCCTATAAATAACTTAAAATGTATTGATATGTTCATGTGATATGACCAAAATAGATAAATAAACAATTTTAGAAATGTAAATAAATAAATAACTACCAATGCTCCTTTGTTTTGGAACCCCTATCGACCATACTTGCATTGGTCAGTGCTAATGTATCTATGAGCACAACATAATGATCGTGCCTACCAAAATAAGAGCCCTAGGTTCATTCACCCTATCATATTTGTAAATACTAGGGGTCTTAACCTACCATGTTATATAGTAGAATGAACTAAGTAATACTCCATCCTAGAATAAAAAACTAGGGAATACTCTATCCAAATAAAAAATGGTTTTTAGAAATATATCTGTAGTACTCGAATAGAATTAACCATGAAAACTAAAGAACTCACATGATACAAAATATATAATGAGTAGGTATATATCCTCTACCAGAACAAAATATAATCTCATATCCAAATCCATGGTAGTCCATCTTTTAGTTTCAAAAATATTTCACACCATATAGGCAATAAGTTTCATGGAACACCCTATTTGGTATTTTTTATTTATTATCACATTCTACCTGAATGGGGTTTTCTAGGGAACCTTATAGGGTGATTTGGTTTCCAATTTTATTAATTCCATCCCTTGGAAATTTCTCATTTTGAATATAACATAGACTATAAGGGATTTTTTATATGTATCTTATTGCAACATCTACTTAGGGGTGTGCTATAAAATATATGGAAAATAAATAAAAAATTGTATCCCATAACCCTAATCGTTTTATACCAGTATATCCTTAATGGACTACACTAAAAATGGTGTTATATATTTAGAAATGAATTTATATCTACTAGTCACTACACAGTCTCACTAGTTCATATAACTCTTATGGCACCCCTTAGTTCGCCCTGGTTAACTAAAAATTATAGGTACCACATATTTCTTCCTTGATCAAAATCTAGAGTATATGTTCAGTACCCATAACAATGAGGGAATCACATACATCAGTAGTTTCATTCATGGTTTGGCCTCATAAGACTCAAGAGAACATATTCTCTACAACGGTCTAGAGTGATGTAATATAGCCCAAATTAATATCTAGGGTTGTTCAATGTTTGTCCAGACACATAACATATTTATATTCTATCCAAGGAAAACTCATATAGGTGAACATATATCATAAAAAAAGGACACCCACTATAGGTTAAATTTAATGATCTTATTTTTTTCTCAGTTACAACTATGATTATTTATGTTTCATGAGCTAAACATCTCTTACATAATGAACGTATTCCAAGAGGATACAATAATATCTTAAATGTGTTCCAAAAATTGTGAATAATTATAATGTCACACCTTATGGGTTTCATTTTTCATAGGTCATCACAATGATATTCACAACCTTAGTCATCGGAATCTAACATAAGTAATCTGGTGAAAACAGTCCATCATGACCCTTGGTATGTTGCTTGGTATATGTCACTTCATATGTGTTAATCAATTTATATGTAAATTAATCCATTTAATTTAAATTTTAAAATTAATTATTAAAATGGGGGGATTTTCACCTAAGGTGGAACATCCTTTCATCCACATGCATAATAAATAAATAATCAATCCACAGGGAATGTCTATAGACAACCTATTATTAATGAATCAAAAAACCACTTGATTCATATTATGTAAACTACATCCCATGATCCCCCAATCCCAAATAAGCCTTTCCCATTTCCCTAAGCTCATGTATCAGTCCAAGACATCCTCATAATATATTTCACCATTTAATATAAATTATTAAAAATTTAGCTAAAATACTCATAATGGAATTTACTTAGTAGGTTTCCAACAATGCTTAATTCTATGAGAAATGATGTATAAACCAATCCAGCCTCACCATGAAACCTTCAATGATCCAAGTCCCCAAAACAAAGTTCTATATTCGTAATTAAATTAAATTTAATTTTACTAAAATATCATATTAATAATACATAGTATTTCTTCATAAATTAAATCAACAAATAAAAGTATAAATCTGTAATTATGAGAAGTCCTCTATATATGCCACATGAATGAAATATCATCCTATGTTTATTCCTATATTATTTAATAGAACCCCACTTATAATATCTAATGGTTCAAAGTAAAATTATATATGAACATAGTATATCAAGGATGGAGGATTCTTGAGGTGAATTTATATATTAAACTATTGAAGAATAAATTATAAGCACACCCCAATCATGGGGCTTAAAAGGGGATGGAGTTGGTGATAAAAGGGGTATCTTCACAAAAAAAAGGAATAAGGAGGGATCCACTATTAAAAATATAATGGGGTAGAAATTTTTTTTATTAAATTATCATTATATTTTAGGTCAAATTTATTTGGAAATAAATTTAATATCATTTATAGATCTTTTAATAGGAAACAATGAGTTTAAATTAATCATTACATAGTATTGAAATCTTTTATAAAAATTAGATTTCGATACAAGGAATTTTATAGGAGGTTATGTATTGGAATAAACATGTTATGGGAAATTATTATTATTTATGTATTTATAAAATTAATTAGTTCGTATTTAATTGGATATAATTGAAAATAAAAGCATTTAAATGTAAAAAGAGTTATTTTCTGAAAAACATTAATTATGTGTTCATTTTAATTTTATCTTTATAACTAATATATATATATTTATATATTCATGAATAATTATAAAAATATTTATAGAATATATAATACATAAAATAAATTAACATTCATCTAATGGATTTTACTAGCAATGAAATAAATAAAATCCATTTTTATGATTTAAAATTCATTTTCCCAAAAAATGGTTTTCATTACATTTTGTGAGCCAGTGTTAAATAAATATTTATAAAACATATAGAAATTAAATAGTTTAATTTTATTTTAATATTTTATATAATCATATTTAATTTTAATTAATTCTAGAAACTAAAATTTTCTCATTATGCATAGTAAACAGGATATAGATTTTTCACTATAGTAACAGTAAAATGTAGATAAAATTAACAGGTAACAATTAAAAATATCTCTAATATTTGAAATTATCTTAATGGATATCTTTATCCTTGAAATAAATCTTTATGGATTTAAATAATAAATTGTAAAACATTATTTTCAACTTTGGATCCCATTATTGGATTCGATTAACACAATTTATATTTTATTAAAATTCAAAAGTATTTTTGAGCATTTTATTTTAATAACATGTTTAGAAGGTTCCATTAAATTTTTTCCAGATAATAAAATAAAAAAACATCACTTATAATTTATTAAAAATATAAATTTTAACAAAATTATTAAATTATTTTAAAAGTGAAATGATTATTACAGTTAAATCTGGTATTTTCTTAAAAAACAATTTTGAAGCATTTTAGGAACTTATATTAAATGTAATTTTATCCCTATATATATTAGAAATATGATAAAATTTGTTCCATATTTTAAATAATAATTTATAATATTTTATTATAGTTACTCTTTTTTCTTATAATTATGTTATCCTAGGAAAAAACTCAAGTTATCGTGGTAATGGTGATATTGTGTTTAAAGGGTGTATAACTAGGTGATAATGCTTAAAAAGTATAAATAACCTATCTACATTAGTTTTTTGAGTTTATTTATCCTCTATCACATATTTTCTATAATTTTTGGGTTCCACATTTCATTTTTACTAGGAATAATATATTATATTAATTTAAATCACTAAATCATTACAAGAGTAAGAATCCCCTCATTTATAAAAGGTCTTTAAGTATATTCTATTATTTACAACCCTTAAGACCCATAGATTTAATAATAACTACCAGAATATGATCCTATATTCCTTCCTCACATATTAAATATTTATTTATTTTCCTATTAAAATCCTTATGATTCATTAGATGCAATCCAAATTTAGTCTCTCAATAAAACGATAATCTTCAAACCTATATCTTTCAATGATTTTTTATTCTTATCCATCCTATAAATATACAATATTCATCCTAACATAATTTATTCAATATCATTAACATATAATGATTTTATAATTTTAATTGTGAAACCTTTTTATACCACCTTCCCATCAATTATCAAATTAAAAAATTTCTTTTGTGTTCATGTGGATTACCACCTCTACGGAGCAATGTGAATCATTTTTCATTTCCAATAATAATAGATAAAAATAATGATAGATTTAAAGAAAAAAATTATATTTAATATATTTTTATTATTATGTAATTTTGAATTATTGTTTCATTTCATTATTTCTAGCCTTTAAAAAGTGAAGACATCCCTCATATATACGTGTGGATTGCTACATCCATGTATTATCATAATTCAATTTTCATCAATGAATTATATGAGGGGATATAAAATTTTATATAATTAATAAATATGATACTTATATAATGATAATTATGTTCAATATAAAGAAACCATGACCATGATGAAATTACCAGAACCATCATGTTTAAACATGCATGCAAAAAAGTAAAACAATTTACATGAATTTTCATTTTAATGATGTAATAAATGGATAATTAGAAATTATAAATTAATCCCACATTGTAACTTCTATATGATTATTATTATAAAATATATATAAATAAATTATACTATTTAGATATAATTCAATAATTATAATCAATGATTTTTGGACATGTATAAATCATGAAAAAATAGGATTGATTTCTATATTACAATCTCATTTATTTTTGATATTTTATAGGATAAATTTTAATTGATGGAAATTATATTGATATTATATATTAGAAAATATATATTTTATTATCCCCTTTTTATTTTTGAAGTGTTCAATTTAATTTTATAACTTTTATCTCTTTGTTAATGAAAATAAAATATAAATTGGTCTAAATAAATGTTTACCTTATTTCTACATTGGTAGATAAATTCTCTATTCTATGTCTATATTCATTAAAATGGTTTAAAAATGATATTTTATATGATATAGTGATTTTTTATAATTTTTTCAAAAAATAATTTAATTTAAATCAAAAATTTTAAAAATGAATATTTTTAATGATCTATATAATTCTTATTAGTAACATTTTACAAAAACAGAAAAATGATTCTTTGTTTTATGATATTCTACAGAAATGGATTCTCCATCCGTCATGACTGTTATTTTATTTGAAGATAACATTACAATATTTTGTGGTTATTTTAAAAGAATATATTTTCCAATATATTCTAAAAATAATTTCTTTAAAAAAACTTAATGAAGAGATTATTTACACAATTTTTTCAATAAATTTCCAGATTCCATTTTAATAGTGTTTTTCAAGCATTTCAACACACATTGATGTTTTTTTAAGATTACCAAGGGATATAATCTAATAATTCCATCCATTTTCTTTAATAGGAAGTATTATTATTGTGTGATTAAAAAAATTATGAAACCTATTTATTTCTCATGTGTTATGTTATAATGATATGATGGAATGAATCCTTTATGCTTATACAGGTTATTATAGGATGAATTGATTAATTTTTATGATCCAGTGGAACACATATAGATGGTTTTTATTATATATGAGTGGTAATTATATATCCTTCCAATGAATTTGGTAAATAATTATATCTTTAGAGATAATATAGACTATAATAGAATGTAAACCTAGTAATGTAAGGGACTCTATCTAGTATGAGTGTCTTGAGAGTCAATCTTGACTAATGAAATGATGGAATATGGATTAAACCCAATACAAAATTATTTTCTTAGATGCTATACTTGACTAAATAAATTATTTGATATGGTTTTATTATTCCAAAAACTAAATATTATTCTTATCATATTTTTTCAAATTCCAGGACTTATTATTGATGGTTCTACAATTTTATGAACTATTCCTTTTTTTAAACACCTTTGACATAATTAGTGATTTATGATTTTTGAAACATTCTATATGACTTTAATAATTCATAGCCATTTTATCATACCCTTATACTTATCGTATTCTCACTTATGATCATTAAATGAAATAAACTATTTTTAACCATACTAGGAATCTCATCTCACCCTTTCATAATGTTTCTTTCCCAAGGTTATGAATAATGGTTTTGAGTATGTTATTTCTACAAAGTGTAATTTTTGAGAATACATTGGGGGGGGGGGTGTTTGAATATCATTCATCAAATAATATGATTATGTATCTATTATTTGAATATATTATCCCTTTTTTATTATAGGGAATCTATTTCTATGTGATGTACTTAATATTCTTCAAAAATTATTTAATATTTTTTATATAAATATTTGGTTTCCATTGTTGGTATTAGAGTAGGGTTTAGTGATTTTATGATAATAGTATTATAAATATTTTTTTAAATCCTGGTGTATATGTCTAAAAATAATAATAACATTCTAGTGATTTACTAAAGTAGATATTCTGTGGTTTTTCTAGAATATAGATCTTTGTATAGATACTATAATGGGGATGTATCCCTAGAATAGATTATCATTGTGGTATCAACACTAAGCATAGTGGATTTTGTATTAAATTGATCACCACTGGTGAATGATGTGTTATCCCGAGACTTTACAACTAGCTAGGCAATATTGATGGATATTAATGGTTTAGTTAACATTTTATTTATGAACCATTGTAAAGGATTTAAAAAATGATGGCCATTAATGGTCTCAAACATATAGTAGAAAATAATGGAATTCTTCTGTTGGGATTTGGGTATCTAATGAATGGTTTTCATGAATAAATGTTAATCAATGTTATTATTTCACACATTATGATTTGTTTTTTTAGTCAACTAATGGAACTATGAGGAATTGTTTTATCATTGAATGTGAGGTAAAATTAAATGATTATACTCCTTAGAGGACAATTTAAATGGGAGATGGAATTTGAAGCCTTCTAATTATGCCTAATTAGATATCTTGATATATGAATCGTGATATCAACATGGGTGAGTTTATTGAAAGCCCTAATAAAATAAAAATGGATTATAATGGCAGATTAGTTGATTATGATCTTGGCTGAATGAATATCTTGCTACTTATGGTCAGAAAATTTGGGAATAATCACCCTATTAAATGTCTCTATGAACATGAAGATGTTTTTTGAGATGAAAAAAATGATATTGAGAAAAATATTATGGATTAAAAATGAATATTTTTATAGAAAAAAATAAATAAAATATTTAGATTTATTTATAGATAAATTTCATATAAGTTGTGAACATGGGAATCAAATGAGTTAATACCTCAATACAAGGTATAAATACAAATACAAGGAAGGGAATATTCTATTATAATCTCTAAATACTATAATGAGAGGTGTGACACCCTTATCCTCCACTCCAGAGTTGGGAATGGTGTATAAATGTTCGAAATAATGTTCCCTATAAATTTTTTATTATACTTTATTTGTTGTAATAAGATGTGATTATCAACCATTATAATATCTCCAGACAGATATCCCATTTAAATTACTAGAATAAAAAATCACATTTGATATTTTGAATCATCATATTACTATCATTCAATGTGGGGATGAATATATACTTCCAATGGAAATTGCATTCCTTGTTTGAGTCAGTTAACTATTCATGAGGTAAGTTTATCTCAATTGTTTGGTGAGAAACTAGGCATAAAATATATGCACATTTTTTAGGATTTCGTTAATGTATTTCCTGACAACATTCCTAGTCTCCGACCAAATAATGAAGTTGTTCATTAAATTGGAATCATTCTTGGATTTATAACTATATGAAGGAATCCATATTTAATGATATTAAATTATTTATAGAAATTTAATAAGGAACCCTATATAATTCTAATAAAATAAGGAAATCATGTCCAATGAACCTTTTAATTTTTTATATAGAACTATTCAAAATATCAATCATTAAAAAAGAGTCCTCTACCAAAATTAATGAATTGTTTTATAAGTTAATTAGATCAAAATAAGTTTCCAATATTTTTCATTATTTCAGATTACATGAATTTATGGTCAAAATGAATGATATACTGGAGATATCCTTCTATATGAGGTATGGTCATTATGAATTTATTGGTATTCTATTCAGACATTCCAGTTTTTCCACAATATTCACGGATTTAAGGAATAGAGTGTTTAGATATTACCTAACCTAATTTGTGATTTTCATTGTAGTTATTATTATTACATATTATTACATTAATGTAGTTTATGAAGATCTTTTTAGAGTTATATTAAATACATCATGGAAGGATAAGTTTTATTACTAATTTATAAAGTGTGAATTCTATGATAAAAATAATTTCACTATTTAGTAATATATTCTCAAAAGAGTGTATATCTTAAAATCCTTCAATGACAGAAGCTATTAAGTAATGAAACATTTTAAAAAAAGATTGATATTTATTATTTTATTTGGTTGGATTAATTCTACCAAATATTTTTTGTGGATATATCTATGATATCATTTCTAATAAGCATGTTTCAATGGAAGGTACCCACGTTTTTATGGAAACATAAATATGATGAAATTCTGAAGGAGCTGAAAATAATGTTGTTCAGTGAAACTGTGGTCACAATACCTTTTAATAAATAATAGTTTTTTATCAGTAGTGATGAGTCAAATAAGGGATTGGGATAAATAATTATGCCAAATTATGTTGTGACATCTTATGCCTCATTTTAATTAAAATTTCATGGTTTTTTAGAAACAATAATTTAAGAATTCAAAATATAGATGAATTATTCTTATAGGGAATCTTGAGATATATAACATGATCATAATATCATGAAAATATATTTACATAGAAAATATTAATAGATTCCAATAGATATGATCTAGGTTGACTAATGGTTATGAATTCTTAATATATTAATACACTATAAAGGTGAACAAGGTGACTGATGTCTGGAGATGGAATGACAATGAATGTTAATCTAGATGAGTATTGGTAAAGATAAAATCCATATATATTTTCAAAATAAAAATCTTAATATCCTTAGGAAAAGGGATAGATTTTACCTTTTTCAGAATAATTATTAGACATACATTCAAGTGAGGATTTAGGAGGCCTTGAAGGAATAGGAGGAACTATATATGATGTTGATGAATGTTAAAATGTTCAACCATGATATACATGGAATTATATGTCTCAATAACTCAGAATGTATCCCATAAATACCATATTTGACAAATCAGTTCTTGTATGTGGCTCATAGATCATCATTCTTTATTCATCATTGATGTATGAATACATATAATGATTACCAAAGACTATTTTTGATGGGATACCATTAAAATGGATAAAACAGAGCATGTATCACAGTGTTTGGTATTTTAGAATGGTATGGCTGAGATATGGAAGTATAATTGGATGTTTTCATCATTATCCAATCCAGGTATGGAATAGAAAAACATCACCTGTAATTTTTTCATTTCACCCAAAAAATCATATAAATTAAATATGATTATTTGTCTTATATTCATTCCAATTATCAATTTAGAACATTATATTATAATTTAATCTTTCTTATCTATTTATTATATTTCTCGTATATTAATTAAATATATTTGTAAGGTTTCATGGAGTGACACATTAAATTGAAACTTATCAGGATCTAAATTTTACCTTGAATTTATAGATATGTCAATAGTAAGCATTGAATATGGTATTGATATTTAGAACTACATGACATCCAGAGATATATGTTAATTCTTAGAGGACACTTTATACACACGAATAAATGTTTAGACAATGATCAATGAATTTAGAATGTGTTTTCAATCAACCCATTTATATGGTGGACTTTTCATACAATAGTTTTGCTCAAGAATTTATATAAATCCTTATGAATACCTCTGTGGTGGGATGTATATAAATACCCTATTTTCATATGATTTTTGAGAATGAAATTTTGTGGGATTTAACATTGAGGTCCAAATAGAAGAGAAGGTTAAATTCATTTAGCATCAAATCAATGTAGTTCAATGTTGATAGAATATATATGATGGAAATCATTGGCGAGAAATGTAGTTCGATGATAATGAAAAAAAATTATTATGAATATCTCCATTAAATAATTTTATAATATTTAGATTAAATAAAATGAAGAACCCTGCATATTTTGGTCCCTCTAAAATTGGTTATCATATCTAGAAAGTTTTTTTCTCTTACCACTTCAAAAAAATCTATCCCAAGTTCATGACTTATTCTATATGTCTCACGGGATGAAGTACATACCTGATCAATCACATATGCTAAATGAAGTGGCTATACCACTACATAATAATCTCTCTTATAAGGAATTGCATGCGGAAATTCTATATCAAGGATAGAAAGTGTTTAATAATAAGACTAATAAACATGTCAATAGTTTTTTGGTGAAACCATTTATTTAAAGAACCAATGTCGGAACCCAAGGATGTGATGATGTAAAGGTATCCTCATTTTTTAGATCTGTGTAATATAATTTCAAGGGAAAAAATTTTATAAGAAGGTAAAGTGTAACACCTTGATATTTTTTGAAATATAACTCTTTAAATAAACAATATTTCATTATTATATATCATTACAAACAAATCCACTTTTAAACGGACCATGATATACTATTTAAATTTTAGTTTTTTAATCTCATAATTATTTCCCAAATGTTGGATTAGAGTGCTTGAAATAAACTAAAAAATATATTTGTTACACAAGTATAGAAGGTATTCATTGGTTTACATTTTCCTAGAAATGTAAATAAAATCTATTTATTATAAAAATCTATATTTTTTATGAAAAAATATTATTTATGCCTCCAATTAATTTTTACCTTAATAAATATAATTAATCTATAATTAAATATGATATTAATGAAATTTATAGATTATTTATTCCAAAAAAAATCAAATATTTGTCTGATGGTTATTATTTGACATGGAATAACAGTGAACAATGTATTAGGATTAATAATTAATTCTTGTAAAAAAAATTTTGTTCCATTTTGAAAGCGTATTTGAAAATGATTTTTTGAAATTTATTTAAATTTAATATTAAAAAATTAATTTCATATTTTGAATCAGAATAATTAATAGAATTATATAATATGAACCTTGTTTTTGGTCGTTATGAATGAAGACTATGGTAATTATTTTTCACCTCGGTTAAGGTAAAAAAGGGTTAAAATTATGGCATAAAGATTTAATTTTTTTAAATAATTGTATTATTTCAATTTTGTAATGCCATGAAATTCTAAAGTAATACAATTGTATTTGATAGTGTGTATCACATGTATCTCCAAGATCATTCTGAATATAATACATTGATACATTAATATATATTTATATATTTAAATAAATTAAATATATGATATATCTTTTTCTTCACATAATTAAGAGTTAGTGGGCGTTTCACACAAAAATGAGTTTCTTCTGTGGCTTTCATTACCCGCAAGACCGAGTTTTACCGAATAAAAATATATTATTGAAGTATTTAATATAATAAGATATAACATAGCTATTAAATTATGAGATCTGAAAATGGTTATTTAAATTTTTTAAATCAATTTTTTACAAAAATATAAAAACAATTCATTGGTTACAACATATTTATTAATAAATTGAAAGCCCATTTGAATATAAATAAAAATAGTATTTTCTTTGCAGACAATGTTGTTTTTTCATAATTAATAAAATTAATTACAATTGGAGAATGATTTTTATGAAATATATATACATTATATAATTAATCAAATATTTTCTATATTTGTCCAATATATTTGACAGGCAAAAGATAAAAACAAACCCAATTTTTTGCATAAATACTATATTATTATAAAGATAATTATATATACTTTTAGTAGAGAACCTATTTTAAATTAATATTTTGGAACCTTTATAAACCTTATATGTAGAAATAAACATAATATTTTAAATCATTACATAAAAATTAGTTTAGGGTCGATTTTTTGTATTTTAATTTTAAGTTTCATTTTTAATGTATTATGGAGAATAATAAATCTTAATTCAAAACTGATTTTTATTATAATTTATTTATAATGAGAAATTTTATTTTAAAATGGTTTTAATGTATTTTTAGATTAATTTTTCATTAATTAATCCAATTTAGGTCATTGTAATAAATCTCACTTTGACCTTAGATATAAAAACATAGTAAACATTTGAATGTTTTTTACTTAAAAACATAGATTGTCATCCCACCTATGAGATTAATTTTAAATTTATTTCTAAAACATCATTTATTGAAATTTGGAAAAAATGGTTGCATATTTCGAATCATAATAATTTATACTATTTAATAATTTCATCTTAAATTTTTCCAATAAATATTAGTAAAATTGATTAATATTAATTATAATGATTAAGATGAAATTAAACATAAAAAATGACTAAACATTAAACATAAGTACCCAAATAACCTAAAAATAAATCCAAAATATATGTTATATCCATATTTCAACCATATAGTACCTTATATAGACATTGGAATATTATGGATCGACTTTCAATGGGATAAATTTTAGTAGAATTCTCTATTCCAAAATTTACAAGAGTACCACTCCTCCTCCACTATAAAAATGCCTCCTCTCCTCCCACTTCCTCCAATCTCTAAAAATACATTAGATCAACCAATATCTATGCCAATAGATTCTCAAAATAAAATGCCTAAATATATAATCCTCACCTTATTCAGAAAGCCATCCATGGAATCTTTTTCGTGCAAACTAAAAGGAGTTACCCATATAAGAGGTATCATCTATCCTTAATATCTTTAGTTGTATTTATTTTTTCCACACATTAGATTATTTTTTAATGATTATATAAAAACACTATTATAATAAATATAATTTAATGGTTTTATGTTATGGTATTTATCTAAACATACTTAATCTTCCATCTAATGGGTAACAGACCTACCATTTATGTGTATAACGAACTATCGGCTCATGAAATGATGATTGTTCGTTTTTCTATTAACACCTCTCTTGGTATGAATTATTATGTACACAATATTTATATATGATATAAATTATAATTGTAATTTCTATATGATTTATTAATTATTATATTAATCAGGCACTTATACTTTCCATTTTTGTAAATATGATAACATCGTTAGTAGAAGTTTGGACTACCACCCCTCAAAGCGATGCGATTCAATCACACTATACAGGGAACATATAAAATATGGTCTCAAAAAAAATATGTGAAAAATATGAAATAATTATAACAACTTAATTATATTATATTATATATATATATATAATTTATTTTCATTAATATAATATGAAAAAGAAATGAATGTAGCATTAATGCTTACGTATGACCTACTATCTCCATAAAGGATGCATTTCATTTATTATTTCAAAATATTATGGAATATAATAAATAAATATATAATGAAGATATATGATATGTAAATGAGGTTTTATATTCTTTAGTTGAATAAATAATGATATAATAAATACAAACAATATGTTACATTTGAAACATACTTGAAAAACTAAGTAATTAACACCCAAAATAGAGAAAAAATGAAAAATTATTTTCAAATGGGTAATCAGATATTATAAAAAGATAATATATGATATTATTATTGTTAATATAGTTCTATAATAAGTTAGTAAATCACTTAAAACCATTATATAGGAGGTTAATGTTTTTTCCCACCAAAGGAAATGTAGGGTAGGGTATTTTATCTCAATTTACATTCCATTAAGACATCTTTGTTGTTATGCACCAATTCACTCTTATATTGTGTATATACTACCCTTAAAAATATTATAACATGAATTTTGAACACTCGGATGTAATTATTTTCTAATTACATGAGAATATTACGAGTCCGTAAAAATTGACAGTGCCTTATTCTGATTCCCGGTGTGCCTGGAATGAATTTCAAAAAAAAATTCGGGTACATTCAGTTAATGGGTGAGCGATGTTTTGTAACATTTGAACTGGAGCTCATAATTTAAATACGAGGACAGCATTGAACTTGCAACACTGATATTATCTTAAGGATACCTTGACCTTGACCGCAGTAGGTCAAGGTAGGAGTTAGTTTTTCATATTTTCGTGGGAGGGTTGGACAAATAATAAAATAAAATAATTAACTTTTATTTTATTTTTAAATCCTCCCATTATAATCATAAATTTGGGGACTGCATGAGAGTATTCAGGATTTTAATGATGGGAATTAAATGTCGGGTTACACAAAATGTGTAACCAGTTTTCTGATTAATTAATAGGATACATTAATCTTGATTTAATGACCCAACTTGTTAAGGAAGAGTTATTTTATTAACTATTTTTGAGGGTTGTATTACCTTAGTGAAAGGGAGATGAGGCATTGGCTGGAGAATCCTCCAATTAAAAACCATCCCCTAATGAAGAACGAGGACGATGCATGAGCACAGATCGAAAACATGTTGCGGGAGTGACGGACACCAGTGTCCCCTTCAACGACCTCATCTTCTTGCTCAAGACATCTCCAACAGATGATTGAAGTAGGGATTTGTTTATAATTTTTTTGGTGGATTTCACGTTGTTTCCATCCACATGATCTGCCTACTATCAGTTAACATGGAAGGTGCGGGCCAAACAATGACGACCTGATCCCTCCGCAATCCATCTTGTTCGACGTGTTCTTCACGGGCCATGATAACGGAGGCATCGCAACCGCAACGATGAAGGAGACCGTGACCCGTCGACCGCGGAAGTGAGAAGATAGTGGTCGGCATGCCGTCCGGCCGCAAAAAGGTGTGGTGGTGCGTGTCTGCACCACCGGCTATGTAGGAGGACGCAGACCATCAGCCGCGGCATAGTTGGGTAGGGGCCGACATCCGGCTGGCCGCATGGCGAGGCGGCGGCGCGCGTCCGCGCCCCCGGAGCTGGAGATTGCGGTCACATGGCCACAGAGGAAGTCGGAGGGTGGTCAGCATCTGGCCGACCACGATGGAGTAGCGGCGCACATCCGCACCGCTGGGAGGATAACCGACCGGCCTTTCTGGATATCCTCGATGCACCGAAAGAGACCGCCAAGTTGTCCCTCATTCCAGAAGGGTGACCGAATGGTCCGCTGGACCGTTCGGTTAAACCATGGGGCCTCCTCCTCGGGTGTCGGCTAGGGAGAACCCCGCCCCGGTGGGTCTCCCGACCGCGGGACGCACCTATTGGGTGGGGTTGGGCCGGGTCTTTCCGAGCCGGACATGAACCGGGTTGGTCTGGGTATGTCCGACCTGGTCGGACTGGACCCGAGCCCATCTGGACCCAGTTTCACAATTTTGGTCGTAACCTAAGGATCGAGTGTCTGTTTGAAGAACTGTCTATGGAGTTGAGTTCCTTGGATAGATTAGGTCTTTTTGATATAATCTACATGAGTTTTGGATAATGTTTGTGTACAGCCAGGTTGGATCGAACTAGAATCCAACTAGGACTTCGGAGTGAGAACACTAAGAACGTATAGACCTGGCGTTCGACTAACATAATGTCTTTTTCGTTGGGTCCCTTTTTACATGAAGGAGCTTTGCGATAATTCTTTGTAAAAATTTGTGGTGGATGATGTACAACTGATGGATTGAGTAGTGGTTTTTCAGAACTTGTTATTAACAGGAATCTAGTGGCTGGTAGTGAGGAAGAAGTTGGAGGGAGATCATACGAGGTTTAGTACTGAGAGATCCTTTTAAGTCAGTATCGATCTTGTGTGGTTCAGTGCTCAACGATCCAGTGTGGTTCAACACATATCGATCCTATCTATTTTAAATCTTGTGTGGGTAAGCACTCATTGATCCTATGTGGGTTAGAGCATATCGATCCTGTGTGGGTCAGATCCTGTGTGTGTCATTATGGGGTTAGTACCTATCGATCCTATTAGTTCAGACTCCTTCTAATCATTATTAGTACCTCTTGGCATAATAATATGATCTATCTTCGCGAATGATCACTTGAACTTATATACATTACTTATACATGGTGTAAGCTGAGTGTTCTACCTTTGTGATGTACTTGTGTGGAACTATATCATCGTGATGTTACCTGTGTGGTACTTCGACCTTTGTGGTGTTACATGTCTGGTACCTCTACCTTCGTGGTGTTACCTTTGTGGTATTCTTCCCTCTTCTGTGAGATGATTATATCTTGATAACATAGGTATATGTATGTTCATATACCTAATTAGAGATGATGTCTATTGCTTTGTTCCTTGTGTTTTTTCCTTTGTGGAACTCTATGAGTCCTATGAGGGGCTCAGGGTCCCTATTGAGTATCATTATACTCACCCCTACATAGGCTATAACCGCCCCTTGTTGTGTGTTGTGCAGATGATAGAAAATGTTGATTGAAGTTGAGGGTACCAGACTGGAGACTGATAAGATGTGGACATTAGATGAGATAATCTGATAGGATGATTATTCGAGAGCTGTACCTACCCTTCAGGTAGGGTCTGTAGCGGGTGTTCACAGGAGCTGTTCTTTTTACAGTTTTACTTGTACTTTCTAGTTGGGCTTGTTGTAACACCCCAGGTAAATAAAGAGTATGACATTTTCACATATTTGAGAATAAAATATTAATATTACTTGAAAGGGGATTCTATGCTCGATGGCGTACCCAACACGCAACAACGAGTTTCCTGGGAATCTTACGTTGCACTCTAATAATAAAATAATATTATTTTAAATAGTAGTTAACGCCTAGCCGTTGTAATGGAAGGAATGAACAGAACTAACTAAAAAATGATTATATATGTTTTTAAACTATTTTTAGTTTTACAATAAATTTTAGAGGATTAAAAATGCGAATGAATCCATTTTTTAGCGTAAACATTCTAATATTCTTTAAAAGGTCGATTAACCACCTTTTGATGGAAAACCTCTTTTAAATCAACTTTTTTAAAATTTTATGTGTTATATTTGACAAGATAAAATTTTTCTTTAGAATCGGGACATCAAAATTTACTTTGTGTAAATATTTCTTATTTTCCCAAAAAAGTTAAATTTTTAATGAATAGTGAAAAATGTTATATTTTAATTTAAAACCTCTTTTTAATCTAATTTATTTATATGATTAGATTATCTTTTTAATTGGTTTTAAAGTGAAATTAGAATATATTTTTACCATTTAATACAATAGTGGTCGTTGGAATTAATTTCACTTTGAAATCGGACTTAAACTAGTGTCAATCATTTGATACATTTTGTTTCATAAAGACACACTATTTGTTTTGACAGTGGGAATTAATTATTAAATTAATTAATAAAACTTATACATTTTGAATTTTGTAAAATAGAAATCATTTTTGAATTCGGAATATCAAATATATCTTAGGGTGAATTTTTTTTTAATTTTCTAAAAAACTTCAATTTTTGATGAATAGTGAAACCACTAAGTGGTACTTATAAAAACCGATTTTCCGTTTAAATGAAATTTTTCCATCTTTGTGTTTTGAATTTCAAAAATCTGACATACATGTTTATCATTAAGAAGTAAAATGTGGTTTAATGGGATTAAAATAATTTTCTGCTGAATAGTAACTTATTAAGTTTTTAATAGCGATTAGAGGTAATTAGTGTAGTTTAAGGTAAGAATAATGTTTTAATAAAATTAAAATACCTAGAAACATGTCCTAACCTTATTTTATGTGTCATGGCTGAAAAAGTCAAGCCATGGGTCAACTTTTGTACCCCATGGATCCACTTTGGTAGGAAAATGACATTAATACCTTTTTATTTAATGTTAAAGTAAAAATGACACAAACATGATATGTTTTACTATAACAATTTTTACATGGGGTTATACAAGTCGGATTATTGACTATAAATAGTAATTTGAAAGATAAAAAGAGTTCCTACATTATAGTATTTTTTTATAATTTTTATAAATTAAATAAATTAAATTATTTATGACATCATGATGATGCAGAGATGACCTCATTATTTAACGATTTAAATAAAATGGAAAGATAATGTAAACTCTAAGACATAAACAAGTACGAAACCTATTTTATGGGTGTATTTAGAACCCTTATCACCTTATACTCGAATCAAATAAATGTGGGACCATTAAAATCCTAAACTCATTCTAAAATAAAGTAACATTTCTTTACTTTCCAAGAGTGCCCCTCCCCTCCTCTTATAAAAGGCCCCCACCTCTACCGCCTTACCCACACTTAAAAAGCCTTTGGCTTGGCTAAACCCTGACCATTTTGTCTCTCCACATCCCTCTATAACTCCTTGAAGCCTAACATTGGGCAGAAGGCTTCCCAAGGAAGCCTTTGAGCTCAAATCAATGGGAGTTACCCAATTTTAAGGTAATGTCTTCACTTGTGTCCTTTTGTTTTATTTTGCTTCTCCAACCCCCTAAACTCTTTTTATTCATTTCTTTTGTAACAAATACAGTATCTAAAATATACTAGGATGTTTTTATAAGAATTATTTGAGCTAAAATTACACACACCTTTGTCTAATGGTTAAAGAACATACTGTTTTTGTGGTTGGTGATTTTCTGTCTCACGAAACGATGATTGTTCAATATTATTTTAACACCATTAAAGGTGGCCATTATGATGTCACTGTATTTTATATATGATATATATGGTATTTATGTTTAATATATTCTTTTTTATTTTATATTTAAACCATAACTTTATTCTTTTCATGTTGTGTAAATGCGATAATTTTATATGAGGAAGTGTGGACTACCGCCCCCTCAAGTGATGTGACTCATACATGCAATACAAGGAATGTATAAAGAATGAAATTAATGAACATATGTGACCTATATAACATATATATTATACTGTAATTATAATATATATATACATATATATCATTTATTTTTAATTCCATTAACATGACAAAGAAAAAATGAAAGTAGCGTTCATGCGTACGTACGACCTACCGTCTCCATGAACGATGATTTTTTGTTTTTATCTCCAAATGATATGTAATAGTATAAAATGAATATTTACTGGATATACATGATATTTTAATCATTAATACTATTATGTAAATTATTTACTTATAACTACATGGGAAATCACTTTTCAAACAAGTTCATTTTTGACTCATGTACCAAACATCGTCAAAAACGTCTGATATAAACTGGCATTATTAAACAATTATTATAACATTATAATATGTGATATGAACTGAATAATAATCTATAAATGTGGTCCTTGGGAAATTATAAATTTAACAATGTTTATTATTCAGGAATATAAAGAAACTAACAAGACAAGTCGGACTTGAGGTAAGGGATCCTACTCCTCTCTTTCTTTCTAAGTACACTCTTTTATGTAATTCCTTTTAAGCTCATATTTCTTATTATTGGGATGTTATTTTATATTAATACTACTGTAATTATTATTTTAATATGATGAGAGACACTATTTTCTCTCATCAATCCATTTTGGATGTTTTGAGTGGCGGCGTTAGGCTGCCGAATTTTCGTAAGGGATCCAACCTCTCTCTTTCTTTTTAAGTACTCTCTTTTATGTCATTTCTTTTAAGCCCATATTTCTTATGTTTGGGGATGTTATTTTATATTCCTCATACTTTAATTTATATTTTCATATTATGAGAGACCCTATTTGATCTCATAAATTCATTTTTGGAAGTTTTAAGTGGCGTCATTAGGCTGCCGAGTTTTCGTAAGGGATTTTTCATCTCACTTTTATTCCCGTGACATTTATGCTCCGTTTGCCACTATTTACTTTGATTGGTGTATGTACTTCCCATTATTATACACTTTTTTGGTATAATTTCATTTATGGGTATTTAGATCTTCATTGTATGACCCTTCTTCCATGGGGTGAACTTTTCGAATGTTACCCAACTCGGTAAGGGGACCTTTCACCCTCCTCTTTTTAAAAAGACTTATTTTGTTATGTCTTTTAATTCACATAATATTATGTTGGGATATGTTCCTCTATATCCTTATTAATGTAAATTTTATGTCCAAGTGATGAGATACCCTTTTTATCTCTCCTCAACTCTTTTTTTGAATTTTGAAGTGACGCCGTTAGGCTGTCAAATTTTTGCAAGGGAAATTCTTAACCCAAATTTGATTCTTTGGGATAAACTTGTACTCCTTGAATATGTTGTTATATAAATATGTGTGAATAAACTCTGATTGTTTTACACTTAATATCCACTTATATTTGGTGTATTTGTTTGTCACACATAATTATGTAATTGATTTATCCTTAAACTAATGATACCGTCTTTGTAAGGGACTTCGTCACAATCTCCTTTCATTGAGGCATATTTAATTTTATACACAACCTTATTTTATATGGTGTATAAACCCCTTTGACTTTTACGTTTATCAAAAAGGAATATTTTTATATGAATAGTTTTAAAAAATGAAAAAAGGGAATGTTTTTGTCATACGTATGCGGCGACAACGATTCTCCGCCGCCGTGACCATTATTTGAGTTTCGGCTTCCTCTACAAGCCATAACTTTTTATTAAATGAAAAATAAATACCATGTTTTACTTTTATTTTATTTTGGTATTGAAAACGGTTTTCATAATGTTTTTATATCAATTTTTTGTATTGATATCTTGTGATTGAAAAGTGGAAATGTTATGTTTCCTTTATGCATGTTTTATGTGAAACGATTATGTTATGGTTCTTGGGAATTATTATGAGGACGGGTGGTTCCGTGATAAACTAAGGGCGGGTGAGCCCGATATAGCTCTCCAATGCATTGGGTAATGCGAAGGAGTGAAACGTTAAGGTTTATTCGAAGAGATTTAGGGAATATACTGTGATGGGTATTCCAAATGTAACCAAGAGGGTTACTGCCTACGTAAGAATGTTATGAATGCCTCAAGTAACCTTTATGTCTTATGATTTCTATGATTTATTCATGATTTTATGAGGTATGTTTAAGTGAATATGTTTTATGGGTAACGTATGACTTCATTCTTATGTATATATGAACTCATGTTTCATTTCCATATATTTATAACCCTTACTGAGCTTTTTATGCTCATCCCATGTTTTTTTTGAAATGTTTTTCACAAGTCAAGGGAAAGGTACATGATATGATGATAGTGTCAAGGAAGTGTCAAGAAAGAATCCATGTTTTATTTTTAAATATGTTTCCGTTGATGGAAAAAATGGATATTATCTTTATGTAACCACATTGTTTAAATGTGGAATGTAATGAAAGTTTTATGATCTAATTCCCTAAAACTATAATCCTGAAAAGATCCTCAATGTGTAATCTTGTAATAACTCAAGATTAAGTAAGGTTTAAGGCTGGGGCGTTATAGTTGGTATCAGAGGTCGGTTTATACAACTTTAGGGATTAGGAGTTTTTGTTAGACACATTATTAGTCCCTATATCTATTATTTTCGTTAAATCCTTGTTTTATAAATTTTATCAGGTCAAGTAAAGTCGTTTACGAATGGAAGGAGACGGATCTCAAACGACATTCCCATCTCTTCCTGATGACATGCTTGCAAATAATTATTGCAATGTCATGTTCGGATGATTGTGAAACTTTTTCTAGAATACAACTCACTTGCAAGCAGTTGTTTAAGATATCAAACACCTCCACTATACCTCGTTATCATTGTGGATCCTGGGTTGTTTTTAGAAAAATACTATTTTCACAATATTCTCATATTTTCAAGAAAGGTAAATATTATCAAGGTCTTTTCAAATATTTTACCTTATCACAAGAATTTGAAGCATATTCTGATTTTAAAAATGGTGCTGAGGAAGGAGACCCTTGAGAAACCTATTTATATTTTCTTTTAAAATAGAGTCTCTCAGTACATACTTATGGTATTTTAAAAGGACCAATAATAGAAAGTTTCAACTCAAATTCTGTCCGACTATTTTATAGAAATCATGTTTTATCAGATGTTATGGAATTATATGTCATACATGATTATTTTCCAAAACTGTTTTACTATGAACACCCATATGACCCATGTTGTACAAGGTGTATTTGGATGGAGGAAGAAAATGATTTTGAAAAATCTCTAAATCATTGTTGTAATGCTTGGGACTTCTACCTACGTGAGCAAGAAGACGATGAAACCGAGTGGACGCCATGATCAAGGTATGATGTTATTCATTTTGGGAATCATTTTATTTTATCTTATGGTGGTGAAATAAGACTTCAAGAATTAAGATTTTGAGATCGTAACGAATTTGGATGAAAATGAGAGGTATAAGGAAACTATTGAGGTTAAAACATGTTAGGTTTATTTTTGGAGTTTTATAAAAAGGACAACACACAGACTGTGTGACAAACCGTCGTGTCAGACAAAGCTGTGGGAATCGAACCCACAACCAAAGTGCGACTGGTATTTATCCCCTACCACTGGACAACGTGAAGTCCCTTGTTAGTTTGACTGATTATTTTTAGTTAGATGATTATATGAATTAAGAGTAAGTTGATTTTCGGTTATCTATGGAAATTTATTAACCTATCATGGAGGATATGTGATTAGGTTGATTACTTTTCAATATGATACATTAAGAGTAACTGATGTTGTTTGGAGATAAATGTTATGATTTAACTTGGAAGACTATGTGACTAAATCCTTCAAATATTTGGGTTTCAATCATAGTTTGGTTTACTTTGAAGACTTTTATGGAAAAATTGTTTATCGAATGGTCCTCGTTGAACTTTGGGTTTTTTTGGACAAATTTTGGAGATTAAGAATAGATTTTCTTTTTATAAAGGGTTATCCTTTTCTGGATTACCTGATCTTGTACTAACCTTTTTGGTTTTGGTTTTGGTTAAAGTCTAAAGACATGTGAAGTATATAGATATCTTTTTTGGATTAAGTGATTCTCTAGAAGTTGATTATATTACTCTTAATGTGAACAAGTCTTCCTAAATACTCGTCTTTTGGAGAAAATATGAGTTTGTGTAAGGAATCTAATAAAAGTTGAAAGTCAAAATGATAAGTGATTATGTTTCCTTATGAATAAATTCCTCAATAAAAAGTAACTTAAAACAAAAATTTTGTCTATTAACCTTTCCAATTGGGCAATCAAATACCGTTTAACCCATCACATGTTTGTGATTTTCTTATGGTTAAATTTCTACTAAACATGTTTTCTATCACTCTCTATCAAAACGTAACCATATGTTTTCTCCTCCATGTCCATGTTTTCCTTAATGGAATCCTAGTATGGGTTAACTCAGGTGACCTCTGTACTTATCTTTCTTTATTTTAAAGTGATTATTTTACTGACACTTGTTCCGATGTGGGATTTTCAATGATGTTTCCAAGCCCAATTTTAAAATTGCGAGGACGCAATTCCCAAAACGGGGGAAGGATGTAACACCCCAGGTAAATATATAGTATGACATTTTCACATATTTTTGAATAAAATATTAATATTACTTTAAAGGGGATGCTATTCTCGAAGGCATACCCAACACGCAACAATGAGTTTCTTGGGAATCTTGCGTTGCACTCTAATAATAAAATAATATTATTTTAAATAGTAGTTAACGCCTAGCCTTTGTAATGGTGAGAATGAACAGAACTAACAAAAAAATGATTATATATTTTTTCAAAAAAATTTACTTTTTACAATAAATGTTAGAGGATTAAAAATGAGAATGAATCCAATTTTAAGCGTAAACATTCTATTATTCTTTAAAAAGTCGATTAACTGCCTTTTGATGGCAAACCTCTTTTAAATCCACTTTTTGACAATTTTATGTGTTATATTTGACAAGATAAAATTTTTCTTTAGAATTGGGACATCAAAATTTACTTTCTGTAAATTTTTGTTATTTTTCCAAAAAAGATCAATTTTTAATGAATAGTGAAAAATGGTGTGTTTTAATTCAAAACCTCTTTTTAATCTAATTTATTTGTATGATTAGATTATCTTTTGAATTGGTTTTAAAGTGAAATTAGAATATATTTTTACTATTTAATCCAATAGTGGTCGTTGGAATTAATTCCACTTTGAAATCGGACTTAAACTAGTGTCAATCTTTTGATACATTTTGTTTCATAAAAACACGCTATTTGTTTTGACAGCGAGAATTAGTTATTAAATTAATTAATTCAACTTATATGTTTTGAATTTTTTAAAATAGATATCATTTTTTAATTTGGAATATCAAATATAGCTTACGGTGAATTTTTGGTAATTTTCTAAAAAACATCAATTTTTGATGAATAGTGAAACCACTAAGTGGTACTTATAAAAACCGATTTTCCATTTAAATGAAGTTTTTCCATCTTTGTGTTTTGAATTTCAAAAATCCGACATACATGGTTGTCATTAAGAAGTAAAATGTGGTTCAATGGGATTAAAATAATTTTTTGTTGAATAGTATCTTATTATGTTTTTAATTGCGATTAGAGGTAATTAGTGTAGTTTAAGGTAAGAATAATGTTTTAATAAAATTAAAATACCTATAAACATTTCCTACACTTATTTTATGTGTCATGGCAGACCAAGTCAAGCCATGGGTCAACTTGGGGACCCCATGGAGCCACTTTGGTAGGAAAATGACATTAATACCTTTTTATTTAATGTTAAAGTAAAAATGACACAAACATGAGATGTTTTACTAAAACAATTTTTACATGGGGTTATACAAGTCATATTTTTGACTATAAATAGTCATTGGAACGATAAATATATTTCCTACATCATAGTAGTTTTTTATAATTTTTATACATTAAATAAATTAAATTATTTATGACATCATGATGATGCAGTGATGACCTCATTATTGAACGATTTAAATAAAAGGGAAAGATAATGTAAAATCTAAGACCTAAACATGTCCAAAACCTATTGTATGGGTGGATTTAGAACCCTTATCACCTTATACTCGAGAAAACATCAATGTGGGACCATTAAAATCCGAAAATCATTCTAATATAAAGTAACATTTCTTTACATTCCAAGAGTGCCCCTCCCCTCCTCTTATAAAAGGCCCCCACCTCTACCGCCTTACCCACACTTCAAAAGCCTTTGGCTCGACCAAACCCTGCCCATTTTGTCTCTCCACATCCCTCTCTAACTCCTTGAAGCCTCAATTTTGGCAGAAGTCTTCCCAGGGAAGCCTTTGAGCTCAAACCAAAGGGAGTTACCCGATTTTAAGGTAATGCCTTCACTTTTTCCTTTTGTTTTATTTTGCTTCTCCAACCCCCTAAACTCTTTTTATTCATTTCTTTTGTAAAAACTAGATTATCTTAAATATACTAGTATGTTGTTATAATAATTATTCGAGCTACACTTACACACACCTTCGTCTAATCATTAAAGAACATACTGTTTCTGTGGTTGGCGATTATCTACCTCACGAAACGATGATTGTTCAATATTATTTTAACACCTTTAAAGGTGTCCATTATGATGTAACAGTATTTTATATATGATATATATGGTATTTATGTTTACTATATGCTTCTGTATTTTATATTTAAACCATAACTTTATTCTTTTCATGTTGTGTAAATGCAACAATTTCATATGAGAAAGTGTGGACTACCGCCCCCTCAAGTGATGTGACTCATACATGAAATACATGGAATGTATAAAGAATGAAATTAATGAACATATGTGACCTATATAACATATATATTATACTGGAATTATAATATATATATATATATCATTTATTTTTAATTCCATTAATATGATTAAGAAAAAATGAAAGTAGCGTTCATGCGTACGTACGGCCTACCGTCTCCATGAACGGTGCTTTTCGTTTTTTATATCCAAATGATATGTAATAGAATAAAATGAATATTTACTGGATATATATTATATTTTAATAATTAATACTATTCTGTAAATTATTTACTTATTACTACATGGGCAATCACTTTTCAAACAAGTTCATTTTTGACTCATGTACCAAACATCGTCAAAAACGTCTGATATGAACTAACATTATTAAACAATTATTATAACATTATAATATGTGATATGAACTGAATAATAATATCTAAAGGAGGTCCTTATGAAATTATAAATTGACCAAAGATTATTATTCAGGAATATAAAGAAACTAACAAGACAAGTCGGACTTGAGGTAAGGGATCCTACTCCTCTCTTTCTTTTTAAGTACACTCTTTTATTTTATTCCTTTTAAGCTCATCTTTATTATTATTGGGATGTTATATTATATTACTCCTACTGTACTTATTATGTTAATATGATGAGAGACCCTATTTTCTCTCATCAATCCATTTTGGATGTTTTGAGTGGCAGCTTTAGGCTGCCGAATTTTCGTAAGGGATCCAACCTCTCTCTTTCTTTTTAAGTACTCTCTTTTATGTCATTTCTTTTAAGCCCATATTTCTTATGTTTGGGGATGTTATTTTATATTCCTCATACTTTAATTTTTATGTTCATATTATCAGATACCCTATTTGATCTCATAAATCCATTTTTGGAAGTTTTAAGTGGCGTCGTTAGGCTGCCGAGTTTTCATAAGGGATTTTTCATCTCACTTTTATTCTCGTGACATTTATGATCCGTTTTCCACTATTTCCTTTTAGTTGTGTATGTACTACCCATTATTATATACATTGTGTAGTATAATTTCATTTATGGGTATTTAGATCTTCATTGTATGACCCTTCTTCCATGGGCTGTACTTTTCGAAAGTTACCCAACTCGGTAAGGGGACCCTTCACCCTCCTCTTTTTAGAAAGACTTCTTTTGTTATGTCTTTTAATTCACATACTCTTATGTTGGGATATGTTCTTCTATATTCTTATTGATGTAAATTTTATGTCCAAGTGATGAGATACCCTTTTTATCTCTCCTTAACGCTTTTTCTGAATTTTGAAGTGACGTCGTTAGGCTGTCAAATTTTTGCAAGGGAACTTCTTAACCCAAATTTGATTCTTTGGGATAAAAGTGTACTCCATGAATATGTCGTTCTATGAATATGTTTTAATAACCTCTGATTATTTTTTACAATTAATATCCACTTATATTTTGTGTATTCTTTTTTCACACATAATTATGTAATTGATTTTTCCTTAAACCAAGGATATCGTCTTTGTAAGGGACTTCATCTCAATCTCCTTTCATTGAAGAATATTTAATTTTATACACAACCTTATTTTATACAGTGTATAAAACCCTTTGACTTTTACGTTTATCCAAAAGGAATCTTTTTATACGATGCATTTTACAAAATGAGAAAAGGGAATGTTTTTGTCATACGTATGCGGCGACAACGATTCTCCGCCACCATGACCATTATTTGAGTTTCAGATTCCTCTAGAAGTCATACCTTTTTATTAAATGAAAAATAAATACAATGTTTTACTTTTATTTTATTTTGGTATTGAAAATGGTTTTCATAATGTTTTTATATCAATGTGTTGTATTGATATCTTGTGATTGAAAAGTGGAAATGTTATGTTTCCTTTATGCATGTTTTATGTGATACGATTATGTTATGGTTCTTGGGCATTATTATGAGGACGGGTGGTTCCGTGATAAACTAAGGGTGGGTGAGCCCGATATGGCTCTCCAAATGCATTGGCTAATGCAAAGGAGTGGAACATTGAGGTTTCTCCGAAGAGATTTAGGGAATATACTGTGATGGGTATTCCAAACGTAACCAAGAGGGTTACTCCCTACGTAAGAATGTTATGAATGCCTTAAGTAACCTTTATGTCTTATGATTTCTATGATTTATTCATTATTTTATGAGGTATGTTAAAGTGCATATGTTTTATGGGTAAAGTATGATTTCATTCTTATTTATATGTGAACTCATGTTTTCTTTCCATATTTTTATAACCTTTACTAAGCTTTTTATGCTCATCCCATCACTACCACAAAAACTGTTTTTCGCAGTGCCCCCCCCCTTTATCAGCGCTAACGAAAATGCACTGATAAAGGCACCCCTTTATCAGCGCTTGTTTAGTAGCGCTGATAAAGGGGGGCCTTTATCAGTTCTTTTTTTGAAAGCGCTGATAATGGTTCGGCTTAACAAAATTCAAAATATATTAATATATTAATATATTAATATATAAATATAGTTATATTGTTATATAAATATTATATATAATTTTAAAATATATTTTAGATAAGTATAAATGAACATTTACACTTATTATACTTAATATATAAAATATTTAGTGAAAATGACTTCTTAAAAAATTAAAAAAATATTTTTAATTAATAATTTGATAATCATTATGGAGTAATAGTCATTTAATAACAATTTGAGGACTAAAAAAATTAAAAAAATTAAAAAAAGATCCAAAATATGTTGAAAACGCAACTCAAACTTCAAACGACCATAACTTTTGATCTGGGTGTCCGTTTGAGCTCTACCACATATCAAATCGAAGCCTTCAACGAGATCTACGTCGTTGTGACCGGGTTGCACCCCGGTTAAGCGTTTTTTGAGGCCAAAAGAGGCCCAGAAGGCCTCCAAAACTGAGTTTTTTGTCGGGGTACCCAGATTTTTTAACATTTTGTGGATTTTGAAACTCGTTTAAGGGGGTATTATTGGTTTTTTTGGCAGGGATTGAATTTATTCCAAGGTATTACATTCATATTGATATTATGTCTTTGAAATTTCAACATTTTTTATAATGAACTGCTATTTATAATCAAATATATAACTATATGTACATATTTTTTATATATTCGCACCTAAAAATTAAAATTTTTAAATAAATAATTAAACATATTTACATATAAAATATATTAGCTTTATCTAAATAATAACTAATATCCAGTTTATTTAAAATACCAATAGATGGATATTTATATACCTATATATTAATCTAACTATATATATATATTAATCTAAATATATATATATATTAATCTAACTATATATATATATTAATCTAATAACTATATATATATTAATATGACTACATATATATATTAGTATTACTATAAATATATATATTAATATCACCATAAATATATATATTAATATCACTATATATATATTAATATTACTATATAACTATATAAATATATATTCATATAACTATATATATGTTAATATAACTATATATATGTTACTATAACTATATATATATATTAATATAAATATATATTACTATACGAATAAATATAACTAAATATATATGTATAGATATAGATATATATTAATACCACTATATATATATATATTAATATTACTATATATATTATAATATAACTATATATATATATATTATAATATAACTATATATATATATTAATATAAATATATATTACTATACGAATAAATATAACTATATATATATATAAAGATATCATGAATTGGAAAGAAAATCAAAATAGAGTAGTGGTAAGGGCTTAGGCGCGCAGGGGGGAGGTCTCGAGTTCAAATCCTGGTGGGGGCAGGGGTGCGCGCACATGGGGAATATTTGAGCAAGCACTGTTAAAGGGTGGACGGGGGGTGAGTGGGGTGCTGTATAGGGGCCGAAAAGCGCTGTAAAAGGGGGGGTTCAAGCGCTATAAAATCCCCCCTGATTGGCATTATTTTTTAATATTTTTTAAATTTTTTACCTTTTATCAGCGCTTTTTTAAAAGCGCTGATAAAAGGGGCCTTTATCTGCTCTAAAACGAAAGCACTGATAAAAGACCCCTTTTATCAGCACTTTTTTTAGCGCTGATAAAGGGGTCCTATATCAGCGCTTTTCGGAACGCTGATAAAGGGGACCCCCCCCCTTTATCTACGCTGGCTTTATCAGCGCTTTTCTAGCGCTGATAAAGGCCGTGTTTGTAGTAGTGCATGTTTTTTTTTAAATGTTTTTCATAGGTCAATGGAATGGTACATAATATGATGATAGTGTCAAGGAAGTGTCAAGAAAGAATCCATGTTTTATTTTTAAATATGTTTCCATTGATGGAAAAAATGGATACTATCTTTATGTAACCACTTTGTCTAAATGTGGAATGTAATGCAAGTTTTATGATCTAATTCCCTAAAACTCTAAACCTGAAAAGATCCTCAATTTGTAATCTTGTAATAACTCAAGATTAATTAAGTTTTAAGGCTGGGGCCTTATACTTGTATTCTTGCCCCTTTACTTACTGTACACACCCTGTTTACTATATAGATAACCTTGTGCTTGTGTCTTGTTGTGTTCATGGTTTGGGTGAGTTTACAGGTTTATAGGTAATGCCTTCCTGATTTTAGGGATGTGCTTATCCGGTGAAAGTCGCCATTCTGAGGATTATGGAATACGGGATTAGTGTATTCATGACATGAGCCCCGGGGGATGGGTCCTGACAAATTGGTATCATAGGAGTTCATTTATACCAAAGAAATTGGACTACGATCTATTAATCGTAAATAATGTTATGTGTTATTAATGTGGTTATCGGTTTGGGGAATCCTGTGTTGGTGTGGCGGATGACGTATCCATACACTGGGTCCCGGACTTCTGATTTCCGACTCGGTGCATGAAAACACTGATTGTGAGTGTTTTGAAAAGATTTCATTGTGATCTCTTTGAGTCAGCTCACCCGGTATATCTTAATGACTGTGGCGCACCTATTTTTTTCCAAGATACCTCCACACAGACATCCATCTAGGGTTCCAAGTAGAGTACATGATGATAATCCACTGAGTGAAGAGGCATCGATGGAGGTCACCATTATGGTAGTTGTACCATCAGCTGGTGTACCAACATCACCACTACCCGTTGGGCACCCAATGCCACCAGCTCCAGTAGCAGAGGGTGCACGCCGCTTGAGCACATTGCATGAGTTTCAGTACCAGAGGTAGTTTTCAGGGATAGATGGATACACTGGTCGGTGAGGACTGGATGGAGGTCATGGTTAGAGTTTTTCAACTTGTAGGGGCACCGTATGATCTAATAGTGATCCTTGTTGCCGGTCTTCTTCAGGCAGCGCGGGCAGATAGTGGGGCACCATGCTCCAGGTTCCCGAAAAGGAGACTCTCATCTGGGCAGACTTAGAGAGCCTTTTTATGCAAGAGTTCGTCCCAGTGACCCTATGCTCGGTGCGTATACAATATATTCTCCACTTGCATCAAGGTATCATGACTGTGGCTCAGTATTTTGTGAGGTTCCCCTACCTCTCATGCTACTCCTCTGAGATGGTGTGGGTCCCTTTCTTTAGGGCCTGGACCTTCGACCAGAGGCTCAGAAGGGAGATTAGAGATTTGATAGTTTCTATCAGCATCCCGACGCAGGTGGGGGTGTTAGAGACAACACTCTTAGTGGAGAAAATCCTTACCGAACAGTCACCGGCATCGAGACCCACCATCAGATGACATGTTGTAGAGTCATCAGCTGCTGGCAGCAGACAGATGACATAGAGGTCCAAGAGGACCAACCCTACAGGTGGAGGACCGTAGGATACAAGGTCGGTGGTGCGGGGCTCTCGAGAAAGAGTAGGACAAGAGATAATCAGGAAATGTTACTTGTGTGGTGGGAAGTGACACATGGCTCACGACTGCCAGAACTGTTGTACGGACGACTAGAATATGGTCGAAGGAATGCCTGCGCATAGGCCAAGATTTGATCGAGGAGGTCTGCATGCAGGAGGTGGACGTGGTAGAGGAGTACACCATACAACAGGTGGTGGGCTGCAAATTGAGGTTCTACGGCCACCAACTCTAGGTCGTCCACCCCGACCACAGAGAGTAGGTGGACATGGATGAGCTTAGCTTCAGGCAGTTGAGGCCTACAACCACGACGCTCCGAAGATGATACGAGGTACAATCTGTGTCTACTCCACCATTGTTTTAGTTCTTATAGAGAAAGGTCTCTGTCACTCTTTTACTTTCACGACCCTCATTTGGAGCTTGTAGATTCTGGTAGAGCCGTTGGCTTGATCCTTACAGCTAGATACTCAAACGAGAGCATATTCAATGATTACTCACTGGTGTCGGCAGTGTGATCTTAATCTAGTAGGAGAGAGCTTAGGCTAGTATATTCTAGTAGTGGTGTCGAGACCTTACGACGTCATCTTGGTTATGGACTATTTTTCTATAGTATATGCTCAGATCGATGGTATTAGGTGAAAAGTTTGGTGTGTTCGCATGGATGGGACCGGGTTCTCCTTCACCGACGAGAAGGGAACCTTTGTAGCACCAGATGGGCATACCCAGTGGAGGGTGAAACTGATCACACATAATCTTGCTAGCCTTACCCTTAGAGTGGTTTGTGTAGAGAGTCTGATCTATGCAGTAGTGTGGACCAGTACGCTGATGTTTTTCCGGATGATGTTTTTGGTTTACCTCCTCAAAGAGAGGTGGAGTTTTACATTGACTTGTACCCTTGGAGGGTACCGATATCTACCCCATCATATCATATTGCTCTCATGGAGCTTCTAGAGGTGTGAGTATAGGTGGAGGATTTGCAGTGCAACAGATTCATTAGGCCCAATGTTTCTCCTTGGCCTGCCCCAATTATGTTCACCAAGAAGGCAGATGGGAGTTTGAGACTCTGTGTGGACTATCAGCGCATGAACCAGGTGACCGTGAAGAACAAGTACCCACTCCCAACGATTGAAGATCTCTTGGATCAGTTGAATGGAGAACATTGGTTTTCAATGATAGACCTCATATCAGGCTATCACCAGCTCAAAGAATGAGATTAGTATGTGTAAGTGATAACCATCAGATGTCGGTATGGCCACTATGATTTCTTGGTTATTCCTTTAGGCATGTCCAACACCCCAGTAGTGTTCATTGGACTCATGGACAGGATCTTCCAGCCATTCTTTGATCACATTATGGTAGTATTCATTGATGAAATCCTCATATACTCAGCGACGAAGGAGGGGCTTGCCTATCATCTGCAGATAGTTCTGGACACACTCTGAGAGCACTAGCTTTAAGGTAAGCTCTCAATGTCCTGGTTCTGATTATGATAGGTCCACTTTTTTTTACACGTCATCTCGATGGCTGGAGTTGTAGTGGATCCAGCAATGATTCATGTTGTACTTTCTTAGGATCCACCGAAGAGTTTGATGGAATTACAGAGCTTCATGGGATTGGACAGTTACTATCAGAGGTTTGTGCCCAACTTTTATAGAGGTACGACACCCTTATAAGAATTTAAAATGTAGGGGAAACCATTTGTGTAGACGGAGAGATGTCAGTGGAGTTTTTAGAAGCTGAGGCAGAGATTTATGAGTGCCCCTATCTTGAGGCTACCGGAGGAAGGCATTGGGTATGTAGTCTACTGCGACACATCATGGACTGGGATTGGATGTGTTCTGATGTAGGAGCGAGCAATGATCACATATGGTTATCAAGAGATGAGAAAACACGAAAAGAACTGCGCTACCGATGACCTGGAGTTAGCAGCATTGGCTTTTTCCTTGAATATGTGGCGACATTACTTGATGGGCGATCGTTTTAGAGTCTACTATGATCACAAGATTCCCATGTTTATCTTATCTTATAAGGACTTGAACACGAGATGGTGGAATTTACTTGACTACCTCAAGGATGATGAGTTAGATATAGTCTGTACTTTTGGGAAGGGGAATGTAGTAGCAGATGCACTCAACAAGAGATCTGGTGTATAGTTGCCGAGTGAGGTGACGAGCCAGCCATCCGCTTTGCGGATATCCTACGTGGATAGAGATAGAGTAGTTCATCTTTTATATCTGACAGTCACTCCCCGACACCTTCAGTGAGTCAGGTTGGTGCAGCTTTGGGACACTGACAGCGAGGCTTGATGTGCTCATATATCCACAAGATAGGCACCTGATGGATTTATTGAAGGTGGGTAGCTTGTCATCTTATTCCGAGGAAATACTATGGTACTGGTTGCACAATGGGAGGATGTTTTGAGAGAGTTCCATGTGTCTCCTCTAGTGGTACATCCTAGTGTGGTGAAGATGTACTAGGATCTCCGGCTTCATCACTGGTTACTGGGAATAAAGAAAGTAGTAGCAGATTTTGTCTCTCGGTGCCTCACTTGTCTTCAAGTGAAGGCAGAGCATCAGTTTCTAGTGGGCTTATTTCATCCACTAGAGATTCCAGAGTAGAAGTGGGATAGAATCTACATGGAATTTGTGACCGGGCTTCCATGCACATACGAGGTGCATGATTCCATCTGGGTGATTGTTGACTGACTCACCCTGTGAGCCCACTTTCTACCTATCAGAGAGCAGGGACCAGTAGAGGGCAAGAGACGCCTCTACGTGCAAGAGATTGTGCAGCTTCAGGGTGTGTCATCTATGATTGTCTCCAATCGTGATGAAAATTTTACTTCCTGGTTATTGAAGGGGTTTCAAGAGGCGTTGAGGAAATAGCTTCAGTTACCACCACCTTCTATCCTCAGAAGGATGGTAAGACAGATTATACAAATCAGACCCTTGAGGACGTGTAGCATTCTTGCATCCTAGATTTTGGCTGTAGTTGGGGGGAACACTTGCCTTTGGTTGAGTTTTCATACAACAAAAACAATCACTCCACCATCGGAATGAAACCTTTTGAGGCATTATATTTTCGACCTTACAGATCACCTCTGCGTTGGATTGACCCAAAGGTGTCAGCACTCATGGGACTATAGATAGTACAGGAAACCATGGAAAAGGTGCATATCATCTTGTAGTAGATGAGGACAGCATAGAGTAGGCATAAGTCCTATGCTGTCAGGAGACAGAGACCTCTTGTGTTCAAGGATGGTGACCATGTCTTTATATGTGTCTCACCTCAACAAGGTTTGCAGAGTTTTTTTTCAGGGTGGCAAGTTATCTTCAAAGTTAATCGGACCCTTTCATGTCATCAGCAGAGTTGGCGAGGTGGCTTACCCCTTAGCTCTTCCACCTCAGTTTCACCGGGTACATGAGGTTTCCCAGGTATCCCAGCTGAGGATATACGTACATGATCCTTCGCACATCATTAACTTGGGAAAGCTAGGCATCGATGATGGGGAGACATTTCCATAGGTTTTAGTGGATATTGAAGATCGAAAACAAAGAGTTATTCATCGGAGATAGATACATCAAGTGCACATTCATTGGCAGCATGAACCCTCCAGGAGAGAACATGGGATCAGGAGGCTTAGACTCTAGCTTAGTACCTCTAATTTTTTACCTAGTTTGTATTGTGGATTTCCAGGATGCAAAGCCCTAAGGTGGGGAGAATATAATGACCCGGATTTTTCAATTTGATTTTTTAATTATATGGGAATATTATGAGTCCACGAAAATTGTCAGCGCATGATTCTGAGGTTCGTTGTGCCCGGAATAAATTTCTAAATATTTTTTTGGGTATGTTCGGTAAACTCGTGAGTGGCGATTTATATCTTTTCAACCGGTGATCGGAATTGAAATATGAGAACACCATTGAACTTGCAGTGCCGATATTCTCTTAAAGATACTTTCACCTAGACCGCATTAGGTCGAGGGTATGAGTTAGTTTTTCTGATTTTCATGGATGGGTGGGAAAAATAATAAAATAAAACAATTAAATTTCATTTTAATTTTAAAACCTTCCATTTGAATCATAAATGTGGGGACCACATGAGGGTGGTCAGGCATTTAATGAGGGGTATTAAATGACCAGTTACACAAAATATGTAACCAATTTTCTCTTTAATTAATAGGATACATTAATATTTAATTAATGACCCAAAATGGTAATGATGATTTGTTTTATTAACTCTTCTTGAGTGTTGTATTTCCATTAGAAAAAGGGAGAGGAGGCATGGGCTAGAGAATCCTCCAACAAAGAACCACCCCAAAATGAAGAATGAGGACGACGCAAGAGCACAAGATTAGAAATGTTTTTAGGGAGGGAAGAGCATCAAAATCTCATTCAACAACATCATCTTCTTTCTCACGAAATATCCAATGGATGATTGAGGTAGGGATTTGTTTATAATTAACTTGGTGTATTTCACGTTGTCTCTATCCTCATGAATTGCCAGCTATCTCGTAAAGTAGAGGGCGTGGGCCAAACAAACATGGCCCGATCCCTCAACAATCCTTCTTATTCGACAAATTATTCATGGTTCGCGATGATGGTGGCATCGTAACCACGCCGCAAAAGGAGAATTAAACCCATTGACCACAGAAGTGAGAAGAGAGCGGCCAGCATGCTAGCCAGTAGTGAGGAGGTGGGGCGGTACCCGTCCGCACCGCCGGTTGAGCAGGAGGTCGCGGCCAATCGGGCACAGTAAATCAAGGAGGAGACCGATATCCGGTTGGCTGAATGATGAGGCGGCAACACTTGACCACGCTTCCATTGCTGGAGACCACGATGGCATGGCTCTGGTGGAGGTTGGTGGGCGTCCGACTGTGATGGAGAAGCGGCGGGCATCCGCCTCGCTGGGAGAAGAACTGGCCAGCTACGATGCACTGAGTGGGACTGATAAGCAGTCTCGCTTTCCAGCAAGATGACAGAATGGTTTTCTGGACCATTTGGGAAAACCAGGGGGGCGCCTCCCCCCTGGTGTAGGCGAGGGGGGACCGTGCCACCGCGGGCCACCTAACTGTGGTCTACACCTTGGGCCACCTTCTTCGCAGGTCGGGCTGGATCATGGCCCAGTGGGATATTCCCACCACATCGTAGGCCTATTGGGCCGGACCTAATCCATGTTGGGCCGGGTCGGTTGGGCCAGGTCGGCCCGACCAGGTCGGACCAGACCAGGGCCCATCTAGATGCAGTTTCACCTATTTTACTGTAACATGAGGACCAGGCGTCACGTTTGACGAACCATATATGACATTGGAATCCTTGGATCAATATGAACATTATGGTATAATCCACATGATTTTTGGATAAAGATAATGTATGACCGGATTGGATCGATCCTGAATCCAACCGGGCCCTCGGAGCAGAAACACTAATAACTTATTGACCATCTGTCTGATTCACGCGTCGTCTTTTGTGTTGTGTCATTTTTGACGTGATGGACCTTTGGGACAGATATTCATGGAACATCATGGTGGTTGAGTTTTGACTGATGAATTGAGGATAAGTTCTCCCAAACGTGCTATTAGCGGGAATCCAGTGGCTTGTAGTGAGGTGGAGGTTGGAGACAGATCATACGAAGGATAGTACCGAGCGATCATGTGTGGGTCAGCACCGATCTTTTTTGGGTTAGATCCTCTGTTGGCCAATGATCAGTGATCCTATGTGGGCCAGTACATATCGATCCTGTGTAGGTCAGGTCTCAACGATCTTGCGTGGGTCAGTTCATATTGATCCTGTGTGGGTCAGATCATGTGTGGGTCATTGCGGGGGTTAGTGCCTATCGATCCTGTGTGGGTCAGACTCTGTTTAATCTGAAGTAGTACCTCTTGACAGAATAAGTTGATCTAGCTTCCTGACTGATCATATGTACTTATATACTTCACTTATACCTGGTTTGTGCTGATTCTTCTACCTTCTTTGTGTACTTGTGTGGTACTATATCTTCGTGGTGTTACCTGTGTCGTACTTCTACCCTCGTGGTGTTAACTGTGTGGTACTTCTACCTTTGGGGTATTACCTTTGTTGTATTATTTCCTCTTCTATGAGATGAGTATATCTTGATAACTTAGGTATATGTATGAGAATATACCTAATCAACGTTGATGTCTATTACTTCATGCTATTTGATTTTTTTCATTGTGGACCTCTAGGAGACCTACGAGGTCTTAGGGTCCCTACTGAGTATCGTTATACTCACCCTTGCATGGTCTACACCCACACCTTGTTGTGTGTTGTGCCGATGACAAAAAACATTGATCAAAATTGAGTTTACCAGACTGATGGTTGATCAGATGTGTACATTAGGCCAGATGATCCTCAGGGATGAATGTTCGAGAGTTGTACCTACCCTTCAAATATGGTCCTTTCCATGTGTTCATAAGAGTTGTTCTATTTCAGTTTTACATGTACTTTCCATCTGGGATTGTATTTTGGCCCCTTTACTTACTGTACACAGTATGTTTACTATATAGTTGAACTTGTGCTTTTGTCTTGTTGTGCGATTGGTTTGGGTGAGTTTACAAGTTTATAGGAAATGTCATCCCGATTTTAGGGATATGCCTATCTGGTGCTTGTCACCAACCCCTGGCCAATGGGTGTTGGGCTTGGGGTAGTCACGGCACGGGACCTGGGGGATGGGTCGTGACATGAATATACATACACTATTGATATTCTATGATTCATTTTATGTCATAAATTAATTGGAATTATGGTTCAAATGTTTCAACATTGTAAGGTAATCTTTGGAATGTTTAAATAATTTTTTACTCACTATTGTTCTTAATGATTATATTTCCAAACCCACCTCAATCTGTGACCATGTAATTTCTCTTAAAAAACAAAATTTTCAATCATTTTTGTAAATTATCATGAATTACCATATTATGACAGAATGGATATTATTATTTCTTAAACCATATATTGTATTTACATATGGGGTTTTCATTGGTTGTAAATTTTTTAATTAGGGAAATATGGAAAAACCTATATTATTTATTCCATATATATTTTTTATAATACATATTATTTATTTTCATTATTTGGTATTAGTAAATAATTAGATTATTAATTATGGTTGGGTCTTCATCATTGAATCACCCCTCGATGCATCAAAAGGTTCTCATGAGAAGAATAAGTAGGACAAATTAAATGGGGTTCTATTCCTAGTTTTAGAACATCTTGTGAAATACCTTTATAGAATAGGTTTTCATGTTAATCATAACTAAAATATATTAATTAATAATTTACTCCATTTTGATTCAGTTATGACAAATCCTTGAGATTTTACATATATATATCTATAGATTAATTCTATTCTCGGTTTTTTGATTATATTAAATGTGTTTTAGTTTCTTACCGTTTCATATTGATTTTACTTTTTCTAAATATTTGAGTGGCATGAGTTATTAGTTATTTACCTATCATTGTTGGTTTTTATCATTGATTCATTATTTTTCCACTTTACTTACCTTTAATGAGAATTTGAGATCACCCTTATATGGATTCCATTCCTGAGGTTGTGATGAAGAATACATTAAATATTCTTTCTAGGATGTAGCTTATTTCATTTTATTATGTTTAATGTTTAATTTAATTTTACCAAAAAATTATTTATACAATGTATGTAATATATATTTCAAAAATAGATAAATTGATCAGTGCCTCAGTATTTGATTACTTACAATCATTCCAATGAAATAAAATAAATCTCTTACTTCAGTATTGTCACCAACCCAGTCAGGATTCCATCCATCCCAACACCCAGCATGGTCTAAATATTATTCCAAAATCTATTATTGATCCCCATGATATGGAAACTAGATCATGGGTATCAATAATATGATTTTGGAATACTTCCACCAATTATTATAACAATAACTAACCAAAAATAACAAACATCACATAACTAAATTAACATAACCAAATGAGGTACCACACTTTTTGAATTTATGGTTAAAAACATTAAACAAAACCCAAATTTACTACAATGGGATTTTAATAAGGACACTATCACAAAACACTACTATGTTATAGGAGGACTATCTTTTTAATGCCCATATAACCAATGCTTGTCATAAGTAGAATAAAAGACTTAAGATCTACCTTCATCACCACGTTACATCTTTCCATTACATGGGTCAAACATAACAAAATCTATATACAAAAAAAATTTTATGTAGGGTGTGATCTGTAGCCTAGTGTGATCCCAACAAAAATATAGATTTTATGACATATCATTAAATGTCAAACAACTATAAAATCTTTAAGAAAGAACATGAATTTTTTTTAAGAAAGCATTTTAAGAAAACAATTTGGGAGAAATATACATTGAAAATTAACATACAAGTAAGGTCCACTGTATACAGATGGTATTCAAAACATCAAATGTTTACCATTGGAAATCCCTAATGGTAATAGCACTAGTGGGACACTAGGGACTTCATATCATGTAAAACATTGTGTTGAAATAATATCCCAGAACGTTCTCAGGCACAAACCACTAGAGACGAATCCATCCAAATTTCAAGTTGTATAAAAAATAAATATAATTTAGTTAGTTCTATAATTTTGAATCCTTCTAGATGAATCTACACAAATCAACTTCTGACTCAACTAGAGTAATATTTCTTCTCCACCCACCTTGATACCTAGGATTCCTTTGGTGCTAATTCCATTACACATTTCACAAAAATAAAAACTTTCACACTTAGATTAAAAGAACTATAAGCACATAATGAAGTAACTACATTCACATTTTAAAAAATAAATTTGAAACTATTATAATAAAAATATATAAGTAATCCAAACATTTCCCTGGGTCGAGCCCCTTCTAAATACCCACATAAACAAAATTCATTTTTAAAATGTTATTCCCATCAATTTGAAAATTCAAAAATCATATTGAATGTGAAGAACAAGGTATCCAACATGATACAAAATCTCTTCCCCTTGAAATCCAATATTGTTAAAAAATTCTAACTTCAAGTGCTTATAAAAATAAATTTTGTACATTTCACACAATTCATATAAGATTTTCAAGAAAAAAACAACGGGGTAGAGATAAAAACACAAAAATTTTATTTTAGAAAATAAATTTCATCACATATTCAAATAAAAAATATTCCAAAACATGTCTAAAACTATAAAATTAAATAATAGAACATATATAAGAAACCAAACAAAAAAATTAAAATCATATAATTATATAAAGTTCTAAAAGAACTACCTCTAACTTGGAATGAATCATAAATTTGTGTGAAACCACAACTGCACAACCATAAGACCCTAACAAGAAAATATTTTTCAACAAACATCATTATCTTACTCAATAAAAAAAATATAACCCTTCATATTTTAAATAACCTACAGGGGAAGAAGAAACCATATAGGGTGTGGATAAACTCTAAAACAAATAAGAAAAATGGGGAGAAAACACTTAATTGTTGATTACATGATGAATAGACACCAAAAACACCCATGGAAGGTATTAAAAGAGAGACAAGAGGGATATAGGGAGGTTCCAAGGGCTAGAAAACTCTAATGGGGCTAGAAAGGAAAGATTTGGGGTTAAAATCTGAGAAGAAAAAAAGTAATTTTCCAAATTTTTTGGACCTATAAAGTTTCACCATTAGTCATCACTATTTTCCAAAGTGTGTGGAAACTACTCTCTCCTCACTACCAAAGAGGGAAATAATTAAAGGTTGTCCCATATGGTTTGACAAATTTTTCACTAACTATATGGTCTCCACTATCCAAAAAAGGCATTTGACCACATGGTTTCTGGGAGAACGATTAATAGTTTCCCTTAACAGTGTTCCAATTATGTTCCACCTACATCAATGACAATACTCTCCATTATTTATAAAAACATTATTGCAAACACAATGTAAAAATGAAAAAAATAATAAAAAATAATACATCAAAATGAATATTAGATGTGAAATATCTTCCCTCCAGGAAAATGGTCTATCCACGAAATGTCATCTCGATGCCTGATAAAAAAATGGATATTCTTCCTCATCCCAATAATTTTTCTCCCAAATTTATTTCACATCATTTCTATATTTCCAAATAACTCATAAAAATGAAATATACATCCCATGAAGAACTTTTCCCTTGGAATATACAGTCCACAATTTATTTTCAAAAATAGATAAATTAGGATCCAATTCCAACTCTTCCTAATTCAATAAATGAGACTGATATTGGTTATACTTTTTCCAATGGGATACCTGAAAAAAATCTACAATATACATAAACCATTAAGAAAAATATAACCTTTCTTCCACCATATAAATTAATTTAGTAATCTCAAAATTTATAACAAACCTCACCATTAGCTTCCCTTGATTACCCAAATGATGATGACCCATGAAGGGTGTCATATTCCAAAACACCCAGTCACCCATAGTAGGATTCAAATCTTGTAACCTATGATCTACATACGATTTTTTATTAATTTGATCTATCGAAAAACATTGTTTGATAAAAAAGACTTTCTGAGATGTCTCTTATACAAGGCCTAGACCCATCAATGAGGTATCACCTACCCCATCCAAACAGAAAGGCAACTTCCAATGAAAAACAAGAACTGCCCTGAAAGGGTGAATTTGAATTGGGGTTTTGTAACTATTATTTTATGTGAACTCAAATAACACCATATGGTTATCCCATGAACAGCTAAAATCTAACACAAATTCTTAGAGCATGTCTACCAACAACTGATTAACCTGATGTGTCTGAATATTTGATTGAGGATAAAATATTAGGATCAATGTGACCTACTACCCCATCAACTTTTGATGTGCTTCATAGAACTATGAGGTAAAATGGGGGTCACTATCTGAAAAAATTTCAAAAATCACATAATGAATCCTAAAGACTTTCAGAACATAAAACCATCCCAACTCATCCGATATCTTTTATTGGACTGAAATGGGAAAAGTCAGTGATATGATCAATCTCTACCCAAATAGAATTCCACCCGAATGGAGTATGGGGATAGAAAACTATAAAGTCTATATAGATCATATCCCACTTAACATTTGGGAATGGTTGCAGGAGAAGTAAGCATAAGGTCCTTTGGTAACCTTCCTTAATCTACTGACACGTATAACACTATAATCCAACCATGCACTAACCATGATCTACCTATTTCCATGCCCAAATTCTACATTTTTCTATAGAAACTCATGGGAAACCCAAGGGGAAACTAAATAATAAATGTGAAAAATTCATACATCAAAATGAAAACACAGATGTGGCAGGACTCCTATGGTTGGATTGTTACATTTGGTATCAAAGGATGTATAACAGAATCCCTGGAAATTAGATTTAGAAAACCTATTTTAAATAATATAACCCTATTATAGAAATTGAGGTTATGTATAATAGAATATTATTTAATTTTTTAATGGATGTATTATGTTGTTTTTCAATTAAATTTATCCCATTATGTTTACAACAAGTGTATATAGTTTCGTCACAGATGTACCTTGGAGTAAAAAATCCAATATGATGTGTTAGTATAAAATCGGTGTAACTTGGTACACAACAATGTGCCTTACTGTACACTGGGTATGTCACTATAATGGGATATTCTTTGATAATTCATATTTTCTTTACAAACCACTATGAATTATTTAAAAGTAACAATATCCCAACTGAAATTAGAGTTTATGATTATAAGGATTATAATTCCTAAATTAATATTAGGTGTATACCACATTCAGAAATATCAATTATGATTTTATGACTTAATACAGTATATTTCATTGTTTTGAAATGGTTCATGGAAGGAAGAATGGAAACAATACATGTAGAAAATTTATATATTATCCTTTTGAAAAACTAATATAGATGGTATTGGAACTAATAGTTTTATAGAAATATTGAGGATGAATAAGTAGGTTATGACACATATTCTTTCCTGGATAGATAAATTGGTTCCAAAGTAATATTCCTTGATATTGGATCACATTATGTGACAAAGGCCCCATCATTTAGTACGAAATTCTTACCCAATGGAGGCTAAGTAATGGATTGTGACTTTGGAAAATATATTCATCATATTGGGATGTGGTGAAAAGGAAAAGGTTACAATTGTAGTATATTGTCTCAATGGAGATGCATATCAACAGTGGTCGTTAATCAAATATAATATAGAGGAATAAGAAATATAACTCTTGGAACGAATAATATTTAAGGAGACATTAATTTATAAATACATCCCTTGTGTACATCAAACTAAGATGATGACAAAGTTCGGCAGTTTAACAAAAAAGGAGGAAAAAGGTGTTTTGGAGTATAAATATACCTTTAACAGGTTAACAATGTATGATAAGAATTTCATATACAATAGTGAATTAATTATTGATCATTTCATTGAAGGACTTAAGCCATCTCCCTCATGGGTGCGGGTGTCTTAATACTTTCTCCATACGATGAAATAATTTTATTTTCTATAAAGATAGGGAAATAATTTTCCATCTATAATGGATTCAAATGGATGAAAGAGAAGAACAGAATGTAAGAAAAAAATATAGTTAAATGGAATAAGGTAAATAAGTATTTTCTCACATGTGATAATTGTGGAAATAATCAGATCGGTAAATGATTGAAAGGATTGAGTGATTTCGATAAGTGAAGAGAAAAGGGTCCTTAGGAAAACAATGAAAAGGGGAGAAGAAAATTCTGATATTTAGTGTTACAAGTTTATGTATATGGGAACTATACTAATGAATTTCCCAAGAGTTAAGGGAATCTACCACAGAAGAGGCCAAATAAAGATGTCCAATATGATGTTATTGATATTAGTGATGTGGAAAGATTAATTTTTCAAATATTTGGATCCTAGAATAACGTTGTAAAATTTTTCTTTCATGATTCCCTAGTTTTATGAATTATTGTATTTGTGAGTACTGTATATTAGTACATTTTTGTAAGGCTTTGAGGAAATATTTTGAATGGTACCAAGAAAACTAATTCTGTAGAAATTAATTTTTTTTTTAAAAAATTGTTGAGGGAAAGATATCCCCTAAAATGATCATAATCTTATGAAAATTATTTCATATAAAAAAATCATTGGTTTGGATATAATAAATTGGATAACTAAAAAATACATTGAAATAGATTAATTATTTATTAAAAAAGAGACTTATTCTATCATTGATGGAGATTACATCATTTTTGGATTTATGTAATGTATGCAATATTCAATATTGTATTTAAGTAATAAGAAGCATAAATGTCTCCAATATGGTTTTATAGTAACCCCTGTAATTACCATATTAACATGTTTAGTATGAGATGATTAAAACCACTTCATTTTATTTATTAAGTTACCTTTAGAAATTAGGTGACCTTCCATATAAATCATTGGATCATAGTCCCTTGGAAATGTTACCAATTTATGTAATGGTTTAATTTGTACTTTGGAAGACGATTTAGAGCATAATGTATTATTTAACCTATTATGCAACTTGATCTATGAAATGATGTAGAAATAGTTCAAGGGAAAGAAGGATAATATTGCGAAATAGAAATTTATATTTTATTATATTCATAGAGAGTGAACGAATTCATCAAATCTTAGAAAGGTTTCTTTAAATACAAATGTTTTACAGTTATCGTTATTTTTTATGGCTTCAACGAGATTGTTTCACACCTCAAATTTATGGGTTTTTGTCATTAACACTCAGTAAAAAAATTACTCTTGTACTTTCAATAATAACATGAGTTCTATATTTTTATTTCGTATCCATGATTCAATTTCCCACATATATTCTCTTTCTAGGTAACCTAACTACATGATAATTGTACTTCACTTTCTATCTTTTAAAAAAGTTTTTTTATTAACAGTATTTATAATGTCAGTTTTTCAAAAATAGTTTATATTTTTGTATCAATACCTTCATTATCTAGATCAAGTTTAAATTGGGAGGATGCAATTAAATTATTGTGTGAAGAATGTAACACCCTAAAATTCTTGAGTAACAACATTGTATTTGATAGCGTGTATCAGATGCATAACTAAGCTTGTAAGGGAATATAATTACCCAAGAATTTACAATATATTTTCTATTTAAATAAATTAAATATATGATATATATTTCAGTTAATTTGGAACTCAATTATAACGTGTTTTACACAATAATGTGTTTCTTCAATGTCTTGTGTAACACAAAAAATATAGTTTTACGGAAATATAATATATTATTCAAAATTTTATATAATATGATATAAACTAGCTCTTAAATTAGTAATTATTAAATTAGTTAACTAACTTTTGAAAATATATGGTTTACAAAAATATAATACTAATTCATCTATTACAAATTAATTAGAAATAAACAAGAAAACCAATTGAATATAAAGGAAAATATTATCATTTTTAGACAAAAATGATTTTTTATCAAAATAAATATAAAAAAATTACAATTGGATAATTATATTGATGATATATATATATATATGTTATTTTTAATCAAATATATCTTATTTTTGTACAATATATTTGATAGTAATAAGATAAAAAAACCAAACTATTTTTCATAAAATAATATATTCTTATAAAAGAAAATTTTAACGCCTTTTAATGGAGAACCTATTTTAAATCTAAAATTTGGAGATTTAAAAAATATTATATGTCCAAATAAAAATAATATTTGAAATCATAACATAAAAATTATTTCAATGTGAACAATTTTTATTTTTCTGTGAGGTTTCATTTTTTAATGAAACGTTGAAAATAATGAATTTTAATTCAAAACTGTAATTTCACCTAATTTATTAACATTGATAAATTGTATTTCTCATTATTTTTTAAATTTAATTAGATTATTTTTTTAATAAATTAATAGAATTAATTTTAGATTAGTCAATTTGTCTTTTATATTTTACATTAAAACTTATCAAACATTTGAATGTTTTTACATGAAAATCTTGTTTCATCATCCCCACTCCTTGATTAATATTAAAATAATTTAATCCACATATGTAATTAGAATTTGAAAAAATTGATTACATAATTTAAATTAGAATAATTTACAATGTCTATGAAATTAATATTATTTTTTTGAGGAAACAAATTAGTGAATGTGATTAAAATTTATTACAACAAATTAGGTGAAATAAACTTAACAAATGACTAAACCTTAATCTTAAGTTCACATATGTCCTATAAATTTGTATAGAATTTATTTTCATGACATATATAGACCTTATAGTCAATTTTATAGACTTTAATTCCATATTATTTCCACTATTATAGGGAAAACATAAATGGAATTTCCAAAATTTCCAAGATCACCACTCCTCTACTATAAAAATGCCTTTTCCCTCTCACATCATCCCACAACCGAAGACACTTTGGATCAACCATGATCTTCCCATATACGTCCAAAATATCCCTCCCCTAGACCTCAAATCATATCTAGGGTCATAAATCTCTCCAATGTAACCCTTTGGTGGAAACAAACCAGAGTTTGCCGAATAGGAGGTTACATCCTTCCTTAATCTCTTTAGTTTTTTTTCACACATTCAATTCCCCTTATTACATGATAATATAAAAACACTATTATAATTAATATCTTGATATATTTATGTTAATTTTTTTACCTACACTTACACACACTTGCATCTAAGGAGTAACAAACCTACCCTTTATGTGTATGAAGAACTACTGCCTCACAAAACTATGATTCTTTGTTTCTATTTAATTTCTTCTCATGGTGGGAATTATGATGGAAAAAATATTTATATGTGATATATATGATATTAATAAATTATTATTATTATATAATTTTTATATAACACATGACCTTATTCATTCCATTTTGTGTAAATACAATAACATTGTTTGTGGAAGTGTGGGCTACAACCCTCTCAAAGTGATGTCATTCGATCAAACTATTCATGGAACATTTAAAGGACATTTTTATTAAAAATAAGAATAATATACAGCATAAAAATAGTAATTGAATTATAATATACATATAAATAAATTACAGTTGATTATTTATATATGAAAACAAAATGAAGGCAGCATTCATTCATACGTACGACCTACAGACTCAATGAACGGTGTATTTTATTTATTATCTCCAAATATAATGGAATAATTTTTTTTGACAAGTTATAATGGACTAATATAAATACATATATAATGAATATAAATTAAATTTAAATAATTGATTAAATTATTTATATGTTGAAACCATGAACTACTTAATAAGAATAAAAAATAACAAGTTAAAACTTGCTCAACAAACTAGAAAAATATCTCCCGGAATAATGAAACTAATGAATGATTGATATTAAACACATAATTAGATATTAAAAAAGATAATATATGACTATATAACCATTAATTTGTTCTATAATAAGTTAGTAACACTCTTAAAACCATTATATGTGGGGTTAAAGAAATTTCACACAAAAGTAACTTCAAGGTAAGAGATTTCATCTCAATTTACATTCTATATTTTTCTATGCACCAATTCACTTTTATATGGTGTACATAAATGAATTTGACATTTTATTACTTGAATATCCTTAATAAAATGATATTATAAATTTTATTTCATGTCATACCTTCAATTAAATTATGATTTAAATGTTTCAATGTTGTTTGAGACACATTGAAATGTTAAAAGAATATTTTCCTCAAGAATGTTCTTATTGATTTCTTTTAAATCTAAATTACATTGTGATTTTTAAATTTCTCTTCAAACAATCACTTTTTTGACATGGGTTTTTAATGAAAATTATTTTTAATATCCATATTATCACACAATGGATATTATTATTTCTTAAATCATATATCATTTTTACATATGGTGTTTACTTTGAAAGTTATTATATTAAGTGGGGAAATGTTAATAAAACCATATTATATATTGAAGATGGATATTTGGAAATACATATCATTAATTTTGATTATTTTATATGAGTAATGATTTGAACAGGATGTAATAGGTGGGGCCCAAAATTATATATCCCCAATTAATCGACATGTTCATATGAGATTAATAAGTTGTATAAATTAAATGAGTTTTTATCGGTTGTTTTAAACCATCTTATGAATGTTCTTGATAGTATATATTCTCATGTACCTCATACATGATGTCTAATAGTATAGGGTTTTCTTTCATATGGATTCATTTATTACATATCCTTGACATTTTTTGTTGATATATCTATGGATGCATTCTATTGTCAGTTTAATGATTAAATAGAATGTGTTTTAGTTTCTACCATTTTTATATTGATTTTACCATATCATAATAAATTAATGGGAAGTGATATCAATGATTTACCATTCCATGTAAAGTTATCCTCATTGATTCATCATTAATTCCACTTTATTTAATCTTACAAATCATTTGATTTCACCCTTGTTATATTTAATTTCCCCAGGTTATGAAGAAGAAAATGCTGAATAAATTTTCCATGAGGCAGTTTCTTTCATTTTATTTTATTTTTATTTTTTATTTTCTTTTCCCAATTAATTATTGGTATCATGTATATAATGTGGATTCCTAAAACTGTTAAAATGATCATTCCATTAGTATTTAATTACTTCCAACCAAGCCAATGTACAAAAATAATACACTAGATCATGGATGATGGAGTTGAGGGGCTCCATATTAGATGAGTTTTTTTAAAAAATATTTCTTTAATGGGTCAAATAAATTATTTTTGAATTTTAATTTGAATTTGGGAAACAATGAAAGAATTTTTGAACATTAAATTATAGTTTATTAAAATTAAAATTTAATTTTTGGGTCTTTTTCATTTAATATCATGTTTAAAGAATTGCATTTTATTTTGAATTGATAAAAAGTATAAATACATAATTTTTAACATATTTAATAAAAAATTCATAGAAATGAGCCTTTTAGTTTCTTTAATGGTGAACAATTTTTATAATTAAATATTGTATTTTCCAAAAAAAACTACATTTCATTATTGTAAAATACATCTATTAAATATTAATTATAACAACTATAAAATTTTGTATTATAAAATGGGATCGAAATTTTTAATAAATGTTTTCATAAAATTTATGGGCCCTTTTATTTTTCTGATTATAATTATATTATGATGATAAAAGTTAAGTTATCATCCTTAATGTAAATTGTATTAAGGGGTTTTAACCGGATGATAAGGCTAGAAATCACTCAAACTATTTTCTAAATGTGATTTGTTGATATTATTTTTATCCTATTAGATCTTATATATGATTTTTGGGTGCCCTAGATCCACATGACCATGAATAAGACCTCATATTAATTTAAAAACATGAATAATTATGATATTGTCACCCTACAGTTATAAAACGGTACCAAATCTCATATATTTTACAAACATCATGATACACATATCTCAAAAAAAACCTTCCCAAACCCCATACAATATTATTTACCAACCAAATAGATATTTTTTTCTTCTCTTAACATCATTGGAAGAAGGATGATGGTGTAATCCTAAAGAGGTCTGTGTAAGAAGCGACAATCGTCTTTTCAAACTCTATCAAATTATATTTATTCTTTTACTTCCTTTAAATACGTTGTAACTATCCTAACATAAATAATAGATTATTATAAATATACTGAAATTATATTGAGAATATAGGAATAGCATTTCATCAATTTTTAAAATCAATTACAAAATTAAAACATCTCTAATGCATACATGTAGACAACCATCTCCCCAAAGTGATTTGAAACATTTTTCATTTTCTAAAAACATGGATCATAATATAGATAAAATAAATGAATATATGTAAAAACATTATGTTATAATTAAAATTTTGTAAATTTGTGTTATTATTTATGTTTATTTCTATTTCATCCATCGAATAGTGAAAACACCACCAATGCGTATATGTTGACTACAACCTCGACAAAGTGATGTAATTAATTTTTTAAAAACACTTCATATGAAATATTAAAAAAAATTATGTAATGAATAAATATGATAATTTTTAAATGATTTATGTTATGGATATGTTGAAACTATGACCAAGGTTCATGTACTAGAACAATTTCATGTAGTTATTCATGGAAAACAGACTAGTTTTCCTCAAAATGTTCATTATAATGAAAAATTTGTTAATAAAAAAGAAATTTGGAAATTATAAAGGGATGAAAAATTTTATTTTACATATGAATATGGTTAATTAATATGTTGATAATAACTAAATAGTTATTATATTATTGTTTATAAAAGATACAAATCCAGAAGATACTCGTGGTTATGGTTTTATATTTCAATCTCAATTCACATCATAATTTTATATGATAAATTTCCATTAAATGAATTTATTCCAATCTTATCATTATAAATAATAAATTATATTATCCTTTATTAAATTCGATCAAATCTATATAATAGTACGATGTTCCACTCTTTTTTCAAATAATAGAAAATAATTTTTTAAAGAATAAGTTGTCTTTATTTCCACTTTTGTTGACGAACATTTTACTTAGTGTCCACGATTTATAAAAAAAATAAAGAATGTTATTTTCTAGGATTAAATTATTATTTATAGTAATTTAAAATTTAATTTTATTATTATTAAAAATTTTAGAGAGGAATTTAAATAATGATTTCATAACTAATTATTTATTAATTTTCATTCATAAAATTAAAGGGAATCTTTATTATATCATTTAATGTTTGCACATATTTTCTTACCATCATGACTAATATTTTCAATAAATCTTCCTTTATGTTTTTCTATATTTATTTTGAAATAAATTATATTCTACATTGTTTTGGAAATTTATTATTTAAAAGATATTGAAATTATGAAATTTTACAATTTTTTTAAATAAATGTTTTAATACTATTTTATAGATATTTTTCTTCTAGGTCCAGATTTTTTTTTATATTTTGATTAACTGTGGATATTATATAATGATACCATCAATTTTCATTATCTGTATGTCTTATCCAAATCTAATAATAATATATTTAGGATACCTATTTATTTTCTATGGGTTTATTAATTTATATGAATTCTTCAAAACCGTAATTTATTTTAAATTTGTTATTCCATAATGAAATTATTTAATACAATAAATTTATATACTTGGTTTATGATATTCTTAATTTATAAATTTTCTATGATCATATAGAAAACTTATGTATGTTTTATGTTATGTGAAGAATGCAATTGAAAATATATAGCCCTTTGATACATTGGGTAAAAATGATATCTAATGAGATAATATGGACTTGAATAGGGAGTAAGATAGGTTCTATAAGATACATTATGAAATATGATAGTCGTGGGAGTGATATTTGACTAAATATGTGATGGAATGGGCGTTGAACCTAATCCACTATGATTTAATTGGAAGATATCCTTGACAGTAGAAATTATTTTCAATGCATATGAGTATTCTACAAAACAATTATTTTCATTATGATATGTTATCATGTATCTTGATGGAATATTGATGATTCTTCCCTCTTATAACTTATATATTTTTTTATGATAAATATTTAGGCCATGATTCATGATTTTTGATTGTTGAATTATTACAAATGGAATTTAAATGTTTTGATCAGGGTATCACAACCTTATGCTTATATTATTCCCACTTATGATCATTAAAATAAATTTTTAAAAAAATTCCATTATTGAGTATATAAAATCACCCTTTCAAATATTTATGTTCCCCATGTTATGAAGGAATTTATAATATATAATATGTCTATAAAATGTACTACGTGAAAGAAGAATTAGATACTTTAAATATATTTCACGAAATAAGTTGATAATGTTTCTAGTTTCATAGTACATAAAACTATTATCATTCAGGGTTGTGTATTATTATGAGAATTATTGAATATTCATCTAAAATTATTTAATATTTGGGTATTTAATTCAAGGGTATCCACAAATCATCCCCTAAAAAACCTCCACGATCATGTACTACTAAGAAACTAGCTATATAGTTTCTATAACCATTATGAGTGGATACATTCTACACACAATATTTTTAGTTTCTTTTTAGTGTCTATGGTTGTAGCCATGACTACCAAGGGCCTCTGTTGGGGCTATCCAAAACCACACAATGTCATCCAAGCCTCCATTCATGTTAAATGTCACCCTTTTACAATTCCCCAACCATCAAAATTATGTTGCAAATTCAATTCACAATATGTCCTCTGAACCAAATAGAAAATTCAAATTATCATTGGAAATAAAGATCATCATGGATGCAGGTTCATAAAACTTCTCTAAGAACACAACTTCTCATCCATATAACCCTTCGGTGGATATCCACTCATACAAATTATCTGACATTGGTCATAAATTCCCATTAAAATGGTCATGTTCTACCAACAATGTTAAAACATGTCATTAAGTAAAAAATATGATTGTAGTGCACGTAATTTGGAGAAATATGGGCAAATGACCATTTTCCTTTTCAAAATTATATGTTAGTTATTAATAGAATTTTCCCAACATGAAATATGATGGGGGTTATCAACCAGTTCCATTACCATGAAAATGGTGTTTCCCACTATAGCCACTTCTCAGTTTTCCAAAATTGAGCCTTATGGATCCCGTGATGTCTTAATTTCATATCACATCATCCATATAGTGTTCTAATAATACCTCGATTTTGGTTTGAAATTCCCAGAACTAGATCATACATGAATACCACTATCAAAAACAATTATTACTACTTGTTCATGACTATGAAATGAAAATAATGAGTCTCACAAACCAAATATAAGGTTCAAATACAATTTCCTTTACTAAAGGACCCAAATAATACAAAAACACCACTTCCACAACCTAAATGACACTCCTAAGACAATACCCATCTCACAATGTAAAATTATTTAATCAACCACCAAACTCACCTCCTACAACCTACATTCCTAAAAAACACTTGATTTCACACGGAAAACCATTTCCAATATCACAATTTCTAAAATAATGGAGGAATCCCATGATTATACATATACATTCACTGAAGTTTCAACATGGATCTTGGTGTAATTCCATGGCTAGAACCATAATCACCAATACCACCATTATTCCATATCTAGAAAACTAATGCACCATTGATCTGAAGCACTCTCGAGTTAACTTTAATTCAACCCAATAATAATTTCAATACCCAAAACATATCTATTATTATTATTATTTACATCCATCATTCTTCCATGATTTTTAAAAAACCCATACAAATATTCTTAGTAGATTCCCAAAGTCAAAAATGGTCTAATAGCGGTTTTCACAAACCCATATTCCCTCTCATCTGAGGGTTATATCACAATAAATGACATCTAAATACGCACTATAGGAATATACTTTTCATCAAATCTCTGTATTAAAATCTTGATCATCATACTACATTCCATATTTATCACTAAATAAAATAAATAAATTCCTTCCTTCTGGTAATACTGAGATTTTATCATTAAATTTTAATTTAAACACGTATTCCTAGGTCATAATATTTTCCCCCATGACATATAACCGAATCATGATAGTAATGATATTCATTCCCCATACCAAGGTCCAATTAAATCATTAATACCATCTAAGTTCCACTTATTGTGCACCACTAGAACAACCTCAATAGTTTCCCATAAAATCATATATGTTCCACTCACCTTGATCCACTACATTCAGTGTCATCCCTTGATAGCATTGTATATAATGATTCCACATAGATTTAAAAAAAATCATGTCCTCATTAATATTACATAAATACTAGAGAAATAATAAACTCATTTTATTAACTAATCCTTAGTCCTCTCTTTGGAATCACTACTTCATAGATCTATAGATCCCATGTGTAAAACATTTGTTTCCTCAACTTCATCGAACTCAGGGGTCACATGCTCTCCTAAAACCAATACATATCAATGCATGAGTACATGAGTTTCAAATCAAAAAAACCAAATACTACATATACCAAGGAACGAAAATTCCATCAATATTAAGGTATCATTGATGCTTCATTCATAATAATCTAACATGTCACATATGTCATGTACCACCTTCCATGACTAATTCCTCTAATCCTTTTCATCCATAAAAATATCTGAGTTCCCATGTAACTCTTCTCCATAACTAGGAACTTCACTAGTTTTATTGTATAATAAATTTTCACACGTCACTCAAGAAATGGTCAATTTCCAAGGTTCCACCCATGCTCTAACAACACATAGAGTTCATCTCAAAACTATATGGTCATACAACAAAATTATGTGTCCCTTTAAAACAAGACTTAAACAAAATTACCTCACTAGTAGGTATAACTAAAATTTTCCATTTATCTCTATTCTCATACAATAAACTAGGTAGAACCAAGCACAAAAAAATCCCAAACTGAAAAAATTGGGCATGCCTTTATTTTTTAGTAATTCAATTCACCAAGTGAAACTATCTCATCGATAACCCTAATGTATCACAACATCAAGAAAACCAAAATCTTTATTTTTATCCCAAAGCTCACTAGGGACTCTCACCTAGACAAAAAATCAGGTCTCACTTCATTCACAACCCCTAGAGTGTCATACTCTCAATAATATCAAATATCCCTTGGAATATGACACACCTGACTACCCACTCTTGGGTTTCAAATTCATAAAATTACTAAAAAAAACCTCCCCATCTTTGGGAACCCTACCACAGCGAGAATTTGAAACACATCAAACTACTCCATATGCATTAATGACAAATATAGAAACATATATATATATATATATTAATATATAACAGTGTTGTTATAGGTGATATTTTTCAACGGAATCTCATTTACATTCTCAGTTAAGTATAAATTCATTACATTATATATTGGATAAAACCATATAAATAGTTACTAAAAATTTATGAAACTCAAATGAAATTATTGATTAGATCCATCATTATGGAACTAAGTTACTATTCTCACCGATTAGTTGTAACTGCACTTCTATCCTCATCATTGAGTGTCTCATTGTAGATCCTGATGACCTTATTTCAAAAGAAGATACATATAAATATATATATATAAACAATTACTTCATAAAGAGTATAATCTAAATAATAATATACATGATAAAATGGAGTATAATAATTTTTTTTTCACTTTATATAGATGAACATATTTTTTTCAATGAAAAAAATCTCACTAAAATGCCTATACATGTCATGGGAATCATACCTTCCTAATAATGAAAAATGATACATGTATTTTCTCTATATGAATTGTGAAAAGACAAATATAAATCATAGATAATAAATCCGAATATCTTGTCTATAAAAAAAGAGGTGAAATCCATCATCATTTACATCAAAATATGAAAAATCAAACCCATCCCTTGTATTTTATATTTATCATTTATAATAGTGTTGATAATGCAATATTATGAAGTATATCGCAGTCCCTAAAACATTTATCTACTCTTATTCTACCATATACCAAATAATACTATAAATAAAAAACCTCTAATAAAACCTCATAACATCTCAAACATACTAAATATGAATTCTAACCAAACAAATGGTGCTACGTGACCTCATGTGTGCCACCTCATACTCCATAGATTTTTTACTAGTAGTGGGGTCTAGGATGGTTTCATAATGAAAATATAATCTAATAGTATAATTCACAATATAAATAAATTCACTTTGAATAAACATAATAGTAAAATAACATCACTATATGTAGTAATAAATGATTCACCCAAACTAATAATAATAAAATATATGGAAGAAAAATTCATATATCCATAAAAACATGACCACCCAATATGATGATCACATATATATAATAAACAAAAAAATATCCAATGCCACTCCAATTCACACCTCATAATGATAACCATATACCAATAGGATCCATCATCTTAGATTAAGCTAATCTGGGTCTCTTATCAACCTATGCAAATGATCCGTGAAGGATTCTCAAGTACTCAAGTGCAACGGCCACTTCAGTATGGTGTATGTGCAAAATTAAGTATTATACCAACAACTCAATCATATACATAACCAGAAATTTAGTGATATGTGAATTTGGAATGATCAAAAAATAAATAAACCACTCCAAAGAGTAAATAAATAAATGAATAACATTTATCATCATTTTTGTGACCCCGATTGTCCATACCTACATTAACTAATTCAAAAGTGTCTTTGAGCATCTCACAATGATCATTACAATGATAATAATTACTCGTGGTGTCTATCACCAAAGAATCCAAGTAATCAACTAGGGGTTGTATCCTCCCTAGTATACCATATAACAACAATGAGAATTATTCATTTTGGAAAAATATCCTAGGGAATGATCTATCCCCGTATAAAATGGTTCTAGTTAGTAGATCCTAATTAGTATGGAAGATGTGATCAAGCCCAACAAAGAACCAGAAATCCCCATTAGATATCACATGGCCAGATCTATTCTATACCTCATGCAAATATAACATCAACTCAAAATATAGTGCAGTACAACTAGTAGTGTCAACACCACATCTTGGCATATATGTGTCAAGTATCAAATACCACCCTATAAGGGGTGTTTTCTATAGTATCACAACCACCCTAATGGGAGTTTTTTAGAAAAAACCAATGGTTGTTTTCTATTCAAAATATCTAATCACTTCCCATGGTAATTTTCAATTTCAAACCTAAAACTACCCCAAATTCATATTCTAAACCTATCACAACATAAATTTATCTTAGATATGTGTTATACAATATATATAGATTAAATAAACAAGGTCCATCCAAATTTAAGGATAACTTATATCATTATAGTATCCATAGCTCATAATGAAACTCTAGTTTCAAGGTGAGACTATCATTAATATATAATATTTATTACACACTATCATAGGGTCAAGTAACTCTCAAAGTGACCCTAGATTCCCCTAGATCAGCATAAAAGTGAGTGAAATCCATTTGAGACCCTCAGGATCAATCTCGGGTTTAAGTTCAGAACACTTATCAAGTAAGAAACTACATCCCTCTAGAGTATCCTACATTGTAAGAGTTAATAATAATCAATTGAATTACACAACGACAATGTTCAAGACATACAGATCATATCCCACCTAATTATCCAATGTTATGTTAGGACAGTTCGCACACACCAAATATTAATTTTTTGACTAAGGAAAACTGACAAATTTAGTCACATCATAAGAGAAAGGGGAACATACCCCATGTTTAATTTAATGACTCTATTTTTTCCAATGTATTAGTATGGTCTCATACAAATCATATAATAAAATCTTCAAATTCATTGGACCCTTTACAGGAGGTATAAATGGTCTTCTAAATTAGGACCACCAAGTCTCACTCACTTGGGTTTCAACTACAAAGTGTCTAGATGTAAATATGGATGAAAATGATATTTTAATACATCATCATCAGTGAGAAAGGAAAATAAACTAGTTCTATAGTATTCTAAATATCATTTGTTTCTTTTTTCGATCATTGGAATATTTCACATTTTTTAAAATTTAATGAAAATTAGTAAATTTAATTTAAATATAAGAAATAATTTTTAAAATGGGGGTTTCATCAAGTAAGGTAGCTATAAATAATATCCACTAAAACCATAAAAATATAATATATCTATAAGGCATGTACAAGAACCACCTACCTTTAAAGAAGTCAAAACCCACTTTATACCAAGAGTGGTAGCTACAACACAATGTACTCCATTCTCAAAAAAGTATGTAACAAGGGATCATGATATTTTAATATTAGATGAAATAAAAATTATATATTTAATTATAATATTAATTAAAAAAATTAATTTCATACAGGAAAAATGAATATTATTATTGGGTTCACAAATGTTATATATTCTTTGTGTAATAACAGTCTAACTAACCTAGCCATACCTTTGAACCTAAAAATATCGAAGGCCCCAATACACACCATGGATTACATCATCAAATTTAATTTACTTTATATAAAAACCATAGTAAAATCCCTAGAATGATTAATTTTCATCAAATAATTATGGAATTATATGCATATGGCATTACGGGATGTCCCCACTACAGACCATATTGAAACCCCATAATTCTGTGATGATTTTAATTGTTTTGTTGAATAATCCCTGAAATCCCTATATAGTGAGAGAATAAATAATACAAGGCTATAGTAAATATGAGAGTTTGAAAGAGATATCTTCATATCTTGTGAGATTCATTTTATCAATATCATATTTAATGATATATAAATATCATAAGTCATCTAAACATTTAAATTCGTCTATAATCAATGGATATGATTAGTTGTGTTATAAATCATGATAATATGCCACTTCCAAGGAGATATTTCAAATAAGATGTTCTATCATATTTCATGTAATTCGATTCTGTTACCAATGACTGAAGAAGAATCCAGACATTTAGAGTTAATGTTCATTTGTGATCCTCCATCCAAGCTATCATTAGATGTAATTACATATTCATTAACATGGGGGAGATTATCAGATTCCTCTAGGAAATTTTTGTACTAAATGCATCATTAACTCTTTTTTTAAACAAACGAGTTAATAAATAAATTATAAAATTGTTTATTCAAAATATATATATTTTATACTTTTACACAATGGATGAAAGTTGGCGTGACTGTTCTTTCTGGATGTTGGCTCAAAACTCCTCATCTGAAAATGAACTATTCTTCTTCCACATTTTCACAATGCGTTATAACATCTTGATAATCATTATATGAACCACCATATTTATATATTTTGGAAATGAGAGTCCTCCAGTAAAGCATCATGGCACTCACGCTATAAGGGGATCAACCATGAACTCCATTAAAGAAATATATCCCAATACTTATTTCAACAAGTAATATCACATGCAATCATGAATTCCCTTGTGATATGTTTTTCCAAGACATAATGTTTCAATTTTACATGGATTATGTTAATCCCATATATCCAATCTATAAATTTTAGATTCTCTATTTTTAGACTGGCCACATTGATCAATACATCACATAGAATTCACCCTTATGGATGAGCACATTACATTTACTCCATCTAAATAAATATAATGATCATATAAAGTATCTAGGATTAATTGAACACTCATTATCCTATTTAAATTCATGGACAAGATGACATACACATCATATATGGGGAAAATATCATCTTAGTTAAGCTCCAACCACAAACATGTTTAGCAACGTACCCAACCACTTCATGATTATAAAAAACCCTAAAATCATGTTTTAGAAATGTATCAATGTATAGAGTATATAATGGTTGATATATATCCATCCTTAGGTAAAGTGGAAAGTTTTATCCCTACACCCCTATTATATAAAACACATATTTCATGATACTCCATGTTCCAAAATTACACTCACTATACTCTGAAAATTAATATTCTCTAAAATATATAATTATGATATGGAAATCCTCAATTTTTTTGGGAAATAAAATATATTTTATTTTAGTAATAATAGTTTTAAAATAATGCAATGCTTCCACACCCTATATTATATTATATCTATCAGGTAATTTTTCATCTGAAATTTAAACTTTATTTATTAAAATATAAAACATATGGGTGTCAAAACATCTTCCATCATATTTTAACAATTGGATGGATAAAAAATGTCCAATATAAAAAATCATCTTTTTCTAAGTTTATAAGCATGTTATACAATCAAATAAGTCATAAAAATGTGTATTCATTTTATAATAGAATCATATTCAATGGAAATATTTATCAAAGAATAACTTCACTTTTGATGTCAAATAAATGAGTTCATGGAACATATGCTTTAGTTAGTTCCATAATATCCGGATATATTCTTTGATATTAAAATAATTGATGTAACCACTTGTTATTTAATCATTTGAATGAAAACTGTGGGATTTATTATTTTTTCAAATGATTTTTAATTAATTTATATTTTAAACTTTAATGTATAAATTTGGTCTCAAATAACTAAAAATAATAATTACTATCCATCATAATAATATGTTTCATGCATATTCCATGGAGTTTCACAAACCTCTAAAGGCGTCATGAATATAAATATATATAATTGAACTATGAATCATCAATTCCTAACACACATAGGTTATCAGAACCATGGCTGATAACATGGAGTAGTATTGTTGAACTCCCCAACTAAATATCCTTATTTTAGATTGAACATTTGCTTACATGACCTATTAATAATACACTATAAGAAGAAATCTTATACCAAGATCATCAATTATCATTGATTTTAGAATATTAAGAAAACTATTCATGAACTCATTCATATTATTGGAATATATTCCACCAATTAAAACAAGATGAATTATTTATTAATAATAATCATTAACTAAAACATTTTTCTTTTTAAGTCATTAGAATACATAATCATATCAAGTATCATTGATAGACACAATCATATTGACTATATGATAATAAAATTCCATTATTTATTTTACATACAATTACATTGAAACCATAATTAGACCATTCAGTTATTTTCATAATCATATAAATTCTTCTTTTGAACAACATTGGTATTTGGTTTCTTAGGTAGGGGTTTCACCAAAAATAATATTCTTCTATAATAAATTTTTTAAATTACCAAACATAAAATTTACTTAAATTAATATTTTATTTCAAATAATTATATTAATTAAATGTTTGAGGATCTTGATGATATAAATCTATAAATAAAATTATTATATAGATGATTATTATGATTTAATATCATTTAATCAAAAAAAATTATTAAATGGTATTCAATTGAAATGATGAATCCTTAAGAATTCTTTATATCTTTTAATGGGTGAAGATACATATTTATGTATTCCAATGAGTCTTCTATGAAATTTCTCTTTAAAATTAGTTATTTATATACAAAATACCCCGAATAATATAATATATTACTTTTGGGTATTCAAGGGAACATCTATTTTACCGATCCATAATGTAATGAAACCCAACTGTATATCTTCAGTACTGTAGATTGTTAGGGTCTCCTATCTATTATAACCTAATAAAAAATACAAGAACATTTTTACAAAAGATATCTTGGGGAACATAACATTGGAATGACATACCCAGTTTCAAAATATAGGATCTATTACATTGTTGTATAATACACAATAACCAATGTTCACCCATCATGGAATGACCTTCCAAGTTATATGATCGTAATATTGATAGGTGTTGCATTTAAAGGATTATAATACTTAAATTTTTAAGGGGATTTAGTCTCATAATATTATCTCATGTTTTGTTATTTATGTAATCAATCTTCTGATGATTTTTTTGGAATCGTATTCATTATGAAAAAGTTGTATGTTATATCTATATTAATTTTAAAATACTTACACAACTCATTGATTATGCATCTTATCCAAAAATAGATCCCAATTGTTTTTTAAAATATGTAAATTCATATAATCCTAAAGTTACATGATATTTTTTGTAATGGTTTTGAATTATAGTAAATTGATAAACCCTAAATGAGTAAGACTGGATCAAGAAATAGTCAACCCCCAAATTTCTATAATAGGTAATAAGACTTTAGGATTTTTGGATGTTTGAAAATAAGTCAATTTATGTGGGGAAATTTTACCAAATATAGAATAAAACAAATTATAATTCAACACCAAATAATTATAAATGAAATTTGATACCAAAATTTAATCTGATATCATAAATTAAAATCTGAGGATTGAGTAGTTAAAATAACGACTTTTTATCATGCCTAACATCTAAACACTTGGATACATGTATGATAATATCTAGAAAAGCATTAATAATTAAAATAATTCATAAACATATTCTCAAAATAATGTATTTAATACTATGAATAAATTATATAAGAACCATTTAACAAATTAAATATTCATATATTTAAAATTAAAATAAATATTTATTAAAAATAAAAAATAAATGATAAATATGAGACCTATATAATTTACCTTTTCATTATGGTCATTCTATACATTAGAATATATATACATTATATTAATCTCATATTATGAAATATTTCATATTAATCATTATATGAAATTTTTCTCTAAAGAGATAATATTTCATTAAATATTAACATTTTATATCTCAATATATATTATGTAAATATTTTACAAAATAATAATATTATTATTTAAAATCTGATCCACACAATCATCAAAAAACATTATAGGGTTTAATTTTTTTTTCAAATTAAGGCACTTAATTTGAATAATTTAAAATTTTTGTTATGAGTAATTAAATTTTTTGAATTATAAAAACTTTATATTTTGGCCATATTTTTTAACTTTTTAGACACATTATAAATCACACTATGGTGTTTTAAATAAAAAATCATTTTTATTTCATTAGGCATGTCGTATAATTTTGTTAATGAGGATTCTTAATAACACATTTAATGTTGATGATTATTTAAAAATTGATGTTTCAGAACATTTATTAATTAATTAATAAATATTTATCATTAATTAACTTATAAACACTTTATAAATTAAATAATATCTAAAAATTTCCATTAATAAATTTTTACAAACTATTTATAAATAAGAAAATTCAATTTATAATAAAATTAAAGAAAAATTAAATAGTTCCATCCCAATCATATTTTATGATTGGACATGAGTCAACAAGTATTATTTATAGAATTGATAGGATGACATTATTTGTAATAATATTTGAATAATTATTGAATCATAAAATATGATAGACCAGCGATGTCATAGAAGTCATAATCTTTGGATAATTACGTGACCCACCCCATTGAGGGCTTTCCTATGTTAGTGGTTTGTCAATATTTTAATCTCCAGAATACCTCTTATGTGACATGGTCTAGTAACTAACATAAATTATGAATCACTCACAATATGGGATTCTTTAGTCTATATAAACATTCAAGAGGTTAATATCTAAAGTGAATAAAAAATTAAAAATACTATATATATATATATGTAATCAAAATATAAAACGTTCTTGAGACATCAATACATGAAAAAAACCAATTGGAAAACATAGAGGATCTCTTCAACTAAAATATATTTGTACCCGATCGATTGAAGAAACAAGGATGCACCTCCTCTCTTCTTGTAATCCTAGAAACATCTTAAGAAACTATTGTCACTTCCATAGTCATGAACCACCATTCTCCATCACGTATCACAAAGTAACACCATGTGTTCTTTCCAAAAAAGACTCACTAGAACCATTGCTACAACGATTATTTATGATCAAATGAATGATCTATAAATACACACCACATGTGGTCACAAGGCCATTTTAGGGCTGATCATAAACATAAATAGTAAGACACTACAAAAACCCATATAGAAAAAACATAAAATCAAAGGAAAATGAAATCTCATATATGAAATTAACATTAGATAGAAAAGGAAGAACAATATAGTTCTTCCCAAAATCCAAATAACCCTAGGACGCCAGGAATGTCGCAAACATCCCAAGTCCAATCATCAAAGGTCATACTTTCTGAGAAAATAGGTGATCATGGAATTTCAATGAATCCACAAATATGGATATTTATATCCAAATTTATAACTCATATCAAATGAAAATTGTGTTCTTATAAGGAATATCATGTCCAGAAATTTTTTTTACTTATCAATATTTCCAACTACCACTCAACTAACTGAATCCATGAAAGGGGTACACTCATTGTTGAATAATTCTTATTAATCAATGGATTACTACACAATATATATCATCAATTTCTTCCTATTTATATTCAAATTATTTTAATATTTCTAAGAAACCCATTTAAATTATAGGAACTATAGTAGAGTATACCACACCCAAGGAATGTGGTGGGAATACAAGCACTAGTTTTGGTTTCAACCACATTAATTATTTTTAGTTAGTTACAATATCGACTCCACATATATAGGATCTCACACCTCATGTAGGTGGAGTGAATAAAAATTCAACCAATAAACTATCTCATTGATAGAAGATCCTAAACTAATGGTACGGAATTCGTAACACCAACCATACCTATAGGATTAGAATAACCTTGTTGTCACAAATGAACCCCTCCATCGACCCAATAGTGCAAAATTTTAAATCCCCTCATTACTCATTATAAATAAACTCAGATGAAATAATTAAATACATTATTATAATTTAAGTGAAAAATACATAGGATAAGCTATTTAATTTCTAAAAAAAAACTCACATAGTTTTTTTTACTGAAAAACCAATCATAGGGTTGAAACAGACCATGACACAGGCCCCAATCACACTATGTGACATGCTATGGTTGGTTGGGCGTGCCATGATGGGTTTGTGGTTCACAATGAATATTAAAATTATTTGGAACATGAAAAACATGAATTATTTATGTCATAATGTGTTTACTACAACTCCTTTGGTCAGGATAAGGTGAAGCTGGCTTAGACAGGTCGGGCCTGCTCAGCTGACAAGGTTTTTCCACTCAGTTGGCATGAAAAAAAATTGGTAGGTTAGACATGATCTGACCTAGAGGTAATTAGATATATGGGAGATAAGGGTTTTGGTTAACCTTCCCCCATTTCTCACATCATTCATGGGTAACCTTTACCTCAATGTATCCCTCTCCAACACTAGAATCCCCAACTGTAGTTGAACACAATCTCACACTAGTGGCCACCACCACATACTCATGCAACGTTTGTGTGGGATCAATGATGGGGGGAACCTTTACCTTGATTACATGGAATTGAAATAATATGAATATTATTTTCCATTACCATCCATGAAACCTCTCACCACCTCCCTTCTCAGTATGTTATAGTGAGCACCGCTATAGTCCTCCCCCATCACTGAGCATTACTGCCACCACCCCCCACACTGAGTATTTCTTCCACCATTCTCCTTCACCTGCCACCACTAGGAATAAAATTTCAAAAGTATGAAATAATATGTATGAAATAATATAGAGGTAATAGGGGTATGAAAAAATATAGAGTGAGAGGTGGGTTTTTCATAACAAAATTTTTAGCTTAAAAATACATATTATATACTTTAACAAGTTAGTCTTCATTTAAGTTGTGAAAAATCACTAATAAATGAATCCCTTTTTATAGATGTTTTATCAATGAATTATATAATATACCTAAATGAAAATCACATGTTTGGTAATTCCAATTTAAATGTAACTAAATAACTAATGATTACTTTTTTTATATATGTCTCATACTTATTTTCCACTAATTCTAAAAGGTAATTCCTCTATGGAAATAATCAAATAACAAGGCTTATTTAAACTAATATAAATTCTACCTTGAAAAGTGTATTCTCACTGAAAAAAGATGTATTCACGTATATTACCATCATGATCCCTGATGTGTGGTTTATTTATTCCCACTGAGAACTCATTTTTATTTTCAATCTCAAGTCTATGAGTCTAGGAATCTAATCCTGGGAAATGATATTAATAAGCTAATATAGATACCACCCCGAGGGTTTGGAAATCAATTACCACTAATATAGTTATCAATATAGTATATTATTCCTTTTCAATTAAAAATTAAATCATCCTATAATGACTACACCAAGGGTACATGATGAGAACAAGAGTTATAATATATATTGGTTAATACCCATGTTTTTGATGTAACCACATTGTTAGGCATATCATGTAAAACTCTATATTTAATTAAACAATGAATTATCAAGAGTATAGAGTTTTGGATAAAAATAATATTTCTCTATTTAAGATATTCTTATCAAAACCCTCCACACTATCATATCATAGGGGTAAACACCACCCAACTAATTCACCTGACCCATCACCTAATTTTTTAGTTATTTTAAATAAAATTAAATTCGTATATTATCCTTATGGAGGTCCTATGATTATAAAAAACTCAAACCTGATTTATGTTTATATTGGTTAAAATGAAGGTCACTAGAAACCCCACCCCCACCCAACCATTAAACCCTTTTAATCTAAAAAAAGATAATTAAATAAATATCCCCAATACTAAATCATGAAAAACCATCCTATGTAGAAAACCAACATCATTGGATTGGCCTTCTATGTCTATAAATGTATGAGTTATAAGAGATCCCATTATTCAATAATCTATGAATGGAATTAAAATTCTTATTACTAACAACATAGACTTACATCAAATCAATTAAAAAATACAATTGAAACAAAACTCTACTTTGGGATAGTCATTACAATGAACTAATCCAAAAAACCATTTTTTCATCATAATGTCTATCATGTCACACAAGAATCAATGAGTGTCTAAACCATCAAAACCCTCTATATAATGGATCTATACGAAGGTGATAACTAGTGGGATCATATCATTCCATAATTTTGAAGAGTTTTCTTTATTTTTTTTCTTATGAGAGTATAATGTGTAAACTTCAATACACTCGAGAGTGATCTAACATAATTATTTACTAATATAAGAATATTTATAATGATGCACAAATTCAAGGATCCACATTAGATTCATAGATGATTTATACTAGAACAGTACTGGTACCAATGTCTCTAGCTCATGCCCAATGATAAACAGGGTAATTCCTCTAAAAACACTACAAATATTTATTGGAAAACAATATCCACCCCTCAATATACAATTGGATCACAACCACTACCTATAAAAATATGGTCATTATTTAACTATGATATCGTGAAAAATATCATTAAGAAAATAAATAATAATAATAAACTGTTAATAATTATAAATAACACATCATTTTCTATATAGTGGTCTAATTCATGAAATTCTAAATCGTACAGTCCTAATCAATCAGCTGACCATAATTTGTCTTCTCTAGAAACCAAGATAACACATTCATAGGTGCCCAAAATCAATAATCTCTTAATAAAACCACCTTCACAATAATTTAATATATTACAAGTGATGTTTATATCCAAAACGATCCTTTAAAAATATCACATTGATGGTCATGTTTCACTAGACTGGTTTCCAATCATTTTATATGTCCAAAATAATTTAGAAAATAAAATTGAAAACATCTATCCACGTTGAAAAATAAGAGATGTTCTCCCCTCCTTTTGAAAATTCCCTCGAGCCCATCACATGAGACAATTTGATAATTCATGACAAATAAGGAGATTTTACAACCAATTTACTTTCTCACACAAGGTAAGAGTGTGTGGCCACCACCATTTTATAAACATGGAATCTTCAACGTAAAGAATCAACCACCACAAAAACTACATGAACACTGAAATATCTTCGAGAACCACAATTGTAAATCTATAAGGCTATTAAATCCCATTAATCTATATATAACACCATTATAGGATACTAATTATTTTAATCTAGTGTGGAAAGAATATGGAAAAACCAATCCCTAACATGCTCCACCTTGAAATGACAGAAACAAAACATTCAACCCCTAATCCCTATAAATTAAAAAATGTTCTAACCATTCCACTCATCCATAACCTGATTAAACTTCTATATAATAGAAGATGATTTATAAATCATCATATCATATAGGAACAACCAAGGATCACCCATTGAGATATTTTATGTTGTCTGCCATGATTACATAAATTTAATTACCAGTCAGGAAAATAATGTATAAATTCATCTATTCCAATTGAAAATTTCATTATCTCATATTTAGGAGGTTTCTCTCCACTCACCAAACCTAGGGGGTCTCGCTCACTATTAACGGTGGAACCAGTCACATATACTTATTCTCTTAAAACAAATTATTCTAGAAATGGTAACAAGTCTGAACTATGATAGGTACTATAATATTTCATCTCTACCACTATAGAAACTATGGAATGAAAAAATTCACCATTTTTCATAATCTCACTTTTTTAATAGGTATAATTTAACTATTATCACTATTAATATAGATTCCAAAAAAACACGATTGTGGTTAGGCATCCCACTAGAATTTATGAATTCAAAATAACTAGCATTAAAGGATAACAGATTCAGGTTCTATATTTTATGAGGATCTATGAACAAAATACACCATACATAATTTCAATGAATTTTTTTACCTTGATATATTCATACAAAAAAACCCTTACCATTACACTCTAACAACACACACCCCATTCTAGACATGATCTTGCCAAAGGTGGTGTTCACAGTAGTTGATCACTGCAACATTAATCTATGACTACTTTCACACCACTTTCCATTCATCCAAAAAAATTTGAACTATGAATGTGTTCTAATAATATAGATGTCTCTAGTTTCAATTTTATCCCCAATTAGATGTTTTTCCACATTACCACCCTGGATTTCATCAGGTGAAGTGTTAACATACTCCAAGAAACATGGTGGATCGTGTAACATCTTATTTTTCCTTCATGATCCTTTAAATGATTATCATTATAATTGATACCTATTTATTTCTATAAAATTTTATTTTCCAATTATAATTTTACCCTTACAAAGACCCAAAACAATACATAAATATGAAATGTTTTAATATCTAAGTAGATCATAGTGTCTATGTTTGGTTAAAAATAATATTGAAAATTGTTATATTTTCAAACTAAAAAATTATACAATATAGCAAAAAGGTTATAAATAACATTAATGAAAAATGATTATGTCACAATTATACCACTCTTATGGGAATCTCATCCACGATTTTTTCATTAAATTTCATACACTAACTAATTATTGTGTTGATATCACACATTATATTCCCACTTCTTTAACTCTTATTGAAAGCATCCATGCTGTTATATGACTTCAATAATCAGAACCTTATTTTTCAGAAATACAATCTCATTTTATTCTATGATCTGCATCAGGTGATTCACAAATAATTTTGAATTCTCCATCATAATGTCATCATAGTTGATCAGATGCATTGGATTAGGCATGTACCCCAAAAGCTAAGAGACATGGTACACATCATGTATACAATGACACTGTAGAGGAATACTGAAATAAAATTATATTTTTCCAACATCCCATTAATATTGAATTGTCTATGAAAGATCAATTTTGGATTCACATATTTCACTACTCGGTGGTTCCCAAATTAAGGATTCACTTGAAAGAAACCTTAGGCACCCATAACATATTGTATGTGTATCCTCGTCTTATCAATATATGACTATTTTCTTCATTGATAAATGAAAATTTTCATTTAGATGAGCTAAAATATTTTGTAGGTCTCTATTAATTTACACCTCATCCCAACTACTATCTCGTTATCCTTGTTCCAAAATAATGATGAGTGACATTAATAAATATAACGAGTCTGAAAAGGACTCATATTTATTGAGTCCCCAAAACTATTATTGAGTTAAAAATTAACCAAGTCTAGGTGATCATATCAAGTGTCACCAATGTTGATGAACCATGCCTAAATAATTTCATAAAATATTTGAATCGTCATATCTAATTGTTTAAAATTCTCTTTATAGTAAGTTATACATAGTTTCATCTTGTAAACCAAGTCCTTAACTAATACCCACCAAAACTGTATTGTGAAAAACACTTCTCTATCAGATAACTTTCTCAATGGACCTCTATAAAGGGGTAAAATATCCTTTACATATAGAAATCACAACTCATCTATAAAAAGGATCTCATAAATTAGCATGAAATGATTCACCCTCACCAGTCGATCAAGCACCACTCAAACAACATGGAAAATCCTTGTTTTCTTGGATACATGTATCACAATATCCATCATTACATTATCCCATTTACAGATAGTAATTTAAATGATCGAAATAATCTATATGGATGATAATTTCTAACATTTAACATCATAATTTATTTCATAAAGAAACATATTGACAATGTATCTCTTTATTCCAAGACAATAGAACTGTTGGTTGATATCATGGTATATATTCACAAATACAGTACCCAATTCAATAAATTTGAATCTCTCATAAACATCTCACTCAATAAAACATTCACTACTATCCTCCGATGAATATATATCATGTATTTATCATCGAATGAATACCCTAGAATATAATTCTATCATATTAAGTGCTCCTATATAATTACACACTCAAGATATGACTCATGGGTGACCTTTATCAGGTCCACTAAATAATATATGATGAATAAGGGAAAAAAATTGTAAATCTATGATCCTTTTATTCTTCTACAGGCCACATAGACATCAAACTCATTATAGGTCATTCCTCCTATAAATAATGTTATCCCATATCTTGGGTCTCAAGAGTTTTCCTATATAAAAAATCTACCGTGAAATTACATTTTATAGGGAATATTCCATATGGAAGTTCAACATCACCAAATACTATACACAATAACTCTACCTAAAATTGTGTCTCACTTGTAAAATATTGATTATAATATCTTATAATTTTTGTAAATGAACAAATTCTTTCTAAATCGATAGTGTTTCCAAAATATTATGTTTTATACCAAAGCATACAAAACATTTTCATCTATTAGGTATTTTAATTTTATGGGATTATTTATAACATAACCCCTAAGGGAATACCATATCTCTATGATTTAAAATATATTTTAATTCATCACTCAAGTAATCACAATACAATAAGTATCAAATATTAAGCTCTAGAAGGGAGAAAACTGGGGCTATTGTAATTCTCTTTTAAAACTCTTGGTAGGCCACTTCCCACATATGAACCCACTATAAAATCCTCCCCTTTTGGTTAAAATACTTCATCTACAATTCAAAATAAGAGATTTCATAAATGAAATCCCAATTTTACCCCACATTAATATGGAAGCTACAGATCCTGGACATACTCTTGGGATATTCCCCAGACAACATTGTCTCTACCTTGTTTGGGGTCACTGAAATCCATGTCTTAGAGATCACATGACTAAATAACCACACCACATGAATTGAATATAAAAAATATAAATTTTTGGCATATAACTAATGTATTTGAAGTGTACAAAATAAATTCATGAGGTTTAATTCATGAATATATGATATATTATAAAATATAGGGATATAATCCATAAATATAATGAAAATGAGTTTAAAATTTATGGAAAATTATTTTTATGAGAGATAGGGACATAAATTTTGTATTTATAGACCCAAAATAAAAAACATATGATCAAAGAGTCCATATCCACTCCTAAACATTTTCCAAGGAATAGAATACTCTCTGACCCACATCTAATGGTATATTGAGTGAATATCAATATTGGAGAACCATTAATTCCCCTATTAGTAATAAAATAGATCATAAATCCAAGGTAAAGGTTACATGATTGTCTTAATTATGTGAATCATATTTTTATAGTCAAAATAATGACGTTGATTACCATATTCCATCATATAAAAAACAAAAGAGTTCCCCAAGGAGATGTACTATGTCTAATAAATCCATTTTCCATTGAAATATATAATTTCTCATTCAAATCATGAAACTCAATTAGTCCTATAAGATAAATTGAAATAGATATTTGTTGAGCCCTAGAAATGATCCCAATTTCAAACTCAATTCCCCTATATATAGGAAGAACTAAAAAGAATTTAAGAAATAAATTTTGAATATGATCCATCACTATAGGAAAAATAGAGTAGATTACATTTAATATTTATGTAATATCAAATACAAATAATTTCACAATGATAGATCAAATTGTACCCATGTTTGGTCCCATCCTACAAGATCCAATTTTGCAATCATCGGTCATCAAAAATCTCCCACCTCTAAACATGGTTAGTGATATATATCTCTAGTATAAAATGATATGAGTTAAATTAGTCATCAAATAATTCACTATGAACAACACTTTGAAACAAATTTTATCTATAATCACGAAATACTAGAGATGTATATATCCAAAAACAAGAATTAAATACATAATAAATCACTCGATATGATGTAATTTTACACCCAAAGGCATGTTAAAGGAGGTCATCTTAATATATTACAACACAAATAAGTCTAGTCCATAAATGAGAAGATATACAAAATAATAGGATGATCATATATTAAAAAAAGTGGTGGATAATGTAGAGGAAATCAGAATCATACAAATAACTCTAAAACTTATCTCTCCACTAGAATCTAGAACCACATCCATCATATACATCATTTATTCCTTTAAAGTGTGTCCTTGACTCTAATGTTCATGACTCACCTTAATCAATGGAGTGTTCAGTGATTGGGATTATTATTGAGGACCCCTTCTTGCACCGTTATATATTATCATTGAATCTAGACGTGGATCCTTTGTAAAAACACTAAATATGGTCCATCATGCCTCATCACCTAAATTTATTAGTTTTCTACAAATAAAATGTAATAAAACATCCATTTTATCAATATTTTTAGCACTTAGTCAGACCTTCTCATATAGGGTTAGTAGAAATGTCCATATTCTTCTCTATCTATAAATCAAACCAAATTACCTCTTCTTTATTCCCTTTCCTAATATCAGAAAAGATACTCATTGTACAACTATGAACTCGAGTTTTTCAAACACTATAATTTGGAAGAAAACTTATAAGACTAGAATCAATTATATTTTTATAAACAGCCAGGGCCTTGTAGAGGACCCGAGTAAACATAATCAGGAAAATCACTTAACTTGACATATAAACTATGGATGATGTCTAATATCAAAATTCATAGACTTATATGCTTAATTACAATCAAAAATAGCATAAAATTATTGAATCATTGTGAAACTAAATTATTATGGAGAAATTGACATCTACCTGTTGAGTCTCCATAAATTAATGCCCTTATAATTGAATCAATGTATCTATAAATAACTCATCATTGATAAACTCATTTAAAGATTCCTAATTATAACCCTCATGTATCCTTTTATGTCACTTTATAATCAACCATATCCCAATGTGTTAAAAAATGAGGTATGAAATTATTATTTATAAATCCTTAGGACTATTCCTTAGATCAATGATTCCTTATATGATATCAATTTATTCCTTAGCATCTTGCGAATCACTGGTTCACTAGAATTCTAGAAGATACTGGAGCTGAAAAACTTGGGTATAGTGAAACATCATACTCTGCACCCCTCTTCCCTTGGAAGGAAAAATATATATGTCTTTGGGAACAAGCAGGTTCACCACCAAAACTACAGGAATAAGTTTGGGAGTATAGTTATGGATATCCAATTTCATATCATGTGGTGTAATATTCATATCATTACATAAAAGGTCTATTTTGGGTCTCTAAGGCAGTATATTTCTGAAATTTCGAATACCAATTTAGAATTCATAAATCAACATGCTTATAATAAAAATATAGATAGTTATAGGGTACATATAATGTATTATCTATGGAATAACATATCCTAGAAAAGACATTAACACAATGATTATCTGTACTTTTTTATAATGAGGCACATTCCTAGTCCTCCACGCCATCATGTTGGTTACAATAATATATATAAAGCATAAAATCTTTCTCAAGATAAAATAACTAATTAATATATTAATGTCACAATCATAGCATGGGTCACCGATGATGATGACTCATGTCTAAATAATTTCATCACATATTTGAATCGTCATCTCTAATTGTTCTTCATTATATTAATAGTAATTTATAATGAGTTTCATCTAGTGTACCAAGACATTCAATAAGAACTACTAAAACCATATTTTGAAGTACACATCCCTATCTGATATGTTTCTCAATGGAGCTCCATAAAGGGGTAAAATATACTTTACATATAGAATTCCAAACTCATCCATAAAAAGGATATCTTAAATTAGCATTAAATGATTCACCCTCGCAAGTCGATCAACCACGACTAAAAGAATATGAAACCTCTTTAGTTTCTTGGTTAAATGTATCATGATGACCATTATTACATCATGCCATTTATAAATAGCAACTGTAAATTGTTGAATTAAACCATAGGGATGATAATTTTTGATCCTTATCATCAGAAAGTATGTATATGGAAACAAATTGACAATGTATCTCTTTTAACTGGCCAATAGAACTATTTTTCGATATCATGGTATATATTCATTGATAAATTACCCACTTCAATGCATGTGAATCTATCATAAACATCACCCTCAATGAAAATTACACTACTAACCTCCCATGAATATAGATCATGTATTTGTCATCAAATGAATAGACTAGAATATAATTTCCCCAACTAAGAATTACCATATAACTACACACTCAAGATATGACTCGTGGATGAACTTTATGAGGTCCACTAAGAAAAATGTGATAACTAAAGCCACATATGTCATAAATCCATGATCCTATTACTCATCAACTAGCCACAAATCCATCAAACTCATTATTGGCCATTCCACCTATGATGATTGTTATCTCGTATCATGGGTCCGTAGTGTTTTCCTACATAATGAATCTACCATGAAATTACATTTTCTAGAGGATATTCACTCTACAAGAGGAACCTCTCCAAATACCCTCCCCAATACCTCTACCTATAATTGGGTCTCACTGAAAAAATATTGATTGTAATATCATATAATCTATGAAAATGAACAAATTACATCTAAATCAAGAGTGTTTACAATACATTACATCGTATTCCAAAGCTTCCAAAACATTTTCATCTATCAGGTATTTACTTTTATGGGTTCATGTCAAACCTAACCTATAGTGAAATACCAGATCTCTCTACATTAACATATATCCCAATGAAACAATCAAAGAATCACAATACACTGAGTATCAAATCTCAGGCTCTAGAAGGGAGAAAATGGTGGCTATTGTAATTCTCTTTTTAAACTTTTGGAACACACTTCAATCATATGAAACCGCTATAACATCATCCAATTTTGAGCCAAATCCTTTATCACTTGTTCCATATAATACATTTCCTAGATGAAATGTCAATTCTACCCCACATGAATATGAAAACTCCAGATATTGGACACATTCCTAGGATATTCACAAGACAACATTATTTTTACCTTCTCTAGGTCCACTGAAATACATGTCTTGGAGATCAAATTACTAAATAACCTCACCTATTTAATTCAATATGGGAAATCTTAAAATTTTTCATATAACTAATGTAATTGAAGTGTACAAAATAAAATATTGAGGTTACTTTCAGGAATATATGATATCATAGAAAATTTAAGGATATATTCCATGAATAAAATGAAAAATGAGTTAAAAATTGATGGAAAATTCAATTTATGATATCCTAGGACATAAATTTTGAATTTATAGGCCAAAATGAAATGAAAATATTCTCAAACAGTACATATATAATCCTAATCATTTTCCTCGGAATAGAATCCTCTCTGATCCACATCTAATGGTATCTTGAGGGTAGATCAATCATAGAGAACCGTCAGTACCCCTGTAAGTAATCAAATAGATCTTAAATCCTAGGTAAAGGTTACATGTTTGTCTTAATTACATGATTCATTTTTCAACAGTCAAAATAATGTCATTGATTACCATATTCCTTCATAAAAAACACAATAATTCACCAAGGAGATGTACAATGTCTAGCAAATCAATTTTTCATTGAAATATCAAATTTCTCATTCAAATCAAGCATCTCAATTAGTCCTATATAATAAAGTGAAACAAACATTTGTTGCGCCTTATAAATGATCCAAATTTCAAACTCAAATCTTCTCTGTAATTGAAGAAATGAAAATTCATCGTGAAATACATCCTGAATATGATCCATCACTATAGGAAAACAAGATTAGATTAAAATTAATTTTTATTTAAGTTCCAACACTAATAATTTCATCGTGATAGTTCTAATTGTACCCATGTTTAGTCCTATCCTAAAAGATCCAATATTACACTCATCAATCAACACAAATCTCCCACCTCTAAGAATGGTGAATGATATATATCTTTAGTAGAAAAAGAAATGAGTTCAATAACTATTCAAATAATTCACTATGAATAGCACTTTGAAATGAATTATATCTATGATCATGAAATACCATAGATTTCTATGTCCAAAAACTAGAATGGAAATCATAATACATCACTCAAGATGATCTAATTTCACTAACAAAGGAATTTTATGAGATATCATCTTATTATATAACAAAACAAAAAAATATTATCCCTAAATGAGATGATAAATTAATTAATAGGATGATCCTATATTAAAATTATTAGTGAATAATGTAGTGAAAATCAAAACCATACCACTTATACAAAAACATACCTCTCAACTAGCATCTACAACCTCATCCATAATATATATCATTAATTTCTTTAAATTGTGACATTGACTCCAATGTTTGTGACTCACTGTAATCAATGAACAGTGTATTGCTTCAGATTACAATCGAGGACCCCTTATTTCCCTATTATATATAATCATTGAATCTAGATATGGATCCTAAGTAAAAAAACACAAAATATGGTCCATCATGCCTCATCAATTACATTTATTAGTTTTCCACAAATAAAATTTACTAAAACATCAATTTTATAAAAACATTTAGCACTTAGTGAAACCTTCTCATATAGAGTGAGTAGAAGAGGCCCTATTCTTCTCTATTTATCAGTCAGCCCACTTTACCTCTTATTTATTCCATTTCATAATATTGGAAGAGAAAATAATTTTAGAACTCTGAGTTATAGTTTTTGAAACACTATAATTGGGTAGGAACCCAATAAGATTGTAATCCTTTACCCCCTTATCAATAGTCAGGGCCTTGTAGAGAACCTGAGAAAACTTAATAAGGTCAATCGCAGAACCTGACATCTGAACTATGTATGAATGATAATATAAAAATTCATAGACTTATATTCCTTATTCCCATGAAATTTTTTATAAAATTATTAAAACTCTGGGAAACTAAATTATTATTGAGAAATTGATGTCTCACTATTTAATCTCAATAAATTTATGCCCTTATAATTGAATCAATGTATCTATAAATAACTTCTCAACGAGTAACTCCTTGAAAGATTCATAATTATAACCCCCGTATCTCCTTGTATGTCCCATGATGATCTACCATATCCTCATGTGTTACAAAAGAATAATGTCTGAAAATATTTATTATATCTCCTTAAGAGTCTCTACTAGGTTAAAGATTCCATATATGATATCAATTTAGTCCTCAACGTCATGAGGATCACTGGTGCACAATATTTCTAGAAGATATTGGAGCTGAAAAACATAGGTATAATAAAACATTGTACTCTGCACCCCTCTTCCCTAAGAAGGAATATTTTGTATGCCTTTGGGTAGGAGTAGGATCACCACTAAAACCAAAAGAACAAGTGTGGGAGTATAGTCATGTATATCCAATTTCATGGCATGTGGTGGAATGTTCAATCTTCCCAAGAAGGAGTAATCTGGGGTCTCTAAGGTGGTATTTTACAGATATTTCAAATAAAAATTTCGATTTCATACTTAAAAATTCTTATAATAACAACATACATAGTTATAGAGTACATATAATGCACTTTTAATGTAAGAACATAACCTTGAAGATACATGAACAAAATGTTTATCCGTACTTGTTCAATTTGAGGATCAATCCTAGTCTTATATGCCATCAAGTTAGTTATAATCATATATATATTTATAACATAACATATTTTACAAGTTAAAATAACTAATTAAATTATATAAATCACAATTGAATAGAACATTGACATACACTCAATAATTTTTATAGATAAAGGTATTAAATTAACAAACTGGATGACATAATAGTTGTAAAAATTTATAATAATTGTGTTCTTACATTCCCATCCAAGATTAATAGTTTCACCAAGATCCCATATAAAAATAACATCAACCCCATCACTTGTAACTCCGAGGACTATTACAAATGAGATAACGTGGAACATGGACACCCATCATCCTGAGATCCATACAACATGTCTCCTTTTTACAATATAACCAATATCAATAAAATGATACATCTACCCATTATATCTAACATTATAATACCATGAAATGAATTACAAGTATGGATTCAATGATCCTTATAATCTCATGTGTGCCTCCTCATATGAAATAGGCTATCGAAGAGTAGAGAGGGACTAATGTAACATGGGGATACTATACCCATGATAATCAGATCCTTCATTGGACAATAAAATATAAATATAATCAAAATAAACCACATAATGTAAAATAAAAAATATTTTTCATAACAAATTTCATGACACGTCATATTAATATAATCAAATTGACATGTAAAGACCAATAAATTTCAAGGAATTTTTTTTAATTAATTTCTTCGGGATTTTAAGAGTATGCAGTTTCTAACGGCACCGGATTCTGGGGCCAGGTGTTCCTGGAATCAATTTCCGAAGGTTAGCTTGGGTACGTTCAGTGAACGAATGAGCGGATTTTCCTATCATCTGAACCGTTGCTCAGAATCAAAATATGAGGGCACCATTGAATCCACATCGCCAGTAATTTATTAGGAACACCTTTTCCAAAGGTGAGTTTTATCGGGAGGAGATGTTAAAAATGTGAGGAATAAAAATATAATTGTTTTACAATTTTATTTTTATTTCATTACTAAGTGGTTTATGTGTTAAGTGAAATTAAGTTGTGTCACAACTTTATTTCTCTCTACTATGTGATCCTAACTTCTGGTTAGGATATTAGTGGGGTGGGGCCTTCATGATCCCCCACCTTTTCACTTTCCGCATAACCCCCTTTAAACTCCTTTTATAACCTCCCTTGTTTTTTAATGTTGTGACTTCCCCTCTCCTCTCATTTAATCAAGAAAACACATTAATACAATTAATGTATTTGTGTTTTTAAATTTTGAACTCATGGCAGGGATTAATAAAATAATTGGAGCTTATTTTATTTTTGGGATAGATTGGTTGTGTTAAGGATTTGAGAAGAATGCTCTAGTCTTGAAGAACATATTCTATCTCGTTGAAGAACGAGAAGAACCCCAGAGCACCAAGGAGAGATGGCATGCCGATCTTTCTCATCTCTACAGCCGGTGTGAGACATCATCCTCTTCTTTAACGCTCGCCAACGCTGTCATCAAAAACACCCCCATGACGTCATTTTCCCGCGACGATCAACATTCTATAACTTCTTCAAGGTAGGTGTTTGATATTACATTCGGGCTTATTTCTGGAATTCATTGTTAATTAAATAGCCGCTTGTTATCAAATTAACGGGAGGAGGCCGGACCGCACACACACGACTGTCCCTCTTCCCCTTTGTTTTTATTCATCGTTATGGTTTGGAACGAAGGAGACGCGGTGTAGTCACACCGCGCGGAAACAAAGGAACCGTGGCCGGTGTGGGCCGCGGCGAAGGAGTGCGGCGCCATCAATGCGTGCCGTTGAGACCGAATGAGGCTGAGGCCAGAGTCGGGCCACGGTGGAGGGGCACGACCCCATCATGTCGTGGCAGAGCAGTAAGGAGGGCCGCGGCCAGGGCAGGACATGGTGCCATCGCGCCGCGCTGGATGTCTAGGAGCATTGGCCTATGGCCGCAGCAGTTTGGGGAAGCGGCTGCCTGAGCCGGCCATTGGAGCCAGCTAGAGGCGGGACCCCAAGGGTCCCGTGGGTTCCATTACGACCGACCATAAATGGCCAGCCGGTTGTCCAGTAAGGGGGAATCACCCCACCTTCCGCGTCTGCTCGGCCAGCGGGTGCCCACACTGGACCGGACCGGCCGCACCTGGTCGGACCGCCCGCGCCGGGCCGGACCGCCCGCGCCAGGCTGGACCGCCCGCGCCGGGCCGGACCCCCGCGTCGGGCCCGGCCGTACCGGCTGGGCCACGCCATGCTTTTTGGGCCGGGCCGCGCCTAACCGGGATGGATCCAGACCCAGGTCGGGTCGACCCGGTTCGGTCCGACCCAGGGGTATCGGGCAGGGTCGGACCGGGCCCGAACCCCCTGTTTTCGGATAGATCTGTTCAAATGCCCATAACATGGGATGTGGACCTCTGATAGACCTACCGTCAGTTGAGTAGAAATATTTGGATCGAGGCGGTCGTTTCGGTATATTACACTCAAGTTTTCGGAGAACTTTGGGTACGGCCGGGTTGGTTTGAACACGAAACGAATCGGGCCCTCGGAGCAAAAACACTTATAACTTGATCTCCGGACATCCGATTGATGTGTCATCAACTATGATGGTTTCCTATTTGTGAGAAGGTTCTTTTGGAATTCTCCGCTCGAGGATTGGATGCAGTTGGAGTATGGTCGGGTTGGTTTTGACTTAAAAACCAACGGGGCCCCTAGGACAAAAAAGCCAATAACTTTCAGACCAGGCGTCTGATTGACGCACCGTCTTTCGCGTTGAGTTCTTTTTGACGAGATGGAACTTTGTGATACATCAACTCCGGACTACATATCAGTTGATGTGTCGACCCCCCCTTGTCTTGTGGAGCGGACCCTCTGGGAATCGAACATGATGTGTGTGGGAACCCTAGAGCTGGATGCGACTGCGACGACGATGACAACTCTACTGGGTTCCTCCGTGTGTTCGGAAGCGACGACGAACGTACTATAATCCTCTGTGGGTTCGATGACGACTACAATTCTTGTATCCTATGTGGGTCCAGTAGTAATTGACTACTGTTCTTGTATCCTATGTGGGTCTGGCAGTATTTGACTCTCTACTTGTATCCTACGTGGGTCCGGCAGAGTAGCTGGTCTTGTATCCTTTGTGGGTCTGACAGCTTAGCTGGTCTTGTATCCTATGTGGGTCTGACAGCTTAGATAAATCAGTGGCTACATCTGATCATCTCTATCGTCTTACGAAAAAGTATACCTATGTGAGCTGAGCCTTGACTTGCAATCATTATCATCGATATGATTGTTGAGCTTTCCAGTGTGGATTGGGTTGTGCATTCCTGTGTGGATTGGGTTGTGAATTCCTATGAGGAATGTTTTATGTTATTCCTCTGTAGGCTAGGATGTATTTTGGGCTCGTGTGCAGGATCCGAGCTACAAGTGGTGACTTAGTTACATGTATGGGCATATACCTAAGTAGAGTTGGTTGTTACTTCGTGATTGTATATTTCCTTTTTGGTTTATCCTTCATGGATTCCAGGATACCTTCGAAGGTCTTGGGGTCCGTACTGAGTAGCGTATACTCAACCCTGCATAGGCTATGCATTCACTTCGTTGTGTTGGATGCAGACGACAGATAGTGCTGATCGAGGTGGGAGATCGTAGAGCTGGACAGTACCTGGAGGTGGATCACTAGACAAGACGTACTCAGAGCGGACGGCTGGATCCAAGGAGAAGAGGGGACTATCTGTACCCACCCTTCAGTTGGGATTACCAGAGGACGGCTTAGAGTTTCTGCTTTACTTTTCTACTGCTGTACTTTCTTTCAGTTGTACTTTACTTTCAGTTGGGTTTGTAATCTGGCCCATTTACTTTCTAGCACTTACTTTTGTACTCAGTTTACTTATTGTTTACTCATCATGCGTACTCTGTGGTGTTCTTTTTCTTTATAAAGGCAATTTCTTCCCTTTTTATCGGGATTTAGGCCTTTGTTGCTATTTGCCAGCCCTTGGCCCATGGAAGGCGGGATTGGGGTAGTCATGACACGTGTCCCAAGGACGGGTCGTGGTAAATTGGTATCAGAGGAGTTCAATTCTACCACAGAACACATGACTCTAATCTTCTTCTATGTGAAACAATAATGTTAAGGATATTGAGTTTGGTTGTTAGTCCAGGGAGTCCAGTGTTGGTGTGGCGACCGACATATCCATACACCAGGAATCTGACTTCTGATTTCTGATTCAATGCACGAAAACATTGATTGCATGTGTGTTTCAATGTTTTCTTTATAATTACTTGTGTCAGCTCACCAAGAATACTGTATTGACCATGGCACACCTGTCTCTTTTCAGGATGGACCCATGATGGCAGCCAGCTAGGGTCCCGATCATTGTATGAGACGACAGCCCACTGAGCGACGAGGCCACGGTGCAGGGCCCTATTACAGCGGGGGCATCGGCTATACCTCTACCCGTCGAGCCACCGATGCCACCAGCCCCAACCGCTGAGAGTGCATGTCACCTTAGTGAACTACAAAAGTTTCAGCGTCAAAGACCACCCAGGTTCTATGAGGAGACCCACCCTCAAGCAACTGAGGATTGTCTGGAGGCTATTGTACAAGTTTTCAGGTTAGTGGGGACACCAGCTGACCACATGGTGATCCTTGCAGCGAGTCTCCTGCACGCGACAGTATGTAGATGGTGGATTTTGATTTTCCAGGTGCATGACTATGCATCTTTACTTTGGACGGTCTTCAAGAGCCTCTTCTGCTCGGATTTCGTTCCATCCACCCTCCATGCGGTGCACATTCAGGAGTTGCTACAGCTACGGCAGGGCAGCATGACGGTAGCCTAGTACTCGACGAGATTTACCGATCTCTCATGCTATTCCATGTACATGGTACGAGACCCCTTCTTCTGGGCCCAGACCTTCGAGCAGGGACTGAGGAATTAGATCAGGGCTTCGATGATCTCCCTCAGTATTCCAACGCAGGCAGGAGTACTGGAGCGATCCCTTCTTGTAGAGAGCTTTCTTGTTGAGCCTATACCACCAGCGAGACCTACCGCAAGGTGGCATATAGCAGAGTCTTTTGCAGTTGGCAGTTGACGGATGACTCAGGGGTCCAAGCGGACCAGAACATCGGGTGGACGACCACAGGATACTGGCTCATAGGTGCGGGGCACACGGCGCAGAGCCAGTCTTCCGAGGTGAAGATAGTGCTATGCATGAAACGGGCAGGGCCACAAGGCTCGTGACTGCCTGACCCGCCATGTAGAGGAGTAGAAGATGGTTGAGGGACCACCCAGAAAGAGGCATAGGTTCGACCGTGGCGATCCGCAGGGAGCAGGAGGACGAGGCAGAGGAGCTGGCCAAGTAGAAGGTGGGGGGAGACGCTTTGAGGCTCTACCACCACCACCACCAGGAGGACCACCACGACCTCAGGGAGCTGGCGGACAGAGGCAGGCTCAACTTTAGGCAACAGAGATCTACGACCACGACGCACCAGAGATGATTTGAGGTACTATCTGTGTCTAATATACAATTTTGTAGTTCTTATAGTCACAGGAGAGAGTCATTCTTTCATTTTCGCTGCCCTTGTTCGGAGCTTGGAGATTCCGACGGAGCCGTTGGCTCGATCCTTAAGGCTGAAGACTCCTACGGGAGATGACTCGACGATTACGCACTGGTGCTGGCAGTGTGAGCTAACTCTAGGAGGTGAGATCTTCAGCTGTGATCTTCTTGTAGTGGTGTCGAGGCCTTATGATGTCATCTTCGGCATGGATTGGTTATCTACAGTCCATTGTCATATCGACTGTATTAGGCGCAAGGTGCGGTGTGTTCGCACCGATGGGAGCAGTTTCACCTTCACTGGCGAGGAGGGAGCCTTTGCAGCATAGGATGGACTCGCGTAGAGGAGAGGACAACCGATTACTCATCAGTTGGCTAGCCTCATCCTTGGAGTAGTGGACATGCAGAGTCCGAGTTTTCCTATAGTGGTGGATCAGTATGTGGACGTTTTTCCTAACGACGTTCCAGGACCACCTCCTCGAAAAGAGGTAGACTTTTATATTGACCTGTACCCCGAGACAGCCCCGATATCTACTCTAGAATATCGGATGGCTCCCACTGAGCTTCAAGACCTACTGGTATAGCTGGAGGACTTGCAGAGCAAGGGATTCATTCGACCCAGTGTTTCACCTTGGGCTTCCCCGATATTGTTCGCCAAGAAGCTGGATGGGAGCTTACGACTATGTGTCGATTACCGTCGCCTGAACCAGCAGACTATGAAGAAAAAGTATCCATTTCCGAGGATTGATGAACTCTTTGATCAGATCAAGGGAGCACGATGGTTCTCGATGATAGACCTCAGTTCAGGATATCATCAGCTCATATTTTGAGATGAGGATGTGCAGAAGACGACCTTCAGATGTAGGTATGTCCATAATGAGTTCTTGGTTATGCCTTTCAGCGTAACCAATGCTCCAGCTCTGTTAATGAGTCTCATGAACATGATATTTCAGCCTTACGTCGATCGATGTTTCATAGTCTTCATCGATGACATATTTATATACTCCACTACTGAGGAGGAGCATGTCTACCACTTGTGGGTTGTGTTGGACACACTCTGAGAGAACCAGATTTATGGTAATTGGGAGCCACCCAGGAGTGTGACAGAGGTGCGGAGTTTCTTGGGTCTAGGTGGGTACTATCAGAGGTTTGTGCCGGACTTCTCTAGAGTTGAAGCACCACATTCTGCTTTGACGAAGAAGGGGAAACCCTTCGTCTGGTCAGATAGATTTCAGAAGAGCTTCCAGTAGCTAAGACAGAGATTGAACAGTGCACCCATCTTGAGGCTACCAGATAAGGGAGTAGGGTACGTAGTCTGCTCCGATGCATCAGGGACCAGACTCGGGTGTGTCCTGATGCAGGAGCGGGCAGTGATCGCATATGGATCACGATAGTTGAGGCAGTATGAGAAAAACTATGCTACCCAGGACCTGGATTTAGCAGCAGTGGTCTTCACTCTGAAGATGGGGTGGAACTATCTGATGGGTGAGCGCATTATAGTCTATTCTGACTACCAGAGTCTCAGGTACATCTTCTCGCAGAAGGACCTGAACCTGAGACAGTGGCGATGGCTCGAGTTCCTCCAGGACTATGACTTTGAGATAGTCTATACTCCTGGAAAGGGGAACGTAGTATCCAATGCTCTCGGCAGGAGGACGGGAATTCAGCTATTTGGAGAGGTGATAGAGAAGCTAGCCTCTTTTTAGATATCTTTCGTGGATTGAGATGGGGCAACCTTCCTTCAGTCGCTCATAGTCACACCTCCACTTATTCAGCAGGTCAGAGAGGCACATCGTGGGGACGTTGACTGTGAGACGCGACATGCACAGATTTCCAAAGGACAAGCGCCTGATGGATTCTCGATAGGAGGAGAGCACATCATCCTTTTCAGAGGACATACCTTGGTACCATCTGCTTTACAGGAGGAGGTGATGAGAGAGTTTCACACTTCCCCTTTAGCGGTACATCCAAGAGTGGCGAAGATGTACCAGGATCTCAGACGACAGCACTGGTGGCTGGGTATGAAGAAGGATATAGCAGAATTCATTTCTCAATGCCTCACCTGCCAGTAGGTGAAGGCGGAGCACCAGGTACCAGCAGGTTTGGTACAGCCCTTGGAGGTCTCAGAGTGGAAGTGGGATGGGATATCAATGTATTACATGACTGGGCTTCCACGTACTTCCAGAGGACATGAATCTATTTGGGTTACGGTAGACCGACTCACCAAGTCGGCTCACTTCTTACCTATCAGAGAGCAGGGATCAGTGGAGAGCATGGGATGCCTCTAAGTTCAGGAGATCATATGGTTTTTGGATTTCCATCATCTATCATCTCTGATCGAGATTCTCATATTACATCCCAATGTTGGAAGGGGTTGCAAAAGACATTCGGGACGCGGCTACGTCTGAGCACCGCCTTTCACCCTCAGACGGATGGTCAGACGGAGAGGACCATTCAGACTGTTGAGGACATGCTCTGTGCATGTGTCCTCGACTTTGGTCATAGCTGGGAGGATCATCTACCCTTGGTGGAGTTTGCGTACAACAACAGCTACAACTCCAACATCGGGATGGAACCATACGAGGCATCGTACGTCCGACCTTGCAGATCACCTCTGTGCTGGACAGACCCTGAGGAGTCAGCACTTGTGGGACCAGAGATGGTCTAGGCCATGATAGAGAAGGTCCAGGTCATCCATGAGAGGGTGAGGACTGCTCAGAGCTGAGTGAAGTCTTATGTTGACAGGAAGCGGAGACCACTAGAGTTCGAGGATGGCGACCACGTTTTCTTGCAGGTCTCACCTCGACGTGGATTACAGAGATTTGGCCAGGGTGGCAAGGTATCTCCAGGCTTCATCGTACCATTCCAGGTTCTCAGAAGGATAGGCGAGGTTGCTTATCGCCTAGGTCTACCACCTCAGTTGCACCGGGTGCACGACGTCTTCCACGTATCACAGTTGAGGAGATACGTGCATGACCTGATGCATATCATCGACCATGGGGAGTTGTACATTGATGACATGGAGACTATTGCAGAGGTCTTGGTGGAGATCGAGGATCGACAGGAGTGGGTCCTATGTCAGTGGTCGATTCCTCTATTGGGAATCAGGTGGCAGCACGGGAACCTCCAGGAGAGCACTTGGGAGAGGGAGGCTCAGATGTGTGCTCAATACCCTCATTTGTTCCCCTAGTTTGTGATGTATCTTTACGGGGACGTAAATCCCTGTGGTAGGAGTAATTTAAAGACCCATAGATTTCAAGAAATTTTTTTTCTTAATTTCTTTGGGATTTTACAAGTACGTAGTTTCTGACGACACCCGATTCTGAGGCCCGGTGTGCCCGAAATCAATTTTCGAAGTTTAGCTCGGGTACGTTCAGTGAACGAATGAGCGTGTTTTCCTAACTTCTGAACCGGTGCTTGGAATTTAAATCTGAGGGCACCGATGAAACCGTAGCAGTGGTAATTACTTTGTAAAACCTTTTCCGAAGGTGTGTTTTCTCGGGAGGAGATGTTAAACATGTGGGGAATAAAAATATAATTGTATTACAATTTTATTTTTATTTCTTTACTAAGTGGTTTATGTGTTAAGTGAAATTAAGTTATGTCACAACATTATTTCTCTCTACTATGTGATCCTTACTACTGGATAGGATATTCGTGAGGTGGGTCCCACACGAGCCCCCACCTTTTCACTTTTCCTATAACCCCCTTTTACTCCTTTTAAAACCTCCCTTGTTTTTTAATGTTGTGAATTCCCCTCTCCTCTCATTTAATCAAGCCAACAAATTAATTCAATTAATGGAATGGAGTTTTTAAATTTTGAACTCATGGCATGGCTTAATAAAATACATGGAGCTTATTTTATTTTTGGGTTAGATTGGTTTGGTTTAGGATTGGAGAAGAATTCTCTAGTCTTGAAGAACATCTTCAATCTCGTTGAAGAACGCGAAGAACGTCGGAGCACCAAGGAGAGACGACATGCCTATCTTTCTCTTCTCTACAAACGGTTTGAGACATCATCCTCTTATTTGAAGCTCGCCAACGCCATCATAGAAACCACCCCCCGCGATGCCATTTTCTCGTGACGATCAATATTCGACAACTTCTTCAAGGTAGAGGTTTGATTTTATGTTCGTGGTTATTTCTGGCGTTCATCGTTAATTAAATAGCTGCCTGTTATCAATTTAACGGGAGGAGGCCAGAACACACAAACACGACCGAACCTCCTCCCCTTTGTTGTAATTCTTCATTATGGTTTGGAATAGGGGTGACAGAGTGTAGTCGCACCACGCAGAAACGAAAGAACTACGGCCGGTGTGGGCCGCTTCGAAGGAGCGCGGCGCCGTCGCGCCGCGTTGTTGAGACCAAAAGAGGTCTCGACGGAGGGGAATGGCCCCGCCGCGCCATGCCGGAGCAACAAGGTGGGCCACGACCAGGGCCGGCTGCGGTAGAGGGGCGCGGCGCCGTCGTGCCGTACAGGACGACCAGGAGCCGCGACCTATGGCCGCTGTGGTTCGGGGAAGCGGTCGGCTGAGCCGGCCGCTTGAGCCTTCTGGAGGAGGGACCCCAAGGGTCCCGCGGGTTCGGATAAGGCCAACCATAAATGGTCGACCGTTTTTCCACCAAGGGGGGCAGTTTTCCCCCTTCCATGTCTGCTCGACGAGCGGGCGCCCGCACGGGGCCGGACCCCCACGTCGGGCGAGGCCGCACCGGTTGGGCCGGGCCACACCAGCTAGGCCGGGCCGTGCCAAACAGTGCCGGACCCGGACCCGGGTCGGGTCGATCCGGTTCGGGCCGAACCAGGGTTATCGGGCCGGGTCAGACCGGGCCAGAACCCCCTATTTTTAGACAGATCCGTTCAAACACCCATAACATGGGCTACAGACCTCCGATCGATGCAACATCAGTGGTGTAGCAATGATTCGATTGATACGGTCATTTCAGTATATTACACTTAAGGTTTTAGGGGAAATTGGGTACATCCGGGTTGGTTTGAACACGAAACCAACCGGGCCCTTGGAGCAAAAACGCTTATAACATGAGCTCTGGACGTCCGATTGACGTGCCGTTCACATTGTTGGTTTCCTATTTATTAAACGGTAACTTTGGATTACTCCTCTTGAGTTTTGGACGCAGATGGAGTATGGTCGGGTTGGTTTTGACTTAAAAACAAACCGAGCCCCTGGGACGAAAAAGCCAATAACTTTCAGACAGGGCGTCCGATTGATGCGCCGTCTATCGCGTTGAGTTCCTTTTGATGAGACGGACTTTGAGATACATAAACTCCTTACCATTTTTCACTTGATTTATCAACCCCCCTCCCCCCCGTGGCTCATGGAGCGGACCCACTCGGAATCGAGAATGCTGTGTGCGAGAACACTAGAGCTGGCTGCGACTGCGATGACGATGATGACTGTACTAGGATCCTCCGTGGGTTCGGCAGCGAGAATGACCATACTGGAATCCTCCATGGGTTTGACGGTGATGACTACAGTTCTTGTATCCTATGTGGGTTCGGCAGTACTTGACTACTTTTCTGTATCCTACATGGGTCCGGCAGTATTTGACTCTGTACTTGTATCCTACGTGGTTCCGGAAGAGTAGCTGGTCTTGTATCCTTTGTGGGTCTTACAGATTAGCTGGTCTTGTATCTTATGTGGGTATGATAGCTTAGATGAATCAGTGGATACATCTGATCATCTCTATCGTTTTACAAATAAGTATACCAGTGTGAGGTGAGTCTTGACTTGCAATCATTATCATCGATGTGATTGTTGAGCTTTCCTGTGTGGATTGGGTTGTGCTTTCCTCTGTGGATTGGGTTTTGAATTCCTATGTGGAATGGTTTATGTTATTATTCTATGGAATGGGTTTTATCTTGGGCTCGTGTGCTGGAGCCGAGCTGGAAGTGATGACCTAGGTATATGTGTGGCATATACCTATGTAGAGTTGGTTGTTACTTTCTGATTGTATCTTTCCTTTGTGGTTTCTATTTCGTGGATTCTGGGAGACCTTCGGGAGTCTCGGGGTCCGCACTAAGTAGCGTATACTCACCCCTTCACAGGCTATGCCTGCACTTATTTGTGTTGGATGCAGACGACGGACAGCGCTGATCGAGGTGGGAGCTCATGGAGCTGGACGGTACCTGGAGGTGGATCACTAGATGGGACGTACTATGAGCGGACGACCAGAGTCGAAGAGCAGAGGGGACTATCTGAACCCACCCTTCAGGTGGGATTACCAAAGGATGGCTCGAAGTTGCTTCTTTACCTTTCTGCTACTGTACTTTCTTTCAGTTGTACTTTAATTTCAGTTGGGTTTATATTCTGGGCCATTTACTTTCCAGCACTTACTTTTGTACTCAGTTTACTTAGTGTTTACTCATCTTGCGTACTTTGTGGTGTTTCTTTTCTTTATAAAGGCAACACCTTCACTTTTTATCAGGATTTATGCCTTTGGTGCTAGTCGCCAGCCCCTGGCCTATGGAAGGCGGGCTTGGGGTAGTCACGTCACGGGTCTCGAGGACGGGTCGTGACATGAAACCCCAATGCATTAAGTAAACATTCATAACTAGATGAAATAAATAAAATAAAGTATTACAACAACTACGAAAAACAATTTTTTATGTGTTGCATCCATATCCCATACCTGATCTCCTTAATAAACTATTTATGGACTTTTCCCTTCCCATATTCCCTAATAATGAATTATTTACGTTCACCATGATTATTATTTATACTATTACATAGAACATGAAATGAAAATACATCCACCTTTATGGAAAATCATGTTCAAACATTAAGGAACAACTCTATACCCATCTTTGAAGGGAAAATAAACATATTGTCCCATTTTAATTCTCTAGGGACAACTTTATACCACATTTCTACCAAATATCACATCCCTGGGGAGTTTTGACACCCCATATTGACATAATTTCATTGCTTTTGGGAAATTCACTAAATCACCCACACCCCCTTGACGTAGGTGATAAATTGAATTAAGTTTTCATGTCGACATGGACACTAGAAACTTGGATTCCACTTGAAATGCACAAAACAACATATAAGTTATAAAATAGTAAGGAATAGTATCAAATAATAATCATGGGTTTTAGTAGCCATATACAAACATTTGTGACCATACTAAAACATGGCCTCATAGGCTATACACATACTCAAAATTGATCAAATATCAAACATTATATTAAGTTCTATAGAACATCATATCAATCTAATAAAAAAATACACGACCTCTTCATAGTAAGGACCATCCTACAGCATGAATTCTTATGTAACATCTAGTGGCTCACCAAGGAGTCATCACCAAAATAATTTTCATGTTTTATTCGATTCAATTATCATGATAATTATTCATAAAATCAATTATAATTATTAAATAACTACACATGTGATAGATATTTTTCTCTCCTAGATAAATTAAAAATAATCTATTTAAGAATAATAATGTTCTTAAAATTTATGAATAATTTTAAACCCAACATGTGATGATATTTAATGACTCTAGAACAATCCTAATATATTCATGTGGCAATTATTTATCATTATTTGGTAGTTTTGGTTTATTAACTTTTATGTTTGAATCCAACCTTTTATCAACATAGAATCAGCACTCCAGTTTTATAAATTGAAAAAATGGGAAATATAAATTTTATTTTTGTACCTAGAATATATCCCTTTAATTTACCACATGAAATAATAGAGGAAATTTACATATGTCTCCCATGCCCTGAAAATAAATTAATTACTCATAAAAATTGACAATTTTCTCATATATCATATATAATGGTGTTTTGGGATACCCATACTCAACATGATATCAAAACCCAACGAAAAAAATGTCAATGTATTTTAAAAAGATTAAATTTAATTATGATTCCAAACCTTGAAAATATCAACATAAAAACATCATTAAATTCATATTTCATGAAAATATTCAACATGGACTGTTGAAAAAAAAAAATCCAAAATACGAGTAATAGATTTAAATATATCAAAAGAATCCATCTACCTTGATTTGAGCCTCTTAAAATCTGGAATCCTGATTACAGGTATGTGTCGAGAGATAAAAATGAAAAATTATGTAAAAGAAAACCATTATGCCAAAAATAAGCATAATGTAATGGTAGAAGGGTTTTACCCTCACAAAACTCATAATAATTACATGATGTTAAGGTGTTTTACCCAGACATAGTTTCTAAATTTTTACTCACCCTTAATTAGTGGTAACATTACCCATATATAACCATTGAAAACCAAGAGTTACCTTTACATAACTTCTATCAACACTTATGTAATGTGTGTTTACCCTTTCATAAATTTTAATAATATATGCATTTCTTGAATAAAATCTACAATAACATTACATTTTAATGTGTTACCATTATATATTTCTCAAAAAATATATAACTTTATGTTGATCCCAAAAAACTAGCACCATATAACGGTAAACTCTTTATGAATTAATGTATGTTAAGGATGAGTAACGGTAACTCTTCTTTCTTCAAATTTGATATACTGGTAATGCACCACTATAAAAAGTTATCATTGAGTTTCATAAGATTAATTATTATTTTTTCAAATGTTATGTAAGGATAACCAAGCCTCTATATTAGTGTTTGTTTAAATTTATGACTTGTGTATCGATGAAACCCCTTACATTCATGAAAAATATATGTCTTCTGTATGGGTAAAACCATGTTACCCTCATGTACCACCCTTTTAGGGGTAAATGTTTTTTAAAAACCACTTTTACATTTTCTTCTCCTAGAAAATACCTGTAAATGCATTACAAGATTTTAGAAGCATAAAATAATTATTAAATTATTGTTTTGAATTTTTTTTCATAACTCAAATTTATGCCATTATTAAAAACTACACATTAAATAATTTCATTAAATGTGAATTAAATAGTGGAGTTAATTTTATGTTTTTAAATATATGAACTAAAACACCATATAATATTTTGAATATATCCAAACATTTTTCATTCATTGATTTTAATATCATATTGAGTCTACATATCCTAGAAATCCTATAACCAAAATCTATAAAATCTTATTTGATTAGAAAATATTATTTTTCTAATTTTTTATGAATTTTTTAAGTATCTCTCTACAATTATTTGGTTCAATTACTTTAATGGGATTGTTATAGGTGATAACTTATAATTTCTATTTCATATATTTGATGTTATTTTTTGGGAATTGGAATGCCTATACTTTTTAGATAAACAGTTAGATTATACAATAAAATAAATTAACACAAAATAATCATTTAATTATAAAACATTGTAGAATACTTTTATAAAGATTGTTCTAGAGAGATAAAATTGAATCATAATTTGGATTTATAATAAATCATAAATTGTTATTACATTATTTTCCTATAATTTCTACTTTAGAATTTAACCAGGTGAGATAAATTCTTATTATGTCTGGATTTTTGTAATGATAATAACTAGATATATAATTTTTTTTAATTATATTGAATTGATTAATAAAAATACATGATTCAATCGATGATTCACTGGATAACATTTGGATTTTACTTTATAATGTGTATGTACATAGTTCATTACCTGCAAGAGGTCATTTTTTGTGGGATTGATATGATGATATATTTCCAGGGAGCCCATCTTGGATTTTTCCCTTGTGTGTGAGTGTGTATTCCATGAGGACATGTTTGATTATGATCATATGTGTGTGAATATGGCTACCCTTACCAATGCTTTTATGTTGCATTACTACGTGTTTTTGTGACTATATAGTGGAATATGTATTTTAGTGTGAGTTTTATTTGTGGTTGTGATATATTGTCACACAATTAGAATGAGGGTGTTATAACACACTGTTACCTACACTGAGGTGTTCTCTGACTCATTTACTGGTTTCCCTTTGACAACATGTGAATTTGAGGATTATCAAGAATAGACATACATTGATGGGGAAATTGACATAATATATAGGGTTTTTTTTATATTAATTAATGGTTTTTGTATATAAATTTGTAAATAGATTTAGAGGGGTTTCCTTGAGTTTAGAGAGCCTCAATAATTGTTTTGAGAATTTTCAGTATGGATTTGAACTAAGAAAATCCTACTAAACATATTAATTTCATTAATGGGTTACATAATATGAATCTGTTATATAGAATATTTTGGGATTCTTGTTCATGAAAAGAAAATTTACAAGCCCAAAACCCATTACACATTATGAATGGTCTGATCTAGATTTGATTTTACAAGAGGCGGAGCCTTATTCATTTTAATTCAAATTCATAGAATTTATACCATGAAAGGGGTTCCCCAAATGAATTCTTTGGGTTCAGCAATTTTGATAGCACTAAATGCATAACCCTTTTTTTATTTGGTTTGTTTCCATATCTCTCTAGAATTTGATATATTTTTGGTAATTTTGTTTGATCTACATCCTTCAGGATCACCCATTTTTTCAGTTTTAATATCGTGGTGGTTGTGTCACATATCCCTGCTCCGAGGACTTCCTGATTCGTCATTTTCATTGGTATTGGCAGCATTGCTTTCTTCGTTTGTGATGCAAATTTTTATTATTGTAGTTTTATATCATTTACTTTCTTTCATGCCTTATCATTAAGAGGATAAAGTTTTATTTTCCAACCTATATTATTGAATTCATTGAGGTTTCCATCATTCCTGAGGTAGGTGAATCTATGAAAGAGGTTAAAAATTTTCATTTTCTAAATGTTCCCTTAAATTCCATCGGGTTGTCAAATTAAAAAACATGTTTTAACATGTAAAAATCTATTTTGGAATCATATATGGATTTCTAGGCCTAAAATTGGTTTTTATTTTATATGAGAAAATTTTAGTAAATGTTTCCACAAATTTTATAATGGTTTTCATAAATGTAGAAGATAGAGAACCTTGGGAATGTCAAGATATTGACGTGTCACCTTATTGTGTCTAATTCCTCAAGAATTTTTATGATATTGACCGACTATGGAAGTACATGATATCAATTGGAACCAGCAAATGACTAGTTTAGGCTTCTTTTTTATCTACTATGTATTCCCATATTCTATATCCCATATTATTTGTTTTCTCATTTATACCTAGCTTATCACATGATTTATTTTTTCGTTGACATTTTCTCCAATTATTTTCTTATGGTGTGTCCACGGTTGGTTACTCTTATACATACATGAGTTTCATAACATTTGAAATATTCTAGGATTTGGGGAATATGTTATGCATTTACAAAAAAAATTAATTTTTTAAAAGTTCCTTCATTTATGAAAATACATTATAAAATGGATTTTCAAAAGTTAGAACCTATGAATTGTTGACATTAGAACATGTATAGTTTATTCAATGGTATCCTACTATCATATCTTCTTAGAAACTAATTTTCACTTTGGGTGGTTGTAGACCTTTTTTTGATGTACTCAATGAAAGGTAATGGATTCATGTAGCATGCATAATTATAATATTTTTCACCTTCATTGATGGATATTTTTTTTGGTGATAGATGGTAATATAAAGGCTTGTTTTGCGTAGTTTTATTTATTATTCTGGTTTGGACTCTTTTTGTTGAATTTTATATCTCATGGATTTGTATTCCATTCTTCCACATTCTAATTTTATTTTTCTTTATTAATACATGAAATGTCTGGTTATTTTATTTAACTCACCATGTGTTAGAAAAAATATGGTTCATTTTCTTATTGATCGATGCTGGTTCTTTTAAAAAATTTATTAAAGATAATTCCTAGTAACAATTGTTTTTTACACTAATTCTATGTTTTTTGGTTTTTTGGTAGACTATACTTAAGACTGCAAGAATAAGAGTACTATGTCTAGAAAATGATCTTGGCTATATCATATTCATGGTTGAATCTGAGTTACCATTGGTGGTCAAGGTTTTTTTCATTCTTGAGACATTGTGGATGAGGTTATTTGAATAAACCAGATATGGGGTTTATATAAATTAACATGTTCCATTAATAAGTTGTTTTTTTGAATAATTCATAATTTCTTTAAATTATTATTGTTTTAAATATTTCAAATGGACACCCAAAATTGGTTCTATTGTTTTGTAAAATTATCTCGAATGATTGATTTTATTTCTTCTAACTATATGATAATTCACAATAGAAATATCATCTACATTTGAGTGAGGAAGGTATAATACATTTCTTAGTGGTGAATCCCATTGTGTATCCTTCTTTGCTAGAACTACTAATTCACACTATTTAGTATCTTGATCAAAATGTGTTACAAACCAAATGTGATTCGTGGATGATGACTCAAATTTTACTATGAGTCATCCACCTATCATCCATGGTGACAGAATATCACATGAATCTAAATAATTACTTCAATATATTGGAAGGATCGTAAAAATTTTGAAGACTCCATAGTATTGTAATTTTATTTTTTAATTTATATTCTTGAGGGATTGAGAAAGAGAAGGTGTGACTATATTTTGAAAAATAATATTCACAAGGATATCTGGTGCGTATCGTTGAAGAAAATATTTAACTAGAAATTTTATTCTGAGGCATTATAATGGGACAATAACTTGGAATATTTTAACATAGAGAAATGATAGAATACCATTATAGAATATTCTACCTATTTTTATGTACATATTTACTTGGAAAAAGTGATATTCACCATTGATTACATGAATACATGGAGGTTTGAGTTAGGTTTGAGAGATGATATTTTGTATATACTTATTATCATGTGTCTTTCGACCATTAAGGAGGTAGAATATAAGACAACATTAGAAGGGGACGACAAAACGAGGGGAAATGTTTGGGAGCAGCATCAGTTGGAACTGTCGTTTTCCAGGGTGTACCTTCTAGATAGAAAAAGAAGAAGAAGAATATGTATGTTTATTTAGGGCATGTTCAAAGGGCTTCATCGTTGTCACAATATGTTTTTCTATATCATTTTGGAAGTTCTATTCACGGTAATCAAAATTTTAAATATTCTCCCATTATATTTCATCATTTTAAAAAATCTGGTCATATAAAGCATTTTTTTGAACGTATTTCCCAAGTATGGTTTCATCTACTATCACCAAGGAATATCATGTTCATACAAAAACTTCGAAGGGTATTGGGTTTTATAATCTGTCTAAAGAGTAAATTCATGTTGAAATGAATGATCTGGTTGGATATAAGACTATAAATTTTTATATAGATAAGTATTCATGTAATGACCCAATCAATTATGAATAAATATTCCATTAATTTATTTTATTATGGATAAAGAAAACAAATTCACTCTTTATTTTACTATTCTTGGGTTTAGATATCATTACTGTTGATAATAAATTCGTTGAACAATGATCACACAACTGATATAAATATAATGTTTTAAAAAAAATTCCTTTCGACACAGACAATGGAGAGGATGGCCTATTCCAGAAGACTTGGGTGGTACGAAGATCATTTTTCAGTGCTCATAAAAGAATTATCATAATTGGGTTTCACTCTTGACCAATCCCAAGCCATGATTAAACATGTTAACCTTTAAGGGAATCACCTATGGGAAAAGATCAATTTAATTGTGATTACCACCCAGGTGATATAATCCAAGCCGCCCCACGAGCCTTTTAACATCGCACACCATAACCATAGGTCTAATGTGGGTATTATAAAGGGCTATGTAATAAGGTATTAGTTTTTTATTGTGTGATTCCTTTTTATAAATAAAAGTCTTATTCCATCGATTCCTTTATAAGAATAGCATTTCCTCAAAAAATTATGAATTTGATAAACTGATTTTTTTGGGAAAAATGGTACTTTTGAGAAATGAAAACATTATTATATTAAAATAATTTTTTTATTAATAATAATATAAAAAATATTCTTATAAGTGATGATTATATCAGTTTTATTATCTGTAAATTATTATCTATTCTGTTTGAAGATAGTTATATTTTTTATATGATAAAATATAAATTTATTTTTAAAAAATTTATTTTATAGAATTAGTGACTTTTTTAAATAATTAATATTTTAATAAATTATTATTATCATATTATATTTATGAATAATAAATTGTTATATAATTTTTATGAAGTCAAATTTAATTTTTATTATGGTTTGAAAATACCTTTTGTCGTAACTAGGGAATTTTCAATAAATGCTAGTTTTCATTTTACAAGTGAAAACTGACATATTAAGAATATTATTTTGATAGAATAAATATTTGATTTGGAATCAGGATTTCAAATTTATCCATTGGTTAATTTTTCATAATGTTCTGAATAATTGTAATATTTTCAAAAAATTAGTTATCATATAAATAAAATATGTGTTTTAAGACATTATAATAATGCTAAAATTATTTAATAAATACTACAATGTGTATTCACGGACAAATATATGTTTTCCAATTAAAATAATTTGATTTTAGATTTTTTTAATTATTTTATAATTCCTTAGGGAATCCTCAAAATTGTATAATCAATTGTATGATTTTAAAATCATTTCATTATTCATGTGACTCACCTACACATAAGTAAGGCTAATATTTTAATATGTTCTTCCATTGGAATTATAAAATTATTTTTTCCACTAATATTTTTAATAAAACATGGGAAAATCATCAAAAGGTTTGTGGTTATTAATGTTTAATTATATTGATTCCAAAACCTATGTTTGTGAAATATTAATGAATTTCCCTCTCATTTCCTTTATAAACCTACCGAATATCTGACTTCCCTTCACTAAAAATACATGGATCACGTCACTAATCATTCCTCACCTATCTATAATCCTCCAAATTCACCCTAAGCACTCAATAAACCCCTCTTAATGGTTTTGAAGTCACACACTATAGTAAGGGGACCTCACTTTCCATCCTTTCTCTATTTTTTATCCAAGTTTCCTTACATTGTTACACCCTTTAATATTCAATTAAAAATAACGGGTTATGTTTTAAAACATCCCCCAACCTACCATTATTAATTTTATAATATGGGATACCTCTTTCTCTATCATTAATCTTTCCCTTGTACACCTGTTACCATACAGAAATTTTATAAGAGTTATTCCATTTCTCCTCTTTCGTCATGTTTCTTTATTATGTTACGCCTTCTCTGTCCAAATTCATAATGTTGGGAGATTTATCAATATGACCCCATTAATTTATATTTTATATATATTTTAATATACCCATTATTCTCTAATCGAACATTTTTAGGAATTTTAATGTCACGTTGTTATGCTGTCAAAATTTCACTGTAATTTTCCATGCCAAAATCATCGTGTAGTGAATACCATTCCCATTACCTATCAAGGGTATTCACATTTATACACAAATACTTATTTATTATATAAATTCATTTATGAATTATAAACTCCTTTATCATGGAATAAATTATTATGTTGAATGAATCCAAGTTATATGATCTATTTTCCAAACTTAATCATGTGATTAAAATGATCATAAAGGGTGCACCACAATAGCACTCCAAATCATTGTGTAATGTTTAGTATCATGACACATCATGTTGTGATAGGGGTTTAACTGATTCTTTTAGTACATTTTTTCACCATTTTGGGTTAGGAGTTTACCTGATTCCTTTATGTTAAATGAAGTAATGTTTAAAGTTGTTACCACATTTCGTTGTTATGATGATAATGTTATATAATTATTTTACATTCATGTTTTCCTTATGCTCCATTGATAAATCTATTTCCTAAAATTTATTGTATTATTCATGTTATTCCTAGTTTACACCCTTAATAGACTTTATATATCACCCTTTTATTATGTGTGTCCTTAGGTTATCCCATGCATTGCTAAGTACAAAAGAATGTTGTGGTCCTGTAAAAGATGTTTTCAACAATGATGTCATATTTTATGTCTTAGGTTGTCATGTAATGTTCTTAATCCCCAAAATACAATTGACCTATCAATCTTCGGGGTTTCATTAATTTCATGTTTATGTAATAAATCATTTCTTAGAGTATAGAAAAATGAATAGTTATTGTAGTTGGTTTCAAAGGATTTGTTTAGTTATTTTTGGGATTCCGGTTATAAAACACTAGTGAAATCCTTAGGGATAAAACTGAGTATTATAAAATAATCCCCAAATTTTTCTGATTATAGAGTAAGAGGTTTATCATGAAAATAAATCCATGTATGGATAGGAACAAGTAGAGGTGGATCTGGAACAGATGTATCTAGGGGTAAAACACAAAATCACCACTTTGAGCTTGAATCGAATAGGAATGGGTGAACTACAACAAGCCTTGTTTCACTATTGGTTCAACAATCCTAAGCGATATGATTTGGTAAATTCATAAGCATAGTATGAACCATTATTAATGAAATAAAAAAAATCCCAAAATAATATATGCTAGGAAATTGATCACTGATAATTTAGATTGAATCCTTGTAATTTATAAGTTATGGAAAGGAATTTAATTTATAAGTTATACCATTTTTTATTGGATAACCCTTTATGTGTTTAATAGTTTAAAATAAATACAATCAGTTTTCCTTTTATTCTAGAAAATGGTCGATAAAAAGAGGACTCTGGCTAACAACTGATGCGAAGATCAATGTGATTACTGTTCTAATGAGATGCTTAATTCGATGGGAAAGGGAATAATTTTTTTTTCTTGATACTATATTAGTTAACTCTAGTTTTAAATAGAAACATGGGATAAGAGGAATGTCCAACCTACCAAATTAAAGCAGAGTTTTCAATGGAGAGCTTAATGAGACAAAGGCCTCCTATTTTCATTGGATTATCTAATCCCGTAATCACCAGAAAATCGATCTACTACATTGGGAATATCTTTTATATCCTTAAATGATTCGAACAATAGAAGGTTCCTATGGATTATTATCGTATAGTGGGTGAAACTGATCAATGGCGAACATTGATCAAAAATACTAAGCTTGCGGAGGAGATAATGGGTTTTGAATGGAAGGATTTCTAGAAAATATTTTTAAAAAAATAATTTCCTCGCACCCTACAACTAAAAATTGAAAGGTACACTCGTTTACCTCATGAAAAAGACATCAAATCCATCAGAGTGTATGACGAAAACACTACAAGGCATGCATGATACGCATCTGGCATTGTTTTGACCCTTGAATGGAAGGTTGACCACTTCTTTAGTGGGTTAAAACCTAGCCTGGGAAATCCCCTAGTGATCTGTGACATTAATAGATGTGAGGATATTCTCTAATTTACCCTTAAAGTAAAAATGGATATTGAGAAATATTGGGGATATAGTGAGGATAAGAAGTAGAAAGTGGACTTTAATTATTGTGGTCCAACGGATAAATCTAAAAGTGCTAATAATTTCTATCACCCCACTTTCCAAGGGTGCATTAAGAAGCACATAGGAAGTTGTGTAAAGGGGATGAGGAAATGCTTTAGGTGTGGAAGAGAAGGAAACATGTCCAATGATTTCTAACAAGAAAACCACAACGTTGCGATAGAGGGGATGACCACTCCATTCGATCATCAATGAATTGATCATTGCTGTAACTACAAAGAACTATTAAGTGTTTTTAGAGGAAACCAAGAACCTGCAAGGATAAAAATGAGAGACTTTTACATCAGTACCACCGAAAAAATGCTGAAATTGATGTTTTGAAAGGTAAACTAGTTATTCATTCAAGAATAGAAAATGTACTTTTATATTTTGGTTCTATGCATTCTTTTATATCCTGACAGTTTAGCAATTAAATCAATACACCACCACAAATCATGGATGTAGATATGTCGGTGAGAAAAAAATGGAGAAATAATTGTAGCCCATGAATATAACTCCTCCATGTCACAATTTGTGTATTGAACTTCTCCGTGAACCTCATCATACTACCTTTGGTGGAATTTGATGCAATTCTTGGCATGGATTGTCTTTCCCTATATAAGGATAAAATAAATTGTCGTGAGAGGGAAATCACACTTTATATGGTGAATCAACCACCAATTCTATACAAGTTAAAGGATGATAATGAATCTTGTTTAGCAACTTCATCACAATTTTGGATATTGATTCCATGTGAGCATGTGTATCTTTCTTAGATGATTGAGTCTAAGGAACGAAACACCCTCTAAGACATGCCTATTGTGAGGGAATTTGGTGATGTGTTTCCTCAGGAATTGTCTAGTCTTCCTCCAAGAAGTGATTTTGAATTCTTGATTGATCTTAAAAATGGGTAATTGTTCATATCTAAGACTCTATATAGAATGGCTTCTGGTGAGCTCGAGAATATAAAGAAACAACTAAAAAAGAATCTTGATAAATGGTCCATATGCCCATGTTCTTAATAATGGTGTGCACCAGTCATCTTCATTAAGAAGAAGGATGGGTCAATGTTCCATTGCATTGATTATCATCAGTTAAAAATCACCATAAAGAACAAGTACCCTTTTCCATGAATTGAATACTTGTTCGATCAGATATATGGAGAACAATACTTCGTCTATGTGGATCTGTGGTCAAGATATTACCATGTTAAGGTGAAGAATGAGGATACCCACACGACTGATTTTCTTACAAGACACAGGCACTATGAATTCATTGTAATTCCTCTTAGACTCACTAATTCTCTTTAAATCCTCTTGGACATGATAAATTGAGCATTTATAGATTACCTCAAAAAATATGTGGATGTTTTTATAGATGATATTATAATATACTGCAAAACCAAGGGGGAACATGAGGAGACTCTAAGAACTGTACAAGAGACCTTAAGAAATGGGAAATTATATGAAAATTACAACATGTGTGAGGTATGGTTTAAATAAGTCTTATTCTTGGATAATATCATCACATGCAATGGGATATCTGTGGATTACTCCAAGAAAAATTAAATTGATGTATGTTCGGGGCCAACATCTGTGATAGATATCAATAACATCCATGGGTAAGCTAGATATTTCCACATATTTTTTAGAAATTTATCATGATTGTCATACAAACTAACCAATCTGACTCGAAAAGGATTAATTTTTTCATGGATTGATGAATCAAAAAAGATCTTTAGGATTTGAAAAGGAGGATTATCACCATTTCTGTTCTCACACTACCCACTAGTGGATTACTTTTTTGGTATTTAGAGATGCTTCAATGAAGGGTATGGGTTGTGTGTTGATTCAAAATGAAAATTTCATTTCTTATACTTCAAGGTAATTGAATTATCATGAGCATAACTATCCAACACAACATTTGGAGTTGAATGCAGTGATCTTCACTTTGAAAATTTGGTAGCATTAACTATTTGGGAAATAGTGTGAAAAATATACGGATCACAAAATCCTAAAGTATATATCCACACCGAAATAGTTGAATATGAACCAACAGATATGGTTAGAGATGATTAAAGAATATAACAACTCAATTCACTACCATTTGGGGAAGGAAAATAACGTTCAAAACACTCTTTTTAGATAGGATCCAACAACTCTTTCATTAATGATCATTTCAAGAGATCCAATCTTCATATATTTGATGAAGATGGAAATGGTAATCATAAAGAAGGGAATGTAATCAATCCTTTACCAAATGATTTCTCAATGGTCTCTTTTGGAAAGGATAAATGATTCTCAATAGGATGATATGGAAATTCAAAAGAAATTGAAAACTATCCAGAAAGGGAAATACTCATAGTTCAATGTTAATGAAGAAGGAATTGTATGATTTGGGTCTAGAATATGTGTTCTATCAAATCAATACTTAGTGAAAGAACTTTGGGATGATGCAAATTGTTAAAATTTATCTATTTTCTCAAGAAACAAAAAGATATATCGAGATCTCTGAGAGAATTATTGGTGAAATATAATGAAGAAGAGAATCTTTGATTATAAATATAAGTGCCTTATATGTCAGTATGTGGAGGAATATAGGAAGAATCCTAATGGGATGATGCAACCATTACCCATACCCACATGGAAATGGGAAAACATCACCACTGACTTTGTTACCATACATTTGAGGACATCCAAAGGAAAAAATTCTATCTAGGGTGTTATGGATCTTCTTACAAAGACTGCACACTTCATTGCAATTCTGGATGATTTCTCATTGGATCAACTAGCACGAATATACATCACAAAAGTGGTAAGGTTTCATGTTGTACCACTATCAATTGTATCTGATCGAGATCCAAGATTCACCTTTTTGTTATGGAAGAGTCCCCAACATTCTCTGTATACTGATCTAAACTTTTGTATGGCTTATCATCATTAAAATGATGTCAAATCCAAGAATACAATACAAACACTTGATTACATGATGAGATCATGCTCAATGGACATCAATTGAGGATGGGATCAAAATCATCCTCTAGTTGAGTTCTCTTACAAAAATAATTTCCACTCAATCATCCAAATGGATAAATATGAAGCACTCTATGGGAAGAGGATTAGAACACTGGCATGTTGGGATGATGTTTAGTATAGAAAAATTCTAGGTCTAGAAATGGACGATGAAATGGTGGAGAAGGTTAAGATCATACAGAATCACATTAATGGTGCTCAGAGTTGAAAAATAGTTATGTTGAGAATCATTGATGATACCTAGAGTTTGATTTTAGAGGCATAATAATCCACTAAATATCAAAATATAAGAGAGTTATAATATTTGGGAAGATGTGAAACCTTTTTCCAAGGTACATAAGCCCTTTTGAGATCCTTGATCGCATTGGAACAGTGGCCTAACAACTAACACTCCCACCAAACCTATCTAAAGTAATTTATGTATACCATCTATCACTTTTGAGGAAGTACGTACCTATCCCAACACATGTACTCAATCCAAAGATGGTACCATTAGAAAATGACCTCTCACATGAAGAGAAGCAGGTGATGATCTTATATAGTAGATAAAAAGTTCTACAAAATTAGATGATTCCCCTTATCAAGGTGTTGTGGAGAAACCACATGTGTGAAGAAGAAATGTGGGAACCAGAGGAAGTGATGAGGTTGAGTTACCCACATCTATTTTTATGTTGGAAATTGAAATTTCAAGGTTGAAATTTCCTAATGGGGGGAATGTTGTAATGAACCGATCATTTATGAATAAAATTACCAGTATTTTAATGTCTTATGGATACATATAACACATTCACTCTTTTTTATTTTTACTGGGTTTAAATATCATTGTCGTTGATAATATAGCCATTGAACAGTGATCACACAATTGACATAAATATAAGGTTTTTAAAAAACCTTTTAAACACAGAAAAATGAGAGGATGGAATCATCATGTAGACTTGGGTTGTATAAATCACATTTTTCGAAGCTCAGAAAGGAAGTAGTGTCACTGGTCATCGCTCTTTACCAAGCCCAAGCTGAGCTTCAACATGTTATGCTTTAAAGGAATCTATTATAGGAGAAGATCTGGTTAAAAGATATTACCACATGGGAGAGGTTATCTTATCTGTCCCAAGGGATTTTCACCATCACACACCTTACCCCTAGGTCTTATGTGAGTGTTATAAGTGGTTATTTAATCACTAAGTAGTAAATTATTATGTAATCCATTTTTATAAAAAAATTCTCATTCCATCAATTCCTTTATGAGAACAGTCATTCTTAAAAAATGAAGAATTTGATAAATTGATTTATTGGGTAAAAATTGTAATTTTGGGAAATATTTACATTATTATATTAAATAATGTTTTTATACATAATTTTATAAAAACAATGTTTATAAATATGGATTATATCAGTTCCCTACATAAAAATGGTTAGGTAACCAGGTTGATAAGTGTTATTTTTTATACGATAAAACATAAAGTTTACTTTTAAAGAATTTATTTTAAAGAATAAAAAAATTGAAATAATTTATATTCTAAAAAACTATTATTATCAATTTTATTTTATTATTAATAAATGAGTATATAATTTTTATAATTTTAAGTGTAATTTTTTATTAAGGTTTGAACAATGTTTTTGTCAAAACCTATGAATTTTCCATAAATGTCAGTTTTTATTTTAAAAGTGAAAATTCACATATTAAGGAAATTATTCAGATATAATGAATATTAATTTTTGAATTGGGACATCAAAATTACCCAATGGTGAATTTACCATAATTATCTAAGATAGTATAATTTTTATGTAAAAAGTAAATAACGTAATGTTGGTCGATGTGGACACTCAAGAGGGGGCTGAATTGAGTTCCAATTAGAATTTCTGTTTAAAAAATTATTATTAAAATCCCCCAAATTATATAAAAGTTAAACTGTAGTGAATTTATTAATATTGTAAGTTTTAAATTAGTCTCTCAATGGATTGATTATTTCTCAGTTAACTCAATCAGAGGATTAAGTAACTTTTGAAACTAATGTACTGGTAAAAAAAATAAGCACTTTCTAGTTTAACTATTAGAGTTACTTTAAAACGGATTTTAATTTCAAATAAAATATCAGTAGAATAGATAATAATTTAAAGTAGAAATAAGATTCACATCAGATATAACCAAGAGGTTCAGTCTCAAGCCGAGACTTAGTCCTCTCATACAGTTTATATAATATTTTATCCACACCCTAGATCAGGGTTAACAACAGTACAAAGATTGTCTAGGTACTAAGACCTCTACCACAATTCTACTTGGGAAGAAAAAAACAATAGCACACAAGCTATCCGGGTCACACTTGAACTCTACCACTATCCACAGTGGGTTACAAGAGAGTAAAGGAAAGATTGAGTGAGAATTTAGAAATCCTCCTGTTCAGCACAGGAGACAGTGTGTGCCTGAAAATTCAGAGCACACACACTGCTCAAAATGTAAATAAATGAAACAAAATAGTGCTAAACAAATAGAGATGAGTTTAGAATTATCTATGTGTTTTGAGTGAAGCTTAGGACTCCTTAGATTGATGCAGATGAAGCTTTGAGTCCTTCTCTGGTTTTGGCAACAAAACCGAGTGTCATTTTTTTATTTGACTTCCAGGTCCAATTTGATCAGACTGATCGGGTTGAGTATCAGTGAAATCGTTGAAGATATTTTCCCATTGAATGATGAGGTTCTACAGACTCAGAATGTATTCTTCCTTCTTATTCTATGCATGTATGTCCTTGATTATCTTCATAATACTGTTTCGTATATGCATTGAAAAGACTGACCAATTACTTGTATTTTCTTTAGTAGTTCAAGGTTCACTTTTATAGCACATGTGGTCTGACAAAATTTATGATTACTTCTGCAGGTACAGGGTACGGTTCCCTAACATTCAGAACACATTATTTAATTAATATCAGTTGCATTAAAAACATCAAATATGACCATCGCAAATAATCAATAGAAAAAGAGTTTTGAGAACTGGTGACTAGTTTCCATCGGTAGCTCTCTTAATCAGTGAGCTTGTAACGGTGGACTTGAGTCAGTAGGTCAGTATCGGTATTTGTTACTCTTTATAACAGTAGCTCTAGGTATCGATAGCTCTTTCCATCGGTAGCTCGTTTTATTGGAAGCTCCTTCTATCGGTAGCTCCTTCTATCAGTAGCTCTTATATCAGTGACCCATTCTGATGACATTCTTGTATCGGAAGACTTCATAGTGGTAGCCGTCTATTTGTATCTGTCTGTATTGGCAGAATTCATATCAGTAGGTCTATCTATTTGTATCAGTAGCTGTAGATCATTTGATCAGCATCATCTTCAATAGATCATTTGATCAGCATCGGTGTGACCGTTCTCATCGGTGCGACCGTTCTCATTGGTGTGACTCTTCTCATTGGTGCGACTGTTATCATCGGTGTGACCGTTCTCATTGGTGCGACCGTTCTCATCGGTGCAACCATTCTCATCAGTGCGCCTTTTTTCATTGGTGCGACAGTTCTCATCGTTGCGACAGTTCTCATCAGTGCGACAGTTTTCATCGATGTGACCATTCTCATCAGTGAAACTTTTCTCATTGGTGTGACCGTTATCATCGATATGACTTTTCTCATCGGTGTGACCGTTCTCATCATTGCAACAGTTCTCATCAGTGCGACCGTTGTCATAAATGCTACCGTTCTCATCTGTGTGACTGTTGTCATCAGTGAGACCGTTGTCATCGGTGACTCATACCTTTAACTATCATCTTCTCATGAATATAACTAATGATGAGTCAAAAATATAACTAATGGTGAGTCAAAAATATAACCAACGGTGAGTCAAAAAACATGAAATTCTCACAAGGTGTCTGTTTAATCTAGAACACTTATAGGTCAATAGTAGACCATAAACAAACATAGATAATCATATGTAGACAAGATTATATATATATAAACACATTTATAATAAATTGAATAAATGACTAAATTTTCATATATAAAACAATGATTGGGGATTGTTAAAATAACTATCGCATGGAGAGTTCAACAATCTCCCTCGTTTTGATAATCACAAATCTATGGCATAAATAAAGAGAGAAGCATATATAACAGGTAGTATGCTCCCCCTATGTAAAAAGAATATATGACAAAATATAAACATGCATATGTGGCATTAGAGCATATGAAATATTATACTTATATATACTGGACTCCCCCTTAGATATATATTTAGATATGCACAATACTTTTCTCCACCTTTATATTTTCATATGAGTATCCATTTCTCCCCCTTTGGGATTATCAAAAAGAAAAAATACAGTAGAGAGAGAAAAAAGAAGAAGGTTCAAGGAAAATGACATCTAAAAAAGGTACAAGAAAATGATATAAAAAAAGATACAAGGGAAAAATCATCCTATCAAAAACAAAAGACACAGCTATTTCTTGGGGTGCAGAGGAGCTTTCCCTTTAGTAGAGGGAGGTATGGATGGGCTAGAAGGTGCATTGGTAGAAGGTTGATATGGACGGATGGAGAAAAGAGGTAGCACAGATTGGGATGGTAGCATATTGGGTGCTAACGTCACTTGATGTGGAGTAGAAGATCTTCCAGAAGACGACTATGGAATAAATAGACGAATATTGGATAGATCTTGAGAGACTGATATCTGACTAGGAACAACACTAGATGGACTGAAAGGCCCAGCAGTAGGAAGAACAATTTTCTTTTTTCGTGGACTTGAAGATATGGTTTGAGTAGATTGATAAAATCCTGAATTACATAACCACCATATTTCATAGCCTTCTCAAAATCATCATTGTTCTGTATGAAACTCTCTAGAGTGGGAGTAAAATCCTTCAACTGTTGGACTTGAGCCTTAAAGGCTTGAGTAACTGGAGGGAGCCTCAAATTTTCAGCAAGGACTTTAAACTGATGATTCAACTCATGCTTGGAATAAATTTTAGAAAAATAGAGATCCACATTTTCTTTGATCTATTTCTGAGCTATATTAGCATCAGTCGAATATAGATTCACTATCTTGTGATTATGATCACTATTTTCATTCATCTTTTTCAAGGATTCCAGATCCGGAATCTGTCCAAAAGCTACCAATTCATCTTTTATAACATCTTTCAAGGAATTAATCTCATGTCCAGTAATCTTGGTCTCTTTGGAGGTGCTAGCCCGAGTAACAATTTGAGTTATCTCAGCTTTCAATTTTCCTAAATCAGATTTCTTTAGGTGTTCTATCAATTTTCTCCGCAATTCCATCATACCAGTGATGGTTGATCTAAATTCCACTGACATAGATACTATTCCACTGCTTAAATCCTTGAGTGATTGATTCAGAGAGGTAATATGCAAGCCAATCATTTCACCATTATAGCACAGGTACGACTTAATAATACTTACCAATCTTTGAGTTAAAGAAACCATAGCAGCCTCAAATAGATTCACATGAAAAGGAGTAGGAGCATTGGAAGATTCCTCTTTCATTGTCTCTCTAACTATGTGGAGCAACTCATCTTTAAATCTTTCAAAATCAGATCCTGAAACTGTAGGACCAGGTCTTTCTACTATAACATTCACATTCTTAGCAACTGGTATAGCCTTACCGAGATGGTTTATCCTTGTGATATTCACATCTTCTTCCAATTCCTATGAGTAATCCAAACCTAGAACCACAAAACCTGGGTGTTCCTCCCATGCATCATTACAAGAGGTATATTGAGGCTTTACAAAGTAATCCTTTCTAAAATTTTCATGTGACTCTTCCCCACCTACATCAATCACTTTCTGCATTGTCCTTTCATCTTTAGGAACATTTTCTTGCTCATCTAATCGAGTTTGTGGATGGCTATCCTCTTGTCAAGAACTTGCATCATCATCATCATCACCATCATCACCATTATCACCATTATCACCATCGTCACTATTGCCATGTCCATTATTGTTTACCAAAGATTCATCGGTACTGCCTTTTCTACTAGATTCATACTGCTCAAAATTTGATACTTCAGTGTCAGATTCTTCTTCATCACCTAAAAGAGGTTCTGACTCGGGTAAATTAAGAGGTGGACTAGCTGGTCCATATTCCATTCTTCTTTTATTAGGAGTTACTGTATCGTGGTCACTTCTATTATTAGAGAGATGACACATGTTCCTTTTTAGTATCCTCATCATCATCAGCTTTAGTCTCCCATGTTTTTTTCTAGTTGGACTCTTTAGTGTCCATAGGGGCTTCTATCTCTTCTTCTTCATCAGAATAAACAACTACCTCATCGGGTTTTAAATTGGGATCTCTCATCCCCTTTGGTCACATAGAATGGTCAGAAGGATTAAAGGAGTCATAAAACCTATCTTCATTAGCAACCCATGCCTTCTTCCATGAATTTTAGTTTATTTTAATTCTTTTCCAGATATCCTTTTTAATACAAAAACTACTACTAGATGTGCTACACTCATATCCATCTTCAATCCAACCCAAATATTTTAGTACGAAAGTGATTTTCTTAGAATTGATCAAGGTTGTAGCCTTCTTGGATGGCTCTACCATCTTAGCAATACGAATAGTAAAGTATCTACACAAGTAGATCTTCTCACCATTCAAAAATAAAAATAACATGAAAACATATTGATACCTTACAGCAGAAAAATCACCTTTTTTGAGAAAGATTTGGTGCTGAATAAACTTAAACAAGATTCTACTTTCTTTATCTGTCTCAGCAGCTGTTATTCTTCTGGATTTAGACTTTTCGGTCAACATCTCCAGAGAAAGCTCATAGGAAAAATATCCAGTGGTAGGAGAAATGTTACCAATGTAATCCTCATATCTACCATTATGTGGTACCCCCAAACATTCATCCCATTGTTTTGATGATAAAGTTATCGCCTTCCCTTTGATTACTGAAGATAATCTTGCAGCTTCTGCTCCATCTAATACAATATTTAAGTTCAGATAAAACTCATGCACTATATTTGGGTAGTAGACCCGGTTATTATCAATGAACCAGTATTTACATCCTTACATCTCCAACACTTTTAAATGTGAAGACTTACTTGATAACACCAATTTAGAACTCACTTCATTTTCTATGGTTACCACCCGAGTTTCCAACTCCGCATTCACAAAACATTGAGTTGTTCTTCTTGATTCTCCTCAAGCACATTTCATAGGTAAGAAGATTTCAAATTCCTTGTCTTGTAACTTTTGCTTATCCATTTGGAGGTTCGTAAGGTTTGAGAGGTTCAAAAGGTTAAAAAGGTTTGGGATTCCGAAAAAGTGAAGTTCGGAGGGAGATGGAAGGTCAACAGTTCTTAGTAAGTGAAATGGTTGCATGAAATTAATTTTATCATTTAGGGTTACAAGATTAAATATAATATCGATTAAGTAAAAAAACGTCGTTTTGATAAATGCTAACGGTTTACAAAACTGTAAAATTCAATCGGTAGCATAGATTAGTCTCTTTGATCGGTTCCTCTAATCAGTTTCACTAGTCAGTTTTACTGATCGGTTTCACTGATCGGTTTCAATGATCTTTTTCACTGATCGGTTTCAATTATCGGCTTCACTGATCGGTTTCATTGACCTATCATACCCGAATCTTGTTTAATGAAATCCATCCTTTCAGAGCTTATGTTCTTGGTGAAAATATTATCCAATTGATGTTCCGAGTCAATAAATTCTAGAGAAATATCACGCTTTTGGTAATAATCTCTCAAAATGTGATATCTGACATCAATGTGCTTAGTCCTAGAGTTAGACATAGGATTCATGGAGATGTTAATTTCACTAGTGTTATCAAAATTTATAGACACCTGTTTGAAATGATATCCATAGTCCAACAAAGTTTGATTCATCCACCAAATCTGTGCACAACAACTACCAGCAATAATGTATTCTACTTTAGCAGTAGACAATGCAACAAAGTTCTGCTTCTTACTACACCAACAAACTAGGGACTTTCCCAAAAGATGACATGTTCCAGATGTTCTCTTCCTATCTAACTTGCAACCAAGAAATTCAGAATCTAAATAACTCATTATGTCTAAGGATTTTCCTTTTGGATAAAACAAACCTAAATTGGTAGTATGTTTAAGATATTTTAAAATCATTTTAACAGAAAGTAAATGATATTCTTTAGGATTAGCTTGAAATATTGCACACATGCATATAATAAACATGATATCTGGCCGACTAGAAGTATGGTAAAGTAAGCTACCAATCATACCTCTATAATTGGTTTGATCCACTAGTTTCCCAGTTTCATCATCATCCAACATACATGTGGTACTCATTGGTGCACCACTTCCCTTATTACTATCCAAACCAAAATGTTTTAAAAGATTTCTTTATATTTACTTTGATTTAAAATAATAAAATCTTTATTTTAAAAATTTTGAAATACAAGAAAAAACGCGAGTTCTCCCATTAAACTCATTTCAACTTCTTTTTTTGCATAATCATGGAAAAATCAGTACATAATTTTTTTAGAAGATCCAAAGATAATATCATCAACATAGATTTTTATAATCAAAATATCATTACAAATTATTTTAATAAAAATAGTTGGATCTAATATTCCTTAAGTAAAACATTTAGAGATAAGAAAATTGTTTAGTCTATCATACCATGCTCTTGGAGCCTGTTTTAAATATTATAAAGGTTTAGAAAGCTTAAAACATGATTTTGAAAATGGGGATTTGTAAATCCAGGTGGTTGTTGAATAAAAGCATCTTCAATTATAAAACCATTTATAAATTCACTTTTGACATCAATTTGATATAACATGAAATTCATATGAGATTCATAAGAATGTAAGATCCTAATGGATTATAATCTAGCTACAACTGTGGAGGTTTTTTCATAGTCTATTTCTTTCTCTTGACTATACCCTTGTGCAACTATCCATGCTTTATTTTTAACTATATTTCAAGAATCATCAACTTTATTTCTAAAAACCCATTTAGTGCCTATGTTCAAAGAGTCCATATATCTGTAAACTAATTCCTAGACTATGTTTCTTTCAAACTGATTTAATTCTTCTTGCATATCCATTACCCAAAATTCATCATTGATTTCATCACTGATATTTTTAGGTTCCAATTGTGAAATAAAATCTTGATGTTCAACCTGTTTTCTTAAAGAAGTTCTATTCTGTGTCCCTATATCAAGATTACCTACAACAACATCTAAAAGATGGTTCTTTAGAATCCTAGTTGATCTAGTAATGGTAGGACTATAAATATCAGGTTATTCTCTAGATTTGGATTCACCAGAAGCAGATTCTAGAATATTTCCAGAACTAGTTGTCTTGAATAGAGGGTCACTATTTCTGTCATTAAGATTCAAAACAGAAAAATATTTTTCATGATTTTAAAGAGAAGTTTTAGGTTCATGTGGACCAGTTTCAAAAAAAAATTATGTGAACAGATTCTTCCACACATTTGGTTCTATTATTAAAAAATATATTGGCTTTGCTAAAAATTGAATATCTTAAAAATAGTCCTTCGTCACTCTTGGATGAAAACTTGTCTACATAATCTTTAGTGTTCAGAATATAAACTTTTCAACCAAATACATTGAAGTAAGTATGTTTATGTTTTCTATTATTCCATAGAACAGAAGGGGTCTTCTTATGAACAAGTATAATCAATACTCTATTTATAATATAACAAGTCGTATTGATAGATTCAGCCCAAAATTAAACAGTCTGGTCATATTCATTTATCATAGTTCATGAAATTTTCTGAAGGGTTCTTTTCGTTCTTTCAACTACATCATTCTGTTGAGGTGTTATAGGGGAATAAAAGATGTGATTATAGCCATTTTGTGAGCAGTAGGATTAAAATTTATGATTTTCAAACTCACAACCATGATCACTACTCAAGGTCTTAATCTTAAGCCCACTAAAGTTTTCTACATACATGGAGTATTTAATAACGTAAGATTAATCTTCACTTTTTTGTGATAAAAAGTATACCCAAGTATATCTATAAAATTCATCTACTAGAACATAAACACGGTTCGTCCCATTTAAAATAGAAACTCTAGAATGTACAAACAAGTCCTTGTGAACCAACTCGAGAGGTTGAGAAGTTGAAATTTCTATTTTTGATTTAAAAGAAACTTTGTGTTTCTTTCCCTTTTGACAATGATTAAAAACATTATCAGCTGTGAATTAAATTTTCAATAGGTCACTAAATAAGTACTTCCAAGTCATTTTTCTAAGTGAATATATATTCAAGGGTCATAATCATCTATTCCAAAGAAAAGACTCTTTATGAAAAGTATTTCAACAAGTAATGTTCTTCTTAGCTAAATAATTAAAATCTACATCATATACATTTTCATCTCTTAAGGCAGAAAATACCAAAGCATTGTTAGAATAAAAAACATTGCAAGCATCATTTTTAAATTTAACATTGAAACCATCATCACACAACTAAGAAATGCTTAACATTTTTTATTTTAGTCAATCTACAAATAATACTTTTAGAAATTAAAATTGAATCATTGTTACCAATCTAGCCTAGGCCGATGATTTTCCATTTTTAGTTATCACCAAAGGTGACATATCCTTCATCAAACCAGTTTAAGAATTTGAAGCCTGAAAACTCTCCTATCATGTGTCTTGAACATCCACTGTCCAAATACCATGTCTTCCTATAGGAACATTTCAAGCTAGTTTCCTACAAAACAATTTTAGATAGAAAATGATTTTGGTACCCATATTTTCTTGGGTCCAGACAGGTTAGCCAGCAAAACATTTGGTACCCAGATTTTCTAATGGGTTTAATATAATCAATATATTAAAATGATTTTGAATGATAAAATTTGTATGAGCTATAACTATGTGAATATCTGGTTAACACATAGGAATTTCCATAGCTAGATGTAGCAGCATACTGTCAATATTTAGGAATAAATCTATTCTTAACAAGATGTCTCTGTCCAGTTTGATACCCTAAACCAGTAGTATACTTTGGTGCAACTTGTTTTCCTATCATTTTTGTAAAAGTGTTCTTTCTATTAGTGAACCTCTCAAGATCAATTCTATATTTATCATTGAACAATTTATGTTCAGTGTTCTCCTTTAACAGTTGAGAATTCTTTTTCTTTTCTATACTGTGGTCAGATTTAATACTACTGGACAAGGCATAATGTTTCTTTAATGATTTTTACTTATCCTTCAGCTCATTACAAGTATATTATAAGATATTAGAGTATTTAAATAAGTCATCTTTAGACATATCATCATCACTATTTGAATCACTTTCATTCCCAGAATAATAATCATTCAACATTGGGGAAACAGGTACCTCATAAGTATTACTCATGAAACACATGTTGGCATTATTAATTTCAGAATCAGAAACCTCAGACTCACTTTTGTTGTCTTCTAAAGAACTCTATGTTTCCTTCATAGATTTCTTATATTTTTTGTCCTTATAATCATATTTCTTCTCGAACATCAATTTTGGAAAGTCAGCCTTAATGTGTCCTTTCCTTCTGAATTCCTAACACACTATCTCATCATCTTTATCATCTTTCTTCCAATCATTCTTCCAACTACCTCATTGGTCATACTTACCTTTATAATGTGGTTTTTTAAAAAATTTCTTCTTCTTATATAATTTCATGAATCTACAGGCTATTTGAGCCATCTATTCATCACTGTCAGAATCTAAACCTCCACTTGTTGAGATTTCAATAGGTATGTGAACTTTCTCTTTTACTTCACTCTTTGAGGAAGTAGACTTAAATGCCACTGACATCCTCTTTGGTTCATCATCTTCCCATTTTTTTACCTTTATCTCTTCTTCAGACATCATCAACTTAGAAATTAACTCCTTAACAGGTAGTGAACTTATATCACATGACTCTATTATTGAAACAAATGTGCATCTCCAACTCTCGGGCAGACATCTTAGTATCCTCATGATTTGTTCTTTTGTAGGAACAACTTTTCCAAGTGAGCTCATTATATTTAAAATTACCTTGAACCTGAGATACATGTCATAAATAGTTTCATCAGGCTTAAATTTAAAATTTTCATACTTAATAGTTTAGTTATTCAATCACATTTCATTAACATTGGTTGTTCTCACATGGGAAATAGCCAAAGTATCCCATATTTCAAAAGTAGTTTTATAAAAAGATATTTGATTAAATACTCCATCTCCTAAAGCACAGTACATAGCATTCATTGCTTTACAGTTATTATTGTAATAATTTTTTTTAGGTTTATCCCAAGAAGTTCTTTTAGTTTTTGGAATCTTATACTGAATTTCTATACCAGTCTAGATGTCAAATCCCATAAATTCTAAACGAATTTTCATTTTCAGTTTCCATTGGGCATAATTAACACTATTAAATAAATGTGGCCTGTTAGTAGCAGCATCTTCTAGTCTATTATCCATAATTAGATTTTAGAAAATATATTTAAAGAGATAAAATTTAGAACTAACATAAATTTAAGATCTTTAAATACAACTAAAATCACAGTTGAAAAGCAAAGTATTTGTAAATCCTTTATTAAAAACAACCCCCTGATACCAAATGTTGGTCAGAGTGGACACTCAAGAGGGGGGTGAATTGAGTTCGAATTAAAATTTCTGTTAAAAACATTATGATTAAAATCAACAAAATTAAATAAAAACTAAACTATAGTGAATTTATAAATATTGTATGTTTTCAATTAGTTTCTCAAGGGATTGATTATTTCTCAATTAACTCAATCTAAGCATTAAGTAACTTTTTAAACTAACTTATTGGCTAACAAAAGTTTTAAACACTTACTAGTTTAACTATTGGAGTTACTTTAAATAGATTTTAATTTCAAAGAACATAGCAGCGGAATAGAAAAGAACTTAAACTAGAAATAAGATGAACAATAGATATAACCAAGAGGTTCAGTCTGAAGCCGGGACTGAGTCCTCTCAAATAGTTTTTATAAACTCTGATCCACACCCGGGATCGGGGATAACAACAATACAATGACTGTCCATGTACTAATACCTCTACCACAGTTCTTGGTGGGAAGACAAAACCAATAGCACATAGGGTATCTAGGTCACACACAACCTCTACCACTATCCACAATGAGATATAGGGGAGTAAGGGAAATAATGAGTGAGGATTTATAAATCCTCCAGTTCAGCATAAGAGACAGTGTGTGCCTAAAAATACAGAGCACACACACTTCTCAAAATGTAAATAAATGAATCAAAATAGAGCTAAACAAATAGAGATGAGTTTATAATGCTCTATGTGTTTGAGTGAAACTCCAGACTCCTCGGATTGATGCAGATGAAGCTTTGAGTCCTTCTCTAGTTTTATCAACAAAACAGTGTGTCATTTTTGTATTTGACTTCCAGGTCCATGTTAATCAGACTGATCATCTTGAGTTTGATTGAAACCATTAAAGATCTTTGATCCTTTAATAATGAGGTTCTACAGACTGAAAATGTATTCTTCCTTCTTCTTCTATGCATGTATGTCCTTGAGTATCTTCATAAGATTGTTTCGTATATGCATTGAAAAGACTAACCAATTCCTTGTCTTTTCTTTAGTAGGTTTAGGTTCCCTTTTATAGCTCATGTGGTCCGACAAAAAGTATTATTACTTCTATAGGTACAAGTTACGATTTCCAGACATTCAGCACACATTATTTAATTAATAGAAGTTGTATTAAATACATCAAATATGAACGTTTCTAAATAAATAAAAGAAAAAGAGTTTAGAGGAATGGTGACTGGTTTCCATCGGTTTCCCTCTTCGTCAGTGAGCTTAGAAAGGTGTACTTGAGTTAGTAGGTCGGTATCGGTAGCTGTTACTATTTATAATAGTATCTCTATGTATCAGTAGCTCTTTCCATCAGTAGCTCCTTTTATCGGTATCTCCTTCTATCAGTAGCTCCTATATGAATGACCCATTCTGGTGACATTCTTGTATCAGTAGAATTTGTAGTGGTGGCCTTATATCCGTATCTATCTGTATTGGTGGACTTCATATCGTTAGGTCTATCTATTTGTATTGGTAGCTATAGATCATTTGATCAACATTGGCTTTGGTAGATCATTTGATCAGTATTAGTGCGACCATTCTAATCGATGCGATCGTTTTAATTGGTGCGACAATTCACATTAGTGCGACTGTTCTCATCGGTGCGACCGTTCTCATCGGTGCGACTGTTCTCATTGGTGCTACTGTATTCCTCGGTGCGACTGTTCTCATCGGTGCGACCGTTCTCATCGGTGTGATCGTAATCATCGGTGCAGCTTTTAACATCGGTGCGACTATTCTCATTGGTTTGACTGTTCTCATCGGTGCGACCATTCTCATCGGTGCAATTGTTGTCATTGGTGACTCATACCATTAACTATCAGCAATGCAAGAATATAACTAACGGTGAGTCAAAAATATAACTAAAGGTGAGTCAAAAATATAACTAACGGTGAGTCAAAAAACATGAAATTCACACATGGTGTCTTTTAATCCAAAACACTTCCAGGTCAATAGTATACAATAAACAAAAATAGATAATCATATGTAGAAATTATTAGACATATATAAACACATTTTGAATAAATTGAATAAATGACTACATTTACATAGATAAAACAATGATTTGTGATTGTTAAAATAAATGTCGCACAGAGAGTTCAACACATATGAATAAAATATATATTTTCTAAAGTAATAGTGTCCCAAAAATGATGTAATAAATAGTATAATCAGTATTCTCACACCAATATACATATTAAAATAAAAATAATTGGATTTTATATTTGTTTTACTTATTTTCTAAAGCTATATTGAATCCACAAAAATGTATAACGTATTTTATGATTTTAAATTCATTTATTTAAAAATGTGACTCACCTAAACATAAGTAATTAGAATATATTTACATGTTCTGCTATTTTCCATATAAAACATATTTTACACACCTATTTGGAAAAAATATTTAAAAATCCATGGTAAGGTTTGTGGTTTTGAATATTAAATTATATAGATTCCCAAACCGATGATTGTGAAATATTAATTAATTACCCTCTCATATTTTATATAAACCCACCCAAGCTCTCACATATCTTCACTAAAAATCTTTGGAACATGTCCCTAATCTTTCCCATCCTTTATAGAGTCCTCCCAAGGAACCCTAATCTCTCAATAAGCCCCACTTCAAGGTTTTCATGTCAGAAATTCAAGTAAGGGATCCTCAAACTTAATTTATTAAATATTTATTCAAGTTTCCTTAAAATTTTACACACTTTTATTTTCAATTCAAAAATATGGGTTATTTTTTTCACCTCCCTCATACTTCCCTCATTTTGTTTTTTTGGGGGACCTCTTTCTCTCTCGTTAATCCCTCTCTTGTACAGGTGTTACCATGCCAAAATTTTGTCAGAGTTATTCCATTTCTCCTCTCTATTCATGTATATTTATTATCTTTCACCTTTTATGTAATGCCCAAGTTTTTTATGAAATATTTAAATAATTTTTTAGTAGCTTGTTTTCCACGCAATCATGAGTTTAAACAAACTGTGAGATGCCCTTAATATAATGTTACCATTATAACCTAGCTATTATGTTAGCCGGAATAAATATAACTAAATTTTAAAAAAATATATGATAAATGTAAATCATGTGTTTTTCATATTATTTTTTAACTGAATGAAATTAATAAGATATTTATGTTATTATAATGGTATTTTTGATATTAAACAAATAGATATTAAAATAATGATTTTTCGCCTTTTAATGGAAACCCCTTTTAGAAACATTAATAATTTTAATATTACAATGTAAACCTTTTATTTGGAAGCGGAATATAAAAATTTACTTTAGTTAAAATTATGATATTTTTCGGATAAACTTCATAATTTGATGAATAGAAAAAATACGCAAACTTTTAATTGAAATGTTTTTTTTCTTCGAGAAAATTTATATGGTTAAATTAAAATATTTAATTTGTTTAAAGTAAAAATAGAATATATTTTTACTATTTAATAAAATGTATTTCATTATCAATAATTTTACATTGAATTCATAGGTAAAAACATTTCAACCTTTTTCAATGTTTTAACTTTTAAAACCCTTTTTTCTCAATAGCAGGATTAATTATAAATTAAATACTTCCACATCTGGGTATTGAATTTTGAAAAATGGATTCCATATTTGGAATAATTATGTCAAAATTATGTTAATAGACAACTTTTAATTTTTAGGCATTATGAATAGTTACTACAGTATATTTTATTTACCATAATTAAAGGTAAATAGGGTAATTAAGGGTAAATATAATATTATAAAATTACCCTAACACTTGTATTAATATAATTGTATGATTATATTTGTCCCTATAGCATATTGGGTCGAAATATAATCTTTTGTAACTGACATGGCATGTGATTAATACCTTTAATTTATTTTATTTAAAGAAAGTGATATATGCCTCACTAAAATATTAATAATTAAAGTATTTTTAACATAAGGTTATACAGAATATAAATTCGATTATAAATACTCATTTGAAAGATAAAATGTTTTTCTTTGTTATGGTAATTTATTTTTAATTTTTAAGAAATATTTAATTACCTTAATAGCGTATACATTAATAATGTTGAAATTATTTATTTAGTGAAAATTCAATAATACAGTTTTTATTAAAATAATAATACCCTTCAAATGGACCAAATAACAGACCAAATCATATTGGTCGGGTATATATATACCCTAAAAATATAGGGGTCTATTTGTGGACCATTTGGAGCATTATAAAACAGATTATGATATTTATATTATTTTGTTTTAAATGATGTCAAAGTTGTCACCTTCATACTTTAATAAAGATAACATTTTAAACGTTGGATATTTTATAAGATAAATTCAAAAAAAAATTATTCTTATGAAATATTTTGGATTTATCTTCATCATTATATTATATTTTTATTTTTTATTCAACAAATAAGTATACTAAACAATTATATAAAAATGTTATAGTACTTATTTTATTAAGAGAAATATCAAATAAATGGTTTTAAAAACATAAAAATAAATATTATATGATCTAATTAATGTGCTACACGAATATTATGAGTAAATATGACATGTTATGAATCTATTAAATATATTTTTTTGAACATATTTTCTGTTTTTAATTTATTTCAATTCAAATAAATGAATATTGTAATAATTGACACAATTGATATTTTATATTATTAAATTGTTCAAAAAACAGAAAAATAATTAAAAAATTATAAATTGAAATTTATATGGTCTAAAATGTCATAAATTATCCAATTATGGAAAATTAAAAACACTTTAGTAAGTATTTATAACAATTTAATATTTATAATATTATTACAAAAAAACTTAAATAGATTAAATAAGGATAAATCAATATGATAAGGTTGGAAATAAAATAAAATCATGTCTAAATTTGATTGGATGATGATATTACAAACCTATATTATCTCATATTCTAATGGGAGTCTCTTTGGATGTTTTTATATCAGATTTGAGTTTTTTATAAATTAATAATTTGGAGGTTTCCAAAAGTGCCCCTCTACTCTCTTATAAAAAGGGCACCTCCTCCCTCTTCTCTTCACCCCATTTTGAGCTTTCACACTGGGCCAAACCCAGATCGTTTCCCTTATAAACTTAAATAGAAACATACTATAGGTTTATTTCTTCTCAAAAGCCCAAATTTAGTGCCCTAAAAGGAGGTTTAGAAGAGGCACGTCAAAGAAGAGGTAACATCTTTTAACGATTATTTCAAACTTTTTTTTCTTCTTATTTTATATGAGTTGTTTAATTTTTAAGTAACAACTTGAATATCACTTTTATACTTATATTTTATTATTAATATGAAATTACCATATTCAATCTTCAATCCATCCTATAACAAATTGAAATCACCACGCGTGCATACGTACGACCTACCGTCTCAACGCCTTGGTGTAATATGTTTTTCTTCACCAACATGATTGGATGGGTATAATGATGGAAGAAATAACTATATATGATTATTAAAAATTGATATTGATTCTGAAATATTATACATCATACACTTCAAAACAATTTTTCAATCATGAGAATGATATCATCACTCATGCGTACGTACGACATACCGTCTCAACGATGTGATGGGATTCGTTCTACATGATCTTCATTGAAGAATTTTTATAAAAATGAATTTAATGAATAAATATGATATAGATACTATACTAATTCCATTACGCAAATGATATATCTATATCCTAAAAATATGAACAAGTATTTATTTGACAAAACATGCATAAGAACATAAAGCAGTTAACACCTGAATAACGAGTAACAAAGAAATGTTACTAATAAATAGATAAGAATATGACCATATATGATATCATAACAATGACTATGATTCTAGAATAATTTAATTACATTATTTAAATCATTATACAAGAGGTTCAGATACGTACCAAGCATATCAGACCTAAGGTAAGGGAAAATCTCGCAATCTCATTTTTATCCCAGATTGTTTATACTTTAGTATTTACAAGGGGATATTTATCATCCACACCCGTGTTTCCTCAATATGGAATATAATTTCTATCCTACTACAGTTTTTTAAATCCAATTTTTCTTAATTATTGAATATTTAGTAATAGATATGAAAGAAATCTTTTGTTGTTTTCAGTATGAGAATTTTTTTTTTAAATTTTCCAGCCATAGTATGAGAAGAATGTTTTTTAACTTATACGGAATGAATTGATTTTTTATGCTTTCAGAGAACATTATTTCCATGAAGATTCCTTTACAAGTTTTCAAGTTCATTTTCAATAAACGTAATTTATTTTATAATTGCATGACATGTTGAAAAAAAAATGTGATTGAAGAAGAAAGGATATTTTCCCCATGAACTAAGTTAAAGTGTTTTATCAAAATTATTTTCCATCTAAGACAATATAGGGTTATGTTTCAATCCCTATTTTTACATTTATTTGATTATGTTTTGATGGAATTATTTTTATGAAGTCTTTTCATCATATATGGATTATGTTATGATGGCATGTTGTTTAAAAATCCGATTCTATTATATGGGTTCTACTGTGATGTATGATTTATGATTTTGTGGAACACGTAAGAATTGTTTCATTATGAGATGGGTGGGACCTATATCTCCCTCCAATTCATTGGGTAATTATTTTTATCTCATGAGATAGACATGGCTGGAATGGAAAATAAATTCGGTTCAGTATTACAGGGTCAGAACGAGGAGTGAACTCTGTTCAGAAATGGACTTTGTCCACTATGATGGTCTTGGCGATGAGACTTGACTAATATGAAATGATTTTCTATGATTATGTGTGTATTACACAAAGACTCATGTCTTATGTTCTGATTTTTGGGATTACATTTCCATTCAAGGATTTGATATTATGACCTCTTATTAAGGATAGGATGCTCAAACGTTATGATCATAAGAATTTGATATGATTAAAATTTTATTTGTTTACCCTTACTGAGAATTTGAGCTCACCCTTTTGTATGTTTATTTTCCATAGGTGAGGAAGAAGGGTATTAAATATGATATACCAAAAAGGAGTGTATATATGATCAAATAAACTGGATACAACATAGATGATTTACGAACCAGTTTTTTAAGCTTCCATGTTTCTAAAGACACTATACCTATACGGTCCTTTCATGGTTTTTTATATGTTGTAATAAATATACATCAATTATGAAGTATTAATAATTTATATAATGTATGGGTCGTTATAGTTGGTATTAAAGGAAAGGTATAATTAACCTTTGGAAACTAGGATGTGAACGCCTTAGTAAAAACACTAAGGATATGTCTAAGCATAGGACACAATCCTAGTGTTTTAGAAATGGCTGTGGATAACCTATTATAAGACCTAAAGTGTGAAATTTTATTCCTGATTTTGTGGGTTTCCTATTGTAATTAGTTTTGCTCACATTAGGCTTTTTGGTTTTAGTCAATGGATGGAACCTGAAGAAACTATGATAATGCTGAATATGACGGGAAATGAAATGATTATCCCCATAAGAGACAAAATGATATGGGAGTTGGAATGAAAAATCTTTTAGCCATGCTCACACAACTTTCTCAAGATATGAATCATACAAGACTTCCAAATGGGTAATGTAAGGAGCAACATTCTGTTGAATCCTTCATGAGGCAGTGTCTACCTTCATTCAGCGGGTCTTCTTATCCATTAGAGGATGAACAATGGATCAGTACCACTGAATAAATATTTCCATTTCTAAAATGTTCTGAACATGATAAAGTCATCTTAGCAGTATATTGTTTAGAAGGTGAAGCTGATCAATGGTGAAATCTTATCACGAATATGAGGCAAAGAGATCAAATTGAGTCCATGGAATGGGATGAGTTCAAGAACTTATTTTTAAATAAGTAATTCCCTAGTATTCTTCAAAAAAGATGGTGAATGAGTTTCTTGAACAAAAGAATGAGGATGATGAATCTATTGGCACGTACAATGAATCTTTTACAAGACTTTCAAGGTACGCTTCCAAAATTATTATCCAAACTGAGAGTAAGATCGATTGATTATTTAGTGTCTTAAAACAAAGTTTTTGATTGGAATTACCAATAAGAAACTTTAATAGCTATGAGAAAATTGTTTGATGTGCTCTCAAGGTTGAGATAAGTATTAGAGTAACCCATCAGGCATATGGGTTTGATAAGAAGAGGGAAATGGAATTCAAAGGAAAATATAAAGACGACATTGAAAAGAAGATGAGTTTTCCCTTATGCTCATAGTTTTGAATGAAACATTGATGGAATTTTCTTAAAGAGACAAGTAAATGTTTTAAATGTGGAAAATAAGGTCATTGGGCAATTGAATGCCTAAGTGATGGGAAAAAGATGTCAAATGATGCGAACAGAGAAAAGGCTACCTAGAATGCACCTCCTACACTTAAATGATACAAGTGAAATTAAATGGGGCATTCTTCCAATCAATGACCTAATCCAAGGGTTGTTGATGATGACCAATATCAAAAAACTCTTAAGGACAAAGACAAAGGAAAGTCACATGCAATTTCTATCAGCGATGTGGAGTACAATAATGAAGTGGTGAAAGGTATACATAACATCCACTCTAAAGTAGGAAATGTTTTATTTTATTCTAGATCAACCCACTATTTTATTTCTGAATAATTTTATAAGGGTATTACTATACTTCCTCCACATTTATATGTTGAATTAGCTATGACAACTCCTAATGTCACATCGGTTGCATCAAATGTTTATAATTCTTTCCAATTGACAATTGTTGGAAAATTATTCCTGAAAATCTTGTGATCCTTCATATATTGTAATTTGATGTGATTCTTGTCATGGATTGTATTTCCTTATATAGTTCTCATATAAATTTCCAATGAAGGGAAGTCACATTTCATATTCTAGATCAATCTATGATTATATATCGATTCAAGGATAAATATATCCTTCCAGTGGAAATTTCTTCGATCATATGGGTCTTGATTAAAATAAATGAAGGTTATTTATCTCAAATGGTTGGAGGGAAACTCATGATTAAGAATAATTCCCATTGTACGAGAGTTTGATGATGTCTTTTTAGAGTAATTTCCAGGTCTTCTACCACATCGGGAAGTTTAGTATTCAATAGAACTAATACCGGGTGCTATGCCCATTTCAAAGACACCATATAGAATGGTCTCAATTGAGTTGCAAGAATTTAAGAAGAAACTCCAAGAGAATCATCATAAGGGATTCATAAACCCTAGTGCATCACCTTGGGGAGGACCTGTTCTTTTTGTTAAAAAGAAATATGGATCAATGAGACTCTGACTTGATTATCAAGAACATAACAAGATAACTATCAATTAAGTGTCAAAAAGGAGGATATACCGAAGACAGCTTTCCGTACAAGGTATGGACACTATGAATTTATAGTGATGTCATTTTGTCTTACTAATTCCCCTACTATCTTCATGGATCTAATGAATAGTGTCTTTAGATACTATCTTGATCAGTTTGTGGTAGTCATTATAGACGATATTCTTGTCTATTTAAAGACAAAGGAAGAATATGAGTATCACTTGAGAATTGTTTTAATGACCCTGGGAAAGGAGAAGCATTATGCCAAATTTACCAAGTGTGAATTTTGGCTACAAAAAGTTTCATTTTTGTGTCATAAAATCTCAAGAGAGGGGATATCTGTGGATCCAACAAAAAACAGAGGTTATCGAAAGATGGTTGAGACCAACAATAGTAACTGAGATCCAATGTTTTCTTGGTTTGGCTGGATATTATCCACATTTTGTGAATGATTTTACACTTATATCTATTCCACTCACCAGGATGACTCGAATATGTGTTAAGTTCATTTGGACGGAGGAGTGGGAAAAGAATTTCACAGAGTTAAAATTAAGGTTATCCAGTGCACCTATTCTTACACTACCTTGTAGTGGAGAAATGTTTGTAATCTACAGTGATGCATCCAAGAAGGGATTGGGGTGTGTTCTCATGAAAAATGATATGGTGAGAGCATATGCCTCACGATAGATGAAAATCCATGAGAAAAATTTCCCAACGCACGATTTGGAGTTAGCTGTGGAAATCGTTGTATTAAAAATATAGAGGCATTATCATTATGGTGAAAGGTGTGATATTTATACTGATCATAAAAGTTTTAAGTATATTTTCACTCAAAAGAAGCTAAATGTGTGCCAAATAAAATGGTTGGAGTTGATTAAATATTACGACTACTCCATACATTACCACCCTGGGGAAGAAAACAAGGTGGAAGATGCATTAACTGACAAGACCATGCCATCTTATCAATTATGAGGATGACAAAAGATCCAATATTTATTAATTTTTAAAGGATGTATCTTGAAATTATAATGAAAGGAAAGAATCTTATCTTTCTCAAATGAATGTTCAACCATCTATACATTTAAATATTAAAGAGGAGGATAAAGAAGATGTAGAGTTACAAAAGAATGTGAGAAATGATCCTGAACTCAACATTAATTGTGATGAAATAATAAGTTTCATGAATAAGGTTTGTGTTCCTCCCATACAAGAATTAAAGAAGGAAATATTGGATGAGGCTCATAGTTTTTCATTCTCTGCTCACCCTGAAAGCACAAAGATATATAGGGACCTAAAAGAGAGCTTCTAGTGGGATGGCATGAAATGAGCTATTGCGGAATATGTCTCTCGATTCTGGGTATGTCAGCAAGTTAAGGTTTAAAGATAGAATTCTAAGGGGATGTTGCAACCATTACCCATAACAGAATGGAAATGGGAAAACATCACTATGAGCATTGTCACCAGACTTCCAAAAACATCCAAAGACAATAATGCTATCTGGGTTATAGTTGATCATATTATGATGTCAGAACACTTCATTTCTATTAGATAGGATTTCTCTCTTGATCATATTTCTTGGATATATGTAAAAGAGGTGGTAATATTTCATGGAGTACCACTTTCCATTACATCTAATCAGGATCCTAGGTTTACCTTGAAGTTCTGGAAAAGTCTTTAGCATGATCTAGATACAGAGTTGACTTTCAGCACTGCTTATCATCCACATATAGATGGTTAGTCTGGAAGGAAAATACAAACCCTAGAGGACATGTTGATAGCTTTCTATATGTATTTAAAAGGTTATTGGCATCAACACCTACCATTGGTGGAATTTTCTTACAACAATAACATTCACTCCAGTATTCAGATGGATCCTTATGAATCCCTCTATGGAAAAAAGTGAATAACTCTAACATACTAGGATGATGTTGGGGAAAGAAAGCTATTATGACCTCATCTTGTTGATGAAATGGAAGAAAATGTCAGATTTATCCAACAACATATAAGAGCATCTCATAGTCGACAATTTTTTTTTGCTGAAAATAGAAGAAAAGACCTAGGGTTTGAAGTGGGAGATAAGATTTTTTTAGGAATATCTCCCTGGAAAAGATTAATGAGATTTGGAAAGAAGGAAAAGGTGATCCCTGGGTATATAGGTCTTTTTGAAATTCTGGATCGTGTTGGGAAGGTAGCTTACCGATTGGTGCTTCCACCAAATCTCTCTCAAGTTCATAATGTGTTTCACGTATCCTTCCTGAGAAAGTACATTCCTAATCCGTCACATGTACTCATATCAGAAGTCATACCACTAGAGCAAGATCTTTCTTATTAAAAACAACTGATAGATATTCTGGATTGTAGCGATAATGTTCTATGAAACAAGGCCACTCGATTAGTTAAGGTTATATGGAGGAACCACCAATTAGAATAATCTACTTGAGAACATGAGGATATGATACGGGATAGGTATCCTCATCTGTTTATTTACTAGTGATGAACTTCGAGGTTGAAATTTTGTTTAAGGGGGGATAGAATGTAACACCCATGTGTTTTATGAAATATTTAAATAATTTTTTAGTATCTTGTTTTGCACGCAATCGAGAGATAAACAAACCGTGAGATTCCCTTAATGTAAATATACAATTACAACCTAGCCATTATGTTAGCAGAAATAAATATATAAAACTTTTACAAAAATCTATGATATATGTAAAACAATTATTATTCATATTAGTTTTTTGCGTGAATAAAATTAATAAGATATGTACGTTATTAAAATGGTATTTTTGATATTCATCAAATAGATATTAAAAGAATGTTTTTACGCATTTTAAAGGAAAACCCTTTTAGAAACATTAATAATTTTAATATTACAACGTAAAAATTTTCTTTGGAAGTGGAATATAAATATTTACTTTGGTTAAAATTCTTATATTTTTTTGATAAACATCATAATTTGATGAATAGTAAAAATACGAAATATTTTAATTGAAAACAACTTTTTTCATCGAGATAATTTATATTGTTATATTAAAATATTTAATGGTTTTAAAGTAAAAATAAAATATATTTTTACCATTTAATATAATTTATTTCATTATAATTAATTTTACTTTGAATTCAGAGGTAAAAACATCTCAATCTTTTGCAATGTTTAAACTTTTAAAACCCGTTTTTTTCAATAGCGGGATTAATTTTAAATTAAATACTGCCAGTTATGTGTATTGAAATTGAAAAAATGGATTCCATATTTGAAATTATTAAGTACAAATTATGTTAATAGAATACTTTCTATTTTTAGGCATTTTGAATAGTAACTACGGTAAATTTTATTTACCACGGTTAAAGGTAAATCGGGTAATTAAGGGTAAATATAATGTTATACAATTACTATAACACTTGTAATAATATTATTTTATGATTATATTTCTACCTAAATCATTCTTGGGTCGAAATGGAATCTTTTGGAGCCAACATTGATCTGATTAAGACCTTTAATTTATTTTATCTATAGAAAGTAAAATATGCCTCACACAAACATTAATAATTAATGTATTTTTAATATAAGGTTATTCAAAATATAAATTCGATTATAAATACTCATTTGAAAGATAAATTTTTTTATTTGTTATAAATATTTATTTGTAATTTTTAAGAAATATTTAATTACCTAAACAGCATATGCATTAATGATGCAGAAATTAATTATTTAGTGAAAAATCAATAATATAGTTCTTATTAAAATAATAATACCCATCAAAAGGCCTAAAAACCTAACCAAAAATTATTTTTTGAGTATATTTATACCCTAATCATCCATGGGTCTACTTGAGGACCATTTAATGCCTTATAAAACAGATTATGTAATTTATATTATTTTATTTTAATTGATGTCAAGGTTGTCACCTTCATAATTTAATAAATATAACATTTTAAACGTTGGTTTTTTTATAAGATAAATTCGACTAAAATTATTATTACGAAACCTATTAGATTTATCGTTATTATAGTATATTATTTTTTATTTTTATGAAAAAAATAAGTATACTAAATAATTTTACAAAAATGTTGTAGTAATTATTATATTAATATAAATATCAAAAAAAATGGCTTTAAAAATATTAAAATAAATATTATATGAACTAATTAATGTGATCCACAAATTTTATTGATAAATATGACATGGTATAAATTTATTATAAAATTTTGTTCGAACATTTTTTCGGTGTGGGTTTTATTTAAATTCAAATAAATGAATAGTGTCAAAATTGAAACTATTGATATATTATATAATTAAATTGTTTAAAAATAACAAAAATATTTAAAAAATTAAAACATAAAATTTATATGGTCTAAAATGTCAGAAGTCATCCAATTATGGAAAATTCACAACCCATAAGTAATTATTTGAAACAATTTTCTAATTTTGAATATTATTACCACAAATAAAATTAAATAGATTAAATAATGATAAATAAAACTGACAAGGATGAAAATAAAATCAAAACATGTCTGAATTTTATTGGATAATGATATTACGACCCTATCATATATCGTATTTTAATTCTAGTCACTTTTAATGTTTTTATGTTGGATTTGAGTTTTTTATAAATTAATATTTTGGAGGTTTTCAAAAGTGCCCCTCTGCTCTCTTATAAAGAGGGAACCACCTCCGTTTCTCTTATACACATTTTTAGCATTCAAAATCGGCCAAACCCTGACCATTTCCCTTAAAAACATACTTATAAACATACTATAGTTCATGTTCTTCTTAAAAGGCCAACTTTAGTTCTCTAAGAAAAGGTTTAGAAGAGGCACGTCGAAAAAGAGGTAACAACCTTTTTCGATTCATTCAAAAATATTTTTTCGTATACTTCTTCTATATGAGTTATTTCATTATTAAGTAATAACTCCATTATCACTTCTATAATGATATTTTATTATGAATATAAAACAACCATATTCCATCTTCAATCCATCCTATAAAAAATGAAATCACCACGCGTACGTACGTACGACATACCGTCTCCACGCCGTGGTGTGATATGTTTTTCTTCACCAACATGCTTGGATGGGTATAATGATCGAAGAAATAACTATACACATTTATTATAAAGTTATATTTATTTTGAAATATTATATACCATTCACTTTAATACAATTCCACAATCATGAGAATGATATCATCGCTCATGCGTACGTACGACCTACCGTCTCCACAATGTGATGAGATTCGTTCTACATGATCTTTATTGATGAATGGTTATATAAATGAATTTATTGAATAAATATGATATATGTTATACTAATAACATTATTTAAATGATATATATATAACCTAAAAATAAGAATAAGAATTTATTTTCCAAAACATGCATAAGAACATAAAGAAGTTAACACCCAAATAACGAGTAAAAATGAAATGTTACTAATAAACCGATATATATATTAACATATATGATATCATAAAAATATCTATGATTCTTTAATAAGTCAATTTCATTATGTAAATCATTAAATAGGAGGTTCAGATACGTACCAAGCATATCAGACCTAATGTAAGGGAATATATCGCAATCTCATTTTTATCCAAGATTGTTTATACTTCAGTATTTAATAGGGAATATTTATAATCCATATATATGTATTATAAATATGTAATATAATTTCTATTCCCCAACAATTTTTTAAATCCAATTTTACCAATTGGTTAATTTTTAGTTAAAGATATGAAAGGAATCTTTTATCATTTTCAGTACGAGATACTTTTTGACTTTTCTGACCATAGTACAAAAAGAATGTTTTTTACCTTATATGGAATGAACATATTTTTTTATGATTTCAGAGAAAATTATTTCCATGAAGCTTCCCTTATATGTTTTCATGTTTATTTCAATTAAATAATTTTATTTTAAAATTTCAAGACATGTTTAGAACAAAAAATGTTTTTGAAGAAGAAGGGATATTTTCCTCAAGAACTAAGTTCAAGTGTTTTATCAAATTATTTTCCATATCAGGTGATATAGGGTTATGTTTCTATCCCAATTATTACATTGATTTGATTATGTTTCAATGGATTTATTTTTATGAAGTCCTTTTATCTTATTTGGATTATGTTATGATGGCATGATGTTTAAGAATCCCATTTTATTACTTGGGTTATGCTATGATGTATAATTCATGATTTTGTGGCACACATAAGAATGGCTTCATTATAAGATGGGTGGGACCTATATCTCCCTCTAAAGCATTGGGTAAAGATTTTTATGTCATGATATTTACATGGGTGGAACAACAAGTAAATCCAGTTTAGTATTACAGGGATGGAATGAGGAGTGAACACGGTTCAGTAATGGACTTTGTCCGCTATGATGGTCTTGGAAATGAACCTTGACTAATATGAAATGATTTTCTATGATTATTTGTGTATGCCACAATGTTTCATGTCTTATATTCTGATTTTTTGGATTATATTTCAGTTCTATGATTTAATATTATGACCTCTTATGCAGGATAATATTTTAAAACGTTATGATCTTAAGAATATGATATCATTAAAATTTTATTTTTTTACCCTTACTGATCATTTGAGTTAACCCTTTTGTATGTTTCTTTTCCCCATGTTATGAAGAATCGTATTAAATATGATATGTAAAAAATTAGTCTGGATATTATCAAATAAATGGGAGATAATGTAGATTCTTTATGAACCGGTTGTTTATGTTTCCGAGTTTTTAATGACACTATACCTATACAGTCCTGTCATGGTTTTGTTATATGTTTTAATAATTATACTTCAACTATGAAGTATTAACTATTAATGTAATTTATGTGTCATTATAGTTGGTATTAGAGGAAAGGTATACTTAAACTTTGGAAACTAGGATGTGAAAGCCTTAGTAAGAACCATAAAGATATGTCTAAGAATATGACATGATACTAGTGTCTTAGAAATGGTCACGAATAACCTATTATAAAACCTAAATTGTGAAATTTTATTCCTGATTAAGTTGGTTTACTATTATAATTAGTGTTTCTCACACTATGATTCTTGGTTTTTGTCAATGGTTGGAACCTGAGAGAACCATGTTAATTCTTAATATGACGGGAAATGAAATGATTGTCCCCCTGATCAACCAATCAATATTGGAGAAGGAATGAAAAATCATGTAGCCATGCTCACACAACTTTATCATGCTACGAATCATGCAGGACTTCTAAACGAGCAATGGAAGGAGAAACATTCTGTTGAATCCTTCATGAGGCAGTGTCCACCTTCATTCAATGGGTATTCTGATCCATTAATGGCTAGACAATGGATCAGTACCACTAAAAAGATATTTTATGTTCTACAATGTTCTAAAAATGATAAAGTCATCATAGCAGTATATCATTTGAAAGGTGAAGCTGATCAATGGTGGAATCTTATCAAGAATACGAGGCAATGAGATGAAATTGAGTCAATAGGATGGGATGAGTGCAAGAAATTATTTTTCAATTAGTACTTCCCTTGTATTCTTTAAACAAAGACAAATAAACAATTTCTTGAACTAAATCAAAAGGATGACGAATCTATTGGTACCTATGATGAAAATTTTACAAAACTTGTAAGGTACGCTTCCAGAATTATTATCCAACATGAGAGAATTATTGATCGATTCTTTAGTGGCACAAAACCATTTCTTCTAAAGGCGTTATCCAAAAGGTAATTCAATATCTATGACAAAATTGTTCGATGTGCTCTCAAGGTTGATATGTAGATTTGAGTAACCCATCGGTCATATGGGTTTGATAAAAAGAGGAAAATGGAATTCAATGAAAAATATAAAGACCACACTGAAAAAAAGATGAGTTCTCCCTTATGCTCAATGTGTGGAATGAAACATGGAGGGAATTGTATTAAAAGAACAAGTAAATGTATTAAATGTCCAAAAGAAGGCCATTGGGAAATTGAATGTCGTAGTTATGGAAAAAATATATCTAATAATGTGAACAGTGAAAAGGCTACACAGAATGCATCTCCTACACTTCAATGTTACAAGTGTAAGGAAATGGGGAATTATTCAAATCAATGCCATAATTCAAGGGTTTTGATGAAGAGCGATGTCAAAAAACACTTAAGGCCAAAGAAAAAGGAATATCAGATGAAATTTCTGTCGACTATGTGGAGTACAATAAGAACGTGGTGAAAGGTACACTTACCAACCACTCTAAAGTGGAAAATTTTTTATTTGATTATGGATCCACCCACTATTTTATTTATGAAGAATTTTATAAGGTTATCTCTATACTACCTCAACAATTAGATTTTGATATAACTGTGACAACTCTTAAGGGCACAATGGTTACCTCAAAATTTTATAATTTCTCTCCAATTGAAGATTGTGGGAAAGTGATTTCTGCAAATCTTGTGATCCTTCCTACAGTGGAATTTGATGTGATTCTTGGCATGGGTTGGCTTTCCTTATATGGAGCTCATATCAATTCCCAAATAAGGGAATTCACATTTTATATTCTAGAACAATCTATGATCATCTATCGATGCAAGGATGAATATTACCATCCTGTAGAAATTTATTCCATCTTATGGGACTTGATTTAAATAAATGAAGGTTATTTATCTCAAATGGTTGGAGGGAGACTCAAGATTAAGAATAATTCCCATTGTATGGGAGTTTGATGATGCATTTCTAGATAAATTCCTAGGTCTTCCACCAAATCGGGAAGTTGTGTTTTGAATAGAACTCATATCGAGTGCTTTGCCCATTTCAAAGACACCTTATAGAATGTACCCAACTGAGTTGAAAGAATTGATGAAGTAACTCCAAGAGAATCTTGATAAGGGATTCATATACCCTAGTGGATCACCTTGGGGAGCACGTGTTCTATTTGTTAAGAAGAAAAATGGATCAATGATACTCTGCATGATTATCTAGAACTTAACAAGATCACTATCAAGAACAAATATCCTCTCCCACGAATTGATGACTTATTTGACCATCTACGCAGAGCTCAATACTTTTCCAAGATTGATCTTTGTTCAGGGTATCTTCAATTAAGGGTAAAAAAGGAGGACATACCAATGATCGGATTCTGTATAAGGTATGAACATAATAAATTTATAGTGATGCCATTTGGTCTTACTAATTCCCCTGTTATCTTCATGGATCTAATGAATAGTGTTTTAGAGACTATTTGATCAGTTTTTGTAGTCTTTATAGACGGTTTTCTTGTCTATTAAAAGAGAACGGAATAACATGAAGATCACTTAATAATTTTATTGAAAACACTGAGAAAGGAGAATCTTTATGCCAAATTTACCAAGTGTAAATTTTGGCTAAAAAAAGTATCACTTTTTGGTCACATAATCTCAAGAGAGGTGATATCTATGGTTCCAAAAAAAATAGAGGTTATTGAAAGATGGTCAAGATCAACAATAGTAACTGAGATCCAGTGTTTTCTTGGTTTGGATGGATATTATCAACGTTTTATGAAATATTTTTTATGATTATCTAATCCACTCACCAGGTCGACTTGAAAAACAGTTATGTTCTTTTGGACAGAGGAGTGTGAGGAGAATTTCCAGGAGTTAAAAAGAAGTTTAACCAGTGAACCTATACTCACACTACCTTGTAGTGGAGAAAGGTTTCTAATCTATATTGATGCATCCAAGAAGGGATTGGGGTGTGATCTCATGAAAAATGATATGGTGATAGATTATGACTCACAAAATTTGAAAATGTATGAGAAAAATTTCCCAACTCATGATTTAGAGTTAGCCACGGTAATCAATGAATTAAAAATATAAAGGCACTGTCATTATGGTGAAAAGTCTGATATTTATATTGATCATAAATGTTTGAAGTATATTTTGACACAAAGTGAGTATAATATGTGCCAAAGAAGATAGTTGGAGTTGATTAAAGATTGTGAATGATCCATACATTACCACCCTAGGAAAGCAAACAAGGTGGAGGATGCATTAAGCCGACACGACCATGCCATCTTATCCCTGATGAAGATCACAAAAGATCCAATATTTATGGATTTTCAAAGGATGGATCTTGAAATTATAATAGAACGGGAAAAATCTCATCTTTCTCAAATGAATGTTCAACAATCTATACATGTTATGATTAAAGAGGCACAGAAAGAAGTTATAGAGTTAAAAAATAATGTGAGAAATGTTCCTGAATTCAGCATTGACTGTGATGAAATAATATGGTTCAGGAATCGGGATTGTGTTCCTCGCATAAAAGAATTAAAGAAGGAAATATTGGGTGAGGCTCATAGTTCTTCATTCTCTGTTCATCCTAAAAGCATGAAGATTTATAGGGACATGAAAGAGTACTTCTGGTTGGATGGTATAAAAAGATATTTTGTTGAATATGTTTCTCAAGGATTCATTAGTCAGCATGTTAAGGCTGAAAGATAGAAGTTTAAGGGGATGTTGGAACCCTTACCCATACAATAATGGAAATGGAAAAACTTCACCATGGACTTTGTCACCGAACATCCCAAAACATACAAATCCAATAATGATATATGGGTTATAGTTTATCATCCTATGAAGTCAGCACATATAATTTCTATTAGAGAGGATTTTTCTCTTGATCAGCTTTCCCAGATATATATAAAAGAAGTGGTAAGATTGCATGGAGTACCACTTTCCATTTTATCTGATCGGGATACAAGGTTTACCTCGAATTTTTTGAGAAGTCTTCATCATGATCTTGATACAGAGTTGTGTTTCAGCACTACTTATCATCCTCAGAAAGACGGTCAGTCTGAAAAGACAATTGAAAATCTAGAGGACATGTTGAGAGCTTTCTCTATGGATTTAAAATGTTGTTGAGATCAACACCTACCATTTGTAGAATTTTCTTACAATAATAGCATTCACTCTAGTATTTAGATGGCTCTTTATAAAGCCCTATATGGAAAGAAGTGCATATATCCAACATGATGAGATCAAGTTGGAGAAAGAAATCTATTAGGACCTAATCTTGTTGATGAAATAGAAAAAAAAGTTCAGATCGAATCAACAACATATAAGAGCATCTTAGATTTGACAAAAAAATTATGCTAAAAATAGAAGAAAAGACCTAGATATTGAAGTGGGAGATAATGTGTTTTTACGAATATCTCCCTGGAAGAGAGTAATGGGATTTTGAAATAAAGAAAAGCTGAGTCCTAGGTATATCGGTCCTTTTGAAATTCTGGATCGTGTTGGGAGGGTAGCTTACCGATTGGCGCTTCGACCAAATTTCTATCACGTTCATAATGTGTTCCATGTAGCCCTCCAGAAAAAGTACATTAATGATCCTTCACATGTACTAAGATAAGAAGTCGTACCGCTGGAGCAATATCTTTCTTATGAAGAACAACTGATAGAGATTATTTATTGTAGCGATACTGTTATACAAAACAAGACCACTCGATTGTTTAAATTTTTATGGAGGGACCACTAATTAGAAGAAGATACATGGGAACATGAGGATATGAAGAGGGATATGTATCCTCATCTGTTTATTTCTATATGATGAATTTTGAGGGTGAAATTCATTTTAAGGGGGATTGAATGTAACACCCATGTGTTTTATGAAATATTTAAATAATTTTTCAGTATCTTGTTTTACATGCAATCGGGATTTTAAAAAAACTGTGAGATGCCCTTATTATAAAGATACCAATATAACCTAGCAGTTATGTTAGCATGAATAAATATAAAAAATATTATACAAAAATATATGATAAATGTAAATCAATTATTTGTTACATTAGTTTTTTGATTGAATGAAATTAATAAGATATGTATCATATTAAAATGGTAATTTTGATATTCATCAAATAGATATTAAATCAATTTTTTCTGCCTTTTAATGGAAAACCATTTTAGAAAAATTAAAAATTTTAATATTACAATGTTAAAAATTTCTTTGTACGTAGAATATAAAAATTTACTTTGGTTAAAATTATTATATTATTCTAATAAACTTCATAATTTGATGAATAGTAAAAATACACTAAATTTTAATTGAAAACAACTTTTTTCATCCAGCTAATTATGTGTTTAAATTATAATATTAAATAGTTTTAAAGTAAAAAATAGAATATATTTTTTACCATTTAATATAATTTATGTCATTGTCATTAATTTTACTTTGAGTCGTAGGTAAAAACATTTCAATCCTTTTCAATGTTTTAACTTTTAAAACATGTTTTTCTCCATAGTGGGATTAATTTTAAATTAAATACTGCCACTTCTGTGTATTGAATATAGAAAAATAGAGTCCTTATTTGGAATCAGTAGGTCCAAATTATGTTAATAGACTACTATTTATTTTTAGGCATTAGGAATAGTAAGTACGAAAAATTTTATTTACCATAGTTAAAGTTAAATCAAATAGTTAAGGGTAAATATAATATTATAAAATTACCCTAACACTTGTCTTAATATAATTGGATGATTATATTTTTCCTTAAAGCATACTTGGGTCGAAATGGAATCTTTTGGAACCCACTTGGATGTGATTAAGACCTTTAATTTATTTTATTTAATGAAAGTGAAGTATGTCTCACTCAAACTTTAATAATTAAAGTATTTTTTATATAATGTAATACATAATATAAATTCGATTATAAATACTCGTTTGAAATATAAATTTTTTTTCTTTGTTATGTTAATGTATTTTCAATTTTTAAGAAACATGTAATTATCTTAATAGCTTATACATTAATGATGCAGAAATTATTTATTTAGTGAAAAATCAATAATATAGTTTTTATTAAAATAATAATAGCCATCAAAAGGCCCAAACACCAGACCAAAACATATTGGTAGAGTATATCTATACCCTAAGAATCCAGGGGTCACCTTTTGGATCATTTTGAGACTTATAAAATAGATTATGAAATTTATATTGTTTTATTCTAAATGATGTCAAAGTTTTCACCTTCATACTTTAATAAAGTTCACATTTTAAAAGTATGTTTTCTTAGAAGATAAATTCGACTAAATGTATTATTATAAAATATATTATATTTATCTTCATCATAGTATTTTATTTTTAATTTTTATGCAATAAATAAGTATACTAAATATTTATACAAAAATGTTGTAGTAATTATTTTATTAAGAGAAATATCAAATAAATGGTTTTAAAAATATTAAAATAAATATTATATGAACTAATTAATGTGCTCCAGTAATTTTATAGATATATATGACATGTTATAAATTTATTAATTATTTTTGGTTCAAACATATTTTTTGTGTATTTTATTTAAACTCATATAAATGAATAGTGTCAAAATTGATAGTATTAATATTTAATATTATTAAATTGTTTAAAAATCACAAAAATATTATAAAATTATAAATTTAAATTTATATGGTCTATAATGTCATAAAATATCCAATTATGGAAAATTCACAACACATAATTAATTATTTAAAAAAATATAATTTAGAATGTTATTACCACAAATAAAATTAAATAGATTAAATAAGGATTAATCAAAATGATAAGGTTGAAAATAAAATCAAAACATGTCTAAATTTAATTGGTTGATGATTTTACAAACATATCTTATCTAATGTTCTAATTTCAGTCACATTGAATATTTTTATATCGGATTTGAGTTTTTTATAAATTAATATTTTGGAGGTTTCAAAAGTGCCCCTCTACTCTCTTATAAAAAGGGAACCTTCTACCTCTTTTATTCACCCCATTTTGAGCTTTAAAACTTGGAAATAACCTACCCTTTTACATTCTAAACATACCTAGAAACATAATAGATGTCTTGGTCTTCTTGAAAGGCAAACTTTAGTACCCTAATAGAAGGTTTAAATAAGGCACGTCGAAAAAGAGGTAATATCCTTTACTGATTCTTTCAAACTTCTTTGTTCTTATACATCCTCTATATGAGTTGTTTCATATTTAAGTAAAAAATTCAGTATCACTTGTATACTGATATGTGATTATTAATATGAATAAAAAATATTCCATATTTTATCCATCCTATAAAAAATGAAATCCCCACGCGTGCGTACGTACAACCTACCATCTTCACGTCGTGGCGTAATCAGTTTTTCTTCACCATCATGATTGGATGGGTATAATGATGGAATAAATAACTATATATGATTATTATAAAGTGATATTGATTATGAAATATTCTACACCAAACACTTGAATACAATTCAAAAAACATGAGAATAATATCATCGCTCATGCGTACGTACGGCCTACCGTCTCCACGATGTGATGCGATTCGTTCTACATGATATTCATTATAGAATGGTTATATAAATGCATTTTGATGAATAAATATGATATATATTATACTAATACCATTCTGTAAATGATATATCTATAACATAAAAAATAGTAATAAGAATTTATTCAACAAAACATGAATAATAACATTAAACAGTTAACACCTAAATAACGAGTAACAACAAAATGTTACAAATAAACAGATAATAATATGACCATATATGAGATCATAACAATGACTATGATTCGGGAATAAGTCAATTACATCATTTAAATAATTATACAGGAGGTTCGGATACGTACCAAGCATATCAGACCAAAGTTCAGGGAAAATCTCGGAATTAATTTTTTTCCAAATTTTTTTATACATTAGTATTTACTGGGGAATATTTATCATCCACTTCCATCTTTCCTAAATATGTAATATTATTTCTATACTTTTATAATTTTTTAAATCCAATTATACCAATTGGTGAATTTTTGGTAGAAGATAAGAATGGAATCTTTTTTCGTTTTCAGTACGAGATTCTTTTTGACTTTTCTGGACATAGTAAGAGAAGAAGGGTTTTTTACCTTATACAGAATGAATATATTTTTTTGGATATCAGAAAACATTATTTCCATGAATATTCCTTTATAGGTTTTCAAGTTTATTTTAAATTAACTTCTTTTATTTTAAAGTTGGATGACACGTTGAGAATAGAAAATGTTATTGAATAAGAAAGGATATTTTCCACAAGAACTACGTTCAAGTGTTTTATCAAAATTATATTCTATCTAAGATGATATCGGGTTATGTTTCTATCAATATTATTACATTTATTTTATTATGTTCTGATGGAATTATTTTTATGAAGTTTTTTATCTTATATGGATTATGTTATGATGACATGATGTTTACAAATCCCATTCTATTACATGGGTTGTTCTATGATGTATGATTTATGATTTTGGGCCACACATTAGAATGGTTTCATTATGAGATTGGTGGGACCTATATCTCCCTCTAATGAATTGGGAAAATATTTGTATCTCATGAGATATACATGGAAGGAATGACAAGTACATCTGGTTCAGTATAAGAGGGATAGAACAAGGAGTGAACTCAGTTCTATATTGGACTTTGTCCGTTATGATGGTTTTCATGATGAGCCTTGACTAATATAAAATGATTTTCTAGGATTATGTGTGTATTCCATAATGTTTCATGTCTTATGTTCTGATTTTTGGAATTACATTGCAGATTTATGATTTAATATTATGACCTCTTATGCAGGATACGATTTTCAAACGTTATGATCATAAGAATACGATATGATTGACAATTCATTTGTTTACACTTACTAAGCATTTTAGCTCACCCTTTTGTATGTTTCTTTTCCCCAAGTCAAGAAGAAATGTATTAAATATGATATGAAAAAATGGAGTATATATATGATCAAATAAATGGCAGACAACGTAGATGCTTTATGAACTAGTTGTTTATGTTTCCCAGTTTCTAAAAACACTATACATATACGGTCCTATCATTGTTTTGTTATATGTTGTATAAAATATACTTTAGTTCTAATGTATTAACAATGTATATAATGTATGGGTCTTTATATTTTACTTCCAAATTAAATATGTTGGGAGATGTATCAATATGAAACCATTACTATAAAAGTATTTTATATATGATGAGATACCCCTTTCTTGCTCATCATCAATTTTTATGAATTTTTTGGTCACACTGTTAGGCTGCTAAAATTGTAACACGATTCTCCATGAAAAAATAATTGTATAGTGAATACCTTGCCCATTTCACTATCAAGGTTATTCACCTTTTATAATGTATACTTATAGATTATTGACATTCATGTATGTATTCTATATTCTTTTATCATGGAAAAAATATGACGTTGAAAGAATATATGTTATATGATCTATGTGGAACACTTATGCATGAGATTAAAATTTTCATGAAGGGTCCACCCTGATAGTGCTCCAATGTATTGTGTAATGTTTAGTATCATGATTGTAATGTTGGGACATGGTTTTTACGGATTCGTTTTAATACATTTTCCCACCTTGTTGGAACATGGGTTTACTTGATTCCTTTATGTTAATAAAGCAATGTTTTAAGTTATTTCCACATTTCCAGGTTATGATGGTCATGTTATATCGTGCCTTTATGTTCATACTTCTATTATTCTCCATTGATATATATATTTCCTAACATGTATTGGATTATTAATGTTATTCCTTATTTACTCCATTACTAGTATGTTTATCTCACATTTTTCTTATATATTTATTTATTTTATCCCATGCAATGCTATGTACAAAGGAATTTTTTGTTTCGGTAAAATAAGATTTCAATAATAAAGATAAATTTAATGTCTTATATTGTCATGTATTGTTACTAAGACCCAATGAAACAAGACCTCTCAATATTTTAGGTTTTATTAAGTGAAATATTATGTAATGAATCATGTTTATGTGTGTAATAAAAATAAGGGTCGTTATAATGCACCATAAGAATCTAATGTAGGGATGGATACAATTAAAGGTACGGTTATTATTTTATATTTTTTGAGTATACTAGTGTTTGATATCAGTGATACTTTCTCTTTTATATCATGAATGTTAGTAGAAATATTGGTATTTCATTCAAATAAAAATCTAATTATTGATGGGACATTTCATTCTATTGGGAAAGGGATTTGAACAAGGTTTAAAGTTTCTATCATGATGAGTGTCAATAGTATAACATGAGGTGGAGTGAGACTTCATGGTTCATGACCTCATCATCTTGGACATGATTGATAGTAAGGATTTTATTATTAGAGTCACGGCCTAGATTGATTATTATTATCAACAAGTTTAGTTTCTATCTTTATATGGAATCAATCGCCTCTTTCAAGTTGGGTGTGTTTCACGGCCTAGGAGAGAGGGGTCGTTATTCCTTATACTACGGTGACCACATGAACATTTTCAGAATATTTCCTTTATTTCCTGATCCTTCTTGATAATTCAACTTCTATGGTGGTGTGTGCATACCCTTTGGACTTTCTAGGTTACTTTTTTACTTACCACCATGGAAAAAGATCAATTTTACCACATACCTACTACCTAATTTGATAACCATTTACATTCCATAATATCATATGTAACTAAATGATTTGGTATAATATAAGTTCCATATTTTGGAGCTTGATTCTTTCTGAACTCTTTCATAGTGTGTCACTACTGGATTTCCCTATCCTATTATCTTTGAAAGAATATTAGAGACTCGTTATTTTTATTCATTATAAAAAAATAAATTATGTAAACAACATGAACAAATATCCATTCCCACTGATTGATGATATCATTGGTAATATTAAAGGGGATCATTGGTTTTAAAATATTGACAACCTATCATGAAAAGTCATGTTTAGTGATAGAAAAAATGATATACCAAATAAAATTTTTATGTCAGGGTATGATATTTTTGAGTTTACAGTAATTCCATTCATCCACATTAAGGCCAATATGGTGTTTATAATGTTGATAAATCGGATCATTTAGTGTTTCTTTCATTCTATTGTCGTTATGTTCATTGATGATATTTTTGTTTACTCTATGTTAGTAGAGGATCACAAGGACCATTTACATATCTTTCTATGAACATTAAGGGACCATAATCCATATGGTATGATTTCAATGTTATGTTTTTAATCAATAACTAAGATTTATGTGGATTGTTATATCAGAGATGCATGTCTCTGTGGATCCCAAAAAAGTGTAGGAAGTAATATCTTAAGATAATCCCAAAATGTGTTTAAAATCATACTCTTCATGGTGTAATCTATTTATTACTAGGATTAGTTTTAGGACTTCACCAAGATTTAAAATTCGATGAAAGAATAAATCCATTTTGGTGTAAATATTGAGTGGAATGAAAAAATGTTAGTTATATTTTGAGTAACTGAAGGTGATATTGAATTTATCCCCAATTGTGATTCTTTTAGAAACATGTTTCGGTTTTGATGCTTTAAATTATTTTTAAGGAAGTATTTTGTGGTTTTTCTTGATGAATTGAAGATAGGTAGTACCATTTGGCCTTCTCTAGTCAAACCCTAAGGAGAAAAACTAAACAACCCATGATATTGAGTAGAAAGTTGTTATGCATGAACTAAAAATTATTCATCGCCACCTCATTGGGAATAAGTCTATTTTATAATATAATCATAAGATTCTATGGTATGTTTTCATTTGGATTGATCTAAACATGTCATAGAGATGTTGGGTTGTGTATATTTATACATGTTATTTTGTTATTTATTACACTCTAGGAAAAGTGATTTTGTTCATTAATGCACATATTATAATAAAAATATATATACACTGTGAATGAATTTGTGGAAGAGTGGTCTTTGAGGAGTGTTTTTATTGATATGAGCTTGGGAATATATTAAGATACTGTTAAGATAGGTTTTTTCTTGGATTGTGGTTAAATTTACATTTGATGAGTGGGTTTAAGTCATGTTGATTTCAAAATTCACATACTAGATGGTTAGTAAAATCTTTTATGATGGGGAGATCTTATGAGATTAGTCATGGTCTCCTGGTGGCACTTAATTTTTTCAAAATAAGATGGTTTATCATTTTTCTATGGGGAAAGAGGTGATGAAATGTGGAAACCATTATTATTATTCTATAAAACTGAGTACAAAAAATATCAATCCTGATTTGAGGCATAGATATTGGTGTCTAGGGGTGAGATGGTTGATTATTTATTTTTTATCAGTATTTCAGACTTATCATAAAATTAAGGAAGATCTTCAATGAACTTCTAGTTTTTTTATCCCTTTACCATTACAATATAGAAATGAGGTGACATTTCCATGGATTTAAACATTGTTTTACTAAATAATACTATGGTAAAATATTCAATTTCTGTGACCATTGATCAACTACTAAAATTGGTGCATTTTATCTCTATTATAGAGATGTTGAATGTGGGAAAATATAGGCACTTTTTATCGGAAATATTGTGAGACATCATCAGGTTCCCTCTATGACTATTTATAACATATAACTGAGGTTTTAATCCATATTTTGTAATGGTTTTACGTAGGGGATGGGTTTACAATTGAAATTGAGAATGGTAGATCATCTGTAGTGGGATAGGAAGATAGAGAGGGAAATCCATGTTAATGAGGATATTCTATGGGAATGTGTTCTTTATTTTAGTGTTTCTTTGTAAAACCATTTTTTTTTTGAAAATTTGACCTATAAAAATATTTTTTAGGAATTGATAAATATGGGAACCTTTGATTATTTTTATGGGTATCCATGTATATGTCCCTTGGGTTAGGAAAAATTGGGAGGGAAGTCGTTGGTTGGGATGAGTCTTGTTCAGGAGATGAAAGAAATAGTGCAATTGTTATAGAAGAGGTTGTTCATGACACAGATTCATCGAGAAAATTTTTTGGATCTTCTTCTCCCAATACAAATATTTTTGGATACTAATTGGGGTTTCTTATAGGTTCACCCTATTTTATACATCATTATTTGGGTATGTTGGGTATGTTTTAACCAAAGTTTGTGGGTTCCTTTGAGATCATTTAATGACATGGAATAGTGTCATATTAGCTAGACTTACCTTATAATTTAGCATCTATCCATGATGTGTTTCATTTTTCTCTATTGCAGAGGTATCAATGAGATTATTCCCATGTGATTGAATGAGAGGATGTTGATCATGAACCTTACACCACTATGGTCAAGAATCCTATTTCAGATTATGAATCATTGAGAGAAATTGTTTCATTGTAAATTCATTCCTTGGGTATCTATAATATGGAATTAAAAAAGTAGAATCCCTGAGATTTGGGATAGGAATTCATTGGTGAGACAATGTTGGATTTCTCTTTTTGTGATTCTAGGATCATGAGAAATTTCATTGGAAAAAATTGTTTATGTTTTGAAGATCATAACACTATATTACCTTTATCCAGGTATTATTTTGTTCGTTTTTGTTTTCCTTTTTTGTCTGGGTTTTTTGATCATCTAATGGATGGAGGGCCTTTTCTGGAAGAAATGACATAACTTCAAGAGATGTATGTTTTTTAAAATTTTTAGATTAAGAGAATGAATTTTTAAATTGAATTTGAGGCTGATAATTTGTAATTATGATACTCAAGAAATAGTTTGGGTATTTTATACAAGAAACTTGACCATACACTACCTGCTGGACATTTTCGCAACATGAATGGGTTATATTAAGGGAACTAGTTGCGGGGAAGATGTTATGATTCTTTTTTAGAGCATGAAAATTTACTATCCATGAAACCAAAACAAATCATGAATAGGTCAATTGGGATTTTATTTAACCATATACAATTCAGTTATAAGTGTACATGAAATTCATGTAACTCACAATATGAAAGGGATTCATGACATGAATTATTTTATTTCGTTGGTTTCAACCATGTTTCACTCATATTCATTTTTTAGCTAGTTTAGAGAGATTCTTCTCAATAGTTTGAGATATTTCTTATGATTTTAGGTGGTTTACAACCTTTCAGATCTCCCCATTCTACATTTAAATCTCTTGGGGGTTACACCACATATCCTTAGTATGTCTTCTTCTAGATTCATCATACACATTGGTTATGGTAGCAGCATTGGAAGCATTTATGATTTATATTATGACTATTTGAGGTTTTCTATAGATCATTCTAGATTTAATTCATTCCTTTTCTTTCAATGGTTGATCAATTGTTTTACAATCTACATTGTTAATGTGTGATTGGTTTCCAGCATTCTTGACGTATTTGTATCTATTAAAGTTGTCTAATTATTGAATTATTATATTTTCTTATCAATTACATTGTATAATTAAATGGAAATATATGTTCTATATTTCAATGTCTTTTTTGAAAACAAAAATATATTTTTCCAGTCCCAAATATTTATTTTTACATATTTGAAAATATTTTAATATATGTGAGCATGGATTTTGAAATGGTTTTGAAAAACAATGCACATTGGGATCCTTGGCTGCATCTGGAAATGGAAAAGTGAAATTCAATTGTGTAACAACACAACAGTTTTTTAATATCGATAGACTATGGTAGGAATCGATATCAGGTGGAACCAACATGTTCCTATTTTAGGATTTATTTATGATGTGTATGTATTTACAAAGCCTACAGAACAAATTTTTTAATTTCTCATTTGTACCTAGGTTATCACATGATGTATTATGTCATGGATATTCTCTCTCATTCTAATATAATGGTGTATCCATGGATGGGTTTTCTTATTATTAACATATTTTACTTTTTATTTTCATTATTATTATATATTGATACAATCGAATGAATTTATTGAAATTGAAATAATTTTTAAAAAACAACTTCATTTATAGAAATTAATTATTGAATGGTATTTATTTAAATATATGTCTTGTAAAATTTTCATATTAGAAATTTTATACACTCTTAGATGATATCCTACTTGGATCTATTCTCACACCCTACATTTTTACTTGTCTTTGTTTTAGACCTTGTTTTGTAAGACATGAGTGAATCTAAGTGAATCATATAGCATGTTGGGTTATCTTTTCATTCACCATATTCATAGTTTGATGATTTTGTTTTGAATGATGATCACAAAGAGACGTGTTTAATCATTTCTACATTACCATTATAATTTTTCATGTTTTTAAGGAGTTGTATGTCATATATATACCTATTCCTTTCCTCTACATTGATTAATGATATTTATTCAAATAGAGATGAACATTTTGGTTCATTTATATATCTCATCTTCTAGTAGACAACTCACATTGGATTGGGTATTTGAACAAGGATTTTTAGTCATAAGAGTTAACGATGCGATAGCTTAACCTAGATGCATCTAATTAGTTCATTTCATGGTGTTAAACTTCCCCAGAGCTATGAAATTGGGTTGACATGTGGTGTGAGGAATTTCTTAAAGTCATTAATTTGGTCTATATGTGTATTTTCCCTTAATGTATGGAATGTATTTGTTTTTCAAATGCGAGATATGATTTCCTTAAATAGAGATAATGTTTTCTAAGACTGTCTCTATCATGATATTCATAAAATGTGATATACATCCATCATTGAACTAAATCATCTATTCCCACATATCAAGGCCTCTTGGTTAGTTAAAAACTTCTTGGTACATGTTTGGTAGTATTCTTAGGTTCATATTTTTTTTCCAATAAGTCATTAATTTCTATGTACATTTTAACTTTTATTAAGGATTAATTTGTGGTATACTACTGTTTTTAAAATCCAACCCTTCAATGTAGTCTTAGTTCACATTAATACTACATGATTTGGGATCAAATGAATGTAAAGGGGCCATGAAATATATTATGGAGAACTTGGAGTTGGGTGATGGAATGAACATGGATAGATTCAAGATGGCTTTCACAATAGGTTTATTTTTTTATTTTTTTCATCAAGTTGTAGTTGTTTCCTAACCACATTACAGTTTTATTTGATTATAATATTATGAATTTTCATGAAATATATTATAGGATATTTTTTATTTAGTATTAGGTTATCTTTTAATATTATATTGATGTGGTATTATAATTTTATATTTGTGATTACCATGTGTATAATCTCCTCATGTTAATTTATACCCTCATTTGTAGATCATAGGATAATGCATACAAGGAGGTTTTTTTGAGGTTTTGTGGATATCCACTGTAGAGACCCGAAGCTTGACGTACATGGACATTACATTACATTTGCGGAATACTTAGTACATAACAAAAACACACACGCAAGGATTGTAATATTTTAGTGTCTTTGGAAACTCAGAACGTAATCTTCTAATCGTGGTGAAAGATCTTCAATATCTCCCATAAAGATATTCCCTTTTTTTTTACCTAAAACCTTTCTTTATATCCTGGGGAAAATAAAACATAAAAGGGTGAGCTCAAATGCTCAGTAAGGGTAAACAAAAGAAAAATCAATCACATCATATTCATAAGAACATAACTTTTGGAAATCTTAACCTGCAAAAGAGAGAATAATTTCATAACATGGGATAAATCATAGTAGTGAAATGAAATCCCAATAATCATAACTTAAAACATGAAACTTTGTGGCATACACACATAACCATAGAGAATCATTTCTTGTTAGTCAAGACTCATTTCCAAGACTATCTTAGTGGGCAAAGTCCCTTTCTGGATCGAGTAACCCTCGTTTCAGTCCTATTTCACCGAACCGGTATAACCTACCATTTCAGCCATGTCTATCTCATGAGATATAAAATCTTTACCCAATGTATTGGAGGGATATATAGGTCCCACCCATCTCATAATGATACCATTCTTATGTGTGCCACAAAATCATAAACCATACATAGTTACATAACCCATGTAATAAAAATGGGAATCTTAAACATCATGACATCATAAAACAATTCATATACGATAAAGGAATTCATAAAAATATTTCCATCACAACATAATCAAATAAATTTAATAATAGGGATAAAAATATAACCCATTATTATTTTATATGGAAAATAATTATGATAAAACACTTGAACTCCATTCTTGAGGAAAATATCCTTTCAATTTCAAAAACACTTTTCATTTCTTAACATGTCATAAAATTGTAACTAAAAGAAGTTTATTAAAAATAAACTTGAAAACTTGTAAAGTAAGCTTCTTGGAAATAATGTTTTAAAAATCTATTCATGCCGTATAAGTTAAAAAAAACATTCTTCTCGTACTTTTGTCGGAAAAGTCAAAAAGTACCTCGTACGAAAAAAGACAAAAGATTCCTTTCATGTCTTTTACTAAAAACTCAACAAAGGGTAAGAATGGATTTAAACAACTGTAGGTGGATGGAAATAATATTACATATTGAGGAAACATGTATGTGTATGATAAAATACACCCCAATAAATGCAAAAGTAAAAACAATCTCGAATAAAAATGAGATTGTGATATTTTCCCTTACCTTAGGTTTGACTTGCTTTGTAAGTGTCCGAACCTCCTGTATAATGATTTAAATAATGTTATTTACTTATTCCAGAATCATATTCATTGTTATTATATCATATATGGTCCACTTATGAATTTATATTACCGGTTCTTTTGTAAATTCATGTTAAAGTAGCGTTTTGTGTAAAATCGTCTCATTTGTCGTTCGTGTTTTAACTTGTAATTATTCATATGATTGGTTACATCATAATTACTTAATTCCAGAATATAAAACATGAATTATATATAATATATATTCAGAATATACATATATAATAAATCAGTAAATGGAAAGAAATACACCGTTCATGGAGACGGTAGTCCGTACGTACGCATGAACGCTGTTTTCGTTTCCTTATTGAATTGAATGGAATTAAGTAGATGACATACATATAAATATAAATAATTCCAGTGTCATTATCAGGTCATATATTTCATTATTACTTATTATATATACTTTAAAATCATTCATGAATGGTTAATCATTGAGAATGAATCTCATCGCGTCGTGGAGACGGTAGTCCGTACGTACGCACGAGCGATGATATCGTTCCCATGGTCGTGGAATTGTGTTAAAGTGTATGTATACTATTTCAGTATCAATATCACTTTATAATAATCATATATAGTTACTAATTACACCTTTATACCCATCCAATTAAGGTGGTGGTAGAAAATAGATTACACCACGGCGTGGAGACGGTATTCCGTACGTACGCACGCGCGATGATTTCCTTTTTCCGTAGGATGGATAGAAGGTTAATTAGAGTTGTTTAATATTTATAATTACATATCAGTATATAAGAAATACTGATGTTATTACTTTATCATGAAAAAACTAAAGAAGAATAAGTTGAAGATGAAAGAAATTGAAAAAGATCGGTAATGGATATTACCTCTTTTTGACGCGCCTTCACTTATCCTCCACTTAAAGAACTAAGGATGGTCTTTGAAGAAGACCAGGACCTCTAGGATGATACTAGGGAAGTGGAGATGAGGTTTTGTCAGGGTTTTGACGAGCTTGAAGGCTCAAATTTATGTGAGGAAGAGAGGGAGGGGGTGCCCTTTTATAAGCGAGGAGAGGGGCACCTTAAGAATATCTCAAAATATTATTTTATATTAAAGTCAAAATCGGTTTATAATGGTTCCAAAGGGTATTATTTCGAAGCTAATGTGGGTATGGGTCGAAATCCTATCAACCAATAGGATTTATACAAGTTTAGGTTATTATTTTAACCTTATCAATTAGATTTAACTCTAAGTTAAATAATTTAACTTTTACCGTGTCTTTTTGTTTTCTTACACAATATGGTTAATACACTTACTATAACATGCCAAAAGAACCCCAAATTGTTTATTATTTATATATATATCCTTATCTAAGTCATTTTGCCGAACCTTAGATTTTTAGGAAAAAAATAACAATTAATAATATAATATTTTATTTAAAAACTATTTTGTGTCAATTTTGACACTATTTGATATATGATTTTTGTGAAAGTCATAACAGAATTATATGTTAAACAAAAGTTGATTAAATCAAAACTAATATATCATAGTAACCTATAAAATTAGTGGAATTCATAAAAAGTCTTAAATTACATTTATTTTGGTATTTATAATATCAATTATGTTAATATTTCATTAATAAGATAATTACTGCATCATCTTTGTGTCATAAATAAATTAACTTATTTGATGTCTAAAAATTACAAATAAAATACCATTATGTAGTAAATAGTTTTATCTTTCTAATGAATATTTAAAATAGAATTTATCTTATATATAACCCTATATTAAAAATGTTTTTGTAAATAAACATTGATTTTAACTCTTTTAACTCTTATTTGAATTAAATAATAATAAATGTCCTAATCTAATCCAAGTGGGCCTAAATGATAATATTTTACACTTAAGGTGTTTTTGGTCGAGATACACTTGTCCAATAGTATTAGGACATGTGTTAGGGTAATATTAATATCATTGTTTCCCTTAATTACCCTATTTACTTTTAACCGTGGTAAATAAAAGTAAAAAATTAGTATTCACCAAAAATTATTTTCATCTCATTGAACCAAATTTTACTTACTGACATCAACCGTGTCTCTCGGATTTTTGAAATTACATTCACAGAAGCGGTAAAATTAAGTTTTATGAAAAATTCAGTTTTTTAACTACCACTTAGTAGTTTCACTATTCATCAAAAATTTATGTTTTCATAACAATGCCAAAAATTCATCCTAAGCTATATTTCATATTCCGAATTCAAAAATGAAGTCTATTTTACCAAATTCATAACATAGAAGTTGCATTAATTAATTTTATAATTAAATCCCGCTGTTAAAACAAATAGCGTGTTTTTAAGAAACAATATCTATCAAAATATTGACACTTGTTTATGTCGGGTTTAAATGTGAAATTACATCCAATGACCAACATTGTATTAAATTGTAAAAATATATTCTAAATATACTTTAAAACCACTCAAATTAATAATTTATCACTATTAATTATTTTGATTAAAAAAGTTGTTTTATTTATAATTTAGTAATTTTCACTATTCATCAGAATATGAAAGTTATCCGAAAAGTACCAAAATTTCACCTTAGGATAAATTCGATACTCCGAATCCAAAAATGAAGTCCATTTTGAGAGCTAAAATTTCTAAAATTTTAAAAGGTGGTTATTACTATTCATAACGGCTAGTTATAATAATATTTTAATAGCATATCGTTGTTTAGTGAAACTCGGTATTGCGTACTACACACGCTATCGAGGAAGGTCGTGATTGCGTGTAATGCAAGGAAAGTCAAGGATGTGTGTTGTGCAAGCTCCTTTTGGTGTAGCGTACAAAATAAGACATTAATAAAATTAAAAATAATATTTTTCATAAAATCTCGGGCTGTTACATTCTACCCCCCTTAAAATGAATTTCACCCTCGAAATTCGTCGGGGTTATAAATGGTTTACTATTCTAAAGTTTCTTTAATAGAAACCCACATCGTAAAAGAGAATACCAAAACTTTGCTTTAAAAACTAAAGTATGAAATGTAACGATTACCCAAATAAACTAATCACTGGGTTTCCACATAGGTGAAAATATGGATATGGAAGAGAAATCTAACCATCATGTTCTGATGGAGAGTGGTAGAGAACATGGCTATGGAAAATCCAGAAATCACAAATCCATAGATTTGTGATGATATAAGGTACCATCTGATTCATCAGGTATAAGATCACTAGGACAACATTTTTGGTTTTCAAGATCATTTCCCTAAAGTTGAAAATTTTCTTAGAATAAATACTTACTTTATTTTGGTACAATCTCACTGTTGTTCATGCCTTGAACAATTTCCACTTCATCTCTTAAATAAATGAAGTTGAATTTGTTATTTGTGAAGTGTTAGCAGATCATGTGATAGAATGACGGGTAATTCCATCTGTCTCAAACAAAAGGTTAGCAAATATTATATACATAAGTCGATCTATAGTGAGATTAATCATATATGGTTCCTAAGATGGACTTATACTTCATATATCATACTGCTTAATATAATAAAACTAGTTTCTACTAAACAGGGACTTCCTGTAGGCCAGTGGTAGGTGATAAAGGCCAGTCGCAATTCGGTTGTGGGTTCGATTCCCACAGTCTTTTCCGACGCCATGGGCTGTCGCCCATCCTGCAGGTTGTCCTTTTTCTAAAAATATATTACAATAACATCCCATCAATAATATCGAAAAAACTTTTATCCTTAAACAATACTAACTTATTTACAACATAATCCATTCCAATCTTTAGGCTTATCCATAATACTGCAGTCCACTCTCATAACATAGTGAAAACGATTACCAGAGATTTAACACCATCGTCGATCCCCATATATCATAAGGTATGTTTTGTTGGTCACATTCCAAACATTCAAAGTCCTTAATCGCGTATTCTCTTGAATAACTTAGTGAAAACATGAATTCAGTTAAAAGTTAACACTTTCCACATACCAAAATCCTCAAAATTCTATATACTCAAACCATGATATCACTTAGTCCTTATATCAATCATGAGCTCATGAATACTGTCAAGCATTTCATTTTCTCTTTATCACTTCATTATGCGCATATCATCCACTTTCCAAAAAATATCTGAATTACTTTGAATACCTCATTAGACCAATACATAAATATTCCAATACTCCATGATACAATATTATTTTGGAATCCCATTACATAAACACTTAATCATTCCACCACATCGTTGTCATATTCAACATCGCCAATAGTGATTGCATGTGACTTCTCTTTGTCCTTTGCCTTCAGTGGTTGCTCATGTTGATCATCACTAACCCTTGGACTAGGGCATTTATTAGCATAATGCCCCATTTCCTTGCACTTGAAGCATTGAAGTGTTGGTGGTGCGTTCTCTATAGTGTTTTCTTTATTCACATCATTAGAAACCCTTTTTCCATTACTTCGACACTCAGCTGCTCGATGACCTTCTTTTCCACACTTAAAACATTTTCTAGTCCCTTTAAGACAATCTCCACCATGCTTCTTTCCACACTTTGTGCATAAGGAAACATTCATCTTCTTTTCACCATTATTATGAGATTTCTCCTTGAACTCCATATTTCGTTACTTGTCAAAACCATGATATGGATATGTAACACCAACTTCCATTTCTACCTTGATAGAACAACGCACAATTTCTTCATAGCTACTGAAGTCTCTTATAGCTAATGCCCTTCGAAGACTTGGTTTTAGGCCACTGAAAAATAGATCAACTTTACTTTCAGGTTGGATGATAATTCCAGATGCATACCTTGCAAGTCTTGAAAAATTCGCTTCGTATATACCAACAGATTCATCGTCCTTTTGATTTAGTTCAAGAAACTCCTTCTCCATCTTTGTTCGAAGAATACGAGGGAAGTACTTACTGAAAAACAAGTTCTTGAAATCGTCCCATTCCATGGACTCAATTTCATCTCTTGGCCTCGTATTCTTGATAAGATTCCACCATTGATCAGCTTCACCTTCCAAACGATATACTGCTAAGATGACTTTATCATGTTCAGAACATTGAAGAACTGAAAATATCTTTTCAGTGGTACTGATCCATTGTTCAGCAACAAGTGGATCGAAAGTCCCACTGAAAGAAGGTGGACGTTGCCTCATGAAGGACTCAATAGAATACTGTTCCTTTCTCTGCTCATTTGGAAGTCCAGAATGATTCATAGCTTGTGTAAGGATAGCAATAAGATTTTTCACTCCATCTCCCATAACATTTGTTTGTTCAGGAGGACAATCATTGAATTGTCCATTGCATTGATCAACACGGTTCCTTCGGGTTCCAGCCATCGTCTAAAACCCAAAAAGAATAGTGTGAGAGGCAAAAATCATGCTAGGGAAAACAACATAATAAAGGGGGAGTACCTTCAATATCTAACATCTTAGGTTTAATTCTATGATCGTTAGCGTAGTTCTAGTACTATAACCTATACGTATACTTAACCTTAAGGACATCCCTAGACATACCGTAGAAATATCTCTAGGGGTCTCACTAACGTTTTCGCATCCTAGTTTCCAAAGGTTGACTAAACCTTTCCTCTGATACCAACTGTAGAGACCCGAAGCTTGACGTACATGGACATTACATTACATTTGCGGAATACTTAGTACATAACAAAAACACACACACAAGGATTGTAATAGTTTAGTGTCTTTGGAAACTCGGAACGTAATCTTCTAATCGTGGTGGAAGATCTTCAATATCTCCCATAAAGATCTTCCCTTTTTTTTACCTAAAACCATTGTTTATATCCTGGGGAAAAGAAAACATAAAAGGGTGAGCTCAAATGCTCAGTAAGGGTAAACAAAAGAAAAATCAATCACATCATATTCATAAGAACATAACTTTTGGAAATCTTAACCTGCAAAAGAGAGCATAATTTCATAACATGGGATAAATCATAGTAGTGAAATGAAATCCAAATAATCGTAACATAAAACATGAAACTTTGTGGCATACACACATAATCATAGAGAATCATTTCTTGTTAGTCAAGACTCATTGCCAAGACTATCTTAGTGGACAAAGTCCCTTTCTGAATCGAGTAACCCTCGTTTCAGTCCTGTTTCACTGAACCGGTATAACCTACCATTTCAGCCATGTCTATCTCATGAGATATAAAATCTTTACCCAATGCATTGGAGGGAGATATAGGTCCCACCCATCTCATAATGATACCATTCTTATGTGTGCTACAAAATCATAAACCATACATCATTACATAACCCATGTAATAAAAATGGGAATCTTAAACATCATGACATCATAAAACAATTCATATACGATAAAGGAATTTGTAAAAATATTTCCATCACAACATAATGAAATAAATTTAATAATATGGATAAAAACAGAACCCATTATTATCTTAGATGGAAAATAATTTTGATAAAACACTTGAACTCCATTCTTGAGGAAAATATACTTTCTACTTCAAAAACACTTTTCATTTCTTAACATGTCATAAAATTATAAATAAAAGAAGTTGATAAAAAATAAACTTGAAAACTTTTAAAGGAAGCTTCTTGGAAATAATGTTTTAAAAATCCATTCATGCCGTATAAGTTAAAAAAACATTCTTCTCGTACTTTTGTCGGAAAAGTCAAAAAGTACCTCGTACGAAAAAAGACAAAAGATTCCTTTCATGTCTTTTACTAAAAACACACCAAAGGGTAAAAATGGATTTAAACAACTGTAGGTGGATGGAAATAATATTACATATTGAGGAAACATGGATGTGGATGATAAAATACACCCCAATAAATGCAAAAGTAAAAATAATCTCGAATAAAAATGAGATTGTGATATTTTCCCTTACCTTAGGTTCGACTTGCTTTGTAAGTGTCCGAACCTCCTGTATAATGATTTAAATAATGTTATTGACTTATTACAGAATCATATTCATTGTTATTATATCATATATGGTCCACTTATGACTTTATATTACCCGTTCTTTTGTAAATTCATGTTAAAGAAGAGTTTTGGGTAAAATCGTCTCATTTGTCGTTCGTGTTTTAACTTGAAATTATTAATATGGTTGGTTAGATCATAATTAAAAAATTCCAGAATATAAAACATGATTTATATATAATATATATTCAGAATATACATATATAATAAATTAGTAAATGGAAAGAAATACACCGTTCATGGAGACGGTAGTCCGTACGTACGCATGAATGCTGTTTTCGTTTCCTTATTGAATTGAATGGAATTAAGTAGATGACATACATATAAATATAAATAATTCCTGTATCATTATCAGGTCATATATTTCATTAGTACTTATTATATATACTTTATAATCATTCATGAATGGTTAATCATTGAGAATGAATATCATCGCGTCATGGAGACGGTAGTCCGTACGTATGCACGAGCGATGATATCGTTCCCATGGTCATGAAATTGTGTTGAAGTGTATGTATACTATTTCAGTATCAATATCACTTTATAATAATCATATATAGTTACTAATTACACCTTTATACCCATCCAATTAAGGTGGTGGCGGAAAATAGATTACACCACAGCGTGGAGACGGTATTCCGTACGTACGCACGCGCGGTGATTTCCTTTTTTCCGTAGGATGGATATAAGGTTAATTAGAGTTGTTTCATATTTATAATAACATATCAGTATATAAGAAATACTAATGTTATTACTTTATCATGAAACAACTAAAGAAGAAGAAGTTGAAGAAGAAAGAAATTGAAAAAGATCGGTAATGGATATTACCTCTTTTTGACGTGCCTTCACTTATCCTCCACTTAAAGAACTAAGGATGGTCTTTGAAGAAGACCAGGACCTCTAGGATGATACTAGGGAAGTGGATAAGAGGTTTATGCAGGGGTTGGCCGAGCTTGAAGGCTCAAATTTGTGTGAGGAAGAGAGGGAGGAGGTTCCCTTTTATAAGGGAGGAGAGGGGCACCTTAGGAATATCTCAAAATATTATTTTATATTAAAGTCAAAATCGGTTTATAATGGTTCCAAAGGGTCTTATTTCTAATATAATGTGGTTATGGGTCGAAATAATATCAACCAATATAATTTAGACAAGTTTAGGTTATTATTTTAACCTTATCAATTAGATTTAACTCTAAGTTAAATAATTTAACTTTTACCGTGTCTTTTTGTTTTCTTACACTATATGCTTAATACACTTACTATAAAATGCCAAACGAACCCCAAATTGTTTATTATTAATATATATATCCTTATTTAAGTCATTTGGCCGAACCTTAGATTTTTAGGAATAAAATAACAATTAATAATATAATATTTGATTTAAAAACTATTTTGTGTCAATTTTGACACTATTTGATATATGATTTTTTTGAAAGGCATAACAGAATTATATGTTCAAAACAAGTTGATTAAATCAACACTAATATATCATAGTAACCTATAAAATTAGTGGAATTCATAAAAAGTCTTAAATTACATTTATTTTGATATTTATAATATCAATTATGTCAATATTTCATTAATAAGATAATTACTGCATCATATTTGTGTCATAAATAAATTAACTTATTTGATGTCTAAAAATTACAAATAAAATACCATTATGTAGGAAATCGTTTTATCTTTCTAATGAATATTTAAAATAGAATTTATCTTATGTATAACCCTATATTAAAAATGTTTTAGTAAATAAACTTTGATTTTAACTCTTTTAACTATTCTTTGAATTAAATAATAATAAATGTCCTAATCTAATCCATGTGGGGATAAATGATAATATTTTACACTTAAGGTTGTTTTTGGTCGAGATACACTTGTCCAATAGGATTAGGACATGTGTTAGGGTAATATTAATATCATTGTTACCCTTAATTATCCTATTTACTTTTAACCGTGGTAAATAAAAGTAAAAAGTTACTATTCACCAAAAATTATTTTCATCTCATTGAACCACATTTTACTTACTGACATCAACCGTGTCTGTCGGATTTTTGAAATTCCATTCACAGAAGCGGTAAAATTAGGTTTTATGAAAAATTCAGTTTTTTAACTACCACTTAGTAGTTTCACTATTCATCAAAAATTGATGTTTTTCAGAACAATGCCAAAATTTCATCCTAAGCTATATTTCATATTCCGAATTCAAAAATGAAGTCTATTTTACCAAATTCATAACATAGAAGTTTCATTAATTAATTTTATAATTAAATCCCGCTGTTAAAACAAATAGCATGTTTTTAAGAAACAATATCTATCAAAAGATTGACACTTGTTTATGTCGGGTTTAAATGTGAAATAACATCCAATGACCAACATTGTATTAAATTGTAAAAAAATATTCCAAATATACTTTAAAACCACTCAAATTAATAATTTATCACTATTAATTATTTTGATTAAAAAAGTAGTTTTTAATTATAATTTAGTAATTTTCACTATTCATCAGAATATGAAAGTTATCCGAATAGTACCAAAATTTCACCTTAGGCTAAATTCGATACTCCGAATCCAAAAATGAAGTCCATTTTGAGAGCTAAAATTTCTAAAATTTTAAAAGGTGGTTATTAATATTCATAACGGCTAGTTATAATAATATTTTAATAGCATATCGTTGTTTAGTGAAACTCGGTATTGCGTACTACACACGCTATCGAGGAAGGTCGTGATTTCGTGTAATGCAAGGAAAGTCAAGGATGTGTGTTGTGCAAGATCCTTTTGGTGTAGCTTACAACACAAGACATTAATAAAATTAAAAATAATATTTTTCATAAAATCTCGGGTTGTTACATCCATCCCATGAAGGGTGATTCGGGTTAGGGAATTATAGATCATACTAAAAATAATTTATCCATAAATGATCTCTTGGGGGCCTCTATCATAGTTATTGTTGAATGAAAACAAAAAACATAGATTGATATTTACCCCTAAAAAGAATATTCCCAAATATTTATGTGCTAACATTTTAACATCAAAATTATTCTAGGAAACAACTAATGAGGTCTATGGGGATCAAAAAATACTCATACATGATCACAATTACATATCTCTATATAGGATCCAACAACTATATGAAAACCCCACTCTAGATATGGGATCAAACTCCAATAATGTTAGATCGATCAAATCCAGAGTTCATGAAAACTTGAATTTACTAAAGACTCACTGATTATGGTAATATATTCAATGAATGATTTGTTATCTGGTCAATGAGAGTCCATAAAATATGGAAAAGGGAGTTTCAAACTCTATCCTATCCTCTATCTTTCATGGTTTAGTCTTAAATTATAAATTTAAATGGTCTCAGTCTTCATAATAAAAAAATAATATATATTGTAAAAGTAATATCATCAAACATTGTGGGAGTTTCTATCTACTATACAATATCTAATGTATGTTATAAGAAGAGACAAAAAACCTAAAATTTCTACCTATATTTTCTCTCAACTATCTCTTAGAAATCAACACCTCATTATTCATCTAGTAGCGGTGAGGGGCATGACAACATGCATGGGAGGCACTTCAATGATCCCCAATACAAGATATATATTAGAGAGTATGACCCCAAATTATATAGGGTGAATTTAATTTAATTTCATCCTATTATGATAAGATGATAAGGAAAGGACATGATGGATCATATGTCTCTACTATATGATACATTCCCCAACATTAATTTACTCGATAATCAATGACTTAGTGTTCTAGGTTCACTCTTAGTTTATCACTGTGATAGTGAAAGGATACATTTCCTACTAAATGTAATAGTGAATCCATGAGATTATAACCAAACTCAAGATAACTTTGAAACAATTTCCCAAAATTCTATAATTAGTCCTCAGATAACTATTAACTACAAAAATTATATATAGGATAGACCTTTTTTGATTGAGTTTTAAGATAATCCGAACCAGTAGGGCCCCTCATGAGTCATAAGTAAGATGAAAGTAACACCCCATGACTATACAGAATAGTCAAAAGTCTGATCCATATAACAATCTATATATCATAGTATCAGAGTGATAAACCCTATATCAACTAGTAATAGAAACATATTTATCTTCCATCACAAAAACAGCAACACATGCACAATATATATATACATATATATCACTAAATTTTATATAACACATTTAGAAGACATCATTTCAATAACATCCCCTCAATTAAAAATATAATGGAAATGCATATTTTAAATTTCATTTTTCTGAATAGACATAAGACATTAAAAATGTCATCCATGTTGTGTATACTCCTATAAATATCTCCAGACACAATTGTCACCACCACCATCAAGAACTATCATGAACCATCATGCATCACCAATATTTATCATGAGATATATTTTTTATAAAAAATGTTTCACCATGTATACTTATACCCACATTTTAGATTTTTGTAATTTTTCCAAACAAAACATGTGTGGGAAAAACCATATGAAGTGGTGATTATAAATATTCTATGCAAGATATCAAAAAACCAACAAAAAATCTATATAAATTGCCTAGATCAAACATTGATATAGGAAAGTAACGATATGCGGGAAAAAAGAATAATGTAGATGTCCCTTATAACTAGAAGTCTCATGGATATAACGAAGGTACCAATCTTCTTAGATTAAATCCTCACAATTTAAAAAATAAAAATAAATATGTGATCTTGGAACATTGAAGAATCCAAAAATATTGAAGTTGATATCTAGTTTTATAACTCATCACAAAGCAAACCATAGTAGTGGTAAGGAATCATAATTGTTGAAGAGGTTTTTACTACTCATCCTTTTCAACTACCAAATATCTTATAAAGTCTATAAATAAGATCCTACTCATTATTGAAGCATGTATTTCAATTGATAGAGTATTACTCCCTCCAAACTATCAATAATTATCCATTGATTATGTAAAAAATCTACCAACTGGAAGAAACATGTTTTATATCATTGGATCTATTGTGGAGAAACCCAATCCAAATAAAGGTTTTCATAATACTAATTTCATTATAGGATTACACCACATCTGAGCTCCTTAAAAAAGGGGAATACAGACTCCATTGATATAGGAACCCCTATCCCAAGTAGGTTGTTAGAATAATAACAATATCAATAAATTGATCCATAGATAAATTACCTAAAATTATGGAATTTTAGTAGGGAATACCAACCCAACATGTGGGATGATAATTCTATGATACTCATACTCAAACAAATTCATTACCTATATTGATCTGAATTCAAAATATACCAATCATTCCACATTAAAGACCTTTATTGGCCCAAAAAACTACACCATTATGATTTAAATGAAAGAATACTCTGGATTGGATATTAAATATCCATAAAATAAAACCTTTGGTATATTTGCTCAAAAAACACCAATGGTTGTAGATGAAAAATTTCGAGAGGCCTAGGCATGCCACATGGTTCACTGTGGGTGGGTTTTCATTACCATCTATGTGAATGCTATCCATGACATGGAATAATGTGTTGAAGAGTTGTTCCAATGTGTACTAAGTATATTAATACATCTATCCACAAACCCCATGTATGGTTATGGTGGATCTGACTATTCATGGCATTCATATTGTTGATAATAAACAATATTATCATGAAGTTTTAATATTTCATGTTATTAGGGATGGTTTCCAACCCACCCATACATCCCATGTGTAATTAAATCCACTACTGTTCCCTCGTCCTAATAAGTATCACTACTAGATACCATACTACACTGAGTTTCACTACCCCAAACACATGAATCACCAAGTCATACCCCCTGTGGGAACCTCCCCAATTACACTAAATCATGGACCTCGTGTTTATATCAATTTACTTTACCATTTTTGATTAATCTCACTGCCTCCCATATCATGAAGACCCACCAGGTGTCATTGTCTCCAGCCGTCTATCCCAACTGCTACCTCAAACTCCTACCCCACTAATTTATTTTTCTAGACATCTCCATTAGTATCCATAGTTAGGTATGGTCACTCGTTATCCATATACAAGTGAAAAGAAATAAGATAGAGGATGGAGATGAGAGGATGATAGATATATGGGAAGAGAGAATAATATGGTCTTGAGGTTCCTTAATTGACATCAATGAAATCAACCAGAAAATTAATAAATTATATGGATTGTAATATGGAAGTACGAATCACACACACTCTATGATTAAAAACCATTAGTGTGTAAAAAATGTAACAATAAATCTATTTAGATAAAAAAACATCCATATAATGTACGAAAATTTTAATTCATTAGATTATATATAGTTTTGGTCATGAACCATCACCATTAGATTCATCTCTTAATATGGAATATTTTACACTCTTATAGTACTATCACACTGGGAGGTTCACTAGTGGGTAAGATCATGACAACTGGTTAGGTAGCTAGCTAATATGATATCTTATATGTTCAATTTTAATTGGTAGAGATGTCATATTTTTTATATGATACCCTATTTCTTAAAAAATAAATGAAGAAATTATAACCAATAGTATCATGATATCTCATGTTAAAAATTAAAATAATAAATGGATTTAAATAGCGACCCGAATTATGATATCCAATATTATTTTTTATGATAAAAAAATTCACTATACAGAATAACATGTCCTATTTTATTATTTTATTATGATTGGAATTAAAATATGAAGAAACATATTTTCCAAAATAATTTCATAAATATAATCACATTGAATAATCTTATAAAACTATTGGGATTATTTGGGATTTAATAAGATTATTATAGGATGTATAAATGATTATAAAATCAAATTCATGATTCCATGCATAGATAAATGAAAACATGAATATAGTGTATGTAAAAATATTAATAAATTATTTTTATCTTACACCGAATCACATAAATTTTGAAAAATTATATTTTTATAGACTTGGGAAATATCATGGATATGGAATTCAATGGAATCCCATCTCTGGAGGTATCCATCAATTTCACCTAAATAAAACCTTTTAGGACGAATATCCTTCACACTTCTTGGAATTCTAGTAACCCGATATTCAATGGTGATAGAAATAGAGAGCTTAAAATTTTAAGAAGATTAATATGATCATCAAGTATGAATAATCACGCACAAAACCATTAATATAATAGACATTGTCTTTACAAGACCTTTAATGTTGTTATTTTATTGAGAATCATTAACTTTGGTCTTATAACTCATGATTCATTGCTTCATCCAGTGCATGCATCACATAAATTTATGCAAAAAAATATATCTCATGTAATATCATATATGACTCCTTTTGTTCATTTCTATTCTTGTAGATCTAACCCAAATGTTATTTTATTGCATTTAGCTGACACGTCATTCTTTCATAATAGCATTGCATGGGAAGCTCTGTGATACAAAAAAAATATGATACGACAAAATTTGGTAATGGAATATAACCATGACATAGGAAGTATCCAATCACATGCTATTATTTCATGAATGTTTCATGTTTCTTTACCTTATAATAGAAGAATACATTCAACATTCATATGGGAATAATTTATCGAATATTTAATGGATTTAAGGATTTTATACTTTATCATTATCTTACAAACACCAAAATACATTATTTATTCACAATCAATAGGTTATAGAAAATGATTTATCCCTGATAATACACACTAATATCTGTTAATATGCTAAATTAAATCTATGATGTTTTTAATGGTACTAAAATTTATTTAATACCTAAAAAAATTAGTAATCATACTAATATTTTCATTCTATGAATGAATGTTTTTACATTACTTTATTATATGAAAAAGAGAGCATGAAAATTTAAATTTCCCCAATTTTATTATAATTAATGATTTTTTATAGTGAATTATACATTGTTTTCATATCCTTACATATTTATTTAATATTCATCTTTTATTTAAATGTATCCTCCAAATCACCACCATCATTGTTATCATGATTAAATATTTATAATTCCTAAAAATAGAGCAATATGTAATCATTTACAAAATATGATCCCTTTTGATAGTTTTATCTCTCCCTAAAGAAGTTTAATTATATTGGATGATAAATCAACTCAGATTAACTTTCAATTCATTAGATAACTTCAACATGAGTTATTAGATCAATGAATCAATATGATTATTTTTTATGATGTATTACACTATGTTCTATTTAACCATATAACTCATAGAGATAATATTTCCCAATAGTTTATTACTTTCGTCTTTTTCATTCATTGATCACATTTTTTCACTATCTTAAAAGAAATTTTTTCCAACTTTTTCCTTTTTATATATAATTCCAAGGTATGATTCTAGGATAAAATTATTATAACCAATATATTGATGTGATTTTAATTCCACTACATTTCATTCTCCTTATTATAGTAATAGTTACTCTATTTATTTAGGAAAATGGGTTTATGAACCATTAACAATGAACTCGGTCCATGACTCTATGAGTGATAAAAAATCCTCTACATCCTTAAAGCTAATTCCTTTCAAAAATAATATATACTTCTTTCTAACTATAAAATAAATATCACAACATAAAACTAAACAAATATCCAAAAAAAATTAATATAAATAATTTTGCATACATATCATTATATAAAACTTTTAGAAATATAAAATAAAGGAAATATCTATCCCATTACACAACATAAAACCATAGTATTTATACTTTTGGTGGAGACATTAAATGTTGATCTTGTATTCATCTCATTTTAATAAAATATTTATGATAAAATAACATGTAAGGTAATAAAAAATCTTTTGTATTGATTCATTTTTTATATATAAACCAAAAAATAATCCAATATTTATCAAAATAAGTGTGAATATGACTAGGTAAAGTAATGTTTTTCCTTTAAATGGTTAAATACTCCATTTAATTACAATGAAAAAATAGATATATCAAATAGAACTTATTTAAATAGGATAGGTTTCTATGATATAATCTCATCTAAAATCGTCAATTTCAAACATTACAACTTATATATATATATTTTATAAATCTATACAAAAATATACAACAAATATAAGTTGTATACTAATAAAAATAAGAAATATTTACAATAATATTCCCTATAAATAATAGTCATTATATATGAATGTAATGTAAATAAAAAATTCTTCTGACAAGAGAAAAATATCATGGATAGAGAATAATTAAGGTGTAATTTTGTTTTTTGAATATTTTTATATCTTGGATAAATAGTTTTAATATAAATTAAACAATTATTCTTTTATTATAAAGAATATTTTCCCTATTAAACCATTTCTTGTTCTTTAATAAATATCATAAAACATGAAATAAGTAAATATTAGGACATTATAATATCATCATGAAATAATAACGAAAACATTATCAATTATAACACATAAAATAGTCATATAAAATTTTTTTAAATATAGAATATAATGGGGAGAAATCATTACATCCAGGATCTTTTCAGGTCAACTTATAAAGAAACATAAATATAAAAAAGGAGAAAGTGTGTCTAAATCACCCATGTAAAACTAAATCAAGGATTTGGACACTTTTTATTTCCATTATATATGTAAAATATTTAGTACCTCCAATAGTATATTTTAATTATTAAAATGATTATTAAAATAAATAAATTATTCATATGATTTAGTTTCTACAAAATTTTATAAGAAACAATTCTGGTTATGTTTTATTATTTATTGTCTTTCCATCATAAGGTTTTCAAATAATATTATATTTCTATACAATAAAAATTCCTTTGTTCAATTCATTTAATTAAGGACTACAAAAACTATATATCTGGATTGACCACATTATAAGGATACATTACCTATGATATTTAATATGCATTAATTCCTTTGTTTTTCATATTTTGAATTAATATTAATGATTTAATAGTTATTAATTTAGTTAAAATTAAAAAAATATAAATGGAATCAATATTAATCAACTTATGGACCATACACTGAATTTGAAATCCAGGTTTTAATACACATTATTTCACATTCACCCCACATATAAAAATTATTATCAAGACCTACCATCCAATTTTATATAAAACATGTTCTTCTATAAAAAAAGATTCTTATAGAGAGATCATTAAATTTTAATATGAAAATACTAGGGTCTCTAATAAAAATGGACTGATAAAAAATTTAGTGTCTCTCACCCTATAATGCTATGATATATATAGATAATGTTGACTCTTAAAAACTGCATCTTCTAATTTTATTTTAAGGGTTGCAGATGTTTCTAGAAAATAACCTCTTATAAAAATATTCCTACTTTTTTCAATTCCTTTGTGATGTTTGGACACTACCAATTTTCTATAAATTTACATCCTGATCCCTATTTCTCTTCCCCAAATGTTCTAGGTAAGAAATTAAATATTAAGATCTTTTATAAGTACAAATTTTGATATTTGGAATGAGATATCAGTATTTTGGAACATCATACTTCTTTAGATGAGTGGGAAAATAATAATTAGGATATAAATAAGGAGACTCTATAAATTTATTCATGTATCATTATGACCAATGTTTTTTCATCTTTGAGTTTGTGATTTTTTATTATGGGTATATTTTTCCTTTTGGTTTTGAGATCAGAATAAGGTGATCACCATAGTGAGTATGTTATTTAATAGTCAATTATGGATATATTTCACATGGACTACTAAAGAATATAATTATTTATTTAAGTCATTATTTATTTATTTATATTATAAATTTAATTTTATAATTTTATAATTTTTCTAATAAGATCCATGGATGAGAGAATAAATTTTATTTGTTAAAATAGTGATATGCAATTTATCTATTAATGGTTTAAAATATTTAACGTGGAAAGGAAAATATCTTATTAAAAAGTAATTGGATATTTATTTATACTATTATGATCATGGAAAAGAAATTATATAATTAGTTGATATATGAATAATTGGTTATTAAATGTTATAGGATCTTTCTCTTGATGATGAAATCCATCGAGTATGACATTGTAATGAAATTGATGTCTTTGTGCAATGAATTGTTGTATAAGAGATATACATGCATGGGATTTTGATTATTGTATTATTGGTGTTAGTGACTCTAGATACTCATATTATGATCAATATGAATTGAGGATAAATTGTTTCATCATAAATGAATATTTGATCTTTATAACAAAGAGAGTTAGAACAACATTTTCATAATAATAAATCATCATAAATTAATTGTTGATAAATACATGGAATAAAATAAAAAGAAAATATATTTTTTCATGAAATATATTATTCATTTTAATATTTATCTATATTAAATCATTTTTTAAAAATTAAATATGATATAATACTAAGGTACACATTGATATTATTTATTAGCAATGTTTAGTTTGATTATAATGATAAATGTGAGGAAACTAATAAATGATTGGATAAGTGTTGAATTTTTTATAAATGTATTCATGTTATAATAAATATTAGATATTTTATTTATGATTAAATATGTGTAATAAATTTATTATATTTCATTACTCGGGATTCTCCAAACACTAGGGTAGTGATATTGAGAATTTTATGATGAAATAATAATATTTTTTAAGTAGAATTAAATTTATGTTTACTATTTTTAGAATGGGGATTTATTAAATGGAACTAGAGTATTTTAACTTTTTAATAGATGTTCAATGTGGTGATAGATTATTATTGAATATCAATTTGGTCAATTGTTTTACAAACAAATTAGTGATCCACAATGTCCAAAAATTTCCATTCAACCAATTATTGTTCTTCTCAGTTCTTATAACCAATCCAAACCAACACTCAATGTTTATTTTGATATGTAATATATAAAATATATACATGCTAAAAATATTTAGTAATAATTGTAAAATATAATTCAAGGATAACCACATCTAGTGTTAATGAATATGTTTAATCATTTTAGGTATTCTATGTGGGAATGGTCGAGAATATAAAAAATACCATGTACTGTTGAGAAACTAAATTAGGGGATACATATGATTGATGATAACCTAAAACCCCACTAATATGAAAAATTATTCTTATTCACGCCATCAGAATAAATAATCCTATCAAAATTTATATTTCATTAAAAGGTATTATGTATATTAAAGTAAAAAATATTTTGGATTATATAAAGAAACAAAAATAGTTAATTTTTTCTTATAAAAACCAAATATAGGACAATTTTTTGAAAATGTTATCTTTATCTCATTTGTGGGAGCCATTTTAGTGATATAAATTTCATGAGAAAACTCGTATTGGTAAAATTATCCTCTCCAATAATTGGAAAACTATCATGAAAAACTAGTTATGATACTTTAATAGTTTAAGAAAAAAAATGGTATAAGGCATCATGTTTCCTCACTCAGAACTCCGAAACAGAATAGAGTAGTTGAAAGGATAAATTTGACCATCAACAAAATGTCTAGACCGATGCGAATAGAAAAATACATACCAGAGAAATTTTGCAAGGAAGCAATATTGACATCAGTCTACATTTCTAACAAGGCTCTGTTGTGTACGAAATAAGGAAAGACTCTGTATGATATGTGTTGTGGAATGAAGCCAAAAATGAAATACATTCGAATATTTTGAAGTAAGTGATTCATACTCAACATGGAGAAACCATGGAAAATTGAGTCACGTGGAGATGAGGGGATATTCTGTGGATATACAGGAAAAAGAAAAGCATACAAATGCATAAACAAATGGATTGGAAATGTAGTTGAGAGAAATAATGTCACTATTATAGAGAATGAAGAGAGTATTCAAAAGAACAATGAACAGTTTCTAAATGAAATCTATGGTGAGGAAAGTGACGTAGTTGGAGAAGAAGTGGATGATACTGATTCAAAAGAAGATACTGATGATGAGCGTGAAGAAGAAAAATTTATATCTGCACAGAAGCCAAGGAGTCGAGCTAAAATTGATTGGCATAATATCATTGGTGATCAATCAGCTCCAGTTCAGACAAGAATAATGAATCCACTGTAGTATATATATTACATATCTCAGGTAGAGACTAAATTCATTACTAATGCATCTAAAGATGAAAACTTTTTTCTGGCCATGAATGAAGAGATGGATTAGATTGAGAATAATAAGACGTGGGAGATTATTTCGAGGCCAACAAATAAGATTGTCATCATGAAAAACTGGGTCTATCACAACAAGATGATTTAAGATGTCATGGTGATTCAGAAAAAAAGAATGACTAGTGTGTAGGGGATACTCCCAGATAGAAGGAATAGATGTTGATGATACATTTGCACCGGTTGTGAGACAAGAGACAATCAAATTATTCCTAGCCATTGTAGTGCAATAGAAGTTCCAAGTTTTCTAGATGGATGTCAAATCATATTTTTTGAACGGGTTTCTAGAGTAAATTTTGTATATTGAGCAACCAGATGGTTTTCTCATTCATGAGGATGAGAAAAAGGTTTGCAGACTAAAGAATGAGTTGTATGGGCTGAAACAAGCACCAAGAGAATGTCACTCAAGGCTTGATTAGTACTTTAAGAAACTTGGTTTCCAACGTGGGGGAGTTGATTACAATCTCTATTTCAACAACAATAGTAATCAAAGGATGATGGTCTTGGTTTATTTTGACGACATAATATTTGGCGGATCAGATGAAGCTCAGTGTAGATAGTTTTCAGAATTCAGGAAAAGTGAGTTTGAAATGTCACTGATTGGAGAGCTAACATTTTTACTTGGTCTAAAGGTGAAAAAAGAAAGGAATGGAACATTAATTTATCATTCCAAATATTCTAAAGTAATTTTTAAAAGATTTGGAATGGAAAATTCCAAGGAGATTAAGAATCATGTAGCAACCTGGATGAAATTTTCAAAATATGATAATGACAAGGTAGTTAATATCACAGAATATAGACAGATTATTGGGAGTTTACTGTACCAGACAATGATGAGACCTGATATTGTTTTTTCCACCTACCAAGCAACAGGATATCAAAGAAAACACAAGCAACACCACATGATTGCAGTAAAAAAGAATACTTCGGTATATCAAGGGAACGATTGTAACACACCGAGATTTTATGAGAAATATTTTTTTATATTCATTGATTTATTTTTTTGTACGCTTCACCAAGATTAGATTGAGCTATACAGAACACCATATTATCTTGTAGTATACAAAACACTATTTTTGGCTTGTGATGCACAAAATTTCATGTTCTTTCAAATAAAATTTATTTTACACAACACTAAGTATAGATTTTTATCAATGTGTAATTGAACTATATTTTGAGTATGTTATACACAACATCAATGAAATCTTTCCCAACATGCAAACCTGACTTGGCTTTCCTTATACGCAAGATCAACCTTCTTCAAAAGCATGTGTTGTACGCAATAAAAAGTATTACTAAACAATGATATGTTATTAAAATATTAAATAAACTAACCATTATGAATAGTAATACCCACTTATTGAAATTTTATAAATTTTATCTTTCAAAATGAACTTCATTTTTGGATTCAGAATATTGAATTTAGCCTATGGTGAAGTTTTGGTATTTTTCTGAAAACTATCAATTTTTTATGAATAGTGAAAACACTGAGTTATTGGTTAAAATCAACTTTTTATTTAAATAATAATTTATTTTATTTAAATTTATTTTAGGCCAAAATAGATAAATAATACCCATATAAGTTCAATGTAATTCATTGGATTCATTTTATAATAATTTTAGATATATAAATATTTTATTGAACTTTTTTACCATCTTTTACACACCTCCTAGGAGCATTTTCAAATTTACATAAAACATAATTTTATCGCTTTTGTGAGTTGAATTTCAAAAATTCAAGATATGTGGTTGATATAATTATGTAAAATTTGGTTTAATGAGATGAAAATAATTTTTGGTGAATAGTATCTTTTAACTTTTATTTACCGCGGTTAAAAGTAAATACAGAAATTAAGGGTAAAAATGATAATATTACTACCCTAATAGATGTATTAATTTTATTTGATATGTTTAATTCGAACAATAAAAACCTTAGGAAAGAAATATTACCCTTTAAGTCCACTTGGATTAGATTAGGAGATTTATTATTATTTTATTTAAAGAAGAGTCAAAATAGTTAAAATCAATGTTTAATAACGAAAACATTTTTAATATAGGTTTATACATAAGATTAATTTGACTATAAATATTCATTATAAATATAAAAAAATTTCCTATCTAATGTTATTTTATTTTTATTTTTTGAAATTAAATAATTTAATTTATTTATGACATAATGATGATGTAGTAATTACCTTATTAATTAAATATTAACATAATTGATATTATAAATACGCAAATAAATTTAATTTGAGACTTATTATGAATTAAATTAATTTTTGATGTTAATATAACATATTAGGGTTTGTTAGATGAAATTTTTTTCGAAGTAATAATTCTGTTATAAATTTACAAAAAAAAACAAAATACCAAATAGTGTCAAAATTGACATAAAAGCGTTTTCAAATAAAATATTATATTATTAATTGATATAATAATCCTAAAAATATAAGGATAGGCCAAAAGGCTTATATAATAATTTATGTGACATTAATTAACCAATTAGGGTTATATTGGTTGTTTATAGTAAGTTTATTAACCATATAGTGTAAGAATACAAGAAGATACAGTAAAAGTTAAATTATTTAACATAGAGTTAAATCTAAATTATAAGGTTAAAATGGTAACAAAAACTTGTATAAAACCTATTGGATGATAGTATTTCAACCTATCCCCACCCTAGCCTCAAAATAAGTCACTTTAGAGCCATTATAAATAGAATATGAATTTATTATAAAATAACATTTTAAGTTTTTTCTAAGGTGCCCATCACCCCTCTTATAAAAGGGAACTCCTCCATTCTCTTTAATTCACACCTCCATAGCCATTTGGCTCTACCAAACCCTACCCAAATACCCTCTAAAATTCCCTAATTTAATCTTAGAGGCCATCCTCTTGTCATAAATCCATCCTAAGGAGCCCTTTTGATCAAATCAAAAGGAAGAACATGAAGAAGAGGTAAATATCTCACCACCTATTTCAAGTTCCTTTCTTCCTCCACTTCCTTTATCATTGTTCATTCCATTATAAAATAATACCTCTAGTATTTTTTATATAATTTGATGTTATTATGAAAATTTTAAAACCATATTATTTATTTTATCTATCCTATGAATGAAAAATTTACCACACATGCGGACGTACGGCTTACCGTCGCCACGTCATGGTGTCGTTTGTTATTCAATAATTTCATCATTTGGATGGGTATAATAATGAGTATAAATGCTATAAATAATAAATATAAAATTATTATAATTCTGTATATATGATATACCATCCAATTATATGTGATTTTAATATCAAATGAATGATATTGTCGCTCGTGCGTACGTACGGACTACCGTCTCCATGAATGCGATGAGATTCATTTTCCATAATTAACCATTCCAGTATGATTATAAAGTATATATAATAAATAATCATGAATGATATTACATAATAATGATACTTTATTTATTTATATATATGTTTCATTTACTTAATTCTATTCAATTCAATAAGGAAATGAAAACAGTGTTCATGTGTACGTATGACCAACGGTATCCATGAACGGTGTATTTCATTCCATTTATCGATATATCATATATATTTATATGATGAAAATATATTATATGTAAATCATGTTTTACATTATTTAATTAATTAAATCAGGATATAAGTAATAATTTCAATAACAACTAGTCTAAACACGTACGATCAAGGAAACAAATTTTACCGAAAACGCTACTTTAACATGGAATTGACAAAAGAACGGGTAATATAAAGTCGTAAGTGAATCATATATGATATCATAAATATTATTATGGTTCTGTTAAAAGTTAATAATATGTTTAAACCCACTATACAGGAGTCTCGGATACATATGGAAGAAATTGGACATAAGTTAAGGGATAAATTTTCAAATCTCATTTTTATCTTAGATTGCTTATACAGAAGTATTTACTAGGGTTATACTTATCATCCTTGTCTGTGTTTTATAAGAAATTATTCATAAAGTGTTTACTATTCATCCATTTATGAATAAAGTCATTTTTACCCCTTTTTGACTTTTACTATGTAGTATGGATGGAATCATTCTTTTGTTTACCATATTAGGTACTTTTTGACTTTTCCGGCAAAAGTATGAGGAGAATGTTTTTATAACTTATACGGCATGAATGTATTTTTACAGTTTCATTACCCATTATTTTAATGAAAATTACTCTACAAGATTTCATTATTATTTTCAACAAAATCCTTTTCTTTTAATATTTAACGGAATTTTGTGAAAAGAAAATTATTTTGAAGAAGAAAGGATATTTTCCTCAAGAATCCATTACAAGTGTTTTATCATAACTATTTTCAATCTAAGATGAAATTATTTATTATGTTTATGTTTCAAATATAATGTCTTTATTATTTACATTGTTTGATTTTTATTATGATGTAACGATATCCATTTGTTTTATATGGATTATGTTAAGATGGGATGATGTTTATGAAACCCATTTTATTATTTGGGTTATGATGAATGATTTATGATTGTTTTGTGGAACACGTAATAATGACTTTAATTTGAGATGTGTGTGACCACTATCTCCCTCTAATGCATTGGGTAAAGATTTATATCTCATGAGATAGACATGGACGGAAGGGCAAGTGAATACAATTCACTAATATAGGGATGGAGCGACAAGTATACCTAGTTCAGTAATGGATTTTGTCCACTATATTGTTCTTGGCAGTAATGACTTGGATACAATGGATATTACATCATGTGATTAATGTTCTTCCACAATTACATGTTTTATTCCCATGCTATTTTATGATGATAAATGTTCCTTTATAATATATGCCTTACGTACTACCATGATTTATTTCAAAACTCAAGATTTTAATGTTTAAACATTATGTTCATGTTTTTAAGATCTAATATATATGGTTTGTTTTATTTTCTCCTTACTTACCCTTACTAAGAATTTGAGCTCACCCTTTTTATGTTTTCTTCGACCCATGATATAAATAATTATTTTAGGTAAGAAAACAAAATTGGAAGTTATTTATGGAAGATATTGAAGATCCTTCACCATGATTAGAAGATTATGTTCCGAGTTTCCAAAGATAGTAAACTATTACAGTCCTTGGGTGTCTATTTTTGTTATGTATTAAGTATTCCGAAAATGTAATTTAATTTCAAAGTACATCAAACTCTGTGTCTCTACAGTTGGTATCAGAGGAAAGGATTAGTTAACCTTTGGAAACTAGGATGCGAAAACTTCAGTGAAATGCCTAGGGATAATTATATGGTTTGTCTATGGATGTCTCTAAGGTTATGTATAAGTATATGTTATAGTCCTAGAATAATGGTAAAGATATTAGAATTAATTCTAAGATGTTAGATATTGAAAGTACGCACTATGATTATGTTGTTTTCCTAGTGTGATTTTCCCTCTCACGCTATTCTTTTTGGGTTCTAGATGATGGATGGAACCCAAAAGAACTATTTTGATCAATGTAATGGATGATGCAATGATTTTCCTCTTGAACAAACCAATGTTATTGGAGATGGAGTGCAAAATATTATTTCTATACTTACACAAGCTATGAATAATTCTGGACATTTAAATGAGCAGAGAGGGAAACAATATTCTATTGAGTCCTTCATGAGGCAACACCCCCTTCTTTCAGTGGGTCTTCCGATCCATATATTGCTGAACAATGGATCAATACCATTGAAAAGATATTTTCTATACGTTGATGTTCAGAGCATGAAAAAGTCATTTTAGCTGTTTACCATTTAGAAGGTGAAGCATACCAGTGGTGGACTCTAATTATGAATACAAGGCCCTAAGATGAAATTGAATCCATGGAATGGGACGAGTTCAAGAACATGTTTTTCAATAAGCACATCCCTTGTATTATTCAATCAAAATTAGAAAAGGATTTCCTCTATCTTAAGAAAAAAGATGATAAATCTGTTGGTATATACGAGGCGAATTTTACAAGGCTTTCAAGGTATGCATCTGGCTTTATCATCCAACCTGAAAGTAAAGTTGATCAAATCTTCAATGGCTTAAAACCAAGTACTCGAAGGGAATTAGATATAAGAGACTTCAGTAGCTATGAAGAAATGGTGTGTTGTGCTATCAAGGTAGAACTGGAAGTTGGTGTAACATATCCATCTCATGGTTTTGACAAAAAATTAATGATAGAGTTCAAGGAAAATTCTCAAAAATATGGTGAAAAGAAGACAAATGGTTCATTATGGTAAAAGTTTGGAAAGAATCATGGTTGAGATTGTCTTAAATGGACTAGAAAATGTATTAAGTGTGGAAAAGAAGTTCATCGAGCAGCTGAGTGCTGAAAAAATGGGAAAAGGTAGCTAATGATCTGAATTGAGAGAAGACTATAGAGAACGCACCACCAACACTTTAATGCTTCAAGTGCATGGAAATGGGGAATTATGCAAACCAATTCCTTTATCCAATGGTTAATGATGATCGACATCAACAACCTCTCAAGGAAAAGGAAAGAGGGAAGTTAAATGCGATCACTATTGGTGATGTCGAATATGGCAATGAAGTGGTGGAATGATTAAGTGTTTATGTAACAGGATTTCCAAATAGTGTTGTGGAATCTCATTTTTAATATCATAGAATATTTGAATATCTATGTATTGGTTTGTTGTGGATTTCAATAATTATATGGTACCAGTAACCTTGAAAAGTGATTGAAATATATTTGGAAAGAATATGATATGCGCATAATGAAGGGATAAGGAGGAAATAATATGTTTGATAGTATTAATGAGCTCATGACTGATATAAGGACAATGTGATATCATGGTCTGAGTATATAGAAATTTTTGGATTTTGGTATGTGGAAAGTGTTAACTTTTGAAAGAATTCATGTGTTCACTAAGGTTCAATGGGTATTCATTTTTTCAAGAGGATACATGATTATGGTATTCACATGTTTGGAATGTGACCAACAAAAAAATATATCTTATGATATATGGGGGATAAATAAAGGTATTCACAAGCTCAGTAGATGACATCTCTAGTAATCAGACAGAAGTATTTTTGATAATCCTAAAGGTTGGAATGGATTAATTTAGACATTAGATAATATTGATTAAGTCTATAAATTTTTGATTTTATTTCTGAAATGTTATAATAATATAGTTTTAGAAAAAGGACAACCCGTATGACGGGCGAAAACCTGTCGCGTCGGACAAGGATGCTGGAATCGAACCCACAACCGAAGTGCGACATACCTTTATTGCCTGCTACTAGCCTAAAGGATGTCCCTGGTAAGTAGAAACTAATTTTATTAAGTGGTATGATAGATAAAGTATAAGTCCATTTTAGGAACCATATACGTTTAGTATCACCATAGATGGACTTATGTATATTTAATAACTTTTTCTCACCTTTTGTTTGAGACAGATGTAATGACCTATCATTCTATCGCATGATCTGCTAACACATCACAAATGACAAATTCAACTTCATTTCATTAGGAGATGAAGTGGAAATTGTTCAATGAAAAACCAACGGTGAGATTGTACGAAAATCAATTAAGTATTTCTTCTAATTCCAATTTTTTTCAACTTTAGAGATATGATCTTGAAAACCAAAAAACGTTGTCCTAGATGGTACCTTAGATCATCACAAATTTATGGAATTGTGATTTTTCGCTTTTTTATATCCATGTTCTCTACCACTCTCCATCAGAACATGATGCTTAGATTTCTCTTCCATATCTATATTTTCACCTATGTTCTCTTATGTGGAAACTGAGTGATGAGTTAATTTGTGTAACCATTAAATTTCAAACATTAGTTTTTAAAATTATGTTTTTGTATTACTTTTCATGATGTGGGTTTATATGAAAGAAACATACAAGTAGTAAACAATTTATAACCCCAATAAATTTCGAGGGAGAAATTCATTTTTAGGGGGTAGAAGGTAACACCCCGAGATTTTATAAGAAATATTTTTTTAATTTCATTATTGTTTTTTGTTTTACACTTAACCAGGATTAGCTTGTGCTATATGAAACACCATATCATCATGTAGTATACGCGACACTATTCTATTCTTGTGATGCAAAAAAAATCATGTTCATTTGAATAAAATTCATTTTATAGAACACTAAGTGTAGATTTTGATCAATGTATAATTAAACTATATTTTGAGTATGTTATAACTCAAACCAAAGGAAGCTTTCCCTACATGAAACCCTGAATTGCCTTTCATTATACGCAATGGCAACCTTCATCAATAGTGTGTGTTGTATGCAATACAGAGTTTCACTAAAAAACGATATGTTATTAAAATATTATATAAAGTAGCCATTATGAATAGTAATATCCACTTTTTAAAATTTTATAAATTCTATCATTGAAAATTGAATTCATTTTTTTATTCGAAATATCGAAATTATCATAGGGAGATTTTTTGGTATTTTTCTGAAAACGTTCAATTTTTGATGAATAGTGAAAACACTAAGTTATTGTGTAAAACTGACTATTTATTTAAATAATCACATATTTTATATAAATTTATTTTAGGTCAAAATAGATACATAATACCTATATAAGTTCAATGTAATTCATTGGGGTCATTTTATAATTACTTTAGATATATAAAAATTTTATTGAACTTTTTACCGTCTTTTACCCACATCCAAGGAGCATTTGCAAATTTACATAAAACATAATTTTACCAATTCTGTGAGTTGAATTTAAAAAATCTGAGATACATGGTTGATATCCGTAAGTAAAATGTGGTTCAATTAAATGAAAATATTTTTTGGTGATTTGCAACTTTTAACTTTTATTTACCACGGTTAAAAGTAAATCGGGTAATTAAGGGTAAAAATGACTTTATTATTACCCTAACACATGTATTAATTCTATTAGATAAGTTTAATTCGACCAAAAAAAACCTTAAGAATAAAATATTACCCTTTAGGTCCACTTTTAATATATTAGGACATTTATTATGGTTTTATTTAAAGAAAAGTTAAAATAGTAAAAATCAGTGTTTAATAAATAAAACATTTTTAATATTGGGTTATACATAAGATAAATTAGACTATAAATATTAATTATAAAGAATAAAATATTTCATACATAATGGTATTTTATTTATATTTTTTAGACATTAAATAATTTAATTTATTTATGACACAATGACGATGCAATAATTACCTTATTAATGAAATATTAACATAATTGATATTATAAATACCCAAATAAATTCAATTTGAGACTTTTAATGAATTAAACTAATTTTATAGGTTAATATAACATATTAGGTTTGGTTATATTAATTTTTTTTCGAAGTAATAATTCTGTTATGAATTTATAAAAAACAAAATAACAAATAGTGTCAAAATTGACAAAAAAAGAATTTTTAAAACAAATAATATATTACTAAATGATATAATTGTCCTAAAAATCAAAGTTTAGGCCAAAAGACTTATATAATAATATATATGACATTAATGAACCAATTAGGGTTATATTGTCAGTTTACAGTATGTTTATTAACCATATAGTGTAAGAATACAAGAAGACATGGTAAAAGTTAAATTATTTAACACAGAGTTAAATCTAAATGATAAGGTTAAAATGGTAACCAAAACTAGTCTAAAACCTATTTTATTAGATTATTCTGACCCATACCTACCCTATCCTTGAAATAATTCACTTTAGATCCATTATAAACCGAATAATAATTTATTATAAAATACTATTTTATGTTTTTCCTAACGTTCCCCTCACCCCTCTTATAAAATATCACTCTCCCTTCTCTCTAATTCACACCTCCAAAGCCATTTGAATTGGCGTAACCCTTCCCAAAAACCCTCTCAATTGTCCTCACTTCATTATAGAGGCATTAATTTAGTCATAAATCCATCTTAAGGAGGCTTTTTGATCAAATAAAAAGGAAGAACCCGAAAGTAGAGGTAAATATCTCACCACCTATTTCAAGTTCCATTCTTCTTCCACTTCCTCCTTATTTGTAGTTTCCATTATAAATTAATAACTCTAGTGTCTTATATATACTGTTATGTTATTGAAAAAAATTTACAACCATATTAGTCATTTTATCCATCCTATGAATGAAAAAGTCACCACATGTGCGTACGTACGGCTTACCGTCTCCACGCCGTGGTGTAGTTTTTTATTCAACTATATCATCATTTGGATGGGTATAATAATGATTATAAATGATATAATTAATAAATATAACATTATGATTATTCTTTATATATGATATAACATCCAATTATATACGATTTTAATATCAAAATAATGATATTGCCGCTCGTGCGTATGTACGGACAACAGTCTCCACGAACGCGATGAGATTCATTTTCCAAAATTAACCATTCAAGTATGATTATATAGTATATGTAATAAATAATCATGAAATATATTAAATAATAATAATACTGGATTTATGTACATATATTTTTCATTTACTTAATTCCATTCAATTCAACAAGGAAACGAAAACAACGTGCTTTCATACGTACGACCGACCGTCTCCATGAACAGTGTATTTCATTCCATTTATCAATCTATCATATATATTTATATGAGGAAAATATATTATATATAAATAATGTTTTACATTCTGGAATTATGTAAATCGTTATATTAGAAATAATTTCGAGAACAACAAGTCCAAAAACGTATGATAAATCAAATGATTTTACCCAAAACGTTTCTTTAACATGGAATTGACAAAAGAACGGTTAATACAAAGACGTAAGTGAATCATATATGATATCATAAATATTATTATGGTTCAGTTACAAGTTAATAATATGTTTAAACCCACTATACATGATTCTTGGACACATATGAATGAAATTTGAAATAATGCAAGGGATAATTTTGAAAATCTCATTTTTATCAGAGATTGCTTATACGTAATTATTTACTGGGGTTATACTTATCATCATTGTCTGTGTTTTATAATAATTTTTTCATAATGTTATTACTATTCATCCATGTATGTTTAAAGTCATGTTTACCTCTTTTTTACTTTTACTATGTAGTATGGATGGAATCTTTCTTTTGTTTACCTTATGAGGCACTTTTTTGACTTTTCCGACAAAAGTATGAGGAGAATGTTTTTTTAAATTGTATAGCATGAATGGATTTTTATGGTTTCATAACACCTTATTTTCATGAATATTCCTCTAAAATATGTCATGATTATTTTTAAAATAATCCTTTTCTTTTAAAATATAACGGCAATTTGTGAAAATATAACGATTTTGAAGAAGAAATGATATTTTACTCAAGAATTCATTGCAAGTGTTTTATCAAAACAATTTTCCATATAAAATGAAATTATTTAGTATTTTTATGTTTCATGTATAATGTCTCTATTATTTACATTGTTTGATTTTTCTTATAATGAAATGATATCCATTTGTTTTATAATTATTATGTTAATATGAGATGATGTTTATGAAACCCATTTTATTCTTTGGGTTATGATGAATGATATATGATTGTTTTGTGGAACACATAAGAATGATTTCAATATGAGATGGGTGAGACCTATATCTCTCTCCAATGCATTGGGTAAAGATTTATATCGCATGAGATAGACATGGCTGGAATGAAAAGTGAATATGGTTCAGTAATACAAGGCTAGAACGACAAGTAAACCCGGTTCTGTAATGGACTTTGTCCACTATGATGGTCTTGGCCGTAATGCCTTGGATAAAATGGAAATCATATCATGTGATTTTTTTTCCACAATTCCATGTTTTATTCCCATGCTATTTATCATGATTAATGTTCCTTTATGAACTATGCCTTTAATACTTCCACGATGTATTTCACAACTCAAGATTTTAATGATTAAACATTATGTTTATGGTTTTAAGTACAAATGTATGTAGTTTGTTTTATTTTCTACATGATTTCCCTTACTAAGTATTTGAGCTCACCCTTTTTATGTTTTCTTCTTCCCATGATATAAATCAAGGTTTTAGGTAAGAAAACGAAGGTGAAAGATATTTATTGGATATATTGAAGATCTTTCACCATGATTAGAAGATTATCTTCCGAGTTTCCAAAGACACTAAACTATTACAGCCCAAGGGTGTTTGTTTTTGTTCTGTATTAAGTAATTCTAAAAAGTAATGTAATTTCCATGTACATCCAGCTTTGGTTCTCTACAATGGTGGACTTCAACTTGGTGTATAATGGAAAATCACAGACAGAGTTATTGGGATATTTTGGTGAAGATTGGGCCGGTTCAGCTGATGAGGGGAAATCAATGTCAGGTAGTGAATTCTATCATGGTAGATTGTTTATTTCTTGGATATGAAAGAAGCAACATTGCATTTCATTGAGCATCGCAGAAGATGAATATATTTCCACCACTCAAGCTTGCACACGGTTATTGTGGATGAAACATTAGGTTGATGATATGGGAATTGAAGTGAAGTCTCTAATCAAAATCATGTTCGATAACTCAAGTTCTATAAATCTTAGAAACAATCCCACCCATCACTCTAGGACGAAGAACATTGAGATAAAGTATTATTTTATCAAGGAGAATGTTGATCAAGGAATCATGAAGTTGGAGTATGTTCCTATAGAGCAACAATTAGCCAACATTCTGACAAAGGCCTTATCCATGGAATATTTTGAGAGGCATCAACTAGATCTAGGAGTTTAGTCGACTCCCCACACTTGAAAAAGTGTGAATGCGGGACCCAACCCCTCTCTCTAAGGGATTGTATATTTTTCTCTAATTTTCTAATTTTTATTATGTCTAGTGTTGCAAATAACAAAAAAGTGACCTTTTGCTTCGTTGACAAAGGGGGAGAAATAGTTACTCCTCCAGGGGGAGAAACTATGGATAAGGAAGGGAGAAAATTTCTAAATCAATGACATTGGGAGAAACAGGAAAGTGGAGTAGTGAGATAGGGGGAGTTAAACGTCTGAAGTGGAGTTGAGCTTTAAGCAGAAAAGGGGAGTGTTAAATTTTATGATGCTAGAAGTGATCGATCAAATAATGGATATCATGAGATGAAAACTACAGATCGTGATAAAAGAAGATGAGTGATAGAGAGAGAAGGTTTCCAGCTATCCACAATTAGCATTAGTTTTGTAATTATTATTAGTTTGGTATCAATAGTTGGTGTCAGAAATGAAGTGTTTCATTGATTAACTTCTCATTTACTCTTGTTTCTCACACCGATCTTTGCTCATGTGGGCTTATAGTTTGTGTTATGTGAATCCTAGAATGTTATTTTCATCGTAAGAGGTAAATGGTGGTAGTGGCTGCAAGGAGCCTTAATGAGATATCAATTTGTAGAGAATTTTTATGAGAAAAGTTGTCAACAAACCCAAAGGGGGATATTGTTGGGAAAAAATCCATCAAGGCATCATTGAAGCATTTTTGAGGTGATTTTTTGTTGAAAAAGTTGGCCTGCATGTTGCATTTGTTGGCAAAGAAGACCATGATGTATGAGTGTGTTGAAAAAGTGGGTTTACATGGTGATTTTTCAGGTTCAAAGGATTCTATCAAAAATCCAAGATTTATTGAAGAACCTCGACAAAGTAATGGACGATCTGGAGGCGGTACAAAAAGAGCAGATACTAGGTGGCGTCGTTTTTTGGCAAAGGGAAGTGCACACAAAATTTGTGTGGTGTGCGAAAAATAAAGTGTTGCGTGAAATATTTGCATGGTGCGCACAAAAGAAAGTTGGTGCGCGAAATATTTTCATGATGCATGAAATAGAGGGATGAAATTTTTGTACAATTGGTGTTTTGAGATCCGAAGCTCGAAAATTGGAAAAGTCATGATGTGCGCAAAGACTTGCAGCCGTGCGCGAAAAATGGCATTGCACGGAAAATTTGTTTTTCATTCTCAAAGTGAATTATGTGCTCAAGGATAGTTTTTCGTGCAGGTTGGATTTTTCCTATAAATATGATGTGACCCCCCTCTATTCAGTGTAGTTTAAGACATAGAGATTATCTGATCTTTGGCGCGCGAAATTGGCGTGCACAATAGAGTTGTGCAAAAACAAAAAATCTGTACGTAAAAGAACTATTTTCCTTCCAAGGACAGGTGGTGCGAAAAGAAGATATTTGGGTGAAAAGTGAATTTCACGGAATATAAATGAATTATGCGCAAGGTAGTGTGGAGGTTGCGCATAAAAGTTTTTGCATGTAAAATAATTTGTTGCACCTAAAATGGGTGTTGCGTGAAAAGTGAATTTCACACAAAAGCAGAGAAATACACACAAGGCATTATAGAGGTGGCACGAAAAAGGAGAGGTTCCACAAAAAATAATTGGTTGCGCGTAAAAGAAGGTGTTACGTGAAAATTGAATTTTGTGCAAGTCATGGGAATTTCCCGCAAGGTGCGGTAAGGGATGCGCGCAAAAATTGTAGTTTATAGGTACAGAAGGTGCATAGTGAGATTCATCATTGAGTGAAAGATGGACATCAACAGAGAATATAACAAAAATAAAGGATGCAGATTTCATTAGAGATAATGTAGAGACCTGCAGGTCTATACACTATGAGTGGATCTTTGGAAGAAGTAGTTATCAAACATCAGTTGAGTGAGTAGTGAGCTTTCATATTGCGAGTGGTTGTAAACTAGAAGGGATAGTGAGTTAGCTTAGAACTTCTAAACGGTAGTGAACTTATAGTGGAATTGGTACATCAACACACTACCGGTGTATGCTCCTTGGAAATAGCTCAGTGAGCGTGAACCAATTAAAAATCATTGTGTCTTGTTCATGCTTTATAGTTTGTTCATACTCTGCATCAGGAAGGAGAGAGAATAGGGTTTTGTCTAATAGCAAAACATGATCAAAAGGGGTAGTTTTCTTAATCTGTCATACCCCGATTCACCAACCCCCCTCTCAGGGTATCTAGCCTAGTGAACCTAATATCTTTTCATAACTGAACATACCACCTTTCATGTTCTCATTCCAAATGTCAAACATATTATCTTTTTCCAATAAATTCATCTTATTATCAAGCGCTATTTTATTTATAAGATTCATCCAATGATGTTATTTTCTTAGACACTCTTTGTTCCTTCCTATCCTAGTCACTGATGAAAAAATTGACTTGTTATGTATATGAGTATTCAATGATCTATCAGTCTTTCTTGAGACGTGATGCATGATTTTTATTGGAACATTTTTGCTTCCAAAAATATTGTCAATGTTGATATCAAGAATGAATTTTAAAATCATGAATGTATATTTTCCCATGATATATTTCAGTTCTTAAAATTATTATCATGAGAATGTGATATCTTTTTCAGATATGAGTCCTCCCATTGTTTATCAGTAATCCTTATAGTTAAAGCACTCTTTATTTTAAAATAAAACCTTGTTTTGTTCATAGGTAATTCCTTATCTCCCAATATATTTTCCCTTTCCCAATATGCATTCAATAATAATATTTGTTTTTTATGCTTAATATATGTGTAAAACTATTCTGTGAAATAGACGAAGCTATTGTATATATCATATTTTTTTGATGAATTTTTATTATTACTGAATGTATTTGAGAGATATGTTTAAACACAAAGGATTTCTTTTGTGTTTATGAATACTTAGGTCGGAAATAATATAACCTAAAAAAAAGAAAAATATAATTCTCCTCTAAATTTCATGGTGGGGATTTGAAATAACTGAATTTTGACATAGATTAATTAATGTATCTTTTCACAATATATTCCTACGAAAACCACTCTAAAATATAAGGATCCAAATATATCATTTTGATGATCTAGTCTTTATGATATTTGGATGCATGAGAAAATGGATGAACCATTATTTATTTCCTATTAGATTATACAATCTCATAATACATGTACTTGACATAATTTCATTGCATACTCAGTTTTTAGAGCGCATAAAACCATATTATATAATATAGATAGTTTTTTAACTGTTTTATTATGGGATTCACATGGTGGGAGAGTAATCATTCGGTTATTTAGGGAGGATCTTCTTGACTCCTTGATATAGACATTGTTATGGTAGGAAACATTGATTAATCCATTCACACCATGTATGCTTGCATCTTTTAGTATGAAATTAATATAAATTAATTATAGTCTCTATTTGTTAGAAACAAATATGTTAAGGTTAATAAACTAACCTACCCTGAGAAGGGAATTTTTTCTCAAGATAATAAGGTTTTTAAGGATCTATTTTCACATTACTTAACTATTTTATCTAGAAAATATGGAGAGTGATGTTCACATTTCAATAAGAAACATGGTATGATATAATCTCTTCATTCACAACCTCTTATCATGGAATATCAACTTTAGGATAACTAATTATTCACCCAGATTCATGTATGTGGTTCTTGACATGAATCCATATGAGGTGTTTTATAATATATCTTTTAAAAAAAGGATAATTGTTTTATATTAACCACATAAGAGTCTGAATTATTGAATTAAAATAGCTCATAAAGTGTCATAAAATCCTTATAAATGTCGTTCCCTAGGATAAGACACAATGTGATAAGAAATTACCATCCAAATATATAATCCTATTATTTTTTTCTAGACACAAATCTATACCCATAGAAAAAACCATCCAATATAATGATATCTCCATGGAGTCCAAATTTCCTTATTCCATTAGTCTGTGGGTGGATGAAGTAAATCATATATTTCTCAAAGGCCAAATGGGACATTTTATATGCATTTTACATGTAACCTACGTCAACATATGTTCTATGATAAATAAATTTGATTTATTTCTCGAAATTTTGCCCATCAATACTAGACAATGATCTAATGATAGGTTAATTTTTAGAATTGTTTTTAATGACTTATTTGTAGTCTATTTTTTCCATGAATAACTTCATAAACAGCTTCACCATCAGTGATAATTCCCACATTAAACCACATATCCTTTATATGAATAGTTAACAAATTATTATATGAAATATAAATGAGAGATACCCTACCTTCTAGAGTATTTTCATCACCATCCCTTATGCCCAGTTTGGAATAATAGATAGCATCTATGGTAGGAGGGTTACATGGAAACCACCCACGAACAAGTTACAACATATTTTATATAGAGTCTATTTTATTATAGAATAAAGTGTGATGTGTCATCTATGCTAACTGAGGTACCTTTCTATAGGGTATAATAATTCACAATGGTACGAGAGATTCATTCATATAAGAGGCTACGTGTCACACCCCCGACCACAGATACTCCCTTATTTTATTATTTTCTCGATTTGGGATTTTTTGGTTGAGTTTTGGGTTGAGTGCCCACCAAAAGTCCTTGTGTTTTATGGTTTTGGATTTCCTTTTATACCTATGATTAGTTATTCTCGGTGGGATTGAGATAAAGTTTCATGTTGAAGAGTTTGTGATTTCGGCGGTGTCTCTATATTGTGTTTAAAACATTCAAGGATCAATGGGTGGACTTTCCTAGTGTTTGGGATGTAATTTGGGGGGGGGGGGTGGCCAATTTTGGGGGTTGCACAGTTTGATCACGGCCTGGAAAAACCGTGAAACCTAACCATGTAAAGTTTCAGATGTTTCCAGTAGCCATATCACGGACTACACATGGTTTGGCAAACCATGAAGCAAAACAGTTCTGCCACTTGCAGGCTTTATAACATTTTATGTGGAGCTTTGATTAGGGTGATTTAACCTCCAATATGAATCCCTATCTGTTGGGAATCGACCAGAGGAGCCTCCGCCTTTTTTTTATTCGATTTGGGGCGATTCTGGGGTAATTAATCAATAAAGGATGGTGGTTTTTCATGTTTCCTTCATCAAATCATCTCTCCTTCTCATTCCCTATTTATTCCTGAGTTTCCTTTGGGGGTTTTCTTCCATGGACAAACCCTAATGTATAGGGTTTAATTTTGGTTTGTTTTTCTTTGGATCTAGGGTGTGCGAATGTTCAATGGGGCTTATATCTCTCCTCCCTTGACGTTTCATTCCATTCGCACATGGTTGAGGTAGGAGTTTCCGACTTTTTCCTTTTCGGATCACTCCACGCACACTTGTGTGTTTCCATTTAATTTTTAAATGTATTTCGCATATCTAATATATCTATGTCTTGATGTGAATGATGTCTTGGTATTAGTAGAATTTACTAAAAATAGGTTTTTAAAGGGATTTGTGTGAAATACCGTGGTTTATTGCACCAAGGGTTATTGTTTAAAACCTTATTGTTCATTAATGTTATATAGGGGGTTTTTATGAAATGTTTAGACATGATTATGGGGGGATAGTTGTTTATTATTTTTGATCTTGATTTTGTGTGTATGGTTTTGTGATGATTTATATTTTTAAAAGTGTTAAAATGTTGTAAAAAAGGTTTTATGGTTACAAGGTGAATGATTTATGTTCTTTGAATAATGTGGATGGTTGGATGTGGTTTTAAAGAAAATGATTGGTTCTGTGGAAGTGGTTTTTGGGTGTTCATTGAAATACTACTTTCCTAAATGTTATTTCAAATGGAATCCCATGGGGGTATATGCCCGTTTGGATTTTGGTGTGTGTGTTTTGGAAAATGTTTGGATTGAGGGGTTGTTTTGTATTTTACACTTGAAGATTGTTTTGGAAATGATTTAGACATATTTTGGTAAATTCATTCTGTTCTGTAAACATAAAGGCCCATTTGGAATTGTACCTTTAAAGGTTATTTTTTGTGTTGATTTAGGAAAAAAATGTGATTCAGAAAATGTGAATGCCTGGTTGGAAACTTAAGGTGTTTGAAAAGATGGTTTGAATTCTTAAGTGATTTTATGGTCCGTTTGGCATGTTTTTAGTGTTTTATGTTTTTCCTAAAATGTGGAAAGTCTTGTTTATAAATTTTTTGAAGAGGCGGTGTTCCTCATGGGTTTTGAATTGATTCGTACATGTTTTGGTTTGCATAATTTCCTAAGAGTGGGTTTGTGATGTAAATGTTGTGGATTATTAAATGAGATGCTCGGTGTGGTTGATAAATGGTGTATGTGGTAACATGTGATGTGTGAAATTAGATTGACCACAAAATTGGAATCCAAGGTATCTAGGTAGATGAACTTGTACTAGTTTTCTAGCGATCCTGTGGGGTTTGGCCCCTGTTTCATGTAGCAAGTTTGACGATTACAACACTAAATAAACTATGATGATTATTTTGGGGACCACTAGGTTATGGGTATGTTCCCTACTAGTGGCTCGTGCACGATACATGATATTATTATGGTTACTTTTCACCGAGATATGAGGTACTTGGGGCCCACAGCTAGCTAGTTCCAAGGGGTGTTCCCGTGATTAGTGCTCAATGATTATATTGCTCCTCCCATCAGCATACGGTAGGTTGGGTTAGTAATTTTAACTGTAAGTTCTTTTTATTTAAAGTTACATTTTTTGAAATTGTTTTCCATTTAATGTTGTTCCATTCAAAATTGTCACTAGTATTGTTTGGGTTGGGGTTTTGTTATAAAATGATAGTTTTTTTGAAAAATGGATGGTGGCATGTGTTGACCTTTGAAATGGGAAAGATATGGTTGTTTAATAAAATGTGAAAAAAAATTATAATTGTATTATAAACTAGATTTAGTGTACTGTTTTGGGAAAGGAAACACTTGGGATCTGTGGTGATTATATAAGGCCCCAGCCTTAAACCATACTTAATCTTGAGTTATTACAAGATTACACATTGAGGATCTTTTCGGGTTTAGAGTTTTAGAGAATTAGATCATAAAACTTGCATTACATTCCACATATAAACAAAGTGGTTACATAAAGATAGTATTCTTCATTCCCATCAATGGAAACACATTTAAAATGAAACATGGATTATTTCATGACACATCCTTGACTCTATCATCTTATCATGTACCTTTCCCTTGACCTGTGAAAAACATTTCAAAAACTTGGGATGAGCATAAAAACTCAGTATGGGTTATAAAAAAAACATGGAAAGGAAACATGAGTTCATATATACATAAGAATGAAATCATACTTTACCCATAAAACATAGGCACTTTAACATACCTCATAAAATCATGAATAAATCATAGAAATTATAAGATGTAAAGGTAACTTGAGGCATTCATAACATTCTTACGTAGGGAGTAACCCTCTTGGTTACGTTTGGAATACCCATCACACTATATTCCCTAAATCTCTTCGGAGAAACCTTAACGTTTCACTCCTTCGCGTTACCCAATGCATTGGAGAGCTATAACGGGCTCACCCGCCATTAGTTTATCACGGAACCACCCGTCTTCATAATAATTCCCAAGAACCAAAACATAATCATATCACATAAAACATGCATAAAGGAAACATAACATTTCCACATTTCAATCACGAGATATCAATACAACACATTGATATAATAAAAACATTATGAAAACCATTTTCAATACCAAAGTAAAACATGGTATTTATTTCTCGTTTTAAAAAAAATGTATGGCTTGTAGAGGAAGCCGAAACTCAAATAACGGTCACGACGGCGGAGAAGTCATTGTCGCCGCATACGTACGACAAAAACATTCCCTTTTGTTGTTTAGTAAATGCTTCGTATAAAAAAGATTCCTTTTGAATAAACGTAAAAGTCAAAGGGGTTTATACACCGTATAAAAGAAAGTTGTGTTCAAAATAAAATATGCCTCAATGAAAGGAGATTGAGACGAAGTCCCATACCTCGTATCCGACTTGACCCGACAGTTCTTTAATCTCCTGAATAATAAACTTGAGTTAATCTCTACTTGCTTAATAATCTCTTTCAAGTTCATTATTCCTTTTATACCATTTTATGAACATCATGAAATCATTTAAGTTAATAATGTTCATTTTGTCGGTATTTGGTTCTTAAGTCAAAAATAGACTTCTTACACTTACATGTTGTTAATTTGGTCATAGGTTCGTTATATCCAGAATGATATTAATGATTTGGATAAAATATATATCCTATATATTAATCATAAACATGTATTTATAATATTACATCACATTTAGAGGTAAGAAATGAAATGCACCGTTCATGGAGACGGTAAGCCGTACGTACGCATGAACGCTACTTCCATTTCTATTTCATATTTTATGGAATGGAATCATAATGATATAAGAGTATATTATAATTCCAGTATAATAACATATATAATATCATTAACTTTATCCTTTAAACATCCCACATATGGTATTAACGAATCAAATCACTTTCAGGGGGCGGTAGTCCGCACTTCCTAAAATCAAGATATAGTGTTTACCCATAATGGAAACCATAAAGGTATGCCCAAAATGAAAAAACAGAAGCTTAAGGAAAACATAAACATATTATATATCATATATAAAAATAGTGACATCATAATGGCCACCTTTGAAGGTGTTAAATGAGTGTTGAACAATCATCGTTTCGGGAGGCAGAATTTCTCCATCCACGGAAACCGTATGTTCTTTAACCATTTGATGTAGTTGTGTGAGAATGTAGCTCAAATAAATCTTATAACAACATCCTAGTATATTTAATATACTTGTGTTGTTACAAAAGAAGTAAATAAAAAGAGTTTAGGGGTGTGGAGAAGCAAAATAAAACAAATGAACATGAGAGAATGAATTACCTTTAAAAGTGTAACTCCTTTTGATTTGAGCATAAAGGCTTCCTTTGAAAGGATTCTGCCCAATGGGAATCCTCTAGGATGAGGAGAGGGATGTGGAGAGAGTAAATGGGTAGGGTTTGGCCGAGCCAAAGGCTTGAGGTGTGTGTGAAATGAGGTAGAGGTGGGGGCCTTTTATAAGAGGAGAGCATGGGCACTTTTGGAAAGTAAAGAAATATTACTTTATTTGAAAATGTGTTTCGGTTTCAAAAGGTCCCACATTGATATACTTCGTTTATAAGGTGATAATTCTTCGAAATACACTCATCCAATAAGTTTTGGACATGTGTAGTTCATATATTTTACATTATCTTTCCATTTTATTTAAATCGTCAAATAATGATGTCATCGCTGCATCATTATTATGTCATAAATAATATAATTTATTTAATGTCTAAAAATCATAAAAAAATACTATGATGTAGTAAATATTTTTAGCTTTCCAATGAATATTTATAATCAAAAATCTGATCTTTATAACCCCATGTAAAAATTGTTTTCGTAAAACATCTCTTGTTTGTGTCATTTTTACTTTAACATTTAATAAAAAGCTATTTATGTCATTTCCAAACCAAAGTGTCTCCATGGGGTCCCCAAGTTGACCCATGGCTTGTCTTGGTCGGCCATGACACAACCAATAAGGTTGGGACATGTGTCTAGGTCATTTCCTATTATTAAAGCATTATTTATACCTTAAACTACCCTAATTACCACTAATCACGATTAAGAACTTAATAAGTTACTATTCACCAAAAATTATTATAATCTAATTGAACCAAATTTTACTTCTTAATGACAACCATGTATGTCGGATTTTTGAAATTCAATACACATTAGTGGTAAACTTTCATTTAACAGAAAAATCAGTTTGCTTGATTACCACTTAGTGGTTTCACTATTCATAAAAAATTGAAGTTTTTCAGAAAATTACCAAAAATTCACCCTAACCTATATTTGATATTCCTAATTCAAAAATGAAGTCTATTTTACAAAATTCAAATCATATATGTCACATTAATTAATTCAATAATTAATTCCCGCTGCCAGAGCAAATAGCGTGTTTTTACAAAATAATAAGTATCAAAAGATTGACACCAGTTTAAGTCTATTTTCAAAGTGAAATTGATTCCAATGACCACCATTGGATAAAATGGTAAAAATATATTCTAATTTCACTTCAAAACCAATTCAAAACATAATCTAATCATATAAATAAATTAGATTAAAAAGCAATTTTGATGTAAAATGCAGTATTTTTCACTATTCATTAAAAAATGAACATTGTCAGAAAAATACCAAAAATTCACACAAGGTAAATTTTGATGTCCCAATCATAAAGAATAAGTTTATTTTGACAAACATAGTTTATAAAATTGTCAAAAGATAGATTTAAAAAGGGTTTTCCATCATAAGGCAGTAAAACAATCTTTTAGAATATTAGTGTATTCCATGCTTAAGATTGTATTTATTTTCATTTTAAGCCTCTAAAACACTATCTTAATCATTAATAGACATAGATAAAAATATATATTATTCATTAATTACTTGGGATGTTACATCCTTCCCCCCTTTAGAAAATTGCGTCCCCATAATTTATTTACTTATCGAATAAATGGGGGTACTTATCCCTCATTGCATTTTCAGATTCCCATGTTGCCTCTTCAATCATGTGGTTTTTCCACAAAACCTTTACCTGCTTTATCACCTTATTCCGTAACACTTGGTCCCTGTGGTCAAGAATCTGGACCGGTTGTTCCTCATAAGATAGGTTCTCTTCCAGCTGAACTACCTCTGGACTCAAAACATGAGATGGATCTGGCATATACATTCTCAACATCGAAATGTGAAAAAAAATGTGTACCTGAGATAAACTCGGAGGTAAAGCCACTCGGTATGAAACTGATTCAACTCTCTAAAGAATTTCGTATGGTCCAATGAACCTTGGACTCAACTTTCATTTCTTACCAAATCTCATCACACTTTTCCAAGGAGAAACCTTGAGAAAAACATGATCACCTACCTCGAAAGATAGATCCTTCCTCCGGTTATCCGCATAACTCTTCTGCCTGCTCTGAGCTGTTCTCATGTGTTTCTGAATCAGCTGAACTTTTTCTGCCATCTCTTCTACCAATTCTGGTCCCATCAACTTCCTTTCACCCACTTCATCCCAGAAAGCTGGAGTTCGACACTGCTTCCCATATAATGCCTGAAATGGTGCCATCTGTATACTGGAATGAAAACTGTTATTATATGAAAACTCAACCAAAGAAAGATGTTGGTCCCAAATTCCCTGATAATCCATAGAACAAGCTCGTAGCATATCCTCCAATGTCTGAATTGTTCGTTCTGACTGCCCATCTGATTGTGGATGAAAAGCTGTACTAAAATTTAATTCAGTACCCAACGACTTCTGATGGCCTTTCCAAAAGTTAGAAGTAAACCTGGGATCACGATCCGATATAATGGAGAGAGGAACTCCATGTAACCTGACTATCTCTTTAAGATACAAACGGGAAAGTTGATCAAGAGAGAAAGTATCTCGTATAGCAAGGAAATGAGCAGATTTGGTCAAGCGATCAACAATAACCCAGATTGCGTTATTACCTCGAGATGTCTTCGGTAATCCGACAACAAAGTCCATGGATATATTCTCCCATTTCCACTCTGGCATTGGTAAAGGCTGAAGCATCCCTTTTGGTAACTGCCGCTCTGCTTTAACCTGTTGACATGTCAAACACTTCACAGTAAAATCAGCAATATCTCTTTTCATTCCATCCCACCAGTAATACTCCTGCAGATCTCTATACATCTTAGTACTGCCCGGATGAACTAAAAAAGGAGAACTATGAGATTCACATAACAACTCTCTCTTCAACTGTGAATCACAAGGCACACACAATCTCTTCCCAAATCTCAAAACACAATCATTATCAATGTTGAATTCAGGCAACTTACCTTTCTGAACCAGCTCTACCTTTCCTGCAACTCATTGTCTTGCTTCTGTGCTTGCTTTATTCTATCTGATAGAGATGATCTCACTGATACCTAAAACAAAACAGAAGGACTCCCTGCACCAACAACTTCTATGCCAAAGTTCATCAAATCCTTAACCAAAGGATCACGTTCCAAATGCAACATTGTTAATAAAGCATTACTTTTTCGACTCAAAGCATCAGCCACTTTATTTGATTTTCCCGGATGGTAATGAATTGTATAATCATAATCCTTGATTAATTCTAGCCATCTACTTTTTCTCATGTTTAACTCTTTCTGAGTGAATATATACTTTAAACTTTTGTGATCGGTATATATTTCACACTTTACTCCATACAAATGATGCCTCCAAATTTTTAAAGAAAAAACAACAGCAGCTAGTTCCAAATCATGTGTAGGGTAATTTACCTCATGATTTTTCAACTGTCGTGAAGCATAAGCAATTACCTGATCATTCTGCATTAGGACGCAACCAAATACTTTCAATGAAGCATCACTGTATATAACAAACTCACCATTCCTGGAAGGTAGTGCCAAAACTGGAGCATTCACCAATCTTATTTTCAATTCCTGAAAACAATCATCACATTCTTTTGTCCAGATAAACTTAACACCCTTCCGAGTTAGCTTAGTCATTGGACTAGATAACCGTGAAAAATTTCTAACAAACCTTCGGTAATAGCCCGCCAAACCAAGGAAGCTACGAATCTCGGTTACATTTGTGGGTCTTGGACATTCTTCCACAACTGTTGTTTTTGCAGGATCAACAGTTATTCCATCTTTAGAAACAATGTGACCAAGGAAAGAAATTTGTTGCAACCAAAACTCACACTTGCTGAATTTCCCATACAGTTTATTTTCTTTGAAGGTTTGCAAGATAACCCTTAAATGTTTTTCATGCTCCTCTTTACTTTTAGAAAACACCAAAATATCATCAATGAAAACCACGACAAACTTATCCAAGAACTCATGGAAAATTCTATTTATTAAGTCCATGAATACAGCAGGTGCATTGGTTAGCCCAAAAGGCATTACTACAAATTCATAATGGCCATATCTCGTACGGAACGCGGTCTTCGGAATATCTGCCTCCTTTACCTTTAGCTGATGGTACCCCGATCTCAAGTCAATCTTTGAAAACAACTGAGCTCCCTGGAGCTGATCAAACAATTCATCGATATGAGGCAAAGGATATTTGTTCTTAACAGTGATATTATTCAAGGCTCTATAATCAATGCAAAGTCTCATAGAACCATCTTTCTTTTTAACAAATAAAACAGGAGCACCCCATGGTGATGTGCTAGGTCTAATGAAACCTTTCTCTAATAAATCTTGAAATTGCTCCTTCAACTCTAAAAGTTCAATTTGTGCCATTCGATAAGGGGGTTTTGAAATTGTCTTAGCATCAGGAACTAAGTCAACAGTAAACTCAACTTTCTGATCTGGTATTATTCCAGGAAACTCATTAGGAAAAACATCAGGATACTCATTTACCACTGGCACATCATTAATCTGAACAGTTCCTTTATTTTCAACGACGTGTGCAAGGTAACATTCATTTCCATCTTTTACAAGTTTCTCGGCCTCTTGATATGTTATCAAAATTAAGGGTTCATTCTTGTAAACAAACTCAAAGTATTTCTGAAAAGAAACTTCTTTAGCTCTACAGTCAATCTTAGCATGGTAAATAGAGAGCCAATCCATACCCAGGATAACATCAAACTCTACTAGAGGTAGAACAATAAGGTTTTCAAGTAGGTTCTTTCCACAGATAAGGATAGGAAGATTCTTATAAATTCCTTTTGCCTCAACATTCCCCCCAGGTGTTTTTACCAAAAGTTCAGGAGTCATTTCTTGAGATGGTATTCCCATTTTATTAGAAAAGGTTTCAGAGATGAAAGAATGTGTAGACCCCGAATCAAACAACACACTGGCATAATCTGAAAAAACAAACAAAGTACCTGATACAACTTCATTTGATGGCCCGACATCTGCTGAAGTAGTTGCAAAGGATTTCACCACCCCTTTCTGCTTGTAGTCTAACTGCTTCCCATCACTCAAGCTCCTTGTCGGACACTCGTTTGCATAGTGACCCATCTCATTGCACTTATAACATTTCACTAACTTTAAATCAAATTTGTTCTTACCTTCACCTTGATCCTTTTCAGTGCAATCACGAGCCTTATTTCCCATCTTACCACATCGGTAGCACTTCCCAGAATTCAGAAGACATTCCTCAGCATGCCTTTTTCCACATTTATCACAAACTGGAAACTTAGTTCTCTTACCATCAGACTTTTTTGAAGAATTCTTACCTTTCTCATGCCACCTCGGTCTCTTCTTCTGCTAGTTGTTATAGAAAACTTGGTCATCGTCAAACTCCATTTCCACCTTCTCAGCACATCGAACAAGCTTTTCATAACTTTTAAACTCACAAGAAGCTAATTCCCTTCGATATTTTGGATTAAATCCTGAGTAAAAACGATTTATTTTACTATCAAGGTCCCGGATAAAATTTGGAGCAGACCTTGCCAATCGAGTGAACCTTTCTTCATAGGCAGCCACTGAGTCTTCCTCTTGCCTCAATTCCAAGAATTGCTTTTCCATCCTAAGTTGAACAGCCTTAGGAAAATACTTCTCAAGAAACATACCTTTGAATTCATCCCAGTCAAGAGCATCAATCTCATCGGCGTCCCTGATATTTTTAACCATAGACCACCACTGATCTGCTTCTCCCTCCAAACGGTAAATAGCATGACTAACCTTTTGATTGTCTGAACACCCCATGACATCAAAAATCTTCTCCAGTGCTTTAATCCACCATTCAGCTAGCACAGGGTCAGATGATCCTCTGAATGATGGTGGATGTTGCCTCATGAAATGTTCCACCACTGACATGTTCCTCTGCAGTTGGTCTGGCTGATCTCGTGTATGGATACCACCGCCATTTGTCGCTTGAGTCAACTGCGCCATTACTGCAACAAACTGTTCAGTTCCAATTCCGACCATTTCTGGATGCTGATTCGGAAGGTTATTTCCTTCTGTATGCCTTCCTAGCACTGCTTCCCTGTTTCCTCTGCGGAAAACCATTCTGAACAAACATGTCTTAGATGAAGCAACATGGTAATCGTTAAATGCTATATCATTTAAAAAAAATATTTTTTGGATAATCATTTAATAGAATTCTAACTCCTAAAGTTATCTAAACCGGCCTTTGATACCAACTATAAGGCCCCAGCCTTAAACCTTACTTAATCTTGAGTTATTACAAGATTACACATTGAGGATCTTTTCAGGTTTAGAGTTTTAGAGAATTAGATCATAAAACATGCATTACATTCCACATATAAACAAAGTGGTTACATAAAGATAGTATTCTTCATTCCCATCAATGGAAACACATTTAAAATGAAACATGGATTATTTCTTGACACATCCTTGACTCTATCATCTTATCATGTACCTTTCCCTTGACCTGTGAAAAACATTTCAAAAACTTGGGATGAGCATAAAAACTCAGTATGGGTTATAAAAAAAATATGGAAAGGAAACATGAGTTCATATATACATAAGAATGAAATCATACTTTACCCATAAAACATAGGCACTTTAACATACCTCATAAAATCATGAATAAATCATATAAATTATAAGACTTAAAGGTAACTTGAGGCATTCATAACATTCTTACGTAGGGAGTAACCCTCTTGGTTACGTTTGGAATACGCATCACATTATATTCCCTAAATCTCTTCGGAGAAACCTTAACGTTTCACTCCTTCGCGTTACCCAATGCATTGGAGAGCTATAACGGGCTCACCCGCCCTTAGTTTATCACGGAACCACTCGTCTTCATAATAATGCCCAAGAACCAAAACATAATCATATCACATAAAACATGCATAAAGGAAACATAACATTTCCACATTTCAATCACGAGATATCAATACAACACATTGATATAATAAAAACATTATGAAAACCATTTTCAATACCAAAGTAAAACATGGTATTTATTTTTCGTTTTAAAAAAAAGGTATGGCTTGTAGAGGAAGCCGAAACTCAAATAACAGTCACGACGGCGAAGAAGTCGTTGTCGCCGCATACGTACGACAAAAACATTCCCTTTTGTCGTTTAGTAAACGCTTCGTATAAAAAAGATTCCTTTTGAATAAACGTAAAAGTCAAAGGGGTTTATACACCGTATAAAAGAAAGTTGTGTATAAAATAAAATATGCCTCAATGAAAGGAGATTGAGACGAAGTCCCATACCTCGTATCCGACTTGACGCGACCGTTCTTTAATCTCCTGAATAATAAACTTGAGTTAATCTCTACTTGCTTAAGAATCTTTTTCAAGTTCATTATTCCTTTTATACCATGTTATGAACATCATTCAATCATTTAAGTTAATAATGTTCATTTTGTCAGTATTTGGTTCTTAAGTCAAAAATAAACTTCTTACACTTACATGTTGTTAATTTGGTCATAGGTTCGTTATATCCAGAATTATATTAATGATTTGGATAACATATATATCCTATATATTCATCATATGCATGTATTTATAATATTACCTCACATTTAGAGGTAAGAAATGAAATGCACCGTTCATGGAGACGGTAAGCCGTACGTACGCATGAACGCTACTTCCATTTCTATTTCATATTTTCTGGAATGGAATCATAATGATATAAGAGTATATTATCATTCCAGTATAATAACATATATAATATCATTAACTTTATCCTTTAAACATCCCACATATGGTATTAACGAATCAAATCACTTTCAGGGGGCTGTAGTCCGCACTTCCTAAAATGAAGATATCGTGTTTACCCATAATGGAAACCATAAAGGTATGCCCAAAATGAAAAAACAGAAGCTTAAGGAAAACATAAACATATTATATATCATATATAAAAATAGTGACATCATAATGGCCACCTTTGAAGGTGTTAAATGAGTGTTGAACAATCATCGTTTCGGGAGGCAGAATTTCGCCATCCACGGAAACCGTATGTTCTTTAACCATTTGATGTAGTTGTGTGAGAGTGTAGCTCAAATAAATCTTATAAAAACATCCTAGTATATTTATGATACTGGTTTTCTTACAAAAGAAGTAAATAAAAAGAGTTTAGGGGGTTGGAGAAGCAAAATAAAACAAATGAACATGAGAGAATGAATTACCTTTAAAAGTGTAACTCCTTTTGATTTGAGCCTAAAGGCTTCCTTTGAAAGGTTTCTGCCCAAAGGGAATCCACTAGGATTAGTAGAGGGATGTGGAGAGAGTAAATGGTCAGGGTTTGGCCGATCCAAAGGCTTGAGGTGTGTGTGAAATGAGGTAGAGGTGGGGGCCTTTTATAAGAGGAGAGGAGGGGCACTTTTGGAAAGTAAAGAAATATTACTTTATTTGAAAATGTGTTTCGGTTTCAAAAGGTCCCAAATTGATATAATTCGTGGATAAGGTTATAAGGCTTAGAAATACACTCATCCAATAACTTTTGGACATGTGTAGTTCATAGATTTTACATTATCTTTCCATTTTATTTAAATCGTCAAATAATGATGTCATCGCTGCATCATTATTATGTCATAAATAATTTAATTTATTTAATGTCTAAAAATCATAAAACAAATACTATGATGTAGGAAATCTTTTTATCTTTCCAATGAATATTTATAATCAAAAATCGTATCTTTATAACCCCATGTAAAAATTGTTTTCGTAAAACATCTCTTGTTTGTGTCATTTTTACTTTAACATTTAATAAAAAGCTATTTATGTCATTTCCAAACCAAAGTGTCTCCATGGGGTCCCCAAGTTGACCCATGGCTTGTCTTGGTCGACCATGACAAAACCAATAAGGATGGGACATGTGTCTAGGTCATTTCCTATTATTAAAGCATTATTTATACCTTAAACTACCCTAATTACCACTAATCGCGATTAAGAACTTAATAAGTTACTATTCACCAAAAATTATTATAATCTCATTGAACCACATTTTACTTCTTAATGACAACCATGTATGTCGGATTTTTGAAATTCAATACACATTATTGGTAAACTTTCATTTAACTGAAAAATCAGTTTGCTTGATTACCACTTAGTGGTTTCAATATTCATCAAAAATTGAAGTTTTTCAGAAAATTACCAAAAATTCACCCTAAGCTATATTTGATATTAAGAATTCAAAAATGAAGTCTATTTTACAAAATTTAAATCATATAAGTCACATTAATTAATTCAATAATTAATTCCCGCTGCCAGAGCAAATAGCGTGTTTTTACAAAATAATAAGTATCAAAAGATTGACACCATTTTAAGTCTATTTTCAAAGTGAAATTGATTCCAATGACCACAATTGGATAAAATGGTAAAAATATATTCTAATTTCACTTCAAAACAAATTCAAAACATAATCTAATCATATAAATAAATTATATTAAAAAGCAGTTTTGATGTAAAATGCAGTATTTTTCACTATTCATTAAAAAATGAACATTGTCAGAAAAATACCAAAAATTCACAAAAGGTAAATTTTGATGTCCCAATAATAAAGAATAAGTTTATTTTGACAAACATAGTTTATAAAATTGTCAAAAGATAGATTTAAAAAGGGTTTTCCATCATAAGGCAGTAAAACAATCTTTTAGAATATTAGTGTATTCCATGCTTAAGATTGGATTTATTTTCATTTTAAGCCTCTAAAACACTATCTTAATCATTAATAGACATAGATAAAAATATATATTATTCATTAATTACTTGGGATGTTACATATTACCTACTATGTTGTTAGCTCACACCCTACCTATACCACTCGGTGTCGGTATACCCGAGCTGTTTTGCAGGTTCAGGTTTTGATCAGGTTTTTCTGGTTCGAGTTATCTCCTGAAGTAGGGTAGTATTATGGTTGGAGGTGACCAGAAGGTCACATGGATATTTTGTTACATGTTGGTTGTTTCATTTTATTATTTCTCCTATTTCATTCGGTGTTAGTTTTATTCAATTGTATTTGTATTGGACCAGGTTGTTCATTTTTTTAGATTTAGTTGTGGTTAACTCTGCTACATTTTCGATGTTGTATATTTTGATCCTATTTATTATTTGGCCAAATTCTTCCCTCTTGTTTTATATATGATGTTTGACACTAGTTTCCAGTCCGTGGGGATCAAGAACGCCCTTCGGGTCATGTCGCAGACTGGGTCGGGTGTCATGTTATATGGCATCCCGGCTTGGTTCAAGACAAAATGGTATCAGAGGAGGTTCTTGTTATTTGGGGTGTCCAGTAGAAGGAGACTAGGGTTGTCAGGACACATGAGGTAGGTGTGGGAAGGGCATCATGAACCCTTTCTCATTCTAAACCTCAAGTAACTAGGGGTAGTCCGGGGTTGGGTCTTGTGTCTTGTGTTGTTTTGGAATTGAAGGATGACAATAGAGGTGATTCGGGTTATGTTGTGGCCTTACATGGGGTGGTGACCCTTGTGAAGTCCAAGTTCCCGATTCAAGGCCCTCCTAGTGTTATGCCTTACATGGGGCATGGCTCACCACCATGTTGTTGGGCTATGCATAGTCATTATTCCCTTATTCTGATGGTCTATTGTTGGTTTGGTTTCATTTTGGTTTCAGTTGGTGTATGTGTATGTGGAAAATTAAAGTGTATTTTGAAATGAAAATGGTTTTAAAAATGGAAGTTTTTTCCATGAAATGGGTTTAAATTTGGAAAGTGGCTTTTCAAACATTGAGGGTGATTTGGGTTTGATAATGATAATGGAATGTGTCCCTTGGTATTACTTATGGATGTTGACATGTGTGTGTGTGTGTATGTTAGAAAAGTGCATGTTGGCACGTGAGGATGGGAATGGATGGACACACATGTTACAGTTCATGGGATACAATGGGTTGGGTTTTGGAATTAAAGTCATAGCATGGTTTTCTTAAAGTGGATTTGAATGAGAAAATGATTTTAGGAATTTTAATTTTTATTGAAAATGGGTTATGGGTATTTGGGAATTATTATTAGAAGAAGTCTGTTTTTTATTTTAAATGGAAAATGATGGTTTTTGAAAAAATATATTATAGTGGTGTTTGATTTTACTTGGATTTTGAGCCAGTTGGTTTTTTTTAGGTGTTATTCTTTGTTTGTGCCTCAGTTTGATGTTGGATTTCATCTGCACTTATCATGTTGTTCAGAAAATGCTGCCCAGAAAGGTCCCCTAATTTCCTAATGAGTCATGCCTAGTTCCTTTTCCTTCACAAGTTTTTCTTATTTTCGATGGTGATCATGGTTCTCTTGAGGCTATAGAGTAGGTTGAGGAATTCGAGTTTGTCATTAAGTCATTGGGATCTACCGATGCTATTAGTGTCCATGCAGTTCAATGGTTGTTTGAGGGTCCAGCCTTATTATAGTGGCGGTTGGTCTCCCCATCATCGATGAAAGGTGAGATGTCGTGGGAGGTGTTTAAGGCCACTTTCTTCCAATGGTTCATACCATAGGAGGTGAAGAAGAGGAGTGTGGAAGAGCTGTATGATGTTTGGCAGAGCCAGCGATCCGTAAAGTCTTATGTTTAGAATTTAAGAGAGCTAGTTCCATTCTCATTGGAAGTAGCATAGGAGGACCATATGAAGCCCCCTATCATTTTTTGGGTTCTTCATCCTAAAATTTTGGATAAGGTGATGTCATCTGGTGAAACCAGTTTCGGGAGGTTGGTGGTTGAGGCATTAATGGATGATCTGGTTTTTGGGGTCAGCCAGTGGTTATTTGTTCTTGTGAAGGTTCCCCATCTAGTGAGTAGGGTGTGCCATGGGAATCAATTTTTTAAAAACATTCTCTGTCAGCTCTGACAATCAGTTCATTGGACCGTTTTCTTGTATGATTCTAGTTCGGCCGGTTTGGTCACTCAGAGATGTCTTGTTGTATTCCTTTGAATACTTGCCGCCGCTGTGGCCATTGGGGTCATTTGAAGAAGTTATGTAAAGGGTGTTTTCTGAAAATGAAGTCTTCCTCGGAGGATGTGTATCATGACTTTGAGGCAGGAGATGCTTCAACCATCATAGCCCCAACCACATGTCTTGGGGTGAAGCTCGCGCAGAGTCATGAGTGAAAAGGGGGTGTGAAACACAACCTAGTATTTTTTTATGTGTTGGTATGGAAATTATTAACATATCTTTGTTATTTTTGCCTTGATTTTGTAAATTAACCATTTTTGGTAATGGTGATATGAACTTGATCTCTTGTAACCCAAAAAGTTGATTCTATCTAAATGTGGAATTTGAAATTTCTCGTTCTCCTTTGAGTTTGTCTTGCCTTCATGTAGGACGATCAGAGTTTTAACTTTTGGCAGTGCTCATTTAGAGATGCATGAGTTTTGTATAATTGGTTTATTGTGTGTTCGGTTTGTTTGGTAGGGTCCTTGTTTTAGTGTTGGTAGTGTCCATCTTGTGTTTGGATCTTTAGGTTTGACCCCGGTTGAGGTTTCTGGGTTTTTGGAGTTTTTAGAAGATTTTTCCAAGTGATGCACGGTTACTGCACGGCTAGTCGATACCATGTAGCCCAGCCAGGTGGAGAGAACAAACTGTACGGCCAGCACACGACCGTGCGGTCGGTCTCATAGCCACGCGTCTTTGTGTCATTTTTTGGGGGAGGCATTAGAACAGTTGGAATATGATTTTAAAATAGTGTGGACAGGGCATGTGGGGTGACCCTTCCATCCAGTAGTTCGTGCATGGTTGGCGCACGGTTTGGTAAACCGTGCAGCCTAACCATGTGAGATTTACTAAAATTTGAAATTTGAAATCCCCTGTTCTTGGTTGTAGTGAGGGTGTTGTCTTGGGTTTAAAGGGTTTTCCAAATAGTTTAGTTCTTGTGGTGGGGAGAACCCTCTCATATTTCCCCCTCATCCTCATCCATGCGTTGTGGTCTCTTCTTGATCGGTCAGCTGTGACTTTTTGAGTGAATAGTCATCCTGGAGTTCATTGTTTCCCCTTGATTTTTTTCTTTTATGGACTTCAGCTTTGGTTTACTTTTGGGTGGGTGAATTTCTAGGGGAAGAAAGTGTCCGTGGTGGGGAGAATTGTCACACCCCAACAACAAATACTCCTTTAGTTTATTATTTTAGAAATTTTGGATGTTTTGGTTGAGGATTGGGTTCAGTGACCAAAAACATTCCTTGTGTTTTTGTGGTTTTGGGTTTCCTTTTATACCTATGATTAGTTATTCTTGTTGGGATTGATATAATGTTTCATGTTGGAGAGTTCGTGATGACGTCGGTGTCTTTATATTGTGTTTCAAAAATTCAAGGATCAATGGGTGGACATACCTAGTGTTTGGGATGTAAATTGGGGGGTTTTGGCCAATTTTCAGGGTTGCACAGTTTGAGCACGGTCTGTATAAACCGTGAAACCTAACCATGCGAATTTGCAGAAGTTAACAGTAGCCATCGCACGGTCTGCAAACGGTTTGACAAACCGTGCAGCGAAACCGTGCAACCACTTGCAGGATTTATATCATTTGACATGGAGCTCCGATTGGGGTGATTTCAACTCTAAAATGAAGACCTACATGTTGGGAATCGACCAGAGGAGCCTCCACCTTTTTCCGGCGTCGATTTTGGGCGATTTTGGGGAGATTCATCAAGAAAGTTTGGTGGTTATTCATGTTTCCTTCATTAAATCTTCTCTCCTTCTCTTTCCCTCTTTGTTCATGGGTTTCCCATGGGGTGTTCTTCCATGGACAAACCCTAATTTTGAGGGTTTTTGTTTGGTTCGTTTTTCTTTGGATCTAGGGTGTGCGAATGGTCAATGGGGCTTAGATCTCTCCCCCCTTGATGTTTCACCCTATTCGCAGAAGGTTGAGGTAGGCATTTCCAACATTTTCCTTTTCGAATCACTCCACATGAACATTTGTGTGTTCATTTAATTTTTAAATGTCTTTCTCACCTCTAATATATCTATGGATTGATGCAAATGATGTCTTGGTATTATTAGAATTTACTAAAAATAGGTTTTCAAAGGGATTTGTGTGAAATACATAGGTTTATTGCACCGATGGTTATCGTTTAAAACCTCATTGTTCATTAAAGTTATATTGGTGGTTTTTATGAAATGTTTTGGCTTGATTATGGTGGGATGGTTTTTTATTATTTGTGATCATTGTTTTTTGTGTATGGTTTGGTAATGATTTATCTTTTTAAAATTGGTAAAATGTTGTAAAGGGAGTTTTTTGGTTAAAATGGGATTGTTTTATGTTCTTTGAATATTGTGGATGGTTGGATGTTGTTTTAAAGAAAATGATTGGTTCATTGAAAGTGGTTTTTGGGTTTTCATTTAAATATTAGTTTCCTAAATGTTGTTTAAAATGGAATCCCAATGGGGGATATTCCCGTTTGGCTTTTGGTGTGCGTGTTTTGGAAAATGTTTGGCTTGAGGGGTTGTTTGGAATTTCACACTTGAAGATTGTTTTAGAAATGATTTAGAAATGTTTTGGTAAATGAATTTTGTTCTGTAAACATAAAGTCCCATTTGGAATTCTACCATTAAAGGTGATGTTTTGTGTTGATTTAGGAAAAAAAATGTAATTTAAAAATTGTGAATTCCTGGTTGGCAACATAAGGTGTTTTATAAGATTTTTTGAATGATTAAGTGATGTGATGGCCCGTTTGGAAAGTTTTTAGTGTTTTAGGTTTTTATTAAAATGTGTAAAGGCTTGTTTAATTTTTTTTGGAAGAGGTGGTGTTCCTCATGGTTTTTTATGTGATTTGTAAATGTTTCGGTTTTCTTAAATTCTTAACAGTGGGTTTGTGATGTGAAAGTGGTGGCTTCTGAAATGAGATTCTCGGTGGGGTTGATAAATGGTGTATGCGGTAACATGTGATGTGGGAAATTTGATTGAGCACAAAATGATAAGTTTGGGTATCTAGGTGGGTGGACTTGTACTAGTATGCTAGTGATCAAGTGGGGTTTGGCCCCTGTTTCAAGGAGTAAGTTTGACGATGACAACACTAACTAAACATTGATGATGATGTTGGGGACCACTAGGTTATGGGTATGTTCCCTACTAGTGGCTCGTGTAGGAGAAATGATATTATTATGGTTACTTTTCACTGAGATATGAGGTAATTGGGGCCCACAACTTGCTAGTACCTAGGGGTGTTCACGTGACTAGTGCTCAATGATTATATTATACCTCCTGTCGGCATACGGTAGGTTGGGTTAGTAATTTTAAATTTAAGTGTTTTTTGTTTAAAGTATCATTTTTTGAAATTGTTTTCCATTTAAAGATGTTCCATATAAAATTGTTACTAGTAATGTTTGGTTTGGGTTTTTGTTATAAAATGATAGGTTTCTTGAAAAATTGATGGTGGTATGTGTTGGCCTTTGAAATGGGAAGGTTATGGTTGTTTAATAAAATGTGAAAAAAACTATTTTTATAATTGTATTTTAAACTAGTGTTAGTGGACAATATTGGGAAATGAACCACTTAGGATCAGTGGTGATTTCCTACTGAGCTGTTAGCTCACACCCTACCTATACCACTCGGTGTCGGTAGACCTAAGTTGATTTCCAGGTTCAAGTTTTGATCAGGTTATTTTGGTTTGAGTTATCTTATGGAGTAGGGTGGTCTTGTGGTTGGAGGTGACCAGGAGGTCACATGGAGATCATGTTAGTTGTTGCTTTTTTTATTTTATTATAGCTCCTAGTTCTTTCAGTGTTAGATTTATTCAGTTCTATTTGCATTGGAACAAATTGTTCATTTTTTATGATTTAGTTGTGGTTAGCTCTACTACATTTTCAATGTTGTATATTTTGATAATATTTATTATTGGGCCAAATCGTTCCCTCTTATTTTATATATGATTCCCAGCACTAGTTTCCAGTCCGTGGGGATCGGGAACCACCTTAGGATCATGTTGCGGACCGAGTTCGGTGTCGGGTTAGATGGCATCCTAGCATGCTTTGTGACACTATTGTTCTTTCCAATGGCATCAACCTATTGTAAAAACATTACATTTTACTACCTATAATTCAGTTAGACTCTATGTTACTTGTATATATTATATTTAGTTATGTTTCACATAAAATTAATGGTGTTTAAAAATTAATAAATTATAAAAGGAATATGAGCCGTAATGTGTGAATCCATCAAATCTATCTTGAAGGAAACATAAGGGAATAGAAGAAGGATAATGAGGGAGACCCAACTAATATAAGGACCAAACCTTTACTTATTACATATTATTTAATTTTTATTCAATATTTCAGTTTATTTAATTCCAAAAGATCCATTGGGATAATTTTTTAGACGGTTATGTCATAACTCTTTCATAAAAAATCCATATATTTCAAAGTGGACACTTTTATGCATTTTTTTAAATAATATAATACTTTTAAAATGAATCTTATTTTTTTTCATGACTAATATTCATGAATTTCAACATAACTTAATTTTTTTACTTTATAAACCATAAACACTATGTAAACAATTTACAAATATGAAATGATCACAAAAATAATTTTTCAAAGAAATAAAATAATTAAATACATTGGTTGAGTGAAAATCATGATAATCACAAAAAATTACCTTTATCCCAATATTCATTATGCATACGAAATAAATCATATTCATATGAAAAATACATAACCACTTTTTCAAAGAAAACATTAAAACCCATAGAATGATGGAAGACAACAATTATTCCTATATAGAAAATAATATACCAAACATGACATCAATTTGTGATTGAAATAATTATATCCTTTTTAAATCCATAATAGGAACCACATCATTTAACTCCCTTCTTCTTACCTCAGGATATATGTAACATTACCATATGCATTTGATAGATATAATGGGGATAAAATATCAAATATGATCTATCTAGATCACCTATTAATCATATATTTTTCTTAAGTACCATATCATGAATAATCAATTTTATTCATTCACCTTTAAATCATAAAACCCTATAAAATCTCTCTTAATCCGGTATAAAAACACATTCAAATATAGAAAGTCCCTTTCTTTTTTACAATCCTTTTTTGAAACTAAAATACTATGAAAAGGGGGGAAACTTTTTTTTTATTTTAGGATTAAATGAAATATTTTAAAGGAAGAAAAACACTAAATATTTTCTATGGTGATAGGAAAATGCTTTCATTACATATATATTAAAATTTAACTTTTAGTTTTCCATTTGTAAAGAATATCAAAACAATCCATATAAAATACGAGGAAATATTTCATATGAAAAAATGTATGATATTTAAAATATAACGAAGGTTTCTATTATATTTCGTTTACTTCCATATGAATATAACCATGAAATAACATTAAGCATATTGACATGGAAGAAAAATATTTACTAAATAACTCTTTAAATCATTTAAAACATCGTTTTTGAAGTAAAGTGTTCCTACCATGAGTCAAACTCATCATGTAAGATCCTTACCAAGCTAAAAAAATAAAATATAGTTAATTACTTAATTTATTGTTAACCTTTTAAATGTTATTATTATTTATATATTATTTACTATGATGCTATATACAATTATGTAACTCATAATGTTCATATAGAATGTTTTGATGATATTTCACTCATATATAGAAAATGACATTTGTATGTTGATTATAGTAAAATAGGGAATTATCCCACGATATAAAGTATAATATTCAATTACCTATTTTCATTTCCATTAATAAATTTTAATTTTAAAAACAGCCATTAATGATGATTAAGAAAATTAAATTTTGGTACAATCATGGAGATGAGAGTTTCTATGTACTCATTGGTAACAATTAAAATGTTCAACAATCAAGAAAAAAAGGTAAGAATTATTTTTTAATTATGAAATGGAAAATAATTCATAAATACAATATTTTTAAAATATAGTTATATAAAATAGTCATGTGATGCAGTGATGAAAAACAAATCACATCACTTCATGGAGGTGAAAATGCACATTTACACATGAACAACATTATAATTTTTTAATGAATGTAAAGATAATAAAATAATGATATATTTCTTTTATATAATTCTATATAGGTTATAGGTATATTATGTATACATTAAATCCATTATTATATTCATCCATGAGATGATTTGATGGAAAATTAATCACATCGGTTTGTGTGACGGTAGTCTACTGTAGAGACCACTGATGGTTTTATTTCTCATTTAATTGAAGAAGATGATAGATTTCAGTTATGAAATTAACATAATAAAATAATATTATTTTTAATAAAGGGATGTTATTATTTAATTTTTTTTAAGAATATTTCAAATAGGTAGGGCAAGAAAAATATGAAAATCATTAAGAAATAACTATATAACTTATTCGGATAACCTCTTTAGGATTATAACTAAATCCATATTATGTTATTTTTATGATCAAGAAAGGGACACTAAGATGTGATGAGGGAATTAAATAAGGTAGGTGGGTAGGTCTTTGTTTATATAGTGTGCCCAAAATGAGTTTGGAATAGAGGAGAAGTGGTTCCCTTTTATATGTGAAGGGAGGGACATTCCTAGAACTTCCTAATGTATCAAATTAATAAAAATTAACTATCAGGAAACAACAGAACAAAAAATTATATAATTAAAATACTATAGGAATAAGGGTTGAAATAATCTCATTAAATAAATTATATATATATATATATTATGTTTCTACCCTTGTCTCTATGTTTTAACCCCACATTAATCTTTTTGAAGATTACCAAAATATCAATATTTATATACTATATGAGTCAATAACTATACTATGAAATTCCATTTAGCCCATAAATATATCATATCTGATATATAATCGATAACAAATTCACATGAATGAATATTATATTTTCATGAATTTTAAATCATTTGGAAAAATATAATGTTTTAGAAAATATGATAAATTCAAATTTTTGAACTTTTTATTTAATTTGACACTGAAAATTACATGGTAGGATATAAATTAGAATATAATTCATTAAAATAACCTTTCAATTTCATATATTTATAAAAATTCCCGAAACATGATAATACATTAAAATTATATTTCTTTTTATATTTATAAGATCAGTTATTTAATATTCTATTAATTGAAAAAATACAATGTCAGTGTAATGTTAGAATTTATGTTAATTATTTCATCAAGAAAAAGTTATAAATAAATTAACATGAAAAAATAATCATTTATATTAAAATTTTAATTCTATAAATGAATCTAATAATTTTTTATCCATGTCAAAAACTATTCTAGACATTAAATAATATATAGTGATATTTTTTAATTTATATTTTTGTAAAATAATTTAATTTTTATAATAAAATGAATGTGGAAAAAATGATACATTTTTTAATCCTGATTAATAATGTTCTAAAAAACTTATCCAATAGAAAAAATCATGTATTGGGGTATTTTTATGCCCTATCACAATATTTTTAACCATAATTTCCCAATTTACACTAACTGAAGTGTCATTTATTTACTATAGTAACTTTTACTAATGAACAACCATAAAAAACCAGTTTAATAAATTTGGAAATCCTCATTCCAAAAACAGAATCCATTTTTCAATATTTAATTAATATAATATTAATAATTTAACTTAATATTAAAACTGTAGAATGAGATGAAAATAGTTTCTCCAAAAAATATTCTAAAGTATAAAAACTATTCTGACAAATTCACAAATAAAATTCATTTCAATGATCATAATTGTATTTGATTTAATAATAATGGGTCAATTAGTTTCTAAAAGTAGTAAAAAATAGAATTTTCCATTGTTAAAACATGAAAAAAATATTTTCTTTATTAAAATTCTATTTGTCCACTATTCATTAATTTTTTTATTTTTTAGAAAAATAGAACATTTTCACCATATGATAATTTAGATATGTTGACATAAAAAATTAATTTCATTATATCATATTAATATTAAATTATTTAGAAAAAATACTACTTAAAAAAACCATATAATTCCTTAGAACCTAATTTGGTTCGAAATAATGTTTTTCACTTTTAACTAAAAAAATAAACTATTATTTTTATAATGTATATAACTCTATAAAATATTTTTAATTTGTATGTTAAAATGATTTATTATAATATTAACTAGGTTGTTACTTTGATATATCTTTTTATAATTACATCCTCAAAATTTTATTCATTACTTAATCGACTAGGGATATCATTCTCTTAGCGCATTTTCAGATTCCCATGTTGCTTCATCAACAAAATGATTTTTTAAATAACTTATCTTGATGTATTTATTTATTTTTGAATTAAATGTTCTTTGTAGAAATAAAAATAAAAATAGGTTGTTCTTTATAAGAAGGGTTCTCTTCCATATGTACTGGTTTAGTGTTCAAAACATTAGATATATCTGACACATATTATCTCACCATCGAAACATGAAATATGTTATGCCCATAGGAAAAAATGACAAGAAATTAAATTCGGTAGGAAACTAATCCAACATTCTCTATGATATCACATGGTCCAATGACCCATGGACATAACTTCCAATTTTTACCAAAACACATAAAAAATTTCATTGCAGCTATTCAAAGAAAAACATGATCACCTTCCTCGAAAGAAAAATCCTTAATCTGGTTATCTGGCTAATTTTTCTACCTACTCTAATCCATAGTCTTATATAGATGAATAAAATACACTTTAACAACTATTCACCTTACCAAATCTAGACCCATAATTATCCTTTCTCATACATCATCCAAAATATATATATTATAATACCACTTTCCATATAATTCATTAAAAGGTTCCATCTGTACACTAGAAGGAAAATAGTTATTATATAAAAAATATACTAATTAAAGTTGTTGATCGAAAATTTCCTTATAATACTCTAAAAAATCATTAGTAAAATATTATTGGGTTTGAATAATTCACAAGGACTATCCTTGTGATTGAAGAAGAAATGATGTATATAAATTTAATCATAAATAAATAACCTTATGAGGGTAATTTCAAAAATTAAATGAGATCATAGCCTCATGGTTGGATACGATATAGAGATAAAATATATGTAACTTGACTATCATGATGAGGTATAATTTATAATGATAATCAAATGTCTTAGTGTCTTTAATGGAATTTAAATATTTTCATTTAGTTACTATATCAATAATAACCAAAATTGAAATACTACCTTGAGATGAATATTGTAGTCCTACTATGAAATCCATTGATATATTTTCACATTTCTACTATGGAGCTATAAAATTTTGATGAATCCCTTTTTGTACTTTTGATTCTTCTATATCTTATTAAGAAGTCAGTAATTTCATGGTAAAGTCAGAAATATCTCATTTCATTTCACACAACTAGTATTAATCATGAATTTATTTATATATCTTTGTTGTTCTAGGATGAATGGAAAACACAGATCTATGAGCTTCACTCAATAATTCTCTCCATAATTAGGAATCACAAGGCACAATTAATCATTATTCAAATCTAATAACACTATCCTCATCAACATTAAACCCATGAAAATTAACATTCTTAATGGATTATAATTTTTTTAATAAAACATGATCATCATTCCAAGGTCCCTTAAATTTTTCTAATAGAGATGATTGTTTATGAAACCTAAAACATTATAGAGGAGGTTCTTGGATGCACAATTTCTAGGGAAAATCTAAAAATTCATTATCCAAATGTTTAAATTAAAGACATAACATGGTTAATGTATAATTATTTTTCCAACTCAAATAATAATCCTCTATTCTTTATTTTATAATATGGTAATGAAACATGAATTCATAATCCTTATTTAGTTCCAATCATCTTCTCTACCTCATTATAAAATCATTCTATGTAAATTTATAACTCAATGTTTTTCTAATAGTATGCATTTCACACATTTCTCCATATAAATGATTTCACCATAATTTTAATGTATGAAATCACAATACTTAACTCTAGATCAATTATAGGATTATTTAACTCATGAGTTTTTAGTTCACATGATTCATAATAAATTAACTAGTCACTCTTCATGAGGACACAACCAATTCCCTTTAGTGAAACATCACTTTAAATAAAAATATCACCTTTTCATGAGGGTATGGTAAAACTAGTGTAATAAAAATATTATTTTTAGTTCCATAAAAACCCATAACACTTTTTCAGCCATATGAATTTGAATCCTTTTTGAGTTAACATATTCTGTGGGTTTGACACCCCCATGTTTTTTTTCAAAAAACAAAATATAGTAACCTTATAATCCAAGAAATATTAAAATATATGTGAAATTTTAAGGCCTTATCCATTCTTAATCAACTTTACTTTAGTAGGTTCAATATTTATTCAACATTTAGAAACTATATTCAAAAAGGATGATTTTTTTAACCAAAACTCACAAATACTAAAATTTTCATATCATTTATTTTCATTTAATTTTTATAAAATAGTATATATGTGTTTCTATGATACTTATGAATTTTATAATATTGAAGTTTTTCATCAATAAAAAATGAACATACATTTTTAAATAATACTAGAAAACATGATTTGAATGATCTATGACTACATCTGTAGCATTAGATAACCAAAAGGAAATAACTAAAAACTAATAATGCATGCTTCTAATATGAATTGTTTTCATTAGAATATATTTTTATTTAACCTTCAAATAATGGTACTCTGACCTGATATGAACATTTAATAAATTTTATGCTCCTTATTTCTAATCAAATGAATCATATTTATTAGTAAAATGATACTTTTTCAAAACACTGATGTTATTCATGGAACTATTATTTGTGAAATTTCTTGTTGATCCATTTTTAAATTTATTAAATTAAAAAAGAACACCGCATAGTGGAGTGTTAGGATGAATAAAACTATCATTTATAAACTCTTTCAACTACCTTTTCAAGTCCTATATTTCTTTTAGATCCATTATATTATTGTGTTTCAAAATATGATTAACATTAGGAACTATGTCGATTATAAACTCAAACTCTTATTCATGAATAACATAACGAAAATAATCAATTAATTTGTCCAATAATTCTTGAATTATTGTGACTGCAGAAAGTTGAACTATTTCATTATTTTTATTTATACGTTCTATGAATCTATCCCTATGATCTATTATCATTTTCACAGCTTCTTTATCTGTTATCAAAGCAATTAAATTATTGAATATGAATTTGTTATCATTTTAATCAATCCACACTAATAAATGGAAAAAATCCAAATAAAAAATAATTTCATCCTCTATAATGATTAGGTAAATAATATTTTCATCCAATTATAGCCCAAAAATTTCAATAGAAAGAGTCATATAAATAATTGTTTGTTTAATATTTCCCCCAGAAACATACCTAAAAGTTCTATCTTATTTTCATTAGATGATATTTACATTTCACAATAAAATTTGTAAAAAATTATATAATTTGATGATATAGAGTCAAATAGGTTATTGGGATAATTCTAATAAATATGTAACATAATATCTACCACATAATTAGATGTCTCATCATCAACAGAAGCAGAAGATAAAACATTCCACACATCTTCACATCAAATCATGATGATTTTAACCCTAGTTAACCAATAATAGTCACATGTTAACATAATTTCCCAACATACAGTAATTAAAATATCTAAATTTTCACTGGTTATCTATTACCCTATTATTTTATTGTTCCTTACTATTTTATAAAAAATCACAAATCCTGTAACCAAAATTACCACACCGATAACACATTATAAATCATATGAAACATTATTTTAAATTATTTTTAAAATATGTGGAAGATATTGGGTTCTTTCCTCCATAATTTTTATTTTGATACTTCTCCTTTTCATTCCACCTTGATCATTTCATACATTTTTTATCTCAAGGAAAATATGTGTTGGAATACAACATCATAACATTCTTCATAAAATAACAAACATCCTCAAAAAAATTAAATTGTTATATGACCAAATATCATTGTATAAATTTTTTAAAACTTGGTAAAAATAATAATTTTACTACAAAAGTTTCAAATAAAATAAGCTACATACTTGGAAAATCTTGTCAAAATTTATAGATATATACATAACAAATCATCATCATTCTGTATTAATTCTATGTATAGATTCTCCATGTTGAGTTGAAATTTTTTTGTGAAATATTTCCTCAGAAAAAATTCTAAAATGTGGCCCAGTCCATAGAATCAATATCATTTCTTTATCTCTATCCCTCCTTGACATTGTAATCCAAAAACCCCCATAGTTTAACTTCACCTTCAAAATAATAAATTTGAAAGGTCACATTCTGATTTTCTAAACATAGAATAACTTAAAATATATTTTCACAAGCATTTATCAATCCTTTTGCAATTTATGGTTATGAAGTTCCACTAAAAACCTAATAGTGTTGTTTCATTAAATGGTCAACAGTAGACATCTTCCTCTCTTTTAATTCTAAACTATCTATAGCATAAATTCCTCTAACACTAATATTCCATGTCAGCTAATCCATCACTAAAAATATACCAATTCAAATTCCAACAATTCTTGTTTCTAGTTTTAGAAGGATGTTGTCTTCTTCATACCATCCTACTTTAGAATGTTTTCTTCTACAGATGACCATTTTTAATAGAGATATATTGATTGTAGAAACATGGAATTATATTAATTCTACATCTTATAAAATTATCCATAAAGTAGAATTACTCACGGTTATTATATTAACATTTTTCTTATCCAATGAAATTTTAAAATCATTTCATATAATTCTAACTACAGAGACATGTGCATAAAAGATTATATTTTCATAAGTTTTTATTCATGATTTTACATTCTTGCATTCCCAATTAACATCTAGGTTTAGAATTTATAGAATTAGTCTATAACTCTTACATAAGTATCCCATATAATAAAAAGTGGATTTTTTTTTACATAGTATCCATTTTACCCACAATATAAAACATTTAAGATGAAACATATTTCCATTTCTTGAATAATCATCATGACACTAAACTCCACTACTTTTTTATATAGAATATTCCTTAATCCAAATTAAAAACAATTAAAAAATATGATGGGATAAAAAATCTCAATAAGGTACCTAAAAAATGATATCCATTTATGAAATTAAAATTCTAAAAAATGTAAAAGATTTTTACCTTCATCAAATTATTCTTTTATCATACGATAAAAGTCACATCCACAAGGAAATTCCACACATTTATTTACTTAAAAAACCATTAAAATCCATTGAAAAAATAAATAGAAAACATTTTTTTTGAAATTATAGAGTCATATTCATGAGAAATGGTATACTAATGATAGAAATAACCAGATAGTATATAAATACATAAGAGAATATTTTTTTACTACCCTACTTATTACCACTGTAAATAGGTAACATTTCCTTATTCAATGTTGGGTTATAAAAAGGATTACAGATTGTATAATAAATATCAATCTCACCCATTAATTATATATACTTATAATAGATAATATCATTTATAAAAAATTATTTCACACTTTCATAAAAAAAATCCTTGAAAAATATTTTTAACCTGCATCATAACACTTTTTGTTAATGAAATACACATTATTTTAAAAAAATATCAAAAATAAAATACTCTTAAAAATGGGGAAATATGATTTTTATTTTAAGATAAAATTAAATATTTTAAGGGAATAAAAACACCAAAAAATGGTTACAGTAATTTGAAAACCCATCGATTACCTATACATTAAAATATAACATTCCTTGTACCTTTTGTAATGAAAATACCAACATTAGATATGAAAAATGCTAAAAGTTCCCTTTTGGAATTTTATGTATGAAATTAACAACATAAATAATACTAAATTTACATTTCATTTATTCTAATATAAATAAAACCTCAATTTTTTTTAAAATATGGGAAATGAAGAGAATTATTTAGAAAATAAATATTTAAAACATTTAAAATGTTGTTTTTAATGTAATGTTTTCCTTACATTGAGTCTGAATTATCATGTACATTATTTATCTTCCTAAATATCAACCTAATGTTAATTTTATACATAATTGAGAACCTTTTTATTTTCATTATTCATTCAATATTATTTAATACCATTTCAATGAATATTACTTTATCAATTAAGTCTACATTGGTCATTTTGATGATATTTGGATCATATTTCAAAAATTACATCAGTAGGATAAATGTGGAAAAGTAATAAATTAATCTTTAATGTAAAGGATATTATTCAAGAAGTAATTATCTACTTCATACACCAATTATAAATTTTAAAACAACCATAATGATGGTTGTGAAAAATTAATTATGTTACTGTATAGAAGATTGTAGGTTGTACGTACGCATAGTAACATTTCTATTTTTCTACAATCAAGATCTAAAAATGTAATTATTATTTTATCTCTAAAAAATTATTTTTATATAATAAATAGAATATTATTTCCATAAATATAATAATATTTACCATCCATGTGATGTGGTGATGAAAAATGAATCACATTGCTTTGTGGAGGTGGTTATCCACACATACGCAGGAACGACGATATCATTTGTCCATGAATGTTGTGGTAATAAATTAATTGATATATTAAAATTACATAGTCATATATATATAACAACTATAATATATGTATATATTATGCATAACTATAACCAGTTGTTAGAGGCCACAATGGAAAAAGAATTAAATCAGTTTGTTTTCAGTTTGTCATCCATAAAGACCAAAATGGTTTTTTTTCACATTCGATGGATGAGGGTGATGAATATAGGTTATTATATTAATAATATAACATATTACTATATAGAATATATTAATTTTTTTATTTCATAATGATTGATGAATATTATAGAGAGGTAGAAGAATAAATAAAATCCAAATTCTTGGTTAAGAACAATGCCTCTACATTGGAAAACCTCTTGTGGTTTTCACGTAAATCCATCCTAGTGTGTTATAATGATAAAACTAGAGTATCTAGGATATAGGGATATTTTTAAAGAAGGTAATTATATTGGGAATTATTGATATTGAGTACTCAAAATGTGTGTGGGTGATAGGACATGAGGTTCCCATTTATAATTGATGGGAGAGCATTCAAAATTTATTAAAGTAAAAAATTTATTTAAATTCCTTATCAAGGAAAAATGGATAAAAATATTTTTAATTATAATATAATAAGTTAAAGGTTTAGAAATAAAATCATAATAAACAAATGGATCTATTTAGATGATATTTTTACCCTTATTTTATTATTTTGACCCAACATTAACTCTTTCAATGATTACCATGATATCAATGTTTATTACACTAAAGAGGTCCAGAATGTTGATATAAAATTAAAAATAGAACAGAAATGGAAAATGGTTTATATTATCAACCTTATCCCATTGGAATATCTAATTAAAATATTTTTTTGTTCCCTAAATGTATAATAATAATTATCTATTATGAAATAACAATAATTCAATTTTTGGAACAATATATATCATTTTACTTTGTAAACAACGTAATAGAAATGAAATTTGAATCTAAAACCTATAAAATACCTAAATTTTTTTATTTATCTAGAATGTTTTTGAACATAACAATTCCATACAAATATATTACTCTTTATCATTTTAATTTAATTTTTTTATTATGTTTTTAATTGATTAAATACTATATCAGTGTTGCTTATGTATTTAAGAAAATTATCTCATTAAAAAATAGAATTAAATATTCTTGATTAAAAGGATTATTTATATTTAAAATGGAAATTTATTACCAAACTTATGTTTTTTATTCCTATCTCAAAATATTAAAGTTATTAAATGTTAGAGAAGGACAATATTGACGTTATATTTACATTCAATGATATAAGTGTAACAATCAATGGAATGTTGAAATAAATTTTAAAAAATTATAATAATGAATATTAAAGACAAATAACATATAAAATAAAACAATTTCAATTTTATGGATCTTGTTAGGTTGTATAACATTATTCTTAAACTTAATTTTCTGATTTGTGAAAATGAGGTGACACATATTTACTACAATTACTACTGAAAATAAACAAAAATAAATGAAAAATATTTAATAAATTTATGAATTTTGATTAAAAATATGGACTAAATTTCTCAAGATTCAATTCATATATTTAGTAAAATTTAATTTTTAATTAAACTTGAAAAACATGATAGGAAAAAAAATTCCGAAAAAATTTCATTTTATGTATAAACATCAATTTATTCAAAACTGAATTATAATATTCATTAAATATTTTAATTTTATTTAATTTTATAAAAATAGCTTAATTAATTTTTAAAAATAATCTAAACATGACATTTAATTATAAAATACTAGATAAACATGCAGTTTTAAATAAAAATCATTTTTTCACTACTCATTGAAAAATAATTCTTTTAATAAAAATACCAACATTTGACTATGAGATAAATTTGATATTAGGATCTAAAAAATATGGTCTTTCCATAAAATTAAAACTCTATAATTTATAAATAATTCTTTTATATAAATCTATATAGTGCTAAGAACCTAGCTTGGTAAGAAATAGTTTTTTCACTTTTAATATAAAAAATAATATAATATTTTTATAATAAATCGTACTCTATAAAATATAATTAATAAATATGTGAAAATGATTTATCATAAAATTATCGGGTTTTTTATAACCATGAAATATAATTTTTACTCTATTCAAGATTCCATTCCGAAGAATGTGAAAATATATTAGACTGTAATTATTTAAAATTACATCATTATCAGTCGCCATAATATTCTCTGTATTGTTCATTCCCATTTATAAAAATCTAATGATGATGATAATTATCATACATGCGGGTCATTTTATTTATCCTAAGGGGTCCAAATTTATCTTAAGATTCATTCCACATAATTCTTTATGCTATTATTTCTTCATTAATTCAGAAATTTGGTAAAACTATATTAGCAATGTGAGACATTGAAGTTACGAGAGGTTGTAAAATATCTAATAAGGTATATCACGATGGGTTGTAATTGTAACTACATGCCCAAGTACACCATTGGACGGGTAATGAATTATATTGTTTCATTTGTTTTCATTTTTTTAGAACTTATTCACATGCTTAAATGAGCCCTTCAAACATATCAAACATAGGAAAACCTAATAATTGGATGTATAAAAACATGTAATTATGTTAATATTTTACTTGTTTAAACACAAAGGGATGCTCTAATAATCATAAACTAACATTGTTTAAATGTAACAAAGGGTTTTAATTTTTTTTTTAATTTTATCATAATGTTAATGAATGATGGACTACCAATCCAAGGTTCACTCCCCCTTTCTCTCTATCTACTCACTATAGTAGTGGAGGGATATAAAAGAATATAAAATTAAAATTTTCCTCATAAAAAATATTTACATGTAATAATCACCAAAAAATTTGGGTTATTTTCACTCTTCTATATTATATATTGATATGAATATAACTTCATTAAATTATTTCATTTCTAGTTGTAGTATTTAACCCATTATGTAAATATATTGAAAATTCCACACAAATTTCTTCAAAAGAACTCTTATATAATATAATTTATTGACTATTTTGGAATAAAATAAATCACTATTTTTAAATAATTAATTCATTTTAAAAAATTTACAATCAATTCATTAAATAAATGAAACAATATTCTCATTAAAGTTTATAAAATAATGTCACTTTCTATCTACAAATATATAAAAAAGAATGTATTTTTCATTCTTTACTCTGGTAACAAGTAAGGTTCTTATATATTATTTCATGATTTTTTCTATCAAATTACCCTATATATAAACAAGAAATATTTTAATTAATTTCCATAATTCATGTAGTTTATAAATTTATTATTATCATTCAATAAAATAAATATTCTCTAATTATTTTCTTCCTCAAATCTCAATGATATTCATAATTTAAATCTAAAAAAGTTTATTTAATATCTTAGAATAATTCACATGTTTTAATTTTTTTTATATTGAACATCACCCGTGAATCTCCATTTTAATACTTTTTATCAAACTGTTCATTCATATATACCAAACAAATAATAATTTCACTCCAATTCCTCTTCAATACTAAAATTATTTTACCCTGGAAACATCAATACTATTTTTACAAAACCTCCTGAAAGTAAGATGTTATTCATACAAAACATAAATATTACACATTAATTTCCTTCAAACTATCAAATTTAATCATACATAAGCATTGTTATAATAATACTTAACATTAAACAATTATAACCTTTGTCACATGAATATTAAAAAAAATAAGATTAATCTTACATGGATTCTTAATTTAACAAATTACTATTAAATTACATTAGACATTCAATATTAATATTATATTAATATTAAAATTCCCATATTAATCATCCACATATTTAAAAAGAAAGTTTTAACATTACAAAATTCTATAAATTTCCAAATTTCTCTCCGTCCACCTTCAAATGACTTAAATCATGGAAATACACCATAAAATTAAATAGAACACAAGAAGAAATCTAATTTTCCCCATGAACCATTAATAACTTCTAGAATTATCTAATTTACATCGGGAATCATAAAACAAAATAAATATATATTCATTGACTATCAAGAAACATATTCACAACACATCAATCACACCCTTAGATGCAAAATTACCTCTTATAGGTTTGTTGGTAATCCCAAATATCTCTTGTGAAATTGAGGCACCCAATGCTATTTTTTTCTACTACATTAATAGAATTACTCTTATATAACTATTATTCTATGTGAGAAATTATCATTGTAAAAAAATATATAAAGAGTTAAATACAGTCTATATATGTTTTCTTTTATATTTAAACACTTAACACTTTTTTATAAGCTGAAATATTTTTATAAATCTCCCCTCATCTTTATGACAGTTACTCCCCCTCATATGTTAGGTCCCCCTCAAGATGCGAACTCAAATATTTGTACCATTTAACCTCCAATAAAAATAAACCAAATAAGAAATATCCTAAAAATTATAATATTATATAATAGTAATATTTTATGTGTGAGAAAATGTGATTTTACAAACCTCTATAAGGCAATGAACATTTTCGAACATCGAGGTTGAGTTGATTCCCCCCGAACTATATTGTTTGTAAGTATCTTATATATATGTTTAAAACTTATTGTAATATATAAATATTAAATATCTATATGATTTTTAATTATATTTTCTTGAAAAAAAGTTATTATATCTCAATATGACTCATTGTTTATTGTCTTAACAAATTATTTTTTACTAAAAATACAATATTTTTTTTCATAATGGACCTCTATGGGAATCTTTTGTTTCACCCCATGTTTTTATGGGCCTTTTTTCAAATAAATAAAATTTTAATATGGGTATTTCAATTCACTGCTTCAAACATTCCTTTCACATGGATCAACAACTTGGTTTATTGTATAGGGATCAATGACTTGGTGTACGTTACATCTAAAATCGTTGTTTCTACGAAACGTCATTTTTTTTTGTAATAAATATTCAAATGAGATAATTATTACATAACCCTTAGTACTTGTTCTATGAATATTAATAACTACTTTTAAAATATATTTTTATATTTTTTTATATAAATATATCTTATTTAAATTAAAATATATGATTTTTGTTAATGTCTTTATATGTTTAGAAATGTTTGTTCTGAAGTGAACTAGTTTTAAAATCCTTCAATGAAAAAAAACTATTAGACAAATTTATAAATATTATTGGTTAAAATACAACTTATTTTTTAATTTATAATGTTGAAATTATATTAGGGATAATTTTTTGGATTTTTGTGAGAAACTTCATTTCTGGATGAATAGTGAGAAATACCATATTTCAATTCAAACATGTTTTATCATATAATTTTTTTATATTGTAAAATTTATTTTTAATTTGGTTTAAAATTATTAGTATATTATTATTTTATCAATTTATACAATGTAGTTTTTTTTCCAATTTCATATTTAAATTGGATAGAAAATGAGAGAAAATATTAAATAAATTTTCATTAAAAACATGCATTGTTGATCCAACTACTGAATTAATTTTAAATTAATTTCATCCACTTATGTGATTTGAATTTATAAAAATTTATTTCATATATTTAATCATAATAATTTATAATGAATTATATGGTCATATTATTTTATTAAAAAAATATTTGGAAAGTGATTAAAATTAATTACAATGATTAAGGTTAAAAAATGCTTAACATGAGACTAAAAGTTGACATTAAGACCCCGAACGACTAAGAAAATTTACCAAAACCAATTTTATTGAAATTATTTTTCCATGAAACATAAATTAATTGTTATTTGGGGTTTTATGACTTTTTTTTTGGAAAAATCATGGGTACACATAACATGTTCAGAAATATTTCATGAGTGTCATTTCCTTTCTATATAAAAGGCCCCCACATCTGCCTCTTATTCACACTTCTAAAATCACCTAGATACAAACATGATATGAAAGATACTCTTCAAAATATATATTACTTCCTCATTTAGGAATCCCTTTTAGCATAAAGAAACCTACAGAATATTTTTGTTAAAAACCAAAAAGAATTACCTGATTAAGAGGTAATGCCTTCTATCAAACTCTATTCTGTTATTTTCCATATCCAAACCAATCACTATAATTATTCAAAAATTTTATAAAATAACCATTATCCTAAATATACTAGGATTGTTTAATTATAATCATTAATCCAAAACATATACTCACATCCATCTAATGGGTAACGAATATATTGTTTATGTGTACGGTGAACTACAACCTTAGTAAACAATGTTTGTTATTTTTTCATTTATATCCTCTCATGATAAATTTTATTATGGAAACACTATTTATTTAGGTTTTATGTTTTATGTATTATGTATTTAATCTATATTAGTGCTTTTACAACACATATATGTTTACTTTCTATTTAATGTAAATACAATAATGTTTTTGAGGAAGAGTGGACTGCCGCCCCTCAAAGCAATGGGATTCGATCACACACTACATGAAATATATTATTGATGTTTTTGGTAAAATTATATAATATTTATAACATTATAATTATATATAATTTTATTGTATAAATATATACATACAGTTCATTTCCATTCTTTCTTTCAACATGATAATAAAAAAAGATATATAGTTCATGTGTACGTACGACTTACCGTCTCCAAGAATGGTGTATTCCATTTAATAATTATATATTCTATAGATTATTACAATACAAATGTACTGGATATAATATATATTTATATCATTTTTTACATTTTGGAATCATTATATAAGTATAATGACCAATGATATAACAAATTAAGACAGATGCGAAGAACAAAGGGAATATTTTCCGAAATGAAATCGTTACATAGAATGGTTAGAAATCAGGTAATATAAGGATTTATTAAAACAATATATTGTATTATATATAATAATATGGTTTTGTAAAAGATTTAATTTAAATTTATCTCTATTATACTGGAGGATTTAATGAGTATGATTAGAGTCAAGACACAAGGTACAAGGATTTCATCTCACTTTTTATTTCTATGAGATACTAGATTTAATCACCACAAATTCCTTTTGTGTGGTGTGTATACTACCAATGGACATATAAAATAATTATTATAATTAAATTTATGGGTAATCACAAGTCCATTTGTTGATCGTTCTTTCATGAGGTTTTAGTTTCACAAGTTACATAATTGGTAAAATAGTTTTGTCTCAAATTTCAATCTTTAAGACTCATGTTTTGTTATGAACGTGAATTTTTTTTTGAGTAGTATATAATCCAATTTTAGATGTTATATAATGAATATACTTATATTATAGAAATTTTAATCTTCATTTAATTTCTGTTTCTTACATAGAGAGTATGATTCCATGTTACCAAGTAATAATAGTTTATTAAACCAATCTCCTCACTTTTCGAGATTGTTTTTTATTATAATTCAATTAATGATATCACATGATCAATATCCCAAGAACACTATTGAATTTTTTTACCCTATTGTTATTTAAGATATCCTCATGTAATAGTTCGATTTTCCACTCATTGGTATTTATGATAATGTTTTTAAGTAAAATTCGTTAATCTTATTCTTCAGTAAGAAATCTATTATATTCAAAATCCATGTTTACAAGAATGTTATCAAAAATGAATTCAATAGATCATTAAAGACAAATTTCAAGGGAAAGAATTTTATAAAGGTTTATGTTTTTTAATTATTCCTTTATTTGTTTTCAATTTTTTTAAATAAAATGGTTTTTGAAAGGATTAATGTTTTAGAAATAATTTTTCAATGAATAATGGATATTTTCCTCAAGAAATATTTTTAAAAGAACTTTAAAAATTATTTATCATCTAAGAAAACATCCATTGGTGTTACTCATTAATTTATGAGGAAATTATTCAATGTTTCCATAATATTATTTCTCTAAATGTATTATATATTCATGACATAATGTTAATGAGAACTGTATCTCTTTTTTGGGTTATGTGATTTTGAAACACGCATTGTATCATGGGTTATATTTATGATGAATTGATTATGAAGCCTATATCCTTCTATAGATTATGATGTGATTACATGTTTATAGTACAAATTTTCTTTCTTGGGTTATGATATGATTATTTATGATCTTGTATAGCATGTATATATGATTTAATTAGGAGATCGGTGTGACCTATATCTCCCTCCAATGAATTGGATAAATATTTTTATATCATGATATAAACATTGCTGGAATGCGAAATTAACTAAGTTAATTATTATAGGAATGGAATCTGAAATGAACTCAGTTTTGTATTATTGGGATAGAATGGGTAGTTAACTCAGTACATTAATACAGGGCTGGAATAGGGTGTGAACTCGATTCAATAAAGGAAATTTTCCAATATGATGGAATGGGAAAAAATTCCTTGGATACTATTGAAATAATATTATATTCTTCTGTTTATACCATAATTCCATGTTTTTCTCCAATGTTATTATTTATTGGAATATGTTCTTTATTTACTTATGATTCATATATTATAAAAAACCAGGATTTATTCCCTGATTCAGGTATATGATATTTTATATGTAGAGACAGATCTTCTATTTTCATGATCATTCTCTCATACCCTTATACTCATGATTATACTTACATACCATTATTGGTTACCCTTACCAAGAATTTAATCTCACTAATTTTTATGTTTCCTTCCCCTGGTTATAAAGAAATCTATTATGTTTGATGTGTATTATAGGGGTTCTTGTTTATAAGAACCTAGTGGGAGATAATTTATCTCACATATGAATTAGAATTTATGTTTCCACGTTTTAAAATTTACAAGAATAGTATGGTCTTTGGGAATTTATTTGTACAATGTTTTAAATATTCAGTAAATGATATTTAATGTTTATCTCTGAATAGAGAGGGTATCTATAGTTGGTATTGAGGAAGACATTTAATTAAACTACTGAATCATGGATGAGAAAACCTTTTTTGGAATTGCAAGAAAATGTTTATGGATAAGGAACAGTATAGGAAAGTGTCTTTGAATTTTGGTAAAGGATATAGTGAGTGGTTACCAAGAAATATATCCATGTATGGATACTACAATTAGATGTGGCTCTATAACAGATAATCCTAGGGGTCATAACTCTAACAACATTTTTCAGGCCTGACTCGAAGTAATATGGTACACGAAAAGATGACTTGATTCTCACTGGGTTTGAAACTCTTAGGGGATGGGATTTGGGAATTCACAAACTCTTCACAAAACAACATGAAGTATTTAAATAGAAGTTGTCTATGAATGACCAAGGATAAACTTAAGGTTTCATCAATTAAAGAATGTTATGTAATGTTGACATCCTATTAGTGAATTTTCATTTTTTGTGGTTACTTGATCTGAAAACTATTTCTCAATATATTGATTTTGATTTTAGTTAATGTATAGAACCCAAATGAAATTCCATAATGGTTATTGGGATGGGAAATAAAACAATTGTTCTCCTGGGCAACCTAATGCTATGGGGGATAGAATGGAAAACCTCATTACTATGCTCACGCAACATTCTCATGAAATGAATCATGGTGGACTTAAAAATGAGAAATGATGGGAACAACATTCTTTTGAGTCTTTCATGAGGAAACATACAACTTTTTCTAAGGGACATCTAATCCACTCATTTATAACCAATGGATTGGTACCACTAAAAATATATTCATCCATTATTTTCTGTTTGGATATTGGGAACGTTATTCTGGATATTTATCATTTAGAAGGTGAAGCAGACTAGTGGTGGAATCTAATTATGAATATGAGGAAATGAGATGAAATTGAATTTATGGAATGAGATGAGTTCAATAACATATTATTCAATAAGTACATTACTCTGATTCTTATTACCATTACAGAGAAAAGGTTCCTTGAGTTAATGTAATGGTACAATAAATCTGTTGGTAAATATAAGGATAATTTCACAATACTTGTGAGGTATACATAAGGAATTATCATTCAACCTAAAAGTAAATTTGATAGATTTTTCAATAACCTAAATACAAGTATAATAAGAGAATTATACATAATATAATTTAGTACTAATGAAGAGATTGTGAATTATAAAATCACGGTTAAAATGGACATTGGTATCATGTATCAACCTCATGGTTTTGAAAAAAAAAGGAGTTCAAAAAAAAAACTCAAAAAACAATGGAGAAAAGAAGCTGATTTTTTCCTTATGCTCTAAATGTGGGAGGAATTATAAAGTAATTTTTCTCATGGGGACTAGTAAATGTTTTATGTATGGAAAGTAATGTCACTCATGAAATTGATTATCGAATTGATAAGAAGAAGTTAGCTCAAAATGATAATGGAGAGAAATCCACACAGAATGAACCTCTTTTGATTCAGTGCTACAAGTGTATGGGGAACATGCATTATGATAACCATTATCCTAAACAAATATATAGTGATGATGATTGAAAATGACAACCTCTTAAGTTGATGTATAAGGGTAAATCTCATTCAATGTTTATTTTTGCTGATGTGTATGATAATTATGTAATGAAATGTACAATTACCATTCAATATAGAACTACTAATATCCTATTTTATTCTAGATATACCCACTCCTTTATACATAATGAATTTGATAATGGTATTAATATTCCACAAATATAGAAAAAGAATTTGCAGTGAAACCCCTTAATGGTACCATGATTGAATCTCATGTCTATTATTCCTCTATAGTTAATGTTTTTTGGAATGTGTTTCCTAAAAATATTTATATTCTTGCTTTCAATAAATCTAATTTCATTTTAGGCATGGATTGTATTTATCTATATAAACCCCACATCAATTATCTAGAAAGGTATGTAGGGTTTTATATTTTGAAATCAACAATGATCATCCATTCATGTGATGACAAGTATGAACATTCGATGGAGATTACATCAAATATATGGGTCTTAATTCCCATTCAAAAGGGTTGTTTATATTAAATGGTAGGGAAGAGAATAGACAATTATGATATGTTTATTCTTATAAATTTTTTAGATGTATTAACATAATATTTTCATATTTTTCTACCAAAACATGAAGTTGAGTTATCAATATAACTCATACATGGTTCCAAATCAATTTCAAATACTCCTTAAAGAATGGATTTGGTTCAATCGCATGAATTAAAGAATAAAATCTATGAAAACATTGATAAGGGGTTCATTTGACCATGTGTGTCTCCTTGGGATTCAAAAATTATTTTTGTGAAAATAAATTATTGATCAATGTGACTATATATTTATTATTGGTTGTTGAACTAGATCACAATCAAGAGAAAGTATCATCTTTCCCGTTTTAATGACTTATTTGGTCAAATGCATGGAGCTTAATACATTTCCATGATTTAACTTCGTTCTAGATATCATCAATTGAGGGTCAATAAATAAGACATACCTAAGATAAAATTCAGTACAATGGTATGGGCACTATGAATATGTATTGGGGCCTTGTTTTCTTACTAATTATCATACTATATTTATGTATTAAATGAATTTTTTCATTAGAGATTACCTCATTTAGTTTGTGGTGGTATTTATAGATGATATTCTTAAATATTAAAAGTTAAAGTATGACCATGAATATCACATGATAATATTACAAATAACCTTGTGTAAGGAGAAGCTATTTGAAAAATTTAACATGTGTGAATTTTGAATTTATAATGATTCATTTTAAGTCACATAATCTCAAAAGATGGTATAGTAGTTGATCCATCAAAGATAGAGGCTATTAAATTTTGGAACAACTATGTTGATTGAGTTCTATATATTATTTGTTTAGCTATATATTATCGATGGTTACTGTATAATTTCTCACGAAAATATAATCCTCTGACCATGTTAACTCAGAAGTGTTTCGGGTTCTTCTGAATAGATGAAAGTGAAAAATATTTCAAGGAACTAAATAGAATGTTAGTGAGTGAACCTGTTATCAAATTACGCTATAGTGTAGAAGGTTTGGTAATATATATTGATTTTTCCATGAAGATATTGCGTAGTTTTATTATAAAAAATAACATTTTTATCTCTTATCCCTCACGGTAGATGAGGATTCATGAGAAACATTACCCAAATCTTGTTTTGGGGTTAGCAGAAGAAATACTTTCATTAAATATGTGGGGGAATTTTATTTATGGAGATACGTGTCCCATATATACTGATCATAAAAATATGAAATAAATATTCACCCATAAGGATTTGAAGATGTAGAAAAGAATATGGTTAGATTTGATAAAGGATTATGACTCCTAAATACATAACCTCCTTGGAAAAGAGAACAAGATGGTCGATGCTTTGTGTCATAAGGATCATGATATATTGTCCATGAGGAGGAGAAAAAAAGATCCAATATTTCTGGAGTTATAATGTATAGATCTATAAATCCTGAAAGAAGGGAAAAAATCTTATCTTTCTAAAATTAATGTTCAACCCTATATCGAATTGAATATTAAAGAGCCATATATGGAAGTTGGATAGTTGAAAAAGAATGTCTGAAATGTTCCAACATTTAACCCTAGTCAGGATTGAATAATAAGGTTTAGGAATGATTTATGTGCTCCTTCCATCATAGATTTGAAGAATGAGATATTAGGGGATTCCCATAATTCATCACTCTATATTCATCCTAGATGTATGAAGATGTATAGAGACGTGATGTAATACTTTCGATGTGATGGAATTAATAGAGAAATCACAGAGTCTGTTTCTGGGTGATTATTATTCTAACAAGTTAATCCTAATATAATAAATTAAAATGGGTTGTTTCATCTATTACCCAAACTAAAATGGAAATATGAGAACATCACAACTGACTTTTTTGCTGAACTACCCAAAACCACTAATGGAATTAATGCTCTAAGGGTGACAGTTGATCACCTTAATATGTTATCACACATCATCAATATTAGATACGTCATCTCTCTTGAGCATATTTATCGGATATACATTGAAGAAGTTGAACGGTTTCATGGAGTTACACATTCTATTGTATCATATCAGGAAAAAAGGTGTACCTCAATTTTATGGCTAATTATTATTTTAGAACATGATATAGAATTGGCTTTCATCACAAATTATTATCCTTATATATATGGTATGTATATTAGAACAATTCAAATCCTAATAGATATGTTGACATCTTATTCTTTGGATTTCAATGGTTTTGGGGATCAACCCCATCCTCTAGTTTAGTTTTCACACAAAAATAGCTTTCACTCAAGAATTCAGATGGAACACTATGAATCTCTCTATGGGATAAAATGTAGAGATCCAACATTTTGGGATGATGTTGGAGAATGAAAGTTATTGGGACCTGAGATTGCTAAAGAAATGACTGGTAAGGGTACAATCATTTAGCAGCATATCAATATAGGAAAAAGCTGGTAGAAAATTTATGTTGATAACCATTGGCATGACCTAGAATTCCGATGGCATGACCTAGGTCATACCATTGATGCATGATCTCCCTTTTGAAGAACAAAAAGATGAAATTTGGGATAGATCAGAGAAAGTTCAACAAAATGAGACTAATCATATGGTCACAGTTGTTTAGTGAAATCACCAGTTAATGGAATCTATGTGGGAACATGATTATATGATTAAGTATAAGTATCCTAATTTTTTTACCCGAGTGATGAATTTTGAGGGAAAAATTAATTTTTAATGGGTGTAGAATGTAAAAACCTGAGTTTTAATGGGCCTTTTTTCAAATAAGTTAAATTTACATTTGTATCTTTCAATTCACTAAGTCAATCATTTTTTTCACATGATATAATTACATGGCGTGCATTACATGAAACAACAACTTGGAATATGTTACACGTAACACCGATGTTTCTACGAAACATTATTTTATTGCAATTAATATTTAAATGAGATAATTATAACCTAGCCATTTATCATAGTTATATGAAATGTAATGACTACTTTTCCAATATTTTTTTAATTGTTTTATATAAATTAAACATATTGATGATTAAATATATGATTTTTTGTAAAATAATTATATTTTAAAAAATATTGTTATCTCGAATAGACTACATCTAATGTCCTTTTGTAAAAACAAAAAAAAAATTAATTTTAGACATATTTAGATATTTAATTTGTTAAAAAAATATTAATTGTTGAATTCGTAATGTCTAAATTTTTTTAGAGTGAATTTTTGAGATTCTTTTGAGAAACTTCATTTTTTGGATAAATAATGGGATATAACAGATTTCAATTCAAAACTTATTTTCATTTAGTTTATTTATATGGTAAAATTATATTTTAGTCTGGTTTACAAAATTAAATATATTATATTTTTATCAACAAATCTAATATGGGTAAATAGAACCAATTTTACCATGAAATTTGATATAAAAACATAACAAACTTTTGATCATTTTTACTTTAAAACCCCACATTGTTGGCCCGACTATAGAATTAATTTTAAAATTATTTCTTCCAATTTTTTATTGGGAATATGAAAAAATTAATTCTATATTTGGAATTTAAAAAAATTATAATTTCATATAATTTTAATTTAGATTTTGATCCAAACAATTAGTGAAAGTGATTAAAATTAATTACAATGATTATTGTTAAATTAAGAATTACCAATGAGTAAACATTAAATTTAAGACCCAAAACGACTCAAGAACATGTTCAAAAAAACATTTTATGTTAATTAATCGTCCATTAATCTTATATTTCTGAGCCTAGTTGGTTTGTATTTCCCTTTTTAGGTAAAAACATGGTCACACCTTATATGCTTTCAAAAAAGCCCATTCTGTCCTTTCCTTTCCCTATAAAAGGAAACCACCTCTTCCTCTTCTTCACACCTCTCAGTCTATGTAGGTTTAGAAAATATTTAACCAATACAGTTTCCATAATCATTAATTTCATAAATAAAACTACCATTTTTTCATAATGTATCCCAAGGAATATTTTTTGGAACAATCCAAAATGAGTTTCTCGATTACGAGGTAACACCTTCTCTCAAGATCATTTCATTTATTTTCCCTCTCTACACCCTATACTCTCTTTATTCCATTATTCTATAACAATACCAGTATCAAAAATATACTAGTATGTTTTTAGTATATTTTTTTAACATAAAATTTCTCACACCTCTATCTAATGGTTAACGAACATAATTTTTATGTTGACAGTGAACTACTAGCTCACTAAATGATGATTTTACATTATTCCATTATCATCTATCATGTAAAAAATTATGATCGGAAATATGCTTAATTATGTTATGTATTAAATTTATAATGTATTTAATCTTATTTATTCCTTTTACAACACATATCATTCTACTTTCCATTTTCTATTAATGTAATAATATTGTTTGAGAAAGTGTTGACTATTGCCCCACCAAAGCAATTTGATTTATATATACAATACATGCAATGTATTGATGATGGTTTTAGAGATATTATAATATATATATATAATTTTAATTATTAATTCATTATATTATATACATACATTCATATATTTCACTTTATTTCATTCTTTTAATAGGATAATAAAAATGAAAACAATGTTCATGCGTACGTACAACAAACCATCTATAGTAACGATGTATTCAATTTCATAATTATATATTATATTGATTATTATAATAAAAATATAATGGATATAAGTTATTTCTCATTCATGGTTTTAATTAGGGAATCATGATATATATATAATGACAGTATATATAACAAATTAAGACACATGAAAAGAAAAAATAAAATATTATCAGAAGTGAAACCTTTACAGATTATGGTTAATAAGGGGATAATAAAAGGATGTAATAAAACCATATATAGTATTAGATATAATAATATAGTTATTTAAAATATTTATAATATACTTATATTTATTATACAAGTGGTTTTAATGAGTATGATGTGAGTCAATACACAAGGTAAGGGGATTTCATCTCACTTTTTATTTCCGCGAGATACATGCTTTATTTGGCACCCATTAATTTTGTGTGGTGTGTATACTACCCATGGATTTATTATATGTCTCATATAAATAAATTTTTTAGTAATATAATTTCAATTCTATTATAATTATTTCATGGGGATTATGTTTCAAAAGATACCTAATTGGTAAAATTATTTTTTTGTTACAATTCTCATTCTTTGAGGCTCCATTTTTGTTATGCACCTAAATTATTTTTTCGGTGTAAAAAATTACATTTTACATGTAATATCATGAATATAATTCTTTTCATTAGATTTTATGTTTCATTTAAATTCCTTTTCTTACATTTATCTTATAATCCAAACTTACCAACTGATTATATTTTATTGAAACAATCGAATCACTTTTCGTGATTGTTTATTATTATACATTATTTAATAAGATATCATGATACATATCTCAATATCCATCATGAATTTTATTTTCCTTTGGTTATTAAATATATCTTCACGTATTAGTACTATTTTTTACTCTATGGTACTTAAGATAATGTTTTTTAAGTAAAATATAATTGTCTCTCGCTTTGTTTGGAAATATATTGTATTAAAAACCCATGTTTTCAAAAATGTTTTCGAAAGATATTCAAAGAATAATTTCTAAGAAAAAGATTTTAAAATCATTTTATGGTTTTAAATTCTTCCTTTGTATGTTTTCATATATTTTTTCAATATTTTTTTTCAAATTCCTTCATGATTTAAAAATCATCTTTCAATTTCAAAATGGGTATTTTTCTTAAGAAACTTTTTAAAAAGAACATCTAAAATTACTCCCCATATAATATAACGTCCACTATAGTTAGTCATGCCATTATGGGGAAATTGTTCAATGTTTCCACTATTATTCTTTCTCTAAATGTATTATTTTTTGATGTAATTATGTTTATGATACTAGTATCTCTTTCTTGGGTTATTTTATTTTAAAGCCTACCTCTTTTCATGGGTATTATTTGTGATGAAATGATTACGAAACCTTTCTCTTCCAATAGGTTATGATATTATTACATGTTTATAGTTCCCATTTCTTTTCATGGGTTATGATGTTATTATTTATGATATTGTGGAACATGTTTGTAAAATTTTATTATAATATGGGTAGGACATATATATCCCTCCAATGCATTGTGTAACAATTTATATATCCTGAGATAGACATGGATGAAATGGGAAATAAAGTTTTTTTAGTATTACATAGTTAGAAAGGGAAATGATACTATCTCAGTATTATAGCACTGGAATAGGAAGTGAACTTGGTTTTTTATTACAAGGCTATAATGGGGTTTGAACCTAGTTCAATAAAGTACTTTATCCAAAAATATAGTCTTAGAATCAATGCCTTGGTTACTATGGAAATAATATTTTATGCTTTGGTGTCATCCACAATACCATGTAATATTCCTATGTTATTAATTCATGACTTATATTATTTTTTCTTTATGATTTAAATATTATGAATATCCATGCATTATTCAATGATTAATGAATATGATTTATTATATGTCTGGTGTGGTATTCTATTTCAATGATCATGTTCTCATACCATTATGATCATGATTATGATTACATCTCTCCCTTGTTTACCCTTACTAATAAATTGATCTCACCACTTTTTATGTTTTCTTCCCCATTTTTTGAAGATATGTATTATTTTTGGGTTGAATAAATAAGGATTCTAGTCATGAATAACCATTTTGGGGAAAATGTACTTCACTTATGTATCAATTATTATCTTTCTTTGTTTCCAAAGTCACTAGACCAGTGCTATATTTGGGGTTTTATTTGTATAATTTTTTATTTATTCCCAAAATGTAATGTAATTTTAATGTATGAAAATTTAATGTCTCTCTATCTTCACTAATGTTTTTAGATCATCACGTTACTATTTAATGCCCATCATTTTGGTACATTTCCTTATTACTACAATGCATTCTAATTTTCTATACTAAGAGCTATGTTCCCTTTATTTTAACTCATATATATAATGAACATACTCTAAATAAATACACTACTCCAAATTTTCATTATATGTGAAATGCTTCCAAATTTAAATATATATTTTATATAGATTATAATTTTCTATTATTTACTATTATATTCTCAAAATCAGAATCAAGATTTCCTTGAATGAACCTCACGATTCATTTCATAATCATGTGATGCTCCCCCTTAATAAAAAATTTTAAATCATTTCGCCAAAAATTGAAATAGAAATTATATTCACCCTTTACATAGTGTGATCTCATAATGTATGGGAATAATTTCTTTTCAATCTCCAAACATCTAAACTTTGGTTCGAACTATAATGAGTACTAAAACATGTTTCCTATTATAAATTTAAAATAGCCATAGTAGATACCAAGAATATTTTACTTTTGAAATAAAATTGAATCCATAATTTTGATTTACCTTTTTATAAAGAAATATTTAATCTCTCTGATCATTGAAATGTCACACATTTAACTCAATACCCATAGAAAATAATCCATATTATGCAGATTAATATTACAAAATATGATATCATCAAAATAGATAAGCACATTGGAATTATTTTCCTTCTTTGATTTCCCATATATATTATGATCCAAATAACAAATTCAAAAACCAATCCTCTTTAAGTAGATATCCAATAATGTAAACCAAGACCATGGTGACAATTATTTACTACATAATTCCATTCTCATTGTGTAACCCTTTAATTCATTATAATCTAATAGAAAAACCAGTTTTTTTATATATACCTACTTCTATAGTTCCTTATTTATAATCATAGTGAAAATTTACATTTGGTAAATTATAAAAATTATTTGAAAGGATATAGTTATGAAGAGTCATAATGATTCTATTCTTGACACCAGTTTAAAAATTTCTCCAACATCAATGACTTCAACTTGTTCCTTGACATTTTACACCAAACATTCATTATTTCAAAAAACCTCTCCATGGAGATCATATTTATTTTAAGACACTAAATTTTTTTTTATGATTTTTTAATTTTTATCCCTTATTATAGGCTCCCATTTTTTACTCATCAAAATATCATCGAGATCCTCTTTCATAACATTAATTCCTGAATAATATTTTTTATGGTTTTTAATATTATTAGGAATCCACTTCAGATAATAAATTATCTATCTAAACAAATTTTATCCTTAATTTTATTATAGCAGAATATTTAAACAAAATAATATTGGATCCATTTATATTAACGGATATGTTCATTCATTATACGGATTTTTGGATCTACATGGATACATCCTCATCTTCATATTCTATATCAAAATTATCATCACACACTAGATTATATGATAATATGAAATTTATATCAATATAATCTTCATCGTCAAAGGATTTAATTATATATGGAAGTAAATATATATTTCAAATTATTTCATCAATAACATTACCATTATTCCTCCCTATAGTCTATTTCAACCATTGGTGAGTCTATTTGTAGAATTCACCCACCAATTAAAAGATATAGAATATCATGAATTCACTAAGTCAATTTATTTTCTTAATTTTCCTATTTATTAAATATGTATAGAATTCTCTTAAATAATTTAATTTTAATTATTGATGGATTTCTCTTATTAAACATTTTTATGACAACTTCTTCTCCACATGGCTCAATTAAGGTACAATTTTTTATACAACAACCCTTATATTTTTTTCTAATAGGGTCAAGAGATAAGACATTAGATATGAAAATATTTCCCCATGTTATTCACCATACATTTCCTCACATTCAAAAACCCTGTTTTAATTGGTTTTCCTACCAATGAGACGTCATTACTGATTCCATGATTCTCCATGATACTATCAACCACATTGAAGGTTAATTTTTTTCATTTTAGAATCACAAAGAATTAATTTTTCTTCATTTTCATTTATATAAATTCTTAAAAAATGATTTATTCAATCCATTTCCACTATTATTTAATACATGTACCTAATAAAACCCACTATAATATTTCAATCAACAATTAGGATAAATTATTTGAAAATATTTTTTGTGAATCCTAACCAGACCAAACTTATCATTTTGAATTTGGTCCAAAATATTAGAGACTATTTTATTTATCAACCTTATGATATCTCCGGAAAATGTTTAACTAAATAATGCATTAATTGTGTTCTTATAATCATGAAATATATTTTTAATGTCAACTACAGACAATAACATTAATACATTTTCCATTATTTGTAATTAATAATCCCAATACATAAATTTCAAAGTCTATTCTCTTCTCCACATGAAAATGAAAATTATTCTCCTTTATATCAACTTAATATAAGTTATAATTTTTTTGAAGACATATATAAATGAGTTCCTAACATTTAAATTGGTCAAGAAACCATTCGAGAGGAATGTGGCATCATATCTAATGTTATAATGTTGGTTGAAACTCAAAATATTATTTCACAAACCAAACACATATATAACATCTATTTCTTTAATCTCGTCACTATATATAATTTTCATTCCACTTTCTTTAATGTTTAATAATACATCATTAAAAATATTTAACCAAGAAATTAAAACATTTCATCACATTGCTCAAGAGGATAAAGCTTTCAATCATATGGTTTGAGCACACACAATCATAATTCTATGTGATGTCATTAATAATTTCTAGTAGAGAAATTTCAATAATGATTTCTTTCACATTCATAATATATTACAACAACGACAGGTCATGTAAGGCTGAAATAAGGGCTTCTCTCTCCTAATTTACTTCAATATATTCAACAAGTTTGTACTCTTCATCCTAAAATAGATAAAAACAATTCCCCAATGGAAATGAAATTTGTTTCAATGAATGAATATACATTCAATTAGTAATGGAATTGTTTTGATTTTTCCAATACCTCACATTCCTAACCATGTGTACATTGTTTGATAATTTATTACAATATACATAAAAGGCATCCCTTCAATGTGAAAAAGACTATTTCATCCTCCTCCCTTACTAACTACCAGATAATCTTCCTCCCATGTAACTTTTTTACTTCATAAAAAAGGTAATTTTATGAATGTGTTATGCAATAAATAGAAACATTATCTAAGTAAAGAACTTCTTGTTATATATGGTCATATTATTATTCTTCAAGAAGCTTATTTGTTTTTCTGTTTTTCATTTTTAAAATGTATCATTGATATTTTGATTCAACATTCCATTATAATATCCCCTAATAGTTTTTCTCCCTCTCTCACTACCAAGTCCACCATTCCTTACATGTGGGGGGTATTTGTTCATATATAATTTCATCTACACTACATTTACATTGTTATTCTCTCTTTACATATTATTTTGTTTATAAATATATATATCTTGAATCATATTATTCCCACAATGAAATATTTATTTATCTTTGGTATTAATTTTCATGTTTACATCCTCTTATTAAAGGGATCTAACACTTTTTGTTCTCCCCCAAATATAAAAAATTATTCATTTATCATAAAACATTTAATTTTAATATTTTCCTTCAAATCCAATATATCATCCGATATAGTTTCATTAGTGTGATGTTTATCAACTTTATATACTAGTAGAATGGTTATGGATTCTAGTTGATGACATATTCTATTTATTCCTTCTATATCCCTTTAATTTTCGTATTTTTTACTCTATACATCGAGATCCTCAAGATCGTCTTTGACCTCTATATTCAAGTCAACAGATCCATCATCTTCATCTTCTTCCAAAAAATTATATTTAGTTTTCTAAAATTTCTACTAGATTAAATCCTGTATATCTATGATAAATTCAAGTTAATTTTCATCAGAACATGACCTATATTCATAATCCAATTCCCTTACCAATAATTACAATTGAAACCCTTTTAATAATGTACATAGAAATTTAGTGTTTAATTTCACTATGAATTTTGTATATTTTCCAGCCATAACTTCAACATCAACTTCTTTTTCATCCTTACTTGGACATAATATTAACATATATTTCCCTTTTCAATAATAAAATAATAAAAATTATATATTTTATTCTACTACCCTTTCTCCAAATAAATTTTAATTCTGCAATTATCATATAATTATTTATGACATATTATTTTTTATTTCCATATTTATATATAACTAGTAAATATATGAATTTAAATGTGTCTCCTTTGATGGTTGAATTTATTTTCTTTATATACTTACCCACTTTTTAGATTCCACAACCATGATATGAATATTTTAAAAAGATGACTATTCATTATTTCTTTTTTAAATAGCTACAAACATTTAATTATAAAATAGTAGTAATATACATAGAATTTCCTTCAAATTTTCAATAACCTTTAATTCATCACCGAGAATATTTATAACACCTTCAACCTAAATGATATACTTGATGAAACTATCAGTCCTTTCACTTGTTCTCATCTTCAAGTCATCAATTTTTTTTCACACTTATATTTTTTCCTACATAACTTTCTCATATCCCTTAAATATGATTTCTTGTTTATTAAAATTTTATTTAAAAAAGTTAAAACTCATTACATTCTCATAATAAAAATTTAACAATTTTTTGGATTGGAAATTTTCAGTCTTTTCACACTTGATATGTAATTTATTATAATATTCAATCATTTTTAACATCATAACATCGTTGAATTTTATTTAATGAATTAAAATATAAAATATATTTAGTTCAAGTCATTGGTAGTGTGATCACATCTAGTACTTTTATATATATAAATTAAACCCATTAAAAAGGAACACCTTTTTTCATTAATAGCATTCAAAATGGTTGGAAAATGGTATTCATTGATCAAAAAACATCAACCTTATGTCACTAAAAATGATTATTTCATCCATTATCCTAAATAAACCCTAATATTAGGGGTGAATTAGGGTGTTATGTTTTTCGCATCATTGAATGAATATTGTTATCACATTTTCATGAACCCATTATTCAGGTCAATCTAATCCAACAAAAATATCCACATAGAGAAAAAATAATGATGTGAGTTATAGATTGCACATAGTTCATCATTATGGAATTATCCAAGGAAAATAAAAAACTAAATCTGTAAACTAGTGGTTTTCATTAGTCACTATAGATGGTTACAAGATTTAAAAATTATACACTATTGATCCAAGGGTAACTTGTTTATGCCTATCACGTATGACATAAAATTATTGTTATATAAGAATATAAAACTCAACGGTTTCTCCTAATATTTTTTTATAATAGATAAAAACCTAAACAGTAAGTGTGTTTTCATTGTGGATGATATTAAATTTAACATGAATATATCTTTAATTACATCCTTCTATTCTAGTCTTAACAGTTATCCCATTCCATAAATATAAAAAAATTATAACATTCCTCTATTCTTTAAAAAGTATTTTATATAACATAATATATTAAATATATTTACTATAGAATATATCTATATTCCGCAATTATTTAATTATATAAAAAAATTGATATATTAAACTCTCAACAAAATTATAAAATAACATCATTTATTTTTCCACAATTCTACAAAATTTAATATTTAAAACCGAACAAAAAAATAATATATTTTTTTAAATCATCAGAACATGTGTCAATATCCTTAAATGTCTCCCATAATTTTACCATTTTAATTTCTCACATAAATCATCATAGAAGTTTTTAATTAATTCTAATGATTCATGTAATTTAGACTTCAACATTTTCCACTCAAAACCATCAATTAACACAACTCAATATCTTACTAATATCTTGATGATACTCATCATTTAAATATCAAAGTGTAATTTTTTTGATTAAAATTTAATAATTTCAATCATTTTTATCTTTCTACACATGTAACAACTCTATTAAATCTCAGTTTTACGATTTTATAGCAAAATTTTAATTTTTATGTGCAAAATGAATAGTCATTTAACTCCTAAAAATACTATATATCTCACATATAAATCTCTTAAAGTATCAAAATGATTGTTACTCATCAATTTAAAACAGGTTTACTTTCATAGTCAACTCATATGGTACACACACACCTTCTTTAGAGATCCCAAATTAGTCATACATTATTATTTTATTTAATCTAACACAACATTAGAGATTATATATTAATATTTTGAAAAATACCAAAATTAATTGATTAATCTTAAACCACTCTAGAAATTAAAAATTATTCATATACGGCTTTAAAATTCTCATATTAATCATATATTTATTAATAAATTCTGAGACCATTCTCACGCAGATAATAATATTTTGGATTAATTTTATATATCTTCTCTATCCAGTATTTAATATTACATATCCATTAGAACATGTATAATATTTCATTCTAGTTTTTTTAATCTTATTTAGATATAAAATTTATAAATTTATTAATATATATCCTTTAAAAATATTTATAGAATCATAAAAAATTCTAGGATTTTCTGAATTTATATTTATCGATCTCAAAATATACTCAAGAATTACCACATTCCGTTCATAACCATATAAAATAATAAGAAACATAATTTAACTCTTGTATCATATATCTAAGAAAACATAATCTAATTTTATCTTTGAATCTTCAAAATAACAAAAAACATATTTTGAATATCAATAAGCATAATCATAACACTTAAATTACACATTTGATTCTAATAGATTTCTAGAATCTTTAGGATTGATGTGTTTACATATAGAAGATCAATGTGTTTATAAATGTTTATTATAATGAGAAGTAGTGTTTTTGAATAGAGAATCTGTAAAAGAAATGACTTGTGGACATTATAACAATAATCTGGAAAGAAATTAATAAATCCATATAATCATAGGGGCATAGTGATTATTCAAGATATATTGAATTTCTGAAAAGACAAGGGAACTATGATTATAAATTATTAAATTATTTATGTTTCTTCATGTGGAATTTTTGATTATTAATAGTTTTCTTAATTCTAGGAAATCATAAGAACAATATATTTATTGATGTTATAAATAATTATTCTTAATCACAAGTATATTATAATTACCAAAAATTTTGTTAATTTCAGGTAATCACAATTACTAGATATTAATGGTGTGTATAATTTTCTGTGAAAACAATAAAATTGTTATTTTTGATAATGTAAATATATTAATTTCATTATAAATGGTTTTAACATTAATAATGTATTATGGGATGAATTTCAAAGCGAATAAGCATTATCTTGGATTTGGTGGGATCTAAGGAGTGATAGCCCTAGATTTATATTGATATAAACTATTTATCATATTTGTTAAATATGTTACACATACATATATATATATTTAATGAAAATATTTTTTATAAACTATTAGTATAATTTATTTGTATTTGTTGTTTATTATTTTTTATAAATTTAATTAAATGGACAAATTAATATTCAACACTCATAATGGCATGATATGATTTAGGAGAAAAATATATTATCTATATTTATTCTAACTCGTACTCAATATATAATTTTTTAACATTAATATGACCATGTTAATGAATATTATGAAAAACCATGTATCAAACACATAGATTACTGTTTCATTTGATGTTAGAATATGGTTTAAATTTTTTATTATTGAGGTACAATAGAGGTGGTGTACTGTGACTTGATTTTTCCTACTTTATCTAGGTTATATCTGTAACATTATATTAATTAAATCATTATTTTGGGGGTCTTATTATAGAATGGATTTTGAAATAAAACACCAATGTCCTCCATGTTAGATTATATAACCATGAATTTGGTCATCAAACCCTACCCTACTATTTTTAGTCATGAGGTGTCATAATTATTCACTTCATGGACTTTTGATGAATATTGGTTGGATTGAGTCATTAAAATTATTCCAAGAAGTTGTGATAGAAAACTTATGAAGTAAATTAAATCTCAAATATATGAGGAGAAAAAAAATATGACGATGATATTACATTGGTATAATAAAAAATATAAAAATAGATATGATTTTTCTATCATGATTTTAACAGTACTAGTCATGATTTTGACTATGTAAATAGAATACTCCTAATATGAGGGTCGGTATGACAAATATATTCCATTTCTCTACAAATGTAACGGAAGATAAAATCTTAGTTCATATCTATGAAGAAGAAATGGAAATATTTGAGTAAATATTTCTTTCAATTATAATTTAATTAAGAAATACCTTTTTTTTGAATTTAAGTATTAGATTACAAAAACGGGGAACCATCAAATAAAATGTATTTTTCTATTTTTCCAGTTTTAAAATGATTAGTTTCATTTTTAGTTGAAAACAACATACATTGCATAATATTTATTTTTTTGATTTATTATTATGATATTAATAATGATTATAGATTGAAAAACATTCAATTTATCAATTGTCCATAAAAAATACCTCTATTTTAATGTTTGTTTCATTAAATTTATATATATTTTTAGTTTTATACCCACTAATTTTTTTATTTTTTTATTCTATAAAAAACTTGTATTTTTTATGACTGTCATTTCCTTATCCTTTCCTAGTATAACAGTTTATTAATAAATTATTATTTCATATATTGTTTAGCTACTTCCTGATATTTTTCAAGAAAATATACAATAGTTTGAGGTCATGAGGTCATAGGAAGTCTCATGTGTGATATAAACATTGACAAGGGAATTCATGAAATAATAGATCAAGGATATATTAATCTATTTGAAATATAATGGAATCCCATAATGGATTTTATTGGAATATATTTTAAAAAAATTATAGATATGATATTTTTTTGTGTTCATTCCATTATTTATTTAGGTCTCAACAAAAACATGACAATAAACATTTAATTTTTTTAATCAATATCATATGTATCAAATATTATATATATATATATCATCATAATATATATTTAATTTTAAAATTAATTCAAAAAATATAATAATGTAATTCCCATAACAAATGTATAACATATGCCACTAAAATTTATTTATGTATATAATGAATGAAAAAAACTAAATAGTCATTACTTTATAATATATCAAATATACAAATCCACATTACCCCAAAAAGAATCAAACATTATCTCTATTAATTAATGTAAAATATATTCCAGAGGAAATATAAATAGTATTTTATATTTTTAATTAATTTTCTTTTTATGTATTTTTTTAATTAATAAATAAAAATATATTTTTTATATTTTATAATTCTAATATAGAAAATAATATTTAATGAATATATATTTATTTAAAAATAATAAAAACATTACTGTCATTCAACATAAATAATTATTCAATAAATGGTTTAATGATCATTTCATGGTGATAATGGTGGTGTTGGTTGTGGTATATAAGAAATCATATAATTATTGAAAATTATATCTACTATATCAAATTAACTATATAAATATTATTAAGAATATTGACTTTTTCTCACATCCAATTTCACATATTAAATTTAATTTAGGATCCATTAGAGATTTTATAATAAGAATTTATGTATCATCTCAAATGAAATAATCATATAAGATGGTAAAGGTAGATCATGATAAATTTATATGGATTTCAATAGAACAAGTGTTTACTATGTGTCACTTATTGGGAACCAAGGTTGTGTCACATACAATATTAGTTACGGTTTATATAAATATTCATATTCTAGTACCTATTATTCTATCATAGAAGCTATTTTATCCTACCGATATATTCTCTATGTGACCATGGTATATATATTTTATTCATTTTCTAACTTTTTCCTTGAATAATATCTCTATTTTATCTCTATTATTATGGTTTAGCTGTATATATGTGTATTTTCATGATCTCCTACCATTTGTTTATCAATTATATTTAAAAAATTTCACTATGTGACTTTAAGTAAAATAATTATTATATACCATATGTTTAATCTCTTTGTAGTATGTAACATAAGAAATTATTTTTTTAACAACCCACATAATATTTTAATTTTAGAACTACAATTCCTTAAATTTCAATATATATGTACATTTTTTTACTTTGATGAGTTTTAATGATGTATCTTGGGAGGTTGAAAAAGGATACTCTTAATTTAATTTGATTCCAATTGTTAACATGTACATCCTTATAACATATTCTTAACTTACATCAGGGTGGTATACTTATCACATCAAAAAATTTGACCATGTGGATTGAATGTTCAAAAAAATGAAATGATAGGTATGTGGTCTCTGTATTTCCACTTATTCATTATTTTTAGTGCACACAATATCAATGTTATCTATAATGAACTCCAAAATTAATCCCTTATCATTATAAAGATATGTTCATCAAATGCAATAATTTATTACCATCTTATTCCGTATACTAGTCACATCACTTACATGATGAGCCATTTAATATTCAATAAAACATTCAATAGGCACATAGGTAACCATTTTTACATCTTCCAATCTAGATTTTATCTTTTTCCCTCATCATAATTAAAAACATAACTACACATGAAACTTTTCACTGATCATATTTTTCATCATATATTATATAATGGATATGAAAAAGAGAAACTTATTTATTAAGAGTAATATGAACGAAAATAAGTTGAATTTCCAGTATAAGAATATGAAGAATGATATAAAAATAAATTATAAATTGATTCAATAAATAAATAAATAATAAAATATAAAAAATTTGATGAATCAGAGAAAAGGTTTATTAAATATATCTCAAAAGTAAATCAATATTAAATAGTTTTGGAAGATAGAGTCAAAAACAATAAACATAATATTACATTTTTATTAATGAAAGGTTTATCTATGAAATTTAAATTACGAATATAAATATATATTTGAAGATAATTAAAAATAAAAAAATGAATATAAGTTAATAACAGAGAACTAATGGAAATGATAAAATTAGAAAAAAAAATTATAAAGAATAATGATATAATTTAAAAATTAATACTTAAATTATAAATAAATAAATTAGAAAGAGTAATGCTGAGAAATTGGTTGGAAACAAAGTATTATAATTTGAGATATAATAAAATTTAAGTAAATAAAATTTAATATGAATCATAAAAAAAATTAATATATAAAACTAAGAAATAATAAATAAATATCAAAATAATGTTACCTCGCCTTAAAGATACTTTAGTCCATGATAAAAAGATAATTTTTGTAATTGATAATGATTTATTAAAATTTGGAATGTTGTGAGTGAATACAAATTGGGTCAACAATGGTTATTTGTAAACAAAATTTGGACATAGTCCAGTGTCGATTTGAAAAAATCTATTTTATGTTTATTCAAGTATTCCATCCTCATTCATTAAATCCCTAAAATTCAATTTTTACGGTTCTAGTGTAATTTCATCGACTCGTGATACTTTGGCATATTAATTATTCTACAAACTACGATCGTGAATTTTTCAAACAGTTAAGTTGGAAAAAATTAATTTTAGTTAGTAACCGGGGTTGTTATAATCTATGGTTTATATTATTTTTTGAAGGTTATATGTATATAAATAATTGGTCAAAATGGTCTTTTGCAACATTGCACAAGTATCATGTTACTTATTTTTTGGTGTTTTATTCATAATATTTTATAATATTCAATAAAATATAGGTGCACATTAGATTGTATCCCAATTTATTTTTGAAAATATTTGTTTAATTAATATCTATTTATGAATTAATCCTTTTTAATTAAATGTTATGATACCCCATAGTATAGTAGATAAAATATTTCCTTAAATATATACATTTTTAAAATTCATTTAGATGAATGTCATCAAATATTTTATTTAAACACGATTGTATATTTAAATATTTTTTAATTTTCTTATTTAACAACATGTATAACTCACATATTGTTACTATATTTATAGGAAATAAAAATAGATAAATATTTTATATGTTGTGATATGATTATAATATTGCATTCCTTATGTGTTATTTATAAATAATACTGATAAATCAATTATATTTGTAATTATTTTTCAGATTACCTAAAAAATATTATATTTACAAATATAAGAACATTGTGTGATTATAGAAATATTTTTATTGAAATTGTATGTTATTATTCATATATTATGCATTAAAAAATTGTTAATGTGGCATTAATTTATATTTTAATCTATTTGAAAGTTACCAATTTTAAATACATTGGGGTGAAGAGATAAAAAACATGTGATAAAACCCACTCATCCCAGATAATTTTTTTTTGATTTTGATATACATTTCACAACTCCAAAAATAATAATATTATATTTCCTTATCTTTTACTAATGAGTTGTAACGTTCCTAACTCTGAAGCCACTAATCGGGTGCCCCGATCTAGATCGTCACATGACCTCAAGCCTCCATCCCCATACGCCAGAGGTTGAAAACTAGCATCGAGGGTCTAGTAGGTCACATGGGGATATTATACCCTCATTACTAGAGAAATCTATAGTAGATAATAATTTAAATAATGTAAATAATAGGAAACAGTCTATAACATACCTAAATAACCTATTCCCAAAATGGGGTACATCTATATACAACCTTAAATATGCCATGCCATGCTAAAGTTCTAGGTGAACAAAACCCTAAAGAAAGGAAAATAGCTGGATCCAGAAAACATCTTGAACTCTAATTCTGGAACCTCACCCACAAGTCCCATGTCCAAATCAACTCCCTATAATTGGGTACTTTCTCTTCTCTTCACCAGCAAGCATGAAATCTGCTCAGATACCCAATGGAAGCCCAATCTTGGTGTGAGTATAACTCAATAGGCCACCACCAACAGGGCACAAAAAATAACTATCAATGTAGATAGTGCATGCACATGATAATAATGTCATGTAAATAATAACAGTTCAATTGGTCATTCTATACTACGTTCCTTAAACTATATTACCACTAGGTTCGTGTTCACTACATAGGCACTTCATGATTTAATCTACCCTTTCCATGTGTTCAATGTATTAGGGATGATCAAAATTATCAAGAATGTGGGAAATAAAATCAATACCTATCTCATTATGCGTCTCATTATAACAATCTCATAATCCTTACATGGAATACTTAGTCCAAGTGGAATGGAACTGTTAGGGGAATAGGTCTTTCTGCACCTTCCCTAACTAGTTCATTTTGGGTATGAGCTAGAACCTCATTCCACCTTAACCCGTGGTTGTAGAACCTCATGTCGATACCCCCCGAACCAAGCCATGTTCGCATTCTTATTTGTCATTCACCACAATGTTCAATATAAAAACAAACATAGACAATATCATTTACAACATCACAACAACATCATTAAATTGGAATTTAACATTATGACTCCATCCATTAACACATTCATACTTTATAACACTTACCCATTTAGTTCCATTTCCCATTTCCCATGCCTAACTCACTAATCATATTCAAGTGTAAACATAATCCCTTATCATATTCCCATTATTCCCACTTAACCAATTTAAATTCCAACCAAACAATTCCTCAGCCTCTAACCACATTAGACCCAACTATCCACAACACTTCTAACCCATTATAATAACCAAATAACACATTCAATAAATATATATATCAACATGAGTATATTTAACACCCTATGTTTTCTTTATCCCTTCGAGAGGGTTGGCGCACCTCATGGGTGGCCATAAAAATGGTCAAATCATCCTCTATGCATCGTACGAGGATCACGAGGGTCTCATTAGGTTGTTTAGACACCCAAAACATCACATCGTGCCAAAGGCACATTGAACACATCAAAAGAGGGAATGAATACAAACCCTACATGAAAAATCTACCCAAAACCATACGATATAACTAGTATACCACCATCTTTGAATCCGTTGGAGGACTCCCTCTCAATCGAATCCTTAGATCTCAATTCAACCAACTCTTGGAGGTTTACCCTAAATTTCACAAAAAAAAATTAGTGTTTCAGAGGCTCTAATGAAGATGGGGTTGCAATAGAAACCATAAACATGTAAAAGAAACAAGAGGGTTTTAGACTTACCTATATCATCAATCCACAACCAACGACAATCAAAACGGCCCTAATATGAGGGAGATTGTTCCATCCAAGATCTTGAATCTTTTTGGGTGTCACTAGGGTTCAAGGGAGAAGAATGGATGAAAACCCAAATTTGTTATAATGATCCTGTAATGGAATTTTAGTATCTTTTTAGAAATTTCCAGGCCGCACAGTTTACCCACATGATTTTCAAATTGTGTGCAAACGGTGCATCAGTTACTTTACACACACCCTTTATCTCACACGGTTTTCCCGACCATGCATAAACCATGTGGATTTCTACTACCTTCACAGTATCCCCTTGTACAGTTTTCTTAACCGTGCGCAAACCTTCTGGATTTCACATAAAGCCCCTTTTTTCCATGTTTTTGTGTCATGAACCCCCAGAAAACCCCCATGAGTTCTTAAGGACTTCGAAAAAACACTTAATTGACCATACATAATGACTTAAACTAAAATATAATCCGAAAAATAATTTTATGGAAATCCAATATTTTACAAAAATTCAAAATTATAAAAGCTCATCCTCAAGCCTCTCTTCTCAACATTCATCAGGTTTCCGAAACAAAGAGTGCATGACACAAGGCCCGCATATCTGATTCTCTATCCCACATTTATTCCTAAAAGTTTTTATACTGCCATAGAAATGAACCAAGGGAATGAATCTATTTGGAAAAACATTCTCATTATGATCCAAAATATGAACTGGGTGCTTTACAAAGGACGTATTAGCCTCAAGCCCGACATACATGGCATTTATCACATGATATGTATTATGATTATACTGTCAGAGTTGTGAAACATGGAAAACATCATGCATTCAACTATACTGTTATGGAAATCCAATCGGTATGCCAGGAGATTGACCCTCTCCACTATCTCCACTGGCCCCACACATCTTCGCCCTAACATTCCATGCTTCCATATTTTATGGTGACCCAACCATGGTGACACCCAAAGAAACGCTCTATCACCCACCATGAACACAATAGGTCAATGACACTGATTTGCATAATACCTCTCCCTACACTATGTCATTTCAGAAAAACCATCTTCGATGTATCCTACACAAGACTTAGTCCTTAAATCTCAGACTCCCCAACCATTAACCTACACAACGAAGATCTAAACGGTCTCCCATAAAGTTCCTCAAATGGTTCCATCTAAACTATAGCCTGGAAGATATTGTTTTAAGAAAACTCAACAAGAGACTAGTACTTCCCCCACGAACCATCAAAATCTAGAACATGTTCTCTCAAAATGTATTCTAATACATGAATTGTACACTATGACTACCCATCAGTGTATCGGTGGTTATCCATGCTAAAAAATACAAGAGTACAAAGTTCCTTATGTAGTCCCTTCTAGATGAGAGAGTTGAATTGTGGATCATGTTCTGAAACTTTGGTTCTCAACACACCATGAAACCGTACTATTTCTCTAACAAAAAATTATCACATTTCGAAGACTGTATGGGTATTCTGAATCTCTAAGAAATTGGTCACTTTGGTCAGCCGATCTACCACCACCGAAATTGATTCATTCTTATGAGGCGTCCTTGGAAGACCCACATTGAATTCCTTTATGACATCATCCCACATCCACTATAGAATAAGAAATGGTTGTAACAACCCACTTGGATGTTGATGTTTAGACATCACCTACTAAAAGGTATGGAATTGTGCCACAAAACTCGCAACTTATCTATTCACTACCAACCACCAAAATTGGTTAAAAATATCACCATAAATCTTAGTCAATCTTGGATGCATGGCCCAATTTGACACATGAAACACGTGCATCAAATCCTTCCCTTCATCTGTCAGCACCGCAATCTGACCATGAACATAGGGAACTCAATCAGTATTGAAATTACAAATAGACGGTGACTCCCCACCTTAAGACATTCTTTCACAGTCAGGCACTCAGAGTTTACCAGCTAACTCTCTTTAACATGGTTCAAAAGAACAGAATCAACTGCTATAGATGCAAGGGTTGTCTTCTTATTCCCATCATGTACCCCAAAATGCATCTCAACAAACAAGGCCATCATCACCCACTCTGAACTAGATTACTGAACTATCTGATTCTGATTCATCCAGATTATAGAATCAATGGTAGTTTTTCAATTTCCCTGGTGTGTAAATCAAATCAAAATCCAAAGATTACAGGTAGTCAACCCACCGTTGATGTAGAATATTCAAATCACACTAAGAGAAGATGTATTTCTAGTAATTTATGGTTAGTAAACATCGTAAAGGGTTCTCCCAAAATTTAATGCCTCCAACACTTTAAGGAATGATCCAAAGAAGCTAACTCTAAGTCATGATTAGTAAAATTCATTTTTTGTGGTCTCAAATACCTTTCCCCATAAGCTAAAACCTAATCATCTGGCATCAACACAACCCCATGTACTACAAACGATGATTCATTTAAGAATGTGTACTTATTACCTGGTTCTGGAAAGATCAAAATCAGAATTGTAGTCAACCGCTCATTCAACTCCTAAAATATATTCTCATGGGCCTCTGAACAATAGATCTTAACCCCCTTCATGGATATGCCTATGAGTGGCACTGCCAAGTGAGATAAATCTCTAATAATCTTTCGGTAATAACTATAAAAACCAAGATAACCTTGAATATCAGTGATGTTATTTGTTTGGTCCCAAGACACCACAACCTGGTCATTTTCCGGACGCACCGACACACCTGAATCAAGAATTATGTGTATCGGAAAGTGAACCACATCAATACAAAACTATCACCTTGATTTCTTGGCGTAAATACTATGCGCTCTTAGTGTAATCAAAACAATGTCAAGATGTTTGTAATGATCTTAATTAGTTCTAGAGTACACCAAGATGTCATCAAAGAATATAACTACAAAATGATCCTGATATAGAGGAATATCTAATTCAACAAGCCCATGAACATCATTGGTGAATTGTTCAAGCCAAACGGCATCACCAAGAATTCATACAACCCATACCTGCTTCAGAAATATGTCTTCAGTATGTCCAAAGGACTCACTATCAACTGATGGTATCCAAATCTCAAATCGATCGTATAAAACACCACGGAAACATTGAATTGATCAAATAGGTCATCGATTCTAGGAAGATGGAATCAGTTCTTAACTTTCATCTGGTTCAGCTTCATATAATCGACACGTAGCCTCAGAGATCTATTATCCTTCTTAGAAAACAACACCATAGATCCCAAAGGTGATGTACTATGACATATAAACACTTTACGCTACAACTCCTCATACTGAACCTTCAGTTCATAGATATCTATTCATGCCATTCAGTATGATTAATTGAAAACTAGCTCTGCTCCAGGAGAAAATTCGATTGTAAACTCAACATCTCTTTGAGGTTGTAACCCCATGAAGTCCATAGGAAACACATCTTGAAATTGTTCCACAACAAAAGCGAATACCGGTTGTGCTTTCTACCCATCATCTAACATAAGGTCTGCCACATGGGCTGTGAGTTCTCCCAACTGCTGGTGTAAAGGCCCTGCATGACCTTCCCTAGTATCCCACACCCCACGAAGAACATAAGTGTTCCCATCGAGAAATGTGAAAATTAACCAATGTCGATAACAGTCAATATGAACATGATATAACTATAACCAATCCATCCCCAAGATTAGGTCAATGCCTTTCATATCTAGGACAAATAGGTCCCATAGAATATTATACCCACCAATTTCTAGAGGACAACCCTTACACTTTCCTAATGTACTCAACTCGTACCCCTAGTAGAATACCAAGCGGCATTAACCAACATGATGTTTCTACAGTTAATCCCAACACAACTATGAACTGAGTAGAAATAAAGGAAGGTGTAGTACTTCTATCAAATAGTGCACTCACAATAATGGAAGCTACAGGAATAGTACCTCAAATAGTAGACGGTCCTGCCTAACCACCTTCAGTTGTAGCCTGAACTAAATAGAAATAACCTACCACTTTACACTGGGCTCCTACCTGAGTACCCTACACTGCATTATTCTATTGTTATGGATTCTCCCACCCTAGAGTTCCATGACCACCTCCCTTGTCATAATGACCCATGGAGCTCCAACTGCCTACCCGGTACAAGGTAACATACCCCTACATACTCTCAGAATATTTCTCTAACCTCCAACATTCCCTAACTTCCACAAGTTCCTACAGAACCTATGCATGTGGCCTAACCTTCGGCACGCTTGGAACTCGACCAGTGGGAAGAAACACTGGTCACACTTGTGCCCCAGACTTATACAGTGATAACATAAGACAAGGTCACCACATTGAGAATTTGACCCCCTATTTTGACTGCACTTTATGCTTTCACCTTTCTGAAAGGTTATGAAGTGTCACTTCATACTATCAGAATCCACACCACTTGCTCACCCTACTGGTGCCACATGTTCACTACCTAGAGCTCCCTTCAGGTTCCCCTCCGAGATAATGGCTTCATCCACCACTTCCGAAGACCTTTTCAGAAAAAATATATTCACCTGACACCTGGTCTCATGTTTCAGTCCATCTAGGAAGACTTTCTCAACTGCTGCCTCATATCTCATCAATGTCAGAACGATACATCTCAAGTTAGTGAAATGAAAAGCATAGTCCATAAGAAACATTATCCCCTGATTCAACCTCATAAAATTAGTAGCATTATCTTATATCTAGTTTTCTGGGTAGAAGTTCTCAAGAAACATCTATTGAAAATCCTTCCACATCTTTCCTTCATATTACTCATTTTGGACCATATTGTCCCACCAATGTTTTTCTTGGCCTATCAGCATATAGGCCAACCACTAGAATATTTTCTCGACAAGATTCTCTAGGTGGTCAAGAAATGTTTGGATGAACTATATCCAAAACTATAATACCTATGGCCCACCCTCTCTGGTAATGGTCGGAGGGTTCTATATCTGAAACTCCCTGGTCAGCTCAAACATGCTCGGTGCAACCACCCCTAGGTCTCATTCCATCACCTACATAAAAGGAAAAATGTTCTCATAGATCTTCTATTACATATTTTCATTTATCACCAGGTTCTCATGCTCTATTATTAGAGGATCATTCTCAAAAAATCCGTCATGTCACCCAACTGACACACGTCTTCATGGTGGAATTTCTCTACAATTCCAAACATAAACTTTAGAACACAGTCATAAAGATGTTATGAGAAAAAAGAGATATAGGTAGGCTCATCAATTTCCACAAATGAAAAAGTTAGTATACACTACCAAATAGAACCCACTCACAATTAGATCAATAACATTGGCCATCTCTCTTAAGTCCATGGCTAAATCAGTATCTAATCCACATGGTTACAAGCCTTATCTTTTATTCCCATCTAAAACCATTCCTATATGCCAATTTACCCTTACAACATGTTAATACACTTTCAGTTAATTAGTAAGCACTATTTTCTAATTACTACTTGACATTATCACTTTCCCTTTTACCCATTCATACCATCTCATTAGCTATAATTTTTCATTAACATTAAGAAAACATATGAATCCTAACCTTTATATCAAGAACACCCATCCCTTGTGTGTTCCTATCATGATGCATGCCACATACCTACATAGGTGCCTAGAATGATACTAAAATGGACAACCTCTTACCTTTACGGCCACGAGAGAAATATCACAAAACCATCAAATCACATGAAAATTGCATCACCCAATGCTGAAATATAATCAATAAAAAACACACAACAAGAACTAAAATCACCTCCCATGGTGACTTGGGATTTCCCTTGTACATGAGTTAGTTAATTCTAAGATTGTTCTCATTACCATGGCCTGACACTTTCCTAACCTCTTGTATACCATCCTCAAATAGTAAGAAATAGAAAATAACTTCTCTCATACGACTTTATAACATCCCTAACCCATAAGCCACTAATCTGGTGCCCCACATTGGGCCATCAAATGATGTCAAGTGTGTCTCCCCATACGCCAGAGGTTGCCGACTAGTAGCGAGGGTCTTGTTGGTTATGATTGGAGTTTATATCCTCATTATCAGAGTAATACAAAATAGATAATTATTTAAATAATGGAAAAATATGAAACAGTTGATAACATGAATAAATAACCAATTCCCAACATTGGGTGAAACCGTATACAACGGTAAATATGTCATCCCATGATAAAGTGTCAAGTGAACAAAACCCAAAAGAAGGTAAAACACCAGGATCCCCAAAATGGCTCAGACTCCATGTCTGGAACCTCACCCACATGTCCCGTGTCCAACTCAACTCCCATGAATAGGTCACTTTCCCTTATCCTAAACAGGAAATCATGAAATCTTCTCAAGTACCCAATATATACTCGAGAAGGGTGTGAGTATAACTCAGTAGGCCACCACCAATATTGTATATAAAATATATATTAAGGTTGATATTGAATGAAAATGATAATAATCTAATGTAAAGAATAATAGTTCAATTGGCCATTCTAGACTATATTCCTTGAACTATATTACAATTGAGTTCAGATTCTCTACTAAGGCACTACATGATTTAATCTACCCTTCTCATGTGTTCAAAGGATTAGATGTTTTTAACATTCTCAAGAATATAGAACATAAAATTAAGACCAATCCCACTAAGAAAAACATTATAAAAATCACATAATCCTCACCTCGAAGCCTCAGTCCAGGTGGAATGCAACTGTTAGGGGATTTAAACTCCATAACCTTCCCCAAACCTTGCATTTAGTGGAGGAGATAGAACCTCTGTCTAACTCAACATGTGGGAATAAAACCACAATTTGATACCCCAATCAATAAATCCATGTGCACATACATATTTATCATTCACCACAATAAACCATATCACAATATAAATAACTAATATCATTTATAACATCACAAAACCATCCTTAAATTAGAAATTAACATTATGCCTCAATCCATTAACACATTCATCGTTAATAATACTTACCCATTTATTTACATTTTATATTTCCCATTCCTAACATGCTAATCATTTTCAAGTGTAAACATAATCCCATATCATATTCCAATTATTCACACTTAACCAATTTAAATGCCAGCCAAAAAATTACATAGCCACCAAACACATTAGACCCAACTATCCAAAACCCATATAACCCATTACAACAACCAATTAACTAGTTCAACAAGGCTCTATATCAACATGATTCAATTTCACACCTATGTTTTTGTTAGCCATTCGGGAGGGTTGACACACCCCTTAGGTGGACCTAAAATAGGTCACATCATTCTCCATGCATCCCATGGGGATCATGAGGTCCTCATTTGGTTTTTTAGACACCCATAACAAAAAATAATGTCACAAGAACAAAAAAATCATCAAAATAGGTAAATAATAAAAACCCTATATGAAAAATCCACATATAAACCAAGGGATATAACTTGTAGACCATATTCCTTGATTTCTTTTGTGAACGTCCTCTCTAGAAAAGCCTTATAACTTAATTCAACCAAATCATGAAAACTTACCCTAAATATCACCGAAAAAGTAGGGTTTTAGATAGTTGGATGGAGATGGGATGGAAGTAGAAACCCTAAACAGGAAAAAGAAACAAGGAGGGGTTTATCCTTACCCGGATCATCAATATACAACCAAAAGGCCTCCAAACAGCCCTAAGATGAGGGGGATTGATCGATGAAAGCTATTGACTATTTTTGGGCATCACTAGGGTTTAAGGGAGAAGAAACGATGAAAAACCTGATTAGGTTATAAATATCCCATAATAGCATTTTTTAAATTTTATAAAATTTCAAGTGGCATGGTTTACTTGCACAGTTTTCCAAACCGTACACAAACTATGAGCCGCCTACTTCCCGCACAACCTTTCTCTCGCACAGTTTTCTAGACCATGTGAAACCATGTGGATTTATACTAACTGTATGGTCTCCCCTCGCAGCATTTACTAAATAGTGTGCAACCCATGTGGATTGCCCATAAAGAACCTTTTCCCCATTTTCATTTCATGAACCCCCGTAACACACCCAATCCTTCTTAAGGACTTGGAAAAAAACTTAATTGACCATACAGAATGACATAAACTGAAACATAACAAAAAAACATTAATATAAATTTAGGATCTTACATGAGTTATATTTTTAGATTTATTATTTATAATTACACATCTATAAGTTGTATAGGGGTCTGAAATTTTAGACCCCCCTTCTTTTACAAACATATGAAATCAATCATTTTCATTGTCTTCCAATTTTTTTATAATTGAGATTTCCTTCCTTTTAATAAACATGATTTCTAGTATGTTTTAATACACAATTAAAAATAAAAAAATTCTTTTTTTGGTTTATCATCACGGAAATAGAGATATTTCAATGGTAAAATAATTTACATGAAAAAATGGAAATTATTTGAAAAAAATCAATTTCTTTATATGTCTTAATATTCAAATTGTGTTTTATTTGTTCCCAAAAATTTTCAGAATAATTATATTTCACATTTTACTTGAGGAATAATTATTTTCCCCAACAAATGGTTTAGAATATTAATAATTTATATGGATAAATTATTTTTGTCCTATATTAAACAAGGAATAAATGATTTCTTGTTCATGAGTAAATATTTAAACATCATTCAATAACTTTTCTTATAGTGGGTCGAATAATTTATTTAATAAAAATGTTTTCTGAAATAATAAATAATATTATTTTTGTTACACCAATTGAATATGTTATTTTTATTATTCCTCATATGTTAGGTTAAACTATTTAATTTTTTTTTCAAGTATTCTATTTTCAATAAAAATCATCATGTGATATCAATAAAACATAACGTTTCATATTTGGGAAACTAATATTTTATTAGGTATTCATTTGCCCTATGGTACTCCTGGATTTAATGTAATTAAGTTTTTAATAATACAAAAAAAATCAATGTGCATGTCCCAATGTTTGATTATTTTCACTTTCTAAAATTTTTGAAGATGATATTGTTTTACTTTAACGGTGTTATTACCCAATCGTTCATGTTATATTTTAATGGAAAAATTTATATTTATTTCCATTAAAATATACCCATCACTATTAATATACTTTATGTCAGTAAATAATATTACCACTCTATTTCTCATCACTTCACACCATTATTTTTTTTAAAATAATAATTAAATTTATTTTTAATTGATAAAAATAAAATAATAATTAATTTTATTATTGGTTTATGATTCAGTAATATTTTGAGCAAAATATATTATTATTTAAATTTTATTAGTTATTATGAAAATTTTATAAAATATCTTTTATTCCTTTTAATTTACTACTAAGAATATATTCTAAATGAAATAATAGAGAAAAAATTTATTGAAAGAAATAGCCTCAAAATGATTGTCTGGATAATGAATTTTTATCAACTTTTTTGTTTTTTTGTGTATAATGGAAATATTTCATAATAATTATTTTTTATTTGTTTTGGAATCTTATAGTTACAACAAGTTCTAAAAATGTGAAATTAGAGGTGAAAATGACATTGTGTTTTTTAGTTTCACATCCAAGACAAAGAATTAATAGAGACTAATAAATTTGAAGCATAATTGTTCATCAAGTATTTCATTATTGAGTATTAAACCAAATATAATTTATAAATGTTTAAACATTATATAAATGAAACTAGGAAAGATACCAAGAACATAAGTGTACTTAATATTTCTATTGAATAATTATTTTAATCGTTATTGTTAGTCTAATAATATTTTATCAATTATATTGACAAATTATATTTTTGAAATATGACAATAATTTTTAAGGAATAATTTCTTAGAATTTTCATGAAACTTACACATAATTTTCATATAATTAAATTAGATGTAATTTATGTTTAAAATATTTAAATAATTAGAAAACTTATTTGAAATAATGATTTAATATTTCTATGTAATATAAAAACTATTACTAAAAATATGTGATCATACAATTTATTTAATATAAAAATTAAATTAAATTTTGAATAATATGTGGTTTTAATAGTGTTTACCACTAATTTTAGTTCCATTTATATTATTTAATTTAGTTTTTTTAATGACTCAAATTAATCATTAATATATTCCATTTGAGAAAAATTATAAACTTTTATTTGATCTATATTAATATATTTATCCCAATATATTCACTTTAATGTTATCTTATTAAGTAATATAAATATATTCTAAAATAATTTATCATTCAAATATCCATTGATTTTTTAGCGAACATCACACATTTTTATAGTAATAAATTGATTTAAAATTATTAAATAATAATGAATAATAACACCTCATTATATGTTTACTAGTGTAATTTTTTTTTCAAAATGATCATAAGGTATTTGAAAATAATCATATTCATATTTTTCAATTGGTTTATCACTACAGTAGGTTCTTCGTTTTTTAAAAACGTGTTGTATTATGTGGTATTTATTTCAAACAATGATAGATAGAAGTAAAATAGGAAGAAGTGATATATTTTTAACTTATCATGTAGGTAAGAAGAATTTAATTCCATTGATTGTTAGTATATTGTGTAGAATAACATGGTAGTGATACAATCTATTCCAAGGACATCGTTAAGTGTTAAAATTAGAGTAGATTCTATTTAGATATCTGTTGCAGGGGTAATTTCAATCTTATTCCGATTGTTTTGTGTTAATATAAGAGATATTATATATTCAACATGATATTTTTAGTGTTCTATAGTATATAGTAAATTTCATGATGTTATTATGATATTATCATAGGATTATATATAAAATGAGTGAATATATCACTATATTAAGAGGGGACTCTAGACAAATATTTTTGCATTGTTCAATAATTTTACATTAGATATGCTTAATGAGGTTCTTAATAAGGTAGTCATTATTAAGAAAATAATTTAATAGAATAATATAGTAGTAAACCATACTAAATTAAAATGTATGGAATATAATTGTGTTGGAAAAAGGGACTCATTGATATTTTGAAAGTAGTGTCACGAATGTATGACACATTATTCCTGATATTCTAGAGATAAAATTTCATGACTATAGTTTGATGGTAGTTATATAATCTTTCATTTATGTAGAGGTGGACGACACTGAAACATTATATGTATACTTCATTATGGATTCAAAAAATGGATTAAAATATACTATGGTGGTAGGTGGGTTTTCCCTTCACCCATAGTATACACTTTGATAGTTAAAGTATAAATATTATTGACATTATGGGCATATGTTGTTGGAATTTAGAAGTAGTGGTAAACTGGGGAACAAACCTCATCCTCAATAATAGATAAATAATTAGATTCATGGAGTATAATTATGTATAATGTATAATGGTAGATATTGTTTTATTATAGTTAATATGATATATTAAAATTTGATGATCATTAGTGGGATTAATTTGGTGAGAGTGATGATATTTATCTATTTTTCTCAAGATATTTATTTAATTGAGTGTTGTATACAAAATTCTTCTGTTTCAACAATATTAGTTGGAGTATTATATTTTTTTATGTAGTAATTTATTTGACCACATGAGGTGTCAATACCTCTAGGGATTTATCAATACTGGTTGAGCTGATTGGTGGGTGTGAGTTTTTGATTGGATAAAGTTTTATAATGTTGGACTTAGTATTATTAGACATGCATCCATATAAATACAAAAATATCTTGGATTAGTCAAAATTTGTTAGAGAATATATTGATTGTTATAATAGGAGAGTGATTCACTCCATTATGGATGTGGATCATGTGTTATTCATTAGAGAGGGAGATCAACGGAATAATTTATGGTTTTTTGAACATCATGTAATTGAATAATAATTTTAGAATTTTATTATTTGTGTATCTAGGGTGGATATAAAGGAGTTTCAAATAGAAGTAACATATTTTGTTAATGTGTTCCCGAAGAATATTATGATTTATCCACTAAGGTAAGATATCAAGTTTGGTATAGAATTATATAATATAAAATCATTGATATTTATGGATTATAGTAAACTAGAAAACACTGAACATCAATAATTGAGGATTACAATAGATGCAATATTAAAGTGTGGTTTTATTCCCCCAATTTTGTTTCCTTGGAGTTCATTGTTGTAATTTTATATTAATATGATACAAAAAATTATATATATATATATATATTATCAATAATTTAATTAAGTTATAATAATTTATCTATATACATTACTATCTATTTTAATTTAATAAAAATAATAATGAGATAAAAATAGTTTTCCATGATATATTTTTTTCGGTAAAATTAAATGTGATTAAATATAATGATGTAAAATTTATCACATTACGATTTTTTACAGTCTATTTGAGTACATTTTTATATATTATGGAGTATATATTACACCATTAGTGGTTACAGGATAGATATATTTGGTGTTCAGTCCCTATTGTGGTCACTTGGTAGGGTGGTTACTGATGATATTTTCATTTACATGTGAACTAATGTGAAATATGTGGTAAATTTGAGGTTGATTTTGGAACTCATATGTTATTATCAATTGTATTACAATATTTCAAATTGTGAATCATATCCATGGGAAATTCATTATGAAGAAACCTACCTAGATACTCGCTCAAATTCACCCACGACCAAAACCATCACATACTAGATATGAATTCCTCCTCCACATGAGATAGATACTATCCCCCACCCATCAAAAACAACCAAAGGGATGACCTTTCCCAACATGAAGCAAAAAATGAAATATATATATGAATGTGATGGGAAGAAACAGTGTAACAGTATACCAGTAACATATGTCATATAAAAAATGAAACAACAAATGATATACAACCAAAATGAAGCTAAACAATATCCAAGGTAAATGTACAACATAAAATGAAAAATAAAATTGAAATTGCTACTCCCTATGATAGCATGGAAAAATTCCCACTATCTCACCAATAGCTACAACGACACAACTTAAAAAAACCTAACATTTTCACAGTGGCACCTTTCATTTCCTTACATAGAAATACCTAATAATTTATACACACCACTGAATTGGTGGGAAGGTCATAAGCTAAACATGATCAATATTATCCTACCCAGGTGTTCCATATCAAGAATCTGTACAATAAATCCACCTTTTTAAACATTGATGAAAACATGGTATGATAACTAGTTTAATATTTTGAAAACCAAATCAGGCTAATTGTTTTTCAAATAATCTTGATAAAACACATTCAAATCATGTCACATTTATCAATGTTTCCCAAACCAATGAATTTTTCAAATATATTATAAAATGAAATGTAAAACATACTAAATAATATGTAACAACATGTCAAGGATTACTGCATTTTTGGATAAATAGAAAACTCATACCCAATCATGGACATTAATGGGAATAAAGACTCAACATATATACACAAAATCAAGAGATAATTTGAAAACCCCCCAAAAGTTAACCTCCCAAAAAGTACAACAATTCCCTAGAAGAACAACAAGAGGAGTATAAGAACACAACATGATTGAACCCTCTGATTGAATCAATGTAGTAGTCTATTTACTAAACCTTCCACTTAATTAAAAAAGGAATACCATGATCTACATTTTCAAAAAAAATTCATCAAATCCATTATCTGAAATAAAAAATTCATAAATCCATTACACAATGCTTTGAATTTGTTATTTCTTTTAGCAAAACAATTTGAAACCCATCTTTTTGGAAAACCCCATTTTTACACAAGATATTCAATTTTTATAGTTCATTTCTAAAAAAATTTATAAACTAGATTAATATGCTTCATTAAATATAGGATATAAAGGGAACCACCTACCTCAATCATGGGTGACACATGCCCATAATGGGATCCACCAATACCAATGAAGACATGTTTAATAAAAATAGAGGCAATACTATCAATTCTTAAATATCAGAATTAATTTGTCATGAAAAATAGTCAATAGAGAAGAGAAATAAAAATTTACCTGTGAAACTCACACGCCACAAAACAACCAACACAAGTTTATCATCCAAAAGAATTTCAAACATCAGATCTAGAAAATATCAAAATAATCGACACTATATGACCAACAGATATGAAAACATATAGTGCAATGGTGCCTCTATAGCCAATGAAAATGAATAAGAAGACATATCACATATCTTTCAAGACACAGTGCAACAAAAATATAGATTAAATGAAAAAGGATGTGATCCTTAAGGAGCAATGATCCCCACCATCACCTGGGAGAGCTCAAAGGTTTTGATAGTGGATGATGGAGTTGAATGAAAAAAAATTAGACATGAACTGTATAAAAACTATAGTTCATGAATATTAAACTATAAAATTCCTTAGTTAAAAACATGAAGTCTCAAAATTACATATTCATCGAAAAAGGTGTCTCCTCAGTGAAAAATTTAATTCAACTTTTCATGATGTGAACTAGTGTCACGGTGGATAATCATTTCATGATCTAAACTAGTTCATGACATCATCCAAGAAATATATTCATGTTTTTTATCCATTTCATGACTTGAAATCATTCAGTGGGAATATTTTTTATAAAATTGTAGATGAATCCCCAATTTCATCCTAGACCCAATTCCCTTTATGACTTTGACATTTATACTTGCACACTATTAATTCCCACAAACTTACAACCCTAAACATTTGGTCATTTTCCCCAAAAAAGTGCTTTATCCTTATGATTACCCAAATGTTACCAAATAAAAAAGGAATGAAAAATGGAAATTAGAAATACCTTAAATAAGGTTACAATAATTTAAAAACACTCCACCAAAAGAATTTTTTTCCCTATGATGTGATGTAGAGTAATTTTTCTTAAAAGGTGGTGAGGACACTTTTACCTCCTGACTAATGCTCCCATGTATCATGAGAATATGATCCATGTCTGTATAACACTCTGTGTAATTGAATAAACTTCCCATGAAATAATTTCACCAAATATTCAATGATATCCACTAGTTTTGATATAATTTAATCATCCATCTCTAACAATATCTATCCCCAAATAAAAATGTCAGAGGGATCTGATTGGTATATTATAACCAGGGATATTTGTTAAAAATTATGAATACCCATCTACTAAACAAGGAATTACCATAAATAAGAATCATGCCCAAAATAATTAGAGACCATAAATGATCCAATATATCTTGGTGTGTCCTTTACATGTATTCCAATGAGATTATGTCTGAATAAAAGAAAATACATTCAAAAAAACATGTTCATTGAAGGAAAACACCAAAGGATGATGCTAAAATTACATATTCAAATTTTTTGGAGTCCATACTATATCCAAGAACCCTTAAATATCCTGAATCCTTAATGATGTCTCATGAATTAGGCTTGATACTATATGAGAGGCCTCACCCACCTCATTCCAATAAAGAAGTTACCTATATAGGCATCCATACAAGACCTCGAAGGGAACTATTCTAATCAATGACTCAGAATTATTTTTTAAAGAAAAATAAACAATTCACTAATGGAAATACCATTATCCTAAAAAATATAATATATAGGAGTGGGGAGTATCCTCAAGGAATTTAATTTCATGCTTCTTCTAGCCATATGATTATAGATAGAAAGCTATACATAACCTAACCTAATCCCTTATTACATCCAGAATTATCCTCTAAAACCATGATATAAACATAGGATCCATATCTAAAACAATAGTATAGGGAACTCTTTGAAACCGCATAAAGTCCTTAACATAAATCCTACCTAGGTCTTCAACTATAATTATGTCCTTGATCAAATTGAAAGGGATCCACCATTTTCCACTGGTCAATCACTACCAATATAGTTTTCCCCCCTTAGAGAGTTTTTGTTAATCCTAAAAAAATTCATGGACACCTCACCCCATATAAAAAATATTACCATAAGAGGCTAGAGCAATGCATGTGGTTTTAGATTCCCTTCATTTATCTATTGGTTTATGTAATAGTGAAACACATAATCTAAAATTTTACACTTTATACCCATCCACTAGAATTGTAGTCTATTTTCATAATACATCTTCCCAATTCTTAGTTTCATATACCACAAGGAATAATGAAATTAAAAAAATAGAACTCATATTAGATGATGGAATGACACGCTGATCCCCAAAATAGAGAAAATTATCTCAAGGGATAGATAAACTAGAAATTGTCTTCCCTTGATATGAGGTTTCTAGAATTCCTTTTAATTTTTCATCCTGATACTGACCATTTGGAATAGACTCATGGATAGATGATGATAAATTATATCTATTTAAATATATTCACGAAACATCCTCTTGTGTATCCAGGTGAAACTCAGTAAAGATTTATATAAGGTTATACTCATCCTTCAATTCCAGAAAAGATTGTGCTGGTAAATTTCTATTTGGTAGAATATGAAATGAAATTCTCCGTCTCTATTATATATGTGACGTTGATGTTAAATTTCAGATGGTATTCCAACCACCATATCTATTTGGGATCTATTTATTTCTATGAAAATATATATCCCATTATGTTTAGAAAATTCTATGAAACTCTCCCTAAAAAATCGCTTCAAAAAAACATAGGTGCAATTATATCTATAAAAATACCTAATTCATGAGTGGGGTAACTATTCTCATATGGTCTAAGATGGAATGATAAATAATCCACCACATTTTATTCCTATATATACACAAAACACCTACCAAATCCAAATAGATGACCAAAAAATACATAACCCTTACCATCATTAGGTATGATTAGAATATGAGATGATGTCAAAAATATTTTCATATCATTGAAATAAGACTAACACATCGCATCCCATAATAAATTTACCACTTTACTGTTATTTTCACTCAAATGTGATACAAAATTTCATAATTCCATGACAATCCCTTGTTAGTTTCCAGCAAGACCATGGCATCTCTAAATCTTAATGAAATTCCTTATCTCATTAAATGATAAAGCATCATTTACCTTCTATATATCATCAGATAATATATTATTAGATATAAGGTTCCTCTTGAAATTCACTTCTTGTATCCAAAATCTACATTTCGAAATTTTTACACAAAAATGGCGACATCTGAAGATTTCCATTTCCAAAATCAAATTGTGTTTTTTTCTAGTGATCAGATCTTGAATAAACCAAAAATATCAATCATTAACACTACCCTGAAATTTTTGAGATACTCAGAGAATATTTTGTTCATAAAAGATATAAATACTAGAAAAAATATAGTCTAACCAGAATAAATCAAAATAAATCAATGGACATAAATTTTCCAAAAAAAAATCTTCTATATATCATATATCCAACATCTGAGATGATGATAACCTAACCAAAGATCAATCATCAAACCCCACTTTGTCACCTTTAACAAGTTAGAAATATCATCCACATGGTGAAAAGTATACCTATTTTAAAACATTTCTCAGTTCAACTATATATAGACCACACATAATCAAAGTGAACCATCTACCTTCTTGGAAAAGAGAATAAGGGTTTTCCAAGGGGATACACTTGGGGGAACAAAACCATTCACCATTATATCCTCTAACTGAATCATGATCTCGCTCAACACTACTGAATCCATCTTATAATAGGGTATTGAAAATAGATATATACTTATAACCAAATCAATCATAAACTCTACATATATCTCAAGAGGAAGACATTAGAAATCATTATGGAAAATTACAAGAATGTATTGAGAAATACTGGGGAGATAAAAAATGGAAGAAATTTATTAATGATTAACTTTAATAGAATAAAAAATCCCCTTTAGTTATGGAAGGGAAGGTATTGTATGAATAAAACCTAGATCCCACTATGCAAGGAACACATGAGAGCTCCTATCGATGGTAAATAACAAAACACACAGGTGATAACAATCAATATAATCATTGTGAAAAATAATTAAATCTATCCCAACTATGAAATAAAATATATCCTGATCGAGAACTAGGAAATTCTTATAATAACTCCACATTATCTATTGATAATGAAAATTAAATACACTAAAACCCCTTTTCATTCCACTTCCCATGATGTTTCACAAAATCTATATTGAATTAAAAGATCTCTGTTGTAATTTTATGAATATCCACAAAATATATAGGTATAAAGTATTGGGATAAAAAATATATCAAACAAATACATCTCTATTGTAGATGAAATAATGATGGTACCTCTGAATATCACTAGACCTGCATCAAACTATGCTGGAAACTCAAATATTTTATGATGGTGCTTTACGGCTAAGGCCAATGTCTAGGTCCATTTAGTATTATAAGCATATTAATTCACCTCATTATTCTTTGGATCTAACAATCAATAACCATAACATGTCATAGACATAGAATGAAAGAAACACTATATATGAACATAATATTGCAAACAGTTACACATCTTCACATGTATGGAACAATAAAATCAGGTGCACCTAAAAATCCTGCACTAATAGCATGTTTGGGGTACACAACTGACTACAAATAATGTTTCATAGGGGTAATTTTATTATGAACCACTCCACCACTCATATGATGATCATTAGACTCCCTCTTCTTCCCCTACATGACATGGAAGCTTCCCCTTAGAGGAAGATAAAGGGAAGATTAACCAAACTTCTCTTCTATATCCACCCCTTCCATCATCGCATAGTCTTATATCTTGGTATGGGGTGAATGATTTATAAAATTTATCTATAATATTATATTTGTACCCCAAACCTATTAGTACGTCTAAGCATTAATCTATTCATTCTTTACTACCTCTAGAGAAAAGTGATCCATCTATGGAAACCGAGTGGTGTAAGCTGACACTTAATGATATCTCTTCTTTAAGGATAGGAACTCTAGACACTTCATCATAATATTAATATCCATAAAAAAAACTAAAATTAGTTGGACCTTAAACCCTTCCATTCCATTCTTATTTATCTATGATCATGTATGATGGAATCCCACAATTTCTTGTAGGGACCATCGAGCATGAATGTTGTGATATTATCATTGATATTCTAATGATTATCTTTGAAATTAAATATATGATAATTATTTCCCTGACATTCTTCTACCTTTGGAGGATTATACATACCCGTAAAATAATTGTGGCATCTCACATATGATCTCTCGTGTTCTATTCCTTTCCCAATGCAATGTAACGACCCGACTTTTTTCCTTGGTTTTAATCATTCGTTTTTCATTTTAAATATTTAAATCAATATTTTTAATGGTATAATATAGCCTATGGATATCCTGAGGAGTATTCCTGGTTGGTTTGTAGTATAAAGGGGAAAAATGGGTTTCAGGTTGGGCCGCATGGTTTGACTAAACCATTCAGATGCAGACAAGGGAACCTACAAGTCCACATGTTTTTATTTAAAACCATATTGGACAAGGCGCATGGCCTTGAAAACTATTGTGGATGGTGGATAGTGCTGTTAATCATGTTATGTGCATTTTTTATACCATGTACATAATTCATGCACAGTGGGATATTGGGGAAAATTTACCATTTTCCACAATTTCAATTTAAACCCTATTTTCAAATTTCTCATACCTCTTGTAGATAGAACAAGGGTTCTTCACCCCATAGGTCTCTAAAAAACCTATAAAAATTGGAACTCTTGTTACTCCTCCATACATAGAATGATATTATATCCGAAGGAAGCATTAGATATCCCATGTTAAGGCAAACCTCTTGCACCCTTTCTATATTGTTTAATCTCGTAATCTATTGTACTATTAAGATGCATGCTCATTCGCCATATTTTCAGGGAATTAGACTAAAACTCGAGTCTCATCAAACATGTTTAATATATTTGGTCAATATCAGGAGTTTGTTCATCTACATCTCGAAGTGTGTTGTTCACATAGATTTCCCTTTGATTTTTAACCATTCTGTATTTAGTATGTTGTTCCATGAGTCGTCCCTTATCGAGCATCCTTTTTGTGTTTATTACATTATTTATAAATAACCACAGTGCCTTTATAATGGTGAATTTGAAATTTTTTAGGGTTTATAAATCACACTTACTATATATGGACACCCATTAGTCTTCCACCTTCTAATTAGTCAGTTTGGCCAAATGGGACAAAATGCATGGAACCAAATTTTTCATCTGTATTAATTATTAATTGAAATATCCTTTTTCCCATTTTTTATTTATGTATACCAAGGATCCCCAATGGTTCTTATTCCCTTTTATTTAGAATTTTCCAAAGTGCATGTGAGTATTTGACTTGGAGACTTTTTCCTTGATACTATTTACTTGTAATGAATTTCCAATGTTAGGAATATTGGATAGATTGGATTCTATGGGGTGGAAATGATGAGATGGCTATGAAAATTAAATTGAAATGTGTTTAAGGGAATGATTAAAGGGATCGAATGGACCGACCCATGTTCATGACTTAAAAAAATTCATTATATGAAATGGAATATTTTATTAGATGAACTTCATATATATATGGTAAAACCATTCCTTTGTCTATGCTTTATGTAATTTTTTTAAATGATAAATGACATGATTTGAAAGAATTGAGCTTGTTATTATCATGTTATATGATCTATATATTGATGTTTGGTTGTGATGCATTCTTACTCTATTATAGTTATAATATATATAAATAGAAATATGGGTGGGAGGACTTCTTACCCCCATTCTAGTAATTGTCTACATATATACATGTATGGGTGGGAGTAATCTTTACACCATTATAGTTAAAATCTACATATATACATGTATGGATTGAGGAATTCTGACCCCATGATGATTAAGATATAAATATATATATATATATATATATATATATATACAAGTAAGGGTGGGAGGCATTCTTACCCCACACCTATTGTGAGATATATATATATATATATATATATATATATATATATATATATATATTGTCACGACCCGTCCCTTGGGGCCCGTGTTGTGACTACCCCAAGCCCGCCTTCCACAATCTAGGGGTTAACTACTAACACCGAAAAAGAAATTTCCCTAAAATGGGAAGACATTTTCTCAATACATGTACACACACAGAGAGGGTACACTGCACACAAGTAAAACACAATGGATGAATATTGGTGAAACCACAACTAAAAACCACCATAGAGTGTAAAAGTAAGTACTGAAGTAAAGGGGCTAGAATACAAGCCCATTTCAAATGGAAATACATAAAAAAAGGAAAACATCTCCTAAGGTCGTCTTCCAAGGATCCTACCTAAAGGGTAGGGAATAGCTCATCACTAGGGCTCTCCACGCAAACTGATCACCTTTATACATCGTCAAGTCTTGGATTCTTGAGACTCAATCAAAGATGCTCATCGTCTTCACAAGAGAAAATAGGGTTTGGGTGAAGCCCATGTAGGGGAGAGTATAACAACACCCAGTAGGGACCCCAAGACCCCCAAATTTATCTCATAATTCCACAAAGTAAAAAACACAAAGCATGATCTCAATCACAAAGAAAAAGATAACTCACACCATGTTTAACTTAAGTACAGAAGTACAAATGTTTAGTCATAACACTAAATCATCTTATTCTATCATGAGGCTCTACTTATAACCCACATAGGATCACTGAGTGTTGATCCACATTGGATCGCTGGGTGTTCATCCACACTAGATCACTTGGTGATGATCCATAGAGGATCGCTCGGTGCTGATCCACACAGGATTTCTCGGTGCTGATCCACACATGATCACTCAGTGCATATACACATTGGGCCACTCAGTGATGATCCACAGAGGATAACTTGGTTCTAATCCACACAGGATCTCTATTCATTCTTCATGTCTCATCCAACCACTGGATTCCCACACAAATCACACATGATTCTAGGATGATCCACGCCTCAATCCATCAGTCATATTTCGACGAGCATGAATTCCCATAAATAAGTAACCAAATAAAGATCCATGTCATAAGGGTTCCAACACAACAGAGGGCACGTCAACCAGACACCCGGTCTGTATGTTATATGAATTTTATTGTTGAGGTCCCAGTTGGATCCAGGTACGAACCAACCCAACCAAAAGTCGAATTTATCTAAAACTCAAGTGGAGTAATATAAATGTACTGCCTTGTCCTAAGGGTTCTATCATAGTATATGGTTCGTCAAATAGACATTCAGTTTAGTAGATACACCCATTTAAGTGTAAATTGGATGAAAAGGGTCTGGGTATTTTCCGATCTGGTCAGACTGACCTCACCTACCCTACTGGGCTCGTCCCAGTTCGATTGGGCCTGGATCATCCCACTAGGCCATGGGATCAGCCTAGCCCACCCAGTTCAGCACGTCCCACTGGGCTGTTGAACAACCAGGCCTGATGTCTTGATGTGGGGGTCCTCTCCCCTTCCCAAACGGTCGACCCCTTATGGATTTATATGTGACGACACCAGAATGCGCTGCAACACATGGCTAGTCCCCTCGGACTGGTCACCCGTGGTACCCATGGAGCACAGGCCCGCCATCTTCCGTGACTCGAATCCATGACCTTCTTCCATAGTGCGCCACCTAGGTACAACATGGCCGGTGATGGTAGACCGCCCCTTCCGTCCACTGTGGCTCGGAGCCGCGACCTTCCTCCATGGCATGCCGCCATTGTCAACATGACCAGTGTCAGCCGACCACCCTTTTCCATCACAACGCCTTTGGTTGCCAAATCTTCTTCATGGTCTGTGGGTGACGGCCTCCACCTTCTCTTATCATCAGTTTCACCGTGCCGACGAAGCTTTTTCAGGGATTCGGTGAAACTTTGTAGGTCCATTTTCTCTACTGAATGCGCATACGGGCCACCAATGATGCTTCCATCACTGCATGGCTCTTGGTATTGCCTTTCTGCATTTTTTTCTCAGTCGACCATGAATAAACACAACCAAACAAAGAACTACGGAGGGTCTGGTCCTTGTTTGTTCAGTCCGCACCCTCTGCATTATCATTAAGACATGGGAAGCAATACATGAATTTACAATTTTAATTAAACAGAAACCCCCTACCTCGAGGTTGTTAGAAGTCACTATGGACGAGGAAGGAGTGTCAACATATGAGGGTGTTGCGAATGAAGGAGAAGTTTCACATCCTTTGGTTCCCCTCGTGGAATCCTCCAATGGTTGTCGAAGCCTCATTCTCTGTTGGTGGAAGACGTCGATGAAATTTGTCAGAGGATCCTCTCCTGAGTGCCAAAAACCCCCACCCGATCTTTGTTTAAATAGTCAAAAAGCAGAGATCATCCCACCACACACTTAATGAGGTTCATTAATGAATTCAATTAATTAAGCTCTTCATTATCCCAATTTTGCAGTTACACAACCAAGTGTAACCAGCCATTAAATGGTCTGACAACCCAGCGGTCCCACCACTACAGCTCATCACTTACAAAAAATGAAATTAAAAAACTCGTTGAGTTATTTTATTATTATTTTTTGTAATTTCCTAAAATTAACATTTTAGTTCGACCGATTTTGGATGATGTTAAGCTTTGTCTAAGAGAATATAGGCATTGAAAATTAAATTCTACCCTCAGATTATTAATTCGAGCACTTGGTCAAAATATATAAATCACGGTCCACACGTTTACTGAATATACCTTAATAAAGTTCAAAAAGTATTAACAGTCACCATCAACTGGTGCTAATTGAGGTTAGTCTCTGCCTAAGAGAATTACTCCCTCAAGAGATCAACATAACTCTTGGATTTTCAATTTGAGTTACCTTTTTGGTGTTAAGGAATTTAACAATAAAATAATTGTTACTTAATTATTTTATTTGCGGCCAAAAACTTACTTCCATTGTTGGAAAGCACACATAAGGTTAGGATTTTCCTAAGGAAACCATACCCTCATGTGATCTAAGGTATTCTTGGATATTTAATCCGAGTTACCATTCGTGAGTTATAAACATTTGAAAAATAAAATGATTTGGTTTAATTATTTTATTTTCATTTATGCAATTTTTGTGTTTTTCACTAGATGTTAGCGGTGACTACACATAAGTCATGCCTAGGGTAAACCCACTATCCTGAACATAATGGCGCCCTCATATTTTTTATCTAGCCACTCATTTATGAGTTATTCAACATTTTTAGGAAAACTACTCACTCGCTCTATTTAAAGCATAAAAATTTATTGACGGATTATATTGAGCACTCCGATCCTCAGAATCATGTGCCGTCAATTTTTGCAAACTTGTAATAATCCCAAATCATTTTAAAAAATTATATAGAAAATTTAGACCTTTATATAATCCCCACCATTGGGATTTTCATCCTTGGAAGACACAAAAAAAATAAGTAAAAAAATGGGTGTATTGATAATGAATCTGAGCCTCCTACTCCCAAATGCACTCCTAGAGATTCCTATTCGGCTACCGAACATGAACTAGAGGAATCGACTACCCATGAAGGACTAGATCTTGTCAATCCCTTACCCTTATCGGGAACTCTGCGAACGCCGCTCGATTGTCAATGTCCATCACGCTGCAACCAATAATCTGTGGTGGATCATGTACATACCTCCTCAACTGCGACACATAGAAAACATGCACCTGGTGCATATGTGGGGGAAGAGCTAGATGGTTTTCCACATCTCCCACTCTTCTGAGAATCTAGAATAGTCCTATGAACATTATATATAGCTTGTAGCCCCTGTCAAATCTACACAATCCTCATCGGGGTGAGACTCGTGGGAAGACATATTATCCCTCGTCGAACACCAAGGGTATTCATCTCCTATTGGAATAATAATCGTGTCTACTCTATGCAGTCTTCATCCACACCTGGATGATCTACACCTGGTTAGTGGTGGACCGTACCACCTCTGGACCCATAAGTGTAGAATCCCTTGGTTCTGTCCAGCAAATAGGTGATCTACATAGTTGCCCGTAAAAATCCATGAACGCGGCCATGCTGATAGTGGACTGAAAATTATAGTCGTATGCGAACTTCAGCAGTGGAAGGTGTTCCTCCCAACTGTGGCCAAAATCAAGGATGCAAGCACGAAGCATGTCCTTGAGTATCTGTATAGTCCACTATGTCTGACCATCTGTCTGAGCATGGAAGGCAGTGCTCAGGCATAGATGAGTCCCGAACACCTCCTATAATCCCTTAAACAATCTGGATGTAAAATGAGCATCGTGATCTGAGACGATCATCGATGACACCCCCTGAAACAACACAACCTCTTGTATGAAGAGGCGTCCCAAGACCTATACTAATCTCTTCTCTTAGATGGGTAAGAAGTTGCCCAACTTGTTGGGCTGGTCAATGATCAGGCAGGTGAAAGTTTGGCCCCTGGATGTACGTGGTAGCCCTGTAATGATTTCCATGGAGATTCCATCCCACTTCCATTCTAGAAACTCAAGTGGATGAGTGAAGCCTAATGGAACCTAGTGCATGAACTTCACTGATGGAAAAGTGAGGAATCATGAAACGAACTATTCCACTTTTTTCTTCATCACTAGAAACCAATACTAACGCTGTAAGTCCAAGTACATCTTCGCCATATGTAGATGTACCGCAAAATGGGATGTTTGGAACTTCCCTACACCTCCTCCCGTTGCATCACTACCACCATGATGTGTCCTTTGGGTATCAAAAAAGTTATGTGGCAACAAGAAAGGGATATTACCTATGTCTATTAATACGTCAACTAATAGTAGACACAACTGGTATCTCAAATCATTCCTAGAGACCCTAGGTCACACTCCTTGACTTCATGCTCCTTCCATGTCCTCCATCTACCTGATCCCGGTCGGTACCACATTGGGGTGGTGGTTGTAAAATTTTGAAATGTATACCACCACGTTCTTCTCTCCTAGCCCCTCTTCCCTATTTTCTGCCCTGTAGATTCATTTATTCATATCAATTTCTCTTCTAGAATAATTTTACATATCCAATTCATTGAGACTGATGTTGACTACTTTCTTTCCCAATACATAAATTCACCTGTTGTATCTACTCAACCCAAAAAAATTCAACCATAAAGATTATCAATAGAACCGTAACATAAGTAGGAATGCATAAAGGAATAGTGTTGGCTCAGATTTCCCTAAACATGTCTTTCTCGGAGGTTCGAGCCTTGAGGCACTGATTGTGTAGTTTTCATCAAGTACCTGGAATGGACGGTAGACCTCGATGAAAACTCAATTAAAGAAATGTCGTCCAGTCAAAACAATAGAATATCTTGGTACCACAAACCCCTTAGCTTTACATAGAATGAGACCCACTTCTTTGAGGAAGGTTATCAATCTCTATCCACGAAAAGGTCACATCATTCGTAAGATATATATAATCTAAACCCTTCCATCACCCTGTTGAGCCACACATAATGCTCACAACCAACACCACCATCTAATCTAACGGTGCCCTGGCTTGATGGAATCTCGGTCACCACCTCAATCCATTCCTTAACTACTTGTGAGTCAGGCATGCCTTGGATAATGAGGGGTATCTGTCACTAAAACATGTGTAAGGCACTCAGCCTATATGTGCCCTCTACCGGTAGCGCCGACAGTAACTGATGACCAATGTTCAATTGTATCACTAGGACACCACCCAAAGGTACCATCTTGGGCAACCATCTTTTTACTATAACCTCATCACACTGTGGACAATCCCCATGGTCACACATTGGAATCCTAGATGGATATTTGTATAGAGGCATATTGAAAGAGAATCAAGATGAACCATGGTCAATAAGTTATACATGATGAGATGACTCAAAAAAATCGATGTAAAAACGTTTAAAACACACACGCAATCAATGTTTTTATGTACTGAGTTGGAAAACCGAATTCAGGGTCCTAGTGTATGGATACGTCAGTCACTAAACCAATGATGGACTCCCTATAACTGAAATCAAAACTGAAGACATTTAACACTATTACTCCATTGAATACATGGACTCTTAGTTTATCTAGTAGAACATACCCATTTGATTCCACTTTTTCATGACCTGTCCCACGGGGCCAATGTCGTGACTACCCCAATCCACCCTTCCATATGCCATGGGTTGGCCACTATCACCAGAAAGATATTTCCCAAAAATGGAATGGAATTTCCTCAGAACCTGTAAACAAACAGAAAGAGTACACTACACACAAGTAAAACACAACAAAAGAAAATAGTTTCAACCACATCTAAAAATCACAACATAGTGTAAAAGTATGTACTAAAGTAAAGGGTCCAGAATAGAAGCCCTTCTAAAATGGAAAGATAGAAAAAAGGAAAAAAAATATTGAGGTCATCTGCCAAGGATCCTACCTTAAGGGTAGGTATAACTCATCACTATGGCTCTCCATGCCAACCGTTCACCTCCAAAAACTGTCATGTCTTGGCTCCTCAAGACTTAGTCAAAGTTTTCCATCATCTGCACAAGACAAAACAAGGTGCGGGCGAAGCCCATGTAGGGGTGATTATAATAGTACTCGCTAGGGACCCTGAGACCCCTAAAGGTATCTCAGAATTCCACCAATGAAAACCCACAATGCATGACCTTAATCACATATCAAAAAGAAAAAGATAGCTCACACCAAGAATAACTTAAGTGAAGTAGTACATATGCTTAGTCATAAAGCAAGATCATCTTATTCATTCCTGAGGATCTACTACTAACCCACACATGATTGCTCGGTGTTGATCCACATAGGATCGCTCAGTGCTGATCCACACAGGATAGCTCGGTGCTAACCCATATTGGATTGCTCGGGGATGATAAACCCGGGATCTTTTGGTGAAGACCCATATAGGATCACTCGGTGTTGATCCACACTGGATCGATCGGTGTAGATCCACATAGGATCGCTCGGTACTGAACCACAATGGATTCCTCGATACTGATCCACAGAGGATCTATATTCATTATTCACATCTCAGTCACCCACCGGATTCCTGCACAAAGCATGTTTGATTCCATGAGGATTCCATCGTTCAACCATCAGTCGTATTTAAACCCACACGAAGTCGAACAAAGAAGTACCCTAATGAACTGCCATGTTCTAAGGGATCAAATGAAACCGACGGCGCGTTAACCGTACGCACATCCTATAAGTTATAGGTATTTTAGTGTCGAGGGCATGGTTGGATTCAGGTACAATCCAACCCAACTAGGCTTTAAAATTCTCAAAAACTCACGTGGAGTATCTCGAAATTACTGCCTTCATCTATGGCTTCCAGCACAATAGAATGTTTTTCAAACAGACATTTGGTTTAGTAGATATGCCTATTTAATCATTACTAGGCCAAAAATGGTCCAGGACCGATCCAACCTAGTTCGGCAGGGCCGCAGGATTGACGCGCTGGCCACATGCTAGGCTTGTTGGGCCACGTGTTCCGCCCCACCCACCGGGCTGGAGAACCACCCTTCCCATTTTCTGGGAATGGGTGTCAGATCCCCATCTCAAATGGATGAGCCATTCGGGTTTTTAATGTGGGGGTTTCAGATGGTGCCGCACCACCTGGCCAATCCATTCGAACTGGTCACCCGCGGGACCCACGGAGAACAGGTATACCCTCCACCATGTTACGAAGTCATGACCTTCTTCTATGGCGCACTGCTGAGGTGAACTTCCACAGCGCGCCTCCTAGTGAAAACACATCCAGTAATGGTCAGCTACCCCTTCCGTTTATCGCAGCTCGGAGCCGCAGACCTCATCCACGGCGCGCAGCCATTGTCAATGTGTCGCGTTGCCATTGTCAACGTGGCACACTGCCCTTGTCATTGCTGCCGGTGTTGGCCGACCACTATTGTCTGTTGGGGTGCCTTCAAGTGACACCTATTCTTCGTGGCTAGTGGGTGACAGCCTCCTCCATGCCGGCGAAGCTTCCGCAGGCCTCCGGTGAAGATCTGGAGGTCTGTTCCCTTTACCGACTGCGCCTATGGGCCACCCGCGATGCGACCATCACTGCATGGCTCCCAGTTGGGACTTTCCGCATTGTTTCTTGGTCTCCCATGAAGAAACACAACAAATCCAAGAATAGAGTATGGGTTGGGACTTGTTCGTCCGGCCCACGCCCTCTGCATTATCATTATAACACGGGAATCAATACAAGAATTTACAATTCATAATTAAACAATGAAACCCACTGACCTTGAGTTCATTAGAAGTCGTTGTATACGTGAAAGGAGTGTCAACATTCGATGGTGTTGTAGAAAAAGGAGAAGGTTCGCGTCCTTTAGAGGTCATCGTCAAATACTATAACAGTCGTCGATGCCTAGTTCTAGGTTGGTGGAAGAAGTTGCAAAACCTCATCAGAGAATCCACCATTGAGGGCCAATAACTGATGCCTGAGCTTTGTTTAAATAGATGAACAGAGGGGATCCAACCACCACACAATTAATGAGGTCCATTAATTAATTTATTTAATTAACCATTTAATTCTCCCAATGGTGTAGTTACACAACCATGTTTAACCAGCCATTAAATGATCTGAAAAAACAATGATCACACCACCGCCTCTCAACAGTTAAAAAGAATGAAATAAAATAACTTGTTGAGTTATTTTATTATTATTTTTGTAAAGTCCAAAAATTACCATTTCGTTCGACCCTTATAGTCTAAAGTTATGATTTTCCTATGAAAATATCGGTGATACGAAATCAACGATGCCCCCGGATTTTTAATCCAACCACTTGTTCAAAAGATGGAAATCACCACCGAATCGTTTACGAAATGTAGCTTAAATGTCAAAAAAAATTATTAACAGTCAACCTTGACCCATGACGGTCAAGGTTAGGCTCTGCCTAAGAGAAACACCCCCTTCTGAGCTCAGCAGTACTCTCAGATTTCCAATCCGAGTTACCATTTATGAGTTATATAATTTAACAATAAAATAATTTTTACATAATTATTTTATCTATGGAAAAACTATCTTCCACTAGTGGCCCACACTGGCCATGGTTATGATCTGCCTAATGAAATCATACCCTCACGAGCTCAGTTGTGGTCTCAGATTTTTAATCTGTGTCACCGTTCATGAGTTACAACCATTTTAAAAATGAAATACTTTTATTTAATTATTTTATTTAAAATTATTCTATTTTGGGGTTTTATCACTGTAGGCTATTCTCGACTAATCATATGTCAGTCCTAGGGTAAACCCGCTATCATGAACACAATGGTGCCCTCATATTTCTGATCGGGGCAATCGTTTAATAAATATGTCACCTTTTCAATAAAAAATCTCCCACCCTCTATTTAAAGAGTAACAATTTTTTGACGGATCATTCAAATCACTCTGGGAATTAGAATAATGTGTCATTAATTTTCGCACACTCATAATAATCCCAAATAATTTAAGAAAAATTATATGGAAATTCTAGGTCTTTACATACATTGTGACTTGATCAGACATTCCCTCCTTGGGATGAAAGAGGTACACCCACCTGGTATCCTTTAGGAAGATTAGTGGGGGGCTATTTGTTTATTTATTATTATTTTACAAACTTGTTTTATTTTTTCAAACTGTTTACATACGACATTCTACTCGGATAACATGTAGACACAGTTGGTGGTGGCCTACTGAGATTTTATCTCACAACCTACTCATGCTGCCATTAGAATCAGAGAAGGTTATGTTTCTGCAGGTAAATTAAAGGGTAAAAAACCTTATACAGGTTGTTGACTTGTACTCATTGCTAGAGTTGAGGAGACTAGGATTGGGATAAGGCTTGACATGCTTGAAGATATGTTTTCATCCTTCTGATTTCATATTCACTAGTTTATATCATTATTGAATCTACTGGTTCTTTTGGTACTATCATTATTCCATGAAATCATATATGTATCAAAAACTAGCCTTTGATGCTTTGATTATTATATTTTTTCATTGGTTTCATCTTATCCTTGTTTATTTAGTTATTCATTAGGGTTCTATTCTTTAATATATTTTTATATTGTATTCATTTCCTCCATTTTTTACAATTTGTTGTATCAGCAACATTTCTCTTACATGGGGGTATAGTCTCCTTGTTGTACTACCTACACACATTTGTGGCTAGTTAGTAGCCCCTTGATTATTGGGATACATGCTAGGGGTCATGTGGACAACAGGCCTTGGGGAATTGGTTTAGTGAGGTCTGGTTATGATACCTCACAAAGTTGTATCAGAGGAGGTTTCATTCTTGCTTTACTATTTGGGGACAACATAATAGGTATGGGTACACTTAGGTTCTTATCCACAATCCATTATTGTTCATCATGAACCTATTTACGAGGTAGAGAACAAGCTTCCTTACTTGTGACTAATATTGATTCGGTTATATATTATTTATTGGATTTCACCATTGGAAGATAAACATGAATTGTGATGTAATTTATACAAATGTTACTCTAATTAGGATTTCATTAATATTTCATATTTAGATGAGGGTTATTTATTAGATCATTCCAAATTAATGGCACAATCTGAATAGGACATTCATCTTCTACATGTCAGTTTTAAATTTTAGTGAGCATTGTCGTCTTCATGGGCATTTCCCTCGTTATGTATATAAATTTGTGCTGACAATTTTTGTAGGATTTGGATCATACTATGGTTTGTGTTTAGTGGGTGGTAGTCTTTCATCCATAATGTGTATGTACCCTAATGTATAGAAAAATGAAATTCCAATTATCCAAATCATTTGAAATTTTTTATAATCTCTTGAATAAGAAAATTTTATGTTGAAATTATATCCAAGTGAATTCTATATTTTGATTCAGAAGGTGTATGGGCCATTATAGATCGTATATGAAATATCATTACATTTAGATTTTAAAAATTCTTTACATATTTAAAAGATAAAATTTTAATAAAGAAATGATTATTATTTTGAGAATATCCACCATCCACATTCCTGTCATTGAAAATTAACTCTGGCCCATCCTTAGTAGTGGGTAGGGGGTGTTTCTCTATTCTTATGTACTACTATGGTCTGTCCAACTTCTAGTCCTATCATTTGATGTAAACAAAGAGGATTTATTGTTCTTTTAGTAAGGCATTAGTAACTACCATAGTCTCTTGAATGAAACCTTATATATTTATTGAATCTATTGTGAGATGTTCGTTTGGAATTATATAGTTATGTTGCAACGACTACCCGAGGTCATGTGCCCTGGTGGTGGTGATGATAATGTTTCGGAGGTGGTTGGTCTTGATCTTATACGTTATCCTACAATAAATTCACTCATGGATCCTCTTCCTATAACTAATACGGGATCCAAGTCCCTATTTATAGAGGGTATCCTATACATGTTCCAGAACATGCAAGGAAATGTGAGACCTACCCTGAGTAAAGTATAGTTAATTCATGGGTTTCAATAGATGCATCCTCCCACATTCTCAAGAGATGGAATACTAATCATTGTAGAGTCTTGGATCAAAGCGATCATGTCTATATTCGAGCATCCAAAGATGCCTCCATAGTATAGGGTCAATCTAGCTACATATAAGTTTCAGGATTCTTCAAAAAGGTGGTGGGATATCAACACCTAGATAGAACAGTATAGAGATATGGTCCAGGCTAGATTTTAGGGCATCTTCAATGACTATTTCTTTCCCTAGACTCTGAGCACTGATTGAGCTAGATAGTTTATGAATCTGTAGCAAGGGAATATTTCAGTTATGGAATAAGCTTCATGTTTCACTAAGTGTTAGTTTTCCCTCCATCTGTAGCTGCATATGATCTAATGAATTTTATCTAATTTGAAGCTAGGATGGGTTATTCCATTCGATCATTGGTCAACCTCTTTAGGATGATAACCATTATTGAAATTTTCAATCATTCCCCAATTAAAGAATGAAATTTTAGGTATACTGATCTTGAATGCATGGGAAGTTCATAACCTAAGGATTCAATTGGATGTTCTTCTAGGATAAAATGACGCTTCGAATAATCACAATATGGTAGAATTGTTTGGGCACTTTCTTGGGTATTTCTCCTATCTATGCAGAGCACCATGGAACTTCACGAGGCTATGCCAGCACTATATAGTTGCGTGAAGAGGCCATGGAATGAGGGGAAATCTACACTTTTTATGTTGTACTTTTCCTATGGTACCTAGCAGGTGAAGATATGAACCTGCTCATTAAGAAGGAGTAGTAATAGCCAGATCATAATAGTCAGGTAGCAGGAATACTATCGGTTGTTCAGGCTGAGGTAGTGGTCGAGGAAAAGGCATCTAGACATATGATACCTAGCGCTAGAAGAGTGGGCCTTTAAAGTTAGTCTAGATGTGACTCAGGTTCATTGTAAATGGTAGATACATGTAAAATATCTTAAATTGTAGGAGTAGAGAACCATAACATCTACTATACTATGTACTATTTTAGTATCCTCCACATTAATGTCTTCTTTTTTTTATACAAGTGTGTCTTAGAATTTTATATATTAGATGATTATTGTGATTTTGGGCCTCAACATCAAATTTTATCAATACATCTTAATTCTAGATATTCCCATAGGTACATTTTTAGAGGGTGTTCTCCATTTTCCGAATTTCTCTTTAAGATAGGTTGTTACCTATTCATGAAGATACTTTATGTTCAAAACATGAAAGCCATAGATGAAATTATTGGGATGGATTGGATAGTCCAAAACAGAAGACATATTGATTCTTATCATCATAGAGTGATGTATATGTCACTAGAGGGAATTACACATTTTGATAATGGATAATGGGATATGTGAGGGACACGAGCAGGGCCCGAGCAGCAGAGGCTGGGTAGTGTTATTTTACATGTCTCTAGCCTTAATCAAAATGATGGGGGGTTACAAACCAATATTTTTCATCCAATAGTGGATCATTTTTTAGATATTTTTTTATTGAATTATCTACTCTCCCTCCCCTGTGGTAGGTAGATTTTACCATTAGTCTTGTCCTAGGAGCATCACCTTTGACTATTCTTATATACGGGGTGGCACCTAATGAGATTATAAAACTCAAGAATCTATTGTATTATATAGAGGTTAAGGGATTCAGAACCCCTAGACCTTATCCTTGGGGTTCACTAGTGATTTTTTCATAGAAGGTGGATGTTACCCTTTGTGTTTGTGTTGATTACCATCGGTTACGTCAACTAATTGTCAAGAAATAGTATCTATTTCCTTGAATAAAATAAATCTTTGATCTTATACAAGGAGAAAATGTTTTCTCAATGATATATATAAGGTATATCTATCATCAGGTGCATGTTAGGACTTCAGACATACCACACAAACCTTTAAAAAGTTGGTATGGTCCCTTTGAGTACCTGGTTATGTCATTCAAACTCATGAATCCACCTGTTATCTTCATTACTCTAATGAATATGGTCATTCACGTGTTTCTGTATTTATTTTGGCTTTCATCATTGAAAATATATTATTTTATTCATTCTCTTGGCATGACCATGTAACCGATCTTCATATCATGTTGAATATGTTGAGAGAGCATCAAAATTTTTCTAATCCCTTTAAATTTAACATATAGATCAACAAAGTCCACTTCCGGGGTCATATCATCTTAGAGTCACGAGTTTTAGTAGACCAATATAAAATTAGGGTTATGGTTTACCAGGATCAGTCCAAGAATTTATTTGACATCAGGTGTTTCATGGGGCTTCCTTGGTACTACAAATGCTTCATTCAGGATTTCACATATCTTGGAACTATGATTACAATCTTGAAAAACAAGGGTGTGAAATTCTAATGTAATGATACTAGTGAAGTATCCTTTTAAGAGTTAAAAATAATAAGATCCAGAAAAATATTGTTTCTACTAGATTCGGGCAGGGCTTATTTGGTTTATTGTGATGTACCAGGAGTAAGGGTTAGTGTTATTCTTGATGAAGGGTGAATGATTCATTATGTATGGTCTCATCAGTAGAGGCATCACGTTTATAATTACCCAATACACAACCTTGAGATAATTGTGGTTGTTCATGACTTATGTTTTTGGAGACACTATCTTCTGTCTGATAGTTTTGTGGCATCGACATTCCATTGAATCCTCTTATACATCATTACTCAGGGGTTTATGAATATTAGGAAACATAGGTGGGTCAATTATCTATAATCTATTGATATCGTGCTTTCCTACACTCCAAGGAAGGGAAGTTTAGTACATGATTATTTGAGACATAAGACTCGGGAATAGGAGGTATTAAAACCTAGTGATGAATGGATTCATATAAACATATTCTCATAGATGAAAATTGAGTATTATGATGAATTTTCTTAGACTATTCTCTCAGCCTTAGGTATGAAATGTAATCTTCTAGACTAAGTAAGCTCACGATAGTAATCTGATCCTGAAGGTTTTTCTTATAGGAAGGTGTCTCAAATGATGACATTATTTTTAGCTATATAGTTGATGAGGAGGATACTCTATTTTCTCTAGGTATGTACGGGTCCTAGACGGAATCCTAGAGGATTTGATGAGATATTTCAAAGTCTCATCATGTTTAGTTCACCCTAGTGTCACCTAAATGTTTTTAGATCTGTGACGCCAATATTGTTGGCCCTTAATGAAATGTGGGATATTTGATTTCATCACTTGATGTATTAAATGTCAGTATTTGAAAGAAAAAAAATCATTATTTAGTTGGGATTATTCATATTATATCCATTCTTCAGTGTACATGGGATAATGTTTTGATGGACTTTGTGATAGGTCTACCTTGATCAACTCATGGAAACGACATACTATGGTTCTTCAGGGATCATCTAATGAAGGTCTCACACTTGTTGCATGTTCATGAGTCCTTCTTCATATATGACATCAGAAGATTCTACTTCCGGAAGGTGTTACATTTCCATGGAGCTCATCATTAAATCATTTCATAAAAAGACACTCATTTCATATCACGGTATTGGAAGGGGTTGCAAAAGGTCTTGGGAATGTAGGTACTATTGAGCATGACCTATCAACCAATGAAAGATGCAAAAACAAGTGTACAATTCAGATGCTAGAGTATATTCTTCATGTGTGTTATCTTGACATAGGGGGTTCCTCAGACAAACACATATCCCTTGTCTAGTTATCTTATAACAGAAGATTATGGGTTACCGTTGAGATGGATCCCTATGAATCCTTTTATGGTGGGCCTTGTTTCTCACACTTGTGTTAGGTAGAGGTAAATTAGGCACCTATTCCTAGACCATGTCTTATGTAGGAGTCTACATATTATGTGAAACTGACCAGGAAGCGTATTTTGATAGCTCATTCCATAAAACATTATTATTCCAATAGGCCCAAGTGACCTCTAGGGATTAAGGTCAAATAATAGTTTTTCATGAATTTATCACCGAGGTTTCGGAATATACATATTCAGATTCAAGGTAATCTTTCACTGAGGTTCGTTGGACCCTTTGAGTTTGTAATATGGATTGGTTCGGTGGATTAATAGTTGGAACATCCTTAGAGATACTAGTCCATGCTTGATTTCTTTCATGTGTCTTAGCATCGACAATACTATCCAGACCCTTCACAAATTTTTTATCATGATAAGGTAGATATTGAAATGGATTATTTTTTCAAGGAGTTTCTAGTGTGTATTGTTGATCGGATCATGAGGACACATTGATTCAGGTTTGTTCCTCTTGTACCATTGTTATGGAAGCATGAACGAGTGTAAGATGAGACCTGGAAATGGGAAGCTGATATACAATCTCAATGACCAGAAATCTTGGTTAACAGTACTTATTTTCCCTTAGAATTAATTCTTATGGATGAGTTTCTATAAAAAGTGGAGGCTTTAAAACCCCAACTTTTGACCAAGTTACAGATCATTGGTTCTTCATTTTTAAATTTTCCTTTAATGTTGGTAAATGTATACTACATCCTAGGGAAGGACCATGGAGAATCTTCAGGACAGTTCAGATCCCAAAGGGCCTAAAAATGTGATGTATGATGTGCTGCACAGATAGTTGAAACCATGCGACCTATGCCACAAAATTTGTCTAAACCTTGTGGCTATATACATGGGCACTTGCAACTCTGTATTGTTTTTATACAACCATTTGGTACCAGGCGCACTGCCATGTGGCCTGCCACAGATAAGGGATATAGCCATTAAGCATGGTTTGGGAACAATTTTTACATCGTGCGCATACAACATTCCATCTGGGATCTTGGAGAAAATTGTCATTTTCCACTCTTTCAATTTAAATCCAGTTTTCTAATTTCTCTTACATCTAACAAAAAGAACAATGATTATTCCTCACGTATGTTTCCAGAACTCCTCTAAATCTAACATATATATTTACACCTATGTCTAGGTATTGATATTCAATCTAAATGAAGCATCAAATATCCCATGGTATGTCTATCCTTATTCACCCTTCCTATCTCATTTAATCTCTTCATCTATTGTGCTATTTAGATGCCGACTCATTCACCATATTTTTAGGGCATTGGACTGAAACTCAAATATCATACATTGCGATTCAAATATGATTTCTATATACAGCGAGGCATCATCTACTACCCTCATCTTGGTGGTCACATAGTTTTCCATCTATGTTTTGGTTAATTTTTTTATTCCATAATTCTATGAGCTGGCCCTTACATAGTTTCTTTGTATTATTGATTCAATCTTGTCTAAATATCCTTAGTGCCATGATATTGGTAAATTTAAAATTTTTAGGTGTTTATACATAAAAATTACTCTCTATGGACACCCATAGGTGAGCCCCAATGAAATTGATAACTTTGGCCAAATGGCCCAAAATTCATGGAACCAAAGTTAGCATTTGTTTTTTTATTCATGTAGTCTTTGCTTATTTGTAATTGATGTACACCAAAGTTATTCAATGGTTCTTAGTCCCTTTTGAATTTTAATTATCCAAATGGTCATGTGAGAATTTAAATTTGGTACTTTATCCTTAACAACTTTTCAATGTAATGAATTTTTCATGTTAGGAAAATTGGATAGTTTGGCTTGTATGGGGTGGATAAGATCAAATGTGGATGACCCTTAAAATGAAATGTTTATAAAGGAATTGTTCAAGGAATGTCATGCTCATTCCCTTTTTCATTTTTTATTTAAAAATATTTTTTATGAAATTTATTTTTTTGTTAAATGAACTTCATATATGGATAGTGAACTCCTGAATTTTATATTTGTTTTGTAAATTATTAAACGTTTAATTAGATTCATTAAAAAGATTGAGATTTTTGATATCAAGTGTTATTATCTATATATTTATGTTAGGGTGGGGGGAATTATTACCTCATTCCAGTTACGATATACATATATATTTATAGGTGGGAGGCATTTTTAACTCAAGCCACTTACAATCTACATATATACATGTATGGGTGGCAGGAATTCTTACCCCATTCTAGTTACGATCTAAATATATACATGTATGGGTGGGATGTATTCTAACCCCATTCCAGTTATGATCTATAAATATAGATGTTTTGGTGGGATTCCTTCTTAATATATGTCATTAATGGTTTATATATATATATATATTTACTTGATAACACATACCATGCTTGGGAAGAAGTCGGTAGACCTGCACGGTTTCCTTTAAGAACCTAATCATGAGAATATTTATTTATTCTCTATTTTCTTATGTAATATTTTAATTATTTCAAACTATTTAATTATGATTTCCTACTAGAATTTCACATAGAAATCATTGGTGGTGGCCTACTAAGATTTTATCTGACACCCTACTCGAGCCACCCTTGGAAACCGATAAGATTATGTTGATGCAGGTACTAGAAAGGCTAAAGTCCCTTCTACAGATTGTTGACATGAAATCTTAGCTAGAGTTAAGGATCACATAATCAGCCATAGGCTCGGTATGATCGAGGATATGTTTTTTCCTTCTATTTTAATTTGGACAAGTGTAGAGCATGCTTGTATATACTAGGTTATTTTCTATTATTAGCATGTCCTGCATTCATATATATATCAGACATTGGACATTGATGATTTTTGTTATTATATTTTGTTATCTGTTTCTTCTGCTACTTTGTTATTTATTAATTATTTATGCTTCCTTTGTTTACTATATTTATCTATTGTATATGTTACTGCTACTGTTTACTATATGTGGTATCCACTGCTTCAATCTAACAATGAGGTATAGTCTCCCCATAGTACTACCTACAAACCCTTGATGCTAGTTAGTAGCCCCTCGCTTATGGGGAGACACTCCTGGGGTCATGTGGCTAGTCAGGCTTAAGGCATGGGTTATGTGGTATCCAAGTCCAGGACGTCAATTGCAAATTATTTGTGAGCCTCAAAAACTATATTCTAATCTTAGAATACATTTTGGTCAAAATTAAGAATACTATGCATGATAGCCTCAACAAGATTCTTATCAAGAGGTATATTCTCTTGAGGATAATCCATTGAAACATCCTATGGAACTATTAGAGTATTTTCAATGGAATATCGTGGTACAATGAAATATAATAAATGGTTAAACAATAATAAAATTTCAGTTCAAAACATAAACTATAAGAAAAAAAATTTAATATTAAGATAATGTAATCATAACAGGAGACACACATCCTGACATACCATGATATCTTGAGTCTTGTAATAGCATGAGATGACCCAATACTCACTGCAACATACCTTTCTAGTCTCAAAATAATATTTCTAATCTATAAAAATTTCCATAATTGAGAACAACCAGCCTACCTCTGATACTAAACTGTGGAAAATATAACTTGAATCCAATCTCAAACCAGTACCTAACCAGAACAATAACATACCCAATGGGTATTTCTAATCCCCATGGGATGTAGACTAGAACCTGAGAATCAAAAAATTATAAGGAACGATTTCTCCCCAATTGATATAGAGAAAATGATATATATATATATATACATGATGGGAAGAAATAACATATGATTGAATTAGAATCACAGGTCATATCAAATATGGAAACAACCAAAAAAATAAAACCCAAATGATACTAAAAAATCTATAATATACTAGTCTAACAACAAAGGACAACTAAAACCATAATAGATTCTCCATGTGACTATGTAGAAAATCACCCACCATCTCACCACCAACTACCCAGATATAGCTAGCACAAACCATACAACATCATAATGATGTATTTCTATTACTTATATCAAAATACAAGAATAATGACCACAGAAGAGAAGGGGTGAGTAGAGTGTGATATAATAAGAATTTGTAGGATCCCACCTTGGTTTTCTATGTGAATTCATTGAACACTAATATGAACAGGATCATGTTCAATGAAAAAGAGGAATGATTATTAGATTAACATTTTTAATTTTGAATCATTGTACAATATAATCAAATAATCTAGATAAAATAGTTTCTTCTAATATATCATATATCAAAGAAATTCATAATGAAGAATGTATCACATATCCTATCGAATCCAATGTTGTATAAATCAATGAATATGTAACATCATGAAAAGGCTCACTATGGGTTATGATAGCTAGATCACTCATACCCAATCATAGAAAATTGGTTTTATAAAGTCTCTAGATATATGTGTCAAATCTATAGGTCGTAGGAACACCACCTCAAATTAACCTATGAATAGGTCTAAAAAGTCCCTAGAACAACACCCTAGGGAGTAGGGAAATACACAATGATTAACCATTAAATAGTATCAATGTATGAGTGTGATTAATAAACCATCCTCATAAGTACCCAATGATTCCCTTGTGACAAAATTTTGAATCAATTTCATCAAAATCATGAATTGAAACCCATTTCATAAATCCATTTAACAATGCCTTGAAAATAATATTTATTTTACCAAAACTGTAAAATCTATCATTCCTAAAAATAAGATATTCATGTATATAATTTAATTATTCTACTTTATATATTAAAATAATTTATAAAAATGGAGAAATACAGTTCGCCCAATATAGGATAGAGTCAGAAAAACATACCTCGATCTCAGGTCAGACACACCCATAATGGAATCCACCAACATGAAAGAAAAGAAGTTAAAAAATATTAATTCTATAGAATAAATCCTTCTATATCACATCCATTTGTAACAAGAAAATGGTCATTAGGTAATATAAAACAACACATACCTCAAGAATCTCTTCTTCCACTCCAGAACCAACACAAATCTCAAACTTTGGTGGAACATCACAAAATAGATCTTGAAATGATCAAGATAACAAAATCCACGAGGAAAAAATATCTAAATATGTAGTGTAATGGAATGGTTATGACTAATACAAATAAAACATGTAGACATATCACTTACCTAGAGAGCCACAATGCAACTACAATAAATATCAATCACTAAACGTGATGATTTGGAAGGAGCATAGTTTCTAAAAATTTTCTAGGAGAGATCAAAAGGGTTGAGATAAGAGGATTATTCAAATGAAAATAAGAAAACATGCATATTATTAAAACCAATATGTCATCAATAATACATAACATGAATTTTAGTTTCTTGACATGAAATCCACAAATTCCATATCTTCCAAAAATGTTGTCACCTAAATTTTAAAAAAATCAATTGAACATTTCATGATGTAGACATGAATCATGATGTGAAAACATTTCACGCTCTAAACGAGCTTAGAGCATCATCCCATAAATAGATTCATATTTTTTAACTTTTTCACAACATGAAATCATTCAACAATTAAAAAACAATTATGAAAATCACCCATGTCTTATAAGACCCTTAAAGACATCCTCTAAATCATTTTGGACATTTATTCCTTAACCCCATTAATTAAAAAAACATACATCCTTGAGCATTAGTTAACTTTCCCCATAAAATGTTATTCATCTACATGATTCCAAAAACTCACCCAAATAAAAAGGGAAATGAAAATAGAGATGAGTGATACATGAAAAAATGTAACATGATGTTACATTCATTTCCAAAATAATATTTTTTCATTGTTTAAAATATCTTTGGTATATAGAAGATTGTGGTATTGGTTTATTATTAGGGTCTAAACAATATCTATTAGGTGATCATAATTTTGAGTTTATCTTAATATTACAAAAGTTCTATATCGAATTTCTCATGCATTTTAGTACCCTTATACATATTTTCTAAGAAGGGTTAAGTATTAGTTTATATATAATAGTTTTATATGGATTTTTATATCTTGAGATCAATGTATACTAGTGCACACATCGAAAATTTACCTAAGAAAGCTGTAGTGTTTGGATCTTCATTGATGTTTAGTATTATGTCTTGGCATGTGTATTGATATTATAGGTGCAATTATATCATATAGATCTAGGTTCTTGAAATTTCATATATTATATTATGAAAATACAGATCTTGCAAAAAAATGTTGGTGTTTTATCATGATTTTTTGGAGATAAGAGAATGACTTGTCACGTTTAATGATCAAAGGAGTTTGTGTTATATATTCATATAGAGGGTTTTTAATTTTCATCAGTGGAAATGGATTGAATTTATTATCATTATGATATGGGATTTAATTATCTATAAAAGGTAGAAATTTCATAGATGATACCTTCAATTTATGGAAATATATATAAATGTTATTTTAGAATGGATTAATATAAGATAATGGTAAATCTCACAAGAGTGATTATGGATTTTGATCGTGATGTTGGTGTAGGCTACTTATACCCAATAACCATGCACATTAAATAATTACAAAAATTATTGTAATATTGTTTGTGAGATCTAATTACATATTTCTAGAGACCTAATAATTTTTTAGTGATTTTGTTAAGGGATGGATAGAGGATCTTGATCATTGGGTGTTATTTTATGGGAATCTATTTTTTCTATATGCTATGTATGAATTTATTCAATGATACTATAATAGATCAACTATAGTAGTGCATCATGGTGTTTATAAGATGCATCATTCATTAAAATAATAGGTAATGTGTTTAGGTATAATATTTAGTGTGGATAATGTTTTAATGGAATTTTACCGTCTATCTAGTAAACCTTATCATCGAATAGAACCCCTCAAATGCCTGAAATTTTCTAAACAGTTCTAACATTAAAAATATAAAGAGTATCAAATTTATTTACCTTAACTACCATAATAACTATTCTAATTCTCATGTTACATACACATTATGGATCTCGAAAATGAAATAGAAAATAACTCATCCCACTGAGATGATTACACCGAGCTTTAGATCCTCAATCAGAATAAGAGAAATCTAAACTACCAAATTGTTTCTAGCACCTTCTCCATTAAGACAATTGTTGATCATGGAATAAAGTGTGTTTCAGCTTATGCGTTTTAATAATCAATAGTACACATGATATAAGGTATGTTATCTATTTGATTGAAATAAATTATTTAATAAAGATAGTTATATAATTTGTTATATCAGTTGTTATCTCATAGAAGTCGATACATTACTATATATTGATAAGTTACAACTATTTTATATCATTAAAATGAGTTAATAATGAAAAAACTCTATATAAATGAATCACACTTTTTGATTCATAATAGAAGAAAAATTATGGGAAGAAATTTATGAATACATTATTGAGATATTATGTATCAAATGCCCATAATATACTATGATGGAAATTATACCATAGTTTGGGGTTATTGAATCCACATACCCAAGATTCTACATGTAATCTAAGGATGTATTAAAATATGATTTTCATATTTTAGTGCAATTCCAACAGTCTCTGATCAACACTAAAATTCTATAAGGCCATTACGTGAAACATCAATACACAATATGTATCCATAAAAAAATTATTTTGGATATGGTTCAACAAACTCCCTTTATTTGAAAACATTATCCTTATTTAAAATTTTATAATTTTCCTAAAGTAAAATTATTTGATCCCATAGTCCATTTATCATTGAAAACAACATGAAAACTTTATTTCATAGATATAATAAAAGAGTATACTATATGAAAATATTAGTGATACATAAGCTACAATGGGGTCTTGTGTGATATAAATAAAACTATATAATATCCTAATATAAACATTTAAACATCAAGATGAGTCATATATATCATATATATACCTATATAATTACTATTTCAATGAAAAAAATTTACCACTAGATATGGAACAAATAAATATAGTATATTTTTTCTAATCCATTAATGATATTCCAAAATAGACTAATAAAGTAGATGAATACTTCAAATTTTATTCTTCTACTAGATTATAAAATCATATATGCCTTATACAAGTAGTTGAACATGTTATTTGTTAATAAAATAATCATGGCCATATATATCCCCAATAAAATTTAATCCAAGCTTAAAATGTCTTTTCTCATCATATGAGTTCCCAAATCCAATCATGGTTTGTCTCCAACCAATGAAACAATTAATAACATACAAAACTTACACCTTATTATCTATGAATTGTGGAATACAAACAAATTTTATCATAGTATGATGTTTAACATCCTAGGTAACTCGTAAAAAGTAAGTTATTTTGATTGATAATTATCATAAATCCTTTTATATATTAATGAATATATGAAATTTCATGTGATATCGTTATCCATTTAAGTCTATGTTGTAATTCGTGAATTAATACATCATTAGTCTATTAATCAAGTTTCATATAAAACTTTTTTATCAAGTACAAGATACTATTAATGTAAACCACAACTTATCATCAATGCATAAAACTCACATTGACCATTGTTGATTAGGTAAAACATAATTTCATTCATTGAGGGGGTATTGTTATTCCACTATTCATGTAATGTAATTTGCATTATTCATGAATGAATGATATATCAAGATTACATTTATGTATAAAATCATGAAAATTTTGGAATATTGATATCGAATATATTATGTATCTTTTACCAAGTGATTTATGATGAAAATCAAGATTATACTATAATAATGGTTTCATAATTGGATCCAATAATTTATCTTCTATAACCGCGTAAAAGATATTAACATCTCCCCCCTCAATGATCTCCAATAGAAGAAGTAATTCATGAAGGATTTTATTTTATTTAGGTTACAGTTTATTAGAATGAACATTGTTTCTATTGTTGCATAAATTATTCATGATATATCCATAAATTCTTGGAACCAAATAGTGTTAATAAATATGCTATTTGATTCAAATATATTCCTTCGTAGTATATTATACAATGATGTCCTCTACATATCTTCTCAAAATCACTATAGTGGAATATTTATAATTCTTCAAATAGATAAATCCACCATTTTAGAAAAAAGAAACACAAATTGATATCTCAAGTTGTTTTTATGATATTGTAATCATAAACATGTGAAATTATTTACACAGATCTCATTCTCTTCTTCAAAGACCAGGAACATGTTTGTAGTTATTTTTTGGTACATATTTATTTTTTAATAAAAACAGAGTGATTTTTATCATGTTTATATTGGTATCTTGTAGTTATCCTATGATAATAGAAGATATTGGTTCTAGAAAGAAACATGGAATATATTATAGATCCTATTTTGAATTTATAGTAAATTTGAAACATGTTTATAACACTCTAGAAGGATCCTGAATCATCCCAATATTCATTCCATGAAGCACTATAAAAACCATTTTTGATGTTTTCCTAGACAGTCGAATTTAACACATAAGTAATGTATGTGTGTTGAATCATAAAAATAATCCTCTTAGATATTTATATATAGAACCTTGTACCATATTATTGGATTCATCACCCATGTCTTTCATAGATAACAATTTAGCCAGCCGCATATATATATATATATAATATAATTTTTTTAATTTAAATCCTATGAGTAGTATGTCATCCAAATACAATATTCAAAACAGTATGTCACCCACACTAATTATATTATAAGAATAAGAATCATCCACACTAATAATGAAACTATACAAATTTAATGAATCATAAACCCTAATATTCCAACACTGAGTACCTTGCGTTATTCATAAATGGACCTTTCAAACCTGTATAACTTAGAATACACATTTTTCACATAAAAACCATTGGGTTTTACTATATTCATATCCTTAAATATAAATTTTTTTATATAATGAAGATTAAATATCAATTTGATATATCTCATAATCCAAATTATTTTATGTGTAAAGAAATATATTAATGGACTTTAATGTTATGAAATATGAAAAGTTTTATTCATACTCAATACCACTAATTTGTTTGTAACCCATTTCATATACTGATTATTTAATGTTAGATACTCTACCATCCAGGTCAATGTTTTATAGAAAATATATATTCATAATATGTTTCTAACACCTTTATTTGAATCCAAAATTTTCAATTTTTTTTTGTATAGAAGTTCCAAATATGATTTTAAGGATTTTAACTAGTTCTCATAATCCGAACACTCAATATACTCTGAATCGGTATTACTATTATCTCTCATAAAAACATGATCATCATTGTTTTCCATAAAATATCCATATCTATCATGTTTCAGTGGTATCATATTATACCATCACGTGTTTTATGTAACATGAGTCAATTCATCGTTAACCAGTCATTTTGGAACTATCTTAACGTATATATAAGAAACACGTTCCATTTTTTGGACTTGAACTTTTATATGATCCAATTTTCTCTCTCACTAAATCAATGACTAATAGATTAATTACAATTAATATACTAGAATGAATCACAAATTATTTCTTTCATTATGAGTGTAAAAAATATCATATATTTCCTATGGGATAACAAAAAAATTAGATTTTCTCTATTATGAGGCTAATCATATAAAAATCCAATCATTGTGCATGTTCTTCAAACCCTACAGCTTCATAAAATAAATTTTTTCTTGTATCTAATTCTATATGTCATATAATGAATTTATGAATAATTTATATGTAATATAATAAATTTTTGAAATAAATCATTTCTAGAGCATAAACCCCGTATGAAATTGGAATACCACATTAACACATCATTGATTAAACCATGTCTATTCGAGTAGGAATCATTTTATCAAACACACCATTCCATTATACTGTTATCATAAGAGAAAGTTATAAAATAATTCTATAATATCCTATATAATTGATGAATTCATTCACCAAGTATTCACAATACTAATTCAGTCTAAGAATATTAGTAATTTTCCATAAATAATTTCTTACACAATTCTAAAACTCTTATAGATTTTGAAATGATTCATAATTTTCCCTCATAAAAGACTTTTAATCATTCCAACTAAACTTCTCATTAAAATTAAGGAAGTTCCTAAAACCACACTCAACTTGTGTAATAATTAGTCTATAAATACCACTATATTTGTGATATGAGATCCCACTATCCCTTTAACCTTTTCATCTAAAAGGTTATTTTTTCATCTTTACAGATAACAAACAGTCACATGTTCTAAATTATTCATAATAAAATGAGTCCAAAAATATATCTCTAAGAATTCTTTTTGACCAATCTATCATTTATCTATCAAGGAATTTATGATATTGGTATGTGGGATTGGAATCGAAATTAAAATTTTCATTCTAAATGATATATAAAAAATTATACATAACTATAATATAAAATATTTTTCAACATATTCACAGTTCATTAAAATAATGCATGAATAAATATTGAATAAATATTTAAATAAATAATTAACAAAAACCATTATAGGAAAAATAATATATAAAAAAATTATTATTATGGTTAAAATATATTAATATTTCTCTAATTATATGTTTAATCCCTTACGTATACTTTGATCATAAGTTTTAACTTCTAATTTAGTAACTCGTACACCATTTTAAACAAGAAGATATACTTATCCATTCTTTAATTATATCATATATCTATGTTTGTGCATAATAATTAAAATGTGTGATGAACATAAAATATCCAATACCCATGAGATGGAGTTTATGAAATTTATCTCTCTTTAATAAAATTTTATATGCTAAGAACACTCCTCCTTGTGAACACTTCTCAACCTTATATACCAATTTATAATTTTTCATTGGTCAAACCAGTAATATATCACAAAAATATTTTTATCATATATTCCACAATCTAATAAATGGTTTATCTATGGATGAGTATAAAGTGTTATATATTTTCATCAATTAGTTTTACATAATGTTCTACCACTAAATATTTTAACCTCAAACAATATATAATTTAGTGATCCAAGATGAATATTTATAAAATTTTATGCCATGTTATGATTTCATCTATTATATAGGTGTTTTTATTTGAAATCATACCAATAATAACTTTTATTATTCTTAGATATTTTAGGGGAAAACTCATTCCCAATCTATTATATGGAAATACTCAATTATATTCCATGGATAACATTATCTTATTAAGGCCTACTTGATATGTTTTAACTAAATAAAACAACATGAAATAGGTACTAATAAAATTATGGTATCCCATTACATTATTTCCTTACACAATATTTCCAAAGGGATCCTAAATTTAACATGAACTACCTTGATTGATGATTTATGTCTTGATAAGTGCATCTTCGGATTGAATCTCACACTTTATTTTTATAGGATTTATATAAATTCTCACCATGATAATATAAATCACATTCATATTAAATTCGTAATTATTACATTATTATAAATCATTATTATCTCAGGTTATTTCATTTGTGTCTGCATTATTTTACTATTTTATCTTTGAAATTCATATTCTATCCAAAGCCATTATTATTTTCAAACCATATTAATGTGTAAATCATTAGAAAACTAAAATTTTGTGTTACTCAGCCAAATATAGAATATATAAATATCCATAAATATCAAAATGAATTATATATATAAATTATATATACTCTTTAGGTAATGGTTTATAATTAAATGATATTAGAAATCTCTATGTGAGTAAACATAGAGACCCAAATACCGAGCACCGAAATTTCTACAATCGGGCATAAACCTACTAGTTAATATAATGTATGACATAATTCCCCTCTACCGAGGGATGATTTACACTAGGTAGAATCAAATTAATTATAAATCAAAAAATCAAATATGTACAAACTACATTCAACTAATAAATTATTTACATTATCTTCAACTAATAACATATATCATAGAGGTTGAAAATTAAATCATATATTGTCACTCCTAAAATGTAATGCACTGATATAAGAATTAATAAGATAAAACATATCAAATTAATTATGAAAAAATATATTCTTATATCATGAACAATTTAAATACATGTATTTTATCATGGATTAAAAAGTTAAATAAACATTTAATTTTTTTCCAAAACATGAATTACAAATAATAACATTTAAATTTTCTTTTAGGAATAAATAATATCATTTTATAATTCTTAGCACATTTAAAAATAATTTTGATAATCATAAATACAATTAATCAAAAATTAAATTATCAATTTTTTTATATATATCAAAATTTATGATTGAAAATGGAAATTATCAGTTGTATTATATTATTAATAATAAAAGGTAAACAAATATAACTCTAAGAAATATATAATATATTACCATATAACTGATCATAATCTTAGATTGGTATCCCCGTTTATGATTTTCATAATTGTAATTATACTATTTTATTTGAAGATATCTCATTTATAATTAATAGGGCCTAATAAGCAAATTTTGTAAAACATTGGGATCAATTATGTCTTATTATATCGTATTTCATATCATACCACATGATAATAATCTACTATTTTAAATTATATCATTCATATTATATATTGAAGCTTTATTCTTTGATTAATTAAAATATAAATAAAACATACATATCATATGTAGTGGTATTTACTCAATAAAATTACTATTAGAATGATCATGAAGAAACATATGAAATTAAATAATTATTCCTTTAATATAAATGCTTCAAAAACACTTATGGAATAAAATGCTAAAACATACATTCTTTTGACATATAACATGTATAAACATGAGCTCCGAAAATCCAGGGTTTATTTTCATTAGGAAATAATAATACAAAATTATTCTATATAATACCAGAAAAATACAACCAAATTATTAAATAAATACCATATATAAATGGATATAACTCTATTTATAATGTATAATCACTTAGGGAGACGGTGAGACATAAAAAATGAGTAATAATAAATGATCAGTTAGGGATTAAACATTCAAAATGAAACAATAGATCAAAAAAAGTGACCCTTGATAATTTTATAAATTTTATAAAAATGAAATAAGATCATAATATTAAAAGATTTTTTTTTAAATATTTATTGATCATATATCATAGTATAATAAGGGTTTGATATGTTGTGAGAGTTTATAACAATAACATTCAATCAATCATAAAAAACATGACATAGAAGATAAGATATCATAGGAACATGGTAATACATAGATGAATAGGGATATGAAAAAATAATAAAGAATTTCTTCATATAAAAAGGTCAATTCCCACTAAAATTATATTATAAAATATTTCTAAAAAGAAATGAATGAATTGTGAACAAATCTTGTATAATTTTATTGTATAATATATGTCTAAAAATATGGACATAAGAAAATGTGAAACAATGATAGAAAGATGCTTATTTATAACATTATAGAAGGTTCATAAATCAATTTCCCAACACATATTGTTCTAATGAGATATTAATAATTTCATATTTTAATGGAGGAGGTATAATTATGGTCCCACAAATCACATTATAATACATATTTTGATTGTGTGATACTTGAATAGGAGAACATTCATAATCCCTATGAAAATATAACATTTTTATCCATGGAAATAAAATTCTCATCCAATGAATTACAGAAACACTCTTATAAAATAATATTTAATAATGAAAATGAACTATATTTTTTTAAATCATATATAATAAAAGTTTTATGGTTAAATAAATAATTTCCCCACTCAATCAAATGTATGGGTATCTAGGAGAACAACCTTCAATCTTAAAAAGGATGTAATGGAATTAATAAAGGAATGTAATTAGATGAATGGTTACGTTTATGCATAGAAGATGATATGTCAAGAGAAATGTAGTGATGTATAATTTCTCTTTTAAAGATTTCATTTCCACCACACCACACATATAATGAAATGTGGAAAAATCCAAGGATTATTTAGACATAGTAAAAGATCATGGGAAATATACCATTAAACGAAATACAATATAAGAAATAATCAAATGGATTGAATGTAAAATTTTATTATCAATGATGAAAAATAATTTATAAGTTAATTTGTAATAAAATAAATTATATCAAATAATGTAATTAATAATTACACAAAATTGTTTTAAATAAATTAAATTTCTGTGATATGGAAGGACATAATTATTAATATTTCTGGAAAAATTTATATTTAAAATAATAACAAATAGTTAGATTATATATTACAAGTAATTTCATTTGAATATAATTTTGATTAGAATATATTGGAAAAAATAAATATAAATAATTAAAATATACTCAGTAAGTTATATTTAATTTCTCTTAAAAATATAAAATTTATCATTTTGAAAAATTAATTTCAAAAAATAGAAGAATTTTTTATGATATTATAATTTTAAAAATAAAACATCTCAATAATTGAATATTTAAAATATTTATATTTAAATTCATAGAAACATGGAGAATGAAATAAGTAAACTTCAAAAGTTTCCATTGTTAAAATTTTTTAGTTTCACATAATGGAATAGTGGGAAGGGGATTTAAAATACTTAAGTATACCATAAAAAGGAATTATAAGTAATAAAAAATATCATAAATTGATTAATATAAATACTAAAAGGATGTGTGAGAGAGATATTGAATATATCATAAATGATGAGGAAGAGAAGAAAATACCATGTACGAACCATGTATGGTATGAACATTGAATATGTAACAAAAGTAATGAGATAATTAATACCTTTAAAGAAAATTGAACTGGTAAGGTATAATTATAATATTTTCTACATATGTAATAAAAGATAATATATATCACAGATAAATAATATAGGAAAATGAAGAAGTATTGGAAGAGAAAATCATATACATTGAGTACTGACCAATATTAGTAAGCAAGCTCAGCACTAGAATAATATAATTAAATTTGTTAAATACTTTATTTATAACCCTTTTCATATTTTTTTCCTTATAATAATAATTTTATGTTCATTTTATATAAATTTATTTAATAATTGTATTTATTTCAATCATCGTTGAGTTTTTTGTTTCATGGTTCCAAGGACGCATGGAGATATCAGTAATTGTCAAATTTATTCTCATATGATTCTATTCATCCTAGTGTGTAATTATAAGGAGTTCATATCAGTCAAAAAGATAAAATATCTTCAAATATAAAAAACCCCCAATTTTGGAAAATTCCATTATTATATGTTTTATTATATATTGGTGTGTTCATATTGATAGTTTACCTTCCAATTCATACAAGATATGGATCATTTTATTTAATGATTAATAAAAAATATAGAATATGAATCATATTATTTGTTTGGGTTTCTTTTATAATTAATTGTGATATTTTTTACTATAACCATCATTTAAGGTGGTCTTTTTTTAAAAAAAATTAACATCATAATATGCAATTAAATTGACCGCAAACAAATATTTATTTATAAAAAAATATAATATTTCATTATATAGTTTTAATATTATTATTATTAAATATTATTCACGTTATGATTTACTAATATATACCATAATTATACAATATTATCTTATTAAAATCATCTGTGGAGGCTGTGATGAAAATTGGAAAACAACGCCCCTAGAGGTAGCGACATAACCATTATATGTGTGAAAATTTAATATTATAATTAAAGAGAGTGAGTAGGATAATGGAAACTCCATTACAATAATAATACTTAATTATAAATAAGTCATTTATTTCATAATATAATGATATATTGGGGATATTTAGAGAAGGAATAGGAATAACAAAATCAATTGATATTGGAAGAGATATTATAACTCTTATATTTGAAGGTCTCGTAGAAAATGATACATGGCCTTTAAGGAGTATTATTTTATGAAAAATAGAACCATAACAACAAATATAAGAGATTTGGGTAATTTTTTTTATATTTTTTGCAGTAATAGAATAATAAATTATGTGGATAAGTTGGGCAGTGAAGGTTTGTATTAATAAGGGGCGGAGGGATGTTTTTTAGAATAAAATATTACATCTTCAGTTAGTGATCAAACATGGGATTCTATATTAAGTGAAATGTGATTCAATATTAAATTTGACATTTAAATATTTATCTAACATCTATACATCTTAAAAATTCATTCATAAAGACTATTACACAATATTGTACATATAAATTACATAGAAAATATTTTAAAATTCACCTCTATATTTCAAAAATTCTGATAAATAAAAAACATCACCCAAAAAAGTTTTTTATTTTATTATTCCTAAAATGAATACCATTTTATCAAATTCAATATCAAAATAATGGATATTTATGTAATAAATAAAACCATATAGTACATAAAAATATAATTTATTTTGAATAAAAATTGTTACGTTTCTTTTTAGTGATTACATGTTTATTTTTTATCATTTTTTCGTTATTATATGTTTGAAAATTAATTATTTGTACTTGTAAAAAATATTTAATATTTTCCAAACCTCATTTTTTAATTATTTCTAAATTATAATTTAATTTAATTTTTAAGAAAATATATTTATAATGATGAACAATGTATATAATAAACATGATGCCATATGAATGACCATACTAATACTATAATGAAACAATTATATATATTTTTTCTATAATTGTATAATATTACAACATAGAAATGAAATTATATGTTTTAAAATGAATATAATAAATAATTCATAAAATTATTTTCCTTTTAAACTTATTAATTTTTATTTCAGAATAAAATTTCTATATTATCAGAATATGAATATAATAGTTTAAACATTAAATGAATTTATACATTTATTATAAATTCATTATAACAAGTAGTTATAGTCTAATGAATATTATTTATACTTTCATTATATATTTTTTTGTATATAAAATATTATAAAATATTAAAATTTAATACTTTCATTGTTCATATACATAAAAAAATATACTTAACATGTTGAATTTTATGTTCATAAATTGATTCCAATAACAAAATTATTGTTTAAATTACAGTATAAAAATAAAATATCAATAATATTAATATTTTTATCATATTAAATTTTATGTATGTAATGAATATGGAATACATTAAAGGGGATTTTTTAAAACCATATTAAAAATAATATTCATGAATTTTAAAATTAATTGAATTATTATTTTAATGAAAAACATATATTCAATAAATAAAGAATCATTCCCCTGAGTTTGATATAAGGAGTTTCTTATCATGGATATTAATTTTTTAATACTGATTACCATTGCAATGATTGATTTTCCACCATGATGGTGTTTTAGGAGATATAGAAAGGGATTCAATGTATATATAATTCCTTGAGTTCGGGTTCTTGTATACATAAGAATGGTCTATAAATCTACCTGAAGAATAGTTTAATATCTTAGGCACCAATGTAATGGGTAAAAATAACTCGAATTGATGGAATTAGGTGTTAGTAAATTGAAAGAGAAAATAAACCCATTAGTAAGAATATTAGTATCTAGGACATGGTTTTTTTCATTGAATGATGAGATAAAAGAGAATGATATAATTTCATAGGCATGCTGTAACGATGAATATGAAAGATAGATTGTTAAACTCATCAAGTCATATGTGAATAATTCATGGAAGGGTTGCGTCAATTTCTGTAGTGACCATGTAAAAATGATAATTTAAATATATACCATAAACAATTACTATAGGTTACCTTAATTTGTGGAAACAAGATCAGAAAATAAAGGATTAAAGTCATAGTTAGAGTCAGGTGTTTAATCACAAAATTAAAAGGATTAAAATTCAAGAGAGGATTGTTAAAATCATCATTCAATACCTGATGATGGATCAAGAAGGGAAAAGGAAGTGTTAAAGGGGTAACACTGTTTTAGTCTAGAACAAAGGATACATGAACTTGAGGACCAACCTACATAAAATTAGGGTCCATTAGTCATCTGTTATATTATAAACAATTATACTCATTTTAAATAAAGTTGTGGAAAACCAAAGGATAAGATAGTTGAAAGGGAATTTGAATCTATCATAAACCTTGTAATACATTCCAAAAAATATATATTTGATGTGGAGCTATAAATTAATAAATATTTGGGGAGATAAATTGAGTGTATTAAGTTGAGATATTCATCATCATTATTAAGGAACATACTTCATACATTTTCACCCAAAATTACATATTAGTATATGTATTTAATGACGTAAATATCTCATTGTAAGAGTATTAAGACCATAAGGAATATTTCCTATAGAATCGATGGACACATAAATGATGCATCATAGAGAATGTAATTATCAATAGAATAGAATTCACATAGGGTTCAAAACTTTATCACTTATAATTATTTTTTGAAAAACATGGTAACATCCTATGTAAAATATTTTTATAAATTAGTCATTGAATTTAGGGTCAAACCCAAATGTAGAATGTGGTTTGTCAGAATTTTTTTTATTTAGGGTAAACTAATGAAACTAATTTTGTGATAAATATATATACTATTGGTCGATTTATATCTTTCTTGAAAAAATAATGAAATCCATTTAATATATACATTTATAATATTTGAAACAATATGATTATATTAATTTTATATCTTATATGTCATATAATGACTCATTCAAATAATGGAATTACACTATACTTGGGATCATTATTTATAGTGATATGATTTCAAAACACTATATGGGGTCAAGATCCTTCTCTGTGGAGAAAAACAGTGAATTAAGAATTATCATGTTTTCAAATTATTTCATAGATTCCTCAATTATACAGTCAATATGAGGGAACCTATCTCTTTTATACACTCTATTCATTTAAGAAATTGTGTAATATTATAAGATACATCATAAAATGTCTCTCACATTTTGATGGGGTACTTCTTTTGGATATAGTAACAATCATTTGAACTCTTTAAATTTGTGTTCCCTGTATAAAAACCATAAATGATTCAATCTTGTTGATTATTAAATAAACGATCTAAATGAGAGGGGAAGTGAAGGACCCCGGGACACCTTGAGAGGGGAGGGGTGAATCAGGTTTATGAAATTTTCTTTTAATTTTATGGATCTTGTTCCCATGTTGGTAGGAACTTGTTGAACCTGTATGATGAATATAATCAGAAAGTAAACATTCACATGCACAGTGAAGACTCGACACTTTTTACATGGTTAACCACTAAGGGCTACATCTAAGGAGCATACACAGACAGGTTGTTGTTCGTACCTAATTCCATTAAAAATTCACTAGATGTGGATTAAAAAGGTTCAGGAACAGTCACTCTATCCCAGGCTCACTACCTTTACAAAAGGTTCACAGATAGCTCACAACATCCCTTGGGTCACTCCCGTTGACTCCCCCAGGCTCACTGCCCTTGGTGAAGTCAAACTCAGTTTATAGACGTGAAGGTCTCTTCATCATTGTAAGAGAATTCATCTTCAGTTTTCTATAGATGCTCTGTTGAAGTCCATCTTTCACTCATAGACTAATCTCACTTTTCACAGACGATATTGCACAATCTTCCAGCTTTCGTGCAGCTCCAAAAAAACCCGACGTACTCCAACCTCTCTTGGCCTGCTTCTCCATGTCTGGCACATAACTTTCAAGAATGGAGCGCAAGTCACTTGCGCAATACAAATTCGGAATATAGGTGTCACCAACCCACTTTCAAGACACTCCCTCTTTCAACTACAAACCTACGCGACGCTGTGCCTTTAACTTCCATACCACCTTGGTCGCACAGCCGACAACCGGTGTGCAGCTTCTACTTGCACGACCCAACTACCACTTGCACGACTCAAACAATTGCGCGAAGAGAGCTCCAAAAATCTCTAAGTCTTAAAATTCATTACAAAATAGGAGGGGTGGTCTTCTATTTATAGTCAAACTGGACCCCCTGCACAGTGGCACGCAAGTGTCCACACGGCGTGCAAGTCCCGGCGCATAGCACCAACCGCCCTAGCCTCTATCACGCTACTCACTTGCGTGACCACACCAATACTTGCGTAACCCTATTTCCATTGACACATTTTAAAGCTATGATCTCAAAGAACAACAGGCGCACAACTTTCCAACTTCCTAGGAATCACCATGTAGGTCCTTTCTCGGCGCGCAAGTCACTTGCGTGACCAGGCCAAAACTTGTGCGTCGCTTATCCCTTTGCCATTTTTCCATGTTCTGATCTTGAAAAACATATGGTGTGCAAGTTTCCTCTCTTTCAAGTACACGATGTGCAAGTTTCTTTTCCAAAAACACTTTTCCCTAGTTGTCGATTTTCAGGCCCAAAAAATTGGCAAACACTAGAAAATTGTTCCACCTTCAATACTATAATCTGCTTGACCTATATGAGCACATTTCTAGCCCACATTCTGAACATTATATGAGGATTGACAATAAACACAAACCATACTCCAATTCATGCAAAGATGACCATGGTTCTCATAGTCTCACCCTTTGTGTTTTTTGGAAATTAGAAAATAAATTGAATAGATCCCCATCAATATGTAAACCAAAAATGCAAGAAGCAACTTAGCCAAAACTCTAGGTCTACGTGAGAAATGATCGGTGTAGAAAAAAAGAGAGAAAGATTGAATTGGGTTCCCTTGTTTTGGAATTCTCAATGATTCCCAAGCATTACATGACTAATGAATTCCTTCTCATCCTTATAATCCTATCACTGACACTGAATTCACATTGTGACACAGAAGCATTACATGCCTAAACATGCCTGAATTTATTCCTTTTTCCCCCATTGACAATAAACCCAAAAGTGGGTTAGTTTTTCATGGTTCAACTCAAACCATACTCCCCCAGGATATTATCTCCCCCAAAAACCTTCATCACATCCATAAATAGTTAAAAATAGTTATTATATACCGGAAGAAGGGAATTGTGTAACCTCCTTATGCCCTAGGAGGTGGCTGAACACCGAAGTTCCACCGATGCTTCTCAAACACAGCTGCTGATTGTGGCTTAGTCAGGATATAAGCCAATTTCTCATCAGTTCCTACATGATCCATTCTAATCACCCCTTGCTCAACTTTTTCTTTGATAAATTGAAACCTGATTTCAATATGTTTTGTACGAGACTGCTGAACATGATTCTTCATGTGATCAATTGTTCTCTTGTTATCACAGTAAATTACCATTGGTTGATTCAACTCATCACCAATATCTATAAGTTGTTTCTTCATCCAATGTAGTTGAGCGCATGCCTTTGTGGAAGATATATATTCAGCTTCAGCAGTGCTAAGAGAAGTACTTTCTTATTTTTTGCTCAACCGGCCAACACATTTTTGCCCAATATAGAATTCTCCACCACTAGTGGACTTTCTATCTACTACATCACTAGCCTAGTTAGAATAAAAATACACTGATAATTTACTTTTCATGTTTGCAGCAAAAAATAAACCAGAGTTATGTGTACCTTGAATGTACCTCATGATTCTTTTTACTATCTCCATATGGTCCTCTTTTGGATTACTCTGAAAGCGGGACACAAGACATGTAGAAAAGAAAATATTAGTCCATGTCACTATCAGGTATAGTAGGCTCCCAATGATCCTCCTTTACATGATGGTAACAATAGAGGCCCCATTCTCATTCTTTCCAAGTTTAGTTCCAACTGCAATCGGAGTTGACATTGTTTTGGAGTCTTTCATATTAAACTTTTTTAGCAGATATGTTTCATACTTTTCCTGAGAAATGAATGTTTATTACTTATTTTGAATCACCTGCAGCCCCAATAAATATGTGAGCTCCCTAATCATAGAAATTTCAAATTATGATTTCATGTGATTGGAAAATTCGTCCACTAATTTCAGCCTGCTTCCACCAAATATGATATCATCAACGTAGACTAGAACCATGAATTGATCTTTTGGATAATTCTTCACATATAGATTGTGATCTAATACTCCTCTTTTTAATTCTAGCTTCTCGAGATACGAATCCAACCGCGAGTACCACTCTCGTGGTGCCTGCTTCAAACCATATAGATCATTCTTCAGTTTTCATACCTTTGTTTCATTAGTACCCAGAACAAAAACCACTGGTTGTTCAATGTAGATTTATTCTTCATGTAAACCATTAAAGAATTCTGTATTGACATCCATTTGATATACTTTATATCATCTTTTGAGTGTCATGGCATGGAAAAGCTTGATTGACTCTAGTCTAGCCACTAGAGCAAAGGTTTCTTCAACATCAATGCCTTCAATCTGAAAGTATCCTTTACAAACCAGTCGTGCCTTGTTTTTATGACACTTCCATGCTCATCAAACTTATTTTTAAAGATCCATTTGGTACCAATCACATTGTCACCTTTGGGTCTCTAGACAAGATCCCATGTCTGATTCTTGTCAATCTGATCTAATTCTTCATTCATGGATTTCACTAATGATTCATCTTTTGAGGCTTCTTCTAATGAGGATGGCTCCACAACTGACAGAAATGCAGATTGTGTGTTATTCCTCATCCTTCTTGTTTGAGTGGGTGCACTTTTGTCCCCAATTATATTGTATGGATCAATATCAGCTCTTCGATTAATCCTATGAGGTTCAGTTTCATTCTCTTCAGCCACAGTTTATTCTTCAGATTATTCTTATGATTCAACATCATGATGTGACTTCTGAGTGTTTTGTATAAATTCATCTATTTTGGTATTTGTATTTTCTCCACGTTCACTTTTTTCTTCACTTTCTATCAAATCAGAATATGACATCCTAGAAGCATTTATTGTTTTCTCTTCAATTATCTAAATATCACTTCTTTCCACTATCCTTCATAGATGCTTGTTGAAACATTTATAGGCTTTTATGTTCATTGATTAACCGAGGAAAATTCCTTCATCTGCATTTTCATCATACTACCCTTGATTTCTTTCTTTTTTCTTGATGAAGCATTTACTTCAAAAGACACAAAATTATTTTAATGAGATCGTCTTTCCGTGCCACAATTCATGTGCTGTCTTTGTCTCACCCATATAAAGATCTGTTTGATTCTGAATATACACTACATCTTGAACGACCTCTTTCCAGTAATGCCGTGAAATACGACTCTCAATCAGCATAGTTCATGCCATGTTGTTCACCTGTCAATTCCTACGTTCAACAACTCCATTTTTGGTGGAGTTCTCACAGCAGCTACTTCATGTTGTATTCCATGCTTCTCCAAATAATTTTCAAATTCAATGGATGTGTATTATCATTTATTGTCAGATTGCAACACTTTTATTGTTCGTCTAGTATCATTCTCGGCGATTCGCCAATATGTTTTCATGCAGTCAAGGACTTGTCGTTTCCTATGAATGACCATCACACATGACATTATACTGTAATCATCTATGAAAAGAACAAAGTAACTTTTTCCATCAGTTCCAGCGACATTTATAAGTCCACATACATCTGTATGAATCAGATCAAGAAGGTGAGATTCCCTTTTCTTCTTTGGCCGATATGAAATGCAGACCAACTTCCCATGAATGCAAGTATCACAAGACTTTTCACGCTCACGCCTCAGGTTGGGAATGTCTATGACAATACTCAATTTTGATATTTTCTCCATGTCTTGTTGATTGATGTGTCCCATTCTCTGTTTCCAAAAATTGTTTTCTTATTCAACAGTCATGTAACAGACATTTTCTTCCCTATCAACCTGATATAAGTTGCCTTCTGTTCTGCATCCCTTCATAAGTGAATTGCCTATCTTTCCCTTGATATTGTATCCATTCTGATTAAAAGTAACTATAAGTCCCGAGTAATATAGTTGACTCATGCTGAGTAGATTATGACGTTGGCCACCCACATAAATGACTTCAGTCTTGTTTAGTTCTCCATTAGCTAATTAGGTAATTCCACTCTCTTTGATTTTCAGAGCTCCATCATTACCGAATCGTACTGTACCATCATCCTTATTTTTTATATCCATTAATAGGTCAGTATTACCAATCATATGAGATGAACAACCTCTATAATGAATCCAGGTACTGTTGTTTTTTGTAGCTTTGAGGGTCACCTTTGTAAGGTTGGATTTCACAATCTTCTTCATTTCCTTCCATGAGACATTGGATTGAGTATAGAGTACTGATGTCCTTTCAATTATCTCTTCCACGTGCCCAGGTTTTTCATAGTCAAAATATTCATTGAGAGGAGAAAACCTATTTGAATGAGAAACCCTGTCTTGCTGATGAGACTTGAATTTTCTTGAACTTCGATATGAGGTGTCTATGTCCCTTATCTGCCTGCAATTAGAAGCCTTATGGCCAAAGATAGAACAATGAAAATAATATCCATAGAAATTGTTTCTTCTATAAGAATTATTGTATGAATTTGTCCTCCTTTTGGAACCCCTATATCTTCTCCATTAAGATTGATTTTTTCCTCTTCACAAAAAGACATGGTATGGCCCAGATAGCCACAAAACTAACACTTTATGAGAGGAAATGTCTTCTCACTTTAATTTTTCCTCATACCTTCTTCCTTGGGATAATAGTTAGACTGTATGTCATTTCTAAATGTTTGAGGATAATTTTCAGTTCTCCTTTTAGTTTGGATTGACGGTTTCTTTTTCAGCACTTTAGGAAACGTTTCAACATGTTCAAATTTCCTATTATCATTCTTTTGGATATTTTCACTTATAGTTGTTGAGGTCTCAGCTTCACAGCCAATTCTACTCTTTCCCATGCAAGTGGGTATTTGATCACTCAAGATTTTTTCAACCCCATCTGAACCACACCTGGATCTTGCCAGTAATTCTACATCTTAGAATCTTCCAAACTTTATTTTCTTCCTTGATTCTTTCGGAATTGATTCACTCTCATGTTTACTCCTAAGAGTAACAACTTCCTCTTTAAGACCCTCAATAGTCTTGGATTTTTATTCTTGTCTGGAGGTGTGTTCATTGATGACCTTTTCCTACTCTTTAATTCTCAGTTTCAGATCCACTACATCATCATTTCTTTAAATTATTTTAGACTGTATGTTCAAAAATTATTCCAGTTGTTCAATTCCATCTTCAAGTTGATCAACATATTCAGTTGATTCTTCAACAATTGATATCCACTTATTGAAACTCTTACATTTAGTCTTAATCTTACTAACAGAATCCTTGAGTTGCATCTTGGGATCTTCACAAGTTTTCAACTATTTTCCATCACCAGTATCTTCTGAATTTTCAATAGTGGCCATCATGGAAGCATGGTTTCCAGTTTTAAATTCTAGTTCTTCTTTATCACGGAATTCATTATCATCTTCTTCCTCTTCACAAACAAAACTCTTCCATTGAATTTTATTTCCAGATTTAAAGTCTCCCATTTTGAAAAAACTTCTTTGAGGCTTCTCGAAGCATTCATCTTCACTATCTTCATCATTGATCTTTCATAAGAAATGAGAGACAATGTGCCCAACTTTTCCACAATGAAATCATGTGAGAGGTAACTTCCCTTTAAAATTTTAATTCCCCTTTTTGAACATCTTTACAATGAGAGAAATAATTTCTTTTTCTTCGTCATCTTCACCACTACTATATTTTGTAATTTTTAGTTTATTCATGGCCTTAAATTCCATTTCCTTTCTCATACAAGTCATAGCATCTTCTGGTTTGATTCTCATTTCATATGCTACCAAGATGCTTAAAAGGTCATCCAGAAAATGTTTTGAAATATCACTTTCCTCAAGGGCTAATACCTTTGCATTTTACAGGGGTGAAAGTCTTCTCATTATTTTATTCACAATCTCTACATCTTTGATTTCTTCTTTTATGCCCCAAATTGCTCTAACAACTTCATTCATTCGATTAAAGGAGTATGCATTCTCATCAGGATTCATCTTCAAATCATAGAAACTTTTGTGCAACACTTGTAGTTTCACCTCATTCACATTGCTATCTCTTTCATAAATATTCCTGAGTTTATATCACATGGATTTTGCTGAGGTGAAATTAATCACCTTTAGGTAGATCTGATATGAAAGGGCTGTGGTGAGTGCATTTTGTGCTTTAGCATCTGCATCGAGAATTTTCCTGTCTATATTAGTCATAGCCAGTCCTATTGGATAATTGACATGTATTCCTTGCACAGTATAAAATATTACTTCCATTCCAAGAGATATTAGATGATATCTCATTCCATTCTTCCATATCAGAAAATTAATTCCATCGAAGTGAGGGACTCCCCTGACATTGAAAACATTCTCCATGAAGACAAAAGACAGATTCAACACCAGCAACCTTTACCCTCTGATACCACTTGAAGGACCTCATGACAGCCTGAGAGGGGAGGGGTGAATCAAGGTGAAATTTTTTACTTTTAGTGTGATGGATCTTTTTCCCACGTTGGTAGGAACTTGTTGAACCTGTATGATGAATATGATCAGAAAGCAAACATTCACAAGCACATAGATGACTCGGCACTTTTTACTTGGTTCGCCACTAAGGGCTACGTCCAAGGAGCATATGCAGACAGGTTATTGGTCATACCTAATTCCACTAAACAATCACTAGATATGGATTAAAAATGTTCAGGAATGGTTACTCTATCCCAGGCTCACTTCCTTTACAAATGGTTCAGGGATAGCTCACAGTGTCCCTCAGGTCACTCCCGTTGACTCCCCCTGGCTCACTTCCCTTGATGAAGCCACACTCAGTTTATAGACATGAAGGTATCTTCATAATTTCAATAGAATTCATCTTCTATTGTGTGTAGATGCTCTGTTGAAGTCCAACATTCACTTGTAGACTAATCTCAGTTTTCACCGAAGATATCAGGAAATCTTTCAGCTTTCGTGTATCTCCAAAAAAACCTCGGCGTACTCCAACCTCTCCTGGAGTGCTTCTCCAAGACCAGCGCACAAGATTCAAGAATGGCACGCAAGTCACTTGCACGGTACAAATTCAGCACGCAGGTGTCACCAACCCATCTGCACGACATTGCCTCTTTCAACTACAAATTTGTGTGATGTTGCGCCTTTAACATCCAAACCGCCTTAGTCGCACAGCCACCAACCGGCGCACAGCTTCTACTTGCGCGACCCAACTACCACAAGCACGACTCAACCACTTCCGCGACGAGAGATCGAAAAATCACTATGTTTTGAACTTCGTTACAAATGAGGAGGGGTGGTCTTCTATTTATAGGAAAACTGGACCACCTGTGTGGTGGTGCGCAAGTGTCCTCACGGCGCGCAAGTCCCGACGCGTAACACCAACTGCCCTAGCCTCTTTCGTGCTACTCACTTGTTCCACCACAACAATACTTGTGCGACCATCTTTCCTTTTCCATATTTTGATGATCATATCTCAAAGAACAACAGACACACAACTTTCCAACCTCATAGGCATCGGCGTGCATGTCCTTTCTCGGCGCGCATGTCACTTGCACGACCAACCCAAAACATACGCGACCCTTATACTTTTTCCATGTTTCCATGTTCTAATCATGAAAAACATTATGCACGCAAGATTCAACTCCTTCAAGTACACGGCGCACAAGTCTCTTTGCCAAGAACAATTTTCTCCATTTGTCGATTTCCATGCCCAAAAATTTGGCAAACATTGGAAAATTGTGCCACCTTCAATAATGTAATCTGCTCGACCTGTATGAGCACTTTGATATCCCACATTCTGAACTTTCTCTGAGGGTTGAAAAAAAACACAAACCATACTCCAATTCATGAAAAGATGGCCATGGTTCCAATAGGATGGTCTAAAATATACATTAAATTTTATATATCTCATACCTAATATACATTATTATTGAAATTCTATCTATTCTATGTTTGAGGCATCCATATTCTGGTTTAAATACATATAACCCAGGGATATCAAAAAACAAAATATCCCATTTTTTAATCCATAACCAAATGTTTATACCTAGATGTTTGGTTTTTTATAGATTTATGGATAACCATTAGGTAATAGATGAATTATCACATATATTAGATGTTCCTTATTGGAAATTGGTGGATATTTCAATGTATTTTCATATTGTTTTTCCATAGAAATTATCAGGATATGACTATATTTTGCTTTTTACATATCACTTGATGAATGAAACACATTTACAAAGAGTTAGGGAGTTTATTAGGGGGAATGTATGGGAATGATAGAATGTGTATGTTATTTTTATTCTTCGTGTAGTTCCATCGAATATAATTTCTTTAAAAAGATCATTATTTTATCTTATGAGTGTAAGAAGGACCCCAACATGTAGTTATCTCTCAATTATAAATTAATGTGACATTTCAAAATCAAATAAATGGGTTTATGGACAAATGAATTTAGGTTATGGTGAAACTAAATCTTTATATATTGTTGATTTTAGTAGATCAGGAGTAAAAAAATTACTATTAGTTTAATTTTCATGGAATTTTTTTCTTTAATACAATAGAAATAATTGGAATGAAGCTAGATGAGTTAAAATAATTGGTCCAAAAAATGGTTCATAGTACTATAGATGGTGTACATGACATGCGAGTGGATGAAAATATGATGGGGTTAATAATGATATTTTTTGAATTATAGGAGAATTCCCTAGGAATTTTAGTTTACCAGTTTATAATTTCTAATGTTTTGTTCTTATTATGGGAATAAATGTTTTTAGGTGGATTTTATAATTCATGGTTAGTTATAACATTGGGAGTTAGTTTGGTTTGGTCATATATTGGTTATTGTTACAACCTTAGGTGGATACATTTTTGGATGCTTTGTGTTGTATATTTGGAGATAACATGATGATTGATCCCTTATAATTGATTGTAGTGAATTAAAAGTCATGTATGATACAATATTTGAGGAAAACCTGATTGAGATTTAGGATCTATAGGATTATTATTTATGAGGATTCAAGATTTTAATGGTGTGTGTTTTATAATATCCCTAGGGAGTAAGAATATTCACACAGTTTCATTTCCTGTATTACTAGTAAGTTTCACCAAAATCCCACCTTTTCTAAGACATGTTCTAGTGATTGGAGTTGACGTATACACACAATCATAGGAGGAATTAACATTGTAGAAAACCTATCATCAGTCATCACAAATCAACATCAACAATAAAATGTATTAAATATAATATTGAATAATGAAAAATATGTGTATATATATAAAAATATCCTCTGTATATTGTGAAATTATTCAGTTAAATTACTAGGTAGAATTATTTCATCCAAAATAGATGCCATCCCAAATACTAATGTCCTTAAAGTGAACACTATCAAGGGATACTCATTCCAATAGAGGTATAAATAAAATATCCATCACCAATTTAATTGGACATACATCATATAAACCTATTAATATTCACATACATTTAGTGAGAAAAGCACAATTGAACATGTAAGGGTGAATATAAATATAATTATCTTGGTAAAACTAAACAATGAAACGATACCATATAAATCTGGTTTCTATTTACATAGATAGTAATAAAAATTGTATAAATTTCAGTATCAAATTATATAAATATCCCAGCACATTCTTAACTAATAACTCAAGGATCACTTTTTATATTTCTCCTTTAATAAAATGGTTTCGTAGAAATAAATAGGAAAAAAATATTGATTTTATGTACGTAAATTCTCCCTCAATGAATTTATTTTGTGATGTATTGGGTAATAAATTTATACAAGAATCAATGAACTACTGAAGTAAATATGCATCTTTATTTATCTCTAAATTGGTGGAGTAAATATACATCTTGAACACATTAGAGGATATAAATTCCTCCATAAGCCTCTTAAGGGTAGAGAAACATGAGAGGAGATAACATAGGAGGGAAAAATAATTTTACTCATATATCAAGTTACTACTTATAAAAAACATGATTAAGTTGGTAATTTTGATGATCCATTAAAATTATCCAACTCTCATCAAGAATAAGACTCTTTATTTTGAAACCAGTTGTGAAATATGTTTTAAAACCTAAATATCATTTAAAACATAATAATATTTTTTTGATCATACGTCAGATCGAATATCGAAGTTAAAAAATAATTTCTAACATATATCAGTTTATTAACAAAATAATAATAGGATCTATCCCAATAAAAAGATATCCTAAAAGATCAAATATAATCCTGACGAGAACCATCCTAAAAAAATTATTTTTGATTTGAGGAAAGGTATATATATTGGTATAATTAATAAATATTATTAATTATAAACAATCCACCATCATCTTCCGTCCATGACATATCATAACCTAAAAAATTATGAAAATATTATCCTGGGTAAGCATCTAATCACATACCCAATGGAAAAGTCCATTTTAAATTTGAAATTGTGATCAAAGGGAATTTATTATTTTATGATTTTAATCAAAATATAAATATTTACACAATATATTTATTGTATATATCATGAAATCTACCAAATCAATTGAATTAAATGAAATTTTATTGGGAAACTAAACATAACTGAATTAGTATCGAATTAAATATAATAGAAATGTAATGCTTGGGTGAAATCCCATATAGATGTATCATTCAAACCATAAAACAATTTTTTTGAAATTTGAACGTACCAATAGTAGCCTAATCATCACAATAATAAAAATTTCATCATATAAGAAGGAACCCACTATATAACTAGTAACCAATAGATGAAAAATAATGTCAAAATAAATCATTAACCAAAACTAAGTCTAGAATATCCATAACACTGATATAAAATATTTATTATATGTCTCTCCTTTATGAGTTGTTAATATCATAGTTTCAGATCAATAATAATTCATGTGTTTTAATCAACATAAAATGAACGTAACCTTTCAAAAATACATTCCCTTAAAATTTATATTTCCCTTATAAAGCACAACCACAATGTCACTCTCAAACATCCAACCAAAGAGGAGTTACAACAAAACTAATTAGTAATAAAATGATTATGATGTACGGGATATCATCATTAGAATGATTGGGTTTTACTGCAATATTTTTTCATATATCAATTTCAATCACCACATATTCTCAAAAAGAGCATTCACCCCTCCAACATAAAAACATATATGTGTTGCAATGATAACTACACTATTTGCGAATCATATCCTCATCAACCACTTCCCAGGGGATAACAAAAGAACATATGGACTTTCAATACGAGTTGAAGGTTAAATAATAAGAGTGTAATAACCCCCCCCCCCCCACACACACACACACACAAACACATAAAACCTATGGGGTACCCCAATAATTAGAAGCCTATTTGTCCTTTTGTGACTGGGGATACCACTAATCAATAATAAGTCATCACTATCATAACTTTCTCCAAATACATTAATATAATTTCTCATCCATGATGTAACACCCCGAGCTTCCATGATACGCTTCTCATTCAATAATGCAATAGCTTGCATTGTACGCAACATCGAGTTCTAAAACACCGCGACTAATCAAAGTAGCCGTTATGAATAGTAATAACCATTTTTTAAAATTATTGAAATTATATATTTCAAAATGGACTTCATTTTTGGATTCGGAATATCGAAATTAGCCTATGTTGAATTTTTGGTATTTTTCTGATAACTTCTAAAATTTATGAATAGTGAAAAATACTTAAAAACAACTTTTTTAATCAAAATAATTTATAATGATAAATTATACTATTTAGTGGTTTTAATGTATAATTAGAATATATTTTTACCATTTTATCCAATGGTGGTCATTAGAATTAATTTAACATTGAAATTGGACATAAACAATTGCCAATCTTTTGATATAAATTCCTTCTTAAAAACACGCTATTTGTTGTGACAGCGGGAATTAATTATAAAATAAATTAATGAAACTTATATTTTTGGAATTTTTTAAAATAGACATCATTTTTGAAATCGGAATATCAATTATAGCTTAGGGTGAAATTTTGGCATTATTCTGAAAAACTTCAATTTTTGATGAATAGTGAAACCACTAAGTGGTAGTTAAATAACTGATTTTTCGTTTAAATGAAATATTACCACTTCTGTGTTTTGAATTTCAAAAATTTGACATACATGGTTGTCATTAAGAAGTAAAATGTGGTTCAATGAGATTAAAATAATTTTTGGTGAATAGTAACTTTTAAGTTCTTAATCGCGATTAGAGGTAATTAGTGTAGTTTAGGGTAAAAATAATGTTTTAATAATATGAGATGAGCTTGACACGTGTCCTACCCTCATTGGATGTGTCATTGCCGACCAATATAATCCATGGGTCAACTTGGGGACCCCATGGAGGCACTTTAGTTAGAAAATGACATAAATACCTTTTATTTAATGTTAAAGTAAAAAATGACACAAACATGAAATGTTTTACTAAAATAATTTTTATATGGGGTTATACAAGTAATATTTTTTACTATAAATATTCATTGGAAAGATAAAAAGATTTCCTACATCATAGTTTTTTTTATAATTTTTAGACATTAAATAAATTAAATTATTTATGACATCATGATGATGCAGTGATGACCTCATTATTTAACGATTTAAATAAAATGAAAAGATAATGTAAAATCAAAGTCTTACACTTGTCAAAAACCTATTGTATGGGTGGATTTCGAACCCTTATCACCTTAGACTCGAATTATATAAGTGTGGGACCTCTAAAATCCGAAACTCATTGTTTAATAAAGTAACATTTTATTACTTTCCAAAAGTGCCCCTCCTCTCCACTTATAAAAGGCCCCCACCTCTACCACCTCATTCACACTTTCAAGCCATTTGGCTCGGCCAACCTCTGCCCAAATACTCTCCCAACTTCCCCCTATTACTCCTAGAAGCCTCACTTTTGGAATAACTCTTCCCAAGGAAGCCGTTGGCTCAAATCAAAAAGAGTTACCCGATTTTGAGGTAATGTCTTCTCTAATGTTGTTTTGTTTTATTTTTCTTCTCCAACCCCCTAAAATCTTTTTATTAATTTCTTTTGTAACAACACCGGTATCCTCAATATACTAGGATGTTTTTATAAGAAGTATTCAAGCTACACTTACACACACCTACATCTAATGGTAAAAGAACATATGGTTTCTGTGGATGACGAATTTCTGCCTCACGAAACGATGATTGTTCAACACTCATATAACACCTTCAAAGGTGGTCATTAAGATGTCACTATTTTCATATATTATATATATATTATGTTTATGTTTTACTTATGCTTCTGTATTTCTCATTTATGGCATACTTTTTGATTTCCATTATGGGTAAACGCGATAATTTCATTTTAGGAAGTGCGGACTACCGCCCCCTCAAAGTGATTTGAATCGTTAATGCCATATGTGGGATGTATAAAGGATGGAGTAAATGGTATTATACATTATATTATACTGGAATTATATTATACCTTTATATAATTATAACTTCATTCCATTAAATATGAAATAGAAATGAAAGTAGCGTTCATGCGTACGTACGGCTTACCGTCTCCATGAATGGTGCATTTCATTTCTTACCTCTAAATGTCATGTAATATTATGAATGAATGTATATACTGGATATATATGAGATATATGATATCTATATCATGAATATAATTCTTGGATATAACGGATATTTCACCACATGAAAAACTTGTAATTATAAGAAGTTTATTGATGACTCAAGTACCAAAGATCGACAAAACGACCGTTATTAACTTAAATAATTACAAAATGTTCATAACATTGTAATAAGTGATATAAAAAGGATAATGAAATTAGAAATGGTTCTTAATAAGGTATATATTAAATCTAGTTTATTATTCATGAGGTTAAAGAATGGTTGAGTCAATTCAGACACGAGGTAAGGGAATTTCTTAACCTAACTTCCATTCTTTGGGTTAATCTCCTACTTTCAAATTATGTCATGATATTATTATGTCCTATTTTGTATTTTTACTTTCTTTATGTGTACCTATAGTGAATACACATAATAGATCTATTTTATTTTAAAAATGATATTTTTAAGGACTTCGTCTCAATCTCTTTTCATTGAGGCATATTTGGTTTTATACACAACTTTCTTTTATACGGTGTATAAACCCCTTTGACTTTTATGTTTATTAAAAAGAAATATTTTTTATACGAAGCGTTTTGATAAATGACAAAAGGAAATGTTTTTCTTTCTGTACTTATGCGGCAACAACGACTTCTCCGCGGCCGTGACCATTATTTGAGTTTCGGCTTCCTCTACAAGTCATCATTTTTTTAAATGAAAAATAAATACAAAGTTTTAACTTTATTTTATGTTGGTATTGAAAATGGTTTTGAAAGCGTTTTTATTATATCACTGTGTTGTATTGATATCTTATGATTGAAATGTGGAAATGTTATGTTTCCTTTATGCATGTTTTATGTGATACGATTATGTTATGGTTTATGATATGTTTAAACCTATTCATATGAGGAATGTATTGGACTTAATAAGTGACGGGTGGAGCCCGCTATAGCTCCTCGATGCATCGGTAGGTCTCATGAGACAACTAGACATGGAATTGGCCGAGGCCCTTTCCCAATTTGATTTATGGTTTTGGCCGAGGCCTTAATCATTTTAGACGTCTTGGCCGAGGCCTTGACAAAATGTTTCAGAATGTCTGGCATTATACATTCCCTCATTATGAAAGTGGTTATTGATATTGCATGTGATTATTCGACCAGTATAATATCCATGTGAATAAGTAAATGGAATTATCTCATTTTACTTTTGCCATATTATGTTGAAGTTCAAGTACTATAAGGCTTTTGTTTTAGTTATGCATTGCCTTAAATGTTAATGTTTATTTATGAAAGCTTCCGCAATATTGTTATCCTTACTGAGCATTTGAGCTCACCCCTTTCAATGTTTTAATATTTTCCAGGATGTGAAGAAGTATTTTATGAACGACCTGCAGGGATAGTCAGAAGATGATATGAGTGTGGACTATGGAGACTTTTTTTATTGTAGTTTTTCACTTTATGATGTAATGTAACGTTTATGAATGTATCTAGTGTTTCCAAGGCTACTAAACTAATCGGTCTTTCGAGACTTGATCTTTTGTGATCATGACAATGTTACGAAGTAATGCACCGACTCTGGGTAGCTGGGGTCGGGGCATTACAGTTGGTATCAGAGGCAGTTTAGTACTAACCTTGGAAGCTAGATTTAGATAAACTCTGATTAGAGCACATAGCCCAAAGATAGACTTTGAGGATTAGTATAGAAGAACTTCCTAGAATTTTGTAATTGTAGATATTTTGTGATTTTTCCGAGCAATACATCCCTATCTGGATACGAGCAGGTAGAGGCGGTTCTGGCACAGATGTACCTAGGGGTAAAACCTGAAAACACCGCTTTGAGATAGACTCGAACAGGAACTGGTGCACGACAACGGGACTTACTGCACTCTTGGTTACGACACTCTCGGGGGATATGCTTAGGATAATTCTCATTTTCTTTACAAACCACTATGAAGGGTTATGAGTATATACTTCCTTAAAGAAAACGTTTTTTATGATTATGGATTATATCCATAAATAGTTAAATTAGTGTTAAGTGTTTTAAAAGTATGGAATTATGTATTTTGATTCATAAACTAATCTAGTTTATGACATTGTTTAGAAATGGTGCCTAGTGGAAGGAATGGAAACCGTATCAATACATGCACTCCGTGTAGGGATTGCCCTCCTGCTCAAGATAATTATTGTGGAGCTGGAGATACAACTGGTGCTGATCAACTTATTACCATACTGGGACAATTCACTCAGGTTATGAATAATAAACTTACTCGTATGTATCACCCTGATCCACAATGTGGAAGATCAATGTTCGACCGCTTCATGAGGCAACAACCACCAACCTTCAATGGGAGTACAAATCCTATAGTAGCTGAGCAATGGATAAATTCCTTAGAGAAAATATTCCATGCCTTGGGGAGTAGTGAAAGGGAGAAAGTTGTCATGGCAGTTTACCGCCTCACTGGAGATGCCGATCAGTGGTGGTCGCTGATTCAAAACACAAAGGAAGATGATGACGTATCGAATATGGAATGAAGGGAGTTCCAAGATCTTTTCTTATAAAAATACTTTCCTCGTGACCATCGAGCAGATATGGAAAGTCAATTTCTGAGTCTGAGGCAGAAGGAGGATGAGAATGTCGAAAAGTATGAGGATATCTTTACATGGTTAGCGAGGCATGCTGCCGATTATATACGTATCCCAAGGAGTAAGATTGATCGTTTATTTGATGGGTTAAAACCATTTCTCCGTCGAGCTTTAGTATCACAATTTTTCTCAACATACGAGGATATAGTCTCATGTGCTATCAAGACAGAAAAGGAATTCTCTAAGTCTTATGAAAACAAAGTAAAGCAAGAGAAGAAGAGAACGGTGGAACAAGAGACAGATAAAGGGAAAAAGGGAAAGAAGGATTTTCCATTATGTGATAATTGTGGGAAGAATCACCCTGGTACTTTCTTCAAAGGAATGGGAGTTTGTTACAAATGTGGAGAAAAAGGTCACGAGGCACGTGATTGAAAGGGAAAGAAAGAGGCTATCAATGTTGAATGCTACAATTGTAGGGAAATGGGGCATTATGCAAATGAATGTCCTAAGTGTTAGGGAAACTTACCTCAGAAAAGGCCAAGGGATCAAGGACAATATTATGCTGTTACTACAGTTGAAGCGGAATAATTATTGTATTTGTGTTTTTGGACTCAAGAACTAGATTATGGTTATAAGAATAATGTGATATATATAAGGATTGTACTGCAGTACATGTTGTTTTCATTAACGATTTAATATGATGAAGGTAATCATATTTTTAGTATGTGACAATAAGATAAACTTTACTTTGTTTGGGGAATCTAATAAATTGATTTTGGAATTTATAGACCTTTTAGAGAATGTACGGACGGAGGTATTTTGGATAACTATAATGGTTGGAATGTATTAAGTTGATCTTTGGATAGTATTGTTTAAGGTTAAAAAATTTATGATGATTATTTTTGGAATATTATGATACTATAGTTTTAGGAAAAGGGAAACCTGCAGGGTGGGGCATAACCCGTCGCGTCGGACAAAGCTGTAGGAATCGAACCCACAACCATAGTGCGACAGGATTTTATTACCTACCACTAGCCTACAGGAAGTCCCTGGTTATTACAAAATAATTTTACTAATCAAAATGGTATGTGTTAACATTTGGAACCTTATACAATTAGGATAAGTATAATATTTAAAGGTTCTATTATCTTTTTGAGTGAAAGGTGAGTTGAAGGTTGAAACTCTAATTATCAAGCATAAATATATATATACATATCTCTTATTCAATGAATGAATTAATTATTAAACTTCAGTAAAGGGATATTAAAACAAAAAAATGTGTTATCCTAATACCTTATGTCTTGTTGAACTGATGATATTTTAAAACAACATAGATTGAAGGCTTTGAGGCCCTCAATTTGACAGTTGATTGTGATTGATGACCTCAATCACTCCCTACAAATATTTACGTTTTTCCTCCAATTATATGTCTCTAATTTCCACCAATGTTCTCCTTATCGAGATCATAATTTGGTGGTAACTTTCTTATTTCCATTTCCCTCTTATTAAGGCTAAATTTTATTAATCTTATTTCCGATGTGGGTTTTCCTCAAAGGTATTATCTCTTTTCAACCTTTTATTTTCCAAGAAAATTTTCAAATTGCGAGGACGCATTTTATTGAAGGAGGGGAGAATGTAACACCCCGAGCTTCCACGATACGCTTCTCATTAAATAATGCAATAGCTTGCATTGTACGCAACTTCGAGTTCTAAAACACCGCGACTAATCAAAGTAGCTGTTATGAATAGTAATAACCACTTTTTAAAATTATAGAAATTTTATATTTCAAAATGGACTTCATTTTTGGATTCGGAATATCGAAATTAGCCTATGTTGAATTTTTGGTATTTTTCTGATAACTTCTAATTTTTATGAATAGTGAAAAATACTTAAAAACAACTTTTTTAATAAAAATAATTTATAGTGATAAATTACACTATTTAGTGGTTTTAAAGTATAATTAGAATATATTTTTACCATTTTATCCAATGGTGGTCATTAGAATTAATTTAATATTGAAATTGGACATAAACAATTGCCAATCTTTTGATATAAATTGTTTCTTAAAAACACGCTATTTGTTGTGACAGTGGGAATTAATTATAAAATAAATTAATGCAACTTATAATTTTGGAATTTTTTAAAATAGACATCATTTTTGAAATCGGAATATCAATTATGGCTTAGGGTGAAATTTTGGCATTATTCTGAAAAACTTCAATTTTTGATGAATATTGAAACCACTAAGTGGTAGTTAAATAACTGATTTTTCGTTTAAATGAAATATTACCACTTCTGTGTTTTGAATTTCAAAAATCCGACATACATGGTTGTCATTAAGAAGTAAAATGTGGTTCAATGAGATTAAAATAATTTTTGGTGAATAGTAACTTTTAAGTTCTCAATCGCGATTAGAGGTAATTAGTGTAGTTTAAGGTAAAAATAATGTTTTAATGATATGAGATGAGCCTGACACATGTCCTACCATCATTGGATGTGTCATGGCCGACCAAGATAATCCATGGGTCAAGTTGGGGACCCCATGGAGCCACTTTAGTTAGAAAATGACATAAATACCTTTTATTTAATGTTAAAGTAAAAAATGACACAAACATGAAATGTTTTACTAAAATAATTTTTATATGGGGTTATACAAGTCATATTTTTGACTATAAATATTCATTGGAAAGCTAAAAAGATTTCCTACATCATAGTTTTTTTTATAATCTTTATACATTAAATAAATTAAATTATTTATGACATCATGATGATGCAGCGATGACCTCATTATTTAATGATTTAAATAAAATGAAAAGATAATGTAAAATCAAAGGCTTACACTTGTCAAAAACCTATTGGATGGGTGGATTTAAAACCCTTATCACCTTAGCCTAGAATTATATAAGTGTGGGACCTCTAAAATCTGAAACTCATTGTTTAATAAAGTAACATTTTATTACTTTCCAAAAGTGCCCCTCCTCTCCACTTATAAAAGGCCCCCACCTCTACCACCTCATTCACACTTTCAAGCCATTTGGCTCGGCCAACCTCTACCCAAATACTCTCCCAACTTCTCCCTCTTACTCCTAGAAGCCTCACTTTGGGCAGAACTCTTACCAAGGAAGCCTTTGGCTCAAATCAAAAAGAGTTACCCGATTTTGAGGTAATGTCTTCTCTAATGTTGTTTTGTTTTATTTTTCTTCTCCAACCCCCTAAAATCTTTTTATTAATTTCTTTTGTAACCAAACCAGTATCCTCAATATACTGGGATGTTTTTATAAGAAGGATTCGAGCTACACTTACACACACCAACATCTAATGGTAAAAGAACATATGGTTTCTGTGGATGGAGAATTTCTGCCTCACGAAACGATGATTGTTCAACACTCATATAACACCTTCAAAGGTGGCCATTAAGATGTCACAATTTTCATATATGATATATATATTATTTTTATGTTTTACTTATGCTTCTTTATTTCTCATTTATGGCATACTTTATGATTTCCATTATGGGTAAACGCGATAATTTTATTTTAGGAAGTGCGGACTACCGCCCCCTCAAAGTGATTTGAATCGTTAATGCCATATGTGGGATGTATAAAGGATGGAGTAAATGGTATTATACATTATATTATACTGGAATTATATTATACCTTTATATAATTATAACTTCATTCCATTAAATATGAAATAGAAATGAAAGTAGCGTTCATGCGTACGTATGGCTTACCGTCTCCATGAATGGTGCATTTCATTTCTTACCTCTAAATGTCATGTAATATTATGAATGAATGTATATACTGGATATATATGAGATATATTATATCTATATCATGAATATAATTCTGGATATAACAGATATTTCATCACATTAACAACTTTTAATTATAAGAAGTTTATTGATGACTCACGTACCAAAGATCGACAAAACGACCGTTATTAACTTAAATAATTACATAATGTTCATAACATTGTAATAAGTGATATAAAAAGGATAATGAAATTAAAAATGGTTCTTAATAAGGTATATATTAACTCTAGTTTATTATTGATGAGGTTAAAGAATGGTTGAGTCATGTCAGACACGAGGTAAGGGAATTTCTTAACCCAACTTCCATTCTTTGGGTTAATCTCCTACTTTCAAATTATGTCATGATATTATTATGTCCTATTTTGTATTTTTAAATTCTTTATGTGTACCTATAGTGAATACACATAATAGATCTATTTTATTTTAAAAATGATCTTTTTAAGGACTTCGTCTCAATCTCCTTTCATTGAGGCATATTTGGTTTTATACACAACTTTCTTTTATACGGTGTATAAACCCCTTTGACTTTTACGTTTATTCAAAAGGAATCTTTTTTATACAAAGCATTTTTCTAAACGACAAAAGGGAATGTTTTTCTTTCCGTACTTATGTGGAGACAACGACTTCTCCGCCGCCGTGACCATTATTTGAGTTTCGGATTCCTCTACAAGTCATCATTTTTTTAAATAAAAAATAAATACAAAGTTTTAACTTTATTTTATGTTGGTATTGAAAATGGTTTTGAAAGAGTTTTTATTATATCAATGTGTTGTATTGATATCTTGTGATTGAAATGTTGAAATGTTATGTTTCCTTTATCCATGTTTTATGTGATATGATTATGTTATGGTTTATGATATGTTTAAACCTATTCATATGAGGAATGTATTGGACTTAATAAGTGACGGGTGGAGCCCGCTATAGCTCCTCGATGAATCGGTAGGTCTCATGAGACAACTGGACGTGGAATTGGCCGAGGCCTTAATCATTTTATACGTCTTGGCCGAGGCCTTGACAAAATGTTTCAGAATGTCAGGCATTATACATTCCCTCATTATGAAAGTGGTTATTGATATTGCATGTGATTATTCGACCAGTAGAATATCCATATGAATAAGTAAATGATATTATCTCATTTTACTTTTGCCATATTATGTTGAAGTTCAAGTACTATAAGGCTTTTGTTTTAGTTATACATTGCCTTAAATGTTAGTGTTTATTTATGAAAGCTTCCACAATATTGTTATCCTTACTGAGCATTTGAGCTCACCCCTTTCAATGTTTTAATATTTTCCAGGATGTGAAGAAGTATTTTATTAATGACCTGCAGGGATAGTCAGAAGATGATATGAGTGTGGACTATGAAGACTTTTTTTATTGTAGTTTTTCACTTTATGATGTAATGTAACGTTTATGAATGTATCTAGTGTTTCCAAGGCTACTAAACTAATCGGTCTTTCGAGACTTGATCTTTTGTGATCATGCCAATGTTACGAAGTAATGCACCGACTCTGGGTAGCTGGGGTTGGGGCGTTACACATGATAAAACCATTCTCTAAGGGAATCAAAGGGCATATGTAAGGGACCTCTATGTGTTATAAAAATTTAGGAAACGTGGATATTATATAAAATCAAAATGAATTCAATGATAAATGTTAAATAAATAGGAAATAAGTTTTCAATTTCATATGGTGATTATTAATAATATCATCAACATACATTCACTTGTATTTATTATAACACATTATTTAATCTAATAAAGGAATATATCACTGCATGGATCATCATCCTAGGCTGAAAAAAATATCCTCCAGACTCTTTCCCAATTCCATAATACATCAGAAATATAATCTAATCAATCCGCTAACATAAAAAACAGTTCATCTCTCTAGAATTCACTCCCATCCACTGATAACCAATAAATATATTCATTTGAGTGTGCCACTAGAAATTGTAAAATAATGTATTTTAAAAACACATATCCACCTTCCCCCCAGGTAGAGATACCATTGCAACACCCTAGGATTTTGGGAAATATATATTTTTTCAAAATTAATTTAATCCTTTTAATATTATTCATTTCTATGCAACACTGAATATTTCTTGTATTTTATGAAAGAACCATGTTATTCTTGTTTTGTAGACAACACCATATCACGTTTATGCTACACAAAAGAAGCTTATTTTTCTATACACAAAACGATTTTTTTGGTTTGAGTTACATTAAAAGTCATGTTTTATCAATTTCTTGTTTTACACATAATAATTAGTTATACTAACTACAACATACTATTAATATTACTGTTAAAATATTATTATAATAGTCATCAAGTCATTATAATTCATGTTCTAAATAAGATTAACTAAATATTTAAAATATTATTAATCATGTCTATGAAATCAATACCTAGGTAGTAAGTAAGCTATAAATTTATGTAAGAGTTGTTTGAAAATAAAAAATCTTTTTTCTATGAAAACTATTTTTCTTTGTAAAAACACTATTTAATTTCAATAAATTAAAAAAACCACTATTAATAAATTTTTTTAATAAAATTACTATATTATATATAAAATAAATTAATTTAATACTCATGTAATAGGTTTTATAGTAATAATATAATAATAAATAAAATTTTATGAATAAAAAGGTATATTTTTATAAATGGTAAATTTATTACCTTTTAATTGTGAACCCATTATAAATATAATTTATGAAAATTTAAAACTTTTATTTTTAAAAATAAAATTTATTTTTTAAATATAGATAAAAAAATTTACTTTTGGTAAATTTTTAGTAATTTTAAGAGAAGTTTCGATATTCTTTGAATAGTGAAAAAGCACTGAATTAACATTAAAAATGATTTTTCATAAAAATTATTTACAAAACTAAATTATATTTTATATTGATATTAATGTATATTTAAATGAATTATAAATGAATGAATTAATCTTATTTTATTTTACCCATTTTTACATTGAAATTGGATATCAAAAAATTCAAATATTTTGACATTTTTCACATTAAAAAATTATTGCCTCATCCCTTTCGTAGGGTTATTTTTAAATTAATTTATATTTCATATGTGACTTTAAAAAATACCCAACGTTTCCTTTTCCCCAACATATAAAGGGCCTACTCTCCTCCCCGTCTCTTTACAACTATAAATACTTTTTGGATAATCTAAACCCTATAAAAAGTCCTGTAAAATCCACTCTTTTTATCTTATAATCCTATATTTTTTCTCAAATCCAACCAAATAATCCCTCTAGTGAAAACCAAAAGGAGTTACACAATGAAGGTGCAACACCCTTCAACAAGAACTTTTGTATTATTTCATTATCAACCCTAAAAAAATATTAATATTAAATGATTATATAAAACCTATATATCCTAAATATACTAAGATATTTTTATTCTAATCATACAACATACACTAACACACACTTTAATCAAATGGGATACATAATCAACTTTCGTGTTTACAGCGGACTAATGCCTCACGAACTGATGTCTTTCAGTCTTACATTTACCCATTCTATGGTTGGGAGTAATGAAGAAATATATTTTTTAGATTATATATATATTATATTTATGATTCATTTATTTATTTTTAATTATTATATAATACATATCTTCAAGATTTCCATTTTGTAGGAATACGATAACTTTATTTGTTGACGTTTGACTACCACCTCTAAAAAGTGATGTGATTCATTCAAACATTACATGGAATGTATTATGGGTAGTTTAGTTAATTTATATGATATATATTATATTCTAGTTCTACTTATATGATAAAATATATATACATATATTTTATTTACTTATTTTATTTTAATATGATATGAAAATTGAAATAATGTTCATGCATACGTAAGGCCTATCATCTCCATAAATGTTGTATTGCATTTTATGTTTCAATGTTTTATATATTATTATAAATACATATATACTATATATATATGATATTTATATCCAGTTATATATTTTGGAAAAAACTATATCATGATCTAAGTAAGAGGATCAAGAATTATATTTCAAAAAAATATATCATACATGGTTTGAAATTTATGAATATGGTTATATAGTTGATGTGTAATAATATTATGGTTATTTTATAGATGTTTTTAACATGTATGAATAAATAAAAGAATTAATATGAAGGTTTTATCATCACACTTTTATTTCTGTGAGATATATACTATATTCACAACTTACACTTTTTTTGTGTTGTATATACATCCCTATGACATGTTTTGGCATGAATTTAATTTATTTCATGATATTAAAAGATTAAATTCATGTTATTATTTTATGTATCTAATGATTCAAAAGTTACTCAAGTAGTATGTGGATTTCGAGTGTCATTTTTATTTTTACAACACATATGTCATATTCACCACATGTTTCATTTCTATGGTTTAGATACATCCCAAGAATGTATTATATGATTATTATCCTTAAATTTATTGATAATAAATATCCATTTTATAATCTCTCATTCATGGGATTTAATGTTTAATGGAAACTAAATCGGAAAGGTATTTTTCTCTCAATTTTCATTCATTGAGACACATGTTTTTCCATCCATCTATATTTATTATGATGTATATGTATTGTCCCTTTGACAATTTTTATCATGAATATAATTAAATTCATGTCATTATAAGAATACTTAAATTTTTTTCTCTCATGGGTAATATTAATTAATGAGAACAATGTGGAAGGATTTTGTTGTTATACTCTCATTGTTTATTGAGATTGTTTACGATTATGCTACCATTGATGAGATCTTATGATCCATCTCTCAAGAACTCTCATTAATTTTCTTCTCCTCTTGTTATTCATGATATAATAATTTAATAGTAACATTTTTAAAATATTTTATATTTAAAATAATTAAGAATTTATTTAAGAAAATACTACTTTACCTTGTTCTTTACATGGAAATCAGCGTTCTTCCGAAACCATGACTTTTCTAAAACAAGTCAAGATTAATTTTTTATTTTTCAAGGGAATTGGATTTAAAAAAAATCAACATTCCTTTATATGTTTTTAATGTCAATTTCAAATAATTTTTTGAAAACGTATTATGTTTTTGAAATGATTTTCCAATGAAGAAAGGATGGTTTATTTAAGAAATGTTTTTAAAATATTTTAAAACATTATTTCCCATATATAGTGATATTTTTTAGTGCTACTCATACTTCATTAGAATATGATCCAAGGCTTCCATTCATATTATTTATCTAAATGGGTTATGGTTTTATGGAATGATGGTACGAAACCCATTTCACTTTCACAAGTTATATGTTTATAAATCAAGTTTCTATTTCTTGGGTTATATACATATGAACCCCATTTCTTTTCATAGGTTTTTATTTGATTAAATGATTAAAAAATCTATATTTATTCCATAGGGTATGAAATTATTATTTGTTTAATGATTCCCATTTCATTTAATGGGTTATTATATTGTTGTTTATGATCTTGTGGAACACGTATGCATGACTTCATTATAAGATATGTGGAACCTATATCCCTATCCAATGAACATAGTAAATATTTAAATCTCATGAGATAATGATGGAAACAAATTCCATGGTCCTAATCTACTATGGGAATAAGGTGAAACTAGATCTACTATAGGAGGAAGAGGAATCCCGGTCTACTATGGGAAGTAGGGGAAACCTAATCAAAAATGTAAAGAAGGTGTAACTAGATTCACTGTAAGTAAATGTCTATGAATACAGATGGTAGATTGTCTCGCATAGTAGGTTAATCCCCCATGATGTTCCCTAATATGTTTTGGAAATTAATTTGGACTTTCGGGGAATGTTTTTATATGACTATGTGTATGCCCCAATTCTATGTATTAGTCCTACGATGTGCTCACATGGTTCAGGTTCTTGATTATCTTATGATTCATTTCTTACGAATTTCAATTCGTTTAGCCATGACTCTTGATTAATATCATTGATATTCGAGGAATGATTAAATAATGTTATAATAAAGTTATCATATCCTTTTCCTCATGTTATGATTACATATCTATATTATATACCCTTACTCAACATCTGAGCTCACCCCTATTCTTATGTTTGATTTCCATAGTTTATGAAGAATTCATTTAAGTAGGATTACTAATGGGTAGGATCTTCATGGGGGATGTTGAAGATTTTTCACCAAGATTTTACTATTGCGTTTTATATTTCCATAGACACCAAAATATTATGGTCTTTTATAATATATCTTTTTTAGGTGTTTAATATTCTCCAAAAATAATGTAGTAACCTTTTATTTTAAGGCCAGGTAAATATATTTGATATCAAAGGAAAATTTTTAGTCCAAACATATAAACTTGTATAAGAAAACATTATGGCGGTCCCTAGGGATATTTCTAATAATATATTTTGTGACGTCTCTAGGAAAAATTTTGAGGACAAGTTAATTTTAAGTAAAATGTGCCAATATTTTTGTAAAGGAAAGAGTTTGTTGTTCCCTAGAAACCTAACTTTGTCTTGACACTAAAAGTAGATGTGGCCCTAGCATAGATATGAATTGGTGTCACAAACTTGAAATCATTGTATTGAGCTAGACTTGATCAGGAACATTCTCATGTCCAAAACCCTTGGTGCACACCTGGTTGACACTCCTAGGGGATATGATTGGGGAATTCAATAACACTCTATAAAACATCATTAAAGATTTAAATATAATATGACCCAAAATAAACTAGGATAAACCTATGGTGACATTGATTAAAGAAGTATGTGTCAGTATTTAGGCAACCTATTAGTAATTTTTCATGATTATTGGGTTTTCTTGTATGATATGTATTGCTCACACTATGATTTATAGTCTTATTCAGTAGAAGTAACTTGAAGGAACTAGGTTAAAATTGACTTCTTCACTTGTGTAATGTATTGGAACTATGAAAATATATTTTATTTTTGGAAATACCTTGAAGAGAATCAAGAAAATGGGACATGTATTGGTTATATTGTTATTGATAAATAGGTCCTGAAATAAATGTGAAATGTGGGGGATGTTCTAATTGTTTTTTACATTAAACCTACAAAGCGTGATTAAAATGTGGTTGATGAACCTTAAGGCCTGATTTATATTCATATTCTTGGAATGTAGTATTAAATAATAAGACAATAAATATTATGTAATTGTGTTACAACAAATCCTAGAGGAGTCCATGTTCTGACTACCCAAGCCCATCTCTAATAGGCTGGGGGATGGGGAGTAGAACCAAGTTAAAATTTCCCACAAATGGGAGGAATTACTCTAAAGTACCTATACACATACACATATCCTATCTACACAATGTTGAAATATAAAACAATTGATAGAATTCAAACATACAACTATGATCCCACAACTAGGGAAAAATAATGTGTAATGTAAATGTTAACATGGACAAATACAATCCCACTATAGAGATTCTGCAACACATGTATAACTGATACTGTAGAAATCCATCTTGATCAAAGGAAGAGAACTATATCAAAATTTTTCTCCCAAGAAACACATCAGTCTTCCTAGATCTAGTTATAATCCTCCAAAACATAGTCCTCCTATTACATCATCATAAGAGATGTCGTCTTCACATGACACGACACATGCTGGAAAATCCCGTGCAAGTGTTAGTTTAATAATACTCAGTAGGACACCCCAAAAACAGTAAAAATGATGCACTGAGTATAGTAATATCAATGAAAGATATAAAACTCTATAAATAATAGATTCTAAAAGAGAATGTGAATATTCTCAAGAGAAGAGTTCCACCATCCATCGATCATAATAAATTGTCATCCATTGGATTCAACTCGATGTACAATCATTCTGGTAGAACTCACACCTCGAGTCAGGTTATCAGGAGAGACATTCGAAGTTGAGACCTATCTCATTTGGTACCTACACAAATAGAATGAATTAATAAAATTAAAATATGGTACACCATGAGAGGGTCACACCTAGAACTACTAGGGGACATCATGAAACCAATATTGATCAACTCAATACATAGGGGATCGTATATCAACGTTATCACAAACCTTTCCAATAGGACGAGCTAGATGTGGGATCAATGATAAGATCAATGTGGTTATACTGATTAAAAAACATATATTAGAGATGATAGAGGATTACACTTCCATCATGGGGAGGTAATCCACCACTCTATATGAGACTCAGCCACAAGAGGGGATTACAATCCAGTGATATGGATGTAATTCCACAATATAACCCCAAGGAAAGTACTAAGGGAATGAAATCAACATATATTTGTCCAAACTAACCCACCCCCATTATCTCAAAATGACCATTTCAACTTTAGCGTCTCAACGTCGTAGATAGTTCATCGATTGGATGTGTGATTTAGAAGTTATGATTGTTTGTAGACCTACCATGGCCTGCAGACCAACTATCATGATTTCTCCACCTATCATTTTTGTTGGTCAAGCTACTGATGTGGTCAGTCCAACTACCATGTGAATTGGTCGCCTGTAGACCGACCCTCATGGTAATTCCACCAATTGTGCCTGACTGGCTGCTACGATCAACCACCCACACATTGGATCTGTGGTCACTGCGCTTTTGGAATCATGAGCTCCCACGAAACCATGGTCAACTGCAATGGGGTCCCCAAGAATTTCTCCAGATCCAACCAGGGTCCATCCTAACCTTAAACCAACCCAATAGCCTTACCATGATCCAACCTTTGGACCTGACCCGAATCGAACCTATGGGCCAGACCCAGATCTGACCCATTCCATGTCTACTGCTACAATCATGTGTCAACCAACACCACTACCGCATCGATGGATACGACCAATCTCATCCAATCTATACATATGTTTTCAGAATCATATGTTACCACCCTCTATGTTTTCCACTTTTGGAACTGATGTCTCTGTCGCGCCCTCCGTAGACCACCGTCGCGCACCACCACCAGCCGCCAGTGCAGGTTTCCCCTTCTGTAAACTACCATGCATCCTACTATGCCGAAAAATCAAAATGAACATAGATGAAAGATCCATTGATTCTTATCTACACATATCTATCCTTGGTTACCAATTTTCATCAAATCCAGTGATTCACACGAATTTGGAACCACTTGGAAATGTCGAGGCCAGACCACATGGATCCAGCAATGAAGAATGAAAATAATGGAGATAGAAATTAACATAAAAAATCTATATCGCCATTGATAGAGAAATAATTTCCAATGATCCTGAATGAGGGATTTTGGGGAAGAAAATAAAATAAAATAAATCCAGCTAAAACTGTTAAATTATCCCATCCCGCAAATATGATCGATATGTGGGATAATTTTATCTTGGATTTTACTTAATTCTTAATAGTAATCAAGAAAGAATAATAATGAATTTAATCTAATTCCCTACCTCGATTCAAATGGTTCACTAATGAAGAATATCTTCCACCTCATCACAATTTGAATGATCTGTTAAGATTTGTGTGTGTCGGTTTTTTATTTGTGGATCCATTGTCGTTCATTTGAAGGATCCTCATAAGTTTCTATCTCTAATAGATCTAGATAATTTCAGGGTTATGCGGCTGAACCTAGATATATGAAAAAAGTTTATTAATGAATAAACAACCGAAATTTGTCAACAACTGAATTAAACTAATTTTATTAAATTATTTTTCTTTGTTTCCAACCTGCGATAAATATATAACAAACGACTCACACAAACCAATGATAGGTCACACCTAGGGTAGATCAACTATTCTAGAACTTATTGGTTTCCCTCTTATTTTTGATCTATACACCCATTTAATAGTTATTCAACTTTTTATGGAAAATTTTTCATGCATGATATTAGATATATTAATATTTTTCCAACCTTTGTTTTAGGCCCACTAGGCCTTAGAAACATATGATGTCTTAATTCTTAGTCTTGAAAATAATCCATATAATATATAGATACAATATATGAAAATTATAAGACATTAAATTCCCCCCACCATTGATATTTACATCCTTGGAAACCCACAATATGTACTACTCAACCATATGGGGTAATCGACATCAATATGAGCCTCCCCCTCCCATGTACTCTCCTAGAGATTCACATGATACCACTGAACACACACTAAAGGAATCTATTGCCCAAAAGGGATCCACTCCCACCAATCTTCAATATCATTTGTGTACTCAATAAATATATCTCCATCCTCGATGTCCAGCTCACCCTAATCAATAACATGTGATAGGTAATTCACATACCTCCTCGGTTGTGAAATGTGTAAGATGACATGTAATAAATATTACATCAGTGGTAGAGCTAAGTGGAATTCCACCTTTCTAGCTCTACATAGTTTCTATAAAGGGCTAATGGACCATAGTGATAACTTGTCTCCCCACCAAATCTTTGTAACCCATCTTGAGGTGAAACCCAATGGAATACATTATCTCCTTCCTCGAACTCCATAGGCCTTCGTCTATTGTCAGTATAAGACTTATGAAGGCTTTTTCAGTATTCATCTACTCTTGGATGATCTTCAATTTTTCAATATTAGCTTTCACCAACTCCAGGCCCATGAATGATGATGCTCCTCGGTCAGTCCATCAAAGTGGTCACTTGAAGGGTCCCCCATTAAAATCTTGGAAGTGTTTCATACGATTGGTGGAATGGTAACTATTGTTTTATGAAAACTCCACCAGTGGAAGGTGATCCTCCTCACTTCATCCAAAGTCTAACATGTAAACTCGTATCATGTCTTTCGGAACCTGAATGGTCCATATAGCCTAGTTGTCTGTATATTGATGAAACGTTGTGCTCAAGAGTAACGATGTCCTAAATACCTCATGTAATCCCTTCCAAAACTACGATATAAACAGAGTATCTCAATATAAAATAATTGTCTATGGAACTTTATTGAGTTGAACTATCTCCAACATGTAGAGGTTTTCCAAACTCTCTATAGAACAATATTCTCAGATAGCTAAGAAGTGGTTCGACATGGTGAGTCGGTAAATGATCTCCCAAATGGTATCATGTTCTCTAGATGTACTTGTTAATCCCATCGAAAATTCAAATGATATCCTATCCCAATTCCATTCTTGCACCTCAAGGGGTTAAGCACAACCCACTGGAACCTAGTGCTCAACCTTCATTTACCGATAAGACAGGAATCAAGAGACCAACACTACAACTCTTTTCTTTATTCCTATCCACCAAAACTAATGTAGGTGGTTCTAGTACATCTTCATAATAACTCAATGTACAACCAAAGGGGATTTATAAAACTCCCTCAGAACCTCCTCCAGTAACATCACTAGTACCATCATGAATCTTCTAAAGAAAATGATGTGCCCACACACAATTTAAATATCCATTGTTAGAATTTTCTATGCACATATGAGCACATAGGGTATCATAGTCGGTATCCACAAGTTGTACAACCCAAAATCACAATCATATTGGATGGGTGAAAACTGTTTAATGATGGTAAGCTACCCCATCTCTATCCGTAAATGATATTTTGAGTGAGGCCAACTCATTTGATTCCTCATTCAACAACTCTGAAATGGATATCTGGATGAGAGCATCTGCAACCACATTCCCCTTCCCATGAGTATATACAATCTTAATGTGATAGTTCCGGAGGAACTTTGGCCATAATCTATTCTTCATGTTAAGATATTTCTGATGGAAGATATACTTGAGACTCTTGTGATCATAGTAGATGAAAAACTAGTTGCCCGTCAAGTAGTATCGCCACATCTTCAATACGAAGACTATCGATGCTAACTAAAGATCAAGGGTCACATAGTTCAACTCATGTCATCATTACTACAGAGAACCTTAGGTAATTACTATTTTCCTCTGAATCAACATACAACCAATTATAATATATGATGAATCATCTAACACCATGTACGTGATGCCTTGCTCCTGTAACCTCAATATGGGATCACTTATCAACCTATTCCTCAACTTCTAAAATCATTAATTGCACTTTTTTGTCCATATGAAAGGATTCCATTTTTTGTCATATCTATAAATATTTCTTTCAATGTATAGAATTTGGGTATAAAACTATGATAGTACCATGCCAATCCAAGGAAATTCCACTCCTCGGTAACAATCTTGGGTGGATCTCATGAAAGAACTACCTCATCCTTCATTGGATCCACTAAAACTCTAGCCTCTGATATGACATATCCCAGAAAATAGACCTCTCAAATCCTAAACATACACTCTGAGAGCTATCATTAAATTTGGTGCACTTAGAGAGTGTCCAATACCATCCTCAAGTGTCTTGTGTGCTCCTCCTAGGAAACTAAATATAGTAGGATTTCATTGATAAATACCACCATGAACCTATATATATAAGGCTCAAAGATCTAGTTCATGATTCTTCTGAACACTACTATGTAATTCAACATGAAAAATTCTAACACCAAGTACTCATAATGACTATAACAACATATGAAGTTCATCTTCTTGTATATCATCATCTCGTACTCATAAGTAATGATAGACTGATCTATGGTAAACCATTGAGAACCACTGTTCCCCCTTAAAATGATCAAAAAGGTAATTGATACTCGGTATTGGATAATTATTCTTTAGGAAAAAATGGTTCATGCAACATTAATCCACACATATCCTCTATCTCATTTCTATCTTCTTGGGAAACAATACTTAGGCTACATAGGGAGGAGAACTGGGTCTCATGAATCTCTTCCTCGGAAAGTCCTCCCACAGTATCCTTATCTTAAAAAACTCGATGGGAGTGATCTGATATTAGGTTGTAGATATCGATGTTATCCTGGGGTTTATATCAATGCATAAGTCTAACTCCCTTCAGGGATTTAAACATATAAAATCTTCAATAAGGACATCCTTGTACTCCTCCACCACTGCTGGAGACAGAGGACACAAAATATTCACTGCACCGAGGGTCAAAATAGCCAACTAATGTGTAATCATATGTTCCCTATTTTGTGTTAGTCCATCCTATGTTGCCTTGATTTCCATTTCACCAACAATAGAAAACATGGTTCCATAATTGTGGAAAAATGAAACTCTTTTCCTAAAATAGTTAATTTGAGAATGAACTATTGATAATCAGTACATACAAAGAATTACTTCATAAGGAATAGATGTAATTACCATGATATCCCAACTAAAAATCTCACCTCTAAGAGTCAGGTCACACTTTTGGCACCAGTGTGTGATCATCGAGTCTCTACCAGGATGAGTCACCAAGCATAACGTTCTATTTAGTAGTTCAATTAGAATCCCTGAGTCTCAAAAAAGATTCCTGGTGAGAAAATAATGACTAGAACATATTTTTATTAATACTATAATTAATCTAATAAGTCATAGATCATACCTCATATAATTCATAGAGCCTTGGGGTCATATGCCTCTATAGCCTGTAGTTGGCCTCACCCATGTCCACTAACTACTAGAGCCTAGAGTGGACCACCTGGGGGTGTTTTTGGAAATAAATAGAACCTCCGACCACCTCCTACTACCCTCCCTACTCCAATACCTTGTCTTCCACCCTATAAATAACCCTTCTACTTTATTTTTATTTGTCTTCACAGCCCATTTACCATGTCCCGATCAGAAATACGATTAGTTAATCAATATCATTTGAGATATCATTGACCATCGCATGAGAAACATCATGTGTCATGTGGTTGATTTGAGACACCCTGGGAGCCTTGCACCGCTGACCCTACATCTTGGGATCCCCTCTTGATGTGCCTAACACACTTGGACCCCTATGATAGCCATAATCTACCTACTTCTGAGGTCTTAGCTGTAAGGTTCCCACTACTAGCTCCCATTACTGGTGTCTACTCCTCCAAAAAACATTCCACCAATAGGTATCTCATAAGATCCCCAACATAAATAGAAATTATATGTGGTTCCAGTAATTCCCTAATATCCCAGTGTATACCCTGATTGAAGGTATGAGCCCTGAATAACTGGCCCCATACCATATCCATAGAGTGGTGTGAAATATCTACAAACATTTCTTAATAAATCTCTGTGGTCATATTACCCTGGGGTAGATATAGAAGTTCTTGTATTCATACTGATCACAACATGGACAGATAGAACTCCTCTCTAAATATTTGATCAATGAATTTGTGGAAGTGATCTAGATTTTCATGTAACTAAGTCACCGAGAATCACTATCTCCGTGTAGATCTCTGAGGAAGACTCATGGAATGAACTTCTATATCATTGGGATGAGGCTTCACAAGGTGTAAAACATAGTTTAATGCCTCTGATAAATTCTCATCCAGTTGGGGGTCTATCTCACCCTGAAGCATAAGAGGCTACTACATATAAAACTCATGTAATTCACTCATCCTGTATGCATCCTCAGCAGGTAGTACCAGTATTAACTGCTCTTTGATGGGTGGTGGTATTACTACTGCATGAACTAGAGGTTCAATCTCTAGTACATGCCCTTATGTTGAAGCCTCATCACTAGGCAGGTCATCCTTGTGATCAGATAGTGGAATTCAGGATAACTGTCCACATGGATGCATCCTGGAATAAAATAAAATATTCCACAACCAATAGAGTTTTTCTGGGGAGCTGACTCAAGAAGGACATGGAAGACACAACCATTTCTATATGATTCATGTACCATTGTTTTTTCCTACAACTAGTTTTCCCTTATACTGAGTCGAAACGCAGGTGTTCAATGTCCTGGGGTATGGATATGTCAGTTGTCACACCAACACTAGAGTCCCCATCCTGAAATCCAAACTCGAAACACTTAACATTATATCCCCAAACAAAACTCACAATCCCCCAGCCCTAAAGTTGAACTAAACCCTTTGAAACCAGTCTATCATGACTCATCCTAAAGGTACTAGTGCTATGAATACTCCAAAATAATCTCTTATTAGCCCAGGGGATAGTGACAAGCCATGATAAGAAATCTCCCACAAATGGGAGGAATTATCCTAAATTACCTATACACACACATCTCCAAGACACGTAATGTTGAAAGTTAAAACAACTGATAGATTTCATGTATAAAACTTAAATCCCACAACCATAGTAAAATAGAAAGTAATGGAAAAGTAAACATGTCTAAATACAATCCCACCACCAAAGAGAGTCTACAATACAGCTCTAACTGATACCGTGGAATTCCAACCTGCTCAAAGGACGAGGATAGAGTCAATGGTACACTCCCAGAAAACAACTCATTATTCCCATTTCCATCAGTGACCCACCTTCCCCTAGTCCTCTTACAACACTATAAAACGGGTCACCATCTACACAAGACACAACACGTGTGTGAAAATACCACTCACTGTTGAGTATAAAAATACACAGTTGGACACCCGAACAACACTAAACCCGAAGCACCAAGTATAGTCAACTCAATGAAATATATAAAAATATATCTATAAATGAAACCAAAATAAAACCCAGATATACTCATGAGTGTCATCGCACCATCAGGAAGTTATAACCAACTTCCAACCATTGGATTCTTCTCAAAGCGTGATCGTTCCAAGAGAACACACTCTTCATTCCATGATATCATCGTAGACTGCCGACTAAGTTGTCTCTCTCATTGGGTCCACTCCAAAAGTGAATGAATTGGATGAAGATGACTATTATACACAGATATGGAGTCCCTCCAAGAACAAATGGGGCCACCATGATCCCAATATAGGTCAACCCTCTATGTTTGGGATCATATGACAATGACTACACAAACTATACTAATATGGCTCGCTAGATGGAGGATCAATACATTACTCAATATCTTCATTCATATTCCAAAAACTCTACTAGGGATGATGGAGGTTCATACTCCAATATCATGGAGGGATTCCATAACTCTATATCACAATTCGCCCCTAGAGGGGATTACAATCCACTAATTTGGTTGTAATGTCGCATTATACCCTTATAGAAAGGACCAAATGAATGAACTCAACCTATACAAGTCCAAAATAAATACCCACCATTGGCCTTAAAATGACCCTATTAATGTTAGGGATTGAATGTTAAATTCAGATCATTGATTAGATGCTCTGTTTAAAAGTTATGACTTTTTTAGTGAATCCACCCACCGACCTATCAGGGCCTAATGACCTACTATTATGGAAGGTCCATCTACTATCATGTTCATTCCACCAACCACATGGATTGGCCTCCCATTAACCAACCATCATTGTCATTCATCCTTTCCGGCCTAACAGGCCACTGGGGTCAACCGTTGAGGTTAACCACAAGAGGACTAGCCATGTGGTCTCTATGCTCATGGAAACTCGAGTTGTTGCAGCACCATGGTCTACTTACGCAGTCGATAGCCACGATTGACTGAAATGGGGATTCTCTCCCCCCCCCCAATTTCCCCAGATTCAACCCAGGTATGATCTAAACCAAATCTAGCATGCATTCCCAACCTGGATCTGACACGTTGACCCAACCAGAGATCTGACTTGCTCACCCGACCAAGATCAGACATGTTCTGTGTCTTTCAATGTAATATCCCATCCCCCACCACTTCCACATCAATATTAGATCCTAAAAGACTTATATTTATTCCATTGCATTCTCACATGGATGCTCATAGGGTCCACCATTTCCAACCCCATCAGCTCTACCAAGTCCACCATGGACCATCATCATACATTGCCACAAGCCATCGACGCCACTATTGGGCACTAGTGGCCCCTTATGTGGACCATCACACAACCTCTGACCCCTGAAAATAGAATAGGTCTAATATACGAGCTACATGGGCCTCAATCTACAATGATCCATCCTCAGTTTTCAGTTTTTTTCAAATACGGGGGTCTTCTCGAGTTCGGAACTAATCAGCAACGTCGAGCTAGGACCATGAGGCTCTAATGGAAAAGAATGTGTTAAAGGAGGGAGAAATTCACATGGTCCAAGGTTTACCATTTTTGGTTAATATTTCATGGAAAATGATCAAGAATGGCATATTTTGGGTTAGAAATTCAAATTAAATAAGTCTCAACAAATCCACAAAATATTCCCATCCTAACAATATGATAAATCTTTAGGCTATTATGTTCCTGGATGAGACCCCATTCATTATAGGAATTAATAATAGCCAAGAATGAATAAAAAAATTCCCTACCTAGATTTGAATCATTCACTAATGAAGAAAATTCACTATGTTTTCATTTTTTTCAAGATCTGTTAAGATCAGTGTGCACCAATCGTTGATTCGAGGTTCTATTGTTGTTTGTTAGAAGGATTCTCATGAAGTTCTCCCTCGAATATCTCCAAATAATTCTAAGATTATATGGCTAACCATGGATCTATGAAGAAATGTTTATTAAAGGATAATACACTTATCTATGTCAACAAATAAATTGAAATAATTTTATTAAATTATTTTTATTCATCTCACACCCGTGACAAATTATTCAAAAATGACCCGCACAGACCATGGTTAGGTCATGTGTAGGGTATATCCTCTATTATAAACATAATAGTTCCCTTCAATTTCAATTCCACTCACCCGTTTAAGAGATATTCCTATTTTTCGGGAAAACATCACCCATGTGCTATTAAATATTTTAATAACATTTAATGATTTTTTTGGGGCACACTGGGCCTCAAACTCACACGTCGTCTCATAAATTGGTCCCAAAAATAGTCTATATTACATCTAAATATAAGACATTAAAAATAAAAGATGTGAAAAATGGTTTATCAATAAATTTGGATGATTTTATGGTATATATTTTACAATTCTATGATAATCATTTTTGATTCATGAAATATAGAAGTATTTTCATCATATGTTTTTCATTAAAGAATGAAAATGATATGTTCAATGGTGATGAATACTGAGAAATATAATTTTATGGAAATGTGGTATTTAAATTAATGGAAGGTATTCCTTAATTAATTCTTGAGGATGTGAAAATGATCCATTGTATGGATAACGAGATGATGATATGGATAAAGTAATTTGGATTGTATTTATGACCCCAGAACGAATAATTTATTTGTCAAAGATGTGTTTATGTTATCATGGATGATGTTTACAAAATTTTTTGATTTAATTAATATATCATGCAATCATTAAAATATGTAATATTTCATGTTTTTAATATAAATTCATAGTAATTAATTTTATTACAATAGTTCATGATAAAAAATGATAATTTTACTCACGTGTTCGAAATGTGACAATCACGATCAACTCGACGATATATGGGGGGTATTTATCTAATTAAATTACCTAATTTCTAATATTTTTTATTTTCATATTTTAGAATAGTTACAATTTTAACCATTTATGGAATGGTTTAATATAAACATCATATTTTTTTGGATTTAAATGTATTATATCTTCATATGAGGATTTATTCAGATTGTATATCTTGTTCTAAACATATTTTTATGATGTTATATAACATCATATGGAATTACTTATCATTTTACATATTAATCTTACGATCCATTGGTTATTAAAGAAAAAAATATTCACCTTCATTCTCTCTAGTAATAGATAATGTTTGAATTGATCAAGGAACAAAAAAGGGTAACATTTTTCTTAGGAAAGGGAATAAAATCAATTAATTATGTCTTCTTGTAGAAAAATTATTCATCTTTAGGAAAAGGTTCTTGATAAAAAATGGTTTCTTATTATCATCATTTTTATGATATCAATGAATTATTTCATGCCTCTTCATTTTATGGTGTTTTGATTATTAACTTTCTATGGATCACCCACTTTCATGTGATCAGTGATCATTTGAAATATCTATGATTATTTATTCTTTTCTTCCATGTCCTTTTTTCACATACCATATATGTTATCTTATTTGGAAACATATTTATTTTTTATATTGGGTAACGGTTGTGTTTCAAACATTGTCTTTTTGAAGGAAGTTTCAGTGTTAATATTTATGATGAGGGCTTCTATGAGAAGAACATTCATGAATTAATCCTTTGATAACCCATATGAATTTCTAGGTTAAAATTTATTCTATGGGAGGTAGAACATAATACCATGAGATTTTATTAAATAGTGTCTTGAATTTATTTGATCTTTTAAATATTATTTATTTCACTCTACGCTGAATATATCTTATGTTGTATAAATGAACAAAGTTATTCAATTCATTTTACATAACACCATATCAATTGTTTTTTCTACATGAAACAATAATATTATATTTAATTAAACAAAACACTATGGTTTTCTTATGTTATGCACAATTATGAGTTCCTTTGATACAATGTGTTACACACATTACCTATTTTTATAAAACTACATTGTAATATTCATATTATTTCTAAAATATTATTATAGTTTTCACATAAATGTTAGAATGAATGTTATGAATAATTTTAACTAAATAGTGAAAAAAAGATCTCGACATCTGTATAAAATGATTCATTTAGTTAAAAATTAGCTATTAATGAAAGTAAGAACTCTTTAGAAATAATAAAAATCACTTTTCATGAAATCAAATCTTTATAAAAACACCATTTTATCTCAATAAATTGAAAAAACCACTATTGATGGATGTTTTTAATTTTTTTAATATATTATATATTCAATATTATTTTTATACCCCCTTCAATTATGTTTATAGGCCAAAGAAAACAATATATCCAATATTCTAAAGAAAAATATGTATTTTTCTAAAAGGTAATTTACCCTCAATTTAATGAAAAACCAATTTCAAATATTATTATTGAAAATTATAGTTTTTTTAAAAAAAAAATATAAAATACATTTTTTAAATCATTTTATTATAATTTACTTTGGGATAATTTTGGGTATTTTTTAGAGAAGTTTCTTCGTTTTATGAATATTGAAACAACTGAATTATAATTGCAAGCTGCATTTTCTCATAATATATTTATATAGTTAAATTATATTTTAAATTTTTTAAAAGGGTATTTAGATTAATAATACATTAATTAATACAATTTTTTTCATTGGATGAAGTTTCACATTGTAATTAGAAATAATGTTTTTTCAAAATTTTAAACCTTTTCACTTTAAAAATTCGCCATCTCATCCCATCTGCATGATTAATTTTAATTTAATTTATACCACATCTATTATAAGAATCTGTAAAAATAGATTACATATTTATAATCAAAATTATATATAATTCTAAATAATTTCAAATAATTTTTTTCAAAAAATATTATTGAAAGTAATAAAAATAAATTAGAGTGAGTATGGTAAAAATGAGAACAATTAATTACTAAACATAGAATAAAAGGTTTAAAAGGACCCTAAACATCTATAAAAATTATTTATACACATATTTTAACCATTATCAATCAACAGATATTGAATTTTTCATTTTGAACCATTTTTGGAAAAATAAAACATGAGGAGCACTCAAATCTCTTCAACAATACCCAAAATGTCCTTTCCCAACTTATAATGGAATCCTCTCCTCCCCTCACATTAAAACATTCAATACATTTTTTATCAACCATAAAATATAAAAAAACTAGTCTAAAAATCCCTTCGTACATCCTCGAATCCTCTATTTAGGCATTAATATAACCAAGGAATATATTTGGTAGAAACCAGAATGAGGTACCGAGATAAGAGGTGAAACACTTCAACAATAACTTTTGTTTTATTTTTTTCTACACCACCTAAAATATTTTTATTAGATGATTTTATAAGAACCATTGTATCCAAAATATACTGAGATTTCTTTTCATCTTGGGGTACTACCAAAACTCACACACACTTCCATCAAATGGGATACACAGTAATTTTTTGTTTGTACCACAGACAATCACCTCGCGGACTGATGTCATGCATTCTACCATTTCCCCTATCATGGTTTTGAATAATGATTAAATTTATAATTTTATAATATATATATATGTGATATTTATGATTTAATTATTATTATTTATAATTTATATAATACATTCCTTTATGCTTTCTATTTTTTAGTAATACGATAACTTCGTTTATGGATTAGTGGATTACTTCCTCCTCAAAGCGATGTTATTTTTTCCACTTCACATAAAATGTATTAAGGATGGGTTTAGTAATAATATATGATATATATGAATTAATAATTATTATGGTATTATAATATATATATATATAAATATATGAAATTTACTTAATTTATTTCAATATAAAATGAAAAAGGAAACTGTGTTCATGAGTACTTACGGTATGTCGTCTCCATGAATGGTGTATTCCATTTAATATTAATATATATTATATATTTTTAAAAATAACTATAAAATAAATATTTATGATATTTATATCATTATTTAAAATCATAAAATATTTAAATCATGATATAAGTAATAGGATCATGAATAACTAGTCAAAACATTTTTTAAAAATAGAATAGATATTACCCGAAACATAACCTTAACATATAATTGTTAGTAAATGAGTAATATAAATTCATAATAAAACCATATGTGGAATTAGATATAAGAAAATGGTTTTTTTAGATTTATAATAATCTTATATATTTTATAATAGAGGATTTAACATGTATGAAGAAATTCGAGACTTAAGGAATGAGTTTTTTCAGGTAACATTTATTTCTATAAAGTATATGCTATATTCACCATGTATTTTTATTATGTGGTGTACATAATACCATATGAAATTTTATATAATTAAATTACTTTATATAATTATATTAAAAGATTAAAAAAAATTATTCATTCTGGATATCATTATTCAGAAGTTACTCAAGTTGTAAGAGGATTTCTAGTCTCACTTTTATTTCTGTGAGACTTATGCCATATTCACCGAAAGATTCATTTTTTGGTGTATATATATCCCATGAATGTATTTTATGACCCATATCCTTAAAATTAACAATATTTAAACATCAATATGTTGATCACTCTTTCATGATATTTAAGGATAAAAAGTTATCAAATCGGTAAGGTAATTTTGTTCTCAATTTTCCTTCTTTTAGGCACATTTTTTCCATGCACCTATATTCTATTAGAAAATGTATATACTTTATATTTGAGATATTTTATCAATAATGATATTAGTTTCATGATATTATAGGATTCATTTAATTGTATTCTCTAATGGGTAATATGATATAATGTTTCCAATGTGGAAAGAGTTTACTGTTACAATCTCATTATTGAATGGGCTTATATATGATTATGATTCCATTAATGAGAAATTATGATCCATCACTAAAGAAATATCATTACATTTCTTATTCTCTGGTTATTCATGTTTTCCTCATGTAATTTTAACATTTTCCCACTCTTTGATACTTAATATAGTTAATGGAATTTTTTTAATAAATTCTGACATTACCTCTCTCTTCATTCAGAAATCAGTTTTCTTACAAAACCATATTTCACAAAAAAAAATTCAAAATTACTTTATATGTTTTATGTAAAAATGTTTTTGAAATTTTTTTGAAAATTCCACTATATTTTTTAAATGATTTTTTTTCAAATTTTTTTGAAACTTCATTTATAAGTTATCATGATAATTTGGTTTCAAAATGTTTTCAAACTTCTTTTATTAAATTTCATGAATAATGGTTTCCCAAACGTTTTAAAAAATACTTTTTTTCATAGTAAATGTTTTTCTAAATGAATTCATACTTTAATTATAAGTTTTCAATGTTTTTTCAATGACATGTTTTTTCATATTTATTTCAATATTATTCTATAATTTTTCATGGAAAATGGTTATCAAAATGTTTTCAAGGAAAATGGTTTTGAAAACTTGTTCCATATTCCTTTATAATTTTTCACGTTTGTTTTTAAAAAAACATTTTTAAAAGTTTTTATTTTTCAAAAATCATTTTTAAAAGAATAATGGATGTTTTCTCCAATATATTTCTTTAGAATATATTTAAAAAAATCAATCTATGATGAAATATTTAGGTATTACTCAGGCTATTCTTAGGTTATGATTCAAGTGTTAAATTCAAATTCTTTCTCTGAAGGGTAAATGTTCTGATTGAATTATGGTTATGAAAGTAATTTCTCTTTCGCTAGTTATATTTATGGGAATCTCATTTTTATTTCATGGGTTATATGCTTATTAATCCTACTTCATTTAACATGTTATGCTATGGTGAAATGATTATGAAACATGAATTTTTTCTATAGGGAATGATATGATGACAATTTTTATGATTCTCATTTCATTTGATGGGTTATTATATAATTTTTCATGATCTTTTTTCACACGTATGTATGATTTCATTATGATATGGTGGGACCTATATCTCTCTTCAATGCATTGGGTAAAGATTTGTATCTCATGATATAATTATGGGAACACAATTCAAAGGGATCAATCCACTATGGGATGAGGAGGAAACCTAATTCAATATATGAATAAGGGGAAACATGATCAAACATAGGAAGAATAGGACCCCTAATCCACTATGGGAAGAATGTGTAACTAGTTATACTATAAGGAATGATCTGTGATTGGGGATGGTGGTGTGACCTACCTAGAAGTTGTAGTCCCCAAGAAGTTCCCCGATTAGTTTTGGAAATGAGACAAAAACATATGGGTAATGTTTTTATATAATAATGTGTACGCCACATGTCTATGTCTTATCCAAATGATGTTATCACATAGTTCATGTTCTTTATTATCTTATGATTCATGTCTTATGACCTAAAAATATTGATTCAATGACTCTTGATTATGTTATTTAATATAATGGGTGGTATATTTTAATGTTATGATGATGTTCTCATTAACATGTGGTCATTTTATACTTACATATCTCTATTTCTTACCCTTAATGATTATCTGATATCGCCCCATTCTTTTTTTCCTTTCCCCAAGCTATGAAGAACTGTTTTTTATTGGAGTGCTAAAGGGGAATATCCTTTATGTAGATATTTAATATCCTTTATAATGATTAGAAGATTGAGTTCCAAGTCTCCAAAGACACTAATCTATTAAATTCCCCATGCATGTACTTTAATAAGGTGCTGGATATTAAAATAAAATGATTTAATATCCATGTATGTTATTCACAAGTATCTATTATCATACCATATCAATTAATTTATTTTTAATAGAAAACATCAACCACATATCTTAATCACTATCACAAAAATAATTAATGAATACCATAATGTATCTCCCACGTCATTCCATATAATATTTATAGTATTATTCCACTACTAACATAGTACGGTAACAAATTTCCTCAATAACTAGGGAATTGTATGTTTAAATCATCATCACACTATGATGGAATCTATAGTCCAGAGTGATATCATACATACACACCTCCTTACAAACCATGTAACATAGTAGTTGACAGTTTATCGGGACCTATGATAACCAAAATAAAGCGTATTTTCTGGTCCTGGTACCATTGACCCCCAAATGAAAAATCCTAAGAACCAGCATACCATGTAGATTTAGTAGAGTGTCCCAAAAAATACTACCAAATTTTTTGGCATTAATCTTTTATAATCCACCCAATAATCTATGTAGTGTTTTTTCTATTACATTAATAGATCCCATGAAAAGATACTACCTTTTACAGAATGAGATATCCTATAGTTAATTCCCATATCAAGTACCATAACACATAAACATATAACAAATTCAAATATTATTTACAATTGGATTGTTTGTGTGTGAATTAACATTCATAAATACGACTATTATAATAATTCTTCATAAGAAATTACATCACTACCAATGATATCCCATCTCACCCAACATCTCATTATAACACTTTTTTTTAAATTTATTGAGAAACCTCAAAAAACCCATTGGTATAACTCTAATTGGGGATATTAATATAGTTATATTTTTTGATTTCATATATATTTCCATAAATCCACATTATTACGGAAACAATAATTTTAAATTTCAATCAACTCACATCCCAAATGGAATAAATTCAAAAATCATTAAAGAATTTTATTCATGTCAGAAATATTTAGCAATGCCATATAATAAGATTATTATCTAAATATTCACTGGTCCTAGATAATCCTTTATTAGGATTTATATAATAGTGTGTCATTATATAGTTTCATCATATATCCTTAGCATAACCACTTATTTACAAAACAATATCTAAATCTAGTAAACACCTCCCCACTCATCCTTAATTTTATATTATCCATAAACCCAAGGTAAATTATAAATATGAGGAGGAACCCTACACATATCCAACCCAGGAAAGCTATAAAGTAATAATTTCAAATTAAACATGAAATCAGAAAACATGTCAAAAATATAAATTATTCATGATCCAATTATTTAAATAATCATTCAAAAGTCCTCATTAATTTTTCATCAATATAAGTCCTGATCAATAATAAATTAACCACTATATCCTTTAAAAATTCCTCTATTATGACAACATATAAAAGGAATCTTTAGTAATACTCATTCAAAACTATCACATCCAATCTTCCCATGTGAATAAACTCATGCAAAGTCATATCACTTTGATACCAATTTTCACATTCCAATATACTGATAACTTACTCCTCGATAATGTATTTATTAGACTTGGGGTTGTTGACCAGTATTAAGTTATTCACACAATAATAAGATGAATTACATCTATATGATAATTTTCACCCACTATTAGATATAATCATCCATTATAACAACCCTCAAATACAATTCTTAGCAATGATACACACACACATATATATTAAGTAAAATATGAAATGAGACATATAAATCACTAGTTAGAACTGTCATATCACAAATAGGTGTATTTTCCAATACAAGAAATAAGAAAATTGGCAACCATCATGAGATCTCTTAGAAAAACTTATCTAAAACGGCCTTCAATCTCATGGTTTCATGATCTTTCATCATTAGCATATTCTAATCATTATGGACACAGGTATAGAAATGTACTTGTTCACATATAGTTGTGTGTATTAAAATTACATGTATCTCCATCCTATTTAGTGATGTTACCACATATATATCTAGTTCCTAGTTGTATTGATATGTATAAAACCATAAGACACACTGACCACACCCAAAATCATCATCAAATCAAACCAACATTTATAGTAAATCTTAACCAATGTTCCAAAGGATCTCTTTTTGATGTGATCCCCAAATAAAATATTTTCAAGGAAATTAATGGAAATAAAAAATCCCCACAAAAAATAGATTTAACAACTAATAAATCACTCCCTATTCACTAATCATGATAGGTATGGTGAAATATAAATCTCCACCTGTCATAGAATAATCAATGGAAATTCATATCTCTTTCTATATTAGATGTCTTTAAGGTAAAACATGTCTCCAAAATCCTATTGGAAATACACTTCTTCAAAACATGTAACATTTACAGTTATTGGATTTTGAATAATCAACATTGTAAATCCCTTCGTCTAATGCACATAGAAGCCCAAAATAATACCGAAGTGTCAATTCTTATCCCCAATATCTAGAAACTGGTTCCCTATATCAAATTGAACATTGTGGGAATAATTTCACACAATAAATAATTTAGAAAACAAGTAGTGGAAATAAAATAAAATTACGCGATGACTTATAAGTATATATAAAGTCACATAAAAAACAATTATTTATTAATAAATTCACAATAAACAAAATATAAAATCAACAAAATAACTAAAAAAAGTCCCTATGCTTCCCCTGACTTCCTCTCATACAAAGTGAAAAATAATATGAAAGTAGTTCCTTTCGAGCCTTCCATAAATATTACTGTAAATGGAAGAATAAAATAAATAAAATAATAACCATACCTCCATTTGAATTTATACTTCACCATCCTTGTTCAAATAAACAATATTTGTATGAAGGCAATATCTAGAGTAGAAATTAAAATTTTATATATGATTGTGTTAAAAAGCCAAGTAGGAACGTAAAATGAAACCATGTTTCAAAAATAATTGTTAAATTAGTTGTAAGTATAATTATAGAAGTATGTTTGAATCCATTTTTTATATAAAATCTATATAAAAATTTGTAGTCTTATTAAAATATATATCATTTTCTAATGTGTAGGGATATTAATTGTATATAAAACATTTTTTAATACATTTAACGAAATAAAATATTGGTTTTAGGGAAAAATTATATTAAAATATATTGAACATTTTTTATATTTTTAAAACAAAAAATAAATTGTAAATAGACATATCAAGAAAAATTTAAAACCCTAGGTCACTAAGGTAAGGTCCTAGGATCCTTATACACTTAGTGATTAAACAATATACATCTATTCCTTTGAAGGATATACTAACAAGGTGAACCCAAACTCCAAGTGTTAACTAATATATATCATCATCATATATTTTAGTTAGTTTTGTACTGTATTCCACATGAAAGGGGGGACGCACATATCCTACCATACTTTTCAGAGTATACCTAGTAATTTTAAAGAGGTTCACATGTGCTCAATTTTACCTTTTCTTTAAAATCACATTTCAACATATAATTAATTCATGATTTATGAACACAAAATAACTCGTTCACATTTAACAGTACAAGGGGAACAAATTTAATGTACCATTGTGACATACTAAAAAATATTAATATCATCATGTCAAAAATTAATTTTTAACAAAATACCAAACAAGGCTTCCAATTATATTTTGGAAACCATAATAAAATCCTTCTTTTTATATTGTATATAGAAAAAGAGATAAAATACTAACATTTAAATTAACCCTTTGATAATTTTACCCACATAAAATTACTCATATATATATATATATATTAATATTGTTGAACAAATTCACAATTATCTTGTGAATTGGTGCACATATATATATATAACAATGATTATGTGTTGAACCAATAGATATATATACACATGTGCATATATTTATATATAATACTGTTTGTAATCATGATTTTATATTTGAAACTAAATCCCCCTAAATACACACATTCACCATTTATAAGTCCAATTGAGAATCTTAACAAACAAGAAAGGTTAGATTTTTTAACAACTGATTTTGGAGGGAAATGCAGTTCGGAGAAAAAAATTAAATATCAATGAAAACCATATAAAGCATGTTTCTATTTTAAACATCCCTATATATGTTTAATATTGTTAATTTATAAAAAAACTATACATTAAAATCAAAATAAAGTACATTTTCATATTTTAATCATAAATGCAAGTGTAAAACTAACACAATAACTGTAATCAAGTTGAAATATTTCTAAAACATTTCTCCTTCAATAAAAACATGATACAATGGGTTTCACATCATGCGCAATGATTCATATGAACCAAAAATAGAAAAAAAATAATCCACCCCAAAAACCATTTATAATTTAGTCATAAATAAATTCAGTAATAGATATTTGAAAAAACTTGTATGGAAAAAGTAGGGGACGACTAAATGCTAATTATTAACAAATATTTTGATACATAATAATATTAATATACCTCGTAAAATTAATACAATGATAAGGGAGGATATGGTTTCATATGGGTGGTATCCCATCTTGGGTAATGTGTCGATCATGAGAGGGATATTTTTGAGTGATAAGAGTGTCTAATTAAAAATTAAGAAGGAAAATTTGGTAATATTCCAAAACAATATAATTATCAAGACACTATGCACAGTTTTGACTTATGGTTGTCCAAAATGAGAAATAATTGTTATCCTACCTCTTGGGAGATTGGACACTTTGCAAAAGTATGGAACACAGTAACACAATTTGTTCCTTAACATTCTATTTATTCTATGTCATCATACAGACATGTTTATATAGTTTCCACAGGGTTTCTACTAACCATTTTCTAACCGTTTGCCTATGTAGAAATTAATAATATTCAAAAATTAAAATTATTTCATCTGAGAATTCAATAATGAAATAAAAAATAATAACATAATTTATATAATAACAATATTTATGGTCATGTTCTGAAAATTATTACAAGGATAGTGTTTTCTACCCCTAGAAGGTTGTGGATAAGACTCTAGATTGAAAAAATGCGGACCAATCATCCCAAAAGTATTGAAACATGAGTTAATTAATAAATACTATATATATTATCATCTAATAATATATTTTTCATCAATACTAAAATTGGACAAAGTTTTATTTTTTATTTCCCTCATTACCAACAACTATAATTGATTCTATATAAATGAAATACATTTCGATGAAAAATGTCTATCGACTCCCTAAAGAACCACCTCAAAACCCCAAAAAACACTCTGAATAAAAGGATCATAGTTGAAGGAATAAACAAACATGATAACTAATACCACTAAGGCATAGGGAAATAAAAAAATATCAAAATATTAAGACTGCAACTTTGGAGTTTGTCACAATATTAGTATTCCCCTAATATGCCAACTCTCCAATACGAAGACCCACTCTTGAAGGAGAAGAATGATAATGCTCCAAAATGGAAGGAGTTTTATCGTGGGATATGATTAAATTCATCAATACCATAACAAGATCCCATCTATAACCAATTATCATTATTACCCATGACTAAGAATATCAAGACTAGCATCACTTTGAATAAACTAAACAAAAGAAATCCAAATGGAAGCAGAAAATTCATGTAAATTCATACCTTGAATAGAATTTTCCTTACAAAATGTTCTACAATAAGGATAATATGTGGGTAATATGTAAAATTACTTCTAAAACATTGACCCTCAGTGATACCCACAAAAAAAATAAATCATACCATCTATCCAATTCACTCAACAACTCAACCAAATATTCTCATGAATATCCCTTAAAAGTCATCATTAGGTTGTCATCACATTAAATCCAAGAGTGTCCCATCTAAAAATAAATCCATGTAATTTATTGAACAAACCATATTCCATAATAGGGTTAACAAAGTAAATACCTTACGGGACAGACCAATGAAAACCCAATAAAAGAAAAAATATTAATAACATAGATAATTTTACTAACCATTAATCAAAAAGATATGATCCACTTACTCTAGGATAAATAAATACATGTTTTAAATAGGAGTAACAAACTCCATTCTATATTGGTAATACATTTAGACACTTGAAATAATACATTGTACAAGGAGGACCCTCACCTATCTCATCCATATTTTTTAGAATCCCAAGTAAAATATCATAAGACATAATGTGAAATTAACAATAATTTAACAATAAGAATAAAAATAAATCAATCTAAACTAAAAAATTTTCTCAACACATAAATTCCAAAAATTTAAAAACACCCCTTCTCAAAAACTAGCTTTTCAAATCCAACTATTTTCTATTTAAATATTTAATAATTTATTAATAAAATCTTGTAATACCAAAGACATTAAACATTATTAGAATATTTACTAAAATATGAAACATAATATTAAATTGAAAGCATCATGGAAATCATATTTTTAATTCCAGGCCTTATCATTTACACATAAAACCATGTTTTTATTTAAAAACGCTAAAATATTTCATTAAGACTCACTAAAACAACCTTAAATCATCACTTCATTTGACTTAAAAGCACACTGAATATATTTAAACTAAATAACCATTTATTTATAAACAACCATAAAAAAAATAATTATCACATTTTTCAAATATTTTTCTAGAATTAAAAAAATTATGTTTACCTTTTAAATCAATTTTGGAAATCTCATTTTTTTCGTTTATAATTAACGAAATAGTATTTAAAAATTGCCTTTTAAAATTAAAATCCAAACTTTATTTAACAAAAAACTAGAAAAAGAACAAAACATCCATTTTAGAATAAATTTCATAATCATACACTTAGGATTAATAGTTCACGAAATTCTAGTCGAATTAAATTTAAGGAAACCGAATTATTTTTTTCAAACAATTATGCATTTTTAATCACCAGATCCACTTTATTAATTTCTTATTATCATCATTTTCAAAACTATCCCTCACCTTTTTAAAAAATTCACATCCATTATTAAATCTTGTTAAAAACCCAAAAATAACCCTTACATAAATAAAATGATTTGGGATCAAATGATTCCCATCCAATGGAATCAAAAAAATGGCTAGTGGCCCTGAATAACATGGTTTCATGGATGGTTGTTTATGTACCAATAATACCATTTCCTTGCAGAGGAAGGTAATACAATGTGATTATAATTTATATGGTTTTATGTTCCAAGAAAACTCACCAAGTACCTAAATATTAACACTCATTTGAACCCAAAACATGGATGGTCTTGGAGGAATCCAAATATCATCATCACAATAAAAAAATATCAAAGTGAACCAAATATCATAAAAAATAATAAAATCAAAACTCAAAATTAAAATTCAATTCCCAACATCCAATGGTAACAAATTTGTTCACATGAGTGGTGGTGATCAGTCACCCACCCATTACATACCTACCATGAACCAAAGGTGCTAATCCAAACTACAATCACATCGTAAATAAAAATGGGAAATCTAATTCTATTTTTTCATGATCCAGCATAGGACATGCCTATATCAAACTACCAAACCATCACATAAAAAGATTAATGGAGCGTTCCTACTCCCAATGTGTTGGAAAATTGTGTCGATCATCATAGTAAACTATGTGATAATGATTTCACACATAAAACAATTAAGATAACAAGAACTAAAATTAAATAAAATTTCATCATTAATCATATATATATTTGATTTCTCAAACAAATCAAATATGTTGGAATAAATAAATAGTATTATAACATAAATGTAACAAAAAAATTAAAAAAATTGCACCTCTTCTTCCTGTAAATCCATCACTAGTGATGAAAATTAATTATTTCTCTAGTTACCTATTGGATTCACAATAATATAACCACAATACATTCATAGAAATCAGTAAAATCCAAAATACCATAGAATAAAAAAAGAAAAAAAAATTAACTTCATTTGACTTTATAAATCACTATCTATCCTCAATTAACATTCTTTGATGGATTAAATAATCTGAATAAGAACAAAAATGTTATATAGCTGGGAGATCAAAAGACCCATTTTATTATCAAATAAAACTAAAAAATGAATAATCATTAAATAAATCATCCATTATATGATAGACAGAAATACATTTATTTGAGTAGGTATGATTCCTATTTTCATTTACAAACCCTATAAAAATATTCAATTATATTAAAGAAAAATATCATTTCAAACAAAGAGGGCTATGAAATTTAAATAAAGTCATTACATTAAAAAATTAAAAGGAATAATATATAAATTTGAAAAAGAAATCTCATGATAATAAATTAAAAAATTTATTTATTTTGAAATTTTATCATAAAAGATAAATTAATAGACCAAGCATACTGGGAAACAATGGGTCACTAAGTACGGTTCCTTGGATCCTCATATTCATAGTGATTGAAACATATTTAACCCTACACATTCATGATATGGTGAGGAGGACAAAACCATTCTATCTATTGTAACAAATACATATTATCATCATATATTATTTTATATTGTTGAATCATAGTGCACCAGCTAGGGTGGGAATGCTGTTCTAAGTTCAGTTATCATTGTATACCCACATAAGTGCTCAGGGATTCCATGTGATCTATTTTAGAAATTTGTTTCAAATCGCATTTCCACTTACAAATCAATCATGAAGAATTCATGATAAATAACTCATTCACATATCTATAGAAATGGTTAAAGAATATAACATAAAAATTTTCATGAAAATATGTATAAATATCATCTTCTCAATATATAATTATTTTTAAAAATAAAAATGAACATTCCATATTTTTTTCAAATTATACTGAAATTCCCTTGTTTAACAAAATTACTAAAACAATACTAGTATTAAGAATAAGTTTAAAATCCATCTTTGTTATTGTTTTACAAATATACTATTACTTATATTAATATATATAGATACACATATAACATGTTGCACAAATTCACTATTATTATGTTAATTATTTCATGTATAAATATATATAGATACACATGTATACGTATAGGATCAATATATATATTTATTAACACATAAGAATATATATATACATATATATATATTATGGTAATTTAATGCTTCCATTTTAATCAATAACCCCCTTTTAATCACATTCACAGTTTAAAAGATGATTTTTGGATTTTATCAAATAGGTCAGGTGTGATTAATTTAAAATTTAATTTTTAGAGGCCTGTAATTAGTTGAAAACAATAAAATTGTATAGAAAACAATATTTTTCTTTGTATATATCCTTAGATATAATTATTATTAATAATAAAAGCCAAAAAAGTAGTTTGAAACAACAATCATGTAATGTTACAAAATATAAAGATAAATTCATGGGAAAAAATACCTCAAAAGGCTAAAGTGATGTTGAAAAGTTTGTAACTATCATTAAAATTGATGAATATTTCTTGACTGGTTCTCATATTGGGCCTCAAGAGCACTAGAAACCAAAAATAGACCAAAGTAAGCTCCCTAATAATAGTTATAGATCATCTAGAATGAAATTTAGTAAGGGATAGGAGATGAAACGTGTGAGGAAGAATATAAATAAGTATAGGTGGGAGGAATGGAGATTCTTACATAGTGATTTGATGAAGAACGAGCCAAATATCCCTCACTAAATAGATCCAAGGAGATTAGAGGAAAGGTTTTTTGGTGATTGGGATCCCCCAAGGTCATGAATCAATCGTGAGAGGGGAAAAGATGGGTTTTGGGAGTGTTTAAAAAGGGGGAGGGATATATAGAAACCTCTAAATATTTTTTAATGATCTAGACATTTCATGATATTTTTCCACATGGTTTCCCAAAAAATGTTCCAACCATGTGTCTACATTTGGAGAGTCTACACACCTAAAATGTGTAGGTCACACCATTATATAAGTCAGGTTCCAATCATGGATTTCATCCCTATCAATATATAGAAATGTTTCCACAATTTCCACCCAATTTATACTCACTGTGCACCCATGAAACAATTATAAAAAATATAATATAAAAACCAAATCCACCCTAAATTGATGAAAAAAATTATAAATAACTAAATAATTATAATAATAAGTATTTTAATGTCCAGGGTGTGACATGGGTTCTAGAGGAAATACACATCAAAAGTTATACATATATATACTAGAATACTGGAGTAAATACACATCCCCATGGATGTATCTCTATATCAGGTACACTAAATCCTAGAGTAGTGGGTAAGGAGTGGGGGTAGTATTAGGTGCATCAACATCCACCTTGATCAAAAATGTGTGGGTGATTAGGATATCTATATTTTGGGTGATTTTTCATCAATTCCAACCTTGTATCAATATTTTCAAGGAATTACCCTTTTTTTACAACCCCATCTATCATGTATTTTCTTCAAGAGTACTGGATGAATTACCCATATCTATTTATTATAAACCATAGTTTATTGATAAATCACCCTTATCAAACAACCTAATATAAATATATAAACTATATCATCCTATAAAAATGGTTGATTAATGGTAGGTAATAATAGATTAATTTTTTTGTCTATAACCAGATTGGTGGGTGAGAAGGAACAAAGCCAATGACATCCCACTCTAACCATAGATCTACGGTGAGTATAATGAAGATGCATCCTCATATCTTATGACTATAAGGACACACATCTTTCACAAATGAGTTTTAACATGATTAAATAATAAAATATTGATTTGAAAAATTTCGTGTCATGTTTTGATGATTATTTTCTTTGAAACAAGGTATATAAATCATGTAGAATGTAAGTAAAATAAGTATCATTATCATTATTTATTCATCTTGAATTAATCCTATGTAATTTCATTCTATTAAAACTCACAATATAAGATTTAATATGGATATACATAAAAATTAAATGGTTATCCTAAACCCAAGTAATGAAATAAATGTTGGACATGGAAAATAATTGATTATCATACAAAAATAATAACACATTACACATGGTCATAATTATATGATGAATAACATGGAAACTACACAAGAACATAAAAATGAGACATTCATAAGAATATAAACGTGGCTTGTCACTATAGTTTCATAAAAAATATTAAAAATGTCGTCCATAAATGTATTATGAATCATTAGCATGGTATGTTTCCAAGGTATCAAAACCTTGTTATCTCTAATGATTAATTATTTTCCTATTTTATTGTATTTTTATCAGTACACAAAATTAATTTTTCTAAATTTATGTGTTCTATATAGACTTTATATCATTATAAATAATTTCATCTATAAACCAGGGAGAACAAATAATGAGTTTTGTATAAGATCATTAATATATTAAAAGATTAAGGACATTAAATTTTCCTATTTTTTAACCCATAAGTATGTAATATGGGTTTTATCCATGTAAATACTCAATTAACGATTTATAATTACATATAGATGAATTAAATTTCATAAAAATTGTTTGGGGTACTCGTAACATGAAATTATTTCATTGAAAATCAATGATTAATTTCAACAGCATAATGGGTAATAAAAATAGATTTTGGAATGAGATTATTGAGAGAAAATAGTAGTATCCCATTAATATAAGATCATTTAGACAATAATGGAAAATTTATAAATACAAAAAAAATCCTATGTTTAAAATAAAAATAGTATCAAAAAATAGAAGTAATTGAACAAAAAATGAAAGAGGAAGATTACGAGTTAATTAACGCTTATTAAGATTAAAGGAACAATACCTTAAGAGTTTAGGGGAGTCCCAAAAGAATTAAATGAGATAGTAAGAGATGTATGGATGTTCTATTGAGAATTAATGTTAATGAGATGGTGTGGATATGTAAATATTTGTATGTTTCCATAGGATTTATGGTGCGATGAAGAATCCTCATTGAAGTGGGTTTGGTTTGAATCAATGGTTGATTATGGGGGGTTGTGTTCTACACAATCATGACCATCAAATTACTATACTCAGTCTTCCCAGAAACATGAAATTGATCCCCCATATATAGAAGGGTATAGACCTGCTTTTGAAAGGTAGATGTTCATCTAGGTTTTTAGTGCTAATGAATCTTGGGGACTCGAATTGATCGAGAGGATGGGAGAGCAGGCTCATCACACTCTCTTTGGGTAAATTATTTCCTACTTCGAGTCTCTCTTATAGATTAAAGATATGTTTGAAAATATCTTCCTAATCATGATGTGGGACTAGTTACCCTAACAAAATGATAGTTGGATACTTCGCATCTATGTGAAAAATATTATGGCCTCATTAGTGACTCCATATATATATATATATCTAAGGTTCACCATCATTTTATAGTAATGGATGGTTTCATATGTGTTGAAGCCTCATAAAAAGTGCTTTTGTATTTTATACCATGTAAGGAGGTAGTTAATATTATGAATAGGGGTTTGAGACATTATGAGGCATCCTATATATATTGGTTATTATAGGAATCAAAACCCATATAGTTTATTGGGATTGTGATGTTAAACGTCGTGTTGAAAAGACTTATGTATGTCCCATGGGATACAAGGTGTTCAACCTCTAGTCTTGGAGGGATTTCCTAATTATCTTGATTATGGATAGAATTAGAGTTTTTGTAGATCATTTGTCTGAGGCTTATACATTTAGGTTTCCATTGTCATTATAGAGACTTATGGTGTATATGGAATTATTATTGTAATGCATTAAACTTATGTGAGCTAAAATCAGTGTAAAAAATAAATGGAAATTGGTTACTTTTTTATTGATCATGATGTGGGACTTGTGTTATGGGACTACCCTAAGAAGATTTATTTTAGAGATGAGGCCATAGTGAGATGTACTACATATTATGGGTATGGAAGGAATCAGAGTCATCATATTTCAGGTTGTTTCAAATTCCTTTGATCAACGTGGTAGTGTAATCATCCCATTGAAATGATTGTGTCCTGATGGTTGAAATAACAAAATAAAAGTCTTACGTTGAAATGGATGTTTATTAGAGATCAATCATTTGAAATAAATATGACATATCATTTTTATCTCATGAATTCGAGTTCTCGTAGTTCAATATTCCCTTTTAGAATAGTCCCAAGGTAAGAGATTTTATGATAAGGTGAGTGTGTCATTACAGTTGTTGGGGGATACATACTTATGTTGCTGTGGTTGCTGGGGATACATGATGTGAATGTTATGATTATTACATCTCTCTATGCCCATGTGATATATTCTTAGTGTGATAAATGAGGGATAACAAATTATCCACGTCATTTCATGGTAGGTGAGGGACTTAAATATTTGGATATCCCGGGAGTTTTTTTTTGTTGATCTTGATCCTCTATAAGGTTTCCTACATATACTGGTTATGGTAGGAATCAGAGTTGTTTTAGTGTCCTTGATTGGGGATAACACAATGAGGAATCCCTGGATAATTAATATGGTGCTATAACATCTGGGATTTGTCCTACATATCAATTTTATGGTGGGAATGATAGTCATCATGGTTCCTATGATTAGGGATTTCCCATTGAGGTTTCTCTTATTGATCCGACCTACTTGCCTCTCTATTATGTGCTGATTGTTCAATCATCCTTAAATGTAGGAGAGTATCTTCCCAGCATATAAAAAGAAAACTAAATGATCTATTTGTTCTTTATAATGTGCCTCATGTAACATGGGATGAATATTTGAAGTTTATTTCATAATCAAGGCTGACTTTTCTGTTGGACATCACAAGAACTCGATGTTTTGTTCAAAAAGCCATCGCATAGCCTGGTTGACATGTCCAGATGGTGTCTCATGATATAGCTGAATTTCCCTAGTCTCATTCACAAGATCTAGGTGACACATATGGATGGTTTCATGATATTATATTTCACATGTTTTGGAGTGTTTCACATGCCTTGGAGAACACTCTTGGAGGTCATCACGGGATCTGGACAACAAGTATTGGGTGTGTCACAAGTCAAAGATGACTTAACCATAGGGTATCTTGAGGGCTAGTTGGCATTCCTAGATGTGACTATGAGACATGGATGACATGATATGGTGCCCTTATATGTGTCAGATGATGTATTTGAGGAATTTGTCAAGGCCTGGGTGACGATCCATGTGAGTTTATAAGACTAAAGTGGCATTCCCAGGGGGAAGGTGTGACTTTCTCTAACATGCCTAGGGGATTTAATGTAACCCAAATATCCTTTTGAATGATAATCGAGGGATCTATAGGAAATATCTTGAAAATGTAAATTTTCTTGGATGGATCATGTGAAACACATGAGGGTCATAAAACATCTTTATTTCACTCAATTCACCAACCTTTAATATTTGTTCAGCCCTTATATTGAAAATGCCTTATATTTATTTAGTGTTAGCTTATTTTGTGTCTCATGCGATCATGAATATGTGTTTTATGTTCTTCGCACAACATGAAAGAATCCATTCACATGATCTTTAAATGATCATACAAAGTACTTTATTAATATAGCATGATCTCTTTAACAATTTTCTTGTATATTACCTGAAGGAAGACATTCCATTTGGAAGGTCATCCAATATCCGAAATCCTCTCTAAAACTAGTGAGAAATTACAAGAGTTAATTTTCATCATTTATTGATGTAGAAGTACAGTCATTTCTCATGATTCAATGGTGAATTTGTAGGCCTCTCCACCAAAGTTGTTTTCCAGTTTGCGTAGAGTATCTGGTGTGAATCCAAGATATAGTCGATGAAGGTTTCGGGCACCATGCATCTTCACGAGTCTATTTTGTTGAACATTCTGAGGATGTCTCCTTATTTTCAGTGACCACAAGTCCCTAATGTAAATGTTTCCTTTATTTTATTATTTCCAATTAATGGGGATCCATATAATTATGCATGTATGATGAAGGACTTACTTTTTTTCATATTCACATGTCCAAGGGTCTTAGTGAGATCAAAGATCATATTGAAATGTGTTTACATGGTCTCAAATTAACTGTATGAGGATTCAATGAGACAAGGATGGAATGTCAAGTTGAGTTTTCAGGATCAGTCTATTTTTCTAGGGAGTTTCACGAAGGTCGTTTGGACATTCTTTTGCATCCATAGTAGGTCCAAGCTAAATATGTTGTCCACTTATTTCCAATGAATTTGAAAGATTTATGAAGACTCAAATGTCTAAATGATGATACAAGGTATGGAAGAGAAAATTATCCAGGAAGGGTTTGGGAACCCTAGGGAATATTAGTTCTTGATTATAGAGCATGAGAACTAATCTATGTGATCTAAAATCGTGAGGTGTGGTCTATACAAGGATAAGGAATGGAGTTCAACATTTATCATTGGAGAGAGGGTACAAAACATAGTGACATAACATTGATAATGTCGAATCTGCTTGGATTTTTTGGTACAATGACTATATATCATGGTTCAATGTGGTATGATTAGAAGGATTAGGTAGGATAGTCATATTGGGTGTAGTTTACAAACATTATGGTATTGAGTACTACTGTCATTATGTTATGGATTGTGTAGATTAAAATATCCTTTTTGAAATGTGACATATTTGGTTGATGACCATGGGTGAATATGTATGAGGCATAGGAAGACATGCATAGTCAATAAAATAGTACCTCCAAGCTAGATATATTTTCCATATCCGACTAAATGATTATGATAATCCAAGGAACTCAAAAAAATATGTTTCATTAGTGAAAAATGTAATATAAAATAACGGTTTGAGAACCCTAATAGTTATTTCACTTCCTTGTAAACATATTGTCACAGTTAGAAGATGTGAAAAATCATTTCTCTAAATTTTTCCTAAATTAGGGGTTCTAATGAGTATTGCATTGATTTTAATAAGGATATATATTAGACCCTTTGAACGATATTCTTTATTTAGTTTTGTCCTTATTTTTTTCTTAAATTCCGAAGATGAATAGTTTAGTGATCGAAGATTTGACTTTTTATTTGGCCTCACTTTTCAAGTTTTCAACATGAGAGGTTTTAATTAACTTTATCTAGAAATTTATGTTCTTCTTATTTGGACCATCGTAGGATAGTGATTAAGGTTGACCAACTTTGACCAAATTCCAGCCAGTTTAAGGTCATGACTTATATGGACCTAATACTGGATATGATACATAAGATCCTAATTAGGATACCCAGGGTAAATAGAAATCCAACATCCATTTGAGATTGAGACAGAAATATTTTAAATCATGGATCTTGTTTATTAGGATTTGAGTAATAATATGGGAATATTATTCTAGTGATGACCGAAAATAGACTGATGTGTTGGGTTCCACAATAGGCATGTCATGGTCATAAGAATTATAAATCCCTTTATATTGGACCGACATGTCATCGATTGGTGGTTCTCATTCCCTTATTCATCAATAGAATTTTTGAACCAAGAGATATATTTTATATTCCATGGTCTATGAAATGATTTTTGAAACCTAAGGAACTCAATACATAATGTGTCGTGCGTGGATTGTAGTGAATTTAATATAAGTTAGAAGAACCTCATACTATGGTGGATGGTGGTGAGGCTCTTGTGGTTCCTTTATAATGAATGAACAATTGGTGATGTTCTTCACAACATATCATTATGTTGTGGGGATATTTTTCATGGGTTTTAACATCATGCAGTAAGGAACTTTTCTTTATCGTTTAACATTATTTTGTAAGGACATATTTATTGTGTTGTTTTAATGTCATGCAACTAATATGTTTTCCTTGTAGTTTAACATATTATGGTAAGAAAGTACTTACATGTTGTTTATCATCATGAGATAAGGATGTGGGAACCAACCTGAAAATTTTGTGAATGAAATATTTTGTAGAATAGAAATTTGTACAGAGATATGGCTCATACGTAGGCAAAATGATCTTTTCTGACATGGTTAATTTGATGTTATGGTGCTTTTATTATCAGTTTTGGAGGTTGGGTCCATGATTGTAGATCTGAATGTCACTATGAATCCCATGATGATTATGGAAACCAAGAAACATGTAGTTCTTAAAATATCATGCAGTTTAATATCATGTGCTAAAGACGTGTATCCCCAAACATGAAATGATGGAATTTTGGCTTGGCCCGTGAATGGAATTATGGGAGTTGTTACGTATCCCATGGTGATGGGAGTCAAATCACACATAGTTATTAATGATGTTTCTTAAACATTTCTTACTCATACACAATAAGGGTGATGTTATTATATTGATTTTCTGTCATTATGCTCCATGTTGAAAATATAGACATCGTTATGTATCATGTGTGGATTGGAATCAAGTCACAAATATTTCTCAAGTGGGAAATAATTTACACAAGTCTGACCCATTCATAGAGGTTGGAATTATTTCATTTAAATGCTTTATCTCATATGAGGATTGAAGACCCATGCATCACTAAGTATCTAGTGATTATAGGAATCAAGCCACACCGATTTATTAATGAACTATATAGTTTAATTTCATGTGACAAGGATAAAGATGAAATGATGTGAAAAGGTGGTAAATTTTTGGTTGGGCCCAATGATGGATGTCTATGAATCGATACATATATAATGAAAATGAGAATCGAGACACATGTAGTTCTTAAAGAACCATTTAAATTATCATCATGTATCAAGGATATGGGATCCCTAAAGTGAATATGGATAGAGTGACAAAAGGATTAGTAGTAACACCCTGAGATTTTATGAGTTATATTCTTTTTAATTTCCTCCGTGTCTTCTATTGTACACTACACCAAGTCTAGATTGTACTATACACAACACCGTATTAGCTTGCAGTATACGCAACACTATTCTTGGCTCGTGTAACACACAATTTCAAGTTCGTTTTGTAGAAATTATTCGATGCAACATTAAGTATATATATTTTTTAATGTTTAAATGAAATAACTTTTGATTATGTTATATGCAACACCAAAGGGAGGTTTCACTACACACAGCCCTGACTTGGCTTGCATTACACGCAATCACGACCTTCCTCGATAGCGTGTGTAGTACGCAATACTGAGTTTCACTAAACAACAATATATTGTCATAATTTTACTATTAACTATCCGTTATGAATATTATTAACTCCATTTTGAACTTTATAACATTATTATTCATCTTACACATTTTCTAGAACATGGTATGCGAACAAAATAAATTTTTTGGGTAAAATAAGTATTTTTCAAAAAATATAGTTTTCCACCTTTTGGTGGCACACCCACTTTAAATATAGTTTTTGATATGTTTATAAGTTCAATTTTACACAATAAAATTATTCTTTGCAATCAGGATATAAAAATTTACTTTTAATAAATTGTTCATATTATTCTGATAAATTTAATATTTTAATAACAAGTAAAAACACGCTATATTTTAATTAAAAAAACTTTTATCATCGTAATAATTTATAAGGTTAAATTATAATATTGAATGGTTTTAAAGTATAAATATAATATATTTTTACCATTTAATATAATGTATGTTATTTTGAATTATTTTACATGGAATTCATAGGTAGAAACATTTCAATCTTTTGCAATGTTTTATGTTTTAAAATTCATTTTCGTAACAACGAGATTAAGTTTAAATTAATTTCTGAAACTTCTGTGACTTTAATTTGGAAAAATGGTTTCTATAATAGGAGTAAGTAGGTCCAAATTATGTTAATATGCTACTTTTTATTTTTGGGAACTATGAATAGTAACTACGGAAAATTTTATTTACCATAGTTAAAGGTAAATCGAGTAATTAAGGGTATATATAATATTATTAAATTACCCTAAAACTTTTCGTAATATACTTGGATGATTATATTTCGTCCTAAGTCCCATTCGGGTCGAAATTGAATCCATTGGAACCTAGTTGAATGTGATTTAGACCGTTAATTTATTTTATTTTAAAGAAAGTGAAATATGTTTCACTCAAACTTTAATAATTAAATTATATTTAATATACGGTTATACAGAATATAAATTAGATTATAAAAACTCATTTGAAATATAATTTTTTTTTCTTTTTAATGGTAATTTATTTGTAATTTTAATGAAATATTTAATTACCTTAATCGCTTATACATTAATGATGTAGAAATTATTTATTTAGTAAAAAATCTATAATATAGTTTTTATTAAGATATTATTACCCATCAAAAGGCCAAAAAACCTGACCAAAACATATTGGTCGAGTATATCTATACAGTAATCATCCAAGGGTCGACTTGTGGACTATTTGGAGCCTTATAAAACAGATTATGACATTTATAATATTTTATTTTAATTGATATCAAAGCTGTCACCTTCATAATTTAATAAATATAACAATTTAAATGTTGCAATTTTAAGGTTATAAATTAAAATAAAAGTATTATTATGAAATCTATTAGGTTTATATTCATCATAGTGTTTTATTTTTAATTTTTATTCAACAAATAAGTATATTAAATAATTATACAAAAATGATGTGGTAATTTTTTTATTAAGTGAAATATCGAATATATGGTAATAAAAATATTAAAATAAATATAATATGAAAACATTAATATTCTCCATGGATTTGTTATTTTAATAAGAAAATTTAGGATTCTATTAAATTTGGTTTTTCAAATATATCCTCTGTGTGGATTTTATTTAAATTCAAATAAATAAATAGTTTCAAAATTGACACTATTGTTATTTTATAAAAATAACATATTATAAAATTGTTTAAAAATCACATGAATGTATAAAAATAATAAATTGAAATTTTTATGGTCTAAAATTTCATAAAGTATCCAATTATGGACAATTCACAACACATAAGTAATTATTTATAACAATTTAAAATTTAGAATATAATTACCACAAATAAAATTAACCAGATTAAATAAGGATAAATCATGTTGATGAGGTTTAAAATAAATTACCAACATGTTAAAATATTATTTTTTGATGGGATTACAACCCTATAAAATCTAAGATTCTGATTTGAGCCATTTTTTGGAGGTTTTTAATTGGGGTTTGAGTTTATTATAAATTAATATTTTAGAAGTTTCCAAAAGTGCCCCTCTCCTTCCTTATAAAAGGGCACCTCCTCCCTCTCCTCCTCACACCACTTTGAGCCTTCAATATCAGACAAACCCTACCCATTTTTCTTCTCCACTTCTATAGAAACATAATAGTGGTCCTCGTATTCTTCAAAGACAAACATTAGTGTCTTAATAGGAGGTTTAGAAGAGGCGTGTTGAAGAAGAGGTAATATCCTTTATCGATTCTTTCAAATTTATTTCTTCTTCTAATTCCTCTTCTTTAATTTTATCAACATAAAGTAATAACATCAGTATCAACCATATAATGATATGATATTATAAATATAAAACAACCCCATTTCACCTTCTATTCATCCTACGGATAATGAAATCCCCGCACATGCGTACATACGAAATACAGTCTCCATGTCGTTGTGTAATCTGTTTTCCACCACCATCTTACATGGATGGGTATAATTTTGTAATGAATAACCATATATGATTATTATATCATGATAATAATTATGCGATATTATATAATCTAATCCAATAACATTCAATAATTATGACAGCGATATCATCGCTCGTGCGTACGTACAGATTACCGTCTCCAAGACGCGATGAGATTCATTCTCTATGTTGACCATTCAAAAATGACTATAAATTATATATAATAAATAATCATTAAAAATGTGACATAATAATGATTTTGGATTTATTTATATGTTATTTACTTACTTTAATGAAATAAAACAAGGAAATGAAAATAGTGTTCATGCGTACGTACGACATACCGTCTCCATGAACGGTATATTTCATTCCATTTATCAACCTGTCATATATATTTATATGAGGAATATATATTATATATATAAATCATGTTTTAAATTCTGGAATTTCATAAATCAGGTTATAAGTAATAATATCAAGAACAAAAAGTCCAAACACGTATAATAAATGAAACGATTTTACCCAAAATGTTGCTTTAACATGGAATTTACAAAAGAATGGGTAATATAAAGTCGTAAGTGAATCATAAATGATATCGTAAATATTATTATAGTTATGTTACACATTAATAATATGTTTAAACCCACTATACAGGAGTCTCATACACATATGGAATAGATTGGACATTAGGTAAGGGATAATTTTACAATCTCATTTTTATCTGATATTGCTTATACATAAGTATTTACTAGGGTTATACTTATCATTCACGTCTGTGTTTTATAAGAATTATTTCAGAAATTGTTTAATATTCTTCCAAGTATGTTTAAATTCATGTTTACCCCTTATTTAAATTTACTCTACAGTATGGAAGGAATCTTTTTTTACCATACTATGTACTTTTTTGACTTTTCCGGCAAAAGTACAAGAAGAATGTTTTTTTACATATACGGAATGAATGGAATTTTACGGTTTCATAATTCCTTATTTTCATGAATCTTCCTATACAATATTTCAAAACTATTTTCAAAAAATTACTTTATTTTAAAATTTCATGACATTTTGTAAAATAAAATGATTTTGAAGAAGAAAAAATATTTTCCTCAAAAATTCATTTCAACTGTTTTATCAGAACTATTTTCCATCTATGATGACATTATTTAGTATGTTTATCCTTCAAATATAATGTCTCTATTATTTACATGGTTTGATTTTTTATTATGATGAAATGATATCCATTTGTTTTATATGGATTATGTTATGATGAAATGATGTTTATGAGACCCATTTTATTCTTTGGGTTATGATTAATGATTTGTGATTGTTTTGTGGAACACATAAGAATAATTTCAATATGAGATGGGTGGGACCTATATCTCCCTCCAATTCATTGGATAAAGATTTATATCTCATGAGATAGACATGGCTGGAATGACAAGTGAATCTGGTTCAGTAATACAGGGCTGGAATGACAAGTAAACCTAGTTCAGTAAAGGACTTTGTCCTCTATGATAGTCTTGGAAACAATGTCTTGGCTACTATATAAATCATAAAATGTGCTTAATGGTTTCCAAAATAACATGTTTTATTCCCATGCTATTTTATCATGATTGATGTTATATTATTATATATGCCTTACGTACTTCCATCTTTTATGTCATTGGTCAATATTTGATGTTTATACTTTATGTTCATGTTTTTAAGTTCAAATGTATATGGTTTGTTTTATTTTATCCATACATACCCTTACTGATCATTTTATCTCACCCTTTATATGTATTCTTTTCCCCATGATATAAAGAAAGGTTTAAGGTATGAAAAAATGGGGAATATCTTTATTGGAGATGTTGAAGATATTTTCACCATGATTAGAAGATTATGTTCTGAGTTTCCAAAGACACTAAACTATTAAGATCCATGGGTGTATTTTTTTGTTATGTAATAAGTATTCCGCAAAAGTAATGTAATGTACATGTACGTCAAGCTTGGGTATCTACAGTTGGTATCAGAGGGAGGTTTAGTTATCCTTTGGAAACTAGGATTCAAAAACATTAGTGACATCCCTAGAGATATTTCTATGATATGTCTAGGGAAGTCCCTAAGGTTAATTATAAGTATAGGTTATAGTCCTAAGATTACTGTAACGATCATACAATTAAACATAATATGTTAGATATTGAATGTACTCCCCCTTTATTATGTTGTTTTCCTAGCATGATTTTTTCCTATTACACTATTTTTTTTTGGGTTTTAGACGATGGATGGAACCCAAAGGAACCGTGTTGATCAATGTAATGTAAAATGAAATGATTTTCCTCCTGAACAAACCCATGTTATGGGAGATGGAGTGAAAAATCTTATTGCTATACTTACACAATCTATGAATCATTCTAGACATTCAAATGAGAAGAGAAATGAACAATATTCTATTGAGTCCTTCATGAGGCAATGTCCACCCTCTTTCTGTGTGTCTTCTGATCTATTTGTTGCTGAACAATGTATCTGTACCATTGAAAATATATTTTCCATACTTCGATGTTTAGAACATGAAAAAGTCATTTTGGCTGTTTACCATTTAGAAGGAGAAGCAGACCAGTGGTGGACTCTAATTAAGAATACAATGCCCCAAGATAAAATTGAATCCATGGAATGGGATGAGTTCAAGAACATGTTTTTCAATAAGTACTTCCCTCGTATTCTTCAAACAAAGATGGAAAAGTAGTTCCTTGATCTTAAGAAAAAGGATGATGAATCTGTTGGTATATATGAAGCGAATTTTACAAGGCTTTCAAGGTATGGATCTGGCTTTATCATCCAACCTGACAGTAAAGTTGAAAAATTCTTCAGTGGCTCAAAACCATGTATTCGAAGAGAATTATCTATAAGATACTTCAGTACCTATGAAAAAATTATGCCTTGTTCTATCAAGGCATAATTGGAAGTTGGTGTTATATATCCATCTCATGGTTTTGACATGAAACTAAAGATGGAGTTCAACGAAAAATCTCAGAACAATGGTGAAAAGAAGGTGAATGTTTCATTATGCTTAATGTGTGGAACAGAACATGGTGGAGATTGTCTAAAAGGTACTAGAAAATATTTCAAGTGAGGAAAAGAAGGTCATCAAGCAGCTGAGTGCTGATGTAATGGGAAAAAGGTTTCTAATGACGTGAATTGAGAAAAGACCACAGAGAACGCTCCACCAACACTTCAATGCTATAAGTGCAAGGAAATGGGGCATTATTCAAACCAATTCCCTAATCCAAGGGTTAAATATGATCGACAACAACAACCAATTAATGGAAAGGACAAAGGGAAGTCACATGCGATCACAATTGACAATGTTGAATATGAAAACAAAGTGGTGGAATGATTAAGTGTTCATGTAACTGGATTCCAAAATAGTGTTGTGGAATCTCGTTTTTAGTATCATAGAATATTGGAATATCTATGTATTTGTTTGTTGTGGTTTTCAATAATTATATGCTACCAGTAACCATGAAAAGTGATTGAAATGTTTTTGGAAAGCACCTAATATTCACATAAAGAAGGGATAAGAAGAAAATGAAATGTTTGATAGTATTAATGATCTCATGACAGATATAAGTACAAAGTGATATCATGGTTTGAGTATATAAATTTTTTTGGTTTTTTGTATGTGGAAAGAGTTACCATCACTACAAAATATTTCACTTTTTCCAACAAAGGCATATCTGTTGGTAAAAATACATTTTCCGTTGGTAAAACGTTTTACCAACATATATTCCTTTGTCACTAAACTGTCGGTAAAAACTCCGTCTCTAAATGTTTTTGCGACAGATAAAATCATTCTGTTACAATTACAATAATACCAACAGATAATATATATATTGTTTAAATGTTTAGAAATAGGATATAATAAGTGATTTTTCTGTTGGTAATAATATTACAAAAATATAATATATATTAAATGATAAATTTTTATTTCTAGTAAAATTTTATATTATATTTATTAACTTATCATATATAATAATTTTTTTAATTACTAAAGAGAGATGATTTTTACACATGAGAAAAATTAGGGAAAAATTTATTATATTAATAATTAAATTGAATCAATACAAAATAAATCACACCACCAAACCACAACACCACCCCCCACCCCCATTCCAAGCAGCAGCCCATCTATGCCACACCAAGGACCAGCGAGCGCCAGCAACCCAAGACCAATGAGCCAACAACAACTCATCCATTATAATGAGCCAGTATGAACCCATCTATGTCACACTAGGTCAAGCAGAATCCCATCTATGAAAGTGATCTAGTATAAGCGCATCCTTGCCAATAACAACCCATGCTAGTGAATCAGCAATAGTCCATCCATGCGAGCAGTAGGGTCCAACAACAGTTCATTCATTCTAATGAGCCAGCAGTAGCCCATCCATGCCACACCAGGGACTAGTGATCACCAGCACCCCAGGACCATGGAGCCAGCAACATACCATCCATGCCAATATCCATCTCAAATCAATGAAAAATACGTGCATGAATTGAAACAAAAATACAAAATTATAAAATTATAAAAAAATTATTTTCGTAGTGATCATTTACTATCATCCCTATTGAAATATCTAGAATATGGGAGAAGATATTCCAATTACCCATAACCCCATTCCTCTACAACATTCTATCCATCTCCGACATCAGGTTCACCATGTTAAACCTTCAAAAAAATCACTCCACCTCACCAAATGAGTTGAAATACAGATGTTATTGATTTTGAAAATGTTTAAAAACTAAATTTTGAAGAAGCCATGAAATGGACAATGGACAATGGGCACGAACTGGGTAATGGGAAATGGGTAATGGAAATGAACTAGTAAATGGGCAATGGGCAATGGAAAATGGGAAATGTGCATACCTGGAAATGGGTGTGAACTGGGCAATGAGAGGTATGCAATGGGCATACCTAGGCAATGGAAATCAATAGAGGGAAATGGGGCATAAACTAGGGAATAGGGATAAACTAGGAAATTGGCAATAGGAAATGGGAAATGGGCAATGGGAAATGGGAATACCACCTCTTACTAAAAACTGGATCTTTAATGAGTAAATCGATGTTGGAAACATGGAAAAAGTCAAAAATCCATGAATATGTTATAAAATGTTCACAACTATCAGCATCCATTGACCAACAAACATCATCTATGGAAAGAGTAAGAAAAACATAGTAAATTAAACATTAACTAACAAAAACTAAACTAGTAACTTAGAATACTTTTTTTCAAAAACTGTTGAGCCATAAAATTAGTAAATAAGATTACTAGTCATAATTGATGCAAATATGGACATGGTCAAAAATACCACCTAGTGGCCGCAATAAAAGGATTCTCTAATATGTGGAAACAATAACCACAAGATAAAAAATGAAAAAACTAGTGATGCATCCATTAGTACATTGAGTGAAACAGATATTTAATGAAACAAAATAATGTATATAAAACATAGATGAGTATAAAAAATAAAAATATTTAAAGATTAGCACATTGAGTGAATGTAAGAGATGATGAAGCAGCCACAACTATGGTACCTGGAGAGACATATACACCAATAATGCTCTTCTGTGATCCAATCCATGCTCAAAGCCTTGGAAGAGAAGGCAAATACAATGTTATTATTGATAGAGGTAGATGATGATTCACTAGAACAATGTGCTGAAATGTTCTACAAGAAGCGGCCACAGCTGATCTACATGGTGAAGGACTTTTACTGAGCACATCGATCACTAGCCAAGCGGTATGACCCGATAAAATCTGACCAGGGAAGCTGATTTGGGGTCTTAGCATCTCTTTCTATCTTGAATAAATCCATGGAACGTTGGGATTTCTCATTGTGATATTATATATATACAATAACCCTTGACTGATCTCTATATGAGGTGGATGTTGAATCTGTACGGTGATATAAACTGTCTCAATAGTATCCTAATTGAGAATAGTAGAAACAAATACATGTGTCAGCTGCTACTCAATATGGTGTTGGTCTAGAAAAATAGTGGTCGGTGTGGAGGTTGTCAATAGTACTTGATTAGAGGTAATATTTGTCTCTGTATACTGGGTAGTGGATGAATCTCTGATTGAGAAAGATTCCATTTACATGGAAGCTAGATCAATAAAAGGAACCCCCATTCTGTCAACATAGCAGGGCCCTTTACATCCTAGTGGGCCATGAATACATATTCCTAGTGGGTGTCATGATTATAAAGTATGTCTGGGTCCTTAATGAGTTTATGACTGGCCAGCTATATAATATCTATTGTAGTGGAAGTAGATGGCTTCATCTATGTAGATAGTTGTCGGGCTGGTGACGGTTGTGGTGGTGAGAAAAGGGGTACATTGGCTCTAGAAAAGGAAATCCCTTATTTTGAAAAAGAACCCTTTGGTTGTAAATAAGAAACATAAGGAAACACCAATATGATTAAACCATGTATCCAAAGTGGAGGAGGGTGGTGATAGCTGGTTAAGTCATGTCAATTCCCTCTACCTAGAATGTCTAAGGGATGTCATGGTCTCATAGGAAGCATGAGACTGGGACTCCAGTGCATCAAAATATTACTCAACATATGTATACTCATCACCCAATTCATACTGTTTTCCCACTTTTTTCATAATTCTCTTATTGACAAGTGGATGGAATTCAATAAACTATAGGAAAACTATGGATAATGGGAATGAAAGAATCAAACACCCACCCCTAAAGGTGATCCATTTTTCTGAAGTAATTTATGTTTAATATTATCTTATGAGTAATATGGAAAATAATAGTCTGTTAAGAAGGAGAGGGGACCATTATAGAATTCAGGGAGTTCGAGACATGGTTTTTATCCCATGAGGAAATCTCTCTCTCATAAATTAGGGTTTTTATTCATCATTTAGTTCGTACAACTACACTTCCTTTAATCTGAATGTAAAAACTCACTCTCTCTGTCTCATTTTTTGTTACCAATACATAACTAGAACCAATGTTCTTGGTTAAGTGTGATTTTAGAAAGCTTCAAAATCAATGTTTTCAAAGATTAAGTAATTAGATCACTAAATCTAGTTTATACTAAAACCAGAATGACAAATATATATTTACTCATGAAATTTAACTTAGTCATTCTAATTAATTTATTTTTGATAGGTTATTTAGTGTGGATATCCTTCCATGAAATATTTTAATGTAATGGTTTTCACTGGCTAACATTGGTGAAGAGGGAGTGTTTTCATGCAAGTAATTGAAGAAATACAAATCATCGAGCATGAGTAATGCCTTTGGACAGTACCAAAAAACACTAGGGATACTGTTTGAAAAACACCTTAACAGAAAATTGGAAGAACTTTGGAAAGAAAATAGAAATGTTAAAACTATAAATTCCAATTTTTTAGGCAAAGATGTCAGAATAAATTTATGCACACATTTTCATAGTGATTCTCACCTCCTGGACTCTCTTTCGACTATTTTCTCTTGCCACTGATATTGAAATCACATGAAAAACAAGATCCTCGAAATATATAACATGTCACTTTGTACATTAACTAGTATGAGAATAACAAGGGTCAAGACTATCATGGACACAAAAATTTTCAGTATCTTAATGTAAAAAAATTAAATACATGAACATTGTAGTTTGGTTACATATTCCTCCATACAATGACCTTTTAAGTTGTAAAAACAAAAAGCACATGGCCCGAAAATTCAAACATAAAACCATATTAATACCCAACAAAAATCCAAGTACCATTCTTTCTAATGTAAAATAATGAAACTAAAATAATACCTTTAGGTGGTGCTTTCCAAGAAACGATTGTGGTTTTCCATAAGTTTTATAAATAACACTATCCATGGACGAAACATCAAAAGCTCAACTGAATCACCTATAATATAGTCTGTTAAGAGATATTTTTTATCCTATGGATGCATGAATAATACAACCAATCTATATTGTGGATATGGAAATAGTAATGAAAAGGATGGAATAAAGTATAACCAGTCATCTATCAAATTATCAGTCCATATAGTCATATTTTCATCTCAAGTTGGACAATATAAATGAAATAGGGCCTCAATAATAAACAAGAATATAAGGATGTCGTGATGTAAAATTAGGTTGAGAAAAATAAAATAAATATGGACAGGTGATTCTGGAATGGTGGCTGGATTTATTAGCCCAGATCACATTTCAAACGGTGATGAAAGGGGAGGAATTTTCACTAGGAAACAAGCCAGGAATTTTAGTGAGGATCACGTAAAACTGTTGTTTTGGTTGAGGGATTACTTCAAGAATTACATTTTCTCAAAACCAATTTTTGTGTTGAAATTGAAGTAGATTTTACTGAAGCGGAGAGCCTCCATGTGCTTATCATTGTGTAAACATTATTGATTTAACTTATACTTTCCATGGCGTGTGGGGTTTCTTGTTGTACATTGGAAAATAGGAGAATACTGTCTCACATAAACATGCACACATGTATGCATGTGTGTGTGGTGCAAAGAACCATTTTTTACATCATAATGTATATGTAAATAGAACATGCTTGAATTATTGACAAGGTTCATTGCTTTATGATTTTTGAATGCTCTAATATCCAATTGAGTTAATTGTTTATGTTTGATCCATGTAGCCGACCCAATGATCATGTTTATGCCTTACCAGTCTATGAACAACTTCTGTTAAAATAAAACAAACTAAATATAGACAAGTGATATTGGAATGATGGTTGGATTTATTATCCCGGATCACATCTCAAACGGTGATGGAAGGGAGGCGGAATTTTCACTAGGATACTAGAGAGGCATCCTAGTGAGGATCACATAAAACTGTTGTTTTGGTTGAGGGATTCCTTCAAGAATTACATTTTCTTGAAACCAATTTTGGTGATGAAACTGAAGTATATTTTTCTAAAGTAGATAGGCTCCATGTTCTTTTCATTGCATAAACATTATTAATTTACCTTATACTTCCACTAACGTGTGGGGTTTCTTGTTGTGCATTGGAAAAGAGGCAAATATTTTCTCACATAAATAGACACACATGTATGCATGTGTGTGTGGTGCAAAGAAGCGTTTTTCACTTCATAGCAGATGAGTGAATAGAAAATTCTTGACGTATTGACAAGGTGAATTGCTTTATGCTTTTTGAATGGTCTTATATCAAGAAAATATATCGAAACAATTAATGCAATATGATCATGCCCTAAATTTTTAGAATAAAAATATGGTGTCCAATTGAGTTAATTGTTGATGTTTGATCTATGTAGCCGACCCAATTTAATTGGTTAAGGCTTATTTGTTTTTTTCTTCTGTTAAAAACAAAAGATTCAAAAATATAAATGATATTTATGAATCTTTCCTGACTATGATAATTTTTTCAAAGAGTTGAAATTCTTTGACCTAATTCTAGAATGTGTTCTAGACACTAAATGAATAGTTTAAACTATTACAAGACGAGAATGTTTTTACATGGAATTTCATGCTTTCAGAGTTAAAAAATTACAGTTGTTACTTCTAAGAGATCTTTTGTGAAAAATAAAACCCACAGCCTCACTAATGCAGTGCTTTAAAATATGAAATTCCATGCCTAGAAATGGATAATGCACCTAGAACTGGCTTTTGAATAACCTGGTATACGAAAATGCAGTCGATCAGGGTGGTTGGATTGAATTGAACATTACAGTAGAATTTCTCAAGGAAATAGTGGATATTTGAAGTAGCTAAAAAAAATACAAGTCATCAACTGATTGAATTCATGAGCATGTATTGTGTAGCAATAATTTCTTAGTAGGGACAACTAAACAATGCCTGGTTTACTATGTATTTTGGAAGTAAATAAAATGTGCACTTAAAAATTTTATTCTATAATTATACTTTCCTGAAAACATAAAAAATTAATACCATCTAATGTTCCATGTAGTATCTACAATCTCAAAAACTCATGGTTATCTAACAATGATAATATTTTAATCTTATAGAGTAAGTTTCATCATAGGATTATACAATCTGTTAACAAAATAAAACTTTACAAATAAATCTACAAAATCTAGCATGACATCAAATTTAAATAGACCATAACTTAAAAAAAATAAAATACTCCAAAACAATTTTTATATAAACATTATTGGAAGGATACATTTCATTATAATTAAATTGATTCAATCTCATAACACCGCTAGCTCAAATCTTAAGGAGCATGAAGAACAACAAAACATATTGGAAATATGAATATAGAAACCAAATAATTCAATCAAAATATTGTGTAACAACCAAAGATAGTCTATATGTTGACATTTTAGATCAACACTACCATAATAAAACTTCCCAGTACCATGTGCATGTTTGCATGGAGTGATGACACCAAAGACAATGATTTCGCAACAAATTATCAATCAACCTGATTGATGGATTATAAGAAATAAAAATAATTTATTACTAATGTCACTGTGGTTTTTATGATTTGATGAATCTTTAATAACTGTAATGAAAATACAAAGCATATCATAATATTTATCTTAAAAAACATATGAACATATAAACAAGTAAATAAATAAACTATATGCGACCATGTACCTTAGTCAACAGTCGACAGAATCATAGGGTAGTAGTCGGTAGTGAAATGGGGCATAAATGGATAGTGAAATGGGAAAGCTCTATGGTGGGTGTGATGCAGTGATTGTGGGGTGGTAGATATCGAGACACGAGACGTGTATGCAGAGAAAGAATACCCACAGTACAACAGGATGAAACAAAAGAAGGGGGCGGCCGAATGTGAGGCAGGATGATGGGGGTGAGGAAGGAGCAAGGCAGTGATGTGATGCGGGTTAGCGGGTAGCGGGACGTGGGGTGGGGCAGCGGGTAGCGGGACGCGAGGTAGGGTTGCAGGAGGCGAGGATAGATGCAATAGGGTGTCGGCAGCCACGGTGGGGTGGAGGCAAAAATAGGGTTTCATTAGTTTTTTTTCTTTGTAAATAATGTTTTAAATGTTTATTAAATAAATAATATTAAAAAATATAAATATTACTGATATTTAGATAAATTTGAGATTTAGAATCAATTAAGGAAATGTTTTTAAAAAAACTCTATGAAATGGTTATTGACTTCGTTTGTAAAAATGAATATATATATATACACACACACAGAAACACATGCACACTTTATTTTTATTAATTGGTTATTGATAAAATAATTTTCATTATTGAACGGTTTATTGTATCATTTTTATTGACTTTAAAATATTTTTTGGTAATAGTTATTATTAATAATATATTCATGTGTTAGTAAAAAATATTTATATTAGTATGACAAAGCAATTTATTTAACTTTTGGTAAAATATTTTTTGGTGTAAAGCGATCAATACCAATATATATATCTCTTGGTGAAATAAATGTTGGTATTTAAAATCAATACCAATAAAACTTGGTATCTATTGGAATTACTCATTTTTACTAGCAGATATATTATCTTTTAATAAATTTCTGTTGGTATAAGTCATTTTTTTTGTAGTGCTTTTGACAGCATTCATATTTTCACTATGGTTCTATGGTAATTTATGTTTCAAGAGAATACATGATTAAGGTATTCACATGTTTTTAATGCGACCAACAAGATATATAGTATGATAAATGGTGGTATTCACATGCTTGGTAGATGACATTTCTAGTAATTGTTTACTCTATACTATGAGATCAGATAGAAGTATTTTGGATAATCCTAATGATTGGAAGGGATTAAGTTGGACATCAGATAATATTGTTTAAGGATGGAACATTTTTTCCATATTTTTTCTGGAATGTTATAACGGTGAAGTTTTAGAAAAAAATACAACATTCATGATGGAGGACCACCCGTCGCGTCTGACAAGGTTATGAGAATCGAACCCACAACAAAAGTGTGACAAGCCTTTATCGCCTACCAATAGCCTATAGGTTGTACCTGGTTAGTAGAAACTAGTTTTACATTATTAATTGGTATGATAGATAACGTATAAGTCCTTTTTTTTGAACCATATACAATTAATCTCACTATAATATGGACTTATGTATATAACTTTTTCAAACCTTATGTTTGAGATAGATGGAATGACCTATCATTATATCACATGATCTGCTTGTAGAGACCCAAGATTAACGTACATTGAAATTACATTACGTTTTCTGAATACTTAATACATAACAAAAACAAGAATCCAAGGATCTTAATAGTGTAGTGTCTTTGGAAACTCAGAACATAATCTTCTAATCATGGTGAAAAATCTTCAACATCTCCCATAAAGATCTTCTCAATTTTGTTTTCTTACCAAAAACCTTTCCTTATATCATGGGGAAAATAAAACATAAAAATTTTGAGCTCAAATTCTAAGTTAGGGTAAAAATAGAGAACATGAAAAAATCCATAAACATTTGAATGCAAAAACATGAACATAAAATCTAAACATCAAAATCTTGAGCAATGACATAAAACTTGGGAGTACATAAGTCATATATCATAGTGGAACATAAATCATGATAAAATTGCATGGGAATAAAACATGTAATTTTGGAAAAACATTAATCACATGATATGATTTCCATTGTAGCCAAGGCATTACTTCTATGACCATCATAGTGGACCAAGTCAATTACTAAACTGTGTTTACTTCCCATTCCAACCCTGTATTACTGAACCAGATTCACATGTCATTCTAGCCATGTATATCTCATGAGATAAAAATCTTTACCTAATGAATTAGAGGGAGATATAGGTCCCACCCATCTCATATTGAAATCATTCTTACGTGTTCCAGAAAACAATCATAAATCATTCGTCATAACCCAAAGAATAAAAATGGTTTCATAAACATCATCCCATCTTAAGATAATCCATATAAAACAAATGGATATCATTTAATCATAAGAAAAATCAAACAATGTAAAAAATAAAGACATTATACTTGAATCATAAACATACTAAATAATGTCATCTTAGATGGAAAATCGTTTTGATAAAACAATTGAAGTAAATTCTTGAGGAAAATATCCTTTCTTCTTCAAAATAATTTTCTTTTCACAAAATTTCGTTCAATTTTAAAAGAAAAGGATTATATTTAAAAAAATTATGAAATCTTGAAGTGGAAGCTTCATGAAAATTAGGAATTATGAAACTTTAAAGATCCTTTCATGTCATATAAGTTAAAAAAACATTCTCCTCATACTATTGCCGGAAAAGTAAAAAAGTTCCTCGTATTGTAAACAAAAGAAATATTCCTTCCATAACACAATGTAAAAGTCAAATAGGGGTAACCATGACTTTAAACATACATGGAAGAATATTAAAAGAATTATGAAAAATATTTTTATGGATATGGATGAAAACTATAACCCCAGTAAATACTTACATATAGGCAATATCAGATAAAAATGAGATTTGAAAAATTATCCCTTACCTTATGTCCAATTTCTTCTGTATGTGTATCAGAATCCTGTATAGTGGGTTTAAAAATTTTATTAACTTGTAACATAACCATAATAATATTAATGATATTATATATGATTCACTGATGAATTTATATTACTCGTTATTTTGTAAATTCCTTGTTAAAGTAGCGTTTTGGGTAAAATCGTTTCATTTATCGTATGTGTTTCGATTTGTTATTCTTGAAATTATTACTTATATCCTGATTTACTTAATTCCATAATGTAAAACAAGATTTATATATTATATATTTTCAGCATATAAATATATATGATAGATCGATAAATGGAATGAAATATGCCCATCATAGAGACGGTAGGCCGTACGTACGCATGAACGTTGTTTTTGTTTCCTTATTGAATTGAATTAAATTAAGTAAATTAAACATATATATTCATAAATGCATAATCATGATTATGTAATATCTTTCATGATTATTTATTATATATACCTTATAATCATACTTGAATGGTTAATTATGGAAAATGAATCTCATCATGTTCGTGGAGACGGTAGTTCGTACGTACGCATGTGCGACAATATAATTATTTTGATATTAAAATCGTATATAATTGGATGGTATATCATATATACAGAATCACCATAATGTTATATTTATTATTTATATCATTTATACTCATTATTATACCCATCCAAATGATGAAATGTTTGAATAACAAACTACACTACGACATTGAGACGGTAAGCCATACATACGCACATGTGGTGACTTTTTCATTCATAGGATGGATAAAATAACTAATATGGTTGTACAATTTTTAGAATAACATCACAGTTTATAGATGATACTGGAGTTATTATTTTATAATGGAAACAAGAAAGAAGGAGGAAGTCGAAGAAGAAAGGAACTTGAAATCGGTGGTGAGATATTTACCTCTTCTTTGGGTTGGGTAGGGGTTGGTCGAGCCAAATGGATTTGGAGGTGTGAATTAGAGAGAATGGGAGTTCCCTTTTATATGATGGGTGATAGGAACCTTAGGAAGAACTTAAAATATTATTTGATAATGAATTCATATTCGGTTTATAATGTCTCCAAAGTGACTTATTTCAAAGCTAGAGTGGGGATGGGTCAAAATCCAATCAACCAATAGGTTTTAGACAATTTAGGTTACCATTTTAACCTTATCATTTAGATTTATCTCTATGTTAAATAATGTAACTTTAACCGTGTCTTCTTGTATTCTTACAATATATGGTTAATAAACTTACTATAAACTGCGAATCGAACCCCAATTGGTTCATTAATGTCATATATATTATAATATAAGTCTTTTGGCTAAAACGTAGATTTTTAAGACCATTATATCAATTAATATTATAATATTTGTTTTTAAAACTCTTTTATGTCAATTTTGACACTATTTAGTATTTTGTTTTTTCTAAATTCATAACAGCCTTATTACTTCAAAAAAACAATCTAACAAACTCTAATATGTTATATTAACCTATAAAATTAGTGTAATTCATAAAAAGTCTAAAATATCTTTTATTTGGATATTTATAATATCAATTATGTTGACATTTTATTTATAAGGTAATTACTTCATCATCATTGTGTCATAAATAAATTAAATTATTTAATATCTAAAAAAATATAAATAAAATACCATTATATAGGAAATTATTTTTTTCTTTATAATTAATATTTATAGTCGAATTTATCTTATGTATAACCTTGTATTAAAAATGTTTTAGTTATTAAACCTTAATTTTAACTATTTTAGCTCTTCTTTAAATAAAATAGTAATAAATGTCCAAATCTACTACAAGTGGACCTAAAGGGTAATATTTTATTCAAAAGGTTTTTTTTTCGAATTACACTTATCCAATAGAATTAGAGCATGTGTTAGGGTAATAATAGAATCATTTTTACCCTTAATTACCCTCTTTACTTTTAACTGTTGTAAATAAATGTTAAAAGTTTCTATTCACCAAAAACTATTTTCATATCATTGAACCACATTTTACATACTGATATCAACTGTGTCTCTCGGATTTTTGAAATTCAACTCACAAAAGTGGTAAAATTAAGATCATGTGAAAATTTTCAAATGCTCCTAGGAGGTGGGTCAAAGACAGCAAAAAAGTTCAATAAAATTTTTATATATCTAAAATTATTATTAAATAACTCCAATGAATTACATTAAACATATATAGGTATTATGTATCTATTTTGATTTTATGTAAATATAAGTAACAAAAATTATTATTTAAATAAAAATTCGGTTTTAACCAATAACTCAGTGTTTTCACAATTCATCTAAAATTGAATGTTTTTAGAAAAATACCAAAAACTCAGCCTAGGCTAATTTTGATATTTCGAATAAAAAAATGAAGTTTATTTTAAAATATTAAATTTATAAAATTTCAAAAAAAAAGTTATTACTATTCATAACGACAAGTTTATATAACATTTTAATAAGATATCTTTGTTTAGTAAAACTCAGTATTTCGTACAACACACGCTATTGAAGAAGGGCGCTCTTTCGTGTAATGCAAGCCATGTCAGGGTTGCGTGTAGGGAAATCTCCCTTTGGTTTTGCGTATAACATAATAAAAACATGGTTTAATTATACATTGATCAAAATCGATACATAGTGTTGTGTAAATGAATTTTATTCTAAAGAACTTGATATTTTGTAAATCACAAGCCAAGAATAGTGTTGCGTATACTACAAGCTAATATGGTGTTGTATATAGTGCATGCTAATCTTGGTGAAGCATACAAAAAGAGGCATTAATGAAATTAAAAATACTATTTCTCATAAAATCTCATGGTTTTACATTATACCCCCATTAAAATTAATTTCTCCCTCGAAATTCGTTGGGCTTATAAATGGTTTACTACTTGAAATTTCTTTTATAGAAACCCACATTGTAAAAAGGAATACCAAAACATAATTTTAAAAAATAAAGTATGAAACGTAATGGTTACCCAAATTTACTCATCACTGGGTTTCCCAATGGGAGAACATAGGTGAAAATATGGGTATGGAAGAGAAATCTAACCATCATGTTTGGATGAAGAGTGGAAGAGAACATGGATATGAAAAAGCCAACAGTCACAAAGCCATAAATTTGTGTTTATCTAAGGTATCATCTGATTCATCACATATGAGGGAACTAGGACAACATTTTTGGTTTTCAAGATCATTTCTCTAATTTTGAAGAATTAAAAGAAAAAATACTTGATTTTGGTATAATCTCACTGTTGTTTGTGCCTTAACCAATTTCTACTTTATCTCTTAAATAAATGAAGTTGAATTTGTCTTCCGTGAAGTGTTAGTAGATCATGCAATAGAATGATAGGTCATTCTATCTGTCTCAAACATAAGTTTAGCAAAAGTTATATACATAAGTCCATATTATGGTGACATTAACCGTATATGATTCAAAAAATGGACTTATACTCCAACTATCATACTACTTCATAAAATAAAACTAATTTATACTCACCAGGGACTTCCTGTAGGCTAGTGGAAGGTGATAAAGGTTTGTCGCACTTCAGTTGTGGGTTCGATTCCCGCAACCCTGTCCGAAGTGACGGGTTGTCACCCATCCTGCAGGTTGTCCTCTTTCTAAAACTACATTATTATAACATTTCAGAAATAAAATGAAAAATTATTATACTTAAGGAATACTATCTGATGTCTAAATTAATCCATTCAAACCATTAGGATTATCGAAAAATACTTCATTCCTATTTCTAGAAATGTCATCTACCGATCATGTGAATACCTTCATTTATCCCCCATATATCATAAGATGTATCTTTCTGTTGGTCACATTCCAAACATGTGAATACCTTAATCATGTATTCTCTTGAGAAATGAATACCCATTGAACCTTATTGAAAACATGAATTATGTAAAAAGTGAACTCTTTCCACATACCAAATTCCCAAAATTTCAATATACTGAAACCATGATATCACTTCGTCCTTATATTAGTCATGAGCTCATTAATATTATAAAACATATTATTTCCTCCTTATCCCTTTATTACGAGCATATCACCTTCATTCCAAAAATATTTCAATCACTTTTCATGGTTACTAGTACCATATAATTATTGAAAACCACAAGAAACCAATACGTAGATATTTCAATATTTCGTGATACTAAAAATGAGATTCCACATGACTATTTTGCAATCTATTTATATAAACACTTAATCATTCCACCACTTCGTTTCCATATTCAACATCACCAATAGTGAATGCATGTGAATTCTCTTTGTCCTTTGCATTGAGAGGTTGTTGATGTCGATCATCATTAACCGTTGGATTAGGACATTGGTTAGCATAATGCCCCATTTCCTTGCACTTGAAGCATTAAAGTGTTGGTGGTGCATTCTATGTCGTCTTTTCTCTATTCAGATCATTAACTACCTTTTTACAATTACTTCAGAACTCAACTGCTCGATGACCTTCTTTTCCAAACTTAAAACTTTTTCTAGTCCGTTTAATACAATCTCAACCTTGATTCTTTCCACACATTGAACATAACGAAACATTTTTCTTCTTTTCACCATAGTTTTTTGTTTTTTCGTTGAATCGATCATTCATTTCTTGTAAAAACCATGAGATTGATATCTTACACCAACTTTCAGTTCTACCTTGATAGCACAATGCACAATTTATTCATAGCTACTAAAGTCTCTTATAGGTAATTCCCTTCGAAGACTTGGTTTTATGCCACTGAAGAGTCGATCAACTTTAAATTCAGGTTGGATAATAAAGCTAGATGCATACCTTGCAATCCCTGTAAAAATTTCCTCATATATACCAAAAGATTCATCATCCTTTTTCTTAAGCTCAAGGAACTCCTTTTCCATCTTTGTTCGAATAATATGAGGGAAGTACTTATTGAAAAACATGTTCTTGAACTCGTCCCATTCAATGGATTCAATTTCATATTCTGGCCTTATATTATTAATAAGAGTCTACCACTGGTCTACTTCACCTTCTAAACGGTAAACAGCTAAAATGAATTTTTCATGCTCTGAACAGCGAACTAGGGAAAATAAATTTTCAATGGTACTGATCCATTGTTTAGCAACAAGTGGATCAGAAGACCCACTGAAAGAAGGGGATGTTACCTCATGAAGGACTCAATAGAATATTGTTCCCTTCTCTACACATTTGGAAGCCCAGAATGAATAATAGCTTGTGTAAGTATAACAATAAGATTTTGCACACCATCTCCCATAACATTGGTTTGTTAAGGTGGAAAATCATTGCATCGTCCATTACATTGATCAACACGGTTCCTTCGGGTTCCAGCCATCATCTAAAACCCAAAAAGAATAGTGTGAGAGGCCAAAAAAGCATACTAAGAAAACAACATAATCAAGGGGAGTACATTCAATATATAACATCTTAGGTTTAATTCTATGATCGTTACTATAATTCTAGGACTATAACCTATACGTATACATAAACTTAGAGACATCACTGGACATACCTTAGAAATATGTCTAGGGATTTCACTAATTTTTTTTCATCCTAGTTTCCAAAGGCTAACTAAACTTTTACTCTGATACCAACTGTAGAGACCCAAGCTTGAAGTACATGGACATTACATTACTTTTGCGGTATACTTAATACATAAAAAAAACAAACATCCAAGGACTATAATAGTTTAGTGTCTTTGGAAACTCGGAACATAATATTTAATCATGGTGAAATATCTTCAACATATCCCATAAAGATCTTCCCCTTTTTGTTTTCTTACCTAAAACCTTTTCTTATATCTTGGGGAAAATAAAACATAAAAAGGGTTTTCTAAAATTCTCAGTAAGGGTAATCATAGAGAACATAAAAAAATCCATAATCATTTGAATGCAAAAACATGAACATAAATTCTAAACATCAAAATCTTGAGCAATTACATAAAACATGGAAGTACGTAAGACATATATCACAGAGGAACATAAATCATGATAAAATAGCATGGGAATAAAACATGTAATTGTGGAAAAACATTTTTCACATGTTATGACTTTCATTTTAGCCAAGGCATTATTGATAAGACTATCATTATTGACAAAGTCTATTACCGAACCGGGTTTACATATCGTTCCAGCCCTGTATTACTAAACCAGATTCACTTGCCTTTCCAGCCATGTTTATTTCATGAGATATAAATCTTTACCCAATGCATTGGATGGAGATATAGGTCAAACCCATCTCATATTGAAATTATTCTTCCGTGTGCCACAAAACAATCATAAATCATTCATCATAACCCAAAGAATAAAATGTGTTCCATAAACATCATTTTATCTTAACATAATCCATATAAAACAAATGGATACAATTTCATCATAAAAAAAATCAAAAAATATAAATAATAGAGACATTATACTTGAAACGTAAACATACTAAATAATTTCATATTAGATAGATAATAGTTTTGATAAAACACTTGAAATGAATTCTTGAGGGAAATATCCATTCTTCTTTAAAGGAATTTTCTTTTCACAAAATGCCATACAATTTAAAAAAATTTATTTTGTTCAAATAATCATCAAATATTTTAGAGAACGCTTCATGAAAATTAGGCTTTATAAAACCATAAAAATCCATTCATGCCGTATAAGTTAAAAAAACATTCTCCTTGTACTTTTTCCTGAAAAGTCAAAAAGTTTCTTGTATGGTAAAAATAGAAAGATTCCTTCTATAACACAATGTAAAAGTAAAAGAGGGGTAAACATGAATTTAAAAGCACATATAAGAATATTAAACAATTAATTAAAATCATTTTTATGGACAAGGATGAAAAATATTAACCCAATAAATACTTACGTATAAGCAATCTCGGATAAAAATGAGATTTGCAAAATTATCCCTTAACTTATGTCCAATTTCTTCAGTATGTGTCCAAGACTCTTGTATAGTGGGTTTAAAAATTTTATTAACTTGTAACATAAACATAATAATATTTATGATATCATATATGATTCACTTATTACATTATATTACTCTTTCTTTTGTAAATTCCATGTTAAAGCAGCATTTTGGGTAAAATCGTTTCATTTAACGTATGTTTTTTGACTTGTTGTTCTTGAAATTATTACTTATATCCTGATTTACTTAATTCCATAATTTAAAACATGATTTATATATAATATATTCTCAGAATATAAATATATCTGATAGATCAAAAAATGGAATGAAAGACACCGTTCATGGAGACGGTAGGCCATACGTACGCATGAACGCTATTTTTGTTTCCTTATTTAATTGAATGGAATTAAGTAAATGAAACATATATGTACATAAATACATTATAATTATTATGTAATATATTTCATGAATATTTATTATATATACATTATAATCATACTAGAATGGTTAATTATGGAAAATGAATCTCAACGCGTTCGTGGAGACGGTACTCTGTACGTACGCACGAGCGACAATATCATTCTTTTGATAGTAAAATAGTATATAATTGGATGGAATATCATATTTAGAGAATAATAATAATGTTATATTTATTATTTATATAATTTATACTCATTATTATACCAATTAAAATGATGAAATGTTTGAATAACAAACTACACCACGACGTGGAGACGGTAAGCCGTACAAACACACGTGTTGTGACTTTTTCATTCAAAGGATGGATAAAATAACTAATATGGTTTTAAAATTATTATAATAACATAAAAATATATAAAATATACTGTAGTTATTATTTTATAATGGAAACAACTAAAAGGAGGAAGTGGAAGAAGAAAGGAACTTGAAATTGGTGGTGAGATATTTACATCTTCTCTGGGTTCTTCCTTTTGAATTGAAAAAAGGGCTCCTTAGGTTGGTTTTCTGACTAGATAATGTCCTCTAGGATGAAAGGAGGAACTTTTATAGGGTATTAGATTAGGGTTTGTCTTTTTAAAATGACATTGGAGGTTTTAATTAGAGAGAAGGGGGAGTGCCCTTCTATAAGAGGGGTAAGGGGCACCTTAGAAAAAACCTAAAATATTATTTTTTAATAATTTTATATTCAGTTTATAATGGCTCCAAAGTGACTTATTTTGGAGCTAGGATATGTATGGTTGGACTTACTATCAACCAATAGGTTTTAGACAAGTTTCGGTTACCATTTTAACCTTATCATTTAGATTTAACTCTAAGTTAAATAATTTAACTTTTTTCGTGTCTTCTTGTATTCTTACACTATATGGATAATAAACATACAATAAACAGCCAATAGAACCCCAATTGGTTAATTAATGTCATATATATTATTATATAAGTATTTTGGACGAACCATAGATTTTTATGAAAATTATATCAATTAATAATATTAAATTTGTTTTAAAAACTCTTTTATGTCAATTTTGACACTATTTGGTAATTTGTTTTCTCTATATTCATAAATTAATTATTACTTCAAACTAAATTTATATAACCAACCCTAATATGTTATATTAACCAATAAAATTATAATAATTCATAAAAAGTCTCAAATTACATTTATTTGGGTATTTCAAATATCAATTTTGTTAATATTTCATTAATAAGGTAATTACTGCATCATCATTGTGTCATAAATAAATTAAATTTTTTAATTTCTAAAAAAATATAAATAAAATACCATTATGTATTAAATAGTTTTATATTTATAAGGAATATTTATATTTGAATTTATCTTATGTATAACCCTATATTAAAATTTTTTAGTTAATAAACTTTGATTTTAACTATTTTAACTCTTCTTTAAATAAAATAACAATAAATGTCCTAATCTAATCCAAGTTGACCTAAAGGGTAATATTTTTTTCCTAAGGATATTTTTGTTAGAATTACACTTATCCAATAGATTTAGAACATGTGTTAGGGTAATAATAATATCATATTTACCCTTAATTATCCTATTTACTTTTCACTGTGGTAAATAAATGTTAAAAGTTACTATTCACCAAAAATTATTTTCATCTCATTGGACCACATTTTACTTACTGATATCAACCGTGTCTATGAAATTTTTTAAATTCAACCCATAGAAGCGGTAAAATTATGTTTTATGAAAATTATCAAAGGTTCCTAAGAGGTGGGTAATATACGGTAAAAATTTCAATAAAATTTTTATATATATAAAATTATTATAAAATGACACCAATGAAATGAATTGAACATATATAGGTATTTTTTATCTATTTTTACCAATTAAAAATTAAATAACATAAATGATTATTTGAATAAAAAGTCGGTTTTAACCAATAACTAAGTGTTTTCACTATTCATCAAAAATTGAATGTTTTTAGAAAAATTCCAAAAATTCATCATAGGATAATTTCGATATTTGGAATCCCAAAATGAAGTCCATTTTAAAAGATAAAATTTATAAAATTTCAATATGTGGGTATTACTATTCACAAAATCTAGTTTATATAATATTTTGATAGCATATCGTTGTTTAGTGAAACGTGATATTGCGTACAACACACGCTATTGATGAAGGTCACTTTTGCGTGAAATGCAAGCCATGTCAGGGTTGCGTGTAGGGAAATATTCTTTTGGTGTTGCGTATAACATACTCAAAATATATTTTAATTATACATTGATCAAAATCTATAATTAGTGTTGTGTAAAATGACTTTTATTTAAAAGAACATGAAATTTTGGGCATCACAAGCCATGAATAGTGTTGCGTATACTACAAGCTAATATGGTGTTGCGTATAGCGCAAGATAATCTTGTGAAGCGTTCACAAAAAAGACATCAATGAAATTAAAAATATTATTTCTCATAAAGTCTCGAGGTGTTACACTGCTAACACTTCATGGAAGACAAATTCAACTTCATTTCTTTAAGAGGTGAAGCGGAAAATATTCAATGCACGAGCAACAGTGAGATTGTACCAAATTCAAGTAAGTATTTATTTTAATTCAAAAATTCTTCAAAATTTGGGAAATGATCTTGAAAACCAAAGATGTTGTCCTAGTTCCCTTATATCTAATGAATCCGATGGTGCCTTAGATCATCACAAATGTATGGCTTTGTGATTGTTGGCTTTTTCATAGCCATGTTCTCTACCACTCTTCATCCAAATATGATAGTTAGATTTCACTTCCATATACATAATTTCACCTATATTCTCTTATGTAGAAACCCATTGATGAGTTACTTTGGGTATCCATTGTTTTTCTAATGTTCATTTTTAAAATTATTATTTAGTATTACTTTTTACGATGTGGGTTTCTATGAAAGAAACTTTCACATAGAAAACCATTTATAACCCCAGCGAATTTCGAGGGAAAAATTAATTTTAAGGGGGTAGAATGTAACACCCCAAGATTTTATGAGATATATTATTTTTAATTTTATTGATGTATTCTATTTTACACTACACCAAGATTAGAGTGTACTATATGCAACACCGTATTAGCTTGAAGTATATATAACACTATTCTTGGCTCGTGTTATACACAATTTCAAGTTCGTTTTGTAGATATTATTCTACGAAACATGAATTATAGATTTTGTTTAATGTATAAATGAAATAAGTTTTTATTGTATTATACGCAACACCAAATGGATCTTACACTACACGGAGCCCTGACTTGTCTTGCATTACACACAATCACGACCTTTCCTCGATAGCGTGTGTAGTATGCAATACCGGGTTTCACTAAAAATGATATATTGTTATAATATTATTATAAACTAGCCGTTATGAATAGTATTAACTACATTTTTAATTTTATAACATTATTAATCAACTTAAACATTTTCTTGAACATGGTATGAGGACAAAATGAATATTTCGGGTAAAATAAGTATTTTTCATAAAATGCAGTTATACCGCCTTTTGATGGCACACCCACTATAAATATAGTTTTTGACAAGTTTATAAGTTCAATTTGACAAAATAAAATCATTCTTTGGAAACAGGATATAAAAATTTACTTTGGATAAAATTTTCATATTATTCTGATAACTTTAATATTTTAATAAATAGTAAAAACACACTATATTTTAATTAAAAACAACTTTTTTCATTTTAATAATTTATATAATTAAATTATAATATTGAATGGTTTTAAATTATAAATATAATATATTTTTACCATTTAATATAATGTATATCATTAGCATTGATTTTACATTGAATTCATAGATAGAATCATTTCAATCTTTTGTAATGTTTTAACTTTAAAAACTCATTTTCTTAACAACTGGATAAATTTTAAATTAATTTATGCAACTTTTGTGATGTGAATTTGAAAAAAATGGATTCCATATTTGGAATAATTAGGTCCAAATTATGTTAATAGGCTACTTTTTATTTTTGGCCACTATGAATACTAACTACGGTAAATTTTATTTACCATAGTTAAAGGTAAATCCGGTAATTAAGGGTAAATATAATATTATAAAATTACACTAACACTTGTATTAATATAATTCGATGATTATTTTCGTCTTAAGGAATATTTGGGTCAAAATTGAATCTATTGGAACCCACTTTGATGTAATTTTGACCTTTAATTTATTTTATTTTAAAGAAAGGTAAATATGTCTCACTCAAACTTTAATAATTAAAGTATTTTTAATATAAAGTTATACAAAATATAAATTCAATTATAAATAATTATTTGAAATATAAAATGTTTTTCTGTTATGGTAATTTATTCGTAATTTTTAAGAAATATTTATTTACCTAAATATCTTATACCTTAATGATGCAGAAATTATTTATTTAGTGAAAAATAAATAATATAGTTTTTATTAAGATAATATAACCCTTAAAAGTCTCAAAAACCTGACCAAAACATATTGGTCTAGTATATCTATATCATAATCATACAAGGGTCGAATTTTGGACTATTTGGAGCCTTATTAAATAGATTATCACATTTATAATATTTTATTTTAAATGATGTCAAAGATGTCACCTTCATATTTTTATAAATATAACAATTTAAATGTTGTAATTTTAATATTATAAATTCAAATAAATGTATTATTATGAAATATATTATGTTTATATTCATCATAGTATTTTATTTTTAATTTTTATGAAAAAATAAGTATATTAAATAATTATACAAAAATGTTGTAGTAATTATTTTATTAAGAGAAATATCTAATATATGGTATTACAAATTTTAAAATAAATATTATATGAACAAAGTAATGTTCTACATAATTTTTTTGGAGGAATATGACATTTTAAGAGTCTATTTAATATTTTGGTTCGAATATATCCTCTGTTTGGATTTTATTTAAATTCAAGTAAATGAATAGTGCCAAAATTGACACAATTGTTATTTTATAAAAATAACAAATTATAAAATTGTTTAAAAATCCCAAAAATATTTAAAAATTATAAAATGAAATTTATATGGTCTATAATGTCATAAAGTATCCAATTATGGAAAATTAACAACACATAAGTAATTATTTATAACAATTTAAAATTTAGAGTATTATTACCACAAATAAAATTAAATAGATTAAATAAGGATAAATCTAGTTGATGAGGTTTAAAATAAGTTTCAAATATGTCTAAATCATATTGGCTGATGATATCACAGCCCTATATCATCTAATTTTATTATTTGAGTCATATTTGGAGGTTTTTAAGTGGGTTTTGAAATATTATAAATTAATATTTTAGAGGTTTCCAAAAGTGCCATTCTCCTCCATTATAAATGGGCACCTCCTCCCTCTCCTACTCACACCTCTTTGAGCCTTCATGCTTGGCCAACCCCGGCCCATTTCTCTTCTCCACTTCTTTATAAACATACTAGAGGTCCTGGTCTTCTTTAAAGACCATCTTTAGTGCCCTAAGAAGAGTTTTAGAAGAGGCGTGTCAAAGAAGAGGTAATATCCTTTACAGATTCTTTCAAATTAATTTCTTCTTATACATCCTCTTCTTTAATTTATTAATTATAAAGTAATAACATAAGTATCGCCCATATACTGATATGTTATTATGAATATAAAAAAACCCCATTTTACCTTCTATCCATCCTACGGAAAACGAAATAATCGCGCGTGCGTATGTACGAAATACCATATCCACGTCGTGGTGTAATATTTTTTCTACCACCACCCTACATGGAAGGGTATAATGGTGTAAAGAATAACTATATATGATTATTATAACAAGATACTAATTCTGAGATATTATATAACCTACTCTAATAACATTCAATAATTATGAGAATGATATCATCGCTCGTGCATACGTACGGATTACCGTCTCCACGACGCGATTAGATTCATTCTCTATGTTAACCATTCAAGAATGACTATAAAGTATATATAATAAATAATCATGAAAAATGTGAAATAATAATGATACTGTATTTATGTATATCTTATTTACTTACATCCATCAAATTTAATAAGGAACCCAAAACAGCGTTCACACGTATGTATGGCCTACCGTCTCTATGAACGGTGTATTTCATTCCATATATCAATCTATCATATAAATTTATATGCTGAACATATATTATATATAAATAATTTTTTACATTCTGGAATCATGTAAATCAGGTTATAAGTAAAAATATAAAGAACAACAAGTCCAGACACGTACTATAAATGAAATGATTTTACCCAAAACGTTTCTTTAACATGGAATTGACAAAATAATGAGTAATATAGAGTCGTAAGTAAATTATATATGATATAATAAATATTATTATGGTTCTATTACAAGTTAATAATATGTTTAAACTGACTATACTTGAGTCTCAGACACATATGAAAAAATTGGACATAAGGTAAGGGATAATTTTTCAATCTCATTTTTATCTGAGATTGCTTATACGTAAGTTTTTACTGGGGTTATAATTATCATCCATGTATATGTATTATAATAATGTTTTCATAAAGTGTATTATATTATTCCATGTATGTTTAAAGTCATATTTACCCCTTTTTTACTTTTACTATGTAGTATAGAAGTAATCTTTCTTCTGTTTACCATAAAGGGTACTTTTTTGACTTTTCCGGCAAAAGAATAAGAAGAATGTTTTTTAACTTATATGGTATGAAGGGATTTTTATGGTTTCATAATGCCTTATTTTCATGAAGCTTCCTCTAAAATATTTAATGACTATTTTCAATTTTTTTTAAAAATTTCATTATATTTTGTGAAATGAAAATTATTTTGAAGAGGAAAAGATATTTTCCTCAAGAATTCATTTCAAGTGTTTTATCAAAAGTATTTTCCATCTAGGATGACATAATTTAGTGTGATTATGTTTCAAGTATAATTTCTCTATTATTTTCATGTTTGTTTTTTTCCTATGATTAAATGATATCAATTTATTTTATATGGTTTATGTTATGATGAGATGATGTTTATGAGACCCATTTTATTGTTTGGGTTATGATGAATGATTTATGATTGTTTTGTGGCACAAGTAAGAATGATTTCAATATGAGATGGGTGGTACCTATATCTCCCTTCAATTCATTGGGTAATTATTTATATCTCATGAGATAGACATGGTTGGAAAGGAAAGTGAATCGGGTTCAGTAATACAGGGCTGGAACGACAAGTAAACCTGGTTCAGTAAAGGACATTGTCCACTATGATGGTCTTGGAATCAATTCCTTTGATACTATGGAAATAATAACATGTACTTAATGGTTGTCACAATTACATATTTTATTCCCAAGCTATTTTATCATGATTGATGTTCTATTATGATCTATGCCTCACGTAATTCCATGTTATATGTCATTGCTCGAGATTTTTTTGTTTACGCTTTATGTTCATGTTTTTAAGTTCAAATGTATATGGTTTGTTTTATTTTCTCCATGATTACCCTTACTAAGAATTTGAGCTCACCCTTTATATGTTTTCTTTTCCCCAGGATATAAAGAAGGTTTTTAGGTAAGAAAAAAATGTGGAAGATCTTTATGGGAGATGTTTAATATCTTTTCACCATGATTAGAAGATTATTCTCCGAGTTTTCAAAGACACTAAACTATTACTATCCTTAGGTGTCTATTTTTTCTTTGTATTAGTTATTCCACAAAAGTAATGTAACATCCATGTACGTCAAGCTTGTGTCTCTGCATTAGTATAATACTAACACCAACTCAAGTGGTCCTCTCAAGAGAGCCCCATAGGAGTGTGTAGTTACATGATGTTTTGGGGATATTATCCGTGAAGTTTAATGTCATGTAGTGAGGATTCATGGTAAGCCTTTTATGATTTTTTATTCAGGGCCATGATGGGCATGTAGAATGTTTGTATGACTTCTTTGTGTGGGGAATCCATTACCAAGATTCTTATGCCAATGCGAGTATCCCATAGTGTGATAAATAAATAATAAAAAGAGTTATTATCAATATATATATGTATTTAAGAGTAGTTCATGGGAATTTTGTATCATGTGGTCGTTGGAACAATATTTAATATTGAAGAATCCCTACATATCTGATTTTTAATGAGAATAAATCCAAATGTTGGTATACCAAAATAGTGTAGTTTAATTTCATTTGGTAAGGATGTGGGTGACTTGACAAGAATGAAGATAGATTCCATGGATCATGGTAGTTTTACGTCATACGGTAAGGATGTAAGATGTTGTGTAGTTTAATGTCTTGATTCTATGATGTCTCTATATTTTTTAAGTTCATGTGGGTAGGATGATATCTATATAGTTTAACATCCTATGGTTAGGATGAATTGTGAGACCAACATTTATGTGGAATCCCTTGGTGATAACAACTAGGAAAATTATTTCTTGAGAAAACATGCATTTTTGGGTGGGGTAACACGATTCCCATCCATGGTGTTCAATGTGTAGGATTCACTATAATAGACCTGATGTAAGATGTAAGGCCCTACCTATTTGGGTTCCTTCTTTTGGGGATTCATTCCCATTATCATCGAGGTTTTGAGATCTATCACCAATTCTCCTTGGGGTGAATAGTGGTTAACACTTTTATTAGGGTAATATGTAATTTCATTCTAATTTACCTCCATCTTGTGTAGTGTGTGAACATAATATTATCATGTTGTTCTAATTTTGACAACAACATTTTTTATTATTCATCATCTGAGAGTTGTATCCAAATTTATATTTTGAGTGAAGGCATTTAAACCTCTTTGGTTAGAACTTCCTTGTTCCCATACACTAATGAGTACGTAATATATTGTGTGGAATCAAAAGTCATGGTACAATAGCCCCATAAAACATGGATTAGATTTTCATGTGAAGCCTTTTTTACCTTATTCTTAATCTTCTAGAGTATATTCTATAGAGTATTATTGAAGGCGTATATCTATCCATTTTCCATTTCATGAAAGATAAATGATTGATTGGACTCAATATTTTACTTCTGGTACAATCTCTTTAACTCTTTATAATAGAAGTTTTTATTTTTTTCATTCAATATTGTTTGGGCTTCTCTGAACAAAGTGTTGTTATGGGACATTTTGAAGCTGGTGATATTCTACATCATGAATTATTTGAGGAATATCATCTCATACCATTTGAAAAAGTAGTCAGTAGTAGTAATGATATACCAAAAATATTTATCTATGGCTAGGGGATATGACCCCACAACATATAATCCTCACATAGAAAATATGCAGAAATATTAAGCTATATGTTGTAATTACATAGGCTGATGGAAGAAGTATGCATGAATCTAGAATGAATGATGTTTATTTTTAAATTTCACATAGTCTTGTATCATGGTTTTCTAGTAATATCCAAACCCCTTGATTGGTGGGACCACCTGGTTTTAGACTGATGGCTACCACAAGAGCCTGCAAGGACTTCCCCTAGGATGGTGAAAATCTCTCTTGTTATGAATCTGAGGAGGATTCATTAAAAGTCCAATTTCTAGTGGGATTTTCGATCATTTAGATCATCCTATAGAGTGAAATGGTTTACAGGATACTGAATCTATTACCATTTGGCTCAGTCTGTTAGGAGAATCACATTTCGGAGAAAACAAATTATGGGATCAATCCATCAAGTGGTGGTCATTGGTTCATCGTGATCTAGGGTTGTGATGACCTGATTGGTTTCATCTAAATCAAATACAATGATTGATGATACCATTCATCGATACATGATATAGAAGATTTCATCCTCCTAATTAGGGTCATCTATGATATTGGCTGCATTAGCTAGAAAGTTAGTGCATGCATTCTATGATCGAGGATCAGGATGTAATGTTGCTTCAAAAGGGAACTCTTCCATAAGTCCCATGGCATAATCAGTAAGGGGGTCAAATATTCCTCTTCAATGGAATATTCCCCATTGATCTTCTCTATCACCAATTCAAATTCCCCATTGATCTTTAGGTAGGCTATGTGTAAATGTAGGGATTGTTCTAATTCAATGATGAAAGATTGGTATTCTGCCTCATTATTTGTCTAGCATAAAGATAGTGAGAAAGAGTAGGGAAAAGTATTTCTTTTCTAGAGTGGAAAATTAAATCCCTAGACCAACCTGAATGGGCTTCAGGCTTTTCATCCATGTGAAAATGTGACTCTGGTAGAAACAATCAATGTACATCACCCATGTCTGGGGAGAGTCAAGGCAATATAACACCCCATCATCTAGGATTTTAGTGCCTTCCATTGTATTTTCCATGGCATGATGTGCTACAAGAGAATTATCATGGGTTTTTCCTTTAACATAATTTTGTGATTTGAACTATATTTCATATTTATTTAGAATAACCATACATTGATCCAAGTGCCTAGTCAACATAGAGCATCGAAGAACATACATTAGTGGATTATTAAGAGAGGTCTGGTGGAATTTATGGTTATTTATGTAATTCTTTAACCTTTTAACTAAAAAGTAGAGGGTAAGGAAGTTTTTATCGACTTCAATATATTCATTCTCAATACCTAGAATTGTATAGCTAAGATTGTATAGACTATTATAACTTCCTCTGTCATTTATTTATACGAGGGTGGAACCAAGTGACTGCTCCATAGAGGCTACCTAAAAAATGAGGTTGCACCATTCCACAAGAGGCATCAGAACTAGTTGGTGAAGTAGATTCTTCTTGATACTTTTGAAGTCTTTTTGGCATTCTTCATCACATTGACAGGTGATTCTCATCTTTATTATCCTAGTGATGTGGAGGGATTTTCCGAATAAGTGGGATATGAATGGATGAATTTCGGAAAGGTTCCCTTGGATTCACCTCAGTTCTTTGAGATTTTTGGGGGTGACATTACCAAAATACAACTAGTCTTCTCTATATCAACCTTAATTCCATATTGGAATACCAAAATGCCAAGTAATTTTTCTGATGGTACCCATAATGTAAATTTAGATGGGTTAATATTTTGACGGTGTTTTCAGAGTTTATCAAAGATTGTTTTTAGATCTGACCACTTCTCTTCCAAGATTTAACTACCAGGATATTGACATAACATTTGCTTATCCTTCATATGAATGTCATAAAGATGTGATTCATGTCGTGCTGATATGTAGAGCTAGTATTCTCTAATCTAAATGACATGACCTGATAGTAGACCAGCCCTTGAGGCACACTAATGGTAATTCCTTTCCCATCTTTAGATTCCATGTTTATTTGATTGTACCTCAAATAAGTATCCATGAAAGAAATGTCTTGGAATCAATTAGTTACGTTGATCATGAATTCAGTGATTGGAAATTTGAAATCTTCAGTTGGTTAATACTGATTACAGTCTCTGAAGTCAGTTATGAAACTAATCTAATTGTAATTTTTCTTGATACAGATGATGTTGGGAATCCACCTTATTTATTCCACTTATCATACTTATTTATATTTTATAAACATGTCAAACTCCCCCTCTACATTGGTGGTATTGGTGGGTTTCATCCTCCTAGCTTCTAGTTTTAAGCCTCGACGCTCATCGAGTAGTCTAAAATTGTTCATATTAACATCTTTATTGTGTCCAAGAATTTTTGTATCATTCCAAGTGCACAAATATCTATGTTTCTTGAGAAAAGGTGTTGTGAAAAACATTTTCTTCGTGGGGCATAGAGGCACTATTCATAGTCATTCATGGGCCTTCTTTTATTCAATTTTTTTTAATTTTCTCATCTATTGTGGTGGAGAAAAGATCCTTTAATATGGGAGGGTCACTCATGAGGACATCATCATATTTTTCATCTCTGAGTATATGGATACATTTCCAGGTGATAATGTAAATTTGGGGGCTTATTCACCACTATCAGGGTTATGAAGGCCTTGAAAAGAGAAATTATAATCCCATACCACCTGAGTCATTGCAGAGACACACTAGATTTCTTTTATTACATTACCACTAGAAATATTAGGGGTTTGGGCCTCCAGAAGCTGATCTACTAACTTTTCCGAATTTATGGATAACACATACTCATTGTTGATCATACTGTAGTTATTCAAAGGGGTGGTTCACAAGCCATTAGGGGTTGAAACCTATATATCATCATCTTTCATTGGTCTCTTGCCTCCCATTTTTAAAGAAATATTTTCATGGTGTGTGGCAATGTATGTCTCGAAATGGGGGTTTTCAGCATTTAATATGATTAAATTCACATCAATAGGGTACTTCAAACAATGGTGGAATGGTGAAGGTATCCGGAGTTGGATATGGAGCCAGGGCCTTCTAATAAGGACATTTAACCTGATTTCTTTCTAGATTACCATAAACTGAGAGTCAGATGTGAGTTCCTAGAACAATGATCTGAGTTTGATATTTTTGATAGGTATTTTAACCTGAATATAAACCCTTTGAATGTTCAACTACGTGGGAGGTATGTCCCGTTTTCTATATCCCAAACTTATAAGGGTTTGAAATTTAATAAGACTGATCCCAGTTCCATTATCAATTAGATCTGTTTAGTCATTAACATAATTGAGTATGCTCGACACATATAGGTTACTGATGTACCATTGGATGGTCTCTTCTTGATCTTTATTAGTGAATTAGTTGGTGACATGACATTCTGAAGACATCGTCTCCACTCGATAGACCTCAACTGTAGTGACTTCTGTCTCAAAATCATGTTGTCTCTAAAGGGAATCAACAAATTCTTCCTTTAGTTATTTTGTAAGATGAATCTAATTATGGATTAAGAGCTTGGAAATGAAAAAATCCAAATATTTCAGAACATCTTATTGATGATCTAGAGGTCGGGGCTTCCTGATATGCGGTTGATCTTGGGAATGTGGTTCAGTAAATGAGTAATTTGAGGTGGGAAGTATTAGGACTTGTGTAGAAGTTGAGAGATAATCTACATACAGTGGTAAAGTCCATGTTATCATTCCTCGTTTCTTGGGTTGATTGGATTTAAACCATTTTCTGTGGTCAAACAAGACATTCATATGTGAGCGACTATTGGAGGGAACCTCCATGAATTTTCTCCTCATGTTGGATAATTTTATCCGGATTCTCAACTGCATATATGTATTCTATGGGGATATGAATATAATATTGGGTCTACTCATATCTCTGTAGTCCCATGTATGCTTGGATTCATTGCATACGACCTCTCATTCCCTGATTATGTGAGGTAAATTCATATTCAGGCCCATATTCGTCAATGGAAAAGGGGTATTCCAAGTGTATCATATAGAAAAAACAAAATATTATCTCTTCATCTGATGAGGATCCCATCTGGTCGGGTGGTTCCTCTGATTCAAATGTTTCGGAGAAGGAATATGCAAGAGTTAGGTATTGTGATGGAGTAGGATATGAATCCTCAACTTCCATTTCTTTCTTCTTCTCGTGGTCACTCTCACATTTGGGTGGCAGTTATGATGTCTCCTTAGGAGGTGGAAGAGCTATTAGAAATCTCTGAAATAATGATTTTTGGATGGCATCAAATCGATCAACTATTTTTTGAATCATCTATTTGAAAAAAAATCACACACACATGTACGAATATTTCAACCATCCATCATCTAATATTGTTGGGAAAATAGTTCTTCATCCCACCTACTCTAGGGATTTTTCTAATGCCATCTATCCATAATTGACCGTGCCATGAATCACGTCTTTGAAAGGTAAGTAGTCTTTGAAGTTATGACATATCCATCTATGGTAAGGGCAGCTGTCGGGATAGTCGATGAGGTTGACCTCATAAGGATTCCTTGGATATGAATGATTGAGGAAGTTATTGTCCATGGATACCAAGGAATAAGTGGGGACTTTTTCATTTTGGAAGTATTAAACTTTGTCCAACCATTACTAAAATCCTAGGAAACCCTAATGTTATAGTGCTTCTTCCCGAGGTAGATTCTGTAGTTTTCTACACATGATATGTGGTGATGGGAGGATCAGAGATTACATAAGTTCCTTGATCGGCACTACTAATAGATTGAGGGTGATAATTATATCTTTTTATCTACCAAACCTTATTCCCTGTGTTGTGGGATTGAGTCTAGTTTTGGATTGGGATCACAGAATATCCTCCTCAAGATGTTGTCTCATTTCCCCAAAATCATTTCAAGAACCCAGATAATTCTTGGGAATCATAGGTATCTACAACTCATACCATATATTTTCAGCCCAATTTCTATTTGTTTCTCATATTATATGGGGATGTTGAGATAATAGATTAAAATTTTCCACAATGATATGGAATCATACACCCTCACATTCTCATGTTTTTTTCAATTAATCAGGCCAACATTGTTTTTTCCCTTATTGTGGAGATTCTTTCATAAAGGAACTAACGAAAAAGGTCTTCCTGTCCTGAAATGGACCTACTAGAACACTATGATATCAAAAAAAGGTTGTCCATGTTAGAGTATAGAAGAAACACCTCAGTTTTGTGGCCTATTATTGATATATAGGTCCCATTTATTGCCCAAATCTATATATGAAGTGAGTGAGATATTTTATGGGGTCACATGCACCATCAAAAGAATATAAGGTATGATTTCTAAAGTTAGGTCGAGGTGGAGTATCATCCACCCATTTAGGATATGGCTTCCTCTCAAGATAAATCTGTGTGTTTTACCCTTCCATTACATCCATTTGAGTATTCAAGGACATGATGACATTATGTAATTCTAGGGTCACTGTTGTCTTAGTTGTCTCCCACTTTTAGGGAGTGGGCAGGGCTGATGAGGTGGTACCACCTTCATGTCCCACTAAATCATGATTCGTCCTATGATTAATTTATTTCACTATAGAAGCTGGTTATTTCAAAAAATGGTGGGAAGTCATAGTCATTTTGACATCCTAATTTACGTATATTGGACACCTAGATTTGGAGCCAATCTAATACTAAGATTCAACTTTTTTTAAATTCTTCCATGGGAGGGAGTATATTTTTCTCTACCTGAATGAGATACATTGTGTAAATATTTTCCCAGATTATCTCCTCATGGATTTTCACGAGAGATCATATCTCTCTCTATTATTGTGATAAATGTTCTTATATTGATGTAACCTCAAATATTCATGGTATTTATTGGGATATCATTGTATATATCACTTTTTAGTTGGTTTCATCCCTCCTAGGAGGCAGCCACTCATTATTTGGTGGTGCATGATTTTAGAGCCTTCTTTGGTTTTGGGCACATGATGGCTCGTTTGGTGAATACAAGTCACCATCCTCCATAGGTATATATTCCACATTGAATCCTTCTTCAGTTGTGTCTTTATATAAATCAATAACCATATTAACATTGATGACGTTTTCAGAGGCATATTGGGTGATGGTGGATGTCCCATTACGTTTGACGCAATTGGTTGATTTTGCATTATCATCATCAAGTTCATTTCTCAAACACTTATCCATAACAGGACTTTTATGGTTGTTAACCTAGAGAGATCTGGCTGACATTTTCATATTCTCCTCATGTCATAGTATAAGAGTAATGGCCTTGAGGGAGTTTCCGATCATGATTGTTGAATTGTCCATGAATAGTATAGTTCTGTCTTGTTGCAGGAGGAACGGGTGGGATGCCAACTATTGATCTTTTCCTCTCAACATAGAGATGATTGATTCTATAAGTGGTGATTATTATGATGAAAATGACCTCCTCCCTATGTATCACAGGTCATTTTGGGGCCACAATTGGCATTGAATGATCCTATTGTTGAGGATCCAATGATTCCGGTCAGGAATTTGATGATTCCCATGATGGGCATTGTGATATAAATACCCCATCCCAATGGACTGGTGGTTATCTAGAATCTACATTAATTCCAACAAGACTCTATTAGAGGATGATGAACCTAGATATGGAGGTTGAGACATAAATTCCTTATCCCAGTGGGACATGTTTTCCTTGAAACTGCTAGGGATATATCATGAATCCTCTCAGGATTTGAAAACCCGAGAAGTTGAAGCAGTGGAAAATATTCTTGTTGTTCGGAGGGCTAGGTTAAATCCTACATGTCTTCAATTGAATATTATGTTGTGGAGAATTTGATAATTATGAGTTGTGATCACAAAGGATATGGGTGTGATGGTATCATATGATGATAAGTATTCATTATGGGAAGTTATCTGGATGATCATAACATTTGTCTTCATGTCTGAAATGAATTATTATTGCTTTAAGAGCCCCAGTTTGATATCTTTTGGGTTACCCTCTACCTCTATTTGTGATGTATAAGCATTTTTGATATTGGGTAACTATGTTGTAGTGACCAATTAGTTCGAGCATAACCCAACCCTTGATTTCTCTAAAGGCTGTAATAATACCTGACTCCCAATATAATGGGTTTCATTGTTCTAGGGTTTTGGAAAAGTGTAAATCCAAATAATTTTCCCATCCTCAAATATAGATGCATTATGTGGATTCAATGATCAGTTGTCAAATTTTCATGATGCAATTGTAGATTTCTCTTATTCTTTTCCAGTTTTGGATCCTGAGCCATGATGATGCAAGCCAGGTCTAGCTGACAATGATGTATCTTGATTGTCTAAAGGTGAAACTCATATCATGGATAAGGTAGATATCGATCCATCAATCACTAGTGTTCAAGACCACATATTTTGGCATAGATAAGGTGTTAACTCTTTTATTGATCATATGTGATCTCATAATCAGTAGTTGTGAGGGTCCATAACATAATGGGGAGGATGATTTCGAAAAACACTCTCCATACTTCAATATAGGCTTCTTCTTCATCATAAAACCACACCTCCATCGATTCGGACCATAGAAGATAGACCAAATGGTAACATGCTAATGGTATTGGAGTACTGATGGAATTAGAAGGTGAACTATATACAATTGACCCTGATGTTTTGAGAACCTCTCTGTAATAAAGTATTGTAGTTTTGAAAAACTCTCAATATGATGTTGTCTAGGATAGGGGGTATTTTCTTTTATGTGGTAGATATTTCTATGTGTAGGTTTACCATGGTGGTTGTTATGAGTAGATTCTTTTCAATCCTTTTCCACACTAACACAAGTATGAGTTTCTTGGTAACGAACATCATCTACTTTCGTTTCGATGTAAGAATCAACAGAACCTCTTGCTGTTGAGAATATGTCTCAAATGACATCAAGGAAACCAGAATTTCTTAGATTAAGAATATCATCCTTGTTCTTCATCATATTCAGAATATGTCGACCATTATTTTTTTTGAATTTTTAGTTATATGAGCCTGCGATATAAAGATTGTTGGAACCTTTATATAAATATCTGGTGCAACGGAAATATGCACCCACTAGTGAAATTTTGTTGGAATATTCCAATAATCTCTCTCATTATTGATAGTAATCTGATCCTATCATAAGGCATATTACATTATCACTAGGTAAGCCTCCATGAATATTAGTGTATGACCCCTATATTGCACCTTTGGGATATGTTTATGATATTTTTTAGAAAGTGTACGATCCTATGCTAATGCATGTGTTGGTCTCACATGGGGATCCCTGGTTGGAATAGGGATATGATCCTAGTCTGAATATATATTCCCCACTTGAATATACCGAAAGACCTCTATATTGGGAGAAGGGATATGAGCGTCCTCTTATATTTCCTTGGATGGATGATAGAGGATTCATTCAATAGTAGAAGTTGGAATATGCATCTGGATTCTATGATCTGCTAGAATATTCCATAAAGATTCACTTATAAGAATATGAGAATTTCATCAGGCATGTTCCATGATTACTTGGTCATCACCTTCCATAAATAGCATATATTATAGATCTTGGGCCTTTTGAGTATGCAAAATGACTTATTTGATCTGAATATGAGCATGTCACAAGGATCTTCTCTCACTTGGTGAGGCATGGCCAGAATGAGGATATGAGCCTGATCCTAGGCCTTTGGAATATACCACTAGAATTTCTTTATAGGTTTGTTCCCCTATCCTGAGGCTTGTGCTACTCTAACCTGGTGAGCCCTGGTAGGAATTGGAGTATAAGACAGTCTTCTGTCACATCCATTATCTGAATATGTTGATAATTTTCCTATATGGGAGAAAGAATATGCACTTCCTTCAATATAACAGCTTGTTCGCAATGATCATAAACTTGAGTTGTCTTGATTGTAGTGATAAGGGTATGCGAATGTCTCTTTATCTACAATGGTGCCAGAATATGTAAGTATAGTTCTTCAGCTATTAGTAGAATATATTTTTATTTTTAAAAATATTGTTCAATAATATAATCTTATAAATTTTTTGTCTCCATTATACAATAGTAGATGTATTTGATTGAAGTGGGAATATGTGCCTTCTTTTTTAATCTTTATTCCATCATAATTTTTTAATTGGATTCATGCACTAGGGGGTAGGGATATGGGCCTCCCCCAAGACTTATATGGTAATATACCCTCCGACTCATTCCAAACCAGTCATGATATGAACCTACTTGCTAGTTCTTGTTGGAATTTTCCGTCAAAAATTGTTAGTAAAAGTGTGGATATGAACCCTCTCCAAGATATACAACACATTACTCCTCCAATGACCCTTTCTTATTACCCATGAATGGGAATCAGAGGTCATAGGGTGTCAGGTGGTACATTCAATCGAAAACTAGTGGGTACAGGTGGGATGGTGTTGGATATAAAGGATGATAGGTTCCCTCCTTTGTGGTGCATAAACTAAATAATAGATCTATTTGGATTCCCAGTCCACCTTCATTAGATACTGAAGGTGGAAGATTTTGTTCTCTAAGGATAAGATCTCAAAGTAGTTGGTTGCAGTGGTAAGGGATACAAGGTTAGCAGAATCTTTTCTTTGGCACTGCAAACTCACCAGTTTCCATTCTTTGGGAACATCTTGAGAAAATTCCAGGAATTGGACTATACCACATAGGTGGTACTCCAAACCATTTTTGTCCTCCTAACATCGTAGTTTTCGAGTAGGTTAGATCATTTTTGGGCCTGCAGGTGTTTTGACCGCAGATGATTTACTATAGCAATCACTGGATAATGAAGACAATGTCCCGAATTAGGATGTTGAAAGGATTATATATATTTGCGGAGATGACAAAGAACAAGGTTTACGATTAATGAAATATTATAAACATATTATGTGTAATTATATTTCCATGGTTTAAATAATATTTTTATTCCAAATTCATCCATTATCCTCACTTGGACTTATGAAAGTGTGGATAGAGTTATTTCATGAGAACCCTAGTTATATAGAATCATCTATATGATCATACTAGTATTACTGGTTATTTATGGTATGAAATAAAGTGGAATCTATCTTGATCATTCTTTCATTTGAGATATCCATCTCAGGTTTGATTACATATCGGGTGAAACAATTTTCTCAAAAGATGGTAACCCAATCATTTTTCCATTACATAGATTCCTGTCAAGTTCACCATTTTTTTTCTTCATGATTCATGGAGCAATCAGGAACCCTCATTGAAGTTAGTTTGGATTTATTTGATAGTTGATTGTGGTGTGGGGTTGTGTGGTCACAATCATGAAAATTATGTAACCATTATCTCTCTTACCATAGACTCCCAATGGTTCCCTCATTCATAACTGTGTACAAACTGTCTTTTCAAAGGTAGGTGTTCATCTAGTTTGTCATCCCCAATGACTAATGGGGACTAGTATAGTTAGAGATGAAGGGAGGTCAGGCTCATCACACCCACTTTGGGGAATTATTGCCTACTCTGGAATTCTATTATATATATAAGATATCTTAATGAATCACTTCCTAATCCTGATACAATACCGATTACCCTAAATAATCATCAATGGTTAATTATCTTTTCTGTGAAAAAATTTGGGGTCTCATTTGTGAATCCAACTATAATTATCTAAGGTTTTCAATAGTTTTTTAGAAATGGGTGATTTTTTATGTGCTAAAGTCATATAACCATATTTTTTGGAATGTTCTACCATGTAAAGAGGTGGTTAATTGTAACACCCTGAGATTTTATGGGAAATATTATTTTTAATTTCATTGATCTCTTTTTTTGTATGCTTCACCAAGATTAGCTTGCTCTATACGCAACACCATATTAGCTTGAAGTATACGAAACACTATTCTTGGCTTGTGATGCACAAAATTTCATGTTCTTTCGAATAAAATTCATTTTACACTACACTAAGTATAGATTTTGATCAATGTACAATTGAACTATATTTTGAGTATATTATACGCAACACCAAAGGAAGCTTTCCCTACATGCATCCCTGAATTGGATTGCATTTCACACAAGAGCGACCTTCTTCAATAGAGTGTGTTATATGTAATACCGAGTTTTACTAAACAACGATATGTTATTAAAATATTATATAAACTAGCCATTATGAATAGTAATACCCTCTTTTTGAAATTTTATAAATTTTATCTTTCAAAATGGACTTCATTTTTGGATTTTTAATATCTAAATTAGCCAAGGGTGACTTTTTGGTATTTTTTTGAAAATTGTTATTTTATTAATAGTGAAAACACTAAGTTATTTGTTAAAGCCAAATTTTTATTTTAATAATCATTTATTTTAATTAAATTCATTTTAGGTAATATTAGATACATAATAATTATATAATTCCAATGTAATTAATTGGATTCATTTTATAATAATTTTAGATATATAAAAATTTTATTGAACTTTTTACCGTCTATTACCTACTTCCTAAGAGAATTTACAAATTTACATAAAACATAATTTTACTATTTTTGTGAGTTGAATTTCAAAAATTAGAGAGACACAGTTGATATCAGTAAGTAAAATGTGGTTCAATGAGATGAAAATTATTTTTGGTGAATAGTAAGTTTTAACTTTTATTTACCACAGTTAAAAGTTAATAAGGTAATTAATGGTAAAAATGATATTATTATTAGCCTAAAACATGTTCGAAATTCTATTGTATAAGTATAATTCGACCAAAAACATCCATATGAATAAAATATTACCATTTAGGTCCACTTGAATTAGATTAGGACATTTATTATTATTTAATTCAAAGAAGAGTTAAAAGAGTTAAAATAAAATTTTAATAAGTAAAAAAGATTTAATATATGGTTATACATAAGATCAATTAGACTATAAATATTCATTATAAATATAAAGAGATTTCCTACATTATAGTATTTTATAAATAATTTTTATACATTAAATAATTTAATTTATTTATGACACAATGATGATGCAGTAATTACATTATTAATGAAATACTAACATAATTGATATTATAAATACCCAAAAAAATGAAATTTGAGACTATTTAGGAATTAAACTAATTTTATAGGTTAATATATCATACTTGGGTATGTTAGATTAATTTTTTTCTAAGTAATCATTCTGTTATAAATTTATAAAAAAACAAAATACAAAATGGTGTCAAAATTGTCATAAAAGCGTTTTTAAAACAACTAATAAATAATTAGTTGATATAATGGTCCTAAAAACATAAAGATCAGAAAAAAGACTTATATAATAATATATATGACATTAACGAACCGATTGATGTTTTATTGGCATTTTATAGTATGTTTATTGACCATATAGTGTAAGAATACAAGAAGACACAATAAAAGTTAAATTATTTACCTTAGAGTTAAATCTAAATGGTAACCTAAACATGCCTAAAACAATTTTTTGAAAGTATATTGACCCATCCCCACCCTATCCTTGAAATAAGTCTGTTTGGTGCCATTATAAACCGAATTTTAATTTATTATAAAATAATATTTTATGTTTTTCTAAGGTTCCCCTCACCACCCTTTTAAAACGGCACTCCACCTTTTCTCTAATTCACACATTTAAAGCCATTTGGATCGGCCAATAACTACCCAAATACCCTCTCAACTATCCTCCCTTAATCCTAGAGGCCCTCCTTTTGTCATAAAGCCAACCTAAGAATCCATTTTTATCAAATCAAAAGGAAGAACCTGAGGAAGAGGTAAATATCTCACCACCTATTTCAAGATATTTTCTTCTTCCACTTCCTCTTACATTGTAGTTTTCATTATAAAATAATAACTATAGTAAATTTTATATAATATGATGTAATTATAAAAACTTTACAACTATATTAGTAATTTTATCCATCCTATTAATGAAAAATTCACCACACGTGCGTACATACGGCTTACCGTCTCTACGTCGTGGTGTAGTTTGTTATTCAAACATTTCATCATTTGGATGGGTATGATAATGAGTATAAATGATAAAGATAATAAATATAACATTATTATTATTCTTTATATATGATATACCATCCAATTATATATGATTTTAATATCAAAAAAATGATATCATCGCTCGTGCGTATGTACGGCCTACCGTCTTCACGATGTGATGCGACTTGTTCTACATGATCTTCATTGAATAATGATTATATAAATGAATTGGATGAATAAATATGATATTTATTACACTAATAAAATTCTTTAAGAGAGGTATCTATAACCGTAAAATATGAATAGAAATTTATTCGACAAAACATGCATAAGAACATAAAGCAATGAACACCAGAATAACAAGTAGCAATGAAATATTACAAATAAGAAGATATGAACATGACCATATATGATATCATAACAATGAGTATGATTCTAGAATAAGTCAATGACATTATTTAAATCATTATACTGTAGTTTCAGATACTTACAATGTATATCAGACCTAAGGTAAGGGAAAATCTCACAATCTCATTTTTATCAGAGATTGTTTATACTTCAGAATTTACTAGGGCATATTTGTCATCCACATACATGTTTCCTAAATATGTAAAATTATTTATATACTCCTAAAATTATTTAAATCCAATTTTACCTATTGGTGAATTTTTTTTTAAATATATGAAAGGAATCTTTTGTCTTTTTTAGTATGAGATACTTTTTAACTTTTATGGCCAAAGTACGAGAAGAATGTTTTTTTAAATTATATGGAATAAATGGATTTTTTATGGTTTCATAACACCTTATTTTCATGAAGATTACTCTACAAGATTCATGACCCTTTTTTAAAAAAAATCATGAAATTTTGTGAAAAGAAAATTATTTTGAAGAAGAAATGATATTTTTCTCAAGAATTCATTTCAAGTGTTTTATCAAAACTATTTTCCATCTAAAATGACAGTATTTAATATGTTTATGTTTCAAGTATAATGTATCTATTATTTACATGGTGTGGTTTTTATTATTATGAAATGATATCCATTTGTTTTATATGTTTTATGTTATGATTGGGATGATGTTTATGATACCCATTTTATTATTTGGGTTGTGATGAATGATTTATGTTTATTTTGGGGCACACGTAAGAATGATTTCATTATGAGATTGGTGGGACCTATATATACCTCCAATGCATTGGTTAACGATTTATATATCATGAGAAAGACATGACTAGAATGGAAATTGAATCTGGTTCAGTAATACAGGGCAGGAACGGCAAGTAAACCCGGTTCAGTAATAGACTTTGTCCACTATAATGGTCTTGGAAGTAATGCCTTGGCTAAAATGGAAATAATATCATGTGATTAATGTTTTTCCACAATTACATGTATTAATCCCATGATATTTTATCATGATTTATGTTCCTCTATGATATATTCCTTACGTACTTCCATGTTTTATGTCATTGCTCAAGATTTTGATATTTATATTTTATGTTCATGTTTTTGCATTCAAATGTTTATAGATTGTTTTATGTTCTCTATGTTTACCCTTACTTAGAATTTGAGCTCACCCTTTTTATGTTTTCTTTTCCCCATGATATAAGGAATGGTTTTAGGTAAGAAAACAAAAAGGGTAATATCTTTATGGGATATTCTGAAGATTGTTCACCATGATTAGAAGATTATGTTCTGAGTTTCCAAAGACACCAAACTTTTTTCTGTCCTTGGATGTTTGTTTTTTATGTATTAATTATTTCGTAAATGTAATGTAATTTCAATGTATGCCAATCTTGGGTCTCTACATTAATATGTTTTGGAGGGGATTGGGCCATTGTAATCCATCATATTCATCATAGTTATTGTAGAAATAAAAACCACCTCATTCATTAGACCATTGAAGTTTAAAATTGTGAGTAAATGAATTATATCTGTTATCTTGTGAACAAGGTCTACTGGATCTAGTCTAGGGGGGATGTCCAATGTATCATACTTATGGAAAGAATTAGAGTTTTCTTAGTTCATTTGTTTAAGCCTTATACATTGAGGCTTCCCTTGTCATTACAGAGACTTATGGTGTATATGACTTGATTATTTAATTTTCCTAATCCCATGTGATCTTTTCCCAGTATGATAAATAGGGGATGGAAAATGATAATTTTTTTCATTGCATATGATATGGGACATATGTTCTTGGTCCACCCTAAGATAATTTATTTGATGGCTCAGATCTCAGTGAGATGTCTTACGTATCTTGGTTATTGCATTAATTAGAGACATCGTAGATCATTTTATTTCTCAATCCACTAATAGATGTGGTTGAGTGATCATCACATGGGAGTGATTGGGTCTCAATGGTCAAAACAAAATCCCTATAAGGCTTAAATTGAAATGGATTTGTGTTTTAGCTTGGGATTCAGGAATGCATCTTCTGTATTTTCATTATTGTTTGAATCAAAGTTGTCATAGTTCAATATTTCTATTGGGACTGGTTCTAAGGTTGATTCCCTTATGATTAATCAAGTGTGTCACGCCATATGTCAGGAGTTACATGATTATATTTCTCTAGCTGGTGGAGACTCAGGATGCGAATGACATGACTATTGAAACTCCCTATGACCATGTGATCTATGCTCATTGTGAGAATCAAGGGAATGAAAATGATCAATTTAATTGATTAGATTATAGGGACTTACGTATTGGGATAGATATTCATATTTTTTTATATGGGGATTGAACCTTTGAGAGGTTTCCTACATATCTTGGTTATGGAAGGATTCAGGTTAATTGTTGTTACCTTGATGAGGGATTATAAACTGAGGTATCTAAGGATGATATATATATATAATGATAAATCCTCTAGGAGGTCTCCTACATATCCTCGTTATAGAGGGAATTAGATTCACCATATATCCCCTTATTGGTGCTTAAACAGTTAGGTTTCCCTTGTAGATCTTGCCTACTTATCGACCAATCATGCACTTATTTTCCACTCATCCTAATATGTAGGGTTGTATTTTCATAGCATAAACAAACATAATTAAATGAACCAGTTAGTATTTCTAAAATAATTTTTGCAACTTATGTGTAATATCTAAAGGTTTTCGCATGATAATAGTTGAATTTTCCGATGGACATAGAAAGATGCTGATGGTTTATTTTGGAATCCATCACATAGCCTGGATAACTTGATCAGAGGGTGCCTCATGATCGATCTGACAGTCCCTTGTGTCATTAATAAGTGTTATACGAAACATTTGAAGAGTGTATCGTGAGTCAATATGAAATTTATCAGAGTGTGTTGGATGTCTTGGTTATCACCCGTGTAGAGCATTGAGAGACTAATCGAACATGTCTGGACGACATCACGAGTCTCAGCTAACATGTACAGAGGGTTTCAAGAGAGCTAGTTTGGATTACCACAGGTGAATGAGAGACTTGTATGACATGATGTTGATTTAATATGATTTAGGTGGTTTCTATGTAGGACATCCCAAGGCATGGGTGACATGACCTAAGGGCTTCATGATACTAATGTGGCATGCCCAAGGGGACCATGTGACTGTATCTATCAAGTACAATTGATTTTATATGACTAAACTAGTATGTTGAAGGAGTATTATGATATCCAGATTCATTTAATATTGCTATCATTTTTCATGGATTGCTCACATGAAGCACGTGGTGGTCAAAGAATATGTTTTTCACGTTATTTTATCTACCTTTAATCATTGTTATTGGCCTCATATTGTGAATTCCTAAAATTTATTTAGTGTCAGTTGATTTTGAGTCTCATATAATCTGGAACATGTGTAGAAGGTTCTTCAAAACTCTTTCCTAAATCCCTTTGCAATATCTTTAAATTATTGCACTATGTTCTCTATGCATGAAGAATTATCTCTCCCATAGTTCTCTGGTGTATTACTCAATGGAAGATATTGTAGTCATGAAATTAGTTATTTTGAGAAATTATCTCTAGATCTTATGTGAAATTCCCATAGTTTTTCTCCTCTTTATGATAGATAGTGTCTAGTCATTTTTCATGATAGGTTGGGGGATTTATAGGCCATGACACCCCATTTGTTCTACTTTTTTATAGTGTATATTGCCTAAATATAGGATTGAGTCAATGAAAGGATCTGGTTCCACGCATCATCATGAGTCTCTATCATGGATCTTTTCAAGGTTGTCATGTAATTTATAGAAACTATAATTCCCTCTCATCAATTTTTTCTTCATTGGATCATGGTCAATTAATGAGAACCTATTTAATTGTGTGGGTAAGCTGAAGGACATCCTTGATGTCATATTTACTTGTTTATGGGTCTTTGTGAGATCAAAGTTCCTATTGAATGGAAATCACATGGTGCCTGGTGACTTGTCTTGGGATTCTGTGAGACAAGTATGCCACATCATGGGACCTTTGTGGGATCAGTTTCTCTTGTCATGGAGACTCAATAAGGTGTTGTTTACTTCTTTAGCACATTGTCTTTATTTTAAGACCATGAGAGGCATTTGAATTCTCTCTCTTTTATTCAATTTGTGTTTTTCTAAGGATCAAGGGTCTTGTGAAATTACATGAGTAATGTTAAAGATAATTACTCTATTTCTTGATTATGTATCATGTGACCAATAATGTTGTGGTGGAGATGCACGAACACTACATGGAACTTTCCATCAGTCTATCCTTAGGGAGAAAAAGGGGGAGTGCATGGTTACCTAGACATACCTGAGGAATTTCTCACGACAAGAGAGAAAATCAAAAGGGATTTCTCAAGATGCGTTGTACATGTCACTGGGGTCATGCGGTGTCTTGTGATGTCTTGTGGACCGCTAGGGGATCAACACATAATTTTTCTGACCAAAGGATACTCCCTTACATTGAATATTTTTATCATTATTTTATAAGGATTTTGAATATATCACATTGCCATGTGATTGTTTTCAAAGACAATCACTCTCCTTTTCTATGATATAATGTGTGATCAATGATGATTCTCATGATGGTGTGTGAGGTATATCCCAAACAACCATAATGATTTTTTGTGGTGCACCACATACTTAGTTGTAGATCTTATGATGGAGTTCAAATTTTTTTGAGCAATGTCACTCTTCTTTCCTTTTATGAATCATGTATTAATGTATGTATGATTAAATAGAGTTTCCAAGGGAGTTTTCATCCCAAGGAAGCATACTAAAGGGTGCATGGAATGTGTTGAAAGTTGTCACATGAATGTCACCAACCCAAGCCACTTGAATGTGTCGTGCAACCGATGTCTCCCATGAGGGTATGACACGATGTCCAAATCCTCATGTGATTGATTAAATTAGGTAAGGAAATGGATTATCATAATGTTTTTACTCACACCTTAAAAGAATATTAATTTTCATAAAATGGAGGTATCAAGTGAGACATATAGCTTCTCATGATCATATTAATAATACATTTGTGTGGTGTTATACGCAATCAGATTGAAAAGGTGCATCGGGTATTCAATGTTATTTTATTCTAGGATTTTGGGGTGCATGAAACATATTTTATATGTATTTTTTATAGACAATCTTCAGGATTAAATCTACTATTATTTAAATAACAGGGTATGTCGAAGTTTAATATCCTCTTACGAGGTGAAAAAATGGTGATATATTCATGGTTCTAAGTTCACGTGAAACAATATATACACAAGGTGAATTTTCTCTCTACAAGAGAGGGTATATAGTGACACATATTTTCGAATGATATTTCATGTAATGCCATAGATGTTTTCTGTGTAATAGAGCACGATGTCTCGCATTAATGCGAGATTTCTTCACAAAACCCTTATATGGGGTCACAAAATCTCATTCATCTAACCCATTTGTGGGATCACAATATTATCTTTTTTGCATATAATACAAGAGAATATTTCTCATGACCGGAAGTGTCCTAAAACTCATGATCTACCATTTGATTTATAAGAAAATCACCAAACTACCTTTATGAATCTGAGAAAGTTTTTGCATCATTTTAACATGCTCTACCATCCATCACACTAATTTACTCAGCCATTGAATTTATGATTCCACAAGGTTGAGATATTTATTCAATGAACCAAAACACTCAGTGTTTTCAAAAAATTCTCATGTCAATTCTAATGGAATTAATAATAGTGAATCGTTCTTCTTATTTTGTGACGCACACACGATAGACTTCTTGATGTGAAACAAAATATCATGGAATATAGTCATCATGTGTAACAAACTCCGGGAATCGTCTCATCCATAAAGGGGGTATATGGAATCATAGAGACACTTGTTTGTAAACTCTAATTTTTATTTATCCTATGCTTCTAACAGGATTATCCATTGTATATCCCATATCACAACATTTAGGAGCCTCATTCTCATGTTCCAGAGCATCTACATATGAGCATGGTGCTTATCAAATTCTCCTTATACAAACACACACACAAGTAGTCCTCCCACGCTGGATATTATAGACCACATGTGTCACACCCTATCCTCATCCACAAATCAACATTATAACCTTGAGTGTCTTTGTGATGTGGGGGGGGGGGGGTTCAGAAGAGGAAGAAACTTTATATTTTATAATTAAAATATGTTTTGAGGGAAAAGTGGGAAAACATTTTTGTTCAGAACAGAAAATCATCCAACACCAAATAAAAAACCAAAATCAGTAAAATAATGCTTAATTATGCTAGAATATTTACCTATATAAAGCCATAAATGTAGATTAGTTCCCTTTGTATCCAGTTCATATATGATATAGCCTTTATAATTATATTCCATATTTTATCAATATTGGATAAATTATTCCACACCTACCTTCATCTTGTTGAACCCTTTCACAGAAATGTGATTTTTCTTTTCAATACAATAACACTACTCTTGGTTAAGGTTAACAATAATTATTCTCTCTTATATCATTTCGAACTACTCTTGAGTTGTTTTAAACTTCAATACCTTCTCTAAAATTTCATCATTGGAATGAAGGATGACATGTCATGCTTCCCTTTCCTCTCAGACCATGTCATCCTTTACACTAACTGCAACCATATCTCTCACATGATTTTGTATCGTATTATCCATCTTATCATCACCATGATCTGGTTCCTTGGAATCACCACACTACATAATTGTTTTCCTTATGAATATATGATCTCTCTTATTTAACTGGAACACAAGCCTTGGTGTCACAATTTACCACCTTATTCATTATTATAAGACCGGGATTCCATTGGCTTTGGTGAATCAAAATAGTCCTTACATACATTAGTCTTATTTCCATTTAGTAAAATGAAACCTCTTGTATCTCTTTTTTCATACCTCCCTTTCTTCATATAATAAATATGTTGTCCTCTTCCATGTATTTTACTAACACTTTCCAATGAGAATATACTTGGAATATTTTCCTTAGATCTAGTTACATAGTACCTATAATCCTATAATAGGTTATTTATTGATGTTGTTGTTTGAATGGATATTGAAAATTAACCCAATTTTAAATTTTCTTGACCTTATACCTCTAGGATCCAAAAGTGGTTACTTAAATTTATATTCGAAAAGATCCCTATTGACCTCAACCTTTCTATATCTTTCACCCACAACCCAATACCTTCACTCCAATAGGTAACATTTTCATTTTACATATATTTTTTTAAAGACACCGTCATATAATTTTCACTAACATGAGCATCCCATTCATTCTCATTTAAAACTAATGTATACTCATGGGTTTTAGAATACAATAATCCTTCAGCTCCAACATAAGTTACCAAAGCATTTACCTGACTCCGCACTGACATTGGACCACTCACCCCATCAAATTCATATTTCACCCTATCAAAGATATCAGTCACTTTGGGGTAGTAGGTATAACAGTTGGCTTCTTCTAAGTATCACTTAATTATCTACATGATACCATGGGATCGACAGTAAGACCATGATTTAGAACAATCCATTTTGAATCTTGACCGTCATGTATGTAATTTTTCACTAAATCTACAGAACTACCTCGATCAAATGTCATTTCCACTAATGTTTGATTCATCTGGTATGCACCAGAACTAGATTTCAATTATTATAAACTGTTTCTAAAACCCTCTAACATCAGATGGTTTAACTTCCCATGCTTGAATGCTGCCGAGAGATTCCCTATTTTTATTCATAGGGAGCATAAACCATTCCATTACTCTAAATAAACTGATTTTTTATACCAAAAATATTCACCAAGAGAAACCCAAAATTCCTCAAAATTTAATATCAAAACATCTACTTCAACAGACTCTCGATGGAATCAAGTGACATAATGATCTAGTCCTACTATCGAAATAGAGATTACATTCAACTATAATTCTATACTTATAGATAATTGAGGGGTTCTAAAAAGAAAGAGGGAGTCCTAGAAACTTGACCCTTACAGCCATGGTTGGTGAATCACACTTCATGTGAAAGTCATACATCTATATGAAGAAGAAAAACTGAGATCTATAGAATATTCGAGGAGAGGTAAACAACACCAAGGCCATGTTATATTATATATAAAATCTTATCAATATGTTCTTGGGATAGAGGATACCCATAGTTGAATTCTCTTATAAACACCGATATCTGATGATGAGTCAATTGAATGATTACACTGATGTAATATATTGTATAAATCATGCTACCAGTGTCAGATGGAATAGGGAAAAAGCATCGGTAAATTCCAGGTATGAAATCATCAGTTGTAGTAGGCCACAAACAAATCTGGAACATTCGTGCTAAGGGAGATCTGTGTTATAGAAGGAAGACAATCAGGATTTGAAATGGGAAAAGGGGGAGGGACAATTTTCTTTTATGGGATGGAAAATTATTCTCCCCCAATGAGGAGGGAGGGTCTTTTTAAATAGCCATCTCCATCTAGGTGGAATTAATTTCTCCATGGGGGAATCACACAAGCGGGATCAGCCTTCCGTACTGGATTTCTATGACAATAAAATTTGTAAAAAGTGACCGGCTTTCTGGACTGGTGGTTATAAGAATATTTGCTACACCTTGACTCAATCCACAAGTCATCCCTAATATATATTGAGGCTTATAGGGGTTATAGTGGGAGATGTCTTAGGCACTCAAGGTCCTAATAGTAGGCAATATCCAGTATAGGCGCAAGAAGCAAGCCTAAATCCAACACCATGAGGTTGAAGAAGATGAAACATGAATAATTTATTCGCCATGTGATATGCACATACTCAAATAAAATAGAATGTTACATTTTTATTTAATTTCATTAATTACCATTATTATTATTTTAAAAAACATAATAATAATAATAATAATAACAGTCCTCCAACTATATTAAACAATGTAACCATCCCAAACATCATTAGTATATTTCATTATCCATTATGATCATCCAATCACAAAAAACATATGTCCTTCCACAAAAAAGTGTGTGATGTGAAATTATAAGCATCAACATTATAAAAAAGAGGAATGTTTAATATTTTTTAAATACATGCTTCGGAATTCTATGTTTTGGAAAATAATTTTTCCATGGAACACTCATCGTATTAGAAAATAGTATATCAAATTAAGAACATGATTTTTTAAATATTATTATATCCAAACATATTTCATATTCAATATATTTATTTGGCCACAAGATGACCCTTTAATCATTAAAAGAATTTTTTATAATTTGAAAATTTCTTTTTTGACTTCAAATTATTATAATGATTTTGAAAATTATTTTAATACAAAAAAAATAAATCATTTAGTTTAAAATTAATTAATTGTCATGAAAAAATAATATATCTTATCACAACAATATTACAAATTTATGAATTAATACAATATATTTAATACCCATTTTTTTATTTTCTAAATAAATTATAATGAATTAAACAATATTCTACATAATTCAATATAAACCAATTTTAATGTTATAATTTCAATCATAATGTTTATTTTATAAAAATAAATTCCTATGTGTGGTAAATATTTACTTAAAAATAGTATGAAATTAAAAAAATTATTTTTAAAGTGAAACACGTTGTTTATTCACATTAATGAGTTACAAATATTATAATATCTTACATATTGAATCTTAAAATTTATATGGAGATATAGTAACATATTTATAATATGATTGTTATATAAAATAATTTTAATTTTTTTTAAATTGGTTTTTTCTAATCTATTTTGTATTTTTACAAATCAAATTCTCATATAATATTCCCATTGCACTGGTCGTGTAATGGTTAAATAAATATAATATATTATTAGTCACATTTCCCTTTAAATCCTATATATACTATATCATCTTCACATTTCATCATTCACTAAATTTCATATAATGGTTCTACACTTCCCTTGATAAAGTTTACCATATTCCCAACACTTACCTCTTTTTTAAATAATCTTTATATAAATAGTGATCTTCATTTGAAAATTAGAGAATATTTATTTCACCTTTGTGTGTGAAATATTCCCCGGTGTTTAACACCTTATACTATTACTTGATATTATGGTCAATATATTTCAATATTTGCACTATTCTCGTGTAATGTACTATTATTTTTATGTGTTTTTATTGAATAATTTAATAGAAAACATTTTTTAAAAAATGTTTTATTTTAATAATAATTCAATGAAACTTTAGAATATTTCATCCACCTTATCCCCGTCATAAAAATCATACCATAAAAATTAGGGTCTTGACTCAAAATAATTTCTTATATTCTTCCCCCATTACAACCTTTAAATCCAAAATCACATCTTTAATCTTCTAATTACACAAGAATTTTACAAGTCATGATGTCTTATTCCTTAACATTATTCCACTTTTATCTAGAATCTAGATCATTTTTTTCTTATGAATAATCATTCTTTAATTATATTCCATTTATATTAATTATATGTATGTTTTTTGACATATAATTTATATATATGGACACATTGAATATTTATTTGACAATTGAATTATTTGGATATAGTAATAACCAAGAAGAAACTATGACAAAGTGTTATGGAATTTGAAATAGACAGATGTACCATTGACTCAGTTTCACATTCATTAAAAATCTGATGACTCTTTTCTATGGTGATATTTTAAGGAATACATGATCCCCAACATAAAATTCAAATCTATTTATTCAATTGTTAGCATCAATTTTTTGAATCTAAGAAACCATGATGTGTTATAGATAAATTGCATGTTATCCATCTGATATGTCACAACATATAGTCCAACTGTTTTTACTTATCAAAATTTATTCCATCAAATTGTGTTCACTGTCTTTTTCTATATAGGTTTTCATAATGAAAAATTTTAATATTCAGATAGAAAATATTATTATAGAAAAATTAAATATGGAAAATTGGTTTTTCCAAACCCCCTTGAAAATCAAGTGATCTCAACCATAAAATTAATTTGTATGTTTGTATAGTTCTCTCAGACTGATCATCAATTTGAGGATTATTGGGGATGATTAGTTTAACTTAAGTATTAAAATATTTTTTAAGGCTCCTCTAAAATGTAGAATTAAATATAGGGTTGGGGTCAGAAAACATTGGTATAAGATCATCATAATGCCTCAAAACTTACTCTATATATACATGATAATATAGATTAATGGAGAAATCACATCATATAGAAATGAAATGGGAATAAATTTTTAATCTATTAATTACTAACCATATAGAAATTTTTAAATTGGATATTTTAGGATGTCTGGTAACATTGTTTTTTGTTATGTGGACATCATTCAATATACCTATAGATAGTTGTTATAGTACTCCATTATGATTTTTTCACTCTATCTTCACTTATTTACATACCAAATATGTTGAAGTACAATGATAATCTCCCACTTTATATTATTCTAATAATAATGATTGCTTAAATACCTAAAGAATTGGGTTATTCTGAAATGTTTAGTGAATTTAGATCTTAGAGCATAATCATCCATAAAGTATATTTTTTACATCTAAGAAAGATGTTCTACATTACCTTAAACACATTAGTACTCCATTTTATTCATTATATCACTTAGAAAACATCCCATTTTTTTTAAAAAATCAATCTTATTTTGTAATATATGATCATCTTTTTTGAATTCATGATTTTCTTCAATAATGATAGTTAAGAAATTATTTGGGATAAAATTGATGATGCAAGTTCCCTTATGAAATCATTGACCATCATTACAATTCCTTGGTCAAAATATTTCATTTGGTCCTCATAATTTCAATAACATCAAGGAAATTTTTACTTAATTTATCTGTACCTTTTTTTATTTTATAAGGGTTGTGGATAGAATAATAGTAGTCCTTACGAAGCTCCAACCATATATTTTCCCTCATTATTTGTTTATATTCGGTGAATATTTAATTAATACATTGGTGTTTGGTTTATATATCACACTAATCCTCATATATAATATTTCATAATATATTTAATGAAAAAATAAATAAATCTAACTCCTAATCATGGGTTTTATAATTATTCAGACTAGACATCAAATATTGAGATGTATAGAAAATAAACTTATAATTTTTCATTAAAAATGTCCAAGTAATTTAAAGTATTCATCACCATAGTTGAAAAATAATTCTCCATCCAATTAAAATATTACTATATGTTCACTAAAAATATACTTCTTCATATCATGAAATATTTTCCTATATAGTATTACCTATATGAACATGAAACTTCTTTATGTCTACCGAATTATTCGATTTTAAATAAATGATAAATGTTTCAGAAACATAGAGAGAATACAGTTAGACTATAGAAACTCTGAATCTCACTCAATTATATAGTGATAATCCACTTCAATAAAGCCATTTTAAAAATACGATCAACTAAAATTTGTTCATAGGTTATAATGTTCTTGAAGAATTCTACATTTTTTACCTAGAAAACTTATTTTTTAAATTGTTAAAAATACATTGCTTTCCTAAATTTTTTATTTCAACCCATAGATAATCCTATTTCTAATTATGAATTTTCAAATATATCAATATACAATCAACAAATAGTCCATCATAATTGTCAAGGTAGTTCTTAAATATTATATTTATCATATAAAAAATATGGATTAAGCATGACTCCATCTAAAGGGAATAAGAACAAACTCATAATGTTCTAAACATTTCTAGAAAGAAGAATTTCCCACTTCCAATTTCATCACCATTAATTAATGATACCTAGATTTTGGTTATTCATAGATAGTAATTGATCCCAATGAATTTGGTCCAATAAATTGTCAATCTTTCAAAAGTGATGTTTTTTTACTGTGATCCAATTATATTCTCTATAATAAATTCATGATCACATTGATCCATACTTATTCTTTACTAATAGAATTGTTTATCATTGGGAAGACACATTTTGTTTTATAAAAAAGTTCTCTGTAATATCTTTTATTTGTTTCTTCAATTCATCCAAATCCATAGATTCATTTCTATATGAGGTCATTAATATTGTTGTGTATCTAGGGATGAGTTGATTGGACAATCAAACCTCTATTTCTATTCTATTTAAATATAAATATTAATGGAATAAATAAATTTATTCTTGAAAAATGGGTATATTTCTTATAATTTTACTTACAAATAATTTAACTTCATCACCAATTATTTACATATGGAATACTATAAGTGTCAGTTCTAAAAAAACATATTCTATGATTTTTCTATTTTAAAAAATAAATTATATTTTTTACTTCTAGAGAATAAAAATTTCTTTTATTCTATAGTTGATATTTATCTTATACTTTAATATATAATATATCCCTAATATTATATCAAATATATCTATTTAAATGACCACTAGTTTTTTGATGAGATTGTACTCTCAAAGATAATATAGAATCTCTATATACCCATGATTATTGAATAGACCCACGAGAAGCTATTATTGATAAATCTACATTTGTATGTTTTGGTTCAAATTGTGATATTTTCAAACATTATTAAAAATAATGGAATTCGTTGGAAAAAAAAATCTGTTTCAATATTTTAATGTATAATGATTATACCTAGAAATACATAATTCGGGATTTCTATTTCATCCATCCTGATTGAAAAGGAACAAACATTCTCCCATGGACTCTTTTAGGGTTCGTTATAGTTTCCCTCCATTACCTTTTGATTTAAAAATTGGTCATAAATGTTTTCTTATCTACACAGCAGAATCAATATTCAGAATTTTTTTACCCATATCATTCTGTTTTATATTTCATTTAGATATAAAGGTTTTATGTCTCTGTGGTAGCCTTGAGTTACATGTACATCCTTTTCACAGTTGTAACACCTTTCATATTGTTATAGAAAATTCTTCTAATTTTTCTTCCCATGATACTTTAATATGGGTAGTTATATTTTATTCCCATCTCTTTCGTGGTTGAATTTTATCAAAAAATTTGGCTCCATCCTTTTTTTCATATCAATTTTTCCATGATAAAATTTTATTGCCCCAAACTCCATTTCTACTTAGATATCACAATGAACTATCTATTCTTATCTTCAAATGTTTCATATTGATAGAGATATTGGTATTTTATGTCTAAATCAACTAATTAATCGATCAGTCATTCCATTGGAATCAATGAAAATTAGTTAATCATTTCATGAAGTCTTTGGAATCAATAAAAATGCACGAATCATTTCATGAAGTCATTGTAAAGTTCATTTAAAAAAATTACACTCAGTCAATATCCATTTTCGATAGCTCCATGAATAAATTTTATTATTTTATCAAAGTTTATAAAGAAAATACCTATTGAAAAATGATTTTTTGATAACTTTCTTGAACATTCACTCAATAACATCCTTGGTTTTTATGATATTGATTAATTTTCACCAATAATATTATCCCTATAATAGGTATAACTAAAAATTATCCTTCTATTAATCGATATAATGGAGTATCAAAAATATATTCTTAGTAATGAAGATCATGTTTTTAAAATTCATTAGATCTTAGGGTCCACTAATGGTGGGCGTTCATTTGAACATGAAAGATTCAACTACTATTTTTCTTTCCATGGTGAATTCAAATTTCCACATCATTCAGGTTATTGTTCATCATGTGAGATAATAAATTTCACATCAAAAGCATTTGGAAATCAAGCAATAATTTAATTGGGTAATCAATTGTTCCTTTTTTTGTAAAATATTTTTTTACAAAGGTCCTTATTAATCCAATTATTTTTCATGATTAAAGGTATTTGGAAAAAATGAATCAATTATAAGCCTTATAATTACAATTCTAAAAGGGGTTTTAACTACAGCTATTACTAATATCATGCTTCTATAATCCTATACAATTTTTTTTAAACTATAAGACAATATTTACATTATCTATATATCGTTCATAATGGTCTGTAAAGCGAATATAATCAACAAAATATTATCCTCAATTGAGTGGTATAACATATGTAAAATTAGTCCCACTTGTTATTTAATGAGTGAAGATTGATTTTATACCTATCCATCCTTTTTAATAATATTACAATAAGTATATTAGAGATAGATTCTACATTCATTTATACTATCTAGAATGGAATTTCATTTTTAGAATACTACATACTCCAAACTATACAAAAATTCATTGATTTTTCCCTATTTTTAGACATATCCATAATATTTTCTGGGGAAAATTTATACAAATAATTAACTTTTAATTGATATAAACTATAATGACACACATTTTTATAACGTGATTGGTAAAATAAATCCTTAAAAAATATTTCAATGATAAACTCAATAGGATATTTTTCATTTTAGTGTATCGAAGAAATTTACATGGTACATAAAGTATAAAGATCACATAAAATATGTAGAACTTATTTAATAATATTAAATTTCTCCCCTATAGTTCCATAATAGGTCATATAACATAAAATTATTTCTTTGTGATATATATGATAAAGAAAAGTTATGCATAAATCTTTGTATAGGGATAAACAATGGAAATGGAATATGAGTGATAATCTTGAATAAACTATGATACATAATATAAGAGCATGATCATAAGAATATGATATAGAACATGGATGTGTTTCTGTAATATAGAATTTATTTATTAAAAAATAGATCAACAATATATGTAAATTAGGATTCATTATACATATTACTATGGTTCTTCCCTAAGGTATCATGAAAAAATACCAAATGGTACTATAATTATACCAAAAACACATTCTCTACAATGGTTAATTCATTTCCCAATTATGTAGATGAAAATATGATAACACCCGTTATATTAAAAAATTTATGTGATTGACAATGATCATATATATTAAGAAATAATTTCATCAATAACCCATGGAGAATAAGTAACTAGTTTTATATAAAATCATGTAGTTTATATGAGTTTGAGTAGATAAATTTTTAATTATTTTTATCTACTAAATTTGAAATGTGTGTTTAATACGTTAAAATACTTAATAAATAAATTATAATTATATATACATATATATGAATACCTATGAATAAAAATAGATTTTGGAACTCAAAACATAAAAATATGACCTAGAAAATAAAAGAATGATCTCAGTAGCATAACATGTAAATAAAATGCAGTATAGAATGGTATTATTGATGGAGAATATCATTATCTCAATAATAGAACATATTTATATTTTATTTGAATAAATATAAAAACATGGACACATAATAATGTGAAAATTAAAATACTTACTACGAAGGATGTACTGAAAAATATAAGAGATGAAGATAACCCTTTACATTAAGTGCGTCTTCCTAATCTTTTAGGGGAGTTTCAAAGAGATAATTTATTCTTATGAAATGAAATAAATAAGAGAATAATATTGGGAGAATTTTATAATGATAATATAAGTGCATGAAATAGAATGTTAGGGTGAGTTTTTATAGAAGAATGGGGTTATTAGTTTATTATTTTTCAAATAAAGCCATTGAATTCCTAGATTTCAAAAATAATTTTCTCATGGTCCACTCGTGGTTTTGGATAATAGATTGTGACAATAAGATAATTATTTTATTAGATATTTTAAAATTTAGAAAGTAAATTCATACTCTATATATAAATTTAATCATAAAAGTATCAATTATTCATTTAAAACTCTTTTTTAAAAATCAAAAACAAATTTGACTTTGGAATTTTATTTTAGATTTTAAAAAACTATTTTAACACTCATGAGATAATAAAATAATTACTTATTAACATTTCAGGTTATTCTAAATATAGTATATCATATCACATAATTATTCCATATTTGTAAAGTTGAAAATATAAGGAATACACAAAACTATATTTTTACAGTTCACTAAAAAATAATGTATATTATAAAATTAGAAATAATTAAACATAAAATAAATTTGGTATGATGATTTTAGATATAATTATAATTTTATATAAAAGATCTTAATTATGATAACTAAGTATTGTAAACAAAAATTACATATTTTTTCTAAAATTATATTTTTAATGATAAATTATTATTTATTCACATTAAATAATTTTAAATTTTATAATGTAAAATATATTTATTTTTAAAGTGTATTTGGACATTTTAAAACATATATTATTTTTTTTACTATATATAATAATGGTAAATTTCAATTTTTTATGTGATATTTTATTTCTCTATTGGGTTGTTTTTTCTAATCCAATGGTCATTTGACAATCACATTGAACTGATCATGTAACGACGATGTTACGATCAACTCTTAATGGTAACATTTCCATTTTACCTTATATATAATACAAAATTATCATGTTTCATCATTGAATAATTTATATAAAAATTTTATACACATCCATTTATATTTTGTATCGTAAGGATAATGCTTTTATTTGCTTTAGTTGTGTTTATAGGGGTGATCTTCATGGGAGAAGTTGAGCATATAGAGTTTAACGATTTTTTATGATATTATTTATTGTGTAGATCCCTATAATATTCTCAGTTATTATAGTAAACATTACTTCATCATTTTTAATGTTTCAATAAAATATTATATTCTTTCTATGTCCTTCAATTTTAATACATAATAAAATAATTATTGTAGATGATGATTTATATTACTATTAATAAAATAAAATTGCAAGTCATCTCAGTTCCATCAATATCAATCTACCAAAGGCCAAATCACATATAAAGGAGAGTAAGAACACAAAATAATCAGCCCAATCATGACCAAATATTACCTTATTAATCCACTCAGATGTCCAATGGAGCAATATAAGTAATATATTATCGTCAATGGATTACCACTTCCCAAGATCATTAGACGTGAATGAAAATAAACTAAATGATAATTTTAGAAATTTGATAATTTATTTATCCACCAAAAATGATAATCAACACCTCATTCCCCATATAATGCACATTTACATACCCATATGCGGCTTAATATACCACTACCTTATTCCCCTGAGAATTACATGTTATCTAATTTTTCTTCAAAAACATTTGAATGCTCATTCACTAAATACGTTGTTACAATTAAATTTTTTTATTCATATAATTCTGATAATTATAATTAAATCTATTTTATTATTTCAATATTGGATGACACCACCAATGAGGATATGTTTTCTCATCCATATATTATTATTTCATTCCCACTATTCACTCATATAATTATCCACCAGTTTCAGTGATTATAATAAAATTGCAGTTATTATTTCTAAAAAATATATCATGTATTGATATAAATAATAAAAAATATATTATATATTTATCTTTTCAGTGATACATTTATAATTAATAAATTAAATTATTTTTGAATAATTTCATCACAACATAACATCCAATTATTTTAGTAATGATTTATTCATAAAACATTCCAATTTCTTATGATACTCTAAAGATCTTTATTTCCCAAAAAAAATTATTTAGTTGAAAAATCAGTTATTCATGATTTTTGTGAATCTCATACTAAATAAAATTAGTCATAAAAATAAATCATCCCTACTATAAAACTCATCATAACTTGTTTCCTTTAAATGACATAATCAATTTACTCTTTTATGACATAGGTAACTACCTCATGTAAGTAGCCTATAATAGAATTTTATATGGAATGATTCATCGAACCAAACTCACTAACCACCACATCAAAAATTATAAATTTGATTTTTCTTTATTTATGGGACATTAAAAATATATTCAAAATCCACCTAAAATATCATTGGGATATAATCATGAGGTTGGACAATAAATTAACTAAATTAATTTAATTTTTCATTGAGAACCAAACGTCATCTCATATAAATTCATGGTGAAATAATATGTATCCACAACTAATTGAACACTAACATGATTGATTATAATATATTTACAAGGATCAACTAAAAATAAGATAATTTTAGTCCATTGTGTGTTGTGGATTCCTCTAGGATCAAAATACCCACTAGAATCATCATGAGTAGAAATGAGTAGGGTATTATAGGGAAACTCATAGTTACACATATCCAATATGTTATTTGGTTTATCCCACACACAATAGCATCACACAAATTACAATGATAAGTTTCAGAAAAAACTGAAGAGTCTTCAACCAAACATACTTCCAAAAATTCATTTATTATGTCTATTTCTTCTACTTCTTCACTAATATCATAGTATAAAGTAAAAAAAGAATCTCTTGTAACCATGCATAGGGACATGTTTATTATCAACTTTTTACAAATATAACATGAATTCAACTACTTTTAATTCCTTATGCTTCATCCTTACATATTTTTTTGGTTAATCAAAGAATCTTTTCTATTTTCACATTTCCAAAGCAATGTTTCTTCTCTTGGAACCTTATTCAACCATTTCTTGATTCGTTTTACAAACATTAATATCATCATAATAGTGATAATTTTTAAATATTAAAATTTTATTTTGAAATTAAAATTAAAATCCTCATAATCAGACATATCCATTATATCTTCTACAACTAAATCTTCATAAAAAAATATCAAATATGTAGTTATTATAAGATTAAATGACCAATAAAAATATTATATGAACCCAATTCATCAAATATATTTGAACTATTTTGTTTTCATATTTCAAAATATTTCCTCTTTCTTTTCGGAATATCAAAGTAGTTTACAACAATTATATTTTTAACCACCTAAACATATTATGGTTAGATGTAGTAAATGTTGTATAGAGGTATTTCAATGTCTAGTGGAATGGAAATAAACCTCCATTCTACTTTTCTATATAAAATAATTTCACATAGAATAACATTACTTATAATGATAATGTATATCGATTAAGTTGTAGGCTCTTTCAAAAATCTAGTGACACCAAAAACAATTTCTTCCTCTAGTCTGCAACATGGTCCTTCCTCCATGACATAACCACCCCATCTCGACATAGATAGTGAAAATGGTAATCATTTATGGTGAAGAGTTTCACAATATTTTAGTGACATGAAAAATATTATCATACTTCTCTATAACATATCCAATTACTTATGTCATGGAGCCTATAAAAAATATAAAACTACCCAAAAACCCAGCATAGACTCTCTTAGAACATAGTATATTTTTAATAGTGAAAACCTTCTTCATCAATAAAAATACGAGGAGAAAACACCTTATTTTCAATGGGATATTTATTCTTTTAATATTTGGTATATTCAACTCTCTTTATAATATGTAATCACTTCAAACCATATTATGCATCATTGTATTTTTCTCCAAATATTTTCAACTAATAAAAAATATTTATTTCTATATGATTTATGTATTGACAACAATAAAAAACACAATTAATCACACACACTCTAACCTATTAATTATTAAAAAATATATAGAAACATATTACCACATATTGGTCTAAATAACCACCCCTTTTTATTTTTTTCAACCAAAGAACATAAATCAATTCTAAAATCATAATTCATAAAAATTGATCACTATTTAATAATTCAATGACTATGTTAGTGGAATCATCATTGAAACAATCATTGAAAAAAAAATATGATATTATCGACAATTAATGATCAATATTCAAATTTTTATAAAATCATGAATATATAAAACATCATAACGATGAGATACCATAAGAAAAATATGATACACCACATGAAAATAGATTAATCATATCATAATCATTACATTAATTTCACTGTCGAAACATATCAGTGCTTAAAAATTCGACAAACACATTAAAAAGTTATTAGCATAGTTCACACATGAAAAAATCTAGATTCATTGTTTTCCACTATTAAAAATCCCTATTAAATACATGGTACCCAAGAATCGGTAAATAAAAAATAAATAGGCAATATTAAGCGATTTATGGTTTTATTTTATACACCTTTTCCAATAGTATCAAAAGACAACCAGAGGTGGGACACATGAGTACCATACCTTATCCTCGATATGGGTGTGGTTGAACTACCAACATCAACATCAAATTCTGATAAAAATCCTTACATAGTATCATTAGGAACACAACATTTATCTTATTTTGAAATATTAAATAGGGGAAAAAAGATATCAATGTACACTCTTATGATATGGATATTTTGATTTTTATCTTCCTTTAATGATAATATTTGATGAAAATATTATGTAAAATACTTCATAGCCATAATGTATCTTTGATATGGATGTGGTGGAACTCGCAACATCAACCTTTGATTCTGATAATCATACTTGAATAGTGTCTTGGTGAAAACATTATATATTTTTTCCCTTTGTAAGGTTGTAACCGGGAATTAATTAATTTACCGCCATGAGAACCTTGATAAATGGAAACATAATATAAATGTTTATTATTCAGGAATTCTTAATAGGATTATTTTACAATGTCATACCACTTTGGTTTTCACATCCATGAAGAATTAGTGTCAACTGAACCTTCAAATCATCTTAATTTGTCTTCATATACATTAACTGGTTTGTGGAATGAGTTTTATGAACATATTCAAACACATTAATACCTAAATTAATAGAACCCTTCTTATTATTGTGCCAAAATTCATAGCTTTCACCCATGAAGAAAACCCCACTTTATATGGATCTTCTATAATCAACACAGCCTAACCAATGTGCAACATTATCATTGTATAGATCTAACATTACATTGTTCTCATATTTAGATATGAAATTATTTAAACCTTTAATATAATAGAGAATTCACTTTACATCCATAAAATGTGAGTCTTATGGTGTTCATTGATACATAGCACAAAGTGTAACAAAATATACTATATATGGACTTAAAGCAATGAGAAATTGTGGATCCTCTATAATTTTTTGAAAACATTAAGATCAAAATCCTTTCACATATTATCTTTTGAATTCTTTTCTTTCATTGAAATTGTTGTCTAAATTTTCTTCAAATCATTAATTCTAAATAATTTAAATATTTCATATTAAAATACAAATGATATATAAAAATACAATCTTTCTTGAAAGATTTGTATGCAATGATAGTACCCTAGTCTCCTAACCGTGACATTTCAAATAATTTCTTCAATTTAAGTGAAAGGTTTTGTAAAATTTCTTCATCAATTATATAAAATAATATGTAACCTACATGGAAAATAACTAGACGAGATAATTCGTAGTCTTATTTGATATTGAAATTGTTTTCCACTTCTACCATTCTGAAATTAAAAAATATTCATTAATGAATCTAGATTATAATACCATGAAATTGTAACACAATTAATCCCATATATGTTTTGTAATTAACTTAAAAAAATTATATTTTATTTTCTACATGAAGAATCATACATGGATAATCAATGTTAACAACCTATTATAACTTGATATTGTGATATAAATACATAAAATCCAATTGAAATATCATTTAATGACTTTTTATAGAAATATAAAAGAAATTTTTTAATGTTTTTGGTATTTATAATTTCTTTGAATGTCTCGTCAATTTAATATCCTTCAATGTTTTCATAGACAATCTACACTATAATTTACTTTTTAAATCAACACTTATACCTTGTAATTCAATTTATTTTGTAACACCTGCTTTGTTCAAATCACATTAGTTTCTTCAAGTTCTGGAATTAACTCCCATGAATCATTCTTCTCAATTTGGTTTAATTCTCCATTCATGGAATTAAAAATAATTCATGCTCAAATGGTAAAATAATATATTTAAAATAAATTTGGGAGAAAATTAGTTATGATATATTGATATCATATTTCTGATAGTATGTGCATGTTCCCCCTGATTTCCTCTGATGTTTTGATTTTAACTTTTTTCTCAGAATTACATAAGTTGAATTTTATTTTACCCAATAAAACGAAATTGTTATATTTTATTCATATAACTATACATATTCAAGGCTTTCATATCTATTTAAAATTTCACCAGTCTTTTTAATATAAATATTATTTCTATCACTTTAAAAAAAATTATATTCTATATATTTTTTTTATTTATCCAACACCTAAACAGAAATAGTTATAATCATAATTATACATTATTTATTGAAATATAAATAACATATTACTTTTAAAAAATATTCAATAATGATCCCATAGACTACTAAAATTTTAAATTTTCAGGTTTCACCCCTTTATGTTTTACAATAAAAGGGCTACCATAAATATAAAGATACTTTAATAATGGAGTTTTTTTATAATATATCTGATAAGGAAAAATATGTTAATTTATTATATATGAACAACAATATTGGATATGAATCGTTGTAAAAATATATTGTCTTGAAGAAATAATGGAATATATCATGATCATCATGTATTGTGTGATCCATCTTCACCAAAAAATTGTTCTTTTATTCAGACACACAATTTTTTGTGTTGTTAATGGGGTAAACCGCTAATTTTGAATCCAAATACTATTCAAATAAGCTTCAAATTTATAAAATTTATACTCAATTCCATTTATTTTCCAACAATTATTAAGATCAAATACATAAACCTTTTCTATAACTCATTGAAAACTTTTAAAAATTTATTTGGGAATCAAACTTCTTTTTTATAAACATAACAAAAGAAATAAGACTGAATTCATAAAAAATTAATAGAGTACCTATATCCATTTATTTATTACTTCCTCATAGGCCCATATACATTTTATAAAATGGGATCCCAAGTTCAACTAAATTGAATCTCCACCATCATATGAGATGATTTAAAAATCATTCCATTTTTTCAAGTTGAGAACATGTTATTTCATTCTCTATTTAGAAAAGAAACATCACAAACAGTCTTTCTTTATGAAATCAAATTCATATTATTTTTTCCATGATGTCCTATCCTTCATGGAAATAATTGATTATCTTATTTAATGCTTATATAGCTTTAATTATCAATATTTCTTACATAGAAGATATTCCATTTGTTCAGGAATCCTTTAGTAATTATTCTTCAATACATTTTGTTATTAACTAATAACTCATCCTTCTAAGACGCCATATTATTTACTTTATTATGAAAATTTGAGAAACTTGATAGATTTTGTACCAGTAAAACATTAGAATGATTTTTTTGATTTCATATTTTTATTCCCAAATAAAATTCATAAAAAACATTAAATTTTACTCCTCTATAATTTCAAGAAGTCATGGAGCTTTCATATCACTTATCAACATCATATAGATGTTTCAAATATCTTTTTATATTGGATTAATGTCCATTATCGAATAACTTTGGAATTATTTCATTTGATTTTTTATGTTCTACTTCAACTAAAAATTATTATTTTTCCCTATTGAGATTAATTTTCAAAGGATTATATGTATTAATTTTCATTTATTAATACATTTAAAGGTTTGAAACATTATTTTCATGGTGATCAGGTAGTTCAAACCATTCATATACAACATAGTTATATGAAACCTATATTTTATGTATTCTATCAAGAATACATTTTTAAAAAAATATTATTATATTGAGAGGTCTGAATCCCAATCAAAAATTATTTCCCAATCCTTATTGAAATTTTATAATGTTTATTATTGAATCAAATAAAATTATGTATTCCAAAAACATTCACATTACCAATGGTTTCTATAGAAATCATTTTTAATATTAAAATCTAAATGTTTTACAGAACTATGTTTATGTATTCCAACATCCTTTTGATCAATAAATTTTCTTAATTTTTATGAAACATATATTTTTTAAACTTTAAAAATATTATTTTCATTAATATACTTCATATTAATCTTTTTTAATATTTAGATACATTAATTTTTTATTAAAATCACTGATTCCTAGAATTTATGATATGTAAGACTCATTTGACTTATCAATAAAAATGATACTTTTGATATGTTTCTTCTTCTTTGATACCTCATCAACATTTTAAATATTAACATCATCTTAGAATGATTTTTTTATTAATATTTTTTTTCTTTTCCTATATAAATACACATTAACATCATGAAAGAATTTTGAGAAATAATTACAGATAACATGATTTATACAATATTGGAAAAAATTTATAGAATAATTTCCAATATATTATCTATAATATATACCATTTCATACAACATAAATTTATATATTTTCATCATCAATAAACTTCATCAGATTATAATCCTCCTTGAGTAGGTCATATTATTCTTCTTCATTATCTAATCCTTTTTTATTAAATAAATGACCATCTTTCATGAAATTTGTATTTCCTATTTTGAGAATTGAGAATTTGGAGATGAATTCACTCAAATATATCTAAAACATACACTCTATTTTATTTTCCTTATATACACTTCTATAATTTTTTCATTCATTACTACTAAAACCTTCATCATGCACCTTACTAATCAGATACATAACTTTATGTACCAAACTCTCATTATTCATTATTAATTTTACCTTATTTAACACTAGATATGACATTGAAGAATCAATAAATTGTGAAATTAAAAACCATTATTTTATAATTGAATTTTGTAATTTCTGAAATCATATTTATGATTCAACTTGATCTTTTATTTTTTTTCAACAATGCCTTCATCTTATTTTAAGATCAGATAGTTTGTTTCTAAAGGTAAACAAGACCCACAATTTAATACATTAAGTGGTAACATCCCTTAAAACATTCCCTTACCACACATTACATTTCTAGAAATAATATACATCATTTGTTCCATAATTATATCCATATCCAACCCTGAAGTTAAATATAAATAATCATTATAGCCACAAATAACTTTATTATCATTGTCATATTTTGAGACTTTAAATGAATTATATTTTCATACTTTCCTATTATATTTATATAATTTTCATTACTCAATTATTCTAAAATAATATTATTATGAAAATAATCATGAAATATTTTACCAAGATCATTTTATTCCAATGAACATAATTTTTGAATAAAACATTCTAGGTGTGATATGAAAGATCTTCTCAACAATAGTTATGTTATACAATATCTCACCATAAAATCTAGTATTGATTATAATTCCATTCCCACTCATAATAAATAAAAGAAATTATATCAATATCATGCATCTATATATATTCTTATTTATATCTCAAAAACTACAACTTTTCTCATTTCAATTTGGTTTCCCCTTCAAAGATATTCTCATTTTTGTTGCAAATAACTAATTTATAATGGTTCCTTTGAAATTCATGAATTAAGTTTCTGAAAATGATGATGAATTAGAATTTTTAGCACAATAATTACTCTATAAAATCTTTTTTACTACTGTTTTTGGGGAATAATTGTAATCATATGGGGAAAATAAATCTGTTGTGGCATAGAAAGTAATATAACTATAAGAGAGATGATACAGTACCATTATATTTTTATAAACAAGAAAATATTTCCCATAAAATGTGGGAACCATATATTATTCACTAACTTAATACTATCCTCTATTGTTAAGATAAATCAATGATGGGATCTTTTGCTAGAGGGCGACTTCAAATAAAAAATCACAAATAAATTAAAATATACACCTTTTCTACTTATTATTCCACCTATATGATCTATAAGAGATATTTTTTGAGAGCGTTAATCAGTGATATCAATTTTTTTTATATTTATTTAGTAAAATACTTCGTCACCTTTTTCTGTGTAGTGATATAATCAATCCCCACCCCTAGAATCACACTAACATAAGAGAACACATCAAATTTATAGGGTTCACTGCTCAATGAGAGAATTATAGACCATGGTTTGATATGGATTTTTCCAGGATCCCTCTACCAATTAAAATCATCATATGAGTATAAAATCGTAGGATATAACAATTAAACTCCTTTAAATGTCTCCCAAATATTCACTGGTCTATTCTACACTCTTCTTCATCCCACATTTTACAAAAGTAAATGCAAGTAACAAATAAAGATTCAACAAGAAAAAAATTCCTCTATTTCATTTAGTGTCATGATATATTCAACTTATTCTCTATATATATAGAGTATTGAAATCATAAAATATCCTTCAAACTTGCATATGTATTATTTTTCCCTTCAATTTTTTTGAAAAACAGATTCACACAACTACATCATATTCCATAGCCTTAAACCTTCTTTATTATTTGGATAATCAAATAATATTATCTAATTTTCACTTATATATATCTTAATTTATCCTAATATATCATTATTATTAACTTTTACACTTCATAAACAACTCATTAATATGTAAACTATAGTCACAATTACTACCAATTCAAATTTTAATTTGAAATTCAAATTCAAATCAACTTATTGAAACATAAACCTTGGATCATATTCCAAAAAATCTTCTATAAGAATATTTTAATTATTAGTTATTATATTATGAAATAAAAAAAATATATATTACCTGAGTCAATGTCATAAATGTTATCTAAACTACCCATTTTTTAAATTTCATGATGCAATCTCTTCTTTTTCGATGTAGTATAGTTATTCTCAATATTAATTATTTTAGATACCAGATCAAATTGTGGCATGATGTTTTAAATGTTGAGTGGAGTCAGTCCAAATTCCAGCATCATTACAATATACATTAATAATCATTTATAGCATATAATCCTTTCCTACAACATAACTTGTCATCTTGAAACAAGTAATATAGATTAGAGTGTAATATAATTTGAAATTCTAGTGACATTAAAAGGAATTTGTTCCTCTAGTATATGGAATGTCCATTCTTCCACATCATAAGAACCTCATATCCACATCATTTCAACATGATAATAATTTATGGTGAAGTGTTACCCAATATTATTGTTACATGGAAATTTTTTTTGGTCTTTTCTATGGTATACCAACATCCTAATAGTGTGGAGTCCTTCATAAAGAAGAAATTACTCAAAAACTAAACATATCCATATTTATAGATTAGTACCAATTTAATGTTTATAAATATCTTCATTAATAAAATTATATGGAATAAAACCGTTAGTACTATCACAAGACTACTTCTTTCAATTTATATAATCATTATCACTTTTATTGAATCTCAACACCTATTTCTCTTAACACATCAAATGGATGGTGTCATCTTGTTTTAAATGCTAAAATAGTCTACATGGTATTCTCAAAATATATTTTTCATTAATTCATCCTAATTATCAACTCAAACATTTTATAAAGCTAAAAAACGTTATATGGACCCATAAAGACTCAAAATAATTATCATTATGATCCTTTTGAAATATCAAATTAAATGAAAAATTCATTTATTTGATTTAGACATCTCACGAAAAATATGAATGTTCAAAAAATTTAATAATAAATTTATTATTATTATTATTATTATGTAAATATTATATACATAAATATATTATTTGGGGGATGTTTGACCCCCCCCCCCTCAAGTACCTCATCAGCCCTTTGTTAAAGATTGATATTTTAAGTGAACCACAATATCTAAATTATTCTAAACTCTTATATTCTTTTTTAACTTTATTTTATTTTTCTTATTGAATCTATTTCTTTTTTTTTTGAAAATATAGTATTGCTACAATTTTCATTAATTATAATGCTCTAGTTCTTCCATGGATTCTACTACCAACCACCATCCAATTAGCTCGTCCACCTCCAAAATCAATGAAACTCATTTGAATGGATCATTTCATCTCCCGATAACCAAAACTAATATCTTTTTAACAGAAATTATGAATTATGACTACCAAATTTGTAATATACTTTAGATTATACTATCACATCTCTGTATTACCTCAAGATTCAATCATCGGATCATAAATGCCTTTGTACTAATAGACTCATCTCATTGAGATTATAAAATCTATTGTATGTCATGAAGGAAAATAGTAAGAATTATATAGTTATAAAAAATTATTTAATGATATATTAACATATAAATATTAGGATATCAGTGGTTGGGGTAAGAAAATCATATATTGAATGATGTATCTCAATCCACTATTCATATTGTTTCAAAAAACTCAATCACTTGCAACTCCTTTTATGTAAAGATGGTGTGGGAGAACTTGGGATAAATGTATTTCATTTTTTAATATATCCACCAAACAAATTTAAAAAATAAAATGGATGATAATAGACCCAATGTAAAGAACCAAGCGTTGAGTTCCATTCATAGTAAATGTATCCATCGATTGAAGATTTTACTATTAAATATGAGAGTAGGAGTTTCATATATAGGCACAATGCCTAATGTATTTATATTTTTTTGTTTCTTATTGAAGTTGAAATTTATTGATTTTTAAATTTGTTAGATGTTTTTTTCACACTCTATGTAATGTTTAATCTTTTTAATGTAGATATTTTTATTTGATAGTTGTCTCTGGTGGTGTTTATGTATTTAGTTTTTTTCATTTTAATTTTGTTTTTATTAATGATTATAAAAATCTTTGAGAGGTATATGATATTGTTGATCATATTTTTTCCAATTTTTTTTTATTTTCAATTATTTATAATATTGGGATTGGTTTGGATGATAATTGTATGAGAAGATATGTGTACCTGGTATTTGGAAGATAACACATCATAGGATAGTCCTAAACACATTGTGGTTGATTTTGTTTCATTATAGTGGTGTATCCACTAATCATAGTGTGTAAAATTCTGTAATAATGTTAAATTTGAGTTTATTATGGTGATATTTGTTCTTGGAAACATCATGTTGGTGAACAAAAATGTGTTAGTTTCCATCAATAATACCATTGATGGGGTTGGATTTTAGAGGAATATATGTTTTCCATGTGAATATGGGAACTTCTTTTGGTGGCCCATATATTACTGAAAATTTCATGGTCATGTTAAATTGAAATTGTTGTGGAATCATGGTTTAAATTAGAGATCAAAGAAACATTTCCATGGTTTTACTATCAATATCAACATTTACTCAAATATTGTAGAGAAAAGAATGAAAATAGTTAGTGAATTTTTATAGGGATGGATATGTAAGATTTATTATTTTGAAATTAATTTTTACTTTCTCAAAGAATTCTATTATTTTTTTTAAATAAAATATTTAAAAAATTTATAGTTGCACTTTAAACATTATGAATTTAAATCTTCTTAGAAACCCTATATTTCACTCAGGATTAAATTTTTTTGACACACTTAATCAATCCTTGAACATGTTTTTTATGGTATTGGTTATTCATGCTCAATTATACTCTTCTTTGTATTCTTTAATCCCATTAATTTTTTATCATTTTGAGATCCTATTTATGTTCTTAGACCAATGTTATATTTAATGAACAATCTTTTATTGATGTGATATTTGTGTATGAGGGATTCAATGGACCATGCATGTATAGATTCTTATATTTATTCAATAAATATGCATTATATCTATCTTTTTATTTATGATTGATATTATGACAACAATTTTATAGACATAAATCAAAAAAATTATCTAGGAAGAGGCAATTATAGGTAATTTCTTTCATTCTTGTGAAAATAAATAAAGTTAAACATAAACCATGTAATGGGAAAATATTAGAGTTATAATTGGAAATCAGTTTTGATTTATATTAAATTATATTGAATTTAATGTATTAAAATGAGGAGTATCGATATAAAAGGGATGAAATAAATAAAATGATAAATTAGTAACACTGATCTGAATGAAATATATTTGTTCTTATGAATTTATTTTATATGTCAATTAATGATTGAGTAAAAAATCCATTATGATTAATAATGTTTTTGAAAAATATTGGGAATGATAATATGTTGGGTATTATAGATTATTGAGGAATATGTGATTTTTTCTTGAGGTTGGTGGAATTATAAAGCCTATGGACACATGATTATTTTGTGTACTATGCTTTGTGAATGTGTATATATGGAAATTAAGTAATGTTGTCATACTTTGATTATTGTTATAATGTTAAATGATTTTATATTTCTGATATGTTGTTATAAAATATTACTAGTTATATAATATTGAAATTATCTATCGGACATATCTAACTTTGATTGGTTTGTTATGTTATAGTTTTGGAAGTATGTTTTTCCATCATATTTATTTGGTTCATTAGATGTGGTATTTTTATAGGATTATATTTGGGAGGGGTTTTTTCACATCAATGATAAAATTTTTATTGTTGAGGTTTCTTGTAGTTTTATCACATTATTTATGCTTTTTTAATAATTTTATGTCTTTATAATATTAAGAGGTAGTGGTTTTGGTTTGGTATACTGTCATTTGAGGTGTATATAGTCTTTGGTAATGTTGATATGCTAGTTTTTTTATTGACTGAGATGTATGGGTATATTTCTAAAATTTTAATTATTTATATTCCTTTGTAAATTTAAATCAAATTTATATATGCCTCCACCAAGGATTTATAATTATTAGTCAATTTATACAAGATAAGTTAAAGGATTTACCTATTATAATTTCTTTTGTGTTGAACCAATTTTAATATTCTACTTTTTGAATTAAAAAAAATTAATATGGATGGATAAAAGAATTGTTAGTTCATAAATAGTGTTGGTATATTTAGTTCCAAATAGAAAACGGTGGAATATAATGTTCAAGGGATAAATATTTTTCTAGTTTGAATCATTATAGTGTAAATTATTCTATGAACATAGGCATTTTGAGTATATGAGAAATTTCCTTAATTATTTTTTACAATTTACATGTCAAAGTAATATTGAATACATCATATCCTTCATATATAACTTTCTACAGATATGGTTCAAAATATTTGGAAACATCGTGTACCCATATATGTCAACATATTTTATTTATAACTCAATTTACATTGATGAAAACATGATATTATAAGAATAATATAAATAATTCATCTACCTCATGAAGTATTCCTTGAAATCCATATAATCTTTTAGAGGCACCTTATCTAGTAGAAGAGAATCTAATAATGAAAATTTCAACTCATGGTATAGTCCTCTACTAAGCATCCCTACTAATCTAAACAATTTCAATTGTGTTTAAATTTTTCTTTGTCTAAGATTCATTGCAATGCTAATGTGTTATGTAATTCCCAAAAATTATCTACGAGAAATTAAAAATATTATAATAGTAATTTTTCATGATGAACATTATAAATTATAAATTATTTATTTATTAATCATTTTCATTGCCCATTATTTTATCAAATGTCAATATTCCTCACCATTGGCCTCAAAATTTATAGTCACATAGATAATATAGTTGTATGGACTCATACATTATTTCATATAATATATAATTTTTCCATGTTACAACTTAACGTTATTGAGGTATGATTTAATCATCCAAGCAAGATTATCTTGTTGATCATTGACCTATTCATTAGGATTCCTAATTCGTAAATGTTAAACTCATATTTACTAAATCATTAATTCTAAATTACACCAATAATACTCTAGAAACTTATCTTATTAAAAATTTGGTTATGTTGACCCAACATATTCACTAAAAATCCATGATAAATGGATTTTTCAATCAATTTTGTAGGAAAATAATGTAAATCAATTTTTCTATTCTAATTTATGTAATTCAATGAATATGAAAGAATAATATTTTCTTTAAGTATTTTAGTTAATTTTACATAATAATTGTAGAGTTATATAATAATTATTGTTAAATTATTTTATGTGAGTGCATACATAAATAATTAATCATTCAAATTAAAATATTTTATATAAACTATAATTAATTATTATATGATTATGATTTGCAATTATTCAAATCTATGTGATTTTATTCTAATTTAATAATTAAAAAAATAAAATATAAATAAATGTGACATGATAATTTTTATTTTAACTTGATGATATATTATTAATAATTGATAATGTAACATGTTTCCAAAGATGAATAACTCATTGGGTTCATCTTTCCATTAGTAGAAACATCATCCATTCACTTGTGATCATATATTGTTTTGATTTAATTTGGTTCATGTCTTGAACCAACACCTCATGAGATCTCAATATTATATAATTTTACTAATATTTATATGAGGGGAACCATGATTGAGAGATTATATAAAATAATTGTGTAATTTCAAGTCTTTACATCATATACGATGGAGATTTGATACATTAATTAATTATTTAATTTTATGAAAATTCCATAAAAATTAAAACTCATGTTAAAATTAATAACATGTCATTATAAACCCAAACACAAAAACATGAGTCAGTCTAATTAAGGATCATTCATAATTATGGAAAAATTTCAATACCAAATAACTACTAAAGACATCTAATTTTTCCATTTAAAGAAATTAAAATTAATTTAAAAAATTAGTTATTTTTATAATTCCACGTATGATTATTGATTCCACAATTAAATTCTTAAAATTGTTAAATAATTTTAAAAATTTTATTTTTGGAAAACCACACACACAGATATATATATATTATTTATATAATATAATATAATATATACTAAATCAAATACCAAATGTAAGTCCCCAACCCAAGATATATTTTCTAAAAATATATAATTCTATCTTTCACAAAACAAGGGTCCCTATATTAGGAAAGAATGAATTTGGTTAAGGATAATGTGTCCCATATTATATAAATTTTATTTTAATAATTATCTGTTCACCAAGAAAACATTATATGACCCTCAATTCTGATATAGTAATGGTGGATGGAGTAAGAGTTTACATAGTGGGGGTCGAGGCTAGTTTGAAATACAATAGAACAAATCATAAGGAATTTAGCGAAATTTTATTATTGAATAAGGGATTGATGGAAGACCATGACACTATAGGTGAACCTCATAATATGGATGCATGGGGAGGTATAAATAATAAGAAATATTCTAGTCTTTTAACATCTCATTTTGATATGGTACTTTAAACTATGCAAATGAATGAGGTAGAGGTATTGGATATCAATGCCCCAATGGAGGCTGCCAAAAAAAGAATGAAATATAGTATCTTGTTGAGACTAGTGTTAAAAAAACATAATGTATCAATACCAAACACAATATAATATTTGGTAACATCATTAAATTAAATATTATCTTGTAATAGTACATAATTACTGGGTATAAAATCGCCTAATCCATTGATGAAATTAATAAATATTTTCCATTGAGGAATAACTATTCAATATACTTAAGATTTCATTGGGATTAGTGAACTAAAATAAAAAAATATTTAAATTATGTGGTTTTGTCACATGAATAATAAATATGAAATTTTTATTATCATTTTTAGGGGATCTCATTTCACCATTGAATGTGAATTTTCATGAAAATAAAATTATTATTTTTATATAAAAATAATAAATTGCACTAACTGATTAATGGAGGTCATGTGAATCAGGACCACTATCTTAAAAAATTAATTTGAAAAAAAGGTGGGTGGGCACATTTTTCGGTTTTTGGTTTGAATGTTCCTACTTACCTAACACATCATTGGTCATCCAAACCATTTGAAAACAATTTTGTGCATCTTAGACCCCATTTTTGTCTCATTATTGACTCATTAAAATGTATAGATACTCTAATTCACATGTGGCCTAAACCTTATGAACAAGTTTGAGATCTAAATATAATGCTCTGTATATCAAATTGAAATAATAATTAAAAACATTGTTTTCAACTTTGACCCCATTTAGGTAATTTAAGGATATCAAAAACAAAAAAAAATAGATGTCCATTTAAAAAATTCCGTCTAGAATGGGATAAATGAAACATGAATTTGATCTTCCCTATTATTTTCTAATTAGTCATTTAAATGAATCAATTATATTAATAGAATGTATCTCTATTTGATTATCAGTCTTCATTGGCATCCCTGGTCAAATATTAGCTAGAATGATGTTATTTTTTCTCATCGAACCCAATGAGTATTCTTCTAGTTGTATAAACACCTTTTCTTAAAAATAATATTAATAATCTGCATTATAAAATTTATAAATTTTATCAAATAAAATAATAAAATAAATATATATTAATTTTTATATATATAATGAATCACATGAAATAATTATATAATTAGATAAATAAATTAATAGTTTTTCAAATAATCGCAGAGAATTATTTCATAAACATTAATTAGGTTCTCTATTAAAATTACTCATGAACTAGAAAAATTATTTTAATTAAATAATTAATATCATATTCAATGATACAACCCAATATAAATAATGAATAAATAATTGAAAATTTAAAATTCACTCATTTGAATCCCAAATATCATTATATTAGTGTATGATAAATTTTAACTCAAATGGGAATCAACTAACTAATTATAACTAATTGTATTACTATAAAAGGGTGAATATAATATAACTAGTGTATTGTCCCTATTTTTCAATGTATTAAATTTTAATATATTTAGTAATATTTTCAGATACATGCACTAAGACTGCAATAGATTCTGAGTCCCAGTGAACCTTAGTGTTGATGTAATAAAAATATTAAATATATTTTATCATGAACATGAAGTTTTCTAGTAACAATTTAATAACATGTTACAAGTTTCTTATATAAGAAATTTTAGACCATCGTTTCATAAATAATGTAAGTTTTACCATAGGAGTGATATAATCTTGGACAACATCAAGGGGTTGGTTTTATTTTGGGTGTGTATGGAGTACTAAATTGAAAAAATAATTTTTCTATTTTTAGTTTTTTATATTTCATAACCTTGATTCCTATCATCTTATCCAATTTATATAAAATACCTAGCCATTGAAGAATAAACCTTGGGAATATATTTTAGAGAGTAACATAACATTTAAGGATGTCCTAATCGTGGATAAACAATCATATTACCATAGGTGTTTCTAATAATAGCATGCATTGTGGATCACGACAACAATGATGAAGTAGATACATTATTCATTAGCGATTGTTCCAATGTCAAGGTAGGGTTTTGTTTTATCCAGATTTCTCACCATTTTATAATTAATCTTGTATTGGAATCAATTATTCTAATAATTTGATTGATGGGTTGATTTTTTTCTTGCATATATGGTTTTATCTTCATGGAAATAACGATTTGATATTGATTTGATTATCCTATTAATTTTTCATCTTTATGAGAATGGATTGACATCATTGTCCAAATTTTATATGGTTTATTCCAGTTGAATTTATTTTAGTAATTTCTCTACCCATCCTCAATGTGATCACCATTGGTATTGGATTTGGAATTTATTTCGATAAATATATGGTTATAGATCATAATGAAATCAATATTTTCTGAAATAAATCATTTTCTTGGGTTTGGGATGGTGACTGATGACATTTTTTTGTATAAAATATCTCCAGAGGATTGGAATTTGATTTTTAGATCTTTAGTGTGTTGTTTTGAATAATCAATTCAATGATGTGATGTGTGATGATTCAAGGGAAGTTATGAGGATGGAATATATTTACCAATGATGGGGATGGGCATGGCCAGGTATATGGGAATAACTATAGTACATGGGAATATTTTCATACTCAAAGACGACTGGTTATACATCCATGACTAGAGTACATGGGAACAACCAGAATTATTTGGGAATGGAATGAAATACATAGAAATGGTAATGAAGCATATACAGTTTCAACCCACCATCTACACCCCACTTATACACAAAGGACACATCATGTTTATTGAGGTTGATATGTTGTTTGAGATGTTAAGAAACTTACATAATAGAGGCAGGTGAGACACAGTATATACCCCTGGGGAATTCCACTTATTTTTTTTAAATGTTGTGTCCCTCATTCTCTTCAATTTGGACTAGTATTTGTAGGAATATTTAACATGATCCATCCATAAGAGGGTACAATTTTTCAATAAATTCTGAGTGTAGGATTGTGATATCCTCTATGAGTTTTTTCTCAGATTAATTTCTAAAAATCTTTCTCTATGATAAGGGTGGTGTTCTATATCATGTCCCTCATATCCCTAGGTGTGGTTTTAAGAGTCTTCATAAGAAACATACACCAACATATGATCCCATACATAGAAAGTCAATTCATTTAAGGTTTTTGGGATCCCACATATGCATTGGGTGTGATCCCCTATCTATGATTGAAGATAATTAGATATCCAATGAGTTGTTCATTGAATGGATTGACAAGAATCACCCCTCATATGATCACCATCAGTGATAGAATTACTCATACTGTTAGATCTCCCATATGAAGGTTACGTTGAGTCATCAATAAAAATATTGTGATTAGTAGTATGGTTTTGATCTATATAATACATGGATCCTATTATGATTATTTATGGGTTTTATGTGTTCTTATTACAATGATTCATCTTATGATTGACATTCTGTGTGATGATGAGATAATTAGTTTCTTGATGTTGATTTTTTGTGATTTTAGGGTGTCCTGCTGGTTATTGTTATACTCACCCTTTAATGGGCTCTTCAACCACATTTTTTTAATGTAGATAATTTAACTTTTCATTTAGTATGAGAAGGAATAATATTAGGTGGATCATAGTGAAATATACTTAATGTGGTCTATGCTAGGTGTTTCATTTGATAATTATTCCCCTATTTCTAGTAAGGTTCACTCTATTGTCAATTTTGGTTGGAATGTATTTTGACTTTTATGATTTCCATAACATTCATCATAATATCATCTGGGATAGATTTTATTCTTAAATTATGATATTATTTTTGTTTTACCATTCTGTATTATGTGCCTATTTTTATATTTCTATGTGTGTGTGTTTCTGTGTCTATGTACATTATCATAAGACATCCCATGTTTTTGATATTCATACATAGATTTGGTAGACATCCTGTGGCCAATTAGTGATTGGAATGGGGTTTCAAACTTGGATTATCGAATTCTATGTAGGACCCAATGTGTTGGATCATGACCAAGTTGTAATTGATCAGTATCATCCAAGGCCCATATTTTAGAGGTTGTCTTGTTGTGATTCTGGTTTGGGATCTAGGGAAAAGGTGTTAATGTTTCTTGAGTATGAATCATAGGATAGGAAATCCAATTTAGGTACAATGGCTAAAGAATCCATTCAACAGGATTCGATTGATATATTTATTGACTTTAAATATTTTAGAATTTGTTTTAGGGAAAACATTTATACATGAATCAAATGTGAATGAGTTATTCATTCCATTTCCTTCATGTGTCATATCCCTAAATATAACTATTAATTGTGGAATATATTAATTTTATTTTAATGTTACTCAATGATGAAAGTATTTTATGATTATAAGATGTATTACAATGTTTATTTGATATGTGATGGGTCTTTAAAAGAGGGTCCTTTTGAATTGGTGGAACCTACTAGTGGTTTTTGGACTTACCACCACCCGTTGAGTAGTAGTCATATCAATAATATTATTTGGGGATTTGAGTATGATAAGTGTTGTTCCTATGTTTTATAAGAAGTAGTATCGTATGTTTTTTGATGATCCATACCCCTAGGTAGCTAATGAATACCAAGAGGTAGTTACTCTGGTGTTCATCCATATGATATAATCTCTAGAACCAATTGTTTTCCCGATGGGGAGTATTCTCTTGGGATCCTTAGGGTTATGGAGAAGTCTAGGGACATTGAAACATGAAGAGATGCCTCTTTGTGGGTTAAAATTCATGAATACATTTTGTGAGGATTTATATCTACACATCTTGTGAGAATTGTGGATAAAATTACTTCTCCAGCTTCAGTTGGGTAGCATGGTTGTGGATTAGTATTCATCAAGGATCAAAAACCTCCCACAATATTCTATAGATATAGGTTTGGATACATTCTTCTGAGAAAAAAAATTTGATAATGGATTACACTAAGATATCATGGTTGGTGTGACATTTCATTTAATTCGCTCCAGTATAGGGGTTCTTGAATGTGATTTAGTGATGGGATGATTTCTACGTGTAATGACATAAGTTGTTGGTAATGTTAGTGGGAATAAAAGACATGAACCATATAATATATTATCTAATATATGAAATAGGGATCTAGTAATGTTATAAACTTTAGGATATTATTTCATGATAAAGGGTCTAATGATTAGGACTCCCGAGATGGTGCTAGGTAGCCTAGAGAGAGGTGACATTTTACGATGGGTGGGAACATATCCAGTGCGATTGTTTAACATGTCAATTAGTTAACAGAGAGAGTGTTTATGGACTTCCTAGGAAGATATAAAATATTGATAAGGTAGGTCTATAGGATGGTGGGTGTGGTAGAGGATAATAGAGAGAAGCTATAGGTTTCATGCAATTAGACATTTTTCATCCACCACCCTCAGGTGGTCCATACCATTCCTATGGAGTATGTTATTGGAGAAAAGGAAATATATTTTCCATAAATTCCAATAACATAGAAGCACCCATGATGGATAGACACATATTTAGGTACAGTGCTAATAAACATGGGAACAAGCCACTCTTGTCTTACTACATACCTATTTTGAGACCTAGAGATTCTGCATGATCCCTTGGTTTTGAACCTTTCACTTAGAGACTCATACCAGAGGGGATAAGATTATCACACATATATTGGTAGTGTGAAAATAATATGGAAGTAGAGAGATTCATATGGGATCTATTTGTATGAATGTTGATCCCTTATGACATCATCTAAGGTATGGATTGCATCTCCATAGTTCATTATCATACTTACAGTTTTAGTAATAGGATGTATTGTGTCCTCATTGATAGGACATGGCTTCCCATCATGGGTGAGAAGGAAACCTGGGAATGTTAGTATAGGTTCATACATAAGTGGATATGACCAATTACTCATCAAATTACTTTTATTACCCTTAGAGTAGAGGATGCTATTGGATTTCATCTTCTTGTAGTTGTGGAAGAGTACAAGGATGTATTTCATATTGATGTTTCAAGATTAACTACGCACTGAGATATAAAATTATATATATATATATTCACCCAGGTACTACCCTGGTAACTAAAACAAAATGATTCATGGATTACGAAGAGATTCATGAGTTAAATGTGAAGTCGGAGGAAGTACATGTGGAGGGATTTTTTAGACATAGTGTTTCCCATTGGAAATCTCCAAGGATGATCATCAGTAAGTTAGATGGGAGCCTGAGTTTATATTTGGATTAAATTATCATAAACTATGTGAAATTGAAAAAATTATCCACCAGATTCGATGAAATTTTTTTTTTCACTAGTTGAGATGGGTATGATGGTTCTTAAAGATTGACTTCATATCGTTTTATCACATGCTATGTGTACGAGATGTAGAGATGACAAAGATTTCATATTGATGCCTCTATGGTCATTTAATGTGCTTAGGGATTACATTATGAATTATTAATTCCCTATATCTGTTCATGTAACTCATGAATTGAATCATTTATAATTAATTATCTTGGTTTGTGGTGGCATTCATCATTAAAATTCTAGGCATTCTAGGAGGAGAATCTGTTATAGTTGAAGATGGCCCTGAAATTACTTTGAGTTCACTAGATTTATGGGAATCTCTCAAAGTGATAGTTCTAGATTATAAAATCCCAATTTTTAGTACTTTTCCTATTTATAGAGGGTGTGGTAGTGGACCCTACCATGTTTGAGTTAGTTTTTTCTTTTGGAGCCACCCAAGAGTGTGACTGAGTTTCATAAATTTCTTAGGTTGGATAGATACTATATGATATTGATGACCAATTTCTCCATGATATTATAACCTAGGAATACATTTAATTCGGAGGTGAAACTGTTCATATAGAGGAAAAGGTTCTAGGAGTATTTTAAATAGTTGTAGTTGATTTTTATGAACACCTCCATCGTGATACTTACAGAGGATGGTGTTGAGTACATACTGTAATGTGATGCAATCAGGATTGAGCGTGGATGTGTTATGATGAAGAGGAATGTAGTGATTTCTTGTGGGTCCCAAAAACAAAGACATAACAAAAATACCAATGTGACCCATGATCTAGATCTGGATTAGGTATTCTTCACCCTAAAAATGCTGCTACACTAATTTATGGGTTACTGGTTTATCATCTATTATAACAATAAGGGTTTCATGAAAATATTCTAATATATTTATATAAACATGAGATAGTGGATATTTATAAATATCATATTGTATTATGACATCAAGATATTATATATTACTAGGAAGGAGAATTTTTTTGTATATTCTCTTATTATTTGGTGTTTGTTTTCATTTTTTTCAACTTATTTGGGTAGTTTGCCTCATTTATGTTTTACATTGTGTAAAGTGATTCTATAGATTACCTCATGTTGATTTTTTCACCCCACAAATTATACAACATGATAGGGAAGATCGTCATGAATATATCCACTATGAGACATTATATCTTCATATATCTAATAGATGGGCTATTGATGGATTTTATAAAGGTGGGGAACACATTTAGCTTTTTAGTGGATGGATTTTGGTACCTTCTACATTGTAAGAGGTGGTTATGATGGAGTTTCATCCATTTCCTATTGTAGTGAATTTATGTGTGAAAAATATGTACAAGGTCCTTTGGTGTCATTTCTGTTGGAAAGGGATGTATATGTGTGTAGCATATGTTATCTATGAATGCCTCACTTATTAGAAGGTTAATGTTATCTCCCAGGTTCTGCTCATCCACTTAAGGTTACTAAGTGGAAGTGGGATGGTATGTCAATGGACCTCATGATAAGATTCCCATGAATTCCTAGATGACATGATTCAATCTATATAATTTTATAATAAGTGAACATGTAAAACTAAATCCTAAATATTTGAGAGAAGAGATTATTAGAGATCATGGGGTACCTTTATGCACTAGAGATATTTAATCTTTATGGAGTTCCCCCAAAGATAATTTCTAACTATGATTCTTGATTCACATCACAATTATGGTTTGGACAGAATGAGTCCATTAAGACTCATTCTTTTTAATCAAGGTCTTTCAACCTCATATTGATGGCCAGAATAATCAAACAGTTAATGTTTTGGAGGCTATGTTGTGAGATTTCATGTTGGGATTTTGATGTATCTGGTAGGATAATATACCCTTGGTGATAACTTCATAAAATAACATCTACCATTCCACAATAGATATGCTAAAATTCGATAAATTATATAGAAGACCCAGCTTGTAACAACTATGTAGGAATAATATAGGTGACTTACTATACATTTTCCTAGAGGTAGTGTGAGAGATGGAAGATAATGTATAGATCATCAAAGAGTATATAAGGACTTCCCAGAGCCATCAGATGTGTTGGGTGGGCTAATGACTAAGGCCTTTGTATTTTGATAAGTGATAACATTTTTTCTTGAATATATCACCTCAATGTGAATTTATTTTATTATTCTGGGGTTTTATTTTATCTTTGATATGTATTATCCATTTATATATAAAGAATATGGTCGGTGAGATGAAATACTACGAGGTCATACTACATCAGGTAGAACGGGTACACGACAACTTCCCTATGTAATTACTGAGGTTGTAAGTGAACGACTCATCAAATTTCATCTACTTCTGGATGCTATAAATTAGTGTTATAGATTACATTGTAGACTACCCAGTGGAGATCAAGTATATTAACAGTAAGATCCATTGTGGGTGAGAAATTCCCCTGGAGAAAGTCTAGTGGTAGCACTGGAATCTGCAGTATAGAAAATGGGAGTGGGAGACTCATATGAGAGCTCAATACCCACAACTTTTCAAGTTTTATTTTTTAGTTTTTGGACAAAAATACCTAATGTAGGGAAATTTTAATTCCCCTTTTGTTTCTTTTAATACATTGGAATATATTTCAGAATATTTTTTCAAGTCGGGGTCTAAAGCAATGTGATATTCCAAGGCTCAGAAATTCTCGGTGTTGATAAAATAAAAATATTAAATATAATATAATAAAAGATAATTGGTTTACTAGATTAATGGAATAAATATATAATAGGGACTCAAATTGGAAATTTATAGACCATCATTAAATCGGGAATAATGGTATTACCCTAGGTGCAACACAATCATTATCATCATCTGATGGTTGGTTATAGTGTGATATTTGATGTAATATTAAATAATTATTGATTTATTTATTTAATTAATTATTTATTATTAGGAACTATCCTTCATTTATTATATCCCACTTCTAAAAAATACCTATTTCTGACTATATAACACTAGGGATATGAAAGGAAACAGTATTGGAGTGTTGGAAACATTGGGATCATAGATCATTTATAATAGTGCTTTAGGGATCACCAATGACAATATAGTTCATTGATATTACTAATGAATATGATGAAAATACATTCTTTATCATTTATTCATCTGTGAATTATCCCTATTTTTTCTCCCATTATGAATTCATAAAAAAATTTCTATCAATTTGATTCATGGGTCAATCATGTTGTGTGGGTATGGTTTTATCTTCCATGAAATAGGAATCTGATATTGATTTTATAATCTTATTTTTTTCTTTATCTTCATGAAAATGTATTGAGTCCAAAAACAAAAATAGTCCATGGTATTTTCTACATGTTTTGGTTTTTTTTAATTTCACTCCCCATTCTTCCTGAAATCAGAATAGGTATCTGATTTTTCTGGCGGTTTGAAAAATACTTGGAAATTGATCATTATGCAATGATATTTAGTGAAATGGATCAATATCATAGGATCATGAAGGATATCAGTGGAATATTTGGGATATGTGGAAATGATGGAGGATTTAATTTATATTTAAAGATCCCAAGTGTGAGGGTTTTGGAATCCTAGCATAACTAAGTGGCAGGTGATGATTCTTGGAAGAATCAGTGGCCATAATCCAGTCAATGAATATGGAAAAGAACGGAAAGAAATAGATCCATGATTAATAATGATTTTCATTGAGAAAACTAATGCATCAATGGAGTTTTTGAATCCACATATCATTTTGGACTCTAAATAAAATTACATAATATTTGGAATGTATTGCATAAGAGAAACATAATTTGTTCCCTTCTTGCGACACAAGGATTTATATGTGAAGTAAAATATTACACATCATGTGGCTCATGTCACAACCTATGTTACCAATGGATGGAATCCCATCATGTACCATAGGGGTACATGGGAACACATATAAGAAGGTAAATAGCCATGGCCTAAGAACACAATCATTTCTTAGTACTCATACATGACTAGGTAAACATGGTAATTTAGAATACACAAACACAACCCAATGTACCTGGGGATGACCAGAAATATATGGCATTGGGAAAGTGGAACGCTGAGATCTAGCCCAATATCTAAATGTGATGAATACTAAATGAAAATACTATGTATATGGAGGAGGAAATTTCTTGTGAGAAAGTGATACACGAGTATAACTGGGGTAGGTGAGACCCACCATATAACCACAGTACACACGGTGTACATTTTCCTAGTAATGTTGATGCATTCCAACCCAATATAAATTACGAATGCTCTCTTGATCTATACCTATAGGGGAATAATGTGTAATTATGTCTTGAACATAAGATTGTGTTCCCCTATATTAGTTTTATATCATATAGTGTTTTAGGAATCCCTCTATGTGACTAGGGTGAAATCATTTATCATTTATTTTTCTTACATTGGTGGGGTTTGAAAAATATTCCTAACTAGCATACATGGTCATAAGATACCCTAAATATCAGGTTATTCTAGTTATGGTTTTTAGTTTTGCCTAGGAGCCTTGGATATTATCCTTTATGATTTTATCATGATAATTAGAGATTCAAATAGTACTTCATGGAAATTCCTGATTAGCATGATCTATTGGACAATAGCCATTAATGATAGAATAGAACATAGAGTGAGGTCTCCTAGATTACTGTTAACCTGAAAACATGTGAATAACCATATGGTTTGTAGTATGGTTGAGAAATCATTTATACTAAGAGTCTATTATGAGAATATATGGGTTATATTCCACTTATTTTAATGTCTCATATTTTTTTACATTCCATGTATTGATGAGATGACCAATACTTTGATGTTGTATGTTTTGTGATTTTCGGTTGTCTAGTTGTGTATTGTTAAAATAACACCAATATGTTGTCAACTTGAACATGTAATATCTTATTCATATAGAAATCCATTTTATAGATTCATACGGGGACCAAGAGCAGGGAGATCATGTTGAGCTAAATAGAACATGATTTGTGTTAGGCGTTTCATTTTACAGTGGTACCCTCCTTCTTAAATTTTTGTACCATATATTCAGTTTTGGTGGGATGGTCTTCAGTTCATTCTAATTTATAGTACATTCATCATAATCTAATGCGTGATATATTTTATGCATGCATTATGGTATCATTTCTATTGTACCTTTTAGTATTGTATGAATATTTACAGATTTTTCCATATATACATATATATTAGTATTATGAATCCCATGTATATGATATTCCTACTATGTGTTGGTCCCCATCCCATGGCTTATTGGTGGTGGTGTTATGGTGTTACACTTGACTTATTTGCAGCCAGATGGTCCCCAGTGGGTCCAGTTTTCATAATATGATTTTAAATACTCTTAGAATATGATCTTATAATCCCCTTTTTAATTCGAATTCTCACATCCATAGATCATGAGTGATATCTTGTAAAACTTCATTTTCCTTATATATAATGAGATAGGTAAATAAAACAACTACAAAATCCTTAATATGAATATTACTATGTAATATAATTCATTTATAAATGAAAAATTCCCCATGATGAATAAATATTGGTATCATCACCATTACTACATGATTTATATTTCATTTTCATGTTAGTGCGATTTTTTTACACTACAGACCTGTAATTTAGGTTAAACACTTCAATCCCAATCAATATGATAAATATATCATCTTTCAAAAAAGAATTGGAAAAAATTCAATCAATACCATTTAATCAATTTTATAACATTCATGATGAACCCGATTTAATAAACTTCACTAGGAATATAAATACCCCAGTTTTCATCATTCGTTGGTGCATACAAATAATTATACACATTGTTAATGATTTCAAGTATAATTACCAACTAATATTATCATAGATATGGATATAAAATGAAACATAATACAAATCAAATTATATTGATGGTTCAATAATTATAACCATTAATCCATGAGATCAGCATATGTGAAAATCAGGCGAAAAAGATACAACTACCTTAGTATCAGATACTTTAATATTTATATATACATCCAATTTTAATGATATATCTTTATTACCATAAAATGTTTATGAATATTATTATAGCATCTTTAAGATATCATTATAGTACAAAACAATCTTCACCTATTGATATGGTAACAAATCTATGTTTATTATCACATAGAGTATATATAAGAGAAAATAATATACAATTTGAATAAAAATGTATAAATAAACCTAAATATATGATTAAGTTATCAAAAAACATATTAATTCTATTCTGGGGTTCCAAATCTAATAAATAATTAGTATATCCATCATTAATGGGAATAAATTCACAATATTTGAACATATATAAAATCCCCTAACTAATTCTATAATAAGGATTACTATTGGGAATGGGTGGAAAGGTGCCAACAATGTTGATTTTATGAGGGAGTTTAATGGGTAGATAGATTGTTTAATTTTTTTTATCCTCTTTAAACTTTAATCATATTTACAATAAAATATATTTTCTTCCAACTATATATTTAAACACAATATTTAATAATTGGGTAAAATTTTTTAATTTTATTTATTATGTGCCTTTGTTTTGATATATATTATCTTAATTATTGATCATATAAGGCTTATTATTATTTTCAGTTTACCCATAATATCCCAAATATAAGGAATATATAAAATTAAATGTTTATTTGTGACAATAATTTTCATTGAAATAGTTGTATATTTTAATGATTCTTTAAAAGGTATAATCCATTTTTATGTGACTTAATAAAACTATAGTGTATGTCCATATACATAAAATTTATATTTGTTACTCAATATAAAAATATATAAATATAATGATGTAGATTTTGTCCTATCAAATTGGTGCTTCAATAAGACATCATTTATTATCCCATTTTTTCTTGATTTACCTTCAAATTATTATTCATTGTTTAGGTAAAAACAATATTTTCAAAATCTCAATATTTTTCTTCAAATATGTGGAGTGTTTAATTTTAAATTAAGGCTCACATGTTATGTTCATTCTTTTTGGAATTCCACATTCCATCATTCTCTTTATGAATATATAATCTTTAGAAACTCCCAAACCCTATTCATAATATATATTAAAATATATATGTAATCAAATCATCTAATTATACTTTTCCTCCATTCATATTTTTAATATGATCATTCTACATATCATCTTTTTCACTATAGGCCCTCAATACATTTCTCAATAGTGTTATGGAACAACATTGAATATTCTCATCTTCATTAAAAATCATGATTCATATATATATAATAATTTTCAATATCGTCTTGAAATGAAATTAATATAAAATAAACCCTTATTAATAGAAAACGCAACCATGATCATCATATTATATGAATTTATTATACATGTCACATATTCTCCAAATTCCACATTAATTGTTTTTGTATTTGAAATTATAATTGATTCACATGTTTTGAACACTTTTAAAATAATATTAACTTCTTGGGGTCAATAATTTTTATTTGTTCATACTATATCATTTGAGTCGTTCAATTATAATCTAATTTATAATCACATTTTATGATATATCCCTATCATAGCCGATGATATACCCGTATCCTATGTGGTAAGAAACTATTCACTTGATGTTTGGATAATTTTTTTTAACAATATAACTTTTTATATGACATTAATTAGATCCCGGGAGAGGGTAGCTTCATATATTTACATATATTATAATCAATGTGTATGTCATGAACTGTGGTAGCTTAATTTCATTATCATTGATGGATTCATTGCCCATAATTTTTACATGTGTCTATATATGATACAATAAACATGTTTAATTTTTCATATAGTTATATAAATAAATAAAAAATTTATTACCATATACAAGTGAATTGGTTTTTCATAATGTGAAACCCATGTCACCATATGCGTTATCCCCATTAAAATCCCATTGACTTCATTTTTTCACTTGTAAATTATTCCCAATATTCTATCATGTAGAATGACTCAGTGTTCATATCCATGTTTTCTCTATAAATACATAAATAGTTCTTATGGAAATGAAATATTGAATCCTTATAAAAACAATATATGGGTAAAATAAAGCCTTACATTTTCAATTCAATATACTCTATTCACCTGACATGATATAGTCCATATAGTTTCAAAAAGTAATTCATTACATCAATAATATAGTGGAACATGGTTGTACCACTTCTATTGATATGAATTGGGACCAAAATCTCATTATGTTACCTCTTATAATTAGATAAATTTCTTTTCGGTATGTGATTATATGAGTTTTGATTCCTTTTATCAGCACATGAGTTATCAACTTTTGGATACATTTTTTTGCATAGCGTATGATATATTTATATTATTTTTAGTGCACCCTATTACTGCTAATAATATCCTCATTATCCTACAATGATATATATATTTTGGCCTATGAAATAGGTATATTACTTCTAGAAATATATTTTCCTTTCTCACATAATATACTCTCATCCCCTCAAACATCATTAAACCACTTCCAATATTCTCGAACACCCATTCATCACCCAATAGCACATTCTATAATATAAAATTCATCTTTTTCAATAAATCCAACTATAGAATGATATAAGGGTAATATGTATTAAATTCATAGCCTATTAAGGTTTCTATATTCGAGAGAAACTTTATTGGAGATACACTCAACTTTTTTTTCTTTATAATAATTAGTTTTAATGATAATTCAATATTAGAAACACATATATCACTCGAGAATGAGATTGATGAATATCATAAACCTGAATTATTTGAATTAATATATGATATATATTAGTTATATACTATTGATATTTAAATTATCAATATATGAATAATTTCGGGGATTATATTTTAAAAATAATTTACAATTCAATATAAATATCTATAAATACTTATGGTGGAAGAAATTGATTATTTTTTCCTGAACTCAAGGGTTAGAAAAAATCTTATATGTGTTATTTGATGAAAATATATATTGTGAATATCCTTCTAAAATATAAAAAATGATATTTCAAGGAAATTTTAATCTATATTATTTATAATGGATTAATTCCAAAAAAAAACATATAGTTTTTTACACTTGGAATAATCTGATAGTTTTGAATTTTTAATCGAAAATTAAATTATTCAAATGTATCAATGGCTCACTGAAATTTTTATGGGGTTTAATATTATTGTGAAAAATATATCACAAATAATAATATAGTAAAAAAAATTGAAATCCTACCTAGATGGTGCATGGCTAAGATTATTACACATTAATAGATGAATCAAATTATGGGTATTAAAATTATGGAGTATATTGGAACATTGATTCAATATGAGATTCTAATAAAAACACAAGATGAAAATGATTTATAAAATATAAAATCTGGTCTATATGAATATTTAACAATAAAAACTCTTGAATGTAGTATTTAAATTAAAATATGTGAAAAAAATCACATACTTATTTAAAATAATGGCTTTTATGATCTAACACAAAATACAAAGGAGTTATAAAATATAATAGATGGGATTGTATAACCAATCATAAATTTGTATATAAATAAGGAAAAAATGAATTTATTTGTTAACAATAAATTAATATAACACATATTATGTCTAATTGTGTATAAAACATATGGAAATATTGGATGACATTTATGATAATCGATGCAACGAAATCTTGGAAAGTACTAGACACATAGAGTATATTGAAGACTCTCCCTTTATGTGAGAGTTAGAAATTAATGGCATTTGTATGAAATGTAAATGTTTTTGTTACGCAATAAAAATAAATGGAACATAGTTTTGGAAATGATTTGTGATTTATTATTTGATGGGTTTTTAAATTCATCAAAATCAACTAATTCTTATAAGGACCCCCCTTCTTTTAGGAAATTTAATGAATAAATTATTGATATTAATTATTCCTATAAATTTTTTTAAGAAACATATTTGAAATTCAGACATGATATTTCTATGATAAATATAATGTTTTATAAAAAATTAACATATTTGGATACATTACCTACCATTTCATTACATTTCACAATTCACAATTCACTAACTAAAATGAAATAAAAAATATAACATAATGAAGAATACTAGGTGAAAATTTATGAAATTTAGTAAATATATAGATATGATACTTTCTATAAAAATACCACATGGTCCAGAAATATACTTTTATATTCCACATCATTTTGATATAAGTTATATCCAAAAGAATTTTCTTCCAAAAAGAAAGAAAATGGTATGTTATTTTCATATACTATAATATAATTTCAAACAAACTAATGGACACTGGGATTCCCATTCTTTATCAAAAATCATATATCCTTCGAAATAAAATGGTTATTTATTTCAAATGACATAGTTTTACTCCTGAATTAAATTAAAATATTCAAGGTCCTAAAAGATTCATTAGATAATATATATGATGAACCAACCCTGACTCTAGTATCTCAAAGGTGGTGATTATTAATTAAAATTATATATAATACATAAGACATAATACATGAGATCTATATTTTAATATTCTTAGGATACTAGACACATATAATAATAATAATTTTCATAAGAAACATCATTATAAAACAGAAAATATAATAATTCATCCTTTTCTTATCACTAGATCATTCAGAGTAATCTTCACGGTTTCATTAGAGATAAGGGATATAATAGAAAGGGGTTGATATCAAGTGCTCAGTAAAACATAGAATATAAAAAATATATCATAAAATCAAAAAAACATAAATAATATGATATGAATAAATAATCAAATAATTCTATAATAAATAAAACATGAGTATAATGTAATCATAGATTTTATATAAATTAACAGTATATAATTACATGAATATAAAATATAATATCATTGCGATAAATGAATAATTTTGAACATCATAACCTTAATTTCAAGGCCTCTACCATGAAAATATACTTAAATGTGTAGGTATACACCAAATATCCAAGAATCATTATCCCATAAGACTTATTGATGCATCGAGGGGCTGTATAATTATGTTCCCACCTATCCCATATAAATTCCAATGAATTCATTATATGAAAATAATAATTTAATAAACTATAAAATACATATTTTTTCCAAGGAATCCATAAACATGATATCATAATCAACAATAGTACATTTAATATTTATTGGAATATTGTATTTTCAATATTTTTAGAGTTTAATTGTTAATATACCTTTCTAGGTATATATACTTAAAATTAAATTTTTTAATTTAGAGTGCTCACACCATATAATAGAATGTTTATATAATAAAAATAAATATAATTTTTTAATATTGTATAATGTACATTAATGAGATAATGATTATGGATATGGAATAAAAAGATTATTTCAAGGGAGAAAATAATAGAGAACATTATCAAAATAAGGAAAAAAGTGTAAGAGACCCCTTAAATAAAAAATATAGGTAACAAGACAATAATCACTAAAAAATACGGGAAAACAAATAAATTTATTTTTTAATATTTTGGACATAATACAAAGAATAGAATGTATACAATAGAGAAATATTATAAAGAAATAATTATGTTATGGAAGAGAAACCCTTAAATTGAATCCCAAATCACATGGATACTCTTATAATATCTAGAATAGTTGATTTGAATATTTTAATTTCATAATTAATAACCATACTAATTTTTAGTTCAAATATTTTATCTTACGTGTTTTCATTTTTCATTCATTTATTAAATTATTTCTCTCATGTCGTAGATTTGGAGTTTTTCAGTTCATAGTTCCAGTATCACTTTGGTAGAATGGTAACTACTGGAGTTATTCAACAAATGGTTCCATAATCTATATAAGTTTAATGATATTGATCATAATTTAATTCTTGTATAAAATATGTTACATTCCAATATATAGAGTTGAATATGTTTTCTATTTTAGAGTCACGTCTTGTTAATCTTGCTTTTATGAGAATAAAATAATTATTATGGTTTATTATAAATGTAAAATTTTTTTTTGAATTTTATAATTTTAAAATAGTAATAAAATATATATTTATTTATAATATTATAAATATAAATAAAAACCATTATTGAAATGAGTAAATAAATATTATTAATGCAAATCACCAATTATCACATAGGTTGCATGGACATACCATTGTTTGAGTGGTGTTTTTTAGATCTTTTTTACAAAAGAATAACTAATAAATATATAGATTTTATAAATGAATTATAGTAGAATTATATAAATATTTAACGTTTTTATAGGGATATATGGGTCGGGAGCAATGATACAAGTTGAAAAATAGTCAATTTTTGAGTTTTGATGGCTTGCCTCGCTCTTTGAGACACCTATATTAGAATTCACCTTATGACTTTTAAGGGTGGTATCTTGATTATACCAAGCCTCTATAAATTTTTAAGAGTTTTTTGGAGGGAAATTTTGGATGATATTATTTTAGGGGACATGTTTTTAAGTGAAAATGAATGATTTTAGAATATGTGTATTTATAGGATAATGAGAGGTGTGTTTAAAAAAAATAATTATTCTATTATTTTAACAAAAAAGTACGAATAGTTTAAATTCATGTGTCTAATAATAGTGTGTTCTTGTAAAATTAGTTTTTAGTTATATTAATATATTATTTAGACATTGAAAATTCGATTAAATTTTTTTTACTTATTATTAGTATTTTTAAATGGATTAATTTACTTCTTCAATCCATTTTATTCCATGATACCTATTTTAGAAATAATTAAGTCATATTGACATCATAATGAAATCATAAAACTTATGTTATATGTAATTGTTTTTACTATTTTTCACAATTTCACCCTTTTCAAAGAGAATCTCATAGAAAATTTTGACACAATGACTCTAAAAATGAGGTTTATTTTATTAAAATAAATTTATAATATATGTGGATTTATTATTATATATTTTCTATAAAATAATTTTTTGATAAATTTTTTCAATTTCATTATATAAAATTAAGACATAAATTTACTTTCAGTTACATAATTTGAAAAATTATTTTATGATACATTAATATTTATATTTACTTATTTTTTATAGAAAATATTACTTCATCGATATTTTACTATAACTCATGGGTAGTTACTATTATATTGATAGATTATTATTCCATTGGTACTCATATTAGTCCAATATTCATATACTAATTATACTTAATATAAAAACCTATTATTATACTCATTATAAATTATCTACAATTCCTATACGGATTTAATATTATTTATTTATAAAATTATAATCATATTTTGTATTCATTGTTTCTTTTTTTACAATGTTATTCGTAAGTTTTTTATTTCTAAGAGATTGAATCATTTCCAAATTTCAAATTATAGATAATAATTTCAATTTTCTATTATCTTATAGTACCATCTAAAATTATATGGATTGTATGTATAGTTCTTGTGTAATTTTTATCATTACATGTTATATGCATTCTAATGAATGTAATTCTATAATGGTTTTTTCAAAACCATGTTGAAATAAAAGGAAGCATGCTTTAATGATATATTATAGAAGAATCTCATGATGTAAATTCCCCTACCTTCAATGATTTTATCCACAAACTTTTTGGTGTCCAAAAACAGTTTTGGATTTTTTCCCTCATTGTTTCCTCAATCTACCACATTACTTTCAATAATATACGATTCATCTAATGTTCCATCAACAGCAGAATTGTTTAATTCTTTAACTATATCCCTCTATTTTCATAAATTATGATAGCCTCATTCCTATAAGATATGTTATCATATAGAATCATTTATTTAGTTGTGTGTATAAGTTTTAGTTGTCATATGTACTTCTTTATCAGTGTCACAATGAAGACATCATGGACCTTAAAGAAATTGGGTGTAATTACAAAATGATAAGAAACAATACAATTCCATTACAGAATAACAATGAGGTTCAATATACCTTGTTCATGGATTTTAAATTCTACCAAACCATATGAAGACCTTCCATGGTTAAACCATTAGCTATACATGGTACTCTTTATGAATATTTAAGTCAATCATTTGTTTTTTAACATAAATTTTCTATATAATTTTATTTTCATTTATGTATCTATAATTTTTTTTCTCTTTCTATGTTTTTTCTAATCTTATCCAAGAAAAGTAGAATTTACTCTTCAGCTTAATCCTAGTAAATTTGTGTACAACATGTCTTCTAATATAAAACATTGTATAGTTTTATTAAAATATTATAATGAAAAAAAATCAATGTGAATTGTGCTAGATATAGGTGGTGTTCCCAACTACCTTGGAAAACATGTGAGCAATCTCTCATCATTTCCATTAACGTTTGGATAGTCATTTTAGACTTCCCATCAGAATATGGATGTTGGGTGGAAGTAAAATGTTACTCAATGTTCGAAACCTTATGAATCCCCTTTTAAATTATTTTGTGATATGGGGATCATGATGACCTAAAACTGATATTGGTTCACCATAAATTCCTATAATGTAATTATTTTAGAGTTATGGAAAATAATCAAGTGGAATATCGACCCTTATTTATAGGAAATGTGTGGACCTTGTAAATTATCCTAAATTAACCAATATGGAATAATTATTTTTAATTGTATTTTGAATACTAATGAAAACATCCATTGTAAAATTTTCCCACATTCCAAATGGAATAGGGATAAGTCTCATCAAATTATAAAGGAATTGTTTTTTATATTTTAATTATTAGACTAATATAATCTAATTTTTATTTAGAAATAGACCTCATTATGTTCTCCCACTAAAATTTTCTCTTAAATATCAATTCATATTAGTGATACCAAGGTGTATAAAATAATTTACCTATGAACCACATCTATTAATTATATCATTAAACATGGTACAAGGGAAATCATAACATATTTCTGGATTATAAAATTACATATTGTTAATTAATGACCATCAATCTCCCTTTATCACTAGCTTTAACCTCCGTTTAATGAAAATTTTCATCTTTTTGAGACTCAGTTATCTTCTCTTGTAATGATGGTATGGAAATTAATTACCATAGAAGGGGTTTTCCCATTTAAAATAACTTCCATCTCTAAAATAGCTAAATCCATGTGTATTAGATATTTTTGCATCGTCACCTGGTATAGAAATGCATGATCCTTTATACTCAATATATCTACCACATTTTTTTCCTTCTCAAGGTGGTAGTGTATTAAAGATTCATTGTACCTGAGAAGTTTTAGTCATCATTTTTATGTCATTTTATGCACTTTTAAACTAAATTTATACTTCAAACTCTTATTATATTTATATATGAGTCAAATTTCTCTATAAATATCATCTCTCCATATATTCAAGGTAAATATTAATGTTGATACCTCTATATCGTGAGTTGGATAATTTTTTTATAGGTTATTAATTTCCTTAATGCATAAAAACAACTCTATTATTATTCATAGGGAAACACCTCATTCCATTATCTAATGAATTATAATATATCACAAATCATTCATTCACTGTGTATTTTTAATTCCAATGAATTAATTAATCAATTATTTAATCCATAAATAATTACTCCAAATTTCATTAACCATTCAAATTGGACAACTTTATGTGTTAGCCATGTTAAAAAAATTTCTAATAACGAAAATATTAAAATGAATCACTGATTTTAAATAATTAAAAAATAGAAAATACATGTATATATTATATTTTTTGGTGTGAAAAATTCATTAACAACCTTTATCTTTAAAGGATTAACATATATTCTATCCTTTTTGATAGTAAAACCAAGTAAAGTGGGTTATTGATGTTGAGTCAATAATGTTTTCCTTATGACTTTTCCATTCCATCTTGTTTTGAAAATCACAAACATCTTATCTTTAAGTAAAATTGCTTTTATAAGGAAAATTGCTTTTATAAGGAAAATTGCTTTTATAAGGAAAATTGCTTTTATAAGGAAAATTGCTTTTATAAGGAAAATTGCTTTTATAAGAAAAATTATCCTTATCATATTTTCATCCATATTTTTCTTAAGTATGAGATTCGAATTCATTTTCTCGGAATCATTGAAACTTTGATATAAAGCATTCTGTTTTAGGATTCGGATTCTGGATAAGAACTATAAGGAAGTATCATTTCGAATTCCGGATATGAACTCTGACTAAGTTCTATTCCAAATTCAGGATATGAATTATGAAGAAGAATTCTCATTACGAATTCCAATGAAGAATTCTCATTACGAGTTCTAATGAAGAAATATCATTCCGAATTCCCATTACGAATTCTAATGAAGAACTCTCATTACGAATTCTAATGACGAATTCTCATTACGAATTCTGATGACAAATTCTCATTACGAATTCTAATGAAGAATTCTCATTACGAATTCTGATGACGAATTCTCATTACGAATCCTGATGATGAATTCTCATTACGATTTCTGATGACGAATTCCTATTCCGAATTCTCATTACGAATTCAACTATTAAACAGAATTTGTGTATCTTTGTTTTATACACTCTGAATCAATTCAGAATCTGAAAAATATCATTGTTTGACTCCGAACTTTTATATTGCTTACACTTCTAAAATTTGTCTACTCTTTACTATTGTTCCTTACACTCCAAACCTTCACTCCGAAGTTTTCATTCCGAACTTTTATGTTAGAGTTTAAAAAGATGTCGTACATTATGTTACACTTGTTTTGTTATAAAATGATGTCGTCTGTTTTGTTATAAACTAACCGTTGTCTAAGTGACACGTGTACAGGTCCCTCCAATCTTTAAGGAAAATATGACCCTTGGAGAAGGAGCTGACCTTACCTATAAATAGGAGCTCATTTGAAAGAGCTCGAAACTGATGACAGATGAACAACTTGGTTTTGTGAATACATGTTGTTGAAGTGAATTCTAGAGAGAGAGGCTCTTATTAACTCTCAAAGCTTTGTTCGACTCCGAATGTTGGTGATTACATTCGAGGGCTTCCGGGGATAGGAAGACAGAGGTGACGACTACCTTGAAGTTTGAGGGCTTCCTTGCTGAGGAAGACAGATGTTGCCAACTACCTTGAAGTTGAGGGCTTGCGGGGATAGCAATACAGAGACTCCGATCTTCGTATCGAGGGCTTACCCTGGTGTGGGTAAGACAGACTTGCTTGAAAGTATAAATCAAGGGAATTTTATCCAAGGTTGTTGGATACCCTTCTCTTTGGGTTAAAAGACTTATATCTTGTTACTTGTAGTTTTTCTAATTGTGTTTATTCCACTGCATTTTGTATTATAAGGAAAGTATAACTTTCTTATACTTCCTTATTTGTACTCTGTTTCATTTAGATTCTATACGCTTTAAGGTAGAATCTCATATTGTAATCTTTTGATTAAGTTTCAATTTCCGGAACCTTATTTCTGAAACCCTCATTCGGAATCTCTTTCCTAGTTTGCATTCGGTGATAAGAGGTGTTGTGAATTTGCTTAGTTTAACTTTGTTAAACTTAGCCTTTTCCTTTACTTAAGGAAAACATAGTTATTCTTAACTAACTTTAAAGGTTCCAAAGGAATTTTTAAAGTATACAATTCACCCCCCCTCTTGTATATTGAGCATCTACATCAATATTTCGATCTTACAATTGGTATCAGAGGTTGGAAACCTCTTACTCTATACCAATCTTACAATTGGTATCAGAGGAGGTCTCAGAAATACTTGTACTCACATACAAGTTTTTCTTGCTCACTTTTCATTCCGAATTTCTATTCCTAACTTTTCTCATTCCGAACTCTGTTTTTACGATTCTTTTGCTACTAACAAGTTTGTGTGCAAAGTTATTATAAGTATGGCAGGAATTAATGTTGGATCAATTGATAATCTGAATCCTACAAGACCACCTATCTTTGATGGTAATGACTATGAATACTGGAGAGATCGTATGAAGACTTTTGTTATCAATACTGGAGTAGAAAACTTTGTTATGCTTACTAGAGATTATAAAATTCCTGACAAAGAAGTCAGAACCATTACTAACCAGGAAAAGCAAGAATATCAACTCAACTATAAGGTACGCAATACTTTACTATGTTCAATGACCAGAAACATATATATCCAAATTTCTTCTTGTGAAGTAGCTAATTTTATATAGAAGAAGTTAGAGGTTACACATTTTGGGACTTCTAAAGTGATTGAGACTAGAAGAGCTATGCTTAGAGCTGAATATCATGGCTTCAATTTTCCTTATGGAGAACCTATCTGTAAAGTTCAACAAAGATTTATGACTATTGTCAACAGTCTACAATCTATGGGAGAGAAAGGTTTAGATTATGAATCTCTTGTGGACAAGATAATTGACATTATGCCCAATGAGTGGGAATCCAAGAGAACAGCTATAGATGAGAACAGGAAGGTCACTCAAATTACTCTTGATGAATTATTTGGAACTCTTCTACAACATGAAACAAGAATGAAGAGAGATGCTGAAAATATCAAGAAAAATAATGGAAATGGTACTGTTGCTTTTACTACAACCTCAAATAAGATGAAAGCTAAGACTCTTGAGAGAGTAACCAGATCCAAGTATAAGAAAGTTATTTTCCAATCTGAATATAGTGAGAGTGAAGTTTCAGAAAATGAATTAGCCAATCTTTCTCGAAGGATGAACAAGATAGCTGGACAGAGAAACTTTCAATCCAAGTATAAGAATAAGGACAGGAAAGATAAGAAAGATGGAGAAGTTACTTGTTATGAATGTAAAAGAGCTGGACATATTAGACCAGATTTCCCTATGCTCAAAAAGAAAGAAAGGAAGGAAAGACATATAGACAAAAATAGGAAGAAGTATTATAAAGCTAAAGCTAAGAAAGTTCTGAAAGCTAATGACACCTGGAGTGCCAGTGGTGGTGACTCTTCCGATGAATCTTCTGATTATGAATCTTCAGGACAGAAGAATCTTGGTCTTATAGCCAGATTACCTATTGATAATCATTGTCTTATGGCTAAGGTACGAAATGATGAATCATTGACCAATATTTCTTTAAACTCTAATGATAGTAAGTATTATTACTCTTATGATGAAGAATCATCTTCTGATGAGGAAAATACTTTACCTACTTATGAAGAAGTCTCTAGGTTTGCTGAACTTCTTGAGATTGAGAATTCCAAACTCAATAAGAAACTTGATAAGGAAAACTCTAGAAATTCTATTCTTACAAAAGAGATATCAGATCTTTCTAAAGATCTTGATAAGAAAAATGCTGATTTTGAAAATATTTCAAAATTTTTTGAGGAAGTAAGTTCTGAGAAGATTAAACATTCTAAAGAATTAGAAAAAGTAATTTCTAAGAAAAATGTTTTCGAGCCTAACTCTAGTTCAAAAACTAATGATTTTGAGGATAAAAACTTGGTTGTAAAACTCAAGTCCGAAATTTTTTCCTTAAAGAACTGTTTATCAAACATTACCCATGGTAAAGAAAATTTTGATAAGATGTATTCCCAAATACGACCTTTAAGAAATAAATCGGGATTTGGTTATACCCATGCAAAACCAATTTTCAGTAACAATTATTTTGTTCCTCAAGGTGCCCCATTTTGTACCAAGTGTCAATGTGGTGGTCACTGGGAAAATAATTGTTCCTTAAACAAAACCCAATCTCTAGGATTTCACAAAGCTTACTTTTCTAAGAAGATGTGGGTACCTAAAATTTTATTGTCTGGAAATCTCGGATCCAAACAAGTTTAGATTCCGAAAGTCTAATTTTCTTCTTGATTTCAGGATAATAAAGAAAGTACCAGCAACAATACATGGTACATGGATAGTGGATGTTCCCGGCACATGACTGGTAACAAAAGATTTTTTGAAAATATTATCAAAACGAAAGGAGGAAAGGTAACTTTTGGAGATAATGCTAAGGGAGAGATTATTGGTATTGGTAATATTGTTCTTTTAGGTAAAACCTTGATTTCAAATGTTCTTTTTGTTAAGGGTCTTAAGCACAACCTCATTAGCATAAGTCAATTATATGATGAAGGTTACCTTGTGAATTTTAGGAATGATAAGTGTTTAGTTCACAATTCCAAGGAAGAATTTATTCTCTCAGCCAATAGGCAAGAGAATGTCTACACTTTGAACCTAGAAGACCTCAGGAGTCAAGATTTACCTTGCCTAAGTGCAATGGAAGATCATTCCTGGTTGTGGCATAGAAGATTAGGACACTGTAATATGAGAAACATATGTAAAATCACTAAGAAGAAACTAGTTAAGGATATACCGGAGCTTATATTTGATTCTTCTAAAGTTTGTGATCCTTGTCAATATGGAAAGCAACATAAATCTAGTTTTAAGTCAATCGGTGAAGTCTCAACAACCGATGCATTACAGTTAGTGCACATGGATCTATTTGGTCCAACACAAACTGGAAGTATTGTAGGCAAATACTTTGTGTTTGTTCTAGTTGATGATTACACTAGATTTACTTGGGTCTTTTTTCTAGCAAAGAAATCTGAAGCATTTTCATATTTCAAAAGTTTTAGAGCTCAAGTTAAAAATGAGAAAAACCTTCCATTGAAAACTATTCATAGTGATCATGGAAGAGAATTTCAAAATTCTTATTTTGGAATTTTTTGTAGTAAGAAAGGTATTACTCACAATTTTTCAGCACCTAGAACTCCTCAACAGAATGGTGTAGTTGAAAGAAGAAATAGAATTCTTCAAGAGATAACTAGAACCATGTTGAGTGAATATTCTATTGCTAGACATTTCTAGGCTGAAGATGTAAGTACTGCTTGCTATACTATAAATCGAGTTTTGATTAGACCTTTTCTTAATAAAAATCTTTATGAGTTATGGAATGGTAGAAAACCAAGACTTTCCTACATCAAGGTTTTTGGTTGTAAAGTATTCATTTTGAATACTAAAGATAACTTACATAAATTCGCACCAAAATCAGATGAAGGAATTTTCTTAGGTTATTCCACAACTTCTAAGGATTATAGAGTTTTTAATAAAAATACCTGCACTGTTGAGGAAACAGTACACGTAAAATTTGATGAATCAGATCCTTTTGTTTTTAAAGCATCTCAACTTACATCTTCGGATGTGTTTTCAATAACTGATTGTCAACCTTTGATAGACGAACCTTCTGATAAGGAAATTGTTCTAGAAGATACTTCTGAAACATTTACCCCTGAAGACTTTCTACCCTATGTTGATGAACAGGTTTTACAAAACCCATATCAGGTGTTTCTTAATAATCATCCCAGTGATAGTATCATTGGTGATGTAAATAAACCTGTAAGGACTAGAAGTTCCTTAAGAAATGAAGTAGAACATCTAGCATTCCTTTCCCAATTAGAACCTAAAAGCACCGATGAATCTTTAAGTGATGATGATTGGATCAAAGCAATGCAAGATGAACTAAATGAGTTTGAAAGGAATAAAGTCTGGACCTTGGTTGAAAGACCTAAGGAAACCTCTGTTATTGGAGTAAAATGGGTTTTCAGAAATAAATTTGATGAAAACGGAGTCATTGTTAGAAATAAAGCTAGACTTGTTGCTAAAGGCTATAATCAGCAAGATGGAATAGACTATGAAGAAACCTATGCTCCAGTAGCTAGACTTGAATCTATCAGTATTCTACTTGCCTTTGCAGCATTCTATAATTTCAAACTTTTCCAAATGGATGTGAAATGTGCTTTTATTAACGGTTATGTTCAAGAGGAAGTTTTTATTGAACAACCTCCTGGCTTTGAAGATACAAAACATCCTGATCATGTTTTTAGACTTACCAAGGCTTTGTATGGCCTTAAACAAGCCCCACGAGCATGGTATGATAGACTTACTGGATTTTTGCTTCAAAATAACTATGTTAAGGGAAATGCAGATCCAAACCTTTTTATAAAGAAAGATAAGAAAACTGTTTTGATTGTTCAAATTTATGTTGATGACATTATATTTGGTTCAACTCAGCAATCTTTGACTGACTCTTTTGCTAGTCTAATGAAATCTGAGTTTGTAATGAGTATGATGGGTGAGTTAACATTTTTCCTTGGTTTTCAAATTTCTCAAAAACCAGAAGGGACCTACATATCTCAACATAATAATATTAAAGATCTTCTTAAAAATTATGGTTATGACAACACTAAAAGTATAAGTACTCTCATTGGTACCTCAAACTCTTTGGATCTTGACGAAGCTGGGAAACCAGTAGATCAAACATCTTTTAGAGGTATGATAGGAAGTCTACTTTACTTAACAGCTAGTCGACCAGACATAATGTTTTCAGTATTCTTATGTGCAAGATATCAATCCAATCCTAAGGAATCTCACTTAAAGGCAGTAAAAAGAATTTTTCGCTAACTTAAGGGAACCATGGATCTAGGATTATTTTATACTTCTGGAAATGATTTTGTTCTAAAAATCTTTTCTGATGCTGACTTTGGTGGATGTAGAATGGATAGAAAAAGTACATCTGGAACTTGTCATTTCTTAGGAGATTCTTTAGTTTCTTGGTCCTGCAAGAAGCAACATTCTGTAGCACTTTCCACTACTGAAGTTGAATATGTAGCAGCTGGAAGTTGTTGTGCTCAAGTGTTGTGGATGCAACACACACTCACAGACTATGGCTTGAGTTTTACTAAAACTCAAATTTTGTGTGATAACACAAGTGCCATTTCCCTCAGTAAGAACCCTGCACATCAATCCCGTGCAAAACACATAGATATTAGGCATCACTTTCTTAGGGATCACACACTCAAAGGAGATATTATTCTTCAGTTTATCGGAACGCAAGATCAACTTGCTGATATTTTCACAAAATCTTTTCCTTCTGATAGATTTTAATATATTAAACAGAAGTTAGGAATGATAACCATAAGGTAATATTTCTTAATTAACTTTCTGTTGAAAAAGTCTCCTTACAGAAATAAACTCCTTTTCATAGGGGGAGTACATTTGATTGTTTGTTTAACAAAGATTTTCAAAATTTGTTTTCAAACTTTTTGGAACGAAGATTTCCGGAATGGAACTTCTGGAACTAAAATTTTCCAAAATGGACATTCTCGTACAGAATACTTCTGGAATGGAAGTGTTCGTATTGAAAATTTCTGGAATGAAAATGTTGTACTAAAAGTTTCATAAAGGAATTTTCATACCAAATTTTTCGTAATGTATTTATCGTACTAAGTTCATCGTACTGTTTTTCTTCTTAAGTTTGTTTTTCGTACTGAGTTTTTCGTAATGAGTTTTTCGTACAAAGTTTATTTTTCATAGTAAATTTTTTCCGAAATCTTCCATTACGAATAATCCTCCTAAGCCAATCCGAAAGGTATGATTACCTTACTCATGTTTTCGTAGTCATATTTTACTTGCTGGAATTTTCTTGTACTAAGTTTTCATATTCTAGTTTTCTTAACTCTTTGTTTTAATAAAAACCTCAAAAAGATCGGATTCAAGCTTTCAACCGTCAGATCTGATATCAACTCATTCTAACCGTTAGATCAACTATGGAAGGTGAACCATCATCTCGTTGCCTATATAAAGGGGACCCAAATACTCGTCCCTCATCGATCTCAAGCTCTCGCGTCCCGAATCGCTGCCTCTCTGATTTAAGGCCGTTCCGAACTTCATTTTTCTCCGTTCCGAACTTCTCAGAGGACTTCAGATCCGAATGTCTGCAGAGTTAGCATCTCAAGAAATGTCATCCACTAAGCCTATTTCGCAATGGTTAGTTTACAGAGAAAGGTTAGTCCATCCAGATTTCTTCAGAAACTATGATTCTATTATTTCAAAGAACATTAAGTTGAATGGCTAGGAAGATGTTGCGGTGTGAAAAACCGGGAACCAAGATGAAGTATATTCAGACTTACTTGTCGAGTTCTATGAATCAGTTTCCTTCTTTAAGGAAGATAATAGGGAGAAGTTCTCTTTTAAGTCTTATGGAAATACTTACAAGCTTTCTCACACCAAGGCTGCATGCTTGGTAGGGATGTCTTATGAAGGAGAAGCCGAGTTTATTTCACATGTGTTTCCAGACTCTAAGGGTGGATTCGACAAGGAAAAAGTCTTAGAAACTCTCAGACTGGCTGATGACAAGGCTCCAAAGATTGCAAGTCTATCTACAAATTTCCGGATTCTGGAGTTATGGGTGAAAGGACTTATCGTAACGAGGAAAGGGGATAAAGATAGCTTGAAGAAAAGTGAGATCTATATCTTAGATTTCCTGATAAATCTAAGGAAGTTTAACTTGATGAAGCATATTCTTCTTACTATTGAAAATTTGAAGAAAGGAAATCTGAGAGCCCAGATTATTATGTATCCAGCAATCCTCTCCAAGTTAATTGTTCGGTGCCTTGAGTCTTTCAAGGAGGCTTGAAAATCTAAGCCAAGAGTTTTCAAGATCATGCTGGTCAGCGATGGTACTCTTAAGAGAATGGATGTGGCTTTCAACAGGGAAACAGGTGAGTTCTTCGATTTTCCAAGTCAAGAAGAAGTGGCTCCAAAAGCTGCTGAACTCGAATCATCTAAGCCAGTAAGGAAGAGAAAGCTGAAAGAAGTGGAAGTACAAGCAGAGAATCCTAAGTCTATGGAAGTCCATTCCGCACCTCCAAAGCCTAAGAAGAATAAAGCCTATCCTGATGAGGTTGTTATGAAGTGGAGAGCAGATAAAGAGAAAAGGAAAGAAGGTGATCCGCAGTTCGGATTGGACCATGTGGAGGCTAAGGCCTTGAAGGAGAGAACTGCTGATGAGCTTGAAAAACAAGCAAAGCAAAAGAAGCTCAAGAAGAAGATGTCTGAGGCTAAGGTAGATTAGGCTTTGTTGAAATTCAATAAAATGGTTTCAGAAACTATTCCAGTTCCGATATCTTTCTCCTTGGAATCTCTACCTGAGACTCCAGGAAGAAATTTTGTTGCTCCGGAAGAAGCTGTTTCTAAGAATACTGAGGAAGTAGAGCAAGTCGAGCAAGTGGAACAAGTAGAAGAGGGTGCTGAAGGAAGTGGTGAAACCGGAGATGTGCTGAAACAAGTAGATGATTACAAGGGGACACCTTCGGAACACTTATCACTCCAAGCTTCTGAATCAGAATCTTCAAAGCTAGTTACTCCAGCAATGGAAGAAGAGAAAGGAGAAGAAGAAGTTTCTTATCATGGATAAGAAGAACATCTCTTACTTGATGTTGCTCAGAAAGAAATCGTAGGGGTTCGTGTTCAGGAAGTCACTGATGAAGAAGATAATGTTGTTCAAGTTTCTGATAGTGAGAAGAGAACTCCGGAACAAGATTCAATTCCGGAAAACGATAAGGGAAAGAAAATTCTTGCTGATACTCCAAGCTAATAAGTGAAGAAGAGGAATGAAGTTGGTAGCTCTTCAAAGAGAAAGCTTGAACTTGTTGAAGAAGAATTTTCTCCAAGCAAAGTTTCAGATTCGGAGTCATCTTCAGTGGGGCATGACTTTGTTGTTCAGTCTTTGAAGAAGTTGGTGGGAACCATTCCGACATTCTCCAGTATTGACTCTAGATGTCAGATGCTCCAACATGCGTTGAATCGGAAAACTGACTCTGTATCTATGGTTATGGAAAAGTGTGTTGAAATAGAGGCTAAGTTCAAAACGTTTTTCGTTGGTTACGAAGCTCATAGAAAATCTTGCAAGAGGATGACAAATTGGTCGAAGAAGACTGTGGAAGAGATGAGGTTGCTCGATGAGTTTCAAGACAATGTTAAAGATGCTTTTGAGACCGAGGACAAGAAGATAAATGAGTTAACTGCATCCTTTGAAGAGAAGTTGATAGAAGAAAAGAACTTTCGGATTCAAGAAGTGAGAGATCTGAATGGGAAGCTCAATTCCGTTTCTCAAAACTGGAAATTTGAAAGGGATCATCGGATCGATTTTGAAGAAAGGATGAAGGCTCAGGAAGAGAAAATCAAAGCTCAGGAAGAAAAGTTGAAAGCCCAGGAAGAAAAAATTGAAGCTCAGTCCACAAGAATAGTTGTCTTAGAGAAGCAAGCTGAAGAAGATCATAAAGACCTAAAGAAGATCAAGACTATTCTAAAGGGGCTCATGTCAAAGGAAAAAGATCCAAAATAACCTAATCCGATCTTTTTATTGTAATTTTTTCTTTGTTGTCGAGATTTCAAAACTAATGAAAGTTATGCTTGTTGTTTCTATTGTTATCATTACTAATTTTTCAGGTACTTTGTTATTTTTTCCATTCCCTCCAATTCTTTTTGAAAATCACAAAGGGGGAGAAGGAAAAGATCCTTAAGAAAAAGAAGAACTCTAATAAGAGTTTATCAAAGGGGAAGAAGAAAAAGATCCTTAAGAAAAAGAAAAACTCTAATAAGTGTTTGTTTAAGAGGGAGCTTTTTCATTAAAGAAGACATTCCTATTTATCACTCCAGAAATATGAATACGATCCTTAGAGTTTTCAAAACCTAAGGATGAGTTAGTCGTATTCATCAATATCCTTAAAACAAAGGGAGATAAGCATTAATGTTTATCTTTCTTCTTAGAATTTCTTTTTCGTAAGGATGTTTGTGCCTTCCAAAAAGGGGGAGATTGTTGAGTCAATAAGGTTTTCCTTATGAATTTTCCATTCCTTCTTGTTTTGAAAATCACAAACATCTTATCTTTAAGTAAAATTGCTTTTATAAGGAAAATTGCTTTTATAAGGAAAATTGCTTTTATAAGGAAAATTGCTTTTATAAAGATAATCGCTTTTATAAGAAAAATTATCCTTATCATATTTTCATCCATATTTTTCTTAAGTATGAGATTCAGATTCCTTTTCTCGGAATAATTGAAACTTTGATATAAAGCATTCTATTTTAGGATTCGGATTCTGGATAAGAACTATAAGGAAGTTTCATTCCGAATTCCGGATATGAACTCTGACTAAGTTCTATTCCAGATTCAGGATACAAATTCTGAAGAAGAATTCTCATTACGAATTCCAATGAAGAATTCTCATTACGAGTTCTAATGAAGAAATCTCATTCCGAATTCCCATTACAAATTCTAATGAAGAACTCTCATTACGAATTCTGATGAAGAATTCTCATTACGAATTCTGATGACGAATTCTCATTACGAATTTTGATGACGAATTCTCATTACGAATTCTGATGACGAATTCTGATTACGAATCCTGATGATGAATTCTCATTACGATTTTTGATGACGAATTCCTATTCCGAATTCTCATTCCGAATTCACCTATTAAACAGAATTTGAGTATCATTGTTTTATACACTCTGAATCAATTCAGACTCCGAAAAATATCTTTGTTTGACTCCGAAATTTTATATTGCTTACATTTCTAAAATTTGTCTACTCTTTACTATTGTTCCTTACACTCCAAACCTTCACTCCGATGTTTTCATTCCGAACTTTTATGTTAGAGTTTAAAATGATGTCGTACATTCTGTTACACTTGTTTTGTTATAAAACGATGTCGTCTGTTTTGTTATAAACTAACCGTTGTCTAAGTGACACGTGTACAGGTCCCTCCGATATTTAAGGAAAATATGACCCTTGGAGAAGGAGCCGACCTTACCTATAAATAGGAGCTCATTTGAAAGAGCTCGAAACTGATGACAGATGAACAACTTGGTTTTGTGCATACATGCTGTTGAATTGAATTCTAGAGAGAGAGGCTCTTATTAACTCTCAAAGCTTTGTGCGACTCCGAATTTTGGTGATTACATTCGAGGGCTTCTGGGGATAGGAAGACAGAGGTGCTGACTACCTTGAAGTTCGAGGGATTCCTTGCTGAGGAAGACAGAGGTTGCCAACTACCTTGAAGTTGAGGGCTTGCGGGGATAGCAAGACAGAGACTCTGATCTTCATATCGAGGACTTACCCTGGTGTGGGTAAGACAGACTTTCTTGAAAGTATAAATCAAGGGACCTTTATCCAAGGTTGTTGGATACCCTTCTCTTTGGGTTAAAAGACTTATATCTTGTTACTTGTAGTTTTACTACTTGTGTTTATTCCGCTGCATTTTGTATTATAAGGAAAGTATAACTTTCTTATACTTCCTTATTTGTACTCTGTTTCATTTAGATTCTATACGCTTTAAGGTAGAATCTCATATTGTAATCTTTTGATTAAGTTTCAATTTCCAGAACCATATTTCTGGAACCCTCATTTGGAATCTCTTTCCTAGTTTGCATTCAGTGATAAGAGGTGTTGTGAATTTGCTTAGTTTAACTTTGTTAAACATAGCCTTTTCCTTTACTTAAGGAAAACATAATTATTCTTAACTAACTTTAAAGGTTCCAAAGGAATTTTCAAAGTATACAATTCACCCCCCCCCCCTCTTGTATATTGAGCATCTACATCAATATTTCGATCTTACAATTGAATCCCAAATTCACAGTTACTAAATTTCATATATAACATCCTCTCTATAATGTATTTATGAAAAAATTTCTTAATTACTCGTGTTATCTTCATATATATAATAGTATATCTATTTTTCAATTAATAAATATAATTTTCATCGATTTCACTAGTATTTTTATAAATTTTCAATGTATTTTTAATTAAATTTCTTAATTTTATTTAGATTTTTAGTTATTTTCTCATCTTTTTGGTTTTTCTGTTAATTTTTATATTTTAGTTAATTGTATATTAATAATAGTTTATTATTATTATTAGTTTCTATTTATTTTATATGTTATATTTAACAATATTTTTTTATTAATATATTTTTATATATTAGTGATTTTTTGTTAAATTAATTTCACATTTTATAGTGGTATTATTACATTTAGGATAGATTATAATTTTATATAACAGTTAATTATATGTCATGAATTATTTAATTATTTCAAATTATATGTAAATATATTGATTTAATTTTTTTTAATTTTTTTTTACTATAAAAAGTATAATATATGTTTATATTTATAACATTAATATTAATTAATATAATTTTAATTATCATTTTTTATAATAACATATTTTAATATATATATATATATATAATTACATTATTATTATTACTATTATTATTATGATTTTATTATAGTAATAATTTTTATATTTTTTAATAGTAAGATATATTGATTATTTTTATGGTTTCCAGCTAGTACAGTCAAGCAAGGGGATCTAGTGGAACTCCATCATCTTCGATCCAACAAAGGGTTGAAACCCTATTAGGGGGAGGACCCACATGCTTGATATAACTTCACCAACATGTGCACCATCCTCATTCTGCAACTCCTAGTTCCCCAAGCTCTTATATTCATCAGAAAACCCAAATCCAGATAGATCAGCCTCCATATCCTCTCTCACATAACCAACCACAAAAAAATACAACCCTTTACCTATATCTTTACCTCTCTCTCTCTCTCTCTATCTCACTATTTTACACCACTAAGACACCACCAGACCAGTATGTAAGACATCTCCACTACGTTGTGCACAACCACATCATGATATACCACTAGCCTTAGCCTTCCTCTATCCCTATAATATCCCTAGTCCCATTTCTTTCTCTATCTACCATGCCTCCTCTCAGAATACTTAAACATGCATGCATCATCCTCCTTCATCACCTCCTTAAATAACCTCCTTCAGCAATATTCCACAAGGCCTCCTACCTCCTTCATCTCTTGTATCTACACACCAGCCCTACAACCACTTTACCTCACCTCTGTCCCACCATGACGTGAAACCACCTCTCCATATGCCACCCTATATATCATGGGATGTCCTACCACCTCCCTCTGTGCACTACATGATCCTGGAATCATCCCTCGATTGGATTCTACCATGCCTATATGATTTGAAATTGACTCCCTTTATGGACCACCATCACCAAAATCATACAACCAAATCATCCACTGATCGTCACTCCTAATCTCTACAAAAACTCTCATGCAACACACCTGATGAAGAAAAATCCATGTATAACACTAGATGATAACCCATCATCCTCCTTGTACACAGTAGTAGCCGCATAACCAGACCACTCGAAACCACATCACAGACACCACCTATTTTATGTTACAAAACCACATACATGTCATTAGTTTCATGTTTCATATCACTCTATGACACTTGAAATACATTTTTATGGTTCATGGACATCATCAACACACTTTTTCATTCACACTAGAAATACGGTGAACATTGGTACAATGGTTATTATTTTGTGATCATCAACAATGTCTTGTATTGGTCCTCTCATAGACACGAACATGGTGATGTCATATATTTATATTTCATGTAATGCTTCTATGGTGGTTGGATGTAATTATTAGCATCAGTTTTGTGATTCACCTAACATTAATTGCATGCCTTATTTTATTTCCATGTTTTAGTTATTTTTAAAAACTATTTTTAAATTGGTTGTTTAATTATTAAATTAAATATTTTTTTGTATTAATTATCATTTGGACCCTTCACACATGTTTTGTTTCCAATTTTTATGATAAATAATATGTAATCATGTTCCAGAGATTATCAGATAATTTATTTTTTCGAAATTTGATCGCTCATGTGAGTGAATTTTGAATAAATAATTAAATTAATTGAAAAATAATATTTTGTGTCTGGTACCCTTAAAATATACATAATATAAACCAAATAAATGATCTCAAGTGATTGAAATTGAAAAATATATATACATCGACTTTGTGAAAGATCAGTTGTGATATTTCATAAGATGATTTAGTGCTATAAAGACATGAAAATTATTTTGGTTGCCGTATGAAAAAATTACAAATGATTTCAATGAACATTGGAATACATTTTTACATTATATAACAAGAATTCATCGTATTTTGATTAATTTTTTAATTGGTGATAAATGAATAAATAAATATTCAGTTGTGGAAATTATATAACTATCTTTTCATGCTCCAAAACGAATGTCACAACTTTGAAACATCCATATATTCATGTTTCTCCCTTAGATTAATTCAGTTCATTTAGTTAAATTTAGTTAATTTAATTAATGGTTTTTAATTATTGTTTTATTTTTACTTTTTGTGTTAGATATTTTATTTTCTAATCAAATTAAAATACAGTCTTTCTATATATTCTTACAATAGGATATTCTTAGAGTTTCTGCACGTTCCCTTAGTGGATCGACCCTACTCACTGATTCTATAGTATTTAATATGATTATAAATTTCAAATTTGGAAATGAACCAATGTGCATTCCAAATTTAGATGATAATTTTTTTGGAGAGGAATATCATAATGAGTTCTATAAATATATTGATTTAGATCAAAAAACTAAAACTAAAAAATAAAAATCAATAAATGAGCAGAACTACTATAGGTGATCCTTCTTTTGTTACAAGAATATTTGATGAAACCAAAAGTTCAGAATGGCATGGGCCTCACCACATCGTGACCAAAAATACCCACCATACCCTCCATCATTTCATTGTATGGAATACAACCTTATACTGCACATGAGATCTCAAGGTAATTCATTTTATTATACAAATTTTTAGTCAAGTCTCTATTTTAACCTAAATTTAATTGAATTACTATGTTATGATACAATTACTTATACATCTATAAATCATTTTTGATGTTAAATAATTATAGAAAATTTTTTAATTGATAATTTATGTGAAAAAAATAAATCAATAATTGGGTTCTTGTTGTTTTATGATATCACTAAGACAAATAGAACATTTGAACATCATGATGTACTTAATGAAAAGTTTATTTCCTAACTGAAAGACATATAATATCAATTTATGAATTTATGAAATCAAATGAATCATCTAGGTAAACTAATCACCTCACTACAACTTGATTATCCAATTCAGTAAAATTATATTAATGAAAGTGAAGTAGATATTCCAGTTGCACAACATTTATTTCCCAATACTGATAACGAGATTCATCTTTATTTTTATAATACTTGTGATTAGTCATATCCATCACATTTTAATTTTTATAATCTAATCATATTTCAATAATACAAGTGTCTAGACTTCAACTCTATATAATATAATTGTCCCCGAAAAATGTGATATCATGTTTTTATTCATTGAGTTCACAACCCATACATCCCAAAGTGAACATGGATGTATATTACATATATAAAATTACACATTTTGAGAATGAATAATACATTGAATTGGTACCCTTATTTATAGTGATATATTTAGAATCGATCCAAAACATGATAAATTAAAACATGCAAGTGAAGATCACATCAAATAATATTGAATCACCACTCTCTAAAAATATTCTCATGTCATAATTTTTTTACAAAATAGAGACATTTGAGAAATTTATAGAGATATAAAATCAGACTATTATTGTGATAGAGAACACTCGTAATTTTCTTAAAACAATGGAAGAATCTGATTTATTTTGGGATCCTGAAGTCGTTGTCCAACATGTGACAATAGAAAAATATGATTAGATAATTATAAAAGAATATTTTGAAAAAGATGTTATTCAAAATACAATGGGGTAATCTTATCCAATTGATCCTGCCAAAGATTCTCAATGTGTCAATGTAAAGACCACATCACTATAAATAATAACAAATAATAGTAATACAATTGACCTTGAAATAATTAATGAATACATGTAGTATGATTTGAGTTGGAAACTAGTTGGTTTCCCTGTGATAGTGGTTGTTGGTGAAAAAAATTGGGATACATAATCAAACCATATATTACATTCAATAATGGGAAAGATATAATTATATCATTGAAGGAGTTTGGTATGTGCGGTTTTTCACTTTTGAAAAATTTGAAAAAAATATAGTTCTTGATCTTCATGATGATTCTCTTTGTACACACATCAATTATTTTCTGAGCCTTTATTCAGATGACATATACACATTCCTTTTTGAGATGGGATATTTTTATTTCAATACACCCATATATTTTTATAATTGTTTTCCCTTGATATGTTGTGCACAATGCATTATAGTTACAAGTTTAACAATGGAATCCACACTCCGACTGATAAAAAGAAGCCACATGGTATAAATTTATATTTAATATTAGTAGAGTTTGATTAATATATGAATAAATGAAATGTAAACATATCACTCAATGGAAGGCAACCCATAATTACTTTGTTTTCCTTTCACATCATTTAGTTTCATTTCAATTAGTTTTAAATTAATAAAATGGAATGCATTTATCGTAATCTATTTTCTTAAAGACCGGTACTGGAGATGAATTCATCATACATATTTTTATCATACACATGATTTTTATTTTTGTTCAAGTTCCTTATAATGAAGTTGTTATGTGTTTTCTATGTTTATATTTTACAGGTACATCATTTTTTTACTTTCATCAGAAATAGACAACCTTTCTACGTCTATGTACCCATAATCAAGGCTGTGTTATATTTATTGCCACATTTTATGCTTCCAAGAACACCATGTAAAATAGATAAATTAAAATTTATGAAAAACTAACATTCAGGTAATTATTGAACACACATGAATCATGTTATATTTTTTTCATAACATTGTAAGGGGATTACAACTTTTATCCTCAATCAGTTTGAGCACACGATTCATGTTAAGATGATTTGATCCTTGATGAAATTAATTAGATGATTACTGATATTATTTCCTTATTTTAATTTTTTCAATAAACATGTTTATTTTGAAAAAAAATATTTGAAATCATGCTTATATGTGATGCCAACATTATACATCTATACTAGTGAGGATTCTGGCCCATTTTTTTATCATCTATTATTTTTCTTTCCTAGATGAATTCTTATCAACACAATAAATATTTCTAGACATAATAATTTCCTAATATAATTTGATTCACCACCTGATTACATCCAATAAAAATCATACCGACCAATATTATATGGAATAGAACATATCCTTACACCAAAAATGTGCTCTCCAGTTAATTCATTCTATTATAATACTTTTTAATCAAGTTCAAGTTTGGGTACTTATGGGAACTCTTCAAAATTTAATGATTCATGTTCATATACAAATGATAATAATTTTCAAATTCAAAGCATCGTAATAAATTTTTAAGAAGATAATTCATGTGAAATAAATGATTGAATAATTTGATGCAGGTTGTATTCCTATATCACTGAGAAAAATCATAGGTTATAACTTCAACATAAACAAAATGAAAATTTTCTATTAAAAAATGTTCTATAAAATAAATTGAAGAATTTTGAAAATCCAATCACTCATCTAGCGAAACTAATTTCCTCACTACCACTTGATAATATAATTCAAAAATAAAATATTAAACAAAGAGTAGTATAGGTTCCATTTGAAAAACATCAATTTCCCATTTCTGATAGTGAGATTGATATTCCTCCTTATAATACTCGTGATGACTCCTCTCTATCATAATTAAAATCTTCCAATATAACAACATTTCAAGAATATGAGTAATGGTCACTTAAAAATGTGATTTCTTGTTCGTATTCAATGATTTTACAACCCATCTATCATATATTGGAAAAGAACACATTCAATGTCTATCAAATTACAACTTTTGAAGATAACTAATTATTTGAACTAGGATCATTATTTACAATGATACAGTTTTATTTGAGTCAGAAAATGATATATTTCAACATGTAATAGTAAATCACAAAGAATTATTTAAAATCACCTATTTTTTAACATATATTCATGCATGAAACTTTTTCAAAAATTGAAAAATCAGAAGCATATCAAGAGATATAAAATCATTTCGTGATTGTCATAGAGAACACTCAGTATTTTTAAATGATAATGGAAGAGTGGGATTTCCTAGGGTATTAGAAGTTTATGCTTCCACATATTCCAATGAAGAAATATGATGAGGTTATTATAGAAGAAACCTTTGAAAAATATTTCTTTCTTGACACAATAGATTCATCATCTCTAATTGAGCCCACCCCATTAGCTCCATGCATCATTTTTAAAATGATTTAAATTAAATACACAAAGACGGTTGTAATATGATTGACCATGGTATAATTAATGAATTTATGGAGTATTACATGATTCAGAAACCATTGCACTTTTTATGCTAGATTTTGGTGGTGAAAAAAAATTGGGAGACATCATCAACCCTAAAACTGATTTCAAGAAGGGGATTTATATAATATGGCCACTAAAAAATTATTCAAGGTTAATTGTTTCCCTTTTGTAAATTTGAATAAATAATGTTCTTGATCTTTTTGATGATTCCATTGGTAATAAATTCACTTATTTTTTGATTATATCATCAAAAGAGGTGTACTCATTCCCTTATGGGATGGCTATTTTCCATTTATTACACACAAAAATATTTTCAAATAATTTTCTTTTTATATATTGTTCACATTATAAAATAAATACCATTTTAACAAATGGAATCCATAGTTTAAATGATAAAGAAGTAGATTCATGGTTAACATTTACATTTCATGTCGGGGGAGTTTCATTGATATATAGGTGAAGAAAAAGTACATATTGCACTCAATTGGAGGCAACCCATCATTATTTGTTTTTACTTTCACTACAATTTTCTTTATTTAATTTAATTTTTACATAATAAAGTTTCATGAATTTATCACAATCTATTTTATTGTTGGACTATAGTGGTGTTGAATTCATCATACATATTTTTATCTTTAATTTTATTTTATTTTGCTGTGGATTATTTTATATGATGTGGGTATGTTTTGTATATGTGTAAATTTTAATGGTACATCAATTCTAGAGCTTCATTAGATACAAAATGAATTTCCACATCTCTAAATAATTACACAGAAAATTGTTTTATTTTTGTTCACATTTTATGCTTCAAAAAGTTCTATGAAAAATAACTAAAAAATTGTAAATGAAAAAAATAATATTCATGACATTATTGAACCCATATGAAAGCTATTTCATTTTTTTATCACATATTCGAAGGGAATAAGACATGTGGCATTAGTCAATTTGAGAACATGATTCCAATTCATAATGCTTTGATCATTGATCACATGACTTAGATGATTTCTGGTATTATGAAATTCATTAGTTTTTTTGGAAACATATATATTCCTTAGAATCGTATTTTCACTCATGGTCATCTATGTTAAATTACATTATATTTCAATACCCGCATGTATTTAATCCCATTTTTTTCATCTTATCTTTTATTCATTTTCCTTTAGGGAATCTCAAACCTGATATTTCGTGTATAAAATTCCACGATTTTATATCAAATTGATATAAATTTTGAATCTTTCACTTAAATGATTGAAGAAATTTTTTCATTATTTATTCCATTTTGGCACATTATCCCACTTGTATGTTCTCTTCTTCTAGTATCTTTTATAATACATGAAGATTCATTTTTATGATGATCCCATAGCTGAAAGCCTTCCCTACCAATTTCCTGACTAGGTGCATAATAATTTTCAATCTATGTGTGGGGAAGAGATATATTCATTAATAGGGTTGTTTGAGAGGATGTATTAATTGTATGCACAAGGATTGGAATTATATCATGATGTTTATATGTATATATTTTATAGTAGTCACGTTTATTACTTTTATATTTTGATATATGAATATAAATTCTTTTTCATTTTAATAGTGGGTACTTTTGTTATCATTAAACAGTAACCCTCGCCTTTAGGTATTTATATAAATGTGATGATCCATTACTCCAAAATATAGAGATTTTTTCATAAGAAATAATTTCACTGATATTATATGGATTATGAGAAACATTTTTACCTTTTATTAGGATATATATATCATGGGGTTTTGGAGTTAACACACACCAATGGTTTCTTCCCATATTATGTGAGTATGTTTTTTCCTAAAGAAATCAAGATGAAAAACACCATCCTTTTTAGAGTGGAATTTGATTACAATATTCTTGGGTGTATGAAACATTTTAAGTAAGGGAGGAGATATTTTTGGTGATAAATTTTGACATACACTTATTATTTATTTATATCAATATTAAACATTCATATTTCAAAATATTGTAAAAAAATTATCACCCACTTTTCTGCAGCTTCAGAGACATTTGAACCAAATGTTAATTCATCAAGATTGTTGAATTATTTTGATTTCAACTTGTGGAGATGTTACATTCTTGAAAATTATATGGTTAGAATTCATGTGTATAAGAATTGATAATATCGTTGATCAAAATGTTTGAGTTGTTAAATTGTTCGTGAGGTAGTTGACATGATTCATGAGTGCATGTACGTTTTCTTAGAAATAATGTTAGTGGAAGGGAAATAGTTTATTTAATATTGAAATTCATAATTGAGGAATGATATTTTGTTGGAAAATGTGACTAAAAATTAATGATCTTTATATTATATTTCTCTTCATTTTTAGGGTGAAGTTGCATGTTGTTTTTGATTATTTTTTCCCTAGATTGAAAAAGTATTATTGTGGAGGATTTGATATAAACAAATACATATAGTATTTTTATAGTTTTTTATCATAGTTATAACTATATATTTTCCCTTTTTTAATTTTTTTGTTATTTTCTATGTTTTGTGGTATTTTTATTAATTTATATGGTTTATTTACTGATATATTAATATTAATTTATTATTATTATATAATTTTAATTTTATATTTTATATTTAAAACTATTTTATTGTTAATATTATTTTTTTATATTTTTTAACTTATTTATATAATTATTAATTAGATTAACATTGAACTATAGTATTATTATTTTAAAGAAGGATTATCATTTTTATATAACAAATATTTATATTTTATGTATTGTTTTTTATTTAAATTTATATGTACATATATTTATTTATTATTATTATAATTTTATTTATTTGAATTATTATGATAATATATATTTATATTTATAAAATTAATAATTTTAAATATATTTTTAACTACCATTTTTGTGTAATATCAACAGATTAATATATTTTTTTAATTCTAATCCTAATATTATTTTTTACCATTTTATTATGATAGTAATTTTTATTTTTATAGTCTAATAGTTAAATTAGTATATTATATTTTGGAATTTTTTATAATTTTTCATGGTTTCAAGAAGCTTCCTTCATTTAAGGTTATTTGGGGGTGCTCCATCTTATTCAATCCATAAAAGAGATGATACCCTTGTAGGGGTAGACTCACCTGCATGATACACCTTCACTAGTATGTGCACCATCCCCCTCCAACACATCCTAACACACCTAACACCTCTCTTAATCATTAATTTGTGATCTAGGACCATTGGCCTCCATCTCATCTCCCTTGAATCCAAGCACAATGGTAGCAAACCCTTTCCCTATCTCTCTTTTTCTCACTACTATGATGCCATGTGGCCAGCATACTCACAGCTCCTCTCAGTTGTGCACAACTATGCTGATGTGGAAACTCAAACCTCATATATACTCCATCTCTAGGTGTTCCATAGATCCATCTCTCGCTCTACCTAGAGAACCACCTCCATGTAACCTTAACTTGGAACACACAATCATCCTTCTGCACCTACCTAGTGTGCCTCCATAAACTACCAACAGTTGGGCTTCCTACCTTCTCCATCGCCTGCATCTTTGCACCACCCCTATAGCCACTTGATCCCTCTTATATTATTCCATGATGTGTAGAGGCCTTTCCATTTGTCACCAAAGTAAACCATAGGCCATTGGGTATCCTCCCATTATGTGCCTCATGAACATGGCATCCACCCTCCATCAAATTCTACCATGCCTATCATTGGAGACACTTCCTCCTTTCTCAAACCTCAATCACTGTTATCTCACCATAAAATCATTCATCGAAATTCCCTATTCATCACCAATGAATCTCTTTAGTGGTGTACACGAAGCATAAAAACCCTTATATAGTGTTATAGAATTACCCAATATCCACCTTTTACACAATAGCATCTGCGCGACCAATTGTGTTCAAGAACCTATCATCATTACCATATATTATCTACTGAAACACCCTATATGTGGTACCAGTTTCAATTTTATTATTTTTCTATGATAATCGGTATTCATTTATTCCAGTTCATGGAAATTGGTGATGCATGTGGTCATTCTCTTTAACAATGGTGTGGTCAGTGGGATGATGGTTATTATTTTTTGATCATCAATGGTGGAATGCAGTGATCCTCATGTGGACACAATCACAATGAATTTATTTATTTATTTCTCATTTCATGTTATCTGGATAGTTTGATGACATTATTGGTGTTTAATTTGTGACGCAAATGATGGTAATTAAATACCTTATATTATTTCGATGACTGATTTCCTTTTAAAAATAATTTATTATTTGGGTGCATATTTTTTTAATTATCTATGAATTTTAATTTATTGTCATTTGGACTCTTTAGACATTATTTGGGACTTATTCACTTGATAACATATAATTAATCAATTGAGGGGTATCTATAATGAATTTATTTGTTCATAAGTCAATCGCGCGCAAAAGGGAATCATAAATATCAAATGAGTGCATTCCAAATAAATAATTACAATAATTGAAAAATTAATATTTTTGTGAGATCAACTTCAAATTGAATTATTGATACCAAATAATTGATATCAGGAATTTGAACCTAGCAGAGATAGATACTTTGACATTGTGGGAAATGGGTTTTGTTATTTCACTAATTGATTCCATGCTACAATGAAGGGAATATTATTCTTCATGCCAAATAAAAAAAATGATAGAATATTTGGGTAAAAATAAGAATACATTCTCGAATCATAGAATACGTTCTGATAGTATATTGATTAAATTTGGAATTGGTGATAATTTAATATATAAATATTTATATGTAGGAATTAAATAATTGGATATTTATGAAGCTGTATGGACGTCACAACTATGACACTTTCATCTTTTCTTTTTTCTACCATAGATTAATTAAGTTCATTTAGCGTATTTTAGTTAATTTAATTAATCATTTATAAAGTGTTTTATTTATAATTCTGAGTTTTTAGTCACGTTATTATATTTTCTTCTTGCCCATTCTTCCAATAGGATATTCTTAATGTCTACTCACATTCTCTTTATGGTTCGACCATACAACTTTTATATTTGTTAATAGGTTTATAAATTTGATATTTGTAAGTGTATCAATGCACAATCTAGAATACCATATTTATGTTATAAATATAATACATTAATAATGATTTCAATATATTTAAAAAAATTAGCTCTATTTGTTATTCTTAATGGCATTTTTGTGGACTCTTAATTCCCATATCTTGCATGAAAACTATTCCTAAGTATATCATCCTTCATAACATTTAATTGATGTTATCTAGAATCATGTATTATAATTTAGAAATATTTATAAAGATTTAGTTGGTCAAATATATCATCAATCCATTTTAAATGATACTTATTATTTATTATAGTGGATTTTAATTCCCAATAGTTATTTCAAAACCCCATAGACCCATCAATATTCATTAAAAATGGGATAGGTTCTCTATCTGGGGAGACACATGGGTGTAAAAATACATCATCACATAGGTATTGTATTTGGTTGTTTCATTCATCCAATTTCATTGGTTCTATTCAATATGGTTCCCTAGGTATAAGATTCACAAAAAATTATGGTCAGTAGAGAATTATTCTTCATGATCTTGTGTAAATCTAGGCACTTATTTGGATTATACATTAGTTCCATCGTGAATAATAAATATATATTCATTTATAAGGATAACTTTCTATTTTTTATATTTATTTATGACTAACTCTTCTCAAATAATTTCATTAATATGACCTACTTGAGGTGGTTTCTCAAATAATTGGTAATTATGTCTCTCTACTAAAATCAGGTGATTTCAATATATGCTCCGAAATTATTATATCCTTCTCACAAATAAATTTATCCATTATACATTAATATCTATCCAGTCCCATAAGAATATCAATTTTAACCATTTCAATAATAATCAGTTTTGAAACAAGACAATATTCATTAATTTAAGTATATCTATTCCAATATATATTTATTCTAATGATATTTCCAATAGAATTTATATTGGAATATGTCATCTGTAATGAATCATGGAATGAATAATTTTTATTATTAGTGTTTTATGAATTTAGGGAGTTTGTAGATATTGAATAAAATAACGATCTTTTTTAAATTATGTTTATGATAAATGTACCTGATATAGTAACACCCCGGACTAAACCACTGGGTTTGAGCTAGAATGCCATGTGACTTCATGCAAGCCTTCATGTATGAAAGAGGGTGATAATTAGCAGCAAGGGATTGTTTCTATTAGTGGTGAGACTATACCCTCAATTTTGTGTCATATGATTAACAATAATCCAAATTATGACAATATACAATATAATAAACATAATCAGAGTACAAGTGGAATGTGATCTAATCATGACATATAAATAAATGGGTCCTAAATTGTAATGCCAATAGAGTGTACAATGAAAAATATAAAATAAATAAAAAAGTGTTTAATCATTAGTATATCCTAGACTACTACTAGCTACAAGACCATCTACATACTTTTCCACCATGGGGCCCTTTCCATCCACTCGATCCCTCATGAAATCGATAAATGCACTGAAAAGAATAACGATGGTGTGATCCTAAGTCTTATAAGGATAATACTAATACATCTTAACCATGTTATCTCAAATATATAAGTGCATGAAATAGTTATCATAAATGCATAATAATCAAATAATTTCCCAATTCAAAACTGAGTGGTCATGTACTAAACTAGCTTCCATGAACCTCAGTTGTGCCTGCTTCAGCTCCATACCAGAAGGATAAATCATAAAAGTTGTCAGTAGTAACATAGTTATCCATATGAATAATTATCTGTTTCTTGTTATCCTCATAAAATCATTTATACATGAATATCAACATCCCCTAGGCCTCAGATACATTATTTTACATGGCATATCATTAGACATCGAGCATGCTACTTGACCATTCACTAGACATACAATAATAGGTTACATAGCATAAAACATGGCATAGATAATGCATCATAGTAATTAATGGGGCATCAAATAACATTCTACTCAGAATAAATGTAGGCATTCAGTGTGCTACTTAGTAGTTTACTAGGAATAAAGTAACATGGTACTTGGAATCTCGGAATTCAATATATCCTTGATATAGAAATTATAGGGAATAATTTTATCTCTCTTAGCTACTTAGATACTTAATTATAATTATTTATTTTCATGAGCACACTCCCAATAATGTATAAACATATGTGATAATCATCCAATATGTCTTAAAAAGATACACCAGTATAATCATGGAAATGGAATCATAAAAGGACTCATGGATACACATGCACCAACATGTGATCACTATCAATCATGTTTGATATTTTATGAAAATACTTATATCATTTCAATGGAAGAGTGCACATATAAAGAGATCTTGAAAATAATAATGAGTTATAGAAGCTACACAGGTGATGAAAATTAAACAAGACCTATATAAAATATTGTAGTACTAATGGAATAAATTAACACATGTGGTCTGAGGGATCTATAATTCTTGTGGCACAAAATCATACATCATGGTTCACATGTAGTCTAATGCACACATATGTGATCATGCCTCTACCATCAATATTCAGAAAAAAAAAGCAAACACATAGGGCTCACTATATACATTGGAAGCTTATCAATGTATTAGGCATTTTTGATTTAATTAATTAATAATCATACCTCATTAATTAGTTAAGTGTTATTTTTTCAGGACATAACTATAACTAATGGTCATTCATCTAATGTGTTGGACCTCTTGCTAATAAAAATGCATAGAAACCAATGGTTAGATAACACTAGACCACTTACACTAACCAACACGTAATCATAATAAATAATAATTATCAATTATGTCAACACATAAATTATAACATGTAATATTGGGTAAAATGGATCCCAAGAAGTGGTGGAACATCATTATTTAGGTGAAACAATGATTAGATGAATAAATTTTACATCCAATTCCAATTGCAACATAGAAGCATCATTTCACTTGAAATAAAATTTTGGTCAAAAATTTTACTCATCAAGACAAATCCAATGTAATATATTGTTTGTAAATCAAATCAATATTTGAGAAGATACCAAATAAAGAGTATATAATATTAATAACAATAAAATAAAATAAAATATTAGAGAGAGTGAGATAAGAGAGAGGAATGTAAGGAAGATAGGGAACTAAGGGTGGTTACCTTGTACATTTTAATTTTCGTCCCATTTCGCCAAATTTATATTATAGTGAACCAGATTTATCATAAAGGGATATGAAATCCTTTTTTTATGAATATTAATTACATTATGAAAACAAAAATATGAGAACCTTAATAGTATGGTGTCTTGGAAACATGGAAATAGAAAAACATTTTCTATAGTTAACCTACATCATCTCCCAATATGATATTCATAACTATCACCATTATTAGATATATCAAATGCAATGAATTTCTTCATAACATATGGAATATAAACATAATAAAGGATGAGAATATATTCTCTTTAAGGATACACATCAGATATGTGTAAGCTTAACATGAACATATGTGTATGAGAGCAATAGTATAACATTTAAAAAACATACTATGTATAACGAAGACCATAACCTTCAGTCATGGAATAAATATTGGTAGTTATTAATAAATGAGTAATATGGGAATAAAAAACAGGATCCGTGAGAGAATAAAATTTTCATAAGACATATAATTGTTGCATACACATAAAAATAGAAAATCATTTCCAATGAAAAGGCTATCACAGTAGAATGGGTTCACTACATAAACCATCATAATTGTAATGGTTCACTCCAAAGATAATTATAATGGATGAAGTTACATATTGATATGGGATCACACGCCATTCCATCATGGTATATTTCAAGAAATATAAATCATTACCCAATGCATTATAATAATAAATATGTACCACCTGTCTCATAATGAAAACCATATTTATATGTTTCCTAAGACCATCAAACATTCATCATATTATAATCCTTGAAATGAAATGGGTTACATAAGCATTTCTTCGTATCATAACCTATAAAAAGAAATATTAATCCTAATAATATCACCAACTTTTTATTGAATAACTAATGGAAAAAATGGGTTTTCTAACAATTATATCATTGTATAACCTATAGATAATAAATGGGTTTCATAAAAATTATTCCATAAAAAATGATAACAACTTATAGGATTAATATGATTGTATCCTTTTATGATATCCCTCATCAGGCATAGGTATCATATATGGATGTCATCGTAGATGGGAAATTATTTTTATCGATCATTTAATGCATATCTTGAGAAAAATATCCCATCCATATTGAAAATCCCTTTTTTAAAAACAATACTATAATTTTCTTTGAATCTAAAATAAAAAATATATAAAGGGATCATAAAATAAAAAGATTTCTTGATTATAGGATGTATCATTCATTTAGTACATGTTAAAACTAATATTTCTTTCACATTTTAAGTAATTGAAAAATGGGAATTGTTTTGAAGAAGACATGAATATTGGTTTTAATTTTATTATAAAAAATTCAAACATGGGTAAAAATTTCTATAAGAAAACCAAGGATAAAAAATGAATTCTTTTGTAGAAAAAATGGTTTTAGACTAAAATAGATTTTTGAAAAAATAGATAGTTAAAATAGAATTTTATTAAAAAATATTCTCAATTATTTTAAGTACCAATGATTCGAAAAATGGAAATATTACATGAAAATATAATTAATGACCACATGAGAATAAAATTGTTTTAAAAAAAGACATGAATATTAGTTTCAAATTTTTATTAAAAAATTCAAACATGGGTAAAAATTTCTATTATAAAACCAAGGGTAAAAAATGAAATCTTTTGTAGAAACCACGGTTTTGGAAGAAAATAGGTTTTTGAAAAAAATAGATAATTAACATTGTATTTTATTAAAAAACAATTCTCAATTATATTAAGTACCGAAGATGTAAAAAATGGAAATATTACTAAAAAATATAATTAATAACCATAGGTGAGTAAAATTCATAATTTGTTTTTGATATTTATCATAATATTTTATCATCGGAAACATAATAACAAACAATACAAATAAACACTGAGATTGTAAAACGAAATCATCACTATTGTGGTTACTTTTTAATAGTATGCCACATGATGGAATAACATAAAATATAAATGAAAATATGATTATGATAACTAAATTATTGTTATTTTATGTATAAGGGGATTTATATAAACCATGTGAAATAATATAGTTGCATAACATGACTTATGTCATAAGAAAGAGAAATTGAGAGAAATATTCGTTACCTTAAGTCTTGAATTTGACAATAGATGTTCAAAACTCTTGTATAATAAATATAATTTTATAATAAATCTATTATTGAATTATATTTATATATTTCTTAAAATATAAATTTTATTTCAACCTTTTATTTCCCTTTTATTATAAATTACATGTTAATGTTAGGTTTCAAATAATAAAAACATTGTTTTACATATATGTTTTAATATTTTATTTTTGGTAACATAATATTGATCATGATTTAATCAAATATTAAATGATAAAATTGATATATATATCATATATATTAATAATATGTGTATTAATAGTAAACAATAAAAGATGGAGATGGAAAATGAAAGACACCATTTATGGAAACGGTGGGTTGTACGTACACAATAACATTGTTCCCATTCTCTTGAACAATTAAAATAAATACATGTTAATGGTATATTATAATTCTAGAATATTGTTTATGTGATATATAACACATATATTCCTTAAACCCATCTATATTACCTTACATGTAAATCATGACTGGATCATATCGTTCTATGAGGTGGTAGTCTATAGTACAGTAGACTGGTGTAATCGTATTCTCATGTAATTTAATGTAAAAAAGATATGTATTATTTAATAATTATATAATAATAATTATGATATAAAAACCTAAAATCCACCATTATTTATAACTATTATATATGTTAATGGAAAATGGAATGTCATTAGTTTGTGAGGTCGTAGTCCATCGTACACATGAATGATAATTTTGTAACCCATTTTATGGAAGTTGACATGGTTTTAATTCATTATTATAACATGATAACATGAAATTATATATAATATATTGATTATATTATTTCATTATTTAATAATAATAACATAATGATGTGGAGGAATAAATAAAACTAAAATGTTCATTGATGAATGTTACCTCTTCTTTAGGTGTCCTCATTATGTTTACACCAAAATCCTTCCATTAGTGCTTATATCTCCAAAATAAGGATTATAGGATGATATTATATATGTTAGAATGACTTTGGGTAGTTTTTGTTCCAAAAAATGGGTTTTTATGGAGTTAATAAAAGAGTATGGTGGGTGTCCTTTCATAACAGAGGTCAGGGAACACTTGTAATTATTTTAAAGAAATAATTCAACCCACATTATTTTCATGTAAAATGAATAAAATAATGAAAAATTATTTAAAAAAAAGAAGTCTTAGAGTTGAAATATGTTCTTTTAATAGGCTTTTCACATGTTTTTGGGTATTTCTGGACTTTATTGTTTTAGTTTAACCCCTAGTAAAACAATTTTAACCTTAACCGTAATAAATGGTTTATATTATTTTTACTAATAATTTTTGTAAAAAATTATTTTGATCTTATTATATAAAATTTATTATTATGATTCCAAATATGGAATATATTTTTTAAAATTTCAATAATGTAAGTATAATTTTTTAATTTAAAATTAATATGGCCGACATGAAGAGAGGGTGTGTTTCTAAAGAGATAAATGTTCAAATGTTTACAAAGTTTTTATATAAAAATTAAATATAATATAGATTCCGATTGAAAAAAATTGGAATAATGGATATATAATTGAACTAATGTTACTTTGAATCGAAAGTATAATTTAATTTTTCTTTACAAATACATTAAATGAAAATCCATTTTTCAATTACAATTCAATATTTTTTAGTATTAATAAAAAAATTAAACTTCTCATAAGAATACCACGAATTCACTCTAATAATATTTTTATGATTTCTTTTAAAAGTGAATTTCCTTTTTTCAAATTCCTTTTATTAAAGAGTCAAAATTCAATTTTATTTAATTTTAAAAAATTAAATAAAAATTTATTTTTTGGGAAAATGTATTTTAAAAATAAATATAGTAATTTTGAAAATTGAGTAATTTTTTGTAAATATGTTTTATTTATATAATACCATTATGAATATTTTTTAAAATTTATTCATTATTATTAATGTTAAATATTTTAATGGTTAGTTTATAACTACCATGTTTGAATAACTATCTTAATAATATATTATGGTGGTTTTAAATCTCAATGTTGTGTATAATAATATATAACATATTGTTGTGTGTAGTGAATGATTAACTTGGTGTCATGTAAAATTAATGATTAATATTCATTTTTGATTAATGTTATCTATCAAAAAAATTATTTATTTAAAAAAAATCATAAAAACTTAAGGTGTTACTGTAACATCCCGTTATCTTTTTGATAGGTACATTTTATGTCATTTCATGGTTTTCCTTTATAATTGTATGGATAAGGTTGAGAGGTAATTTAGAGGATAAAAACAATGGTGATGTGAGAGATTTATTGGATTCTAAACATAAAACCTATGTATTCTGTAATATATAGTGGATTCACAAACCTTGTAATATAGTTGCATGAAATTTAAGTTCAAAGATAAAAATAAATCCATTTATAACAAAAGAAAATGGGTTTTTAAAGATTTTTGGATTTCTCAATTACATGACATATAATTGGCTTAAAAATTCTGTGACGAACTTATTGTTGTTTTTTAGCAGGAACTTTGTCTGATTTTTCTTTTCCTCCTCTCAATATTTCATATCTCTTTCCCCAAAATCATTTTCTATGATATCTTGGAGCCCTCAAACCCTTCTAGGTCATTTCAATCAGCGATTGATCATTGTTGTGATTGTGGTGTGACTAATTGAAAAATAATAATCTCAATATCTTCATCTCTTTCTCATTCCTTATTTGGATTTAGATAGCGAAACTTGGGATTGACGAACATAAAATAAATTTTTTTGAATCTTGTTTCTTGGTTGAGTTCCTAGATCAATTACGCCTTCATTCTTATTGATGGGTTTCGTTGCGGGATTTCTGTTTCCATAAGAAAGGTTGTTGGTTATGTTATGATGTCCATATTTTATTAACCATGAGTTTCTTGAATTAAATTAAATTCTTCTATTTAAATTCAATTACTTGGAATGTCATTCCATCGCTTTATTAAAAACCAAATTCTATTGAATTGGTGAATTTTAATGTCAAATTTAATTTATGACATGAAATTTGGAAAAACCTTGAATTCTATTCTATTGGGGTGTGTTTGAAAAAATTATAGAATGTTGTTGAATTTAATTATTTTAACTTAAATTATGAAAAAAATTTATTTTTATTTATTTAAATTTTATTTTTGATAAAATTGTTTTTTATAGAAACCCAATGGTTTTATCATGTAAAATTCTTGATTTGATCTAAACCCCATTTTGGGTTTTAAATAGAGAATTAGATCACTGGGAATGGGTTAATGGGATAAATTTTATTTTAAATAGTTTAAAAATAAATTGTACATCTTTTACTATAATAGAGTACGTAAAACCCTAGTTAGTTAGTGAGTGATTCGGATAACACTGTTATGAAAATATACAACTCAAACAAAACATAGTGATGAAGGTTGCATCCTTGATGGGATGGTGATGAGTTGCCTTTGGATAGTGTTAGACCGATATGGGTAACACATATTGTTGTGATGACCTTCATGTTTGTGAGTACACATAGCCTAGAACTATAGTATGCTTTTTAGAAGAAAAAGTTTCTCACTTATTTATATATGATATATAAATTTATTCTATTGTTTGTAAATTATTTCAAATTCCTAGTGAATTTATATGAACTATTTTATATAAATTTGTATGAGGGAATTTGTTTAATGTATTTATGTTATTTGAATGGTAAGGAATGGATTTTATTAATTATGATCTTAACTTTCGTACCTTTTTATTTTTTAACTTTTAATACTTTATGTGATCAATTAAATGTTGGTATCTTATATGGAATCCTTGATGACATGCTAATCAAATTTATCTGACACTCTACCTATTCTTTTGGGTGTTTCTAGATTATCTTCTTCCAACTTAGAGTAGGGGAAATGTACCACATGGTGGTGGTTATTTCTATTGAACATTAGAGTTAGTGAGTTGCATCTACTGTGACTTGGGTAATTTTTTTGATATATGGTGCTTTTTTTATAGTACCTAGTGTTGTTATTCCTATTTGGATTCTTGTAAAATTCTCAATGGAGAGTTTTTTTTTATGAATACTGATTTTTTATTTTTATTCCATGAATTGTGTGGAAAACTGGTTCCCATATTCATTTTGTATGATGTTTGTGGATAGTCACCAATATTGGGATTTGGAATTCCCTTTCGGGCTGTGTTAGTGTATACTTGGTCCTCAAGTTAGTAGGGTACCCATAATGGTACATGAAAAAGTTTTATCAAATGTCGGTTGATATTCTATTGATGTCAGTATTAATTTTTGTATTCTTGCTGGGACATAAGATGTAGTTGTGATTGAGTTCATGGACATCTCTCACAGCAATGATCCTTATGTCACTATAGATTTTTAGGAAAATATGATTTTAGGGTTAATTCTATTGTTTTTTATATATTTTATTGGGATATATAGAAATCCAAATCTTGTTTTTGTATTTGATGGGATTAATTTCTATTGTTTATCTATTTAAGTGTTAATATGATGTCTTCTTTGATGTCTGTAGATGTTGTGTAGCATCATGGATCTGAGGAGACCTGAAAACCAGATCCAAGAAGTTGTTTATGCTGAACCACTATGATTAAATCCCCCCATTTACCTGATTCTAGTAGAGATTATTGTGCATATTTTAGAAGCTCTATGATAGTCACGACTGCCAGTCCCTGATCAGGCTCCTACTATATATCCTTACAGGGTTGTTATTTATAATTTTTATCTAGAGTTCCTTCTCTATAGTTCTATAGAATTCAATGGATCCATTAATTCTCAACAGTATTAGGAATGGTTGAGAATGATGGAGCATTCGTTTCAACTCTTGGTGAAACCTGGAAAGATCATGGTGATGTGTTTCACCTTCATATTGAAGGGACTGAGATGAAGAATGTGGGACATGATGGTTAGGACAAATAAACATGACGGATTAGACTAGAATGACCTCAAGGATCTTTTCATCAACTATTTATATCCAGGTATAGTGTTTTCAGCCAAGGATTTTTATTTATTTGAACATGAGATGGCTGAAATAACCATGATAGATAATGAGAAATTGTTTTCTCATCTAGGGTATTTTTCACGTGGGGTAGTATTAAATGAGAAGACAATTACTTGATGGTTTGAGTTGGTACGTCAAGTGGATATTCATTCTCTGGTTTTATTTAAAAAGCTTCACTCTTATGATGATGTGCAAGATATAGATTTAATGGTTGAATTGGAACTAGATGGAAAGTCTATGTTGTCAGAAGTTTCATTCCCTCCTATTATATTAAATTTTCCTTTAATGGAAATGGAAATGGGGATGATTTTTTTAGTTCACTAAAATAGGTTTTGTTAATCGTCCTGTAATTTCTAGCATAGGACTATTAATTTTTTACAAGTGTGGAATTGTCGAGGAACTGAACGAGGTTTCTCACTAAGTCACCCAAGATCTTTGGCTCTTGTGGATTCTTGGGTCACATTCATAAGTTCTTTCATTCCTACTCCACTCTGTGTAGTGGAATGGGATCATTAGAAACTACTAAAATTCTGGGGCAATTGGTTTTTTCACATATAAAGGGATTCCATCCATATGAATCCAGAATAAAAATTATTGATATAGTTGACATGTCTCTAAAAAATCGGATTGGGGTCCAACAACCGTGATAGGTACCATCACTATATCTTCATCATTAGTGACTGCGTTAATTGATATTGGCATGTATCATTCATTCATTTGAACCTATTTTTTTAATTCGATAAATCATACTATAGAAATTTTTTCTTATGTGATCGATATTTTTACACCCCTAAGAATAAGGTGGTAGTAGGCCCTCTGTAGTCACTCTTGTTCTTTCTTTATATCTAATTTTGACATTTTTTGGAGTTTCTGGTTCCCTGAATGAATCTTATTCACATCATATTCAGAATGTATTTGATCATTGACAATAAATTTTTGATTTATTGTTACCTTGGACATGTCTCATTTACTACACACAATTTGGTTTTCCAAATCATTCATGGATAATGGGACCCATGATCTATTGGGACAGAACTTATTATATATATTTTGGGAAATTAATATCAGTGTTCAATTTAGATTTGGTGTGAGAATATATGAGAATTTATCTCCCACAAGTTTTTATTAGTTTTCCCAACATGTTTTCTTCTAACATATCTAGTCATCCACCTGTAAGGGGGGTATATTTTTCTAGTGATTTATTACCTTGTAGTCAACCACTTTAAATTTCATCATACCGCAAGGAACCAGATGAAATGAATGTTTTTAAGACTCTGTTGGATAATCATTTAGATAAAGTATTTACATACCCAGGTTTGTCACATTGGGTTGTTCCTTTTTCATTGATAATAAGGATAATTGTTCACAATATAGGATTGGAAAAATGATGTATATAATCAATTACATGATTGGGTGAATTTTATTTTTAAAATCGTTCATTTTTAACTTTAATTAAAACATTTTTTAACAAAGTTAAACAAGGTATATTCATAAGACCTCTTTTATTTATACTAAACAAACATGCTAGGTTCCAGAAATATGGTTCTAGAATGAAAATTAAAGATGTTTAAATGGTTTCAAAAATATAGTTCCAGAAATGAAACATAATGAATGTCTACAAGAAAAATAATCTATCTTAAAACATTTATAATAGTACTTATCAAAGTATATAAAAATACAAGAAAGTATAAGAAAGTTATACAATATTCCTTTATCAAAATTCAGTGGAAATAAACATGAAACAAATCCAGTAACAAGTATAAAATATTTTAACCTAAAGAGAAGGGTATCAAACATCCTTGAATAGATGTCCCATGATTTATATTTTCATGAAATTTTGTCTTACCCACACCAGGGTAATCCATCGATAGGAATATCAGAATCTGTCTTGTTATCCCTGCAATCCCTAGATCATTAAGGTATTCAACACCAATTACTTTCTATACTCAGAAGACCTCAAATTTAAATGTAGTTAGAACCTCTATCTTATTATTCGAGGAAGCCCTCAATTTTACAAAGCAACAATCAAAGTCGCATGAAGCAATCTCAACAAGATGTTCAGAACTGCGCAAAACATGAAATTCTCTCTTTCTAGAAATAAATTCAATAACATGTAATATCTAGAGTGAAAAATCAAGTATTGAGCATTTTCAAATGAGCGCAAATTTATAGTCACTTCTCCAACGGATGACTCCCTCTGCCATCAGTCATATTTTTTCATGAATCTCGTAGGTACTTATATATGTGTCACTCAATCAATGGTTAGTTAGAAATAGATTGTATGACATCATTTGATAATAATAACAAGTATAAAGAAAATGTAATTACTAAAAGAAATCTATTTTTCGGGGTCTAAGGGAAAATAAAAGTTGGGGTCTAACCAATTAAATGTTTAGAGTCTATAATCCATAGACATTCTGATTATTTTTTACAATGAATTTGGAATAAAAAATATAAATATTTAGGTGTCTGAATTCCAATGAATTTGTTATGTGAATTCTGAGTAATTTCGAGTCTAAATTATGTGGAATTAGAAGTCTTAATTCTAATAAATTTAGAGCCTAAATTATGTGTAATTTAGAGTCTAAATTTCAGAGAATTCAAAGTCTGAATTTTAGAGAATTTAAAACCTGAATTTTAGAGAACTCAGAACCTAAATTTTACAGAATTTGGAACATAAATTTCAGAGAATTCGGAACCTGAATTTCTTGAATTAGGAACCTGAATTTCAGAGAATTCAGAACATATATTTTAGAGAAATCAAAATTTTTATTTCAGGGAATTCAGAACTTTAATTTTAGAGAATTCAAAATCTGTATTTCAGAGAATTCAGAACCTGAATTTTAGAGAATTTGGGACCTGAAAATAGAACTCTCTATATCCAATGAATTATGATATTTCAATAAATAAGATATGAAACCCAATTTTTAGTTAGTAATAAAATTATTTAGATTTATAATGGTTATAAAGTGAATAATGAAAACAAAGGTATGAACAAAAATTACATAGAGAATGGAAATGTTTCTTAAAGAATAAAAATTTTTCTTATCAAAATAATCCATAGGGAAAATAGAATTTTCCTCAAAATAAAGTGTTTGTGATTTTAAAAACATATAGGAATGTAAAATTTATAAGGAAAGCTTATTTACTCAACAATATCTCCCTTTTTGGAAAGAACAGACATTCTTATGAAAAAATTAAGAACTAATAATTTTCCTCTATGAGATTAAAAAAACTTATCTTCCTTTATTTATGAATCATGTTGAATACGACTAACTCCCCCTTATGTTTTCAAATCCCTAATGATCAAATTATTGACATTATTAAATAAATTTTTATTTTAATTTCATACAAAAATATTCTTGTAATAAACTCCTCCTTAGATAGACTACCCCTTAGGAAATTCTCTTCTTTAAATGGAATGTTTTTTATCATTCTTGTCTCTGACTTTGTGATTTTCAAAAAGGAATAATAATAATGAAAAAATATGGTACCTGAAACATTAGTAATATACAAAAAAAAAATACTCGAAGTATAACAAAAATTTTCATTACGATTGAATGAATTTCTACAAGGAAATGCTAAAAAAATATCATAGTTAAGGAAAAAATCATGCTTCTTTTTCCATCGGCATAAAGTCATCAAAAATTCTTTAAATCTTTAGTCTTTATTTTGGACCACTTTTTTGTTTCCATCCTTGATCTTTTGTGAGCATCATAACCAATATTAAACGTTTCAAAATATTCCTCAATAATAATGAACTTTTCTATTAACATGATTAAGGAATTTGACTTCTGATTAAAATAATATCAAAGTAACTAAAATAAGCATGATCTGTTATGACAGTTTAGATGAATTCCAATGAAGGATTTTGTAAGATCCGATATTTTTATATTTTAAGGGAAAATGGGATTTAAGGAAAGTGAATCTAACTGTGTTTTCTTAAAATACTGACAAGAAAGAAAAATTTTATTACAAAAATTATGTAAGGAACCATACCTTCAGAACTACCTAGAATTTTTTATATTAAAAGTAATATTTTTCTGGGAAAACATTGATTCCAAATAAAATATTAAGGAAATTATTCTTTTTATTCAATAATTGTAGTTCCAAAAACAATTAGATGAAATAATATGGTTACGAAAAAAATTTGGTTACAAAAGAATTTTTATTTGTGGAAAAAAACATTGGTTACAAAAAATTTGATTAAAGAATAAAATATTTTGTTACAAGAAACTTGATTAAGGAAAATAATTTTTCTAACAAAAAATTTGATTAAGGGAATAAATCGGTTAAGTAAAATTTTGATAATTATAATTATGATAAGAAGAAAACATTTTTAAAAAAATTTATAATAAAAACAATTTTGATAAGAAAACAACATTGATAAGGAAGAATTTTGATATAGAAAAATTTAGATATGGAGAAATTTTGTAAGAATAAATTTTGATGAATAAGAAATTTGATAAAAACAATATTGATAAGGGAAAATTTCGATAAAGAAATGTTTGATATGGAAATATTTTGATAAAGCAAAAATTTAATAAGGAAGAATTAGATAAGGAAAAATTTTGATAAGGAAAAATTTTATAATGATAATTTTGAAAAGAAAAATTCTCATAAAGAAAAATTTAATAAGAAAATTTTGATAAGGTAAATTTTTGATAAGAGAAAATTTCATAAAAAATTGTTTACAAAGGAAAATTTTTGAAAAGGAAAATTTTGATAAGGAAAAATTTGAGAAGGAAAAATTTGAGAAGGAAAAATTTTCTAAGTAAAAATTTTATAAAAAAAATTTGTAAAGAAAAATTTGATAATGAAAAATTTGATAAGGAGAAAATTTAAAAGGATAAATTTAATAAGGAAAAATTTGATAAAGAAGATTTTGGTAAAGAAAAATCTTGATGAAGAAATTTTTTTATAAGGAATAATTTGTTAAGGGAAAAAAATTTTAAAGAAAATTTTGTTAAGGAAACATTTAATAAAGAAAAAATATGATTAAGAAAAATTTGATAAGGTATATTTTTTATAAGGAAAAATTTTATAATTAAAATTTTTTATAAGGAAAAAATTGATAAGAAAGAATTTCTATAAGAATATATTTTGAAAATGAAATATTTTAAAATGAAAATTTTAAAAAGGAAATTTTTTTAATAAGGAATAATTTTGGTTAGGAAAATTTTTATAAAATAATTTTGATAAGGAAAATTTTGATACTTAAAAAATTTGATACAGACAATTTTTGGTAAATTAAAATTTTTTATAAGGATAATTTTTGATAAATAAATCTTTGATAAGGGACAAATTGATAAATAAAATGTTGATAAAGAAGAATTTTGATAAGGAAAAATGTTCATAAAGAAAAATATGATGAGAAAAAATTTTGATAAGAAAAACATTTTGATAAAGAAAAATTAGATATGTACATGTTTGATAACGATATATTTGTTAAGTAAAAATTTTGATAGTGAAAAATTTTGATAAGGAAATTTTTTATAAGGATAAATTTGATAAAGAAAACATTTTATAAGGAAAATTTTTGATATAGAAAATTTTGATAATGAAAAATTTTATAAGGAAAATTTTGACAATGAACAATTTAGATAAGGAAAATATTGATAAAAAATCTGATAAATAAAAATATGATAAGGAAACTTTTGATAAAGAAAAAATCATGATAATAAAATATTTATAAGGAAAATTCTGATAAGAAACAATTTTGATAAGGAAATATTTTGATAAAGAAAATTTTGATAAGGAAAAATTTGATATGGAAAAATTTTTATAAGAAAAATTTTGATATATAAAAATTTTGATAAAGAAAAATTTTGATAAGGGAAAATTTTATAAAGAAATGTATTTATAAATAAAAATTTGGATAAGGAAAAATTTGATAAGGGAAATTTTTGATAAGGAATAATATTATAAGGAAAAATTTTGATAAGGAAAAATTTTGATATGGGAAATTTTGATAAGGAAAAATTTTGATAAACAAAGATAAAATTAATTTTTGATAAAAAAAAGTTTTGATAAGGAATAATTTGTAAAGGAAAAATTTTGATAATTAAAAATTTGATAAGGATAACTTTTTGTAAAGAAAATTTTTGATATGGAAAAATTTGATTGAAAAAATTTAATAAAGAACAATTTTGATAAATATAAATTTGGATAAGAAAGATTTTGATAATGAAAATTTTTTATAAAGAAAAATTTGATATGGAAAATTTTTGATAAGGAAAAATTTTGATAAGGAAAATTTTTCATAAGGAAAGGTTTTGATATGGAAAAATTTGATAAGGAAAAATTTGATAAGTAAAAAATTTGATACTGAAACATTTTGATAAAGAAAAATTTTGAAAAAGAAAATTTTGATAAGGAATAAATTGATAAGGATAAATTTTGATAAAGGAAATTTTGGTATTTTTTTTGATAAACAAGAATATTTATTCCCCATATAAAAAATAGTTTCTTAATGTAAGGAGATAGGTTTCATCCAAAAATATAATATTTAAGATTACATTATAGTTATCAATCTTTACATTTGTTTAACATATTAAAATCTATATAATGGTAATACTTTTGTGAAAATATATTCATATAGAACATACTTTATGATTAATTGAGGAATGATATCTCCTTTATGTTCTTAATACCTTTGAAAAATATAAAATTTGAAATCAAAGTTTTTCCAAGAAAAACTATGTTACCCATACCAACAATTTCTACCTTGGCATTATCTCTGAATGTTACTTTTCCTAATTTTGTCATGATAATCATTTCAATGAATTTGATGTTACTAGTAATATACTGCGAACATCTATTATCCATGTACCATTTATATTATTTTACTTTCATTATTTTCTAGAAAATAAAAGACATGTACTTATAAATTCCAAACATTCTTGGATCTAGAAATTTTAGAACGTATAATTTTAGGAATACACATTTTCATAGAAAAATAATCATTATGATAACCTAAGTATTGGGTTTTTTAAAACAAAATATTTTCTCCCAATTTCCACCACACAAAAATTTAGTGCATAATGGAGCACTTTGAAAAACAAAATAGTTATTATTGAAAACTGGTTTAGAATGGGTATACCCAAATCCATAATGATTCCTTATAGGTTTAATTAGATAATACTTCTTCTTAAAGTTTTTCTTATTGGATGTAATGTTTTACAAACACTTCCTCAAGGAATTTAATTCTAAATTTAGTTTTATAACCATGTTTTTAATCATCAAAAACACTAGTTCTAAAAGAAGACTTATTCAGTAAAATATTTTTCTTAGAAATTACATTTTTAATGATCTTGGTAATGTTTATCCTTCTCATAATTAACATCCCCAAGATTTTGGGAAATACTTCTAAATTTAAATATTTTCTTATCATGATCATTAGAATGATCTGATACTTCTTTGGTTAAAATATAAATTCTATAATTTGCCTTATTAAGAATTTTATTGAGTTTATATTTTTCATTCTCAAGAAGTTTAGAAAACATAGACACTTATTCATAAGAAGGTATTGTATTATCTTATGATGATAAATATTCATCATCTAAATATTCATAATATATATCATTATTATAATTTTCATTCAAAGATACATTAGTGATAGATTCAGAATTGTGTACCTTGGATGTTAGACAATGATTTTCAAAGGGTAATCTTTCTATTAGACCATGATTATTCTAGACAGAAGATTCATGCTTTGATAATTCATCAGAAGAGTCACCACCACTATAACTTCAGGCATCATTGACATTCATATAATTCTTATCATTATCCTAGAAATACATCTTTCTACTCCTCTAGGAATTCTTTTCCTTTCTATACTTTATCTTAAGAATAGGACAATCTCGCCTAATATTCCCTAATCTTTTGCATTCATAACAAGTGACTTCTTAGTATTTATCCCCTTTTCATTATTTATATATATATATATACTAAAACTATTTCGTTACAATTATCTTGTTCATCCTTTGGAAAAAAATTAGCGAGCACATTCTCAGAATTTTCACATACACTAGATTCAGATAAAATACTGACTTTTATAGACTCTGATCTTTTAACCCTTTTAGGAGTCTTGGATTTAGTAGTAGTAAAGGCTACACTTCCATTTCCATTCTTCTTCTCATTCATATCATCATCTATTTTCACTCTTGTCTCATGTCGAAGAAGAGTTCCAAAAATTACGTCAAGAGTGATTTGAGATACTTTTCTTTTTTCATATATAGATTTTCTCTTAGATTAACACTCATTATGAATGCTATCTATAATCTTGTTCATAAGTGCTTCATCACCTAGAATGTTTTCTCCCATACATTGTATGTTGTCGACAACGGTCTTAAATCTTTGTTGCACCTTGCATACTTGTTCTTTATAAGGAATGGATGTTATTTTTCTTTAAGCAGAACTCTTCTTGTCTCAATCATGTTGGATATAAGAAAATATGTAAGATCCAATTTCATACAGATAAAATTTGCGACTTCATAAGAAAAAATTTGACTATATATACTCATGTTCATGGAACACAATCAATGTATTATCTACATTGTAGTTTAGTTGATATTCTGACTTTTATTGATTGGTAAACGTTTTGACTTCTTTATGAGAAATTTTTTAATCTTCAGTAAGCATGAAAATGGTGTACACTTCAGTATTAATAAAAAGTCTTCAAATGATATCTCCAATACTCATAATCATTCCGATAAAAAATAAGTGGTCTTGCTGGATATACATTTTCAATCGAACCAGCATTATATCCTATCATTCTAGAAATATATATCATTCAACAAAATCTTTTTAATAGTAAAAGTTTGTAAACAAAGATAAAAATACATAAGAAAAGAAAAAATATAGAACAATGCCAACTATATTAAAGAGACTTATCTATGAATATAAGTATTTCAGAGACCTCCTTTGATACCAATTTATGAATCAAAATAATGATGTAGATTGTTAATAATAATAGGGGGTTCAATTGTATGTTTAAAAATATTCATTGTTAACCTTAATGAACACTATGTTTAACAATGACAAACATGGTAAACTCACAAGACCTTTTTTAGTTCTTCTTAAATACATGCTAGGTTCTAGAAATATGCTTCTAGAAATGAAACATAAAGAATTCTTACAAGGTTCCAAAAATATAGTTCCATAAATAAAATGTAAGGAATGTTTACAAGGAAAAGATTCTATCTTAAAGTATATAAAATCAAACTTATCAATGTATGTAAAATTACAACAATGTATAATAATGTTATACATTCTTCCCTTATCATAATACCATGTAAATAAACGTGAAACAAAACAAGTAACAAGTATGATATGTTTTAACCCAAAGAGTAGGGTAACAAACAACATTTGATAAAGGTACCTTGATTTATAATTTCAAGAATATATGTCTTACCCACACCAGGGTAAAACCTTGATAGGAATATCAGAATATGTCTTGATATCCCTGTAATCCCTTGATCATTAAGTTAGTAGGCACCTATGTCTTCATATCCTTAAAAGTCCTTGAACTGTAATGTAGTTGGAACCACTACCTTCCAATTCCCAGAATCCCTCAATTGTATACAGAAACAATCAGATTCCCATGAAGCAATCTAAACAAGATGTTCATAACCACACAAAGCATGAGAGTCTCTCTCATGAAATCAGTTTAATTGCATGTAATCACTAGAGTGACAGAACATGTATTAAGCTTGTTTAAATGAGCAGTTATTTAAAAAAACTTCTCCAATGGTTGGCTCCCTCCTCAAATGGTCATATCATTCCTTGAATCTTGGAGGGAACTGTACATGTGTCACATAACCAATGGTCAGTTAGAAATATATTTGGAAAAAACATATCATAATAGTAACAAATATATGGAAAAATTAATTACTTAACAAAATATATTTTTCAGTCTATTGGAAAATAGAATTTTGGGTCTAACAAATAAACATTCAGAGTATATAAGGAATGGACATTCGGATTCTGTTTTAAAAATATTTCGGAATCTAAAATATAAATATTCGGGTGTCTTAATTCCAATGAATTCGGTATCTAAATTATAAGTAATTTTGACATTAAATTCTAAGGAATTTGGAGTATAAATTTTGATGAATTCAGATTCTGAACTCTATGGAATTCGGAGTCATAATTTCATAGAATTAAGAATCTGAATTTTAGAGAATTAGTAACCTGAATTTCAGAGAATTTGGAACCCAAATTTTAGAGAATTTAGAACCTAAATTTCAGAGATTTTGGATAGAAATCAGAACCTGAATTTTAGAGAATTCATAACATGAATTTTAGAGAATTCGGAATCTATATTTTTAAGAATTCAGAACCTGAATTTTATAGAATTTTTAATCTGTATTTCCAAGAATTCAGAATCTAAATTTCAAGGAATTTGGAACATGAAAATATAACACTCTATATCTAAAAAATAATAAGATTTGGAAAATTAAGATATCAAACTGAATTATGACTTTCTAATAAAATGAGTAAGATTTAAAAATGTAATAAACAAAACAATTTAATCAAAGGTATGAATAAATATTTATATAGAGAATGGATATTTTCCTTTGATAATGGAAATTTTTCTTAAGAAAATTATCCATTGGTAAAATATAATTTGCCTTAAAATAAAGTGTTTGTTATTTTCAAAATTAAGAGGAATGGAAAATTTATAAGGAAACCTATTTGAATCAACCCAATATGACTTTCTATTGACTATCAATAACTCAATTGAGTTATTATAAGAAAAAGTGTCTACCTCCACATATTAATGATTTGTTAGAATAGTTGAAAGGTGAAAATTGGTTCTCAAAGATTTATCTTCAATAGGGTTACCAAAAGATGATGATAAAAGAATCTGATGATTAGAAAATATTTATTCGGAGTAGGTATTTCCAATATGAGTACATTAGCATTCACTTTGGTCTTACCAATTCTCCTACAATATTTATGGATTTAATTAACACGATTTCCCAAGAGTATCTATATTATTTCATGGTAGACATTATGGATGACATCCTTGTTTAGTCTGTGTCCGAGGAGGATCATTTGAATCATATGATAACAGTTCTGAGTTTTTGGATAATTCACCGAATTTATTACATTATTTAAAAATGATATTTTTTATTCATAAAGTGAAGTTCTTGGGACACATCATGTCAAAACATGGTATTTCATTTGATCATGAGAAGGTGATGGTTGTTATAACATGGAAGAAACCAAAATATTCTTTCAATATTCAGAAATTCTTCGATTTAGTTGGGTATTATAATTGGTTCATTTAGAACTTTTCAAAGTATTCTTCTTTTATGGCTACTCTAACGTATAAATGAGTAATGTTTGATTTGTATGAAAAATGAAAGAATTATTTTGTTGAGTTGAAATTTATTTTGGTTGTTGCTTCGGTGTTGACTCTTTTAGAGGCCATATAGGGCTACATCGTCTTTGGTGATGCATCGAGTTTTGTCTAGGGTTGTGTTCATATTCAAGGTGAAATTGTTGTTGCTTGTGGATCTCATCATTTTAGGCCACATGAGAAGAGTTATTATACCCATGAGTATGAAGTTTCAGCAGTGATCCATGTACTTAAGAGATGGTGGATCTACCATTAATAAAAATGTTTTACCATGATATCAAACCACAATATCTTGAGCTATATATTCCATCAAAAATATTTGAAACTTCACCAGAGGTTTTGGGAGGAGTACCTTCAATCTATTGAATTTGACGTTACCTAAACAGTAAGGAAAGGAAATGTCATCATAGATTCTTAGAGTATGAAACTTCTAACCTAGGTTGTGAAATAATCTTCATAAGAGTAGATCATTATGGCTTTATTTGTGTGGTTTCTTATTTGATTTTGGGAAAAATAGGTCTTAGTATCTTTAGCTGGTTTTTAGTTCACATCATCTCTTCTTGAAATAACTATTCAGAAGTAGCGGTACGATAATGATTCCAATAAATTTAGAAACTCTTTTTATAGTGGGGAGACAGTTGTAGAGTGGTCATTCTATAAATTGGGAATTCTATATGTACTATCAAAATCAATTTGTTATGACATTATCCATATGTTAAATTATTATGGGGAATTTCCATAATTCCCAATGGGCAGTGCACCCTAGAACCAGGAATATATTCTATAACTTGTGGCTTATATTCTGGTCTTCATGTATGAAATGAGGAATTTCTGAATTTGTATCTCATTGTTATATATTCCAATAGATCAAGGCTAAGCACCAGAATCCTTTGGGTTTTATTTAGCCACTTATGGTTTATAATTGTAAGTGGGGGGTATCTTTATGAACATCATGGTTGGGTTTCCACTTACTCAGAGAAATAATAATGTGATATGTGTTGATATTGATATTCTAATCATGTCAGATTACTTTTTACCCATTCATGATACAAAAAATGTTTAAGAGTTGGGAAATATCTATGTAGTTGAGATTATATATTTTCACATAGTTCCATCATCTGTGGTTTTTTATAGATATCCTCGTTTCACTTCTCGATTTTGGATAGGAATTTAAGAGGAATAGATATCTTAGTTCCATTTTTGTACTGTGTACCATCCACATTAAAATGGTCTGATAGAAAGAGATATATATATTTTGGAGTATTATCATTGATCTTTTGTTCTCGACATTAGTAAAGATTAGGATGATCATTTGGGGATGGTTGAGTTTTCTTATTATTATAGTTACCATTTTGTGATCAAAATGGATCTTTTTGATTACTTTTATGGACGCCCTCACAGATCACTATTGTAATGGTAATATGTTGGTTAATTTTCCCTAGCTGGACCATGCGTTGTTAAAGAGATGATGGAAAATATTTATTTAAATTTTTAAATGATTTTAATTGTATATAGTCAGTATAAGTCTTATGTTTATCATCATCCCAAAACATTGGAATTCTATGTTAGTGATCGGTTATTCTTTAAAGATTCACCTCAGTTGGGTCATCGATAGAATGAGAGGCAAGGGGAACATGGTCCTTGTTTTGTGGGACCATTTAAGTTTGGTGAGCGTGTAGATTAATTTTTTTTTACCATTTATCACTTCCATTATAGCTGATGTCGATACATAACATTTTCAATGTATTTCAACTACGAAAGTATATATGTGATCCATCTGATGGTATGTGCATGAGTTATCTTGAGATTAAACCTGATTTATTCAGGACTGAATAGCCATTCCTGATAGATAATTCTGAAACCAAGGTAATTCTATGGAGGATGATACCCTTGGTTCAATTGATATGGAAACAAAAAAATTTATAATTCATTGGAGTGTGAAGCTCTGTTGAGAGGGCAGTGGCATCACCTTTTTTTAATAAAGCTTTTTGATAGCCTTTATGGGAACAAAATGTTATTATGGTGGGAAGGTTGTGATATCCCATTACCTTTATAAAGGGAATCTTTTATGCCTTGTCATGATTTTCCTTTCTAATTGTCTTGATAAAGTCAATACTTAATTGAGAGGATGCCAATAATGGTGATTTCAGAGATTTGATAGATTCTCATTATAAAACATACTTATTATACTGTTTGTTGGGGATTTACATGCTGTTTATTATAGATAAATGAAAATTTAGTTTCATAATAATAATAGATCCATTTTTAGTAAATGGTGATCAGTTTTTGGGATGTTTTGGTATTTTTCAATTACATGATGTGTAATTGGGTTACAAGTCATGTAAAGTACTGATGGGTTTTTAACAGGCACTTCGATGAGTTTTCATTTTCTCTATATCAAATTTATTTTCTATAGACCCAAGAGGCATTTAAGTGATTTTGGATCCCTCAAACCCTTTCGATTATTTTTTACTAGTGACATATCCTCAATTAAATTTTAGTGTGACTCACTGGGTAAGTATCCCCCCTATCTCTTTGTCTCCACATCTTTCCTTCCTTAGAGGTTAATAGATCATATTGGGATTGATACATCTAAACAATTTTTTGTTGAATCTTGTATCTAGGTTTAGTTCTTTGATATTATACACATTTGTTCTTGTTGGTGGGTTCTTGTTGAGGGATTTTTGTTTCCATGAAAAAGGTATGTGGTTCCCTTGTGATGTCCAAATTCGATTAATAATCAATTTCATGATTTGAATTCAATTTTTAAATTTAAATTCAATTATATGAAATTAATTTCAATTGTTTTATTAAAAATCCATTCAAAAATGAGGTTTTTTATAGTGAAGTTGATTTCTGTAATGAAATTCATAAAACCCCCTAATTCTATTGAATTGTGTTGTGTTTCAGAAATGCATGGAAAATTGTGGAATTTAAATTATGAAATTGATATTTTTTTGTAAAATTATTTCAAATTTATATTTGATCAATTCATCATCGCATTGAACTATACCTATTATTTATAAATACAATAGTTTATCATTGGGAAGACACATTTGTTTGAATAAAACCTTTCCCTATAAGATCTATATTTTTTTAAAATTATTACAAATCCATATATTTAATTCTATATGGGTTCTTTGATATTGGTTTGGATCCAATGATGAGTTGATTAGATAATTTAACCTCTATTTTGTGTTATTTTTTAGATAATTATTAATGAAATACATCAATTTATTCTTGAAAATTGGGTATATTTCTGATAATTTTACTTACAGATAATTAAAATTTCTCACCAATGATTTACATATGAGATAATATATAAGTGAGTTATTGAAAAAACTCAGTCTGTGATGTTTCTTATTTGAAAAATAAATTCTATTTGTTACTTCAAGAGAATCAAAATTTCCATTATTCTAGAGTTGATATTTTATTTATACATTAATATCCAATATATCTAAACTATTAAAGAAAATCCCATTATTTAAATGAAAACTATGTTTTCAATGATATTGTACTCTCAAAGATAATATAGAATCTTTATATACCCATGATGAATCAATAGACCCCCAATGAGCTTTTACGGACAACTCTACTACCAGATGTTTTGGTTCAAATTGTATTATTTTCAAACATTATTGAAATAATGGAATTCATAGAACCAAAATAGAAAATCAGTGTCTATATATGAGTTTATAATGAGTCTAACTAGTAATAAATACTATGGGGACTCTATTTCAGACATCGTGATTGAAATGGAACAACCATTCTCCCATGGAATCTTCTAGGGTTTGTTGTAGTTTCCCTCCATTACCATTTGACTTAAAAATTGGTCACAAATGTTTTCTTTCTCTACACACCTAAATCAATATTCATAATTTTTTATAACCATATCATTCTATTTTATTTCTCATTTAGATATCAAGGGTTTTGGTCTCCATTATAGTCTTGAGTTAAATTTCCATCCTTTTCACACATGTAACACCTTTCACATTATTATAATAAATTCTTCTATGGTTTCTTCTCATTATATTTTCATATGCATAGTTATAGTTTCTTCCCTTATATTTCATAGATGAAATTTATCCCAATATATGGCTCCATAATTCATTTCATAAAAGTTATTCCATGAGAAAATTTTATTGCTTCAAACTCCATTTCTACTTGGATATCACAATGATCTATCTCTTCTTATCTGTAAATTTTTTATATTGATAGAGATTTTTGTATTTGATGTATTAATAAACTAATATATATATCAATTATTCCATAAAAATAAATTTAATTTCATGAATCTTTTAATGAAATATTTTTAATGTTCATTTAATAAAATCTCACTCATTCATTCTCTATTTTCTTTAGAGACATGAATAAATTTTCTATTTTATTATGAGGGTGAAAAGAAAATACCAATTGAAAAAGGAATTTTTTAACACTTCCCTCTCTATATCCTCAACAAAATCCTTGGTTTTCATTGTATTTATTAATTTAAACCAATTATATTATCCATATAATAGGTATAACTAAAAATTATCCTTCACTTAATCAGTATAGTAGAGCATCAAAAATATATTCTAAGTAATGATGATTTAGTTTATAGAAATCTATGGATATTAGGGTCCACTATAAGAGGGTGTTCATTAACCCATGAAGGATTAAAATGATAGTTGTTCCTTCTTTAGTAAATTCATATTTCCACATTATTTATGTTATTATTCCTCATGTGAGATAACAGATTTGACATCAAAAATGAATTTTAAAATCTAGCTAAAATTTTATTGGGTATGCAATTATTCCATTTTGGGTAAAATATTTTGTTAACAAAGGTCCTTCCTGATCCCACTCATTATCATGGAAAAATGTTATATGAGAAAAATAAAATTACTAGAAACCATACAATAACAATTCTAAAATGTATTTTAACCTAAAATCTTACTAATATCATCCTTTTAGAATCCTATATATCATTTTTTATAACACTGTAATATTTTTACGTTTTCTATATGTCGTTCATAATGGTTTTTAAAGAGAATATAATCAACCAAATATTATCCTCCTAGTGTTTCAAAATAGATGTACTACTAGGTCCACTTTTTTCTACTAAGTTATGACTGAGTTTTTACTGATCCAACCTCTTTTAATATTTTTATACTTTGGTGTATTAGATAAATATTATACATCCACTTATACTTAACATATAGGAATTTTGTTTTTTGGATACTACATACTCCAAACTATAACAAAATTCATGGATGTTCCCTTCTTATTAGATGTAACCAAAATGTTTTCAATAATGTTCTATTTTAAAAATTTATATAAATAACTAATCCATTACTTGATATAAGTTGTCATGACCCACATTTTTCATAAAAGATTTGTAAAATGAATTCTAAAAAAAATATTTCATTGATAAATTCAATGGATCTTTTGGGTTTTAGTGTATCAAAAACAATACATGGTACATAAAGTATATACATCCCAAAAAACATTGACCTTATTTAATCATATTAAATTTCAACCCCATAGATCTATTATATAAAGACTTGTAAATTTCATGGATTTTTTTTCTTAAATTCATTGGATTTTTACAAGACCACGAAAGTTTACGGCGCTTGATTCAGAGGCCCGGTGTGCCCGAAATCAATTTCTGATGTTTTGTTCAGGTATGTTCAATAAACGTACGAACGAGGTTTTATATATTTTGAACCAGTGCTCGGAACGGAATTTGAGGGCACCATTGAACTCGTAGCATCGATGATTTCTTTCTAAGACCTTCACCACAGTTGCGTTCTAATGATAATGGAAGATAAATTTTGGGGGGTTTTAATTAAATTGAATAAAAAAATAAAGTGATAACATTTTTTTTATTTTGGTGGGTGAAACCTCTAAGGGGAGGTTAGAGGTGGGGACCACCACGCCCGAACCTCCCATGGGAGGTTATGGTAGTGGGGCCCACCTAAGCATAACCTCCCTTGGGAGGATATTATTAAGGTAGGGCCCACACGGGCTTTGACCTCCCTTAACCCCCTTGGATAAATTGGAGGCCGCGGTCAGGTCGGGCCGCGGTGGAGGGGACACGGTGCTGTCGCACCGCGTTGGATGAACTAGGGGCGGCCAGCTGAGTCGAACGTTAGTGAACGCTACAGGCGGGACCCTTTGGGTCCCACTGTTAGTAGGTCAGTGCAATACGCCAGCCATTTCAGAAGACAAGAGGGGTGTAACCCCTCCATGCGCGGCCAGCCAGCTACGCAGGCCAGCCCGCTGGGCCAACCTCCATCGGGTCGCCCTCAGGCCGGGCCGCCCCCTCGGGCCTGGCCGCTTCCTCAGACTGGATCAGACCTGTGGACTATGTCAGACCCCGGTTCTAATCGGGTCGGGCGGGGTCGGTCTGACTGGATCGGACCGTACCCGAACCCGTTTGACCAGTTTACACCTTTTCACCCCTATCTTGGGCTACAGGTGACAGACTAACAAACCGCCTACGGTGATGGAAGGCTTGTAACGAGATGGTTATTTTTGCATACCCCACTTGAGATTTGGACATAGTTGGAGTTTGGTCGGGTTGGTTTGACCTAAAAACCAACCGGGCTCCTGAAACAAAAATTCCAATAACTCATAGACAGGGCGTCAGATTGGCGCACCGTTAGTCACATTGGAACCTTTACGACATGGTGATCAGTTGGGTTACTACTTTTTGTAGTTAAGTGGAGGTCTAGGTATGACTGATATCTCGAGGGAAGATTCTACAAAACTCGAGTACACTGGGTGCGAGGAATCTAGTGGCTGGTCGTGAGGCAGAGGTTGGAGACAGATCATATGGAGGTCAGTGCTTAGTGATCCTATGTGGGTCAGCGCATACCGATATTGTGTGGATCATAGATCAAATATTTTGTGAGTGTCAGCGCATACCGATCCTGAGTGGGTTAGATCATGTGAGGGTCATTGAGGGGGTTAGTACCTCTCGATCCTGTGTGGGTCAGACACTGTATGGTAAGAAGCAGTGCCTCTTGAAATAATAAGATTATCTAGTTTCATGACTAATCATCTGTACTTCTATACTTCAATGAAATCCGGGTTTGATCTTAGTCAATGACTTCCATTTTTTCCTCTTGATTGAGATGGGTTACTAAATAGCATAGGTATATGTATGGGCATATACCTAAGTAAGGGTTATCTGTTGTCCATGTACATTGTGGTTATCCTTGGTAGATATTATGAGACCTTGAGGTTCTCGGGGTCCCTAATGAGTATCGTTATACTCACCCCTACATGGACTATTCTCGCACCTCATTGTGTGGGTTGTAGATGATGGACAGTGCTGATCGTGGAAGAGAGTAGTAGGACTTGACGGTACCCAGAGGTGAACCAATCAGCGATACGTACACGGAGCGGAAGGATGTACGGACGTGGAGTGCTGAGGAGGCCATATATACCTACCCTTCTGGTAGAAACCCCAGAGGATGGCCCAGTAGCTTCTTACTTAATTTATTCATTTGTATTATCATTTTAGTTGTATTTTCCTTTATTGTTGGGCTTGTATTTCCGACCCCTTTAATTTCAGCACACTCTTTTGTATACAGTTTTACTTAGTTTTTTACTTCCAGCTGTGTACTCTATTGATTTTTTACTATTATAATGGAAATTCTTTCCTAGTTTAGGGATTTACGCCTTTGGTTCTAGACAGAATCCCCTGGCCTATGGAAGGAGGGCTTGGTGTAGTCATGATACGGGCCCCGGGGGATGGGTCATGACAAATTGGTATCAGAGAAGTCAATTATACCGCAGAACTCAAGACTCTGATCATACTTTTCTATGAAGAAATAGTGTTAAGGGTTCCAATTGTGGTTTTTCATTCAGGGAGTACAGTGTTGGTCTGGCGGCTGATTTATTTGTACACCAGGACCCTGACTTGTGATTTCTAAATTAGTGAACGAAAACACTGATTGTGTGTGTGTTTCAAAAGTTTTTCTTTAAATCAGATCAACCAGGTCAGCTCCCCAAGTAAAAATCATTTTACCATGTCGTAATTGTTTCTTTTAGGATGCCTCCTCATGGACAACCAGTTAGAGCCCTGAGAGTTGTACGCTCTGACAGCCCACCAAGCGACACTGCCTCGGTGCAGGACCCTTTACCAGTGGAGGCACCAGTGGAACCACATCCTGTTGGGCCACTGATGCCACCAGCCCCAGCAGCAGACGATGCATGCCGCTTGAGCACATTTCATGAATTCTAGCACTAGAGGAAACCCATGTTTTAGGGAGAGATGGACCCATAGGTGGCTGAGGATTGGCTGACGGTTGTGGTGAGAGTTATAAGGCTGGTAGGGACACCATCAGACCTCATAGTGATTCTTACTGTGAGTCTCCTTCAGGCAGCAGCATGAAGATGGTGGAGCCTGATGCTTCAGGTCCATGACTAAGAGACATTACTTTGTACGTACATTGAAAGCCTATTTCGGGTGGAGTTTGTACCAGCCACCCTTCTTGTTGTGCGTATACATGAGCTACTGCATCTATAGCAGGGTAGCACGATAGTGCTGGAGTACTCAGCAAGGTTCATCGACCTCTCATGCTAATCTACTGATACGGTGTGGGTCCCATTCTTCAGGGCACATACCTTCGATCAGGGTCTCAGGTGAGAGATCAGAGCCTTGATGATCTCCCTCAACATCACGATGCAGGTGGAGGTGCTAGAGAGAGCCCTCCTAGTGGAGAGTTTCCTTAGTGAGCAGTCACCAGCAGCGAGACCCACTACTAGTCGATATGTAGCGGAGTCTTCTGTAGCTGGAAGTAGACAGATGACGCATAGGTCAAAGAGGACGAAACCCATGGGTGGTCGACCGCATGACTCAGGATCAGTTGTGCGAGGCACATAGATCAGAGACACATATTCCCGGAGAAGACAGTGCTACTAATGTGGTGGGCAGGGTCACATGGCACGTGATTGTCTGACCCTCCGTACAGATGATCAACAGTCAGTTGAGGGACCTTCTTAGGGAGAGGCCAAGGTTCGATTGATGCAGTCTGCAGGGCGCAGGCAAACGTGGAAGAAAAGCTGGTCGAGCAGCTGGCGGTGGACGATGTTTCGAGGTATTGCCACCACCACCACCAGGAGGTCCACCATGACCGCAGGGAGCAGGTGGACAGGGGAGAGCTCATCTTCAGGAAGCTTATTCATACGACCACGGTTCTCGAGAGATGATTCGAGGTAATGTTTGTGCATACTCCACCTTAGCTACGTTTTATATAGACACAGGTGACAGTCACTCTTTCAAATCCACTGCCCTCATTTGGAGCTCTGAGAGTTTGACAGAGTCGTTGGCTTGATTCTTACAGATAGAGACTCATATAAGAGAATACTCAATGATTACACACTGGTGCTAGCTATGTGAGATTACTCTAGGAGGCTAGAGTTTCAGTTGGGATCTCCTCGTAGAGGCGTTGAGGCCTTACGACGTCATCTTGGGTATGGAATGGTTTTCTACAGTCCATTCTCATATTGACTATATTGGGCGCAAAGTGCGGTGTGTCCGCATGGATTGGACCAAGTTCACCTTCACCGGTGATAAGGGAGCCTTTTCAGTGCAGGACGGATGTAATCAGAGGAGGGTGCGGCCGATCGCTCAATAGATGGCTTGACTTACCCTCGGAGCAGTTGATGTGGAGAGTCCGACTTATCCTGTATTGGTAGATCAGTACAAGGATGTTTTTCCTGATGATGTTCCATGACTAGCTTTTCACATATAGGGGGACTTCTACATTGATATGTACAATGGGATGGTACCGATATCTACACTAACATATCAGATGGCTCCTGCTAATCTTTGTGAGCTGTGGGTACAACTAGAGGATGTACAGGGAAAAGGATCCTTCTGGCCTAGTGTTTCTCCCTAGGCAGCCCCAATTCTACTGGCCAAAAAGGCTGATTGGAGCCTTAGGCTCTGTGCCAACTACCGTCTCCTGAACCAGGTGACCGTGAAGAACAAGTACCCTATCCCGAGGATTGACGACCTCTTTGATCAGCTCAAGGGAGAATAGTGGATCTCAAAGATATACCTTACATCAGGCTATCACCAACTCAGATTTCAAGATGAGGATGTATAGAAGATGGCCTTCAGGTGTCGGTACAGCCACTACAAGTTCTTGGTTATTCCCTTTCGTGTAACCAATGCTCCAGTAGTGTTCATGTGTCTCATGAATAGGATCTTATAGCCATACCCCGATCTCATTGTCATAATCTTCATTGACGACATATTGATCTACTCGACTACTGAGGATGAACATCCCTACCATTTACGGGTAGTACTGGACACACTCCGAGAGCACCAGATTTATGGTAAGCTATTGAAGTGCTAGTTTTGGATTCGAGAGGTTCACTTCAGGGGAAATGTCATCTCAGAGGCTGGATTTGCAGTAGATCCAGCAAATATTGAAGCGGTACTTTCTTGGGAGCTATCTTGGAGTATGACAGAGGTACGATGTTTCCTGGGTTTGGCTAGATACTATCGGAGGCTCGTTCCAGTCTTCTCCAGGGTTGAAGTACCACTATCAGCCTTGGATAAGATGTGGAAACCCATCGTGTGGTCGGAGAGATGCCAACCAAGCTTTCAAGAGCTGATGAAGAGGCTTACTTGTGCTCTCATCTTGAGGAATCCAGAGGAGGATGTAGGGTACGTAGTATACTGGGATGCATTAAGGACTAGAATTGATTGTGTCCAAATGCAGGAGTGAGTTGTGATCGCGTATGGTTCTCGATAGCTGAGACAACATGAGAAGAACTTCACTACCCATGACCTGGAGTTAGCAGTAGTGGTCTTCTCCATGAAGAAGTGGAGACACCATCTGATGGGAGATCATTTCATAGTCTAATATTATCACAGGAGTATTAGGTATATATTCTCCAAGAAGGAACTGAACCTAAGACAATGGAGTTGTCTTGTGTTCTTACAGGACTAGTACTTTGAGATAGTCTATACTCCTGGGAAGGGGAACGTTGTAGCAGATTCTCTTAGTAGGAGATCAGACATTCAACTGCTAGGCGAGGCAATCAAGCAGTTGGCTGCCATGCAGATATCCTTTGTGGATAGGGATCAAGAAACCTATATATAGTCTCTTACAGTTACTCCTCCACTTCATCATCATGTCAGGGAGGCATAGTGTGGGGATGCTGACTGTGAGACACAACGTGCTCAGATATCAATAGGGCAGGAACCTGATGGATTTTCTGAAGGTGGGGAGCACATCATCATTTTTAGAGGACGTACATTGTACCAGTTGCACATCAAGAGGAAGTGTTGAGGGAGTTCCACAATTCCCCTCTAGCGATAAATCCAGGAGTGCGAAGGTGTATCAGGACCTCAGGCGACAGCACTGGTGTCCTGGTGTGAAGAAGGCAGTATCTCAGTTTGTCTCACAATGCCTCAATTTTCAGCAAGTGAAGGCAGAGCACCAAGTACCGGCAGGCTTGGTTCAGCCCTTAGAGGTCCCAGAGTGGAAGTGGTATGGGATATAAATGGACATCGTGATGGGTCTTCCATGTACATCTTGGATTCATGATTCTATATGGGTGATGGTTGACCGACTCACCAAGTCAGACCACTTCCTACAAATCAGAGAGCAGGGCCCAGTAGAGATATTGGGAAACCTCTATGTGAAGGAGATTGTGCTTTTTCATGGATTACCTTCTTCTATTGTCTCCGACTGTAACACACAGTTTACTTCCTGGCTATATAAGGGGTTGCAGGAGGCTTTTGGGATGTAGCTTCACATGAGCACCGCCTTCCAACCTCATACAGATGGTCAGACTGAGCGGACCATCCAAACCCTCGAGGACATGTTCTGTGCTTGTGTTCTCACCTTTGTTCGTTGTTGGGAGGATCTCATACCATTGGTAGACTTTGACTCCAACAAAAGTTATCACTCCACCATCGGTATGGAACCTTTTGACGCCTTTTATGGTCGACCTTACAGATCGTCAATGTGCTGGACAAACCCAGGAGAGTCCACTCTAGTGGGATCAGAGATGGTATGCACTACCATGGAGAAGGTACAGATCATCCAGAAGTAGATGAAGACTGCACAGAGTAGGCATAAGTCGTATGGAGACAGGAGAAGGAGACCTCTGGAGTTCAAGTATGAAAACCACATATTTCTACGGGTCTCACCTCGATGAGGTTTATGGGGATTTGGCCGAGGAGGCATGTTGTATCCATGATTAATCAGACCTTTCCAGGTCCTCAGCAGAGTAGGCGAGGTGGATTACCACTTACCTCTTCCACCTCAGTTTAACCGGGTGCACGACGTCTTCCATATATCCCAGCTAATGAGATACATGCACTACCCTTCGCACATCATCGACCATGGAGAGCTAGACATTGAAGATGGGGATACATTCACAGATGTTCCTATAGAGACTGAGTATCTACATGATTAGGTCCTACGTGGATGGTCGATACCTCTGGTGCACGTTTATTGGATGTGCGGGAACCCCCAGGACAACACATGGGAGCTGGAGGCTCAAATGCATGCTCAGTACCCCCATTTGTTCCCTTAGTGCGATTTGTAGCTTACGGGGACGTGAATCCCTGAGGTGGGGAGAATTTAATGACCTGTAAATTCCTTGGATTTTTTTCCCTTAAATTCATGGTATTTTTACGAGACTGAAAAATTTTACGGCGCTTGATTCCGAGGCCCGGTGTTCCCTGAATCAATATCTAAAGTTTTTTTCAGGTATGTTCAGTAAACGTACCAGTGGGATTTTATATCTTTTGAACCGGTGCTCAGAACTGAAACTTGAGGGCACCGTTGAACTCACAGCATTAGTGATTTCTTAGTGAGACCTTCACCATAGTTATATTCTAACAAGAATGGAAGTTAGATTTTGGGGGTTTTTAATTAAATTGAATAAAAAATAAAGTGTTAAATTTATTTTTATTTTGGTGGTTGAGACCTCCAATGGGAGGCTAGAGGTGGGGGCCACCACACCCCAACATCCCATGGGAGGTTATGGTGGTGGGGCCCACCTGAGCATAACCTCCCTTGGAAAGATATTATTACGGTGGGACCCACACGGCCATTAAACTCCCTTAAACCCCTATGAACCCCCAATTAAGTGGGGAGCCTTTTCACCTTCCTTCCCCAATTAATTGGGCCAAATTCACCAATTTAATTTAATTAGATAACTTAATTAATATTAAAACTTTTCATACTCATTCCAACAATAAATTAATAAGAAAACCAATTATTTTATTTGGTTGGGAATTATTCTTGGGTGGAACAGAGAAAGGGGAGAGCTAGGGAGGAGCCATTTCTCTCCAATGAAGAACGGAAGGCATCTTCCACCTTCTTCCTCCTTCAACCGGGACAAATGAGGGAGAACTGTTCTTGAAGAATACTGAAGATGCCATCCTCGACATCTTCCTACTTTCCAACGTCAACGGAACGACGTCCTCCTTCCCGCAACTCCATCAACGATCACCGAACTCGAGGTAGGGGGATTTTTAGTTGATTTTATACTCGTTCTATGTCATTAAATTTGGGAATATGAATTGAAAAATGATGACACCATACCGATGAGGGCTCAGACTGCACAAACATGGCCTGACCTTCCCCTTTTTTATTGTTCTTGTTTGTTGACGATGGTGGTGGTGCAACGGCGCCGCCGGATGACCAGACCGCGATGGAGAAAATCGACCGACATCGGGCCGACCGCAAAGAAAATTGGAGGTATAAAGGATTCCTGGTCACTACAGGGGTGAGGTGCCCTTATGACGCGCCACGCTGGAAGAAGGGGCCACAATCAAGAGGTCCAAGGTGGTCAAATGATGAGTGTGGCGCCGTCGCGCCGCGCAGAGGAGCTGAAGGCCACGAACAGGCTGGGCCGCGGAGGAGGTGGCGTGGCGCCGTCGTGCCACGATGGATAAAGTAGGAGCCTCTGGCTGAGCCGTCTGCTGGTTCATGCTGCAAGTGGGACCCTTTGGGTCCCGCAGTTACCAGTCCGGCACTATGCACTAGCCATTTCAGAAGACAGGGGTGTAACCCCCCCCCCCCCCCCCCCATGCGTGGCTAGCTAGCCCGTCAGCCACGCGGGCCAGCCCACCACCCTCTGCCGCCCCCCCCCCCCCATAGGCTTGGCCACTTCCTCAGACTGGATGGGACATGCGAACTGGGACATACCCTGGTCCGGACTGGGTCGGGCCGGGTCGGTCCCACTGGGTCGGACCGGACCCGGACCCATTTAGCCAGTTTACACCTTCTCGCCTATATCATAGGTTGTCTGTCCGATTAATGAACTTCATACGGTGATGGAAGGCTTGTAGTGAGACAGTTTTTTAGGAATACCCCACTTGAGGTTTGGACACATTTAGAGTATGGTCGGGTAGGTTTGAACATAAAAACCAATCGGGACCTAGGAACGGAAATGCCAATAACACACAGATCGAGCGTCCGATTGACGCACCATCTGTCGCGTTGGAACCCTTATGACATAGAGGTCCTTTGGGTTACTAGTTTGTAGATTTTAGTGGCAATAGAGGTAGGAACAATATATCGAGGGTAGATTCAATGGAACTCAAGCGCACCAGGTGCGAGGAATCCAGTGGCTGGTAGTGTGGCGGAGATTTGAGACAGATCATACGGAGGTCAGCGCTCAGCGATCATGTGTGGGTCAGCGCATATAGATCATTTGTGGGCCAGATCCTGTGTGGTTCAGAGATCAGTGATTCTGTGAGGGCCAGCACATACCGATATTGAGTGGGTCAGATCCTGTGTGGGTCATTGCGGGGGTTAGTACCTATCGATCCTTTGTGGGTTAGACTCCGTATAGTCAGAAGCAGTGCCTCTTGACAGTATAAGACGATCTAGCTTCACGACTAATCATCAGTACTTCTATACTTCAATGATATCCTGGTTTGAGATGAGTCAATGACTCTCTTGTTTTCCTCAAGATTGATATGGGTTACTAAATAACTTAGGTATATTTATCAGCATATACCTAAGAAAGGTTTTTCTGTTGTTTCTATACTTTTGGTTATCCTTGTTGGATATTGTGAGACCTTGAGGGTATCGGGGTCCCTACTGAGTATCGTTATACTAATCCCTTCACGAGATATTCCTGCACCTTGTTGTGTTGGTTGTAGACGACAGACAGTGCATATCGGGGCAGAGAGTATCAGGACTGGACGGTACCGGGAGGTGGACCACTCGACAAGACATACACAGAGTGGACAGACGGACGTGGAGTGGTTAGGAGACCATATGTACCTACCCATCAGGTAGGAACCCCGGAGGATGGCCCAGTAGCTACTTACTTCCTTTATTCGGTTTTACTAGCTTTTCAGTTGTATTGTACTTTACTGTTGGGATTGTATTTCCGGCCCCTTTACTTTCAGCACACTCTTTTGTATAAAGTTTTACATAGCGTTTTACTTCCATTTGCGTACATTTTTTTGTTTGTTTACTGTTATAAATTCAATGCCTTCCTTGTCTAGGGATTTACACAGTTGGTGCTTGTCGCCAGCCCTGGCCTATGGAATGCGGGTTTGGGCAGTCACGATACGGGCCCCAGGGGGCGGGTCGTGACATATTATAGGTCACTTAACATAAAATTATTTCATTGGGATATAAATCAAAAATAAAAGTTATGCTTAAATATATTTAAGGGGATAAACAAAGGAAATGTAATTTAAGTGATAATCATATATAAATCATGAGGCATAACATAAGAGCATGATAGTAAGTATATGAACATGGAAGTGTTTCTAAAAAATAAAATTGATATATTCCAAAATATATTAACAATTTTGAAAAATGAAGTTTCATAAAACATATTACTATGGTTCTTGACCAAGGTATCGTGAAACATTAATAAGATGTACTACCATTGTATAAAAAACACGTTCTCTAAAAAGATTATTTTGTTGAACAATTTAGTACATATCTATATGAAAACACCCTTCATATTCAAAATTTATGTGGTTGAAATTGATCTTATATCTTAAGAAATAATTTTTTTTATAACCCATATAAAATATATAACTTGTTTTATATAAAATAATATAGTACATATGAGTTTAAAGACTTAAAATTTTCATCATTTTTATCTATTGAGTATGAAATGTGTGTTTAATACATTAAATATACATAATAACAAAAGTTTATATATATATATATATATGAAACCTTTTGAATAACCATATATTTTTGAATTCATAACATAAATATATGTCATAGAAAATAAAATATTGTTTTCACCAGGATAACAGGTTAATAAAAAGGAGTATAGAATGGTATTATTGAGAGAGAATATCATTAACTCATTAATATAACATATTTATTTATTACTAGAGTAAATATAAATACATGGAAACATTATAACATAAAAATTAAAAGACTTACTGCAAAGGAAGTAGAGAAAAATATAAGAGTGGAAGATTACCCCTTACATTAAGTACTACTTCATAATCATAGACGATATTCATCGAGATAATTAATTTTTATGAAATGACATAAATAAGAGAATACTAGAGGTGTAATTTTATAATGATATTATAAGTGAATGAAATTTCATAGAAGGGTGAGTATTTATAAAAAAATTGTGATACTAGTTTATTAGTTTTCAAATAAAGCCATTGAATTCTTAGATTTGAAAAATAATTTTTTCATAGTCCACTTATGGTTTTGGATAAAATATTGTGACATTAAGAAAATTATTTTGTGGAAAAATTAAAATTTAGAAACTAAATTTATACTATATATATATATTTAACCAAAAAAGTATCAATTATTCATTTTAAATTGTTTTTTAAAAGTCAAATAATTTATTGTGGAATTTCATTATTGAATTTAAAAAACTATTTTTATCACTAATATGGTAGTAAAATAACTATTTATTAACATTTCGGGTCATTAAAAACATAATATATCTTATCACATAATTATTACATATTGACGAAGTCGTAAAATATAAGGAAACCTCAAAAGTATATTTTTACAGTTCACTGAAAAATAATATATTTTATAAAATTTGAAATAATTCAACCTAAACTAATATTGAAATTATTATTTCATATATAATGATAATTTTATATAAAACATTCCTAATTGTGATAAATAAGTATTGAAAAAAACATATTTTTTATAAAATAATATTTTAACAATAATTAATAATTTATTTACATTAAATAATTTTAACATTTTTAATATCATATAGATTTATTATTAAAGTGTATATGGACATATAAATAAATATATATATATATATATATAATATTTTTATTATATATAATAAGGGTAAATTTTGTTTTTAAGTGGTATTTTATTTCTCTATTGGGTATTTTTTAGTAGTCCAATTGTCATTAGACTATCACATTACAATGATCATGTAACAACCATGTTATGATCAGATCCAAATGATAACATTTCTATTTTCTCCATATACACAACATTATCATTCTTCATCATTCACTCATTTAAAAACATCAGTTATTCAAATCCATTTATAATTTGTATTGTAATCTTAGTGCTTTTATTTCTTTTAATAGTTTTTATTTGTGGAGTGATCATCATTGGAGAAGTTGTGCATATAGAGTTTAACTATTTATGTATGATATTATTTGGTGTATCAATCCTTATAATATTCTTGGTTATTATGGTAAATATTATTTCATCATTTATAATGTTTCAATAAAATATTATAGTCTTTTTTATGTCCATCAATTTTAATATATAATAAAATAGCTATTTTAAAACATGAGTTCTGTTACAATTAATATAATTAACTTTTCACATCATTGAAGTTCAATCAATATCAATCTACCAACGGCTAAATCACATATAATGGTGAGTAAGAACACAAAATAATGATATCGATCATAACCAAGGATTAACCTATTAATCAATTAGGATATCCAATACTCCAATATAGCTAATATATTATCATCATTGGACCACCACATCCCAAGATCATTGGAAGGGAATGATAATACAATAAATAATATTTTTAGTTATTTAATAATTTATTTATGCACCTAACATCACAGTAAACACCCTATTCTACATATAAGGAAAATTTATGTATTTATATATAGCTTAATGTACCTCTACCATATTCCCTTATTACTTCCATGTTATGTAATTTTTTTTTCAAAAAGTCTCGTATGCACATTCACTAATGTCCGTGTTACTATTACTCTTTTTCTATTCATATAATTCTAATAATGAAAATTAAAAATATTTTATTCTTTCAAGATTTTATGACACCACCAATGATGATATGTCTCCTCATTCATATATTATTACTTCATTCCCACTATTAACTAATAACATTATCCACCATTTCAACCCATTATAATACAATCACATTTATTATTTTAAAAATATTATCTCATGTATTGATATAAATAAGTAAAATTATCTTATATTTTTATCTTTTAAATTATTTTCTTATAATTAATAAATTATATAATTTATTGAATCATTTCTTCACAACATATCATCTAATTATTTAGGTTTATTTTTATCCGTACCAAATTTGTTTTTTGTTATGATACTCTATAGATCATCCTTTCCCAAAAAAAATTTTGTTGAAAAATTAGTAATTCTTGAATATTTTTGTTATCTTATAACAAATAATATTAATCTTGGAAAGGAACCATACCAACTAAGAAACTCATCATAATATGATTCCTTGAAATGACACAATCAAATTATTCATTTATGAAATGGGTCCATACCTCATGTAGGTCTCCTAGAATGGAATTTCATATGCAACGAGTCATAAAACCAAACTCACTAATGAACAGATCAAAAATTATAAATTATATTTTTTTTATATAATGGAATTAAAAATAACTTCAAAAATCCACCCGAAATATTATTAGGTTATCATCAGGGTGTTGGATAATCAATTACCTAAATTCATTTTTTTCATTATGAAACAAACATTATCACTTGTAAATGTGTGGTGATATAATTTATCTCTACACTAACTTTCACACTATCATGATTTATTATAGTATATATATATGGTTCACCTCCAAAGAAGAAAATTCTAGTCCTTGGTTTGATATGGATTCCTCTAGGATCACAATGCCCACAGGAATCATTATGAGTAGAAATGAGTATGGTATTATAAGGAAACTCATTATTATATATATCTAATCTGTTATTTGGTTCACCCCACACACAATAGCATCCCACACATTAAAAAGATAAATCTTGGTAAAAACTGAAGATTCTTCATACAAACGTACTTCCCCTAAGTCATTTATTATGTATATTTCTTATCCTTCTTCACTAATTTCATAGTAAAATTTAATCATTACATATCCTCCAACCATGAGTAGGGACATGTTTCTAATTCACTTTTTATAAATAGAACATGAATAAAATAACTTTGAATTTCTTCTGCTTCTTCCTGTCATATTTCCTTGTGTAATCATATAATCGTCTCTATTTTAAAATTTCCAAAACAATGTTTCTTCTCCTGGATCCTTATTCAACCATTTCTTACTTCATTTTCCACACATTCATATCTTAATAATAGTAATAATTTTTAAATATTGAAATTTTATTTTGAAATTAAAATTGAAATCCTCTTAATTAGACATAACGATTAGATCATCTTCCACTAAGACTTCATCAAAAATAATAAAAATATCTAGTTATTATAGGTTTAAATGACCAATAGAAATATTAGATGAACCTAATTCATCAAATATATTTAGATTATTTTGGTTATATCTTTCACAATATTTCCTCTTTATTTTTGAAATATCAGAGTAGTTTATAATAATTATTTTTTAAATTGCCCAAACTTATTATTATCTAATGTAGTAAATGTTGTATATTGGTCTTCCAATGTCTAGTTGAATGGAAATAAACACCCATTCTACTATGCAGTATGGAAGCCTTTCATATTGAGTCACATGCCTAGTTATGATGTTCTATATTGATTAAGGTATAGGATTTTCAAAATTCTAGTGACTCAAAAAAAATGTGTTCCTCTAGTCTATAGCATGGTCCTTCATCTATGACGTAACATCCCCATCTCGACATACATTATGAAAATGTTAATCATTTATAGTGATGTGGTACATAATATTTTAGTGACATGGAAAATATTTTCATAAATATCTACAACATATCTAATACCTTATGTTATAGAGTCGATCAAATATGTAGAACCACCCAAAAACCCATCATAGACTATCATACAGCATGGTATTTTTTTTACAGTGAAAACACCTTCATCAATAAAAATATATAGAGAAAACTAATTATTTACCATGGGAGATTGCTTACTTCAATAGTTTGTATATTCATCTCTATTCCTAATATGTAATCACTACATACCATATTATGCATGATCATCGTATTTTTCTCCAAAAAGTTTTGTCTAATAAGAAATATCATTTCGTATATGATTTATGTATTAACAAAAACAATAAAAAAACATTATCACATACACTCTAACATATTATTCAAAAAACATATGATAGAAACATATTATCACATATTGGTATAAAAATCCACCCCTTTTGATTTTTTTCAACCAAGGAACATAAATCACTTCTATAATAAAATTTCTTAATAATTGATCACTATATAATAATTGAAATCATATGTTATCAAAGACATTATTGAAAACACATTGAATAAATAATATAATGTTATAAATAATAAATGACTAATATTTAATTTTTAATACAAACATGAACATGTTAAACATAATAAATATGAGATACCATAAGAAAAATATGATACACTACATTAAAATAGATAAATCAAATCCTAATCAATATATCAATGTCCGTGTCAAAACACATTAGTTTTCAAAAAATTCTACAAGCACTTTGACAAGTTATTAGAACAGTTTACATATAACCAAAATATTAGAGTCCTTGTTTTCCCCTACTAAAAAATCCCAATAAATATATTCTACCCTATAATTTGTAAATAAAAACTAAGTAGAAATTATTAAGAGATTTATGGTTTCAATTTCTACACCTTTTACAATAATATTCAAAGACATCCAAATATAGGACACTTGAATTTCATACCCTATCCTTGATATGGATGTGGTTTAACTACAAACATCAACATCCTATTCAGATTAATCTCCTTTCATAGTTTCATTATGAACAAAAAATTTATCTTATTTTTAAATGTTGAATAGGAAAAAAATATATCAATGGATACACACAAGATATGTATTTTTTCTCCACATTTTATGAGAATATTTGAGGAAAATATAAGTTAAAGGACATCATAACCATAAATTATTCTTGATATAGATGTGGTTGAACTCACAAGATCACGTTTAGATTCTAATAATCTTATTATAATAATGTATTTTGGAAAAAATTATATATATTTCCCCTTTGTAAAGATATACCCCATCATTAATTAATATACCAAAATAAGAACCATGATAAATTGAATTTTAATATCAATGTTCATTTTTCATGAATGTTGAATACTATTATTTTACAAGTGATACAACTTTAGTTAAAACATCCTAGAAGAATTGGAAACTTCAACTCAACCTTCAAATCATCTGAATTTGTATACATATACATTAACTAGTTTGTGTAATGAGTTTTATGAACATATTCTACCTCATTACTAATTAAATTCATAGAAACACTCTTCCTATTATCCCAACACACATAGAATTCACCTATGAAGAAATCCTCACCTTATGTGGATCTTCTTTAATCAACACTGCCTCACAAAAATTAATCATTATAATTGTATAGATCTAACTTTCATTTGTTTTTATATTTTGACCTGAAATCGTTTAACACATTAATACAACAGATAATACACTTTCCATCCATAAAATTTGAGTCTTATTGTGTACTTTGATACCTATCACTAAATGTAACAATGTATACTATATGTGGATTTGAAGCTATGACATATAATAGTTCCTCAATAATTTCTTTGAAAACATTTGGATCAACATCCTTTCACATATCATATTCAGAATGATTTTCTCCCATTGAAAATGGTGTCAAAATTATTTATAATCATTCATTACAAATATTTTTTATATTTCAAAGTATAATTCTATTGAGATATATAAATATGATCCTTTTTGAGTGATTATTATGCTAGTAAAGTACCTCATTCTCCCCCCTCTGAAATTTCAAATAATTTCTTCAATTTCAGTGAAATTGTTTCTCACATTTCATCACCAGTTATAGAAATGAAAATATATTATACATAACTAATAATAATATGAGATTTCTCATAATATTATTTTATATTGAAACTTTTTTCCACTCTTACCTTTCTAAAATTAAACATATTCCAGAATAAATCCATAATATAATTCTATGAAATTAAAACATAATTCAACCCAAATATTTCCTTCTTTAACTTGAAAAATATATTGTATTTTATTTATAAATGTTTCCACATGGCTAATCAATTTTATCCACCTCTACTAACTCTCTATTATGTCATAAATACATAAAAACCAATTGAAAAACATTTAATGACTTTGTATAGAGATAAAAATGAAAAATTTTAATGTTTTGATAATTTTAAATTGGTTTGAATGTCTCATAAAATTAATCTTCTTAAATGTTTTAATATCCTTTCCACACCACAATTTTTTTAACCAACACTAATACATTTTAATTTAGATTATTTTGTAACACCTTCGTTGTTCTAATCACATTATTTTCTTCATGTTCTGTAATTATCTCCCACGACTCATTCTTCTCAATTTGGATTAATTTTCCATTCATGGAATTAAAAATAATTTATTCCCAAATGATACTACAATATCTTTATGTTCCAGTTGGGGGGAAAATAGGTGTGAGATGTAGATATCGTAGTTCATATAGTATGTACCATTTCTCCCTAATTTCCTATGATGTTTTTCATTTGAACAACTTTTATCAGTATTGTATCAGTTAAATTTTATTTTTCCAATAAAATGAAATGGTGAATTTTTTCGCATACCTATACATCTTCAACACTTTCATATATATCTAAAATTTCACTTGTCTTTTTAATATAAACATCATTTCCATCACATTTAGAACATTCTTTATCCATTGTATATTTATTCATTAATTTCTCCAACACCTCAACATCAATAGTGATAATTATATTTCCATGTTATTTATTGAAATATAAATACCATATTACTTTATAAGATATACAATAATGATCCCATAATCTCCTAAAATATTTAATTTCCATGATTCTATCTTTCAAGCATGAAATTTCAATGGCTACCAATAAAATAAATATACATTAATCATTAGGATGTTTTATAATATATCTCATAAAGAATAATATATTAATTTAGTTTATATAAACACTAGTTCTGAAAATGAATCTTTGTAAAAAAATATTTTCTCCAAGAAATAATGATATATATGATGCTCATCTAGTATTTTCATATCCATATCCACCCAAAACATGTTCTTATATTCAGAAACACAATTTTTTTTGATTATGGGGTAAAAAGTTCTTTTCAAATACCATGACTCTTCAAATAATCATCAAATTTAATAAATGTTGACTCAATTCCATTTATTTTCCAATATTTTTTAAGATCAAATTCACACACATTTTTAATAACTCTTTGAAAAATTTAAATTTTTTTATAGAATCAGAATTCTATTTTATAAACCTAAAAAAAGTAATTAGAGAGAATTCATAAAAAAATTAATATAGAACATATATCCATTGATTTATTACTTTTTCAGGGCCCATATAAATCTGATCAAATGTGCTCCAAAGTTCATGTAGATTGAATCTCCACCATATTATGACAGGATTTATCAATCTTACCCTTTTAGCATGTTGATAACATCCTATTTCTTTCTCCATTTATAAAAATAACATCACACCCATTATTTCCTTATGAAATCATAATCATATTATTTTTTCAATGATGATCAAGCCTTCAAGGACATAATTTATTCTCCTATTTCACGCTTAATATCATTAATTATCAATATTTCTTACAAGGAATAAATTTCATTTGAACTGGAATCCTTTATTAATTAATATTCCATCCCATATATTATTATCTAATAAATCATCTTTCATAGACACCACATTATTTACATTATTATGAAAATGTGAGACACTCAATATTTTTTTTAATAATCCATTAATATAAATATTTTTTAGGATTTCATATTTTTATTCCAAACTAAAATTCTGAAAACACCATTAAAGTTTACTGTTCCATAATTTCCAGATTTTATTGAGCCTTCATTTCACTTTTCAGCATCATTTAGATGTTTCAAATCATCTTTTTTTATTTGATGAACGTCCATTATCCAATAACTATGTAATTTCTCCAATTGATTCTTTAAATTATACTTCCACAACAACTAATTTTTTTACCCATTGAGATTTATTTTCTATATATTCTTAGTATTTATATTATTTTTAAATATACTTTTAGAAGGTTTAAAAAAAAATTCATGGAGATCAGGTTGGTCAGAGATTCCATAGACATATTATTTATTTTAAACATATTTTTTATGTATTATATCAAGAATTCATAAATTTCTTTTCAAAATAAAATTAAATTTAGAAATATGACTCTGGATCAAAACATATTTCCCAAACCTTTTTGAAATTTTAATTTTTTGGTGGTTGAAATAAACAAAAATATGTATTTCAAAAACATCCACAATACCAATTGTTTCCATAGAAATCATTTTTAACATTAAAAACTAATTTTTTTCTAGAAATGATTTTATTAATTCAAACTACTTTTTGATCAAATATTTTTCCTTATTTTTATGAAATAGAAATTTTTTAACCTTTAAAATGTAATTCTTTATAATATACTTCATATTAGACTTTTTAGAAGTATTAGATACAATAAATTTTTAATAAAATCTTAGATTACTTGAATTTATGATTTCTATGTCTCATTTGGAATATCAACAAAAATAATAATTTTGATATGTTTCTTGATTATTTGATACTTGATCAACCTTTTAAATATTAACATCATCATACAAATATTTTTTTAATAACATTATTGTTTTATTTTTCTACTAGAATAAAAACAAATTTCATGAATATAATTTTGTAAAATAATTCTGGAAAGAATTATTTATACAATATTGATCAATTTTTTCTTGAATATATTCAATGTTACGATCTATATAATTAACTATTTCTTTCAACATGAAACTAAAATCTCTTCATCATCAATAAAATTTATTAGATTATAATCCTCCATCAACATGTTATATATTTATTCTTCGTTATCTGATCTTTTTTATTTAATCATTGATTATTTTTCATCAAAGTCCTATTTTCTATTTTGATCATTGAGAATTTGGATATACATTCCCTCAATTATATCTAAAATATATACTCTATTTTATTTTCCTTATCTCAAATTCAATAATTTTTTCCTTTTTAACTTTTGAACCCTTCATCATACACCTTACCAATCAGATACATCACTTTATATATCAAAATCAACTTATTCACTACTAATTTTATCTTCTTTAACATTATATATTAAATTAACCTATCAATTAATTAATAAATTCAAAACCATTCTTCTATAAGTAAATTTTTGAATTTTTTAATTCCTCTTTATGATTTAACTTGATCTTTCATTTTCTTCTACAATGGCTGCATATTATTTCAGTATTAGATAGATTTTTTGAAAAATGTAATGAAAGTCCTACAATTGAAAAATTTATTGGTAACTTCCCTTAAAATATTCCATTTCCTCATATTACATTTCTAGAAATAATATACAACATTTTTTTATTCATATATTCATAACAGAACCTGAATATAAATTGAAACCATCATCATATTCACAAATAACCTTACTATCATTTTCATATTTTGAGATGTTAAACAAATTATATTTACTTCCTTTCCAATTATATTTATTTAATTATCATTCCTCATTTATTATAAAATTATGTTATTATGAAAATAATCATTATATATTTTACCAAGATCATTTTTTCCAATGTACATCCTTTTGCATAAAACATTAAATGTATGATATAAAATATCTTCTCAACAATAGTTACATCATCCAACATATCACCATAACATCTAATAATGATTATAATTCCCTTCACAGTCATAATTAATATAATAAATTATATCAATATCTTGTATATATATATATTCATATACATGTCTCAAAATATACTAATTTTCTCATATAAATTTGGTTCTTCGTTCATAAATATTCTCAAGTTTATCCCAAATAACATATTTATAAAGATTTATTTAACTACATGAAATATGATTCTGAAAATGATGATAAAATGAAATTTTCAGTACGATAACCATTCTATAAAATCATTGTGTCTGCTGCTATTAAGGTTGAACTATCTGCACATGGGAAAAATAAATCAATTGTGTTATCTAAATAAATATAACAATAAGATTGATGATTTGGAAGCATTGTGTCTTTCTAAAAAAGAAAATATTTCCCATAAAATTTTGGAACCATATATTACTCACTGAATTAATACTATCCATTGTTGATAATATGAATCAATGATGGGTTCTTCTTCCAGAGAGTGACTGCAAATAGAAAATCATAAATGAATAGGAATATGCACTTATTAAAATTGATATTCCACCTATATGATCTATGAGGGATCATTTAGACCGTTTAATCAATGATCAAGGTTATTTTTTTATTTTTTTACTAAAACACTTCATAAATGTCTTATGTGTAGTGATATAATCAATCTACACACCAAGAATCACTCTAACATAAGAGAAAATTGAAAATTTACAGGGTTCACCTCTTAATGAGAGAATTATTTCCCATGGTGTGCTATGGATTCTTCAAGGATCTGTATACCAATTAAAATAATCATATGAGTATTAAAATATTAAGATATAATATTTAAACTCATTTAAAATTATCCTGATATTATTTGGGCTATCCTCCACTGTTCTTCATCCCTCATTTTACAAAGTTAAATGCTTGTAAAAGAATATGATTCCACAACCAAAACAACTTCATCTATTTCAATGAGTGTTATGAGATCTCCTAATTTTTCTCTACATATATTCACTAATTAAATTAATGCATATCCTCCAAACATGAAAATATTAAAAAAATTCATCACTTTGTATGCAAAACACATTCACACAACCACTACAAATTACTTACCATTATTCATTTCTTTTTCTTTGGGTAATAAGATCATATTATCTAATTTTCACATATATATATCTTTATTTATTCTCCTGTATCATTCTTATTACTTTTTATACTTCATAAATTACACATTAATATATATATTGTAGTCACAATTAATACACATACAAATTTGAATTTGAAATTAAAATTCAAATCCACGTATTTAAACACATCTATTAGATTATCTTCAAATAAATATTCTATAATAATATTTTAATTATTAGTTATTATATTCCTAAATGACTAAAAAAATTATTACATGAGTCAATGACATCAATTTTTTCTAAACATCCCATTTTTATACTTTTATGATGTAGTCTCCTCCTTTGTGGTTTAGCATAATAAATCGCAATATTATTCATTTTAACTGCCAGATTAAATTGTGGCATGATATTTTCAATGTGGAGTATAGTCATTCCAATTTCCAATGACATCAAAATATATACTTATAATACATTACATTTTATAATCCTCGTCTACAATATAACATGCCATCAAGAAACACGAAATATCAATTAGAGTGTAGAATCATTTGAAATTCCAATGAAACTAAAATGAATTTGTTCCCCCTGTATATGGAATGGTCTTACTTCCACAGAATAAGAACCTCATATCCACATCAATTTCAAAAATCTAATAATTTATGGTGAATATTAACCCAATATTATAGTTACACCGAAAATGATCATTGACTTCTCTATGGCATTCCATGATCCTAATGGAGTGGTGTCCTTCATAAGAAAAATTACTCAACAACTAAACTTACCCATATTTCTATATTTGTACCTGTTTTTTTTAGAAATGTCTTCATTAATAATATTATATATAATAAAAAATTAGTACAATAATGATACTAATTCTTTTATTATATAGCATCAAGACAAATTTTTGTGGATCTCAACACCTCTTTATTTTATCACTTTATATAGAGGGTGTCATTTAATTCTACATGATAAATGGTTCTAGGTGTTATTCTAAAAATATCATATTTTTCAATTAACCATCTTTCTTAATACTAAATATTTTATAATTCCAAAAAACCATATATGAACCCAAAAAGCATCATAATCATTATCATTGTAATCCTTGTGGAAATTAATATGAAATGAACAATTCATTTATTTGATTTTGGCATCCCACTAAAAAGATATAAGTTCATATTCATTTTTAGTAAACGTATTATTATTATTATTATGTAAATATTATATATATATAAATTTATTATTTGGGGGAAGTGTGTAACCCTCCCCCATCAAGTATCTCATTATCCCTTTGTAATAGATGGTTATTTTAAGCGACCCACAACATATGGAATTACACTAATATTTTATATTCATTTTTTTTTTTTTTCATGTTTTATTTTTACATTTTTTATGAATATATAGTATCATTACAATTTTCACTCTCTTGTGCCGCTATGGATTCTAATACCAACCACCATCTAATTAGTCTGCCCCCATCAAAATCTAGGAAACTCATGAGAATGGATCATTTCATCTCCCCAAATCCAATTCTAATATTTTTTTACCAAATCTATCAATTATGTATCCCAAATTTGGAATATAATTTAGATTATCCTTGAAGATTTCTATATTTCCTCATGATTCAATCATTTGGTCATCAATGCTTCTATACTAATAGATTCATCTTATTGAGAGTTTAAAGTCTATATGCATCTCATGAATGAAAAAAGTCATAATTCAATAGATATAAAAATTATTTAATGATATATTAAAATATAAATAATATAGTTTCATTCGTTTGGTAAGTGAACCATATGTTAAATCAGGCATCTCGATCCAGTCTTAGTATTGTTTTAGATATCTCAATCTCTCAAAACCCCCTTAGAGAATGGATGATGCAGGATAACATGTGATAAAATTATTATTTCCTACCCTTATTACAATAATAATTAGTAAAACAATTTATTTTTATATAAAATTAAATGATACCTAAATTTTTTGAAACCTGAATATTAACAAAAAAAACCATGTTTTTAAACTACCCATATAACATATTTTCAAATATAATAAACTATTTAAAAACTAATCACATTTTCCCATTAATAAAAAAGTTAAATCTTAAATCCAAAAAAAATCCCTAAAAATAAATAGTTATTCAATAAAATATCTATGGTCCCATTCCAATAAATATAGGTTCATTTAAATAAAATGGTATCAATATAGTAACCATTCTTTGAACATAACTTTTTTATTATCAATTTTATTTTCCATCCAATAATTATATTAATTATTAAATTTTTTTAATTCTAAAAGGTAGTCACCATCATTTCATGATGAATTTTCATATCCTTGAATTTATAGGAATATTATTCCATGTTAAACACCACATTCTAAACGTAATGATGTAGTCTTCTTCAAGAATATAAAATCACTTTTATGAAAAAAAATTATTATTTTTATCTTACTAAAAATAAATATATCCACTATAAATTTTATTCATTTTTAAATTGATCCACTGAACTAATTTTAAAAAATTAAAATGAGTGATAGCTGACCCAATATAAATGACAAGAAATTGAGTTCCATTCATAGGAAAATTCTTTATTGATTGTATGTTTATATGGTTAAATATGGGAGTAAATGCTTCCTATATAGGCATTGTGCCTAATGTTGTAAATTTTTTTATTTTTTATTAAAGATAAATTTTTATTGTTAGTAAATTTATTGAATGTTGTTTTAACACACTATGTTATGTTTAATCTTGGTTATATAGAGATTTTTACTTAGGAGTTGTCTCTGATGGTGTTTATGGTTTTTAGTTTTATTCATTTCAATTTTGTTTTTATTAATGATGATAAAAATCATTTGAGTTGTATCTAATATTATGGATCGTATTTTTTCCCTCAAATTTTTTTATTTTAAATTATTTACAATATCTTGGATGTTATTGGAATATAATTGTATTTGAAGAGAAGTTATCTCAGTATTTAGAAGAGAACACATCATAGGCTAGTCTTAAGCACATTATGTTTGATCTAGTTTCATTATAGCGGGGTTTCATCTAATCTCAATGTTTCAAATATTCTTGTAATTTGAAATTTGAGTTTATTATGGTCATATTTTATAACTGGAAACATTATATAAGTGAACCAAAATGTGTTAGTTTCCATATATGGTACCATAACTGGTGTTTGATTTTAAAGGAATCATTGTTTTCTATGTGAATAATAGAACATCTTTTGGTGGCCAACATTTGGGAGGAAATTACATGTTCATGTTAAATTGAAATTGTTATATAATCACGGTTTGAAGAAGGGATCAAAGAGACCATGTAATGGTTTCACTATCCATATCAACATTTACAGAAACTGTGTAAAAAAAATAATGAAAATAGTAGGTGAATTTATATGGGGATTATATGTACGTTTTATTTGTTACTAAATTAATTTTTAATTCCTCATACCATTCTATGATTTTTTGTACAATCAAATATTTAAAAAATTTATAGATTCTATCCTCCCATTTGGAATTTTAATCGTCTTATAAACCATAGATTTCCATCTGGCTCGGATTTTATTATTTTGACACAGTTAGTGAATCCTCGAACATGTTGTTCTATGATATTTGTTATTCATGCCCAATATTACTCACCCTTTAAACTTTTATCCCACCATTATTTTATTATTTAAAGATCCTATTAAAGTTCTCAGAAAATGGTTATATTTGTTGAATGATATGTAGTTGATGTGATATTGGTGTGTGATGGATTAAATGGATCGTGTGTGTATAGATGTTGTGGCTTATTCCATCACAATGCATTATCTCTATCTTCTTATTGATGATAAATATTAAGACTTCTCTTTTTTCATGTAAATAAAAAATTTATATCTGTGATGAGGCAATTATGGGTAATTTCATCCCATCTTGTGAAAATAAATAATGTTAGACATAAACAACGAAATGAGAAAACATTAGAGTTATAATTCAAAATTATTTATGAATTATTTTAAAGGATTTTATATTTAATGAATTAATATAAGGAGTATCGATATAAAAGGGATGAAGAAAATAAAATTCTAAATGAGTAACACTGATCTGAATGCAATATATTATTTCTTAGGGATTTATTTTATAAGTTTATTCATTATTGAGTAACAAATATATTACAATTAATAAATGAATAAAACAATATATTCCAATGATAATATGAGGGTAATTATGTATTATTGGGTTTTATGTGATATGTGGTGGATATTTATTGAATTATAAAGCCTATGGACACTTGTTTATTTTGTGTACAATGCTTTGTGAATGTGTAGATTTGATAATTCATTATTTTTTCCATCCATTAATTATTGATATAATTATAAATAAGTTTATGTTTACAATATGTGCTTATACAATATTATTGGTAATATAATATTTAAATTATCGCATGGATAGAACAAATTTTGATTGGTTGGTTAGGTTTTAGTTTGGGAAATAAGTTATTCTATTATATTGATGTGGTGCATGATATGTGGTATAATTATAGTATTATATTGGGGAGGGTTTTGTATTGAAATCATTGATACAGTTGTGATTTTTTATGTATTTTGTAGTTATATGAAATTATTGTGGTTTTTGTAGTAATTTTATGTCATTATTATATAGGGGTAGTGTTTTTGGTTGGGGATACTATCATTAGAGGTTTATATAGTCTCTAGTAATGTTTATATGCTAGTTCTAGTATTGAATTAAATTTATTGTTATGTTTCTTAAATTTCAATTATTTATTTTCCTATGTAAATTTAAATCAAAATAATATATAGCTCCACCAAGGCATTATAACGCTTAATCAATTTATTCAAGATAATTTAGAGGAGTCACATATAATAAATACCTATTTTTTTATCCAATTTTAATTTTATATTTGAAGAATTAAAAACATTATTATTGGTGGTTATAAAAATTATTTGTTTATATAGAGTCTTGGTATATTTTGCACCTAATAGAAAAGGATGCAAGATTAAGTTCAATGGATAAATATTTTTCAAGTTCAAATCATAATAGTACAACTTATTTTATGCACTGAGTAATTTTGAGTATATGGGGATTGTCCATAATTAATTTTTATAATTTACATGTTAATTTAATATTTAATACATAATTTTCTTAATATCTCAATTTCCCTAGATATGATTCATAATATTTTTAATCATTATGTACCCATATATTTCCACATTTTTTATTTATAACTCAATGCGCATTTATGAAAACATGATATGATAATAAACATATGAATCATTCATTTACCTCGTGAATGATTCCTTCAAATCATTATAATCTTTTAGAGGTTCCATAACATTTAGACGAGAATCTATCAATTGAAATTTCTTCCCTTGGTATAGCACTCTATGTAAGCATCTGTAGTAAGCTAAAAAATTTCAAAAGTGTGTAAATTTTCTTTTTCTAAGATTCATTGAAATGATAACGAGCTATGAAATTCAAAAAAATATCTAGGATAAAGAAAAAGGAGTCGAATAGTAATTTCTCATGATGAACATTATAGATTATTTTTTTTATTTTTAAATCATTTGTATCTCCTATTATTTCATCAAATCTCAATATCCTTCACTATTGGCCTCAAAATATCCATCCACTTAGATAATATAGTGGTAAGGAATCATACGTGATATCATATATTATATTATTTTTCCATGTTACTACCTAATATTATTGAGTCATGATTTACTCTTCTAATATACATTATCTTTTAGATCGTTTCCCTATTGATTAGGATCCCAAATTCTTAAATCATGAAATCATATTTACTAAATTATTGCCTATAAATTACACCAATAAATCATAAAAAGATACTTTTAAAGAAAATTCTGTTATGTGGACCCAACACATTCACTAATACTGTTTGATAGATGGATATTTCTATTAATTTGGTTGTAAAATAAACTAGGTCAACTGTTTTATTCTAATTTATGTAATGGAAGGCATATTAAGGCATCATATTTTCTTCAAGTAATTTTGTTAATATTATATAATAAATACAGATTTACCTATGAATTATTGTTAAATAATTTTGTTTCAGTTAATACATAAATAAATAATCATTCAAATTATAATATTTATAAGAAGAAGAATTCATTGTTTTATGATTATGTTTGTCACACCAGGTTTTTTTTCTTTTCATGTCTTGCTTTTTATCCAGTTTCTTGAAAATCATGATACTTATCTTGGGTATTGGGCGAGATTAATTTTGAATTTTGAACTTCCATATATTTCTAATCATCCTACTTTGGGTTCCCCATTTCTTGTTTGGGAGTTGTTCGAGATAGGGTGGTTACTTCAATATTTGGTCGAATCGTCAGCCCATTTCTATATTTAAAAACCAAATTCGTTTTGTTTATAACTCTTTTGTTTTTCAAAAACATTTACTCATTAAACTTACTAATTTTCCTCCCCTGACATATTTTAACCACCATATCAATTTTCCCCTTAAGAATTCTTAATAATGGTGAATTTGGGTTACTGATTTTGGCATTCGGCTAGCCCATGGGCCCATTTCCAGTTTTAATAAAATAATATCTTCCTTTTAAATATTTTTAATTTTTTTCAATATTTTTCAGTGATTCTACCTCTTAATTGAACCCAAAATCCCTATCCTCACTCTTATTATCTCTTGTTTCTATTTTGAGATCATTTTCATCGCATATTAGGGAAAAAGTTCTCAGGATTCTTCAAATCTTCTAGATTTGAGAAAGTAAATTGTTTCGTCCATAAATCATTAATTTCTTAATACTTTCCCCCAAAGTTTGTTTGAAATGGTTTTTACAGAACTATGGAGACCCTCCACTGAGTTTCAAGCCTTTCTATCTCATCTAAGAGTGTGGATCTAAGGAAAGACAAAGAGTTTTCTAGTTTCCAAGGTGAGATTTATTCTCCATTGTCCTCTCTCTTCCTCCTTTTTCCATTATTTCATGGTTATTTCTCATCCAATAGTCATTCATGACATAGGGTTATTTTTTGGAATGATTGTTAGGGGGTTTATATTCATTTAAGGATTTTCTTCATTGTTTTAGGGGTTATAAACCCGCAGTGGGTGATTTTGGTTGTGTGTTTCCATTCCTCCAAGGATTTGAGGTATGTTTCCCATTACACATGACATTTCTATTTAACATCCGTATATTTATATATATTTTGGTCTTCCTCATTCTCTGAAATTTGTAATTTATGCTTTGTATAATTTGTTTCTTGTTCCATATAGAGGTTAAAACCTTGTTTTTGTAATGTGGTGTAGACTTGTTAAAATCATGCACACTGAGTGTTTTTTCAAATTATTTCATAGCTTTCACACCTAGTTTTTAGAATTTTTAACATGATTCATTCGATTGAAAAAATTTATGGAATTCAATTTATTTTTATTCCTTTTATAGTGATTAAAATTAATTATTTTGATAAAAAAATGCATGCCATGTGTTCGCTAAGTTTCCAAGTTTGATTTTATGTGGTGAGTGTGGTTTAAAATTATTAGTTTTTCTTTATAGTCATATTGGAGAAAAGAAGTTTTTTTGGGTTCCTTATGTGGATTCAAAGTGGGTTTTCTATTTTATAATGAAGTTGTATTGGTTTTAAGGTATTTTGACATGTGTTGATAATGGAAGGCCCGTTTGGAACTTTTATAAAAAGGGGTTTGTAACGGACAAGGAATATGAATACTTTCAAGGTGGTTACCAATGTTTTTATTATTAAACTGATGATTTCTCTCATAATTATTAAATTTGATATCTGTGGAATGGAAAAATGTCATTTTGCTAAAAATGTTTAAAGGACAGTTTAGCCTCTCCTAAAAATGAATAATTAGTGTTTCACATGTATATACCATGTTTTATCAATTAGGATTGTTTTATGGTCCATGAAATTATTTTATTAAATGTTTTTAGGGATGAAAAATATAGTTGGGTATGGTATTGGTGTGATTTTATCCTTAAAATAGTGTTTTTTATGATTTATATGGGTAAAGCCTCATTACACTCTTTGAAATTGTTTTATGAAACTTTTAAGTGGTTTATTGATCTATGAGAGAAATTTGAAGCATGTTTTTGGGATTTTTGTGTTTCTATGGTTTGGGAATTTAATTATCATTTAGAATGTTTATTTGATAATATGTGTAACTTGATTGATCACTAAAGGGAATCCTGGGTATCTAGGTGTGCGGACGTGTACTATTATGCTAGTGATCCTGTGGGGTTTGGCCCCTGTTTCACGTAGCGAGTTTGATGATGAAAACAATAACTAAACTTTGATTATGATGCTGTTTCAGGAACGCTATGGTATGGGTATTCTCCCTACTAGTGGATCTTGTGCATGAGAACATATATTTATTATGGTTACCTATACCGAGATATGAGGTACCTAGGGCTCACAACTTACTAATTCCTAGTGGTGTTCCCATGACTTGTGCACATTGGAAATTTTGTAATCATTGTCGAAATAGAGAGTGTTTGGTTGGTCAATTACATAGCGTGTCTGTTTTATGTAAAATTTTACATTCTTTAAAGCATCCCTCTTGAAAACTATTTTAATTTTGAAGTTTCACTTCTTTGAAAAAATTGTATCTAGAATTTTGGTTTAATAAACATGCATGTTTTTGTTTCATAATTATTATAGTATCGAACCTCATTTGGAAAAAATAATTTTATATATTTTATTTAAAACATGAAATTGGTGTTTCTTTTATTATAAAGTATGTGCATTGGGAAAAGAATATCGGGCAAACCTACTGAGTTTTAATACTCACGCCTATGTCCTTCTTTGGTTTTTAGCCCCTATGCCGGTATCAACTTCAGTTTGATCGCCTTAGGAGGCGTGTGATCATTATTTTGGAGAGTGACCCATGGGTTCACATATAGTTTTTTTCTTATCACTTTTGGTTAGTTGATTTTTTGGATTAGTTTTACTTTTGTTTTCTTGTAAAAATAATTTTCAAATCATTTTTTATTTAAATGTATTTTGGGTAGTCCGTTTCTTTTTGTTGTTTGTTTGATTGTTTCTATTTGGGAAAAATTGTTCCCTTGTGTATTCTATTGTTTCCCTCAGTGCTTGTCACCATCTCGAGAGGATCAGGAACTTTTCTAGAGACTTTTCATGGGCTGTCTTGGGTGACCGTTTCATGGTCGACTCGTGGTGGTTCCTAACAATGCATTTCAATTATTTGGATCTTTGTGGTTTTATTCTCATTTAATAATTGAAAAAGAAAATATAAATAAATGTGAAATGATAATTTGATTTTTATCTTGATGATATAATATTAATAAGTGATAATGTAACTTCGTTCCAAATAGGAATAACTCATTGGGTCAGCTTCACATTAGTATCAACATCATTTATTCTCTTGTGATCATATATTGTTTTGATTTACTTTGGTTCATGTCTTGAACCAACACCTCATGCGATCTCTATATTTATAATTTTAATAATATTCCTATGATGGGACCCATGAGTGAGAGATTATATAAAATAATTTTGTACATTCATGTATGTACATCATATATGATGCAAATATTATACGTTAATTTATTATTTAAATTTAAGAAAATTTCAAAAAAATGAAACTCATGTTATGATTAAAAATGCATCATTACAAAAACCAAAAAAACATATGATTCTGTCTGATTAATGATCGTTCAGAATGAAAAAACAATTTCAATAAATAAATAACTACAAAAACATATATCTTTTTCAAATAAATAAATTGTAATTAATAAAAAATTTGTTATTTTTTCGTAATTCCATGTATGATTATGGAGTTCCCAATATAATTTCTAAAATTATTAAAAAAATTAATAATTTTATTTTACTAAACACACACACACATATATAATTTATATATATAAGAAAATATATATTAAATTATTTTAAAAATTTAAGTCCCCAACCCATGCTATATTTTATAAAAATATATAATTATACCCTTTTAAAATTAATGGTCCTTTTATCAGAAAAAATAATTTGGTTTACAAGAATTTGTCCAATAGTAAAGAAATATTATTTTTTTGTTTATGTTTTCTCCAAGAAAACATTATATGACCATAAAATCTAATACTTTAATGGAGGAGGGTGTAACAATAGACATAGTGGGGGTTGGGGTAAGTTTGAAATACAATGGAACTAATCATAAAAAAATTAGGGAAATGTAATCCTTGAATCAAGGATCGATGGACGAATATGCCACCATAGGTGAACCTTATATTATTGATGCATTGGGATGTAGAAAACATAAATAAATAAGCCAGTCTTATAGCGTCTAATTTTGAAATGGTACTTTACTCTAAGGAAATCATAGAGGTGGAGGTATTGGATATCAATGACTCAATGGAAGATGCCAAAAAAATGAATGAAATTGTGTAACTAGTTGAAATACCTATAGAAAAAACACAATGTATCAACACCCAACACCATATAAATTTTCTTAATGTCATTAAATGAAAGATTAACATGTAAGAGTACCTCAAGACTGGGTGAAAAATGGCAAAGTCCATTGATTAAATTGATAAATATAATTCATAGATGATGGTTTCTTCTATATACTTGAATTTACCTTGGATACAATGAAACAAAATTAAAAAAAATGAATGATGTGGTGATTTCATAAGAACCATAAATTCTAAATTCTCATTATTGTTTATAGGGGTTCTTATTTTACCAGTTAATTTGAATTTTCATCAGAATGAAATTATTTTAATTGATAGAAAAATAATTCATTTTATTGACCAATTATAGGGGTTATGTGAATCAGGGCCACTACTTAAAAAAATTAATTTCAACAAAAATGGTGGTTGGGCGCATTGGTAAGTGTGTGTTTTGAATGTGGCTACTTACCTAGAATTTTTTTGGTCATCTGAACTCATTGAAGACATATTTATGCATCTTAAACCCCATTTATTTCACTTACTAATCAATCATATCTATAGATACTCTAATTCACATGTGGCCTCAAACATTTTAACAATATTGAGACAATAAATATAACACTCATTTTATCAAACTGAAATAATAATAGAAAACATATTTTTTCAACTTTGTCTACACTTCGGGAATTTGAGCATATTGAAAACATCAAAAAAAATATGTCCATTTAAAAATTTCCATATATATTGTGATAAATGAAACATGAGTATGATATTCACGGTTATTTTATAATTAGTAATTTAAAATAAAAAATTATATTAATAGATAGTTTTTATTTGATTATGAGTCTTCATTGCCATCTCTAATCCAATATTAGGCTTGAATGATGTTATTTTTTCTCATCAAACCCAATGAGTATTCCTCTAGTTATATACAAATGTGATTTATGAATCCTAAAAAATTGATCGTGATATTTTGGGTGTTATCATGGGGAGATAAAGTGATTTATGACATCTGATTTATAATATATGATTATCACACCATGTTTTACTCACCAAATTTTTATAGAATATTATAAAATTATATTTTTTTTCACTTTAATTCCTCCTCTAGATATTGGGAAGATAATATGAAAAATATATTATTCAATTGATGATATATAGAAAATTATCCTTATATATATCAGTAAATGTTGATGAAAATGGTATTAAGATATTTACATAAACATAATATTAATAATTTCCCTTATCAAATTTATTAATTTTATCAAATAAAACATTAAAATAAATATATATTTATCTTTATATATCTAATGAATCCCATGAAATAATTATATAATTAAATCAAAAAATGAATTGTTTTTCAAATAATCTCATGGAATTTTCTCTTAAACATTAATCACTTTCTCTAAAAAAAACTCATGACCAAAAAAATTATTTTCCTTAAATAATTAACATTATATTCACATATAAAATATAATATAAATAATGAATAAAAAAAATTAAAACTCACTCATTCATATCCTAAATACTTTTTTATAGGGGTATGATTTATTTTAACTCAAATGGTAATTAACTTACTAAATGTAACTAATTTTATTATTATAAAAATGGTTGAAAATAATATAATCATTGTACTATCTCTCTTTTTCCTGGTATGAAATTGGAATATATTAAGTAATATTTTTAGAGACATTCCCTGAGACAACTTGATATTCTGAGTCCTGGTGAGCCTCAATGTTGATATAATAAAAATATTAAATATATTATATCACACACATGTAGTTTTCCTGTAATAATTTAATAACATGTTAAAAGGGCCATCTATCGTAATTTTATTTCAATGTTCCTCCATGATGAAATAATTCTATGATTTAAAGAGGGTTCATGATGTTTTTTGAACATTTGATGAAGCCTTAATAGATGTACCTTTTGAGGAGGTGGTACATCCAGGTTGTTTTTGGTCCTACCACCACCCGTTGAGTTGGTAGACTCACAAATTATACTATTTTAGGATTTTTGTATGAAAATTGTATCCATTATGTTTTATAGGTATCAACCTCCAATTTTTTCGGATGATCCCTACCCCCTAGTAGCTAAGGACTACCTAGAGGTAGTTACCCAAGTGTTCAGTCATATGAGGTCATCTCTAGACCCAGTGGTGGTCCTATTGGGGACTCTTATCTAGGTATCCTTAGTGTGATGGAGTATTATGGGGACAAAGAAACATGATGATATGACTCTATGTGGGTTAAAATTCAATAATACATATCAAGAGGATTAATTTATAGATATTTTGTGAGAATTTTTCATAAAATATCTTATGCATCTTCAATGGGGAAGCATGGTTGGGGCATAATATTCCTCAAGGATAAAAAACATCTCATAATATTCAATAGATAGGATTTTGGATAAATTTATTTTAGAAAAAACATTTGATAATGGATTACACTGAGATATCAGGGTTATAGTGACATTTCTTTGAATTCTCTATTATGTAGGGGTTCATGGGAGGGATTTAGTGATGGATTTATTTCTAGGTGGAAAGACACCAGTAGTTGGTGCTAGAATTGGAAATAAATGATGTGAACCATATAATCCAGTATCTAATATATGAAATATAGACATATTAATGTCATAAACTATAGGATATGATCTCATGATAAAGGTTCTACTATTTAGGGATCCCGAGATGGTGCTAGTTAGCCTAGAGAAGGGTGACATTTTACGATGGGTGGAGACATCTCAAGTGGTATTTTTTATCATGAAATGAAGTTAACAGAGAGTGTTTTGATGGAATTCTTAGTAATATATAAAATATTGATTAGGTAGGTCCATAGTGTTTCGGGTGTGGTAGAGGTTAAAGAACAGAAGCTATAGTTGGCAAGCAATTGGAATTTTTTCCCCCACCACCCTCACTACTACAAAAACGGGCAATAACAGCGCTAAAATTGGGCTTTAACAGCGCTAGAAAAGCGCTGTAAAGCTCAACGCTGATAAAGGGGGTGGGGGTCCTTTAACATCGCTTTTTTAGCGCTGTTAAATGTCACCTTTAACAGCGCTAAAAAAGCGCTGTTAAATGTCACCTTTAATGGCGCTAAAAAAGCGCTGTTAAAGGATACCTTTAACAGCGCTAAAAAGTGATGTTATATGTTGCCTTTAACAGCGCTTTTTTAGCACTGTTAAATATCTCCTTTAACATCGCTTTTTTAGCGCTGTTAAATGTCGCCTTTAACAGCGCTAAAAAAGCGCTGTTAAATCCCTGCCTGCTGCTAATAAAAAACATGCACTAGTACAGCCAGCCAAGCAGACCTGCACAAAAACAAGTATATCAACCACAGACCTGCACAAAAACCAGTATATCAACCAAAAGCATGTCATCAACCGATCACAACCCAACCAAACAGTGTTCTTACCATGAGTTAGATACCATCTACAGAGAAACCAAAAATACCTCATTACATAGTATCACAAAATATTCCTACACAACTCAGAAGATAAATACTAGAACATTCCACTATGCATTGTTTCTCCTTGGATTGCCACTTGGTTTTGACAAATCGTGCAGAGCCCATGCTCCTTCAATCATTCTGCAATACATAAAAAGGATATCCTAACTCTCCCAACCATCACCCTTAGTAATTATGTATATTAATACAAAAAAGGTAACATATCATAAATTGGGGGACTGTAATGAGACATCAAGATTAACATTCAATATATAGGATCGATGTCTGGTAGGATTGGTTGCGTTGATACATGACTCTACCTGGACCTCAAAAATAGATATATGATCTCACTCCAGGACTTTCAGAGAGACTCCAACTATGTCTAGGACGTCCTGCTGAAGCGATCGTACTACCGTAAGTCGGAAAAGATACCAAAACCATCCTAGGAAGGATCATGGGAGCCAACCCTAATGAAATATGTCCTTGATATAGTGTTCAAAGAGATCAATCATGGTACATAAAATTATGTGTCATTTAAAGGGTCACAGGCCTTGTCGCTTTACCCTGGGTAACTCCAATGTTCAGCTGCCTGTGTGAATATACATGTCATATCAATAGGAAATTACATGGCATGTTAAAAAACATATACATGTTTGGTCGGTTTGGTGTATGTATGTAAAATATTGTCCATTTTAAACAAAATACATACACTTGGAGTGATACCAGCCACACCGCGTCTCGGATTGAAGCATGTTTGACTCGTACTAGTCACATATGACCCATGGATCATTGTACTAAAGTGTTAACACAATCCTAAGGCGTTTGGTCGGTTTCCCGTATGTCAGTTGTTGATTTCACTTAAAAATAAATCCATTTTGATCAAAATTGAGGCACTTTGAGCGGTGTCGGCCACACCGGGCCTCGGATTGAGTCTAGGTTGACTCTTACACGTCAAATTTGACCCATGGATCATTTCCCTTAAGTTTCAACAGAATCCAAATGCGTTTGGTCAGTTTGTCGCATGTCAGTTGTTGATTTCACTTAAAAATAAGTCCATTTTGAACAAAAGAGAGGCACTGTGAGTGGTGTCGGCCACACCGGGCCTCGGATTGATGTGGTGTTGAATCGCACAGGTCACACATGAGTCATTGATCATTGTGAAAAATTATCAATGCAATCAGAAGCCGTTAGATCGGTTTGGCATATGTACGTAAAATATTGTCCATTTTAAACTAAATACATACACTTGGAGTGATACCGGTCACACCGCGCCTCTGATTGAGGCGGGGTTGACTCTTACACGTCACATTTGACCCATGGATCATTGTCCTTAAGTTTCAATAGAATCCCAATGCGTTTGGTCGGTTTGTTGTATGTCAGTTGTTGATTTCACTTAAAATTAAGTCAATTTTTAACAAAACAGTGACACTATGAGTGGTGTCGGCCACACCGGGCCTCAGATTGATTCGGTGTTGAATCGTACACGTCACACATGAGTCATTGATTGTTTTGAAAAAGTATCAACGCAATCAGAAGCCGTTAGATCGGTTTGGCGTATGTACATAAAATATTGTCCATTTTAAACTAACTACATACACTGGGAGTGATACCGGTCACACCGCGCCTCTGATTGAGGCGGGGTTGAATCTTACACGTCACATTTGACCCATGGCTAGTTGTCCTTAAGTTTCAATAGAATCCCAATGTGTTTGGTCGGTTTTCCGTATGTCAGTTGTTGATTTCACTTAAAATTAAGTCCATTTTTAACAAAACAGTGACACTGTGAGTGGTGTCGGCCACACCGGGCCTCGGATTGATGCGGTGTTGAATCGTACACGTCACACATGAGTAATTGATCATTTTGAAAAAGTATCAATGCAATCAGAAGCCGTTAGATCAGTTTGGCGTATGTACGTAAAATATTGTCCATTTTAAACTAAATACATACACTTGGAGTGATACCGGTCACACCGCGTCTCGGATTGAGGCGGGGTTGAGTTGTACACGTCACATATAACCCATGAATCATTGTCCTAAAGTGTCAACACAATCCGAAGGCGGTTGTTCAGTTTCCCGTATGTCAGTTGTTGATTTCTCACTTAAAAATAAGTCCATTTTGAACAAAACAGAGGCACTTGGAGTTGTGTCAGCCACAACAGGCCTCAGATTGAGGCGGGGTTGAATCATACACGTCACATTTGAAGGTGATTATGCGTACACGATATTTGACCTTCATAGAGAAGGGTTTCATGAAGAGTATAAAAGACATGAAGCAATGAAGATCATTAGAGTGTTGGAGGAAATGTGGTTTCTACAAACAATGTGGAAATCGGCATGTGCAAAGCGACCTAAGTTACAACTTGTAGGTATTGTACTCTATTTTTTTCTGGAAGGTTTCAGTTTAAATGCATTTTGGAATGATCATTGCTAGCCATTGTCTTTTAGGTTTTTTTGACAGCCGAGGGGAAAGGGTGGGGTCTGAAGACATTGTAGGATATGTCGAAGGGTGATTTTGTGTGTGAATATGTTGGATAAATGTTAACTCCCGCAGTTCTGAAAAGAGTCACTATTTAAAAGAAAGTCACAAGTTTAGATACATCTCAAGATGGTCAGTTTAAAGACATTTTGAGGGACACTACTAAAGACATGCTCAGATATGGACACATCCCCCACTTTTAGATCGTTGTCTACTACAATGATCTTCCAAACAAGATATGCATTAGAACGCTCATGATACAAAGAGAAATTCACTGGCCACCTTCGAGAATGATCTGAAGCACAAACCATGACAGCATTATGTTTTTCCTTGAAAATTCTCTTGGCGAACTGCAATGGCAACTCACTCTTGTGATTTTGCATCTCTACTTGTCACTTCATGTGTGCAGCTACTGCCATTCCAGTTCGCCAAGAGAATTTTCAAGGAAAAACATAATGCTGTCATTGTTTGGGCTTCAGATCATTCTCAAAGTTGGGCAGTGAATTGCTCTATGTATCATGAGCGTTCTAATGGATATCTTGGTTGAAAGATCATTGTAGTAGACAACAATCTAAAAGTGGGGGATGTGTGCATATCTGAGGATGTCTTTAGTAGTGTCCCTCAAAATGTCTTTACACTAACCATCTTGAGATGTATCTAAACTCGTGACTTTCTTTTAAAAAGTGACTCTTTTCAGAACTGCGGGAGTTAACATTTCTCCAACATATTCACACACAAAATAACCCTTCGACATATCCTCCAATGTCTGCAGACCCCACCCTTTCCCCTCGGCTGTCAAAAAAACATAAAAGACAATGGCTAGCAATGATCATTCCAAAATGCATTTAAACTGATACCTTCCAGAAAAAAATAGAGTACAATACCTACAAGTTGTAACTTAGGTCGCTTTGCACAAGACGATTTCCACATTGTTTGTAGCAACCACATTTTCTCCAACACTCTAATGATCTTCATTGCTTCATGTCTTTTATACTCTTCCAGAAACTCTTCTCTAAGAAGGTCAACTATTGTGTATGCATACTCACCTTCAAATGTGACGTGTACGAGTCAAACTCGCCTCAATCTGAGGCCTGTTGTGGCTGACACAACTCTAAGTGCCTCTGTTTTGTTCAAAATAGACTTATTTTTAAGTGAGAAATCAAAAACTGACATACGGGAAACCGACCAAACGCCTTCGGATTGTGTTGACATTTTAGGACAACGATTCATGGGTCATATGTGATGTGTACGAGTCATCCCCGCCTCAATCTGAGACGCGGTGTGACCGGTATCACTCCAAGTGTAGGTAATTTGTTTAAAAGGGACAATATTTTACGTACACACGCCAAACCGATCTAACGGCTTATGATTGTGTTGATACTTTTACACAACGATCCATGACTCATGTGTGACGTGTACGAGTCAACCCCACATCAATCCAAGTCCCGATGTGGCCGACACCACTCACAGTGTCTATGTTTTGTTAAAAATGGACTTAATTTTAAGTGAAATCAAGAACTGACATACGGCAAACCGACCAAACGCATTCGGATTCTGCTGAAACTTAAGGGAAACCAAGATATGCATTAGAACGCTCATGATACATAGATTAATTCACTGCCCACCTTTGAGAATGATCTGAATCCCAAACCATGACAGCATTATGTTTTTCCTTGAAAATTCTCTTAGTGAAGTGGAATGGCAATAGCTGCACACAAGAAGAGACAAGTAGAGATGAAAAATCACAAGAGTGAGTTGCCATTCCAGTTCTCCAAGAGAATTTTCAAGGAAAAACATAATGATGTCATGGTTGGTGCTTCAGATCATTCTCGAAGGTGGCCAGTGAATTGCTCTATGTATCATGAGCGTTCTAATGCATATCTTGTTTGGAAGATCATTGTAGTAGACAACGATCTAAAAATGGGGAATGTGTGCATATCTGAGAATGTCTTTAGTAGTGTCCCTCAAAATGTCTTTAAACTGACCATCTCGAGATGTATCTAAATTTGTGACTTTCTTTTAAATAGTGACTCTTTTCAGAATTGCGTGATATGAAGGTATTTTGGAGATTTTACCGGTTCATGCATGATATGAAGGTATTTTGGATATTTTACTGGTTTTTTTTCCAAAGGCCAAAGAAATGTGGTCCATCATTCTTGCATGTTACTCGTACACGTCACCAAGGACCCGTGGATCGTTCTCCTAAAGGATGAAGGCAATCCGGATGCGTCTGGTAAGATTTACGTAGTTCAGTTGTTGTTTCCAATTAAAGTGGTGTCCATTTTAAACAAGAGAGCGACCCTTTGGGTGGTAGCGGTCACACCGTTCCTCGGATTGAGGCGGGGTTGACTCGTACACGTCACCAAGGACCCGTGGATCCTTCTCCTAAAGGATGAAGGCAATCCGGATGCGTCTGGTCAGATTTATGTAGGTCAGTTGTTGTTTCCAATTAAAGTGGTGTCCATTTTAAACAAGAGAGCGACTCTTTGGGTGGTAGCGGTCACACCGTGCCTCGGATTGAGGAAGGGTTGACTCGTACACGTCACCAAGGACCTGTGGATCATTCTCCTAAAGAATTAAGGCAACCCGGATGCGTCCGGTCGGATTTCTGTATGTCAGTTGTTGTTTCCAATTAAAGTGGTGTCCATTTTAAACAAGAGAGCGACCCTTTGGGTGGTAGCGGTCACACCATGACTCGGATTGAGGCAGAGTTGACTCGTACATGTCACCAAGGACCTGTGGATCGTTCTCCTAAGGGATGAAGGCAATCCGGATGCATCTGGTCGGATTTCCGTAGGTCAGTTGTTGTTTTCAATTAAAGTGGTGTCCATTTTAAACAATAGAGCGACCCTTTGGGTGGTAGCGGTCACACCGTGCCTCGGATTGAGGCGGAGTTGACTCGTACACGTCACCAAGGACCCGTGGATCATTCTCCTAAAGGATGAAGGCAACCCAGATGCGTCTGGTCGGATTTCCGTAGGTCAGTTGTTGTTTTCAATTAAAGTGGTGTCCATTTTAAACAAGAGAGCGACCATTTTAGTGGTTCAACATTCTTGCATGTTGCTGGTGAATATCATCTGTTAAAATGGAAAAATGACTCATTGGAGAAAGAATGTTTTATTTAATAACAATTACAATTTTGCTACGAACATTTACATACAACAATATTTCATCTTCTGATCCCCTTAACCCCTCTCAAAAATGACCACCATTTGTACATGTCCCCAAGTCAGATCTTCATTGTATTTGTGTACAATCTGTCATCAGGTATGCGGCCCACTCGTTTCTGAACACATCTATATCGTCTTGTGAGTATGAGGATTTGCGGCAGTCATAGTAGTACTGCAAAATAAAAAAATAAAGAATTAATAAATAACTTAAACGAACTAGTAGTTGTTTTTGAAAATACCTCTTTAGGGATGCTAGTTTGCTGATGAAAAACGATATCTTTCATAAATTTACAAACATAATAACCGAAATCATTATCGTTTGTTTGTTTTGGACACTACAAAAAAATTGATCATTAGGAGAATAAATAACTTGTGTTGAGATGTGTTTGGATAGTGAAATTTTATTATATATACCCTGATGTTTGTCCAGACGTAGTACTTGCTCGCCTCCCTATGCTTAACCCCTATCCTCATTCCTTTTTTTATACGATATTGACACACATCCCTATCATAACAGAATCCTTAGTAAAAGATAATAAAAATTATATTACTTGATTTTTATAGCTAAAACGTAAGATGTAGTGTCTTACAGATTCACAAACTCCATCATGTATGGTCGGTTTGATGGATATCCTAGCTTTGAATCCAGAAAATAAATCTTCGGAGTATCCAAGTTCACCGCAATTAGCAACCAATGTTGCCTAAAAACACAAAAAGGAATAAGTAATAAAAAAAGTGAAAATATAATTGATATGCTTTAATCGTAGAGTATTACCCCTGCGTGGTTGGTATTAGGAAAAGTCTGTCATCTGTAATCTTGCGTTCAAATGTTTTCAGCAAGTCGTTCACTATTGCATCCCTTCTTGATGACTCTATTTTTGTTTGGTGTGTTGATATGATATGAGGACTAAATAGTCCAAATCTTGGCTCATGGGAAAATCCCTTCAACTGTTTTTCATAAATGCATCTGTCAACAATATAAAATACATTTAGTCATAATTTTCACATTAGATCAGCTTTTAGAAAATCAATTCATGGAAACATACCTCATATATACATTTACAACAGTGACGCCTAACCAACCATTTTCAAGGATTTCATTTAAATTTTCAGCAGCAACAAAATCTTGACTTTCCTCTCCATATATATTATCTTTGAAAATTACTATATGACTATTACCATCTTTTAGCTTCGTATCCACATGAGTCTTCAATGCTAGTAAATGTGGAAAGAGAACAGGTGGTGTTATTGTGCTTTCAGTAGCTCCTTGGGATCGATTGGTCGATCCTTTAGATGGTTTCGAGCCGATGTTAGTCACCCCCTTTCCTTTCTCCGTCTATAACAACAATCATTGATTCAGACACTCTTTTCAGTAATTGTTAAGGGTTTAGCTTGAAAATAAAAGGAAATAAATACCGTTTTGTCTTCATGTACTCTTACAAGTTGTGCCGGCCATGCAATGAATGTCCCAATAGCCTTTTCGACCGTATGAATATCATCTTCATCAAGTGGAATAGATAGAATTGCATTTGGCTCATGAGCTACAGTAATCGTCACTTTCAGATGATCTTTTGAAAGTGTTCTATTATGCAGTGTGGCATCTGGGATATTGAACACTGTACCCCTCGCTACAAGGTGATAGGTGGGTGTTGACAGATATAAATCACAATCACTATCACCCTGTAGAAGATCAGTACAGATAAATTATCAGTGTTTGTCTGATTCATATTTCATGGGAACCGTTATTAGAATATTGATTACCACGGCTAAGACATTTTTTTAGGTGAATGGCTCGCCTCAAAGCTGGTGGGGGGTGGGGCAGGATGTTCATGCGTTGGTTGTTCCTGAGTTGTGTCCTCCCTTTGCTTCCCACCCATAAAAGTTGCTAGCAACTCTCCCTGCCATTGCAATTGTTCTTCAAGGGTTGCTATTTTTTCGCTCATTTGTTCCAATTTTTTCTCTGTATCATCCATTTTTTTCTTATTCTCAAAATATACTCAGGGTGTCACCCCAAACCCTGCACCTCTGACACGACCGTATTTTTCTGGCTGCATCAAAGCCATCGATAATAGGTCTGTATCAGCTATAGGAGTAGGTGATTCCTGTGACTGTCAGATATAGGAAAGAAACTAATTATTTTTATGTAATAGCAATTTTAAACAAATCTTTTTATCATCGTGTCATACTTACACATATTTCCCACACTTTTTGTGTGTTCTCATCTATTAACTTCCCTTCTTTGTTCACACGTGCCTCCTTCCATAGCACATGACGTGGGATAGAAGTGCATTTGGTTTTAGATTCATCAATCTACATATAAACATAGAAAGATAATTATGATGTTGTTTATTGGCACCTAACAATATTACTGTAAATTTACAATACGTGCCATTTTCTTTTCTAATGAAGCGTACCCCATCCTTGCTTTACGATAGGGGTATGTTGGATTTGATGCACGTTCCTTATTTTCAGTACAGAGTATCTATTTCATAAATGAAATATTGACAATCAAAGTGATGAATACAGGTATCCTCAAACAACGTATTATCACTCACAATGTCCCTGAAACTTCTCATCCCCACGACGGCCAATAAATGCATCCCATGCTTCTTGGGATATCAGGTGCACATAGACAATGGGTGGGTGCGGGTTTATTTTACCTTTAGAATCTTTCAGGTGATATCTTGTTAAAATAGTACGAAAACCTCAATGAATCTTTCCTGCAAGCCTTAGTACATAATCCTTGTGTGAGTCGTCTACTATAAATGTACTCTGAAAGATATTGAGAAGAGTAAGACATTGTTTTATCATTTTATTTGCTAGTTAATTAAAGAAATAAATTCATAATGTTACCATAATTTCTTCCCAGATCACAGCCTTCAACCCGGACACAACATGGTGCCATGAATCTATGTCAATCGGCACGCGTTGCCAAGTGAAAACTCCAATGTAACTGCTAAACATAGCCTTGTTGGGATTCACATGTTGGCCTCGTGCATTCCATCCGACTTCAAATTTGATGCCTTTGCTTTTTGCCTTAAGAATTTTGGCTAACACTGTCAAACTACGACGCACCTGTTGGGATTCACATGTTGGCCTCATGCATTCCATCGGCACGCATTGCCGAGTGACAACTCCCAACTGTTATGCAAAACATAAAGATGAGCCTGCTCCCGATCTGTAATACTGATTGTTACAACTTCTCTTCTAGAAATTCCCCCACCCTCAATGCGTCCAGTGTGACGAGATTTCGGGAGACCAATTCTTTCCACATTAGATAGGTATTCAATACAAAATTCAATGGCTTCCTCAACAATATATCGCTCCACTATACAACCCTCTGGCCGACTTCGATTTTTGACATATCCTTTCAAAATCTTCATATACCATTCAACAGGATACATCCATCTATAGTTCACAGGACCACAAAGTCGAATCTCTCTCACCAAGTGAATCATCAAATGAACCATCATATCAAAGAATGTTGGCGGGAAGAACATTTCTAATTCACATAATATGATGACAATTTATTTTTCCATAGCTGGCAATTTCCCCGGGTCTAAAACTTTGCTACATATAGCTTTGAAAAAGAAACAAAGTTTGGTTAACGTATGATGAACATTCTTGGGTAAAATGAAACGTAAATCTATAGGAATTAGATCTTGCATCAAAACATGGCAATCATGTGATTTCAAACCTTTTAACTTCAAATCATTCATTGACACAATGTTATTGATATTTGATGAGTACCCCTCTGGAACCTTTACATCATTAAAGAAGTTTCAAAACTGATATCTCTCTGCCCTAGAAAGATTATAAGCAGCAGGAGGAAGAAACATTCGATTTTCACCTTTCACAGGAGCCAACTCTTCTCATATTCCCATGTCAACCATGTCCAACCTTGCCTTAATTCCATATTTTGTTTTGCCAGGGGCATTTAGAAACGTTCCAATAACACTATCACATACATTTTTTTCCACATGCATCACATCAAGAAAATGTCTGACGTACAAACAATTCCAGTATGGTAATTCAAAAAAAACTGATCTCTTTTTCCAACCGATTTTCATAAGGTTTATCGAAAATGGTTTACCAAAAACAGTGTTCATATCTTTTACATTCTCAAACAGCTGATCACCTGTTAGTGGAGACGGTGTTATGCATTTTTCTGAACTTCCATTGAATGATGTCGTCCAAGATCGGTACTTATGCCGACGAGGTAGAAATCTACGATGTCCTAGAAACACAGATTTCGATGAATGTTTCAACCTAATTGATTCTGTATCTTCTTCGCACACGGGAAACCCTTGAGTTCCTTTAATGCTATAGCCTGAAAAATTTCCATAAGCAGGGAAATCATTTATTGTCCCATACAACATCACTCTCAACGTGAAGTATTCACTTTTATAAGCATCATACAACATTACACCTGAGTCCCACAATAACTTCAAATCCTCGATCAAAGGAGTCAGATAAACATCAATATCGTTACCTGGTTGTTTTGGTCCTGATATAAGAATAGATAACATGATGAATTTTCACTTCATGCATAACCAGGGTGGCAAGTTATAATTTAGCAACATAACAGTCCATGTACTATGAGTTCTGGTTTGAAAACCAAAAAGATTCACTCCATCTGTAGATAACGCAAGACGAAGGTTTCTCGGCTCTTTTCCAAATTCAGGATACTCATGATCAATTTTATTCCATTGAGGAGAGTCGGCTGGATGATGTAATAACCCATCTTTATTTCTTTTATCTGCATGCCACGACAATTGTCTTGTAGTTTCTTCACTTCCATATAAACGCCTAAACCTTGGAATTATTGGAAAGTACCATACAACTTTCGTAGGATTGGATTTATCTTTCTTGTATCGAGAAGCACCACACTTTGGGCATTCTGTAAGTGATTTGTTCTCCTTTCGAAACAATATACAGTCTTTCGGGCAGGCATGTATTCTTTCAGAAATCATTCCCATCGAGCGTAGCATTCGTCTAGCTTCATATGTCCGTCTTGAGAGCTCATTATCTTACGGGAGCATGTAATTCAAGAGAGCAAGTAGTTCCGTAAAACTGACATCACTCCATCCATTGCCTGCTTTCAATTTATACAACTTCAGTACAGCTGACAATGTTGTATACTTAGTGCAAGCAGCATACACTGGCGTCTTTGCACAACTCTTTAACTTCTCAAACAATTTTGGGCAATCACGGGGTTCATCTTGAATTGTCTTTGTCATTTCCTCAATACGATCTTCATCATCATTGACATCTATAATCACATCCTCCATACGGTCTTCTTCATTATCTATATTTGTATTCATATCTGACGATCCATAAAACACAGTTTTATCCCAGCCAGTAGCTACATTCGCTTTTTCTCCGTGTTTATTCCAACATTTATAACTCCGATATATTCCGTGACATATCAAATGTTCTTCCAACTCCTCTGGAGTAAGTAGTCTAGAATAACAACAACGTAAACACGGACAAAGGATTTGAGAAGGATCCTTTGTGTGATCCTTTGCAAACTTGATGAACTCTTTCACTCCGTTCTCGTACTCTATTGTTAAACGATTATAATCCATCCAATCTTTATTCATCTTCATCCTATTTGAATCTCAAATATTAGTATTTATGGTTCAAGTTCACAAAAGAAGACTTCCAAATACAGTAGAAGGGAACCAATTCCTTGGAAGGAGATCAAGTAGTCTAACCTATAATCAAGATTCATAAAAAAGAATATTAGATTCACTAAAAAGATGATTATCTATCACTCTATAAGGAGGATATAACAGGAGATAGAGGATTTCCAATCGATGAGAGATACCTTTATCAGAGAGAAACCAAACGCATCCACTAGAGCTTCTATCTGATTTGTATAGGCACTCAGGATACAAAAACTATATTTAGAATGCATTTGAGATAAAGAACGAATAATTAAAATAAATAATCCATTATACAATTTAAAATTCATTATCATCTCTATTATGATTTGTATAGGCACTCCGGATTCATTCTAGTAGTGGTACAGGTTCCCCCATTAATCATGAGTGATAGAGGGAATAGTAGTTTTTGGATTAACTTTCTTGTTTTATACAATTTATGAAGAAATGACAAGGGTTGGAAGTGCCGAGTGTGTTTGACTTGAAAATAGAGGATCAGTTGCAACACCCTCTGATGTTTTCTGGAGAGGGTGGACCCAAGGTAGATAAGTTCTAAATTTAGTTCATCTAGAATATTCTAGATAACTTTTCTACTCCTTAGTAGAATAGGGTAGAGTTGGTAGCGTATATGTTATGGGGGCCAACAATGATCTACTGTGATATTTAGTCTTGGGATGAGCATATGGAGGGAATGGCTTGGAAGAAAATCTAGGATATGTTCATGGAGCACTTTTAACCTACGACATTGAGGAAATGAAAATATGAATATTTAATATGTTTGACATAATTATGTTTGATAATGATAGATTATGTTAGATTCTTCACATACCAGTAATGTTTTTATCTAATGTTGACAGGAGATAAGGTATCTATGAAAAAAAAATTAGGATGGACTTAGATGTGAGATTAAGTCCCAGGTAAATATATTTTTTATGAGGTTTGATGAGGTGGTGGATCAGGTTCTCATTTCCAAGGGGAACCTAAAGGAGACTTGTAGTGGTGGTATGGCGGTTTCAATTGAATGATCTAGTGGTACATATTATGATAGTAGGATTCACCATTATGATATCTTCCACTAGGGTGGTGGTGGATAGAGTATCTATGTGAGAGGATTTTTCTCTTAGAGAGGTTTTTAGTCATCTTCAATCAATGAGGTAGGTATGGTCACATGTTAGGCCTATGACTTTGACCACTAGTGAAGTGTCAATCATGTATCATGATGGTTCATATATATAGGTTCTACATGAACACTTGTAATATGGGTAGTGATGGATGATCTATATTGGTACAGAGCACCGAATAGGGGAACCTAAAGGAGACTTGTAATAGGGGATCCTCTCATTATTTTATATCTTATCTCTTGGTAAATGGTTTCTGTTTTGTGTTAGAGTACTTTTGTGGGATCATGTTGGTCAACACACCATTGGGGGTGTGATTAGAAGGCATCTGTCTTCGTAAGGGATGTTCCCTCATGGTTTGTGAGTACTGTTTCATTTTGGATTCATACATGCTTGATATGATATGTATTGAATAGATAGTGATGATGTAATTTTTGGTGTTTAATCAATATCACATTGATTGTTACCGTAGATGAGTGACCTTCATGCCTCATAAGGGTAGATCCCATGTCTTTTATGGAGAATGAGATATCTTGGTAGACCATGTAGGACCAGTTCTTCCACAACTAGGTGAGAACATAGACCAGTTTATGAATATTTTTTTGATGATAATGGATTGAAACAAGAAATATTTCCCCCAGTATTAGACTGGTTCTTGGATGTGTTTCATGAGAATTGATCAGGGCTACCACCTAAAAGAGACTTTGAGTTCATGATTGAGCTGATGCGTGGAGTTGAGCCATTTTATATAATCCCTTTCAGAATGAAACAAGAATAGATTCAGGAACATAAAACTCAATGAGAGGAGTTAGATTATGAAGGGTGCATCTGCTCAAGTATGTCACCTTGGGGATCTCATGTTTTATTTTCCAAGAAGGATGACAGAACATTACATATGTGTTTCTATTAATAGAATATGAATCAGATGAAAATTAAGAACAGATATCCACTTCTTTGTATTTTTGATCTATTTGACCAGCTGAGGGGTTCCATATTGTTCTCTAAGATTGATCTAAGGTTTGTTTATCATCATTTGAGCTTGAGAAATTCTGATATACTATAAACTAATTTTGAAATCATGTATAGTTTTTATGAATTCTTCATAATAAAATTTGTGTTGACGAATTCCCCATGGCATTTATTCTCTTGATGAGTTGAATATTTCACTTGTACCTAGACCAGATTGTAGTTGTTTTATGGATGACATATTGGAGTAATACCAAAATAATGATGATCATTCCCAACATCTCGACATCATCATGAGTACACATAGAGAGAATCAGCTATACAGAATCTATCTATATGAAAACATATACATCTTCTTCATAGATTGTTACCTTAAGGCGGCGGCCGAGGGCGTTGCGGGTTGCGGAAGGCGGCCGCGGAGGGCGACCGAGGGCAGCCGAGTGAGGCGGAGGGCGGTGGAGGCGGCGGAGAGCGGCCGAGGGCGACAGGCGGTGGAGGTCGGCCGAGGGTGTTGCGGGCGGTGGAGGACGGCGAGTGTACCGAGGGCGGCAAGCTCCGGTGAAGCGAACACATCAGCGGTATTCGGGAGAAGAGTAGCAGGGTTACGGTTCCGCGAGGGCTTTAGCTGCGATAAAACGAGGGCACTGTGCGACCGACTTTATAAAAAAATCGACTAAGGTTTTATCAGCGCTAAAAAAGCGCTGATAAAGGCTACCTTTATTAGCGCTAAAATTATAGCGCTGATAAAATCTAGCTTTATCAGCGCTTTTCTAGCGCTGATAATATTATGATTTATCAGCGCTAGAAAAGCGCTGATAAAGATTCCCCGTATCAGCGCTTCAATTTTAGCGCTGATACAGGGTCTATTTATCAGCGCTTTTTTAGCGCTGATAAAGATAATTTTTATCAGTGCTTTTTGAGCGCTCATAAAGGATACCCTATATCAGCGCTGAAATTTGAGCGCTGATAGAGGTGTTCTGTATCCGCGCTTTTTTAGCGCTTATATAGGTGATCCTTTATCAGCGCCTTTTGAGCGCTAATAAAGACCAACTGTATCAGCGCTAAAATTTTAGCACTGATACAGATCATATTTATCAGCGCTAAGAAAGCGCTGATAAACATTAGCTTTTTCAGTGCTGTAATTTTAGCGCTGATATAGGGTATCCTTTATCAGCGGTTTTTCTTAGCGCTATTATAAGGGCGCTCTTCCCTTGCCCATTTTTGTAGTAGTGCCTCAGGTGGTCTATACAATTCCTAGGGTGTTGATAGTTGGGGAAAAGGACAGATGTTGTCTTTATAGGCCTATAACATAGAAATCTCCATGATTATTAGAAATATAATTTTTTATTCTCTAATTTAGTTATAGTACTAATAGACATGTGTACGAGCCAATCTTTTCTTTCTACTTCCCTATTTCAAGACATAGATATTCTACTTTAGCCCTTGGATTGAACCATTCACATGGAGACTCCTACTGGAGGGAATATGATAATCACACAGTTATAATGGTAGTGTTATAGTAATATTGAAGGATAGATATTCTTATGGTATCCATTTGTATAAAATATGATCCCTTATGAAATCATCTTATGTATGGATTGGATCTCCATTTTTCATTATCATATTTACTATTTTAGGAATATTATATAGTGTGTCTCCATTTATGGGACATGGTTTCCCATCATGGTGAAAAGGAAACCTGGGATAATTTATATAGGCACATATATAAGTGGATATGACCAATTCCTCATCAGTTTTATTTTATTACACTTAGAGTAGCAGATTCTATGGGATTTCATCTTCATGTTTTGGTGTTAGAGTACAAGAATGTCCTTCCAAATGATGTGTCAGGCTTAAATCTTCACTGATATATAGAATTCTAAACATATAATAACTAAGGTAGTACCCCAGTATCTAAACCAACATATTTTTCATAAATTACAAAGAGATATATGAGTTAAATATGATGTTGTATGAAATATATATGAAGGTATTTTTTAGACACAGTGTTTCCCCTTTGGAATATCCAGGGTTTTCCCCAATATGGTAGATGGGGGCTTGAGGTTAGGTTGGGATTAAATTCAACTAAACTAGGTAACCATGAAAACATTTATCCATTGAAGATGATGGAAAATATATTCGACTAGTTGAGATGGGAAAGATGATTCCCAAATATTGACTTCATATCGGGTGATCACCAACTCTGTGTATGAGACGTAAAGTTACTAAAGGCATATTTTTGATGTCTCTATGGTTGTTATGAGTTCATAGGGATTCAGTTAGGTGTGAATAATTCCCTTTAATTATTCATTTGAATCATAAAGTGAATCGTTCATAATTAATTATATCAGTTTATGGTGGTATTCATCATTGAAATACTATGATTTCTAGGAGGAGAATGTGATATAGTTGAGGGTGGTCCTTAACAGACATAGAGTTAACTTGATTTATGGTAATCACAAAAACTGATAGTTATAGATTTAAGAGGCTTACTTTCTAGCACTTTTCATCTTTTTATGGGGTGTTGCAGTGGACCTGGCCATGGTTGAGTTAGTGTTAGCTTAGGTGGCAACCCAAGAGAGTGACTAAGGTGTATAAATTTCTTGGGTAGGCTAGATAATATAGAAGATTCAGTCCCAATTTCTCTAAGATATCATCACTTAGGAATACATTTACTTTTAAGTGGAAACCGTTCATATTTATATAGAGGTTTCAGTTGTATTTTCAATATTTGTGTATGATTTTGATAAACACTTCCATCATGATACCTTCTGAAGATGGTTTTGAGTACATAGTGTCATGTGATTTCTTCAAGATCGAGCGTGTATGTGTTATGATGTAGAGGAAGGTAGTGATTTCATGTGGGTCCCAACAACTGAGACATCATGAGAAGAATAATCTAACCCATGATCTAGATCTATCATAGGTAGTCTACTCCCTGAAGATGTTGCTACACTACTTCATGGGTGACCGGTTTAGCATATATTATAACAATAAGGGTTTCCAGTAAATATTATAATATATTGATATAAACATGTGATAGTAGATATTTCTAAATATTCTATAGTATTTTGAATTATATATTATATATATTTCTAGGAACGATAATGTGGTGATATATGATCATAGTTGAAGATGTTTTTTATCAATTTTGTTCAAGGTATTGGAGTAGTTTTCTTTATTTCAGTTGTACTTAGTGTAAAGGTATTCTATAACTTACCTCTAGTTTATTTTTTTTACCCCACAAATTATACAACATATTAGGGGAAATCTTCCTGGAGATATTTATTGTGAGACCATGTGTCTTCTTATATCTAATATATGTTCCATTTATGGATTTTCTAAAAGTGGGTAGCAAATTTATCTTTTGAATTAATGGATTATGGTACCTTTTATATTGTGTGAGGAGGATCTAAGGAAGTTTCATTAATTTCCATTTAAAGTGAATCCAAGTGTGGAAAATATGTACAATGTCCTTTGGTGATATCCTAGGTGGAATGGGATGTGTAAGTGTGTAGAATATATTATCTATGTATTCCTCACTCTACCATGTTTCCCTCATCCCCTTATGGTTACTCAGTGAATGTGGGATGGTATGTATATGGACTTCCTGATAGAAGTCCCATGAATTCCTAAAGGACATGATTCAATATAGATAATTTTTGAATTACTAACCAACTAAAACTACATCTTAAATATTTGAGAGAATATTTTATTAGAGATCATGGGGGACCTTTATGCACTGAAGATATTTGATATTTATAGAGTTCCCTCACTGATCATTTTTTGACTAAGATGCTTCATTCACATCATAATTATGGTGTGTATGGAAGGAGTCCACTGAGATTATTTTTTATCAGGGTCTTTTAACACCAAATTAATGTTCATACTAAAACAACAATTCATCTTCTGGAGGAAATGTTGTGATATTTTATGTATGACTTTGGATGAAGTTGGGATGATAATCTACCCTTGGTGAAGTTTTCATACAAAAACATCTACCATTCCACAATAGATATGAAATAATTCAATAAAATATATGGGATATCCAACATGTCACAACTTTTTAGGACTCATATAGGTGACTCAGTATAAAGGGTCTGAGAAGTGGTGTGGGTGATGACAGATATGGTAATGATCATCCAAGATTAGATAAGGACTTCCCAGAGCTATCAGATGTCTTATGTGGGCTGATGACTAAGTCCTTTGAACTTTGAAAAGTGATTCCCTTTGTTCTGGAATATCTCACCTCAATGTGGATTGATTATTTTTATAGAGATGTAATTTATCCTTGATATATATTATCCCTTCCCATATACAACATAGGGTTAGCAAGGTAGCATACTTCGTGGTCATACTACTATAGTTACACTAGGAAAATGACAACATCTGCATGTCATAGTTGAGGATGTTAGTGCATGACTCATCAAATGTTATTATCTCGGGGAATCTTGAAATCGAAGTTAATGATTACTTTGTAGAGTACCCAATATAGATCAGGGATCATTAGTATAATATCCATTGTGGGTGAGAAATTCCTCTAGGGAAAGTGTAGTGGTAGCACATGTATCTGAAAGACAGCACATGGGAGTGGGAGACTCATATGCAAGGTCAATACCCACAAATTTTCTTGTTTTATTTATAATTTGTGGATGAAAATTTTTATGGTGGGGAGAATGTAATTCCAATTTTATTCCATTTAATACTTCGGAATATATTTAGGAATAATTTTGGAGTCGAACGCTAAGACAATGGGACATTCCAAAGCCTAGTAAGCCTCGGTGTTGATATAATAAAAACATTAAATATAATATACCACACATGAATTGTTATACTAAATTAATGGAATAAATATATAATAGGGACTCAGATAGAAAATTTTAGATCTTCGTGAAATCATAAATGACATTTTTACCCTAGGTGAAATATAATCATTATCTAAATCAGGTGGTTGGTTTTAGTGTGATCTTTGACATAAAAATAAATAATGAATTTATTTATTTATTTCGTTTTTGTTTATTTTTTAGCTCATATCTTTCACTTGTTGTATCCCACAAATGAAAAATAGATATTCATGTTCATATAACACTAGGGATTTGAAAAGATAGTGTGGATGACTGACAGAAAACATTGGGATCATGGATCAATGATTAAATTACTATGGGGATCAATAATAACAATGAGTTTATTGATTTCACTAATGATGTTGATAAAAATACATTCTACATTCGTTATTCATCACTTAAATGTCCATATATCGTACCCATTACTAATGCTTATAAATTCTTCTATCAATTTTATGCATGGGTCGATCATGTTGTGTGGGTATGGATTTAACTTCCAAGAAATTGAAATCTCAAATTGATTTAATAATATTATTTTTTCTTAATCCTTAGAAATATGGATTGAGTCCAACAAAAAAATTTCCAATGTGTTTTTTCACATGTTTTAGTTTTTTTCATTTTGCTCCCCATTCTTCCTGAAATCATCATAGGTATCGAATTTTTCTAGCGGTTTAAAAAATTCCCGGTAACAGATCATTATACAATGATTTTTAGTGCAATGGATAATTCTCATAGGTTCATGATGGATATCAATAGAATTTTTGTGATACAAGTAATTGACAGAGGATTTAATTTACATTTTAAGATCCTTGGTTTGAGGGTTTTTGCACCATAGCATAACTAAGTGCCAGGTTATAATTCTTGGGATAATTAGTTTCCAGAATCCAGTCCCAGATGATGGACATGATCTTCTAGAAATATATCTATGATTAAAAATGATTTTCGAGGGGGAAACTAAGGTTGTTGTGGAGTGGGTGAATTCATGACGCATTCTAGACTCTAAAGAAATGTACTGAATATATGGCATGTAGTACATAGATAACACCTCATTTTTTCCTTCCAATGGCATGAGGATTTATGTGTTAAGTAAAATATTACACATACTATGGAACATGTCACACACTATGTTACCAATGTATGTAAGCTCATACTATACCCTAGGTGTACATGGGAACACATATAGCAAGGTACAAAACCATGACCTATGTACACGGTCATTTCTTGGTACTCAGACAAGACCTAGAAAACATTCCCATTTAGAATCCACAAGCACAACCCAAAGAACATGGAGATGACCGGCCGTATATGGGCATGGGAAAGTAAAATTATGAGTTCTAACCCAACCTCTATATGTCATGTATCATCAATGAAAATTTTATGTATATTGAGGAGTTCCTTTCTTATGAGATGGTGATACACGGGTATACCCGTAGTAGGAGAGACACCTTGTGTACCCCCAGTACATGCGGTGTACATTTACCTAGTAATGTTAATGCCCTCCACACCAATATTTGTTAGGAATTATCCCTCTGTCCATACCTATGGTGTAATAATGTGTAATTATTCCTTGATAATAGGAATTTGATCTACTATATATATTTTATATTAAATAGTGTTTCAGGAATCCCTCTATTTGACCAGGGTGGGATCCTTTGTCATTTATTTTTTCCCTAAGTGGGGTTTGAAAATTAATCCTAACTAGCCTACACAGTCATAATATATGGTAAGTATCTGGTTATTCTAGTTTGGGTGTTTATTTTCTCCCAGGATCCTTGGACACAATCCCCTATAAGTTTATCATGGTCATTGGATATTCAAATAGTACTTCATAGAAATTCAAGATTAGCATGATGAGGTCACCTAGATTATTGTTACCCTAAAAAATTTATAATAATAATATGGTTGGTAGTATGGTTGAGAAATAATTGATACATTGAGTTTATAAACAGAATATATTGGTCATATATCAACTTATTTCAATGTATTGTATTTTGTTTAACCTTACTTATATTGATGAGCTGACCAATATTTTTATGTTGTGTGTTTTATGATTTCAGGTTGTCTAGTTGGGTATTGTTAAATGAACCCCAATATGTTCTCTACATGGAAATGTCGTGTATTATGCAATAGAAATCCATTTTATAGATTCAATGGAGGACCATGAGTAGGTATATCCAATTGAGCTAAATTAAACATGATTCGTTCTAGGTGTTCCATTTTATAGTGGAACCCTCCTTATATTTTTTTACAATTTTTTCAGTTTTGGTGGGATGGTTTTGGTTATTAGTAATTTATAGTACTTTCATCATACTCTGATGCTTGATAGATGTTATGAATGCATTATGGTATCATTTGTGTTTTATCTTTCATGATTTTATGAGTACTTGTCGAAGTGTTCATAAATACATGTAAGTTAGTATTAGGCATCCCATGTATATGATATTCATACTAAGTGTTTATCCCCATCCCCTAGCCTATTGTAGGTGGTCTTGTGGTTTCACTCTCAACTTATCACCAGCCAGATGGAACCCAATTGGTTTATCCAGGATAATGAGCTTTTAAAAACTCTTAGCATAAGATCCTATAGTCCACTTTTTGAATAGAAATTCTCCCATCCCAATGACGGTGAGAAATATCTTGTAACACAACATTATCCTTATAGAGAATAAGATAAGGAATTAAAAAAATATCCTTCATATGGATAATACTATGTAATAAAATCCCTTTAAAAATTAACATCTCCCAACGATGAATAACTACTTGTATCGTCACCCTTACTACATGATTTATATAGAATTTTCATGTCATTATGAACTTTTATTTACACCATGGACCTAGAATTTAGGTTAAACACTTTTATCTCATTCAAAATGATATATATATATATATATTCTATTTGAAAACATGGAATGGAAAAAAATCAATATACAACATTTAATAAATATTATAACATTCATGGTGAACCTGGTGCAAGAAAATTCTCTATGAATATAAATATCCCAATGTTCATCATTCATTGATGTATACAAATAATTATACACAATGTCAATGATATCAAGTATATGGACCAATAAATATTCTCATATATATGAATATCAAATAAAACATAATACAAATCAAAATCGTATTGATGGATCTATCATTATTTCCATAAGTCCATGATATCACCATATGTAAAAATCATGCTAAAAAGTTAAAACTTCCTTAATATTAAATACTTTAATGTTTACATATATATCCTATTAGAATGACATCTCTTTTTCACCATACATACTTAATGAAAATTGTTATAGAATCTATAGGATATCATTATAGTGTAAAACTATATTCACCTATTAATATGATAATTATCAAGGTTTATTATAACATAGATTATATAGTAGATAAAACAATATACAATTCGAATAAACATGTATATATTAAACCAAATAAATTATCAAGTAATCAAAAAACATGTTAATGTCTATTATGGGATACCAAATATAAAAAATAATCTCTATATCCATGATTTATGGGATGAAATTCACAATAGTAGAACATATATAAAATCACATAACCAATTCTCTAATAATGGTTATTATTGGGAATGGGTGATAGGGTTTAAAAAATGTTGATGTTCTAAGGGCGGTTAATGGGTAGATAGACTATTTAATTATATTTATCCCCTTTAATCTTTGTTCGTATTTAAATAAAATTATATCTTCTTACCAATATATATAAAAACACAATATTTAATTATTCAATCCTTTTTTTAATTTTATTTATTATGTGGTGTTTTTTTCATATATTATCTAGACTATTGAGCATAGAAGGAATAGTTTTTATTCAGTTTTCCCATTATATCCCATATCTAAGGAATATGTAAAATTAATTTTATATTTTTAAAAATAATTCTCATGGAAATAATAATATATTTTATGGATTCCTTTTAAGGTATCCATTTTTATGTTACTTACTACTTCTATAGGGTACTTCCATATATATATAATTTTTCATTATCAGTTAATAAATAAATATAAAAATATAATGATATAGATGTCATTCTATCAAACTGGTGCTTCAAAAAAATATCATTTATTATCCAATTTTTTCAAGATCATCCTCCAAATTAATAATCATTGTTTAGAGAAAAACTAATATTTTTTGAATCTCAATATTATTCTCAAAATGTGTGGATAAGTTAATTTAAAATTAAATCTCACATGTTAGGTTCAGTCTCTTTGTTCATCCCCATTCCATAATCCTCTTTATGAATATATAATATTCTAAAACCCTCACACACAATTCTTAATATATAGGAAAATATATATGTAATAAAATCATCTCATTATACTTTTTATGAATTCATATTTTTATTATGATCATTCTACAAATCATATTCTTCACTATTGGCCCTCAATGCATTTCTCGATAGTGTTATGGAACAACATTGAATATTCTCAACTTCACTAAAAATCATGATTTATATATATAGAATAACTTCCACTGTCTTTTTTAAAGAAAATTAATTCTACCATTATCTTCATATTATATGAATTTATGATACATGTCAATAATTCTCCAAATTACACATTAATTGGTATGGTATTAGAAATTTGAATTGATTCACATGTTTTGAACATGTCTAAAATAATATTAATTTTCTTATATCATTATTAATTATTTATTTATACTACATCATTTGAATCATTCAATTTGAATCTAACGTATAATCACATTTTATTATATAACTCTCTCATTATCTTTGATATACCCATATCTTATGTGATAAATTAATTTTCACCCAATGTTTGGATATTTTTTTTAACAATATCCCTTTTTCTATGACATTCGTTAAATTATAGGATATCAGAGCTTCATCTATTTACCCATATTATAATCCAATTGAATGTCATGAACTATGATAACTTCGTTTCATTATCTTTGATATATTCATTGTGCATAATTTTTACATGTCCCCATATATGGTACAATAACAACCATTAATTTTCCATATTATTATATAAAAAATATATGTTCATTAATTCCACTATACCAGGGAATTGGTATTTCATAATGTGAGACCCATGACACCATATGAGTTATCCCCATTATAAGCCAATTGACATCATTTTTTTACTAGAAAATTATTCCCCAGATTCCATCATGTAGATTGACTCAATGTTCATATCCATGTTTTTATATGAATCCACAAAAATTTCTAATGGGAAAGAAATATTGAATCTATATAAACACCAAATGAGGCTAAAATAATTCCTCAACTATCCATTTCAATATTCTAAAATCTCCTTACATGATATTGTTCATATAGTTTCAAAATAATAAATCATTACATCAATCTTATAGTGGAACAAGGTTGTACCACTTATAGAGATATGAATCAAGACCAACATCTCATTATGTTACCTCTTATAATTAGATAAATTTCTTTTCAGAATGTTATTTAAGGATCTGTGATTCCTTTTATCACCACATGAGTTATCAACTTTTGGATACAATTTTTTTTTACCATAGACTATGATATATTAATATTCATTTCGGTTTACCCTATTACTATAAATAATATCTTATTTATCATACTATGATATCCATTATGGTATATGATATAGTAATATTACTTCTAGAAATATATCTTCCTTCTTCACATAATATACTCGCAACCCCTCCATCATCTTCAAACCACTTCCAATATTCTCAAACACCCATTCATCACCCAATATCTCATCCTATAATATATAATGAAACTTTTTCAATAAATCCAACTCCAATATGATATAAGGGTAATAATTATTCAATTAATAGCCTATGAATGTTTCTATATTAGGAATAAAAACTAGTCTTAGAGATACTCTCAAAATTTTTACATACCAATAATTAGTTATAAGGAAAATCCAATTATAGAAACACATATGTCACTAGGATCATGATATTGATAAAAAAATATCAAACCAATATTATTTGAATTAATATTAAAAAAACTAGATTGATACAATTGATATTTAAATTATAAATATGTGTATAATATCTTGTATTATATTGGAAAAATATAATAAAATTCTATATAAATATATATAAATATTCCTGGAGGAAGAAATTGATAATTTTTTCCTTAACTAAAAGTATATAAATACTCTCATATGTTTTATTTTGGGAAAAACATTTAGTGTAATATCCTTCTGAAATATAAAAAATAATATATCAATAAAATTAAAATCCATATTATCTAGAATGGTTAAATTCCAAAAAACAAAGAGATTTTTTCACATGGAAAAATATCATAGTTTCTAATTTTTACTATAAGTTTAAATTATTAAAATGTATCAATGACTAAATAAAATTTTTAATTAGTTTGAGAACATAGTGTAAAATATATCACCAATGAAAATATAGTAAAATATATTTATAAATCCTTCCTAGATTGTGCAAGACTAGGAAAATTACACATGAAGAGTTGAATCAAATTATGGGTATTAAAATTATTGGTCATTTTGGAACATTGATTCAATAAAAGATTCTATTAAAAATAGAGGATGAAAAATCTTTATGTAGAGACCCAAGATTTGATGTACATAGACATTAAATTACTATTTCACAATACGTAATACAAAACAAAAATAGACACCCAAGGACCGTAATAGTTTAGTGTCTTGGGAAACTCATAACATAATCTTCTAATCATGGTGAAAAGATCTTCCACATATCCCATAATGATCTTCCCCTTTTTTTCCTTACCCAAAACCCGTCTTTATATCCTGGGGAAAAGAAAACAAATAAAGGGTGATCTCAAATACTCAGTAAGGGTGAGCACGGAGAAAATAAAGCAAACCATATACATTTGAACATAAAAACATGAACATAAAGTTTAAACATCAAAATCATGAGCAATGACATAAATCATGGCAGTACGTTAGGAAAAGATCATAATAGAACATCATTAATGATAATATAGCATGGGAATAAAACATGTAATTGTGGAAACCATTAAGCACATGTTATGATATCCATAGTAGCCAAGGCATTGTTTCCAAGACCATCAGAGTGGCAAAGTCCTTTACTGAACTGGGATTACTTTTTTTTCCAGCCCTGTATTACTAAACCAGATTCACTTTCTGTTCCAGCCATGTATATCTCATGAGATATAAATATTTACCCTATAAATTGGAGTGAGATATAGGTCCCACCCATCTCATAATGAAATAATTCTTAATTTTTTCACAAAATAAGCATAAATCATTCATCATATCCCCAAAGAATAAAATGGGTTTCATAAACATCGTCCCATCATAACATGATCCATATAAAACAAATGGATATCATTTCATCATAAAATAATTAAACCATTTAAATAATAGATACATTATACTTGAAACATAATCATACTAAATAATTTCATCTTAGATGGAAAATAGTTTTGACAAAACACTTGAAATGAGTTCTTGAGGAAAATATCCTTCCTTCTTTAAAAAAATTTATTTTCAAAAAATGTCATTCAATTTTAAAAGAGAAGTATTTTGTTGAAAATAATCTTGAAATCATGTAGAGTAAGCTTCATGAAAATAAGGCCTTACAAAACGGTAAAAATCCGTTCATGCCTTATAAGTTAAAAAAACATTCTCCTCGTACTTTTTCCAAAAAAGACAAAAAATTCCTAGTATGGTAAATAAATGAAATATTTTTTCCATACCATGTGGTAAAATTAATAAAAGGTTAAAAATTAATTTAAACATACATGGATGAATATTAAACATTTTATGAAAACATTTTTAGAAAACAAGGACATGGATGATAAAAATAACCCCAATAAATACTTATGAATAAACAATCTCGGATAAGAACGAGATTGGAATAATTATCCCTTACCTTGTGTCCAATTTCTTACACATGTTTCTGAGACTCCTAAATAGTGGGTTTATACATATTATTAATTTTCAACAGAACCATAATAATATTTATGATATCATATATGATTTACTTACGACTTTATATTACCCTTTGTTTTGTCAATTCCATGTTAAAGAAACGTTTTGGCTAAAATAGTTTCCTTTATCATACGTGTTTGGACTTGTTTTTCATGATAATTTTTCTTATAACCTGATTTATATAAATCAAAAATGTAACACATGAATTATATATAATATATATTAAGAATATGAATATATATGATATATTGATAAATGGAATGAAATACATCTTTCATAGAGACGGTAGGTCATACGTACGCATGAACGTTGTTTTCATTTCCTTATTAAATTTAATGGAAGTAAATAAATAAATAAATTGTCATTATTATGTCACATTTTTCATGATTATTTATTATATATACTTTATAGTCATTCTTGAATGGTTAACATAGAGAATGAATCTCATCGCATCATCGAGACGATAATTCGTACGTTTGCACGAGCGATGATATCGTTCTCATAATTATTGATTGTTTTTGGAGTAGATTATATAATATCTCCGAATTAGTATCATGTTATAAAAATCATATATAGTTTTTATTAACCCAATTTTACCCATCCATGTATGGTGGTGGTGGAAAAGAGATTACATCACGGCGTGGAGACGGTATTCCGTATGCACGCACACACGCACTGTGATTTCATTTTCTGTAGGATGGATAGAAGGTGAAATGGGGTTGTTTTGTATTTATTATAACATATAATTATATGGGTTATACTTATGTTATTACTTTATAATGAAACAATTAAATAAGAGGAAGTATAAGAAGAAATAAATTTGAAATAATCGGTAAAGGATATTACCTCTTCTTTGATGCGCCTCTTCTAAACCTCCTCTTAGGGCACTAAAGTTGGTCATTGAAGAAGACCAGGACCTATAGAATGTATCTAGGGAAGTGGAAAAGAGAAATTTGTAGGGGTTGGCCGGGAATTAAGGCTCAATGTGGTGTGGGGAGAAGAGGGATGAGGTGCCCTTTTATAAGGGAGGATAGGGCACCTTTGGAAACATAAGAAATATTAATTTATAATAAATTCAATCCCCACATAAAAACCTCCAAAAATGACTCAAATACAAATATTAGAAGAGATAGGGTTGTAATCTCATCAACCAATAAATGTTAAACATGGTAGGAATATATTTTAATCCATGTCAACATGATTTATCCTAATTTAATATATTTAATTTTATTTGTTTTCATAATATTCTAATATTTAAATTGTCATAAGTACATACTTATGTGTTTGGAATTTTACATAATTAGATAAATTATTACATATGTGACTATATAATTTTCAATTTGTAATTTATAAATATATTTGTGATTTTTAAACAATTTAATAATATGTTATATTTATAAAATATCAATGGTGTCAATTTTGACGCTATTCAATTATTTGAATTTAAATAAACTCCACAGATAAGATATATTCGATCCAAAATATATAATATATTCATAACATGACATATTCATCTAAAAAATTAGTCTAAAACATTAAATAGTTCATATAATATTTAATTTAATATATTTAAAACCATTTATTTGAAATTTCTCTTAATAAAATAATTACTTTAACATTTATATATATTTATTTAATATAATTATTTTTTGCATAGTAATTAAAAATAAAATTCTATGATAAATATAAATAAAATAATAACTTTCATAATAATATTTTTACTCGAATTTATCATCTTAAAATCACAACATTTAAATTGTAATATTTATTACGTTATGAAGGTGACAAATTTGACATTATTAAAAATAAAAGAATATAAATGTCATAATCTCTTTTATAGGGCTTAAAATGGTCCCAAAGTCGACCCTTGGATGATTATAGTATATATATACTCGACCAATAGGTTTTGGTCAAGTTTATTATCATTTTGATGGGTATTATTACTTTAATAAAAACTATATTATTGATTTTTCACTAAGTAAATAATTTTTGTATAATTAATGTATAAGCTATTAAGGTAATTAAATAATTCATAAAAATTAAAAATAAATTATGATAACAAAGAAAAAAAATTTATCTTTCAAATAAGTATGTATAATCCAATTTATCTAATGAATAACATTATATTAAAAATACTTTAATCGTTAAAGTTTGAGAGAGACATATTTCACTTTCTTTAAAATTAAATAAATTAAAGGTCTTAATCACATCCATGTGGGTTCCAATGGATTCCATTTCAACCCAAATATTCCTCAGGACGAAATATAATCATGAATTTATATTAAGGCAAGTGTTAGGGAAAAATTATAATATTATATTTACCCTTAATTACAAGATTTACCTTTTAATATAGTAAAGAAAATTTACCATAGTTACTATTCATAATGCCCCAAAAGAAAACGTAGCCTATTAACATAATTTGGACGTACATATTCTAAATATGGAATCCATTTTTTTCAAATTCAAATCACCAAAGTTGCATAAATTAATTTAATATTGATCTCGTTGTTAAGAAAACAAGTTTTAAAAGTTAAAACATTGAAAATATTGATATGATTTCACCTTTGAATTCAATGTAAAATCAATTCTAATGGCATAAATTATGTTAAATGGTAAAAATATATTTTATTTATACTTTAAAACCATTCAATATTATAATTTAACCATATAAATTATTATGATGAAAAAATTTGTTTTCAATTAAAATATAGTGTGTTTTTACTATCCATTAAAATATGAAAGTTATTAGAATAATATGAAAAATTAATCCAAAGTAAATTTTTTTATCCTAATTCCATATAAAAATTTTATTTCTTCAAATTTAACTTATAAACATTTCAAAAACTATATTTAAAGTGGGTGCGCCATCAAAAGGCGGCAAAACTGCATTTTTTTAAAAATACTTATTTTACCCAAAACATTTATTTTATTTTCAAACCATGTTCTATAAAATGTGTAAGATGAATTTTAATATTATAAAATTCAAAATTTAGTCAATACTATTCAAAACGGATATTTCATAAAAATATTATAACAATATATCATTATTTAGTGAAACCTGGTATTGCGTACTACACACACTATTGTAGATGGTGGTGATTGCGTGTAATGAAAGCCAAGTCAGGGCTACGTGTAGTGAAAGATCCGTTTGGTGCTTCGTATATCATAATCAAAACATATTTCATTTATACATTAAACAAAATCTACACTTAATGTTGCATAGAATAATTTCTACAAAACGAACTTGAAATTGTGTGTAACATGAGCCAAGAATAGTTGTGCGTATACTACAAGCTAATACGGTGTCGCATATAGTACAATCTGATCTTGGTGTAGTATACAATAGAAGACATCAAAAAAATTAAAAAGAATATATCTCATAAAATCTTGGGGTGTTACATTCTACCCCCCTTAAAATGAATTTCTCCCTCAAAATTCTTCAAAGTTATAAATCGTTTACTACTTGAAAGTTTCTTTCATAGAAACCCACATCGTAAAAAATAATACTAAAACGTAATTTTATAAACTAAAGTATAAAACATAATTGTTACCCAAATTAACTCATCACTAGGTTTCCACATAGGAGAACATAGGTGAAAATATGGATATGGAAGAGAAATATAACCATCAAATTATGATGGAGAGTGGTAGAGAACATGGCTATGAGAAATCCAACAATCACAAAGCCATAAATTTTTTATGATCTAAGGTACCATCTGATTCATCAGATATAAGGGAACTAGGACAACATTTTTGGTTTTCAATATCACTTCCCAAATGTTGAAGAATTTTTGAATTAATAGAAATACCTACTTGATTTTGGTACAATCTCACTGTTGCTCATGCCTTGAACAATTTCCACTTCATCACATAAATAAATGAAGTTGAATTTGTCTTTCATGAAGTGTTAGCATATCATGAGATAGAATGATAGTTCATTCCATTTGTCTCAAAAATAAGGTTATAAAAAGTTATATATATAAGTCCATCTATGGTGAGATTAATCGTATATGGTTCTAAAAATGGACTTATACTTCCTCTATCATTCTTCTTAATATAATAAAACTAGTTTCTATAAACCAAGGACATCTTGTAGGCCAATGGTAGGCTATAAAGTCTTGTCGTACTTCGGTTGTGGGTTCGATTCTCGTAACCCTGTCCGACGCGACGGGTTATCGTCCATCCTGCAGGTTGTCTTTTTTCTAAAACTAAACTATTATAACATTACATAAATAATATCGAAAAAGTTATAGCCTTAAAAAAAACTATCTGATGTTCAAAATATTCCATTCCAATCTTTAGACTTATCAAAAATACATCATTCTAATCTCATAGTATAAAGAAAATGATGACTGGAAAAGTCACATAACAAGAACGTCAATACCATCATTTATCCCCCATATTTCATAAGATATATCTTGTTGATCGCATTCCAAACGTGTGAATACATTAATAATTAATTCTCTTGAAACATAAATTACCATAGAACTTTAGTGAAAACATGAATGCTGTCAAAATGGAACACTTTCCACATACCAAAATCCTAAAAATTCTATATACTCAAACCATGATATCACTTTTTCCTTATATCAGTCATGAGATCATTAATACTATGAAACATTTCATTATCTCTGTATCCCTTATTTGTGTTCATATTAGGAGCTTTCCAAAAACATTTCAATCACATTTCATGGTTACCAGTACCATATTCTTACGGAAAACAACAATGGACCAATACATAGATATTCTAATATACCATAAAATTATCTCAACAACATTATTATTTAATTACAATACATAAATCATTCAAGTCATCATATTTAATAAATGGAATAGAATAGGTCCTTCCATGATTTAGAATTAACCTCTTAGGTCAGGGCATTGAGTTGGGTAATGCCCATGTTCTCCACAGATATGACATTGGACTCCATAACAGTCTCTCACTCTATGACCCTTTCCCCACATAGATAACATCTTCCCCTCCATTTGAGGTATTCCTCAAGGTTCATCTTCCCTTATTTATAAATATCAATATTTCTTTCTCTATGATCCTCACCATGTGATCATGCAGAATAGTCCATCTTCCTTTTATTTGATGAATTAGAAATACCAGTAATGTTCACCTTGTTAATCATATATCGTGATGTCTGTTTCGGCATAATCATAATATCCTTCTCTCTAGGCGTTACATAATTTTTCTGCTCATAGTCACCAATTTTTCCATCGGATTCAATGTTAACCCAATTCCATCTGGTTCCCTCCATTAACTAAAACCAGAAACCATTGTGTAAGAAACAGTTAAAATATTTAAGAACCACATAATCATAAATAGTCACTTCTATGATGTATAACTTTTGACACCTTCTTTAACCTATGACATCTTAATTTCACCCTAGGTTATTCATGATCATCAAAATAATTCTAGGACTGTAACCTATTGTTATACTAAACCTTTGGGACATCCCTAGACATAGCATAGAAATATCTCTAGAGATTTCACTAATGTTTTTGAATCCTAGTTTCCAAAGGTTAACTAAACCTTCCCTCTGATACCAACTGTAGAGAACCAAGATTTTACATACATGGACATTACATTAATTTTGTGGAATAATTAATAAATAAAAAAAATATACACCCAAGGACCGTAATTGTTTAGTTTCTTTGGAATCTCATAACATAATCCTCTAATCATGGTGAAAAGATCTTCAACATCTCCCATAAAGATCATCCCCTTTTGTTTTCTTACCTAAAACCTATATTTATATCCTGGGGAAATGAAAACATATAAAGGGTGATCTCTATTCCTAATTAAGGGTAAGTATGGATAAAATAAAACAAACCATATACATTTGAACTTAAAAACAAGAATATAAAGTTTAAACATCAAAATCTTGAGCAATGACATAAATCATGGAAGTACGTAAGGCATAGATCATAATAGAACATCAATCATGATAAAATACCATGGAAATAAAACATGTAATTTTGGAATCCATTAAGCACATTTTATGATTTCTATAGTAGCTAAGGCATTGTTTCCAAGACCGTCATAGTGGACAAAGTCTTTTACTGAACTGGGTTTACTTGTCATTCCAGCCCTATATTACTGAACCAGATTCACTTGTCATTCCATCCATGTAGATCTCATGAGATATAAATCTTTACCCAATTAATTGGAGGAAGATATAGATCCCACCCATCCCATAATGAAATCATTCTTACTTGTGCCACAAAATAAGCATAAATCATTCACCATAACCCAAAAAATAAAATGGGTTTCATAAACATCATCCAATCATAACATGATCCATATAAAACAAATGGATATCATTTCATTATAAGAAAAATCAAACCATGTAAATAATAGAGACATTATACTTGAAACATAATCATACTAAATAATTTCATCTTAGATGGAAAATATTTTTTACAAAACACTTGAAATGATTTCTTGATGAAAATATCCTTTCTTCTTCAAAATCATTTTATTTTCAAAAAATTCTATTCAATTTTAAATGAAAAATATTTTTTTGAAAATAGTCATGAAATCATGTAGAGTAAGATTCATGAAAATAAGTCATTATGAAACCGTAAAAATATGTTCATGTCGTATAAGTTAAAAAAACATTTTCCTCTTTTTTTTGCCAGAAAAGTCAAAAAGTTCCTCATATGGTCAATAAAAGAATGATTCCTTCCATACCTTGTGGTAAATGTAATAAAAAGATAAAAATGAATTTAAACATACAAGGATGAATAGTAAATATTTTATGAGAAAATTTTTAGAAAACATGGACATGGATGATAAACATAACCCCCGTAAATACTTATGAATAAACAATCTCGGATAAGAACGTGATTGGAATAATTATCCCTTACCTTATGTCCAATTTTATCCATATGTGACTGAGACTCTTCTATATTGGGTTCAAACCTATTATTTACATGTAATAGAACCATAATAATATTTATGATATCATATATGATTCACTTACGCTTTTATATTACCCGTACTTTTGTCAATTCCATGTTAAGGAAATGTTTTGGGAAAAATCGTTTCATTTATCGTACGTGTTTGGACTTTTTGTTCTTTATATTATTACTTATAACCTAGTTTAAATAATTCCAGAATGTAAAACATGATTTATATATAATATATATTCAGTATATAAATATATATGATAGATTGATAAATGGAATGAAATAAACTGTTCATGGAGACGGTAGGCTGTACGTACGCATGAACACTATTTTTGTTTCCTTATTAAATTTAATGGAAGTATGTAAATAACATATATATAAATAAAGTATCATTATTATGTAACATTTTTCATGATTATTTATTATATATACTTTATAGTCATTCTTGAATCGTTAACATAGAGAATGAATCTCGTCGAATTGTGGAGACGCTAATCCGTACGTATGCACGAGCGATGATATCGTTCTCATAATTATTGAATGTTATTGGAGTAGATTGTATAATATATCAGAATTTTGATAATGTTATAATAATCATATATAGTAATTTTTTACACCATTATACCCATCCATGTAAGGTGGTGGTGGAAAACAGATTACACCACAGCGTGGAGACGGTATTCCGTACGTACGCACGTGCTGTGATTTTGTTTTCTGTAGGATGGATAGAAGGTGAAATGGGGATGTATTATATTTATAATAAAATATTAGTATATGAGTGATACTGATTTTATTACTTTATAATGAAACAATTGAATAAGAGGAAGTAGAAGAAAAAATAAATTTGAAAGAATCGGTAAAAGATATTACCTCTTCTTCGACGTGCCTCTTCTAAACCTCCTATTAGGGCACTAAACAAGGTCTTTGAAGAAAACCAGGACCTATAATATATTACTAAGGAAGTGGAGAAGAGAAATGGGTAGGGTTTGGCAGAGCGTGAAGGCTCAATGTGGTGTGAGGAGAGGGAGGAGGTTCCCTTTTATAAGAGAGGAGAGGGGCACCTTTGAGAACATAAGAAATACTAATTTATAATAAATTCCAACCCCACATAAAAACCTCCGAAAATTAACCAAATATTCAGATTAGATGAGATAGGGTTGTAATCTCATCAAACAATAATATTTAAACATTTTGGGAATTTATTTTAAACCCTTTAATCTTGATTTATTATTATTTAATCTATTTAATTTTTTGGGGTAATAATAATCTAATATTTAAATTGTTATAAATAATTATTATGTATTGTGAATTTACCATATTTAAATAAATACTTACATTTTATACTATATAATTTTAAATTTTAAATTTTAAAATATTTTTTTGATTTTTAAACAATTTAATAGTATGTAATGTTCCAAAAATATCAATAGTGTCAATTTTGACACTATTCAATTATATTAATTTAAATAAAATCCACAGAGAACATATATTAGATCCAAAATATTTAATATATTGATAAAATTTCATATTAATCTAAAAAATTATTGGAGAACATTAAATATTTAATATAATATTTATTTTAATATTTTTAAAACAATTTATTTTATATTTCTATTTATAAAATAATTACTATAACATTTTTGTATAATTATTTAATATAGTTATTTGTTGCATAAAAATTAAAAAATATCCTATTATTAAGATAAATCAATTACCTTTCATAATATTATTTATACTCTAATTTATCATCTTAAAATCACAACATTTAAACTGTTATATTTATAAAGTTATGAAGGTGAAAACTTTGACATTATTAAAAATAAAATAATATAAATGTAATAATATATTTTATACAGCTCCAAATGGTACCAAAGTAGACTTTTGGATGATTATGGTATATATATACTCGACCAATAGGTTTTAGTCAAGTGTTTGGGCCTTTTGATGGGTATTGTTTCTCGAATAAAACCTATATTACTGAGTTTTCACTAAGTAAATAATTTCTGCATCATTAATGTATAAGCTTTAAAGGTCATTAATTATTTCTTAAAAATTACAAATAAATTACCATAAAAAATATAAAAAAAATTATCTTTCAAATGATTATTTATAATAGAATTTATATTCTGTATAACCTTATATTAAAAATACTTCATTATTAAAGTTTGAGTGAGACATATTTCACATTCTTTAAAATAAAATAAATTAAAGGTCTTAATCACATCCATGTGGGTTCAAATGGATTTAATTTCGACAAAAATATGCCTTAGGACGAAATATAATCATCCAATTATACTAATACAAGTGTTAGGTTAATTTTATAACATTATATTTACCCTTAATTACCCGATTTACCATTAATTACGGTAAATAAAATTTACCGTTTTTACTATTCATCGTGTCCAAAAATAAAAAGTATCCTATTATAATAATTTGTACCTACTGATTCCAAATATGGAATAAATTTTTTCAAATTCAAATCACAGAAGTTCCAGAAATTATTTTAAAATTAATCCTATTGTTAAGAAAATGAGTTTTAAAAGTTAAAACATTGCAAAAGATTGAAATGATTTTACCTTTGAATTCAATGTAAAATCAATGATAATGAAATACATTATATTAAATACTGAAAATATATTATATTTTTACTTTAAAACCAATCAATATTATAATTTAACCATATAAATTATTATGATGAAAAAGTTTTTTTAAATTAAAATATAGTGTGTTTATACTATTCACTAAAATATGAAAGTTATCAGAATAATATGAAAAAATTATCCAAAGTAAATTTTTATATCCTGATCCCAAAGAAGAATTTTAGTTTTTCAAATTTAACTTATATAATGTGAAAAACTATATTTAATGTGGGTGTGCCATCAAAAGGCGGTAAAACTGCATTTTTTTTAAAATACTTATTTTACCAAAAAAATATATTTTGATCTCATACCATCTTCTATAAAATGTGTATGATGAATAATAATGTACTAAAATTAAATTTTTATTTCATATTATTCATAACTACTAGTTCTTAATAATATTATAACAATATATCGTTGTTTAGTAAATCACGGTGTTGTGTACGACACACACTATCGAGGAAGGTCGTGATTGCCTGTAATGCAAGCCAAGTAAGAGTTGTGTGTAGTGAAAGCTCCCTTTGGTGTTGCATATAACATAATTAAAACTTTTTTCATTTATACATTAATAAAATTCTACACTTAATGTTGCGTAGAATAATTTTTAAAAAATGAACTTGAAATTCTGTGTAACATGAGCCAAGAATAGTGTTGCGCAACTGCAAGCTATTACGGTGTTGCATATAGTACAAGATAAACTTGGGGTAGTGTTCAATAGAAGACATCAATGAAATTAAAAATAATATATCTCATAAAATCTCAGGGTTTTACAATTTATCAAATATAAAATCAGTTTTATTCAAATATGTAACAATAACAAATACTGAATATAGGATTTAAATACAACTAACTGAAAAAATCACATATTTATAAAAATAAATGTCATTGATGTTCCAACACAAAATAAAAGGGAGTTATAAACTAGAATAGATAATATTTTATAACCAATCATTAAAGTGTGTAGAAATACAGAAAAAATGGATTGATTTGTAATAATACATTAACATCACACACATAATGTCTAATTATGTATGAAACAAATTTAATGATTGAATGAATTTTATGAAAATCAATTCAATGAAATATAAGAAAGTACTAAACACATGGAGTAAAAATGAAGACTCTCCCTTTAAGTGAGATATAGAAATTAGAAACATTTATAAGAAATTTAAGTTTTTTAGTTAATTAATTGAAATCAATGGAACATGATTCAGAGAAATGATTATGGATGCATTATTTTATGGGTTTTTAAATTCATGAAAACCAACTAATTATTAGAAGTATCCCCCATACATTATGAAATTTAATGAATACATTATTTATATTAATGATTTCTATAAAATTTTATAAGAGAAATATTTAAAATCCAGATTTTATATTTCTATGATAAATATAATGTTTCATAAAATATTAACTGATTTATATACATTACCTACCATTTCATTAACTTTCATTATTCAAGATTAAATAACTGAACTAAAATAAAAAATCTAACAAAATAAACAGGACTAGGTGCAAATTTATGAAATGTATTAAAAATATAGATATGATAATTTCAATAAAAATAACACATATTCTAGAAATATACTCATATATTCCACATCATTGTGATATAAGTTCTATCAAAAATCATTTTAATCAAAAAATAAATAAAATGGTAAGATATTTTCATATGAAATTATATAATTTGAAACAAACAAATTGACACCAGGATACCTATTTTATATCAAAAATCATATATCCTTTAGAATAAAATGGATATTTGTTTCAAATTATCTAGTTGCACTCCTGAATTAAATTACAATTGTTAGAGTCCTAAAGGGAAATAATAGAAAGGGGTCAGATCAAGTTCTCAGTAAAATATATTATATACTAGAATATACCATAAAAAATCAAGAATACATATATAATATGATATGAATAAATAATCAAATAATTCTATAATAAAGATAAAATGAGGATAATGTATCCTTGTATTTCATAAAAATTGAAAGTAAATAATCACATGGATATACAAAAAATATCACTATGATAAATTAATAATGTTGAACATCATTACCATACATTCAGGACCTCTACCAAGAAAATATATATAAATGTGTAGGCATACCCCAAATACCCAAGAATGTATTTCCCATGACACATATTGATGCACCGAGGGGCTATATAATTATGGTCACACCAATCCCTTACAAATTCCAATGAATTTATTATATGAAAAGAATAAATTAACAAAGAATAAAATACATGATTTTACCTAAGAATCCATTAACATAATATCAAAAACAATACATATAAAATTAATGGGAATATGGATTTTCAATATTTCTATAGTTTAATTGTTTTTATACCATTCTAGGTAAACATACATGAAACAAAATTATGAAATTTAGAGTGTTCACACCATATAATAGAATATTTATATAGTAGATTAAGTATAATTTTTTAATAATATATAATTTACATCAATGAGATAATGAATAATGATATGGAATAAAAATATGTGGTTAAGTTAGAAAATAATAGAGAACATTATCGGAAGAATGGAAAATGAGTGTAATAGAACATTTAAAAAAATTATAGGTAACAAGAAAATAATATCTCAAAAATATATCAAACCCAATAAATTTAATTTTTAATATTTTTGAAATTATACATAGAATATAAATTATACATTAGAGAAATGATAAAATTATATAATGATTTTATGGAAGATAAACCCTTACCTTGAGTCCCACATAACATAGATACTCTTCTAACATCCTGAAGAGTTGAATTTGATATGATAATTTCATAATTAATAACCTTATTAATTTTTAATTCAAATATGTTATCTTAAATTTTATATTTTCTAATTCATTTTTTAAATTAATTTTCTCTTGTTGGTCATTTGGAGTTGTTTGATTAACAGTTCCAATATCACATCAGTAATATGGTAACTGCTAGTGGTCATTAAAAAATGATTCCAAAATATCCAAAAGTATAATGAGATTGATCTTCATTTCAATATAGTATAATATAAGTAACATGTCCAATATGTAGTAAAAAAATTTCTATTTTATAATCACATCTCATTAAGCTTGATTTTATGAGATTAAAATAACTATTATGGTTTATTATTAATGTAAATATTATTTTTCAATTTTATATTTTCAGAATATAAATATAATATATTTTTATTTATAATATTATAAATATACATGAATTTTTTTAAAACAGAAAATAAATATTAGTAATAAAAATCACCAATTATTACATAGTTTGTATGGACATACCATTGTTTGAGTGGTGTTCTTAAGAGTTTTTTTGAAGAAATAGGAACTAATAAATATATAAATTTCATAAATAAATTAGATTAGGATTATAAAACTTTTTTAAAGTTTCTATAATGATACATGGGTATAGAGAATTGATTCAAGTAGAAAAAATGGTCAATTATTAAGTTTTCAAGGCATGTCTTACTCTTCGAGACACCTCTATTAGAATTAAACTTATTGATTTTATGGGTGGTATAATGGTTAGACCAAGCCTATATAACTATTTAAGGATGGTTTGGAGGGATATTTGGGAAGATATTGTTATAGTGTAGAAGTTTTTAAGTGAAAATTAATGAATTTAGAATTGGTGTATTTATAGGTGAATAGGATGTGAGTTTTTAAAAAATAATATTAAGTATTCAATTATTTGTACACAATAGTATGAATAGTTTAAATTCATGTGACTAATAATAGTGTTTTTCTATAAATTTATTTTTAAATTATAATAAAATATAATTTAGACATTAAAAAATCATTTATATATTTTTTCATTAATTTTATGATTTTTAATTGTATTATTTTACTCCATAAATCCATTTTATGACATGAAAAATATGTTATAAAAAATTGGGCCATATTGAATTTATAATGATGTTATAAAACATAGGTTATGTGTAAAAAATTTATTTTTACTATTCTCTACAATTTCACCTATTTCAAAAAAGTCCCATAGATAATTTTGACACATGATTCTAAAAATGTGGTCTTTTTAAAAAAAATCAATTTCTAATATAGGTGACTTTATTATTATATATATTATATAAAATATATTTTTTCTAAATTTGTTCAAATTTAATTATATAAAATTTAGAAATAAATCCACTTTTAGTTACATACTTTGATAAATAATTTTATGATACATTAATATTTATATTCACTTCTTCTTTATAAAAAACATATTACATCTTAGATATTTCACATTCAGTTACTATTCGAATAATTATTTATTATTTAAATGGTAATTTTATTATTCCAATATTAATATAAAAATTATACTTAAAATAAAAACCTATTTTTTCTTTCATTTAAAATTCTCTTTAATTCCTATAAATAGTTGATATTATTTATTTGTAAACTTTTATTTATATTTTATATTTATTGATTCTTTTTTTCAATGTTATTCGTAAGTGTCATATTTTTAAAAGACTACATCATTACCAAATATGAAATTCTAGTTATTATTTTCTCTTTTCTATTTTCCTATAGTACCATATCAAATTATTTGGATTGTATGTATAATTCATATGTGATTTTTTACATTACATGTTGTACTCATTCACATTATTGTAATTCTATAAAGGTTTTTTACAACCATATTGAAATAAAAGGAAACATTTTGTAATGAAATATTATTGTAGAATCGTGTGATGTACATTCCCCTACCTTAAATTATTATATACTAAAATTTTTGGGTATCCAAAAATAGTTTTTGTTATTTTCATCATTGGTTCCTCAATCTCCAACATTGCTTCCTATAATATATGATTCATCTAATGTACCTTCACCAATCTATTTTTTCAAATCTTTTACTCTTTATCTCTATTGTCATGAATTTTGATAGCCTAATTCCTATAAGATAAGTCATTATATAGAGATATTTTATATTAGGTGAGTATAAGTGTTTCCAATAGTATGTAGTTCTTTATAAATGTCACATTGAAGAAATCATTTACCATATAGGGATTTGGTGTAATTATAAAATGAAAAGAAATAGTTCCATTCCATTACAAAATATCAAATTCAGTTCAATATGCATTTTACATAGATTCTCCATCATATAAAACCAAATGAAGACCTTCCATGGTTCAACCATTAGGAATACATGATCTACTTCATGAATTTTTAATTCATTCCTTGGATTTTTTACATAACTTTTCTATATAATTTTATTTTTCTTCATGTATCTATGAATTGTTTTCACCTTATATATTTCTTCCAATACTAATTATAGAAAAATTATTTTTAACAATTTAGCTTAATCCTAGTAAATTTTTCTACAACATATCTTCTAATATAAATATTTTTATATTTTTATAAAAATATTGGAATGAAAGAAAAATTCTTTGTGAATTGCACCAAATATAGGTGTTGGTCCCAACTACCTTAGAAATCAAGTGAGTAGTTCCACATCATTTCCTCTAACATTTGGATATTCATTTCAGACATTCTATTAGAATATGGATGTTTGGTGGCACCCAAATGTTACTCAATTTTCAAAACCTTATAAATACCTATTTAAATTATTATTTTCAATGAGGATTTTGATCTCAGTAAATTCATATAGGTTAACCTTAAATCTTAATAACCTCATTGGTTTAGAGTAATGTAAAGTAATCAAGTTGTATACCAATCCGTATTTCTATGAAATGTGAGGACCATATAAGGTGTCCTAGATTAACCAATTTTGTAGCATTTTTCTTAATTGTATTTGCATGACTAGTGAAAACTTCTATTGTACAATTTTCACACTTCCAAAATAGAATAGGGATAAGTATCATGAAATTATAAAATAATTGTTTCTTAAAATTTACCTATTGAAAAAAATGATCTAAAAATATTAAAAATGTACAACATCATGTTTTCCCTCAAAACATTTCTCTTAAATCCCAATACCAATTAGAGATACCGGGGGGTATAAAATATTTTACCTATGAGACAAACCTATTAATTCCATTATTAACCTTGGTACTAATGGAAATCATAACATATTTATAGATTTCAAAATTACATCTTCTTAATTAATTTCCATCAATCTCTCATCATCACAATCATTAAGATTAATTTGAAGAAAATTTTCATCTTGTTGAGACTCTATTATATTCTCTAGTAAATATGGTAGGTAAATTAATTGCGAATAGAATGTTTTTTCCATTTAAAAAAATTCCATCTCCCAAATTACTAAATACATGTGTATTATATATTTTTTTCATCATCATCCAGTATATAAATAAATGATCCTTTATAATTAATAAATATACAACATTGTTTTTCTTCCCAAGGTGGTAGTGTATTAAAGATTCATTATACTCGAGAAGTTTTAGTCTTCATTTTTTGTGTCATTTCATCCATTTTTTAACTAAATATATACCTCAAACACTTTTTATATTTATAAATGACTCATATTTCTCTACAAATATATTCCCTTTATCTCATCATGATAAAAAAATTTGTTGATAGCTCTAGATCATGAGTTGGATACTTTTTTATAGGTTATTAATTACCTTGATCCATAAGAAATAAATCTATAATATTTCATAATGATACACTTAATTTCTTTATATAATGCATTAGAATATATCAAAAATCATTTATTCACATTGTATGTTTAATACTAGTGAATCAATTAATCTATTATTTAATCACTAAACATTTACTCCATATTTCATTAACCATTTGAATTGGATAACTTTAGGTGTCAGCCAAGTTAAAAAAGTATCTAATTATGAAATATTTAAATTAAGTAACCAATTATGAATAATAAAACAATGGAAACTACATGTATCTGTTATATATGATGGTGTGACATATTTATTAACCACCTCTATCTTTAAAATATCAATATATATTCTATCCATGTAGATAGTATGGCCATGTAAATAATTTTGTTGAACCCCAAATTCACACATACTAAATTTCCTATACAACTTCTTCCCTATACTGTTTTTATAAAAAATATGTATATTGTTCATTTTATATTCATATATATTATATAATATCATTTTTCAATTAATAAATATGATTTTAGTCGATTTAACTAGTATGTATATAATTTTTCAACGTAGTTTTAATTAAATTGTTTAGTATTTTTTAGTTTTTTAGCTATTTTCATTGTTTATTAAATTATTTTCACCAAAACCATTCCCCCCTCAATCTATCGCACCTCCTCCCTTGAACCCTAAACAGATGGGCATCATCCTCCTTCATCACCTCCCAAACATGCCTCCTTCTGCCACTTTCCATGAGGACTTCTGCCTCCCCCATCTCCAATATCTGCACACCACCCCTATAGCTACTCAACCCCACCTCCATCCCACCATGAATTGATACCTATTATCTATCTTCTACCATTGACACCATGGGATGTTATACCACCTCCCTCTTAACACTACATGATCCTAGAATCCTCCCTCAGTCAGATTCCACCATGCCTATCTGAAGTGACACTGACTCCCATTAAGGACCACCGTCACAACAATTGGACCACCAAATCATCCACTAATGTCCTCACCTAATCTATATTAAAACTATCCAGAAAAAAACATGAGTAAGAAAAATCCATGTTTTTTTTGGATGATGACTCATCATCCTCCTTGTATACTGCAGTAGTCGTATGTCTTACCCTATCACGACCCATCCCTCGAGGCCCGTTCCATGACTACCCCAAGCCCGCATTCTATATACAAGGGGTTGGAGACTAGCACTGGAAAGGGGTATCCCAAAATGGAAAGAATTTCCTTTAAACCTATATAAATACACAACCTCAGAACACAACAAGAAGGAACAAAAGAGTAAAACTGTAGTAGTAAAAGTGTGTACTGAAAAGAAAGGGGCTGGAATGCAATACCTATTGAAAGATAAAACTACAACTGAAAATAGAAAATTACTCCTCAGATCGCCCACCAAGGATCCTACATGAAGGGTAGTTATAGCTCATCACTACAGCTCTACATGTCAAGCATCACCATCATCCATTGTCTGGTCCAAGCTCCCTGAGTCTCAATCATGGATACCCATCATGTATATAAGACACAACAAGGTGCGGGTGAAGCCCATGCTGTGGTGTGTACAACAATACCCAATAGGGACCCCGAGACCACATAAGGTATCTCAGAATACCACAAATGAAAAACACAAATTATGATCTTAATAATAGTTCACAAAACAAAAGACTTTTCTCAAACCATGTATAACATAAATATAGATGTAAAGATGATTAGTTTTAAGGATACATCATCTTATACTATTAAGTGTCACTACTCCTGAACCACACAGGTTTGATAGGTACTAACCCCCGTTGACCCACACAGGATCTGACCTGCCCCGAATCGATAGGTACTAACCCCTAGTAACTAACACAGGATCTGACCCGCCCAGGATTGATAGGTATTAACCCACGCGGACCCACATAGGATCTGACCATCCCAAGATCGATAGGTACTAACCCCCGCTAACCAAAACAGGATCTGACCCACCTAGGATCGATAGGTACTAACCCCCATTGTCCCAAACAAGATCTGACCAACTGAGGATCAGTATGCGCTAACCCACACAGGATCGTTGAGCACTAACCCACACAGGAGTTGACCCACACATGATCGGTGCTGATCAACACATGATATCATGGTGTTGATCCATAAATGATCGCTAGGTGTCGATCCACATAGAATCTCTAGGTGATGATCCACACAATATCGTTTGTGCTGATCCACACATGATTGCTAGATGCGGATCCAAATAGAATCACTATTCATTCTTCAATTCTACGCCAGCCACTGGATTCCCATACAGAGTATGCTTGATTCTCGGAGGATCTGCTACTGAATCCATTGGTCGCACTTCAACCAGAATGATTTCTCATAAAGAAGTAACCTAATGATACATCATGTCATAAGTATTCCAATTCAATAGACGGTGTGTCAATCGGATTCCCAGTCATAGAGTTATAGGAATTTTAGTGTCGAGGGCCCGATTGGATTCGAGTATGATCCAACCCAACTATACTCCAACCTTATCCAAAATAAATATGTAGTATTTCAAAAGGAACCTCTTGTTCCAAGAATTCCATCTCCATAGATGGTTCATCAAATAGACGTCTGGTTTGTGAGATCTGGCCTTTTAAACGTATCTGGGCTGAAATGGGTCTAGGTCTGGTCCGACTTAGTCGGATCAACCCGAACCGCTGTGACCAGGGCCGACCTGACCCAGTTTGGGATAGAACCATGTCCAACCTGGCCCATCCCGAACCGGTTGGGATGTGGACTGGCCCGACTCACTTCGGCTGGATGCAGACCGCCAGCAGGGCGACCCGCGCAAAGGGGGTCACTCCCCCCTTCCATAATGGCATAAATGTCGTTCAGATTTTATATAATCATTGTTTCCATGTGGAACCTCCTCAGCTAGCAATGGGACGCATGGGGTTGAGGCCCCCTTCACCGTGGATTTAAAGCTGCGACCACCTCCTGCAGCGGGAAATGGCATACCGCTCTCTGCCAACACGGCCAGACGAGGGTTGGTGGCCTCTCTAGTGTGTTTTAGCACTGCCTCCTTATGTGGTTGTAGAGAACCTTCCACCTCCCACTCTTGCTGGCATCGGTCTCCAGCGCCGCCACATCGGTGTCATGCCAGAACATCTTATGTTTTGTTTTAACAATGCTCTGAAGCTCTGTTTCCACTCCTGTTTGCGCCTATGGGTCTCCCAGGATGTCGTTGTTGCTACGTGACCCTATGGTTTGAGTTTTAATCAAATGAAATATTTTTACACTATGAATTAAATAATAAAACAATTGGAAGAGGGTCTGGTCCCTATTCAATTGGCCTAAGACCTCGTCTTTAGCATCATAACAAGGGGGAGTAATTGATTCAACAAACTCATAGAATTAAACAAGACCAAACTCAAGAGTTAATAAAGGAAAAAACGACTACCTTGAGAATCATTGGACGTGTCAAGGTTGTGGCAGAAGAAAAGTCCTCATTGGACGAAGTTGTCGGCCTTTGTCGATCCAGGATCATTGTTGTCCAATCTACCATTCTTCATTGGTGGAAGATGTCGTGGTACATTAGCAGAGTTTCCACTCATGATGAATCCATGTCAAAAACCCCAACCCGAGCTCCATTTAAATAGAGGGGGTGGGTGAGTAACATATCAAAATAATTAATGAATTTTTAATTAATGAACCTCTTAATTCCCAATGATGTGGTTAGGGAAATGAAGATTCAATCTAATAAATGGCATGACAACCCATCAATCCCACCACTGTATCTCAACAAAAGGTTTGATAATAAAATAATAAAATAATAATTTTATAATATTATTATTTCTTTAATAGTCACAAAAATTAACATTTTCACCAGAACTATTAGGTCGAAGTCAATCCCCCCTTAAGTGAATCTCGGCGCTGTAGATTCAACGGTGCCCTTGGATTTTTAATCCAAGCACCGGTTCAAAAGATATCAAATGTGTCCCATGCATTTACTGAATATACATTAAATAAAGTTAAAAAAACCATTCCAGGCACACCGGGATTCAAAATCATGTGTCGTCAATTTCCTTAGACTTATAATAATCTCAAATAATTCAAAACATTTATATAGAATTTTCAGGTCATTACATTCTCCCCACCTTATGGATTTTTTCCCAGAAAGGTGCGAAAAAACTATGGGATAAAATGGGGGTACTAAGCACATATCAGAGCCTCCCACTCCCAAGTGCTCTCCTAGAGGTTACTGTGTAGCCAATGAACTCGCACTAGAGGAATCGACTACCAAAAAAGGACATGCTTATATCTATCCTCTAACTCCATTGGGAACTCTGCAAATGTCACCTCATCGTCGATGTCTAGCTCTCCACAGTTGATAATGTGTTATGGACCATGCATGTACCACCTTAGCTGCGACCCATGGAAGACATTATGATCCTTCTGCATCTATGGGGGAATAGAGAGACGGAATTCCATCATGCCTACTCTTCTGAGGATCTATAATGGTCTGATAAACCTCGGCGATAACTTACCTCCCCGACAAAACCTCTGAAATCCTCGTCAGGGTGGGACCCATAGGAAGACATGGAATCTTTCCATGAACTCCAAGGGTCTCCATCTCATGTCAAAATACGAATTCTTCCTGCTCTGTGCAGTCTTCATCCTCTCCAGGATGTTTTTTACCTTTTTTGTGGTAGGATGTAAGAACTCTAGACCCATAAGTGCTTACTCCCCTACGTCTGCCCAGCGTTGAGATGATCTGAAAGGTCACCTATACGGGGCCTTAAATGGATCCATGTCCTATAGTGGAGTTATAACTATTGTTATAAGTGAACTCCACAAGTGTTAGGTGGTCCCCCCAACTGTAGCCAAAATCAACGACAAAATCACGAAGTATGTTTTCGAGTGTCTGTATGGTCTGCTCTGTCTGACCATGTATCTGAGGATGAAATACGGTGCTCAAGCATAGCTGTGTCTTGAAAACATCCTATAATACCTTCCACAAATGGTATTTAAAATGAGCATCATGAATTGAGATGATCCTTGGGGGCCCCCTATGAATCCATACAATCTCATGTACATAGAGGCATCCCATGATCTCTATTAATCCCTGGTCTCATATGGGTAGGATGTGGGCCAACTTGGTGAGTCGATCAATGACCACCCAAATGGAATCATGTCCCATATACGTATGTGTTATCCCAATCATGAAGTCCATAGAGATACAATCCCACTTCTGCTCTGGTACCTCAAGTGGCTTAGATATGCCTGCTGGTACCTGATGCTCGGCCATCACTTGTTGACATGTGAGGCATTGTGATACATACTCTGCCATCACTTTCTTCATGCCTAGCCACCAGTACTGTGGTTGTAGGTACGTTTACATATTTTCCACTCCATGATATACCTATAAAGGGGATGTGTGGAACTCCCTTAAAACCTCCTCCCATAGCATCACGGGTACTATGGTGCATCCTTTAAAGATAATGACATGCTCCCCACCTTCAAAAAATCCTTCAGGAGCATATCCTAAGGATATCTAAGCACGTCGGGCCTGGCAGTCTATATCCACAATCTATGGCTCCCTGAATCGCTGAAGGAGTGGGGGAGTAACTGTCATACACTGGATGTAAGATGGACTATTACTATCCATGAAGGATATCTGAAATGCGGATAGCTACTCTGTCACCTCACTCAATAGATATAGACTGGACCTCTTGCTGGGTGCGTCTGCTACTATGTTACCCTTCCCAAAAGTGTAGACTATCTCAAAGTTATAGTCCCGTAGGAACTCTAGCCATAATAATTGTCTCAGGCTCAATTCCTTCTATGAGAATATATACCTAAGACCCTTATGATTAGAGTAAACAGTAATCCTTTCACCCATCATGTAGTGTCATCACATCATCAGCGTAAAGACCATTACTGCTAACTCCAGGTCAAGGGTAGCATAGTTCTGCTTGTGTAATCTCAAATGTCATGAGCCTTTGGTTCTCACTGTAGGATCTTGCATTAGGACACCACCTAGTCCGGTCCCTTATGTGTTGGAGTAGACTACATGCCCAACACCCTTTTCTGGTATCCATAAGATGGGGGAACTCATCAGCCTCTTCCTTAGCTCCTGAATACTCTATTGGAATCTATCCGTCCACACAATGGGTTCTCACATATTTTTAAAAGATTAAAAGGGTACCACCACTCTGGAAAAGTTGGGTACGAATATCCGGTAGTACCCATCAAATCCTAGGAAACTTTTCACCATGATCACACTCATGGGTGGCTCCCAAGAATGCATTTCCACTATCTTCACTGGATCCACTAAAACTTCGGCCTCCTAGATAATGCTCACTTTGAGATCTTGAAATAAAGATGGTGGTCTCGGAGTGTATCTATAAGTATCTTTAGGTGTGTGGCATGATCCTCCTCTGATGACAAGTATATCAAGATGTTATCAATGATGACCACCACGAAGTGATTGAGGTAAGGCTGGAAGATTATGTTCACGAGCCCCAAGAACACTGCTGGAGAATTGGTCATGCCGAAGGGAATCACCAAGAAATCATATTGTTCATACCGACATCTGATGGCAATCTTCAGTATGTCCTCATTCCGTACCATGAGCTGGTGACAGCCTGATCTGAGGTCTATCTTTGAAAACCCTCATGATCCTTTTAGTTCGTCGAAAAGATCATAAATCCTCAAGAGTGGATACTTGTTCTTCATGGTCACCTGGTTAAGGCACTGATAATTTACACAAGGCCTTAGACTCCCATCTTCCTTCTAGGTGAACAAAATCAAGGATGACCATGGAGAAACACTGGGCCTTATGAAACCTTTCCCCTATAAGTCCTCTAACTATACCCACAACTCATGAAGCTCTTTAGTGGCCATCTGATATGATTACCTAGATATTACTGTCATCCCAAGGTACAGGTCGATATAAGATTCTACCTCTATGCAAGGAGGTAGTCGCAGAACATCGTTAGTAAAGACATCAGCATACTAGTCCACCACAATATAATAACATAGACTCTTCATGTCAAATTCTTTGATGGTATGGCTAGCCAACTGATGAGTGATTGGTTGCACCATTCTCCACCTAAGTCCATCTTATGACGCAAAGGTTCCCTTATCGCCTGTGAAGGAAAACCTGGTCCCATCCTTGCGAACACATCGCCCAATGTGGAAAAATCAGTCAATCCGAGCACAGACTGTGGATAGAAAACCCATAGCTAAGATGATGTAGTAAGGCCTCGACGCTACTACTAAGACATCCTAGCCAAATATCTTGCCTCCTATAGTGATCTCACACTATCTAAACTAGTGTGTTATCGTCGAATATTCTCCCATAACAGTCTCTAATCGTAAGTATTGATCCAATGGATCCTTCAGAATTTTCGTGCTCTGAATGAGTGATGTGGAAACATAAATGTGACTAGAACATATTTCTATAAGAACAACAGAAAGGGTAGAATAAACAAAGATCGTACCTCCCATAATCTCTTGATTTATGTGGTCATAGGCCTCTACCGCCTGAAGCTGAGTTGACCCCTATCCACCTACTCTCCATGGTCTGGGTAGACCACTATGGGGTGGTGGTGGTAAAACCTCAAACCATCACCCACCACCTACTGAATGACCAGCTCCTCTGCCACCTCCTTTTCCCTATGGACCTGCATGCCCGAACCTCAGTTGCTACCTCAGCAGTCCCTCAATCATCTACTGATCCTCAATGTGGTGGGTCGGGTAGTCGCAAGACATGTGGCCATACCCGCCGCACGTGAAGCACAATCTACTCTTCTGCTGGCCTGCTTCACCTCGTGATATCCACACCTCCGACCCTGTGTCCCAGTTTCGTCCCCCGAATGATCTGGCCCGCTTGGACCCCTACATCATCTGCCTACTGCACACTACAGATGACCCGACAACCTATCGTCTGGTGGTGGCTCTCACCATCAGTGGCTTCTCACATAAGAAACTCTCCAACAATAATGCTCACTCGAGCACACCGGCCTATATCGAAATATAAAGTTATATCATCGACAATATGATCTTATGCTGGAGACCCTTCTCAAATGACTGGGACCAAAAGAATGGGTCTCGTACCATGTCGGTGGAGTAGGGTGAGATGTCAGTGAATCTCTCCAAGTACTGGGCCACTGATAGTCTATCCTGTTGTAAGTGTAGACGCTCCTGGATACACACTAAGTGTAAAGTCACTGGTATGGACTCTGCCCTGAAGAGGTTCTCGAAGATTAACCAGGAGAGTGTCTCCTCCTCACAAATCTGGAGTGTGAGACTCCACCATCTCCCGGTTGTGCCCAGGAATAGGATAGCATCTAGTATCACCGTCTAATCTGTTGGTGTCCAAACTAAGTAAAAACCATTTTCCATATCCTATATCTAGTCCTTAGCTAACTATGGATATGAGTTTCTTTGAAACCCTAGATTCCTCTATCTCTAGAACTCATGAAATGCGGTCAGTCTACGTGAACAGTCTGTTAGTGGGGATAGTGGCAACTTTTTCCCTCTGAGTAGTGGTGCTTCTCATACACCACCCAAAAGTGACAACCTAGTAGGGGGAATACACCAAAGCCTCATTGCTTGGTGGGAAATCATCATGTACTTTCTCCAAAATCTTGGCTGGCAGTCTACGCAGCAGCATCCTAAAAAAACTGGTCCACCACATTCAATAAGTTATACCTGGTGAGCTGACTCTAAATAAATAAAAATAAAACACTTCCATAACACAAGCAATCCATGTTTTCATGCACCGTGACAGAAATAAAAATTCACGGTCCTCGTGTATGGATACGTCGGCCGGTGCACCAAAACTGGACTCCTGGAACTGAAAACCACACTCAAAACATTTAACACTATTTCTCAATTGGAAATATCAGAGTCCTAGTTCATCATTTGAACCGACTACTATGATACCACTTTTTTACATCTCGTCGCATAAACCCCATGTCGTGACAACCCCATGCCCACCTTCCATAGGCCTGGGGTTCTCTACTGGCACTGGAAAGGAGTATCCCTAAATTAAAAAGGCATCTCCATTAATCCTGTACAAACACATATCCCATGAACTGAACACAATGAAATAATGGAGTAAAACTACAATAGTAAAATTGTGTATTGAAAATAAAGGGGTTGGAATACAACCACAACTGAAATATACTATTATAATAGAAAACAGTAAACATCTCTTAGGATCTTCCACCAATTATCCAACCTAAAGGGTAGGTACATCTCCAATCCACAGCTCTCCATGTCAACCGTCAATTCCATCCACCGTCAGGTCCTAGCACCCCATGTCTCATTCAAGTTTTACTGTTGTCTATAGAAGACACAACAAGGTGTGGGCGAAGCCTGTGAAGGGGTGAGTATAACAATACCAAATAAGGACCCGGAGACCCATGAAGGTCTCTCAGAATTCCACAAATGAAAAACAAAAATCATGATTACAATCACAATGGACAAAGTAGAAGACTCAACTCAAACTAGGTATAACATAAGTACATAAGTACATAAGATTAGTCGTAAGGATAGATAATCTTATTCTATCAAGTGTCATTGCTTATAACCCACAAATGATCGATAGGTACTAACCCCCACTGACCAAAATAAGATTAGACCCTCCCAGGATCAAGAGGTACTAACCCTCACTGACCCACACAAGATCTGACCCGCCCTGGATCGATAGGTACTCACCCCCGCTGACCCACACAGGATTCAACCCACCCACGATCGGTAGGTACTAACCACCAATAACCAACACAGGATCCAACCCACATAGGATCGGTATGCGACGACCCACACAGGATCACTGAGCGCTGACCGACATAGGATATGACTTACACAGGATCGGTGATGATCCACATAGGATCAGTATGTACTGATCCACATAGGATTCCTAGTTGCTGATCCACACTAGATTACTAGGTGATGATCCACTCATGATCGCTATGTGTTGATCCACACATGATTGCTAGGTTCTAATCCACAAATATAGTTATTCATTCTTCATGTCTTAGCCAGCCACTGGATTCCAGTAAATAGTACTCTTGGATATGGGAGGATCCGCTCCTCAATCCATCAGTCGTACATCAACTGGTAGGAAGTCTCTCGAATAAGTACCCAAAACATTCCTTCATGTCATAATGGCTTCTACTTCAATAGACAATGCGTCAATCAGACGTCCAGTCTTAGAGTTACAGGCATTTTAATGCCGAGGGACCGATAGGATTTGAGTACGATCCAACTCGTACATACTCCATGTTTCCCTAAAACGCAGTTGGAGTATCTCAGAAGGAACATTTCATTCCAAGGATTCCAGTTCCACAGACAGTTCATCAAACAGACGTCTGGTTTGTGAGATATGGGTGTTTAAGCGTATCTAGGCCGAAATAGGTTCGAGTCCGGTCCGACATGCCCTGATCTGGACCGAACCGACCCGTCCTAAACCGGTTGGACCATCCCGAGTGATCTAGCATGTGGGATCACCCCTCTAGGCAACGGACAGACCTGTTGAGCTATGGAACGGCCCTTTGGGTTACCCGGACAGAGGGGGACGCTCCCCCCATCCTAGACAACATAAAAGTCGTTCAGCTATTATATAACCAGTATCACCACGTGGCGGCACCTAGACTAGTTTTGGGACCTATGGGGTGCGTGTTCACTTCATCACAAATTCAAAACTGAGGCCACCTACCACGGCGCGCGACGGTGTGCCTCTCTCCACCAACGGGGCCAGCCGAGGGTCAGCTGCCTATCTGGTCCACCATAGCACTGAGTGGTGCCGCCTCCCTCCGTGGCTAGCGATCACTAGCTACCGTCGTTTCCTGTTGATATCTTTGCAACACCGGAGCATCTTTTACAGGGTTTCAGCGATGGTTTGTAGCTCTGTTTCCACTCATATCTATGCCTACAGGCCTCCCAAGATGTTGTTGTCATTGTGTGACCCACTGATTCATGTTCTCGTCAAATTCAAAACATATTTGTGAAGAACGCAACAATAAAACAAGTGGCGGAGGGTCCGGACCTTGTTCATTTTTCCCACGCCATCCGTGTTATCATCATAACAAGGGCGGGTATTTGAGTCAATAAACTCTTAGAATTAAACAATAAAAAACTCAAGAGTTAATCCAGACAAATCCCCCTACCTCAAGAATCGTTGGAGGTGTCGCAGTTGTTGTGGAATGAGAGTCCTCGTTGGATGAACCTATCGTCATTTTTTGATCCCAGATCATTATGATCCGTGCATCTATTCCTCATTGGTGGAATATGTGGTTGTACATTTCCAGAGCTTCCTCGCCCGATGAATCCATTTCAAAAACCCCAACCCGAGCTCTATTTAAATAGAGGGGGAGGGTGAGTAACACATCAAAAAAATTAATAATTGTTTAATTAATGAATTTCTTTAATTCCAAACAGTGTGGTTACGCAACTGAAGAGTCATTCCATTAAATAGATTGACAACCCATCAGTCCCACCACCGCCACTCAACAAGAGGTAGGATAATAAAATAATAATTTTATTATTTTATTATTTCTTTGAATGTCGCAAAAACTATCTTTTCCACCTTACCCATTGATGTCGAAGTTGTGCCTCTCTCAAGAAAATCTTTGTGCTATGGATTGAATGAAGCCATAAAATTATTAATCCGAGCACCGGTTCAAAAGATAGAAAATGGTTTTGACGTATATACTGAACTTACATTAAAAAAGTTCCAAAAACCCTTCCGGGCACACCAGTCCACAGAATCAATCACCTTAAATTTTCAGAGACTTGTAATAATCCCAAATAATTTAAAAAATTATATTGAATTTATGGGTATTTACAAATGCCACTCGAAACCCCATGCTAAACGTCACATATTTTATGCTACAAGACCGTATATGGGTCATCAGTTTCTTGTTTCTTATAATTTTATGACACTTGGAATTCATTTTTTAGGGTTCATGGAAATAAACAGCACACTTGGTCCTTCACACTGGCATTGCTGTGATCGTTGGTATAATGATCATTATTTTGTGATCATAAACATTGTATTGCAATGGTTTTCTCATCGACGCAATTAGGGTGACTTCATTTATTTATTTTTCATGTAATTCTTGCATGATTTTTAGATAAAATTCGTGGTGTTATATTGTTTATGCACTTGACAATATTTTCAAGACTTATTTTATTTCCATGTTTTAGTTCCTTTATAAAATTATTTTTAAATTGGTTGTTTAATTATTTAAATATAAATTTATTTTAATTAATTATCATTTTTACCATTAACACTTATGTTGGTTCCCATTTGTGTGATAACTATTATGTAATTATGTTTAGAAGATCATCAGATAAATTATTTTTTTGATTGTTGATCGCTCACATGAGAGAACCGTAAATTGCAAGTGAGTGAATTTTGATGAAATTATTTTATTAATTGAAAAGTTAATATTTTCTGCCTCGTCCACTTCAAATATGCATAATTGGTACCTAATAAGTGATATCAAGTGATTGAAACTAACATATATGTATACATTAACTTTGTGAGAAATGGGTTGTGATATTTCACAACATGATTTAGTTCTACAAAGACATAAAAATTATTCGGGAAGCCATAAAACAAAATTAATGAAGATTTCTATTAAATTTTGATTACTGTTTAACATTATAGAACAATAATTGATAGTATTTTGATTAAATTTGGAATCAAAGATAATTGAATAAATAAATTTTCTTATTGTGGAAATTAAATAATTATATTTTCATGCACATGTCACAACATTGAAATTTTCATGTCTACATGTTTCTCCCTTAGATTAATTCAGTTAATTTATTTAATTTTATTTAATTTAATTAATAGTTTTTAGTAAATGTTTTAATTTTATTTTTAGAGTTTTTATTTTTGAATCTCATTAAAATATTGTCTTCCTAAACATTCTTCCAAGAGGATTTTCCTAGTGTCTGTACACATTCTCTCTGTGGATTTACCCTACACACAGATTCTATAGTAGTTAATAGGTTTATAAATTTTCAATTTGGACATAAACCAACATGTGAGATAAATTTCTAAGTCAATTTCTGGGGATAACTATAGCATTATGAGTTCCATATAAATATTGATTTAGATAAAAAATATAAAAAAAATTTAAAAAAACAAGAAAAGTTCAGAACTTCTATGGGTTTTTTTTATAAGAAAATTTCAGGACACAAGAATTTTAGAACAGAATGGGACTCACCACACAGTGAAAACCAATACCCACCACACCCACCAACATTTCATGGTATGGAATACAACCTTATATAGCACATGAGATCTCAAGGTAATTCATTTTATTATAATGATTTTTATTCAAGTCTATGTTCTAATCAAGATGAGAATTTTTTACCATGTCATAATACAAGTCCTTATACATCTATTAATCATTTTTAAGTAAAATGATTCTATAAAATTTGTAAATTGATAATTCTTGTGAAAAAAATAATTCAATAATTGTGTGCATGTTGTTTTATGTTATCACTATGACAAATATAACATTTGAACATCTTGGTGAACTTAATGAAAATTTTATTTTTTCAAAAAAATATCTAGAATATCAATTTAAGAATTTTTAAAATCAAATTAATCATGTGGATGAACTAGTCACCTCACTACAACCTGATGATCCAATTCAGTATAATTATGTTGATGAATGTGAAGTATATATTCCCTTTGAACAACATCAATTTCCCAATTCTGATAATGACAATTATCTTCCATTTTATAATACTTGTGATTAATCATCTCCATCATAATTTAATTTTTCCAATCTAATCACATTTCATGAATACAAGAGTTTGGGCTTTACCACTGTTGAATATAATGGTCCATCAAAAAATGTGATATAATGTCTTTATTCATTGACTTCACAACCCAACCATCCCAAAGTGAAATAAGATGCCTTTATGTCTATAAAATTACAAATTTTTTGGATGAATAATACATTGAATTGGGACCCTTCCTTACAGAGATATATTTATAATTGATCGAACACTTGATGAATTGAAACATAAAAGAGGATATCACTTCAAATAATATTGAATCACCACTTTCTGAAAATATTTTCATGTCTTAAAATTTTAATAAAATAGAGACATATGATACATTTATGGAGTTATAAAATAATTCTATGATTGTAGTGGAGAGCACACATGATTTTCTTAAATCAAATGGAAAATTTTTATTTACTGTCAGATCCTGAGTTAATGGCGCAACAAGTTCAAATAAAGAAATATTATGATGGTGGTATTGAAAAAACTTTTAAAAAATATTTCATTCATGACACAATAGAGTCATATTATCTAATTGATCCTTCCCCACTTTCTCTATGAATCAATATTAAAAACAATTCACTCAAAATACCAAAAAATACTAGTAATATTCTTGACCTTGGTGCAATTAATGAAACCATGTAGTATGATTTGAGTAGGAAACTAGTTGATTTCCATATGATAGTGGTTATTGGTGAAAAAATGGGATACATAATCTACCCATATATTATATTCAATAATGGGATAGTTATATGTCAACCTCTGAAAGATTCTATAAATTTCATTATTTTCTCTTTTGAAAATTTTGAAAAAATATGGATCTTGATCTTCATGATGATTCCCTTTGTACACACATCACTTATTTTATAAGTCTTTATTCAGATAAGGTATACTCTTTCCATATTGAGAGGGGATATTTTTATTTCAATCCACCCATCCATTTTTATAACATGTTTCACTTGATATATTTTTCACATTATAAAATAATTACCATTTTAACAAAAGACACCAGACTCCGACTAATAAAGAAGAATCCCCAAGGTATAAATTTCGGTTTGATCCCAATATCGTGAGATTAATATCTCGAAGAAATAAATTTAAACATAGCACTAAATGGGAAGCTACCCCTCATTAATTTGTTTTTCTTTCACTGTATTTAGTTTCATTTTATTTAGATTTTAATTAATAAAATGGAATGCATTTATAACAATATATTTTCTTTAGGATCTATAGTGAATCTGAATTCATCATCCATATTTTTATCATCTATATGATTTTTATTTTGGTTCATATTCATTATTATAATGTGGCTATGTATTTTCAATATTTTTATTTTACATGTATATCATTTATGGCATGTCATCGGAAACAGATATCCTTTCAACATCTATGTACACTTAGTCAAGGAAGTGTTATACTTTATGTCACATTTTTTCCTTCCATGAACACCATGTAAAATATCTAACTAAGAATATAAAATTTAAAAAAACTAACATTAAAGAAATTATTGAACCCATATTAAATATTTTATATTTTTTATAACATTGTTAGGGTAATACAACTTCTTTTTTTATTTGGTTTGAGTACATGATTCATTTTTAGAATTATTTGATCCTTCATCATATGAATTAGATGATTAATGATATTTTTTAATTTTTTTAATTTTTTTTGAAACATGTTTATTTTGATAAAATTATTCGAAATCATACATATATGTGATTAAAACATTATTTTTTCATACTTGTGGGGATTTTGTACCATTTTTGTATCATCTATTGTTATTTATTTTCTTGAGGCATTCTCGACCACATAGTAAAAATTTCAAGACACCAAATGTTCCGAATGGCGTTGGCTACACCACACAATCACATCCAATACCAACCATACCCACAAATATTTCATGGTAAAGAATATATCCATACACCACACATGTTCTTTATAGGTAATTATTTTTATTATAATGGTTTTTGTTCACGTTCATGTTTAGGTACATATGAAAATTCTTGACCATGTTATGATACATGTTCTTATATATATGATAATCATTTTCAATGATAAATAATTCTTATAAATTTAGAACCTGATAATTCATGTGATATAAATGATTCAATAATTAGGTTTATGTTGTATTCTTCTATCACACATCCAAATTAGAAGTTAGAACTTCAATAGAAACAAAATGAAAAGTTTATTTTCTCAAAAAAAAGTACTAGAAAATAAATTAACGAATTTTGAAAATCAAATCACTCATTTGGCCGAACTAATATCCTCAGTACCACATGATTATCGAATTCAAAAAGATTATTTTAAACAATTTCTAGGAGAGTTTTAATTTAAAAAACATCAATTTATTGTTTCTGATAATGAGATTGATATACCTTCTAATAATACCGATGATGAATTCTCTATGTCATAATTCAATTATTACAATATAATAACATTTCATGAATATTAGAGCTTAGTCTTCCACTCAATTGAATATAATGGTCACATAGAAAATATGATTTCATGTTCTTAATCTGTGAGTTCAGAAACCATCCATCCCAGATTGGAAAAGGACACAATCAATTTCTTTCTGTTTACAACATTTGAAGATGAAGATGTCTTTAAACTGGGACCCTTATTTACTATGATAAATTATTAATTGATCCAAGACACAGTTAATTTCAACATGTAAGGGGACATCACATAAAATTATAGTAAATCACCTCTTTTTTAAAGTATTTTCATGTATGAACCTTTTTCTGAAATGGAAACTTCTTAAAAATTTCTAGAGATATATATTAATTCTATAATTATGGTGGAGAACACTACGAATTTTTAGAAAAAAATTGATGAATGATATTTCTTATGGGATCCTAAGTTCTTGGTGCCTCATCATCCAATGAATAAATATGATGAGGTCAGTATAAAAGAATCGTTTTAAAAAATATGGCATTCTTGACACAATAGATTCATCTTCTCCAATTAATCCCACCCCACTAGCTCCATGAATTGAGGTTAGAATGATTTACATAAAATACATATAGATGTTAGTAATACACATGACCTTGTTTTAATTAATGAAAAGTAGGAGTTTTACTTGAGATGGAAACCATTGGACTTCCTTGTACGAGTGTTTGATGGGGAAAACAAATAAGGATACATCATTAACCCAAATAACAATTTCATAAATATGATAGATATAAGATGTATGCTGAAAGATTCACCAATGGTAATGTTTTCTCAATTGTAAATTTGAAAAAATATTGTTCCTGATCTTCATGATGATTCCATTTTTCAAAATTCACTTATTTTTTGATTCTCTCTTAAAAATAGGTATACTAATTCCCTTATGAGATGGATTATTTTCCATTCACTACACATATTTAGTTTTTCAAGTAATATTATTTTGAGATGTTGTGCACATTATAGAATAAATACCATTTTAAAAAATGGAATGCATAGTCCTGCTGAAAAAAAAATTAAATTCGTGGTATAAATTTCCATTTGATGTCGGGGGATTTTCATCAATGTATGGCTGAATAAAAAATAAATATAACACTCAATGGGATGAAACCCATCATTATTGTGTTTTCTTTTCACTAAATTTAGCTTCGTTTAATTAAAATTTTTCATAATAAAATGAAATGAACTTAACAAAATATGTTTTATTATGGGACTACAGTGGAGATGAATTCAGCATGGATATTTTTATTATCAATATGCTTTGATTTTGGTGTGTCTTATTTGATATGATGTGGGTATGTTTTTTGTATTTGTAGATTTTAAAGGTACATCATTTTTGGAACTTCATCAAATACATACAGTCTTTCTGTATCTATAAATACTAACTCAGAAAATTGTTTTATTTTATTTCACATTTTATGCTTCAAAAATATCCATGTAAAATATCTAATAAAAAAATTGAATATGGAGGAAAACTAACATTCATTCCATTATTAAACCCACATGAAATCTGTTTTATTTTTATCTTCACATAGTCAATGGAATACAACATGCGTCCGTAGAAAATTGGAGCACATGATTACTATTCATAATTCCTTGATCTTTGACCTCATGAATCAAATTATTGCTGATTTTATCCCATATGTGGATTTTTTTGGAAACACATATATTTTTTAGAAGCTTATTTTCACTTATATTCATCTATATTTCCTTACATTATATTTCCATACCTTTGACGATTTTATCCAATTTTTTCATCATCTCTATTATTTATTTTTCTTGAGGGAATCTAAAACATGATATTTATTCTGTAACCTTCCATGATTTTTTATCAAAATGATATTAATTTTTAATTTTTCACTGTAATAAATGAGGTAGTTGTTTGATTCTTTATACCGTTTTCACCCACTCACCCACATGTATATTTTATTCATCTTATTGATTTTATAATCCATGAATGATCCTTTATATAATGATCCCATAGTCTATACCCTTCCAAACCAATTTAATGAATTGCTGCATAATAATTTTCAATCTATGTGTGGGGACATATTTATTCATTAAAAGGGTTATTTGAGAGGATGTAGTAATTATATTCAAAATTATTGGAATAATATCATCATGATTATATGTGTTATATTTTATAGTTTCAATATCTATTACTTGTTCATTTTGATATGGTAATATATATTCTTTTTCCTTCCAATAGTGTGTACTTTTTTATCAATACACAGTAGCACTCACCTTTAGGGATTCCTATAAAAGTGATGATACATTACTACAGAATCTAGATAGTTTTCTATATGAAATATTTTTACTAATATTAAACGAAGTATGAGAAATGTTTTTTACCTTTTATGAGTATATTTTTGTTTAAATATATATATATATATATCATTGGTTTTGGGAGTTAATACATAGCAGTGTTTTTTACCCATCTTATATCACTTAGTTTTTCGTAAACAAAATTGAGAAAAAAACATTGTCTTATTTTAGAGTGGCATTAAATTATAATATTTTTGGGTACATGCAACATTTTTAGTGAGGAGGAGAGATATTTTGAGGGATAAATTTTTATTTACACTTATCATGCATTTATTTCAATATTTGACATTTATTTTTCAAAAAAAATTATAAAAAAATTATGACCCACATTATTGTAACCTCAGAGGCATTTAAACGAAATGTGAATTCTTTGATATTAGTGAATTATTATAATCTCCACTAGTGGAGATGTGAAATTTAGGAAAATTCTATAGTAATCATGCATGTGAATAAGAATTTAGCATATCTTTGATCCAATTTTTTGACCTATGAGAGTGTTGGTGACGTAGTTCACATAATGCAAGAGTGCATGAACATTTTCTTATAATAAATTCATGTGAAAGTGGATTAGTATTTTTATGATTTGAATTTTAAATAAATAATTATATTTTGTGGCTAAATGTGACTGAAAAGTTTGAACTTGATATTATATTTCTCTTAGTTTTTATGGTACAGTTTCATTTTTTTCTAATTATTTCTTCCCAGAGTGAAAAATTTTTATTGTGGAGGGTTTGATATACATGGATTTATCTAGTATTTTTAAAATTATTCAACATAGTTTTAATTAAATATCATAACCATTTTTTATGTTTTTAGTTATTTTTGATCTTTTGTAGTATTTTTATTATTTTTTTAAGTTTTAGTTAATTATATATTAAAAATATTTTAGTATAATTATTTGTTCATATTAATTTTATATATTATATTTAACATGTTTTTATTATTAATAGTAGTTTATATTTTTATTTTTTGAAATTTAATTTTATTATTATTAAATTAGATTAATATTTAATAGTTGTGTCCTTATTTTAAAGAATGGTTATAATTTTTATATAACTAACAATTATATTTTATTTATTATTTAATTATAATTATATGTACATTTATTTATTTATTTTTATGATAATTTTATTTATTTATATTATTTGGATAATTTATATTTATATTTATAACATTAATATTTATTAATGTATTTTTAATTCATGTTTCTGTGTAATCTCAATTGTTATATATATATATATATATCTATTCTCTTTACATTATTATTATTATTACTAAAATTTTATTATAATTGTCATTTTTATTATTATTGTTTAATTGTTATATTAGTATATTAGTTTTTTGTTTGGAATTTTGTTTTTTATAATTTATCATGGTTTCATACAGGTGACATTATTTAAGGGGATATGTGGGTGCTCCATCATCTTCAATTCATCATGGAAATGATTCCCTTTTAGGGGGATGACTCACCTACATGATACGCCTTCACCAGCATGTGCACCATCCTACTCTAACATATTCCAACACAACTAACTTCTATCTTCATCGTCAACTGTGATCTAGGACCATTGGCCTCTATATCCTCTCCCTTTAATCCAACCATAGTGGTGTACAACCCTTTACCTCTCTTTTTCTCACTACCATAATTCCATGAGATGAACACGCTCACCATCTCCACACTGATGTGCACAACCACACTCATGTGGAAACTCAAACATCATATATACTCCATCTCGAAGAATGCCCCAAACCCATCTCCCTCATTATCTAGTAACCTCCCCCCTGCATCCCTAAATATGCACACACCATCCTCATTTAGCACCTACCTAGTGTGACTCTTCGGCTACCAGCAACTAGGCCTCCTACCTCCTCCATCCCCTATATCTTTGCTCCACCCCTATAGCCGATTGGCCTCACCTATATCCTTCATTGATGTGTGAGCTTCTATACATTGTTCACCACAGTAAATCATGGGGCATCGATCATTCTCCACCAATGTGCCTTAAGATCTTGGAATCCTCCCTCCATCATATTCCCCCATGCCTACCATGGGAGATACCGGCTCCTCTCTCAGACCTCAATCACCATGATCTCACCCACAAATCATTCATTGAAATTATCTCGTCACCACTAATTAATCTCTCTAGTAGAACACATAATGAATAAAAACCTCTATACGGTGGTAGAGTATTACCCAACATCCTCTTTGTACACAGCAACAGTCGTGCAACCAATCATTCTCAAAACCCTATCATCATTGCCACATATTATCTTCTGAAACATCCTAAAAGCAGTGTTAGTTTCACTCTTCTTATTATTCTATGATAGTCAGCATGCATTACTTTTCTAGTTCTTGGATATTGGGGAGGCATGCATCCATTATCTTTATCAATGTTGTGGTCAATGGGATAGTTATTATTATTATTTAATCAATAGTGTTGGCTTATAGAGATCCTCTAGTGGACATGAACTTGATGAATTCATTTATTTATTTTTGATTTCATGTAATCATACTAGATGTATATCATTTTTGGTGTTTATGTTGTGATACAAATGATGGTAATTAATTCCCTTATTTTATTACCGTGTTTGATTTACTTTTAAACACAATTTTTTAATTGGGTGATTATTTATATAATTATATTTGCATTTTAATTATTTGTCATTAGGACCCTTAACAAATGATTAGGGTACCATTCATTTGATACCTAATAATTAATCACATGGGGGATATGTATATAGAATTCATTTGTTTAGAAGTCAATCGTGCACATGATATAATCTTATATTGAACATGTGTTAATTTAGAATAAATAATTTCATTAATTAAAGAATTAACATTTTTTGTGATATCTACTTCAAATTTTAATAATTATACCAAATATGTGATATCAGATAAGCGATCCTAACGCAGATAGATACTTCTACTAAGTGAGAAATGTGTTGTGGAATTTCACTAATTGATTTTATGCTACGAGGATGGGAAAATTATTCCTCATGATAGAGAAAAAAATGACAGATGATTTGGGTGAAAATTAGAATACTTTCTTAAATCGACAAACAAGTCCTGATAATATATTAATAAAATTTGAAATTGGTGATGATTGAATATATAAATATTCCAATGTGGGAATTAAATAATAGGATTTTTAGGAACTTTTATGGACATCGCAACTATAACACTACCATATTTTAATTTTTCTACTATAGAATTATTAAGTTCATTTAACTTATTTTAGTAAATTTAATTAATAATTTTTTAATATTTTGGGTTTTTTTAGAATTTTTAGTTTTTACTCACATTAAAATATTTTCTGCCTGGACATTCTTTGAAAAGGATATTATTAATGTCTACTCACAATATCTCTATGGTTCGACCCTTCTTGTCAATTCAACATTCGTTAATAGGTTTATAAATTTACAAATTGGATGAGTACAAATGCGCAATCGAGAATATCTTAATGATGTTATAAAGATAATACATTAATAATAATTTCATAATTTCTAAAACATTTAGGTTCTGTTTGTTAATCCTATAGTCATTTATGAGGTCTCTTAATTCCCATATCATGTACGAAAATTTATCTTCAGTATATTATCTTTAATAACATTTAATTAATATTTTCATTAATCAAGTATAAGAATTGAGAAATATTTATAACCATGGATTTTCTCAAATATATCATCAATACATATTAAATGATATTTATTAATTATTAAAATTTATTTTATTTCCCAATAGTTGTTTCACAACCTCATAGACCCTTAATTATTCTGTAAAACTAGGATAAGTGCTCTCTATGGAGAGAAACATGGGAGTAACAATACATTATCACATTGGTCTTTTAGTTGGTTGTTTAATTCAACCAAATCTATTGGTTTTATTTAATAAGGTTCCCTAGGTATAGGATTCACAAAAAACTATGGTCAATAGAAAATTAATCTTCATGATCCTGTGTAAATCTATATACTTACTTGGATAATAAAACTATGTAATCATGAATAATAAATATATATTCCATTATAAGGATAACCATTTATTCTGTAGATTTAATTTTGACATCTCTCTTCTCTAATAATTTGATAAATTTTACCCACTTGAGGTGGTTCCTCAAATGGCTCTAGTAATTATGTCTCTCCTCTAAAATCATGTGATTTTATACAATGCTTAGAAATTTTAATCTCCTTCCCAAAATAAAATTTTCCCATTATAAATTAATATCCAATATATCCCATGAAATATATAAATTTTAACCATTTAAATAATATTCAGGTTTGAAACTATATAATAATCATGCATTTAAATAGAGATATCCCAATATATAACTGTTGTATTGACAGTTCCATTAGGATTTATAATGAAAAACATCTTCCTTAATTCATAATGGGATGAATCATTGTTATTATTACTGTTTTATAATTTGAAGGAGTATGTAGATCTAGAATAAAATATTGATCTATCTAATATTTTTTTTATGATTAATATACCCAATATTGTAACATAACAAACTAAACCACTAGGTCCGAGATGGAATGCGACATGACTTCATGCTTGCCTTTATGTAAGAAGGTGCTAATTAGAAGCAATGGTTTGATTTTATTATTGGACAGACTATACCCTCAATTTCATTCCATATGATCAATAATAAACCTAATCATAACAATTTTAAATATAATAAACATAATCAGACTATAAGAGGAATGTGATCTAATCACGACATACAAATAAACGGGTCCTAAATTAGAATACCTATATCATTTAAAAATAATCATATAAAATAAATAAGATTTTATTTACTCGAATATATATCCCAGGCCACCACTATCTACATGCACCTCTACTTAGTTTTCCCCCATATGGCCCTTTCCCTTCACATGATACCTTTTGAAATCTACAAGTTCACCAAAATGAATTAGGAGGGTGTGAGATTAATTCTTCGTAGGATACCACTAATACATCCCTAAACATGTTTTATCAAATATATAAGTACATGACATTTTAATCCAAATATATAAAAACAAAATAACCACACAATTCAAAACTTAGTGGTCATATGCCATCCTAGCTACCATGAACCCGAATTGTGCCTTATTTGGTTCTATACTAGAAGGATAAATCATAACATATGTTAAGAGTAACCATGTTATCCATAAGGATAATTATCAGTCTCTTGGTATTCTTAATGAATCATGTTTACATGAAACTCAACATTACTTAGGCCTCACATAAAAAATTATACATGGAATAACACTAGGAATCAAGTGTGCTACTCGATAGTTTATTGGGAATCGAATAACATGTTACATACCTTAAAACAAGGATATTATCATGATACATGGTAATTCATTTTTCATCGAATAACATGCTACCCATAATAACAATAGGCATCGAGTGTGCCACTTAGTAGTTCACTAGTCATAAATTAACATAGTACATGGAATCTAGGCATTGAGTGTATCCTTGATGTGGAAATTATATGGAATAATTTTATCTCCCTCATGTGCTCAAGTCCCTAATTCTAATCATCACATGTCATGAACACACTCCCAATAAGGTACAAAGACATGTGATCATCATTGAACATGGCATAAAAAGTTACAAAAGTATAGTCATGGAAACGACATCATAAAGGAACCAATGAGTAGACATTCACCAACATGTGATCACAATCATTCATGTTATAAATTTTAGGCTAATACCTAAATTTAATCAATTCATGAGTGTACATATAAATAAAGCATGAAAAGCATCACGAGTTATAGCAGGTAAACATGTGATCAAAATCAAACAAGTCCTATAAAAATTCCGTTAATAATAATGGAAGAAATAATCACAAATGGTATCATGGATCTAGAGCACATTTAGCACAAAAACACACCTCAATGTTCCCATGTAGTCTAACTCAAACATATGTGATCATGACTCAACCATCAATAACCATCAAAAAGAACCATCTAATAGGTCCCACTGTGCTCCTTGGAACCTAGTCAATTTATTAGGCATAATTTATTTAATTAACTAATAATCAAAACTCATTAATTAGTTAAGCACTGTTTTATTCATCAAACATCCTGAAATAATGGTCATTCGTCTGAAGTGTTGTACCTCTTTCTAATAAACATGTATAAAAACCAATGAATAGAGAACATGAGACCACCTACACACACTGACATGTAATCATAATAAATTATAATTATCAATTACGTCCACACAAAAATTATAACATGAAATATTGTGTAAAATAGATTGAAAAGTTGTTTTGTAACTTCCTACCTTAGGTGAAATAATGATATTATGAATAAAGTTGAAATCCAAATCCAATTGCAACACAAAATCCTCATTTCCATTGAAAACAAATTTTGGTGAAAATTTTTAAACATCGAGAAAAATCCAATAAAACCTATTGTTTTTCAATAAAATAAATATTGGAGAATTTATGAATGAGAGAATTTATAATAATAATAACAATAAAAAAATTAAAATATTATAGAGACTGAGTGAAGAGAGAGGAATATAAGGAAGATAGGGGCCTAAGGGTGGATCTCCAATACATATTCCTTTGTCTCCCATTTCCCCATTTCATTGTATAGTGAACCATATTTATCATACATAGATATGAAATACTTTTTTATGAATATTAATTTCATTGTGGAAACAATCATCAAAGAACATTAATATAATAGGGTCTTTGAAACATGTAAATAAAAATCTCAGTAAGGATAAACATGGGATATGTGTAAGAATAACATGAACATGTGGGTATGTGAACAAGACCATAACATATAGAAACTGTACTATATATAAAAAAGATCATTATCTTCAGTCATGGAATAGTAATCAGATGTTATTAAGACATGAATCATAAGGTAATAAAAAAACATGATCCAATAGAGCATAAAATTGTCATAAGACATAGATTTATGGCATACACATAAGAATATAAAATCATTTACATATTATTCGAAGAGTATTGACAAGGCTATCATAGTGAACTAGGTTCACTCCAAAAACTATAATAATTGTAAAGGTTCACTTAAAAGACCACAATAGTAGAAGAAGTTCCATACTGAACTGGGTTCCCTCCCCATTCCATCTCGGTTTATCTCATGAAATATAAATCATTAAAAGATTCATTGAAAGTAGATATAAGTCCCATATGTATGAAAATGAAAACCATTTTTATGTGTGAAACAAGACTATAAAACATTTATCATATTATAACACCTAAAATGAAATGGGTTACATAATGATTTCATCTTATCATAACATATAAAAAAGAAATAGGTATGATAATCATTTCACCATATTATTATATTATAACTTGTGGAAAATAAATGAGTTTCATAATAATTTTGTCATGGAATAACCCATGGAAGAGAAATTAGTTTCATAAACATCATTCAATCATAAATGTTAACAATTTATCAGAATAATGATAATAAAATGATTTTATCATATCCCTCATAAATAATAGGTAGCATCAATGGATGTTATCCTAGATGGGAAATTATTTTGATCAATCATTTAATGTATCTCTTGAGGAAAATATCCTTAACACTTAGAAAATACCCTTTTTTAAAAAAATTATTATATTTTTCTTTGAAAATAACATTTAAAACATATAATGGAATAATAAAATATAATATTTTTCATGATTATGGAACGTTTATTTCATTTAATACATGTTAAAACAAATATTTAATTCACATTTTCAGAAAAATAAAAATGCAAATTATTTGAAAAAAGACATGAATTTTGATTTCAATATTTTTACAAAAATTCAAACATGGGAAAAAAATTAGAAAGCCTAGTATAAAAAATGATTTTTTTTATAAAACATGTTTTTGGAAGAAATCATATTTTTTAAAAAATAGAAAATTTACATTGGTTTTTATTAAAACAATTATGAATTATTTTAAGTACCAAAGAGTTGGAAAATGGAAATATTACAAGAAAATATAATGAATAACCATATGGAAATAAAATTCATGATTTTATTGAGGTATTCGTCAGAAAATTTTTTCATCAGAAACATAATAAAAAAAATACAAATAAACAAAGTGATTGTAACAAAAAACCATTACCACTATGGTATCTTTTTAATTGTATGCCTCAAGAAGGAATAACATAAAATGTCTATGAAGCGATAATTATAATAAATAAATTATTAATATTTTATATATTATGGGATTTATATAAACATATTGAAATAATATAGGGGCATAACATAACTTCTATCGCAAAAAAGGAACATTGAGACAAAATTTCTTACCATATGCCTTGACATACCCCATTGAATTTCAAACATCATGTATAAAATATATAATTTTCTTATACATCTATTATTTAATTATATTTATGTATATCTCACTATATAAATTTTCTTTCAAACTATTACTTCCATTTAATTAATAGTAACATGTTAATGTTATGTTTCGAGTATAACCACTTTTTTCATACATGTTTTGATTTTTTATTTTATGTAGTCTCAAATTGATCATGATTTAATAATATATATAATGATAAAAATAATATATATATATATATATATATCATAATATTATTCATATATTTATTTATAGTAATCTATAAAATATAGGGATGGAAAATGAAATACACCATTTATGGAGATGGTGGGTTGTACATTCACAAAAACATTATATCCATTCTCTTAACTTATTGATAAAAAGAAATTTTAATGATATATTATCATTATAGAGTCATTTTTATGTCATAAAGAGCACATATATTCACTAATCCTATCTATATTCCCCACATGTAAAGAAAGAATGAATCATATCTCTTTGAAAGGTGGTAGTCTGCCATATAGATGAACGATGTTATCATATTCTCACTAAATGGAATGTAAAAAAAGTTATGTTTTATATAATAATTATATAACAATAATAATATAATAATAATGATAAAAAACATGAAATACATCATTACTTTCAATTATGAGAGGTGTTAACAGAAAACATAATGATGTTAGTTTGTGATGTGGCAGTACATCATACACATGAATATTGATTTCTGTAAACCATTTTATGGATGTAGATATGGTTTTATGATTTTATCTTAATATAATAACATATAAGTATATATAACATATTGAGTTTATTGTTTCATAATTTTATAATAATAAAATAATTATGGGGAAGAAGATATAAAATAAAAAAGTTTATTGATGAATGTTACCTCTTCTTTAGGTGTCCTCCTTAGTTTTAAACCAAAATCCTTCAGTGGGTGGATCTCTATCCAATTTATGGATTATATGATGAGAGTATATAATTTATGATGTTTTTTAAGTTATTTATTTCTAATGAAAATGTTTCTCTATGGATTGAATAAGAGAGGATAGTGGGTGTCCTTTTAAAACTAAGGTTAGGGTACAGTTGTAATTGTTTTAAAGAAATAATTCAACCCACATTTTTTCAAGGAAAAATGACCAAATAATGGAAAATTATAAAAAAAACATAAGTTTTATTGTATAAATATGTTCATTTAATGGTTTTTGGACATTTTTTAGATATTTATATCCTTTATTGTTTTTGATTAACCCCCAGTAAAACCATTTTTACCTTAACCATGATAAATAAATTTTACTATTTTTACAATTAATTTTGGTAAAATATTAATTTGTCATTATAAAATAATATAAATTTTTCTGATTCCAAAATTGGGACTAAATTTTTTTATAATTTCAATAATATATGATATAATTTTTAATTTAAAACTAATTCGTCATATATGATTAGAGCGTAAGTTTTTAAAGAGAAAATATTCAAAAGTTTAAGAGGTTTTTATATAAACATTAAATATAAAATACATTCCAATAACCCAAATTGGATTAATGGATATATAATTGAACTAATTTTACATTGAAACAAAATTTGAATTTATTTTATCTTTACAAATACATGAAATTAAAGTTCTATTATCAATTAAAATTATGTATTTTTCAATATTAATAAAAACGGTTATTTTAAGAAAAACACCAAGAATTAATCATAAGTTTATTTTTACATTATTATTTAAGAATTGAATTTTATTTTTTTCGAATAAATTTTATTAACATTTCAAAATTTAATTTATTACTTTTCAAAAAACTAAACAAAAAAAATAAATTTTTGGGAAAATTGAATTTTCAAAATAGAAAAGACTTTTCTAAAAATTATTTATTTTTTTATCAATATGTTTTATTTATATAATACCATTATAAAAATTATTTTATAATTATTTATTACTATTTACATTAAAAAAATTTCAGGATGTTTATAACCATCATGTTTGAATAACTATTATAATGATATATCATATTTGTTTTAAAAATAAGTGTTGTGTCTAATGAAATATATCACAGTGTTGTGTATGGTTTAAGATTAACATATTTTTGTGTAAAATTAAATATTAATATTGTTTTTTTAATGAAATATATCAATGAAATTTTATTTATTAAAAAAAATCACAGAAACTTGAGGAGTTATTGTCAAATCTGGTAAACATTATGATAGGTACATTTTAGGTCTTATTGTTTTTTTTCTAATTATATATATGGGGTTGAAAAGTAATTGAGAGGATACTGATAATGGGGAGGAGAGATATTTATTCGATTCTTAACATTAATCCTTCTTTTCCTACAGTATTTGGTGGATTTAAACACCTTGTAATATTGTTGCATGAAATTTATGTTATATAATTATAATCAATTCAATTTTTAAAAAAGGCAATTGGTTTTTTAGATATTTTGGGATTTTTTAATTACATGACATGTAATTGGGTTCCACATTGTGTAAACTCCTGATTATTGTTTTTTAACACGGACCTTGGCTGAGTTTTCTCTTCCTCCTCTCAATATTTCATTTCACTTGACCCAAGAGCCTTTTCTAGGCTATTTTAATGCCCTCAAACCCTTCTGGGTCAATTTGATTGGCGACTGGTCATTATTGTGATTGTGGTGGGATTAAATGGGTAAGTGTTCTCGCTATCTCTTCATATTTTTCTCATTACTTCTTTAGAATTTGATAGATCATATTAGTATTGATGGACATAAAATAATTTTTTCTGAATCTTGTTTCTAGGTTGAGTTCTTAAATCTTCTATGCCTTTGTTACTGTTGACCGATTATGTTGTGGTATTTTTATTTCCATAAAAAAGGTAGTTGGTTCTATTATTATGTCTAAATTTTATTAAAAATGTTTTTTTTAAATTCAATTAAATTTAATTTAATTCTATTTTTTTATGAAAAACCCCATTCCATTTAATTTGTGTATTTGAATGTTAAATTGAATTTGTGGCATGAAATTGGGGAAAAATCAAAATTATATTGAATTAGTGTGTGTTTGAGAAATTTATAGAATTTTGTGGAATTTAAATTATTGAATTTAAATTATGAAATTTATTTTTTGACATTTATTTCAATGTAGTATTTGAGAAAATGGTTTGAAATGCATTTTCATAGAAACCTAGTGGTTTTATCATAGAAAATCCTTGATTTTATTAAAACCTCATTTAGGTTTTAAATGGAAAATTGGAACTTTTGGAATGGGATAATGGGATGAGTTTTATTTTAAATAGTTTGAAAATAAATTGCACATATATGGTTGTAATAGAGTACATTAAACCCTAGGTAGTTGGTGAGTTACTAGGATAATGCTCCTTTGACGCTTTACAACTGAAACAAAACCTGGTGATGATGGTCGCATCCTAATGAGATGGTCAAATTTTCATTCAGACACTGTTAGAGGGACATGTGAATACACATATTGTCGTGATCACCTTTGAGTGTGTGAAGATATGTATCCTAGAACTATCATACCTTTTCTAGATGACCATGCGGCTCACTTATTTATATATGAGATATAAACTTCTACCAATGTTTGTAAACTGTTTTAAATTCCTAATGAATTTATATGAACTATTTTATATAATTTTTTTTTAAATCCATTTGTTTAATGTATTTCCATTGTTTGAAAGGTAAGGCATGAATTTTTTTTATTATGAATTTAACATCCATACCTGTTTATTTTAGTTGGAAATCATTATTTAGTCAATTAAATGTTGTTAACTTCTATGGAATCCTTGGTGAGGCCCTACACGAATTTATTTAACACTTTACCTGTTCCTTTTAGGGTTTTTAAATTATCCCATTCTAGGTTAGAGTAGGGAAAAATGACCACTTGGTGGTGGTTTTTCTATTTAACTTTAGACTTGGTGAGTTGAATCTTTTCAGAATTTGGTAATTTTTCGGATTTATAGTGTTTTTATATAGTAAATGGGGTTGTTATTCCTATTTGAATTGATGTAAAATTCTTCATATAGAGTGTCTTTTGTATACCTACAATCTTCTAATATTTATTCTACGATGTTTGGGGAAAATTCATTCACACATTCATTTTTTATGATGTCTAGTGATAGTCACCAACATGTGGGGATTTGAAATTCCATTCAGGCTATGTTACTGTCGATCCGGTCATTGGGTTAGTAGGGTAACTAGGCTGGTTTGTGACAATGTTGTATCAAAGGTTGGTTGCTATTATTTTAATGTCAACCTGAATTTTTGTATTCTTGTTGGAACTTAGGAGGTGATTTTGATTGATTTCATAGATATATCTCACCGCAACAAACCTTAAGTCGCTTTGGATTTTTAAGGAAAAATTGTTTTGAGGGTTAGTTTTAGTGTTTTCTATACTTTTTATTGTGATATATTGAAATCCAAATCTTGTTTTTGTATATTATGGTATTAATCTCCCCTGTTTCTATTTTTGAGTGTAAATATTATGTCTTATTTATTGTCTCCAGATGTTGGGTAGCATCATGCCTCTGAGGAGGCATGAAAATCTGATCCAGGAAAAAGATGTTGCTGAAGCACAATGATCAAATACCCCCATTGGCATGAGTCTTGTGGAGTTTATTGTGCATACTTTCCATGATCTGGGATAGGCACAGCTGCCAGTCCTTGTTCAAGCTCTAACTATGGAACCTCATAGGTTTGTTATCTATATCTTTTCTCAGGAGTTCCTATGATAGAATCCACCATCATTTAAAGAATCCAATGATAATCAATAAGATAGAGAATGGATGATAATTATGGAGAATTTTTTTGAATTCTTGGTGAAACCTAAAGAGATCAAGGTGAGAGTCACCTTCATACTGTAGGGACTAAGATATATATTGTGGGACATGATGGTTATGAAAAATAAACATGAGGGATTAGAGAGGAAAGACATCAATGCTCTTTTTATCAACCAGTTATATCTAGAGTTGATGTTTTTATCCAATGATTTATATTTATTTGAACTTGAGATGGCTGACAAAACCATGATAGAGATAAGAACATTTTTTCTGAGCTAATGTAGTTTTCACCTGAGGTAGTATCAAATGAGAAGAAAAGACTCAATGGTTCGAGTTGGGACATCAATTGGATATTCATTCTCAGGTTTTCTTTTTGAATCTTCCATATTATATTTATATAATATATAGAGCCTTAACGGTTGATTTGAACCTAGCTAGAAAGTCAAGGTTGTCAAGAGTTTCTTTCTCTCATAGTTGCAGTGCAAGTTCTTTCAATGGAAAGAGGAATGTGAATGATTATTTTTTAGTTCACTAATTTTTTTTTCTAATCCTACTAAAATTCATATCATAGGTCCTTTATTTTTTTACTAGTGTGGAAAGCTAGGGAACTCAAAGATGGTTTTCACTATGTCACCCAAGATCGATGGCTCCTGAAAATTCTTGGGTCACTTGTAGAATTTCTTCCATACTTCCTCCATTCCGTGTAGTGCCTTGGGATAATCATCAACTACTAGAACTATGGGTTAAAAAGTTTCTTCATTTACAATGGGGTTCAATCCAAAGTAATCCTGAATAAATCGTCTTCATATAGTGGAAGAGTCTCCAAATAAATAGGATAGGGGTCCAACAACTGTGAGAGATACCATCACTATAGATTCATCATTACTGATTGATTTATTTTAAATAGGTTCATCTCATTCATTCATTTGAAACTATATTTGTATCTGTTAAATCTTTCTATAGAACTTTTTTATTATGTTATTGATATTATACACCCCTGGGAACATGCTGGAAGTTGGGCCTCTGTAGTCCCTATTGTTATTTCTCCATATCTAATTTCATCATTGTTTGGAGTTTTCTGGTTCTCTATATGAATCATCTTCACATTATATTCATAAAGGACTGAATAATTTCCAATAAATCATGGACTGATTATTACCATTGAAATTTCTCCTTCACTGTACTTGATGGGGTTTTCTGGATCTTTTAGGGAGAATGGGATCCATGATCTAGTTGCTCATAACATCTTATCTAGAGTTTTGGATAGTAATATCATTGTACACTTTTAATTTGGTGTGAGAACCTTTAATTGGTGATAAACCCCTAGATTTCATCAGGTTTCCTGACATGTTTCCTTCTAACTTATTTGGTCATCCAATGGTAAGGGAGGTATATTCTTATATCAATTTAGTACCTGGTAATCAACCATTGTCAATTCCTTCTTAACGTATAGCACAAGTTGAATTGAAAGAGTTGAATACTCAATTGGATAATCTTCTAGAGAAATGATTTATAATCCCGAGTGTGCTTGGGTGGTTCATTTCACTTTTATAAGATTTTAATGGTTCATTATTCCTTTGTATTGATTATCAAAAACCTAATAAAGTTATGGTGAAGGACAAGTCTCTATTTCCACATATTGTTGATTTATTTGATCTTTTGAATGGAGAAAAAGTGTTTCTTGATGATTGATATTTGATTTAGTCGCCATCGGTTTACGATAAAAGAATATAATTTTTAGAAAACCTCTATTCAGAGTAGGTATTATCATTATGAGTACCTCGGTGTGCCCTTTGGTCTTACCAATTCTCATATAATATTTATGGATTTCATGAAAAATATTTCCCATGAGAATATTTATTACTTCATGGTATTCTTTATGGATGGCATCCTTTTTTACTCTAAGTCTAAGGAGGATCATTTGAATCATATTAGAAAATTTATTAATTTGGTGAGAAATCAATGTCTTTATTCAGTGATTTGAAAATGAGATTTTTTATTCATAAAGTGAAGTTCTTGGGACACATTATGTCAGAACATGGTATTTCATATGATCATGAGATGGTGAATGTTGTTAGGACATGTAAGAAACCAAAAAATGTTTTCCTGATTTATACCTTCATGGGATTAACTGGGTTTTATCACGGGTTCATTAAGGACTTCTCAATGTTGTCTTCTCTAATGACTTCTCTAACATAGAAGTGAGTAATGATTGGTTGGCATGAATAATTTCAGAATTATTTTTTTGAGTTGAAATATATTTTGACAACTACATTGGTGTTAACTCTTAGAAAGGATAGACAGGGCTACATCTTCTTCTATGATGCATCTATTTTTGGATATGGTTGTGTTCTTATATAGGGTGATCATGTTGTTGCTTATGGATCTCATCGGCATATGCCACCTGAGAAGAATTATCAGACCCCTGACCTTTAACATTCAGTTGTGATGAATGTGCTTAATATATGGTGTAAATATGATTATTAAGAATGGATTACCATGATATCAGTCCTCAATACCTTGAGTTATATCATCTCTCAAAAATATTTGAATCTTCACCATAGGTTTTGGGTGGAGTACAATCAATATATTGAATTTTACATTTCATAAATAGTAGGGAAATAGAATTTCATCATAGATGATTTGAGTGTGAAACTTACAAACCATGTTGTGAAATAATATTTATAAGAGTGGAACATGATGGCTTTATTTTCATGGTTTTTTATTTCATTTTGGGAAACAGATGTCGATTTTTTCTTGGATAGTTTTCAGCTCACATCTTCTCTTTTTGAAATAGTTCTATAGGAGCAGCATCATGATGATGAGTTATATAAAATTAGAAACTCTCGTCAAGGTGGGGAGATAGTTGTTGAGTGGTCATTCTCTAAATAGGTAATTCTATATATTCTATCAAAATCAATTTGTTATGTTTTTAAGGGTAAAAAAACTATTATGGGGAACTTCTATAATTCCCAATGGGCAGTACACACAAGAACTGTGAATTTGTTCTATGAAATTTGTTATAGATTCTGGTGACCAGGTATGAGATGAGGCATTGATGAATTTTTCTCTTATTGTTATACATTCCATCACGTCAAGGATGAGCACCAGAAGCCTTATGGTTTTATTTATCCAGTTCCAGTCCCTACTATGAGTGGGATGGTACTCTTATGGGTATTTTGGTTGGTTTTCCACATAATCAGATAAATAATAATGTGATATGTGTTGTGATCGACAGTCTAACTACTCTGGATAAATTTATACCCATTCATGATTCAACCAATGTTTAGGAGTTGGTAAATCTCAACTTGATATAGATTGTTCATTTTCACTGAGTTCCATCAGCTATAGTTTCTAATAGAGAGCCTCATTTCACATATCTCTTCTGGAGAGCCTTTTTGGAGGCACAAGGATATCTATTCCATTTGTTTATGGCATACCATCAATAGTCATATAGTCAGGAAGAAAGATCTATACATAATTTTGAGGATATTCATTATTTTTATGTTATCACCTTTGGTGAAACTTGGGAGGATCATTTTAGAATAGTTGATTTTTCTTATAATAATAGTTACCAGTTTGTAATCAAAATGGATCCTTTTTACGTGTTTTAAGGATGACCTTGTAGATCTCTATTGTAATGGTAATATATTTTTTAATTGTCTCTGGATGGACCAAGTGTGGTTCAAGAGACAATGGAAAATATTCAATTTATTTTTTAGAGGATGTTGATGGATTATATTCAGTATAAGTCTAATGACGATCTTCATCGTAGACCATTGGAATTATCAGTTGGTGACTGAGTATTCTAGAATTTTTCACCTCAGTTGGCTCATTGATGTCTTTAGAGGTAAGGAAACATGGTCCTTGTATTATGGGACCATTTGAGGTTGTTGATCATTTGTGGAATTTGTTTTACCATTGATCACTTCCACTATAGATGATGTCAATACATAAAATGTTCCATGTATGTCACCAATGAATGTGTCTATGTGACCCACCTCATGTTCTAAGATAGAGTGATCTTCAGATTGAACCTAATTTATCTGTGACTGACCATCCAGTCAAAATAGTTTATTATGAAACCAGTGTAATTGTATGTAGGATGATACCTTTGGTTCATGTTCTATGGAAAACATAGTTTTTTTCATGAGAAATTGGAGTGAGAGGCATTGATAAGAGAGTAGTGGCCTCATGTTTTTTACAACGAAGCTTCTTGATAGGCTTTCTAAGGACATAATGTTTTTATAGTGGGGAGGTTGTGATATCCCATTACGTTTCTTAAGGGTATGTTTTATGTCTTTTCATGGTATTCCATTCTAATTGTCTTGATATAGTCAAGAGGGAATTGAGAGGATACCTATAATGGTGAAGTCAGAGATTTTTTGGATTCTCAGAATAAAACATACTTATTCTATAGTGTGATAGAAATTTACATGCAGTTTAATATGGTTAAATGACATTTATGTTTCATAAAAATAATATATCCATTTTTATTAAAATGTGATAGTTTTTTGGGATGTTTGTGGATTTTTAAATAACATGTTGTATAATTAGGTTACAATTTGTGTAAAGTCCTGATGGTTTTTTTTAATAGTCATCTTGGATGAGTTTTATTTTTCTTAATTGTAGAATTATTTTTTATAGACTGAAGAGTCTTTTCAGGTGATTTTTTATCCTTCAAACCCTTTCAGTTCTTTTCAAATGGTGATTGATCATTGTTTCAATTGTGGTGTGACTCACTAGGTAACCATTCTCCCTATCTCTTTATATTTATCTCTTTCTTTCCGTTGATATTGATTGATCATTATGTGATTGATGGTTTTATACCATATTTTGTTGAATCATGTTTCTAGGTTTAGTTCCTAGATATTCTGCACCATCGTTCTTATTAGCGGGTTCCTCTTTTAGATTTCTGTTTTTTTGAGAAAGGAAGGTGGTTACGTTATGATGGACAAATTTGATAAAGAATGAATTTCTAGATTTAAATTCAATTATTCTACTAAAATTCAATTACTTGAAATTTATATAAATTGTTTTATTAAAACCCAAATTCCATTTAATGGGGGTATTTTAATGTGAAATTGAATTTCCACAATGAAATTCATAAAAACACCTAATTCCATTGAATTGGGTTGTGTTTGAGAAAATGAGGGAAAATTATGGAATTTAAATTGTTGAATTTAAATTATAAAATTTATTTCATGAAATTTAATTCAATTTTATATTTTAGAAAATGGATTGAAATGGTTTTTCATAAAAACCAAGTGGTTTTATCTAGGAAAAGGTTATGATTTGATTAAAAACCTATTTTGGTTTTAAAATGTTAAATTGGTCCTTTTTGAATGGGGAATGAGATAAATTTTATTTTAAACACTTTTTAAATAAATTTCCCACACATGGTTATACTATAGGACATGAAATCCTAGGTAGTTAGTATGTAATTTAGATAGCACTCTTTTGATGCTTTACAACTAAAACAAATCTCAATGCAATAGGTCACACCACCAATGGGATGGTGACGAATCACCTATGGCTAGTGTTAAAGGGACATGTCTACACACATATTTCCATGATCACATTCATGTGTGTGAGGATCCCATAGCTTGTAACTGTCATACCCATTGGAAAATGAAAATTTTATCTACCTGTTCATATATAAGATATAAATGTTTTCCATTTATTTTAAATAGCTTAACATGTATAATAAATTTATATAAAAGTTTTTATATAAAATGTTTGTGAAGCCATTTTTTATGGTATTTTCATTATTTGAATGGTAAAGCATGAATTTTTTTAGTTATTCTTTGAACATCCATGAATATTTATTATAACTTGATATCTTTATTTGTTAAATTAAATGTTGGTATATTCTATGGAATACATGGGGAGACCCTACTAGGATTTTAGCCCACACCCTACCTATTCATTCAGGTTTTTGTAGGTTATCTCCTTACAAGTTAGAGTTAGGGAAAATAAAAACAAGTTTGTGGTTCTTGTTTTTGATCTTTAGACATGGTGAGTTGCATCCATTGGGACTTGTTAGTTTTTCCAATTTTTGGTACCTTTTTGTAGTACCATGGGTTGTTATGCATGTTTTAATTCAGGTACAATTCTCCCTGTGGAGTTTTATTTTTATTCATACTGAAATTATTATCTTAAATTTGTGATGTTTGTGGAAAATTCATTCCCATATTAATTTTGTATTATCCTAGGTGCTAATAGGAACCCCATTGGGATAGGGAATTCCAATCAGACTATGTTAGTGAAATCATGGTTATCAGGTTACCAGGGTACCCAGGATGGTTTGTAATAGTTATATTCTACCCCAATTAATATAAACTTATCCCTAAAAATTCATCACTTTGATACAAAAATTTGAGCATACATCTATAACATAATATCGTCAAGTTCCAACATAGCTTACTCAAACTGATAGTGTTTACTGATAAAAAAATATTTTTTTGAATATCTTATTGATAATAAATGATATAATTTCCTCACATTGTGTTAAATATGTTTATTTAAAAAATATTTGGGATTTGACCATTCATTTGAAAATTTGGAGAAAATTCCAGTTTTACCCTTTATAGTTCACTGTAGTATTTTGAAGATAAATATTTTTATATTTATTATCTGAATTTTAAAGATTGTAACAGTGTTCCTAACTTAATGTTCTACAACCATAATTCAGGACACTAGAGCTAAAAAGTGCATTTGGATGGAGTAAATGGGTCATTAATCCAATGGTGGGCTGGACTCGGCAGAATGGACATGAGTTCTGTATTTGGGCCATATATTCTTCATCCAAGCTTGTATTGAGCCCCAACTTTGAGGAAAGCTCGGGGACCTGATTTTTCACAAATCATCCTTCTGGATGGCTGGTCAATTCACACTTTTTTGAGGTCAACTAGGCGGTGCAACATGGAATAAAATATTTGGCCGAGTTTTTCATTTCACACTTAAAAAGATATGTATCCCTAGCCCTCACAAACTCTTTTTAAATGGGGTTTTAACTCTTTGAGAGGTCTGGTATAGGCTTTGGGAAGGTTTTTCCAAAATGGTGTCTCTTGGGAGCCCCTCACAACTCTTGGAAGAAATAATCCCTTGTGCAATCCTCTCTTCCAAAAAGGCTTTCTTCTCCCACCTTCTCTTTGTATTTATTTTCTTTCATGTTTGTTTCATGAATTTTTCTTCAAATAATCTTCTGTTTTATTCCCTATTCTTCTTAACTTAATATTCTTAATTGGTTTGGAATCAATAGTGTAGACAATATTGGGTTCTACTCATTCAATCCTTTGTTTATGCAAAACGTCTCCACGATGACTACACCACCCATGGAAGAGTAGTTCTTTTTAGTAATCGATCAACCTCAATCCTTCATCATTTAATTATTTTGAATCATTGAGCTACTGTAATTCACTTAATATGATCCATTAATTTTGTTTTTAAATTGTAAGAAACTAAGAAAGCAATTGAACAGTTAACACAAAACACGCGAGGTCGGGAATTGTGTAAATTGTGAGAGCGCAATCATAATCGGTAATACAAGACCATACGAGATAAATTTGTAGAGTTCAAATATAATCCCTAAACACAATTAATAATCATTTCTATAATGGATATGTTCTCTAATTAACCACTGACCATAATCTAACCTTAGAACAACAATCAAAGCAGGGTGCTGTGATTGCATGTTCCGAACCTAGCCTAGGGTTTATGTAATTTCATCTTTGTGGTTAAGTTAACACTCGTAGGGTTTGAGGGATAAAAAATGAGGGGATCATAATTAAGTAGATATTGATTTAAATGGTAATGATTAATAAGTGAATGAATAGGTAGAGTTAGATCGATTATTCCTTTTATAATATTTTCTAAAAAAAATCATTTTTTGTGTCAGTTTAATCGAAATTCATTTCAAAACTAAAAACAAAAAAATATACAATCTTCTTCCAGCAAACTTATTCAAGATTCATAAACTATAAACAACACCCATCCTTTCAAATAGTGTTTTTATTCTCTTTTATTTTATTTTTATAATACCTTTAAAAAGTTGTTCTAAATCTACTTCCTCCTTTGAGAGACGACCTTGGTCAGCCACTATGCTGCACCTAAGTACCCCAAAATCACACGCATCATTTGAGGGTGCCCACGAAATCGCACTATAAAATTTTCGTCGTTGCCGGGGAGGCAAGTAATTATTTCAACCAATTAGAGGTATTTATTTTGTTTTACATTTTATTCTCTTCCTCTCTTCTTTCTTTCGTCTTTACCCAATCTGATTTTTTCCCTTCTTCTTTTATTTCCTTCTATTTCTTTTTGGACCATCAACTCAAACTTCTAATTCTTATATTACTATGGTCCAATTTCCTTCTTTTCATGTTTCAATGATTGATGACATGAACTAATCCCGAAGATCTCTTAGATCTTGACCCTGAGATTGAACGCAGCCTTAGGGCACGAATTAGACACCCTCAGTCTACGGAAAGTTTCAATATTCAACCAGTTGGTGAATTCCTCTCTTCTGGAAACATTGGAATTGGAAGTTATTCAAATTCAAACATAAAAGAAGAACCAATGGCTGAAAATAATGGAAATGGACTTAATAGAACCATTTGAGAATTGGTTGTAACTGATATTGACTATCAACCAAATTGTATTGCATACCCAAATCTCGAATTAGACTTTGAACTAAAATCTGGGTTAATTCACTTACTTCCAATGTTTCATGGCCTCTCTGGCGAGGATACCAATAAAAATTTGAAATAATTTAATGTGTTTTTCTTAACCTTGAAACCAAGAAATGTATCTGAAGACCAAATCATATTAAGAGTATTCTCATTCTCACTTGATGGAGTTGCGAAAGATTGGATGTATTATTTACAACCCGAAGATGTAACTTGTTGGAACAATTTGAAACGTCTTTTCTTGCCGAGATTTTTTCCAGAATCAAGGACCACATCCATTCATAAGGAGATCTTGGGGATCAAGAAATCACAAGGGGAGTCAATGTATGAGTATTGGGAGAGATTCAAGAAGTTGCGCGCAAGCTGTCCGCACCACCAAATCAGTGAGCAACTCCTCATCCAATACATCTACGAAGGACTCACACCCATGGAGAGGATCATGGTTGATGCTGCAGCTGGAGGAGCATTGGTGTACAAGACACCAGCATCCGCCCGTGCATTTATTGACAAGATGGCCCAAAACTCCCAAAAATTTGGTGATCGAGGTACACCACATATCAGGGGAGTACATCAGGTAAGTCCTTCTTCTCTTGAGAGTCATTTGATTGATACCAAGTCAGAAGAATTGACAACTATGGTGAGGAAAAATTCTTCGGCACAAAAGAAATCTCTACCCCCTCCTCAAGGCCTTGTGGCATTTGCACTGAGACAACCCACCCAACTGACTGTTGACCACAACTACAAGAGACAGAGGATTGTGCAACAGTATTCCCAGGGTGACCATTTCAGCAGCAGCAACAACCATATCCCCAAAAGAAGTTTGATTCATTTGATCCAACATACAAACAAGGGTGGAAGGATCAATCAGACATGAGGTATGGATCTGGACGACAACAAAGGCCACCCTTTCAACAAAACTTCCAGCAGCCTCCGCCTTACCAGCAGGGTTTCCAACAACCCCAAAGGATATATGAAGCTCAAACATCAACAATCCAACAACAAGGGAATCCCCCACCCAAGGAAGATTCTAACACTGATGACATTTTGAATCAAATTGTTGTTAATCAACAGAATGAGCTAAAGAGTCAAAGTTTGGAGCTGAGGGAGTTGAAGACTCAAATGAGCCAGATTTCCACCACCCTCCATGAACTTGTGAGTAAGAATTTTGGAAATCTACCTTCCCAACCCACTCCAAATCCAATGGGGAATGTTTGTGCCATCACATTAAGAAGTGGGAAGCAAATGAATGATACATCTGGACCTACCATTCCACTGGTATTTACCTCTACTCTAGAGAAGCCGCATTCCATACCAACTGATGAGAAATCCAAGGAGAAAGATAAAGGTAAGAAAAAGATTGATGATGTTCCTCCTAAACCCCTTTCTTTTCCAAACAGGGTTGTTCAAACCTAGAAGATGTCTGAAGAAGCAATGCAAAATGAGGTTTTGGACACATTCAAGCGTGTGGAGATCAACATTCTTCTACTTGAAGCCATTAATAAAATACCAAGGTATGAAAATTTATTAAAATAACTCTGCATCAATCGAAGAGGGATCAAGGTAAATGAGAGGATCAACCTTGGAAGGAATGTCTCAGCAGTCATTTCACCAACTCTAACAATGCCATCAAAGTGCAAGGATCCAGGGACATTCACCATCCCATGCACCATAGGGGAGTTTCACTTTTCTGATGACCTTTGTGATTTAGGTGCTTCCATAAATGTGATGACTCACTCTGTATTCTCTTCATTGCAGGTTGGTGAGTTGAAGCCGACAAGAGTAGTGGTGCAGTTGGCGAATAGAGATACGGCATATCCAGCGAGAGTCCTTGAGGATGTACTTGTCCGAGTAAGAGAAATGATCTTTCCAGTAGACTTCTATGTGCTTAACATGGAGGATGATCAGGTAAGTTATCATTCCCCCATTATCTTAGGTAGGACCTTCCTCAAGACTACAAAAACTATCATAAATTTCAAAGAGGGTACACTTTTCATGGAGTTTGGAGATGAAGTTGTGATATGTAATGTTATGGATTCCATGAAGTACCCCTTAGAGGACCATTCTGCTTTTGTTATCTCCCATTTTGAACCACCAAATAAATACTCCATATAATTTTATTGTCCTATGCTTAGGGAGATTATGAGTATTGGTTCGAGTTTGATGTCTAAGAGCACTTCCACACATGTTGCTGATTTAAAATCCTTTCTTGGATTTGATTTTGATGTGGATTCATATTCTGATTTTGATCATGTTCACTCTGATTATGACATGGTCGTTGAGTATGCTGATGGATTTGATGCTTTATTATATGATTTTGATGATGTCTATTCTGATACTAATGCTCGTTGTGCACATATTTCAGTTCCTTCAATGTCTCCATCCTTACCACACCCTCCTTCATTAGAACTCAAGCCATTGCCACCAAATCTGAAATACTCATAATTGTTGAGTGGTGAGAGATTACCTGTTATAATTGCTAACAATATCCCTTTTGAATATGAAGAAAAGCTTTTGAATATTTTGAGGGAGAACATCAGGGTGATTGGGTGGACCTTGGCTGACATATCAGGTATTAAACCCTCTATTTGTATGCATAGGATTCTCTTGGACGATGGGGCTAAACCTTTGAGACAACCACAAAGGAGACTCAATCCCACTCTCCTGGAAGTTGTTAAAAAAGAAGTTGAGAAATTTCTCGAGGAATGTATAATCTTTCCCATTTCAGATTCTCAGTGGGTAAGTCCTATTCAGGTTGTGCCTAAGAAAAGTGGTGTTACTGTTGTTAAAAATGAGAAAGATGAGTTAGTTTCAATTAGGGTGAAAAACAGTTGGTGTGTGTGTGTATTGAATATAGGAAACTAAATCAGTCCACTTGCAAGGACCATTTCTCCCTCCTAATTATTGATCAGATGCTTGAGAGACTAGATGGGAATACACACTATTGTTTCTTGGATGGATTTTCTGGATATTTTTAGGTTTCTATATCTCTAGAGGATCAGGAGAAGACTACATTCACCTGTCCCTTTTGCACATTTGCCTACCGAAGGATTCCATTTGGACTTTGCAACGCCCCAGGTACCTTCCAGAGATGCATGGTGAGTATTTGTTCTGATTTTATTGAGACCTTCATTGAGGTATTTATGGATGATTTTACAGTGTATGGGTCTTCATTTGATGAATGTCTAATTATTTTGGGAAAGGTGTTGAATCGTTGTATTGAGAAGAATCTAGTCCTGAACTTTGAAATGTCTCATTTCATGGTAGAGCATGGCATTGTCATAGGGAATGTAGTTTCAAAACATGGGATAGAGGTTGATAGATCAAAGGTAGATATTATTGCATCCTTACCATATCCTTCATGTGTGCGTGATGTTAGATCATTCCTAGGGCATGCAGGATTTTATCGGCGCTTCATCAAATATTTTAGCAATATTGCTCTTCCTATGTCAAGATTACATCAAAAGGATTCTGATTTTGTGTTTGATGTTTCTTGTAGGAATTCATTTGATGAGCTAAAACAACGTCTGACCACTCCACCTATCATACATCCCCCACGGTGGGAGATTCCTTTTGAGCTTATTTGTGACGCCACCAACTTCGCGGTTGGAGCTGTCTTATCTCAAAGGGTGGAAGGACATTCACATGTGATTGCATATGCATCAAGGACATTGGATTCATCCTAATCAAACTACACTACCACAGAAAAGGAGTTTTTTTATATCATATTTGCTTTAGATAAATTCTGTTCATATTTATTGGGCTCTAAAGTAGTTGTTTTTTCTAACCATGCAGCTCTGAGGTACCTCTTGAAGAAGCCAGATGCAAAGCCATGACTTATCCGTTGGATGCTCCTTCTTCAAGAGTTTGAAATCGAGATAAAGGACAAAAAGGGTTCAGAAAACTTTGTGGTGGACCACATGAGTAGGCTTACTCACACACTATAGGATGACACCTTGGATCAGGTACAACTTCGGGACACTTTCCCCGATAAGCATCTCTATACCATCTCAGGTACGCATCCTTGGTATGCTAATTTAGTTAACTACCTTGTTGCCTCTGAAATACCTACAAATTTAAAGAAACATCAAGTCCAAAAATTAAAGAGTGAGTCAAGATTTTATATTTGGGATGATCCATACATAGGGCGCATGTGTAGTGACCAAGTTATTAGGAGGTGTGTTCCTGATCATGAGTTTGAGTCTGTATTGCAATTCTGTCATACACTTACATGTGGTGGACACTTTGGACCCCAATGGATAGCTAGGAAAGTTTTAGACTTTGGATTATATTGTCCTAGCTTATTCTATGATTCCCATGTGTTTTGTAAGTCATTCTATCATTTCCAACAGACTGGAAATATTTCAAGGAGACACGAGATGCCCCAACAACCCATTTTATTCTGTGAGATTTTTGATGTTTGGGGAATTGATTTTATGGTCCATTTTCCTAGTTCCTTAGGTTTTTTGTACATTTTGGTTACTATTGATTATGTGAGTAAATGGGTGGAGGATAAGGCCACTAGGACTGATGATTCTCATGTTGTTGTGGACTTTGTCAAAGCACAGATTTTTTGCAGGTTTGGAGTACCAAAGGCCATCATCAGTGACCAAGGGACACACTTTTGCAATAGTAATTTATCTTCCCTCCTTTGAAAGTATTTCATGACACACAAAACATCAACACTATACCAACCCCAAACAAATGGCCAGGCTGAGGTTTCAAATCGTGAGTTGAAACAAATTTTGGAGAAAACTGTGCATCCAAATAGGAAAGATTGGAGCAAGTTCTTGGATAATGCATTGTGGGCTTATAGGACAGCATACAAGACCCCCATTGGTATGTCCCCATTTCGGATTGTTTTTTTGGAAAGCATTCCATCTCCCAGTGGAAGTTAGGCATCGGGCATATTGGGCTACAAAGAAATGAAACATGGATTTGGCCCAAGCTGGAATCCAATGGAAGTTGAAAATTCAAGAGCTTGAGGAGATTCGACTATCATCATACGAGAACTCAAGGCTCTACAAGGAAATATCAAAAGTAGCTCATGAAAAAATGATCCAACAAAGGGAGTTTCATGTTAGAGAGAAAGTCCTTCTCTATAGTTCACGACTAAAGCTGATGCATGGTAAGTTGCATTCTAGATGGTTAGGTCCTTATGTTGTGACTAATGTTTTTCCTTATGGTGAAGTGGAGATCACACAAGAGGACACTGGAAGGAGCTTTATAGTCAATGGGAAACGTTTTAATAGATACATTGAGGTACTTCCTACTGATGCAGTGGATTTTATCACATTGCATGACCCCATCATCACTTGAGCACATTAGGCTGTTCCTAACCCATTCACTTTTATATTATTTGTCCTATTTAAAAATTCTGCATTTCATGTGCATATATCATCTCAGGGGTTCACATTGAGGACAGTGTAATATTTTATGTGTGGGGAAGGGAACCTTTTAGTTTAGTAATTTCAATTGCTTTCACGTTCAAAATAAACCAAAAAAAATATTGTGTTTTTTCAAATTTTTTGTGTTTATTTTATAATTTTCTGTGTGTTTTTGAAAATTTTGAGCTGAAATGATTTTCATCACCATTTTTAAATCCATATCAATAAGTGAAACATTTTACCCATTGAAAATAAGCTTAAATGAATGATGAAATGACTTTGTTTCAAGTTCAAATATTTAGTAATCTCATGAAAAGTACGCTGAATTTTGAATCCCATGCCACATCTCACTGTCTTTATATTTGAAATCACTTTCCTGTGAGGCTTCTAAACCATTATTTTCATATTCTTTACATTCACCTCACTTCTTGAGAGAACCAAACCATGCTTGATTAAACCAGAATTCGATCTATTCCTGTCAAAACTTGAGGGTTTGAGGTACATATGTTTAAATAATGGAGGCATTTGTTTGGTATTAAAGCCCCTATTTTAAAGAATACTTTTTTATAATGGACTAACTTGAATATTTAATCCTTGTAGCCCTTAGAATCCAGGAACATCCTGTTAGGTTAGCCACATTACAATCCAATTTTCCCTATCCAACCAACTCTTGAAGTGAAATTGCATAATCTAGTTGAGCTTAAGTGTGGGGGAATCAATCTTGTGTTGTGCCACCACATTCTGTGATACTTTGGGAGGAAAACTAAATTCTGAAGAGATGTGTTTGCAGCTGAATAAAGTCATTATATTGAAAGCTGTGCCTTTTCTGGAGCTTTCATGACAAGTGAAGCTGTGCCTTTTCTGGAGCTTTTAATTTGGTGGAAAGTTGTGCCCATCTGGAGCTTTCAAGAAAATCATGTTTGAGAAGATTGAAATTTTTGATGCTAAAATGATGAATGGTGTAAACTTTTCATGACTTTTCATGATTATGGAGCTGAATTGATACTATGGGGATTGAGGAGAAGACCATATTTATGTGAAAATTAGATTAATGCAATTTTTCGTCAAAAAGAGTGAAGCCCTCCTCATTCAGCCTCACAATTTTTCACATCTAAATCCTACCAACCGAAAGCCACAAAACAAACCTAAAAATTCCTCATGATAAACATATGTCCTTGACTCACATCGGGTAGCGATGTAAGAATCTATCAAGCCTATGGTGACCCTTGTATGAGTTTGGATGAGAAAGACATTGCAAAAAAATTGGTATTTGTGTGATGAGAGAAAATTCAACCGAGGGAAGTGTTTTGTGCATGGGAGGATAAATGATGTGGAAATATATTGAATAATATAAATGAAGAACTTGAAATAATGTTTTTTATGAGGCATGATATCTTTTGTTTCATGGTGTGTAATAGTTTGATCTCAAAGATATGTGTTTTAAAATTGGTTTTGATTTGATATTGATGTTTACTTGATATGAGATTTTCCTCAGGGGTGCAAAAGGGTAAGTGTGGGGGAGTTGATAAAACACTATTTTATTGAATATTTTATTTATAATAAATGATATAATTTCCTCAAATTGTGTTAAATATGTTTATTTATAAAATATTTGTGATTTGACAATTCATTTCAAAATTTGGAGAAAATTCCAGTTTTAACCTTTATAGTTCACTGTAGTTTTTTAAAAATAAATATTTTTATATTTATTATTTGAATTTTAAGTTTTGTAGCAGTTTTCCTAACTTAATGTTCTGCAACTTTCATTCCGGACACTAGAGTTAAAAAGTGCATTTGGATAGAGTAAATGGGCCATTAATCCAATGGTGGGCTGGACTCGGCAGAATGAACATGGGTTCTATATTTGGGCCATATCTTCTTAATCCAGACTTTGATTGAGACCCAATTTTGGGGAAAGCTCGGGGACATGATTTTTCACAAATAGTCTTAATGGAAGTCCGGTCAATTCACGCGTTTTAGAGGTCAAATAGGTGGTGAAACTTGGAATAAAATATTTGGCCGCGTTTTTCATTTCACACTTAAAAAGTTATGTATCCCTATCCCTCACAAACTCTATTTAAATGGGGTTTAAATCTTTTAGAGGGCTGTTTGAGGCTTTGGGAAGGTTTATCTGAATGTTTGTCTCTTGGGAGCCCCTCACAACTCTTGGAAGAAGTAATCCCTTGTGCAGACCTCTCTTCCAAAAAGGCTCTCCTCTCCCACCTCCTCTTTGTATTTATTTTCTTTCATGTTTGTTTCTTGAATTTTTCTTAAAATAATCTTCTATGTTATTCCCTCTTATTCTTCTCTTAATATTATTAATTAGTTTGGAATCAAGAGTTGAGACAATATTGGGTTCTACCCTTTCAATCATTTTCTTATGCAAAACATCTCCACGATGACTACACCACCCATGGAAGAGTAGTTCTTTTTTAGTAATCGATCGACCTCTATCCTTCTTCATTTAATTATTTTGAATCGTTGAGCTACTTTATTTCACTTAATATGATCCATGAATTTTGTTTTTAAATTTTATGAAACTAAGCAAGCAATTTAATAATTAACAAAAAACACGCAAGGTCGGGAATTGTGTAAATTGTGAGAGCACAATCGTAATCGGTAATACAAGACCATACGGGATAAATTTGTAAAGTTCAAATATAATCCATAAACACAATTCATCCTCATTTCTAGAATGGATATGTTCTATAATTAACCACTGACCATAAGATAACCTTAGAACAACAGTCAAAGCAGGGTGCTGCGATTGCGTGTTCCGAAGCTAGCCTAGGGTTTAAGTAATTTCATCTTTGTGGTTAAGTTAACACTTGTAGGGTTCGAGGGATAACAAATTAGGGTATCATAATTAAGTGGATATTGATTTAAATTATAATGATTAATAATTGAATGAAGAGGTTGAGTTAGATCGATTACGCCTTTTATAATATTTTCTAAAAAAACATCTTTTTGTTGTGTCATTTTAATCGAACTTCATTTCAAAACAAAAAACAAAAAAAATATACAATATTCTTCCAGCAATCTTCTTCAAGATTCATAAACTATAACCAACCCCCATCCTTTCAAATAGTGTTTTTATTCTCTTTTATTTTATTTTTAGAATACCTTTAAAAGGTTGTTCTAAATCTACTTCCTCCTTTGAGAGATGACCTTGGTCAGCCACTCTGCTGCACCTAAGTACCCCAAAATCACACTAATCATTTGAGGGTGCCCATGATAGCACTCTATAATTTACACAATACATTGACCGAGTGAGTGGTCTATTTCCATACAACTTTCTCTATATGATCTATAATCCCCAATGATTGTTCCTCATAACTGATATCTCACTCTAGTAGCATGACGTTTAAGTTTAGTACATGTGAATGTTTGGGTATATACTTCTTCCTGAGAGATACATGTAACACATCTTCATCCTATGATAGACTTGTTGGAAGCATCATCTGATAGAAAATATTCCATATATGATCCATTCTTTGAACGAGATCGATTTGCGGAGGGCTAGGATTACCTTTATTGCTAAATCTCATAATCTTCATTCAATGATATATTATTATAAACAAATTATCAATAGCTTTAAATTATAGATCAAGACATTGATTTTCATCATAATCTATCTACAAACATTGAGCTTCTTCGATGTGTTGTTGAATGGATTTAACCTTTTCTTCAATTTCTTCATCATTCTCAGGTCCCAATATCTTCCTTTTTCCAAATACATTCTAGCACATTGGAGCTCTACATTTCCGTCTATATAGAGCTTCATATGTAAGAACCTGGTTTTTTCTGAAAAAGACTTTCAAATATTCTTGATGATATTCTAGAGTAGCGCCTTCAGACGGAATGTGATTCCGAGCCCTGGAGTTGCCAGAATTAAATTTTCAGTGCGTTCACACTGGAAACGCAAAATAAATGCGATAACTCCTAAACGCTGATCCGGATCAGAGATCCGAGTGTATGGATGGGTTCGGAATGGGGTGTCTACCCTAGGAACGACATAAAACATGTCGGCGAGGGATGTTTGGACCCCTCGATCTCTTTCGGAACGAGGAACGGATAAATTAAATAATTAGTTTATTTGTTTAACGGCTTAACATGAGTATCTCTTAAACGGTGGCTCAGATTGGAAAACTGAAGGCACTGTTGAGTTCGGAATATTCCGTTTACCCTATGAGGGGTGTATGTTCTGCGGGCGCGGGCCGTCAGTGAAAAATGGCCCCAGGGGCGTTTTCGTAATTTTGCAGCCACGGGCGCGGTTGTTGCAACTTTTGAAAAGAACCTCAGATTAAAATTCTTAGACCGCCGTTGCCCTCAGAGCGTGGTTTTTAGCCTAGGGGATCCTTAATCCCTATCCCTCTGAAATTTCGGGTTCGGGGCTATCGGGCGGGTGTTTATGTATTTTCTACTTAAATGCATCCCCTCCCCTCTTCTTCTTCTTCTTCCTCAAACCCTCCCCTCTCCTCCAGCTCCGATGAAGCAGCTTCGGTGAGGTGATCTCTGGCGAGGCGCAGCGGTTCCGACGGTCAGTACACGAAGCGTTAGGATACGCCCTTCGAGGTAGGGGTTTATCGTTTTCGTTTTCAATTTCCCACAATCTTTGAGCCCAATTTATAGCGTCGAACTGTTATATGATCGTCAATCGATGCCCATGATCGCTTAGAATGTTATCCGAGCTTTCTGATACTTGTTTCAGATTCGAAGTCCGATCTATGAGGCCTCCGTGGCGGTCTGGCGAAGATCTGCGGGTTTTGGGGGTTCTCTGACCGGCACGGTGGTCCTGCGGGTTTCCAGCGGCGGCGGTGCGGTGGTTCGGCAATCTCTAGGCAGCGGCGCGGCCGTGGGTTCCTGCGAGGGGAGCCGGTCAGCGGGGCGGCCCGGCGAACGGCCGGCTGAGAGCGCTGGCCATGGGCGCCGGTGAGGGGGAGCACGACTGGGGGAGTGCGATCGGGGTCGCGGCTCGCGACCCCGTTGGGCAGACCGAGACCCGCATAATGCGGGTCTCTGCGTGGACGCGACCGGCCAGTTGGCCGGCCGGTGGAGCGACCCGTGCGCAGTGCGGTTCATGTTAGAGAAGGCGGGCCGCTGTGCGGCGGCCTACGGGTTTGGCTGGGCCGGGCCCAGCAGTTGGACCGCGGCTCAGCGGGCCGGCCCGAGCGGGGTGGACCGGTCGGTCCGGGCCGGTCCGGCCCAAGGGGTTTTCCCCTCCTGTTTCGGACGCCCGTATCTTGAGCTACGGGCGTCCGTTTTGCATGCCATCAGTGGCAGCGCAGACCTTGTGTCGAGGGGAACGTTTTGGGATGGTTTCGGGGATTTTTAATTCCCGAAATGAGTGGCCGCGATGGCGTGGCACTTCTTTAAACAAATCGACTCTGTTCCGGGGGTTCTTGTTTTGAGCGGCGCGGACACACCCGGAGTCCGTTTTGAGTGCCGTCAGTGGCTTTGGGACCCCGGCATCGAGGCGGAGCATTCTAGGGTGGTTTCAGGCATTGAGGCCGAAGTTGAGGCACGGGCCCCACGGCCCGTCTTTTGAGCTGCGTGCAGCGTTTTAGCGACTTTTTCCTCAGTCGTCCGTTCGGGGCGTGTGAGTAGTCGATGTTGGGTGTTTTTCCGAGGGCATCGCAGTGGTGCAGTCCGCCCACTCTATTTCGGCACAATGGTGCAGGGCCCACTAGGGTCGTTTGGGCGTCGACTGTGATTTTCCATCTTTATCACTGGGCGACCGTTTTGGAAAAGTGAATAGTCCATCTTGTGTGCTTTTTCGAGAGGATCGCAACAGTGTGATCCGTTCGCTAAGTTTCAGGATCGAGATGCGGGTCCCACTTGGCACCGCTCGTGTGTTGTGCGCCGGAATGCATCTTTTTCTCTGGATATCTGTTGCACTCAAGTGAGTAGTGCTTTGGACGTGTTTTCCCGAGGGGATCGCAATGGTGTGATGCACCCGACTGTTTTCGGGGCCGAGTCTCGGGATCACAGGATGTCGTTCTGGTGTGAGGCGGTGTAGGGGACTTTTCCGTCGGATATCCGTTGGAGGCGAGTAAGTAGTCGATCTCGCGTGTTTTTCCATGAGGATTATAATGGTGTGATCTGTTCAGGCTAGCAGAGCCTCTTACGCAATCTTATTAAATGTGGAAATGTGATGGTGCCCCGGGGGGGGGGGGGGGGGGGGTTCTTCTACTGTGGTTATAGTGGACCCTTGGCGTGTGATCAAGTGCACTCTCGTGTGAGTGAAGTAATGCTTGAATAGATATGGTTGTCTATTCCCCAGTCGTTGAGGTGGAAAGTTGAAAATGTTACGTCATGCCTTCGCGTAGACATTGGGTGGCGTGTGCACGATAGCCCTTGGGCTGGAGATGTGGTATACTCTGGGAGTATACGAGAGCGCTTGGAGGTACGTGTGGTTTGTACCTGAGACGTTTGTGCACTTGGATGGGGTTGACTTGGGGCCACACATCGTGTGGGCCCCATGTGCGTGTCATGTTCTGCATTGCGTACTTGACCCCTCGCGACGTAGAGGGTCCCTCTGTGCTCGTTTGCTCGACCAGTAGGGTGGAGTTTCTCCCCTGGCTCTGTGGTCGTAAATTTGACAAGTAGGGTTGAGTGGTCTCCCCCTGGTTTGGTTCTCGATGGATTGACCGGCAGCGCTGCTAGAGGCACCCAGTGATGGAGCAGACGCTGATCCTCTTTTGGGTGAGTTGTTCTAGAGTTGGGTGGTTGCGCCATACCCACTCTGTGTTCGGTTGGCCAGTGTTTTACCCTCCAGTGGAGATGGCCAGAGCAGTTTTCAGTTTTACCCTCCAGCGGGGCTAGGTAGTGGGTTACTCATCGGCTTCTAGGGTCTACCCTCCAGCAGAGACTGGGCAATGTGTCACCCGACTCTCTTTGGGTCTACCCTCCACCAGAGACTGGGCAGTGGGTCACCCGACGCACTTAGGGTCTACCCTCCAGCAATGACTGGGCAGTGGGTCACCCAACGACCTCTTAGGGTCTACCCTCCAGCAGGGCTGGGCAATGGGTCACCCGTCGTCTATTTCAAGGTCTACCCTCCATCACGACTGGGTAGTGGGTCGCCTGTCAACCTATTCAAGGTCTACCCTCCATCACGGTTGGGCAGTGGGTCGCCTGTCGACCTATTCCAGGTCTACCATCTAGTGGGGTTGGGCAGTGGGTCGCCTGATGATGTATTAAGGTCTACCCTCCAGCAGGGCGGGGCAGTGGGTCGATGGATGATGTATTAGGGTTTACCCTCCGGCAGGTCTAGGCAGTGGGTCACCCGATATCCTATTATGAATTACCCTCCAGCAGGGCTGGGTAGTGGGACAACTATTGGCATTCCAGGCTCACTCTTTTCTACTAGGCTAGCCTGTGGCTTTCCAACGTGATTACCGGAGTGGGACCCTTGGTTATTCGGGTCACTGTTGTGACGGATTTGACTTTGAGAATACCTCTCGACTACATGGCAGTGACGAGGTGTGGTTTGACTTTCCCTAGAACTCTCAAGTACAAGGGGCACATTCTCCACCGAGATGCGTTCTTGTGACGTGATCTAAAACCGTACGGACGAGTTAGTGCCGCCCAAAGTGGATAGTGTCGAAGTGCGGTGATTGAGCCCCTTGTATTTCGGTTCGGGGCAGATGTGCGGGATGCTGGGAATCTATGGGGTTATGTCTGGGAGTGTTGGCTACTCTTTTCCTTGGGCTGAGCTATGGGATGGAGATCCCCTTATGATCTTGTTTTGGCTTCTTGTCTGAGCATATGGACTGGTATATACCTTGTTCTGGTACCCCCTTCTTTAGTTTGGATACTCTTCTTCCAGGGGAGGCGAAGACGCGCGGGGTATGGCACGTGCTTTCCGTATCTAGCATATCATGGTCGGACGAGTCTACTCTCCTTCTATAGGTAGCAAAGACTCGACGGGAAGTTCATCTTCTCACTGTTTCCATTTCCTTGTGTATGGATGAGTCTACCATACTTTCTCTTTTTGGGTTGAGCTGTACTCTTTACTTCACCTCCGGTTTTACTCCATTACCTTTCCCTGTTCACTCTACTGCTCACCCTTCAGTACCTCCTTTGTTTTTTCCTCGAGCCTTCGGGGTATCTACTGAGTATTTTTTTTATACTCACCCCTGCTTGGGATTTTCCCGCACTTGGTGTGCCCTTGCTGACGACAGAAAGGTGGAGCGTGACTTCAGTGGACCGTAAGAGCTTCGGATCTTGGACCGCGTGCAGTGGTCGTGGCTGGGTTCCAGGTGGGAGACCCGTCAGATGATTCTTTTTGTTTACCTGCTTCCGGGTTGTGGCACATTACTGGTTGGGCGCGTGTTTTTCCCTTTTTCCTTTTCAACACTTTACTTGTACTGTATATAGGTCGATGCACTTTGTGGGTTATATATATACCGGTTTCAGTTTACTCTGCTTGTCTTTTCTTTTACCCTGCACTTTTTCATTGAGTGTGATGCATGTGTGTGTTCATGTACTTAGGAAAAGGCCTCCCCGAGTTATTGTGCCTTCGGTGCTGGACGCCAGCCCCTGGCCTATGGAGGCGGGCATGGGGTAGTTGCGGCTCGAGCCCGGGTAGGGTCGGGTCGTGACAAAGTGGTATCAGAGCAGGTTTGTTCCTTGGGATGTTGTTCGGACGTCCCTAAAATGAAAGGAATTGGTTGGGAATTAGGGAAACAGTGTTAATGTGTCTCGAGAACATCTCTCAGGCCATGGAGTCCAGTGATGGTGTGGCGGCCGACGTATCCATTCAGCAGGACCCTGATAACCCGCTAGCCGAATCGGCATACTGAGACACTTGTTGCAGGGGAATTTTTTTGTGCATCACATAGGACTGAGTCTTGACTGTCCTTATTGAGTCAGCTCCCCATCGTTGTTGTTGTTGGTATATACATTATGCTCATCTGACCGCATCACTCCTTGATAATATTCAGGATGTCTCCGCAAAGACAGCTAGCCAAGATACCAGCTTAGCTACGTGACGACGACCTTGTGAGCTACGAGGCCACAGTCCAGGACCCATCATGCGAGCCCCTTTCTCCGGGTGGGCCGGTAGCAGCACCCCCACCTGTTGAGCAGCAGGTAGTTTCAGTAGAGCAGGCTGAGCTTGAGCGCAGGTTGAGCGCGCTCTATGAGTTCCAGCGGCAGAGACCGCTGACGTTCAGTGGTGATCCATACCCTCAGGCAGCAGAGGTTTGGCTCGAGGTAGTGGTTCTCCTTTTCAGACTTGTGCAGGCGCTGGCAGATCAGAGAGAGGCCTTATCCGCAACCCTTTTTTGTAAGGTATCTTGGCGTTGGTGGAGTCTGGTGACTCAGCTTCTTGACGAGTCGTCGCTTTCTTGGGGAGACTTTCAGTTGTTGTTTCATGAGGAGTTTTCCCCCTCCTACTTGCGCCCCGTTCGGATTCAGAAGCTCCTACAGTTTCAGCAGGTAGGGATGGTGGTGGCCGAGTATGCAGCTAGTTTTGCAGATCGCACACGCTTTTACCCAGACTTTGTCCATGACGACAACATCAGAGCGTAGGAGTTTGAGCAGGGTCTCCACCGAGAGATTCGTGTTGTCATAGTACCCTTGGGCATTTCCACATATTTCGGGGTGCTAGAGCAGGCGCTGGTGACAGAGGGATTCCTGTCATGTTCTAGAGTTGGTGGTGGCAGCAGGCAAATCGGAGTCGAGATGTCTGCCGTAGCTAGCGGGCGTCGACAAGCAGAACCTCGACGCAGGTGGCCTTCCCACTGCTGGTTTCGGAGATGTGGTCGTATACCACTGTGGCAGAAAAGTGTAGGGCCTTAGTTGAGGTTTCCCTTCTGTGAGTGGGATCTGGGCCATGGTCGTACACCACAGTGGCACCGGAGGGCACCAGGATATCCCAGATAGTCGGTGCTATGATTGTGACGTGCGAGGTCACTTGGCGCGAGACTTCCCGACATGAGTTGTGGAGAGCTTTGGGTAGGCTGCAGGTGCACCACCACAGCAGAGGCAGCGCCGTGATCGGAGTAGTACCCAGAGAGGTGGTGCTAGCAGAGGATCAGGAGGATCTGGTAGTGGGGGATGACTTTAGGTGGTCTACCCATCACCACTAGCCAGTCCACGTGAGGCTCTGGGAGCTGATAGTTGAGACTTCGGACAGCCGCGAGCTTTGGATGTCTACAATCTTGCAGAGCATGAGGTGATAAGAGGTATGCTCTACAGATCTTCTACCTTTTGTAGTAGAATTATTAGACTATGTGTGTGGAATACCTTCCTCCCTGCTCCTTTCTTGAGGTGTTACCAAGGTGGCGCGGGGCGTCGGTGTAACCCTGTGTTGGTATTATAAAAGGCGTGAGACCTTTTTCTTTAGTCGATGGTGTCGACTCCTTCACCTTTTGAGCCTGTAAGAGAGCCTCGGTTGTGGAACCTTACGTGACTAGTTATCCTTGGGTGTTTCACCATATGGATATTCTTAAGGAGGGAATCAACAGGACTTATTTAAGGTGCGGGCGGTGATTCCAGTCGCGGTGTGTGACGTAGAGGTTCGTTCGGGGAGTTGAGCTACCCCTGAGAGCCTTCGGGTCATTTTAGACCATGCAAAGGGAAGGCGAGGTTGTCTACCGCCTCTCCCTAACCCCAAATTCTGGAGTGGGTGCACGACATCGGCAAGGGCCGAACTCACGTGAACGGATCAATCCTTTGGTCTGTGTGCGGTGAAGCAGAGTTGTGTGTGGGTTCTTTTGGGTATGGGGAAGCCAGGTGTGGGCTTAGTACCCTGTGTTTCTCCCTTGTTTTGATTTTTTAGGACAAAAAGATTGAAGGAGGGAATGATTTAAGAACCCGGTTTTTGTTGCGAAAGACTTTGGAATATTCTTGATGATATTCTAGAGCAGCGTCTTCAGACAGCGTGCGATTCTGAGCCCCGGAGTGGCCGGAATTAAATTTTCAGTGCGTTCACACTAGAAACGACAAATAAATGAGATAGATCCTAAACGGTGATCCAGATCAGAGATCTGAGTGTACAGATGGGTTCGGAATGGGGTTTTTACCCTAGGAACGACATAAAACATGTTGGCGCGTGACGTTTGGACCCCTCGCTCTCTTTCGGAACGAGGAACGGATAAATTAAATAAGTAATTTATTCGTTTAACGGATTAACATTAGTATCTATTAAACGGTGGCTAGGATTGGAAAACCGAGGGCGCTGTTGAGTTTGGAATGTGTCGTTTACCCTAGGAGGGGTGTAAGTTCTGCAGGCGCGTGCCGTCAGTGAAAAATGGCTCCAGGGGCATTTTTGTAATTTGAAAACCACGAGCGCGGTTGTTGCTACTTTTGAACAAGGCCTCAGATTAAAATTCTGAGACCGCCGTTGCACTCGGAGCGTGGTTTTTATCCTAGGGGATCCTTAATCCCGATCTCGCTGAAATTTCGGGTTCGGGTCTATCGTGCGGGCGTTTCAGTATTTTCTACATAAACACATCCCCTCCCCTCTTCTTCTTCTTCTTCCTCAAACCCTCCCCTCTCCTCCAGCTTCGGCGAAGTAGCTCCGGCGAGGCGATCTCCGGCGAGGTGCAACGGTTCTGACGGTCCGCACATGAAGCGTCGGGCTACGCCCTTCGAGGTAGGGGTTTATCGTTTTCATTTTCAATTTCCCGCAATCATTGAGCCAAATTTATAGCATCGAACTGTTATCCGATCGTCGATCGATGCCCATGATCGCGTAGAACGTTATCCGAGCTTTCCGATTCTTATTTCGGATTCGAATTCCGATCTCTGAGTCCTCCGCGGCGGTCTGGTGAAGATCCGCGGGTTTTTGGGGTTCTCTGGCCGGCACGGTGGTCCGGCGAGTTTCCAGCGGTGGCGGCGCGGTGGTCCGGCGATCTCCAGGCGGCGACACGGCCGCGAGTTTTGGTGAGGTGAACCGGTCAGCGTGGTGGCCCGGCGAACGGCCGGCTGAGAGCGTCGGCCGCGAGCGCCGGCTGAGAGCGTCGTCCGCGGGCGACTGCTGAGAGCGCCGGCCGGAGCGGGCCGGCCGGAGCGGGGTGGAACAGCCGAACCGGGCGGGTCCGGCCCAAGGGGTTTTCCCCTCTGGATTCGGACGCCCGTATCATGAGCTACAGGTGTCCGTTTTGCATGCCGTCAGCGGCAGCGCAGACCTTGCGTCGAGGGGAACGTGTTGGAATAGTTTCGAGAATTTTTAATTCCCAAAACGAGGGTCCGCAAAGGCGTGGAACTTCTTTAAACAAATCGACTCTGTTCTGGGGGTTCTTGTTTTGAGCGGCGCGGACACACCCGGAGTCCGTTTTGAGCACCGTCAGTGGAGTTGGGACCCTGGCATCAAGGGGAGATTTCCAGGGTGGTTTCAGGCGTTGAGGCCAAAGTTGAGGCACATGCCCCATGGCCCGTCTTTTGAGATGCGTGCAATGTTTTAGCGACTATTTCCTCAGTCGACCGTTCGAGGTGTGCGAGCAGTTTATGTTGGGTGTTTTTCCGAGGGCATCACAGTGCCGCAGTACGCCCTCTTTAATTTGGCACAATGTTGCGTGGCCCATGAGGGTCGTTTGGGCGTCGACGGTGATTTTTCATCTTTAGGACCAGGCCACCGTTTTGGACAAGTGAATAATCCATCTTGTGTGCTTTTTTGAGACGATCGCAATGGTATGATCTGTTCGTTGAGTTTCGGGACCGGGATGCGGGTCCCACGTGGCACCGCTCGTGTGCGGTTCTCCGGAATGCATCGTTTCCTCCGGATATCCGTTTCACTCGAGTGAGTAGTGCTTTTGACGTGTTTTCCCGAGGGTATCGCAATGGTGCGCTGCACCCGACTGTTTTCGGGGCCGAGGCTCGGGATCACGGGACGTCGTTCGGGCGTGAGGCGGTGTAGGGGACTTTTCTGTTGGATATCCATTGGAGGCGAGTAAGTAGTCGATCTCGCATGTTTTTCCGTGAGGATTACAACGGTGTGATCTTTTCAGGATAGCAGTGCCTCTTACGCAATCTTATTAAATGTGGAAATGTGAAGGTGCCCCGGGGGGGGGGGGGGGGTTCTTCTACTATGGTTGTAGCGGACCCTTGGCGTGTGATCGCGTGCACTCCTGTGTGAGTGAAGTAATGCTTGAATAGATGTGGTTTTCCGTGCCCCAGTTGTTGAGGTGGAAGGTTGGAAATGTTACGTCACGCCTTCGCGTTGACGTTGGGTGTCGTGTGCACGATAGCCCTTGGGCTGGAGACGTGGTATACTATGGGAGTATACAAGAACGCTTGGAGGTACTTGTGGTTTGTACCTGAGACGTTCGTGCACTTGGTTGGGGTTGACTTGGGGCCACACGTCGCGTGGGACCCATGTGCGTGTCGTGTTCTACTTTGCGTACTTGACCCCTCGCGACGTAGAGGGTCCCTCTGTGCTCGTTTGCTCTACCATCAGGGTGGAGTTTTCCCCTGGATCTGTACTCGTTTATTTGACTAGCAGGGTTGAGTGGTCTCCCCTGGTTTTGTTCTCGATGGATTGGCCAGTATCGGTGCTAGTGGCACCCAGTGATGGAGCAGGCGCTGAACCTCTTTTGGGTGAGTTGTTCAGGAGTTGGGTGGTTGCGCGATACCCACTCCGAGTTCGGTTGGCCAGTGTTGTACCCTCCATTGGAGATGGACAGAGCAGTTCTATGTTTTATCCTCCAGCGGGGTTGGGCAGTGTGTTACTCATCGACTTCTAGGGTCTACCCTCCAGCAGAGACTGGGCAGTGGGTCACCCGATGACCTCTTAGGGTCTACCCTCCAGCAGGGCTGGGCAGTGGGTCGCCCGTCGTCTAGTTCCAGGTCCACCCTCCAGCACAGCTGGGCAGTGGGTCACCTGTCGACGTATTCCAGGTCTACCCTTCAGCACGGCTGGGCAGTGGGTCGCCTGTCGACCTATTCCAGGTCTACCCTCCAGCGGGGCTGGCCAATGGGTTGCCTGATGATGTATTAAGGTCTACCCTCTAGCGGGGATGGGCAGTGGGTCGCCGGATGATGTATTATGGTTTACCCTCCAGCTGGGCTGGGCAGTGGGTCACCTGATATCCTATTATGAATTACTCTCTAGCAGGGCTAGGAAATGGGACACTTGTTGGCATTCCAAGATCAGTCCATTCTACTAGGCTAGCTTGTGGCTTTCCTCTGTGATTTCCGGAGCGGGACCCTTGGTTATTCGGGTCAGTATTGTGATGGCTTTGACTTTGAGAATACCTCTCGACTGCAGGGCAGTGAAGAGGTGTGGTTTGACTTTCCCTAGAACTCTCAAGTACAAGGGGAAAATTCCCCACTGAGACACGTTCTTGTGATGCGATCTAAAACCGTACGGGCGAGTCAGTGCCGTCTAAAGAGGATAGCGTCGAAGTGTGGTGATTGAGCCCCTTGGATTGAGGTTTGGGGCGGATGTGCAGGATGTTGGGCATCGATGGGGTTATGTCTGGGACTGTTGGATACTCTTTTCCTTGGGCTAATCTACGGGATGGATATCCCCTTACGATCTTGTTTTGGCTTCTTGTTTGGGCATATGGACTTGTATATACCTTGTTCTGGTACCCCCTTCTTGGGATTGGATACTCTCCTTCCAGGGGATACGAAGACATGCAGGGTATGCCATGTGCTTTCCGTGTCTAGTATCTCATGGTCAGACGAGTCTACTCTCCTGCTATAGGTAGCGAAGACTCTAAGGGAAGGTCATCTTCTCACCGTTTCCAGCTCCTTGTGTCTGGACGAGTCTACCTTCCTTTCTCTTATTGGGTTGAGCTGTACTCTTTACTTCACCTCCAGTTTTACTCCTTTACTTTTCCCTGTTCACTCTACTGCTCACCCTTCGGTACCTCCTATATTTCTCCCTCAATCCTTCGGGGTATCCTACTGAGTATTTTTTTATACTCACCCCTTCTTGGGCTTTCCCTACACTTGGTATGCTATTGCAGATGACAGACAGGTGGAGCGTGACTTCAATGGAGCGTAGGAGCTTGGGAGCTTGGACCGCGTGCGGTGGTCATGGTCGGGTTTCAGGTAAGAGACACGTCAGATGTTTCTTTTTGTTTACCTGCTGCCAAGTTGTGGCACTTTACTGGTTGGGTGCGTGTTTTGCCCCTTTTTCCTTTTCAGCACTTTACTTTTATTGTATAGAGGTTGATGCACTATGTGGGTTATATATATATATATCAGTTGCACATTACTCTACTTGTCTTTTCTTTTACCCTGTACTTTTGCATTGAGTGTGCTGCGTGTGTGTGTACAGGTACTTAGGCAAAGGCCTCCCCGAGTTATTGTGCCTTCGGCACTGGTCGCCAGCCCCTGGCCTATGGAGGCAGGCTTGGGGTAGTTGCGGCCCGAGCTCGAGTAGGGTCGGGTCGTGACATCATAAGGATCCCTCTGAATTATTGATTTAAATATTTTATTGTATGATATATCAACTAGATGAATGTGTTAATTTGAACCAACATTGAAATCAAAAGATACATATCTCAAAATAACCTCTTGGGTTTGAATAGTTCACTCAGACATACCATCTGTTGGATGATGATATGCAGTACTAAGACTCCTCTCTTTATCAAGATCATGATATAGAATTTTCTTGAAAATAGAGGCAATCATGTGATCACGATCAGCTACAATGGAATGTCATACTCTATGCAACCTTATCTCTTCTTCAATTTATATCTTTGAAAGTTTATCAACAGATAAGTCTTCTATGATAGTGAAAAATAGTATAGACTTAATAAGGTGATCGAATACAACCAATATAGCATTATTCCCTTTAGAATTTCTTTGGTTTTCAATGAACAAATCTTGGTAATGTTTTCCAATTTCCATTCAGGTATAGGTAACAGATGTAACATCCCCTAATATATTTCCCTTATAGCCATAACTTATTGATTTACAAAACATGAAGATATAAACATTGTGATATAATTTTCATGAAATCCAACCATAATTACTCTTTCAAATCTCTATACATCTATACACTTTTTGGATGAATTGAGAATGAAGAACTATGTGATTGCTATAAAAACTCCTTCTCCCAATCAGGTATGGATGGAAGGAATAAAAGTTTCCAAAATCATATCATTCCATCATGATGAAGTTTAAAATCTAGAATATTTATAACCTTATTTTACACCTATACATATTCATTCAATACATATTTAATATTCACTTGGATATATAGTTGAAAATTTGATCGAGAAAGTTGATTTATTCTCCTTAATAATTTTTAGATCCATCCCTTTCTGATCATGAAACATTATATCTTTTTCAATCCTCATTATGGATAAGCTATAATAACCCTTTTGACTCAATGCATTGTCCACCTTATTTACATTCCCATTGTGGTAATTTATTGACTATTCATAATCATTAATCACCTCAAAACATCTTCTTTATCACATATTCAACTTCTTTTGTTTGAATATACACTTTAAAATTTTATATTTGGTATATATAACACACATTTCTCCATAATGATAATGGATCCATATATTTAATGAAAAATTTACTAAAGATAACTCCAAATCATGAGTTGGGTAATATTTCTCATGAATCATCAATTATTATGAAAAATTAGTTATAACCATGTAATTATTCATAAGAACACATATCAATATATCCATGGATTTGTTAATATAGATTAAAATCCCTTTTCCAAAATAGGTTACTGTAAGTACTGGTGAACTAACTAATCTTCTCTTTTTTTGAATGAAATTTTCCTCACATTTATCTCTCTATATGAATATTTCTCCCTATTTATTTAACATGATCATATGAATAGATAGTTCTGAGAAACAACACACAACCTATTTATAATAACTATCTTAACGAAGAAAAATTTAGATCTAAATCATTATGGTTATTTTTTTCCAACATTCAATTACCTTTCTCTTTGATAGATGTATTGATATACCCTCTCTTGATATTATATGACACAAATATGAATCCTTTTGTAGCAAAAATTTACATTTGGTAAATTTTTCATATATTATCTTCTTCCTTAGGGTATTTAGTAAAATTCTCAACTGATCTTCATTCTCTTTCATACCCTTTGAGTAAAAAAATTAGCTTCTAGAAGGACTACTAAAAACTAATCAAGGTAATCTATAAAGAGTCTATTTATTAAATCCATGATGATAGTGGGGGAATTAGTATAACCAAATAGGATCGATATATATTTTTAGTTTACATACATTGTATAGAACGTTTTTTTGGGTATATCCTCTTTCATGACCCATGATAAATGATATCCAACAAGAATTTCAACCTTGTAAAAGTATTGAGTTTCATGCATTTTATCAAAAAATTCATCAATACGTGGAATATGATACATGTTTATAATTGTGATTTTCATCATATACAAAAAATCAATGCACTGTTTCATTGATCCATAATTATTTTAAAAAAATAATAGGTGGACCTCTATGTGATACACTAGGCTAAATGAATCCCCCATATATTTTCCTAGAGTTACTTATTTAATTCCTTCAACTAAATTGGGTAAACTATATAAGGAGTCATTGAAATCGGTGTGGAACCATGTATGAGTTATATTGAGAATTCAACTTCATGTTTTTCTAGAAGACTAGGAAACTCATCCTAAAAGACATCAAAATATTTCTATAGAATAATAATATCATCAATGTAAACTTTATCCCCATCCATGATTGATAAATACCCCTTAGAAATTAAAAATATGACCTATATAATGGATTTGATCTCCATTAAAAGTCTGTACATATCACAAAATTGATAGAAAAACATATGTTGGTTTGGAATACTAAATGATACATCCCATCCTCAAAAATTGATATAAGAATTATGTATATAAACCCAATCCATTCCAAAAATAACATCATGTTCAGCCAAAGGAAAAAAGAAAAGGAACTAGAAATTGCATTCCCAACAACATTATTTGAAGAGGAATCATATACTTGAGTTACGGTCATCATACTATTATGGGTTTTAACAAATATTTATACATCTAACCATTTGGTTAGAATCTTGATACCCTTATGAAATTCATATTATACGACGTAATGGGTATATTAAAATTTAAAATATAAATTAGCAGTTCTAGAGTGGATGGTAAGTGCAGCTTTAACCACATTTTTATCGCACCCCTCATCAAAAATAGTGATCGCATGATATTTCCATTTATCACTCAATTTAATAGGATTTTGATGTCTATCTTCATCATTAACATTTATAATTGTGAAATGGTCGGTATAGTGTCCATAATCCTTTTATTTAAAACATTGGAGGGTGGGTGGTGCATTCTGTCAAGTTTTCTCTCAATTCGCATCATTAGCTAACTTATTCCCATTACACTTACTATTAATTTTCTGATGACATTCTCTTAAAATATTTTAGAAAAGATTATTCCCCTTAATATAATTTCCACCATGTTTATTCCCACGTGTTAGGAAAAAATGAAATCTCAATATATTCTCTCCATGGTTCTTATATTTTCTATAGAATTCCATTTTTATCTCCCTCTCAAAATAATGATATTGTTACATAACTCCATCCTCAAATTTGACCTTGATAGAACATTGAATATTTTATTCATAGCTATTGATGTATCTTATGGGTAAAACCCTCGAAAATCTTGGTTTTATGCCAATAAATAATTGATCAACCATAAATTTAGGTTAGATGATATTACTAGAAGTGTACCCCAAAAGCCTTGTAAAATTTATCCCATTGGTACAAACTCATTAATAATACTCTTTATTTATCTCAAGGATATCTTTGTCCCTATTCATATGAAGAATATGAGGAATTTACTTATTTAAAAATAATTTCCACAAATTTTCATAATCAATATAGTTAATTTAAAACTATTTCCTTTTATTCGTGATAAGAATCATCCATTAATATGATTAATCTTCTTAATGATCTATAGACAATCTGAATTTTTATTTTCCAAAAATTCAAGAACAAAAAATATATTTATAGTGGTTTTGATCCATTATTCAGTGACTAGTTGATCAAAATACCCACTAAAAGATGGTGGATATTTCCACATGAAATACTCAATAGAATGTGGGTCCCACATTTGGCTTTTTAAAGTACACCATGATTTATAGACTAACAATGTTTGGTGAAAATAGAAACTATATTTTGTATGTCATATCCCATGACATTTTGACGCTTATGAGGATAATAATTTCACTTTACATTGTAATCACTGCTATCAAAGTTCCTCCGGCTTCTATCCATGGACTAAAACCAATAATCATATAGTAAGAAAAAATAATCATTATGGGTAACCACATAATCATGAAAAGACACTTATAGGATTCCAAAATCATGACACCTTATTTAACCTATGACACCATAGTTTTATCTTTGGTTATTCATAGTCATATTATATTTAAATCCTTCATGATGGATTAGAAATAATTTTTGAACTTCTAAATCATATCTCCAAGTAGTGTCAAACTGGGTGCGCAACAGGGCCTATTTTCATACACCATGTGGTGATCGAGTCCAGATCAATACTCCATTTTTGGAGTCATTACCTCTAGGTACCAACATTCCATGGACAAAAAACTTTGTAGTTTCAGAAAAGGGATATAATTTTCTAAAAATAACTAAATTTTTCCTTTACTAAAATTCTATTACATTTTCTTATACCATGACTCAACCTTACACATATCCGTAGACATGTCCTTTGGGATATCAATACAATTTTCTATTCCTAGTTTACAATTTAACAAAACATATCCCCTTATAAAAAATATAAAGACTAATTATTATAATACATAGATATTCCAAATAATTTTATTAATATTCTTTCCATTACATAAACACAGGTCTAAGGACTATAATATTATAATGTCTTTGCAAACATGGAAGCACAACCAACTGGTTAATTTGTAAACTGAATATTATCCAAACATGATCTTCATATCTAGAACCATTCTTATATATATCATGATCAATACATTTATTCCTAACCAAGGTATAATAACCATAATAAAGGGTGAGCTCATATTTTTGGTAAGGGTAAAAAAGATATATATATATATATATATATATAAGTATAAAATTAACATAAGGGAATTAGAACATGATCATAATATTTTAAAACCATACCATGCATATCAATTATCATAATCATCAGTCATGGGATAATGATTTGTAATTCATATTACATGAATCATAAGGTAATCAAATAACATGAGCAATGGGAGCATAATATTGGAATAAGATAATGATTTTTGGAATACACATAAGCATAAAAAACATTTCCATGTTATTCATGGTTCATTGATAAGGGTACCATAGTGGAATTGGTTCTCATCCCAAACCATCATCATTTTCAATGATCACTCCCAAGACTATTATAGTGGAAAAAGTACCTAATTGAACTAGGTTCACTCACTAATCTATCCCAAACTATCTCATTTGATATAAATAATTATATAATTTATTGGAGGAAGATATTGGTCCCACACTTCTCATAAATAAAATCATATTTCTATGTTCCATAATATTATAAAAAATTCATCATATGATAACCTATGAAATGAATAATGTTTCATAAACATTTCATTATATTATATCATGTAGAATAGAGATAGGTTTTATAATTATTTCATCATCCCATCATAGCATAAATAGTGGAAAATAAATAGGTTTCACAATAATTTTATGAATGTATAACAACATAAAACATTCCTAGAAAGAATAATAACAATATCATTATATCATATCCCTAGTAAAGCATTGGTAAATAACAAAATTAGATTATATGGAAGATGATTTTTATTTTTCATTTTAATTTTTTTTTGAAGAAAATATATTTGGAAATTTTCAAAAAAAATTAAAAAATAAATCATTTTAAAATATTTCTCATAGAATATAACCTTGAAATCATATAATGGAAGCTTCAAATAAAAACAGGGTCATGATGGATGTATGTTCTATTAATGTTGTACATGTTAAAACAAAGTACCCTTTATCATTTTCATTAAAATCCTAATAGGGATTGTTTGAAAAATTCATGAAGATTCATTTGAAAAAATATGTAAATATTAATAGTTGGGTAAAAATTTCATTAAAAAATACCATTATAATAAAAAAATATAAAACATTTTATGAAATCATGGTTTTGGAAGAAAAAGATATTTTCAATGAAAGAGAAGAATAAGGCAATATTTTCATAAAAATATTCTCTCGGTGATTTTAACTACCAAAGAGTAAATAAATTGCGATCATACAATAAAATATCATTAATTACTGTATGATAAGAAAAAATTTTATTTTCATGAGATATGGATCCTAGAATTTTATCATAGGAAACATAATCATAAACAATCCTCCTAAATGATGAGATTATAACATAAAATCATGAATACATTGGTAACTTTTAATCGTAATACCATGATGGAATAACATATAATGAAATATAATATATCCTGAGAAAAAATAAATTCATGATATCACATGTCATAGGGGTTGTGTATACACCTCATTAAGGAAAACAAGTGCATAACATAACATGCGTGTCAAAGAAGGATATTTGAGACAAAATTCCCATTCCTTAAAAATTGGCATCCATCATACAAGTTCAAACCACAAGAATAATAAATATAATTTTATAAAAATATATTACATAAAAAAATTTATATATGTAATACCATATATGATTTTCAAATGAACTGTTATTACCTGTTTAATAATAATTCAATGATAATGTTATATTTCAGGTAATGACCTCTTTGTCTCTCGTATATGTTTTGATTTTTTTATCCTATTAATTTATCCCATGATTGAATCATATCCATAGTTTTAAAAATATTATAAATATAATATATATTCAATATCTATGTACTTATAGTAATATATAAAAGATATTGATAAAAAATATAATACACCATTCATGGAGACGTACCCCATACATACGGATGAATATTGTTTACATTTTCGTAACGTATTGATATAAATACAATTAAATGATATTTTATAATTATATAATAATTTTTATTTCATATATATCACATAAATTAATTAAACCCTTTATTATTACCTTCTATGTACAATGTGATTGAATCTTATCTCTTTACGAGATGGTAGTTTGTCATACAAACAAACGACGAAATCATATTCTAACAGAATGGAATTAAAAAAATGTATGTTCCATATAATAATTAAGAATGTATAATAATATAATAAATATGATATAAATGAAATAAATCCATCATTATTTCAAAAAATTATAGGTTTTAATAGAAAAATGAACTGTATCAGTTCACATGGTATTAGCCATTCGTACACACGATCAATGATTTTATAACCCATTTGATGGAAATGGAGATGGTTTTAGGTAGTTAATTTGACATAAAAACATCTCAGTATATGGAAGATATTTATGCTATTATATCATCATTGTATAATAAAAATAAAATATATTGAGGAATAAATAAAACAAAAATGCATGTTGACTAATGTTACCACTTTACCATGTATCCTCCGTAGGTTTGCACAAAATTCATTCCTTGGTTGGATTTATATAAAAAAATAATTATTATAGGATGAAATGAAATTATTTTTTAAGTTATTTGGTTAGGTATTGGATGAAACAAATGTGTTTTATTGTGTAAAAAAGTGAGGATATTATGTGATCGTTTATTAGTGAACTGAGTGACACACTTGTAATATTTTCAAAGAAAGAACTCCACCCCCATTTTTTTCATGTAAAAAGACTTCAATAATAAACCATTATTGATAATAAAAGGGATATAGATAAAATATATCCATAAAATGGGTTATGGTCATGTTTTTAGTTATCATTAACCATTATATGTTTATTTTAAACCCTAGAAAACCCATTTTTCCTTAACTGTGGAAAATAATTTTTACTATTTTACTTTTCGTTTTACTGAAAATTTAATTTTACCTAATTAGATATTATAAAATTTGATAAATAAAAATATGAAATTCATTTTTTCAAATTGCACTTACGTAAGTGGTAAAATATAATTTACAATGAACCCCTTGGTCACAATTACAATGTGGGTTTTTAAAGAGAAAAATGTTCAAACCTTTACAATGTTTTTATAAAAAAAAATGTAATATAAAATTGACTTAAATTACATAGATTGGATTAATAGTTCTATAAAATAACTAATTATGCATAAAACCAATATAAAATATAATCTAATTTTTTAAATAAATAAAATTAAAAGGGGGTTTTCCATTAAAATTCAGTATTTTTCACTTTTCATCAAAAAAAGAAACGTCTCAATAGAAAAAAAAATTCACACTCTGATAATTTTGAAATTATGATTTCAAATATTAAATATATTTTATGCAATTTATTTCCTAAAATTTTCAGAATTTAATTTTATAAATTTTGAAAAAAAATAAGAAAAACAATTTTTTGGGTATATATAATTTTCAAAACACATAAAGACATTACCAATAATTAATTACTTTTTTTCAATATTTTTTCCTTATTTAAAACCATTATATATAATATTTCAAAAATATTTATTACTATTTATATGAATATATTTAAAATCTTTATTTTAATGGTCACATTTTAATAATTGTATTAATTATATATCATGTTTGTGTTAAAACGCTTTGTCATGTGTAATGCAAACTAACCCAATGTTTCATGTAGTGAATGTTTAACATGATTTTTTTTGTAATGAAATATTAAAATATTCATTCATGTAATATAGTATATAAAATAAATTTAGGTTATTTACAAAAATAATACCAAAAATTTAGGGTGTTATATATAGAGTACTTTTTAAACATAGAATAGTACATTATTCTCTCTCTTAGTGCCTTAAATGCATACCACCTTAAATTCCCCCATTAATTTCCCATTGTAGATCCATAATCCCCTTTCCTTCATTAATACTTCATTTTATTTATTATTTTTATTTTCTTTTATATTTCCATCAATTAACCCATCACACATGCAATCCATTAATTATATAAATTTAAAAATTCATCATATATATTTATAAACATCTCATATATATATATATATATAACCACGCAAACACACCTATATATATATGTATACTTACCAAAACACATATATACAACTGATAATACACATTATAAATATATATTCAAAGACATCCCTATAAACACCCTAGCATATATAATTTTATATATTTATCCAATATGTATATATATATATATATTGTTTAATTTGATAGAAAAAAATAATATTATATAATTTAATAATAATAATAATAATATCACATATAATTTATTATTATTATTATTAAATATCTCACATCACATCCACCATTAATATTTTGAACATGGTTTTTCTTAAATTCCCACAATAGCCAGTAAATTAATATTAACCACATATTTTAATTTATTTAGAACAATATAATATTTTCACTATTATTGCATATCCTTTTAAGAAAACAATATTCACCTGTAATGAAATGCCAGTTATCATTTATGTGAATTTAGAAACACATGTAAATTCCATTTTTTAATCAAGATAAATAATAATAATAATATAATAATTATTATCATTATGTGTGATGTGGCATAAAATCCAACATGCATATAAATTATATCATTCCAAAGGTAAAACCTATATTTTGGACCAAATGGAACACTCATATTTATTATAAAATACTTATTTTATGATATATTACTTTTTTTAAAAATGTTTTTAAAATATTAAATAAAGAATCCTCAAATGTGATTTGACCAAATTTCCTATGTGCACAGTTGTTATGTTGTGCGTAGGGTAATTATCATATCCCTTACTAAATGGTTATCTCAAATTTCTCATATGAGACACATTTTGGGAGGTATTTTATTTTTGAATAACAAAATTATGTGTGTAATATAATATATTTTAAAAATGTATTCCATCAACACCAAGGCTTTACAGGACCTGAAATGTCATGCCAACTCAATTCCTAACTCAATAAATATTAACTAGAATATTTAAAGATGCTAACTGGGATTTTACCCTTACGCAAAGTATTTAGATCCTTTATTAAGTTGTTTTTATAACTAAATTAAATTTTCATAAAGAAATAATAATAAATTAATATCAAATAGGATATTAATTGTGACAAAACATTGAGGATATTGATCTTCTACCCCTCTAATTACTTCTTATCCCTAAGAAGTACCTCTAGAAATCAGGATTAAACATGTAAGGAAACTATGTTCAAACATCATAATCATATTCTCATATCTCTATAATAGGAAGAACCATATATACATAGAAAGACATGTCCAATTTAAGGGATCAAAAAAGGTACTATAAGTATCCTATAATACACACAAGGTATAACACTCTTGAAACTAACATTAATCTCTATCCATTCATGTTAATCCAAGGAATCCCATATTTACTAAAAAAACAGAAAGTTCAATTCAACTAATTATTACCAATAAAAATATATGAAAATATAATGATGACCTAAATATATTATACAATCAATTAAAATATCTCAGACTAATATAAAAAAACAATGTATTTAATTAAAAACTAATATATTGCACAAAAATAAGTGTATACATTACATAGGAACCTACATTACAAGTTATGATGCATTAAGGAATTTTAAATCTTGTAAATCACATATCATCACCATGTGCACCACCCATGAAGAATTAAAAAAACTGTAGCAAAAAAAAACAAAACTTCCCCCGCTTTATGGTAATATAGAGGTCCACTATACAATGTAGAACTGATTGGCCTAAAGGTTATCATTAATTACCTATGGATCTATTCATTAAAATAATTTATAGAAACTCAAACTATGTTACCTAATTAAATAGAATGACTATAACATCAGGTCGAGATCATTCCACAAAAATAGATAAATTTATTTAATTTGGCTTTAAAAATATTTAATTTTATTAAATTCAAAAAATGGGTGAGAAAATTATGGTTTAATTGATTTTAATAAAGAATAATGAGAGTAAATAAAATTGATTGGTTTTTTCGACTTGGAAATAATGGTAGAATTTTTATAATATCGGGGTTTACGTGCAATTGGATTTAATAAAATATGTTTGTTAATTAATGATTGGTTTTAAAGTCAGGATGAGGATAATCTAATGGTCATTGTATATTCTCCTTAATTTGGAAATTACCTAATTTTCCATGGTCTAGTAATTTAGGGTGTTTCCCAATCATGTTTTTCTTTATACCATATTTGAACCCTGTTTCCTCTAAGGGTGCCAATTTTTTTACGTTATTTTTTGTTATTAGTTGCTCAATTTTATTTTTCCTTTTAGATTCATTTATCAATGTTCATGATAAAAGAAAAATAAATGGATTGTATGTTAATGAATAAGTTAAAGAAAACCAAACTCATGAATTAAATAAATCAATCCAACTACACAATAAACTTTTAATTACACTACCCTAGAACGTGGTAGGATTACCCCCTCATCCTAGTGATGACATAATAAGGGGGAAGGATAAAATAAAAAGAAATACATAAATAAAAATGAGATGAACTCGAACAGTCCATAGTGTCTTTTTTAAAGATTTAGTCTATGGAAGATCTACATATGAATTCCCCTAATTTCGGCAGGGCATATCTCCATTAATAGGCACCATAGGGGCTCCGGTAATGATGAGTATCATTAAGAATTGCACCAATGGTGGTCAGAGGCGGGTCCCATGTTTAATATATGGTCAAAAATTGATGATACAGTGAATATGGAATGTTTAATCTTCTCCTTACCATTTACACAGTGTGTAATGTGTTTATACGTCATGAATTCATTGAATTCCTAGGTACCACAAATTTCAGTGTAATTCCTCCAAAAACACTTCTCAAAAAAATCACATCATATAATGAGAATACATGACTTGTAATTGCCTTTCACAGCATGAAACAGTGTCATGACATGTCCTTCCAGTTCTTCTTCTTTTGATGATATCACGACATGTAATTTCATTACATGTTTCTTAATAATTCAACTCCCAGTTATTTATCTTTTCATTAGATTAAAAAATCTAGTGTCGCATCGATTGACTTTGCTCGTGGCACAAAGTTTCTTTTAGCTCCATTATTCACCCATTTTAATTCATTTTTCTTATATTCATTATTTACTATATAAATTCATAAATAAAGTGTATACATTACAAAATTGGAATGATTTATCATTTAAATAAATAAATAAATACAATAAGTTCCTCTAAAATGTATATAAAAACTACAATTATGAAGGACAGATACCATCATAGTTCCCCTACCCAAGTCAGAATTGTATTATCTTATGTCTAAATTGTTCCATCCTAAGTCAAGTATAAATAATAGATAGTGAATTTTTTTTGTTATAATTCAATTTTTTCACATCCCGAATAGAACCATCGACGCCACGACAGAATGCCACACGACCTCTTTCATGCCTCTATATATACAAGAAGCCAATGACTAGATGTGAGGGTATGATTTCATTAGTTGGGTTAAAATTATCTTCAGTATCATGTCATATGATAAAAAATAAACCAAAGTAAAACAATATAAAAATATAATAAACATAATTAGATTACATGTGGAAAGTAAATTAAAAATGAATAAATGGCACCCATAGTGGGAAGCCAATACAGTGTTCATAGAATCAAATAAAATAATTAAAAAAATATTGGGTCTTACGAAGTCTATATCATTCCACCAATATATTAGTTCCCCACTCCTCATCCATCCACCATAGGTATCTTTCCCTTCATTAGATCCCTCATTAAATCTACAAGAACTTTGAAATGGATGAGTTTTGCGTGAGTAGAAGACTTAGTTGGAAACCACTAATGCATCCTTAACAAATTATTCTCAGGTATACAAGTCAATTCCATAATAATCATAAATTTTTTACATGTAAATAAGTGTATATTTAAAAACATAGAGGTGATACTCTAACTGAGCCACCATGATCCACGATTATACCTACATCGGCTCCATACGAAAAGGATAAATCATAATGGATATTAGCATTAACCAAGCTCATTATTGGTCTAAAGAATCATTTACTTGGGATCATTATGGGCTCATGTGTACATGAATATTGAAATTAACAACCCCTAAATTAAAAAATACTACTCAGCATAATTGAAAACATCAATATCTCTACTCTGTGATTCATTGGGCATTGAATAAATTGCAACTCTATATAACACCAGGAATCAAGCACGGTACTGTATATTTCACTAGATATAAAATAACATGCTACTCAGTATAACACCAGGAATTGTGTGCACTAATTAATTGATCACTAGGAATTGAGTAACATGGTACATGAAATCCATACATCGAATTCTTCCTCATCCCAATAAGTATATGGAATAATTTTATCCTTACTATGTTCTCAATTTCATCATCACAATATTCACATGTCATGCACACACTCCCTGTGTAGGATAAGAATGTCATGGTTTTCCACTTGTTCTGATCACTAAGAATGATGCCTCTGAATACAGTGTGACATAAAAAAAGGTAGATTATACATGGAAATTATATTATGATATAACATCATGAGTACTATTATCACTAAAAAAATAGATGTGGTGATCATCAAAAATGGAAGAACAATGTACGTTAGTATAGTCATGGAAATAACATCATAAATGGAATCATGGATACACGTGAACCAAAATTATATTAATATCAAGCATGGTAAAAAAGTTATTCTAACATAGTTATCACATCAAAGAAAGAGTGCACATATAAATAGATCCTAAATAACATCATGAGTTACAATAGATATGCCTTTGATAAAAATAAATCAAGATCTATCATGCTATATAATAATACTCATGGGAAAAATCAACACACACTCTGTCATGGATCTATGTCACTAGTAGCATACAAACACACCTTAATATGTTCATGTAGTCTAAAACACAAATATGTGGTCAAGCCATATCCATCAGCGACAAGACAACAACTCATTACACAAGGATGAATGTAGCCCTTGAAACATTTTCAATTATTTACACATAATTAATTTAATTATTTAATAATTTAGATTCATTCATTCATTAATTAATTATTATTATTATTCCTGACATAACATGAACTAGTGGTTGTTTGACCAATGTGACAAACCCCATGTGAATAAACGTGAAATAATCCTAAGGATGGAGAAAATGAAACTACCTACAAAAACACACATGTGATTATAATCATGCATGATTATCAATTACATCTACACATAAATTATGACATGGAAACTTGTGTAAATAAGATCCCAAAGGTTAAGGAACTTTATACCATAGGTGAAACAATTATTTGATGAAAAAGTCAACATTCAAGTTAAATTTCAAAACTAAATTCTCAATTATTTTGAAAATAAATAGGACTAAACTTATACTCATTTACATAAATATAATGGTGCTAGATATATGTCTATCAACTCAATATAGCATAATAACCATAAAAGATAAGTTTTAAGAATAATAAAATAAAATAAAATAAATATTATACAGTGGGATAGAAGAGAGAGGAATGTAATGAAGTGAGGGGCGTGAGGGAGGTTCTCATCTAGGAATTACTTTTCCTCCCATTTAGCCCATTTATAGAGTTTTTTTGTTTAAAAAATAATATCTTATTCCCTTTATTAGTTCCTTAAACACCTATAAACATTAATTCTCCATTAATTTATCCATGTAACACCTTAATCCCCCTTCCTTCAATTATTATTTATTTTTCGTAACACATTTAATCAAATTAATATTTATTTTTAAAAGGTTATCATATGTATATATATATATATCTCATATATATATACAACAAGACACACACACACACACTGATATATATAAACAAGTATATATATATATATCAAAAAATACATGTTATATATATAAACAAACACACACACCCAACTATACATACCCCTATGCATGTATATTTATATATATTTATCACAAATATATATATATATATATATAATTTGAATTTAAATACAAAAATAATGTCATTTGAAAATTTAATAATAATAATATATATTTTTTTCATTGTTAAATATCTCACATCATTTCCACCATTAATAATTCAGAAATGACATTCATTAAAACCACAAAATAGTTAATAAATTAATATTAACCACATATTTTCATTTATTGTTCACTAGGTGATAATATCAAAGTTATTATATAACCCCCTAAAAATAGTCACCCATGGAGAAAGGTCGCTCATCAATTAAGAATATTTAATTACACATGTAATTTTGATTTTACGATGATAAAATTAATAAAAATAAAATATTTATTTATTATTACCCTGATGTGAGATATAACCAAACATATGATGCGCACAAACCATATGTCACTACTAGGATAAAACTTACAATTAGGACCTAATAGTGGTTTTATATTGCTCATATGATACACTATTTATGAGATATTCCATTATTTCATAAAAATATATAGTAAAATATTAGATAAATTATCATGTTGTGTGATTTGACCAAATGACCAATGGACACAAATGTTATGTGGTAGAGAGTGTAAACCCCATATCTCAAACCAAATAGTGGTATCAAATTTCTAAAATGAGACATTGTTTGAGAGATAATTCAGTTTTTAGGAAAAAATAAATTTTGAATAATATAATATATTTAATATATGTATTCTATCATCTTCAAGGCTCTATAGGCCTTGGAATAATGTTATATATAATAACATAACTCCAAAATTATCACATATAACATTCCAAGGTGAAAATTTTATTTTACCCATTTACGATGTATTTCAATCATTTAAAAAAAAATTATTGAAAATTTACATTTTAACATAAAAGTTCTAATAAATTTATTATCAAAGATGATTTTTATCACTAAAAATTAAGGATATTAAAATTATAATTATTATCCCAAAATGATAAATAGTTAGATAAAAAAATTACATTTCTCATGTCAACATGGTAGATGTTTCTTTTCATGTGCCTGCCTAATTTTATCTCCATAATTAAGTGTTCATGGCCTAGAGTAGTGATCATGATAGGTGAACTCCATGAAAATTTATTCGAGTGTGTTTGTGTGTGTGATAAAATCCCACTAAAAGAGCAGGTGTTGTCTTGTTTATACAATCATTAGTCTGATGGTCTGTTTGGCCATGTCGGTGGGCCCCAAGAAGGTAAAAAGTCTACTGCATTAGCATGGACCAGTTATTGCTTCTATCACATCATTTGGAACTTAAATTTTAACTATTGTTATTTCATAACCCTAGACTTACTCACTTATCCACTTTTGAGGTGCATTACCTTGGCAATAGAGAAATTGATTTGATGAGTACCCCATCATAACAGATTATATATGTGACCATATAAATACATGAATTAAAGAAATTTTTTTGTTATAATATATTCCCATATTCTTTTAGGTTTATTGTTTTATAAAACTAAGGTAAAACATTAAATAATCAAACTATGGTCATTTTAAATAATTGATGTTTTTTTTACTATATGAGTAACTGAGTAATTCATTACAAGTCTCTAATATCTCCCAAAAATTCTCCACTTAAAAAATTTTCTAGTTATTATATAAATTTCTTATCTTCATAACCTGGGGAATGAAGAATGAGAGAATGGTGATCACAGATTCTTAGTGATAGTAAACATATGAAATAAAAATCATAGATCATATGGTTTTATTATATGATAATATGGGTATAATATGAATTACATAAATACTTCATACAGAAAAATTTATAAAACAAAAATCATGGAATACGTATTGACATTAATGCATGAATCAAAAGAGTGTGTAAACATTAGTTATTATACATGATCTATGAGAGAATAAAATATTAAAATAATAATAAAAACTATGAAAACATTCATATATGGAAAAAAGAGTAGAACAACGGATCATTTCCTTAATGATCCACACCATTAGTTCTCTTGATAATGATAAACAAAAACATAAGGGTCAATACATTTCTCTTGAGATAAACATATAATGAACCAATTAGATGGAGATATATGACCCAACAGTAATTTAACCATACTTATGTGTTTCACAAGAAAAAAACATTCATCATATCATAATGAAATATTTTAATGAAAATTGGTTTCATTAATCACATCATCATGAACCCATGGAAAAAATGGGTATAATTTAGCATAACAAACACATGGGAAAAATGGATTTTATATCCTTAAAAACCATATCAAATAAAAAAAATAACTCCTTCAATAATCATTACATGATATACACATGAAATATAATTGTTTATCCAAAGGTATTGAAAAATTTTATAGGTATAACCCCTTCAATCAAGATAATAAATCACATTGTATTTACACCATACAGGTAAAGGCTATATGAATAATTAAACAATTTCATCAATAAATCGATATATCGAATAGTTTTGTACACCATTACATCTGTGGAATATGAAATATTAAATTCTATGAGGAATATAATTGGAAGAAAAATTATGGTAATAAATTAAAAATGATTATGAAAGATAAATTATGTGATGTATAATTCCTAAAAAAGAAAGGTACGTAGATTCAACCATCAAAATAATGAAGGTGGATGTTATTGAATAATAAATATTCTCAATCAGGTATGATATATATCATATAATAATTACATTGGTGAAAACATCCCTATTTTTGAAAAAAACAACATTAAAAAAAATATATGTTATTCTTTAAAAAAATTAATGAATTTTTTAAACAAATACACGAGAAAAAATTAATTATTTGATAAACCATGATTATTTAGACGGAAATATTCCTATAAAATAAAACATTTGTGTGAAATATGTGTTCATGTGGTATATAAAGGTAAAATAAATTTTAGAAAGAATTTTTACATTATTTAAAAAAGAAAAATTTAGAGGTCCCTTCAAAAGTAATTATCAAAAACGTTATGTGAACACGTTGAAAAATAGTAATTTTGAAAAATAAATCAATAATATATAGTTTAATGCAATAATGTTTATCAAAACAAATATATATTTTAAGATAATTTTTTTTGAAAGGATGGATAACCTTTTCAAATATTTTGAAATGCTTGTGTAAAACAATCCCATAATAAAAAGAGTTAAAAAATTTGTTTTGAAAGATGACAAGGGAAATATGTATGTCACCTGAGATCAAATTTATTTATTTTTCCAAATATAAATGATAATATTTTAAGGAAAGTAAAATATAGGCAATAAAAGGTAAACATAATTAAATAAGATATGAATAATTTCAAAAAATGAAATACTTTTTATAAAGGTTAAATATTTGAAATAAAAAGTCATATAAAATATATAATAATATAGAACACCATTTGAAAAATATTATGGTAGTAAAAAAACAATAATTAAAGACTAAAGCTCAAGAAGAAACATTTAAACTCATTGGAAGGATTCGATTTACTATAAACCCTATAATATTAGTATCTTTAGAATAAAACTCCATTTAAAGAGAGAGCATGAAATGGATCATCGAAACCCATTTTTGAAATAAATATTTTTAAATATAATAATTAGGTATTATGTTCAATATTTGAAATAAAACTTGTTTTATATTTGGAAATATGTCTCAAGGGGTGCAAAATTTAGAATAGAAATCCTATCCTTTAATCCTACCTTCAGTGAATGCACTCTAACCTCCTATATAAACAACATAACTATCTTAATATTTTATTTTATATCCCTTATCATACATAAAACTGTTTATAATTTTCATATTTAATCATTTGCAATATGTATATTAGTTTTTTTTACATATTTTCCTACATCAACTGTTTATAATTTTGACAGTTTTTACTAGTTTCGTTGGAGTAGTTTCAGTATTAAATATTATAAAAATATCACCATTACAGAATCACTAATGTTACTATAATTTTTGAATTATAATTTTTAATTATGTTTTAATTTCTTTTGATGAGTGTTTCATTCTTTATCCTTGAATATGAAATCAATGATAACCATACATCTGTGGTTTTCATTACAGAGAAATAGTGATTTAAATATTATTTAGTGAATTATTGATGTATCATTCACATAAAAATTATTATTTAAATATTAATATCATATTATATCATTAATATGTTTTATATTCAACCATTAAATAATTTTGTATCATTGTTCAAGTATGTGGTAAAACTAACCAAAATAAGAATATACCATGATTAATGGGTGTTTATTAATTGATTTAGTTTCAATATCATTATACCAATTTCATAAATATGTAATTTAGTTTTAATTAGTGTGATATATAATAATTATAAATAATAAGGGGATACATATTTTTATAAAAAATAATTATATGGTATAAATAAATTTTTTTCCTTCATATTTTACTTTTTTTAATGGTTAATTTTATAATGAATACTAATATTTCATATCACTAATAGGTGATTGTATTTTCATTAACAATAAATTATTTAAATCATAAATAAATATTTATCTTCTAAAAACATTCTTAGAAACAACCATGAATTTCATTTTCAAAAAATACAATACATCGATCTATAGAGGTGGTAGATCACACATACACATGGATCATTATTTAATTTTTATAGAATGGGGTAGAGGAGTAAATAGGTAATTCATTTAAAATATAATAAATAAGATATTAATTTAAAAATTATTCATTAATTTTCAATTTACTACCTTTTTTAGGTTATTATGGAAATAAACATGTTAGCTCATGGAGATGGAAGTCTGTATATAAGAATATTTCACTTTTCATTTTTCTTAATAGAAAAGTAAAATTGTGGTTAATGCTTATACCATATTTATAAAAACATATCAATGTACTAAATATAAGGTTATATTTTTCAAATTTTTTAATTTAATTTGAATTTTGAAAATTTTATATAAATAAATAGAAACATGGAAAGTGTGGTTAAAAATTTAGTCCTCGCTCATTGGATTTTATTGTTTATAAAGGGGTTAACCCCTTGAGGAATGGTTTTTTAGAATCCCAACCCCACTATAAGGATTTTAAGATTGTTTAGGAGTGTTTTGGGCAGTGTTTAGGCCAATATTAGGTTTTTTTATGTCACACCAATAGGTTTTATGAAATATATTATTCAATTAAATTCAATTCCTTCAATATCTTGCATTACAATGAACACTATGTTTAAACAAATAGTGATATAATATTAAAATATTATTATTTAATGTGAAAGTTATAACTATTAATTTAAATTATAATTTATAAATAGAATTAAATAATTAATTAAATATAGATTAATTTCCAATTTACTATAATATAAATTTTAAATGATTAGTAAATAATCACTCAATTTCTAGTAAAGTCGTTTTATTCATTGAAAATATGTTTTATTCAAAACATGTTATTTATTTATTTTTGTTAGGAATTATTTTTAATAGCTTTTAGAAATTATTGAAATTATAATTTATTAAATGAGAATATTTTTTCAAATCATCATATTTAAATTATCTTAGGATAAATTTTTGACAATTTTTATAAAAGATTGATCTTCCAATGAAGAGTGTAAAATTCTAATCTTTAATAAAAATTGTTTCTTTTTTATAGGAATCTAAAAAGGTCTTTTTTTTAAAAAATCGATTAAAACAAAAATTATTCATATTAAATTTATATAATCAAATAATATTCATTAGAATTACTTTTTTTCTTTGAAATAAGTATAAAAACATTTCTTACATTAAAAAGGCATTTACCATAAAAACTATTTTTATTCACACAATGTATTTTTCGGTAAATAAATTAATTTTTTTCACTATTATTGAATTATTTTGATGAAATTTTTTTATTATATTCTCAATAAAATGTTTTCAAAATCATCTAATAATTTTACATTCATGCGGAAAGAATATTTTTTTATGTTTAAAAACTACATTTTTCAAAAAATATGTTTTCATCATGTCTTACACACATATTATTGAATTGATTTTTGAAGATTATAAGTGTTATTTTGGATAAAATATATTCAATATTTGTAATCAATTGCATCAAATTTTGAAACTAGGGAGCATTTATTTTTCCTCAATATGAATTTTAACCATGGTAAGATGTATCACGATAATAAATGGTAAATCATGTTAATCTCGATTAAAAATATGTGATAATTCTATAATCGTTCACCATAATTATTATTTTATGAATTTATTTTTACTCATATAAACCTAGATGTTAATTTATTTAACTAATGGACACATGTACATGAAAATTCCTGATATAATACTATAATCAATGAAAGCTAGAAAATGTCACTGTATTAATTTTAAATACATATTATGTATTCACAAAGAGAAGAAAACAATTGGTGAATGAATATCAATGCATATTTTCAGAAAAATAAACACATTTTTATGATGATAATTTATTTTTAAAAATTAGGTATTAAATAATGACCTTAAATTCTTACAAATCATTAAAAGAGTAATTATCCAATTAATGAAAAATAAAATAAACAATTTAAAAATTATTATACTGGGTATAATTTGAGTTAGTTATGGTGATCTAAGAGTTTTTAATAATTAATATAATATATTAGTGTTTTCTTAAATTTTTAAATTATAATTCCAATATTTTCATTGTGTTTTTATGTCAAAATAAATAAATAGTGTCAAATTGACATTAATGATATTTTAGGAATTTAATATTTTTTAAATTATTTAAAAATTAATAAAATCCTTTAATACAACATGGGGTATATTATATGACTAAAAAGTAATACATTTTCTATTTATGTGTCAATATTTACCTTATAAGCAAAATTATAACCTGTTAAGAGTTAAGAAGTTATTACCCTATTAGGGGTTCAAATAGGTTAACTAAGTTATTAAACAAAAATATGAGGTTTAGAAAACCATTTAGAGCTTTTCAAATTTTATTGGTTCGTTATATTTCAATAATATCCTTACATATATTGAAGTATATACCTATTTTTATTAAATTTTCTTTTAAATGAATTGATTATATTTTATTCTTTTTAGAAATTATAAGTGTGTATTTTCAATCCCTTATAAATGGACACATATTTATTCGTATATTCACACCAATTTAAGCCTTTTAGATTGACCATACCCTAAAAATATTTTCTCATATCCTTTATTCATATTATAGATGTGTTGTTCTTCCTAAAAGACAAACTCCCATATCCTAAAGATGATAACTGAATGAGTTCTTTCAAAGGAGAGGTAATATCCATAACCAATCACATTCCTTTTAATTAATTATTTACCTCATATGAATAGATTATATGTAGAAACCATGACCCTAGAATCTTGGAGCTGGTGTATACATTTTTACCTAGGCATAAGAAACAAGGAATCATATCTTGAATGATAGAATAATTTTGTTTTCTTCTTAAACAAGATACATCCTTAACATTCATATTATAATTGAAATAAAAAATATTAGTTAATTATTTTCTTCTAAAATTCAATTATTCTTCCTAGAATATCCACGTATATCAATCAAAATATAGTTCTTGATATCATGGGTATAATTAAACATAAAAAATGGGTGATCTTAGATGCTCATTAAGGGTAATCTTATAGAATAATCTATGAATAAATAATGAATTATCATTATGGAAATGTAAAAAACAAAAGCACATGCCCTTACATTAATAACATGCAAAAAATATAAACATAATTAAAGATGATAAAATAATTTCATATAACTAATCTCATGAGCATGGAAACATATGATGCTCATACATGAATTGTTTTAATTCATATGGTGTACAGTCATATTAGATTTTCATTTTATCCCAAACAAAACTTTCTATAATGACGTAGTATAGTGATAGTGCGGGGTTGACCCAATGAGGGATGTTTGGTAGAAAATGAACTAGGACATCAAACCCTTTGTGTATATTACCTCATGAATTGGTTTGGCTTTGGTATTTCATTAACACTATTGAGTTTTGTTTATGATTCAGAAAAATGGTAGGGATAATTTACAAATTCAGGGTTCATGTAAAAAGAATAATATGATTCCTAACATGGAATTATCCAAGGACATTGGCTGTGAAGCGGGGCATAAAGAACTAGTTGAAAATGTTCAGACCAACTAGATCTATCTAAGAGTAAAATATTCATTTATTCATATGTATCCAACAACCTAGCTTCTATATAAAAATGTGTCAGAGTCTAATGGTTTTAGAATACTCAACTCTAATAAAGTCAGGTTCCTTCATTTAAACTTATCATGGAAGTGGATTCCTAAAAAACTAAATAAAAAGATCTGATGTTGTAACGACCTGGACCTAGATGCCACTTAACGGGTGCCCCGAGCCCGATGGGCCACACAACCTCAAGCGTATATTCCCGAGCATTAGAGGCTACCGACTAGCAGAAACGGCCTAGGGTGTGTCTGTGTGAAGACTATTTCCTCATTTATCAGAGTGTAGCACAACAGAAGAGATATAAATAAATAGTGATTAGTGTAAGAAATATAAATAAATAGCATAAGAAAACTGATACAATAAATAAACAAGAATAACAATAATTGTATCAACATGAACAATGACTATGTAATGTCATGTCACTAGAAAACTAGAATGAATGGATACAAGACAATAAGAATAACATGTTCCACAAGGTAAAAGAAAACAATGTCTACTTCAAGAATCCTGAGATCCTACTTGGTCATCTGCTATCATGATCCATCTAATCAGCACATAATCAATTATTGGAATCTTTATGCTTAACTTTGTCAATACCTGCAACCATGTAATATGCTACAGGTGCCGAATGGAACTCGAAGAGGGTGTGAGATAAATCTCCCTGGGCCACCACCAACAGAGTTTATAACATTCAGCCCATGTAATGGAATATACTAGTGTGCATGCCTGTATATATAAAGTAAAGAAAGAAGTACAATATAACTAGACAACCAAGTACCTACATCATCCCTCGGCTGGTGTCTGAATATGTGACCATATCATTAACTAATAAATTACCATTTAATGTTAGTAAGTTAGGTGAGGCATATCAAACACTAACATCACCACAAGATAGTATAAGTAGTGAAGGTCCAAATATGTAATAAGGAAACCAGAAAACGATATCGAGTGAGGGAGTTCTAGGGTAAAAACCAAGGTAATGTAAACTGAAGGAAAGCTAACCCAGTAGTATCTAATTCAAGATACGAGGTTAGAGTGTAATCCAAGGAGCGTAATCCATGTAATTTCACAACAAATCACCTATTGATTCAAAAGTAATTGAAAAATGTAAAATAAGGCTAAGAAAAGACAGGGCCCTATGGTATTTCTCCGTGGCACCTACTATTCAATGTTAAATCCAAGGAGTGAATACTAGGTATCTTTTAATAAATAAAGAGACCCAATGGAATTATACTTTTCATCGAAGGAATAGAAAAGAACCAGATTCTAGGCAGGTATCAACCAAAAAAACCATATCCTTCAATCAGAATGGGTTTCTCGTGACCCAATGTATACTCCTCTGAGAATCCAAGGTGAGTGTGAGTCAGTCCATTCCTATTTGATATTGTAATAGTGTTATAATTAATTTCGTTCAATACATTATTTAAAATAGTTTGGAAGGTGAAGTAGAGTTGAAATAATTTATTTATTGTTCCAATCCTTGTCTTTCATTATTGTGGATAGGCCATGTAGTGTTTTAACCATTTAATCAAGTCTTAGTTAGACATTGAGGCTTATTCAATTATTGAGGTTCACTCCACTACCTTCCATAATCATAGAAAGGGTTGTTATGTAAATGTAACCATTATTCAATATCATTTGATAAGTCCAAGTTATATACCTAGGGCACTTTCCATTTTACATTTCACTTTTCACATTTAATAACCATTTGGAAGCACATACCTTAGGTGGGTCAAGTGGTGAGAATACATGGTACATTACATTATGAAATTCTCAGAAATAACAACCCATTTATAACAATAAGGCTTGCCTTTAGAATGTTCAAGCAAAGGCACACCCAAACAGTGGCTCAAACGTTCCGGGACACTAAAACCCCAATTATGGCATATCCTTCGGTATGAGGTGGATTGAATTGTGGGTGTAAACACTAGAAAATAATCACATATTTGGAAATATAATAACTATATTAATCTAAAAATTATAATCATGTCATGTTAAATTAGGAAATGGTTCTCTACAAAACTGGTGGGCCACACTTGAACATTCCAAAATCAACGAACTTTAGGGGTGAGTTATAGACCACCCACCTTAGTGTTGTATGATCCTATCCTTCAGCATAGACCATATATTTCCCTTGGATTGGATTAGATATAATGAAAGGTGAAAAAATATCACATGTATATATCTTGGTAGAGAGCGAAAGAGAAGAAGAATGGCTAAAAAGAACTAGAGTACTTACCGTTGTGCATCCAACGTGACGAACAGAAGCGCGATCAACGTCGAACGATGGAGATCTTTTGATCGCTAGTTTTTTCCTTTAAAAAGATCCAAAAGGAAAAAATGGAAGAAAATACCATAGGATCTAACACTTAGGATAATGTATGAGGATTAATAGATCATTAAGGGAGTTTTGATCATTTTACATAGTTGTTTAGCCTGTGCACGATTTTTCGGCACGGTTTGTCAAACTTTGCAAAAACCATGCGAGATGGTTCTGCCCAAACCTAGGGAAAGGGGGCATTTAAAAGTTTTGGCTTCATAGCTATGCTCCAACCATGTAAGGTTCTCCAATCTGAAAAAACACAAACTGCACGGTTAGGCAAACTGTGCAAAAACCGTGTGACTTGGCCTTTTTGCCAAAAAGAGGTGTTCTGAGATCCAAACAAGCATAAAACACCCTTCAAACATTATCTAACTCATTAAGAATCTATATTAGGTCCAAAGATAAGATATATATTGAAAATTAAAGGATCCATACCTAAGTGAAAACCCAAGTTCTTACATTCTTTCCCACTTAATAGAATTCACCCCCGAGTTCTCTATCCAAGGGTAAGGAAACACTATCTGAGAAAAACTCTGGAAACTGAGAACGTACATCGGCATCCCTCTACCAAGTCTCATCCTGTACTTATCCATGCTACCAAATCACTTGTATAAAAGAGATATACCTGCCTTTTAGATCCTTTGTGCATCAGTTAAAGATGCGTACTAGATATTCCTCGAGTTAGCATCAGCATCTAACTCAGCTTCCTTGGAATGAAAGGTTTGAGATGGGTTATCATGATATTGGCGAAGCATTGAGATAAGAAATCTTTTGTTCATGGCAAGGAACCTCTGAGGTAGTAGAAACCGATATGTTATCGGCCCGAATCTCTCTAAAATATCCAACAGCCCAACATAGCAATGCGACAGCTTTACCTTCTTTCTCAATAGTCTATTACCTAGCATGGGTGATACCTAAAGAAAAAAAAATCCTCAACCTCAAACTAAAGAGGTTTTCAATGGAGATCGGCATAAGATTTATGTCTACAATGAAGAGTTTTTATACGCTTCTTTATCAACTAGACATGTTTTAAATTTCCTGAACGAGACAAGGACCTCGTAGGGCTGCCTCACCTGCATCTAGCTAGCACAAGGGTGGATGGCATGGCATACCATATAAGGCCTCCAATGTAGCCATCCTAATCGTCACCTAGAAATTGTTATTATGGGAGAACTCGACCAGAGGGATATGATTCTAACAAGAACCACTAAAATCAAGGATGTATTCTCGATGCATATCCTCCAAAACCTGAATTGTCGATTCTAATTGTCCATCGGTCTGAGGGTGAAAAGTTGTGCTTAGAATCACCTCATTTCCCATAGCTTTATACAAACTCTATCAGAAACGTGAAGTTAAATGAGAATCCCTTTATGAAATGATAGTATGTGGAACTTCATGTAGTTGTATGATCTCATAGACATACATACTTCCGATCTCATCAACTGAGAAAGTATCATAAATAGGAATGAAGTGGGATGATTTTGTTAGTCGGTCAATGAATACAAAGATAACATCACTACCCCTCAGAAACCTAGGTAAGTTGACTACGAAATCCAAATCAACATCTTCCCATTTCCATTCCAGGAGTGGAAGTGGCTATAACAGGCCTATAGGTCCCTTGTGCTCCGCATTCACCTGCAGATAGGTGGAACAACTAGTTATCAAGCATACAATCTGACAATTCATCCCAGGACACCAATACTGGCATCGAATATCTCGATACATCTTCAATATTCCTAGATGAACTGCCTAATAGGAAGTGTGGGAATCTTTCATTAACTCCTCTCTCACATCGGCGGGAACCTAGATATTTCCACATAAACGTAGGACGTCATCTCTGTCCACAAGCCAATCTTGAGGTGGGTAATCTCTTGATATGATCTCATGGAGAACCAAACCATCATGATCTGAAAACTGCCTACTCTTAACCTTTTCAAGAATGCCAGAGGTAACTATTAAGGCTGAGAGGTAAGATATCTCATTACTGTCATGAAACTCTAGATGAAGTTCATAAAAGAGGGCCATTAGCTTCCATTCATCATTGGATTCCTGTACAGCCTATGTTTGAGTTTTCCAACATAGTTCATCTATAACTACATTTCCATTTCCAGTATTATAGAAAATCTCAAAATCAAAGGATTTTAGATATTCGACCCATATTCACTGTCAGAGGTTCAATTCACACTGAGATAAAATATACATGAGTCTCTTGTGATCTGTATACACCAAAAAGCACTCACCCAAGAGATAATGTCTTCAACAACGTAAAGCATGGAAAACTGTTACTATCTCGAGGTCATGTTTCAGGTAATTGCTTTCATGATTCCTCAACTACATAGATCTTTACGCAATGACTTTGTCTTCATACATTAACACTACTTCTAGTCCTATTCCAAATTCATCCCATAAGATGATATAACGTTTACCAGGTTTTGGAAGAATTAGAATAGGTGTCGAGACAAGCCTCCCTTTCAGCTCTTGAAAGGCTTTCTCGCATGATTCTATCCACAGGAACATAACACCCTTCTTTATAAGTCCAGTAAGAGGTGAAGAAATACATGAGAAGTCCTATATGAGGTTTCTTTATTATCCAGAAAGACCTAATAAACTCTTGATATCAAACATGTTCTTAGGATACTTCTAAGAGACTACATCACTAGCTCTTTTAGGATCAAAAGTTACTCATAATTCTTGAATAATATAACCCAAGAAGTAGACCATGTCGATCCAAATGTCACATTTACCATGTTTTTCATAATGATTATTCTCTCTCTGTGTACTCAAAATGAGCTCATGATGTTTGGCATAGTGGTTACAAGTGCGCGAATACACCAAGATGTCATCCACAAAGACCATGACAAAAGAATATAAATATTGATGGAAAACCATATTCATTAAAGCCATGAGAATAGTACATTCTTTCGTAAGACCCAAAAACATAAGAAGATACTCATACATTCTATAACTACTACGAAATGTTGTACGAGGTATGTTGGATGGTCTAACTCGCACCTGATGCTAACCCAATCTCAGGTCGATCGTAGAGAAAACCTTTACTCCTTGGAGCTGATCAAAGAGATAATCCATTCGAGGAAGTGGATAATGGTTCTTGACCATAAGCTGGTCCAACCTTTTGTAATCCATGAACAAAAGTTGAGTTGCATCCTCCATCTTCACAAAAAAGCATGGGTGAACAACAATAGGATGTATTGGGACATATAAAGCCTTTTTCCTCTAATCCTCTATCTGTTTCCTGAGGTCTTGAAGCTCAGTACATGAAACCCTATACTGAGTAATGGACACTGGAGATGATCTTGGAATGATGTCAATTTCAAACTCTTCCTCCCTTTAAAGAGGTAATCACAAAAATTCATCAATACAGACTTCTCTGAAACCATCAACTTCTGGAGAGAATTGAGTTTGAAAAAAACCCCAATTCTCTATGAAATGATGTTCAATCTGGGAAGTCACTCCACCTTGCATGTTGTACTTTGATCCCACTCCCCCTTCTTGGACAACCCACTCATTATTGAAAAGATAACTACTTTTATTTGGTGATGTAAAAGAAACCATGCGGTGAAAACACTCTACAAATTCTTGATAGTAGACTAACTAGTCAATCCTGAGAATTACATGGAATCGCATCATCTTGAGAAAAAAATAGATTCTACATGAAGGGGGTAACTGAATACCTCAACAGGATAGTCCCTGCGCTGGCGTATACCCTCTGTCAGTATTCCCAATTGTGTATCAAGGGTCATTACTAAATAGTTATATTGTATCTTTAGTCCATGAATTTCCAAGATAGATATAGAAATAAAATAGGATTAAGCGCAAGTATCAAAAAAAGTGGAGACAATAGTAGAGGCTACTAGAATAATACATCATACTGTAGATGGTCTCACAATTGTGTATGGAATGCAACATACATGATCCACGACCATGTGAAATAGATGAACTGACATGATCATGACTGTTCTGTTGCTGATTCAAGTGATCAGGAATCAAACTACCATGACCATGACCTCCTCCTCAACAAAGATTATCGGTGATACTCCAACTCCCCGCCTGGCGTGGTGCAAAATAACTCGCTCTTGAAGGTGAAGATATAGCCGATCCTTTTCCACTTGAAGCTGGTAGAAAGTTCCTACAAAATCACTGAAGATGGCCCATACGACCACAAGACCGGAACTCTATAGGGTCTCTATCACACTGGGGCTTATTATTTTCGGGTTTTCTACTCTAATGACACTCTACGGGGCTATCAAATTCGATACTCTGGCTGCCAGTGGCCTGACAATAAACCGTAAAGGAATGACCTCTGCAACGGGAAGAGCTATTAGTATAACATGACACTAATCCTTTAAAACCAATACAAACTCCATCCCTCAGGTTACACTTACTAATAAGGGACTTATAAACTATTGAAGAGAAGTTAGGAATTCAAAAGACATTCACCTATGTTTGGATGGCGTATTGGAGCTCTCCTCAAAATTTCTAGCACATGAAATATCATCACTAACTAGATGTTGTGAAATGCAATGTAAATTAGTTAAATGTGTATAATATTCCATAACAAACATAGAACCCTACTTGAGAAGCATGAACTCTCTAGATTTGTCATCTCTCAATGACTGAGGAAAGAAATAATCATAGAAGGTGGTCTAGAAGTCAACCCATAACATGCCATGATGATGTATGGTCTGGGTAACGAGATCCCCCCAATGCATGGCCAAATACAAAATCTTGTATATAGAAATATTTAATCTCCACTCTGGAGGTATTTCCAGATGCTCAAATATAGATATCATTTCCTCTATCTATGACTCAGTAGCCTGAGATCCTTCATCCCCAAAAAAATTAGGAGGATGTTGCTGCTAGAACTCATGGATCAGATCAACCATCGTAGGTGAAACCCATGGAGCACCATTCATGTACTGCATCATATGTAAGAAACTATCACAAACATGAGAATCAGTTTCTAGATTAGGTACAGTAGGTGGTTCCTTATGTAGCACTCCAAGAAGTAAGACTGGCAGCTCAGGGCCCACCATGTATGGAGCATGGGCATCCCCACCCTCCAGGCGAAGGACACGAGGACGTCATGGTAGAATTAGACTAAATATTCCAAGCATACACCCTATAACAGAATTAGATGCTATGAGATATCATCACTATCAGAAAAAGATCATATGAAATCTCACTAACCAAGGCATACTACTCAAACTACCCTCTTATACGACCAGGTATCGGTAACTTCTCAAGTATATGTTTTATGTAATTTTGCATTTAATTCTTAGGTTCACTCCTTTACCATTCATAAACATGACAAGGTGGGATAAGGATGTGTAACCAATTCATTTTTTGATTTCAGTATTCTATTTATAATTTATAGTCATTTCTGATGAATCAGTTCCCATACACCTATCACCATAAACGACACCTATTTAATTATAGTATAATTAATTGACTTGGTAAATTAATCATTCCAACCTATGAGGTCATATACACCTATTCAATTGATAGAAGAAATCACGGAATCTAATCCAAAGTAATACAAGTACAAGAAACTATCACAACATCACTCAATAATCACAGGTATATTAAGAAATGAAATGTAGATAAATGCACCTATATGGAATGGAAATATGCATGACATGTGAATTCTAGGTGCTTATAATGATGAATGTAGCAATAATCATTGCCCTTATATCATCGGGCCAAGGATGAAATAAATTCTGAAAGAGTAATAATCAACAACAACACACAACATGTGAGTCACCCAATGGTGAAATAATATCAACTCTAATAGGAAAAATAGAACAACAATTTCATTATGGGTAACATGGATTTTACCCCAAACATGGGTTCACAATGCCCAAGCATGTCTTATGACCAAGTCCTAAGTGTTCATATTCTCCAATCTATTGTCTCAAAATATTAATGAAATAAATGAAACCACCTTTGATACCACTGTGTGGGGACCCAGAACTGGATTCAACTTAATGGGTTCGCCAAGCCCAGTGGGCCACATAGCCTCAAGTGCATCTTCACGAACGCTAGAGGATGCCTTTTAGAAACGTGGGCCTAGGGTGTGTCCTTAGTAATAATATTCCATCATTAGTATAGTGTATCATAGAATAAGAGATATAAATAAATAATAAACAAAAAAATCAATATGAATAAATAGAGGGAAAAATTTGATGCAATATATAAACAAGAATAACAATAACTGTATCAACTAGAATAGTGATGATATAATTTCATGTCACTAGAATACTATAAATCATGGATACAATAAAATAATCATAAAATTTTTCACAAGGTAAAAGGAAACAATTTCTGCTCTAAGCATCCCGAGATCCGATTCAGTCTTCTGATATTAAGATCCATCCAATCAGCACACAATCAAGTATTGGATGTTGTATGTATTCCCTTTGTCAATACATGAAACCATGTAATCTACTCCGGGTAACAAGTAGCACACAGAGAGGGTGTGAGATAAATCTCATTGGTCCACCACCAATAGTTTCTATAACATCAGGCCTATATAATGGAATATAGTAGTGTAAAAGAAAGCATATATAAAGTAATGCAAGTAGTACAACATAACTAAATAACTGTGTTCCTACATCAGACCTCGGCTGTTGTCTGAACATGTAACCAGTTCATTAATTAATCAATTAACATTTAATGTTAATAGGTCACATGATTCATAGAAAACACATACATCACCTCATGATAGTATATGTAGTGAAGATCCTAAGACTTAACAATTCTACTAGACAATGATATCTAGTGAGAGAGTTCCAGGGTAAATACAAAGGTAACATAAACTCACAAAAAGATAAATCAGTAGTATCTAAGTCTATCTAAGGGGTAATAGTGTAATACAAGGAGCATAATCCAAGATATTCCATAATAAGGTGCCTACTGAGTCTAAGGTGATCGACCAAGGTAAAACGGGCCTAAGCAATGATAGGGCCCTATAGGATTTCACAATGGCACCTACTAGTCAATTATGGATCAAAGGAGTGTATCTGAGGTATCCCATAATAATGAAATGGACCCAAATATATTATCTCGGTCATCCATGGAATATACAAGAACCAGAGTCTAGGTGGCTATCAACATAATAAAACTGTATCCTTGAATCGGAGTGGAGTTCTCGAGACCCAAGGTATTCTCCTCTCAGAAACCAAGGTGAGCTCGAGTCAGTCCATTCCTATTTTATTTTTTAATCATATTATAATTCATTTTGTTTATGACTTTCCTTCCATTTTTGTGGATAGTTTAATTTGAGTTAAAACCATTTATTTATTGGTCTAATCCTTGTCTTCCATTAGTGGGGATAGGCCAAGTAGTTTTGCAACCACTTAATCAAGTCTTAGTAAGACATTATGGCTTATTTAATTATTGAGGTTCACTTCTTTGCCATCCATCAACATGGAAATGGGTTCTATTAACATATATCCTTTATTAAATCTCTTTTTATAAGTCTATGTTGTATACATAGTATACTTTCCATTTTACATTATACATTTCACTTTTAATAACCATTTGAAATCACATACATTTGAAGGGTCAAGTGGTGAGAATACATGGTACATTCCATTATTAAATTCTTAGTAATAATAATCCATTTACATAAGAAGACTCACATTTGTAAAGGTCGAGCAAAGGCACACCCAAATGTTGGCTCAAACGTGCCAGAACACTAAAAACCCAAATATGGCATATCCTTTGACATGAGATGGATTGAGTTGTGGTTGTAACCACTAACAAATAATCACATATTTTGAAATAGCATAGCCATACGATTCTAATAAGTATAATCATGGTATGTTAATTTATGAAACTGTTCCCAAAAAAACTTTTAGGCCCCACATTAACATTCTAAAAACAATGAAAATTAGGGATGAGTTATAGACCACCCACCTTAGGGTCGTACAAATCTTTATCCTCTGGTATCGGCCCTTGATTTTTCTTAGATTAGTGTAGATCTAAGAAAAGTTAAAAAATTATCACATTATGATATCTAGGTCGAGAGTGAAAGAGAAGAAGAATAGCTAAAGAGAACTCGAGTTCTTTCTGTTGCGCATCCAATATGATAAAGAAAGAATTTATCAAAAACCAGAAGAAATAGATATACTGATCCTTAAATTTGGACATCAAAACTCTTCTAATGGACAAAAAAAAGAGGAAAATAATGTAGGTTCTTCGATTTAGGAGGAAGGAGGAGGATTAATAGATCATTAAGGGAGTTTTTCTCATTTTACATAGGTTTTTCACCTGCACATGGTTTGTCAAACCATTCACAAAGTGTTTAAGATGGTTCTGCCCAAACCTAGGAAAAATGGGCATCCACACAGTTTGGTTTTATAGTTGTGCGCCAACCATGTGAGGTTCTATTGTCCGAAAAAAACACAAATTGCATGGTTAGGAAAACAATGTGCTAACCGTGCGCAGACCATGTGACTTGTACAATTTTCCCCAAAAGTGGTGTTCCTGCTCCAAACAAGCCTCAGACACCCTCAAAACCTTTTCAAACTCATTAGGTATCTATATTAGGTCCAAAGTAAATATTTAGACCAAAAATTAAAGGATACATACCTTAGTGAAAAAATGGGTTCTTACAGATGTAACCAAATTACTTGTCTTAGGGTTACCAATTTTTGATTTATAGATTCATTAATTTTAGAAAACCCCTACTCTAAACCCTTACACTAAGATATTTTTCCTCACATGATTCTAATAATCAAGGTTAATGACACAAATATAGACATTCTTAACATATTATGAAAATAATTAAAATAAAATATTTTAAAAGAGAGAGTTCAAGAACCTTGTCATTTGCAATCAGATGAACAAATAAACCAAACAAACAATTAATTGAAATAGTAAAGAAACAAGAATGTATGGAAAAGCCAATGTAGAGTGGGAATGGTAATGGTATACAAATGTTGAAATGGAAAATGAAAATTAAATTTGTGTAAAACATGGGTAAAATAATAAAAGACACATAGATTTAATCAAAAAAGTAATAATAATTGTATAGATTTTAGTTGGTAGAGAAAATGATGGAGAAAAATGAGGGAAAATGACAAAAACTTGATAAGAATGAATGTTATGTGTTTTTGTGTGTGCTTTGGAAATTAAATAGTTAGTAAATTATAGGATGTGTAAATTTTTAACGTCATGAAATCTAGGTCCATGGGTATCTTGTCATATCTTGGATCTGGTGTGAATATCATCCAAAGTATTAGATATTTGGAGGTTTGACTCATCTCATGATATATAGCTTGAATTACAGTCATGGTTCTTCTCATGACATCATCTTTAAAAGAGATGTGGCCTATGAATATTTGCAGGATCTGTATTTGAGATTCACATTGTGTAATCCATTCGTAATTTGTAAACTCTTCATGAGTTTCTTCATGAATTATGACATGTTGTGAATGATTACTACATTTTGAGTAAGTGATTCACGGTGTGTAATGTTCACTTTTGAACAGTTTTCACATCTCTTCATTTGGAGTCTTAGAATCATATTATCTATAATAATAAACACATTACTAGTTCATTATTTAATAAAAAAATAATAATCATTAATTATATTACTATAAAATTTATATAAAATTTCCTCTTATTAAATTCCCCCATACATGAACAATTGATTGTCCTCAACAAAAAATCCTCTAAAAAAAGATTCCAAAATAAAGAAATTTTAGAATAGGAAAATTAAATTAAAACTAAAAAAACAAAACTAAATGTAAGAAAAAAATTCAGTCCTCTAGAATCAATCCTATGTATAAAATCATTCATGCTTCATAGTTCTATTACTTTATCTATATTCTTAATCTTTTAATTATCATCTCTAAAATATTTCTTAAATTATATACCCATTTTTCATTTTACCCCACAATGAATTTTATCTCATCACCCATGTTAAAATGTAATTGGAGTTATACTCATACCCTGAATACATATTCCTAACCATAAGATTTCATTGGTTCTATTATCTCCACTTCATAAAGAAAATTAAAAAATTAATCATGACGGCTTTAGCAAAATGGTGTAAATGACGATGAGGCTGAGGTCAGTTGGGTTGAAAGTGAAAATCAAGCACAAGAGGAGGGTATGATCGAATTTTTAATCCATGATAAATGAGAATAGTTTGTTGGTTTTCTCCTTTATGAACATATAGTTTCCATGGTACATGAAACTGAAATGTATATCCAAGAGTGCATAACATGTGTATATAAAATGTTCCATTTTCCTTTCTTCTCCTTTTGATTTTTATTTATTTTCATATAGTAATGTTTTTGTAAGATCTCACATCCATCCCTTAACCACATATGACCCTTTAAGGGATTCATCTATTTAAAATGGTGATTTTTTTCCTTCATAATACACAACCCAAAATCTTTTTATTTTTCTTTTTATATAGTTCAAAATAATAGGGTTAGCGTAAAATTATAAAAATTAAACATGGTTCATAGAAAATTAATCTAATAAATTACCAAAATAAATATTCTTGATCAAATAATCTCAGTTCCATCGCTTAAAAATTACAACACACATGTTCAAAGTATAATCATGTACAAAACCTAAAGTAGGGATGGATGGGATAATCACCTTGGAATAGTTGTATCTTGAATAATTCATTCATTGAAGATATTGGTTAAAAAATGAAAAATGTAAGGTGGGTATGAGGAAAAAATGTATCAGCAATGATTTCCTCAATCATATTAAAATTGTAATTGTTCATTCATGCACTCAATAACATATCAATGTAATTTATAATAGGTTTACATGTCTCATGTGTCACTAAACAAATATTCATAGAAAATAAAATTAATTCATAGGCTTATAATACTCTAAGAAATGAGATTATAAAAGGAAAACTGACAATCAATAAAGGTATAAAATCATCTAATAATTCAATCAAATGAAATTTAAAAAATTTGGAATAGAAATTAAATTAATAAAACTCTAAAATCATTTTAAAAATATAAATATTAATAAAACATGGATTTAAACAATTTCCAAATTTATTTTATCATTTATTTAAATAGTTTCCATTATTTTTTAGGTATAAAACATGATTCCAGTAAAAAATGTCTCCTAGGTAAATGAAAACAATAAAGAAAATCCAATTGTATTGAAAATAAATCTCAAGACATACTTCCCTACACTTAATATGAGATATTTTCATCACTTTCTTGGATAGTACCATTTAATAGAGATGACATATATAATAAAGATAGGATGAAATGGAAAATTTTAATATGAACATTAGGGAAATAGATATATCCCTATAAAGATTTTCATTCAATGGGAAAACATGGTGAACCATAATTATTGAATTTGTAAAACTATAGAATGTGTTACAATGATAAATCATGAACTAGTTAAAACATTATTCATTAGGGTTTAAATATTTTAAATGTAATAATATGGTCAGGGGAAAACAATGAATTGAAATTATAGACATATTAGATAAATGTAGATATATGGGTGAAATTATGTTCAAACTGACCTATGATAAAAACAATATACCAATAGAAAAACATAAATTCCTCTTTACAAAACTAATATTTAATAAAACAAATGAAATTTGGGTTTCCTCCCATAAAGTTCAAAAAAAATCCTCATCTAGATGGATGCACTAAATAATCAATCAAGTGAACTCCATCTCTTCATAATTCTTGTACTGCCAACAAGAACTAGTGGTGGTGTCATCAAAATAGGATTGGTAGGATTAACAACCATATGATCATACTAATAATGAATCTTGTGTAAAAGGAATATAGTCCATGATCATCACAGTGGTGACCCTTTATGAGAATGAAACTCCTCTGAAATCTCCTAAAAGTAACTCTCTATGTCATTCAAATGTTGATTTATCTATAGTATGAGGTCAGATAGTGAGTGAACAAGAACATCGATGACTATAGATGTGCCAAAAAATATAGACCTAGAAAATATAATACAAGAATGAAAGGAAAAATATGACATGAAATAGTTAGTGAAATGAAGTGTCTCGTGTATATAATAAGTTCCACGATACATGAGTGGTATAGAATAAAGATATTACCAAAAGATTATCACCCGGAAAGAGTAAAAAACATGGGCGACTATGATATACTAATAGAATTTAAAATCATCAAGATTCCTATCCAAAGTACTCTCCTCAACATAGGGTTATTATAGTTAGCCTTCCTTCTCAATAACATAAATAAATGAAGGGGTGGTAGAGAAACTATTGAAGGGGGTTCCACGGTGATGGAACCTATATAAACGGTTAGGGTTGGTGAGGTACTGATACTGATTGTGGTCATGGATTTGGAATCTTTTTTTACGAATGTTACATAATAAGATGATGGAGGGTAAATGCTCTTGCATGCTTGGGCCTGCTCTGCCAGAAATTAATTTGGGGGAATAGGATCTGTTATCTTAAATGTTAGGTCAATAAAAGAGGTGGTGGGTACTAGAATGGTGGAGGATGAAGGACCTACTATAGGTGGAGTTTGAGCATCCACAGGGAATAGTGCGGATGAATGGGTGATAAATGATGGTGGTGAAGGGTGGTGTTAAATAAATTGAGATAATATATGATGAAGGACCCTTACATCAGCATACCTCAAGTCTGTTGTGAATTCTTCATGTATAAGGATGTCAAATGTGATGACATGTTGTCAGTAGGGCTTCCCATGTAAGAAGTAAGGATGAGGACATCCAATTAGCTAATGCAAATATGAGGATATAAGTGAGAAAACCAGGCATGATTCAATGCCTAATGAGGAATCTGGAGTGCTAAACCTCTGATCTATATGGATTTAGAACTCTGAGGATCGTTCTAACTTTTAGTGTCTTGACAAATCATCTTATAGAGTGATTTTTTATCATAGAAGAATCATTCAATCTGTAAAGTTGGAAATACCTCAATTGTGGTAAAGTTGGAAAAATAAATATAGAGCATGGTGCTAGACCCTATGAAGGAGATATCATGTGGTATTATGCCTAGTTCTAAGAGGTGGTTGTCTAAGTCCACCTATAAAGTGGACAAGAACTCATGGAATAACTCTCAGTATGTCTCCTCATGAAAACCAACAATGGAAGAGATGTGCAGATGGTCAAGAAGGTAGATAACCTCTGGGATCATATGTCGATTCACAAGGATTTCCCCAATTAGATGTTTTGTTGGTCCTCATAGGCTTTTCCTACAAATGGATTAGCGAGACTTGTTGGTTTGTGTTTGAAAATTATGGATGGGGTATATGTGGTGGTGAGAAGAATCCTATGACCCACTGGATGTTGAGTGGGAGTACCTGATGGCCAAAAATGCTGTGGAGGCCGACATGCAAGTGGATGAGGATGATGTGGTATAGGTGGAGGTGTATCAATCCTTTGTCTCTTGACCAGAGGTGGATCATTGTGATTAATAATTGGATAAGTATAAAAAATTTGTATTATCATTGTGCACTCCATTACTATCATGGATGGTCGAAGAAGGTGGATGAGGAGTATGGGAATATGATTAAGAGGGATGGAGGAAGATTTTATGGAGAGGGGGAGGTGAGTGAGAGAGGCTGTTGAATGGTGGGGGAAGTCAGGTACGAGTGGTGAGAGAGGGAGAGTTGAGTTATTGAGTGTTGTGAATCCTATGTTCTGGAAATAATTAATTCATGAAACTTCATGACATTTATTTGAGTAAATGATGTGTAATTAGTGAAATTATAAATTTTCAGGTTCCGAATTGATCATGTCATGTGATCTTTTATACAATGTCTAATTTTTTCTTTTAAAACATTTGTGAACCAGTGCTTAATACATAACTAATAGAATTCCAAAATATAACCTTAACCATATTCTAGAAAACTCTATCCTATTTTGACCTATCCATGGTTGGATCCTAGTAAATTATTCACTTAACATCAAGATCTTGAATCAGTAGTGCTCGGATGAATTTCATTGTAATGAAACACCCCTCGTGGAATGGTTCATGATATATATTCAATCATTTACCATTGAAGTTTAATGAGGGTTTTCCTCTTTATTAAATTTTGACTCTCCCAAAGTGGAATACTTTTATAACCACTAAGGGTCATGAACATCTATATTTTAGCTTCCCATAGAACATCTCTTAATTAAGAGTTTAATAATGAGACCTTATTTCTTGGTAAAAAAATCATCTATTGATTCATTGATCATGTAATTTCATTGTTTTCACTTTACAAATCTTGTAATTTTCATATGATTTCTTTCTTATCTCTTCAAGTTAATCCAACTACAACATCCTAACATCCCCATATTTTTTTAGAATTAATATTCAACTTCATAATTACCTAGTATGATAGATTCTCTAGTTCTATGGGAAAATGGAATGTTTTAAAATACCCTAATCAAATTGGGGTAGCGGTGAGGGGTGTTTTTTATACAATGTTGTGTTCCCATATTTCATCATCTAACATGAGGATCCAGTCCTCTTGATTTGTGTTCATCATTCTCTAAAGTATTTTTTGAATTCCCTATATAAAAGTTCAATATTCTCCCTTTTTTAGGTGGTAGGGGTTCTTGTGTTTTATCAGATCATGTAATTTAACATTAGTCCATTAACATCATTGTAAAACAAATGTGTTCCCTGATCACTAATGAATTTCGAGGAAATTTAAATATTAGGAATACAATTTTATTTAACAAATTATTGACCACTTCTGCAGTGTCATGACTGTTAGCTTCATATTATACCCATTTTGAGATGTACTCAATGACAAAATGGATTTATAACCTTCCATGTGAATTGTAGAATGGCCTAATAAAATACATTCCCAATATTTCTAATACTTCGTCTTCCATGATCGGGTTTTGGGGAATTTCATTTCTTTTCACAATGGTTCTAGTTTGCTTCTACCGATCACAGCTCTGCCTTTCTTACATCAGGGGAAATTGTGGTCCAAAAGAGTCCACTTTTTATAATTTATTTATTGTTACTTATGGTCCATGATTCCCTATAATTGGTGATGTGTGACACATGTCTATCACACTGTGGATCTTGTATTGATTTATGACACATTACATTAGGCCGTTAGCAAATCACTTAAAAAGTGTCATCTCATAACAGTAGTAATGTGATGTATCGACAACAAATATCATCCTTTTTTGTAGGAGAAGCTTGGGTAGTGGGATTCCATGGTGATATGTCTTGCAATGTTAGGGAACCTTCGTAACGACCTGATTTTTTATGAGTAAAATTCATTTTTTTAATGGCTTATATATATAGAAAACACATGCACTGTTTTCTTTTCATATGTTTTTTGGGTCTAAATGACTGTTAAGTATCATTACCCTTGATGATATATTTATTTAATAGTTCCCACATGACTGATATAAATATACAGTTTTTGAAAAAAAAATATTTTTCGACACAGATAGAGGAGAGGATAGCCTCATCTAGTAGACTTTGGTCGTACAAAGTTCAATTGTCTAAGCATAGTAAAGAGGTAGCATCACTAGGATTTTCTCTTTACCAAGCCAAATTCTAGTTTCAACATGTTATGCATTAATACATTAAGCTTGAATAGAATCACCTCTAGGATAACATCATGTTAAAAGAGATTACCACCCGAGGGATGTTATCTGAGCTTCCCCAAAAGTTTGTCACCATCACCCACCTTACCCTTAGGTATTATGTGGTTGTAATAAGGGGTTATGTAATAAGGTGTTATTTTATTATTTTGTAATACCATTTTATAAATAAAAGTCTTATTCCATCAATTATTTTATAAGAAAATTCTTTCAAACAAAAATTATAATTTGATCAATATATTTTTCAGGTAAAAATGGTACTTTTGAGAAATATATACATTATTATATTAAACTATTTTTTTTAATAATATTATTATAAAAAAATTCTTAGAAATGATGATTATATCAGTTCCTCATCAATATTTGATTAAGTAATCAGTTCGATAATAATTATATTTTTTAACGATAAAACAGAAAGTGTATTTTTCAATAATTCATTTTAAGGAATTAATTAATATATTAAATAATTAATATTTTAAGAAAATATTATTATTAAATTAATTTTATGAACAAAAAATTATTATATAATTTTTATGAAGTCAAATGTAATTTTATTAATGTTTGAATACTATTTTTCTCAAAACCTTTGAATTTTCAATAAATGTTGGTTTCCATTTTAAAATTGAGAATTCACATACTCATGGAATTATTTATATAAAATTTATATACTTTTTTCAATTTATATGTCTAAATTATCCAATGATGAATTTTTCATTATTTTACAACACAGTCGAATTTTATAGTAACATTTAAATACCGTATAAATAAAATATGTGTTTTACGACATCATAATTACCCCAAAAATAATGTATTAAATTCTATAATGGTCTTTATCAGACCAATATATGTTTTCCCATTACAATAATGTGATTTTATATTTATTTGACTTATTATATAATTCTTTAGTGAATCCTACAAAGTCTGTAATATATTTTATGATTTTAATTATCTTTCTATAAGGGTGTGACGACCTCCACATAAGAAAGGATAGTATTTTAATATGGTCTTTCATTGGACTTATAATATAATTTTTCCCAATCCTTTTTGGAAAAAAAATTGGAAAATGCCATGGTAAGGATTTTTGTTTTGAAGATTTAATTATATAGATTCCAAAACCTATGTTTGTGAAATATTAAAGAATACCCCTGTCATTTCCAATATAAACCCTCCCAATATCCCACTTTTCATCACTCAATATCCTTGGATCACGTCCCTAATCTACCATCCCCTCTATATAATCCTCCCAAGGCATCCCAATATCTCAATAATCCCCTCTTTAATCTTTTGAAATCACACACTCCAGTAAGGGATCCTTACCTTCCTTCCTCTCTCATTTTTATCCATGTTTCTTTATATTATTATACCATTTTATTTTCAATTAAAAACATTGTGGTATGATTTTTCACCTCACTATACTTCCCTATTTATTTTTGAATGATAAGATACCCCTTTATCTCTCATTAATTCCTCTTGTGTACACTGTTACCATACCAAATTTCAGTAATGGTTTTCTCTCTTCTTATTTCCATTCAAGCATTTCATCAACATTAAGTATCTAAATTCCATTTCATATGTTGTTATATTATGTTCCACGATACCCTTACATTCTATTTCATGTATAAATTATGACATACCCCTTTCTCTCTCATCAACCCAATTTAAGAATCCTCATATGACGTTGTTATGCTGCTGTAATTGCACCATGATTTTCCAAGCCAAAATCCCCGTGTTGTGAATACCATACCCATTTCTATATCAAAGGTATTCACATTTATGTGAATATACATATTTAATGGTACTTAAAAGTATGTATTCCACATTTTTTATCTTGGAATAAATGATTATGTTAAATTAATCCATGTTATATGATATATATGGCAGACTTAAGCATAAGATTGAAATGATTGTGAAGGGTGCGCCCGGATAGTGCTCCATTGCAATGGGTAATGTTTAGTTTCGTAATACACCATATTAAATGAGGTTTTACTCATTATAATTAATCTATAATGAGTTTTTACTCATTCTAATCCATGTTCAATGATCTTTGGCTCATGAAAATACCATGTTGTATGTTGTTGCCACATTTCCGTGTTATGAAAATCATGATATATCAGTCCTTTTGGTTCACGTTTCTCGTATTATTCATTTATATTCCTATTCCATAACTTTTATTTTATTCTTCATGTTATGTATTTTTTACTCTATTAATGGTATTTATAGCTCATCCCTTTCTTATGTATTTCCTCAGGTTATCTCATGGAATGTTAAATACGAATGAATGAGTTGGTCTTGTCAAAGTTGTTTGAAATAATGATGTTGTATTTCATGTTTTAAGTTGTTATTAAATGTTTCTAATTTACCAGGACACTATACCTATTTATCATTGATGATTTATTAAGTGAAATTTTATTTCATAAATCATGATTAAGCGCGTGATAAAGGGGAGTGTTATTATAGTTGGTATCAATGGATAGGTATAGATATTTTTGGGATTAGGATTATAAAACCCCAGTGAAAGACTAAGGGATAAGACTAAGTATAAGAAAAAATACCTAAATTTTGGTGACTATAGATTAAGTGGTTTATCAATAAAATACATCCATGTCTGTATATGAACAAGTAATGACGGCTCTAGCACAGATGTATCTAATGGTAAAACAGAAAAACACTGCTTTGAGCTAGACTTGAACAGGAATTGATGCACAATAATGAGATTTTCTTCACTCTTGGTTCGATACTCCATGTGGATATGATTTGGTAAATTCATAAGCATAGTATGTACCATTATTAAGGGAATAAAAAATGACCCTACTAAAATATGATGGGATGTATATCATGGATAACATGGATTGAATCCTATAAATTTATAAGTTAAGGGAATCAATGTAATTTATAATTTATCCTTTTTGTCATTAGGTTACCAGTTTTGTGTTTAAAAGTGTAAAATATATACATATAACTTTTCTTTTATTCCATCCAAAGGTTTTTAATAGGAGGAATTGGGATAACGGTTGATGCCAAGATCAATGTGATGAATGTTCTAATGAGATTCCCAATCAAATGAGATTCGGAATCGCAAACATTGTGATGATAATCTCTCAGTTAACTCATGTTTCCTGAGACAAAGGCCTCCAAATTTCAATGGATAATTTGATCCCTCAATCACCGACTTATAGATCAACTCCATTGAGAAGATCTTCTACATCCTTCAATGTTCTGAACAAGGGAATGTTATTCTAAATACTTATCAAATGGAGGGTGAAGTTGTTCAATGGTGGAAATTGATCAAAAATACAAATCCTAAAGAAGAGATCGAGGTGTTGGAATGGAAGGATTTCTAGAAAATGTTTTTCAATAAATATTTTATTCTCACCCTCCAACTTAAGATGAAAATGGACTTCCTTGGCCTCAAAAAAATGATTATGAATCTATCAGATCGTGTGAGGAATAATTCAAAAGGATTGCATGATATGCCTATTACATTATCGTTACCCCTGAATTCAAGGTTGACTGCTTCTTTGATTGGCTAATACCTAACCTACAGAAAGCCCTAGAGATCCATGACATTGATTGCTATGAAGAAATTTTTTGATGTGACCTCAATGTCAAAATAGAGATCAGTGAATCATAGGTGTATCCTTGGGATAAGAAGTGAAAAGTGGACTTTAATCTAGGTATTCTGATGCATAAATCCAATAGTGCTAACAAATTCTAGAACCCCACATGCCAATGGTGCAGACAGAAGCACCGCGGAAAATGATTGATGTGGGTGAGGAAATTATTTATGTGTGGAAGAGAGGAGAACATTTACAATAATTTCCAAAAAGAAATGAAATATATTGTGATAGAGGAGAGGAACACTTTGTTTGATCTTCAATTAATTGTTAAATTCTACAACTATGAAGAACTAGGGCACTTTTCAAACTAGTTCCCCAAACCAAGGGTTTTTTGAGGCAACCAACAACCTCCAAGGTAGCAAGGGTGAGATTTATTCATCACTACCACTAAATAAAATCTCTACAATGAAGTGGTGATAGGTACTCTAGGTATTTATTTATGAATAATGAACATAATTTTTTTCTGGTTCTATACAATATTTTGTATCTCAAACGTTTAGTAAAACAATCCAATCAACACTACAAATGAATGAAATATAGATGTCGGTGAGAACAGAAAATGGAGATATTATTTCATCACATGAATATAACTCCCCCTCCCATAACAATTTGGGGATTGAAAATTCTGCTGAACCTTTTCATACTCCCTCTGGTGGTATTTGATGCAATTCTTGGCATGGATTGGATTTCCCTCTATAGAGCCACCATAAATTTCTATGAGAGGGCAATCACTATCCATATGGCTAATTGACCCCCAATTCTATAAAAGTTCAAGGAGGAGGATTAATATTCATTAGCACCATCATCTCAAGAGTGGATATTAATGCCCTGTGATCACGTGTATCTTACTCAAATGATTGATTCTAATGATGGAACCATCCTCAGAGACATTCCTTTTGTGAGGGAATTTTTTGATCAGTTTCCTAAGGAATTATTTGGTCTTACTCCTAGAAGAGATGTTGAATTCTCAATTGGTCTTATTTCTAGGGCATTGAAAATATCAAAAACTACATATATAATGGTTTTTGTGGATATTTATGTTCTAAACAAATAACTATCGGAGAATCTAAACAAATGGTTTATACACCCAAGTGTTTAACCATGGGGCGCATCAGTCCTCTTTTTCAGGAAGAATGATGGGTCAAATGTGCCTTTGCATTACTTATTGTGAGCTCAACAAAATCATGATAAAGAACAAGTATCATTTTCCATTAATTGATTACTTGTTCAATCTACTACATAGAACACAATACCTCTATAAGGTGGATTTTCGGTCGGGATATTACAAAGTAATGGTGAATAAGGGGATATCCACAAGACTACTTTTCGTACAAGGTACGACACTATGAATTCATAGTAATGCCTTTTATAATCATTAATGCTCCAGTAATCATCATTGTCTTGATGAATAGAGTCTTTAAAGATTACATCAAAAATTTTTTGGGGAAGTCTTTATAGACGATATTCTAATATAATCAAAATCCAAGGAGGATTGTTAGAATCATCTATGCACTGTACTAGAGAGCTTGCGAAAGGATAAACTCTATGAAAAGTACATGATGTGTGAGTTATGGTTGAAGGAAGTATCATTCTTGGGGAATATAATCACAAGTAATGTGATATCTATGTATACCTCCAAGAAAAATGTAGTTGAGGGATGGATGAGGCCAACATATGTGACAGATATTCATAACTTCCTTGGGTTATCTGGATATTATTGCTGATTTGTGAGAAATTTATGAAATCTTTTTAAACACTTTTAACATGATAACCCATAAGGGAGTCATGTTTTACTAGAATAATGAATGTGAAGAGAGTTACAATGAGTTTAAAAGGAGGCTTATCACTGTGATTGTACTCACATTATCCATAAGTGGAGAAATTTTCCTGGTATTCAGTGATGCTTCGAAGAAGGCCATGGGTTGTATGTTGATGAAAAATGACAAATCCATTTCCTATGCTTCATGTAAATTGAACGTTCATGAGTAGAACAATCCAACACATGATCTAGAGTTGGCTGCAGTGATCTTCACTTTTATAATTTGGCAACATTATCTCTTTGGGAAAAAGTGTGAAATATATATGGATCAAAAAAGCCTCAAGTATATATTCACACAGAAAGATTTGAATACGCACTAACGAAGATTGTTATATCTGATCAAAGACTCTAACTTCTCAATTTACTACTATCTAGAAAAATTTAATAATGTAATAGATGCTCTGTGTAGAAACAATATAGAAAGTATTTCATTGATGAGAATTGAAGAGGATCCATTCTTCTTAGATTTGATGAAGATAGATATATGAATTATAAATAAGGGAACGTCATCAATCCTTTAAAAAGTGATTCATCAACCATCTCTTTTGGAAAGGTTAAATGATACTCAAAAAGATGATGTTAGAATTCAGAAGAAAGTGGAAAGTGTTAAAAAAGGGTAATCCTTAGAGTTTGATTTTAATAAATAAATAATTGTGAGATTTGGGTCAAGGCCATGTGTTCCATAATATCCAGGGTTCATGAAAGAACTTTTTAATGATTTAGATAGTTTTAATTTCTCTATCCACCCAGGAAATGCTAAGATGTATTGAGATCTACGAGATCATTATTGTTGGGATAAAATGAAGAAGAATATTTCTTGAGTATACATAAATGTGCCTGGCATGTCAGTATGAAAAGGCTGAGGTGAAGAATTTTAAGGGGATGATGCAACCATTACCCATACCAACATTGAAATGGGACTTATAGACATTGTCACCAGATTTCTGAAGACATCCAAATAAAAAAATGCTATCTGGGATATTGTGGATCATCTTACAAAGACTGCATACTTCATTACAATTCAATAGAATTTCTCATTGGATCAACTATCATGTATATACATCAAATAATTAGTAATGTTGTATGGAGTACCACTATCGATTGTATCCGATCTAGATCCATGATTCAACTCTATGTTCTGAAAGAGTCTCCAACATGCTCTGAATACTGTGATGAACTTTAGTATAGATTTTCATCCTCAAACTAATGTCCATTCAAAAAATACTATCCAAACACTTGAGTAAATGTTGAGATAATGGTCAATGGACTTAAAAAGTGTATGGTATCAACATATTCTTATGACTGAGTTCTCTTACAACAATAGTTTCCACTCAAACATCCAAATGGCTCCTAATGAAGCCCATTGTGAGAAGAGGTGCAAAACATCAAAATGTTGGGGTGAATTTGGGGAGAGAAAACTTCTAAGTATAGAAATGGTCAATGAAATGGTCAAGAAAGTTAAGACCATCTAGCAACACATTTAAGTTGTTCAAATTCGATAAAAGAGCTATGCTAACAATCATCAGCGAGACCAAGAGTTTAATGTTGGAAACATGGTATTCCTCTACATATCCTCATGGAAGAGTGTTATGAAATTTGGGAAGAATGGAAATCTTATTCCAAGTTACATCGCCCCTTTTTAGATCCTTGGTCTTATTGGAGTAGTGGATGATCGACTAGAATTCCCATCAAACTTGTCTCAATAATATGATGTATTCCATGTATAACTCTTGAGAAACTACATACTTGACCCATCACATATACTCAATCCAGAGGTGGTTCCATTGGAGAATGAAATCTCCTATTCATAGAAGTCAGTGAAGATCTTAGATTGTCAAGAAAATGTTCTACGAAATAATACGATGCACCTCATCAAGGTGTTGTGGAGAAACCACAAGTTTGAAGAAGCAACGTGGGAACCAGAGAAAGTGATGATGCAGAGTTACCCAAATCTTTTTTAGTGTGAGAAAAGGAAATTTTGGGGGGAAAATTTCTTAAAGGGGGATTATTCTAATGACCCAGAATTTTATAAATAAAAATCCTTTTTAATGACTTATAGATATATAAAACACATTCACTCTTTTCTTTTCCTTTTATTTTTGTGTTTAAATAACCGTTGAGTATCATTTAAATTGATAATATAGTCATTGAACAGTAATAACATGATTGAAATAAATATTAGGTTTTTGAAAAAAATCTTTTTGACAGTGACAAATGAAGGGATGGCCTCATCTAGTAGACTCAGGCTGTACAAAGCACATTTTTCAAATCTTGGAAAGGATGTACTATAACTAGAATTTCTCTTGACTAAGCCCATGCTGAGCTTCAACACGTTAATCTTGAATGGACTTTCCTATGAGATATTTTCGATATAATAGAGATTACCACCTGAGTGATGTTATCCTAGCCTCCCCAAGAGTTTGTCACCATCGCACACCCTACCCTTAGGTCTTATGTAGGTGTCATAAGGGGTTATGTAATAAGGAATTAGTTACGTATTATTTAATACCTTTTCATAAATGAAAGTCTTATTCCATAAATTGATTCATAATAATATTCTTTCTTAAAAAAGATGAATTTGATAAATTGATTTTTCAGGTAAAAATGGTAGTTTTGAGAAATATATACATTATTATATTAAACTATGTTTTTTATTAATAATATTATAGAAAAATATTTTTAGTGATGATTATATTAGTTACTTCTCAATAAATTATTAGGTAACCAGTTTTATAAGACATGGATTTTTTTATTCAATAATGCAGAATGTGTATTTTTAAAGAATTTATTATAAGGAATTAACAAATTTTTAAATTAATTTATATTTTAATAAAATATTATTAAAAAATTAATTTTATGAATAATATATGATTTTATCATTTTTATGAATTCAAGAGAAAATTTTCTTAAGGTTTGAAAACTGTTTTTGTCAAAACTAGTAAATTTTTAATAAATGTCAGTTTCCATTTTAAAAGTGAAAATTCAAATATTTATGATATTATTTAGATAAAATTAATAGTATTTTTTGAATATTTACTTCAAAATTATCCAATGATGATTTTTTTATAAATTTCTAATACAATGGAATTTTTGGGTAAGAAATTAATAATATATAAATAAAATATGTGTTTTATGACAACATAATGACCCCAAAATAATGTAAAAAATATTATAATGGGTATAATTCTCCTAGTACATGTTTTCCCATTAAAATAATGTGATTTTATATTTATTTACCTTATTTAATAATTCTTTAGTGAATCGTCCAAAGTGTATAATATATTTTATGATTTTAAATACATTTCTTTGAGGGCATCACTCACCTACACATAATCTTGGCTGATATTTTAGTATGTTTGGAAAATTTCCTTATAAAATAATTTTCTTAACTTCTATTTGGAAAAACCATGGGATGTATTATGGTTTTGAATATTTAAATATATAGATTCCATAACCTATGTTTATGAAATATTAAAGAATTCCCCTATCATTTTTTATATAAACCAACCCAGGATCCCATATATCTTTACTCATAATCCTTGGAGCACGTCCCTACTCTACTCTCATCTCTCTAGAATCCTCCCAAGGCATCCCAAGCTCCCAATAATCCCCTCTAAATGCTTTTGAAGTCACACACTCAAGTAAGGGATCCTTACTTTCATTCCTTTCTCATTTTTATCCATGTTTTTTCTTTTATTATACAATTTAATTTAAATTTAAAATTTTGTGGTATGATTTTTCACCTCCCCCATACTTCCCTATTTATTTTTTAATTATTAGATATCCTTTTCTCTCTCATTAATTCCTTCCATTTACACTGTTACCATGTCAAAAAAACTTGTAAGGGGTTTCCCTCTTCTTATTTCCATTCAATCATTTCTTCTATATAATGTATCTAAATTCCATTTTATATGTTGGGATATTATGTTCCATGATCTCATTACTATATGTTTTATATATAAATGATTAGAGTTCCCTTAATCTCTCATCAACCCAATTTATAAATTTTCATATGACATCATTATGATACCGAAATTGCACCGTGATTTTTCCAAGCCAAAATCGTTGTGCAGTGAATACCATAACCATTTTTCTATTTAGGATATTCACCTTTATGCACATATTCGTATTAAATATTTTTTAAATGTATGTATTCCACATGATTTTATAATTGATTAAATGATTTTTTTTAATGAATCTATGTTATATGATCTATGTGTCACACTTAAGCATGATATTGGAATGATTATGAAGGGTGTACCCTGAGAGCACTCATATGAATTGGGAAATGTTTAATATCATGATAAATGAGTTGAAATTAGGGTTTAATCATGCTAATTCGTGTTTAATGAGGGTTTACTCATTATAATACATGTAAAATGATCCTTGGATCATGATAATACCATGTTGTATGTTGTTTCCACATTTCCATGTTATGATAAGCATGCTATGTCCTGACATTATGTTTATATTTCTCATGTGATCTGTTGATATTTATATTTCCTAACATGTATTTTGTTCTTCATGGTATGCCTTTTTTACTCACTTACGGGGCTTTATAGATCACCCCTTTCTTATGTATGTCCTCAAGTTATCCCATGCAGTTTTAATTTCGAAGGAATGAGTTGGACATGTCAAAGATGTTTGAAATAAAGATGTTGTATTTCATGTTTTACATTGTTATATAATGTTCCTAATTTCCCAGTCACTAGAACGCTCGATCCTCAGTGTTTTCTTAACTGCATGTTTATGTAATAAATTTTGGTTAAGTGTGAAATAAAGAGGAGGGTTATTATAACTATGGGCATGCCTTCATGCTTAATATGAAAAGAGTTTCATCAGGGAAGTCGACCTCAATGTTGAGATTATAATATTTTTTAATGAGGGGCAGTGGGAGCCAAAAAGATGATCGGAAACACCCTTCTCATTTCCTTTGGATTATTTGATGGGGATGTAAAATTCATGAATTAATAGGATCCACCATATCAGTCTTGGGTTTTTATCCTTTTTACTCATCCAATATTTTAGGTCAACATGATCAATGTACATAATTACCTTTGACAAAACTAAGTTGGAGTGAAATTTTTTGAAAGAACAGATAACATTGAGGTGTTTTTTTGGATGGTTTTGTATCTTAACTCAACATAAATCAAGGTTTGAAAAAAATAATTGATGGATTAGAAAATATTGATGAAATATTTTCATAAGATATCACTAAACTCAAATTCAATTGTGGCGTACATTAACTCGAAGTCTTTATCCCAGTATAGTGGAATGATAAGAGGAGAGGCTACCAATATTTTCATTAAAATCACAAATACATGATAACACTCTTTATTATACTAAAATTGGGTATCCTTTACTAATTTATGCATCATTGGATGGGAAAATTTATAAAAATCATTCACGAAGTGATTATAGAATCCTATATGGGCTAGAAATCACATTATACCATTAACAGTTAAGGATCAGGTAAATCATTGATCACCATGATTTCAATGATATAAACTTACATTCCATTAGTTTATAGTTTGTGTCTGAGGAATATACATACTTTTACTATAATGTCATTTTTTATTGTTTAAAAACTAAATATTTCTCTTAATAGTGTTGTAGGAAAAGTTAAATATTATATAGGCATACATTTAAGGATCCTCCACAAAATGAAAAATCATCCATAAAAAATCCAAATAATTCCTCCTCCATATCATGGAACATATGTTTCATTCACTTTTGAATGTTTTCTGGTGTATTAAACATACATAATGAAATGAGTAGGTAAAAGAAGGTACCGAAAATACATGTGAAAGTAGTTTGGAAATAATAATATGGGTCAACTACAATATGATTGTATCCTGAATATCCATCCCAAAAAGAGTATAATTCACTTCCTTTGAGTCTCTCCAACAATTGATCCATGAAATTAAAGGCTGAATGATCTTTCTAAGTTGATATATTTATTTTTATGTAACCTATTCATACTCACTATCCAGAGATGGTGTGAGTCGAGATCAATTAATTTTCATGATTCCATACAATTATGGGTAAACCAGTCATTGGAAATACTATTAGAAGAATCAACCACTCAGTATAAAAGATGGAAAAAGTATTCTAGAACATAGAATTTTTAGTACATCTTTCATAACTACCTCCTTCATTTATGAGTTGAGTCACCTCGGGGAATGCATTTTGGGGTTTACACATTCTTCTAATAGAATATTTTGAGTGCATAATGTGGGGATGATCCCTTTAATATCCTTCACCAACAAAATGACTTTTTATTTTTTTTCCAGGACTTCTATCCACTCTTCCTCTTATATATGTGTCTGTTCTGAGTTAATAATGACTAGTAGTTCAGTTTTAGTATCTATAAAAGAATAATTGAGTGTTCTTTGGAGAGCTTTCAGCTCCTGCATTGGTGGATTAATGTCTGATGGTATGAAAGTTGGGAGATTTTCCCTTGTATAATTTTATATATATTTATTTTCCTCAAGGAGACACTACCCCTTTCAGTAGGAGGAATTCCACCACTATCATCATCAATGGCCAACTATTCATTCTTCTCTTAAATGAGAAAGATAGCTTTATAGTTAAAATATTCATTTGTTTGTTTTGTCACTTTTACTAAGTTGAAAAAATTTGATTATCATCTAATATGAATATATTCCTCCATTGATTATCATCAATCACAACTTTACTAGTAGATAGAAATTGTTCGACTTGGATAATGGGAACATATTCTTCTTTATCCATGCCCAAAATGAGAAAGTCTATTAGGATGATGACTTTACATATTTTAACTAGAACATCCTCAAGAATACCATAAGGATATATACTGATCAATTAGATTATTATAGGTCTACACTCCTAAGATTCAATTCCTAAATCCACAATATGCCAAATACACTCATTAGAGTGAGGTTAATGCTAGTTTTTAAGTCATACAGGGGTCTTCTAATGCTATATTTTTCTATAGTGCAAAAAAATAAGAATATCTTGGGATGTCTCATTTTTGAGTAATTTTATGTGAAAAACGTCATAGTACTCTTAATTTTGGTAAATAGCTCAAAGCCCATCCAACTTCTACTTATTGGAAATCAGTTCCATAAGAAAAGTTTATAGGGATTCATTTGGTAAATAGCTTTAAAAAATAGAATATTGGTTCTATTTTTCGTGAACATTTCAAAATATTTAATCTGTAACCATTTGATCCTTCCTTTTCTCGTTATTTTTGGGAATGGTAGAGTTGGTTTTTATGCTGGTGTTGTAATGTAGATAATATCTTTGGGGTGCTCTTGTGTTGGAGCTTTTGAAAGAGGTGGTAATTCTAGAGGATTATCCTGATTAGTATTACCCTCTCTTAAGTTTCCATCCTCTTTAATGTTTGTTATCAGTTACATATGTTTCTCAATAAATTATCATCTCCTCCTCATTGTTTCTGAAAATCCATCACTTTTACACTCTTCAGTAACACTACCTTCCCTCTTCCTTTGGGTATATCTTAGTATTACCAAGCAGCATACCTAGAAATTTATCTGAAAGAGTCTTTGAGATTTTAACCATTTGATGGTTCATATTTTGGAGGGAAATCCTTTGATTTTGAATGTCTATTTCTTGGATTTTCATCGAATTATCTTCCTTTTGAATTAATTCATTAATAATATTCTCCAATTGTGATTGAATAACTGTGAAGAGTTGGGGTGGTCATTGTAGATCCAGTTGAAATTATTTCTAGCCTCAAGGAGGAAAACTATGTCAGAGTATTAGTTGGGGTGTGATAAAAACAAGATTCATATGTGGATTTATATGCAGTGCTTCATTGTTCAATTCTTCTTGAAAACTTCTCTACTAGTTGTACCCATGATTGGTATTCTATGGATGTTGAGAAGGCCTCTATTAATAATATTGATGTGGTTGATTGTATTTTTGGTTTTTCTGATTGTAATAAATATAATTACAATATTGGATTTTTTTTATCCGACTCATGTCATGTAGTCTTGATATATTTTTTGGTTCGTCACACATTTCATGTTATCTAATCTCCATTACAGAAGTATATAGTGAAGGTGGTGCTAAACGTAGTTGAATGAATTCTAGATTCTTAGATAGGGTCTCTACTTGTGAAGCTCAATGGTTGTTTTCTTCAACTTGGTGGATTCCACACTGAGGCGATCCACGATCACCCAAGAATACACTAACATTATTTGAGTCCTCATCTAATTTTTCTCGAGTGATATGAAGTGTTTTCAATATTATTTCACCTTTGGTGTGAACATCTACCATTATTCAAGCAGCGAGTTGGATACCATGGTATAGGGTTTTTATCCAGAGTCACACATCAAGTGCATGATGTGTTCATTTATTCTTAAGTTCCTTAAATTAAACCTAGGCCTCCCCTAATGATTCTTCTATGTTTTTGGAAATTATATGGATTTTATTCTAAAGTCTTTATGTCCATATAGGTGGAAAATATTTATCCATAACTTTATGGGATAATTCCTCCCATGTCGTAATTGACACAGGATCTTGGCATTTTATCCAATCCATGGATCTATCACGCATGGATGATGGGAATTCTCACAATTAGATTGCATCGTAGGATAATACATGTTTTTTAAGGTTACCACAAACCTCTATGGGGATGGAGATGTCTTTATACGGGCCCTCACTCTAAATTCTGTTGAATTGACCCATCTTCTCGATTAGACTGTTGTGTCTGGGATTGATTTCAAAACTATGTTCCTGGACAAGAGGGTGCTCAATTATCATATTGAAACCATTGATTGATGTAAATATGTAATCTATAATGGTGCACTCTATTTTCATGTTGGGTTGATCTAATTTAAGTGTTGGAAGAATTTATTTCAAATTTTCTAGGTTGGGACCGGTAGGATTGCAGAGGTATTCCATTCTTAAATAGTGGCATGCAGAAAGGTACATTTTGGTTTAATGCATGAAGGTAAGTGGTTCTTGGGAATCAAGTTTCTTGAATGATTCAAGGGGCACACATTCATGAACTATTCTATAATGAATAAGGAAACATTGGCTTCTAATAGATAAAATAAACAATGAATCGAAAAAGGGGTATGGGTGATGAAATCTGGGGAACATGCCAATGGTTATTAGGCCTAAGAATAGTAAAATTGATTCTTCAATAATGGTGCCAAATTTTGAGGTATCCACATGTGTCATTTTAACTCAGGTGTGTTATGGTCCGATTGGAATTTATTTTTATCCAAAAATACACTTGGTACAATTACGAAGTACAGTAATAGAGTGGGTTGGTCGCATGAGGGTTGTTTCGAAGATAAGTAACCATAACATCAATCCCATTATGTATGAGTCCTTAGGAATCAGTTTGGGTTTTTTATTTTATTAAAACTATTGATTTTGTATTAATATTTAAGAAGAAGATAGGGATCTGTGTCAATATTGGGGTTTGAGTAAAAAGGATAATCTTGGTCCTAACATGGAATAATCATTGGGATTTACCTTTGAAGCGATGTAAAGAGAACTAGTTGATCAGGGTCAAACAAAATAGATATATTTAAGAGTAAACTATACCTTGTTATGTATATATCTAACAACATGGATGAATTATGTGTAGCTTCTATGGTCTAATGTGTTGTAGGATCATGGTTATAACTGATTCTACTCCAATCAGGTTAGCTTTGTTAATTTAAACTCCCCACGGTTTGGGATTCCTAGAATAAATGAATAAAAAAATGTGATTTAATTTGATTATTAGGTTTGGGGTTAACAAGTTAGGATATATTGATTTATTATGTTCAGAACTCTATGCCTCTTGAACCATACACAAAGCAAGAATATAATTTGATGCCACTGCCTAATGGAAACATAAATGGTAGACATACATTGATATAGTAATCAAAAATGAAATAAATGTATAACATTTGTAGAAAAATCAAAGGAAAATAGATTCCAAACAAATTTCAACAAGAATTATTTAGCATTGAGTTGGGAGTGAAAATAAGAGAGAAAATGAGAGGTAATGTGACAAAAATAAGAATAAATAAATCTCTTCATTTTTTCATGCTCTGAAATGTAAATAGTTGGTAAATTACAAGACATGTAAACTTCTTACATTTTTTAATATTGATCCATGTATTTCCCTACAAATCTTGGATCTGTCATGAGACTAAGCATAATTCTTCTATATTTTGATATTTGAATCATCTCATGATGTGCAGCTTGTATTCATGGAATTCTTATTCACACGAGATGATCTTTGAGGTGGAGTGTCCTTTTAATATTACAGTATTTGTATTGGAGATTCATGTCATGTAATATCTTACTCCCTTATAAACACTTCACAACATGATTCATGACATGTGACATGCAGTGAATGGTTGATATATGTCATGTACATGACTCAAAATGTGTAATATTCACTTTTGGATCATTTTCAAATATTTTCCTTTCATGTCTTGGAGACCTATTCTCTATAAAAATCAACACATACCAAGTTCATTATCTAATAAAACATAAATAATCATTAATTAAATGAATCTAATATATATATATATATAATTTTATATTATCAACATAACCATGGTTATTATAACTAATCATGTATTCACATTCAAGATAAATAGTTGGTTTCATAATGTTGTAATGCATAATCTAGGGCATCTAAAACATACCTTCAAGGCCTTGTTCAACACATTTTAATAAATGGGAATTTCCTTGGCCAAAACCCAGTCTATTTTGTCTCAAGATACCTACCATGCACCAAGGGGCTATAGAGGGCCCCTGCCATCACATATTATGTCCAATGATTTACACATATTAAATAGGTACACATAATAAATATAAATATTCATATTGAAAAACTAACATACAAAATGAGAATACATAACCCAATCATTAAAAATAATCATAAACCATCAAGAATAAAATAATGAATGGTAATAAAACTAAACATCCCCAATCTAATTGAATATAAACTATCCAAAAAATAACAATGATGTTGTATTTAAAAAATATATTCAATGGATCATAATTACAATAAATAGTTGATTTCATTGATGAATATAAATACCATAATACGATTCTTAATATTTTCTATGAAAATGACCTTATCTTTTTTAAAATCACATTTAAAAATGTTCAGAAAACATTTTAAAAATTGTTTTCATTGAAAATAACCTTTATAACCATTAAACTATTTTTTAAAATATTAATTTTTCATAATGGTGGAAAATTAAATTCCTGTTGTACATATTAAAACAATGATTTCCGTCACATTTTATTGTAAAATCCAAAAGTGTATTGTTTTGAAAAATAAATTAAGATTACTTTGACAAAAATTGAAAAAATTCAAAAATAGTAAAAATTTATTTAATTAATCATTTATAAGGTAAAAAACTTTTTTGAATATATTTTACGAAAATATGGGTCTTGATAAAAATTATTCTCAACAAAATTGAAAAATAATATCAGATTTTTTAAAAACATTTTTTCAATAATTTTATATACCTAAGAGTGAAAAAAATGGTACAATTTTTTAAAAATTACTTGAATGAACATACTTTTATAAATTATATTGAAATTAATATAGAAATATTAAATAATTTCCTTAAGTGAGATTTAAACATAAAAAATCCCAAATAATGATGAGATTGTGAAATAAACCCTTACCACTTTGTTAACAATTTAATCCTACACCCCATATAATAAATGAAATCAAATGAAACATTAAATAAAATTAAATAAAATATATTAATGATATAACATATCACAATGGGATGTATATACTCCTTAAAACAAAATAAGTAGTGAATATGGAGTATGTTTCATGGAAGTAATGAGATGATAAACCCTTACATGGAGTCTCACTCATCACATACACTATTTATCATTCTAAATAAAAAGCATATTATAATTATTAACATTCATAAAAACTATTTTATATTTTATTATTCACTTTTTATCTTATTTCCAGGTTATATACTATTACATAATCAATTATGTTTATGTCGAGTGTTTCAATAATATTTCACTTCTGTATGAAAATTGACTTTGGTTGGTTGACTATTTATCTAGGAAAATATTATCTAAACCATTCCAGAATAATAATAATGAAATAATTAAAAATTTTATACATCAATTTTTCTTTTAATAAAAATATCGAAATATGGTTTTGATAAATGATGTGCGTTAAAATCAAGGATACGATAGGCCATATGTATGCATGAGTAATGTATCCATTTTTCAAAAATCAATTAGAAAGGTAGGAAAGTATTATTTTATCTTTTATAATGATCATAATTTCATAAATACCATATTATTTCATTAAATTTACTTATATATATCATCCATGTGGTTTGGTGTTGATGAGAGAGTAATATCACTTTGTGAAGGTGGTAGTCTAAACGTACACAAATGTTATTATCATATCTAATTTAGTCAAAAGGTAAGGAAGAAGATGATATATTATCATTTGATAATGAAAATTATCTCATTAATATTATGTAATTTAAATTAATTAAATTAATTAACTTTTCCCTTAATATCTTCCATGTAAATTTAAAGTGAAAAACGAATCACATCGCGTCGCGAGACGAAAGTTCGTCATACAAACAAGCGATGTTATTGTATCCCCTACAGAATGGAATGTTATAAAGGAATATATTATGTAATAAATAAATAGGAAAAAATATGTTATAAATGTCACACATATATATATATATAAACTTTATATCCATTATTTTACTAAACCATTATAGGTGTTTATAGAAAAAAAATCACATCGGTTTGATATGCGGTAGTTCGTCATAAACAAATGTAACATTATCATTTCCTATTTTCGGAAGGGGTGGTGGATATAGGTTATGAATATAATATAATAACATCTCAGTATAAAATATATAATTTTTATTATTATATATTTATTAATTATGATTATTTTGAAGAGGTGGAAAAATAAATAAAATGAAAAGGTATAGTAAATAATTTTTCACTTCTTCTCAGACCACCTATTTAAGATTATTTGAAAAGACTTCCAAGAATGGATTTATGAACAAAATAAAGTATTATTTTATGAGGGTACCAAATTTGGGAAGTTATATCAGAAGCTATTGGATAAAATAATAGTTTTTTAATGTGTGATGAAGAGAGCAGAAGTGGTGTCTTTTTATAAGTGATGTGAGTGGAACAAATTTAACGATGGGAAGGAAAAAAGGTATACCCATGTTTTTCAAACGAAAAAATGGTCCAAAATAGATAATTATGGAGACTAAGAAATTAAATGGTAAAAATATGGCTATATAATGGGTGATGGACATGTTTTGTGTCTTTTTTATACGTATCTTCATAGTTTAACCTCTTATAGATCAGTTTTTACATTGACCAATGTAAATATTTATTACTGTTTTCATTATTCAATACGGTAAAAAAAGACTTAATTATATAAGATAAATTATCCTTTTTCCCAATATGGAATCCATTTTTCCAAATTAAACACATATAAGTTTGAAATTTTAATTTAATATTAATCCCACATATGTGACGAGAAAGCATATTTTCTAAGAGAAAATGTTAAAAATAATAAAAAGTTTCTATATGAAAATGAAATAAGAAAATGATTACAATGACCAAAATTAGATTTTTATATATATAAAATTCAGATAATTTTACATTAAATTAAATTTAAAATATAATTTTATTTTTAAAGTAATTTAAATGAAAAGGAATATTTTATAAAGATGAGGATTTTTTCAATATTCTTCGAAAAATCAAACATCTCAAAAAAAATCCAAAAAAGTCACAATATGCTAATATAAATATTCTAATTTAAAAAATTATGATTTTTTCAAATAAATTATTTAAAATTGGTAAAAATTAAATATAAATTTTGTTTGTAAATCATGAGTAAATCTCTTTTTAGAAAACATATTTTTTACGAGAACATTTTCTTTCATTCAGATGATTCTTTATTTATATATAATAAATAGATGACCACTAAATTTATTTTATATATGTTTAAAAAATATAATTTTCATAATTATTTTAGTATATTCATACCTTAAAACATAACAACTATGATAAAATAGAGAGGTTTAAATTATAATATTATAATAGAGTATCTTTCATTCAAACCTGGTGTTATGTGAATTGAAATATACTAAAGAGGTTGAATTTATTTAAATTTTAATATACCATAAATTATTGTGGTGTTATATTATATTCTTATCTTCGTGTTGTGTGTTATACATACAATTTAATATGGTGTTCCTCCTATAAATTTTTTAGTTTTACATTCTACCTAATTTAAAAAATATCACATTATAATTTAATCATGATCGTGATAGTCATGGTTTTGAAATTTGAAAATACCTTTCTTCAAATACCATATCATAATAATGGTTAATTAAACATCCTCTTTATTATATATACAGGAATGTATAGAGTTAATATGAAATTATTATATAACTAGGTTTCCATGTAGAAGAACATAGGTGGGAATTTATGATATAGACTTGCAATAAATGTATATATAATTGTAGAGAATGATAAAGGTCACGTATCACAAGAAATTTAATGATCAATGGAATGTTAATGACCTTAAAACAATAAATATCTAATTATTTAAAATCTCATTAGTTCAACATAAAGTAAGGTACTAGGATAACATTTTGTTTTAATATACTTTTCCTAGAGTTGAGGAGTTCTTTTACCATATATGCTAAGAAGATATGAAAATATACTTACATTATATATTTCTATTTGATATGAATAATATCATCTTGTGGATGATATTTTAACATTTTACCCGTCATTTATTACTACATTAAATGAATAGCCAATATTATGTTTTTATTATTGAAGTAATATAATTATCTTTTAATAGATCATAAGATCCATAAAATATTGAAAAGTCTTTCAATCTATTTGTAGATGTTTTTTAAAACCAATACTGTTATCACAAGTTATCCAATATCATACATTAATCTATAAATATCAATAATAACACAAATTGTATAGTATTAATATTTATCTATCAAATCATCTAACTAAAAATAATTACATATTGATAAGGACATCATGTAGGATAGTGGAAGGAACTAAGACCTTATCATAATGTTTTTATGGGTTCATTCCCTACAGCCTTGTCGGATTCTATGGGTTGTCATCTAATTTTAAAATTTTCCTTAATATAAAACTATAGTATAACCTATAATTACCTCAACATCAAATATTAGATAAATATTAAAGGTTACCAATTCCTTCGTAAAAAACCATTATCATTATTACCTCAAAATGGGGTACATATTAAGGGATATTATTCCTCAATCTTGTTTTTTCCATGAAGTTAAACATGCCATAGAATCACTTTTCCAGTTCATCAGGACCATTCCACATATATTCATTTAAATCATTAATAAAATCGTTTTGTTGTACAATTCTTACACATTTTACAATTCTTATAACAAGAATATAATTGATTAAAAAAAGCCTATAACATTTTTATTGAATCCAATCACAATCACATTAATCATTCCAGTCCATATATAGTAACAACATAATCATGAACATAACCCCTAAGATCCTTTTGTAGCATATTTCACTTGTTCTTTGGGAATTAATTTTCATCATGAATAATCTCTTTAAAATGTAGGCATTATACATTGGTATATTCTTTCATTACCATGAAATCTAAAGCATGATGTCTTTTTCACCACACATGAAGAAAAATCATTTTATTTTTAGTCATGTTAAAAGTTGTTTTCTTCCAAAAGTCTCACATGTTGGAAAATCATTCATTCCCTTCTACCCTTTATCCTTATTTTTATCTATTTTCCTCATATTCACTTTTTTCGTTTCAAATTTATATGACTTGGAGAACCCTTTATTTGTCTTTATATCACATGATATTATTTCATTGTATAAATGGAATGATTGGGAGACTGGTTCCATTTGAAATATTGTTTTAATATTATAAATTAAATGATCATTATTACTCTTTTTTCCATGCATTGATACGATTCTCATTCCATCTACCATGTTCCATTTCAAAATGATGACATACACTATATTAGATCAAAGCATTATGAATCGTAATATATAACCACAAAACTCATGATACACTTAACATAAATTCAATATTTTATTCATAACTAATTTCATATAATAATTAACCTGGTTTCATTGGGGATATCATTATTTACAAATTCTTTATAATACTTGGTAATGATATTGTGAATTATCATGAGAATATCACCTTGGAGTATTGAATGAGGTTTGTAGTAAGACCCATATTTGCGCACCAAGTGATGATCAGTTTAAGCCTAATGCACCCTTTTTGGAGTTATTACTCCTAAGTGAATCTATTCTAGAACCACATCCTCTTCTATTACCAAAATATAGATGTACTTCTTGGAAAAAACCTATAATCTATTCCTTATAAAAACATAAATATTTTATTCTACACACGTCCTTGAGTTCTTTCACAGATTTATGTTCACTAATATATTAATTCATAAATCAAGTTCCCAAGGATTATATTGAACTTGAATTGATACCAACTATATCTATTGTGACCCCAGTATCCCAGAGCCAATTTCTACATTATTACATTAACATAACATAGAAGGAATCGAATCCTCAAGGGAATTTTTTTAGTCTTGATAAACTACACAAATTCTTGATATTCTTATTACCATTAAAAATGATAAATATATAAGTATTTAATTTTATAACACCATTATTCCATTAATATAATCTATTTATATCAATCAAAAAACACTGAATTGTATTATTGCGAAAATAAAGCATAGGAAATGGGTGAGCTAAAATTATTAATAAGTGTAATTGTACATTAGAAGCTATGAATAAATAACTCATAATCAATATGAAAATGTAAATAACATAAACACATTTCATTTAATAAATATCTTGGGCATAATATGTTAGGAATAAATGATGATAAAAATGCCATATGAATAATCACATGAGCTTGGAAAATTAACAATGGATATTCAATCTAATAGATTAATCACATGGAATATCAAAATATGGATTCATATTGATTGAATGTACAATTACAAACATATAAAAGATAACATTAAGGACATGTTCTATGAAAGTTCAGTAAATGGGTAATGTCTTAGCCAAAACCCAAACTATATTTTCTCATGAGAGCTACTAATGCATTGATGGGTTATAGCAATCCCCACCAACCACCTACTTAGTGAAATGAATTCCTAATAGAAATTATTTTGAAAAATAATCAATATTAACATTATAATTTAAAAAATAACATTCACAATGTTAATACTTACCTTAATTAATAAACATAATCATAATCATTACAGATTAAAATGGTGAATGATAATAACCTTATACTACCCTAGTCCAATTGATTATAAAAAATATTCATAAATATAAAGTGTGGTATCATTGAACCATATCCCCAGGGGATTATAAGTACAATAATGGTAAGATATAATTACTTAATATAACTACCATAATAACATCCTTAAAATATTATCGAGGAATATATCCTTATAATTTTTAAAATCACCTTTTAAAAAAATCTCAAATAGAAATTTCAGTATAATTTTCATTAAAAAAACCATTTATTATTGTAATGTTATTTTTAAAACATTTGGTGGTTAGGATGGTGAAAAATAATGGTCATGTCTTACATGTTAAAACAGTGATTCCTTTTAAATTTTTTGAAAAATAAAAATATGTATTATTTTGAAAAGAACATGAAGATTACTTTAAAAACCTTTTTTGAAAAGACAAAATGGAAAAAAATGGTTTACCCAAATTTTTCAAATACCAAAAGCATAAAAAATGGGTTATTAAAAAGTAACATTCATTATAAATTCTAAATATTTCTATAAATCGAGATTTGAAAAAGTCTTGTGTCTTTTGTTACACTTATCTTCTTAGTTTAACCCCTAGGGAAGTCATTTTTTACCTTAAATACAGTAAGTAATTATTAATGTTTTTACTATTCTTTTGGATAAAAATTTATAATGATTTAATAAGATAATATAAATTATACTGATTTCAAATATAAAATCTATTTTCTCAAATTATTTTTATATAAGTGGAAATTTTTTATTTAAAATTAATCTCATTGAAGTAATGAGAAATCCAGTTTTCAAATAATAACTCTTCAAAAGATTAAATAGTTTTAATAAACAATTTCAATAAGAAAATGATTTGAATGAAATAAATTGGATTAATATATATATAATTGTACTAATGTTACTTTAAATCCAATTAAAAAAATTATTTTACTTCATAAATAACTAAAATAAATATGTATTATTTAGAAAAAAAATTATATTTTCTCTATACATTGAAAATGGAGCATTTTAGAAAAATCCGAAAAATTCACCAAAGAAAATTTTGGGATTCTAATCTCAAAAATGAATTTTATTTTGTTAAATAAATTTTGTAAAAGTGTTAAAAATTAAATATAAATTATCTTTTCAATGTTTGACTAAATTGTCTTTAAAAAATAAAGTTTTTTTACAAACATGTTAATTTAATTTCAAATGATTTTTATTTTATTTTTAATCAATAAATAATAATTGAAAATATATTATACATGTATAAATCACATAGTTTTTATAATTTAGTAATTGTTAATCATACTTTACATCTTATCAACTAGGTTTTAATGGTCACATTTAAATAATAATATTTTAATTGAGTATCATGATTCTTTCAATCCCAGTGTTTCAAGATTTACAATCAATCGAAGAAAATGAATATATATATATATACACTGTAGATTATTGGGTGTTACATTATCTTCTAATAATGGTGTTCCTTGTAATACATGTTATCGAACATTATTTTCCTCTTTTAAAATCTTGGGGTGTTAAATTATATTATTCATTAGAGAATAATTTGAATATCCTAAACAAAAAAGGAAATTATGATTTTGAAAAAACATGTATTAACCCTCTTTCAATCAAATGGGATGTGAAAGTAAAACTTGAGAATACGCATGGCTTACCGTCTCCACATAGCAAAAAATTCATTTCTCATCCCTAACATTTAGGTATAAATATTTTTATGGGTTTAATTTTTATATATGACACATATTACAAAACTATACTTACAGAATGATAATATCATATATGTCTTTTTACCTTCCAAATTGTTGGAAAATGATAATGTCGCTTGTTTTCACATCTGGTCAACCACCTTCAAAGAGTGATGTGATTTTCTTATATCTTTTGTTTCACTAGGATAATAGTAAACATGAAATTAAAGAAAATATATGATATATACGATTTCATAATAATTATATAAATGTGTGTTGTTATTTAACTTTATTTTGTTCCATCGGTTGAAAAATGGAAAAAAATTCATCGGTACGTACAACCTACCGTCTCCATGAACGGTGTAATAAATTCTTTTTACCTCCTTTCATGGATGTCTGAAAAAAAGAATATAATGACCATATATGGTATTTATATCATTATTAACATTATTTATAGTATTTAAACATGATCAATGTACAAGAAAAAACATTGAACAAAAACATACATGGAAAATGAAACAAATATCACCCAAAACACTGATTTTCATAAAGAATTGTTAATAATAAAGTGAAAGAAGGTTTTAAATAAGTAATATATGGTATTATATATATGATTATGGATCTGGAATAGATTTATAATAAATAAATATTTATTATATAGAAGATTCCAACTTGTAAAAAAGAATTCAGACCTGAGGTAAGTGATTTTCATCTCAATTTTATTTTCAGGGGACACATACCATATTCATCACTTGTTTATTTTATGTACTGTAAATAACTCCCATTCATGTATTTAATGATTTATATTATTAATATTATGTGGATTTAAATTTCCATATACTTTTATTTATTTATTTGGGTTTTAGGATTCATATGTAACCATAGAAAAATGGATTTTATGTTAAAATATCATTGTTTATCATGATTGTCTATAATAATGATTTTGATGAAGAAATCATATGATTTGCCTCTCAAGAAATCATGTTTTTTCTCCTATATTAATTTAGTAAGGGTGTTTTTTTAATTTTCATTTTCCTCAACTTAATTTATCAAGTGACTAAATATATATTTTTAACTAAAATTGTCATTATTTCTATCTTCAGTCGAGAAATATTTTTCTTCAATATCATTGGTTTCTAAAAAGAAAGGGTTTTATTACTCCAATATCATTGTTTGAATATATTTTTACACATTTTTTAATATTTAAAAAAATAGTTTTAAAATGAAAATTCTTTTTTTAGAATGATATACCTTTTATCCTTTTTTCAATATTTTCCATGGAATTTTCTTAACTCATATGGCATGAATGGAATTTCTCACCGTATGAACACTCAATGATTTCAATCATATATTAAATGTTTTAATCATTATTTTCAATGAAAATTATTTCAATATTATTTTTGAAATTTGTTATATTTTAAAGATGTCATTACAAAGTGGGTTTGATATTTTCTTAAAGAATATTTTAATCATATTTAAGCGTATTTATATTATTCAAAGATGAAAAAATTCTAGATTAAAATTCTGATTTATTGGGTAATGATCAAAATATCATGTCCTTATTATTTCTATTGATGTTTTATGTTTATTATGAATTTTTTTTTATGAACCCCATTCCTTTTCCATGAGTTATACGAGGATGAAATGGTGAAATTTTTTATGAAACTCATTCCATTTCCATAGGTTATACTATAATGAAATGATGAAATATTTATCAGACCATTTCATTCCCATGAGTTATGATATAATGAATTGTTTATGAAACCCATTTCATTTCATGTGTTCTGATATGATGAATGTTTTATCATCTTTTAAAACACATATTTATGATTTTTATTATGTGATGGGTTGGACCTATATCTACCTCCAATGAATTATGTAAGGATGGGTAACTCATGAGGTAACATGATATGCATGAACCAGATTACATTATCCAAATTTCATGAATGTACATGGATTTCTTGTTCATAAGATTATGCATGGACATAAAATTCATGTCTATAAGATTAAACATGAACCTTCTTTCATGTCCATAAAATTATGCATGTACCTAGTTTTTATATTAGTGATTTTATATGGTGTCCTATCTTTCTTGTCCACAATATAATGTGTGGTATTTCTTCCTTTTCAATAAGTTTATGGAGGGTCTTTATTTTATGTGATTAACTTTATGAGTGAACCAGTTTCAATTTTTAGATATTTAGGATGTGGCTCTTATTTAACACCCCAAGCTTCCACGGTACACTTCTCTTTGAATAATGCAGTAGCGTGTGTTGTACGCAACTTCGAGTTCTAACACACACCACAACCAATCAAAGTAGACGTTATGAATAGTAATAACTAAATTTTCAAATTTTATAAATTTTATCTTGGCAAATGGACTTCGTTTTTTTATTCAGAATATCGAAATTATCCTAAGTTGAATTTTTTGTAATTTTCGGAGAACTTCCAATTTTTTATGAATAGTGAAAAATACTTAAAACCAACTTTTTTAATCAAAATAATTTATAGTGATAAATTATACTATTGAGTGTTTTAGAAGTATAATTAGAATATATTTTTACCATTTTATCCAATGGTGTTCATTAGAATTAATTTCACTTTGAAATTGGACATAAACAATTGTCAATCTTTTGATTGTTATTCTTTCTTAAAACACGCTATTTGTTGTGACAGTGGGAATTAATTAGAAAATTAATTAATGAAACTTATATGTTTGGAATTCTAAAAAATAGACATCATTTTTGAATTCAGAATATCAATTATAGATTAGGGTAAAATTGTGGCAGTATTCTGAAAAACATCAATTTTTGATGAATAGTGAAACCACTAAGTGGTAGTTAAATAACTGATTTTTTCATTTAAATGAAATATTAAAACTTCTGTGATTAGATTTTTAAGAATACAACATACATGGTTGTCATTAGGAAGTAAAATGTGGTTCAATGGGTTGAAAATAATTTTTTGGTGACTAGTAACTTTTAAGATTAATTAATCACGATTAAAGGTAATTAGTGAAATTTAAGGTAAAAATGATATTATAAAAATATGAAATGACCTTGACACTTGTCCTAAACCTATTGGATGAGTCATGGACGACCAATAAAATAAATGGGTCAACTTGGGGACCCCATGGAGCCACTTTGGTAGGAAAATGACATAAATAACTTTTTATTTAAAGTTAAAATAAAAATGTCACAAACATAAGTTGTTTTACTAAAACAATTTTTAAATAGGGTTATAAAAGTCATATTTTTGACTATAAATATTAATTAGAAAGATAAAAAGATTTAATACATCATGAATTTTTTTTTATAATTTTTAGACATTAGATAAATTAAATTATTTATGACACCATGATGATGTAGCGATTACCTTATTAATTAACGATTTTAATAAAATGGAAGGATAATGTAAAATCTAAGAATTAAACTTGTCCAAAGCCTATTTTATGAGTATATTTAGAACCCTTATCACCTTATCCTTGAAATATATAAGTTTGGGACTTTTAGAATCCGAAAATCATTGTATAATAAAGTAACATTTCATTACTTTCCAAGAGTGCCCCCCCTCTCCTCTTATAAAAGGCCCCCACCTCTACCACCTTATTCACACCTTCAAAGCCTTTTGGCTCGGCCAACCTCTGCCCAAATACTCTCCAAACTTCCCTACCTTACTCCTAGAAGCCTCAATTTGGGCATAATTCTTCCCAAGGAAGCCTTTGGCTCAAATCAAAAGAGTTATCCGATTTTAAGGTAATGTCTTCTCTTATGTTATTTTGTTTTATTTTAATTATCCAACCCCCTAAACTCTTTTTATTAATTTCTTTTGTAACAACACCAGTGTCATAAATATACTAGGATGTTGTTATAATATTTATTCGAGCTACACTTACACGCACCTACATCTAATGGTTAAAGAACATACTGTTTCTGTGGGTGGAGAATTTCTGCCTCACGAAACGATGATTGTTCAACACTCAAATAACACCTTAAAATTTGGACATTAAGATGTCACTATATTTATATATGATATATAATATGTTTATGTTTTACTTAAGGTTCTGTATTTTTCATTTATGGAATACCTTTATTGTTTCCATTATGGGTAAACGAGATATTTTCATTTTAGGAAGTGTGGACTATCGCCCCCTCAAAGTGATTTGAATCATTAATGCCATATGTGGGATGTATAAAGGATGGAGTAAATGGTATTATACATTATATTATACTGGAATTATATTATACTTTTATATAATTATAACTTCATTCCATTAAATACGAAATAGAAATGAATGTAGCGTTCATGCGTACGTACGGCTTACCGTCTCCATGAACGGTGCATTTCATTTCTTACCTCTAAATGTTATGTAATATTATAAATGAATGTATATACTAGATATATATGATGTATATGATATATAAATCATGAATATAATTATGGATATAATGGATATATTAACACATGAACAAAGTGTAATTATAAGAAGTTTATTTTTGACTCAAGTACCTAAGATCGTCAAAACAACCGTTATTAACATAAATAATTACATAATGTTCATAACTTGGTAATAAGTGATATAAAATGAATAATAAACTTGAAAAAGGTCATTAAGAAATTATAAATTAACTCTAGTTTATTATTCAGGAGATCAAAGAACGGTCAAGTGAATTCGGACATGAGGTAAGGGAACTTCTTAACCCAATTTTCATTATTTGGGTTAATCTCCTACTTTCAAATTATGTCATGATATTATTATGTCCTATCTTTTATTTGTACTTTTTTATGTGTACTTATAGTGAATACACATAATAGATCTATTTTATTTAAAAAATGATCTTTGTAACGGACTTCGTCTCAATCTCCTTTCATTGAGGCATATTTGGTTTTATACACAACTTTCCTTTATACGGTGTATAAACCCCTTTGACTTTTATGTTTATTCAAAAGGAATCTTTTTATACGAAGTGTTTTACTAAACGACAAAAAGGAATGTTTTTCTTGTCGTACGTATGCGGCGACAACGACTTCTCCGCCGCCATGGCCATTATTTGGGTTTCGGCTTCCTCTACAAGCCATAACATTTTTTTAATGAAAAATAAATACAAAGTTTTAACTTTATTTTATTTTGGTATTGAAAATGGTTTTGAAAGTGTTTTTATTATATCAATCTTTTGTATTGATATCTTGTGATTGAAATGTGGAAATGTTATGTTTTATTTATGCATATTTTATGTGATAGGATTATGTTATGGTTTATGATATGTTCAAACCTATTCGTATGAGGAATGGATTGGACTTAATATGTGACGGGTGGATCCCACTATAGATCCTCGATGCATAGGTATGTCCCATGAGAAAAAATAGTGTCTTGGAACGAGGCCTTGACAAAATCTTATTTGTGGTCCTGGAACGAGGCCTTGACTATGTGGTTACGATAGTCTGGCATTATGAATTCCATTATTATGAAAGTGGTTATTGATATTGCATGTGATTATTCGACTAGTAGAATATCCATGTGAGTAAGTAAATGGCATTATTTAATTTTATTTTTTTCCATATTATGCTGAAGTTCAAGTTTAAAAAGGCTTTTGTTTTAGTTATACATTGCCTTAAATGTTAATGTTTATTTATGAAAGAATCTAAAATATTGTTATCCTTACTGAGCATCTGAGCTCACCCCTTTCAATGTTTTAATATTTTTCAGGATGTGAAGAATTATTCTATGAATGACCTACAGGGATAGTCAGAAGAGGATATGAGTGTGGACTATGGAGACTTTTTTATTATAGTTTTCACTTTATGATGTAATATAACATTTATGAAAGTATCTAGTCTTTCTAAGGCTACAAAACTAATCGGTCTTTCGAGACTTGATATTTTGTGATCATGACAATGTTACGAAGTAATGCACTGACTTTGGGTAACTGGGGTCGGGGCGTTACAGTTGGTATCAGAGGAAGTTTAGTACTAACCTTGGAAGCTAGATTTAGATAAACTCTGATTAGAGCACATAGCCCAAAGATAGACTTTGAGGATTAGTATAGAAGAACTTCCTAGAATTTTGGTATTATAGATATTTTGTGAGTTTTCCGAGCAATACATCCCTGTCTGGATACGAGCAGGTAGAGGCAGCTTTGGCACAGATATACCTCGGTGTAAAACCCGAAAAAACCGCTTTGAGCTAGACTCGAACGGGAACTGGTGCACGATAACGGGACTTGCTGCACTCTTGGTTACGACACTCCCGGGGGATATGCTTAGGATAATTCTCATTTTCTTTACAAACCACTATGAAGGGTTATGAGTATATACTTCCTCAAAGAAAACATTTTTTATGATTATAGATTATATCCATAAATAGTTCATTTAGTGTTAAGTGTTTTACAAGTATGGAATTATGTATTTTGATTCATAAACTAATTTAGTTTATTCCATTTTTTAGAAATGGCGCCTAGTGGAAGGAATGTAAATGGTATCAATGCACACACTCCATGTAGGGATTGCCCTCCTACTCAAGAAAATTATTGTGGAGATGGAGATAAAACTGGTGCTGATCAACTTATTACCATACTGGGACAACTCACTCAGGTTATGAATAATATCCTCACTCATATGGAGCACCCTGATCCGCAACATGGAGGATCAATGTTATACCGCTTCATGAGGCATCAACTGCAAACATATAATGGGGGTTCAAATCTATTAGTAGCTGAGCAATGGATAAACTCTTTAGAGAAAATATTCCACAGCTTGGGGAGTAGCGAAAGGGAGAAGGTTGTCATGGCAGTCTACCGCCTCACTGAAGATGTTGATCAATGGTGGTTGCTGATTCAAAACACAAAGGAAGATGAAGAAGTATCAAGTATGGAGTGGAGGGAGATTAAGGAAATTTTCTTAGAAAAATACATTCCGCATGACCATCGAGCAGATATGGAAAGGCAATTTCTGAGTCTGAGACAAAAGGAGGATGATAATGTCACAAAGTATGAGGCTAACTTTACAAGGTTAGCGAGGCATGCTGCAGATTATATACATAACCCAAGAATTAAGATCGGTCATTTATTTGATGGGTTAAAATCGTTTCTCCTTCGAGCACTAGTATCACAATCTTTCTCAACGTACGAAGATATAGTCGCGTGTTCTATCAAGACAGAAAATGAATTCTCTAAATCTTATGACAATAAAGTAAAGCAAGAGAAGAAGAGAATAGTGGAACAAGAGACAGATAAAGGGAAAAAGGGAAATAAGGATTTTCCATTAATCAATAATTGTGGGAAGAATCACCCTAGTACATGCCTAAAAGGAATGGGAGTTTGTTATAAATGTGGAGAAAAAGGTCCCCAGGCTCGTGATTGCAAGGGAAAGAAAGAGGCTATCAATGTTGAATGATACAATTGTAGGGAAATGGGGCATTATGCAAATTATTGTGCTAAGCGCCAAGGAAACTTACCTCAGAAAAGGCCAAGGGATCAAGGCCAAGCTTATGTTGTTGCTACAAATGAAGTTGAATAATTAATATATTTGTGTTTTTGGAATCGAGGATTATATTCTGGTTATAAGAATAATGTGATATATAAGGATTGTACTGCAATACTTGTTGTTTTCATTAAGGTTTTAATATGATGAAGGTAATCATATTTTTAGTATGTGACAATAAGAGGAAATTTACTTTGTTTGGGGAATCTAATGTTACAATTGATTTTGGAATTTAAGGACCTTATAAAGAAAGTCTGGACAGAGGTATTTTGGATAACTATAAAGGTTGGAATGGATTAAGTTGAACTTTGGATAGTATTGTTTAAGTTTAAAACATTTATGAAGATTATTTTTGGAATATTATAATACTATAGTTTTAGGAAAAGTGAAACCTGCCGGGTGGGGCATAACCCGTCGCGTCGGAAAAAGCTGCAGAAATCGAACCCACAACCATAGTACGACATGCCCTTATTACCTACCACTAGCCTACAGGAAGACCCTAGTTATTACAAAATAGTTTTCCTAATATAAATGGTATGTGTTAATATTTGGAACCTTATACAATTAGGATAAATAGAATATTTTTTTAGTTCTATTACCTTTTAGAGTGAAAGATGGGTTTGTGGTAAAAATATATTAAAGAATGAAAGTATACATGACAAGTATGTATATTCCCTTACATTCTTAGTAAATCTCCTAAATAAATTCCTCAACTTTATAAAAGGTAACTTAAAACAAAAACGTTGCTGGTTATCTTTTCCATCTGGGGATTCAATGACCGTTTAACCAATCACAAGTTTTTGATTTTCTTATTGTTAACTTTCTCCAAATCATGTTTACTACAACTCTCAATCAGACCTTGCTAGTTTGTTTTTCTTCAATATCCATATTTTCATAGAATCCTAGTATGGGCTATCCCGGGTGACCTTTGTACCTCTCTTTCTTTCTTTTAATGTTATAATTTTATTAACATTATTTCCGATGTGGGTTATCCACAAAGCTATTTTCTATTTTCAACCTTTTATTTTCAAAGAAAAATTTTAAATTCTGAGGATGCAATTTATTGAAGGAGGGTAGAATGTAACACCCCAAGCTTCCACGGCACACTTCTCTTTGAATAATACAGTAGCGTGTGATGTATGTAACTTCGAGTTCTGACACACACCACAACCAATCAAAGTAGCCGTTATGAATAGTAATAACTACTTTTTGAAATTTTATAAAATTTTTACTTGCCAAATGGACTTCTTTTTTGTATTTGGAATATCGAAATTATCCTAAGTTGAATTTTTTGTAATTTTCGGAGAACTTCCAATTTTTTATAAATAGTGAAAAATACTTAAAAACAAATTTTTTAATCAAAATAATTTATAGTGATAAATTATACTATTTAGTGTTTTAAAATTATAATTATAATATATTTTTACCATTTTATCCAATGGTGTTCATTATAATTAATTTCAATTTGAAATTGGACATAAACAATTGTCAATCTTTTGATTGATATTCTTTCTTAAAACACGCTATTTCTTGTGACAGTGGGAATTAATTAGAAAATTAATTAATGCAACTTATATGTTTGGAATTTTTCAAAATAGACATCATTTTTGAATTCAGAATATCAATTATAGCTTAGGATAAAATTTTGGCACTATTCTGAAAAACTTCAATTTTTGATGAATAGTGAAACCACTAAGTGGTAGTTAAATAACTGATTTTTTTATTTAAATGAAATATTACCACTTCTGTGATTGGATTTTCAAAAATCCGACATACATGGTTGTCATTAGGAAGTAAAATGTGGTTCAATAGGATTAAAATAATTTTTTTCATGAATAGTAACTTTTAAGTTTAATTAATCGCGATTAAAGGTAATTAGTGAAATTTAATGTAAAAATGATATTATAAAAATATGAAATGACCTTGACACTTGTCCTAAACCTATTGGATGAGTCATGACCGACCAAGACAATACATGGGTCAACTTGGGGACCCCATGAAGCCACTTTGGTAGGAAAATGACATAAATAACTTTTTATGTAATGTTAAAATAAAAATGTCACAAACATAAGTTGTTTTACTAAAACAATTTTTAAATGGGGTTATACAAGTCAAATTTTTTACTAAAATATTCATTAGAAAGCTACAAATATTTACTACATTATGATATTTTTTTATAATTTTTAGACATTAAATAAATTAAATTATTTATGACACCATGATGATGCAGCGATTACCTAATTAATTAACGATTTTAATAAAATGGACGGATAATGTAAAATATAAGAATTAGACTTGTCCAAATCATATTGGATGAGTATATTTCGAACCCTTATCACCTTATCCTCTAATTTTATAAGTGTGGGACCTTTATAATCCTAAAATCATTGTATAATAAAGTAACATTTCATTACATTCCAAGAGTGCCCCTCCTCTCCTCTTATAAAAGGCCCCCACCTCTACCACCTTATTCACACCATCAAAGCCTTTTGTCTCAGACATGCTCTGCCCAAATACTCTCCCAAAATTCCTCCCTTACTCCAAAAAGCCTCACTTTGGGCAGAATGCTTCCCAAGGAATCCTTTGGCTCAAATAAAATGAGTTACCCGATTTTAAGGTAATGTCTTCTATTATGTTATTTTGTTATATTTTGATTATCCAACCCCCTAAACTCTTTTTATTCATTTGTTTTGTAACAAAACCAGTATCCTCAATATACTAGGATGTTTTTATAAGAAGTATTCGAGCTAAACTTACACACACCTATATCTAATGGTTAAAGAACATACTGTTTCTGTGGATGGAGAATTTCTGCCTCACGAAACGATGATTGTTCAACACTCATATAACACCTTCAAAGGTGGACATTAAGATGTCACTCTATTTATATATGATATATAATATGTTTATGTTTTACTTAAGGTTCTCTATTTTTCATTTATGGAAAACCTTCATTGTTTCCATTATGGGTAAAACGATATTTTCATTTTAGGAAATGCGGACTTCTGCCCCCTCAAAGTGATTTGAATCATTAATGCCATATGTGGGATGTATAAAGGATGAATTAAATGGTATTATACATTATATTATACTGGAATTATATTATACCTTTATATAATTATAACTTCATTCCATTAAATACGAAATAGAAATGAAAGTAGCGTTCATGCGTACGTACGGCTTACTGTCTCCATGAACGGTGTATTTAATTTCTTACCTCTAAATGTTATGTAATATTATAAATGAATGTATATGCTGGATATATAAGATTTATAGGATATATACATTATGAATATAGTTATGTATATAATGGATATATTAACACATGAACAAAGTGTAATTATAAGAAGTTTATTTTTGACTCAAGTACCTAAGATCGTCAAAACGACCGTTATTAACATAAATAATTAAATAATGTTCATAACATGGTAATAAGTGATATAAAATGAATAATAAACTTGAAAAAGGTTATTATGAAATTATAAATTAACTCTAGTTAATTATTCAGGAGATCAAAGAATGGTCGAGTGAATTCAAACACGAGGTAAGGGAACTTCTTAACCCAATTTTCGTTCTTTGGGTTAATCTCCTACTTCCAAATTATATCATGATATTATTATGTCCTATCTTTTATTTGTACTTTATTTATGTGTACTTATAGTGAATACACATAATAGATCTATTTTATTTAAAAAATGATCTTTGTAAGGGACTTCGTCTCAATCTCCTTTCATTGAGGCATATTTGGTTTTATACACAACTTTCCTTTATACGGTGTATAAACCCCTTTGACTTTTACGTTTATTCAAAAGGAATATTTTTATACGAAGTGTTTTACTAAACGAAAAAAGGAATGTTTTTCATATCGTACGTATGTGGCGACAACGACTTCTCCGCCGCCATGTCCATTATTTGGGTTTCGGCTTCCTCTACAAGCTATAAAAAAATTTTAATGAAAATTAAATACAAAGTTTTGACTTTATTTTATTTTGGTATTGAAAATGGTTTTGAAAGTGTTTTTATTATATAAATGTTTTGTATTGATATCTTTTGATTGAAATGTGGAAATGTTATGTTTTCTTTATGCATATTTTATGTGATATGATTATGTTATGGTTTATGATATGTTTAAACCTGTTCATATGAGGAATGCATTGGACTTAATAAGTGATGGGTGGAGCCCGTTATAGCTTCTCGATGCATCGGTAGGTCTCATGAGACAAACTAGTGTCTTGGAACGAGGCCTTGACAAAATCTTATTTGTGGTCTTGGCACGAGACCTTGACTACATGGTTATGATAGTTTGGCATTATGCATTAAATCATTATGAAAGTGGTTATTGATATTGCATGTGATTATTAGACTAGTAGAATATTCATGTGAGTAAGTAAATGACATTATTTAATTTTATTTTTTGCCATATTATGCTGAAGTTCAAGTTTAAAAAGGCTTTTTTTAGTTATACATTGCCTTAAATGTTAATGTTTATTTATGAAAGCTTCCGCAATATTGTTATCCTTACTGAGCATCTGAGCTCACCCCTTTCAATGTTTTAATATTTTCTAGGATGTGAAGAAGTATTGTATGAATGACCTTCAGGGATAGTCAGAAGAGGATATGAGTGTTGACTATGGAGACTTTGTTATTATAGTTTTTCATTTTATGATGTAATGTAACATTTATGAAAGTATTTAGTTCTTCCAAGGCTACTAAACTAATCTGTCTTTCGAGACTTGATCTTTTGTGATCATGCCAATGTTACGAAGTAATGCACCGACTCTGGGTAACTGGGGTCGGGGCGTTACATCATAAATCCCAAAATTTTCTGCATCTTTAATTTATGTTTTTAATGATTTAATTAATTTAATTTTCATTTTTTGTTAATTTTTACATTTTTTAAATTTTATAATTAAATTCATTAATCAATCATTATTTATAGTTAATTTTGTATTTATACCCTTTTAATTAATTAATTTTATCTAACAAAGTTTTCATGTTCTTTAATTTTACTAACTAATATGTATAAGTTATTATTCATCCTTACATAATAATTTTAGTTGTTTTTATGTTTATTAATTAATTAATCAATCAATTTACCTCATTTAATTAATTTAATTTTTAAAATATTCTTTTTAATCATAATCAATTTTATTATTTTTTCAACAATTAATTTAATTCTATTAAATTTAAAATTATAATTAAATTGATTAATTTGAAATTGAATTAAAACATTCTCTAAGTTTTGTTATAATGAATTGATGTAAATACAGTTAATTAATTTATTAATTAGTTTTAATTTTTTATCTTTTCATTTTTAATATGGATATAATGTTATTAATTAACTATTTTATTTTTTAATGAGATTGTCATTTTATTACATTATAAATTTTATCTTTTTTATATAAATTTATAATATAAATTTTGATGTAGATTCGTCACTACTAGTTACTAAAGTCACTGTTGTTCTATCCAATATCACACCATCAGGTTCAAAAAGCCGCTACCGACACAACGCTACTCCTTTCTTCTAACACCACAAGGCATCATCACCATCAAATTAGCGAGTCACCATTGACTCTTCGTCTTTTCAACCACCACCATTCAAAAATGGAAAATCCTTCTAAGTGCCTTACCGTGACCCTACATGTCTCAAATCAACATCCTTATCTAATAAAACCAGCATCTCACTACCACTTTTCATTTCAAAATTTCACAATGTATCTCTATGACTCGTCGTCACATTCATCCACTAGTTGCCCAACCCACCGTTATGGGCATCACATGCAATCCAAAATAGATCTAATAAACTAGATACAGACTCCTAGCGATTCAACATGAATAATTACAACAAATATAGAAAAGATCTAATAAACCAGATCCAGAACCTCAGAGATTCAACATGAATAATTACGACTGATCCAGCACTGATCTAATAAACCAGATCAAGACTCCGAGAGATTAAACATGAATAATTACAAAAATATAGATCAATATATTAAATTAATCAATTATAAAACTAATAAATATGAAAAACAACAAATAATATATCATAAAATAAACTAAACTAATAATAATAATATTGATAATAAATTTAAATTAAAATAAATTATTGAATAAAAATAATTAAATTTAATTAATAAATATGAATTACTAAATGTAATAATATAGTAAATATAATAATTATAATTTTAAATTATAAATAATAAATAATAATAATATATTACTAAAATAATTAATTAATTATCTTAATTAAATAATAAATTTTAAATCTTAAAATAATAATATTAATAATATTTATAGAGTTATATTAATTATTAAATATGTTAATAAATAATAATTAATAATGGTTTTAAATAAATTAAAATGAAATATTCCATTAAAATATTTATTAATAAATTAATAACAAAAAATTTTAGAATAATAATTTATTATTTTTACCTAATTAATTATAAAAGTAAAATTGGAGTAAATGTTTATATTTCATTTAAAAAATTAACAAATCCTCATTTTTTCTATGTAGATTCATCCGGGTCAAAGATTTGTGTCCAGGTATATCCCAACAACTACTAGAATTCAGTTATATGGGAGATTCTAAACACACTAGGATGAAGAAGAAAATTGCATGTCTGTGGTGATGTATTGAAGGTCAACTAAGTCATCGATTATTGTCGGTGAAAAAGAGATCATGACAAAAAAATTATAAAGTGGAAAATGCAGAGTCATGGGAGGGACAAAAGATTCATTTTTTCTTGGAAATTTTCATTCAAGAGATGATTCCTCTGAGAGATCCACCACGTTGGAGAAGCAGCGGGACATCCAGGAGCCCTTTTAGTAAAATTCATGTAGAACATATCTTCAATGACATTAATTACTATCCTTTTTTGTTATTTTAATTTAACCCATGTTCATTATTTCTTTCGATTGAAATTGTATCCAAGTCTTTTGAATTGAATATTTCTTTTTTATAAACTTCTATGTTCAGGAGAAATTCTGCTGATTAAACCATTTATCTCTTCAAATAATATACTACAATGAATTAAAAATTGATTGGAAAGATCAATTTTGAATCTATTGAAATTGTTTTTTACTTTTTTTTTTCCAAATTTCATAATTTTATCAATCGGTGAGATTGATCTTGAATTTATTTCATCATGATTAAAATTCAAAACATTCAAAAATTAAGTTGAGTTCTTTTCCAACGAATTAATTAAATTTGTGTTGCAGTTTGATTAATTATTGTAGTGGGGAACTACAATACATCATACTTCTGATTTTTTGATCTCTTAGTAAGGAATATTAAAAATAATATTTTTTCAAGGTGCATTAAATGATAATTTCTATGAATAAGTATCCTTTTAAACCAGAAGTGTTAGACTTTCCAGAGCATCTTCTTTGATCATTTTCAATTCAATATTTGTTCATGTATTTCATTTACTATTTTCCCTAATTTTCCATTATTTCACTTATTATAAATTATATATTTTGAAATAAATTTTTTCCCTTATTGTCTTCATAAAATAATACACATAATATAAATAATGTAAAAAGTAAAAAAAATATCCCCACCCATTGTGGAAAATATTGGGTTTGTTTAGAAAAACATGGTTTTGAAATAATCCTTAAAACATTCACGTGTCTTACATGTGGTTTGATCATTCTGTACTATACTAATTTAGGTTTAAAATTTTTATTTTTAGTTCCATGATAACATATATATCACATAATTTCATAAGGTTATTATATTATATGTATGCCACAAACTCATCTCTTTTGCTAATTTCTTGCCTTAATTGGTCAATCTCTTTGATTCCTTTATGATTCATTTCTTATTAACTACAAAAATTTATTCCATGACTCAATATTATTATCTCTGATATAATGGGTAATAATTTTCAATGTTATGATCGTTTTATCATCACCTTATGCTCAGGTTTTACTCAAATGATCAATAATGATTCCTTATATACCCTTATCTAGAATTCGAGCTCACCCATTATATATTTACATTCCCCTAGTTTATGATGAATTTTTTTAGATATGATATTTCTATGTATGGTTCTAGTTATGAAAAACATAATGGGATACTTTTATGAACCATTTGTTTTTGTGTCCACCTTTCAAAATGCACTAGATCTATATGAGTTTATGATGGATAATAATGTTATATAATATATATTAATATTAAAATATGAAATAAATAAAAATAAAATGTGTGGTTCATTATATTCAGGGTGGGGGAATTAGGGAGAGTAGATCCCCTTTTATAAATTAATAGTGAGGGAATTTTTGGAAACACCCATAACATTTTAATAATGGGAAATCACACTCAAAGAAAGTTTCTCAAAAATTCTGAAATAATGGAAATGAGAAGTGATAAGGTACATCAATACCTCATCCACATATTTTTATAGATTTTTGAAACATATTTTTTGTTATTTACTCTTACATTTTTACTTTTATTACTTTACCATTTACCATGGTTACCCGTTTTTACCTACGTAACATATCCTTCTTGGTTAAAAAATAAAATGGTTGTAATTATATAACTTAGACTAATTGATTCAAAATTTCAAAACTATTTGTTTGATTAAGCTTTGTAAAATTAAAAACATTATCTTAAAATAAGAAGTATATAACGTATTAAAAACATTTCTTAGGAAATATATTACCTATGATTTAAAAAATTAATTTAATTTTTATAAAAAATAATAAATATTTTTAAAATATAAAATATGGCTCAAAAATGATTTTTTTATGAAAATGGTTTCATAAATTTCATTGTAAAATTTATAATCTAACAATACCATAAATGACATGATATTTGTGAAAACGATATATATTAATTTTTACTTAAAAATTTAGAAAAAACCCAAAACATTACCCTAAGATTATATTTTTTTAATTAAAAGAGAGATTTTTTATTAGAAATTAAATTTTGGAAATATATAAATGGTATTTTGAAATTAAATACAATAACTTTTTTAAACAAATGACTTTTTTAACATCATGTGTTATTAATATTATTTTATATAAAATTATAAATAATTTAATATAGACTAATAATTTTAAAAATAGAATTATTTGCTATTATATTAAACATTTAACAATAATGAATTTATTTTATTAAGGTAAAATAAAAAACCCCTTTATATGGTTCTTTTAAAGGAATCCTTTATAAAATATATTTGGAAGAAAATAACAATATATAATTATTCAAATTAATTATTATCTTTTTATCCAGTAATGATTATATTATTCAATTGTTTTTAATACATATCCATTATTTTTATTTTAGTTTTGTATCATTTTGATGTTGTGAAAGGAACAATTTATTAAAGTTCTTATTAATTTAATGGGTCCAAAATCATGGGAAATTAAAGAAATCTCCATTAAATTAAATCATTAATAATTGGTATCTTATCTCTTACCTTTACACTCATGTTCTTGATTATCTTTATCACCACAATTATAAAAAACCTGAAGGTCCTTCAAAAAATCCCTTGGGTGGTTTATTCACAAATTATTATATGTTGAAAATTCTACCATTCCCTTCTTCTTTACCAAATTTTATTTCACACCCATACACTTCTTCTATTTTTTCCTTTTGAAATATATGATTTATAGAACTCTTTATCGGTGTAAACATCACAATTCACTATCTACTAATATGAAGAAAATGTTTGGGAGACTAATTACTCTATAAGTTTTGTCTATATTACATAAAAAATGGTTAATATTACTTTACAGATTGTATACATAGTCTGTAGAAAACCAATCCAACCTTTTAATGTTATCTTCAAATATAGAAATCGTTTCCTCATGATTTTGACTAAAATTATGGAATTTTCCTTCGAAATCAGCTTTTTTCTCTCAAGGAAAAAAATTATCATGTAATAATTCATTAATGGAATTATATTTTCTGTTTTTTTACCTCTTCCACCTTCTTAGTCTTTCAAATAAATTACCGCCATTTATTGGTATATCCACATATATGATTTATATTCCTGATAGAATTATATCATTCAATATATCCCAATGAAGCAAATATCATCTAAAAATACTATATACATTACTTTCCCACTACATGATTAGTGATTTATTTAATGTTTGGGTTCAATTTATCATAAAATTATCCAACATAGTTTTACCTTGTTAATGTGTAACATAGTGTTCTATTTGGTAAAATTAATTCATGAAAAGATGTGTCAACTATAATAGTATACTTAAAATTTTATCAGCTTCAGCCATAGTGTAAATACTTTTATCATTAGGTAAATTTCTACATTGATTATGTTCAATGAAAATATGTTTGATCCTGCCAACAAGTAATGTTTCTAAATAATAGAAATCTAACTATTTTGGTCATGAATAAATTTATGAATTATGATTAATAATATATTACTTATCTTCATTTATATCTAATTCATCTATATTAATCCTTCAAATTAATATATATTTCATTAATTTTCTATGTGTTCTCTAGGAGTTATATTCTCTATCATTGTTTATCTAAACCTAGTTCCTAAGGTTTCTATTAATATTGGATTCAATAAATATTGTAATTATTACAACTTTATAAACCATAGCTTGTGGTTATTTATTATAGTGGTTACAATACATTGACTACAAAATAAAGTATATGAAGCTTAGTATTCTCCAGACACTATGACTATAAACGTTAATACATTACTTGGTAAAATTCATTACAATATATGAAATAATTTTATTAATATTTTATTTATCCATATATCATTAATAGTAATTTTCATTATTTCCTAGAGAAAATGGGAAACAATATAAAGGGTTGAGAATATGCTATAAGGGGTTACATGTAGATGACTCTATCATAAAATCATTAATACATACATAATATAGAAATAATAAATAATCAAATGATGTAATATAACTGGAAATGTGAGCATAATATTTATGATATAAAAATATAAGAAAATTATCACATGGATAACAATAAATAATCTCAATTTGATTAAACGTATAATTTTGGACATCATAAACATGTCTTCAAGGCCTCATCAAAGACAAAATACACATGTGGGTAAATATACACCAAATTACAATGGTATACTTTCTCATGAGGCATACTGATGCATCGAGAGCCTAAAACATTTAAAGTCTCAACCATCACATTAAAAGTACAATGCACTAATTATATGAAAATAATGAATAAATAAACAATAAAATATATAATTTTATTTATAGATCTATAAACAAGACTATATAGTTAAAAATTATCCATATCAAAACAATGGGAATAAATATTTTCAATATTTTCCCAGTGAAATGATTGGTATAACTTTATTCGTAAGCACCATTAAAACTGAATTAATATATATTGGTTTTTGACACTATATAGGGTAAAGGGTATTTGATCAGGATAATATAAATAGTTATAAGAAATAAATAAAATTATTTTAATCAAGAATTTTTTCTAGGAATAAAAATGTGACGTCCCAAGAGATAAAAAGAGTGATAGAGAAAAAACAACATGAAAGCAAAAAAATGTATGGTATTGGCCCATAAAATAAATATAAGATGTAACTAAACATGAATGGAATAAACATATAGTAAACATACTAATATATTCTTTTTAAACATTAATATATGATATAGATAAATAAATTATATAATAAATAAATAAAACAAGGATATAATGACGATTTGGAAGGGAAACACTTACCTAAAACCCCGACTCACTTAGACCCCCCTCAAACCTCCTCAATAGTTGAATTTATCAAATTAAATTCATAATTAAAAAAAAATTATTTCTTATTTCATATAATATAACCAATTTATTATCATATTTCACATATTTGTTAAATTACTTTTTCCTTGACAGTATTTTGGTGTTGTTTGGATCATGGTTCTATTATTACTTTGGTATAATGGTAATAGTTAGTGGTCATTAAAAAATGGTTCAACAACATCTAGAATTGTAAATATATGGAATATTATGTAATTTTTGTTGTATAAAAGGGTTATTTTCTACATAATTACCCAAATTCTTCTCCTTTATGAATCATGTCTCGGTAAGTTTCTTTTTAAGAGATTTGACAAACTATTGTGGTTTATTTTTAATATCAATAATATTATTCCATTTATAGTATTTTATAATCACAAAACTAACAATATTTAATATTTATTATTAATCTTATACTTTAAAACCATTTTTAAAATCAAAAATGAAAATTGATAATGAAAAACATCATCACTCGCAATGTTCATATTAAACTACGATGATGTGAAGTGTGTTTTTAAGATTGTTTACATAAGAAAGAAGTACTAAAAAATATATGGATTTAATAAGTAACATAGATATTGATTATAATTTTCTATAATTTTCATATAATTATACTTTTCTAAAGATATGTGATAATAGAATAATTAAAATTAAAAGCATTGGAATTCAAAATGCTCTCCTTTCTCTTTGAGACATATCATTTGGTATTCACATTCAGTCTTATAAAGATCGTATTTTAATAAGATAATACTTTAAAACATGGGAAGGATTTTTATGAATTAAAATTTTATATATATTAGTAAGGGGAAGTAGTTTGGGAGAAAAGTGAACTGATTTTAGGAGGGGAGTTTCTATAAGTGAAGGAGATGATAGTTTTTGAACGAAAAACTAACTAAATTATATGTTTTTATAAATATTATGAATATTTTTCATACTTATGATTAATAATAGTGATTTATTATAAAATTAATATTTTATTTACATATAAACTTTTTAAAAAAAATTTAAAATTTTTATATTTAATTGATTTTAAATTAATAAAAATATTTTTCATTAGAAACCAATATTATTTTGACTTTTGAAATTCATTTATATGTTTGAAAAATTAGGTTTATATTTTTAAATAAATTTATTCCTCCTCAAATACATATTATGCACTTTAAATGTTTTATAAATTATTGGGTTCTTTTTATATTATTATGATTTCACAAAAATTATGGTATTCATAAATTATTTAGTAATCCTTAAAAAATCCACTTTTTAAAAAACATACCAAAAATTCACCAAAAGATTAATTCAATGCACTTATTTCAGAAATAAAGACTACATTATTGTGATAAATTTAATCATAAGTAATTATATTATTTAAATTTTAACATGATATTGATGAATTATACTAAATAAATTGAGCTACTTTATTAAAAAAAATTAAACATTAATACACAATGAGTTCTATAAATTGTGATTTTTTTACAATAATATTGTATTATATTTTTTTATTTTACCCATAGTAAATATTACTTAATGGTTATTTTCTATTCCTAGTGGTTAGTATTTTTTTCAATGATCGGATTACTTTTCTAATTGTTATGTTTTCAAAGGTCATATAATATTTTATGTTCATGAAATCAATTATTATATCCATTATTCATCATTGACTATAATTACCGATAATGATATATATTATTTATTGAAATATTTTGAATTATTCTTCTTAACCATTTCTTGTTTGTAATAGTGTTATTCACAAGTGTAAAATTTTTAAGAGACCACAAAATAAAAAAAATTATTTCTAGTTCTATTATTTTTTTGATTTTGTTAAACTATTTTACTATTTCTAATTTTATATATTGTATTAATACATTATATGTAATTTCATAAATTATAATTTATAGTCATTCTTTTGAATTTAGTTTTCTATTTTTGTTGTAAAACATTAATGAACTGAAATGAAATGTATTGTAATATAATATTTATAGAGGAATAATGGGTCTTAAATTTGAACCAAAATTATTGTACTTTAAAAAAATATTAATTACCAACTTTTAAGGATGTCCTCTCAAGTACCATTAAAATACTTATTACATGGATAGTGGATTCTCTCTACACATGAAAAGGGAAAACTCCAACTTTCTTAATATTAAGAATGTTTAAGGGGGCATGTAGTTTTTTGAGACAATGTATAAAGAAAAATTTTAGAATAGTGGGATATAAATTTTTGGGGTAATTTATTAATTTTAAATGTTCATTATGTTTTTGGACCTCAAGAATATTCTCTTCATCATAAGATTACAATGTGATGAAGGGAACTTCTTGAGATTTTATAATGACATTTGTATCATAACAAACTCTTGTAGAGATCCAATACCATATTCCATGTAAAAAGATAGAATTTATAACTTATATTTAGAAGAAACGTATTCTAGTATATTTTTTACCCTAGTGTTTTGGAAGATAATTCTTATCTTATTGACAACTAGGGAACATCAAACTTAAAATCATGAATAAACATTTCAAGAATTATATTGTTATGTAACTATGGATTTTAGAGTTTAATTTTTCTACATTACATGATTCATGACAATAATTAATGAATTAAAAAGGTATATCAAATCACCTAAATGATATCTAATCTACACTAACTTCTTAGTCAATATATAAAAAAAATTATTATCTTATTAAAAAAGTAGAAAAATAGAAAATTACTATGTTTATTTCCTTGCTTATTACTGTTGTAACACCCAATATAATTTTAGGGTATGAAATTATATAAATTAATTTTAAACCTCATGTATTTTTGTCATTTATGGATGTTTGAGATGTTACTGAAGAACCTAAGAGTTGTTTCTAAAGATTCTACATTGATAAGAGAGGTAATATTATATAGGTTTGAAGTCATGATATTGAAGGTAAAGGTTGAATTAGGATGGATTCATATGTGATATAATTCAATACTTTTGTTGAGAGTGGATATCCCATGGCCTATAGAACTAAAATGTGTTTAGGTTTGAATGTTGTTTGATTGTTGGTGATGGTGGATAATCATATCACTACCAATGGAATTTATGCTTGGCTGTTATTCTCTATGAGTTTGATCATTTAGCATAGTGGTTAAATTTGGGGTGGGGGTGAGGATCATGTCATAGAGGGGCATCATACCATGATGATGACCCTTACATATAACATAGTGTGTTTTATAAACCCTTATATATCTACAATGTAACCCAAATGTATTTGTTATTGGAAACCATTACATATTGGGTTTGGAAACAATTTTTTATTAGGCCTAGTAACAATTATATATTTGATATTATAACCTTATATATTGGGTATATCAAATCATTATATATTGGATATGGTAAAATCTTACATGTTTTTCTTTTAAATTTTTTTTATTAAACATTGGTGACCCCAATATATCAATACTATGAGACCCTTTATTGACCCCAATTTTTTTGAACTGTATTTTTTCAATATTTCTCAATGGTTTCCAATGACAAATCCATTCATTGATATCTATCTTTTAAGAAGATGGTTTCTCTTGGAAATCAGATCATTTGATTTATCCAAGACTTTGGATGAAGATGACGTTGATAGGATTTTTAATAGAGATAATGATAAAATAATAATCATGAATAAAAAATATTTTCTTGTTAAAGAATAGAATATGTTCTCATGTAAATTTTTTTCCTGTTTCTATGTGTTTCAATACTAGATAAATTGTTTTGGATGATTATTTTGAATGTTGGTTGATGGTATTACATTGGAAGTACCTGGTATACTAAAGGAAAACATTACTTAAAGATTGACGTTTCATGGAGTTTTTGGATTCTTATTGAAAATAAATATCTCTATGAAGAAGGATGAAGGTCTATCCATGAATATTAATATCTCAATCTCTATGATCAAGGTTATCTATGATGATCAATCATCCCTGAATTTTGGATGATGTTTTTAAGGAGACTAGAGATAAATTAAGATGAATCTTAAGATACGTGAAAGTGATTATATTCCATGAGGAGAGTTCATGGTTGTAAGATCCCATATTTTCCACATACATCCATCGTTAATTTTTTCTTTTGAGCCTTGGTGGTCAAGACTTGTTCAAAGATATAGAGACGTCTTTTTGTACAATGATATAACATTCGGGGATATATGTTTGTTTGAATTAATGGAGTATAGGTATAAATGTAATAAATGGGTTTATGAGGGTTTTCCATTCTTTGGAATGATTTGACGTAGACATGAGGCACTCTATAGAATTTGGGCTCAAAATTATCTATTGGGGAATTATAAGACATGTACATGTTAAATGATGTGTAACTAACGTTGGACATGTCATCAACCAGTAAAGGCTGTGAAATGGTTACACACAATGTAAATTCCCGACATCATGTAAAATTTGATCATGGTAAATAAATAATCCGAGGTGAAGGGTTTTTTGAATATCTCTTCAAAAAAACTCATGATGTGTAAATGGATTACATGCCATGTTTTTTTCTTCAAATATTGATCTAAACAATGTTTCATGGATGATTATATTTTTTTCTCGCATTCATCTTCCCCCTCTTGACCATAGGGTAGATTAAAAGATATTTCTGAGAACCTATAATCATTTTTGATGTCCAGATAAAGAATTTGATCCCTATGGAGTGGGTTTGCATCATTCTTCCCTTCTCTCCCATTGTTCAATGAATATTTTTTTTAATCATTTGGCCAAGGTCTATGTGGTTTTTAATATTTATTGGTTATGGTCTATGATCATTCTTGGTAGCATATGAACCATCATTCTTATAGGGAATCCTACTAGACGTATTAGTTGACCCTCAATAAAAAGTAGGGGGTATAAACCTTAACCCTATGGTCTGTTTAATGGAAGAGTATGTGAAATGGTTCAATTTATCGAATTTAACATGTATATAAATTTAAAAATGATGAATTGGATTATTCTTTGGAATCCATATGAAACCAATTGGTTAATGAACATGATTATTTCTATAGTTTAGGTGATAAAACCCTTTATTACAAATTTATTGTTTAATGGATTAACGTGTGTTTATCATTATGTGGGATTTGGGTATGGGATTGATATAGATTCACCTTGGTTTGGCCGGATTATTGAAATGATTTTTTTGTTGATGTTTTATGACAATAGTATAAATTAAATGTCTAATTGAAAGATAAATGGTAATTTTTATAATTACCCATTGAGCCTTATGATGCGATATTGTGATGTATTTGCTGATATTACATGTGTTTTGATTTATATGTTGTAATGATTATATATAAGTAATTTTCCCATTTTACATATTAAAATTATTATATACTTGGATATTTTCTAATCCATGCTGAAATTATTATATACCGATCTATCCCACGATATATGTTGAAACGATTATATAGCAGGCTATTACTAGTGACACATGATGAATGCATAAATACAAAGATTCACCCTGATAAATGTTGTAATTCTTATATAGTAGGCTTGGTCCTGATATATTTTTGAAACTCTTATGAACCATGTTAGATGCATATTTGTTTGATTTATTCCATGGTTCTATGGTTATGGTTATGATGGAACAGTTGTGAGACACTCTCAGAGACATTTAAACATGGCGGTAAAGAAGGTAATGTTTTGACATGGTTATATAGTTGTGGTTTTCATTGATGTAATACGTACATAGATATATCCTTTCTTGGTTCCAAAGTTTGATTTTGTGGTATTCATTTCATTTATTTATTAATTAATACCTGTATTTAGTGCATTATTATATGCACTTATTATAAAACTAGTCATGTTTAGAGATAGAGGTATCAATCTACTGAGTTACACTCATACGCTATTCAGGCCACTATTTGGTACCCAATAATATTACATAGCTGCAGGATTAGATAAGTGAAAAGACCTTACTTTTAATTTTTGCTTACAAGATGGGCTAGAGTTTTGAGAAGGGTCAACATGGAGTTTTGGATGAGGTTCATTGGAGTCTTCTTGTATTTTATTTGTATTACTTATTGTATGAAATTTAGTAACATAAAATCATGTCATTATATTATCTATTTACTAGTTACTGGATTATCAATCGGCTTTTATTGCTGGTTTTCCATTGTATTGTACTGTTTCCATTATTTTCCACACTCTGATATTTATTTATTTTTCATTATTATTTTATTATTCTGTGTTGTGGTATCTCTATAATCATGGAGTATAGTCTCTCAAAAATATAATCAGAGCACACCAAGGTTATTTTATATTTTTTACTATTTAGGAAGGGTTGAAAGGATAATATGATGCATTGGGACTTGTTAATGAGATTGTTATTGGGAGTAACTAACCCATGTATGAGGTAAAATCTGAGTACAAAGGGATGTATTACTATTTAAACGTTTTATTGTTATTGTTAATTTTTTTCACCCAATAGAGTTCACATAGTGTGTGAGGTTTTTGTTTTATGACGTTATTGGTTCAAGAAATTTATACTTATGTCCTCGAATGGAAAAAGAATACTATTAATGAATCATGATAGGTATTAGGGATTAAATATTGACAAGAATATTTCATGATAGGGGAATATTTATTTCTTCTGCTATATATATATTCTTGTTTGAAATGCGATATAATATACCTGTTGTATCAAAGAAATTAAATAAAAGAACTATTATTTCATTCAAAAAATACTTGTAATCCTTGTTTAGAGTGACCAAGTGTGGTGGTTATCTATTTTTTCCCATGTTGGGATTGACCTTATTGTTACAACTAGTGTTCATTGGATTGTGTTTTTAGTGTAGAGAAAATGCCTCACCATCATCTTCATATTCATCATCGGGATAGTATAAATCATCATGCTCCTAACATAGCTGAACTGAATCATCATTTATTTATTGAGAAATAAATGCATGTTCATATTCATGATAGCTTCATGTGGGTAATGTGATCCACAGAAAGTCATGATGTTTATAATATACCTTCGATGTCTTAGCTGATGATAAGGATCCAACTGTAGTATCTACTTACATTCTCTAGGTAGGGAGGCCCCCAAGGAACTGAGTTCTAGATTGATTCAATCCCGAATATACTTTATCATCATGAGACACCATCATTTAGAAGATTTATGTATGTTGTGTAAATGGTTCATTGACTAGTAAAGTGTTGGTGGCACATTCCAGAACAGGCAGGGTAGTATGAGGAGATATCTTGGAAGGATATTGTGATGAAGTTGATAAGTAATTTATATCCCATGAAGTTGAGGTATGAATAGTCTTGTAAGTTTATTCACCTGAAATAAGAGGGTATTAGAGTGTTGGACTATGCTAAAGAATTGACTGAACTATACAGATTTATGCCATCTTTGAAAATTGAAGAGATGTCTAGGGAAATCCATTTTCAAGATATGCTATGCTATGAGATCAACACACAAGTGAATGTGTTTTGTCTGGGTTGTTTTTTTGATGGTGTGAATTAGGAACTCATAATGGAAGGGAATCAGATAAAGTCCATGAGAAGTAGCTAAGATATTTTAGTAGGTAAAACAACGAACTCTTATTCAAGTGGAAATTGGTGTCTTTATGATGGGTTTCACCACAAAAATTGAATACAAATAATTCATGGAAGTGAGTATTCATATCGGGATCATATAATTATACAATGCTGTTAGTATGGAAATATGGTCCACATACAACCTCAGTTTTCATACCCCACATTACAATTTAGGCTTGCAATGGGATGGGCCACCTACATAGGTTTTGTAGGGTCATGTAGTTGTGGAGGAGTGGAAGGGGAGAAAGATAGGTACGATATTCTGGGAAGGACTCAACTACTCCTCAGAAGATATGAAGCTTCAGTTCCACATGATGTTTTGGTCAAGGAATGTGATACGATACCCTAGTGCTGGAATGAGAGTGTAGGGAAATGGGTATGACTTAAGGGAGTCAGGATGTAGCCAAGGGTACTGGGACTGGTCAGATGCATGTTATGAAGACTACTCTATCTAGTGTAGATTTATGATCATCTGTTATCATTGTATGATTCTTATTACATCTATCATTTTTTATAATTTTTTGATACAAGAGCATCACGATCCTTTTTATCCTCTATTTTTTAATGTTTTGGTCTTTATTGTGGAAATCAGGGATGATAATTTGACCATAGACCCACTATTGGGAATGAAATATGAGAATATCAAATGTTTCAGGTCATGATCACTAGATATTGGGGGTTACAAATTCTTTTGGGAACTATTCATGCTAAAAATGACAAGCTTATTCTTGATCATTAGTATGATTTGGTTAGTTTTATACCATGATCATATCAACTATTATCATAGGAGAGTTACCTTTCTATCTCTAGAAGGTGGAATTTATTGTCACCATGTTTACTAGGATATTCTTTCTTATTTTGTGGGGACAATTTAGTAAATATTGGATTGTATCATGGCTCTTATAGCAGACTATTCTCTAGATAATGATGGGTTATATAAGGATATTTTTATTTTAGTGGTACACCATTTTTTGTTTTCCTAATGAATTTTTTATTATACAACCAAAGCAAGAGATCGAGTTCACAATTGAGTTGGTGTCAGAATCAGAGCTAGTTTTTATACCTCCTTATAGAATGTCCCCAGAAGAGCATTGAGAGAAAAATGTTTACTAGGAATTTATTGAAACTAAAGGTTTCATATTGTATAGTAAATCTCTTTGTTATTCTATACATATTTTTCTGTGAAGGATTATGGGATGTTGTCCCTATGTTTGGATTATCAGAGATTGATCTAGACCACTATCAAGAACCGTTATCCCCTTTCATGTATTGATGATCCCTTTGATCAACTGAGAGGAACTAATATATGCTCCTAGATAAATTTGATATTTGGATACCACTAGTCGAGTGTAAGAACATAAAACTTCACACTGATAGCTTTTAGTAGTAGATATGACTTGTATGATTTCTAAGTGATGATGTTTTTCTTAACCAACACCCCAGAGATATTCATTTTCTTGATGATATGATATTTCTATCATTTTAGATCCGTTTATTGTGATTTTTTTAAAAAAAAATATAATTATACTCCCCATTAGAATAAAATCATTCCCAACATCTTGACATTTTCCTCAGTATATTGAGAGAGAACTTGCATTACTCTAAGCTAACTAAATATAGATTCTAGTTTGATAAAGTGCACTTCTTCTACAATTTTATCTCATAGGAGGGAGGGTTAGTGGATTTAGATAACGTTTCATGAATTTATCATGCGGTAATCTTAATAATGTATATGATATTCAGAGTGTTCTTGGTTAAAAAGGTCATTATCATCTCTTTATCCTTTGATTTTTTCATTTGGAAGCACTGATGGTATGGATGACCAACAAGGGGGATTTTTTTTGGTTAGATTCTTCTAAGAGATATATTTAGGATCCAAATGTTGGGATAATTTTAGTTCCAATCCTAAATTTACCTATTATGTGAAAGCATATAACATGTATTATGAAGCATCCAAAGTTAGACTCAGAGAATTTCTAATGTAGGAGGATACAATGGTTGCTAATGGATCCAGACATCTATACCTACATGAGAGGAGTCATCCTACTCGTGATTTAGAGTTATCGGTTGTGGTACATGACCTCTTATGTGGGTGGCATTATCTTATGTGTGAGATTATTGTGCTATAAACAAACAAAAAGATCCTTTGGTTAATCATTTCCTAGTTGGATATAAACCTTATGTTGAGATGTTTGGTTGAGTATCTGCAGTCTTTCAACTATGAGTTTTCTTTTACACCATGAAGGGGAAATATCATTGCTGATGGTTTATCACATAGTACGTTGATAGAGGCATTTTAAGAGTGTAATGATGAGTGGAAGATGATGGAACTCTTTACAATCATGCACCTGGATGTTCAACAGTCCCCAGGTCGAGTAGGACAGAATTCAAAATATGTTATACACATGTTTTAGACCAGATCATGGTTTAGTAGTTCTTTAATCTAGAAGATTAGTTTTGAGGGACAATTTATATGGTAGGGGGAAACCAATGAGATTGGCTCTTTCTAATGGAAATTCACTTCATTTTTGTGGTCAACTATGGGTTCCAATAGGCTTGTGAAACTAGTTGATGACAAGTTTCTAGCTTCAAATTGAGTGGTTCATCTTGGAATGACAAATATGCATTGTGATCTCATAGGAAATATTAGTGGCCATGAATGTAAAGGGTGGTATACAGAATTTTGGTGAGATATTTCTCTTATCAGTAGTTGAAAGTCAAGAATTAAAATCCAACATGGATTTTCCAACCATTTCCCATAACTGTGTGGAAGTGGGATGATGTGAATATGTATATTTTAATAGTATGACCTATGAAAACCCATAATAATGATGATATATGAGTGATTTTGGATCGACTGACGAAGGTATCCCACTTCTTTCCTATCAGGAAGACCTTCATAGTGGATGATTAGGATAGTCTTTATGTGCAATAGGTAGTTCACTTCTATGGTGTTCTGAGGAGTATATTTTTAGACTAATATCACCTTTTAAAATAATTATTATGGAAGGTTATTAAGAAGGATCTAGGATCGTAGGTTATTCTGAGTATAACCCATCATTCCAAGACTGATGGTCAATCTGAGAGGACTATTTAGGTTCTGTAGGATATTTCTAAATCTTGTATTTTGGAAATTGGTGTTTTTTGGGAAAAATATATGGAACTCATGGAGTTTTCATATAAAAATAACTTAAATTTGTCAACCCAAATGGAACCTTTAGAGGATTTTTAAGTATGGTCCTTCCATTCACCTTATTATTGGTTAGATTATGGTGAGTTAGCACTTTTGGGGACTAGTCTTGTGTAAGAGACGTTTGAGTTGATCCATTTGACCAAATAGTGGTTCATGACTACATAGTGTCAATTGAAATCATACGTTAACCATATGATATGACCTATGGAGTTCATGGTTGGTCATCACGTCTTTCTTTGAGTGTCTCCTAGGTTAAAGAAATGTCATTGTACATTTGATAATGTAGATAAAGTCGGTCATGTGGCATACTGATTATACCTTCCACATTTCTACAGTTCCATGCATGAAGTGTTTCAGAAGTCACATATTTTTCTATATTATTCATACCCTTCTCATATGATAGATATAAAACATGTAAATATTAGTGAGGATGAATCCTTTAAGGATAATTTGATATAAATTTTGAAATATAGTGACACAAATCTTTGATGTAGGGAAATTACTTTTTTCTAGTGGAGTTGAATCAGGGGTTTTTTAATTAAAGATCTATGAGATGGAACCTCATATTTTTGCCAAGTGACTTGACTATTTTACCGAGGCCCCACAGTGATTCTTGGAGAACTCATGAATGAGCTATTAGATGGTGGAAAGGTTGTAAGGTCTCATATTTTCTAGTTATTCCCCTTTTTGAGTTTTTCATTTTTTCCTTAGTGGTCAAGTCTTGTTTAGAGACAAAGATATTTTATTGTGGAAAATGTGTTAATTTTTTTTTTATAAATGTTTTTTTAACTAGTGGTATTTGGGTATAAATGTGTTAAATGGTTTTGAGGGGGTATTCCATGATTTGGAAGGATCTAGAGGTGGTACGGATATTGATATAAAATTTATACTCAAAACTCTCTTATAGGAGATTGTTTAACATGTATATGTAACATGATATGTAACTTCCATTGGACATGTTGTGAGCTAGTATAGGGCTTGAAATAGTTACACTGTGTAATCTATACATGTCGTGTTAATTTTGAGCTGAGTAAGATAATAATATAAGATGATGGGTTTTTTTGGGATGTCTCGTTAAAATGAAAGACACTACATGTAAGTGGATAACATGACGTTTAATTTCAGGACATTCAGTTTAAACAGTGTCATACTACTAATTTTCATTTTATCTCACATGTAACTTTTTCATCTTTACTATAGGTAATATTTCTAGTGATTTTGGAGTTTCTACATTTATTCCAGATGTATGTATCACGCATCTAATATCTGTTCTGTGGTTTTTGTTCATTATTCCCTTATATCCCTTTGTTCTCTAATCGATGTAGTGAAAAATTTTGACCATGGTAATTCTTTATTTTGAACATGATAATTTATGGTCAAGGATCCTTCTTCTGATCACTTGCACCTTTGTTCATTGGGAAATCCTGCAAGAAGAATTGGTTGATCATCATTTAAAGGTTTGGGTGCTAATCCTAACCCCTATGGTCTATTTAAAGGAAAAGTATATGAAATAGTTATATTGAACCAATATAATGTGAGACTAAATTAATTAAATGATAAATTGGATTATAACTCATAATCCATTTGGATCCAACTGGTTATTGATCTAGATTTTAGATGTTGTTCTTGTGAGTTAACCATTGATTATAAATGAATTATTTAATGGATTAAATATTGTTTTTCATGAAATGCGATTTGGGTGTTGGCTGGATATATATTCCCCAAAGATTGTCCGGATTATTGAAATTATTGGGTTATTGTTGGTTTATAACAAAAGGATATATGAAATGTGTAATTAAAATATAAAATGAAATTTTCAAAGTAAACCATTGATCCTCATGATGTGATATTTTGATATCATTGTCACTATGACATCTGATGTTATAATTCTTATACATAGGGTGTGGTCCAATTTTTATGTTTACATTATTATATACTTGGCTATGCATTGAGAAAAGCTGAAATTCTTATAAGTCGGTCTATTCCATGAGACATGCTATAATTAGTATATAATGGATTGTTCCCATTGACACAAGATGAAATTCCTATATTCTAAGCTTTTCCAAAATAAATGTTGTAATTATTAAATACCATACTCATCCCTGATTTATTGATGAAAATATTATACGAATGGTTCAACCATGTTTTTTGTGATTTATACCATGGTTATGTGGTTATGATTGTGTTGACATCATTGTGATACATTCTAGCATATTGATGAGTAAATACATGTTTTAACATTTTTATATGATCATGTTTGACATGGTTGTGAAAAAAGATCAAAGATATCTAGATATGGTGCCAAAGCAGGTTGAGGTGGTATTAACATAATTACTTAATTAATTAATACATGTTTTTATTACATTATTTCATGCCCATCTTATCATACTGGTTATGTTTAGACATAGTTCTATCAACTTATTTATTTATACACACATCCTCTTAGGGCCACAATTTTCTACCTAGGAAGATTATTTGGATTTTGGATTGTATAAGGGAAAATGACATTGTTGTTGATTGTTTCCTACTATATGGGCAAGAGTTAAGAGACGGGGCAAGAATGGTGTTTGGGAGCAATGAATGTTTAATCATATACTCTTTTATTTGTCTTACTTATATAATTTCATTTTGTTATTTTTGAACTTGTCATTACATTACACCTTTTTATGCACTGGATTATCAATCAACTTTTATTGTTGGCTTTCCATTGTATATTATTGTTTCCATTATTTTTTCAAACTCTGATACTTATTTATTATTTATTTTTATTTTATAATTATAATGTGTTTTAACTCTGTAACCAGGGTTATAGTCTCCCAACTACACATATCACACCCCTGATGGTTATAAAATGCCTCTGGTATATGGGTAGTCATGCTTGAGGTCTTGTAAACAACCAATTTCAGCTAATTGCTTGAGTATCAGATTGGGGGGTCGTTTCAATGATGGTAGTATATTAAAGTGTGTGTTATAAAGATTACCAAGATAAAAATATGGTTTTTCCATTGATATTTTTAAGGAAGAATAATTTCACTTTAGGACACAAAAACATTATAAAAATGGTTGATTCAATTCTTTGTATCTCTTAAAATTTTTGGGATCCTATGTTGTAATAGAATCCCAAATAATATCAAGTTTTCATGAATATTTTATTCAATTTAGATGATTTTTACACATCTTAATGCACTTTATTCATCAATTTGGAGTTCTTGAAAATATCAGGATCTCAATGTCAAAAGAATATATTGATATATATAGGAAGTTATGTTAGTTTTTGTTGGACCTATAAATTAGTGGACCTTCACATTGTATTATTTGGTTACACCACAACATGTTGAGATAAGGGTAGTCTAAATTGTATTTGTGTTTTCTACATGAATTTTACCAAGAGATCTTGAATTTGGTTTGATTATAAAATTTGAGACCCCTAAGAAGCAATGATTCATTATTCTGTAATGAGTTCAGATAGTTAAAAAGAATTATAGAATATTTCTAGGATATTATGTATAAGATTATTCTATGTTGTTATAAATGATTTTTTATGAAACTCTAGGTAGTTTAAAGAGACTTTAATTCTTGTCTCTATCCAAGATGTTTGATAATTATTCCATACTATTATAACTGCCAATATGAATTTGATGGAACATTAATAATATGTAAAAAATGTTCCATGGGATGAGATTGAAAATTATCTTTAAGGCATTTGATTTTTGGAATTTTTAATTAAAAAAATAAATAAAAAATATGTTTTTGTGAAAATATTAATTTTCACAGTAGATTATAGAAGAATAATGAAACAAACCAGACTCCAATAAACAATAGTTAGTGTATTATTTATTTTATTAGAATAGATACAAGGGTTTAAATCTGTAGTGATCAATTATATTAGTGGTCTTAGAGATCTAGATACATACATGATACCTAGTTTACATTTGAAATAAAGTATAAATCATAGTAATAGAAAAAATATGGTATACCAGAACTACATCAAAGCATTCATCTTCATGTCCTAGGGAAAGGAAAAAATAGTGACTTCAAATTCTCAGAAAGGGGAACATACAGTTGAATCTATCATGAGTAAATAAGGGATAATAAATATGAAATGTTAAATAAATGAAAACACATTCCATTTAATTAGAAACTTGATAATGAAATGAATCCATGGATAATATCAATTAAACAATATCATGGACAATAATAACTATATTTATAGTTATGTATATTCAAAATATTGGTTTTCATGATCTCATAAATCATGATATCTATACCATCAGGACCATGTGATAATAAAATTGATTTTATGGGTGTGCATACACCCAATAATCATTTAATTTGGAAAACTAATTTGTATCCTGAGACATATCAACACATCAAAGGGAAATATATAATTAATCCCCACCTTTCAATACATGTTCAAATAATTATTCAATAATTAATTATCAATTAAATTCATAGTTAATTTTCCTTATCAATAAATATCTGAACTGAGTAAAGAATATAGATTTATCATGATTTTTCCCAAGTAATAAAATAATTTCCATCGCAAAACACAATAAGTAAAATTGGAAAATTGTTAAGGAACTTAACATATTCATGATATAATTTAGATTAATATTTAAAACAAATATAATGTCCAATGATATTAATAAATTGAATGATTCATGTGAAATTTAATAACCCCGTGGTCAGGGGTTTCTCCATGATGCTCACTCCTCTCTGATGATGGTGGTGGCTAACGATACGGTCCCTCCTCCCCTGTCGGGGGAGGGACCTCTGAAGTCCTTCACGGGAGTGACCTATTAAAACTTCTCCCCTTTCTCCAACGTCGAATTTCTTCCATCATTCCCCCAGATCAATCTTATCACTAAAGTACTGGATCTTCATTTTGCCATTCTAAATATTCTGATTTCAAATTCATAGTTCAATGAGGCTTCAGGCCTTCTAACTATTCATTGATTTCTCGGTTCAAGAAGAGGTTCCCTTCAGGGGATTCGTTTAAGATATTTACCTTTTGGGAATAGAGTCTATAGGATAGAGCGGAGGTGGGCCGGCTTGATTCCAGACATGTCTTTATTCGCTTCTCTACAAAGGATGATATTGTCAGGTCTTGGTCCAATTCACCTCATAGCTACAATTTTCTTCGATTCTACCTATACATATGGTCGTTTGAATTCCATATGGAGTGAAACTACCCTATAACTATGATTTGGGTTAGTTTCTTAGAACATCCTCTTCCATTTCAGAATCCTTAAATTTTAATAATTTTAGAAAACTTTATTGGTAGATTTTTGTGTGCTGATTGTAGAACTGGAGCCCTCTATCGCCCCATTTATCCACGAATCTCTGTGGAAGTCAATGTCTCACGAGTGCCTCCTGAGTTTGTGTGGATTACGGTGGGGGAAGTTACCTACCTGAAGAAACCAGGATTTTTTGAGTCATGTATCGATTTTTGTTCCTTTTGCAACAAATTGGGCCATTTAATAGTTGCATGTCGGCATGAGAATAAAATTATGGTCTCAGGAGGCAGCGACAAGGTTCTACATGTTGATAATGGTGTGTCTGTTCTGAGTCAATTAGTTGATAGAGATTATGTTAGGGATGTGCAATGTGGGTCACTGGGGAGAAAACCATTGGTGGCTGATATTTTCAACAACTTTCATGAGGACCTGGGTGTTTGTAAGTGTCACGACCCCCTCCCACCAAAGATGCCCCTCCTGAGCTGGCAATGGTGGAAGGGAGATAATGACCCACGAGTCCCGCCTCCAGTAGGACCCGGAGTTGTGACTATCACCAAGGGTAAGAGTTTTTCACAAATATGTGAGGCATTACCCTTTTTATTTATTTAAGATCAGGAAATAGGATGAGTCAAACACCAAAGAGAAGAAAAGGAACAAGTATATAAATAGCCCAAAACCAATCCCATATGCATGCTTTATAAAATAGCAAAACAAAAGTACAAGTACAGAAAATCTCCAAAGAACTATACCAAAAAGTAAAGGAAAACAACAATATCAAACAACAACAACTCCCCCTTTTTTACTAGTATGGTCCCGTACAGTCCCTGTAGTCCTCCTGAAAACTTGAAAGCAAACGTATGTTGAGCATACAAGTATACTCAGTATGGAAACCTAAATCTCTCGTGCACAGGTGGGGAGACATCCTAATGCAACGTGAGAAAACAGAAGAACCAAAACCTATCAAGGAATCTATCCACCCAGCCTCACTAGTCACACACACCAACTAACACAAGCCAATAGAGTATAGTAGTAATATTATCAAAGTATGGGTACCCCACACCACCTTCCCACTAGATACTGCTCAAGCCCTCACGCCTAACGCTATGATGTTTCCCCCTCTTCCGGAGATAGTTCCACAACTTGGCCATTCGAATCTCGAGCTAGTGCCACAACCTGACTATACGAAGCTCATAGCAACCCACCGACACACAATCCTCGTCCATCACCACGTCTCATCCCGAAAACACCTGGGAACCACATCATATCTCATCCCAAAGATTATTGGGAAACATATGTCATAACTTGCCTGAAGGATCATGGGCTATAGAACCTGGAAGAGGGAGCATAGGGAAGAACAGTAACCATCCATCCACAATGTCCTTTGGATGTTGGGAAGGACACCCACCGTCCCACTGGTGTTAGGAACGTAGTGCTCAACACGGGTGGGGTGCATAAATAAACATAGAAAGATACAGATTTATATAATTATATCAACCACACAGCCCATCCTAAGGCTTCTACACAAAATATCTGAGCACATGCCTTAGCACTGCTACCTTAAGACTATGCACACAACAAGAAATCCCAAAACCACATTTATGTTTTCATGTTCAACAGCTTTAGTTGTCAATACTTTTAACTATTGGGAAACTATCAGCAACCAAACCAAATCGAGTGTTCATAAAACATATCCCTACCAACAACGACAAAAGTTAGGGAAAACACAAGCAATCACATACCAACTCCTGAACAATTTGAATATCATATCCATATTTAATTCATTTCCATCACAATACCCAACCATTCATTTACTCCCAAGTTCCACATATAAATAAATTTTCCACATTCCACATTTCCATTACTTTTCCCCCGTATATAATCCACTACTAACCACTTTAATAATATTCACCACCCATCATTGCAGCCCCGCTTCCAAACATCATATCACACAACAACCCAGAAATCACCACTTCACACATCCCATGACAAAACCAACCCAACACCAAAATGTTCATTATTCCGTTTTGTTGAACGAGGGTGATCACACAAGGGTTCCTAGTATTTAATCATCCAAATTTACGTGATTAAGCAATTTACACATTCAATAAAATTTTCATCCATAAGAAAATCCAGAAAGAGAGGGAAAAATTTAAATGCGCAAGCAAAGGCCCCCAACGACTGTGATTTTCAGTAGATAAAATCCTATTCAATTTAAAACATAATCACATAATAAAAAAATATAGAATAACAACATACACAATCTTCCCCATCCCCATTCTTTAACCAGTTATTATCTTTATTTACTTGTTCAGCTGTATCCCTAGAAAACAAGAGGACACCCACCCCGCATGATGCACAATTTAGAGAGACGAAGGTGAGATCCCTACCTCAACAGGTTTGGATTTCCATCTATGATCATGACCACCACGATCACAAGGCTTCTCCTAGAATGACTGCACCCACCAAGGATACCGCGACACCATCGAATCAGTAACACAAGAAACTCCCTCAACACGGAGATCACATGTCATAGCATGGAAAGAAAACAGGAGAAGTAGGATCAGAAAGAGAATACAAGAACAGAGGTTTAACATACCTTTTTTGAGTCATTCGTCAAATACAGTCGTTCAAGTCAATTATCATTAGTCTCGTCGGTTGGAAACTGCGGATGGGAAGTCGAAGAAGAGGGAACAGAACAGGGTGTATAGTGTTCTCCTTACTGACATGATCCCGCAGTCACTAATGGATCGACGATCAGAGTCTGGATGAAGAAGTTAGAGGAGGAAGACTTCTCGATCATCCAAGAGAGTCGCCGTGCGATGAAGAAGATATCGGTCTGGAAATAATCTACGAACCTTTCATATATAGGCAACGAAAAGGTAAAACATTATGCAGTGTGTATTAATGAATACATGGTGTGACCGTACACCAGTTATGAGTTTTGACTGGTCAACACAGGACACGTCACGCAGTTTCCACGCGTTTTAATAATAATGATAATTCTATTAATATTTGGTGTTTCGTTGACCTAAGGTATGAGGCATGAAAAGTTATTCATCATTGGTCTTAAAATGATCGTCGTAATTTCAGGATTACATTGCCGCGGATGGTTCGTCATTCCGACACCATATGAAGAAGTTACGGTTGAATTAAGATTATATAACCCAAAATAATAATAACATTTTATATTATTATTATTTATTTGTTTTTCTTGAAGCTTATAGGCTCAAAATTGTCTCCCTCTTTTTCTTTCACAACCAAATCACACCACCACCCATTAATCACCCTTATTTTCATTCTATTATGATAATAATATTATTATATGAATATTATTCATTTTAGGGGAAAAAATGGAACCCCTTACGCCTCCTTTACACACAAACATCATGCCCCCCCTTTATTTTTTCCATTTATTTATTTCCATTTATTATCTCATTTAATCCATATGATTTATTATTATATTATACATGAGGAGATCCATGTACAACGCCTCACCCTCTTCAAGGTGCATTATGCTCCTCATTCTCCCATACATCATTTACATGCACATGCATCATTAATATAATAAATATATTACATATATTATTATTATAATAATAATGAAACACCTCATGTTCAATATATTCACCCCTCATGCGTGTAAAGGGGCACACCTCCCATTCCATTCACATCCAGTGATTGTTTTAATATTATATTATATAAATATTATATAAGTTATATAGCATATACAAAGAAAGTATTATTCATGCGACTCGAGCATAATATAAATAATATTAATTCCCTTGTCTTTTATCCATTATTAATTTAATTGTATTATCATATTATTATAATATTAATACATTTAATTTCATTAAGCTCTCGCACATAGTTTTATGCCATCATTTTTATTTATTTCTTTTCAATAACAATAACATTTCGTTAACTTATTTTATAACTCACTGACGTTATTGTTTTTAATAACAATAATATTTACGCTCGTCGCATTGACCACGTTAAACCACCCCATTAGATATTTGAATCCAACCATGCCACATCAATGTTGCGTAACATCCGTCAATTTAATTAATTCTATTTCTTATATGTTACGCTGATTAAATTGACACCGCTTTTATTAAATTAAAACCATTCAATTTAATAAACCTTACATATTTTTACGCCACCATAATTATTATTATTTTACATAATAATAATAACGGAAACAAATTTAATTTTATTAACACTTTTTCATTGTTATCATTAAAAATTATCATTATTACACGCGCTGTGTTGGCTATATCCGACTTTCACAAAGGAATGGAATAGAGAGGTCTGGGCCATTACATCAGATACCTCTCAAAACATTCTCATCCTTGAGAATTAAAAACCGAGTCAAAGAAAAAGAGGTACGAACAACCACCCCACAAGATACCTCTCAGCGATCTCATCATAACAGGAAACCAACCAACAACCCTAATCATATGAGTTAGGAATTCCTTCTCCTAGTTCAAGATATTTTCCACTTTAGGTGGCACTGACTCACCTGCACGGGTTTAATCGCATCCACATTAATGAATCCCGATTAAGAATTAGGTCGTCCCACTTCCATATATTAGTATTTTTCAAACATACACTGCCCCGAACACCGTATAAACAAAAACACATCTCCCGAACACAAGGCTTGGGTAATTACTTCTCCCATGTCGAGATATTATCTGCTTTAGGCAGCACTGACTCACCTGTATGGGTTTAATATCATCCACATTAATGCATCTCAATTAAAGATTATGTCTTCCCCTCCCCAAATGATAGGGATATTCACGTACATTTAATGAAAAGAGGGAAACAACATAGAATTAAAAACACACAAAAACAAGGTCCCGACCCAAAGAATGAGAAAAATAGTGTTCCAACAATGGAGTGTAATGCTCCCAAACAAAACATAAATGAGAGCATTCAAGAAAACCCAAACACATCTCTAACGATCCCTTGTCCTTCTAGAGATGCCGCCTCTGCTGCATGCAACTATCCGCGCCCAAATCCTCTGTCTCTATGTTAATGTCCACCTCCTCGAACGTGTCCCGGTTGGGATCCTTGAAGGACTCCTTGTGGATGGCCACCACCGGCTCCATGTCCTCTCATAGGGACTGGAGCATGTTGCTGCTGGAAAGGTCAGGCTGAGAACTACTGCTGGGGCTAGGTCTGAACCTGGTCAGTCTCACTGTACCAAGTATGGAAAGGGAAATGTCTGCTAAGATTCCCACGATCCCCAAATGAAAATCACCTTGGTATCTGGCCCATGGAAAACGGGTGGGAATTATGAGATGAGTATGGGACCTGCTGAAGTCTGCTCCCTAACGATTGAAACATGGAAGGTCCTATTGCTGGGGATCTACTGATGACCACCTCCTTCTTGGACGAACTTGGGTGACTCCTCTCTCGCAGTGGACCTACTTTCGAGTGCATCCTCCCGATTATATATGCCTTCTTCTGTACATCCAGGTCTGTTGATAAGGTTAAAGGGGTCACCGTGCCCTGAATAGAGGGGTGAAGTGCCTCCTCTAAATGTCTGGCTCGGGAATACTCATCTGAAAAGAGATTCGGGGAATAACAGAGGAGATCCTTGAACTTGACCCCTAGTTCCCCCACTGACATGCTTCCTTGTTGGAGATACAACAAATCCTGCCTCTTCCCAGCCTTTCTCATCGAGGAAAGAAATTCCTCACGAAACTCCTTCTCAATGTTGGCCCATAGAACTTCTGTCTCCTTCCCCTCCCCAAGTTAAAGCACCCACCTCTAATGTGCTCCTCCTCGCAGCTGGCTTACTACTAGAGGAACCCAGTACTCTTATGGAGCCATGACCAGCCCAAAGGTGATCTTGAGTTCTTCCAACCAACTCTCTAATTACGTATCCAAAGTGTTACCTTCATACTTCTTCAAGATCTATCGCTGGAAAGCACAAAACGTGCACTTCCACATGTCATCTTCTTCCTCTCGGTCAATCTTTAGCTGATCGACCATCTGAATCTACTAGGCCTCGACTGCTTGAGTCACCCAGGAATGACGTCCAGGTTCCATATCTGTATGGTAAACAAAGAACTCCTAAGACCAAGTAGGAAGGAAATTTTTTTAAGGTTTCATTTTATCATTTTATTTCAATTTCTTTCCCAAAACACCCAAATCAAGTAAAAACACAATTCATGATGATGCATGTACCTTTCCTAGGGTCTCTACCCTGCAATCAATGTAGTCTTACTTGGTCATTCGGTAAGCTCAGATTACTTGTATCGGATCACGGGGGGCCCTAAAATCTAGTGTCCTAGCCAGTATTCCTTTGCCTATGTCACGTTAGAAGATCAGCCAACACTGTTGCCCTACCATCCCATGCAATCCTCATTGTGCCTAACTCCAGACTTCATCCTATCTCTCAACCATCAGCTCTAATAAATTTCTATCACGACCCCATCCCACCAAAGATTCCCCTCCTGAGCTAGAAATGGTGGAAGGGAGATAATGACCCCCAAGTCCCGCCTCCAGTAGGCCCCGGAGTGGTGACTAGCACCAAGGGTTTGAGTTTTTCACAAATATGGGAGGCATTACCCTTTGTATTTATTTATGATCAGGAAATAGGATGAGTCAAACACCAAGAAGAAGAAAAGGAACAAGTATAGAAATATCCCAAAACCAATCCCATATGAATGCTCTATACAATAGTCAAACAAAAGTACATGTACAGAAAAGCTTCAACGTATTGTACCAAAAAGTAAAGGAAAACAACAACAGCAAACAACAACAACTCCCCCTACCTGACATGTAAGGTCCCACACAGTCCCTGTAGTCCTCCTAAAAACCTGAAAGCAAACGTAGGGTGAGCATGCAAGTATACTCAGTACGGAAACCTGAAGCCCTCATGCACAGGTGGGGAGACATCCTAATGCCCCGTGAGAAAACAGAAGAACCAAAACCTAGCAAAGAATATATCCACCCAGCCTCACTAATCACACTCACCAAGTAACACAAGCCAATAGAGTATAGTAGTAATATTATCAAAGTATGGGTACCCCACACCACCTTCCCACTGGATACTGCTCAAGCCCTCACGCCTAACGCTCTGATGCTTCCCCCTATTCCTAAGCTAGTGTCGCAACTTGTCCATACGAAGCTCGAGCTAGTTCCTCAACCTCGCCATACAAAGCTCATAGTAACCCACTGGCACACAAACCATGGAAATCACTATGTCTCATCCCGAAAACACCTGGGAACCACATCATATCTCATCCCAAAGATTCTTGGGAAACATCTGTCATAACCTGCCCGAGGGATCTCGGGCTATAGAACTTGGAAGAAGGACCATAGGGAAGAACAGTAACCAGCCATCCAAAATGTCCTTTGGATGTTGGGAATAACACCCCCCGTCCCACGGGTGTTCGGCACATAGTGCTCAATGCGGGTGGGGTGCGTAAAGAAACATAGAAAGATACAGATTTATATAGTTATATCAACCACTCAGCCCATCCTAAGGCTTTTACACAAAATATCTGAGCACAAGCCTTAGCATTGCTACCTCAAGAGTATGCACACAACAATAAATCCCAAAACCCCATTTAAGTATTCATGTTCAATATCTTTAGTTGTCAATTCTTTTAACTATTGGGAAACTATCAACAACCAAACCAAATCGAGTGTTCATAAAACATATCCCTTCCAACCACAACAAAAGTTAGGGAAAACACAAGAAATCACATACTGACTCCATAACAATTTGATTATCATATCCATCTTTAATTCATTTCCATTACAATACCTCACCGTTCATTTATTCCCAGGGTCCACATATAAATTCATTTTCCACAATCCACATTTCAATTACTTTTCCCCTGTATATAATCCAATACTAACCAATTTAATAATATTCACCACCCATCATTGTAGCCCTACTACCAAACATCATATCACACAACAACCCAAAAATTACCACTTCAAACATCCCATAACAGAACCAACCCAACACCAACATGTTGATTATTCGGTTTTGTTGAACTGGGGTGATCACACAAGGGTTCTGAGTATTTAATCAGCCAACTTTACTTGATTAACAAATTTCCACATTTAATAAAATTTTCATCCATAAGAAAATCCAGAAGGAGAGGGAAACATTTAATTACACAAGCAAAGGCCCCCAATGACTGTGATTTTCAGTATATATAAGCCTATTCAATGTACAACATAATCATATAATAAAAAAAGATAGAATAACAACATACACAATATTTTCCATCCCTGTTCTTTAACCAGTTATTTTCTTTATTTACTAGTTCAACTATATCCCTATAATACAAGGGGACACCCACCCCGCATGATGCACAATTTAGAGAGACAAAGGTGAGATCCCTACCTCAACAGGTTCCGATGTCCTTCTATGAACACGACCACCACGATCACAAGGCTTCTCCCAGAATGACTGCACCCACTAAGGACGTCGTGGAACCACTGAATCAACAACAAAAGAAATTCCCTCAACATGGAGATCACATGTCATATCATGGAAACAAAATGGGAGAAGTATGATCGGAAAGATAATACAAGAACAGAGGTTTAACATACCTTTTTAGAGTCGTTCGTAAAAGACCGTCATTCCCGTCAATTATCAGAAGTCTCCTCGGTTGGAAACTATAGAGGGGAGGTCAAAGAAGAGGGAATGGAATAGGGTGTAAAGAGTTCTCCTCTCTAACACGATCCCGCAGTCACTGACAGATCGATGATCGAAGTCTGGATGAAGAAGTTAGAGGAGGAAGACTTCTCGATCGTCCAAGAGCGTCGTCGTGCGATGAAGAAGCGATCGGTCTGGAAATAATCAGCGACCCTTTCTTATATAGGAAGAAAAAAATGTAAAATGGTATTCAGCGTATATTAATGAATACATGGTGTGATTGTACACCCGTTATGCATTTTGACTTTTCAACACATGACACGTCACACGGTTTCCATGCATTTTAATAATAATGATAATTATATTAATATTTGGTGTTTCATTGACCTGAGGCATGAGTCATGATAATGGTATTCATCATTGGTCTTAAAATGTCCGTCTTAATTTCAGGATTACACTACCGCTGACGGTTCGTCATTCTGACACCATATGAAGAAGTTGTGGTCGAATTAAGATTATATAACCCAAAATAATAATATCATTTATATTATTAATATTTATTTGTTTTCCATGTAGCTTATATGCTCAAAATTGTCTCCCTCTTTTTCTATCACGCCCAAATCTCACCACCACCCATTAATCACCCTTATTTTCATTCTATTATGATAATAATATTATTATATGAATATTATTCATTTAAGGGGAAAAAGGAACCCCTTATGCCTCCTTTACAGACGAACATCACACCCCCACCCCCTTTATTTTTCCATTTATTTATTTTCATTTATTATAACATTTAATCCATATGATTTATTGTTATATTATACATGGGGAGATCCATGTACAGTACCTCACCCTCTTCAAGGCGCCTCATGCTCCTCATTATCCCATACATCATTTACATTCACATGCATCATTAATATAATAAATATATTACATATATTATTATTATAATAATAATGGAACACCTCATGTTCAATATATTCACCCTCACGTGCATAAAGGGGCGCACCTCCCCTTCCATTCACATAAATTTATTGTTTTAATATTATATTAGATAAATATTATATAATTTATATAGTATATACAAAGCAAGTATTCTTCATGCGACTCAAGCATAATAGAAATAATATAAATTCCCTTGTCTTTTATCCATTATTAAATTAATTGTATTATCATATTATTATAATTGCAATACATTTAATTTCATTAACCTCTCAAACATAGTTTTACACCATCATTGTTATTTATTGTTTTACAATAACAATAACATTTCATTGAATTATTTTATTAACTCAACGACATTATTTTTTTATAACAATAATATTTAAACTCTCGCATTGACCACGTTAAACCACCCCATTGGATATCTAAATCTGACCAGGCCATGCTAATGTCACGTAACATCCATCAATTTAATTAATTCTATTTTTTTTATTTAACACTCATTAAATTGAAAGCACTTTTATTCAATTAAAACCATTCAATTTAATAAACCTTACATATTTTTACACCACCAATATTATTATTATTTTACATAATAATAATAATTAAAACACCTTTAATTTTATTAACACTTTTTCATTATTATCATTAATAATTATCATTATTACACGCACCATGTTGACCACATCCAACATTCACAAAGGAATGGACCGGAGAGGTCAGGTCCATTACAGTAAGGATTTAGTAAATTCTCCTTTAGGGCAGGATGATATAATGCTGGAAGGTGGTGTTTTTCTTTATTTAGTGGGTAAAACTCTAGAAACTTCTCTAGGGGGTTTGTTCAAGGCACTGGTACCAGGCTAAAAGTGGAGTCCTATAAAGTATTAGATAGAGGTTCTAATCCTTCCATGGATTCATCTTATGCAGAGGTAGTGTTCTCAGGGAGTGGATCTTGTGGAAGAGGTTGACCACAAATGATAGAAATAGAGGGAGGCTTAATAGGTTGAAAGGGGTAGGAGTAGGTCATAGGGGTTGGGCTTTAGTTCAGGTCATGCCCAAGAAGGGAGTTTTCAGCTATTAAGATTGACAACCACTTTGAAGGACTGGAAAATGAAGATCTGGTTTAGGAGCTTGTTATAGCGTGGAAAGATGTGGAGGGGGTGTGTGTGTCTGAGTCCAGTGATGAATATTTTTATTTTTCTTATAGTGTAAATGCTGATGATCTTCAAGATATAGGGCCACCCAGCCTAAGGAGGAGGAAAATTACAAAGGGAAATATGAAAGGGATAAAACATTATTCATATTTACCACATACAATGGAAATATGATCCTCCAAAATGTCAAAAGCCAAGATGATTGATGGTGATCCTAAGGCCACTATTATCTGGTTTGAGCCTGCAGATCATGGGGTTTCACCCCTCTAATATTTCTAGTAGTGAGAGTTTGGCGCGGCCCATGAGCAACCATTGGATCTGCTTTTTCATTCAAATGAAGTGATGGTGGAAATGTATTTGGTGATTAATTCCATTGATAAGGAAGCTAATATGATTATAGAAATGCCGCTAAAAGTGAATACCAACAAAGAGAAGAGTGCATGTATTGAAAAGAAAGATCTTATATTGATAATGGGATTTAATGAAGGGAACATCAATCAAGAAGAGTACATTCAAGCTTTGAAAAATTTGGAATTTAGTTTTGAAGACCTTTTTAAGGATGTTCCAAACACTTGGGTATCCTCTATCTCCTAGAAAATTTTTAGGGTTAATGCTTCAAGGAGTATTATGTTTTTTTCAAAGGTTCTGTTATATCATTTAGGGTATGAACTGTATGGTTTCTCACTTCTATCCATTTTTAGCCTGTCAACAACCCAAAAATTAATAATAGATAAGAGATGACCATAAAAAAATCATAGGTTTTGAAATAAAATCATATGATTTGGGGAAATAAAGAATAGGTAAGTGAGATATTAAAACAATTTTTCATTTAAGAGTTTTCATTTTTGAAACCATATTTAGCATGTAGGAGAAGATAAATATCATAAAATATTTATGGCAGTGGGAAAGACTGTTAATGTTGTATAAGATAAAAATATCCCTCTCATCGTTTTGTATGTAAATTCAATGATTACCCTTTAAAATTGTATATAATTTTTCCACTATTAACTTTTAAAAAGTCAAGGATAATCAAATATGTCCATAATAAATCATTTTAGGAATTAAAATGTCATTTTTAAAACAATGTTGAAAAAAATAGACTTGGATGAAAATATATCCTATTAAAAGAGAACAAAAATCTACATTTGTTTTAATCATTTACATGTTTGATCCAAATTAACAAAAGGATAAAATTTTGATGAAAATATGTAAACTGATTAAATATCAAATAGATAAGGAAACATTTAGATTTTAAGAAGGATATATTATAAGATTCATTAGAAGGAAACTAAGGCAATCCTAAAAAATGATGATGTAAAATCAATCCTTTCCTATTTGGTAATATTAAAATAATAATAAATTTAAATAATAAAAATTATTTGATTTATTTATAATTACTAATAAATAATTATTCATGTTAAATATATGAAATGGGTGGTATATACACCATATATGATTAAATATCCAATATGTCTCAGTGGAGTGACAGTTGAGATAAAATTCCCTTACCTCACATCTCTATTTAGTTAAACACACTATAACAAAAAAAATTAATGATTTAAACCATGTTATTAATTTAATATCAAAACATATTCATATTTATAATATCATATATTATCTTCCAATAAAATCTCATTACCTGTTCGTAAATAATATTTCATTATTACCATTATTTTGTGTGTTAATAGCTTGATTTCTCCATGCTTTTTTTGTCATGAAAGTTCTTGTTATTTAAAATAGGACATAGTTCCATAATATCTAAAATTATATTAAAGTTATAAAGACAATTTTTTATTACATACCTTTCTATTATAATCCTTGAAATTTGAACAATTTAAATGAATCACATCGCTTAATGGAGATAGCAGGTTGTACGTATGTACGAGTGACATTAGGATTTCCTTAATGGGTGGAATGGTAAAGAATTAAAAGATATATTAAATTTAAAAAATTACCATTACATATCTATTATACATATTCATTATATCAATCATTATGACTATTTGTGTGATTTGGTGATGGAAAACAATTTACATAGGTTCAAGAGGTGGTAGTTTGTGGTACAGATGAGAAACGATTTTGTTTCCCATTTGATAGAGAAGGAGATAATTAAATTTTATTAAATAAACATAATAACCTATTAATCTATGGGAGATACTTATTTTATTATATTTATGTTTTTAATACATAAATGATGGTGGTAAAATAAGATTTAAAAAAGATCATACTGAAGAGAATTACCTTCGCTTAGATTAGTCTCCTTTAGATCTTTTATTAAAGACCATAGGGATGGTATTTTGGGAATAAAATCACATATATAAAGTATAGAAGTATTTTTTGAGGTATTTGGGTACGTTTGGGTCAAGATAAATGGATTTATAGGTGTAATGACGTGAGGGGAGAATGTACCCATTTATAATTGAGGTGGGTGCTACACTTGTAAAATTTCATAGTTTTTCAATAATTTTAAGTTAATATCATATACATATGGATCCAACATATATAATATTTAAGGTGATAATTTTAAGTAAAAAATTATATAAAATGGTGTTTCATCACTTTTTGGTTCATTTAAACCATTATCTTTATAGATTAACACTACGTAATATCGTTTTCAACATAACCTGACTAAGTAATTTTTAATTTTTTACAATTCATTATGAACAAAATTAATATTAAATTATTGATTAATATAAATTACTTTGATTCCAACTATGAAATCCATTTTATCTAAATCTATTCATATATGTTTTATAATTTAATTTAAAAATAAACCGCAAAACAAGTTTAAAAAATAGTTTTTCAAGGAATGCATTTTTCATTCATGAAATGAACTAATATTAACTATATAAAAAGTAATAATCTCTAGATGGATTTAAATTAATATATTTACATATATATAATCCTTAATATTATTTTAAATCATTCATCCTTAAGAATAATTTCAAATAATTTAAATATAATTGTATTATGCCTTTTCGATAAACAAATTTTTGAAAAATAATACTTTTATATCCAATGGATATTATCTTTATTTCTACCAAATTTAGAGTCAATAAATTGTTAAATATTAAAATGATAATAACATGTTATAAAAATTATTAAATGTTAAATACTATATTTTATGTAATTCATAAAATATTATTTCTAAAGGAAAAGTTCAAAAAATAACTCTTGGATTTTTTTTAGAAAATAAACATCAAAATAATTATTCATCCTATAAAATAATATAGTTTCCCTTGAAGTGTTAAAATTTCCATAATATAATAAATTAATTAATATATAATGTTTATATACAATCGTTAAATCTCATGGGTCACATTCTTTCCACCTATAAAAACTGTATCCTTGATTTTTACAAAAAAACTATAGTCAAAATAAATGAGTGTGGTTATTCTTCATAAAATATTTTATATCCCATGTTTCATCCTCTATTTTATGATCTATCCAAAGAAAAATTACAATTTTATTCATACAATTTCATAATAATTTTTTTCTAGTTTCAAGAACATATATGGTATCTTCATAGTAAGATAGATCATCTTCCAATTCTAATTATTTAGAGGTGAGAAAATGTAATAGGTCTAGTATGTACTTCCTTAGAAATGAAATATCAAACACATCATGTACTTTATAAAGACTTTTGGGAATTTAAAAATGGTGAGACATAGATCTAATTCTTCCCATTATTTCAAAAGGACTGATATACCTATGGATTAGTATCCCTTTCTTTCCAAATAGTATAACAATCTTTTAAGGAGATACTTTCCATAAAACATAATTTACCACTTGAAATTCTAAATATTTTATTCAGTCATCATAATAATAGTTCTAAATTCCCTGAGATGTTTTAATATGAGTTTTAATTGCCTTTAACTTTTTCACTTCCTCCTTAATTAGATGCATGCCTACAAGTTTCCTTATACAAACTTCATACCACCAAGTTGTAGTATTAAATATCTTAAAATATAATGTTTTATATGGTGCATTTTAATACATTAATGGAGACTATTATTTTAATATAGCTAAAAAAAGGTAAATGTTGATCCCATATACCATGAATGACAGGTGATAAAGACATAAATTTTTCTTTTAATGTTTGAATATTCCATTCAGACATTCCATTAGTTTTACGATGGTAGAAGATGCTCAAATAAAACCTAGTATCAAAATCCCTTTGATTTTTTTTCTAGAATTTCAATGTGAATTTTGGATCACAATCTGATAGAATTGAATGTGATACCCCATGAATTATTATGAATTCCAAAATAAAGTTCTTTATATGAAACTCAGGAGGTGGATATTATCTTATAACATGAAAATTGTTATATTTTGTTAGGTATTCATAAATAACCCATATTGTGTCATTATTTCTCTAATTCATGGATAATATAGTGAAATAGTCCATAATAATGTCAACACCTTTAAATAATGAATTTTTTTAGGATTCATTACTTCTTTAGAATGTTTTTTCTCAGCATTCACTAGTAGAAAATTTTTGACATATAATCAGAAATTTCACACTTCATGTTATATAACAAAAAAATGTTCACTCAAATTTGTCTACATCATGGTGCAACTATTTTGTATAGATTAATTAGAGATATGAGCATCATCCAACAATTACCTTTTATTCTCAAGTCTAGAGGTGTCATATAGAATCTTTTTTAATTTCATAATCCCATCTTCAAAAATATAGTCTTTCAATTTCTCATCATTGAATGATTAAATTTTCTTTTGAAAATTATCATCATCTTATTGATAACCTTTTATCTTTTAAAATAATGATTGTTTTTAACCATTTTAAAATGGATTAATGTCTCATATTCATTAATAATTCAGAAATCTATTTTTAAAATATCAATAAGAAAGGTAAAAATGTCAATAGTCTTTTTTTCAGAACTCCATGACACTTTCTACTTAATTTTTTGGCTACCCTATTAACCTCCCAATATGGTAGTGTATTAAGCCATAATAATCCTTTAAAAGATTGAGCTATCTCCTTTCAATAAAGATTTTATCTTTATGTGAAAATATTTTTTTTGGATATAATGGTTTTTTTATATCTCATTTGTTACGAATGATATAACGTCTCACTATCACCAATGTAAACATTACAGCCGCCAAATAAATATCATTTGTTGGATAGTTATATTAATGATTAGTTAATTGACTTGATGCATATGTAATAAAATAATCATTATTCATAAGGAAACAACAAAGTACCTTTTATGATGCATCACTATGTATCAAAAATCCATCGTTACATGATGGTAGATTCAAAATCAGAGCGTTGACTAACCCCTTCTTCAATTCCTAAAATAATTATTCACATTCCTTTGATAATATGAACTTACCACCATTACTTGTATTCTTGGTTAACAATTTTTCCAAACATATTTTTTTAGGAAATCATTGATAGTAACGTACCAAACAAATGTTATTATGTACCTAATTATGTTTATTGGTGTATGGAATTAATTGAATGCATTTATATTCAAAGGATCAACTGAGATTTCATCCATGGAGAAAATATGGCCATGGAAAAAATTATTTAATTCCAAAATTCGCAATTGTTAAATTTATCATATAATAATCATTCTATATTATTCTTTATAATTATTTGTAAGTGATTTTCATGGTTATCATAGATTTTATAATACACTAATATGTCATCAAGGAATGCTACGATAAAATTATGAAAATATATCATGTATAATCTATTCATTAGAACTATAAATATAGATGGTGTATAAGTAAATTAAAATGTCATTATTGTAAAATCATAAAGAACTTGCCTAATAATAATTGTTCTCTTCAAAATAACGTTCTTCTTTACTTGAAGTTGATAGTACCCATAATGAAGGTCAATTGTTGAAAAATATTGAGCTCCTTAAAGTGGATAAAATAGATTATCAGTTCGAGGTAGAGGATACATGTTCATTACCATAATAGAATTTCTTTCCACATAATCATTGCTTAGACTCATGTATCTATCTTTATTTTTAACAATAATAAAAGTGTATCCCTAAAGTGAAATACTAACTGTTTAAATCCCTTATCAAACAACTCCTCTGTTTTTATTCAACTCCATTAATTACACATGGGCCATTATATATGGAGTCTTTAGTAAGGGTTTTGAATAAAGGATTAAATCATTTAAAATCGTACTTCACTCTCTAGTTTATGTGCAAGTAATTCCTTAGAAAATACAGAAATATTTTCTTGTATAATATATAAATACTATATTTAAATATTTACTTCTTTATCCATAAACTGAATTTCTTTTTCTTCCTCGAGAATATCAGTTAGAAGATCTAATTGGGGTGGATTTATCCATGACCTATATGATGAATTCTTCAATATAAATATAATGAATTCTAGATATTTATCACAAAATATAATTTCCTTAACTTTAAAATAAAAATTTTCATCAAATATTGAAATTTAGTTCATTCAATGTATTATATCAAAGTAAAAAATATTTATAATAATAATATCCAAAAATAAGGTTGTTCATATAGTGTAACAAAAAATTCGTGAAAAATGCTTACTATATTGAGATTTCCATTGGGAGTTTCACTAAAAACTCTCTTCTAATGGTTCTTGAGAAATATCTTATTTTCATAGAAAATATAGAAGATAAAAAAGTGTAACACCCTGAAATTTTAAAGTATGATGATTATATTTGATAGTATATGTGACACGAAACAACAATATTAGAAGAAAATATAACACCCCATATATTATAATATAATTAATTTTATATAATTTCAATCTCTTCAATAGCTTGAATTACACACATCATTGTGTTTATCTTGCATTATACACAACATAGAATTTAAAATGAAACATGATATATTGTTAAAATATTATTATATAATGTGATAGTTATCACATGGGTATTACAATTAAAGGTATGAATAGTAAAATAAAATTTATTAAATTTTATAGTTTATACATTTTCATATTTTGTTTATTTATTAGAGATTAAATAAGAATCATTTAAAATAAATGATTTCTTAAAAAATTAATTTTTCTAAAAGATGGTTCAATCATGCTTTGTTAACATAATGTAGTATTTATTTTTAATATTTTTTTTTAAATTTTTTGGAAAAATTAAAATTAATTTTTCAAATTATAATATTAAAAGTATATTAGGAATATTTTTTTAATTTATCTGAAGGGTTTCATTTTTCCATTAATACAGAAAAATAATAAATTTTAATTGAAATGTGATTTTTCATTTTAATTATTTATAAAGATAAATTATATTTTAAATTGTTTTTAAATAAAAATTAGTTCAATTAAATATCAATTAATCCATTTCAGTTCATTTTAATTATTTTAAATTTAATTTTAATATAAAAACATCATAAACTTTTGATCATTTTTTCATTAAAACCCCACTTTCTAATCACATCTAAGGGATTAAATTTAAATAAAAATATTCCAATAATATAAATTTATGGTTTAAATGGAATAAATATTTAAAATAAAAATAATTTTTAATTTCTAGTAATGTCAAATTAAATTTTTACCAAAAAGAATAGTGACAACTGTAAAAATTACTTACCATAGTTATAGTAAAAACTAAGTTATTTGGGGTTAAAGTAAGATGACATGGGATAAAAATGACCTACGAACAAGTCCAAAAAAAATTTATATCCATGTTTTAAATTTATATTTTCTATGTTCGAATTTGTACTATTTGGGAGGTTTATGGAATGATAAGAATGTGGTTTTGATTGAATCTTGTCAATGTAACACAAAAGTGCCACTCACCTCACTTCTAAAACGACACCCATATCCTCTCCTCTTCACACCTTCACACCTCTTTTTATTTCCCATGAACTGAATATATAAATACCCAACTTATATCATCTTATACTAGAATACGTATTTTGGTTATAATGGAAACCTAGTTAGGCTTTACTGCAAATCTAAGAGGGATACTTGAATAAGAGGTAATGTTCATCAATTTGCATCTATATTTTATTTCTTTCTCCACCACCTTCAATTATTATCCAAAATTATCATATGAAAACTATATTACATTCCATATACAATGATACTATTGTAATAATTTCATAACCAATATCCATCTCCACTTCCATTAAATTAGTTACAAAATCACCAGTTGTGTGTATAGCGGATTACCGCCTCATGAAATGATATAATTCGTTCATCCATTACGACATTCATGGTTTGATATGATGCTATATCTAAAGAATATATATAATATTTATAAAATATTAATACCACTTGATTCATTATATAATATATATTTTTACCTTCTATTCTGTATGAGATATGATAACGTCGCTTAAATGTACGACGAACTACTGCCCCACGAAGCGATGTGATTCATATTTCACTAACACATCACATTGAAGGTGATAAAGATAGAGTTAATTATTATATGTGATATAAATTAAATAATTATGATGTTTATGGAATATGTATTATTGTTTTAATTCAATATAAATTTTTTTCTTACTTACCATTCTACTCACTTAAATATGATAATATCATCCATGTATGTGAGGAATGACACCTTCATGAAGTTATGTGACTCTATTTTCATCCTAAAAAACATGGAAGATATATATAAGAATATAATATGGTATATATGATATTGTGATAATTTCTTAATGTTATATATTACAAACCTTATTTCCATAAGGATCATTTGAAAATATAAATGTATGTCAAGCATACTTACAACCTACCATCTCCATGATCATAAAATACTTAATTTCTCAAAAACACCGTTCATGATCTATATTAAATTACTAATTGATGTATAATTATTATAATTATTTCATGATTATTATTCTATAGATGATGTAGCAATATTATATTTGAGGAAAACCATAACATTCATAGAAAAACTCACATGAGATAATAATAGGATTAACACCCAAAACAATGAGAATAATGGAAATTTATAAATGAAATGGTGAAAAGATATTATAAAATGATCATATATGATAATATATATATTAAAATTTTTCAGGAATAAGTTAATAAAATGTTTAAAACAAGTATAAAAAATTTTAATGAATGTTCAACCAAAAAGAAGCATGAGTTATGTGATTCCGTCTCAATTTCACTTCATTGAGGCATATTGTAATATTATTCAACTAGTTTACTTTATATGGTGTATATAATACCCATTTTACATGTAATATCATGATTAATTCATACATAATTCTATAGTATGTTTCAATTTGAATTAAATCATTCAAAGGGGGTTGAATTCACATTACTGTGTTGTCAATGTTATTTTGCAATTTCACATTCTTTTGTAATTGTTAACTTTGTCTTGAAACAATGAAATTATTGTGATAATTAATCATTATTCATTAAATTTATCTTAAGTATATGTATTATTGTATGATGTTTATGATTTTTTAACAAACCATAAACTATATTCAAATATGGTTTAAACATGGAAATGTATTTTATTAACTAGGATAATATTAATAAATTAGTATTCTTTACTGAATATAGATAGTTGATTGTAAGTATCAATGATTCATGAATTAAATTTATTACATTATATATGAGGAATGATTTGGAAATGTAGTGATGGGAGGTTCTCAAACATTATATATCCCCTTGATCCATTAAAATGTCTCATATGATAAATTAGTTGGCCAAATTTAAATTGGTTTCTACCTATACTTTTATATTATTTGGTGGATATACCATGATAGTAGGGGTTTTAACATTCTTTAGACAATATGTTCAATAATTAATTATTAAATTAATCTATAATTTAGTTATTATTATTATCCATTATATATTCACATTAATATTATCTATGGACTGATTTCATTGTGAGTTTATTGATTAAATGGAATTTGATTTCAGTTATTTAATTTACCATATTAATTCTGAATTATCTTTCTATGGTAGTAATGTTATTTAAATGTCAGGTATGTTCAGTTATTGACCTTTATATGTATATTATAATTCTTTATTCCTGGTAGATTCTACATTAATTAACCCTAAATAAGCTTTTGAATACTCCCTTATTTTAGTTCTTTTCCCAAAGATATGAAGATGAATACATTGAATGAGTTCTCATGGTTGCTGTTAATTTTCTTATATATATATATATATATATATTTTCTATTACCATTTTAAAATTGATATAATATGTGTATCTGGTTTACCCAGACTACAAAAATGATCTGTACATAAGGATGTAATCCCTTATATCTAATTCCTATGTAATAAAGCATACACTAGATCCATGGTACCATGGAAGCTTAAGGAAAGATATTAAATAGGTTTTTGTTGAATCTTCTCAAAACAAATACAAGATTTCCACAAAACTCATTTATAAAATGACACCCCTCTCCTATTTTATTCACACCTTCAAACCTATTTATATTTCCCATGAACTTAACATATCACTAATAAAATTCGTCCCCTCATACTAGAATAATTATTTGGGGTAGAAAGATAACCTAGTAAGGAATTAGTGAAAATCTAAGAAGGATACCTAAAGAAGCGGAAATGTTCTTCAATGAGCGTTTGTATTTTATTTCTTTCTCCAACACTTTCAATTATTATCAAACAAGGATCATATAAAAATGATAGTATATTCCATATAATATTATACTTTTATAATAATTTCATGAAAAAATATCCATATCCACTTATATATAATAGTTTATGAAATGGTCGTTCATGTGTATATCAGACTACCACTTCATGAACTGATGTCATTCGTTCATCCATTGCAACATTTCATAGATTGATATGATGATAGATCTAAATAATATATATAATATTGATAAAATATTCATACCACTTTATTAATTATATCATATATAATTTTTTATCCCATTCAGTAAGAGATATGATAACGTCACTTAAGTGTATGATAGACTACTACCACAAGAAGTTTTGTGATTAGTCTTTCACTAACGATTCACATAGAAGGTGAAAACAATAAAATTAATTATTATATGTGATATATATGAAATAATTATGATGTTAACGTAATATTTATCATTTTTATAGATAATATAAATCATTCTCTTACTTACATCTCGATTCACATAAATATGATAACATCATCTGTGTATGCATGGACTGCCACCTACATGAATTGATGTGACTCTCTTTTCATCCCAAAATAACAGAACGATATATAACATAATATAATACGGTATATATTATATTGTGATAATTTTTCAATTTTTATATATTAATTAGCATATTTCCATAATGATCACGGGAAAATAGAAACATTACTCATGTGTACTTATGACCCATCGTCTCCATGGTCATAACGTACTTGATTTAATAAAACCCCCATTCATGATCAGTATTAAAATAAAAATTTATGTATAAATATTATAATTATTTCATTATTATTATTCTAGATATGCTGTAACAAATTAACATGCATAGGAAACTAGATCTTTCATAGAAAAACAAGCATGAGAAAATAAAACAATTAACACTCAAAACAATGAGAATAATGAAAAATTATTAATGAAATGGTGATAAGTTATTATAAAATGATCATATATGACATTATAAATATTAATATTTTTCATAAATAAATAAATAAAATGTTCAAAACCACTATAATTGAAGTATATTAATGTTCAAACAAAATGAAGCATGTGTTAAGGGATTTCATCTCAATTTCATTGCATTGAGGCATATTGTAATATTACTCACCTAGTTTCATTTTTTAGGGTGTAGAAACTACCCATTTGACATGTAATATCATGAATAATTAATAAATCATGGTATTTTATGTTTCACTTTGAATTAAAACATTTAAATGGATTTGAATTGAATATTACCAAGTTTTCAATGTAATTATGCAATATCACTTTCTTTTTTGACTGTTAAAATTGTCTTTAAACAATCCATTTCATGTGATTATTATTACCTTATCATTAAATTTATTATAATAATAAATATTATCATATGATTTATATGATTGTTTTTTATACCAAAAACTATTTTTACATATGGTGTTTGAATAGAATGTAATTTTATTAACTAGGGAAATATTAATAAATCTATATTATTTACTAAACATTGATATTTTATGATAAAGAACAATGATTCATGAAATAAATTTATTTCTTGATATACGAGGAATGATTTGGAAATGTTGTGATGGGTGGGTCTGAGTCTTTATATATCCCCTTGATGCATCAACAGGTCTCATGAGAAAATTCAGTTAATAAAAATTAAATAGGTTTGTAACTGTACTGTTAAACTATCTGGGGGATAGATATGGAAAGTAGAGGTTTTCATATTCTTTAAACACAATTTCCAATTAGTAATCATTTACTTCCTTTATAATTTATTTATTACTATTATCCTCTATATTTTCACATTTATATTATCTATGGATTTATTTCATTATGAGTTTGTTGATTAAATGGATTGTTTTTTCTGTTATTTACTTTTCCATATTGATTATTTATTATCCTTTCATGATAGAAAAGTTATTTGAATGGCATGTTTTTTTAGTCATTGAAATGTTTGTTTTTTTATTCTTATGTATTAATTATATCTTCTGGTTTACTTAAACCTTACTTATCATTTGAGTACTCCCTTATTTTGTTTCTTTTCCCTAGGTTATGAATATTAATCCATTTAATTAGTTTTCAAGGATAGTGTAAATTATAAATTTTCATGTGTTATGTTTTATTTTCCATTACCATTGTAAAATAGGTATCATGTATGTATCTAGTTTAATAAGACCACTAAACTTATCAGTACTTTAGGATTTGATTCCTTCTATGTTATACTAATAAAATAAAACATGCACTAGCTCCATGCTATATGGGTTGGCATTGTTGTATTTTGTATGAAATTAATCATAGTATAATTCATCGAACTATATTTATGGAAACATATATTATAGAAAATAACTATGTAATCGAATTTGATGATAATTATAGAAGAAGAAACTAATTTTTTATAGGGTATTTATTATGTCGTCTTTCTAAGAAATACACCACCAACTAGATACTACATGTGGACGTGGTTCTCACAATGATGTACCTAGGGGTAAAACTATAAAAAGGGGTCATTGGGATTGAACTAATCATCACCTGGTCTAACACTCCTAGTGGATATGATAAAAATATTTCAAATTTTCTTTACCAACCAATATAATACATTTTAATAGATGATGGAAAATTAATAACTAGGTTAACCCTATTGTTTCATATATTAAAAATAATGTGTCTCAATTTATACATCATATAAATAATTATATGTCTTTCCCACTATGATTATTTTTTCTCACACTATACATTTTGTTTGTAAATGGATGGATCCTGAAGTAATCATTTTAACATTGGAAATGAAGGATAATGTGGTGACTATGAGAATAAAAATGGTATGATGATATGAGTGAAAGATATAATAATTATGGTGAATCAACTACTCCAAAATATTATTAATAACAAATTCCTTAACTGACTCTCTAACTCACCAGTGAAGAGAGTGATTGAGTTTTCTATGAGCTATAGTGATAGAGACCATTAAGGAAAAAAGGCTCAATTTCATTCATGTAAGAAATTTGGAAGGAGACACCATAGAACGTATATCAATGGAATGGTAAAATGCTTTATTTGTGGAAATTAAAGGCATAAATATTGAAATTTATGAGGAAAAATGATGAGTATGAGGAAAGGAAATAAATCTCAGCATATGGATCCAATTATATTTTATTTTTTAAAATTTATAGATCCTGATCATTATCAAAGTCAATTCAATATTCATAAGGTTATCCCATATAACAAATAAAGATCTATCTTTAAAAAACCAAAAATGTACTTAAATATTTTGATTCAAGAATTATGTCATTTTTTGTATTTTATATATGATATCCTGGTCAAAATAATAATGAAATATATAAGGATTGTACTATAATACATTTTTATCAAGGATTTGAAAGCATATGTTGAATAGTACTGGTGACTGAGGAATGTGAATCATTGGAAAGTCAAACATTTAGGAATACAATTGATTTAGGGAAAGATAACATTTAATATGTTCCTAATGATATAATAATGATGTTGGGATAAAGAGATGATTGTTATGGTTAAATTAAATTTTATAATTATGAATCCTTAGAAGTGGTTTTTTTTTACAACGTTGTTTATTATTGATGGATTTCAAAACATTTTTTTATTTAAGGAATATATATATAATATTTGTGGTTTTATTAATGAATAAGAAAGAGTTCATTTTTTTTAATAATGTTTGTTGGTAATTTAGGAACTTACCATATTTTAAGAGAATACATGATGAAGAAATTCACTTGTCTAGTATCTAATGATTGATAGCTACTTCCTATTTTTTTGGATTAATGATAAGTTCATTTTGGAAATACAATGAACATACATCTAAAGTTATGGATCTTACTCATTCGAAAGTTCTATAAGGTAAACCATTATTTTAAATACTTTATGTTGAACATTGGATGAGATTTTAGAGATTACTTTTGTACTTCACTATATAAAGATTAATGCATATTGGATAACTTGTGCTAACTATATCGTGTTTATAAAGTAGTGGAATATAGACATAAATACATTTTACACTTTTATATAGCTTATGATCTCTTAAAAGTTAATTTTAGTGCATTAGGGTTATAAAATTTATTTTCAGAATATTTATTTCCTATAGTAAGGGAAGAATTTGAAATTGGTCAAATCACAACAAGAGGGTGATATTTTAATTATAAAATTAGCATTTATAATGTCAATATGTTTCATTATATTAAAATATATTAAATAAATTCTTCCAGTTTTGTAAAATTATATTCAAACAATAATATTACCCTATTACTTTCATAAAAAATTATTAAGATATCCTTTTTAATTATAACATATTCACATTATTGAGGCCATTAAAATTCTATTGATCATTCACTTATGATCAATGACTTCAATCACTCTCCATTATTATTTATGATTTTCTTCTATGTCCCAGATTTCATTTACATCTATGTTAACCTACATGGAAACCTAGTTGTGTGTTATTTCAAATGACGTTCATATATAATCATCACTCCTATTAAGATGATTTTTTAAACCTTTTTATGATATGGGTTTTAAAAAAAATTAATTTTCAAATATTAAACACTTGAATATATATCATGATTAAATTATGAGAATTACATTTATTTATGGTGGGGATAATATAATACCCTAAAATTCTAAAACCACAAGATTTTATTAGAGAACATAAGTGACATGATACAAAAATATTGCAATAAAATATAACACCATGAAAATTTTGATATAATAATTTTTAAATAAATTCAATCTCTTCAATTTCATGCATAACACACAACACCGAGTCTGTCTTGACTTACACCAAACACCCAGTTTAAATGAAACATGATATATTTTAAAATTTTATTATTTATTGTGATAGTTATCACATAGTCATTAGAGTGGTGAGTATGAAAATAATTAACTAAATAATGAAATTCTATAGTTGACCATGTCAATTTTTTATTTATTGATAAAAAATAAAAATAGATTCACTTAAAATAAATTGTTTTTTGAAAAACAATATTTTTCTACAAGATGATTTATCTGTTCATATTACACATAATTTAAAATTGATTTTTACACCATCAAAAAATAAAATTGAAAAAATAAATTTCATTTATTTAGTTAGAATATCAAAATTATCCTAGGTTCATTTTTTTCTAGACAACTTTCATTTTTGATAAATAGTAAAACATACTATATTTTTTATTGAAAAATGATCTTTCATTTAAATTATTTATAAAGATAAATTATATTTTAAACAGTTTTAAATAAAAATTATTCTAATATCAAACCAGGGATCTTACGAATTTCATAATGGGATGTCAACATTAATCATTTTACTCTAAATCACTCCATTGCATAGGTATAGTCAAGGAATCATGGGATTCCATAGATCTACTAGAATCCTAAAATATTAAATGATTTGGCTTATAGAATTGGTACGCCCTTAAAAATTGATCAGCACGTAATCAAATGGGGACCTTTGCCTCTTTTCTATAGTTCTCGTTGAAATCAACATAGAGTCTCCACCCTCGGATCGAGTTTCTTTAGACATTATTGATAATTTAATTCAATTATTCTTTGATTTCAAGAATATTCATCAATACTGTAAACATTGTAGAATGGTGGTTAAGGCGCTTCAGAATTTCTGTTTTGTTAAGAATATTGTCAAACCCATTAAAGAGAGCATGGCTTGGATGGAAGTACCATGTGGAAAGAAGCTAACATAAATGGTATATGTCACAAAGGATGACCCTGGAGATCCCAAATAGTTGTAATTGGGAATCATTAATGGAACTAGTACAGAATGTGTAGTATTAGTTGAAGAAGAAGAATGGTATTAGACCTATCTAGTTGAAAATTATAGGGCCTGCATCGTTAAAATTAAAGAAAAAATATTATATTCTGATAATGATGAATCTTTTTTCATGGAGAAATCTATAGATTTTATTTCCACTACTCTCTATATGAAATCCTAGTTTTTTATAATAGATTTAATCAGATATGATTTAAATAAAGAATTCAAAATGTAATCTCTTATGTAAGATGATAAAAAAATAATTAACTCCAAAAAAGTGATTGGTTCTATGTTGGAATAGAATACAGTGGATTATTTGGGGAAAAATACTCCTCTTAAAATTTTAAAAAAGGAGGAAGTCATGGATTCCAATTATAGGCATGGTAATGATACCATAAAAGAAACATAGTATTCTAATACTTCCAAAAATATGATCCCATTAAATCTGAAAGAAGGAATAATTTAGAGATTAAAAAAATGGAGTTACACATAAACAAAGATCAAAATGATGATTATGTTTTTGAACTATCAGGGCTTATCCAACCCTAGTAGGTTAGGTTCCTTCTAGCTCCATGTAGGTAGGTACAAAGAAAAAATAATTTGTATTTTAGGAAAAAAGAAAAATGCCACTAGTCAAAAATTCCCCCTAGAAAGTTTGGGAAACTCTATTCGGGGTAAGGCTTAGAACTCTACATGAAATGGAATGCTCTGGATTCTGGTCCATAAAAATATAGATAATCCTTCTCTTATTAGTGAATATGACCAAATCATCACATGTATATTTTCCAAATTTGGACAAAAAATCATTTGATCAATAGTTTATGGCTTCAATAGCTACATTGATAGGTGACTAATTTAGATGATTATCACGAACTTTTCCAGCTATATTTCTATCCCTTGGGTTATATATGGGGGTTTTTAATTCAATTATACATGTAGATGATAATTTTAAACATGTTTCCAGTACTAATTCAACTATGGAATTTAGGGATTATGTGTAGGATGCTAATATGATGGAAATCAACCTCATTGGTTCCAAATATACATGGTATATAATTAATTTAGATGGAATTCGATCATGTAGAATTGATAGATATTTTTTCAATGAGGCCTCACATGGAAAATGGATAGAAATCTCATGTACTAATCTGGATAAGCACAACACGATTCATCATTCCTTTCTAGTAAATCTTATAGAAAACGAGGATAAGTAGCCGATTCCCTTTAGATGCAACAATGCATCGACCACCCTTCAAGAATATTCTAACATTTTCAAAGACACTTGGAAGGTGGATGATTAAAGTAGTAACCCCTGGATTGCATCTTCAAAATAAAAATTCTCAAGGCTATGATGAAATAGAAGAAACAAAAGTTCTTCTTCCATGATGAATAGACAAATGCTCTATAATTCTCTCTACATTAAATCCCAAAATCTATAACCAAAAATAATTTCTCTGGGAGTATTTTTTCGAAGCCATAGGTTTCTCTAAACTGACAAATATTATCATGCTGAGGTATAACATTCAAAAATACCATTTCAAGATCATGTGGCTATTTTATTGGAATAGAAACAAAATATTCATCCATTCTCTTCAAAAGGTAAGAATTCATAACATGACTCTTTCTCTTCATAAGGATTGTGAAACAATTCAAGATGATAGGGGTCCTCTCTAATAACATTGTCTCATTCTACATGAATCTTTTCTATGGCCCACAAAGGAGTGTAAAATACATATAATACATCATCCCAAAAATGATTACTTAAAAAGATATTAAAATCATCACCTCTATTCCAATGGATTTTCAGATTAGGGATGTTTTTTTGGTCTTAATAAAGGAAGATCGAGAGTCAGGATGGATTTACCAATCATTTATTTCAATTCTACTAAGATATAAATCCAAAAGTTGATTGGAGGATGGTCAAAAATTTCATCACATTTGGATCATTACCTTAGGGATATAATACATAGTTCATTTCTTTAATTCAAAAAATGGAGATTGTAGGTCATATAAAACAATTTAGATCAATTTTCCGTAGCAAAACTATCCAAAAAATCCTTATAAAAATTCATTCCAATCAACTTGATCATGTCTCGAACAAAACTATTTCATTGAATAAATTTGGTTTCTTCAAAGAAAGAAAAATGCATGAGTGCCTGCTCATTACTTATGAATGTGTGAATCTTCCTAAAAAGTCTTATATGGGAGGAAGAATAACTCTTCATCTTGAAATCAAGAAGGCAATTCACACAATGGACTAGAGTTTTATTGGATATATTATTAATGAGTTTCTCTTGAACATGAGGTTAATTCATTGGATTAAATCCATACTTGGGTCTTCTCACATATCTATTCTCATAAATGGGTCCCCTGATTGATACATTAAATTTTAAATGGGCTGAGACAGGGGGATCCCCTTTCTACTATTTTTTTTTCTATTTCCAGGGACTATTTAAGAAGGATTATTCTTCACATAGTGCTCAAGGATGATATTAAAATAATCAAAGTGTCTTGAGGTATCTCTACCCCTTCTCATCTTCTCTTTGCTGATGAAATCATTATTTTTAATCAAGGTGATAGGAGGAACATAAAATACATCAAAAAGATATTAACGTCCTATGAATGTGTTTCTGGCCAATAAATTAATTAGAGAAAGTCATTCATTTACTTGGGAAAAAAACTTTCAACTTCTAGGAAATAATGTTTGATGAACAACCTAGATATAAGGGAAGTTTCTCTCTCAATTATTTATCACAGATTCAAGAAGTTCATGGGATAACCTATGGACTCTTACTTCACCAACGTGGTTAGTCATATTAGAAGAACTTCCTCCTCCTCAAAGAGAATATTCCTCTTAATGGAATGAAGAATATTCTTTCTCAACCATTTTTTGGTTTCAAAGCTAGTGTAATTCTTAATGGAGTACTTGTGGCCTTCCTCAATGATTTACACAATCAGCACCCTGATGAGAAATTTTTTGAGGAGTGGAAGAATCTTGGAAAAGAAAATAATCCCAACACCTTTGAAATATTGTTATATGCCCTAGGATCTAGAAGGTCTTGGAATAAAAAATATTAATAGTTTTAATAAATCCATTCAAGCCCATTATATAAATATACTCATTCAAGAAAAGAATAAATCCTTGGGATTTTTTAGATATAGACACTTAACCAAATAGACTGAAAGAAATCTGAGCTACATTCAATTCTCTATTTATCCTATTATGATAATAATTTTATAAAAAATTGAGAGGAACTCTCATTGGATGGTTAATGTTAATTCCTCCCTTTAGTTTTGGAAAGATAACTAGCTTGGAAATCCACTTTTTATATTGTCATCACAGCTAATCCAGAAATAAACTACAATATCTCCATAAAGGATCATATGAGCAATCTGAATATGATTCCACAACTGTCTTCGCTATAGTGACCCAAGCCTTTTACATAAATCATTTCATGATTTTAAGCATAATTAATCATCAGAGTACAAGCCACTGATCGTTAATTATAGTGTCTTGGAAGACTAGGTACGCATAACATAAAACATGGGACTAAAAAAACTTCTTTATTTAATATCCATAAAGTGTTTCTAACTTCATTTGAGCTCTTACATCTGCATAGGGTACCCTGGGGAACACATGAAAAAAGGGATGAGCTAAAAATTCCTAGTAAGGGAATGAACATAGGGGTACATCTCAAGCACATGAGTTAAGAGGCTTGACATAATGATATTCAAGGAATGAAATTTATGAGATAATTTAATATAAGAATGGGATCATATAAACATAGAATCATATAAATATGGTAGAATCATAAAGAATTTCTTTAGTATGGGTCAAGGTTAATCGCCAATCTCGTTTCCCATTTCAGTACGGGTCAAGGCTAACCTCCAATCCCGTTTCACATCGCATATCATGAGACTTATCCTTACCCAATGCATTAGAGCGCTATCCGGGTGCACTCATCTCAACATAATCATGAATATTCTTTCCACATAAATAATCTTTCCACATAAATAATCATACATAATCAACCAAACATAAACATAAGGGTACCCATGGAAAGAATTGGGTACCACAATCATGAAATAAATCATAACCAATGGGCGTATCATGAAAGTGTCCATGTAAGGAAATAATAAGAAAATACAAGGACGTTCATAGGGTAAAATAGACATATAACATAGTAAGTGGTGTCAAACATAGGTGATAACATATGAGAAATGTATTTTAGAAACATTGGCATTATAACATTTTTGTGCGGTTTTAAGGAAAACACTCTAGAGCTTTTCAAATAGAAGAGAGTATATTATTTTATATAAAACCAGAATTGAACCAAGAAGGTATTTCATAATAAAAATACAGATTTTATAAATAAAATGGTGTTTTGAAACATAGGATTGAGCGCACTTGAAATTTGGGTAAAAATTTGGGAAGTCCCCTTTAAACAGGTTGGATTTTCGGAAAGTTCTAAGGAGGGAATATTTAAAAATCATGTATATCCCCGAAAGAATGCGATGAAAGTGTCTTGATATAAAAATCTTGTACAAATAACCAGAAGTCATAAGTCTCAGATAGATAGATAAGATACACACCATTTTGAATGAAAGATAAGGCAACCCGAAAGAATAAAGAAGGTTCGAGTAGAATTTGTTACGATTTTACCGACATGGTGTCGGGTGTGGCCAAGAGGGATTGATGAGAGAGAAATGGGGTTTCTCAACACTTATGAATTCAGAAGGAAGTATGGGGAGGTTCTTAAACATACCCCATCGTTTTATAGTAAACATATAAAGGCATAGTACAGATGACAATCTTGATTAAGAGAGAAGAGGAGATGATCCCTTACCTCAAATCTGGTGGTGTTCTCCACTTGTTATTAATGACCTAAATAAATAAATTAGGATTATTAATTAAACATTCCAGAGCCTCTTCTATATTTATTTGATTTATTATAACCTTTTGTAGTTCATTCAAATCATTTTTTATTAGCTATAAGGTTCAATTTCATTTTTCAGGTTTGTTTGTTTACTTGGATTTAAAAGATCGGTTCACTTATATTCATGTTTGGATTATATGAAAGATGAAAGTGGTTGTCCAGAATTGAAGTTACATTCTTTATTTCATATCTAGGAGATTACATGTTTTTAATTTTAATTAGGTTACTTAGAGTGATGTTGAATTATTATATATAAAACCTTAGTGGTAACCGTTTTTGTTAATCGGTGGGTTTGGTTACAAAGAATATGTTTTTCAATATAGGTTAATTCCATTTATACTAAATGATCACAGAACTAAATAAATAGGATATATTACATATATAATAATCTGGTTAAACCAAAACACAAATGGTTTCATGACCAGAATTAAAGATAATAACAAAAATTGATAACTGTTGTCCATGAATGTGCTAAATTATCACATCTCAAACGGTGCTTTCATTTCATTCAAATAAAAGGGTTGGGAAAAGAGAGAATATAGCATCCCGCCATTTTATAACATAAACTTTCATTACATTACACAAAACTGAGGATCTTTAAGGTCTAGTGTCTTGGAAACCAGGAACATAATACATGAAAACAACATAAAACATTCTTCTTAAACACTTGAAAGGCGTCTCCTTAAGTTCATTCTAGGTTAATTACTGCATCTCATAACCTGGGGACATACATCAAAAGAAAGGGTGAGCAGAAGGCCCAGTAAGGGAAATAAGAGGAACATTTTACATGTGAACTTGAGATACTTCAATAAGGACATGAAAAGAACTTTAAGGCATGAGAAAGAAATCATGAGGCATTTCATAATAAAAATAACATTTTTCATAACTTGAAGATGTGGCTACATCATTTAACATAGACAATCATGAACATATCACCAAGGTCCATCCCCAAGGTGTCATTTGGAAATTACCAAGGTTATTCACCAAGGTATCGTGAAAATTGTAATCTCTAGTGGTTACATCATTACCCAATGCATTGGAGCGCTATTAGGGCGCACCCTTAAATTTGCCTTTATTATCATGTGAGCCACATATATCGTCATCAAACATTTCATAAATAACCCACATAGCATAAAATAAATGGGTTTCATTTCATAATCATAACATTTTAAAAACTGCTTTCAAGACATGATCTTTACGTCACTTTAAACCCACGGAAAGGGAAAGCGGGTCTCATGTATGTAAATCCTAGAATTTGAAATGGAACATTTTGATATATATGTGAATACCCTTGTAGAAATAAGAGCTTTGAGTATTCACTTTATAACATAAAATAATTTTTGAGAAAAGAGGGAGGCATTTTGAGGGGAAAATTCTGCAGCATAACGGCTAAGTTTCGGGGTTTTAGAAAACATTGAAATGAGAGGGGACATGGGTCACCCACTCATAAATGATCCATAAAACAGTAGGGTGAAAGAGTAAGAAGGAAATATGGACATGGTAATGAAATTTGAGGGACATACCATTTGAAATGAAAAACATGGAAGGAAAAAAGAGATTAGATTTCTCTTATGAAAATTCGGCAGCCTTACGGCGTCACTTAACTTCAAAAGAAAATGATTTGACAAGATAAAATAGGGTCCCTCATCATATGATCATAAGAGATCAGTATGATAGATATAGAGATCATACCCCAACATAATAAAAAGGAACTTGAAAGACATGACATGAAAATCGAACTTGAAAAATGAGAAGGGTGAAAGAATCCCTTAAAACTTCGGCAGCCTAACGGCGTCACTTAAACTTTCATAAAACGAAATGATGAGAGTAAGAGGGGATCTCTCATCATATAAACATGAAAGGGCAGTAATAGGAATATAAAAGAACATCCGCTCACATAAAAACATGGAGCATAATAGGAATGACATAAAAGAGATTACATGAAAAGAAAGAGAGGGGTCGGATCCCTTACCTTAAAATGTGACTCTTGAAACTCAAAGGATTGGACCTTGAGGGCTTGGGGCACCTTGGGAGGACTCCTTGGAAGGTAAGAAGTCCAGAACTTCGTTGGGGGAGAGTTGGGAGTGAAAACTAAAGGAGGAAAGGGTGGATATTTATAGGGAAAGTGAGGGGACAAAGCATTAATGGCCAAGGGACACCTCACTAGTGGTTTTGGCAAAACCATGGGCTTGCCCATGGTATTTGCCCATGGTATTGGCCACTTGGGACACCTCACACCTTATCTTACTATTCATAATTCGACCATATTGAATATATACTTAATACATCATTTAATGATGTCATTAAACACCCGTAACTTAAAAACTATACTTTCACTATTCACCGAAAATTCAACTTTCTCAGAATAATCCCAAAATTTCACCTTAACCAAATATCAATGCTATGATTTCAAAAATGAACTCCATTTTATAAAAATAATTTTCTAAATATTTTTAATTTTATTTTTAAATAAATACACTATTCACTGAAAATTTATTTTCTCAGAAAAATCCCCAAAAATTACCATAACATAATATCGATGCTCTGAGTTCAAAAATAAAGTCATTTTTATAAAAATAATTTTCTAATTATTTTTAATTAAAAAACACTATTCATCCGAAAAAACTAATACTTGAATAATAATTTATGAAACCGTTATATAACCATTTTATTGAATCACATTACTTAATCTAGGTGTCTAAATTATATTAAAACTTTCTTTGAGTGAAATTACTAATCCATTTGGTCATATTACTAATCCTAAGCATAAAATCACTATTCATAATTTACTATTCATCAAAAATTAAGTTGATCTTATTAGACTCCAAATTCCTTAATGAACACTTTTGTAGAAGACCATTTTTTGAAAATCATTACACATCATTAGTTATTTAGGGTTTACATAAATATTTCAAAATATCCCTTTTTCAAAATTCATCAATAAAATACATTCTAAAATTATCTAGACATTTGAAATTTCACAAACATCACTAAAGGAAGAAATCTCAATTTATTCACCCGAAAGGATTACACACGGAAACGAGGGTCTCATCACATAGCCCCTTATAACACTAGCATAAGACCTAAGTGTAAGGTGTGCTATGGTGAGAGAATCTGAGGGAGTCTCAGATAACATTGCCCTAGTAGCAATCTCTACTAACTTGAACTTCTCCCGCAGGCGTTTCCGTTCAAGCTTGACACGCTGGAGTTCGGCTTGGGCTTGGTCCAAAGCGAAGCCCACAGATGCTACCTCCTTCCCAAGCTCTGATAAGTGGGCTTCATAAGGGTTGAGTCTACTGGATGAAGCCATCGATTCCTCTTTCTGCATTAACCATTAACATCTTATTAAATCAATAAGAGTAAGTTAATATACTACTCAAAAATATTGGGTCGTTACATTCTTCCCCCCTTAAGAAATTTCGTCCCCGAAATTTATACTTGAGGCCTAGTTGAAAAGGTGAGGGTACTTTTGCTTCATCGTTTCCTCAGGCTCCCAAGTCGCTTCTTCATATTTATGATTCCTCCACAACACTTTCACAAGGTGGGTAGTCTTGTTTCGTAGGACCTTGTCTCTACGGTCCAAGATCTCCACTGGCTGCTCCTCATAAGAGAGGTCATGTTCAAGTTGTACCACCTCTGGGTTCAGTACATGCGAAGGGTCGGGTATGTACTTCCTCAAGAGAGATACATGGAAGACATCATGAACTTGAGCTAGGTTCGGTGGAAGTGCTAGACGATAGGCCACTGCTCCTATGTGATCAAGGATTTCATAGGGGCCAATGTACCTAGGGCTGAGCTTCCCTTTCTTCCCAAACCTCATGACTCTCTTCCATGGAGAAATTCGAAGGAAGACTTTGTAACCAACACCAAACTCCAAGTCCCTTCGACGATTGTCAGCATAGCTCTTCTGCCGACTCTGAGCAGCCTTTATGTGTTGTTGGATGGCATGAACCTGTTTTGTCATCTCTTGCATGAGATCAGGCCCAAGAAGCTTCCTCTCACCAGTTTCATCCCAACAAGTAGGAGTTCTACACCGCTTTCCATACAGAGCTTCATAGGGTGCCATCTGAATACTCGCATGGAAGCTGTTGTTATAGGAGAACTCCACTAATGGGAGGTGTTGATCCCATCCACCTTTAAATTCCATTGAGCATAATCTCAACATGTCTTCGAGTGTCTGAATAGTCCTTTCAGATTGGCCATCAGTTTGAGGATGATAGGCCGTACTAAAATTCAATTCAGTATTCAGAGCATGCTGAAGACTTCTCCAGAATTTTGATGTGAATCTTGGGTCACGATCAGATACGATGGATAGTGGTACCCCATGCAGCCTTACCACTTCCTTCACGTATATCTTGGCAAGCTGATCCAGAGAGAAATCTTCCCGAATAGAGATAAAATGGGCTGTCTTGGTGAGACGGTCCACAATAACCCATATCGCATTGTTTCCTTTGGATGTTTTTGGGAGACCAGTTACAAAGTCCATGGTGATATTATCCCACTTCCATACTGGTATGGGTAGCGGTTGTAATACCCCCTTAGGAAGTTGTCTTTCTGCCTTTACTTGCTGACACACCAGGCACCTTGTAGTGTAATCGGCAATCTCCCTCTTCATGTTATCCCACCAATAATGATCACGAAGGTCTCTATGCATCTTAGTGCTTCCCGGATGTATAGAGAAAGTAGAGCTATGAGCTTCATCCATCAGTTCTTTCTTTATCTCCGGAATAGATGGAACACATAGTATTGTACGAAATTTCAATACACCTTCTTGATCAATATTGAAATCAGGGAACTTCCCATCCTTTACAGCCTCGAACTTCTCCTGCAGCAAAGGATCTTCTTTTTGAGCCTTCTTGATCTTCTCTAGTAATGAATGTTGAGAAATCATTTGGGATAGGGTTGATGATGTCCCTTTCCTTATAATTCCCATGTCCAGTTTTACTAGATCTTTAATCAAGGGATCTCCCAGGATTCTCATTGTTGCCAGAACAACAGGATCTTTCCTGCTTAACGCATCCGCGACTTTGTTTGCTCTTCCAGGGTGATAATGAATTAAACAATCATAGTCTTTAATAATCTCCAACCATCTCCTTTGTCTCATGTTCAATTCATTCTGCGTGAAAATATACTTTAGACTTTGGTGGTCAGTGTATATATCACATTTCTCCCCATAAAGATAGTGCCTCCATATCTTTAGAGCAAAAACAACTGCCGCCAGCTCTAGATCATGCGTAGGATAATTCTGCTCATGAATCTTCAACTGTCGAGATGCATAAGCAATTACTTTGTCATTTTTCATGAGGACGCACCCAAGCCCTTTCAGAGATGCATCGCTAAAAATAACGAATCCTTCTCCGATAGAGGGTAGTGTTAACACAGGTGCAGTAACCAATCTCTTATTCAGCTATTGGAAACTTTCCTCACATTCCTTTGTCCAGATGAACTTAACCCCTTTTCGAGTCAACTTAGTTAGTGTATTAGAAAGCCATGAAAATTTTTTCACAAACCTCCTATAATATCCCGCTAAGCCAAGGAAACTACGAATCTCAGTTACTGTTGTGGGTTGAGGCCACTCCTCCACAACCATTGTCTTTGCAGGGTCAACCGAGATTCCTTCATTGGTTACGATGTGCCCCAAGAAAGCCACTTGTTGTAACCAAAACTCACACTTGCTGAACTTCCCAAAGAGCCTCTCCTTCCGTAGAGTTTTCAAAACAACCCTCAGATGATCTTCATGATCCTCACGACTTTTTGAATATATCAAAATATCATCAATAAAAACTACCACAAAGTTATCAAGGTAGTCCTTAAAGACTCTATTCATCAAATCCATGAAAATAGAAGGAGCATTAGTCAAGCCGAAGGGCATAACAGTAAACTCATAATGCCCATATCTTGATCGGAAGGCAGTCTTTGGAATATCTTCCTTCTTCACCCTCAGTTGATGATAACCAGATCGAAGGTCAATCTTAGAGAAGAATTGAGCCCCACGAAGTTGGTCAAATAAATAATCAATTCTTGGTAGAGGGTATCTATTCTTCACTGTGATCCCGTTCAGTTCTCTATAATCAATGCATAGCCGCATTGATCCATCCTTCTTCTTCACAAAGAGAACTGGTGCTCCCCAAGGAGACACACTCGGTCGGATAAACCCCTTCTCCAACAAGTCTTGGAGTTGTTTCTTTAGCTCCTCTAGCTCCACATTTGCCATTCTATATGGAGTCTTTGATATCGGTTGAGACCCAGGTACGAGTTCAATGGAGAACTCTACCTCTCTTTCTGGGGGAGGTCCAGGTAACTCCTCAGGAAATACATCCATGTATTCCTGAACAATCGGAACATCTTCAATTTGTATGCTCCCTTTCCCTTCTTCCTCATCACCGATTAACTCCATAAAGAAAGCTATAGGAGGTGCTTCTAGATAGGGATCAGTTCGGGATATCTCTCCTTGGAAGATAACTGTAGGTCGTTCATTCAAGACTACTGAGATTTCCTTACTTCTGCATTTGATCTTAGCATTATACTTTGAGAGCCAGTCCATCCCTAGTATAACGTCGAATTCCATCATGGGAATGACTACTAGATTTGCAATAAGATTGTGCTCACCAAAGTAAACACTAGAGTCTCTAAACACTGTTGATGCATGGATAATCCCACTTGGAGTCTTGACTGACAACTCTACCTCAAGCAATTCGGGGATTGATTCTATATTCTTTGCAAACTTGGAAGAAATAAAGGAATGCGTAGAACCAGAATCAAATAAAGCACTTGCTAGTTTTGAGAGGACAACAAGAGTACCTGCTACCACATCGTTCGGAACTTCAACTTCAGTTGTTGTGATAGCGAAAGCACGACCTTGCTCCCTTGGCCTCTGTTGAGGTTGATGGTGATTCCCCTCCACCGCCCTCAGATTTGTACATTGATTAGCAAAGTTCCCAAGATGTCCACACTTGAAGCATGTGACTTCGGGTAGGGCCAGAACCATCTTTCCTCTGTCGTTAGTGTTGGGAAGTTGAGGCTTCACATCACCACGACAATTCCGAGAAATATGGCCTTCTTTTCCACACCTATAGCACTTGCCACTTCCGATCAAGCAGTTCCCCGGATGCTTCTTCCCACATTTATTGCATGTGGCATGTTGCATATGCTTTCCACCTCTTTCCTGATCAAAACTTCTTCCCAGGCTCGGTTCTAGAGTTCTCTTCTTCTCATTAGATTTGTGAGACCACTGTGTCTCCCCAAACTCTAGTTCAACTTTCATAGCACTTCGAACTATTTCTTCATAGCTATCGTAGTCCCTATTGGCTAGATTCTTCCGTAGATGTGGTCGTAGTCCGCCAAAGAATCTATCAACCTTCCCATTAGGGTCCATGACAAAACTTGAGGTATAACGGGAAAGCCTTGTGAAGTTCATCTCATAGCTTCCTACAGATTCGTTCTCCTTCTGCTTCAGCTCGAGAAACTCTTTCTCCATTTTCGTTCTCATGGAACGAGGGAAATACTTGTTAAAGAAAATCCCCCGAAATTCTTCCCACTCCATAGCTTCCATCTCTCCTCGTGGCTTCGTGTTTTTGATCAGTGACCACCACTGATCAGCTTCTCCCTCTAGGCGGTAAACAGCAAGGGTGACTTTTTCTTGTTCTGAACAATGAAGTACAGAAAAGATCTTTTCAATGGAGCTTATCCATTGTTCCGCAACCAATGGGTCAGTAGATCCACTGAATGTTGGTGGTCGTTGACGCATGAAGGACTCAACAGAAAGTTGTTCCCTTCGTGGTGAGGTCGGCCTCTCAGCTTGATTCAAGTTATTACTCATAACTTGAGTCAGTTGGTTCATCATTCGCATGAATGTTTCCATTCCGACTTCCATCGGAGGGCCGTCAGCACATGGTGCATTGCGGTCACCATCGGCACGGTTCCTCCTATTTCCCGCCATTTTATAAAAGTATTAAAACCTTAGTGAGAAACTTATTTCATTTATGAATCTTTTAACTAAGACTTCGTGCTTAGAAAATTATAGTTCTCTATAAATCCTTCATAATGATTCATAAAAAGCATGTGATTAACCAAACATATCCCCCGGGAGTGTCGTAACCAAGAGTGCAGCAAGGCCCGTTATCGTGCACCAGTTCCCGTTCGAGTCTAGCTCAAAGCGGTGTTTTCGGGTTTTACCCCTATGTACATCTGTGCCAGAGCCGCCTCTACCTGCTCGTATCCAGACAGGGATGTATTTGTTTGATAGACCACTTACTCAATACTTACCAAAATACCAGGAAGTTTTCCTATATTTAAACTTTTCTATAGGGTTCTTCCTAAAGTTTTTATATCCTAATTTCCACAAACAACTAAACCATCCTTTGATACCAACTATAGCATCCCGCCATTTTATAACATAAACTTTCATTACATTACACAAAACTGAGGATCTTTAAGGTCTAGTGTCTTGGAAACCAGGAACATAATACATGAAAACAACATAAAACATTCTTCTTAAACACTTGAAAGGCGTCTCCATAAGTTCATTCTAGGTTCATTACTGCATCTCATAACCTGGGGACATACATCAAAAGAAAGGGTGAGCAGAAGGCCCAGTAAGGGAAATAAGAGGAACATTTTACATGTGAACTTGAGATACTTCAATAAGGACATGAAAAGAACTTTAAGGCATGAGAAAGAAATCATGAGGCATTCCATAATAAAAATAACATTTTTCATAACTTGAAGATGTGGCTACATCATTTAACATAGACAATCATGAACATATCACCAAGGTCCATCCCCAAGGTGTCATTTGGAAATTACCAAGGTTATTCACCAAGGTATCGTGAAAATTGTAATCTCTAGTGGTTACATCATTACCCAATGCATTGGAGTGCTATCAGGGCGCACCCTTAAATTTGCCTTTATTATCATGTGAGCCACATATATCATCATCAAACATTTCATAAATAACCCACATAGCATAAAATAAATGGGTTTCATTTCATAATCATAACGTTTTAAAAACTGCTTTAAAGACATGATCTTTACGTCACTTTAAACCCACGGAAAGGGAAAGCGGGTCTCATGTATGTAAATCCCAGAATTTGAAATGGAACATTTTGATATATATGTGAATACCCTTGTAGAAATAAGAGCTTTGAGTATTCACTTTATAACATAAAATAATTTTTGAGAAAAGAGGGAGGCATTTTGAGGGGAAAATTCTGCAGCATAACGGCTAAGTTTCGGGGTTTTAGAAAACATTGAAATGAGAGGGGACATGGGTCACCCACTCATAAATGATCCATAAAACAGTAGGGGGAAAGAGTAAGAAGGAAATATGGACATGGTAATGAAATTTGAGGGACATACCATTTGAAATGAAAAACATGGAAGGAAAAAGAGATTAGATTTCTCTTATGAAAATTCGGCAGCCTTATGGCGTCACTTAACTTCAAAAGAAAATGATTTGACAAGATCAAATAGGGTCCCTCATCATAGGATCATAATAGATCAGTATGATAGATATAGAGATCATACCCCAACATAAAAATAAGGAACTTGAAAGACTTGACATGAAAATCGAACTTGAAAAATGAGAAGGGTGAAAGAATCCCTTAAAAATTCGGCAGCCTAACGGCGTCACTTAAACTTTCATAAAACGAAATGATGAGAGTAAGAGGGGATCTCTCATCATATAAACATGAAAGGGCAGTAATAGGAATATAAAAGAACATCCGCTCACATAAAAACATGGAGCATAATAGGAATGACATAAAAGAGATTACATGAAAAGAAAGAGAGGGGTCGGATCCCTTACCTTAAAATGTGACTCTTGAAACTCAAAGGATTGGACCTTGAGGGCTTGGGGCACCTTGGGAGGACTCCTTGGAAGGTAAGAAGTCCAGAACTTCTTTGGGGGAGAGTTGGGAGTGAAAACTAAAGGAGGAAAGGGTGGGTATTTATAGGGAAAGTGAGGGGACAAAGCATTAATGGCCAAGGGACACCTCACTAGTGGTTTTGGCAAAACCATGGGCTTGCCCATGGTATTTTCCCATGGTATTGGCAACTTGGGACACCTCACACCTTATCTTACTATTCATAATTCGACCATATTGAATATATACTTAATACATCATTTCATAATGTCATTAAACACCCGTAACTTAAAAACTATACTTTCACTATTCACCGAAAATTCAACTTTCTCAGAATAATCCCAAAATTTCACCTTAACCAAATATCAATGCTATGATTTCAAAAATGAACTCCATTTTATAAAAATAATTTTCTAAATATTTTTAATTTTATTTTTAAATAAATACACTATTCACCGAAAATTTATTTTTTCAGAAAAATCCCCAAAAATTTCCATAACATAATATCGATGCTCTGAGATCAAAAATAAAGTCATTTTTATAAAAATAATTTTCTAATTATTTTTAATTAAATTTTTAATTAAAAAACACTATTCATCCGAAAAAACTAATACTTGAATAATAATTTATGAAACCGTTATTTAACCATTTTATTGAATCACATTACTTAATCTAGGTGTCTAAATTATATTAAAACTTTCTTTGAGTGAAATTACTAATCCATTTGGTCATATTACTAATCCTAAGCATAAAATCACTATTCATAATTTACTATTCAACAAAAATTAAGTTGATCTTATTAGACTCCAAATTCCTTAATGAACACTTTTGTAGAAGACCATTTTTTGAAAATCATTACACATCATTAGTTATTTAGGGTTTACATAAATATTTCAAAATATCCCTTTTTCAAAATGCATCAATAAAATACATTCTAAAATTATCTAGACATTTGAAATTTCACAAACATCACTAAAGGAAGAAATCTCAATTTATTCACCCGAAAGGATTACACAAGGAAACTAGGGTCTCATCACATAGCCCCTTATAACACTGGCATAAGACCTAAGTGTAAGGTGTGCTATGGTGAGAGAATTTGAGGGAGTCTCAGATAACATTGCCCTAGTAGCAATCTCTACTAACTTGAACTTCTCCCGCAGGCGTTTCCGTTCAAGATTGACACGCTGGAGTTCGGCTTGGGCTTGGTCCAAAGCGAAGCCCACAGATGCTACCTCCTTCCCAAGCTCTGATAAGTGGGCTTCGTAAGGGTTGAGTCTACTGGATGAAGCCATCGACTCCTCTTTCTGCATTAACCATTAACATCTTATTAAATCAATAAGAGTAAGTTAATATACTACTCAAAAAGATTGGTTCGTTACAGAGAAGATAATGAAATTTACCACTATCATGAAGACATTCCAGTACATGTATTATACTGGATTCATCAAACTATTATGGTGAAGGGAGATGAGGAAAGAAATTAAAAAGAAAATAACTTTAAAGAAATGAAGAAATTTGGGAAGAGGAATTTACCTCTTGAGACTTCCTCCTTTGAGAACCTCATAATGGGAGAGGTTTTGGTATTTTGAGAAGGATGTGAGATTTTAGACGTGGGGGAGGACCTTGGGGAGATATTTGGGTAGATGGTAGAGAAGGCTTAGAGCTTGAGAGGAGTGGAGAGAAGAGGGAGTGAAGGAGGTTTTTATAGTGGAGGAGAGGAGGGATTTCATGATATTATAATCATTAATTTATTATTTCTTCACAAGACAAAGAATAGTAATTATTCCATGACCAAGAATAGTAAATGGGTCATGTGAATTCGAACCATGGGTGGTGACATCAGCCATGAAGTTAGAAATAGTTTATTTTTATTATAATGTATATATACGGTAAATTACTGTATTTTACTATTCATAAAAAATTCAAGTATTTCAGAAAAATCCCAAAAATTCACCCTAACCATTATTCAATGTGTAGAATCCCAAAATGAAGTCCATTTTTCAAAAATATTTTTCTAAATATGATTATTTTAATATTTAATTAAAATCATAATTTATTATCAAAAACTAGATGTAAAACATGCATTAACTCCTTCTAAAACATAGGTATATTGTCATTACAACTTGAATATTATTTTTATAATATCATAGGTGAGGTTAATATTAATTAGGGTATATCACTATTCATAAGGGTATGTTACTATTCATTAGGGTAGTGTACTATTCACCAAAAATTATTTTTGTTTTATTAGACTCCAGAAACATCTTGAAATCAATCGTGTATGACAGATTTATAAAATTCCAAACATAGAAGTGACAAACATATGTTTAAAGGTCACTTATCACTTAGTAGTTCATTATTATGTAATTTTATGGCATATTTATAAGAAGGAAATTTTCATTAAAAACATTGGGTCGTTACATTCTTCCCCACTTAAGAAATTTCGCCCTCGAAATTTCATTTACATTCTCGGCCAAAAAAAGGTGTGGGTACTTTTCCTTCACTGCTTCATCCAGTTCCCATGTTGCTTCCTCAAACTTATGGTTCCTCGACAACACATTGACAAGATGGGTTGTCTTGTTGCGTAGAACCTTGTCTCTCCGATCCAGAATCTTTACTGGATTCTCTTCATAGAAGAGATCATCTTCCAGCTGCACCACCTCTGAGTTTAGTACATGTGAGGGATCATGTATGTACATCCTCAAGAGTGATACGTGAAAATCATCATGAACGTGAGCCATGTTTTATGGATGTTCAATCCAATAGGTCACGGCTTTTATGTGGTCAAGAATCTAAAAGAGGCCAATATACCTTGGGCATAGCATCCCTTTCTTCCAGAATCGCATGACCCTCTTCCATGGAGATATTCGAAGGAAGAATTTATCTCTAACATCAAAATCCAAGTCCCTTCGACGGTTGTCAGCATAGCTCTTTTTCCGACTTTGAGCAGCTTTGATGTGTTTCTGGATGACTTGATCCTTCTTTGTCATCTCTTGAACAAGATTGGGTCCATGTAGATTTCTTTCTCCAACTTCATCCCAACAGGTTGGAGTTCTACATCACTTTCTAAATAGAGCTTCATATAGAGACATCTGAATACTCGAGTGGAAGCTATTGTTGTATGAGAACTTAACCAATGGTAGATGCTGATCCTAACCACCTTTGAATTCAAGAGAGCATGCTCTTTGCATATCTTCAATCATCTGAATAGTCCATTCATATTTTCCATCACTTTGGGGGTGATAGGTCGTGCTGAAATTTAATTCAGTACTCAAAGAATGTTGAAGACTCCTCCAGAATTTAGATGTGAACCTTAGATCGTGGTCAGAGACAATTGAGAGTGGAACACCGTGCAGTCTCACCACTTCCTTCAGATATAACTTTGCAAGTTATTCAATTGAGAGATCTTCCCGAATAGAGATGAAATGGGATGTCTTGGTGAGTTGTTCAACCACAACCCATATCGCATTATTTCCCTTTGACGTCTTTGGGAGACCCGTGACAAATTCCACAGTACCATTTTCCCATTTTTACAAGGGTATAGGCAATGGCTACGTCATACCTTTGGACTTTTGTCTCTCATCTTTAACTTGCTGACATACCAAGCACCTTGATATATATTCTACAATCACCTTCTTCTTGTTATCCCACCAGTACTGTTCTTGGAGAGCACAGTACATTTTGGTACTCCCAAGATGGATAGAGGAGGTCGAACAATGTGCACCATTCAATAGCTCTTTCTTTATCTCTGGATCAGATGGTACACATAATCGTTTCCCAAATATTACGACTCCTTCCTCATCAATTTTGAAATCAGAGGATTTCCCATTTTTAACAGCTTCCACCCTTTACTGAATTTACACATCCTTTCATTGAGGAACCTTTATTTTCTCCATGAAGAATGGTTGAACAATTATTTGAGAAAGGATTGATGATGTTCCTCCCTTAATGATTCCCATGTCCATCCTTTTCAAATCTAAGAAGATTATATCCTTTTAAATTCTCATCATTGATAAAGATGCAGGATCCTTTCTACTTAGAGCATCTGCAACCTTGTTTCCCTTAGTAGGATGGTAGTGGATTGAGCAGTCATAATCCTTGATGAGCTCTATCCAACTTTGTTGGCGCATATTAAGCTCTCTCTATGTGAATATATATTTGAGACTCTTGTGGTCAGTATATATTTCACATTTTTCTCCATAGAGATAATGCTGCCACATTTTCAACGCAAAGATCACATCTGCCAACTCTATATCATGCGTGGGATAGTTTTGCTCATGTATTTTCAGCTACCTTGAGGCATAGGATATCACTTTTTCATTTTTCATTAGTACACAACCTAAGACTTTTTTATAAGCATCACTATACACCACAAAGAGTTCTCCACTTGAAGGGAGTGTGAGTACCAGCGCAGTGATAAGACTCTTTTTCAACTCCTTGAAACAGTCTTCACATTCCTGTGTCCAGACAAACTTTACTCCCTTTTGTGTCAGCTTGGTCATTGGTTTTGAAAATCATGAAAAGTTCTTCATGAATCATCAATAATACCCATCTAGACCTAAAAAGCTGCGGATATCCATTACAGAAGTTGGCCTCGGCCACTCTTCAATTGCCTTTATCTTGGAAGGGTCCACAGATATCCCTTTCCTGGTGATAACATACCGCAAGAATGATACTTCCTCCATCCATAACTCACATTTACTATAATTTATATACAACTTCTACCTTTGCAAAGTCTTTAACATAGTTTCCAAATTCTCCCCATGTTCCTCCTTGCTCTTAGAGTATATCAGAATATCATCAATAATGACAACCACAAATTATTTGAAGTAATCTCTAAAGACTCTATTCATTAAATCCATGAAAATTTCTGGTGCATTAGTGAGTCTGAAGGGCATCACTATGAACTCATAGTGTCCATACCTTGTTCGAAAGGTAGTCTTGGGAATATCTTCCTTCTTCACCTTTAGTGGGTTATATCCCAACCGAAGGTCCACCTTAGAGAAATAACTTGCCCCACGAATCTAATCGTAAAATTCATCTATCCGTGGAAGGGGATACTTGTTCTTTATAGTGATTTTATTAATCTCGCGATAATCAATGCAGAGGCGCATTGATCCATCCTTCTTCTTGACGAAGAGGACTGGAGCACCCCATGGTGAATCACTCGAGTGTATAAAAACCTTCTTCATATTCTTCTGTAACTACATCTTCAGCTCTTCCAGCCCTACAGTTGTCGTTATTTAAGGTGTCTTTGAGGTTGGCAGAGATCCAGGGATAAGTTCAATTGAGAACTCTACCTCTCAATCTGGGGGAAGACTGGGAAACTCTTCGGGGAATACATCAGTACAATCCCTCATGATGGGCATGTCTTCAAGCATGATTCTCTCCGTTTTCTCAATCATTTGAGCTAGGTATTAATGCTCATGTGGAAGAAATATCCAAACATGAGGCGGAGATTCTAATGGAGACTCATATTCCTCCTTACAGTTGTAAAGAATTGGAGGATGCTTCGGGATGTGAAGAGTGATCTCTCTTTCCCGCCAGTTGATGTTGTTATTGTACAAAGATAGCCAATCCATGCCCAAGATAGCATCGAACTCCACTAAAGGAAGTATGACAAGGTTTTCTGGAAGGTTTAGTCCACAAACATTAACCGGGGAGGAGTTATAAACCATGGATGAAATAATTTCCCCATTCTCTATTCTCACAGATAACTTTTCTTCCAAATTTTGTGGTGGTGTTTGAATAGTTGTTCTAAACTTGCGATATATTAAAGAATTCATAGAACCAAAATCAAATAGTATGTTTCCTATTCATGAATGAATAACAAGCGTACTTGTCACCACATCGTTTTCCGGATCCACCTCAGTAGTAGTGATAGCATAATCTCTTCCTTGTTTCCATGGAGGTTGTTGTTGATTTTCTCTGACAACCCTCGGCTTAGGGAAATTGTTTTCATAATTCCCAAGCTTTTTGTAGTTATAATACTACAATACAGGCTGAGTGTTGATCTGAACCTTCGGTTATTCTTCAATATTAGTGGGATTTTTTATATCCCTTCGGCAGTTCATGGCAAGATGACCAAACATTCCGCATTTGAAGCAATTCCTTGTTCCATTGAGACAGTCACCAAGATTATTCATTCCATAATTCTTGCAAAGGGGATATTGACGCTTCTATCCATCATGGGATTTGATTGATGAAACACCCATGTTGTTCTCCATTTTTCTCTTCTTGTCACTAGGCCCATGAGACCACTGAGAGTCTCAAATATCCATTTCATCCTTGAGGGCACAACGAACAATCTCTTCATAGCTGTCGAAGTCTCAAATTTCTAACACTTTTCATAGAATCGGCTATAGTCTGATAAACAAGTGATGCACCGTGCATTTGGTGTTCATGACAAAGCCAGAGGCGTACCTTTCAAGCCTTGTAAAGTTCGCTTAATACGCCCCGATGGACTCATCTTCCATCTGCTTGAGTCCAAGGAACTCTCATTCCATCTTGAGATAGAGGGTTCGAGGAAAATGATTGTTGAAAAAAAATCCTCTTGAATTCCTCCCAATCTTTGGAATCAACTTCCTCTTGGGAATTTGTATTCTTGATCAGAGTCCACCACTAATCAGCTTCCCCATCAAAATGACAGACTTCTAGTACAACATTATCTTCTTCCGAGAAATGGAGGACAAAGAAAATATTTTCAATGGAGTTAATCCATTATTCTACGAGGATGGGATCAGAAGACCCACTAAACATGGGAGGCCTTTTCTGCATAAATGATTCTATGAAAACATGATCTTTACTTGGAGGTGGGGGATGTTTAACTTGATTCACATTATTATTCATAACTCGAGCTAGCTGAGCAAGTACATCCATGATGTTTTGAGCACCCGCTCCTATCACACCATGCATGTCATTAGGTAAATCATCACATTTCCTATCACATTGGTTGTTGGAACGTGTACTTCTATTTCCCACAATTAACTAAGAAAAATAATGTATAATTAGAGGTCTTGAATACTTATCTATTGAGCATAAAAAAGAAACTTTGGACTTTAAAGGATAAACTTATAAAGAAGAAGTAAATCCTTACTTGTGATTCCTTAGGTTTATATCTAGGTTATCCTCAATCTATTTCTTAACTTATATTATTATGGGCTTTTTTGTCCCTTTATAATGGTTAGTACTAAGCTCTTGAATATCCCAAATCATATCCCCTTGTAGTTTCATAACCAAGAGTGCAGCAAGTCCCGTTATCATGCACCAGTTCCCGTTCGAGTCCAGCTCAAAGCGGTGTTTTTGGGTTTTACCCCTAAAAACATCTGTGCCAAAGCCACTTCTACCTGCTCGTATCCGGACAGGGATGTATTTTCTTGATATACCACTTACTCTGTACTCACCAAAATTTTGTATTGTTTTCTTATACTTAGTCTCATCTTTAAGGTTCTCACTAAGGTGCTCTATTCTGAATCTCCAAAAATAACTAGAAAATCCTCTAATACCAACTATAGTGACCCAAGCCTTTTACATAAAACATTTCATGATTTTAATCATAATTAATCATCAGAGTACAAGCCACAGATCGTTAGGTCTAGTGTCTTGGAAGACTAGGTACATATAACATAAAACATGGGAACAAAAAAAAACATCTTTATTTAAACTCCATAAAGAGATTATAACTTCCTTTGAGCTTATACATCTGCATAGGGTATCCTGGGGAACACATGAAAAAAGGGATGAGCTAAAAATGCACAGTAAGGGAATGAACATAGGGATACATCTCAAGCACATGAGTTAAGAGGCATGACATAATGATATCCAAACCATGAAACATATGAGATCATTTAATATAAGAATGACATCATATAAACATGGAATAATATAAATGTGGCAGAATCATAAAACATTTCTTTAGTATGGGTCAAGGTTAATCGCCAATCCCGTTTCCCATTTTAGTATGGGACAAGGCTAACCGCCAATCCCGTTTCACATCGCATCTCATGAGTCTTATACTTACCCAATGCATTGGAGTGCTATCTGGGCGTACCCTTCTCAACATATTCATGAATATTCTTGCCACATAAATAATCTTTCCACAAAAATAATCATAAATAATCAACCATCGTAAACATAAGGGTACGCATGGAAATAATTTGGTACCACAATCATGGCATAAATCATAACCAATGGGTGTATCATGAAAGTGTCCATGTAACGAAAGAATTAGATAATACATGGACTTTCATAGGATAAAATAGTCATATTACATGGTAAGTGGTGTCAAACATAAGTGACAACATATGAGAAATGTATTTTAGAAACGTTGGAATTAAAACATTTTTGTGCGGTTTTAAGGAAAACACTCTAGAGCTTTTCAAATAGAAGAGAGAAAATTATTTTATATAAAACCATAATTTAAACAAGAAGGTTTTACATAATAAAAATACTGATTTTATAAATACAATTTTGTTTTGAAACATAGTATAGAGAGAACTTGGAATTTGGGTAAAAATTTGGGAAGTCCCCTTAAAACAGGTTGGCTTATCGGAAAGTTCTAAGGAAAAAATATTTCAAAATCATGTATATCCCCGAAAGAATGTGATGAAAGGGTCTTGATATAATAATCTTGTCCAAATAACTAGAATTCATAAGACTCACATATATAGATAATATAACACCATTTTGAATGAAATATAAGGCAACCTGAAAGAATAAATAAGGTTCGAGTAGAATTTGTTACGATTTCATCGGCATGGTGTCAGGTGTGACCAAGAGGGATTGATGAGAGAGAAATGGGGTTTATCATCACTTATAAATATAGAAGGATGTATGAGGGAGGTTCTTAAACATACCCCATCATTTTCTAGTACACATATAAAGGCATAGTATAGAGGACAATCTTGATTGTGAGTGAAAAGAAGAGGACCCCTTACCTCAAATCTGGCGGTGTTCTCCACTTGTTATTGATGACTTGAATAAACAAATTAGGATTATTAATTCATAATTCCAGAACATCTTCTATATTTAATTGATTTATTATAACTTTTATAGTTAATTATAATCCTTTTTTATTAGTTATGAGGTTCAATTTCATTGTTCGGGCTCATTTTTTTACTTGGCTTTAAAAGATCGGTTCACTTATATTCATGTTTTGATTATATGCAAGATGAATGTGGTTTTCCAGAATTGAAGTTACATTATTTAGTTCATATCCAGGAGATTACATGGTTTTAATTTTAATTAGGTTACTTAGTGTGATTTAGAATTGTTATATATATAACCTTAGTGATAACCGTTTTTGTTAATCGGTGGGTTTGGTTACAAAGAATGTGTTTTTCATTATACCTTAATTCCATTTGTACCAAAAGATTGCAGAACCAAAAAATAGGATATATTACCTATATAATAATCTGGTTTAACCATAACAAAAATGGTTTCATGACCCTGATTAATGATAATAACAATAATTGATAAATCGTTGTCCTTCAATGTGCTAAATTAGCACATCTCAAACGGTGCTTTCATTTCATTCAAATAAAAGGGTGCGGAAAGGAGAGAAGATAATGAAAATTTACCACTAGCATGAAGAAATTCTAGTACATGTATTCTACTTGATTCATCAAACTATTATGGTGAAGGGAGGTGATGAAAAAAATTAAACAGAAAATAACATAAAAGAAAAGAAGAAATTTTGGAAGAGGAATTTACCTTTTGAGACTTCCTCCTTTGAGACCATCTTTAGGGGAGAGGTTTTGGTATTTTGAGGAGTCTGTGAGATTTTGGACGTGGGGGAGAATATTGGGGAGAGATTTTGGAAGAATTTGGAGAAGTCTTGGAGCTTGAGAAAAGTGAAGAGAAGAGGGAGTGAGGAGGGTTTTTAAAGCGAAGGAGAGGATGGATTTCATAGTATATAATCATTAATTTATTATTTCTTCACAAGACAAAGAATAGTAAGTATTCCATGACTGAGAATAGTAAATGGGTTATGTGAATTCGAACCATGGGTGGTGACATCATCCTTGATGATAGGAATATTTTTTTTAGATTATAATGTATATATACGGTAAATTACCGTGTTTTACTATTCATCAAAAAGTCAAGTATTTCAGAGAAATCCCAAAAATTCACCCTAAACATTTTTCAATGTGTAGAATCCAAAAATTAAGTCTATTTCTCAAAAATAATTTTTTAAATATGATTATTTCAATATTTAATTAAAATCATAATTTATTATCAAATACTAGATTTAAAACATGCATTAACTCATTCTAAAACATAGGAATATTGTACATCCAACATGAATATTATTTTTATACTATCATAGTTGAGGCTACCATTCATTAGGGTATACCACTATTCATAAGGGTATGTTACTATTCATTGGGGTAGGTTACTATTCCCCAAAAAATATTTTTGTTTTATTAGACTCCAAAAACATCTTGAACTCAACCGTGTATGTCAGATTTTCAAAATTCCAAACATAGAAGTGAAAAACTTATGTTTAAAGGACACTTATCACTTAGTAGTTCATTATTATGTGATTTTATGGTATATTTATAAGAAGGTAATTTCCAATAAAAACATTGAGTCATTACAGTGGATGCCTCTTTATATGAGTTCCTAAATCAAGAAGACATGGTCATATAGGAACCGAGTCCAAATGGAATGTTGGATTCTAAGTGTTTTTATAAAAATCTAGTTCAATGTAAATTCTAGTGGAGTATAAATTTCAAAAAAAAATATTTTTCTCCGCCAAGATTCATGTTACATTAGAGACTCACCATCAATAAGCTTCCAGTTGATGCTAATATTTAAGGGGATGACATTTTTATCTTCTCACGATGTGTGTTTTTTCACCAACACTGGAAATACATTGAACATTAATTATTGTGCTTTAATACAGCAACCTCTCTTTGGAGGGTAGTTTTTGATCTGTTTGAGATTCAACTCATTCATACTAACACTTACCTAGAGTTTTTTCATGCCTTTATGGATGTCAAACAGTCCAACCAACACATGATCTTCTTTAAGATGGCATGTGCTGAGTTAATTCATGTCATATGGAGAAGAAAAAATAAGAGACTATATGAATGTGCGACCTACAATCAATACACTTGCCTTGTATATATCACTTATGTTTTTCACATTTCTAACATTATATATGAGTCATGATTTTGTAACCCAATTAGTGAATTTTCAGTTCTTTGGAAGATAAAATTTAGTGGAAAGTATCCAATGTCCCTTGGTACTCTCGAGTTATTCTAGATTCCCCCCATCATGGGATGGATTAAATGAAACTGGGATAGTGATTAGTGGGGGAATCAAAAACCATAATGTTATGGAGTTCTTTTGAGAGATCATAATGGTGATTTTATGCAATTCATACATGGCCCTTATGGTCAGGTCACTTCTCTCTAGGAGGATATGATGGTGTTTGTCAATGTTATTTTGGGATCACAAAAAAGAAATTTGAAAGACATATGGATCAAGAGTGATTTCACTGCCATATTTCTCGTTGTCAGAATGGGTTAGACTAATCATTGATGGAGGTTGATAGCCAAAGGGGACAATTTTATGGGCATTATTTCTTTGATCAATTACATTTACACACATATATTTTGTGAAGTAAATGAACTTGTCGATAGCCCTTCAAACAAAAGTGTATCTGATGAGGTTTATATATTATCCTCTAATATTCTTGGTGATATTCTCCCTATTAATCAATGGTAAAAATGTAAAATACCCTTTTTCAAACTCATGTAGCCTTTTTTTATTTATAAATATCCTTGGATATTACTTTTCTCAAAAAATTTATTTATCGGGGATTAAACTAAAAAATAATGGTTAAAAAATGACCTATTAAATTTTAAAACACCATTTTAATGAATTATTTCAACCTATTATCTTATATTATTGATAATGGACTATTTTAGATGCTTATGGCATGATAATTACATTAGTATGATTTAATATCTTCAAAAGAATTTATGTTTTTTACTCACTTAACATAAAAAAGGCCACCCACTTTCATCTCGTCATTACACATTATAACCACTTTAGTTCATCCATTAACGTCACAAATAACTTCAAAAAAACCTTAACTCACCCTATAAGACTTATTTTGGGCATAAATACAACCAAGGAAGGATTTAGTGAAAACCTAAGGAGGATACCCGATAAAGATTTATTGTTCTTCAACGAATAACTTTATTTTATTTCTTTATCCACCTCACAGAGTTATTTTCAAATTATGATTATTTAATAAACTCAATATGTTATATATAATAGGATTTTTTATATTATATTTTTTACTTACATATTTATCCACTTCCATATTTTGTTCCAAAATCATTTTTTGTGTAGCGGACTACTGTCTCGCAAACCGATGTCGTTCATTCTTCCATTACAACCTTTCACAGTTGGGAATGATAATGGATATAAAGTATATATATAATATTTATAACATATTTAAAACTATTTTGTCATTATATCGTGTGTATATATATATATATATTCCTTCCATTACGTAAGATGTAGGATAATTTTGCATGTGCGTAGGACATATTACTGCCTCACGGAGCAATGTGATTCATCATTTAATAATGTTTTACATAGAAGTTGATAAGGGTATAGATCCACTACTACAAATATGGATTTTTTCACCGCTAAAAATGGCCTTTAACAACGCTAGAAAAGCGCTGTTAAAGCTGGAGAAGATAAATGGTGGTCCCCTTTATCAGCCCTCCAAAAAGCGCTGATAATGACCCCATTTATCAGCACTAAAAAAAGCGCTGATAAAAGGGGTCTTTTACCAGCGCTAAAACAAAGCGCTGATAAAAATGTCCTTTATCAGTACTTTGTTTTAGTACTGATAAAATACCCCTTTATTATCGCTTCCTTTATCAGCGCTTTCGTTTTAGTGCGGATAAAGGATCCCTTTTATCAGCTCTTTTTTAAAAGCGCTGATAAAAGTTAAAAAAACTAAAAAAATTAAAAAATTCTACCAATCGGGGGGTTTTTATAGCACTTGACCCCCCCCCCCCCTTTACAGTGCTTTTCCACCACCTACAACACCTCACACTTCCCCTCCACCCTTTTACAGCACTTGCTCCCATATTCCCCCATGCGCCCGTGCGCCTACCTCCACCAGGATTTGAACTCGAGACCTCCCCCCTGCGCGCCTAAGCCCTTACCACTCCCCTATTTGGATTTGTTTCCCATTTCATGATATCTTTATATATATATATAGTTATATTTATTCTTATAGTAATATATATTTATATTAATATATATATAGTTATAATAACATATATATAGTTATATTAATGTATATATAGTTATATTAATATATATATAGTTATATTAATATATAAATAGTTATATTAATATATATATATATAGTTATATTAATATATATATATAAATAGTTATATTTATTCGGATAGTAATATATATTTATACTAATATAAATATATATATAGTTATATTAATATATATATATATATAGTTATATTAATATATATATTTATAGTGATTATTAATATATATATTTATTGTGATATTAATATATAGATTTATAGTAATATTAATATATATATATATAGTTAGATTAATATATATATATAGTTAGATTAATATATAGGTATATAAATATTCATATATTTGTATTTTAAATAAAATGGATATTAGTTATTATTTAGATAAAGCAAATATATTTTATAGGTAAATATATTTTATTATTTATATTTATATAATTAAATTTTTATGTGTGAATATATAAAAAATATGTATATATTGTTATATATTTGACTATAAATATCAGTTCATAATCAAAAATGATGAAATTTTTAAAACATAATATCAATATGAATGTAATAACTTGTAATAAATTCAGTACCCACCAAAAAAGGCAATAATACCCCCTTAAACTAGGAGGAAAATCCACAAAATCTTAAAAAATATGGGTACCCCGACTAAAAACTCAGTTTTGGAGGCCCTCTGGGCCTTTTATGGCCTTGAAAAAACCTTGACCGAGATCACCCCAATCACAGCAATGTATATCTCATCGCATGTTTCGATTTGATATGTGGTAGAACTCAAACGGACACTCGGATCAAAAGTTATGGCTGTTTGAAGTTTGAGTTTTGTTTTCAACATATTTTGGATCTTTTTTAATTTTTTTTCTTTAGTCTTCAAATTGTTATTAAATGACTATTATTCTATAATAATTAGCAAATTATTAATTAAATATATTTTTTTAATTTTTTTATAATCCATTTTCACTAAATATCTTATATATTAAGTGTAACTGAATATTTATACGTATCTAAATTATATTTAAAATTATATTTAAAATATATATATTTTATTTATATCAATATAACTATATCTATTTATTTAAATATTAATATATTTTTTTAATGAATTGTTTTTGGATTTAGAACCTTTATCAGCGCTAACGAAAAAGCCCTGATAAAGGGGGACTTTTATCAGCGCTTTTTCTAGCGCTGATAAAGGTGCCCCCCTTTATCAGCGCTTTTTCGTTAGCGCTGATAAAAGGGTGGCGCTGGGAAAAAATGTTTTTGTGGAAGTGATGGTTATTATATGAGTTATAAATGAAAAAATAATGATTTTATTTACACAATATTAATTATGGAAATTTATTATATATATTTTATTTGTTATATTTCCACTCACTTAACAATTATAACATTATTTCTGTGCATGTGGACTACCGCCTTCAAGAAGCGATGTGACTGGATTTTCCTCATCAAACCACATGGATGATATTTAATGGTATATAATATAGTATTTGTGATATTATTATAATTATTCAAAGATTATATATCACTTGTATTGTTTTGATGATTGTCACTGGAAAATGGAAACTTTACTCATGCATATGTGTGGCTTACCGTCTCCATGATCCAAAAGTACTTCATTTATCAAAAATTTATTTCATGATCTGTCTTAGAAGTACTGTTTATGTATAATATGATAATTATGTCATTAATATTATTCTATAGATGATTGAAGTAGATAATATTTTGAATAAAATAGATCTATTATGGAAAAACATGCAGTAGAAAACAAGACAACTAACACTCAAAATAATGAAAATAATGAAAAATTATTAAAAAATAATGATAAGATATTATAAAAGGATAATATATGATATTATTAATATTTAAATGGTTTTATAATACGTTTACAATAGATTTAAATTCACTATAAAATGGTTATGTTACATTCAACTAAAAGGTAGCATAAGGTAATGGATTTTGTCTGAATTTCAGTTCATTGAGGCAAATTTTAATTTTATGCACCTAGTTTCCTTTATATGGTGTTCCTACCACATTTATATGTAATATCCTGATTAATTCATAATTAATTTTATTTTATAATTTGATTTGAATTATATCATCCAAGGTTACTTTAATTGAAAATTACAATGTGGTTAAAATTATTATACAATCACATTTAATTTATTGATATTTAATGTTCTATTGAAAGAATTACTTTATTGTGATATTTATTCCTTGTTCATTACATTTATTTTAAATATAAAAAAATTATGATGAGTATTATTTTTTCATAAATTTATACCATTTTAACATGTAGTGTATATATCTAATGTTATTTGTTTGACTGGAGAAATATTGAAAAATATTATTCCTTACTCAATAAAGACATTTGATCATATAGAACAATTATTTATGAATTAAATAAATTAGTCAATATATGAAGAATTATTAGAAAATTCATAAGAGACTCAACCGAGTTGGTGATTACTCAACAAGTGCATATAAGAGGCTATAAATAAAATCCAGGAAGAGGCATATTTCTGGGGTATTATAGCAGTACTATAGTATGTACTGTGGTGGGAACTATAGTAGGTACTTTTCAATACTATAGCAACCAGAATTATTCATCTTTTTTGGATTTTTGGGCCATTGGTTTGGTCCTGAAGTCTTTCAAGGCCTTCGAGCCACCCAAGGAATTTGAGCCAGTAATGAATTTGGAACACTACAAGGCCTTTGGGCCACCTTAAGGCATTTATACCTTATAATTTCATAAATCCTATATGCCATGTAAGGGTTCCCCTTCAACCCTTAAAAGGGGTTTTATCAAAAATGAATAAAAATTTGAGGCCTTTAGGACATTCGGAGTGAGGAATTATTTGGGAATGTATTGACGATTGGGTCTAGAAATTTATATACCCCACTAATACATTAACAGGTCTCATGAGAGAAATCAGTTGGCCTAAATTAAACTGGTTTCTAAATGTTGTTATAAACTACCTGGATGATTGAACTTCATAGAATACTTTTTTATATACCGAAGAAATTATTTCCTATAATTAAGAATTTATTTTAATGAAAATTCAGTTAATATTATTATCCATAATTTCTTCTCTATGATATTTTCTATGGATGAATTTAATTCTTTGTTTTTTGATTAAATGACATGTGTTTTCAATTATTTACATAACCATATTTATTCATCATTATCTGACCATGATATTAATGTTATTTAAATGGAATGTAAAATTTTATATTTAAATTTCCATGTTTATTATTTTTATTTATTCATGATATATTCCACTATACGTAACCCTTTTTATTAATTTTTTATCCAACTGATTATGTTTTTGTTTAACAAGGTTATGATGATGAATGATTTGAATTATTTTATTAAATATTTTGAGCATTTTATTTTATTATTTTCCATGTTTAATTTTATATTCCCAATGAAAAATGGGTATCATTTATGTATCTAGTTTACCAAGACTAATAAACTGATTAGTTCATCAATATGTGATTCCTTGTAAATTATAGAAATATAAAAAATATTCAGGAAACTCTCTGGGCTATTCAGGTTGGGGATGTTACAAAAATTGCATGAGGATGTAAAATATAATAAGTCCTTAGTTAAATTTGAGTCTATGATTAAATTACCTACCACAAAAACATTTTTATCTTTGATAACTGCTTTAGTGATCCCAAGAGCTTGGCCTTCCCCCCTTGGAATCTTATGTGGAATATTTCCTTAGATCTTGGGAAATTGGTTTGAATAATTCCCCATTTAATTATAGTTGAAGCATTGGATATCAGTGGTCTCTTTATTTAACATAAATTCATGAACCATAAGACCCTTATCTTCAACATTTTATCAAACATTCATACCTTTCATTCATTTTCTGGGATGATTCATTCCATAATTTTCACATGATCGAAATTTCTTAAATATCTTATTCTTCTTTGACTCGTTCTGTTTTTCTTGGTTTTCAGCTAACCTATTCTTCTCATCCTTGAATATATAGGTTCTATAAAATTCTATCTCCATTTTTATGGGACATAAAATTATTTCATCATATGATGAAAAAGTTTGAGACAAATGACTTTTAGAGACTTAGCATAATCCCTTCAAATTAGTGCCAAAGATTTTATTCTATATTTTTCATATAATCCATAACATACCTAGAAAGTATTATAAATGTATCTTCATACATTGTAACACATTCTTTTTAATCTATATTTAGACTAAGTAACTTTCTCTTCATTTCAATTTGTTTCTCATAAAGGAAATAGTTGTCAAATAATGTTTTAATAAATATCTCCATTCCATGTTCTCTATTTCCTTTTACTCTATAGTATTCTGGATCAAATACTAATATTTATAATTATCACCCTTGATTAAATATTATATAATTATTACCCTTTCCCTTAAATCTCATCCAAAGTCAAAAAATATCATTTCATGTGACATAATCCACTTCTCATCTACCATTGGATTAGTAGTTCTACCAATCAATGCTAGTTTTTCTTCAATTGAAACAATCCATTCTAGGTGTATCATGTTTTTTAACATAATGTTTCTCAATATGTGCATTCTTATTAGTCATAACTAGGGTTAGATACGATAATATACCCATGATCTTCTTATTTCCAACACCATTTGTATTGATGTTCGTAATAAGGAAATTTCTACATTGGCCATGGGTATAGATATCATTCTTTTTACTAGGAACCATTTCTAAAAATAATGGAATAAACTATATTAACTGGTGAAATTATAATATTAAAACATAAATTTCAATTTTAATTTTTTCAACACCTAATATAAATTGAAAAGTTCTGCATTATTAGTCTCAAAATCATAAACTTAGTTTCATTTATAATATATTTATATCATAAAATAATATTTCCAACCCCTTTATAATTATTTTTAAATAAAAATAAAAATACGCTAACAAAATCACATGGTATTTTTCAACCATGTCATTAATAAGGTCAAATTAATCATGCACCAAAATAATGGGTGATATATACTCAAAAAACTCTTTTAGGTTTTACTACAACTATATGTATCTACCCTAAAACAACATCCAATTGTAGTTATCTAGATAGATATGCATTTCTAAGGAAGCCGCATAATCTTTACCTTTCCAAAACAATGAAATATTATCATTTAATTAGACGTATCTCTGAATTCATCCATAAGGTTATTTTCCATAATCTATGTTTTACTAAATTTGGAGTCCAAGGATTCTATTAAATTTCAACTCATACCAACTATAAAAATTAAATTTTGTGATAAATGCATCACATTGGAATAAATACAAGGGTTCCAATTTCAAATTCCCTATTAGTTAAGCAGCCTTGGAGATCCAAATACACACATGACACCCATTTTACACTGTGAAATAAAATATTAAGTAATGTAATAGAAAAACAATCTGCATCCTTAAACTCAACCAAATAATTCTTCTTTATATCATGTGGAAAGGAAATGACATAATGGTGAGAATAAATTCTCATTAAATGCCACATACAAAAGAAAAAATCATGTGTAAATAAAGAATAATCAATATTCAAAGATAAATAACTAAAAATAGATTTCATTTACTCAATAACCTGGCCATGAAATGAATCTATGGATATCATTAGTGAAATTCACTAATGGATAATAATTGTAGAATTATCAATGAAGAAAATTTCTAATATAGGACATCATGATATTAGAAATCATGATATCGGTAATTCTATGTCCTTGCACCAAGATAGTTCAATTGATGGATATATAAAGAACAAAAATCCATTTAATTGGGAAAACTAACTTTTTTTATAAGACCAGATGATGCATCAAGGGGAAATTCATAACTAATACCCATACATAAATTCTTGTCCATTGATTTCTTTATATATTCAATGATCAATTAAATTCATAAACTATATTTTCTTGTGATAAATATACATATTGAGTAAAGAGAATTGATTTATCATGATTTCCCTAGTCAGTCAAATACCATTCATAGTAATGTACTATATATAAACATGGAGTAAAGTTAGTTCCACAATAAAATCCATGATACAAATAATATGGATATTTAAGAGAAATGTAATGCTTAGGGATCATAAGAATGTGAAGGTCTCATGAGAAAGTTGAAGACCAAAAAAATAATTAGAGGTTAGACATGACTATATATTCATTGGAAGGAAAGGTTTTGAAGTAAAATCATGTCATTTAAAGTTGTAAAAAAATGGAAGAAAAATAGTAAAATAATATTTAATTTATTATTTTTATGTTTAAAACCATTGATAACCTATAGATTAAGTCAAATATCATAAAATAGTTATGGAGACAAGAAAGTTCATTAATTTCATTTAAATAAAAAACATTATTTTTGAATTTTTTGTAAATAAATTTGTACATGACCATTTTAAAATACATTAAAAATATTCTTTTCATAACTTTACGAAATTCAAGGATAACATTAAATTTCCATAATAAATCATTCTACTAATAAAAGGGAATATTTTAAAACAATTTTGATAAATATTGACATTGAAAAATAATATATAAAACTAAAAGATAAATAAAATATGTTTTTATTTTGAACATTTATTTAGATGATTTAAGATAAAAATAGTTGAAAAATTGGAATAAATTGGGAAAATCCTTAAATATAATGTGTATAATAAAATAGACTAAATTTATAAAGGATGTTTTATAATATTTCATCAATGAAAAATAAGATAATAAAAAATATATTAGAAAATAAATCCTTGTAACTTTGGAAACATTCAAATTATAACCCCTTGATAGAATAAACATGAATTAAAACAACAAAAATTATTAAAAAAATTGGTATTCTTTTTAAATTTATTAAAGGGGTAGTATATAGACCATAGAAAACTACATTGGTACGTAATACCAAATATGTCTCAATGGAGTGGAAATTGAGATGATATTCTATTACCTCATGCTTCCCTTTAGTTGAATATAGATTAAAAATATATAATTATTTTAAACATGTTATTAATTCATAAAAAAACCATATTAAAATTTATAATATCATATACGATACTCTTATAACATATTATCACCTATTCATTTATAATATATCATTGCTACCATTGCTTCGTGTGTCAACTGTTTTTTTCTCATGCTTGTTTTGTCGAGAAAGTTCTTGTTCATGAGAATATGGTATACATAAATAATCTCCAAAATTATATTAATGATATGAATATCATATTTATTCATTAAATACATTTTATAATCATTCTTTAAATTTTAACATGGAAAATTAATCACATTGAATTGTGGAGAAAATTCGTCGTGCGTACACACGAGTGACGTTATCATTTCCGTATTTGGTGAAACAGTAAAAAAAGGAAAAAATTTAAATTTATAGAATCAATATATTATCATACATATCATATATTTTCATTTTTTTTATCATTATGTCTATCCATGTGAGTCGGTGTAAGAAACAAATTATGTCGGTCTGTGTGGCAGTAGTTCATCGTACACACGAGCGATGGTCTTTTTTCATTTGATGGAGAAAGAGAAAGATAAATATTATTCTATGCAATTAATAACTTATAAATATATTTTATATAATTTTTTTATTATATTTTCATAATACATATTTTATTGGGGTAAAAGAAGAAGTAATAAGAAAGCGCTTGGTGAAGATGATTTCCTTCTCTTAGAAAAACATCTCTTGGGTCCATTATTTAAGACCATAGGGATAGTTATTGGGAATAAAAGAACATATAGAATGTGTAACAAGATGTTTATTTTATATTTTTAATGTTTATACACGAGATAAATCTATTGAAAAGTGTGAATATGTGAGGTTATGAGGTTCCCTTTTATAAGTGTCGTGAGTGACACACTTGTAATTTTTCAATGTTTTCCAATATTGTGTAATCACTTTCATAGAAATATATATCTAAAATAGACCATATTTTTAGGATATAAGGAAAATTTTAAACTAAAACCAACCTAGGGGTTTTAGGTTAGTTTTTTAGTAAATTTATCCCTTATATCAATAGATTAAACCATGGTAAACCCATTTTGACCTTAACTATAGTAATTAATTTTTACTTTTATTATTATTCATTGTGACCATAAATTAATGTAACCTTATTTCTTAATTATTATTATTTTTATCAAAAATATAGAATAATTTTTATAATATTCCATTCATATTATTTTCTAAATTTATTTTTAAAATAAACCATCAAAACATGTCAAAAAAATAGTTTTTCAACAAATTCATTTTTCATGCAAAAAGTGACAGTATTTTAAATTGATGAATAGTTATAATTTTAAGGGTTTAACTTAAAATACTTAGATATAATATATATATATATATATATATATATATATTATCATTAAATATTATTTTAATTAATAAAATTTAAAGGGAATTATTCTATCTAAAATATAGATATCTAAAAATATTTCCCCATTTACCTCTAAATGATCATATTGTGATTTATATCAATAAGAAAGTCTATAAATTGTTATTTATACATATTATGACTGATTATTATAAATAAAAGTTTTAATATTTAATTACCATGTTTTCTATTATTCAAAAAATCTTATTTCTTGGGGAAATTTTAAAAAGTTTATTCTAGACATATTTTGACTTATTAAGTTCAAAATTGATCTTCAGCTTTTAAAATTAGAAATTTCGTCTCTTGAATAATTTAAATTGGAATTATATTATATATTAATTAAAACATAATTTTCATATACTATAATTAAATCATGGGTTTTAAAAATAAATATTTGAAGTGTATTTATACGTTATAATTTATATAGAATTATCATAAAGATAAAATCATTTAGAAAATATTAGATCCTGGTGAAGTGATATAGTAACGATATCTAGTGTAGTCTATACTATTTTTGAACTGGACTTCAAGAATAAATTAAGAATAAAAGGCATTGTAAAAAACATATTATGAAGAAAATAAGAAATAGGGGAATGGATAAGAAGTGGTTATGCACTCAAAAAATATATAGACAACATAATTATCTTATAATTAGTATAATAGAATAATAAAAATAGAAGAAAGTATAATTTAGTTATTCTATTAGTGAATTTATAAATAAGTGGATTCTGTGAAATACCGCTTTCAATGTAAAATAAAAATGTTATTTCATGTTATTGTGTAATTGGAAGATGAAATGGAATAAGAAGGGAAGGAATCACCTAAACAGATTGAAAATATTTAAATTGGTGATATTCTATTGTTATTACCCAAAATAATTGTCCTAATAAGGTTTGGGATTCCCCTATTTAGTGGAAATACTAAATAATATTTAGGAGTCATCAATATTCGAGTCTCAAGTTTACCCCTTTATAATTTATCTCACAGGAGGAGTCTAATGGGTTACATGATCTAGGAGGAAACAATTTAACACTCAGGACTATCCATATTACAATTAGTGGTAAGCCTTATAAATTCCATTATACCTTTAGTGTGTCTATGTGTTTGGTTGTGCTACAAGAAAGAAATAAGTATAGGGAGAGAAGAAGAGTGGTTTTTTCACCTTAAAAGTGATAGAGGTAAATTGAAAATGGGTTAATAGTTATTGGTTTAATTTGATCAATACTTACAAAGAATTATTTCCCCCTCTAAGTGTGGTTCATATTATCAATTGGTCCACAAAAGTGGTATGATAGGTAGGTCCACCACTATTGAATTCCCAATCTAAAATTGTTCTCATTAAATATTTGATGATTATATCTCGAAATTATAATAATTTTTAGTTTTAGATAAATTAAATATATTTTAAATAAGAACATATTTTCTTTCCTTACACTGATAAATATATAAAATAAAGATAATAAGGTAATGAGTAATATTTTCCTATTTTGAAATTGAATGAATATTAAAGTGTTCTAATAAATGATGAAACCTTAGCATGTAATAGGAAGATCATGTAGTCTGGTGTACCACAAATGATATTGATGGCATTTTATCCAATGTGTTAAAGCGATTCAAGGTAACCTAACAAATGTGAATATTATTGTTTAATCGTTACAAAAGAATTCTATTCAAGTGGGTGGGATCATATATAAATATATTTATCAATTTAATCATTAAATAAAATTATGAATTATTTTCAAATATAAATTATTACTTTAATTTTTGGGATATTTGAATAATTGTTTAAAGACTTCTCCAAACATGATAGTGTGAAAAATAACATAGAGAAATATTTAAAATAATTATCTCTAAGTTTAATAAATCTATGATAACAAGTCACTTTCAAATAAGATATGAACGAGGGGATTTATTAGAGATGACCAAATTTTAGGAGGAGTGGATTAGTATAATAAATGAGAGGGTTGAGTCCACTAAATATTTTAATAAAAAGATTTATGTATAAAATAAAAATATAAAAAAATATTATTGATGCAAATAATGATGAAATTCATATTAAATCCTAGAAGATTTATAAGATTTGTACATTTCTTCAAGAAAAGATTACAAATGCATGAGGAAGAAGTTTGAATAATGAGAATGTATTGAAAAGAGAATATATAATTTATTAAAGATCAAAAGAATAAAATAAATAATACGTGTCTTAAATTTATGATTAAATGATAAAACACTGAAGTGACAAATATTGATTCTTCATAATTGAATAAATTGATATCTATTTTCACAGATAATTCTAAGGAAGAATCTTATTTCAAAACAGATTATTAAGTGATAGGTAGATCATAGCGTCTTTTGAAGATCTTTGTTAAGAAGTATCAAAGAACTAATTATTATCCATATTAAAATTGTATCATTATAATAAATATATTTTCCAGAAAATAACCTTTTTAAATATAAATATATATACAATTATGGATTATAATAAGTGATAATGATCCAAACACCAGGTATATGATGGGTTAAATTTTATTTGAGGAATATGTTTCCGAAATAAAATACAAACCAATGTTTTAGAAATATCAAAAACAACATGGTAACAAATATTAAAAGTCTATACATCAAACATGTTTGAATAAGAAAAGAATAATATTTTTGGGAAATTATGGTAGTCATTTAAATTTATAAATTGGTCAATAGATTTTTTGTATAATCCACAAATATTAATAGAATAATGGATTTCCATTTTTATGGGGGTAAATCTGAGAATAAAAAATATCCAAATAATTGAAAAAATATTTATACATCAAATAGATTTGGATTTCATGGTAATATATGTGTTTTTTATTAGAATTTGTCATAGGAGTTGTGTTTCATCAACTCATCCTATATAAAATAGGAATAAAATACCCCAAGAGAAGGCGTAGAGTGATATACCATACATGAAGAAGAATTTTAAGAATATGTAAAATCAAAATACTTACAAGAAAATATCAAGAATGGTTGATGGTTAATTCATGGGAAACAATTTAATTAATTCTACGAGGATTTTATCCTAGTTATATGTGAAATGTAACACTCACAAGTTTACATTTGGAGACTCCATTAATGATTCCCATGTTCTTAATGAATTTATATTAATATTTCTATTAAATTTTGAGATATAAAATAAATTGGAATTAAAAAAAGAACGGGGTATAGAAAAAAGAAAATAGAAGAATCCACATGAAGAATTAAAATTTCACAAGAGGTTTTCAAAAAATGGCAATCCTATAGATGTATAAGTTTTTTCTGGGTGGTGTACTATAAAATGACATTATTCAAAAAAATATTTAACAATTCATCCAGCATAAATGAAGACTACATTTTTCAACTCCATTAACCAAATGTATTTGAAATAAATTATCTCTCCACATAATTAAAATATATAACAAACCATTCTACTAAAGGAAAAAAATCATATTATATGAAAAAATATGGAAGCATAAAGAATATTTAAAATCTATTGATTAAGCTCTATTAAAATTATATTTGACATTATTTAATATGAAGATCCATTTTATTCCTTTATCACATAATTATTTTATTTATACATACAGCATAGGGAATTTATGTTTAGGTATGATCTTAGTGGGAGAACTAGAGATGAAGAGAAAAATTTCAATTATGGAAATTGAAGTCGATGAACTCAACATCCATGAATTATTTCTTAATTATTATCCAAATATAAATATATTAGATAATCACATTTTATAAAATTTTAATAGGTACTCTCTTAACAATATTAAACAAGAAAATGAAGATGAAATTATTAATTGTTCTCGCAATTTGGTCTTCTAAAGATAATATATTAAAGCTATAATCCATGGTGAAAATGGGCATGTTGTAAAATATGGACAACCAGATGAATATTTCCATTTTTCTCCAATTATATAAATCCCAATGCATATTTATTTAAGAGGTTGATCATTATAAAGATCTTGATTATTGGGTCTTTCAGTGGGAGAGAAATGAGGAATCTTGAAGAATCTTCTTTTATTATTACCTTATTTAAATTTGAAAATTCTGGAAGGTTCTTTCTAAAAATACCATTGAAGAAGTATATATTCTTTGCCTCTCTTCCTGGATGATAAAAAATAAAATTCTTATTTAAATGATGCAAAATGTTTTTTAATCAATGATAAATAATTGTATGTTTTAATAAGTGGGAATGCTATTATATCATACTCTTTATGTTTTAATGTTCAAATTTGTTTATTATATAAGTGCATATAAATTCAGGATAACGTTCATGAGAAATTTATATCTCAAATTGGTGTTTATAAATAATTAATACAATCCTGATTCAAATTGAACATTCGTTCATGTAATTTTTCTTGTTGTACAGTTCTATTTGGTATCATTTCAATTTATAATACATTTCGTAGATTTATAAATCTAATTCTTATATTTTCTAAAACAATCATGGAACAATACACATATAGTGAAATGGTTAGTGAAATTTTTATACGTAATATTCGATACCCTTTCCCAGATTTTTTTATTTCTTATGAATAATGGGGAGATAAAGAAAACTGAAATGACTGATAATAAATTGGGAGGGAATGGTAATGTATGGAGATAATGAAATGAATGTTTATAAGTCTATGGGGGATAAAAAATTTCTTTAGATGTTATAAAAGACGAGAAATAATTGAGTTTATCATTTTGATATTGACACATCATTTTATATGAGAATTTTTAAAAATTCAAATAGTGATATTAATGATCCCATACTGTGTGAGTTATATTATTTTAGTAAATTTTAATGTTTAAAATGAATAATGTTTTAAATAATTTTAAAATGTTAAGGAAAATTCTATATCATGGATGATAATATTAGTTGAGTAATCTAATCATGAGGATATAGAAGAAGTATTGTAGATGTTGAATGGAGGTGATAATGAATTACTAATCATTAATGATTAATTGTTTGATCCTAATGAAGAATAATAAATTTCTCATGAAAATGATTGCTTGTTTATAATTGTTTCATGATTAGATGAAATATCGTAGATGATTAGTATGGAATTTGTTTAAAGTTATTTAAATGGAATTGTTTGTGATATTTAAATAGAACTTTTTTGGAATGTTGGAGCTTCCTAAATTTTTATTAGTTTTACTAAATATCATTATCTTTATGATTAAAGATATTTATAAATAAGGTTCATCCATTAATGTGAACTTATATATCTCTATAATAAAGTTGTTCTATAAAGTAGGTTCATCCTTGGAAGTGGGATGATGTTTTGATTTTTTTGGGAAATAAATTTATATGATTCTTATATTCGTTCAAAGTGATTATATATCATGATAAAATTTCATGATTCAATAAAGTTTAAGGGGTCAATATAAGAAATTAAACACCAAAAATAGATTTTTATCCATAGATGTTTTTTGAGGTAAAATATTTGCATCTTATGACATTCTCATTCCACATATATGGATAATTACAGGTAGTTTGTTTACAAAATATAAGAGTTTTTCATAAAATAGTTCGTGATATTTTCTGAATTCATGTTCTTTGAATAATCAGGATCTCCCTGTAATAACAAGATGTTATACTGCAAAAGATGTTATGTCTTTTTTTTATGGCCATAGAAATTTTAGAACCCCCATGTCATAGGATTGGTTTCACTATAATAAGATGAGATAAAGTTATTCCATACCACAATAGAGTTTTCTAAACATGGACACTCATGTTTTCTGGAATTTGGTTATCCTATAAAATTTAATACGTATTTATTGAAATATTTTGTAATATCCCACCGAATTCAGATAGTTATAAAATAAGTATCGATAACCACTATACTAAACCATAGAATAGTATCTTATTTCATTATGAATGGTATTTTTGAAAAATTTGGGATGATTAAATAATTTAATACATAGGTACATTCAGGATGTTTAGTGGTTATTCAAGTCTATTATAACAAACAATTTATATTTTATATATTTTCATGATTAAGTAGAAGAGGATCCAAGGGTTGTGTTGTAAAAATTTGTTGAAGGAAGATGATGAATTGAATTTGAAATCAAAATTGAAATTCATATAAGATGAAGGTTGTGGTGAAAATTTCTATATACATATAAATGTGGATAAGAAGAGTGGTGTGAAGTGGGTGTGTAAGAGAAGATATTGGCTCTGTTATCTTAGAGATAATTTTTCCCAATAGTAGAATTGGTATAAGACACTATGTCAATATTGAATATATTATATGCGTCAAATATACTGAAGATATAATTTATATTACAACTATACATTAATTTTTGAGAAGAAAATAATGAGAATATGTGATTTTCCAAAGTGATTGTGTAGTAAAGCAGAACTAGGGGAAGTGAGAAGAACTAGTTTTTAATTCCCTATTTTTATAGACATAAGAAGTGCCTTTAAATAAATGATTTTTACAATGAAAAGGAGGAATGGAAATTTAGATCTCTATTAAGTTAATTGATGAAGAAGTGGATTGTTTGAAATGCTACATTTCACAAAATGGAAATAAGTCCTTTCATGTTATTGTACAGATGAAGGGATGAATTGAATAATTATAGGTTGTACATAAATATCACAAAGAGATAAAAAGTGTTGATAATATCTCTTTTTACCCAAAATGATTATAATTTTTTGGTGTGGGATGCACCTGTGTATAGGATTCACCAAATCATAGTTGATAGATGTGAAAACACAAGTCTTAATGTTATACAATACCCATTATACCTCACTTGACGAATTTAGTGGGGTTTTTAATCATGGATAAATCTAGTTCACACTAAATACTATTAATCTCATGTTGATTGGTGAATATTATGAATATTGTGTGGTCCCAGTTCATGTGATGCTTAAAAGAAAGAATAATTCTCTAAGATTAAGAGTGATTTGTTTACATTAACAAGTGATAGTGATAAATTAAAAAATGTATAAAAGTTAAATATTTAATTGGATAAAGACTTACCAATACTAATTTATCCCTTCTTTAGTTTGTTTCTTATTCACAATTTGTTCCCCAACCCATACCATTAATTCCCTATATATCATTATGTATTAAATCCTTAAAATAACTATGTGTCAGAAATTTAAAATACTAAAAAATAAAACCCTAAAAACAAAAATATTTTAATCCTTTATGTATTTGACCATAAAGTATCGAACCCTTACATAATATTTTAGAAACCTCATGTATGGAATTGTGAAATTTTTCAAAAGGAATCCCAATCACACTGTGACCCATAGGATTATGTTGTGATGTTTTGTGGGTGATAATGATAAAGTTGGAGGGATATATTGTAAGTCTAGTAAAAATGACCCAAATAAAACCACTCATCAATGTCTCTGTTAATGCACTACATGACCTCAAGTAAGCCTCTATGTATTCTTGAGGAAATCGACTAGCAGAGAGGGCATAAATCATAAATCAGGGAGAATTTCCCCTCAATATCATAAAGATTAATAACAATATAAAAATTACATAGAATCGTCGACACAAAAATAAGAGTACATTGTTTCAGTTATATAATAATTTTATCAAAAAAATTTATATTCATTTTACATAAATATACACCCCATCGATTATCCAACGGGTGAGTAACACAAACAAAATATTAAAAAAAATAATGGTTCTACTGCCACTCCCGACCCTTATCCTCATCACATTAATGATCCCTATTGAACATATAAATCCTAATATATCATAATACATATGATAGAAAATATAAAATATATAGTGGATATGCATGTGCACCATGGTACTCATGTAATATATGACAAATACTTCTTATTAGGGCCTCCCCAAGTGACCCTAATATACCTTGTGATTTAAATGAATATTTTAAAATGAATGAGATGGTAAAAAACATAGCATATAGGAATACAGTTGAATACAATGTGTTCTAATTATAAACCAAAAAACTAAACCCTACCTGAATGTCTATCACTATAGAAGAAGTCATCGTATTCTATATAACCTAAATCTTAGCCCATACACAAAGACTCGGTGTTTAGAATAATCTTACCAAAACTCAAACCACACTAGAAGATATAAGGTATAATGTGTCACAAATTTGTAATCAATACTTGTAAACTCTACATTGGTAGTATATAATGTCTTGGTTATACCCCTCTTAGTGTAGGTCATACATCATGTACCTAAGACTACACTCTCATGGGAGGTCATACATTAAATACCCATAATTGTCACTCTGTGGGGAGGTTTCAGATCATGTGTCCAAACTATCCCTCTTATTATAGATCACATATAATGTTCCGTATTAACCCCTCTCACCCTGTGGATGTCTCATATCATGTATCTGGATCATCCTTCCTCACTCATTCATGCCCAACATTCCAAGAAATCAACATCATCATCTCACCCAAGGGGTGATCTTCTGGGTCCTGTTAGCACAACCCAATTACTTATCTTTAGTTTCAAATTGCAATCATCACCCTACAATTTCATCAAATACTAAAGGCCCTTATTGACCCTATCATCAATATTTTGATCCCATCGGCTGAAGATTACACATCAAAAGTTTTACCTACTGATCAAGGTCTATCTCAAGATAAGTATCTCCAACCTTCTTGGAAGCTCAATTCTAATTTATCCAAAACATTCCAACAAACAAATACTAGATCTCATCCTATATCTCCCTTGGAGAACTATTACACCAATTAACTATAGGAAAACCATCCCAGAGACACTACATCAAGTCCCAAATGACTTACCCCATCCATATCACATGAGAAAAAATTGATCCACCTTATATAGGGTGTTCCCCATCATTAAAAATATGTATTGTTGTTGTAACGCCACAATATTTTTATGAGATACATGTCTTTTATTATTTATTAGATGTCTTGTGTTGTACGCTACACCAATATAAGCTTTCATTATACACAAAACCGGCTTAGATTGAGGTATACACAACACTATGCATGGTTTGTGTTAAATAAAATTTCATATTCTTTTGATAAATTATATTCATGTAAGATCGAGTATAAATGAAAAACTAAATATTATGACTTAGTAATTATATTGGAAGGTATGAATAGTATTAAATTTCATCTAAAAACTATTTAAATGCTCTTAAGATAGTCTATAAATTAAAAAAATCATTATTATTGGATTTTATTAATGAAAAATATTCAATCTAATGTTTAAAATTCTTCTTATATGTTTTCTAAGTCATGATATAAGAACAAAATCATTTTTTGGATAAAAGAAATATTTTCTAAAAAAATAAAGTTTTATAGCCTTTTGATGGTACATCCATTTTAGATAAAGTTTTTTACACTTATTTACATTCAATTTGGCAAAAACAATTTTTTTAAAGAGGAATATTAAAATTCACTTTGGCTTAACGTTTTTTACTTTTCAGATAAGTTTCATTTTTTGATGAATAGTGAAAATATTTATTTTTAATAAAAACATTTTTTTTATAGTCATTACATAGTAATATTAGTTTTTGGTTTGGTTTTAAATTTTAAATTTTTCATTTTTATCCAATTATGGTTTTTGAAAATAATTTTATAATTGAATTTTTTATAAAAACAATATCCATTTTAAAAAGGAGTATTTTTACAAAAAAAACTATTTTTCGCGAAATTTTACCAGTTTTATTTTAACAATATTTCTTGAGACATATATGATATGAATTTAGAAGAATTTATTTCAAAATTGGATTCAATAGGTGCATAATTTTTTTTATGTCCCTTTTATTTTTGACATATATGAATAGTAACCCTGGTAAATTTTGTTACAATGCTAAATGGTAAATTAGTTAATTTTGGTTGAAAATAAAAATATAATGAATATAAAATGACCATCATAATGAAAAAAGTTTATTATATGACTTTACTTATACCCTCAACACTTAACTATCGAAATTATGTCATTTAATTGACATTTGTTCATGAAAATGACTTAAATAATATTTAAATCAAAGAACAACACTAGTGTAATTTTTATTGTCTTTAGTATCTATTATGTGTCCACATATGCAAAAATTGGGTGGTATCAACGAATATAAGTAGTAATTTTTTAATCAACTAACATATTTTCCTAAAATGAATTTATTTTTTATGTTTTAGGTCCATTGGTAAGATATTATGATATTTATAATATTTTATTTCATGACAATTTAAAGATGTAAAATTCATATTTTAAATAATATATTGTTTTTAAAATAAGGTAATACACACAAATTATTTTACTATAAAAACTAATTTTAAAGATAAAATTATTTTATTTATCAAGGTAATTTATTTTTAATTTTTAGAAAATAAATAATTACCATAAACAATTATAGATTGATGTTGCATAAATTATATAATTAATGAAAAATAAATAAAATAAATTTATTAAAATGATAATAAATCTTAAAATACTGAAAATATTCCCAAATATTATTTTTTTGGTATATATAAACTCTATGCATCCAATAGTCGAGTTATTTACCATTTGGAGCCTTATAGAAGACATTGTGACGATTCTATTATTTTATTTAATGTGATGTTAAAATTTTTACATTCTTAATTTAATAAGAATAAATTTTTAGATATTGGATTTTCCAGAGGATGAATTCGACTAAATATATTCCTATTAAATATAGTAGATTTATATTCATCATAAAATTTTATTTTTAATTTTCATTCAAAAAATAAGTATAATAAATAATTACACAAAATTGAAGTAGTAATTATTTTATTAATACAGATACCAAATAAATGATATTAAAAATATAATAAATAAATATAATTTAGGATAATTAATATGTGTAATGAATTTTCTAGATTACATTGAGATATTAGTAATACAATAAAGTAGTCTTTTTGAAGATAAATTGTAATATTAATATTTTTTTAAAATCAATGAATTTAATGTGGTAACTTGGACACTATTGCTTGTTTATCAAAATAATCTTTTATTAAATTATTTAGAAATCATAAATTTTTTTAAAATATATATAATAATTATTATATGGTATAAAATGATTGTTATTTCTTATTTATGATTTCTTTTAAATAAAATAAGTAAATATTTCACTCATTTAATGTTGAATGAACTATTAACCTAGTTAAAATGAAATAGAATAAATAAGTGTTAAATTAAAATGATATGGATTAAACAGACCGAAAAAATTATCTAATATTTTTTTGATGATATTACAACCTTATATCTTCAAATAATAGAAAATATTTTATTTTGGAGGTTTTCAGATGTTGTATTATTTTATTATAAATTAATATTATGGGTGATTCCAAATGTTCCCCTCACCTCAATTATAAAAGGACACCTCCTCCCTCATTTTTTCATAACTCATTTAGCCTTCATGATATCCCATTCCATGATCATTTCCTTCCTAAAAATTCCTAGTTACAGTTTAGATTTGTTTGTCTTCTCAAAAGATGAACTCTAGTGCCATTAAGAGGAGATCTTAAGAGAGATCACCGAAGAATAGGTAATCTCCGTTACCGACTCTCCCAAGATCATTTCTTCTTTCACTTCTCGTTCCTTTGTTGTTTACATTATAAAGTAATAACTCCAATATAAAATATATACTATAATGTTATTATTTTTATGGAACAACCATATATCACCTTATATCCATCCAATGAAAAATTAAATCACCACGCGTGCATACGTACGACTTACCGTCTCTACGTCATCTGTAATCTGTTTTCACCACCATCTTATATGGATGTGTATAGTGATGGAAATAATAACTATATTGGATTAATATAAAATTATATACATTCTAGAAAGAAATATATACCATCAACTTCCATACCATTTCATAATTAAAGGAATGATATCATCGCTCGTGCGTACGTACAACCTATTATGTCAATGATGTAATGTGATTCATTCTACCAGATATCCCTTAAAATGTTATTATATAAATCCATAGAAAGAATAAATATGTGATATATTATGTGAATATAATTTAAGAATGATATAACTATGATCTAATAAGGATAAATGAAACTTATTCAACAAAATATGCATAAACAAATGAAGTAGTTATTACCTAAATAACAATTACCAAAGAAATGTTAGTAACAAATGGATGATAATATGATAATATATGATATCATAAAAATAATTATTATTCTGAAATAATTCAATGAAATTATTTCAATCATTATACAGAAGTTTCAGAAACATATATTTGAAATCAGACCAAAGTTAAGGGATAATTTCAAAATATCATTTTTTTCTGAGATTGTTTATATGTATGTATTTATTGGGGTATATTTATCATCTGAATCCATGTTTCCTAAATAAGTAATATTATTTATATTCTTATAAAAAATTTTAAAATTCAATTTTTTCATGGGCGAATTTTTTTTAAATGGTATGAAAGTATATTTTTTCTTTTCGATACGAGGTACTTTTTGACTTTTCTAGAAAAAGTACAAGGAAAATATTTTTTTATATTATATGGAATGGAAATATTTTTATGTTTTCAGGATGAATTATTTAAATGAAGATCCCTTAATAAGATTTCAATGTTATTTTAAGTAAATTTATTTCTTTTAAAATTGCACATAATTTTGATAAAAGAAAAAAAATTGAAGAAGAAATTATATTTTATTCATGAACTAGTTTCAAGTGTTTTATCAAAATTATTTTCCATCTAAGATGAAATTTGTTAAATAGGGTTATATTTCAATCCCTGTTATCAGTATGATATTAGATGTGTTTATGATAGAATTATATTTATGAAATCTATTACTTTTATATCAATTTTGATGGATTGATGTTTAAGAAACCCATTTCATTCCTTGTGTTATGTTATAATGAATGATTTAAATATTTTTGGAACATATATATATATATATATATTTAATTATATGATGGGTGGGGACTATATATCCCTCCAATGAATTTCGTAATGAATTATATCTTCTGAGATAGTCATGACAAGAAAGGAATTTAAATATGGTTCGGTAATGCAGGGTTGTAATGAAAAGTAAATCTGGTTCATTAATACAGGACTAGAATGAAAAGTAAATCTGGTTCATTAATATTGGGATGTAATGATAGGTAAATATGGTTCAGTAAAATAGGGATGGAATGAGGAGTAAGCTCAGTTTAGTAATGGACTTTGTCTGCTATGATGGTCTTGGAAATGATCCTTGCCAAATATGGAAATGATTTTATGTGTTTATATGCTTTCCACAATTCTATGTGTTTATACAAATGCTATTTTATCATGGTTCGTGATTCTATAATTATTTATTCCTTAAAAACTAAAAATATTTATTGCATGACAAAATATTTTGATATTTAAAATTTATGTTCATGTTTTTAAATTCTTATGTTTATGTTATGTTTGATTTTCTCCCAGATTACCCTTAATAAGCATTTCAAATCACCCTTTTTATGATTTATATTTCCCTTGATATAAAGGTAGGTTTAAATTAGGAATAATAAATGGGAAAATCATTATGGGATATGTTGAAGATCTTTCACTATGTTATAATAATGTGTTCAAAGTTTCCCAATACACTAAACTAATACCATATTTGAGAGACTATTTATGTATTGTATTGTGTATTCCATAATAGAAATTTGATGTCCATTTACGTCAATATTGGGTTATTAGGGTTGTCTCACTTATCAATCTCAAGTCTATGCCTTTAATTAATTAAAAAATACTTTCAAAAATATCATAGTCTATCTATATCCCATTCCAACAATAGTGACTTATCTCAACCCTCTCTTACCCTCAACTGGCATCTTCACCCAATTGGTAACATGGTGAATGAGTTATCCAAAAATATAGAAGTGAAATGTACACATGATCACATTCAAATAGGTTTTTTTATCCAATATATTCACCAATGGGGATCTTGGTCATTATCCCTTTTTATGTAAACACATGTATCTATAAAGTCAGGAACAATAATTAATAAACAACCATATTGTTCTGTATTATAGGTACTTCTAACATCATATAGAGAGTTACCACTTCTTTGATTCTCCATAAAAACTTTGAAAATCCCACCCATACCACAACCAATATCATACCAAAACATGATCCCCTACATCAATCCATAATATCCAAAATAATTAATAATAATAAAATATAATTAATTATTCAATTTAATCCAAAGAATAATAATAACATAAAACAGAGTGAGTGGTTTCATATAACTATTTCAGAAAAAAACATACGTGTTCATCCTCTACGTATTTCCTTTATCCATGTCTAGGAAAAGACCTATCGCCATGCTTGATTCCACAATGATCTATTAGAGTCATAACCAAAATGCTAGCCTAAATCATCCCTAAATTAATGGTAACTAAAGGGAAATTAAAATGGATGTAGAAGAATAACACACCTAATGTTTCTATGGAAATAACCCATGAGTCACCCCTCACCAAATGAGAATGATTATAGGATGATAAAGGGAATGAGGTGGATGAAAAGGCCCTCCTTGTACCCCTAATCCCTCAAAATAGTGAAAGGCCATTACATAAAAATAATGATTTTACCCATCATTTTTAAAAAATAAAAAATGGTCCCATCAATGCATGACCATAGGGATTACAAGGTTATTCCATATTATAGTCACTCATCATGGCATGGTCCTTTAGGTCATGGTGTGACACACCTTCCCATAGTAGAACTGACATATCATAGACTAATCCTTCATGGAATAGACACATTGTAATGACCCAAAATTTTGAATAAATTTTGTTCCCTAACTTTGTGTGTTATTTTATTTTATACTCAAAAAAACTATTTCATTTAATAAAAAGAGTATAATTAAAATTAGTCCGTTGGGTTTCAACTGTTATATGACTATTGGTCAATATGTCTATTAGAAACTAAGTGTTGCGATTATTGTCTATAAATACAAGGGATCTTGATTAATTAATATACAAAGAAGATTTGATGGCCCCATCTAGTAGCCTCGGGCCGATCTAAGCCCATCTGATGGAACTTGGGAAGGAGGTAGCACCTTTGGGTGTTTCTTTGGACCAAACCCAAGCCGAACTTCACCGTGTAAAGCTGGAATGGAATCTCCTTTGCGAGAAGGTCAAGATGATAGAAATCACTACTTGAGAAATGTTGGCCTAGCCGCCCCAAGATTTTATCACCCTAGCACACCTTACTCTTATGTCCTTTGCTGTTGTTATAATGGGCTATGTAACGAGACTGTAACTGCCTTGTGTAATCCTTTGATTTAAATAAAAATTGTGATTTCTTCTTATGGTGAAGTTTGTGAATTTTCAAATGTCTGGATAAAAATGGTATGCATATTATTGATGAATTTTGGAAAAAGGGTATATTTTAAAATATTTATGTAATCCTTAAATAATTAATGATGTGCAATGATTTTCAAAAAATGGTCTTCTCGAAATGTGTTCAGTATGAAATTTAGAATCTAATAAGGTCAAATTATTATTTTATTGAATAGTAAATTATGAATAGTGATTTTATTCCTAAGATTAGTAATGAGACCAAATGGATTAGTAATCTCACTTAATTAAAGTATTAATATAATTTAACCACCTTGATTAAGTAATGTGATTAAATAAAATAAGAAAATAAATGTTTCAGAAATTTTTCGATAAGTATTAGTTTTTTAGTTGAATTGTGTTTTTTATTTAAAAATTAAATTATAATTATATAGAAAATTATTTTCATAAATTGGAGTTCAATTTTGAAATCCGAGCATCGAAATTTTGTTAAGGTGATATTTTGGGTTTTTTCTGAAATAATTGAATTTTCAGTGAATAGTGGTTTGATATAAAAATTAAATTAAAATTATTTCAAAAATTATTTTCATAAAATGGAGTACATTTTTGAAATCAGATCATCGATATTTGGTTAAGGTAAATTTTTGGGATATTTCTGAGAAAATTGAATTTTCGGTGAATAGTGAAATTATAGTTTTTGAGTTTCTGGTGTTTAATGACATCATTAAGGATGTCTTAATGATAAAATAATTCTGGTTGAATTATGAAAAGTAAGATAAGGTATGAGTTTTTCCAAGTGTCCAATGCCATGGGCAAGCCCATTGTTTTTCCAATACCACCGATGAGGTGTCCCTTGGCAATTAATGCTTTGTCCCCTCACTTCTACAATATATACCAAGCCTCTCCCTCATTCATTTCATTTCCAAAATCCTCCTCAACAATGTTCTGGTCTCATTACCTCCAAAGGAGTCCTCCTAAGGTACTCTCAAGCCGTCCTAGGTCCCGTCCTTCAATATTTCAAAGTTACTCTTCATGGTAAGGGATCCTACCTCTCTCTTTCTTTTAAAGTACTCTCTTTTATGTCATTTCTTTTAAGCCCCATGTTCTTATGTTGGGGGTGTTCCTTTTTATTCATATTACTTTCCTTTTCATTTTAATATGATTAGATACCCCATATTTCTCTCATAAATTCATTTTATGATGTTTTAAGTGGTGTTGTTAGGCTACCGAATTTTTGTAAGGGATTCATTCACCCTTCTCATTTTCAAAGTTCTATTTTAATATCAAGTCTTTTGAGTTACTTTTTATTATGTTGGGGTATGATTTATATATCCATAATACTTTCCTATTTATGTTAATATGAGTACAGAACCTATTTTATCTCATCAATTCATTTTTTTTAGTTTTAAGTGGCGCCGTTAGGCTGCCGAATTTTCATAAGAGAAATCTTATTTTTTCCTTCCTTTCATGTTTTTCATTTCATATAGTATGTACTTTAAATTTCATTAACATGTTCTTAATAAACTTTATATTCTGTCCATATACTATTTTATGGATCATTTATGAGTGAGTGACACATGTCCCCTCTCTTTTAAATATTTTCTAAAACCCTGTAACACAGCCATTATGCTGCCGAATTTTCGTCTCAAAACGTCTCTCTCATTTTCTCAAATTCTTTTATTTTATTAAGTGAATACTCAAAAAACATTATTCTATAGGGGTATTCACATATATACCAAAATATTCTATTTGAAATTTTGGTAGTTACATACATGAAACCCGCTTTCCATTTCTTTGGGTTTAAAGTGACATAAAGATCATGTCTTTAAAGTAGTTTTTGAAATGTTATGATTATGAAAAGAAACCCATTTATTTTATGCTATATAGGTTATTTATGAAATTTTTTATGATGATATATGTGGATCACATGATAATAAATACAAATTAAGGGTGTGCCCTGATAGCGCTTCAATGCATTGTGTAAATACTTAATCTCTAGAGATGACCAGTTTAACGATACCTTGGTGAATAACCTTGGTAATTTTCTAATGATACCTTGGGGATGGACCATGGTGATAAGGAAATGATTGTATTTGTTAAATTTTGTAGCCACATCTTCATGTTATTAAACACATTATTTTTAGTATGATATGCCTCGTGATCTCTTTCTCATTCCTTAAATTTATTTATCATGACTTTATTGATGTACCTCAAGTTCACATGTAAAATGTTCCTCTTGTTTCCCTTAATGGGCCTTCTGCTCACCCTTTCATTTGATGTATTCTCCTAGGTTATCAGATGTTGTAATGAACATAGGATGAACAATGAATATCCCTTTCAAGGGTTTAAGAAGAATTTTTTATGTCGTTATGTATTAAGTTCCTGATTTCCAAAATAATAGTCTTTAAAGATCCACTGTATGTAAAATGTAATGAAATGTTATGTATTAAAAAGGCAGGATTCCATAGTTGGTATTAAAGGATAGTTTAGTTATTTATGGCAATTAGGCTATGAAAACTTTAGTAATAACCCTATTAAAAGTTTAAATATAGGAAAACATCATTTTATTTTGGTGAGTATAGAGTTAGTGGTTTATCAAACAAATATATCCCTATCTGGATATGAGTAGGTAGAGGTGGCTCTGGCACTGATGTACATAGGGGTAAAACCCGAAAACACCGCTTTTAGCAAGACTCGAACGGGAACTGGTACATGACAACGGGCCTTGCTGCACTGTTATTTACGACACCTCCGAAAGATATGTTTGGTTAATCGCAAGCTTTTTATGAATCATTATGAAGGAATTATTAGAAAATGTAATAGTCTAAGCATGAAGTTTTAAGACATAAAATTCTTTTTAGATAAAATATTCGTAAATTAAATAAGTTTCCCATGAATGATTTATTCTTTTAGAAAATTTCCCCATCATCTAAGAATACGTTGATGTGTTTCCTGAGGAGTTACATGGACCTCCCCCAGAAAGAGAGGTAGAGTTCTCCATTTAACTCATACATGGATCTCATCTGGTGTCAAAGAACCCCTATAGGATAGAAAATGTGGAGCTAGAGGAATTAAAGAAACAACTCCAAGATCTTATGGATAATGGGTTTATCTAACCAAGTGTGTCTCATTGGAGAGCACCAGTTCTCTTTGTGAAAAAGAAGGATGGATCGATGCAGCTATGAAGTGATTATAGAGAACTGAATGGGATCATAGTGAAGAAAAAATAATCTCTTCCAAGAATTGATGAGTTATTTGACCAACTTCAAGGGGATCAATTATTCTCTAAGACTGATCTTCGTTCTGGTTATCATCAATTGAGGGTGAAGAATGATGATATTCCAAAAACCACCTTTTGATCAAGATATGGTCATTATTAGTTTTTTGTTATGCCCTTCATACTGACTAATACACATGATTTTTATTTATGGATCAAGAATAAGTTGATTTTGGAAACTTATGTTTTATCAAATAGATATCCTTTGTATAAGAAAATGATTTGGTGACTAAATGATAAAGGTTATTTTGGATGATGTTTTCCCTTTTTGAGTACTATATGCCTAAGGGAAATAAAATACTACAAGATTTAAATTGAGGAGGAATGGTTGAATTTTTTTTGTAAGAAATTATGTATTTATTGTGGTAATATGGTGATTTGGGTGATTTGTGGAAAATGATGAACCTAGCATAGATATTATTTGAATAGGTTAAGTATACTTTAGTATGAGACTTTAATAGAAGTTGATGTTATTTGGAGATAAATGTTATGATTTATTGGGGAAGGCTATGTGATTAAATCCTTCTGAGTTTTGGGTTCCAATCTTAGTTTGGATTATTCTGAAGAATTTTAAGGATGGTTGTGTATTGAATGGTCATTCTGGAACGTTCGGTACTTTTGTTGAATTTTGGAGTTTGATAGTCATATTTATTTTTGTAAAGGATTATCCTTTTGGGGGATTATATAATCTCGTACCAACCTTTTTAGTTTTAGTTGATGACTAAAGACAAGGGAAAAATATTGTTATTCTTTTGTGGATTATTTGATTTTCTAGGAGATTATTCTTGTGCTTTTTATGAGACCAAGTCTTTTTTAATGCTCATTGTTTGGAGAAAATATTAGCCTTGGTGGAAACATATTAAGGGATGAAACACTACTTTAAGGTAAGTATATTTTCTTATGTTTTATTCTATGTAGTAAATAAATTCCTCAAAATTATGAAAAGGAACGTAAAACAAAAAAAATTGTTGGTTTACGTTTCCTACTGCGTAATCAAAGACCATTTAACACATCTTATGTTTGTGATCTTCTTGTGGCTATATTTCTCTTAATCATGTTTTCTATCACTCTCCATCAGAACATGACCCTTTGTTTTCTCTTCCATATCCTTGTCTTCATACATGGAATCCTAGAATGGATTAACTCGGGTGACCTTTGTACTTCCCTTTATTTTAAAGTAATAGTTTTACTTACTCTTTTTCTGATGTGGGACTTTCAAAACAATTTCCAAGCCCATTTTCAAAATTGTGAGGACGCAATTTCTTAAGGAGGGAAGATTGTAACGACCTGGTATTTTGAATAAATTTTGTTTCCAAACATTGTGTGTTATTTTATTTTATACTCAACAAAAATATTTCATTTAATAAAATGAGTATAATTAAAATAAGACCGTTGGGTTTCGACTGTTATATGACCATTGTTTAATATGACTTTTAGAAACTAAATGTTGTGATTATAGTCTATAAATAAAGGTGATCTTGATTAATTAATATATAAAGAAGATTCGATGACCCCATCTAGTAGTCTCAGGCCGATCAAATCCCATCTGATAGAACTTGGGAAGGAGGTAGCACATTTAGGCTTTGCTCGGGACGAAACCCAATCTGAACTTCATCGTGTAAAGCTGGAACAGAATCGCCTTCACGAGAAGTTAAAGCTGATAAAAATCACTACTCGTGAAATGTTTGTCGAGCCTCCCTAAGATTATATCACCCTAGCACACCATACTCTTAGGTCATATGTTGCTGTTATAAGGGGCTATGTAATGAGACCGTAACTACCTTGTGTAATCCTTTGATTTAAATAAAAAATTTATTTCTTCTTATGGTAAAGTTTGTGAATTTTTAAATGTCCGCCTAAAAATAGTATGCATATTATTGATGAATTTTGGAAAAAATGGGATATTTTTAAATATTTATGTAATCCTTAAATAATTAATGATGTGTAATTATTTTCAAAAATGGTCTTCTAAAAATGTGTTCAGTATGAAATTTAGAATCTAACAAGATCAACTTAATTTTTTATAAATAGTAAATTATGAAGAGTGATTTTACACTTAGGATTAGTAATGTGACCAAGTGGACTAGTAATCTCACTTAAAGAAAGTATTAATATAATTTAGGCACCTTGATTAAGTAATGTGATTCAATAAAATAGGCAAATAACTGTTTCAAAAATTATTGGTTAAGTATTATTTTTTTCGAGTGAAGAGTGTTATTTATTCAAAAATTAAATTTAAAAAATTTATAAAACTATTTTCATAAAATGGAGTTAATTTTTGAAATCGGAGCATCGATATTTGGTTGAGGTGAAATTTTGGGATTTTTCCAAAATAGTTGAATTTTCAAGGAATAGTGTTTTGATTTCAAAATTAGATTAAAAGTATTTAGAAATTTATTTTCATAAAATGGGGTTTAGTTTTGAAATAAGAGCATCGATATTTTGTTAAGGTGAAATTTTGAGATTTTTCTGAGTAAATTTAATTTTCGGTGAATAGTGAAATTACAGTTTTTCAGTTTCGGGTGTTTAATGACATCATTAAGGATGTAAGAATTATGAAATAATTCTGGTAGAGTTATTAATAGTAAGATAAGGTATGTGGTTTTCCAAGGTGCCAATACCATTTGAAAATACCATTGGAAAGCTCATGGTATTGACAATACCACCAATGAGGTGTCGCTTGGCAATTAATGCTTTGTCCCCTCACTTCTCCTATAAATACCCAGCCTCTCCCTCATTCATTTCATTTCCAAAATCATCCTCAAAGAATTTCTGGTCTCCTTACCTCCAAATTATTCTTCCTAAGGTCTCCTCTAGCCTTCCAAGGTTCTAAACTTCATGCTTTCGAAGTTACTCTTCAAGGTAAGGGATCCTACCTCTCTCTTTCTTCTCAAGTACTCTCATTTATGTAATTTCTTTTATGCCCCATGTTATTATGTTGGGGGTGTTAATTTATATTCATATTACTTTCCTTTTCATGTAAATATGTTGAGAGACCCCCTCTTTCTCTCATCGTTTCATTTTATGATGTTTTATGTGGCTCCGTTAGGCTGCCAATTTTTTTTAAGGGATTCTTTCACCCTTCTTATTTTCAAAGTTCTATTTTAATGTCAAGTATTTTGAGTTACTTTTTCTTATGTTGGGGTATGATCTATATATCCATAATACTTTCCCCCTTATTTTTTCATATGAGGATAGACCCTATTTTATCTCATCAATTCATTTTTTTGATGTTTTAATTGACGTTGTCAGGCTGTCGAATTTTAATAAGAGAAATCTTATTTTTTTATTCCTTTCATGTTTTTCATTTCAAATGGTATGTCCTTAAAATTTCATTACCATGTTCTTATATCTGTTATATTATTTCCCTGTACTATTTTATATATCATTTATGAGTGGGTGACCCATGTCCCCTTTCTTTTCAATACTTTCTAAAACCCAGCAACATAGCCATTATGCTGCCTAATTTTCTTCTCAAAATGTCTCTCTCTTTTTCTAAAATTATTTTTATTTATTAAGTGAATACTCAAAACTCTTTATTATATAGGACTACTCAAATATATACCAAAATTTTTTATTTTAAATTCTGCGAGTTACATACCTGAAACCCACTTTTCATTTCTGCGGGTTTAAAGTGACATAAAGATCATGTCTTTAAAGTAGTTTTTAAAATGTTCTGATTACGAAATGAAACCCATTTCATTTATGATATATGGGTTATTTATGAAATGTTTGATGATTAAATATGTGTCTCTCATGATAATAAAGACAAATTAAGGTTGCACTCTTATATCAATCCAATGCATTGGGTGAAGGCTTAATCTCTAGAGATGACAATTTTAACGATACCTTGTTGAATAACCTTGGTAACTTTTTAATGACACCTTGGGGATGGACCTTGGTGATACGGAAATTATTGTCTAAGTTAAATGTTTTAGCCACATCGTCATGTTATGAAAAACGTTATTTTAATTATGATATTCCTCATGATCTCTTTCTCATGCTTTAAATTTATTTATCATGACATTATTGATGTACCTCAAATTCACATGTAAAATGTTCCTCTTGTTTCCCTTACTAGGCCTTCTTCTCACCCTTTCCTTTGATGTATGCTCCCAGGTTATGAGTTGATATAATGAAATTAGGATAGAGAATAAATAGGCCTTTCAATTATTTAAGAATAAAGTTTTATTTCGTCATGTATTATGTTCCTGATTTCCAAAACAGTAGACTTTAAAGATCCTTTGTATGTAAAATGTAATGAAAAGTTATGTATTAAAAAGGCGGGATGCCATACACATCCCTTAATAATGTGGCCTCCAATATTAATGGTGTGGTATTCACTCTACACACTATGGAAAATACCTATGGAAATCCTTCATTGTGTAACCTATAGATCACTGAATGATAAGCCTTCTTTGTGAAATATCAAAAAGAAAATAGTTATGGTTTTCCAAATTCATAGCATGACACCCATTCCATGGTGTGACATCTATATATAATGCTTTATTTGTTGGGAAAATAAATATTATTGGGGTCATAATTGCCTAATACTCTCCACAACAGAATCACTCGCATGTATAAGTATTTTCACATTAAAAATATTCTATCCCCAAATCCACCATTTCTTATCACACATTGGTCATGAATTGATGTGTTTCCCTCTTTTCATGGTACCTCTGAAGGCCACAACATGATCCATGATTAGCCACTCAACACGGAATGACCCTCCACCCATCATGTCAAGATGATCCATGTGTCTAAAATATCTTACAAATGGATTAACATGAAGTTACTCAATATCCAAAAACATAAAACTCCCTATGAATTTACAAAACTATAATAGCAAGTGTAATTATAAATCCACCACCATAACACATCTAATAATCATAAAATCATGGTGGTATTCCATACATCACTCCCAACACACCTCAATCATCAATTCACAACTAACCCTACATAATGAACATTGTAATTTTAAACATTAACCATTTTGAAACTCACAACACCAGAGAACACTATTCACCAAAATATGATTTACCAACTCATCACCGTCACCAACACTAATACGTTTTTATAGTGAACCAATCAACCCCCTAACAATGAAACATCAACAAACAATTCAACCTTAGGATTTTTCCCCACCATAGTACATGACTCACAAAGAATAATTCCAATTCATAGTGCTCTGCATAATAGAATTCACAATAAAATTATCACTTAGAGTGGCATATCAATGCTCTCCATTTGGTTTCCATATCACTAAACCTAATTTTACAAAACAAATACATCTATTTTATGTTTACAAAAAATGTTTAGTCCCTCCCAAGGATGTGCTAGACCATCTCTTGGTCATTAATCCTTAATCTCAAAAGGCATCATGAGATCATCTAAACACCCAGACAAGTATATAAACTCGAGGATTATTGTAATTCCATGGTTGTTTCACCAACCACTAACCTTATCCTTCATGGTTTCTCCATGATCACTAAACCACCTATGATTTGACTCGCTCTTAGATCATTCCCAATTCTATCTCAAAACTGATGCAAACATTTAAACTCCATCGGACCCCACATATGAATCCTCATTCCATTAATTTTCTAAGGAACAAGATAAATATGGATCCTTTAATACACTAGAATATCAATGTTATCTGGACCATATTATCATTGGTCTCACCATATCCATTACCCACCCACTAAGCATATCAAACCTATTCCAAATTCAATACTCCCACCAAATGAGTAACCTTATTATGGCCACACTAATCTAAAACACATAAAATTTATAGCCAATGTATTTTAAAATTAATTAATTTAATGATTAGACATTCCTATCCTATTCATATGTAAGTGTAAAAAAATACCCATCACCATTAATTCCTATCTTACCAACAATTTCAACCCAGATTCACAATACAATGGGAACTCAGCATGATGAAAATTTTCTTAGACTCACAAATCAGTTATTTTTGCTAAAATCTATGACAAAAATTACTCTCTTTATATTAAGGCTGAGTGAACCTCATGATGAATTATTCACTGGGTTTTTATCCACAATACAACACCAACTAATATAAACTAAATAGGTGTGTGATTTTGAACCACCTAGTACCACATCTGGACTCATATTCTATTGATTCATATAATTCTTTAAAATTTTATATCTATTATTCCTTTAAATAAAACTGGTATATATCATAGCTTTTAATATGTGAAATAGAAAAAAAATGTCTCAGGAAACTAATAATCGACAAAAATTATTAAATTAATGTTGAACAGTACAAAATTATGTTTTTTTCAATATGTAATAATATTCTGAATAGTTAAAGTGATCTAAGTTCACATATAAATATATATACAAATAAATACCATGATCTTATAATAGTTATCTGAATGTCTCTCAATGAATGTAGTAATCCCAATTTTAACTATAGTAATAGGGAAAATAATTAAAAAATATAATTTACTTGTTGAGAGAAAAGTAAATGACTAAGAGAAATAAAATTAATTGAATTACGTAACGCCATATATAGGAATGTAATATATCCATTGTATATATATCTCTATTAGATGTATGGTCAATGGATATATAGTAAATTGACACGTATACATTGTATATATAGATTCATTTGATATATATCTATTTTGTATATTTAAAACAAATTGATACATAATTTTTGATAAAAAAATTAAGCATTATATAATTCAAAACCATCATGTAACTATTAATTTATATGAAAAAGGGTTAGGACCAATAAATGTATTAAAAAATATCATATAGAAAATTCAATTACTATTATTACTTTATTTAAAATATAAATTACTAGATATAATAATTCAATTTAAATAAAATTTATTCATCTTTGAATTAAGTATATCAAAATAATTTTAGGTTAAAATTTTCAAATTTTTATGAAATGTATGATTTTTTGGTGAATAGTGAAAAATGAATGTCATAAAAATACTACATGTTTTATGACATAATAATGATATAATATTTAATTAAATTAAATAAAAAAAATATAGAAAATTTTTTAATTAAGGATTATGATAATACATTTAAGAATTCTCTTTTGAATTTATAAAAAAATGATTGTAATTTTAAATCATAAGGGATCTTTTATTCTAATAAAATAAATTTTTTATACTATTATTTAATAAAGTAATTAAAAAGATCATTTTTTTGGATTTTATTAATGTCACATAAATCATATTTATTAATTATTAAAAAAATCATAGGTATCCATTCGAAAAGTGACTGTATAAAGTCATTTTAATGGTTAAAATAAATTTCCAAAAAATTGTTTTTCATTTCATTTTGTGTGCTTATTATAAGATTAATTTTTAAAAAATTAATGATTGTAATATTTTAAAATTTATTCCATATTTCAAATCATCATAATTCAATTATATAATTATTCTAATTTAATTTTTATTCAAAACGAATAACTAACATGGTAAAAATTGTGTCTCCAAGTTAAGGGTTGGAATCATTAATAAAGGGGATAAACTACGATGTAAGGATTAAAATATAATTAAATATTATGTAGATTTTATTCGATGTGTTAATGTAGGTTATAAATTATCATCACCTTTAAAAGAAATTCATTTTCTACCACATTCCATAGAAAATGACTTTTTATTTTTTATTTTTAGGTTTATTTACAAGGGATCCTCTCTAGTCACATATATAATGGAACATACTCTTATTAATTATCCATGAAACCTATGTTACATAGCTAGACACAAATCTATACAATTATTTTCCCTAGAACATTATCCATGGCCTAGAGGTTCTGGTTTTCAAAAAGACCCATCTAAAAAGTTGTAAATGGTTTTCCAAATGAGTTTATCTCAGGAATAGGTATATGTTCTTACAAAAATCAGGGAAGATAATTTATTCTCAAAACAGATCCAAAAATTCTCTAAACATAAAAGATAATTAGATTAGTATTTATACTAAAGTTAAATTTATAAATGTAGTTGTAAAACCATTTTCAATCTCTTATACGTCTAATGGAAAATAAAAATGTTACTCATGCATATAGGTGGACTAAAACCACTATAAAGAGACTTGTTTTAATTAAGATTCATGAAAAATAAATTATTATCCACCATCCTTATAAATACCTGAACCCAAAACCTGAGTTCCTCCCTTTACAAATGCTATGTAATTATTTTTATTACAGAAACATGAATAAATACACAACATTAAATACAATAGTTGATGTTTATTGGTCTAGGTTCTGGAAAATTAGATATATGAATTACATTTCAACAAAATAAGCAAATTAAAAACAAATATTATTCAGCTTATTGCTCCCACGATAGAGTATCAATGAAAAAATATTGCTAAACCTTTAAAAATAATTATAATACGTATGGTGAGCATAAAATTCTCATTAAAGGATTTCAACACAACAAAAATTATTCATTAAATCATTTCATGAGAATAAGTATACATACTTTAAATAGATTTTTCACTATACTTGAATATATATATATAGAAAACCAGTATTTTACAAAATAACTATAAATGAAAATTTATTGGGAATTCTCCTTCGAAAATATAAATTTACATGTGGGTTTTTACTGATACTTGGTAGTCCATATAAAAAACTATACATAAGAACATTAGTTATAATTAAAAATTATGTGTTCACTTTCCGTAACGCCACATAACACAGCAGTGTCAGTTTTTCAAAATCATTTTTCTATGGACTTGACTTTCTCATTTCCATCCCAAAACATTTCAAATATACCTAAAAATTATTATTTTCTTTAAAAGAAGATATTCATTCTAGTAACATGTCGTCAAAACATTCCTCAAGAGTTTCTAAAACTAGATTTTAGATAATTTCATGCTAAAAAACATATTATTATTTGACAACTGTAATAGCATGAAACCTGGATTAAGTACATGTGTGGTCTAAAAATGCTTGGAATGTCACATATGAGCTAGATTATGGCCGTACCTATTTATACATGACATGTTAAGAGATGACGATGCATGTTCGTAAAAAAAATAACTTGTTTCACATGAAATTATAATTTTTATCACATGAAAATGTGTGAACATTGTGAATGAAAGAGTTTAAACTTACGTAGACCTTTAAAAATAAGTTTTATGGTTGTTAAATACAATTTATAAATTCTATATAAATGATAATGAATAAATATTTTTAATGTGTTCATACACATATGCATATTTATATATATATGTGTGTGTGTGTGTACATATAAGTATATATAAATATATATATATATACTGAAAATATTAAACTATATGTGTGTATATATGCATGTATATACACAAATATATGAAGTTTTTTTAGAATGGAACTTCAAATCAAACACTTACAATGATATGATTTTAGAAATAAAATCCTTTAAATCAAGAAAACATATAATACATGTGTTTTGAAATAGAATGATATGATCTTAGATAATTATATATATATATATGTATATGTATTTCATTACATGGTAATTAGTCAAAAATAAGTAGTACCCTTACCAACCTTTAGAATTAGAAATAAAATTTTAAAATAAGAACTCATTTCATATATAATTCAATTAGATAGTTTTATATATTTGATTACACACACACAAAAACACACACATATATACATATATAAACCTTTGTAACACAAACATGATTTGAAGAAATTTAATAAACTATTACCTTATATTAGATCAAATAAGGGATTTGAGGTTCCTATAAATTGAGCAGGACATCATGGGGATCATGGGTGGTGATGTTAGGATGTTATTGGGGAGAAAAGAGGGTTATAAATCTAAAACAACATATTTTAAAGCTTCCTTCAGAAGCACGGTTTTTAAAAGACTATTTGTACATATGAAAATCCTATCGAAACCCGACATATTAATTTTTTCAAATTAAAAAAAAATATTTGAGTTCCGTTTAAATTTTTTATTATTATATATTTCTATTTTAAATTTTCATAGTTCCATGTCATTCCCCACATCATCACGTCTCTTGTTTTTTTTTCAATGTCATTATTTTTTATATCACATTATTATATTATCAAGTTGAGATTCTCTCAATCATGACTCCCCAATGCTAATACCTCTTTAAAATTATTATTATTATTTTAAATATTTTAATTTATTTATGTTTTAATCATTCCTTTTAAACACTTTTTTAAACATACCCCATTCTAGAATTATGTATATATATATTTATACATTTTAGTTTTTTTACATATAAAAAGTGTGTTTTTTATAATAATTTAGCTAATATAGACAATAAATATATATATTTATATTAATCAAAATGTGTAATATATATATATAAACAAATTAAAATAATTTTTTTTCTTATTCAAAAAAACATAATTTTTGTTACACCATTTTATCATTTTTTTAATATATATATATATAAATATTTAATTCATTTTGTAAACACTTATCTCACTTTCATGTTTCCCAAACATTTTGATTATTATCTTACTTTTTTCTTTATATTTTAAATCAAATTTATTTATATTTTTTAATCTCTTAATGCTTTTATATAATTTCTTTATATTAGTTTAGTTCTAGACTTTTTTTCTCTTTTTTTGATATCCTTATGTTTTTTTAATTAACACCACGTTAAAAAAATTGTTATTTATATATTCTAAACGTTTTAATATATATATATATATATATCATTTTTAGTTATAATATGATTATATATATTTATAATTTAAAAAAATCACAATATATTTTGATATATTTAAAATACTAATTTTCTTAAAAAAAGTTTCCCACATATTTATTATTTTTATTATTAAAATATTATTACAAATTATATTTATTTCAAAATATTGGTAATATTGTAATTAGTATAATAAATAGTAATTATATACATATATATACACAAATTTCATTATTGATGTGTTAAAATGTAATAATTTTATGTTTGAATGAAATTTAATTATTTTATTCTTATATTTTTACAAAAAGACCATGTAAACATATTAATATTAAAATACTCTTTTAAATAAATTACTACCATATTAAAAATATATATATTGTGTATAATAATACTATATTCAAAACATTAAAAAAATAATATATTTTATCTTGCTAATAAAACATTTTTTTAAACGTAAAATAATATTTCTTAAAAAGAATATTTTAGTTTTGTAAAAAATTTCATTAAACATTTCATGATATCTAAAAAAACTCATTTAATAAATAGATAATTAATATAAATTACTATTTAAATTTTATGGGGTGTTACATTATCCCTCCTCAAAATAATTGAGCCATTCCAATTCATTTGTACACATAGGGAAAATAATTTTACATAGAAGACATGTTATTAATTTTGTTTTAAATTTTCAAAAGTATCTAAATTGTGCCTCTAATAGAAATTATAAATATTCGAACCTGAAACTCGGGATCCGTCCTTTACAAATACGGTGTAATTTTTTATTAAATAAATTTGAATAAATAAACATCATTAAATAAAATAGAGGACATCTTCCAGTCTAGGTTTTGAAAAATTAGATATATGACTTACATTTCAACAAAATACACATATTTAAAAAAAATATTCTTCTGTATATTTCTTCCACAATAGAGTTTCAACAAAACACCTTTTCTAAACCTGTAAAAATAATTATAATAAATAGATTGAGCATAAAATACCCATTGAGGGGTTTCAAAAAAACCAAATAAATTTCTTAAAAATTTTCTTTAAAAAAATTATACATACATTAAATATATCTTTCACAATAATTGAATATATAAATATTTATAGTAAACCAGTATTTCGTAAAATAACTATAATTGAAAATTTGTTGGGAATTTTCCTTTGAAAATATTAATTTACTAGTGGGTTGTTAATGATACTTGTATGTCCATATAAAAACCAATACATAAGGACACTATTCATAATTAAAACATATGATTTCACTTCACCAGAATGTCCCATAACTCAGTTGTGACAATTTTTTGAAACTATTTTCCCATGGACCTACCTTTCTCATTTCCATCCCAAAACATTTCAAATATACATAAAAATTTATTATTTTATTCAAAATAAAATATTCATTCTTATCACATGTCATCAAAACAATCCTCAACAGTTTCTAAAACCAGTTTCCGGAGAATCCCATGCTAAAAAAACATATTATTATTTGAGAACAATAATAGAATGAAACATGGATTAAGTGCATTCATGATATCAAACTGATTGGAATGTCACATATGAGCTAGATGATGGCATAAATATTTATTCATTACATGTTAGGAGATGTCGATACATGAACGTACATAAAATAATAACTTGTTTCACTTTTAATGATACATTTTATCAGATGAAAATGTCTGAACAAGGTGAATAAAAGAGTTTAAACATACACAGATATTCAAAAATATGTTTGATGGGTGTTAAATACCATTTAAAACTTCTAAATAAATGATAAAGAATAAATATACATAAGGAGATAATAAATATATTTATATATATATATGTATACATATATTCATATATAAATATATATATACTGAAAATATTAATCTATATATATGTATATACACATGTAAATACACATATATATATATGTAATTTTTTAAAAAGTAACTTAGAATCACACCCTTACAATGATATGATTTTTGAAAGCAAATCATTAATCCACGAAAACTTATCATACATGAGTTTTGTAATATAAAGATATGATCTTACATAATTATATATTTATTCATATATATGTATATTTATTTATTTTCAAGGTAATTAGTCAAAAATAAATTGTACACCTAAAAACCTTAATATTTAGAAAAAAATTTAAAACAAGAACCCATTTAATATATACTTTTATTCGATTGTTATATATGTGTGTGTATATATATAAACCTTCATAAAACAATGATGATTTAACGAAATATAATAAACCCTTACAATATTTTTGATCAAATGGGGGATTTGAGGTTACTGGAAATTGAGCATGACATCATGCGGAACATCAGTCGTGATGTTATGATATAATTGGGGTGAAAGAAAGTTTATAAACATATATCAACTTGTTTTAAATCTTCCTTTGGATGTTGGGGTTTTTAAAAGGATAATTTGTAGATATGAAAATCCTTTTGAAACGAGACACTTTGTTGGTTTCTAATTAAAAGAAATATTTGAGTTCCATTTTAATTTGTTATTATTTTATATTTCTATTTTAAATTGTCATACTTCAATTTCATTCCCCACTTCATCACGTCTCTTGTTTTTTTTCAAAGTCAATATTTCCTTATATCACATTATTATATTATCAAGTTGAGATTCCCTAAATAATGACTCTTCTATGCTCATGCTTCTTTAAAATTTTTGTTATTGTTATTATAAACTATTTTATTTTTTTTAATCATTTTTAAGCACTTTTTTTAAACATAATACATTCTTGCATTATGTATATATATATATATAAATTTTAGTTTCTTTTACATATAGAAAGTGTATTATTTTATAATAAATTAACACATATAAACAGTATATATATATATTTATATTAAACCCAATGTGTAATATATATATATATAAACTAATTAAAATCATTTTTTTCATAATCAACATAACATTCATTTTTAAAAAAATTATAGTTTCTTAATATATATATAAATATTTAATTTTTTTTAAATAATCCTCTGACCTTCACATTTCCCATCATTTTGATTCTTATCTTAATTTTGTCATGAAAAATTTTCTACTATATTATTATATTTTAAATCAAATTTATTTATATTTTTTAATATCTTCAAACTTTTATATAATTTTGTTACATCATGTTTTTTTGACTTTATTTCTCTTTTCTTATAACCATAATTCATTTTTTTTAATAAAAACCAGATTTAAAAAAGTATATATATATATATTATTTTAATTTTTTGAAACGTTTATGTATATATATATATATTTTTAATAATATGATTATATATATTTATAATTTTAAAAAACACAATATATTTTGATATATTTAAAATACTAATTTTTCATAAAAATGTTCCACCCGTATTTATTATTATTATTATTATTAAAATATTAAAACAAATTAGATTTATTTAAAAATAATGGTAACATTTTAATTAGTATCATAAATAGTAATTAGATACATATATATACCCACATTTCAATATTGATGTGTTAAAATGTAATAATTTTATGTTTAAAACAAATTTAATTATTTGATTCTTAAATTTTTTTCAAAAGACCAAGTAAACATATTTATAATATAATATACATTTAAATAAATTAATACCAAATTCAGAAAAAATATTATTTATTATAATATTATATTCAAAAAATTAAATAAAAATATATTTTAACTTATTAGAAAACATTCTTTTTTAAAATAAATAAATATTTCATGAGAAAAATATTTTTGTTTTTTAAAACCTTTCCTTAATAATTTCTTGATATATATATAAAATCATTAAATATAAAATTAATTAAGATAAATTGCTGTTTTTTTAGGGTGTTACAATCCTTTATTTAAATCTATTTAAAAATAATAACATTTATAATGTGTCTATGCTGGCTACCACCTCCATGAAGAGATATATTTCATTTTTCGTCATTACATTACATTAATAATTATAAAAAAATTATTAATTTATATTATAATAATAATTAATATATTTCATTAATATAGCTCTAAAATTATTAGATATAAAAATAAATGATATTATAATGTAATTTATTGATATTGGTAAATTACCAAAAAAATGAGTTCATCCAGGATTTCATATTCCAAAATTGTAGCTACAAATATCATGGAATGTTATTGGAAATTGATAAATAGATTTGGAAATATAATTATGTTACTTTAAAAATAATATTTTGATGAAATTTTTATCAATGAATGGATTTTTATGTTAACATTACCAAACATGGGAAAAATAATAAAAATTAAGAACATTTGATGATGAAAATAAATATTAATTAACCAATACATGGGTAGTAAATGATTATAATAGAAGAATATAAAAGGTAATACAAATTATCAAGGATAATAAATGATTAAATTAGATAATTGTTTTATTTTATTAGTGTCTGGAATGTGTCTATCTAAGTGGGAATCTATGGTAAGTGTTTCTTGTAACACATTGAGTTTTTATGAACCTATTTTTTCAAATGGATTATCATTTTCATCTTGCATTGCACTAAGTCAAATATTAATTTAACACTAAACCAAAATGTCTTACATTTCATTCAACACTAACCTTTCGTACGTTACATGAAACACCAATTTGGTGCACGGTACATGCAACACTGAGTTGGCATAAGATACATACAACACTGAGTTTCTATGAAACATCTCTTTTTTATTATTTTAATTATTTAAATAATATAATTATAACCTATCCATTAAACATAGTTATAAGAATACTATCAACTAATTATAAAATAATTTTCATAATGGTTTTATATAAACAAATCATATTTACAATAAAGGAATGGGTTTTCTTAAAGTCCAACTTTATCTAAAAATAGTGTTTTTAATTACATTATAATAAAATTATTTATTGACTTGTTTAGAAATTGAAATTGAAAACATAAAACTCATTTTTTGAATTATAATTTAAAGATTATATTAGGGTGGAATTTTGGGATTTTCCTAAGAAACTTCATTTTTAGATGAATAGTGAAAAATACCATTTTTTAATTCAAAACTGGTTTTTAATTCAATTTATTTATAAGGATAAGATTTATTATAATTGGATTTCATTGTTTAATTAGATAATATTTTTCATCTATTAATCCATTTTTGGTCATTGGAAATATTTCCACATTTAAATTGGACCTAAAGACTTAAAAAACTTTTAATCATTTTTAATATAAAACCTGCAGTGTCGTCCCGACAATGAGATTGTTTTCTAAATTAATTTCTTCCACTTATTTTATTAGAATTTATAAAAATGGATTTAATTTTTTTAATAGTAATAAATTTTAGTTTCTAGTATGTTGAACTTTTTTTTCAATAAATGTTAGTGAAGGTAATTTAAATTAATTACATCGGTTAAGTGAAAAATTGGGTAATAAAGTACCAAACCTTCAATTTAAGACCAAAAACCACAAATAAACATGTCCAACACCCATATTCTGGACATATTTTTACCATATAATCAATTTTACCGACTTTGGTCCATTATGGGATCCACATGCAACATTAAAACTATTGGTGGAATTCTCTCTTCAAGTATTTACAAGTGTGCCACCCCTCTGCCATTATAAAAGGCCACCACCTCTACCCATTCCATAGATCTATAAAACCTTTTATGGTAGTACAATATATACCCATTTATCCTCCCAATAATCCCACCTTATACCTTTAAGCCTTCATTTGGGAAAAAATTCTCTCAAGCAATCTTTTATGCACAAACCAAAATGAGTTATCGGATTTAGAGGTAACGTCTTCTCTCAAACTTTTTTTCTATATTTTCCTTCTCTACCCCATCATATATATTTATTCCATTATTTTGTGATAAAATAATTATAATAAAAATTTTATTATTTTTTAGGTTAATATTTATACCTACAATTATACACACATCCATCTAATTGATATTGAACATATTACTTCTGTGTAGGGAAAATTACTGCCTCACGGAATGATGATTATTAATTTATCATTTACAACCATTCATTATGAAAATTATTATTTAAACTCTTATTATATATGTCATATAATTTATTTATTATGTATTTAATATTATATATTTCTTTTATAACACACATCTCTTTACATTCCATTTTGTGTTAATATGATAATCTTGTTTGAGGAAGTGTGGACTACTGCCCCCTCAAAGAGATGTGATTTGTTCACACTCCACATGGAATGTATTAAGGATATTTTTAGTGAACTTATATAATATATATTATATTTTAATTATACTAAAATAATTATATATATATCATTTTATTTATTTCATTCAATACGACATTAAAGATGGAAACATCATTCATGCGTACGTACGGCTTAGCGTCTCCATAAACGTTGTATTCCATTTCATACTTATTTATGATATAAATTATTATGATATAAATATACTATATATACCTGATATTTTTATATGTTTCTATATTCTGGAATCATGATATATGTATATAGACCAATGATATAACAAATTAGGACACATGCGAAAAACAAAGCAAATATTACATGAAGTAAAACCTTAACATAGGATCATTAATAATAGAGTAATACAAGGTCATAATAAACTCATATATATTAATAGATATAAGAATATTCTTCTGAAAATGATTTATAATAAACTTATATTTATTTAATTAGATGCTTGTACGAGTACATAGAGAGTCAAGAGATAAGGTCATGAGAATTTCATCTCACATTTAATTTTAGTGAGATACATGTCCTGTTCACCACTCTTTCCTTATTTGTGATTTATTTAATTCCCATTATTTTATTCTAGGAATATAATAAATATATTTTAGGGTATTCACATTTCCCTTTTATGATATTTCTTTCATGGGTTTTAACTTTTAAAAGATACCAAATCAGTAAAAATGTTTTGTCTCAATTTTCTTTATGGAAGACTCCGATTTTATTATGCACATAAAATCTCTTTCAAGGATTAAATAATCTAATTTTACATGTTATATGATGAATTTACTTCATTCATGATATTTTAAGACTAATTTAATTTCCATTTATTTCATGGAGAGTATTATCCTATGTTACCTAGTTATAAGACTTTATTGAGAAAATCTCATCGCTTTTTGGGATTGTTTATTATTATGATTCCTTTGATTAGATATTATGGTTCATATCTCATGAATATTCATGAGTTTCCTTATAATATGTTTATTAAATATATTATCATGTTTTAGTACCATTTTTTCTACACTTTGGTACTTAAGATAACGTTTTAAGAAAAATCTATTCGTCTCTCTCTTTGGTCGAAAATCTATTATATTAAAAAAAACTATGTTTTAAAAATGTTTTCAAAAGATCCATGAAGATAATTTTAAATTATAAATGATTTAAAAAAATGTTTTATTGTTTTCAAATCTACTATTATAGTTTTTCAACACAATCTTCCACGAAAAATGTTTTCAAAAGGTTTTATGTTATAAAAATCATAGTTCAAACAATAAAGAATATTTTTCTCATGAAATGTCTCTAAAAGATCATTAAAAATTATTTCTCATCTATGATAACATCAAATGATGTCAATCATGGATTTATGGAGAATTTATTCAATTTTTACAATCATATTCTTCTCTTAATGGATTATGCTTTGATGACTTGATGTTCAAGAAGCCTATTTCTTTTTCACGGGTTATATACTTTTGAAACAAGCTTCCTTTCACATGTTATGTTTATAATGAAATGATTGTGAAACCCATATATTTCAATATGTTATGATATGATTAAATTTTTATGATACCCATTTCATTTCCTGGGTTATGATGTGATTACTTATAATCTTGTGGAACATGTGTGTATAATTTCATTATGTGATGGGTGTGACATATATCTCCCAACTATGAATTTGGTAAGGATTTATATCTAATGAGATATAAATGAATTTAATGAGGGTTTACTCAATTTAGTAATATAGGTAAGGAATGAGGGTTCACTCGGTTCGGTTATACAAGATACTAATGGTGGTTCACCCAATTCAATAAAGGACTTTTTCCACTAATATGGTCTTGGTAGTGATGCCTAGGATACTATAGAAATCATTATATTATTATGTGTTTTCCACAATTCTATTTTTAATTCCTATTTTATGATTTCATGTCTTATGCTCTCTATGTCATTTTGATTCATTTATTATGAATTTTCAATCTTTATTCCATGCTCTCCATTATGATCTTTGGTATGGAGGGTATGATCTTCTCTTTTCCTGATCACATCCCCATAGACTTATGATCATGTTTATGCTTTCATGTATCCCATGTTTACACTTACGGGGAATTTGATCTCACCCCTTTTATGTTTACTTTCCCCTAGGTTAATATGATATGTACTATTTTTGATATGTCAAAGAAGGGTGGTAGTCAGGAAGAACCTAGACAGAGATGATGTAGCTCACATATGTACTGGTGTTTATGTTTCCATATTTCTTAAAGAATTATACCAACTATTGTCTTTGGGTGTCGATTTGTATAATTTTTAAGTATTATGAAAATGTGATGTAATTTTAATGTTTTAAAAGTGAGGGTTTTTATAGTTTTTATTATAGGAAATGTATAGTTATCCTTGGAATTCTAGGATGATAAAACCTTATTGATAATCGTAAGGACATGTCTCGGGATAAGTATAGGGTTGAGTCAAATTATAAGAAAATACCATGGAATTTTGGTGAAGTATAGTGTGAGTGGTTTCCTATAAATACATCCATGTTTTGATAATACAAGTGTATTTGGCTCCAGAAAAAATGTACCTATGGGTAACAACTTATGCAAGATGTTATGGGCTTGACTCGGCGTAATCTGGTACAAGAAAATGGGTCTCGAAGCCCACCTAATTTTACACTCTCAGGAGTTATGCTTTTGGAATTCACAAACTCTTCATGAACCATTATGAAGGGAATAAATATAAGATGTCTATGAATAACCTTGGATAAACCTAAGGTGTCATTGATTAAATAAGGTTTCATAATTTATAGTCCATTTATGTGATTTCTCATGATTATGTGGTTCTTCATTATGATAAATATTTATTATTTTATGCTTTTGGTTTTATTTAATGGATGGAACCCATTGGAACTAAGTTAATGGAAATTGTGATAGATAATGCAACGATTGTCCTCATGATCAATAGAATCTATGGGAGTTGGAATATAAAATCTTGTTTCTATGATCACATAGATTTTTCAAGCTATGAATAGTAGTGGACATCTAAATGAGAAAAAAATGGAACAACATTCTGGTTATTCTTTCATGAAAAAATATATACCTTCTTTGAGAGGGTCTTATGATTCACTTTTTTTCTGAACAATGTATTAGTACTACTGAAAATATATACTCTGTTCTTTAGTGTATGGAGCAATGAGAAAGTCATTCTGGTTGTATACTAGTTAGAAGGATAAGTATATCAGTGGTAAACACTAATAAAGAACAAGATCTATCATGATGATATTGAATACATGGATTGGGTTGAGGTTAAGAACATATTTTTAAGAAGAAAATTCCTTGAATTCATCATACCAAGATGGAGAAATATTTTTTGAAGTAGAAGAAAAGGGATAATGAATATATTGGTACCTAGAAGGCTAATTTCATGAGACTTTCAATGTAAGATTCATGAATTATCATCCAACCTGAATGTAAAGATGATAGATTATTTGGTGGATTAAATCCAAATTTCATAAGGGACTTGGATATTAGAGACTTTAGTAGCTATGAAGAGATTGTTTGTTGTGAAATCTGGGTTGAAATGGATGTAGGAGTCACATATCAGTCGCATGGATTTGACAAGAAGTGGAAGACAGAGTTTAAAGGAAACATTAAAAACCATGGAGAAAAAAATATGAAATTACCTTTATTCTATATGTGTGAGAAGAATCATAGAGGAAATTTCCTTAGGGGTATAATAAATCTTTTAAGTGTGTAAGGGGAGGCAATCGGGAAATTGATCGCCAAGGTGATGGGAATAAGTTGGCTCACAATTCTAATAGATAAAGAGTTGCAAAGAATTCACCTCCCATGATTCAGTGATAAAAGTGTAAATAGAATAGGAATTATTATAAACACTGTCTAAACCTAATTTTTTATAATGATTACTGAATACAATAACCTCTTAAGCCGAGGGATAAAGATAAATCTTATACAATCACTATTTATGATGAGGGTTCTTATAACGACTTGGAAAAATGTTCATTTACCATCCACTCTAGAACTGTTATTTTCATATTTGATTTTGGATCTACCCACTCTTTAATATCTATAGAATTTTATAAGGTTTTTAATATTCCTCCAAATATATTAGAGGTGGAATTATCTTTACAACCCCCTAAGGGTATGATGATTTTATCTCATGTTTCTGATTCCTCTCTGGTTGAAGTTAGTGGGAATATAGTTCCCACTAATCTCATCATTATTAATTTGGTAAAATGTGATGTCATATTATGCATGGATTATAATTATCTACATAAATACCACATAAATTTTCATGGAAGGGAATTTACATTGGATATTTCAAACCCTCCTATGATCATCCATCAATGTGACACTAAGTATGAACTTCCTGTGGAGATTACATCCATTTTATGGGTCTTAATTCGTATTCAAAGAGGTTTCTTATATAAAATTGTTGCGGAGAAGATCAACATAGATGATATTGTTAGTTTTTAGGATTTTTTGTTGTATTTATAGGGGATTTTCCCTGTATTCCACCAAAATGTGAAGTGGAGATCCCGATAAAACTTTTACCTTTCCACGCCAATTTCAAAGAATCCTTATAGGATGGCCCCAATTGAGTTATATGAATTGAGGAAGAAACTCCCACAAATCCTTGCCAAGGGATTCATTATTCCAAGTGTGTTAACATGGGGTGCACCAATTCTTTTTGTGAAAAATAAAGATGGATCAATTCGATTCTGCATTGGTTATCGAGAGTTGAAGCAGATCACAATCAAGAACAAGTGTCCTCTTTGAAATTCTTGATCCTATCGGGACATCAGCCTATCGCTTGGAACTTCCTCCAAATATATCTCAAGTACATGATTGTTCCATTTTTCTCCCCTTAGTAAGTTAATAATTTACCCTTCACATGTAATAAAATTAGATTCCATAATTCTAGAGAAATATCTTTCTTATGATGATAAAACTGTTGAATTTTTTTAACAATCAGATAAAGTTCTATGAAACAAGACCACTCACCTAGTCAAAGTTTTGTGAGAAAATAAATAGTTAGATAAATATAAATTAGAACTTGAATATATTTTTAATCAAAAGTATCCTCATTTTATTTACATGAGTGATTAATTTTGAGGGAGATATTTTATTTAATGGGGTAGAATATAACACCCAATGTTTTTATGGACCAATTTTTTTTAATAAATTATAATTTTCTTCTTGAAATTAACTTAGTAAAATATTCCTTTGACACTAAGACATCATGTAATATATTACATGAAAAACCTACCTTTTTATATGTTACATACAACACTGAATTGGAATATGATACATATAACACTGAGTTGGCGTACGATACATGCAACACTGAGTTTCTACGATACATATGTTTTCATTATTTTGATTATTTAAATAATACAATAATATCGTATACATTACACATAGTTATACTAATATTAATAATTATATTTAAAATATTTTTCATAATTTTTTATATATAAACATTTTGATAATAGAAGATAGTGTTTTTGGTAAAGTCCATCTTTTTCTAAAAATAATTTTTTTGAAGTATTTATAATAAAATTAATTTGATAATATAAACCTAATTTTTGAATTTATAATGTCAAAATTATCTAAGAGTTATATTTTGGAATTTTTATGAGAAACTTCATTTTTTGATGAATAGTGAAAAATACCGGTTTTTTATTCAAAACTACTTTTTTGTTAAATTTATTTATAAGGTTAAAATATATTTTAATTTAATTTAAATGTTTAATTAGATAATATTTTTATCATGTAATACATTTTTGGAAACATGAAACATTTCTACATTTAAATTGGATATAAATACTTAACAAACCTTTGATTCCTTTTACTATAAAAACCTACAGTGTCATCCTGATAGTTGTATTATTTTTTATATTAATTTATACCACATATGTGATTATAATTTGGAAAAATTGATTCCATGTTTGGAATCATCCAAATTTATAATTTCTAGTATGGTTAATAAAAATTACAAAAAAAATTCTGAAGTTGATTAAAATTAATTACATTGGTAAAGAGAAAAAATTGGTTAATAAAGTACAAAACCATAACATTTAAGACCCAAAACAATATAAAAAATGTCCAACACCCAATGTCTAGCCATATTTCAACCCTATCATCAATTTTATCTACTATTCCTGCTTTTGAATCTATCTTAATCAAGAAAAATGTGGGTGGAATTATCTCATCAAATATTTATAAGAGTGCTACCCCTATTTCACTATAAAAGACCACCACCTCTACCCATTCCACACACCTCTCAAACATTTTATGTTTGGCCAACATCTACCCTAGTAGCCTTCCAACAATACTACCTTTGACCTAGAAGCCTCTCTTATGGAAAAAAATTCTCTATGGGAATCCTTTTAGCACAAACCAAAAGGAGTTACCCAATTTAGAGGTAACTTATCCTACCAATCCCTTTTCCATTATTTTCCTTCTCCACCCTTTCCACTCATTTTCTTCCATTATTGTGTGAAAATGTTAATATCCTAAATATACTAGGATTTTTTTATTCTATGGGTTCAACCTACCCTTATACACACCTCTATTGTAATAACCCAAATCTTATTTTTAGGTATAGATCTTGATTTTTGGTGTTATTTAGAAAAAGAAGAGTTTCTAGATATTTAAAGACTACACGCAGTGTACCCGGTTGCCGCGGGAAGCTATGTATTCTCAATGTAACGGCAGAGTATATGGTCGTGTGAGGTGACCTAGAGATTGTAACACCCTGACCCCTCTAGGATAGAGATGGTGCATTACTTGTGATATTGGCATGGTTAGAAGGAATGAAAATCCCGAAGGAATGATCAATTTAGTAGTCTTGAAGAAACTAGATACATAGATGTTACTCAAATTACATTGTAAATGTTTCAAAAATACAATACATAATGAAAATAAAAACTGCATCAGTAAGAACTCAATAAATGATCTCCTATTTGTCACCTGTTGATACTAAACAATGAAAGGGTAGAGCTCAAATTCTCAGCAACGGTTACAAATAGTGTAAGCATGAGTAAAATAATAAGCAAATCACAATCAATCTGAAAAAATCAATATGTCATAGTGAATAAATGAATAACTAATTCCATTTATAAATTGAGAATGAAACTACATCCATAGATTTTGTCATATTGAAAACTTCATGGATAATAATAATAACTGATAATGAATAAATAGAATTCTTATTAATTGGATGTCATGTATCTGGCATATGAAACCAAAATACCGTAAAAACGGTTTAGTTCTATCAGTTGAATCCCGTTTCATTTTTTTGGAAACAAACTCGAAGGGTTTGTCGCCAAATGATTTGTCTCATGAGACCTACTGATGCATTTAGGGGCTATAGCAGGCCCCAACAACCACTGCATGTCCAAATAATTCTTTATACAATGATTCAACACAAGAGCAATATGTCTTTTCAATATTCTTTTAGAGTAGAGTATACAGATTCATCAATACTTCCTTAACTAAAATAACTTTCCAAATAAACACTGTATGTAAAATGGTATACATTTTAGACAAAAAACATATCCATGATTTGAGATTATGGATATTTAATATAAATATAATTTCAATTGAAAATTGATCTCAAATGGGTAGTAGGTACACCACATAAGGATTATTAGGTGCACCATACCAAGTTAGTCACAACCAAATAGAACTTGAGACAAAGTCTCTTACCACAACATAATCCGTCGAATCATATGACCAGAATGTAATGAAAATCAAATTAATCATTCAATAACATGAATATAAAGATAATAATGTTGTTTTATATCAAATGGAAGTACACATATACCATATATATAAAATAAGTGGAGAAAAATGAAAATCTCATAGAAATGAAAGCGTGATGAGAAACCCCTTACAAACATTTCATCATGATAACGAGTGTTCTTGCGAGGGATTAATGAGAGTTAAAAGGTTATCCCATTATTTATATATCATAATGTCTATATGAGGCAGGTGAGAAAACATACCCCATCATTAGGTATTAAAAATAAAAGAGCACAACTAAGGGGAGATTCTTGAACAAAAGTGAGAGAGAGGATCCCTTACAAAGAACATATCCTTAGATTGAGGAAAAATCAATGAATTATTTATGTGGTACAAGTAAAAATACAGAAACTATAAGTGTATATACATTATAAAACAACCATAGGTCATTCACACATATTCATTGAACAATGTAACCAATGAAATAGATGTTTAACTCAAAGAATGAAAATTGAGTTAAGCAATCCCTTACAAATATTGTGTCATTAGAGTGATGATAAATCAATTAAATATTTATGTGTTACAAGTAAAAATCCAAAAAATATAATTATATATATAGTATAAAACAATCATAGGTCATTCACGCTTATTCTTGGAACAATGTAACCAATCAAATAGATGTTTAACTCAAAGAATGAAAATTGAGTTAAAAAATCCCTTACAAAGATTGTGTCATTAGAGTGATGATAAATCAATGAAATATTTATGTGTGAAAAATAAAAATACACAAAAAATTGGTGTAAATATAGTATAAAACAATCATAGGTCATTCAAATATATTCTTGTAACAATGTAACCAATGAAATAGATGTTTAACTAAAAGAATGAAAATTGAGTTAACCAATCCCTTACAAAGATTGTGTCATTAGAGTGATGATATATCAATTAAATATTTTTGTGTGAAAAATAAAAATCCATAAAATATAAATGGATATAAATTATAAAAAAAATCATAGGTCATTCACACATTTTCTTGGAACAGTGTAACCAATGAAATAGATGTTTAACTCAACGAACGGAAATTGAGTTAAGATGTCCCTTACCATATGCTTGAAGGTGTTCTTGAATTGTTATTTAAGACATGAATAAACAAATTAGGATTATTAATTAATAATTCTTGAACCTCTTATATCTGTAAATAATTTATTATAATCCTTTTTAGTTCATTCAAGGCCTTTGTTATTAGTTATAATGTTCAATTTCATTGTTCGGGCACGTTTGTTTACTTGGTTTTAAAAGATCTGTTCACTTATATTCAGGTTAGGATAAATATATAAGATTTATGTGGTTTTCCATAAATGAAGTTATATTCTATCAGTGAACCTCCAAAATAATAAATGGTTTTAAATTTAATTTGGTTACTTAGAGTGAATTAGAATTATTATATATATAACCTTAGTGACAACTGTTTTGTCTAAACAGTGTGTTTGATTAAAATGGACATGTTTTTCTTTATAACTTAATAAAATTTGTACAAAAGGATTACAAAACTAAAAATAGGATATATTACATATATAATAATCTGGTTCAACCATAACACAAATGGTTTCGTGACTAGAATTAAATATTATAACAGAAATTGACAAATTGTTGTCCTTGAATGTGCTAAATTAGCACATCTCAAACGGTGCTTTCATTTTTTTCAAATAAATGGTGGGGAAAGGAGATAAGGTAATGAAATATACCATTATCATGAAAAAATGACATTAAATTAATTTCACTGGAGTTATAATACCATTTGGGTGAAGGGGGGTGAGGAAAGAAACAAAGAAAAGAACTTAAAAGAAATGAAGGAATTGGAAAGAGGAATATACCTCTTGAGGCTTCCTCCTTTCATAACCTCTTAAGGGGAGAGGTTTTGGTATTTTGAAGATCTTAGGAGCTTTTGTACGTGGGGGGGGGGTCTTGGGGAGAGACTTGGCTAGAACTTTGAGGAGATTCAAGGCTTAGAGGAGTGAAGAGAAGAGGGAGTGGTGAGGGGTTTTTATAATGGAGGAGAGGGGTAAATTTTGAATATTTAATTCATTATTTTATTATTGCCCCCAGACAACCAATATTGTTGTTTTATGTGACCCCTAATAGTCATACGTTCATGTGAGTTCTAAAAAAGTGTTCTTACATCACTTATTATGTCATAAATAGTGTATTTAACTAATAATTTGAATATACGGTATTTTATCGTATTTCACTATTCATTGAAAATTCTTGAATTTCAGAAAAATCCCAAAAATTTACCCTAACCATTTTTCGACATGTAGAAATCAAAAATGAACTCAATTTTTTCTAAATTAATTTCCTAAATATTATTAGTTTATGTTTTAAATAAAGTCATAGTTAATTCGGAAAAAAACAATCTTAAAGGTGCAATTAGATTTATTTCTCATTGAAAAACTAATTAAGATCTAATTATTTTATATCCTCGAGAAAATAAAATAATATCATTATTTACTATTCATAAGGGTCATATTACTATTCATATTACTATTTATAAGGGTGTGTTACTATTCACCAAAAATCAAGTTTGTTATATCAAACTCCAAATGACTTACTGATCACAGCTCTAGATGACCATTTTTCGAAATTAAAAACATAGAAGTGGAAAACATTTGTTTAATGGATAGCTTAAAAGTTTCTCCTATAATGTTTTGATTCAAAAACGACATAGTGCTTCATGAAATATTATCTATGAATATAATGTATTTGATAGAAGAATACCATAAATCATTTGGGGTGTTACATTATTCCCTCCTTCAAAAATTGCGTCTGTGTAATTCATTTCATAACCACAAAAGAAGGCTCTCTGATGTTCTTACCACATCTCCCATCATAGAGGATCCTCAGGTGCATTCAGCGGAAAACCCAAATTGATGCTCAACTCATCTAGTTCTCTGACTGAGACACACATCGTATAGAAGGGTTAGAACTCTTGAATCGAACACTTGGGATTCCAGAGGGAGGATCGAATGGTAGAATGTTTGGAAATGTTCGAATGGACCAACACACGAAGAACTCACTGAACTATGTCTCGACTGAGAACATCTAAGTCATAGATGTTGTTGTAGAGGCTAAAACTGGGGAGTTGGTACTTGTAGGTCACACAAATGTTTCCCTCCAAATTAGACTCTTTAAAACATAACCTGATTGTGATGTTTTGGCCTAGGGTGAAACATAGGAAAAGCCCTTCGTGATATTTCCCTCTTCACATACACTTGACCAATTGTGTCGTGGCTATGCGGTAGTAAATGGAAGCATTACCTTGATAGGTGCGGAGAATGTCCAGACTGTTTGTCACTTCATATAATTGTTTACACATTTTTTTGCACGTTTACGACAGGTAGGTACTCTTATTAATAGGTTTTGATCACAATAATCTCTAGTACCACCATAGAAAGAGATGACATAGGGGTTTGTCCTTCTATATGAAAATTTATCATAAAATTTCACTTAGTGATACTCATTCAAAAGTAATAGCGATGAAAAGATAACAAAAAGAAAATACAACATGTTATATTCTTATATAACTACTAGTTCAAAAGTAAAAAAGGGATAATGGTTTCCCAAGTCCCCCAATACACAAATCCCCAAAACTGGTTCAAAGATTTCAATCTCCCAGAACCATATGCAACACTAGACACACGTCACTCCCGAAGTCCCTTTACCAGGAACACCACTGATGCTAGGGTGTTGAAGACCTTAGGTGGATTCTTAAGGTAGTGTTCAGCTACTCGATTTCTTTTTCCCAAACACACTGCAGACAGCTAGGGTTGAATCTGTGCCTAAAGCACTCAGGCTTCCATAGAGAGGAAAGAGAAGTGTGGAGGTCAAAAATTTCAGTGTGGACTAAATTCCCATAATTTCCACTCACCACATCATTATTGAAGACATCGATGACATAAAGTTCTCCGTACATACTAAAACTCAAGATCTAGAATATGTAGGTCGCTCGATGGTCACCATCCGAAGAAACTTTTAGAAATTTACCCACAGCTCGATAGTTATCGACCATAGTGAAACATAGAAAAAGAGCTTCATGATACTTCCCTCTTTTCCTATATGCAGCAAATTGTGCATATGCAATACGGTAATACACCAGATTTCTTCCTTGGTAAAGATGAAGAATGTTTGGATTATTTGATAATCGATGGAGTAGTTTACAAGTCAGACGTAAGTTGTCATAGGGTTGGTCCTCTTCAGATCATTTCTTGACAATTATAGTCTCTAACAACTCGGTAGGTAGTCATAATATATTGATTAGTTGACATATATCTTCTATCTAAAAGTTTTAGTAAATAAAATTTTAGTACGGATAATCTATTTTAAACCAAGTTATTGTTTTATATAAAAACATATCAAAACAAAGAATACAACATCATTAATTTAGACATGATTTATAAGACTTAAGAAATTACACAATCTCTGGATCCCTTTCACAAAACACTAGTATGGACTTCCTGAAGTCCTCTAAGATGACTCCTCACAGATTCCACCGATGTTGGGGATTTCCCCAGTTTTCAGACAAACGGATCCCCAAATCGATTCCAAATTCCTTTATCTCGTTGGTCCGGATGCAACGTGTGAAACTTGGGTCAACCGTGTGTGGACATCTGGAATTGAGATTGAGAGAATCATGTCGGGTATCAAGTTGAGCGACATCAGTATGAACTTGATGCCAATAATTCAAATGGGTAGTCTCGTTTAAAAGGGTTTTAATGTCCACAACTGAACAACGGAGTCAGTCAGTCAAAATTTGACATAGATATGCTTCCCGGAGGTCGCCCCTTGTGCAGCCTCATCAAAGTCCTCAAGAGAAAAAAACTATTGGATAGGGTAAAACATTTAAAGATACCATCGAATTATTTCCCTTGTCGTACATAGAATGGGAATTGTGATATCATCATGAAGTAATAGACGACACCTTTTCTGTGGTGATGTTCGAGTACCTGAGGAGAGTTGGATACTCAGTAAAGGGTTTTTCATGATAAATGAATATTTTCAAATGTCTTGTAGTTTTATACACATGATTTTTCCACTATGGTCTCTAATACTTCGGTTGGAAGATAAAAAAGTCATGTACCTTCGTTTTCCATATGAGGATTAAGAAAACATCGCTCTTAGTTTTGTTTATGTATGTTTTTCATTGTTCAGTTCTAGTTTCCAGAGTTATCCAAACCAAATCCTCTAAGGAAAATTTACATCAAACTCCCTCATATTGGATTGTATGGAAAATGTGAATTATCCTAAGCATATCCCCCATGAGTATCATAACCAAGAGTTAAACAAGGCCCGTTGTCATGTACCAGTTCCTGTTCGAGTCTAGTTCAAAGCAGTGTTTTCAGGTTTTACGCCTACATACATCTGTGCCACAGCTGCCTCTACCTGCTTGAATCCAGAAAGGGATTCGTTTCTTGAAATATCCACATAATCTATTACTTACCAAAATACCAGGACATTTTTGTTTGTTTATCCTCAAAGTCTTACCTTAGGGATTCTTCCCTAATCTACGTTTTATAAATCTAGTTCCCATGTTTCCTACTAAACTTCCTTGAATATTAACGGTAACACCCCAAACCCTCTAGGCTGGAGCAGGTACATTACTTGTGATATAGGCATGGTTATAAGGGAGAAAAATCCCAAAGGAACGATCAGTTTTGTAGTCTTGAAAAAACTAGATACATAGATGTTACTCAAATTACATTGGAAAAGTATACAAAATACAATACATAATGAAACTAAAAACTGCATCCATAGGAACTCAATAAACGATCTCTTATTTGTCACCTGTTGAAAGTAAAAAATTAAAAGGGTGAGCTCAAATTCTCCTTAAGGGTTGCAAATAGCGGAAGCATGAGTATAATAATAATCGTATCACAATCAGTCTGAAAAAATTAATATTTCATAGTGAATAAATTAATAACTAATGCCATTAATAAATTGAGAATGAAACTAAATCCATAGATTTTGTCATAGTGAAAACCTCATGGATAATAATAATAACTGATAATGAATAAATATAATTCTTATTAATTGGATGTCATGTATATGGCATATGAAACCATAATACCATAAAAATGGTTTAGTTCTATGGGTTGAAATCCGTCTGATTTTTTGGAAACAAACTCAAAGGGGTTGTCGCCAAGTGATTTGTCTCATGATACCTACCGATACATCGAGGGGCTATAGGGGGCCCCACCTTCCACTACATGTCCAAATAATTCTTTATACATTTATTCAATGCAACAAAAATGTGCCTTTTCAATATCTGTATAGAGTAGAGTATAACGATTCATCCATACTTCCTTAACTAAAATAACATTCCAAATAAACATTGTATGAAAATGGTATACGGTTTAGACAACAAACAAATAGATGATATGAGATTATGGATATTTAATGTAAATATAATTTCAAATGAAAATTGATCTCAAATGGGCAGTAGGTACACCACATATGGATTATTAGGTTCACCATAAAAAGTTAGTCACAACCAAATAGAAGTTGGGACAAAGACTCTTACCACAATGTAATCAGTCGAATCATATGACCATAACGTAATGAACATCAAATGAATCATTGAATAACATGAATATGAATAGATGTTTAACTCAAAGAATGAAAATTGAGTTAAGAAATCCCTTAAAAATTTTGTGTCATTAGAGTGACGATAAATCAATGAAATATTTATGTGTGACAAATAAAAATCCCAAAAATATAAGTGGATATACAGTACAAAAAAATCAAAAGTCATTCCCACATATTCTTGGAACAATGTAACCAATGAAATAGATGTTTAACTCAAAGAATAAAAATTGAGTTAAGCAATCCCTTACAATGATTGTGTCATTAGAGTGACAATAAATCAATGAAATATTTATGTGTGACAAATAAAAATCCACAAAATATAATTGGATATACATTATAAAACAATCATATTCCATTCACATATTTTCATGGAACAATGTAACCAATGAAATAGATGTTTAACTCAACGAAAGGAAATTGAGTTAAGATGTCCCTTACCTTATGCTTAAAGGTGTTCTTGACAAGTTATTTAAGACATGAATATAAAAATTAGGATTATTAATTAATAATTTCAGAACCTCTTCTATATTTAAATTATTTTATATAACCCTTTTTAATTCATTCACTTCCTTTTTTATTTTTTATAATGTACAATTTCATTGTTCAGACTCATTTGTTTACTTGGTTTTAAAAGAGAAGTTCACTTATATTCAAGTTCGGATAAATATATAAGATGGATGTTGTTGTAAAGAAATGAAGTTATATTCTATTAGTGAAACTCCATATTATTAAATGGTTTTAAATTTAATTTGGTTACTACCAGTGAAGTCAAATTATTATATATATAACCTTAGTTACAACTGTTTTGGCTAAACGATGGGTTTGATTACAATGAACATGTTTTTATTTATAACTTAATACCATTTGTACAAAAGGATTACAAAACTAAAAATAGGATATATTACATATATAATAATCTGGTTCAGCCATAACACAAATGGTTTCATGACTAGAATTAATTATTATAATATAAATTGATAAACTGTTGTCCTTGAATGTGCTAAATTAGCACATCTCAAAAGGTGCTTTCATTTTTTTCAAATAAATTGCAGGGAAAGGAGAGAAGTTAATGAAATATACCATTAGCATGAAAACATTCCAGTACATGTATGTTACTATAGTTATCGTACAATTTTAGTGAAGGAAGGTGAAGAAAAAAACTAAAAAAGAACTTAAGAGAAATGAAGGAATTGGAAAGAGGAATTTACCTCTTGAGACTGCGTCCTTTGAGAACCTCTTAAGGGGAGAGGTTTTGGTATTTTGAAGAGGGTAGGAGCATTTGGACCTGGGTAAGGATCTTGGGGAGAGACTTGGGCAGAACTTAGATGAGCTTCAAGGCTTAGATAAGTGAAGAGAAGAGGGAGTGGTGAGGGGTCTTTATAGTGGAGTGGAGGGGTAAATTTCGAATATTTAATTCATTATTTTATTATTTCCCTCAAGACAACCAATAGAGTTGTTTCATGTGACCCCTAATAGTAATAAGTGCATGTGAGTTCGAAAAAAGTGTCCTTTAATCACTTATGGTGTCATAAATAGTGTATTTCACTGATAATTTGTATATACGGTATTTTATCGTTTTTCACTATTCATCAAAAATTCTAGAATTCCAGAATAATCCAAAAAAATTTACCCAAACCATTTTTCGACGTGTGGAATTAAAAATTGAACTCTATTTTTCAAAATTAATTTTCTAAACATTATTAATTTAATTTTTAAATAAATTCATAGTTAATTCAGAAAATAACAATCTTAAAGGTGAAATTAGTTTTATTTCTCATTGAAAAACTAATTAATATCCCATTATCTTATTGCCTTAAGAAAATAAAATAATATCATTATTTACTATTCATAAGGGTCATATTACTATTCATATTACTACTCATAAGGGTATGTTACTATTCACCAAAAATCATGTTTGTTCTATCAGACTCCAAATGACTTACTAATCACAACTCTAGATGACCATTTTTCAAAATTCAAAACATAGAAGTGGAAAAAAAATTAATGGATAGCTTATAAGTTTTTATTATAATGTTTTGATTCACAGAAGACATAGTGATTCATGAAATATATACTATGAATAGAATGTATTTGATAGAAGCATACCGTAAAATGTTTGGGCTGTTACAGAGACCGCCTAAAGCGAGGCCTAGTAAATTCATATATATTCCATGTACTTTTAAATAACACGATGTATATATTTATTTTTATTTGATAAATCAGACAGGGATGGTGCCTCGTTCATAGAAAACACTTCGTCTAACGTCCTATCGCCTGTGAGTGAATGAAGATCTCGATTCTTCTCTGATCCCCTGATCAACCATCTGTTCCCTGATTCAGTGTATGTCGGTTGCGATGGAATCGTATCGGTGAGTTATTCCTTCTTCTAGAGCCTCTTCCCTTTATATATCCTCTTTCATGAGATATTTTTGGTTGATCTCTTTAGACGTTTTCATAGATTTACAACATTCTAGGTAAAATCAAAGGTTGGGATTCAACTATATCGATCGTACAACATCATGGCAAGTGGTTTGTGCCTATCCATAGTTTTTCTTTGAATTATATTTGCAAAAGTTACCAGTACCCTAGTTCGGGGAATTTAGTGTTTAGGGAATTAAGACATTTAATTTTTGTTATGCCTTGATTTCTTGAGTTAGATCTCTTATTTTAGAATATGGTTTAATTACCTTAGTATAGATGTGTCTTCCCATATTTGAATTGATATTGGTCGTTGGGTCCGGTTTTTCATCTTAGGCAGCTTTTTTTTCATGCCTAGTGACATTAGGATGGAGTGATATTATCTGAATTACTTATGCCATGATTTTTAGATATTTATCCAAGTTATATATTGTGATTTACATTGGATGATGTATATCGTTTTTGCATGATTGACTTACACAGGGCCGTGGGAACCTGGTGTATTTAGACCATAGGGGGAATGGCGTTGGGGGATTTCCTATAGTGTTTGTTATACTTTTCATGTTATGAGACCATAAGGGGATGGACGTGAGTGCTCCATAAGAGTGTATTAAGTTCCATTTTGTGAGACCATAAGAGTAATTGGACATTGAGTGCTTCCACAAAGCGTCTGTAGTTTATCGTTATGAGACCACATGGGGAACTGACGTTGAGTGCTTCCACAGAGAGTCTTTGCCAAGCTGAACCAGAGAGGTTAGACTGTGAAAACTTCCCAGAGAGTTGTTTGTGTTTGGTTAGTTGATTAATTTCATAAATGTAACTGATTTTCATTGAAACTATAAGATTTTTTACTTTTGAATACTTCCTTGTTTATTGCTTCATTTTGCATATTTCTCGCTACATATATTCATTGACTGTTAGGCATAGATATTTGGGTGGTTTCTTACTTGGATTGGTATCACACCCTATTTGGGTCATTTTGTTCGGCCCAAACAGATTATATTTTTGCTCGTATAGACAAGGGCAAGCACCCTTCAACATTAGGTACTTGATTGCTATGGAGATGAAGAGCATGGGACCAAGCTGAGGCTTGCGATGATGCTGGAGTTATTTACTTGTGTTCCTTTGAACTTTGGTTTAGTACTGTATTCTAGCATTGTGACTTGTTTGGCTAATTTCATAGATATATGTGACTTTCATCATTTATATATCGGTTCTAGTTTTTTATCTACTTGCCGTATTTTACTTTTAATATTTCATATTATTATTACAACTTTTGCTACTATTATCTATTTATTTCCACTGTGTTTCTCTGCCAATGTGGTAATATTTTTTCCACTATCACACCCAAGTCCCTCACTACTAGTCGACAGCCTCTGGCATTTGGGGAAATGTGATTGAGGACATGTGACCAACCGGGTAAGGGTTATCACTAAGAGGCACCTAGAACCGGGACATTACAAAGTGGTATCAAAGGAATTATTTTCTTCTTTTACTTACTTTTCGGAGCCTATAACCAGAGATATGAAGGAATAGGTATTTGGTAATAAGTTGTGCCTCAGAGTATCTAACTTGTGTATAGGGAAAAGATAATTTACCTCTATTATTAAATGTTTTGGTTTTTCAATTATTAGAGTTGATTTGATTTCACCATTGAGTGATTCACATTTTTTTGTGTTGTTATCATAGATATTATTGAGGTTCTGTTTTTTTTGCAACCCGATGAGATGAGGGCATTCCATATCATGCATCGTGTAGACACTTGTTATAGATGACATGTCATGCATTTTTAACATGCCATTTTGGGTGCATTACCGATAGAATGTTGTTGTGATAGATTTTTTGATAGATATGAAAGTTGTTGTGATGTATGCCTTGATATAATACCTACTATTTGATAGGGTATTGGTTTGTGTAAGGATTCATTTGAATAGGTTCCAAACGTTGGACCCTTAGGTGTTATTAGCCCTCATGGATCAGAATTTGGTGTATCATGTATTTCTTTCATAGTTATACTTGTTATGTGACATGAATATGATTCCAATATTTGATCCGCGGAAAGTATGGGCCCTCACAGATCAGAATATATAATTTTAATGTTTGTTTCATCATTTTAATGCGTTCCAGAGTAGTTTATGAGTCTTACTATCCAAAAAAACTAGAATACACTGTGTGTATTGATGAACACATACCATGTATCCTTATGTTTGGGAAGGAACAGTTTTTCTTAAGTACACATAGTGTAATCCTTTACTGTATGACTGCTTGTGTGGGAAGGGTGTCACACCTCGACCACAGACACTTATTGTTTTATTATTTTCTCAGTCTCGCGCCTTTGGATAGAGTTTGGTTTGGCTCCGGTTTTGAAGTTTTTTTTTAAGCTTTGATGTTTTTTGTGGGTTTCGGGCTAGTGCGCAGTTTCCGCACTGCTAGCGGTCACCGTGCATTCGGTCTGGGTGGGTGTGTGGTCACCGCACCGCTAGTAGCGACCATGAATTTAGTCCTGGAGATTGCGATGTTGACCGATTATTATGATTATGATTATTAATATTATTAGTTTTGTTATTAGATAATAATTATTATTATTATTGTTATTATATTGTTGTTTTTGTTATTATTATTATTATTATTATTAGATTATTGTTATTGTTGTTGTTTTTGTTGTTGTTGTTGTGGTTGTTTTTGTTATTAGATTATTTTTGTTATTGTTATTATTATTAAATTATTATTATTATTATTATTATCCTTTAAATATTATTATTTATTTACTTTTATTTTTATTTAATTTTATTTTTTCCTGTTTATTTTCTTTGTCACTTTTCTTTTATTTTTTTCTTTTTTCTATTTTTTTATCTTCTACACATTTGTTCCTTCTCCTCTGCTTCTCCCCTCCGCCGCCCCGTATCTGATCCCACCTTCTCCACCTCCCTCGTGTCCCGGCCTCTGTGCCCCACGCACCTCATGCATCTCTCCTCCTATACCCCTTGGCGCGGCCTCCCCCACCTCTCGTATCCCACCTTCACCCCTCATGTAGTCGCCTCGCCTACAGCTACTCGGTAGCATCCCGGCCTGCCAACAACCCCAGTGACCAGGCCTCCCATGTGATCCCTCCTACCTTCTCTACCTCACCCGCATCTAGACCTCCAACAGCCCTCCACCATACCTCCTCCAGTGTCTTCCCACCCTCCTTCGACTCTAGCTCACCCTTGACGGCACACCCCCCTCCCGGCCTCCGCCTAGAGTAGCCTCCCCCTCCCCAGTCGACCCTGCTCACCCTCCTCCTATGCTACACCTTCACCCCGAGCTCCCATTCTGGAACCGCCTCACTGCTCGTATGGGAACCAATGACACCCTCCTACTACCCCAGTCCGGCCCCATCCCAGCCGCCCCCTCCTCCAGGTTGGCTACCTCTGTCACGCGACCAGCCCAGCCGCCCTGTCCATGCCCCCTTGCTCCTCAACCAACACGTGGATGCCTTCAGTGCGCACCGCCCTTATTTGACCCTTCCTGTGGGAGCCGCTATGCTTTCAATGTGCGAAGATTTGCATCCGACATCTGCACGCCCTTCAACCTCTGTTCCCGTGACCAGCCACGCAGCTTCTTCTCAATTAGGTGCGCGACAAGCGTTCACCGCCGAAGGCGAGCGGTTTGGGTTCTCACTATTTCATCTGCATTGGGGTTCAGGTGAGGTATAATATGTCTCTTGTTTTGATTATTTTAAATTAATTTTTTTTGTATGTATTTATTTTTTTGATGTTTAATTGTCGCGTTTTTTTTTTGGGTCAGTGTTTCTCTGTTGAAGATTATTTTTCTTTTGTTGCAGCGCATTGGCTAGGTAACCCCGCATTACCGAGATCATCGATCTGTGCATGTGTGAGGGCCTATGCGAGGAGTATCGTGTCATCATGTTCAAGCTGAAAATTGAGGTAGGTCCCCCCTTGCACTATCTTTTAAATTTAGAAATTATTAATTTCTTGTTATTTCATTAATTTTTAATAAAAGTTAAATATTGTTAGATAATTATTTTAGGAGTAAATATTGATGTAAACAAAATTGGTTATTTTATGCATGGAACTCGAATAACTTTCTTGACGAGTTGATTCACAATAGTAAAATAATTCCCCTTTGTCCTTTGAATATAATTCATGTACTCTCACTTGTGGTTTTAGTTCGATGTCAAATGTTTTCTTTTGAAACCTGAGAAAACATTCTGGATTTTCTTGGGAAATGGTTTTTTTACAAAGTTGGTAAAGGTCCATTTGGAACCTAATAAAAGTTGAGTGTGTTCGTATATTTGAAAAATGGTTTTACTTTTGATGTGAAAGTGTTGGTTTCTTTTGAAATATGGGTGATTTTCAAAGTATGTTTAAAGCCAGTTTGACACTTTAATAAAATGAATTATTTTGGAAAAACATTCTTTGAAAAGACTCAGGGGTGATCTTGTTGTGTATGGTGATTGTGTGAGTCGTAGAGCATGATGTTTTTACATCGTGACTGGTTACTTGATTGGAATTGTTAACTCACCCCTATTTTATTATACATGTTGATATAAGAACCTAGCATAGTTAGTGAATCTTCAGAGAACGATTGATGCACTAGTTTAGATTGTGCACTGGCTAGTGGCCCCATAGCAGGGGAATGCTGAGTTATTGCTGCTATGGGGATTGGGACCCTGAGTTAGTCCATGAAGGGCTATTCCGAGCGTTAGGTCATTATGACATCATCGAGTTAGATCATGCCTTCATGATGAGTCACATGTATAGTACGTTCTGGATTGTTCACGAGCTCCTAGGTTTGACCCATGTTTACTTTAGTGTTTATTTGTGTGTACAGAAGATTGAGAGGTCTAGTTCAGTGTTTGGCCCCTGTGTGCCACTTTTTTACATTGCCCTTTGTGTGTGTTGTGTGTTATGTGTGGTTTTCCATTTGGTTAATAATTGAAGTTTGGATTTATAAATTGTTTGCAAAAAATGTTTTAAAATGAAGTAACCTATTCCCTTCAAACATTAAACTTGTTTTTAAATTAAAAATGGCAATGGACTGATACTTGTTTTAGAAATGAAAGTGTGTGGGGAAAATATTATTTCATATAATTTAGTTCAAACCTAAAATCGGTAAATTCCTTATTTAAAGGTAGTGCATTAGGAAGAGTTGTTGGGAATTCCTATTGAGTTTTAATAATCATGCCTATAGTGTTTTCCTCTCTTTATTTTTTGCTGCAGGTTTGGCTCGAGCTTGCTCATTGTGGGAGAGAGTTGGTTGTGGACTGGTGAGTGACTCTCGAAGTCACGAGGAGTTTAGGTGGAGACTAGGTTAGTGTGATTTTTTGGTCATTCTTTTTTTAGGGTCATTTATTTACTTTGCGTTGTTCTATTTTTTCTGCTATTTTATTTATTTTTAATGGGAGAAATCGTTCCCACTTGTCCTCTATTAATGCCCTTTCTCTTGTCACCAGCTCGGGAAAATAGGGAATGCCTCCAATGTCATGTCATGGACCAGCTCGGGTTATCGGCTTAGGGTTGACTTGGGTTGGTTCGTGACAATATGGTATCAGAGCTAGACCTTATTATTTTGGATTTCCAGTAGAAGGAGATTGGGATTGTTGGGGCTTAAGAGGTAGGTTACGAGTCGGTGCCTGATCACCACTGCTCATGATGAGACCTGAGTTACCAGGGTTAGTCTGGGATTTGAGTATCTTGTCATTGGTTGTTTTGAATTGACGGATGAAAATGGAGACAAATTGATTCACCCTGTGGCCTCACATGGGGTGGTGACCTATGTGGAGTCCTAGTGGCCGGTTTATGTTCCTCTTAGTGTTACGCCTTACTTGGGGCATGGCTCACCACCATGTCATCGGGTTAGGCATATACACTAGTTCCTCATTCCAATGGTTTATAGTGTGTTGTGTTTCATTTTGAACTCGGTTGATGTCAGCATGTGTCAAAAATTATAGTGATTTTTCTTGTGTTTTTTTATGTTTGGCATATGGGCCTATTTCCCTTGTCTTGTGTTGCTTCTTTGATTGATATTTGGATTGATACCGGTTTCGATGGTGTTTTCGTGTTGTTATGAGTATGCTACCTAGAAAGCCTCCAAAAGTTTTTAATGAGTTATACCTAGTTCCCAGTTATTTTTTTTGTTTCCAGCTTATCGAGGTAATCGAAGTCTTTTAAAGGCAGTTGTATAGTTCGGAAATATAGTGTGTATCTGGGTGGTTCTGAACTCCTAGGGTGGTTAAGCTTCATACCATCCCAGAGTTATTTGAGGGATCAGTTCTGGACAAGTAAAGATGAGATGTCTCATCATTGTTAGATTTTTGGGAGTTATTAATGGTGGTTGACTTCTGCGAAGGTTCCTCGTCTAGTAAGGAGTGCGGGATGGTGGAACCTGTCTCCAAGAAACCATCCTCGTCAGTACCGGCTCTTAGTTCGTCGGACCTCTCTCTTGTGTGCCACCAGTATGGCCAGTCTGAAAATTCTAAGTTGTCATGTTTCGTCCCTTTGAAAATGTATGACCATCTTTTTTGTTTGAATCATCTAATGGAAGAGGTTAGAGACCACAAGATAAAAAATTCCTGACTGTGAGGCGGGAGATTCTTCAGCCATTAGGGTCCCAGCCACAGGTCTCGAGGCGAAGCTCGCTCATGGTCGGGAGTTCGTGAGGGTGTGTGGAACCTCATACTGGATAATGTTTTCAACTTTGGGATGAAAATATCCAAAACATCCTTGTTCTATTCTCATCAATGTTATAAGCTCATCCTTGTTATAGTGGTGTGATGAGATCGTTCTTCCATAATCAAAGCAGCTTTATCTGCTCTTAGTGTGGTTTCTAAATTGTTCGGTTTCTTTGAAGAGTGTGGGGCTCATGAGCAAACAGACCTCTCCTGATTTTGAGTTGGCCTCATCTTTTTTCGTTAGGGTAATATTCATATCATGAAATTTAGGATAGGTGTTGTGTTAATTTCTCATCCTCATGTTTCTGGGTTGTTTCGTAGCGAAATAATTGTCAAAGTCTCAGGTGTGTTGTTCGGTCCATGTGGGGAAATGAACGAGTTTGGTTTGGGAGCTCCCGTGTTTCGCCCCCTATGGGTGGTTTGTTCATATTTCAAGGGTTTCTGTATTAGTGAATTCTTGTGGTGGGGAGTACCCTCTCAAGTTTTCCCCTTAGTCTCGTGCAGGGGTTTCCTTGAAATGGTTGGGTGTGACGTTTGTTGGGAATGGTCACCCCGAGGCTCTCGGTTATCTAGGAATTTGTCTAGGAACAAACTCAAGTTGTGTCCAATGTTGTCTTGGTGACTTTATGGGGGCATAAAGTGTCTGTGGTGGGGAGAATTTTCACTCCCTGACCACAGACGCCTATTGTTTTATTATTTTCTCAGTCCCGCACCTTTGGACAGGGTTGGGTTTGGGTCCGGGTTTGAATTTTTTTAAATCATTGATGTTTTCGGTGGGTTTTGGGCTAGTGTGCAGTCATAGCACTGCTAGTGGTCACCACACCACTAGTAGAGACCGTGTGTTCAGTCCTAGAGGTTGCACGTTTAACCGATTATTATTATTATTATTATTGTTGTTGTTGTTGTTGTTGTTGTTGTTAAATTATTATTATTATTATTATTATTATTATTATTATTATTATTATATTTATTAGATTATTGTTGTTCTTATTATTATTGTTGTTGTTGTTGTTGTTGTTCTTATTAGATTATTTTTTTATTGTTATTATTATTATTATTATTATTATTAGATTATTATTGTTATTATTATTATTGTTGTTCTTGTTGTTGTTGTTAGATTATTATTATTATTATTATTATTATTATTATTATTATTATTATTATTATTAGATTATTATTATTATTATTATTATCCTTTATATTTATTTATTTAATTTTTATTTTATTTTCTTTGATTTATTTTCTTCTTCACTTCACTTTTCTTTTTTATTCTTCTTTCTCTTTTTTTATCTTCCACGCATTTGTTCCCACTCCCCTACTTCTCCCCTCCACCACCCAGAATCTGCTCATGCCTTCTTCCCCTCACCCATGTCCGAGCCTCTGTTCCTTGCGCCCCTAATTCATCCTTCCTCATGTACTACCTGGCACGGCCTTCCCCTCCTTCTGCGCTCCTGCAGCCCGCCTCCGCCCCTCATGCAGCCACCTCGCCTACAGCTGCCCACCCGCGTCCCGGCTTGTCGACAGCCCCAGCAGCCAGGCCTCCCTTGCGCTCTCCTCCTGGCTTCTCTGCCTCACCTGCGTCCAGACCTCCTCCAGGCCTCCACCAGCCCTCTACTAGCCTCTTTGGGCCCTCTACAAGCTCTATCTCACCCTCAAAATTGCACCTAACTCCAGACCTCCACCTAGAGCGGCCTCCCCCTCCCCAGCCGACGCTGCTCACCCTTCTCATGCGTTGTGACTTCACCCCGCGCTCCCGTTCTGGAACTTCCTCCCTACTCGTCTAGGAAACAATTCCACCCTCTTGATACCTTGGTCCGGCCTCATCCCAATTTCCTCCTCCTCCGGGTTGGTTGCCTCTGTCGCGTGCCCCACCCAGCCGCCCTGTCCACAAACCCTTGCACCTCAACCAACTCGTAGATGCCATCAATGTGAACCGCACTTACCTGACCCTTCTTGTGGGAGCCGCTACCCTTCTAGTGTGGACAGCTTTGCACCAGATGTCTTCACACCCTTCAGCCTCTATTCCTATAACCATCTGCGCACCTTGTTCTCAATTGGGCACTCGATGAGCATCTGCTGCCGAAGGCCAGCAGTTTGGGTTCATGCCATTTCACCTACATTGGGGTTCACGTGAGGTATGAACTGTCTCTTATTTTGATTATTTTAAATTAATTTTTATGTTTGTTTGTAGTTATTTTTCTTATGTTTAATTTTCGGGTTTTTTTCAGGTCACTGTTTCTGTGTTTTATATAATTTTACTTTTGATGCAGCTCATTGGTAGGGTAACCCCACATTACCACGATCATCGGTCTGCACGTGCATTCGCGCCTTTGCGAGGCATTCCACGTCGTCGTGTTCGAGCTGCAAATTGAGGTACGTCCCCCATTGAACTCGCCTTTAAATTTTGAATTTATTAATTTCTTTTTATTTCATTAATTTTTTATAAATGATAAATATTGTTAGATAATTATTTTAGGAGTAAATATTGATGTAAATGAAACTCGTTATTTCATGCATGGAACTTGAATTACATTCTTGATGAGTTGATGCACAATAGTAAAATAATTCCCCTTTGTCCTTTCAATAGAATTCATGTACTCTCGTGTGTGTTTTTAGTTTTATGTCAAACATTTTGTTTTGACACGTGAGCAAACATTATGGTTCCTCTTGAGAAATATTGTTTTCTTCAATGTTAGTTAAGGCCTATTTGGCACCTAATAAAAGTAGATTGTATTGGTATATTTGAAAAATGGTTTTACTTGTGATGTGAAAGTGTTGGTTTCTTTAGAAAGATGGGTGATTTTCAAAGGATGTTTAAAGATAGTTTGAACCATTAATAAAATGATTTATTTTGGAAAAACATTCTTTGACGTGACTCATGGGTGATCTTATTGTGTACAGTGATTGTGTGAGTTGTTGAGCATGATGTTTGTGCATCATGACTGGTTTCTTGATTGGCATTATTGACTCACCCCTATTTTATTATACGTGTTGACATGATAACCTAACATAGTAAGTGAATCTTCTAATAACGATTGTTGCACTAGTTTTGATTACGCACTAGCTAGTGGCCCTATAGTAGGGGAATATTGAGTTATTGCTGCTATGGGGATTGGGAACCTCGGTTAGGCCATGAAGGGCTATACCGAGCATTAAGGCATTATGACGTCATCGATTTAGAGCATCCCTTCATGATGAGTCACATGTATAGTACGTTTTGTATTGTTCACTAGCTCCTAGGTTCAACTAATGTTTTGCTTTAGTGTTTATTTGTTTATGCAGACGATAGAGAGGTCTAGTTTAGTTGTTGTCCCCTGTGTGCCACATTTTTTCATTTTTATTGGTGTGTGTTGTGTGTTATGTGTGGTTTTCCATTTTTTTAATAACTGATGTTTGGATTTCTAAATTGTTCACAGAAAATGTTTTAAAATTAAATGTACTTATTCTCTACAAAAAATAATCTTGTTTTTAAATTAAAACGGGAAATGGACATATAATTGTTTTAGAAATGAAAGTGTGTGTGGAAACTAATATTTTATATAATTTAGTTCAAACCTGAAATTGGTAAATTCTTTATTTAAAGTTAGTGCATTGGGAATAGTTTTTGGGAATTCCTACTAAGTTTTAATACTCACACCTACAGTTATTTTCTATTTTTAGTTTTGTTTCCGGTTTGGCTCGAGCTTGCCTGCTGTGGGCGAGAGTTGGTTGTGGAATGGTGAGTGACTCTAGGATTCACGAGGAGTTTTGGTTGATACCATGTTAGTGTGTTTTATTGGTCCTTATTTCTTTTTCGGGTCATTTATTTACATTGCGTTGTTCTATTTTTTCCACTGATTTATTTATTTTTATTGGTAAAAATCATTCCCACTTGTCCTCTATTGATTCCCATGCACTCGTCGCCAACCCAAGAGGATCGGGAACACCTCTCGGGTCATGTCGCGGACCGGCTCGAGTGATCGGTTCAGGGTTGACCCGGGTTGGTTCGTGACATAGGGACACAGGGTTGGGAAATATTTATTTGAACACTCTTTGTAATAGAAGTACAAGATGTGTTGTAGAGGCCATGTGTATGTACATTTAACTAATGAAACAGTTGGATGAAATCCTTCTATTACATTTCGTTTTCGGTATAAACACACCGTGGAGAGTCAGCTATGTATTTGACCGTGTGACTAACGATATGGGTGGTTGAAAACTAAGCGGTACACGTCGTGTCTGGAACAAAAACATCATGTAGTTTTGTTCTAGGAGTGGACAATGTGGTTTATCCATGTAGAGGAACTAGGGAAGGTGGAAAAGGATTCAAGTACATGTATTGTAAATAGAAAACACCTCGTGTGTATGGGATGTTACACAACCAGTTTTGGAAGAGGGACATTCCCATGTAAAGAATTAAGGGAACACACAGTGTAGTGGTTATATATGCCGTGTATCCATGTTTTGAAGATCTTGAATGATTTCTTTTTCATGTTCCTTTCTTGCAATTCTAATTTACAGTCCTTGAGATTCTTTAAATAAGGTGTGCGCTTGACCTTGTAGAGTCATGCCACCGCGATGTCCTCCGGTTCTACACCAGATACAGGGCAGTGAACAGACACCAGGCATGGTAGATCAGGGACTACCTGTAGATCCTCCCATCATGCCTATCTTGGCACCATCCATTATCCTAGATACAAGTTTTGATTCACATTTATGGGAAGGCTTCATGAGTTTTATGTATACCTTCTAGGGTTCAATGCTTCATTCCCCATCTATGATAGAACTAATGAAATTATTTCAGTTGTAACATCCTTTTTCATTCTCAAGGTATAAAAGACCTTAGGCTACACAATCATGGTTAGAAGCCATGTTGTCAATCTTCGAGAAACTAGAGAAACCTCCAGAGAAGAGGGTGAATCTCGCTACATATATGTATCGAGATTCCTCTGAGAGATGGTTGGATGTGATCTCACTGGTAGGACGCCAATATTTTATTTCTTGGGATGAGTTCTAGAATGAATTCTATGATTACTTCTACCCAACAACTTTGGGGTTTGATCGATCCTAAGTGTTCATGATTTTGGAGTAGGGTACTCTCTCAGTCATGAATTATTTTTCTCTCTTCACAGAGTTGCAGCACTTCAAACCAATTCTATGGGGTGATGAGTTATTTCTGGCAAGGATGTTTGAGGATGATCTCAGGCATGACATCTGATCTTAGGTGATCATCTTAAAGTTTACTTCCATAACATCCATAGTCAACCGGGCACTAATCACAAAGCACAATCTGAGGGATTCTTGTGCTGTGAGCTGGGGCGGATCGGCATGCAGACTTGGTACCCCTCTGACAAACAACAGGAAGTGTCGTAGGGAGTCTACACATGGATATATGAGTAGGAATAATACTTATTCAGGTAGTCATGTGGTGTGATACCATTGTGGCGAGAGAAAGAATATGAGGCCACATTTCCTAAGAGACCGAATGGAGTGATGATCTTGCAGCAAGATGGGAAATCTTCAGTGCTTATACCATATTTTCTCTCAATCATCTTATGATAGGGGTTCTGTTTTGACTCCTCTTACAAGAGTAGGACCACCAGTCCCACATCAGACTATGGGATGGAGTTCTTCAGGATTTTCAGGCCGAGGGGGAGTTCGTGGCAGTAGTGGTCTAACACAGTGTTTTTGACAGTCGTAGGGTGGATCACCTCAAGGATCTCAGTCAACTTCATAGGGCCACAGTGTAGGTCAATATTTTGTGATAGAGTAGATTTAGCAGGAGCAGGATCCCGAACCCTCTATAGTTCGAGGTACGATTCTAGTTGCCTCAGTTTAAATTCTGTACTTTTTGATACAGGATCTTCCCACAGTTTTATATCTTTCATTGTTGTGGAGAGCCTTGGGCTCTATATCATTACTTCTGTTGATATATTGATGTTGGACACATCGTTGGGGAATAAAAAATCTAGTGTACCTCGGTGAAAAGATTTCCATATTGAGTTTGGTGGGTGTCACTTATTATGGAACCTTAATGTATTAGAGATGATGGGTCACGGTGTCATTCTCGTAATGGATTGGTTAGTTTTTTTCCAAGATGTTGTCGATTGTTATCATTGTAGGGTTAGTTTCACGTCACCATAGGGCAGATCATTTCTTTATAAGAGGAATGGGATGTCTAGGAGAGGTGAGTTGGACCCGAGCAACATGGGTTGGGAGAAGTTATAACCCATATTACTAGTTTGTATCTGAATGACTAGGGAACTTCACAGATGGAATTTCCACCAGTGGTGGATCGTTTCAGAGATGTCTTTACAGAAGACTATTTAGGTTTTCCTCTAGAGAGAGAGGTAGAATTTACTATTGAGATTGTTACAAGAGTAGCACAGGTGACCATTCCTCTTTAATGGATGGCTATAATAGAGTAATAGGAGCTCAAGAAGATGTTAGAGGAGTTACAAGTAAAGGGTTTCATTCAACCTAGTACTTCTCCTTGGGTTTTCCTGTCCTGTTTGCAAAGATGACGGATTGTAACCTAAAAATTTTTATGGATTATCAAATTCTAAACCAGTTGATGGTCAAGAACAAATATCCCTTTCCGAGTATTGATGATCTCTTTGACCAGCTTCGAGGAGCCTAGGTGTTCTCGAAGATTGAATTTAGATCTGGTTATCTTTAGTTTCATGTTATACCATAAGATATACGTCTTATAGCCTTTCAGGGAAGTTATGGTCTATATGAGTATGTGATTATGCCATTTGGTGTCACGAACGTGCCTGTAATTTTTATGGCATTGATCAACCGAGTTTTCCAACCATACATGGATTCATTATGGTGGTTTCATGGATGATATCTTAGTGTACTCTCACACTCGACATGACCATACTACCCATCTTGATATCATTTTGAGTATACTAATAGAGCATGAATTGTATGATATGCTCTCAAAATGGCACTTTTTCATGGACCAAATTCAATTCATGGGTAATGTTATCTTAGAGAAATGAGTATAAATACACCCAGCGAAAGTGAGATAAGTATTTTCTTGGGAGCATCAGAAGAATTTCTTTTAGGTATGGAGATTTTTCGGGCAGGCTGGTTACAAAAAACGTTTTATAAATGACTTTTCATGGTTACCAGTGCCACTGATGGGCCTGTCTAAGATGGGTGTGAAGTACCTATGGTCAAATTCTTGTGATTCATCCTTTTAAGAGATGAAAGGGAGGTTTAATTCATCACTGATACTAGTTTTTTCAGAGCCAATCACGAGTTATACAGTTTACTATGGTTCTTTAGGTATCTGGCTAAGAGCAATGATTATGTAATGAGAAGAAGTTGTTGCATATGGTTCTCATCCATTGAGGCCACATGAGAGGAATTACGTGATGTATGAGATCGAGTTGGAAATAGTTGTTCATGATTTAAGATATTATAGACATTATCTGTTGGGATAGAATTTTGTGGTCTTCATTGACCACAAAAGTCTCAAGTACATCTTCACTCAGTGTGATCTGAATTTGAGACTATGAAGGTGGGTTGAATACCATCAATACTTTGATTTTATGATTTCTTATACACCTAGGAAAGGTTAAACAGTGGCTGATTCGTTGAGTAGGAGGACTCAGATATAGGAAGTTTAGGAACCTAGAAGTGAGTGAAAGCTTATGGCTCTGTTATCTAAGATGCATTTAGAGTTGCACAACAGACAGGGACAAACATTTCTTTCTTTTATACGTACTACCTTTACTCTACTTAAGCGAGTGTGATTGAGGTAGCTATCAGATGTTGAAGGCCTAGTCCAATATAAGAGTGTGTCAGGAGAGGACCTTTTTTCTCGATGGACTATGGGCAAGGATGAGATATTGTGTTTCCATGGATGTGTTTGGGTTTCATCAGACATACGAGAGGATATGATGTGGGATTTTCATTATTTAGCTTGGGATGTTAATCCTGGTGTCACCAAGATGTATCGTGATCTACACCATCCGTATTGGGGGGAAGGTATAAAGAGAGATGTCGTTGTCTTTGTGATGAGGTGTTCCACTTGTCAACAAGTGAAGGCAGAGCATCAGCGACCATCAAGGACTTTACAGCAGTTACCCATTCCCGAGTGGAAGTGAAATGATGTCGTGATGGACTTTGTAATAGGTTTTCCTAGGTCACCATGATAGAATGAGGCAGTTTGTGTTTTCATTGACAGACTCACAATGGTTTCACATTTCTTACCAATCAAGGATACCTTATGTGTTGATGAGTTGGGAAGGTTGTAAATTCGGAATATTTTATGTTAGAAGGGGTTCCGCAATCCATAGATTTAGATAGGGACACCCATTTTACTTCTCAGGTCTAGAATGGACTATAAATGAATTTGGGTACACGAGTACTTCTTAGTACAATTTACCATCCCCATACAGATGTCCAGTCCGATTGTAAGATTCAGGTTCTATAGGACATGCTTCGCGCATGCGTCCTACATTTCAGAGGTTCATGGGAGAAGCACATACCCTATGGTTGAGTTTACGTACAACAATAGTATTCATGAAACTATTCATCTATTACCTTATAAGTCATTGTACGGAAGGCCATTCCGATCACCACTATATTGGCTAGAGGCAGGAAATGAAGCTATGATGGAACCTCATCTTGTTTAGGAGACCATAGAGCAGGTTGAATTGATTCAGAAGAGGCTGGGTATTGTACGGTCATGGAAGAATTCAGATATTAATCGATGAAGATGACCTTTGGAGTTCGAGGTCAGGGATCAGGTTTTCCTATGTGTCACGCCGAGGATGGGATACATGAGGATTAAGTGACTGGGTAAGCTTTCACTAAGATACTTCAGGCCATTTGTGGTATTGGAGAGAGTCAGACTAGTAGCCTATCGGTTGAAGTTACCTTAGAGGCATCGATTTATGCATGAAGTCTTCCACGTTTCTCAGCTACGACGTTACTTCTTAGAACTATCTCATGCTTTTTAACCCGATGAGGTTGAGTTACATGTGGATTCCTTGTTCAAGGAGCATCCTATCCAGATCGTTGATCTTAGCATGAATGTTCTCTATGGCTTGTCTGTTCCTCTGATACAGATGCTATGGCAGCACAGCTGAGTATAAGACAAGTTGTGGGAATGGTATACCGATGTGCGATCGTAGTGGCTGGAGCTGTTTGAGGATTCTTCTTCCAAACCTTCTTAGGGAAATTTGAAGATCAACTTATTTATGGGGGAATTTTTTAAGAACCCAGATCTTCTTTTCATGTATGGATCTTTATTTCTGGTGTTTTTTAGAAAAAAGAGGAGTTTCTAGAAATTTAAGGACTACATGCCATGTAATTAGGAGTACACGTCATGTACCCAGTTGCGGCGGGTAGCCGGGTACTAACTGTTTTACGGTCGCGTACATGGCCGTGTGGGGTGACCTAGAGACCACCTATTGTGGGACCCAATAAAGGTATATACATATCGTCTACTTTTAAAGAACACACCATGTATTTTTATATTTATTTGATAAATCAGACCGGGGTCACATCTCGTTTACATAAAACACTTCTTTTAACGTTGTAACACCCCAAGCTTCCACGATACGCTTCTCTTTGAATAATACAATAGCGCGTTTTGTATGAAACTTCATGTTCTAACACACCACAACCAATAAAACTAGCCGTTATGAATAGTAATACCCACTTTTTGAAACTTTATAACTTTTATCATTCAAAATGGACTTCATTTTTGGATTCAGAATAACGAAATTATCTTAGGGTGATTTTTTGGTATTTTTCTAAAAACTTTCAATTTTTGATGAATAGTGAAAAACACTTTGTTATAGTTTAAAACTGAATTTTTATTTAAATAATTCTTTATTTTATTTAAATTTATTTCAGGTCAAAATATATACATAATACCTATATAAGTTAAATGTAATTCATTGGAGTCAGTTTATAATAATTTTAGATATATAAAACTTTTATCGAACTTTTCACCGTCTTTTACCCACCTCCTAGGAGAATTTGAAAATTCATATAAAACATAATTTTACCGCTTCTGTGAGTGCAATTTCAAAAATCCTAGAGACACGGTTGATATCAGTAAGTAAAATGTGGTACAATGAGATGAAAATAATATTTTGTGAACAATAACTTTTTACTTTTATTTACCACGGTTAAAAGTAAATAGGGTAATTAAGTGTAAAAATGATTTAAGTATTACCCTAAAACATGTCCTAATTCTATTGGATTAGTATAATTCGACAAAAAATAACCTTAGGAATAAAATATGAACCTCTTTGGTCCACATGGATTAGATTAGGAAACTTATTATTATTTTATTTAAAGTAGAGTTAAAAGAGTTAAAATCAATGTTTAATAACTAAAACATATTTAATATAGAGTTACATATAAGATAAATTCGACTATAAATATTAATTATAAAGATAAAAAGATTTCTTACATAATGGTATTTTATTTATATTTTCTAGACATCAAATCATTTAATTTCTTTATGACACAATGATGATGCAGTAATTACCTAATTAATGAAATAATAAAATAATTGATATTATAAATATCCCAATAAATATAATTTGAGTCTTTTTATGGATTGTACTAATTTTTTAGGTTAATATGAAATATTAGGGTTGGTTTAATGAATTTGGTTTGAAGTAATAATGTTGTTATGAATTTAGAAAAAAAATATCAAATAGTGTCCAAATTGACAAAAAAGAGTTTTTATAACAAATATTATATTATTAATTGATATTCTATTCCTAAAAAACTAAGGTTCGACCAAAAGTCTTATATAATTATATTTTTATCATTAATGAACCACTTGGGGTTTTTTGGAAGTATATAGTAAGTTTATTATCATATAATATAAAAATACAAAGAGATAGGGTAAATGTCAAACTATTTAACTAAGAGTTAAATCTATAAGATAAGGGTACAATACTGACCCAAACCTATCTAAAACCTATTGGCTGAGTGGATTTCAACCCATACCCACCTTAGACATTAAATAATCTACTTTGGAGCCATTAGAAACCGAAAATGATTTGATTATAAAATAATGTTTCTAGCTTTTCTTAAGGTTCCCCTCACCCTCTTATAAAAGGACACTCCCCCTTCTCTCTAATTCACACCTTCAAAACCATTTCAATCGGCCAAACTCTTGCCAAATACCCTATCAAATATCCTCCCATTATCCTAGAGGCCTTTATTTAGTATGAAATCGAACCTAATGATCCCTTTTGGTCAAATGAAAAAGAAAAACCCGAAGAAGAGGTAAATATTTCATCACCTCTTTCAAGTTCATTTATTCTTCACTTTATTTTTATTTGTTGTTTCAATTATAAAATAATAAATCTAATATATTCTATATAATTTGATTTTATTACAAATATTTTACAACCAAATACAATTTTCTATCCATCCTTTGAATAACATGTCACCATACGTGCGTACGTAGGGCTTACCGTCTCCACATCGTGGTGTAATTGTTATTCAATGCATTATTATTTGGTTGGGTATAATAATGATTTTTAATTGAGGTAAATAATAAATATAACACAATAATGATTCTTTATATATGATATACCATAAAATTATATATTATTTTATTATCAAAAGAATGATATTGTCGCTCGTGCGTACATACGGATTACCGTCTCCACAAACGCGATGAGATTAATTCCCCATCATATCCATTCAAGACTAATTTTCATTCGATGATTAAAAATAATGTTTAAAGACATGATATAATTCAGGATATTAAGAAGATACATCCCATCCCTAAAAAATATGACTCACATAAAAAAGAATATAAAGGAAAATGAATCAGTTAACACCCAAAACGACGATAATACTAAGATATTGTTAACAAAGCAATGTTAAAAGATCATATATGATATCATATTAATGTATATGATTCTTGTATAATTTAATAATAATTAATTATCCATTATACAGGATTTTAACCTACCATCGACCAATTAATAGTATAAGTTAAGGGTCAATTTCACAATCTATTTTCTATCCGAGGTTGTTTTACGTATGTATCTACTGGGACCTCTTTATCATCCACATCCATGTTTCTGAAAAATATATTTCAAAACATTTTTACTATTTAATAAAAAATGGGTTAAAGTCATTTATATCCTTATATGTTTTGAAAGGAATATTTCCATCGTTTTCCAAAAAAGGAACTTTTTGTCCTTTTCGACAAATTTAAGATAGGAATGTTTTTTTATCTTATACTGCTGGTATGGCTATTTTATGCCATTATACCATCATCAAAGCTTCCCTTAAAAGCTTATAAAAATATTTTCAAAATAAATGTTTTCTTTATAATTTTGTGACCTTTAAATGATTTCAAAATAGAAAGATATATTTCTCCAAAGAAGGTTTTTATTTCATCTATAATGTATTTTAAGTTTATTTGAAGTTGATTTATTATGATACAAAACATCCATATTATAATGAAGGTTTTGTGATATGTTTGAATATGGATGTGAAATTTTTATACCATTCAGGGTTTATGGTTAATGTATTGACATTTTTTATGCATGTTTTAATATGAATGTTTATGTTATATTTCAACCTTTTCATATGAGGAATGTATTGTACTTAGTAAGTGACGGGTGGAGCATGCTATAGCTCCTCGATGCATCAGTATGTCTCATGAGACAACTAGATGTGAAATTGGTCGACGCCCTTTCCCAATTTGATATGTGGTTTTCGCTGAGTCCTTAATCATTTTTAGACGTCTTGGTCGAGGCCTTGACAAAATGTTTTAGAATGTCTGACATTATACATTCCCTCATTATGAAAATAATATTGATGGTTCATGTGGTCATTCAACTAGTAGAATATCCATGATTATGTTTTATTATGGAATTATTTACTCAGCTCATATTCCTACCATAAAAGTATTCATGTTTATTATTGGTAAAGGCATGTTGTTTAAATTATTCACCATGCCTAATATTTATGTTCTCTTCCACTGTATTGCTTACCCTTACTGAGCGTTTGATCTCACCCCTTTCTTATGTTTCATTTTCCCTGGATATGAAGAAGTTAGTTATGAGTAACTTGTAGGTATAATCTAGGAGGCTTGGATGTTTCTAATGAAATAAATTCGTGTTGTATTTCTTTTCATGTTGTAAAGTCTAACTTATGTATGAATCTTATTTCCAATAATACTAAACGGATCGGTATTTCGAGACATGATTTCCTTGTGATCATACCAATGTTATGTAATAATGCACCGACTCTGGGTAACTGGGGTCGGGGCGTTATAGTTGGTATCAGTGGAAGTTTAGTAAAAACATTAGAAACTAGATTTAAATAAACTTTGATTAGAGCACATATCCCTAAGATAAACATTGAGGATTATTATAGAAGAACTTCCTAGAATTTTGGAATTTTAGAGATTTTGTGATTGTTCCACGCAATACATCCATGTCTGGATATGAGTAGGTAGAGGCGGATCTGGCATAGATGTACCTAGGGGTAAAACCCAGAAACACCGATTTGAGCTAGACTCAAACAAGAACTCGTCCACAACAACGGGCCTTGCTGCACTCTTGGTTACGCCACTACCAGGGGTTATGCTTAGGATAATTCTCATTTTCTTTACAGAACATTATGAAGGGTTTATGAGTATATACTTTTTAAAAGAAAACATTTTTATGATTATGGATTATATCCATAAATAGTTCAATTTATGTTAAGTAGTTTACAAGTTTGGATTTATGTATTTTGATTCATAAACTAATCTAGTGTATGTCATTGTTTCAAAATGGCTCCTAGTAGAAGGAATGTAAACCGTATCAATTCACGCACTCCATGTAGGGATTTCCCTCCTACTGAAGATAATTATAGTTGAGATGGTGATGCAACTAGTTCTGATCAGCTAATCACCATATAGGGAAAACTCACATGGGTTATAAATAATAACCTTACCTGTATGGAGCACCCTGATCCACAGCGTGGAGAATCAATGTTAGATTGCTTCATGAGGCAACAAACAATGACATTCAATGCGAGTAAAAATCCATTAGTGGGTGAGAAATGGATAAATTCATTAGAGAAAATATTCCATGCTTTGGGGAGTAGCGAAAGGGAAAAAGTTGTCATGCCAGTTTACTGCCTCACTGGAGATGCTGATCAATGGTGGTCATTGATTCAAAACAAAAAGGAAGATGAGGAGGTATCAAATATGGAATGGAGGGAGTTTAAAGAAATATTCTTCGAAAAATACTTTCCTCATGACCATCGAGTGGATATGGAAAGACAATTTCTGAGTCTGAGGCAAAAGGAGGATGAGAATGTCTCAAAGTATGAAGTTAACTTTACAAGGATAGCGAGGCATGCATCAGATTATATACGTAACCCACAAAGTAAAATTGATTGTTTCTTTGATAGGTTAAAACCATTTCTCTGTCTAGAATTAGTATCACAATCCTTCTCATCATATGAAGATATTGTCTCGTGTGCAATCAAGACAGAAAAGGAATTCTCTACGTCTTATGACTTTAAAAAAAGCAGGAGAAGAAGTGATCTGCTGAACACTCTAGGAAAGGAAATAAGGAAACATGGAATATGGGAAGAATTGAATTTCCACCCTGTGATAATTTCGGATGGAAGAACCCTGGTTCCTGTCTAAAAGGAAAAGAGGTATGCTAAAAATGTGGATGGAAAGGCCATATTACTGGTGATTGTAATGGAAAAACAGATGCTACCAATGTTTAATTCTACAATTGTAGGGAGATGGTACATTATGCAAACGAATGTTTTAAGTGTCAGGAAAAAATACCTCAGAAAAGGCCAAGGGATCAAGGCCATGCTTATGCGATCACTAAAGCTGAGGTTGAAGCTCCAAAAGACTTAGTGGTAGGAAATTTAATGGGTTTTTCAAGTTTAGAAAATGCATTATTTGATTCTGGATCATCGCATTGTTTCATATCTTCCTAGTTTTCTAACAAAATTATATATTTCCAATTTTATTTAACAAGGGAGTTGTCAGTCAAAACTCCTAAGGTAATTATCATTGCAACAAACTTTTCTGAATCAGTCCCCATTAGAGCACATAAATGTTCTTTGTCTGCTAAAATCATCATCATACCCATGATTGAATTTGATATAATCCTCGGTATGGATTGGCTTTCAGACCATGTTGTGAAAATTTATTGTAAGAAGAAGGAGGTCACAATTTTTTATGATGATGATAAAAAAACCATATCTTTATAGAAGAATCATCACCACCTGATTCTTATCTAAATCCACCCCCAGTAGCTCAACTAAATTCAATTATTTGGGAGGAAGAGAATGAAATAATGGTGGGTGATGAAAAGAATGTTCAAATAGATTATTTACCTATTGTGAAAGAATATGTTGATGTGTTTCCAAAAGATTTACCGGTACATCCTCCAGAACGAGAAATTGAGTATTCCAATAATTTAATTCCTGGATCATGGCCCATATCGAATACCTCTTATAGAATGTCCACTGTGGAATTATTGGAACTAAATAAACAAATAGAGGAATTGAGTAAAAAGGTATTTATTCTCCCTAGTGTTTCTCCATGGGGAGTCCCGTTTCTTTTTGTTAAGAAGAATGATGGATATATGAGGTTTTGCATTAACTATAGGGAGATAAATGCTATAACAATAAAGAACAGGTATCCCCTACCTCGCATTGATGATTTATTCAACTAGCTTCATGGAGCTCAATACTTTTCAAAGATTTACCTTCAATATAGATATCATCAGTTTTGTGTGAAGAAGGAAGATATTTCGAAGACAGCATTTTGAACCAGGTATGGGTATTACGAGTTTACCATAATTTCTTTTGGATTGACTAATGCACCCTCTGTCTTAATGGATCTAATGAATAGAGTTTTCAAGGAATATATCTATGACCTTTTAGTTGTATTTATTAATGATATCTTGGTATACTCCAAAAGCTACGAAGATCATGAAAATCACCTGTGCATTATCCTAAAGACTCTTAGAAGACATGAATTATATGGGATGTTTAGAATGTGTGAATTCTGGCTTCATGAGATTTCTTTTCTTAGACATATTGTCTCCAACGATAGAATCTCTGTTGATCCTTCTAAGACAAGATAAATACAATAATGGTCAGCACCTACGAGTATAACTGAGGTATGCAGTTTTATTGGTTTAGCGGGTTATTATCGGTGTTTTGTCCAAAATTTTGCCCGATTGGCTAACCCATTGACCAAGCTCACACGTAAACGGGTTAAATTTGTATGGAAAAAATAGTGTGAAGAATGTTTTGATGAACTAAAGAGAATAGTAGTCAATGCTCCTATATTGACTCTACCATCAGGGAGTGATGGGTTTGTTATTTATAGTGATGTATCGAAGAAAGGACTTGGTTGTGTCGTGATGCAGAATGATTGAGTTATTGTCTATGGATCCCGATAGATGAAAATTCATGAGAAAAACTATCCTACTCATGATCTTGAGTTAGCAGCTGTAATCGTTTTTTTAGATGTGGAGACATTATCTCAATGGTGAAAAATGTGAGATATATACTGATCAAAAGAGTTTGAAGTATATTTTCTCATAGAAAGAACTCAACATGAGGCAAATACGATGGCTTGAACTACTCAAGGATTTTGATTGCATGATACACTACCACCTGGGGAAGGAAAATAAGGTGGAAGACAATTTCAGTAAAAAGGATCATGGAGTTTTGAACAAGATGAGAGTAAAAAAGAATCTTATATATATATATATATCTATTAAAGATGGATATGGGAATCACCATAGGGTGAAACATCAACACTTTTTCAAATGGTTTCCAAACCATCTTTACTAGAAAGGATAAAGAATTCTCAGACCAGTGATGAAGAGTTTCAAAAGAATATTAAAGCTATGAATTATGGGAGATTGAGTGACTTTGTGGATGAAGATAGAATTTTGAAATTTGAGAAGAGATGTTTGTTCCCGATATACCTGATCTAAAAAGGGAATTGTTAGATGATGATCATAGTTCCAATTTCTCTATACACCCTGGGAGCACCAAAATTTATAGAGATTTGAAGGAACATTTTATGTTGGACCACATGAAGATGGAGATTGCTGATTTTGTGTCAAGATGTATGGTTTTTCAACAAGTGAAAGCAATAAGGAAACAGCCTAGAAGATTCTTGCAACCTCTTCCCATACCTTAGTGGAAATGGGATAATATCATAATGGACTTTTTCTTGGGACTACCAAAGACTCCTAGAAGAAATGATGCAATATGGGTCATTGTTGATCGTCTTTCCAAGTCAGCACATTTTCTTGGTATAAGAGAAGATTTACCAATTGAATGTTTAGAAAGACTATATATTAATGAAGTTGTAAGACTTCATGGAGTACTACTATCGATTTTTTCTGATCGTGATCCCTGTTTTACATCAACATTCTAGAAAATTCCTCAAAAATCTCTGGATACTAATCTTCATTTGAGCACTGCCTACCACCCCCAAACTTATGGACAATCAGAATGGACTATTCAATCCTTAGAAGACATGTTGAGATCACGCTCACTCGACTTTCAAGGTATGTGGGATTAATATTTACCTCTCGTAGAATTTTCCTCTAACAATAGCTTCCATTCAAATATTTAGATGGCAGTATATGAAGCGTTATATAGAAAGAGATGTTGCACACCAACCTGTTGGGATGATGTTGGTGAAAGAAAACTCATAGGCCCAGAACTTGTGGAGGAAACGATGAAAAAGGTGAAGGTAACCAAACCCACATCAAAGCAGCTCAAAGTAAGAAGAAGAGCTATGCCGATAACCGAAAGAAGGATTTGGAATTTTAGGTAGGAGATCATGTTTTCTTGAAGGTATCTCCATTGAAGGAGGTTATACATTTAGGTAAGAAGGTTAAATTGAGTCCTAGGTACATTGGACCATTTGAAATTCTTGAACGAATTGGGGCTGTAGCTTACCGTTTGGAAATGCTGCCAAGTCTCTCCAAAGTTCACGATGTCTTCCACATATCACTGTTCAGAAAATACATTCCTGACCCGACACATGTACTCAAATATGAGGAATTAGAACTGGAACCCGATCTATCTTATTGAGAAGAGCCCGCTAGGATTCCTGATACCAGAGAATAAGTTTTGAGAAACTGGACGACTTGTCTGGTAAAAGTTCTATGGAGAAACCATAAGATGGAAGAGGCAACGTGGGAACCTGAGGAAATTATGATGAAGAACCACCCGAGTTTTTTACACAATAATACTCTAGAAATTTTGAGGACAAAATTATATGAAGTATGGGAGAATTTACCACCCCAAGCTTCCACGGTATGCTTCTCTTTGAATAATACAATAGTGTGTGTTGTACGCAACTTCAAGTTCTAACACACCACAACCAATCAACCTTGCCTTTATGAATAGTAATACCCACCTTTTGAAACATTATAAATTTTATCTTTCAAAATGGTCTTTATTTTTGGATTCGGAGTATCTAAATTATCTTAGGGTACATTTTTGGTATTTTTCTGAAAACATTCAATTTTTTATGAATAGTGAAAAACACTGAGTTATAGTTTATAACTGAATTTTTATTTAAATAATTATTTATTTTATTTAAATTTATTTTAGGTTAAAATAGATACATAATACCTATATATGTTCAATGTAATTCATTGGAGTCAGTTTATAAAAATTTTAGATATATAAAAATTCTATTGAACTTTTCACCGTCTTTTACCCACCTCCATGGAGAATTTGCAAATTCACATAAAACATAATTTTACCGCTTCAATGAGTGGAATTTCAAAAATTATAGAGAAATGGTTTATATCAGTATGTAAAATTTGGTTTAATGAAATGAAAATAATTTTTGGTGAACAATGACTTTTTACTTTTATTTACCACACTTAAAAGTAAATAGGGTAATTAAGGGTAAAATTGATATTATTATTACCCTAAGACATGTCCTAATTCTATTGGATAAGTATAATTAGAACAAAAACAACCTTAGGAATAAAATATGAACCTCATTGGTCCACTTGGTTTAGATTAGGACACTGATTATTATTTTATTTAAAGAAGAGTCAAAAGAGTTAAAATCAAAGATTAATAACTAAAACATATTTAATATAGGGTTACATATAAGATAAATTTGACTATAAATATTCATTAGAAAGATAAAATAATTTCCAACATAACGGTAGTTTATTTATATTTTTTAGACATTAAATAATTTAATTTATTTATGACATAATGATGATGCAGTAATTACTTAATTAATTAAATATTAAATTAATTGATATTATAAATATCCAAATAAATGTAATTGATGACTTTTTATGAATTAAAATTATTTTATAGGTTAATATGACATATTTGGGTTGTTTAAATAAATTTTTTTTAAGTAATACTAATTTAATGAATTTAGAAAAAACAAAATACAAAATAGTGTCAAAAATGACATAAAAGAGTTTTTAAATCAAATATTATATTATTAATTGATATTCTATTCATAAAAATATAAGGTTCGGCCAAAAGACTTATATAATGATATTGGTATCATTAATTAACCACTTGGGTGTATCTTAGAAGTATATAGTATGTTTATTAACCATATAATATAAAAATACAAAGTGACATGGTAACTGTCAAACTATTTTACAAAGAGTTAAATCTAAAAGATAAGGGTAAAATAGTAACCCAAACCTATCTAAAACCTTTTGGTTGAGTGGATTTATACCCATTACCACATTATCCTTTAAATAATCCACTTTGGAGCCATTATAAACAGAAAATTATTTTATTATAAAATAATATTTCTATCTTTTCCTAAGGTTCCCCTCACCCCTCTTATAAAAGGGCACTTTATATTCTCTCTAATTCACACATTCAAATCCATTAGGCTAGGCCAAACCCTTCCAAAATACCCAATAAAATATCATCCCTTCATCCTAGATGCCTTACTTTAGTCAGAAAGAAAATTTAAGGATCCCGTTTGATCAAATCAAAAGGAAGAACCCAAAGAAGAGGTAAATATTTCATCACCTCATTCAAGTTTCTTTCTTCTTCCACTTCCTTTTTCTTTATTTTTTCCATTGTAAAATAATAACTCCAGAATATTATATATAATGTGATGTTATTATAAATATGGTACAACCAAATTCATTTTTCTATCCATCCTTTGAATAACATGTCACCATACATGCGTACGTACGACTACCGTCTCCACGTCGTGGTGTAATTGTGATTCAATACATTATTAATTATATGGGTATAATAATGATGTGTAATTGAAGTAAATAATAAATATAACATGATAATTATTCTGTATATATGATATACCATCTAATTATATATTATTTTAATATCAAAATAATGATATTGTCGCTCGTGCGTACGTACGGATTACTGTCTCCACGAACGTGATGAGATTCATTCCCCATCGTATCCATTCAAGACTAATTTTCATTTTATGATTTAAAATATTTATTAAATACTTGATATAATTCTGGATATGAATAATATACATCCCATCCATAGAAAATATGAGTCACATAACAAAGAATATAAAGGAAAACGAATCAGTTAACATCTGAAACGACGATAATACTAAGACATTATTAACAAAGAAATGTTAAAAAATCATATATGATATCATATTAATGTATATTATTCTTGTATAATTTTGATAACAATTATTTCACAATTATATAATATTTTAACCTACCCTCGACCAAGGAAAAGTAAAAGGTAATGGTTAATTTCAAAATCTCTTTACTATCCGAGATTGTTTTACGTATGTATCTACCGGTACATCTTTATCATCCACATCCATGTTTCTTAAAAATGTATTTCAAAACATTTTTACTATTTACTAAACAATGGGTTCAAGTCATTTATACCCTTATATGTTTTTAAAGTAATATTTCTGTCATTTTCCAAACAAGGTACTTGTTGACCTTTTCGGCATATTTAATGTAAGAATATTTTTTTAACTTATACAGTGGATGTGGCTATTTTCTGTCATTATAACATCATAAAATATTCCCTTACAATATTATAAGAATTTTTTCAAAATAAATTCTTTCTTTATAATTATGTGACCCATAAATGATTTCAAAATAGAAAGAGATATTTTTCTAAAGAAGGTTCTGATTTCATCTATGATGGATTTTAAGTTTATTTGAAGTTGATTTATTTTGATAAAAAAACTTCCATATTGAATTGAAGGTTTTGTGATATGATGGACTGTGGATGTGCGATTTTTATACCATTCATGGTTTATGGTTAAAGTATTGACATTTCATATTCTAGTTTTAATACAAATTTGTATGTTAAATTTCAACCTATTCATATGAGGAACGTATTGATCTTAGTAAGTGACTGGTGGATCCCTCTATTGCTCCTCGATGCATTAGTAGGTATCATTAGACAACTAGACATGAAATTGGTTGAGGCAATTTCCAAATTTGATATGTGGTTTTGGCCGAGGCCTTAATCATTTTTAGACATCTTCGCCGAGGCCTTGACAAAATGTTTCAGAATGTCCAACATTATACATTCCCTCATTATGAATATAATATTAATGATTCATGTGGTCATTCGACAAGTATAATAACCTTGATTATGTTTTATTATAGATTTATTTACTCAGCTCATATTCCTACCATAAAATTATTCATGTTTATTATTGGAAAAGGCATCTGGTTTCAATTATTCACCATGCTTAATATTTCTGTTTTCTTCCGCTGTATTTCTTACCCTTACTGAGCGTTTTAGCTCACCCCTTTCTTATGTTTCATTTTCCCAGGATATGAAGAAGTTAGTTATGAGTGAATTTCAAGCATAATCATAGAGGTTTGGATGTTTCTAATGAAATAAATTTGTGTTTTATTTATTTTCATGTTGTAAAGTTGAACTTATGTATGAATATTGTCTCGAATAATACTAAACTGATCAGCCTTTAGAGAATTTATTTTCTTGTGATCATACAAATGTTATGTAATAATGCACAGACTCTGGGTAACTGGGGTCGGGGCATTACAAATGTCATCTTGACCAGGAGAAATTGACGATCATGATTCCTCTGTGATCCCCCATCGACCATCCATTCTCCGATTCAAACTCCTTTGGTTGCGTTGGAATCGTATCAATGAGTACTTCTATATTCTAGAGCCGCTTCTCTTGATTTATCCTCTTTCATGAGACATCTATGGTTGATTTTTTTATAAGTTTTTATTGATCTACGACGTTCTCGGTTGAATCAAAGGAAAGGATTCTACTATATCAATCGTACAATGTCAAGGAAGATTGTTTGTGCCTATCTGTAGTTTTTTTTAATTATATGTGAAAAAGTTCCCAATACCATAGTTTGGGATATTTCATGTTTAGGTAATTAAACACTTTGATGCATTTTATTCCTTTATTTGTTGAGTTAGGGATCTTGATTGATAATAGAGTTTAATTACCTTTCTATGTATGTATTTTCCCATGTTTGAATTGATATTAGTCATTGGGTTAGTTTTACCTGTTAGGCAGCTCTATTATTCATGCCTGGTGTTGTTAGGATAGAGTGATATTATCTGACATACTTTTTTCATGCTTTGTAGCTATTTAACCAAACAGTCTATTGTGATATACTTTGGTTTCTAGATATTTTTTGTGCATGATTGACTTACACAGGGTTGTGGGAACATAGTGTAGTTAGACCATATTGGAAATGGACAATAAGGGCTTTCCCATATTGTATGTTATACTTTTCATGTTGTGAGACCATATGAGGGATGGACATGAGTGCTCCCTCATAGTGTTTTTAGTTCCACGTTTTGATACCATGGGGGGAATTGGATGATGAGTTCTTCTCTATAGTGTCTTTACTTTACCATTATGAGACCATGGGGGGAATTGACAGTGAGTGCTTCCTCAAAGAGTCTTTGCTAAGATGAACCGTAGGGGTTAGACTGTGAGAAGATCCTAGAGAGTTTCTTGTGTTTGGATGGTTAAATAATTTGATAAATGTAAATGAATGTAATTGAAACTGTATGATTTTTTACTTTTGAGTACTTCCTTTTTTAATTTTCTTTCATTCATTCAATGTGACAATAAAGACAGAAATAATGTTCATGTGTTTGTACGACATACCATCTCCATGAATGGTGTATTCCATTTCATACATCACTATTCTATAAATTATTATAATATAAATATACTATATATAACTAATATTTATATAATTTTATACATTATTCAATCATGATATAAGGATAAGGACCAACGATATAACAAACTAGGAGACATGAGAAGAACAAAGAGAATAATATGTTAATTAAAACCTTAACATATGATTGTTAAAATGTGGGTTATATAAGGTCATAATCAAACCACATATGGTAATAAATAAAATAATATTATTTTGTAAAATATTTATAATAAAATTATATTTTTTATACAGGAATCTTGTATGTTTAAGGAGGGAGTCCTGACACAAGGTAATGATAGTTTCATCTCACTTTTAATTTCTGTGAGATATATTTTAGGTTCACCACTCTTTACATTTGTTTAGTTTATGTACTGAACATGATTTTATTCTAAGAATCTCATTCTTAAATTTATGTGTATTCATATATCCCTTTTACGATCCTTCGTTCATTGTGTTTTTTGTTTCAAAAGACACCAAGTCGGTAAAAATGTTTTGTCTCAATTTTCCTTCTTTGAGACTCATGTGTTTTACTCACCTAAACACTCTTTTGAGGTTTATATACATTCATTTTACATGTTATATCATGAATTTACTTCATTAATGATATTTTAATCTTCATTTAATTTTATTTTCTTACATAGAACGTATGATCCCAAGTTACATAGTTATAAGTGTTTATTGAGACAATCTCGTCGATTTTCAAGATTGATTATGATTATTCCTCATTTGATGAAATCTTATTGTTCATATCACAATAATATTCATGAATTTATTTATCCTATGTTTATTCAAGACATCCTCATGTTTTATTACCATTTTTACACTTTTTGGTCCTTAAGATAATGTCTTAAGAAAAATCTGACTATATCTCTCTTTGGTGAAAAATCATTGATATTAAAAAAACCATGTTTTCAAAAATGCTTTCAAAAGATCCTTGAAGATTATTCTCAATGATAAAGTATTTAAAATAAAATTATTGTTTTCAAATATTCCTATATAATATTTTAAAACTATATTAAAAAAATCAAAAGGTTTTATGTTATGAATATAATTTTTCAAATAAGAAAGGATATTTTCCTCAAGAAATGTTTTTAAAAGTTATGTCAATATTATTTCCCATATAAGATAAAATACATTGGTGTTACTCATGAATTTATGGGTAAATTATTCAATTTTTCCATTCATATTATTTATCTTAATGGATTATGTTTTTTTGATATGATGTTTATGAAGCCTATTTCTCTTTCATAGGTTATATGATTTTGAAACCTGCTTCTTCTCATGGAATATGTTTACGATGAAATGATTGTGTAACCTATCTCTTTCAATAGGTTATGATATGTTTACTTGTTTATGATACCCATTTCATTTCATGGCTTATGATGTGATTACTTATGATCTTGTGGAACATGTATGTATGCTTTCATTATGTGATGGGTGGGACCTATATCTTTGTACAATTCATTGTGTAAAGATTTATATATCATGAGATAGATAGGGATGGAATGAGGGTTTACTCCATTTAGTAATATAGGTCTGGAACACGGTTTCAATCTTCTATTTCTGTGATAACATTATCATACCATTATGATCAAGTTTGTGATTTCATCTCTCTCTTGTTCACCTTTAGTGAGAATTTGAGCTCACCACTTTTTTGTTTCCCTTCCCCCAGGTTATGATGATATGTACTATGTTTCATATGTATAAGAAGGGTTCTAGTTAAGAATAACCTAGTGGGAGAAGATGTAGCTCACATATGTACATATGTTTATCATTCCATGTTTCAGAATAAACTATACCAACTACGGTATTTGGGCATCTATTTGTATAATGTTTTTGTATTCTTCAAAAGTTGTGTAATGTTAATTTTTGAAAAGTGAGGATCTCTATATTTATAATCTCAAATGACCTTCTTCGATACATGGTTTGAATTATCCACCCATTTACCTTATATATTTTATAAGACACCTCTTTGAAATATTATATCATAATACATTATTTAATAATGGTAATTGAAGTTCCATATCGTTTTCTCTCTATTAATTGGTTTTGATTCGGGTTTTATAAAATCTATAAATTTTTATAATACAATATCACTCTTTTTAAGAATTATTTATCTTTCAATTTCCTTTAAGAGAATTTTTTTGTACATTCCCATATAAATACCATAAATTTTATTATCTTATAGTAATTTATTTGGTATCCAATAATTCTTTCCAATTCTCCTCTCAATCTATCTCAATAGTACTAAAATCAATTGAAATAATATTCTGAAAAAAAATATGACATTGTTTATCCATTTTGGTCATAAACACTTTTCTTCAATATCCACATTCATTATTTATATTTATAAAACTATTTATATGATTTAAGGATCTCTTAATGTTAATATATAATAAATTTTATGCTTTATTATAATTTTTAAAAATAATTTTCTTTTCAATTTCCAAACAAGTCTCTTTTAATTTTCTTCACGAAAGAGTGAAAAGAACCTCTTTTTTAAAAAAAATCCCTTAATAGGTGTTCCCACTATCATGACCATCATTAATTATTCCTATTGAATTCTATGGTTTGATTTTATTATAGTGTAATATCTATTCACATTTTTATTTTCTTTTTTCAAAACAGAAGTATATTATTTAAAAATTAAAAATATTCTTTATTATGATTATAAATTTATTTTTATTTCTCTCCAAATTTTCTAACTTATATATAGTTTGTTCCAAATACTCTATTATCCCAAATTAATTTAAAAAAATTAGATTTTTTCTTTAATCCTCTCCTAGTATGAGACTTTGAACATCATTTTTTCAAAAAAATTACTTCTGATTTATGAAATCTCATTTTAAAAGATTTTATTATATTTTCCTCTATATATTCCAAATAACTTATCATTACTACAACAGTTTCATTAATGATAAATTGATGTTATTTTATATATCTATGTTATTTATTATCTTGGGTTTTATATAAAACATTATAGTATTAAATTAATTATATAGTTGTTACTCTATATGGTGAAAACATACAATTTTTCAAAGTAGGGTTGTTTTCCATGACATAAATCTCATTTATTGACTAGTGAAATATTGAAAAAATTTATTCTTTTTGGTTATATATGGATGGTAATTAACTAATAAAGATTTTTGACTGCATATTTTTGAATTATTGAATGTTTTATAAGTAATTATGTTTGGATACTTATATATTAAAAAAGAATGTTGATTCTCTATTAAACTGTAATTTATCTCTTTTTTGTAACCAATTCATTAGACTTAGTAAGTGATTGGTTGGTCTGGATTTTAAAAAGTCCCTTGTTGGATTGGTAGGTCTCTTGGAACAAATTGACCTAGGTATTAATGATATTCCTACATTCTTATTTATGATGTCACAATAGAGTCATTTACATTATGTATGATGTATTGGATAAGTCCTTGATTGTAAGATTATGATGTAGATAATTATTCATTCTATCATTATGAAACAAGTTATTATTTTACATGGGATCATTTATGTTGTTTTTTCATCTATGGAAATAATTCATTCTAATGTTTTAATTAAATGAAATTTGTTATTTTTAATTACTCTACAATATTATTCATGATTTTATTCTTATAATTTCATTCATTTAATGATACCCTTAATAAGATTTTCATCTCACCATTCTTATTTCTCCATTTATTAGAGTAACGATATTGGGTAATATTAATTATACTTCTAAAATAGTATTATGGGTGGCTATTTTTTGCGATATTTTTAAGATATGTTATTGAATAAAAGAGTATCATTATAATTTGAAAGTTTTCTAATTATTGAGAAATTTAAGGTATTTGTAATGTAATTTTTTGTAATTCTATAAACCTCTACAACTAAATGGTCTTTAAGATATATTTGGGTTTGTATTTTCTGTTGAAATTATAATTATATATGGTTAGATATTTAGCATTATATAAATGAATGTGGTTCGGGGAGTCACATGTCACTTGCCACTAAACCTATCCACATTTTCATATGAAATAAATAATGATTATCATTCTTGTAAAAATTATCTAATATAATAAATTGTTTATAATTCCGTTTTAAAAATTTTGATTCATCTTACTCATGAAAAATTCCATCGCATTATCAACCACTACCCATCCATCATTCCAAACCACAGAGTATTTACCCAAACAAAACACTTCTATAGAATGACCTTCAAGGATAAACATCTAATAGTGTTAGGTATAAGACTAATTCATCCCTCCAAACCTAACCTCAACACTATGTAGCTCAGAGTTCATTTCATCTCAAAGGCATACATAATTCGATATGGATTTCCTCTAATATATCATGGGTAACTATATCTTCATGGAAACTAGTACCCATATTATACCAAATATCTCATGAATTCCTCATTCAAAATAATTGATCACTCAGGAATCCAACTCCAAAACAAACCCACCATTGTTTACTATTCTTACCTTACATGGATGGATTGTATAGTCATTACCATAGATAATCTTATTATAAGATCCACATGACATTCTATTATAAATAAAATACAATTTTTTATCAAATAATAATGTTAAAAATATTTTATATAGAAAATTACTAGATATGTTTTCTACACATTAAACAATTAAACCTCATGTTCTCAATGAAATGAAATTCATAAAATAATAAAAAAAAGTAATGAGAATCCACTGTTAAAAAACTGTTACACATACAAATTCATCTTTCCAAAATAGTCTAAGATCCAAAACCATAAATAACAGTCCAAAATAATCATATTATACATTAATAAATATATCAATTAAAGAAGTGAAAACTAAGAACAAAAATCTCAGAACCCTGCAACTTTTGACTCCCACTGAAGAGGTGTTCATGAATCACCAGTATAAGGTCCATAAAATGATCTAGCACATCCCTATTGACTATATACTATATCCATGTAAAAGAAAAAAAATATGCAATGATGCAACATTTTGATTCCCCATCTTGAACAACTCATCAGTTTTCTAGTTAGTGCTCCACATGACTTAAATAAAGCCTTATTTTATACTAGTGGATTATAAATAGAGATGAGGTCCTAAATAATACAATGGTGAAACAATCCCATTGATATAATAACAATCAAATAGATATAAAAATAACCTGAAACCATCCACAAAAAAATTATTGAATCAATTATAAAACTATGTTATAACAAATATATATTTATGTATATATAAAAGTCATAAAACCATCAATATGATTAATCTCACACCAGGATAATCAAATATATTAAAATAAAAAAAATAATGTACAAACACTCTACTACCATCCTTGAACCTCATATTCATCCCATCATCAATCTCCATTGGTCTACTAAAACCTAATCCACTGCAAATCATTTGGTTTGTCTTTTACTATATACATAATGACTATAAATGCACTAAGGACCTCAGGTAGGGTGTTATAAATACATCTTAGTAGGATCTCACCAAGTAAACATGATATATGATATCATTGTTATGTAAGATAAAATAAATAGTGAAAAAAACATATAAGAATATGTTTTAGGTAGTCATGTTCTAATAAAGACAACATAACTCATGGACCAACCTAATGAGCCAACATAGTGGTATAAATTTTCTCATTCCAGAGAACATGAATCCCATCATACACAAAGAGTCTAGTAGTAGGGATTCCTACCAATATCAACCCATAACTAATGATTTATGGTTTTATTTCTCACTAAATCATGAACCATACTACAAAAAACAATTTAGGTTATACATAAAGACCTAAACCAGATCATATCATGGGACATCTTACATCATGTACCCAAACTAACCCTCTCATGGGAGATCACACGATAAGTACCCAGAACACACTCTCTCAAGTGAGGTCTCACATCAAGTACTCATATTGGATTTATCAGTTTATGTTACATATGAATTCTCAAACCAATATCTCCCACTCAGATGTGGTTTCACATCAAGTTCCCAAACCAACCCCTCTCACTAATGGTAGTTCTCACATCATTATCATAGAGCCCAACTATCTATCTCAAGGGTTTTCCAATATCCAATTTCATACCAAATCATCTTCACTACTCCCCCCTCATAGGGTCAGTCTCACAAGAACAACCCAACCACTTCCATATCACTAAAGGTATGGTATTTCCAACACCTTCTCACTCAATGTGAGTCTATTCAAACAGTATCAACTTCCATCATACACATAATTGGTCACACTAAAAAAATAAAAAAAAGGTCATTAAAGATATTCCCATAAGTGAAATATCACATCACTATGGTGTTGGTCACTTGCTACTTGGACTTAAATCTTGAATCATGTCTTATCATCTAGCTAACCTCATAAAATAATATCATAATGATCAACTCAATCAAAAATTATAGAATGTAATGCCTCTTAATGTCCCCATATTTCCCATGATGGATATAATATATCCTCCCAACCCAACATAGTCTTTTTTAATTGGTTGAAACTCTCAATTATCTTCCCATGGTGACCTCAAAAATTAGAGGCCCTTCCTAACACTCTCATAAATAGAATTTTATCATCTTATTTAAATTCTCCATCACCACTTGGTCTTACTAACTAAGAAAAATCTCATGTTGATTGGTAAAATGACTCTTGGAATACTTATGTGTTGTCATGAAAAAAATTCCCAAGACCCATGAATGGGTACCATATCTTATTAACCATAAAGAACTATTAATTCCATATTCTTGAAAAAACCCTTCATAACACACTATATCAAGTCCTAGAAAACTTATCCCACTCATAGAGCATGAAAAATCTCCAACAGACACTTAATAGAGTGTTCTCCACCATGCATGAGATGTAAACCCATCTATATCATTACTATCAATCCTAATACACTTATTCCTACCCATTTAGAATAATGATGATAACCTAGGATATCCCTATCTCATACTAATGCAAAGGAAATACCTCATCCCTCTCACAACATCAACTGGAATCTTCACCCCTTAGGGACATAGTAATTACAGGATCCCAAAATAAAAAAATTGAAAGCATCCACTTTCTCTAATTATAAAAGGATTAATTTCATATCATCCTTTCAACTAAACACCCTCTATCCCCTACCCATTTTACTTGAACACACATATCTATACAGGCATGAAAATAATTCATAAATAATCATATGGTTTTTTGTTATTTATACCAATTACCTTAACTATTGAGTTACTAACTAGAAAATTAAATGTACATCCATGAAAAATATCATATATTCCACATATATTGTTATACCTACACTTGATCCCATATATCATGTTATTTCATCCAAAATAATAAATTCTTACAGTTTACAATTAATTACTCATTTTAAACCAAAGACGCATAACATCCCGAAACTCCCTGAGAAAGACCAAACCTCTAAAACTAAAAAAATACTTGTGTGTTCATCCTCTCAAGATCTCCTATATCCATGAAGATCAAAAACCTCATCATCAGACCTGATTTCACCATTATCTGCTGGAATAGTCACCACAACCCTAACTCAAATAATCCCTAACTTCGAGGGAAATAAATGAAATTAAAATTTTGATTTTGGAATAACATTACTTAAATAAGCATGAAAAACACCCATAATAATAACTCAATAAAGTGGATCAAAAATAGTAATAAAGGGGAAATTAACTAGAAAAAAATGACCATATACATACACATCATCCCTCTAAATTTCATAAGGTACTAACTTGGAAATGACCAGTCTACCAAATTTTTAAAAAGTGAGAAATATCAAATCATATTGTTTCCTATATTGAAAATGTTTTGATTCCCTCTTCCAAAAAACCATAATGTCATGTCCCCTAGATTCATAGTGTAAAACAACTCCCCCATACAGAATCAAAATCATATTCCACGAGCCTTCACATCATGGCAACCTACATTCTCCTCATCGATTATTCACTTCTCTATATGGCCTTCTCACTCCACACAATGACACATCACTATTTAAAGGATTCATGGAATTATCTAATAGTAATAACATGATTATCCTTCTCTGTAAAGTCCTATAAAAGAAATACATATGATTTTTTCACATTCACAATGTGGAACCCTCTCCAATGTGACCTATATACTTAACAATTTTTAATTTCAATAAATAAAATACATAAGGATCATCTCATAGTGATACAATTTTCTATTACATGACACTCATATATAATAATTTTTCCTTTGAAAATATTTAAACACAAAATACATCATGTTGTGACAACCGTAAGCACTACATGGACTTATAGATTCATTTTTTGTGCTCCCCAAGGCCATGGAGCATTCATCATTCAACCCCTCGTTTTTGTGTGACGTCTACCCATAATTTCAAGATTATACATATATATAAAAACTCGCAAATAGGCTATTTCAACCCAACATTAAATCTGAAAAAAATAAAAATTCATAATTAAATTTAAACCCCATAATATTGTGTGTCATTTCACCTGGATAGGGGAAATGTATTTCATTATAGAATGTATTTTCATTAAATGAGGTCTTAGTGTCTTTTGTTTAGTGGTTCTTCCCTAGAATATAGTCATTCACCATGACTAATATTATCAAGACGTAATGACTAGTTGTACAGTTTAAAGAGATAAGTAATAACTAAAAAAAATTAAAAATAAATAAAACCTTAGAAGGGATTTGTTTAGAAATTTCAAGAACTGCACTCCTTCAATGTTTGTCTCTATCTTGTTTATTTCTCTTATGATTTGGGTTATCTATCATTTTTTCACCAAATTTAATTATTATTTTTTTGGGCAATCAATAAATATAAATCTATCATTCATCATAAATTATTTCTCAGTTTCTCCTATAATTCGTTAAATATATATCAGTTATGTTTTTTTGTTCCTTATTAGATGGATTTTCTCATTTTATTTGATTTCAACTATTTTATCTCATACAAACATAACATGTTTAATATAACTTTTTCTATGATATTATGTTAGGTGGTCCCCAACTATCACTAGAGTTTAATCTTGTTTCTATGTTTCTATGATGTGTGGTAATGTATTTCTATTTTGAGATTATAATAAAACATATTTAAAAGGCTTATAATTTTGTATAATGATAAAATCATATGATTCTGACCATGAGTGATATTTTGAGAAGTGTAGATCCTAAACCATTTGGAGGATAAGTAAGGTGTGCCTCAAAAAAAGAAATGGGTGTTGTTGAAGGAAAATCAATGGGTTCCCATATTTTATATAAATCTTACTAGGCTTTACCAAGATTCCCAAGGTCAAATCATATAATGAAAAGGTGTGATAAATCGGGATAGAATGATGGTTCCCCTCAAGAAGATTGGGTTTGGGATCTTGAATGGGCGAGTTCTAACACATTATGAACTAAAATTTTAACCTGTAAATTTATATTTTTTCAAAATAAAATAAACAATGAGTGTAATATAACATTTATGTGTCAATGTTTAAAAATATTATTTATTTATCATATAAAATTTTTTAGTTGGATATATATTTTTAAAAACATTATTGTTTTTTCATTTATCCATCCAAATATGTGATGATGAGAGATTATGTGATGATTTGAGATGATACTTAGAGATGGATATTATCTGTCTTGCAGATAATGATGTTGTGATGTGTTTGACTATGTGAGATGATACTCAGGATAGTAACTTATCCAACAGGCAGATATAGATTTCGTATAATGTTTTATTATATGATATGATACCGATTGTGGGTGGTTATCTTGAATTATAGGGGTTAATTGGGTAAGATATGTGATTGTATGAGACGATACTTAAGTACGGTGATTATCTAACCTCAAGTGATTGATTATGTGATATTTGTTATTAAATGAGATCATGGATAGGGTGGAAACTTTTCTAAAATTTAGGGATTGATAATGTGACATTTCTAATTCTATGAGATGCTACCTAAGGTTGGTGATTATCTTACCTATAAGGATAAATTATCTGAGATATGTGATTATTTGAGATGATACCCAGGGTAGGAACTCATCATACCTATGGATATTAAAAATTTAAGATGTGTAATGATATGAGATGGTATAGAGGGTATTTATTTGACATACCATTGAATATTAATGATGTATATGGGTAATGATGGTAATATAGGATGATAACCAAAGTGGGTGCTTATAACCTTGAGAGTTTATGATGATATATGATCTTATTATGGGTGGGAACTTATCCATACCATGGATTGATTATGTTTTATATTCATATAAATCTAATATTGGTTAATGTAAGTATGTTTGATCTTATATTTCATTATATAACTCACCGATAGAGAATGATTTATTTATGTGAACTTCTAGTTATTTCTTATGGATCATCAGAACACACCCATTTTAGAATATATGTTTTTAAGAAACCATAGTTTCCAGATAAATAATATGTACTAGAAAATTTCTTGGGTATCAAGGGTACTCAAGATGAAATTGTGTTTGTAGGTCAGAAAAATTTTATGTTCCATATTCTTAATGGTCATTTTGGGTAGTTCAAATCGAGCATGGGAGATGACACCATGCTAGGACATGAGAAAAAAATTTGTTCTTCGCATTTTTTATTACTTTTGGTTATTTTCTAGATTTCATATATGATCCTCCCAAATGATATCCTAATTCTTTTACATTTGTATAAGACATGTATCATTATTCATATTACTATTTCATGGATTGATATATTTTTCTAATATAATTTATCCATGTTGTCAGTTTTTTTGCTTTATTTTGATAGTTTTCATTTCTATTACTTCCAATGTAATTTATGATTACGTAAACTAGGGGTATATTATTCAATATTATAATTATACCATTTTTCATTGTTAGTAGCTTTTGGAATATATGGAGACACACCTAAGGTATGTAACAACTTGTTATTGTCTAACAAGAGGTGAACCAGGTCCAGGATATTATAAAATGGAATTAGATCATTGTTTCTTTTTATCTTTTACTTTTTTTGAGTGCTATATATAAGTTATGATGTTTTCATATATTGGAATTTATCTTGTAGCTAGGAGTAGGAAACCTATGTATGAGGGAATTCTAGGTTACCAAATATGGGACTCTTTATTGGTTTCTTCATTTTCAGTTTTGTTACTTTACTAAATATGATTCTCTTGATTATGATTTATGATTTATGAGAATTTAGTCCCAACATGGGTTGGTATGAGGGTGTATGTTAATGTATCAAGTTAGGTACGTAGGATTCACAAGTCATTCATATGTTTTCCTATAATTTATTATCCTTATCATCATATGGTATTGGTTAAATAAATATTCTATATAACATATAAGATGTCTTCTTATATAAATATCTACCAGTATATCATTTAACTAAAACATGTTTGCGAAACTCTTATTAAGAAAAAAAATGTGAATTAAATAATTTGGATCCTATATGTATTCGATAATGACTCTGGCAGTTGAAAAACAAGGATAGAAATAGTTCATGGGTTGTGATAAATTTATGATATAGTATTTGAATATATAGGAGTGAGATGTGATACATGTTACTGATTGTCTAATACTATGATATCTAAAGATGAATCCAAAATATGTTCAGAGGTGTGTGTTTATAATTATAGATATATTCTACTATTATGATTTTCATTGAAGCATTAGGAGGGAAAAGATAAGTACACCCCCATAGAAAGTTGTTCCATAACCCCTTGTAGTGTTGGAATCAACTCTGGATCATCATCTCTGTGATATATTATTATTATTAAATGAATTAAAAAAATATAGATACATTTTTAACTACAACTTTGATGTTTTAACTAATATGAGACTTTCGTATTCAATATCCAAATTTATTTATGGGTGAGGGTGACCCTCAGGGTTCTAATCATTGGTTGAATAGATATGAACTACATAAGGATATTTATAGACTCTCCCTTAAAGTATTTTGAGGATATTGGTATATATAATGTGAGGGTTAACTAACCATTTGTTGGATATCATGGTAAAAGTGGGCTAGTATGTTGGATTACCAGAGAATGATTTTGTGGTCTGATTTTGAATTATTTTTTTTTCAAATTAATTGGGGTATATAGGTCATGAGAGGTTATGTAGATTACCTAATGTGGGATTCAAGTTGTGGAGTATGTGGTTCATTTTATGAAGCTTCACAGTTTTCACTAATATTGGTTGGGGATGAGAAATCTAGGTATATATTCTTTGAGGGTTTTTTGAAGTATGTGATTGAGTGTAGATTAATATATTTTTCATTTCATCTCTCTTAGATGTGGTAAATCTAGCACACATATCTTAAATGAACATAAAAATGGGTAGAGGTATTTGTTGGTTGTATTCTATTTTTGTAGATGATCGTAGATATTCATGTTGAAAGAAGCACAAGTTTGATGGTTCATGAAAGTGTTATGGTGGACAGAGTTGTCTGGGTAGTGATTCATATTGTATTCCTAAGAGTGTAGAATCTATATAGTGTTACCAATATTGATCTCCCATTAATTATAGTTTATAGTGTATTTGACTAGTAATCATGGTCATATTATGCAGGGAGAAGGGTATTTTTACGTTGTATTATAGGATCACTCAATGGTTAGTTAGTGTTAAGGGATCTGGATTGATGAATGTTTGAGGAGCTAGTTTAACTATTCCATAGAGAAGTTTTAGTTTGAGATCCATGATTTATCAAGATCATGGGGGTAAAAGTTTTTCTTATGGAAAATGGATGCCATGATATGAGGTAATTTCATCTTTGGGGAGTCGTGAATGATCCTAGGGTTGAGGTTTACGCTAATTTCATACTATTAATCCTTCTTTTACTAGTAATAACATTGATCCTTTGATAGTTGATGGTATTTTTTGGTAGCATCCACCATGGAAGATATATTATTTGATACAGGGGAATTATAATATTTTTTATATTCTGTGATTTTTTATTGTTTTTTAATATTTTTAAAGTACCTATATGGGGTTATTTTAGAGAATACAACTTTTATGGCACAAGATGACATAAATAAAAGGTTTTAAGAGTTCTTAATAATATTATTTGTTTCATATTAATTTGGGTTTTTTTGTTGGAGATGATAATGTTATCTTCATAATGGATTAGTATCAATCTCAAATCGACTACCATCATCGATGAGTATTGTTGATGTCTATGTGGGAAGATAGTTTTGTCTATGTTAGGGAATAATATTTACAGGTTGTTCATTCAAGACCCGAACATCAGTGCATGAGTGGTATCATAAAACGTTTTTTTAATTTCATTCAGATTATTAATGGACTTTTTAGGTAGTCATTTCACTCATAATCGACCTGTTATAGGAAAATTTCCCTAAAGATTTATCAGGGATTCCTCCCAAGGATGAGAGTAAATTCACAATTGAAATTTTTTCAAATAATGGATCCCATATATATTACACCTAATTAGATTTATCTTATTTATTATGGTAGATAAATAATGAATTAAAAGATTTAGATGTGAAGGGGTTTATACAGGAGTGTAAATCCCCTTGGGGTTTTCATGTCTTGTTCACTAATTAGACAGATGCTTCTTTTTAGTTGTATATGAATTATCAAAATATAAACCTTGGGATGTTAAAGAATAGGTATCTAATTTCATATATTTATTATATATTTGACTTGATAAGAGGGGATAAAATGTTCTTCAAGATTTTTCTAAGGTCATGTTATCATCAGTTGAGGGTGAGTCCCTCAGATATATCTCTTACAAATTTCATTAGTATGAATTGAATATATGAGTTCCTCATGATGTCATTTAGTTTGAAGAATGTGTCTATACAGTTTATAGACATGATTAATTAATATTTCAATCATTGGTTTATTTTGTGTTCATTTTTTTATTCTATTCTTGTGTACTCCCTGTCTTGGCATCTAAAGATTTCTTCTTGTACACTAAGAAAGCATCAGTTGTATTCTAAACCCTTGAATTGAAAGTTTCAGATCCATCAGTTTTTTTATTGGGGAATGTGATATTAGATATATTTTTATTAGTAGACCTTGATATGTTCATGCCTATGTTTTATTATGTATGGAAATATAATAGTTTTATATCTGATATTTCGTAGGCTTGGTCAGTTACTATCAGAGATTCATACGAGAGTTTTCCGGAATGGAAACCCTATGGGTGATCCTTTCTTGAAAAGGGATGGAGGTTTTCCTATAATATTTTCATGAGATATACTTTTACAAGTGAAAATTATAGTATATTATAGTGATGATATAGACCATACCTGGTTTAGGTATGGAATAAACACTATATAATGATGCTTCAATAGCAAGTCTTACTGTGGTTCTAATTTATAAAGTTTTAGTTATCTCCTGTTGGCCATGAAAATCGAGGCCACATGATTGGAACTACCTGATGCATGATTTTGTGTTATCAGTAGTTGTTCACTCCATGATGTACCAGGGGAAATTTCATATGGGTTTTTGATTCAGGGTATATACGAATCATAAGAGTCTATGATATATTTTGTCACATCATGACCAAACCCTTCAAAAGTTAAAGAGGATCAGGTGTCATCAGTCCTTTGATTTTGAGGTTTCATATACTACTTAAAAGGTAAATTCATTACTAATTTAGTGAATAATAAGACTAATTATTGGGAGATATAGGAATCAAGTAGTGAGTGTAATATGGTGGAACTTCTTCCTGAGTTTTTTTCTTAATTTTTTGGTGTATTTTTACCAAATGACCCTTATTTCCATAATAATAACTTCATCACTCATAAAGAGAGTGGGTGAGATTAATCTATTTAATTTATAATTTTTTGTCATGAGGGATTGTATATATGGTAGGGATCCTCCATAAAATTAGTCTATATTTTTTATGAGATCCTTTACACCTGAGGTCACATTGTGGTTGTTATAAGAATACATAAAGAGATAATGAGGGAGTCACACACCTATAAGAATTATTTTTAGTATAGAAAAACAAATATATACCATTATATTAATAGATAATACTAGTGGATTGGGATGAATAGGTATATAGTAGGTTTTTTTTTAACATTTCTCCATCATTCAGTGAGTGAAGGAAAGTAGTGTGACCCATTGTTCTTCTCTTATTGTTACCCATTCTAAAGTGGATGTGGGATGATGGAATTATATATTTTGTGATGGGATTAATGAGAATTCCCTATAGTAGTGATGTTATTTCTATTATTTTTGACTGATTAACAATGGTTTTAGATTTTCTGCCTATCTAAGAGACCTTTTATACTAATAAGTTAGGTAGGATCTCTCTATGAAATACTATACATATTTATATGGTTTCATGAAGTATCATTTTAAAATTAGATGTATATTTTACATCAAAATTATGGAAAGGGTTATAAAAGATAGTTGATAAGAAAGTGCATATAATAATTGATTTCCATTATCATATAGAAGATTAATATAAAATCACATTCAGATATTAAATAACATGATATTGAAGTATGTCCAAGAATAGTTTTCTTTTGTGATAATAACCAAGTTCCTAATGATATTTCCTACAAAAAAATTTATCTTGAATTGATTCATATGGTTCCTTTTTAGGTATTATATGGTAGGTCATGTTGATCAATGAAATTTTGTATAGAGTATGAAGAGTTAGTCCCTATTGGACCCAGTTATATTTAATATATATCAGAGCATCTTTTTATAAAAATAAAATTTAGTGACTACTCTAGGATGGTAGGTGTTGTATATGACAACCCTTGTCTTTATAATACATGTATTCAAGATTTATTACGTAAGAATACATATAATAAAAAATTTAATATCAATAAGCCTAATATATTTTTGTAATTGTTACATTGAATAATAACATAAAGCAAGGGAACATCAGAATTATATAAATCTTCCTTAATATGATCATAATTTTCCATCATTCTAAATACTACATGGGATAACTTGGCGACTTACATAAGAAAGTCATGATTCCTAAATCCATGTAAGGAATAATAAAAAATAACATAAAGAATATTTTTCATTTTAGAAAATAATAATTTCAATGGGACACAACATGGGTTTTAATAATAAATATGAACAATGAATTGTGATATAGAATGATATCAAAAAAGGAAACATTGGAATGTGAGGAAAACATTAAACATGACATCATAAACATTGTCCAAGGATAACCGTAATGAAATAATAATATGGTGGTAAAAGACCCATAATATTTTAGGTTCACTTTTTAATCCAATAAATTATGTCTCATGAGACTAAAATATCACCCAATTCGTTGGATCACTACATAATTTCAGGCCCACCCATCACTTTCAAATCATTATCACGCATAAGTGTGTCCCATAAATCATAAAACATAAATATATATTTCATAAATTTTAACCCTATAATCATGGAGTTTGGGTTACATACATGTAATTTTACCATAATTTAAGGATATATACTTCTAGGTGAACACCTTGAGTGTAAATGAAGGTGGATATTCATGACATAATCCATTGGTATGAAAACTCACAGTGGAATTCTGGCAGCAAAATGGTAGTACTTGATGATCAATAAAATTGATTAATGAGAGTAAAAAGGGAATCTCATCATTTTTATTTAAAATGAAAACTAATAGGAATTTGGAAAAGAATATCCCAACATAACTAATTGGAAATAAAAGGAATAAAATAGGGAATATGCATCTATAAAGAGAAGAAGGAGATGATCCCTTACTAAATTTCAGCATAGTTTAGAAATAGAAAAATGATATAATAAGAGGGAATAATTGATATATCATTATTTTTAAATAAATTTTATACTATAGGTATCTTTATAAATTCATTAAAAACCCAATTAAGATTCAAAAGTCTTAAATAAAAATAAGGTTCTTGAATGTAACATAAGAGAGAGAGATAGAGTTCTATTAGAAAATTATGGCATAGTTACAGTTTTGGTAAGGGTTATAAACAGAGGGGATAAATAATATCATATTATAATAACCTCAATTGGATTGAAAAGTGACGTTTATAAAGGATTAAAATAAAAACAATTTATATTAAAAAGGTTAAACACATATATGGTGCCTGAATTGAAAGGAAGAGTGAGAGAGATAGAGAGAGAGGTCCCTTACCTTGAAAGGTTGATACCAAAAGCATTGAAAGAGATTCATGAGAACATTGAGGAACCTTGGGAGGACTCTAGGTATGGGAGGAAATATTGAGGACATGTTCCATGTATTTTTTTTAATGTCCTATCTGGACTGACCATTAAACTGATATCCAGACTGATGTGTCACATATCTTCAAGCATGCCTCCCCGTACACCAGAGGCTACAGACTAGAATTGAGAATCTAAGGTGGTGATAGTGGGGGGACAATACCATCATGATCAGAGTAATGAAATAGTATTTTAGATAATAAATAATATACAACAGTTTGAATAGTATTAAATGGAATAGATAATAGCATCATAAATATATAACTAAAAAAATGGCCAACACCAATGTACAATAATGAATGCATGCCCATATTAAGACATATATCCAAAACAATAGACATACATTTTGAATATCAATATAGTATAGTATATAAATAAATAAAATAATAAAAATTACCAAGGTAAATCTCTATGGTCAACCTGAGCTCTAGCTCAGTCCCTTGCTCTTAACTCCCATTTAAAAGCATGACAACACAAGCAATACTCCATGGTCTGAAGAACATGAGATATACTCTTGTACCTCAATTCAATGGTGGTCCAAGAAGGGTCTGCGATACAAATATTAATAGTTTACCCAACATGGTGTCTACAAATAAAATGAGTCGTGAATATAAGGTAATGTAGTGTGTAGGTATACAGAATGATGAATAATGATGTATAAAAACTGGCTGGTTCATGTTCTAGTAGGTCACCTAGCCATCTTCATCTGCTTCAGCGAACATGTAGAAAGATTTTCTAGTCCATAACCATATATATAGTAATTTTATATATATAGTATAGTAATATATATACCATCCACCTTTATGGAGAAAGTATTTGTGGATGCCAGTGGCCATATACAAAAAATGCTAGGTGTTGGATGGATCTAGGCATAACTCAATCATCCATAACCATTCTGAATGAACCTATAAGATCTAGCAATAGGGTTCATTACCTACATATCATAATGAGTGGAATTATCCATTATCATCACTCCTAATTTTTATAATTACATCATGTCAACACTTAAATAATAGTGAGTGTGCCATCATGTCAACACTCATAAGGGATGTCGTCCTCCATGCCCACCATCCACGTAGTATCACTAGTGTGTGACATCATGATCAACATCTGATGTAAAGACTTCTATGCTCAACAAAAGACTTCTCGTTGTTCCATAATCCATATCAAGGCATAATCATATTTACAATCAATTACCATGTAGTATTACCTCTCATGTTTTGCATTTATTAAGCCCAATTATAACTAAGGAATACAAAATTATAGCAATAAACATAAGTAGTGCTTATTCAATTATAGCAAGAGTCCTGTTCGTACCACCCAATTAATTTTCATTAAAATAAAAAATGTAACCCAATCATGGAAGGAAAATCATCATTAATATCCATTCCATTTAATACATGTCAGTATTTCTAAAAAACAAGAAATTTAATTAAAAGAGGAAAGAAGGAACATAGAAAGAACCATGAATAATTGGGCATTTACCTACATGGGAAATTAATTTTATGAAGCATTCCAATAACTTATGAGGTTATTGGTTTATTAATTACATAGATAGGAGAGGCATAAGTAATGCACTTATAGGGTTCATTATTTCAAATAATAATTTATATTAAACAACATAAACTTCATTTAAAAATCAATGATGGGTATGAACTAAGCATGATTTAACTCTAACAAAAAAAGGCATAGGTAAAATCCCATTCCATAAGGCCAAGAAAGATGAAAAACACTAATTACCGCATTGTGATTTTAGAATACAACACACCTCATCTAAGGGGTTTTATTATAAAACATGTCATCGTTTATCAAACAATTAATATAAAATAATTAACAATTCAATTTAAGAATCATAAACTAATTCACCAAAGGAATAATTTAAAAAGTTGTCCAATATAAAAAAATTGTACAGGGTTACAACATGGAACTTAAAGGGTTCCATTTTAAATTGTGTAATTTTCTACAAGAGAAAATATCATTATCAATCCAAGTTGAAATCATTGAGGTAATTTAACCCATTTAATAAATTAATTATAAAGGGGATAAACAATCCATCACAACCAATGGGTGTTCATGATTTTGGTTGATAGCCTCAAACTACTAAACAAGTCTCAAAATGAGTAATACAAGGAGTGAAATACTATTTAGATTATAGAATTATTTTAAGGAAACACGTGGAAAAGGACATCATGTGACACAACAATATTACTTATAAAATGATATAAATTTGATTAAAAATCCATATACAACCTATGATAGGATTAGTATGCCTCACTCTTCCAACATTTAGGTCTGATTTGGAATGGTTTTGGAGAAATTGGAAAAACTGACATTTGACCATAAATTGAGAAAATGAGTTTTTTCCATGATAACTCATATGAGAGAAGATTAATTGAAGAAAGATGAAAATTAAATGTAGATCATAACGAGAAGAATCTATAGGGACCAAAGACGTTCAAATATGATGATAGACGTATGAGTTTTCATGATCCTTAGAATGGGGAGGATGAGGAACTAAAGGCTCTATAGAGTATAACTCATGAGGATGAAGGAGGAGAGGAAATAAAAAAAAGAGGATTTAATATCATTTAGGTAATTTTGGTTAATTAACAATTAAAAACTGTAGCACTGGGTTTTTCTGCATGGTTTGGCTAAATCTTGATCCCATTATTCATCTCCCACATGTTTAGAAACCCAACTTTCACAGTTGTGTCGCATGGTTTTCCCTAACCCTGCACCAATACTGTGATGAATTGTGATAGAATATTGGACAATTAGAACTATGTGTGTGGGATAGGTGTATGTTTTGGGAAACTATGTTCATTCTATGTGATATTCATATACTCACCTACTACTACTGAACTATTTTTTTGGTGGGAAAACGGTTTTAGAAAAACCATTCCTCATATTTAAAGCATCCATTTTTCAATTTTTCAGAGCCTGATGTTCCCAAAACTCAACCATGATCTCCATAAACCTATCATTTCCTTATCCAATACCAAAAAACACTTAAAAGGGTTCTAACACCCATAAATAGATTCTAATGTTCATTTCAAGGAATTCCCCTTCCACTAAACACCAGAAATCAATTTTCATGAAATTCTACCTTGGATCCAAACAGGATTCATTAAAACATCCCCACTATGGAACCTCCCCTCCCTACGAATCCATTTAGAACAAAAAACATATCCCAACCTACAAGGTCTGGGATGTTTCATTTGAATTTTTACATTGTGTATATAAATTCCCAACACACCATCCATCATCATTTAAGCATAAGAAATTTAAGCCATTAAAACTTGATCTAATTCTTGTTTTCAGATTAATACCCCAATGCAAATCTTACATGATATCATTTTAGTAGACACATTATCTATTCATCGTCACTTTCAACACCTGGCTGATGGTGGTTCCCACAATAAGCTGTAGTGATTTAAAAGGGTCCAATTCCGAGACATGGTACGTACACTATTGTAATTGCCTTAAAAAGCACACCTCTACGAGTTCTAGAGAGTCCATTTGCATGATTTCATTAATTGGTAGAACATAATTACATCTGAGGTCATTCAAGGGACCTCACTATAGATAAATGGTTGAATCCCAATCAACCTAATGAAAACGGGTGATGCAATATTTCTCTGAAGACACAACTGACCATTACACAACAACTTCTTTAACCCAGTGATGTGCCTTAAAACTATTCTATTTAAAAATACACAATAAACAAAAAGGAAAACATGTCTAGCCACTCTTTCCATGTTACCTTGAATATTCCCATCTCAGATGGTCAAAATATATCAAATTAAACTTCAATTCATTCCTCCAATGAATCATGCATTCACTACAAACACGCTCACTGAATACCACACCGAAATTTTAGTGTTGTTCCACAGTTAAACAATCACTTCACCATTTAATTTATCCCGCCTCAACATGAACAAGGGTATAACCTGGATATAGAACATAATAATCATCACTCTTTAGGAATAATGCTAGACACTAACAATAATTCCATGATAACATTAGATTCATTAAATTGGATTCCAATGAACTAACCCATGGTAGTCCAAACTACAAGTTTACAAAGTGACATTTGTACAAGTCCAAGGCATCCACATCATATTTTTTACTGAGACTATAATAGTATCTTCTTGGGGGTTAAGTAATAAGAACACATCTAGTGTCCATGAGTCCATCCAAGGCATTCCAACATGGGAACCTAGGAATAACAAAATACTAACCATGCCTATAAAAAAATAATGTATCGAGTAAAAAATTCTTCTGAAGATAACTAATATATCCCAACAACTTTTAAAACATTAATGTGGCCTAAGATAGATGATCGCATAGTGAATCAAGGGTAAAGTCATGGTAGGGGACATGCTTCTTCATAAATAGTATTACACTGGGATGTTTTGAAGATTCAAGACACCTCTATGATGACCAAGATGTTGTTATCGGTACGATTTCCAAGGAACCATACCCAACTACTAGAAACAAGAGCAGTTGAACTACTATAGGTTGACCACTTTAATTATGATTAACTTCTCTCGGCGACACATCTCCATTTTTTCCATGGCACCTTTTCCACCTAAGGTATCCCATGACTGTTCAAACTTAACCAATGATGTTCATCCATGACTAATAGTGTTTCACGAGGTTGTGCATGCAACCAACCATTTCACTGTTTTAATTTCTTGCAAGCACTGACATGATTCAAAAATCACAAGACCCAGGGTCATTCAAGAAAAACGAAATATTTCCAAATGGTCCTCTTTACCTGTGTTCCTTCTAATTAGAAGGGAATATATCTACTAGAACTGACATGAAGCTATGCACCAAATGAATTACCTAGTCATCGATATGAGAGAGAAAGACTAACCAATAAAAAGCATGTTGGGTCAGAATCACCATAAACACAACTGTTACAGTATATGGAATGAAAACCAAAACTTCCCTAACTTGCATATCAAAACACCTGATCCTCTAGAAGTCTTCCTAGGATGTAATTGATTATATTAGCATCTGAGTCACATTACTATAGAGATGACCCTAGATCATACTCAACTTCACAAGGCTAATTGATTTCACTGAACATAAGAAGTTCTCTATAATGGTTAGAAACGTGATGGGATCAGCGTATATGAACTAACACTACCTCAATGTTCATAAGAAATACAAAACATCCTCGATACTATATATAGGATGATATCCATATGAATCATAGAATCAGTTGGTCTATACAAAATATTTACCCCAAATTAATATTTTATTATATGGCCCTTAACCCAGAAAGATGATGTACCAATTTGTCCATCATTAAAGGGAAGAAAGGGTCATGTGACCTACTAAGCATCTGATGATTACCTAGTCATGTCTAACCATGTGAAACTGATCGTTACATCATTCACACACCCACAACAAAGGTCAAGTATACCATGACCACCCATATGAAATAGGGTGTCATTTATGAATCTAAGAGTCCTACTCTATACAACGACACACAAATGATACCATATATTATAAATTTCATAGTTTTTAGCAATATATTTTAGATTTAAGGTTGATACCTACCTCGGGATATACCCAAAAAAATAAAAAAGTGATGACCCTATCACTAGGTCAAACAAAACTAAATTCACTAGGCCCCACACCTATCATTTAATCCCATCATTAAAATAAAGAGGCCCAAATAAAACACTTATGTTTCTATTCCTAGGAAACTCAATGATAAGTTTAAAATACCCTTACACGAGGGTTTAAACTAATTATATGAACTAATGTTACATATCAACTCATTATACTATTTCACAATCAAGAAATATTCATTTAATATATTTAAAATATAGAATCATGTACTAATTATAAAATAAAATAACTTGATGCTGATAAGGTGACCTACGATGGTCTCATTAAGCCCACCTGGGTTCATCAAAATGAACCCCAATAGTATTTTTTCAATTATTAATGTTTCAAAACATCCGAAGTGAGTTATAAAAGAAGAAAAATTCCCTAACTAACCTACTTGGGTCCAATTTTTTATTGAATAAGGTAATCACATCGATCATCAAGCCTGTGTGGTAGATTCACAAGCCATTATTGAGGCAACCAATTCATTTCAGTTCAAAATTAAACAACATTTACATTTATACCATTTTTAGATATTTCATGGTAATGTAAATAATGATTCAATTATATGGGTTTCCATATCTATTTTTTACAGTTCCTCTACACATTATAGATCATGGATTAGATCCCATTTGATCAAAACCAATTCACTTTATAGTTTCAACTTTACCAGTATTGAAATTTGAACAACATTCTCTAAATATGTATAAAGATCAATATGGTCTAAATACATGGGTTACCTTTTCCAAATTATAAGTCTCGCATACACATTATAATTGAATGTTTGGTACCCATTAATTTACACCAAGGAATTCATCTCTTGAAAGAGATTACATGTTTACATTATAATTTAGATTGTTATTACAAACAGATAAAAACATGCTAATAATAACAAAAGCATGCTAAATAATAAATCATCACGGCATAGAATAACCTAATCATGTCGAGGAATAACTATTTACCAAGCATTGGTGCATTCCTACTCTTCTTTATACAATCCAAAAATAGTAAGAAAAATGAAAAATAATCACTAATACATCTTTGTAACATCCATGGTGTACTTAACATTAAACTGATAGCCAGACCAGTCGGTCACATAGTCTCAAGAGCGCCTCCCCCTATGAAAGAGGATGACGACTAGTAGTGAGTGTCTAATAAGGTGATATAGAGGAGATTATACCACCATCATTAGATTATCATAATGGTATATTAGATAGTAAATGACAAACAATATCAAAATTTGTTGTAATTAAAATATAGAGTTGCAGAATAATGATATAAACTGAAAATAAATGGTCAATTCCATTGTATAACAATTCATGCCTACCCATATGATGATAAAAAACTCAAAGATTATAAATTAAATAGGAATATAAATATAGTGTAGTACATGAATAGGGGAAAAAAGTAAAATCCTCGAGTGAAATATCTAAGAGAAACCTCATCTCCAGCTCAGTCCCTTGAACCTAAATCTCAGGTATAAGCATGACAGTGAATGAAATAATCCATGTACCTATGAACATGAGATCTACTCAGGTACCCTAGTGCAATGGTGGCCTCAGAATGGTGTCAGATATAAATCCAAGTAGGTTACCACCAGTGGAATCTAAAGCTAAAACCAGCCATTAATATATGGTAAAGTAGTGTGTTGGTATATGTAATGAAAAACAATTATAAATAAATAAACGAATAAAAACTGTTCGACTCATGTTCAAATAGGATACATGGATGACTACACTTGCTTCATCTCACTATATTAAAGAGTGTTTGATTGGTCACTATATATATAGTAATAGTATATATATTATATTTAAATATATCACATACACCTATTTAGACTATGTACGTGTGGACATAAGTGTACATATACATATAATATTAGTTGCTTACTAGAACTGGGCATAACTCAGTCAATAATAACCAGTATGAAAGAACCTATAAGCTCAAGAATTAGTTACATGCCCAAAATCACATAATGAGTGGGAGACATCATGATCATCACTCACGATTGTGATTGTTCCATTATGTTTATACCCAAAGAGCAGTGATTGCGCTTTCATGTCAGCACCCATACGGGACATAGTGTGTCATTCCCACCATTCACATAGTATCACTAGTTTGAGACGTCATTATCAACACCCAATGTAATGGAGCTTAATATTTCCATTCTCAACAGAACCATTACCATCATTCCACAACCCATATCAAGGCATAATTATATTTATAATAAATATCCACGAGGAATTACCTCTGATGTTTTAAATTTATTAATCCCAATTACAACTAATGGATTCACAATTGTAACAATCCATATAAGCTTTTATTTTTAAATTATTGAAAGTGGGATGGTCATACCACCCCATTATGTTTTATTTAAGTAAAACATTTTATCTAATCATGGTAGGAAAATAATAATGAAAATTCATTCCATTTAATAAATCCTATTTATTCTAGAAAACGTGTAAATTTAATTAGAATGGTAAATAAGTCACTTATAAGGAACCATGAACAATTTTCATTTTCATGATTTGGAAAATTTATTTATGATGTAATCCAAGCACATTAGAGGTTTTTGTTTCATTATTCAGTTATATTTGAGTGGTCCATGTTTCACATAGAGGGTGAATTGGTTAAAATAAACATTTATATGTAAGAAGGGAAACTCCACTTAATAAAATCAATAATTTCCATGTAATTATCATGACATAACTATAACAACAATAAAAAGGCATTAGTAAACTCTCATACTTTATCACTAAAAAATATTCCAATAACTAATTATAACTTTTTAATTTTAAAAGATAACACACTGCGTATTAGGGGTTATATTATAAAAGATGTCATTACATTTAAATCCATTTATATAGAAAAATTAATCATTATCTTTAAGAATCAAAACATAATTAACCCAATGAAGAATTGAAGATGCTGAAAACATAACAAAACAACACAATTTTGCAACGTATATCCTAGGAGGTTCCATTTTCAAATGGGAAATTTCCAACAAGGGAAAAATTCAGTATCAATCCAAGAAGAATGCTTAGAAGGCATTTTAGGATATTCATAGATTAATTAATAATGGGGGAAACATGATATCACACCCAATGGGTGTCCTTTTTTGAGATTTAGAAACTCAAACTTCTATAAAAATCCCAATAATAATATTATAAGGTGCATAATACAATTTATATTCAAGAAAATATTTTTAGGTAAATACATGGAAAATGTTGGTGTGAAGAACAATGGTGATATTTATAAAATAACTAAAACTTGGGGTAAAATCCATATACCACCTACATTTTGATATGTATGATTCACTCATCCAATATCATGTTCTGATTTAGATTGGTTTTTGATAAACCAATAAAATGGAAATTTGACCTAAAAATAGTGTACATGATATTGCACCAAGATAATTCAATCGATATAATATTAAATGAAGAAAAATTAAAAAAGTAATGTAGATCTTACTGGGAAGACTCCATAGGGACCAACATCATTTTAATATGGTGATGAATGGAGGAGTTATCATGATCCCTAGAATAGTGAGGAGGAGGAACCGAATGTGCCATGGGGGAGATCTCACATAGATGGAGGAGGATAAGAAAGAATGAAATTATGATTTAACCTCATTAGGGGTATTTATTTTTGTAAATTCACCCCTAAAAATGGGTCACATGATTTTGTTTCACCATTTGGCCAAACTGTATGACAACCGTGGGGCTCCTGCTGATTTTAAAACCCACCTCACACAGTTGTGACACATGGTTTTTCCTATGTATGAACCAACTATTTGATGAATAGTAGAAGAATAATTCCTATGTGTCACAAATAATGCGGGATAGGTGCATAGTTTGGGAAACTATGTGTATCCTGTACAGGGTATATCTGCTCACCTGCTGCAGCCACGTGATTTTCTCAAATGTGACACACAGTTCCAGACAAACCATGTGCCATGTTCAAAGCTTCTTATTTTTCTTTTTTCAAATACTAACACTCTCAAAACTGGACGGAGCACCCAATGAACCTCTCATATGTTTACCCAATCCCAAAAACAACACATTAATATGTTGCAAAACATATAATTATATTCTGAAGATCAGGTCAAAAAATTACCCATCCACTTAACACCATAAATATAATTCCCTTTGAATTAAACCTTGGATCAAAACAAGGGTTGTTAAATTTTGTGTGAAGAAGAATGTGAGATTTGGTGGTTTTTATAGTAATAGAGAGTGGATTTCTATATTATTTCCCAAATATAGAATTTGGGATTAATATAAAAAAAATCATAAACGAAAACATTCCAATGGATTTTCCTACGTTTTCTACAAAATAAGAGTGTTTTTAATTATATTATAATTATAATTTCCTAACACATTAAAATAGTAAACTTGGTGATGTGTAAGTGAGTTGTGTTTATAAAGAATATATTCAAAAACGTTAAAATAAATTATTTGTTTTGTTGGATTCATGAAGGCTTTATAAAATTAAATCAATAACCTAAAAATCACATTATTTGAAAGGTAAAACATATATTTTCTCATGAATAACTTTTATATCATTTACTATATCTTACTTGAGCTTATAGGATGTTATAATACACATCGTATTTTATACCATTTATCATTTTGACCCAAATATTCATTTACCTCAAAAAATTATGGAAATGTAACCATTAAATATTTTTGTAATGGTTATTCTAAAAATAATATTTATTTTATTCGTATAATTTTATAAATTCGTGAATCTTAACTTTTAAAAGAAGAATCAACATTTATAGAGAAATGTTGATTTTTTTACAATAACAGTTTTTGAAACCTTGTAAAAATTACTTTTTTACTTTATAACATTATAGTATCAGTTATATGTAATACATTTTTTTAATAATAATATTTTAATAAAAAAATATTTTTTAAAAAAATAAATAATTTATAAAAATGAATGATTTAAAAGAAATTTCATATTACCCAAAAATACAATTTTCAATTTATTATATCAAAACCAAAATAATTTATAAAGTATAAAATAATAAGAAAATATAACAATTTTTATATATAAAATATAATATAAATTATAATAATATTCGGATCTCGATACATAACCCATTATTACATCTGGATGTCCATAAGGGTTAGGTGTCTGATGGTGAGATTTTGATGGGGTGGTTTAGTATATATGGTTTGGGATGTCATTTTAATGAGCATAAAATTATCTAGAAATAATTTTTGATCATGCTATAGTCATTGGATCTGAACTTGTTCTTAGTCGATTTAAAATCCCAATGATGATATCTCACTCAGAGTCTATGATAAATAGACATCATAGTGTATGATCCTACTACTCGCATCATCATTTCTATGGTCTATATTAATTGGATTTATCAAGACACATTATTTGTACTTATCATATTATCACTTTTCAATTTTAACATTATCATTGTTTATTATTCTTAACATTATTAAAAATCTGATAGGATATAATATCACAAAAAAATAAAAATTGCATAGGTTTTCTATAACCATAATAAATAATAGAAAATTGAAATCAATCACAAATTTAATTTTATGTATAAAATTTATAGTTGTTATAATATTCCACACTTCATAAATTTCACCCCCTACATTTATATTCCACACTCTAAAATTGTTGAGGGTATTTATATTTCATAATCTCCTCTAGTTCCCACATAGATTCGTTGAACATGTGGTTTCTCCATATAAATTTGTCTAGGTGCATTTTCTTATTTCGTAGAATATTGTCTTTGTGATCTAAGATCATCACTGAATGCTCCTCATATGAAATATTATTCACCAATGGTATCATGTATTATTTAATTACCTGTGATGGCTCTGATATTTACTTTCTAAAGAGTCATACATAGAACACATCTTGTATATGAGATAGGTTATGTGGGTTTTCTAGTCAATCGGCCTCTACTCCGGTGTGATTAGGATCTCAAAAGGATTGGTGTATCTTGGACTAAGAATTTTATTTTTCCCAAAAATCATGAAATTATTCAATAGATATGTGTAGAGAAATACATTATATTCAACCTCAAACACCATGTCTCTGCAATTATTGAAACCATAACTCTTATTTCATATTTGATTAGCTCTGATGTTATGATTAATGAGTTTTACCTTTTCCACCATTTCATTGACCATTTCATGACCCAATAGTTTTCATTAAATAACATCATCCCGTCATGGAAGTGTTTTGAATCTCTTATCATAAAGGGATCAATTTGGATTTTTTGCATGGAAACTATTATTGTATGATAACTTGACTAGAAGAAGATATTAACCCTATCATCCTTTGAATACCATTAAGCATGAATTAAACATGACCCTATGTTTTTGGATAGTCCACACATATTGGACATTCTCTTAAGTGTGATGAGTCGTGCAGAAGTTCAAATCAGTATTTATAGAATGTTATATACTCTTCCAGAACATGGAGCTAAATATTTTGTCTCCATCATATATAATCGATAATGGTGTTCCTTACAGTATGACCACTTATCTAATGTATATTTATTCAAGTTGATCAAGTGATAAGTGCTCTCAAATTTTATTGAAGTGAGTCATCATTGTAATACAATCCACCAAAACCCATATATCATTATTTCCTATTGATGTATTCGATAGTCCAGTGACAATGTAAATTGTTATGTTTTCCCAATTCTATATAGGTATGAGTAATGGTTTCATCCTCCCCATTGATTTTTTCCATTAAATCATCACATTATGACTTTCACGACACCTTTACGTATATTCAATAATCTCCTTCTTCATATTTTCCAACTAATAGAGCTATTAAAGATGTCAATACACCTTTTTGATCTCAGGGTGAATAGATAAGTTTGATATATATGATCCATCCAATATTTCATTCATTAACCTAGGATTTCATGCTACACATATTCATGATCCAAATCTTACAACTCTTTCTTCATTAATTTTTAACTCTAATGATTCTCTTTTTCATATAGCTTCACCCTTCTTATGAATTTCCACATCATATATTTGATCATCCATTATATTCTTTGTGAGGGATGGTTGAGAAATCATTTTTGAATGGATTAATGGTGTTCCTTCCATTATTATTCCCATGTCCATCCTCTTTATGTCTAAGAAGATCATATCACTATCAATACTCATTAATGATAATGTTCTCTATTCCCTTCTACTTAGAGACTCTTCCAATTTATTTTCATTCCTATTATTGTTTTTCATAGAGTATTAATTGTCCTAAATCATCTCTAAAAATATTTGCTAGCACATATACATAACAATATATGAGAATATATACTCTAGGCTCTCATGATCCATATATATTTCACATTTTCCACAAAGTGATAATTTTTATAGATTTTCAATGCGAAGATTACTATATCTAACTCCAAATCATGTGTTTGGTAGTTCTATTTAGTAAAATTAAATATAATTGTGGCATAGTTTATCCTTATTTCATTAAACATTAGTACACATTTGAATCCCATCTTTAAGAAATCACTTTTATACCCCCCAAAAGTTCCCACTGTGGGAAGCATAAGTACTGGTGCAATGATTTGCCTCATTTTCAACTCCCTGAAAATCTATTCAAATTAATTATTCAAAATAATATTGAATCCTATCCAAGTTAATATGGTTATAGTGTTTTATAATCCTAAAAGAGTTCATACAAATAATTGAAAATACCCAATAAATCCAAGAAACTACAGATATCTGTCACACATATTGGCCTCAACCATCCTCCAAATGAATCTATATTTTAAGGGGGTAAAATATCCCATTTCTTATTATAATGTTGTCTAATAATGAGACTTACTTTAACTATAAATAAAATTATATATACATTAGATACATATTCTCCTTTTTATGGTATTTAGAACAGTTCTCAAATTCTCTTCATGATCCTCCTTGATCATGGTGAATATTAAAATATAATTTATTAATACTAAAAAAAATCTGTTGAATTAATCTATAAATACACTATTGAAAATTTCCATGAATATTTATAGAGTATTAGTGTGTCGGGATAGAATTAATATTAACTCATAATTCCCATAACTTATACAGAAATATGCTTGGGGATATCCTCATTCTTCATCCTTACTTGATAATACCTCAACAAAAGATCCACATTAGAGAAGTATTGGGTTCCATGTAGCTTATCAAAAATGTTTTCCATATTTGTAATAGGATAATTGTTCTTTATCACTATCTTTTTGAGCTCATGATAAACAATTTAAAGGTGAATTTCCCCATCCTTCTTATTGATGAAGAGGATGAGTTCCCCCTAAGGGGAATAACTTAGGCCTATGAACCCCTTATCCAGATTCTCCTATAGTTTATAATTTACCACCAAGAATTCCACAAAAAAACCATTGAATATGGATTCTTGTATATTTTAAAATCCCTACGTATAATAATTATTTTAAATTCATCCTCTACGTTAGGGGGAAGGCAAGATAATTTTTCGAGAAACACATAAGTTTATTCTCTCACAATGGGCATGTCTTTAAGGATGATCGTTTCTTTGGACTCAATAATTTGAGAAAGATATTATTTATAATATATTCATAATATAAATACTTAAGATTTTGGTTCCAAATAATAATCAACCTTTTCCTCTACTTTATATAAAATCAAAGGATGAAATGTGATTTAGAGACTGATTTCCTTCTCATGACAATTTATATTGGATCTATGTAAGGAAATCCAATCTATAACCAATATTTAATAAAATTTCACTAAAATCAGTATTAAAATGATTTCATGGAATTTAATCCCATGAATTTTAATTGGGTAGGTGTTATATACAAAGAATTCATTAATTTCTCCATTTTCCAATTTCACTAACTTATCTATTTCCATGTTTTTTGGGCATATTTAAATAGTTCTACTAAAATTTCATGATAAAAAGTTATGTGAAAAATCAACATATAAATGTATATTTTATATTCTTCAATTAATAAGTAGTGTACCTATCACCACTTTTTTTCGGACACACATTATATGATGTGATGGAATAATCTCATCCTTTATTCCTTTGAGGTTGTTGGCATTGATTTTCTCTGACCACCCTTCTCTTCATGCATTGGTTTGAAAACGTCTCTAATTCTGTGTAGTTTTAAAAATTAATTATATGCTAGTTATATAATAGATCATTTTGTTACTCCACCACATTAGTGGGTTTCTCCCTTAATTATTACATACCATTACTTCCTGCACCAAAATCATTTCCTCAACCCCTTTAGAAGATTTATAGGGTTTTTCTTTCAACACTATTAAAAAGTGGGATGATGAAATTTCATACCACAATTAAATTTCTACATTTTAGTAGTATAATTAATATCCACTTTATACATAACATCCCCATGGTTCCCATGTGATTCTATAATCATTGTTTAGAAATTTATGTCAAATCAGACAATTTCTTCCTAGGTGTCGAAGTCCGATATTTCCTGGGCTTTTAATAGCCACAAATTTATCCCATAAAATAATCAGTCCCATTTTAATTTTTGGGTAACAAATAATCCAATTTCATATTTTGAAAGTCCTTTTAATTTCTCCTTGTACATCCTGATGGATTCATCATCATGTATCGGAAGGGAAATAGAATCCCTTCCATTTTAAGTTGGAGAGTGTGAGGAAAATATTTTTCAAAAAAATATTTTTAGGAATTAATTTCACCCAATCGCTTCAATATCTTACTCATACATCATATTATTTATGAATTCCCACCAATTATTATCTTTTACCTCTATATAATAAATAGATAGTTTGACCATGTCCTTCCTGAAACATTGAAATATGGAGGATTAATGGATCATATGATCTGTTTATGTCAGAGGCCTTTGAATTATAATTCTCTCAATTGCATCATGTTTTATGTGGGGGGGGGGGTGGGTGGGGTTATGTGTTTCTCATAATTTAAGTTTCTATTGATAACCCAATTCAACTGAGAGAGTATCATCCCAATTTTTTCAATTCCTCGTACCATTGGGTTGGGATTATCATTTTGGAAGTCATCACATTTCCATTCACATTGATTTTTTTACTTAGTTCCTCATATTTATAATAATTTCCTAGGATAAAGGTAATATTTTGGATGAGTAAATTTATAATATTAAATAAATTTTTTTAAAAAGAATAATTTTAAAGGGGTAATATATAAATAACATATATTTCCTAAACATATGAATTTATATTATGAAATCTATGTTTTCTATGATCGATTTCATGTTATGGGATCCTATGGGCATTTATATTACCTTAATAATAGTTCATAATGAGCTTGTGAATTTAACAATAACGATCCTTCTAGATAGTCAAACTATAAATGTAGTAATTCTTGTTGTCGTACACTAGGTGATGATTGATTGTAGCTCAACATTATATTTTTGGGATTACTAACCCTGAGTTCCTATATGCTAGAGACACATCCACTTGTAGTTTTCAGAGAGGTATGTTTTTTGATGGAAACCACATAATCTATACTTTACAAAAAATTAGGTATGTTTTCATATTTTTATTATTATTCCTAAAGAGTTTCCTAATCTTAATCCTAAAAATAAATAGACTTTCATCTGATACCAACTACTATAACTCTTGAATTTATTAAACATTACATCATGATCTATTACATAATAATACTCATAATACCACCCATATGATAAAGATGTCCCATTTCTTTAGTTAATTATGTACATTACATAACAACTATAAATAAGGGGGGTGTATTAGCCTTATTTAAAACCTCTTTAACATGCTCATAATTTTTTTTCATTCGTAAAAATGCTTGGGATAACCTAGGGATATTTATAAGGGGTGAGCTAAAAATCCCAATAGGTTAATAAAAAAATAATAACATAAAGAAATTATTACAATTTATACAATAGGTATTGAAATAGTAGAAAAAAGGGGTGAGAATCATAAATATGAGCAATGAGGCCTGATATAGCATGATAATGTAAAAGGAAACAAAGGAATATGGAAACAACATTAAACATGACATCATAAATATAGGTAAATGATAATCTCCAAGTATTCATAACATGGTGTAAAATGACCCATAATGTATTAAATTCACTCCCTAATCCCATACATGATGTCTTATGAGACAAAAATATTACCCAATGCATTAGGGTACTATATAATTTTGGTCACACCTGTCACTTTCATATCATGTATATGCTTATGTGTGCCACATAGATCATACAATATAAGGATGTATATCATCAGTTATAACAAAAAAAATAAAGGATTTTTTATTACCTAAATGTAATTCCGCAATCAATAAAGGGTAGATACATCTAGGTGATTATACTTGACTAGAAATGGTGGTGGATATTCTCGACACAATTTTTTGGCATGAAAAATCCTAGTGGAATTTTAACAGCATAAATTCCATAATTAAATATTACTAAAATGGTTTAATAATAGTGAAAGGATTCTCTCATAATTATATTTCAAATTTATATTAATATGGATAAGGAAAAAATATCTCAATATAAGTAATTGATAATCAAATGTCATAAAATAAACAAGATGATTGAATAAATAAGAGAATGAGATGATCCCGTACTAAATTTCAGCATAGTAACAACTTATGTAAATTCTATAATCAGATGGTATAAATGATATAATACTATTAGGTCATAAAATTTACTATATTGGTATCATTATAATGTCTCTAAAACATAACAAATTGTGATTCAAAATTTATATATTCAAATAATGTACTTGAATTAAAAAGAATAGAGAGATGTCTCATTATAAATTTCAGTATAGTAACATCTTAGGTAATGGTTGTAAAAACATGGGATAAAATATCACTAATTATAAGGAAATAAATTGGAATGAAAAGTTATATTTTTTAATTTATTGATGCATAACCAATTTAGATTAAAATTGTTATTTACAATGAAGGTTCTTTATCGAAAAAGATGAGAGGCAGTTCCTTACATTGAAGGGGTACTCCCAAAATCTTGGGATAGGCTTATTGGGAGAATGGAGGAACCATGGGAGGGATATTTACAGGGGATATAAGAGTAATTAAATTCTCCAAATATTTTGAGTAAACAGGTATGGGGTCTTGGGTGGGTTTATATAGGAATAAAAATGGGAGTTCATTATTATTTCCTAATCATAGGTTTTGTACTATATATAACACATTAATAAAAATCAAAAACATTACCAAGGTTTCTGATAAAGAGGATTGGTTTTCATTATTTATAAAATCAAAGTAAATCCTCAATAAAGTATTACACTTGGTGATGTGGATGTGAGTCCTGTTTATAATAAAATTATTTTAAAATGATAAAATATAATACAAGTTTTGGAAGATTTATAGAGGCTTTATGAAATTAATAAAATAACCTAATAATCATTTTATTTATTAGTGAAAACATATATATGTTCTTCTATACCATATATATAGTTAAATATATTTATTTTGGGATTTTATGATGTCATAATACATGATGTATTTTTTACTGTTTTTAATTTTTACCCAAAAAACATATTCCCTTAGAAATTTATGAAAAATTATCTACTAGATAATTTCAATATTCTAATTCAAAAAAACATATTTTTTTCAAAATAAGTTTATAATTTTTTTTCAAAATAAGTTTATAATTTTTTTAACTTTGACTTCTAAAATAATAAATGACATTAATTTAAAAATGTTGGGATTTTTTATAATAACAGAATTCAAAACATTATAAAAATTATTTTTGACTTCATAAAATTAGATTACCAACTATAATTAATAAATAATAATTAATAATAATATTTTATTAACATATAACTTATTTTAAAAACTCATTATTTCATCAAAAATAATTTCCCAATTTAAATTTCATAATACACCAAAATATAGTTCGTATTTCATCGTATAAAAATCAAAATCATTTATAATTAACAAAAATATGAATTAAATGAGCCCATTATTCTATTAAAATAATATATAAATATTTATATATATATATTATGTTCTTTATACATAACACTTTATTACACCAAAAATTTTCTTAAGGTTAAGGTGATTGATGGTGATATTTTCATGGGGTGGTTTGGCGTACATGGTTTGGTTTGTGATCTTGAAGTCCTTGAGATTTTCCTATAAATGGTTTCAATCATACTTTAGTTATTTGAAATTACCTTGGCCTTGGTCAAGGGAAAATATCAGTGATGTTATCTCCCTTGGAAGTTTTGATGGATGGGCTTCATATGGTATGAACCTATTGGTCAGTACTGTTACTTTCTTTTTCAGTTCCAAATAGATTTATCAAAACCCAATATTTATACTAATCATATGATAAATTTTCAAATCTATATTATCAATGATCATGATGTTTAGTGGTCTTTAAAATATAATAGGATGTAATATCGTAAAAAAATAAATATGTTTATAAGTATTCTATAACCATAATACCTAATAGGGAATAGAGATAAATAATAATGGGAATTTTATTTATAAATGAATGGGTTGTTACATTGTATATTGACCAGTGAAATTGTCCAATGGAATTTGAGGTATGTGATATGGTATTCCAAGAAGTTTCAAAAAGATTTGGGAGTTATAATAAATGAATTTTGGGTTAATTGGATTCCATGTTCATGGGGTTGTTTACGATTGTGTTTAGAATCTATATAGAGAATACAAGTTAACTTTTCCATATAATTTTAGTGATACAAATTATTTGTTCTATATCTCAACTCAGGAGTTAACATATCAAACCATATAATGTGATTAGTAGTGACAATTTTAATCTCATGGTAGAAGATTAATTTTATGAGAGACTAGTTAGTATTTTGGATTATGGAAAGATGACTCTATATAGAAATATGGTTCCTCTGGTCTAAGAGATGTTTTGGAACATTCATACATTGGATGATGCATTGGAGAAAGAGTTTGAATAGTAGGTTATGTGGTCAAAGTTGTTCATTTATGAGTCCTAGTGGAACTCAAGAGTGAAACTTAAGGATGAAAAGTTATAATGTAGGGAGGTTATAACATCATATGTCATGTTGTAGCATGATCATATTTATAATTTTACTAATAATTTTCCATTTTCTCATTTTTCAATTTTTTAAGTGTTAGAGGAGAACCTTAAGAGTTGTTTTCCTATGATTGGGATAGTAAAATTCTATAGTTGTTATGTCACAATTTAATGATAATGGTTATATCATGATGGATTTTTTAAGGGATTCTTTATTCTCAGTATCAATATTGGTGACATTGTGGCAGAGAAAATTGTGGTGTGGTGAAGCTCACACTTGATTAATTTTTTGGGGTTGTTTGAGGAAAATTCTATAACCAATTAAATTAAATTATGGTTGGTGTTTTATTTTAGTAACCTCATCTATTGTAAATTTTAAATATTCATGGGGTGTTAGGATCATGTTTTAATGTCCCAACCTGAGATCCACTTAAATAGTAACCCATGCTGGTAGGTTATACAACCTCAAGAGGACTTCCTTCTATGCCAAAGGTTGTCGAATAGAAGTGAGGGTCCAATGGTGGGATGTTGCAGATACAATACCCATATTACCAAGATAGAACATTGGTATATGAGATAATAAATGAATATATAGAAAAGTTAGTACAAATTAAAGTAAGTGGAAGATAATAGTAATAAACAGATAAAGTTTCCAACTCCAAATATATAATCATGCATGCATGTCTAGATGAAGCTACATAATCTATGATGTAATAAAAAAGTATGACGTACAATAATGAATAGTACATGTATAATGGAAATGAAAAAATACCCAAAGGATAACCCCCTGAGAATCTTGAGCTATTGCTCAGTCTTGTTCCCCTAATCACCCATGTACAAATAACGATCATAGAATAATCCATAATCTTGAAGCTGAAAACATGAGGTATGTTTGTATACCCCAGTGAAATGGTGTACTCAATAGGTTGTAGAATATACTCTGAAAGAAACCACCAATGGGGTCTAAAGTAATATATTTCATGAATATTGAATAATTTATTTTTTAGGTTTATCAATAAATAGATAAATTTATAAATGTAAAATAGTCGGGCTTGGGTTCCTCAATGACGAATGGCCAACCATACCTATTTCAGACTTAGCTAGAATATCTTAGAAAAAGTTTCACCATATGCATATATATATATATATACTTGTGTGTTTGTGGACTATATACATAAGAACATATATAGTCGTGTACCACATTATGTAATCCTAGCTATGACTCGAGGTGTAACAAATGCATCTATGAATAAACACCAAAGTCATAGGTTCTGGATAAGGGACATCATCCTGAGGAATCTAAATGAATATTAAGGGTTTATATTTTAAATAAGGTACATAATCCCAATCACCTAATCAATGGATTTGGTATATCATGTCTGACATCCAAATAATAAAGTTCCACTAAACATATATAATGAAAAAACAAGCATGAGAGAATATATACATCCTATGGTCCCATCTAAGGTGTCCTGTAATAACGGAAACAAGTATCTCCCAAGGTGTCACATAATCTCATTAATTTATGAGAATTTCCTTAGCATTTTATTGAGGAAACTCAAGTATCCCTCATAATATCCAACAATCCTATGATCCCATCAATAGTGTTCCTTAGAAAGGAAACCTATGTATCACATAAAACATGTGGATAATATCTGGATTATGATCTCGTCCAATGTTTTTTATCGAACGGAAACCAATGTATCACTAATTTTATAATTATTATCATTTATCCCATGAGCCTTCCCATGGAATTCCAAAAAAAGTAACCCCAGGTATCTCTCAAGGTTTTATATAATTATAGTAATCTATGAACATGTCCATAGTTTTCTATAAAAAAGGAAACCATATTCTCTCAAAGAAAATATACTATTAAACAACCCATAATCCCATCATTTTTTTTACATAAAAATTATCTTGATTATCTCTCAAGGAGTATATAATTCATTTAATCACTTAAATTTAAGTAATACAGAATTCTATATTAGTATCCATGAATTATCAAAATTCATAAATGCATAATAATGTTTCAATGTCAGAAATAATGACATATAAAAATTAAAATATAAAGAATAAATAGTTCCATGTACTTAATCATTCCATCTCACTAGTCATGTATTCCTAAAGCGGGCAATTCCCATTTATTAATTCAATTATCCTAATAAATTTCACAATAATATTAAATAAGACAAAGCACTTCATGGGTTGTTTTATTATTAAATAGGGAAGAGAGTATCATTTAAATTACATTAATTCATGTTAATTATCCCTTACAATATGGTTTATTCATCACACTTAAAAAGGTGATTATGATTATGTAAGCATTTTAAATATGATAATTTAAGAAACACCAAAAATGGGTAGAATAAATACATTAACATGCATATTAGACATGGGAAACAAATCACCACTCCCAATCAATGGTTTGATTCATGGTGAGGAAAATCCAATGAAGAAAATTAGATTCAAACTAACTACATAATTAAGCAATTAGGTTTTACATGTTTAATTTCACATGTAATGATCAGAGCACATAATATCTAGCATGTGGAACAATTACACGTGTTATAAATAAAAATAAATTAAATGGGAATAATATTTACCACTTACCTTATAACAAGAGAGTTTCACTCATCCATTATCAACCTTTAACTCGATAATAAATGAATTAAATCCAAAAAAATGAAAAAAAATGTTAAAAAATGTGGAGAATTTTCCTTAACGAAGAGAGAATCAATTATGGAAAGAGAAACTAGGAAATGAGGAAGGACGATTCATACACATAATGATATTCCTACAACACATCTAATATTTCTTTATTCGGACACTGAATTGAGGATATCTAGGAAATCATGTGAGAGGGGGAGGATCTATTGTGATCTTGGCACCCTCTTGCATTAAGAAAAATAAGGGCTTGATCCCATTATACTTTATTTTAATAAAAAATAACCTGGTATTTTTTATGTTTTGTAATTGATTAATTATGTGAATAAAATTCACAAAGTTAAATAGATACACATTATGAATTCCTAAAGGTAATCTCGTATAATTTCAAGTACATAATCCACCTACTATGCCCCAAAAAACCCATTCAAGTCATGAGTAGGATTCACAATGTGAATGTCCTGTAGCAACTATTTCTAGTATCCTGGTATGCTCGTTCTTCATTTCATGTTCTCTCAAATCCAATGGAATTATACTGAAATAAAACCCACATTCCATAACATTATTTTTGTTTGTTCAAACTCTTAGACCATTATTATTATTCCATGAAATAAAAATGAACCATCTGTCAAATGAATATTTCAAATTCATTTATAAATTCAATCCACATCCTAAATAAGGTATGTTAGAACCTCCCCGCCTTATAAATTTTCATCTTTGAGAAGACATGGGGAAAAAACATTATATGACCAACTTGGGCCTTGAAAAATTCACTAAAATGGCCATGTTTCTTTTTAGAAGTCTAATGCACCTATAAGAAACACCTTTAGTCATACGGTATATAAGGTATTAAAACTAGATCCAACACTCATATTCAAAATTGAATATTGATATGATGCTTACTCAAAACAAGTAAATCCAAGACATGATCACATCATCATCTATTTCACCATCCTTTCCATGACACTCCCACTACAAGTTCTAACATTTAACATCCAATCCTGAGTCATGGTATTACACCCATCATAATTTCCCATTGAAATATCCTTTTATCATTCTAACAAAGCTCCTGACTTGATTCTTGACTGATCAAATGGTTTATTCCCAATCAATAAAATTATTCTATTCATGTCAAATTTTCCAATAATCACCTAATGACTTTTCACTACACTCATATCATCCCAAAAAAATTCCTGATGTGGTTCTTTATTGACCACATTTATTGAACAAAAACGATGGAATGTCATTCCATTATTTTATAACTATACTAAAAATACTCCACTTTTACCACCAATGATTTAAAATTAAAACATGACACATTTTATAAATGAAACCGATTCTTTCTTTAAGCACACTATCCAAATTTAGAAGAAATATTTTGTCCAAAAATTCATTTACGTTTTGGTTCCATATAACAAACATTGGTGTTTTCTTGATTCCCCACCCTAGAGTTGGAACACTCTAATTAAAATCATCGAATCCCAACCATAACTCTATGGTAACGATGGAATAATCTAATAGTGTCTAAGGAGATCATCAAAGGTACTTTATACTCATACTTTTACAAGCCATTCAATAGTAAAGTTTTTTAAAAATCCATTAATTAGAACACTGACCAATCTAAATTGTAGTCAAGTTAAAGAGCCTGCTGGTGTTCATGAGTACATCCAAGGAATTCCTACTCAACAACCCACGTTTCACTTAGGGTGAACCTTAACTCAATAAAAAATAATTATTTTAGATCACAACTTCAAAAAACACTATTTATCAAAATTAGATTTATTTTAATTTAGCTCGGAATATTAACGACACTCTCCCAATGTACTCTAAATGATATCAAGGTATGGGAAAAGATTGACTCTATACCTAGAGTACACTAAGGGGGTATCAAAGATTACAAATAAGGCCTGAGACACTCCCCTCATATTCAATATTAACATCATGGTAGGGTTTCCACCCATCAATTTCTAATATTCTATAAAAGAAATATTCAAACCACTACTGGCCGACATCTTTCGAAAGATCACTATAGTACCGGCTGATGCATATTTTCTTACTGACCCTAATGCCTTTGCCAAGTTAGTTGTATAATACTCACTTAAGGACAACCACTGAATCCCAACCCAATTTGTGGTGTCTCCAAAGTATTCATAAAAACATAACCATATAGTCGTTGTGCTACCATACAATCATTAAATTATTTTGAAACTCAACAACCCCATGCGAATTCGAAAAAGTACTAACCAATAAAACTAGTCCTATAATTTTTTTCTCCATGTACTTGTATGGATATTCCAAAACCCATTGGACACAACACTCCCCACCTTTTGAGTTTCCTAGACCTTGAAAACTATGAATGGGAACTCATCCCACATTATATGTTCCAGCGACCACTAACCATGGGTCTCGGATGTGGCCCACAAGATTTAACCAAACATTAACATGGAATGTACAGTACACCAGCCACATAAAATCATGCTATATATGATTTAACATAAAACATATGTGTGAAAATTCTCTCGAGTTACACCCATGTGTTTTATAGAATCAGGTGTAAAAGATAATTCAATCTAACAGGTAGTGTTACACCACCCAGTTACTTTAAAACATCTCCCTAAGAATTGGGATGAGTCATGTTTCATTTAATGGTCAATTAACTCTACCTCATAGATTACCAATAATTGAATCATAAGAACTCATGTGTTTAACAATTTCCACCGAAATCATATGGGTTTTTGTACCATTTTTATCAACACTATAGGTACTGCGTGTATTGATGTATACTACCCAGATCTTATATCAAGTCAACCTTACATCATTTGAAACTACCCATAGTCCTATTATCTATAAGAATACTAGTATATGATGGATTTTAGGAAATATTTAATCTAGAATCTCATTATCCCATATAACTATTAATTTAATTGATGATTAACCAAGTCATCAATCAGTAAAGAATAATAAAGTTAACATGAAATTTTAATCATCCAATTTTTCCTTAGGCACGACTATCCTACAGAACTAGATCATTACTTAATGACCATGTCCCTAAGAATGGTCTATTTCATCACATGACCACTCATCAAACCGGGGAGTCATTTTGGGATCTAAGAGTCTTACTTATGACAACCGGCACTCGAATGATACCTCATGTCCGAAAATTCTCCCATGAACATAGTAAGGATTTAAGTGTTTAGGGAGATACCATAATTGGTCCAACCCATACTAAGGAAAAATCATTGACCTTATTTCCAATTCATGTGAAAAAAGAAACTAGGCATACCAACTTGACCTATATGCTCATCATACAAGAAAAGTTCAATAGATACATATGAGAAATGTACTTATTTTCCTATAAGGTAGTACTCATAGAATGATTTATGTGACCCTTACAAAATTTTCAAACTAAGAACACCACATTAAGATTTTTATTAAACGATTAAACAAACTCACATTTATGATCTCCTCGTACCATCCATAAGTTAAAAATCATAGTAAATTATTTATCTTACACCATAATACATCACATGAATGTCCTATAAAAATTCCATTTATGAATTTGTTATTTAAAAGATACCATATAAAAAATAACCAAATTATCTCATAAGTTACTTTTATGTATTTTTTCCCTGAATTTCTAAAAATTTCGATTAGATTAAGAAAATTTCAACATTAATCTATAGAGAAAATCACCATTTAAGGTATAATTAGAATTTCAATTTACCAAATCCTCATATAATAATTCCCAAAAGAAAAATATAGGTCCCTATACTAATTAAAAGGGATTGTATCAGTAAGATGCCACTATACATTTATATGTAACCATTATAATTGGATGATGCCACTTTAAATAAAGGTACCTACATAAAATGAATATACCCTCATGGGGTTTATCATAATAGAAATACAATTTATCAATAACATATAATGGACCCATCAATTATTCCATGTTTCAATTACATCTCTAGTGGGGTTATGTCATAAGTACTAATCACCATGATTGGTCTACTTGGGCCTACTCAAGTATATCTCGTAACTAAAATATGTTAGGACCATCCAACATGTGTCATGTAACAAAATAGATCCATTATAATTCAATTCATTTAGATTCACAATTTAACAACTTTTATATTTATACAGTGTCCTAAAGTTATATCAAGCTCTTATATGATTGTTACATTATATGGGTTACCATTTTAAATTTCAAAATCTCTCATAGACTTTATTGATTAAAAATTGGATCCCATTTAACTTCAAACCATATGTTTCATCCCATGAAACCAATGGTTTAAGTATCAAACATGTAATAATCTATTAGAAAAATAGAATTACACCACCAATATATGAGGGAAAACACTATTTTGGTTGATGCAAAAATTTTACTTAACCAAAAAATTTAAAAAATATAATAAGGAATGTCATAAATATCCATATATATAGGTAACTTGAAAATTAAATTAGCTAATAATGATAATCCACTACATAATAAAGAAACCACTCAATCTTGGTACATAATAAAAGAATACTAAATAATCACCTAGACATGGTATGATGATAATCATGATAATTAATCAAATGATCATGTTATACAATCAAGGAAAATATCCCAATATGATGTTGTCTATGAATTCAACCTACAAGGCATGGAATAGATATAGTGAACCTATATTTTTTTCATCCAAATTCCATCATTTTTATGATTTAAAACATAAAATTGTTACAATAAAGGATCCAAAGGATTAGTATTATCAGAAATTTAAAACCATACATCACTTATAAATTATAAAACATAATAATTTATTTAAAATAGTATTCCTTATCCTTATAAATATCACATTATCCTTAGTTTATATAGTCACCTAATGATATACATCATAGAAATAGTTGAGCTAAAAGATCAATAAGAGAATAAATAATGAACATGAAGCGGTGTAAAATGGGTGAGCATAATACTGACTATCATAATATAAGAATATGATCATCATCAAAATCATTATGGATATAGTGGATAAAAGAATAGAATGTATAAATTCATAAAAATGAAACATCATGTCATTTTTGTCAAATATCACACATGTTTGGGAACAAATCAATCATCATGTTCATGCATAACATATGTCCATAATCATTACATCATCTTTTTTAAAAAATATAGCATCATTTTAATTATTATTACTCATTATCCTATTATATAAATCACATTACCTGATTTATTTAAGGGATATATAATAATGGGCCCACCCATCACATCATAATATTTACAAAATTGAGCAAGCTGCATAGAACATATTAAAGTAATAAAAATAAATTAATACATAGAAGGGAATACACTTTATAATTATTTCATAAATCATGATCTCATTAATAAACTTGGGGTTATCAAATGAAAAATGTATAAAAATATTTTTTATGAGAATCATCATTCTTTTTCAAAGAAGATATAACTCAAGAAAACTTAAATATACATTTTCGAAATAATACTTCTATTGGAAAATATTTGTAATTTTTATAAAATCACATTTGGGGACATTTATATCCACATAAATAAAAGGGTAGAACAATGAAATTATATTTATGTAACATTAGAGTACTATTCATACCAAAGATTACTTTAAGAGGAATATCCTAAAGAAAAAGGATTTGGGTTCGACAATCCCCTTACCTTATGTCCAAATGTGTTCTATACTTGCACTTAATATCATGGTTAATCATATTGGATTTAGTAATTAATAAGATTCGAACTAATTATACATGTATTTTATTTATTATAATGTCATTAAGTTTGTTTATGGTAATTTCAATGAGTTATGGGGTTCAATGTCATTGTACTAGGAGTGTTCATGTTCAAGGTATTCATGATCAGTTCACTTGTATATATTAATAGATGTATTTATAATATGAGAATAATTCCCCAAAAGTGAAATAGCATTTTATTAATGCACTTCTAGCATGTTAAATTGTCTCATATATCATTCTGTTTTATGTTTTAAGGATGTTTCAATTGATAAAATGTTAATGATAAATGTTTAGTTTATTGTTTTGTGAGTTTTCTATAATCATGAACAAGTTTCATTATATTTAATGTTATGAATAAATATTACATAAAGAAAATAATACTATTTATAATATGTATATTAAAATCATATTTAACCATAATAATGTTTTTATGACTATATTTGAAGGAATTAATGGAAAAATGAAAACTCATCGCACACGAAGGCGGTACAATGACATATTACATATGATGTTTTCATTTTTAAAATAAAAGGAGGACCAATAAGATTTAATGATTTATATTACACTGAAAAAATTAACTACCATTATATATATGTTACTAGAGTTATCATGCGACTTTGGATAGGGGAGGTGAGTAGATGATAAGGAAGGAAAAGAAATTTAAAAGAGAAGTATTGAGGGTTTAACCTCTTGAATGTTGTCTCATTGATAACCTGATAGGAAACTTTGGTTTGGTATTTTGTTGAGACCAACAGATCTCGAATGTAGAGAATGGTATTGGGAAGGTAATTTGGTGGAAAATATACAAGCTACAAGGCATAAAAGGTGTGAGGAGAAGGGGTGTTATTTATAAGAAGAAGAGAGGGGGTATTATTATTTCATACATTAGTTTATTTTTTGTTTCTCAAGATAATCTATATTGTTGATTCTTGTGACTATATATAGTATCTAATATATGCGAGTTTGAACTAATGGGTTCTTACATGAAGCATGACCCAAAAAGTCATGTATTTTTCTTATAATGTTAAATAACACAAACTATTGTAATTTAATATTCACCAAATATTCAACTATTTTAAAAAAAATCCCATAAATTCACCCAAACTATCTTTTGATGTGTAGTTTTCAAAAATAGACTTAATTTTTTAAAAATAAGTTTTTAAATATGAGAAATTTTATATTTACATAAAATCGTCATTTAATCAAAAAAATATGTATTTTAATATTATAATTTATTTTATAACCCTTTCAAAAATTTATTAATGTCTCCTTAAATTTTATTATAATTATAATACAACAAAATACTATTTTTTATTCTATTTTATGAAAAACAATATCTATTAAATAATTATATTAATTATTAAATTGTAAATAAACCTTTACGTTTCACGAAAATACCAACACTTAAATTATCATTTTTAAAACATTTATTTACTTATACTAGTATATAATTATATCATATTTTAATTTTTTAAAATTCCCCAATTTTATTAATATATTCATAGTTGATATCACTATTCTATAGTCTATATTACTATTCCTAATGATCATATTAGTATTCCATTGGTCATATTACTATTCTAATGGTATTGGATCCTTAATTATTATAAATACCTCTTATCACATTAATTAAACATTCACTTATATTTTATGTAAAAAGATATATATATTCAAAAATAAAATGAATATTATATTATTATGTTTATTTTTACAACATTATTCGTGACATTGGTCTTTCTAGTGGTTCAAACTGATTCAAATTTTCTTATTCTTATTATCTTATTTTCTATTTTTTCAGTTGTAATATTTTTCATTCTTATTGGTTTGTTTTCAAACCAGTGTGTCATTTAATAGAATAATTGTTTTGTTGGTTTCTATATGTGATTTATGTGTTTTATGACATAATTATAAGATGTGAATTTCCATTGATAAAATTGTGGGTCAATACATTCTTCCTCCCATATGAATATTCAACCTCAGAATTTCATTTTACATACTAGGTTGAAAATATGTGAGGGTGTTTATCCTTCATTTACTCCATTATTTTCCATGTTTCCTCTTCATACTTATAGTTATTACACAACACTCTTACAGGTTTATTTATTGTGTTCAGTTGGAGTTTTTATCCGTGGTCATAGATCTTTAATAGTTTCTCCTCATACGAGAGATTGTTCTCCTATTGTAGCACCATCGAATTCAGTACATGTGAGGGATCAGGTATGTACTACCTCATGAGTGATACATGCAACACATCATGATCATGAGGTATGTTTGGTAGAATTTCAAGATGATATTCCACTATTCCTATGTGATCAAGGATATTAAGCGGTCTAATGCACCTAGTGTTAAGATTATCTTTATTTCTAATCTCTATGAGTATCTTTCATGGTAACATTCAATGGGAAATAGTGTCTCAGACTTCAAACTCCAAACCCATTTCATGGTTTTTAGTAGATATATATTTCCAACTATGAGAATCATTATCGGTTTTTAAATGGATTTAACCTTTTCATTTATCTATTCTATAAGATCAGGTCTAAGTAACTTTCATTCAATAACTTCATACTAATAATTTTGAGTTTTATATTGCTTCCCATAACAAGCATCATATGGATTCATCTAAATACATGAGTGGGAACTATTATTGTTTGTGAACTCAAATAATCATATATGATGATCCCATCCACTTTTAAATTAAATTGAAAATTATATTATCATGTCCTTAATAATCTAAATAGTCCATTAATATTGGCCATCAGTTTTGGGGTGATGGGACATAGTGATAATCGATTCAGTACTCAAATCTTGTTAATGAATTCTCTAGAATTTCAATGTGAACATTGTATCATTATCAGATTTGATCAAAACTGAATCCTAGTGCAGCCTCACCACTTCATTCACATATATCTTGTATTCTTTTTCAAGTGATAAATCCTCATGAATAACAATGAATTAGGAAGTCATGGTGAGTTTATCCACCAAAACACATATCTCATTTTTTTCTTTTCGATGTATTTTGGAGACTCATGATGAAGCCTATTGTGATACTCTCACATATCCATTTGGTTGTAGAAAATTTCTTCATCATCCCTTTGGACTTATGTCACTCTATTATAACTTTCTAACTTACCAAACATTTTGAGATATAATTCACAGTCTCCTTCGTCATGTTGTCCCACTATAATTTCTCTCAAAGATCCCAATAAATCATGGTACATCTAGGATTGATATAGAATTGTGATATATGTGCATTATCCTATATATCCTTTCTTATCTCATGTGATTAAATAATACAAGATTCTTTTTAAACCAAATGACACTATCATGAATGATGTAGAACTCATGTGTCTTCCCTTCCTTTACTGCTTTCACCTTCTTTTGTAGCATGAGATCATCTCTTTGTACCTCCTTGATCTTCAGTTGGATGTATGGTTGGGTAATAATTTGGGTAAGGTTGGATTAGTCACTTCCATGATTATTTATAAATCCAAACATTTCATATCAATGAGGATATGGTCATTCAGAATTCACAACATGGATAAGGTTATAGGTTCTTTTATACTAAAAGTATCAACTACGTTGCTCTCCATTCCTGTATGATAATGAATAGTGTAATTAGAGTCCTTGATTAACTACAACCATCTTCTTTGATGCCTTTTGAGATCTATCTATGATCATATATACCATAAACTCTTTTGATCAGTCTATATTCTATACTTATCACCATATAAGCAATGATACTATATTTTATAGGAAAATATCTCAACTTCTAGCTCAAAATCATGAATTAGGTAGTTTTTCCATAGCTATATTCAAATGAAATAAGGAATAGGCTATCACCTTGTCATTCTACATGAGTACACAACCCATGAAATTCAGTGATACATCACTATATATCACAAAACATTCTCAACTTGTTTCTATTGTGAGTATAGATGAAGTGATTAGAATTTTCTAGAGCTCCTAAATTATTTCCTCACAATCCTCAATCCAAAAATTATTTACCAAATTCAATGTTAAATTAGTCAGTTTTCTATAAAATCATGAGAAATTTCTGAAAAAACATTCGTAGTATCCTCTTAAACCATGAAAAATAAATATTTTTATGACAATAGTGGGTTTGGGACATCCTAAATTTCCATTATTTTTCAAGGGTCCTAATAAATTACCTTGGTTGGTATCACATAACCCAATAATGAAACATGACACATCCAAAATTGAAACTTTATAAACATGGAATATAATTTAATCATCCCTAATGTCTCAATATAAATCCTTAGATGTTCTTTATATTCCTCCTTAGACTTGGTGTAAATGATAATATTATTGAAAAAATACCAATTTTTTTCAACGAATCTTATAAAGACCTCATTCATCAAAATAGATGAAGATTATAATGGAATTAGTATATATTAATGGAATCAATTGGAAATTATAATGCTCATACATTGTAAGTAATGTGGTCTTCTGAATATCATACTTCTTCACCCTCAGTTGATGATATGAAGAATGAATATATACCTTGGTGAAGTTTTGATCTCCTCATATTTGATCAAACAAGTCATAAATCCTTGGAAGATGATACTTGTCTTGTTTATTGATCTAATTGAGATTTTGTAAATTCATACACATGAATATTGATCCATCCTTTTTATTTATGAAGTTAACTAGTGTACCACAAGGTGATTCACTAATGCATATGAACTATTCTTCCATGGTCTCCAATAACTACTTATTTAACTCTTCCAATTGAATTAGGGATATCCTATAAGGACATATTGAGAAGTAGTGGCTCAGGTTATATGTTCAACTATGAAATATACCTCACAGTATATGAAAAGTCTAGGTAAATTATTAAGAAATGCATCAATGTATTCCATAACAATAGATATTTGTTATTATTTTATGATTTCCTTCAACACAACCATTTCAGCCACATATTATTCTTCATTGAGTACCAACACCCACATCGTTTAGGGATTACCCAAAGGATATTCATGATAGTCCTTGAATTTAAAATAAAGCATGGGATGGTTTGTAATATGAAATGATAATTAATTTTCCCAATAGTTGACATGTTCTCTATATAATGAGATCCAATCTAATCATGTTATAGAGTTAAATTCCACCAAGGTAATTATTATGAGATTCACTAAAATAATATCCCCTCATACACCAATATGATAATATTCTAACACTTAGGTTGCAATGATCATGCCACTACGTGTTTTTATAGATATATCTACTTCAACGTAATGGTTCTTTGATTCATTAGTTCTATAAAACAATCTAGATATAAAGGTATGAGTTTAACTAGAATCAAATAATCATTTTTTACATTATTTAGTAAATTTAAAGTGTACGTTGTATGACTTCATTTCTTACTTCACATTAGTTGTACTGATGGAATAATATTTCCCTTTATCCTTTGGGTTGGTGGTTGATGATGTTGATTACACTTAAGGACCAATGGTTTAGTACAATAGATTTTATAATACCTATAATATTTATAGTTGAAGCATTGATCCATGGGTGGTTCACTCTTTTCCTCCATCACATTGGATATATTATTCATGTATCTTCAAAATTCATGAGATTGGTGGAGTTATTTTCATTATATATCACATTTCCCTATAACTTTGAGGTTATTTACATGATGATTCTTCCCACATTTTTGACATTTTCGTGGTTGATATTTCATTATAACATTCTCATTAGATCCAAAAGCTTGAAACTCCATATTTTATTTAATATGTTCATAGCCATGGGACTATTATCTAAACTTCGTATATACTTTGAGAGAACAATAAACCACTTCTTACTAACTCCTAAAGCCTCCAATATCTATATCCTTTTGAAGGTGTGATTTAAAAACACTAAATAATATATCTATTTTTCTATAATTATGGATAAAATCATACCAATATCATGAAAGGATTGTGATTTTTTATTCAAAATTCATGATTAATTCACCATTTTTTTCTTCAACTCTTTTAATTTCTTCTCCATTATTGTACAAAGAGTGTGTAGGAAATATTTGTTAAGATAAATTTTATTAATGTATTCCCACTACATCAATTTTATTTCATTATTAGAATTGGATTTGATTACCAATTTCCACCACTTATTGGCTTCTCTATCTAAACAATATACAACTAGAGTGACCTTATCATTCTCAGAAAAGTGGATCACAGAAAATATATTCTCGATTGTGTTAACCCAATTTTATGAAACAAGTGGATCAAAAGATCCCCTAAATGTAAGTGGTCATTGGATCTTAAAAGACTTGATTTCTAGTTTCTCATTCATGGGTGAAGATAGAAATTTTGCATGGTTCATGTATTTATTCATCTAATGAGGCAACTTCGTAATCATTAACATGACGTTTTAAACTCCACCTCAAAAGGAATTATAAAATTCATTAAGGAAATAATATCATTTTCATTCACACAAGTTGTTTTCCTAAATTCTCCTTATTTCCACCATTTTCTAGAATAGAAATAGATTGAATAAAATGTAATCCAACAATGTTTGAATAATTTTTTCTTTAACATAATTTACACTAAAGGAATATCATATGGGATCAATATGTTTATCCTTTTCCAAAACAAATTATCTTGGATAGCTATATATAATTAGACTTATCTGAATGGTTTTCATTAACATTCTATAATCCTAGTTCCCAAATTTACTAAACCATTATCTGATACCAACTATAGTGACCCTACTTTTTCTTATATGACAATTACATCATTCTTAATATAAAAAATAAAAATAATTACATTATAGGATCAAAAGGTTTAATATAAAGGGAAATTAAGTACTATAAATCACTTATGAATAATAAAACATAATCATTTATTTAAAATAATCTTCCATATCCTACTAAATCCCATGTTCTTCAGTGTACATGTAGTTACCTAAGGATATAAATCAATGAAAGTGACGAGATAAAAACCTAGTAAAATAATTAATAAGGGAAATGAATCAACATAACATGATCAAGCATAATCATCATCATCATAACATAATAATAGAGTCCACTTAAAAATAATATGGGAAATTGCTAATGGAATATAATGTAGACATGTAAAAAAATTAAACATTGCGTCATAGTGGTCAAATACCGCACATAGTTGTGAATAAAGCTAGCATAATGTTCATGAATAAAAAATGTACATAATCATAACACCATAATTATAAAAATATATATATAATAATTTCATACATATTACACATTATCTCATAAGATACATCACATTTCCCATTTCATTAGATTTCTATAAATTTTGATCCCAACTGTCACATCATAATTTTAACATTATTATGCATGCCACATATAACGTATTAAAATCATAGTCTAGAAATAAGAAGGAGAGGAATGGGATTCATAAGAATTTTATCAATAATTATTTCTTGAATAAACATGGGGTTCACAAATGAAAAGGTTTCAAACATATTTTTTATCATAATCATAATTCCTTAGTGAAGAAGAGACTAATCTAGAGAAGTCAAATACATGTTTTAGAAACAAGAGTTATTTTGGAAAATCCTTGTATTTGTCCTGAAATCATGTTTGGAAACATTTGTATCCCTAAAAATAATAGGTAAGAATAATGAAATGATATTTAAAGATAATTGGAGTATTATTCATACCAATGATGTCAAGGAAGAGGAATAACCCAAAGAAAAGAAGTTTAGTTCGAGAATCCCCTTACCTTATGGTGGAATGCATTATCTACATGCACATAATATCATGTATTATCAAATTATATTAATTAATTTCTAGATTAGTAACCTATAATATATTTATTTAATTTATTATAATTTTATTAAGTTCTTTTTTTTCATTTTGATGAGTTAGAGTTCAGTTTCGTCATTCCGAGAGTGTTCATTTTCATTGTTTTTATGATTGGTTAACTTATATATAATTATTTAATTTCATATAAAGTGAGAATAATTATCTATAAGTGAAATGAAGTGTAATTTTTTAAATTATTAAATTCTAAATGGTCCCATATATCATTTTATTTTCGTTATAAAGATGATTCATTTGATAAAACGTTAATGATTAAGATTCAGATTATTTTTGGTGGATTTTCAATCATCGCAAACTAGTTTAATTTAATTTAATATTATGTATATATACTAGTTAAATGACATGAAACTAGTAATAATATGTATATTAAAATATTATTTTACCATAATAATTGTTTTATTACCATCTTTGAATGCAGTAATGGAAAAAAGAAAACTCATCATCCATGGTGTACTGACATATTAAGAACCATATTTTCATTTTTAGAATAAAATGAGAGAGAGTGGGTTTTATTATAGATATTCCATTAAAAAAATAAATTTCTATTATATATATGTTATTGGAGTTATCATTTCACTTTTTATAGGGAAGGTTATAAAAGGATGTGAAAGGAAAAAAATTAAAGTACAAGGATGGAGGATTTTACCTCTTGAATGGTGTCTCCTTGAAAACCTCTTTATGGAACATGGGTTTGGTAATTTCTTTATACCAATAGCTCTTGGACATATGGAAGAGGATTGGGAATGTCATTTTTCAGAATATGGACATGTTATCAGGGTTAGAATGTGTGAGGAGAAGGGGTGGTGAGGGGTGGTATTTGTAAGGGGAAGAGAGGGGTGTTTATTATTATTAAATTCATTATTTTATTTTTTTTCTCAAGACTATCAAAAGATTTTATTCATATGACTCTATATGGAATGTATTGAATTTGAGTTCGAACTAATGGGTTCTTACATCATGCATAACCCAAAAATTGATGCATTTACCTTAAAATAAAAAATACCATAAATTGTCATATTTCACTATTCAAAAAATATTCAAATATTTTAGAAAAATCACAAAAAAAATCATCCTGATCATTTTTATTGTGTATATTAAAAAAACTCTATTTTTTTAAGATAATTTTATAAATATGAGAATTTTAATTTTAAAATTAAATCATCATTTCTTTGAAAACAATATCAATTTTAATATTATAATTGATTTTATGACCCTTTGAAAATTAATCTAGGTCTCATAGTATTATATTATAATCATAATACAACAAATTATATATTTATTAATCTCTTTTATGAAAGTAAATGTTATTATAAAGCATTATATTAATAAAAAAACTTAATTAACCATTTTCACTTCACAAAAAATACCAACACATAATTTCTCATTTTGAAACATTTATTTACTTATACAATGAAATAATTATTTCCAAATTTCATTTATAAAAATACCAAAATTTTATTTATACTTTTATAGGCAAGGTTGAAATACTAATGGCCATATTACAATTCCTAATAGTTAGATTTCTATTCCAGTAGTCGGGTTACTATTACAATGTTATTGGATCTTTAATTATTATAAATACATATTTGTACATTCATTATTCATTTAAATATATTATCTATCAAGGTAATATATATATATATATATTCATTTTAAAAATGAATATTATATTATTATGGCTTATTTATACACCTTTTTTCATGAGTTTAGTCTTTCAAGTTGTTTGAGTTGATCAAAATTTTCCTATTCTTATTGTCTTATTATCTATTTATTTTCCCACTATAATATTTAAAAATTAATATTAGTTTCTTTGATTACTATTGTATCCTTTATGATAATAATGTTTTCTTGGTTTCTCTATGTATTGAATGTGTTTTATCACATAATTCATAAGAGGGGAACTCCATTGATAATATTTTGATCATTGAAATATGCAGTACATGTGAATATATATTGGCTATAGTGATGCGTTCATCAATACATAATTTCCAAACTAGGACAAGGGAAATATAAAATTATCAGATAAATCATAGATTAGAAAAAATACACTATTAACTCATGGTGAAATCATAATCATCTGTAATAATAAACACCACATAAAAAAATATCATCCCTAGACACTTGTCCTTTTCCCTATGTGTGGGGTGATCAGTGAAATAAATGATTATTTACCAAGTGCCAATACATTCCTTGTCTCCTATACACTAACCAAAAATAGTAAGACAAAGAACAATAAAATATCATTAATACCAATTTTTAATTTCCTAATGTGGGATACACTTAAATAGTTCCCCAAGCTGATAGGTCAAATGGCCTCAGTCACGAATTCTCAAATGCTAGATGCTATAGACTACCACTAATGATCCATTGGTGGTACATTGGGATGAATTTACCATGTGATTATTGTATCATATATGTATAATATATAATAAATCAATCAACATTGGAAGTAGTATAAATGAAAGGCATCATAATATAATAGTAATAAACTGATAAAGTGGAGAACACCTGATATATAATTTGGAATGCATATCCAGATGGGGCTATATAATCTATGAAAAATTTGAACATCATGTGGTAATATATTGATAAGTACATGTATAATGAAAATGAAAATAATCCCCCATTGGTAACTTTATGATAATCTTATGCCCCGACTTATCCATGTGTTGCTAAGCCCCCATGTAAAAATGAATATCACCAATATAAACCATAAACCCAAACCTAAAAATATGAGGTTTTTTAGGTACCCTAGTATAATGGTATCCAACAAAAGGTATGAGATATACTCAGTATTCCACCACCAACAGTTTCAAAATTAATACAATGCATTAATATAAAATAATATAGTTTTATGGTATTTCAATGAAGTAGTAAATGAATAAATTTAAACCAATCAGACGTAGGTTCCTCTAGGACACCAAGCTGACCATACCTGTAGGATCGAAATGATATTTTTTGTAGTATTTTAATAATTATGTAGATGATAAATATACAAGAGGGGGTGAATTTTATACTTTAAAAAAATCCTTTGGAATTTTTAGATATTGATATTTTTGAAAAAGTTAAACAAGGTAATTCACAATGCCTCTAGTTCTACAAACTTTCTCAATTATGGAAATATGATCCCAAGAATGTAATTCTATAAATGAGGTTCTAGAAATGAAATGTAACAAAAGTTTACAAAGATAAGGATTATAATTTAAAGCATATAGAATCATACTAAATCAGAGTACAAGTATAAAGAACTATAAGATAGTTATACTTTCCTCAACAATCAAAATGCAGTAGAAAACATGAATCAAACAAGTAACAAGTAGTAAATCTTTTATCCCAAAGAAATGGGTGTCCAAAAACCTTGGATAAAATTCCCTTGATTTATACTTTCAAGAAATTTTGTCTTACCCACACCAGGGTAAGCCCTCGACATGAAGTTCAGAGTATGTCTTTCTATCCCCGCAAACCCTAAACATCAAGGTATTCAGCACCTCTGTCTTCCTCAGCAAGGAAATCCTCGAACATTAAGGTAGTCGGTTCCTTTGTCTTACTATCCCCAGAATCCCTTGAATTTACTCAGCAACATTCGGTGTCGCAGAAAGCAATTCTGAACAAGATGTTTAGTATGCACAAAGCAATAAAGTCTCTCTCTCTCTCTCTAGAAATCACTTCAGCAGCATATAATCTCTAGATTGATCAACTTGTTCATTAAATTTTTGATCTATTTCAAATGAGCTTCTATTTATAGTCAAATCTTCAACGGTTAGCTCCCTCCTCCAACGGTCATATTTTAACTTGAATTTAAAAGTGACATGTACATGTGTCACTCAAAAAACTGTTATTTAGTAACTAAATGCAAGACATTGTTTTATAATAAAAATTTGAGTAAGAAAAAATATGGTTGCTTAACCAAAATTATTTTTCGGAGTGTAAGGAAAAATGAATGTTCGGATTCTACACAAAAAACACATTTAGTGTTTGTAATAAAATGATACTCAGATTCTGTTATCAGAAGAATTTGGAACCAGAATTCTATAGAATTCCAGAGTCTAAATTTCAATAACATTTGGAGTCTGAATTCAATAAAATTTAGTGTATAAATTCATAAGAGTTCGGAGTCTGGACATACAATGTTCAGAGTCTGAATTTATTATAATTTAGAATCAAAATTCAGAGAACTGTGAGTCTAATCTCAGAAGAGTTCGGAGTCTAAATTCTGAGAATTCGGAATCGGAATTCAGAGAACATAGAGTCTGAACTCAGAAGAGTTCGGAGTCTGAATTCATAGAATTCAGAACCTGTATCCAGATCCTGAAAACATAATTCTATATATCTAAGTATTATAAGCTTCTATGGTTTTAGATATGAAACTGAATTTTACACATAAAAATAAAATGAACAATAAAAACATTGTAAGGATAAATTTACTTAGGGAAGAAAAATACTTATGAAAGTAAAACACAGGGTAAAATAACTTTTCCTTAAGATAAGGTGTTTGTGATTTTCATAACAAAAATGAATGGAAAATTCATAAGGAAACCTTATTTACTCAACAATCTATCCCTTTTTGGAAATAACAAACATCCTTATAAAAAAGAATATAAGGACTTAGAAAATATTTTTCTGGACTTTAAAAGTAAAACTTATCTCCCTTAACACATGGGAAAAGATGAATACAACTAACTCCCCCTTAGACTCTGGAACACTAAGGATCATATTCTAGATTTTCATAATGAGACTTAGCATTTAATTTCATACGAAAATCTTTTTGGATAAAAACTCGGCCTTAGATAAACGTTCCCTTACTTAGGGATATTTCTTCTCTACTTAGTATTCTTTTTTCCTTTCTCCCCCTTTGTGATTTTCAAAAAGTAATATAGGGAATGTAAAAGTAAATGTGGTACCTAAAATATTAGTACAAGACAACAAAAAATATACGAAGGGAAACCAAAAAGTCATTACGATTGGAAAAATCTGTACAACAAGAAAAATACAACAAAAAAACGTATTTAAACAATGTTGTCATTCCTTTTCCTTGGGAATAAGCTTCTTCACTATTGTCTTAAACTTCTTGAGCCCCTTGTGATATTCCTTTGCTCGCTTAAGAAGCTGCTCATGATCCTCTACTTTCATCTCTAAGGATTTTATTTTTTCTTCCTAAGCCTTGAGAATATCAGCCTGAGCCTTCAAGGATTCATTCTTCTTTCCAAGATTTTCCTCAATCTCAATCCTGAGATCTCTTTCTCTCTTCCAACTCTGAGCAACTGAATATAACTTTCCATTCAGATCATTTACTTCTTGCATCTTGGAATTATGTCCCAGAGTCAGCTTTTCATTAAAACTATTTGTGAGATCCTTGATCTTCACATCTTCATTGTCAAATGCCTCCTTGACACTTTCTTGGAACTCATAAAGATTTCTCATGTCTTCTATATTTTTCCTTGACCAACTAGACATCTTCTGGAACGATCTTTTGTGGGATTCTTAGTTAATGAAAAAATTCTTCAAATCAACCTCAAGCTTGACACACTTTTCCATCACCATGGATACTAAATCCAATTCTTGATTCTAGGTGTGTTAAACCATCTAACATCTTGATTTAATGCTTGGAAAAATTGGAATAGTCCCAAAAAGATTCTTTAATGAATAAACTACGAAATCATTTCCAAGGGAGGATAATTCCAAATCTGAGACTTTACTTGGTGATGGATCTTTCTCTATTTCAACTGCCTTCCTCTTTGACGATCCACCAAATTCGTTCTTCTTCACAACTGCTTTACAAGGTGTATCAACAAACACCTATTTTTCTTATCATTTTTCGGAATGGAGTCCTCTTGGCTATGGGATATATATTAAATATCTGATAACTGAACAATTTTATCATCATCTACTACTTTCTTCTGAGCTCCTACCTCAGCATCTTCAGGGTGAATGAAATCATGATTAGAACATTCTTCATCACACTACTTGTTCACTTCTTCTCCAACCTTGTTATCTTGACCTTTTTCATCTTTCACAGGGGTTGCAATATTTGATGACTCAGCTTTAGTTCTTCAGATTGAATGATTCTCAGATGGACTTTACTTCTCATGAAAATCATTAACTTTATTAATGAGATCTTCAGTATCACGACTGCCTTACTCTTCCTATTATTCTTGTATTTCTTCTACTAATTCTACTTTTTTATCTTTAACTTTTTCTAAAGTCACATATTTCTTTCCCGATGCCTCTAGTGAAGCTTCTTATCTGGAAGGATTCTAGTACCAGAATATTTTAAGAAGCTCTCTCATTATCCTTTATAAGAGATTACGCAATCTCTGCTTCATTCATATTCTTCTTTTTCTTCTTTTCTTTTTCTTTCTTTTCAAGATCATCAGCAGTTTTTCTTTTAAAGATTTTGCTTCAGTAGGATCCAAACCAAAGCTACGATCCCATCCTTTTATGTTCTTCTTTTCTTCCCTCCATTTCTCTACTACCTCATCCTAATATTCTTTTTTATTCTTAGGTTTTGGTGGTGTGGATTGGGTTTCTTTAGCCTCTGGGTATTTTTCTTCCTCTTTTACTTCCTTCATATTCCTCTTCCTTCCACCCTTTTTAGAAGATTCAGCCACCTCATGTTTCTTATAAATAGCTTCAGCTTACTCTTCATGAAATTCAAAGAATTATTTGGATTCTTTATAAAAACCAATCATCATCCTCTGCTGAGTATCATCGCTTACCAGTAAGACTTTTCAATTTCATGGCTTAGAACTACAAGGTATTTGTAAGGACTCTAAACACCGAACAGTCAGCTTATATAGAATAGCTGGTTACATGATAATATGAGCCTTCATATTTCCATACTTTATATTCTCAATTGTAATGAAAATATGCTTAACCAAGTTAATATTCCATAGATTCACCAAGAAATACAAGATATACATGTCACTCTTCTGCAAAGTATCCTTGTCCCTTTTTCTTGGAATGATGAATCCTTGAACCTACCATTCAAGGATCCAAAAATTTATAGATAGGTGGAAAATCTTCATAGTATTTACATCAGAAAGATTGAGGAAAACCATAGCCTTCACCTTAAAAAACATTCTTTAACATTAGGCAAATTATGTGAGAAAAACTCTGCCTCACCATCATAAGGGACTCCAATCAAACTGGCTACCTTGGTGTAATAAAGAGAATAAGTCTTCCCATAGCTCTTCAAAGAAAAATTTTCTCTTCATTCTTCCTTGAAAAACATGATGACTCATAGAACTCAACAAAGGTGTCCGGATATACCAGATCTTGAGCTCTTTGTTTCGATACGGAAACACTCTCACATCCATTCAGCTTGATGTTCTTTGAGATTATATAATCATACTTAGAAAATAAATTTGGATGTACCAACCTTTCCTTGTAAATATTCCATTCAGAAATCATCTTGACTGTTGACATGTCTTTTTGGGAAGATACTTCGACAGACATTCGGAGTTGAGGAAGATCTTAAAAATCCGGAATGAGCTTATGTAGGAGGGAAGAGCTTCTGCACGCAAGAGGTTTAGTTTCTATGTGGGATAGCCATTTGGGGTCCTTTATATAGGTGTTTGGAGAAACGATTTAGCTTCCATACTCAATCTATTGGCTGTAAAACATTCTGATCAGATCTAATAGTTGAAATGATAACCATAAAGAAATATTGGTAGGATCTGATCTTTCGAGGTTTCAAAGAATAATATTTGGATTTAAGGAAAAGATAATATTAAAATATTAAAAAAATACCAACAAGTAAAATATTATTACAAAAACTCAAGAAATGAAATATACCTTTCGGATTGCAAGGAATATTATTCATAGTGAGGAAAATGTTTCTTGAAGAACTTTATATTCCGAAAATTTGACAAGGAAAATTTTGAAAATATGGCTACTAAATTTTTTTATAAAATATTAATTAATAAATTTTATAAAAATATTCATTACAAAAATTTAGAAAATCATCATTACAAAAATTTAGAAAATCTTCATTGCAAAAGATTTAGAAAATCTTACTATGAAAATTTTCATTACAAATGATTTTAATAATAGCTAATAAGAAAATGTACTCCTCCTATGAAAACGGTTTTGTTACTATAAGGAGATTGATTTTAATAGGAAGTTAATAAGGATTATTACCTTATGGTTATCATTCCTAACTTCTATTTATTTTATTCAAATCTATCAAAAGATAATGATTTTTTGTAAATATCTGCAAGCTGATCTTGCATTCCGATAAATTGAAGAATGATATCACCATTTTGTGTATGATCCCTAAAAAAGTGAATCCTAATATCTATGTGTTTTTCCCAAGATTGATGTGTATGGTTTTTACTTTGGGAAATGGCACTAGTATTATCACACAAAATTTTTATTTTGGTAAAACTCATACCATAGTCTGTGGGTGTGTGTTGCATCCACAACACATGAGCACAACAACTTCCAGCTGCTATATATTCGGGTTTAGCAGTGGAAAGTGAAAATGAGTGTTGTTTTTTGCATGACCAAGAAACTAATAAATCTCCTAAAAAATGACATGTTCTGGATGTACTTTTCTTATCCATTCTATATCCATGAAAGTCAGCATCTGAAATACTTTTTAAAACAAAATCATTTCCAGAAATATAAAAAAGTCCAAGATCCATGGTTACCTTTAAGTAGTAAAAAATCCTTTTCACTGCCTTAAATTGAGATTCCTTAGGATTGGATTGATATCCTACACATAAGCATAATGAAAACATTAAGTCTGGATGACTAATAGTCAAGTAAAGTAGACTTCATATCATACCACTAAAAAATGTTTGATCCACTGGTTTACTGGCTTCATCTAGATCAAGTGAATTTGAGATACCAATGGGAGTACTTATACTTTTAGTGTTGTCATATCCACACATTTTAAGAATATCTTTAATATACTTATATTGGGATATATAGATTCCTTCTAATTTTTGAGAAATTTTAAAACCAAGGAAAAATGTTAACTCACCCATCATAGTCATTTCAAACTCATATTTCATTAGATCCAAAAAGGAATCGGTTAAAAATTACTGAGTTGAACCAAATAAAATGACATCAATATAGATTTGGACAATCAAAACATTTTTCTTATCTTTGTTTATAAATAGGGTTGGATCATCATTTCCCTAAACATAATAATTTTGAAGAAAAAATCATGTATGTCTATCATACCATGATTGAGGGGCTTACATAAGTCCATAAAAAGCATTGGTAAGTTTGAAATCAGGTTCTTGATGATTTGTATCTTTAAAACTAGAAGGTTTTTCAACAAAAACATCCTGTTGTACAAAACCATTAAGGAAAGCACATTTCACATCCATTTCAAAAAGTTTGAAATTGAAGAATTCTATAAAGTCAAGTAGAATACGAATTGATTCAAGTTTTGCTACTGGAGCATAGGTTTTTTCATATTGTATTCCTTATTTTTGAGTATACCCTTTAGCAACCAATCTAACTATATTTCTTACTATGATTTCATTTTCATCATATTTATTTCTGAAGACCCATTTTACTCCAATAACAGAAGTTTCCTTAGGTCTTTCAAAAAAGCTCCAGACTTTATTCCTTTCGAATTAATTTAGCTCATCTTGCATAGCTTTAATCCAATCATCATCACAAAAAGCTTAATCATTGCTTTTTGGCTCTAATTGGGAGAGGAATGCTAGATGTTCTACTTCATTTCTTAAGAAAATTCTAATCCTTAATGGTTTATTTACATCACCAATGATACTATCACTGAGATGATTCTTTAGAAACAACTGATTCATGTTTTGTAAAACATGTTCATCAAATAGGGTATGAAATATTCTGGGGTAAATGTATCAGAATTATATTCTTGGACATTTCCCTTATCAGAAGGATCTTCTAACACAGGTTGATAATCAGTTTTTGAAAACACATTTGATGATGTAGGTTGAGGATGTTTAAAAACAAAAGGATCAGTTTCATCATATTTAACATGTACTGTTTCTTCAACAGTATAGGTGTTTTATTGGAAACTCTATAAGCCTTATAAGTTGTCAAGTAGCCTAATAAAATTCCTTCATCAGATTTTGGTGTGAATTTGTATAGATTATATTTAGTATTCAGAATGAATACCTTGCAACTAAAAACATTGAAGTAGGAAAGTCTAGGTTTTCTACCATTCCATAACACATAAAAAGTTTTATTAAGAAAAATTCTAATCAAAACTTGATTTATAGTATAACAAGTAGTACTTACAGCGTCAGCCAAAAAATTTTTGGCTATATAATATTCACTCGACATGGTTCTTGTCATCTCTTAAAAATTATATTTATTCTTTCAACAACACCATTTTGTTGAGGTGTTCTGGGTGCTAAGAAGTTATGAGTAATTCCTTTTCTACTACAAAAAGTTTCAAAATTAGAATTTTGAAATTCTCCACCATGATCACCATGAATATTTATTAAAAGAAGGTTTTTCTCATTTTTAACTTGGGATCTAAAACTTTTTAAATAAGAAAAAAGCTTCAGATTTCATTGCTAGAAAATAGATCCATGTAAATCTAGTGTAATCTTCAACTAAGACAAATACATACTATTTACCTCCAATGCTTCCAGATTGTGTTGTACCAAAAAGCTTTGTATGCACTAACTATAATGCATCATTGGTTGAGACTTCACTGACTGAATTAAAACTTGACTTATGTTTCTTTCCATATTGACAAGGATCACAAACTTTTTATGATTTAAATCTAAGCTCTAGTAGATCCTTAACAAGTATTTTCTTAGAGAGTTTTCATAGGTTCCTAAGGTTATAGTTTCCTAACTTTCTATTACACAACCAAGAATGATCTTTCATTGTACTAAGACAAGGTAGATCTTGGCTCCAAAGGTCTTTTATGTTTACTGTGTATACATTCTATTGCCTATGGGAAGAAAGAATAAACTCTACCTTGAAATTTTGAACTAAGCACTTATCATTCACAAAAAACACAAGGTAGCCTTCATCGCATAATTGAATTATGCTAGTGACGTTGTTCGTAAGACCCTTAACAAAAAAACATTTGGAATCAATGTTTTTTCAAGAATAACGATGTTACTTATACCAATAATTTCTCTCTTATTATTGTCTCTGAATGTTACTTTTTCTCCTTTTGTCTTGATAAACTTTTTAAATAAGTTTTTATTACCAGTCATATGCCGGGAACATGCACTATCCATGTACTAATTATTTCTCTTGGTACTACCTATATTTTTCTGAAAATAAAAGAGTTAGACTTTTAGAACCCAAACTTTCTAGGATCCGGAAACTTCAGAAATCCAAATCTTAGGAATCTACATTTTCTATGGAAAATAAGCATTATGAAATCTTAAAGAGTGGGTTTTATTTAGGGAACAATTTATTGACCAATGCCCACCACACTTACAATTAGTGCAGAAAGGATCACTTTGAGGAACAAAATAATTGTTACGAAAAATTGGTTTTGAACTAGTATAACCAAAAATAGAAGTATTCATTAGAGGTCGAATTTGAGAATACATCTTTTCAGTGTTTTCCTTACCTAAGGTAAAGTTTTACAAACACTTCCTCAAGAAAAATATTTCTGACTTCAGTCTAATATCTAAGTTCTTATCTTCCAAAACCTTAGCTTTAGTACTAGAGTTATCCTAGAAAACAATTTTCTTAGAAATTACGTTTTCTAGATCCTTAGAAAGTTTATTCTTCTCAGAATTTACTTCCTCAAGGTTTTTTGAAAGACTTTCAAAATCAAGTCTTTTAATATCAAGATCTTTATAAAGATCTGATATTTCCTTATTAAGAATATTATTTTTTGAATATTCATTAACAATATTTTTCTTGTGTTTTGAATTCACATTTTCAAGGAGTTTAGAATATCTAGAAACTTCTTCATAAATAGGTAAATTATAATCCCCATCAGAAGAATATTCGTCATCAGAAGATTTATAATATTACTATCACTATAACTGGAATCCAAAGATATATTGTTCAATGATTCAGAATTGTCTACCTTAGCCATTATAAAATGATTTTCAATAGGTAATCTGGCTAAAAAACAATGATTTTTCATTCCAGAAGATTTGTACTCTGAGGATTAATCTAAAGAGCCACCACCACTGGCACACCAGGTGTCATTAGCTTTCAAAACTTTCTTAGCTTTAGTTTATGGTACTTCTTTCTATTTCTCTCAGAATTCTTTTCCTTTCTTTCTTTTATCTTATTTATAGGACAATATGGTCTTATATGTCCATCTCTTTTGCATTTGTAACATGTGACTTCTGAGTCATTCTTATCTTTCCTTTCTTCATTCTTGTATATATATTGAATGTTCTTCTATCCATGAATCTTGTCCATTCTTCAATAAATATTGGCTAATTTATTTTTTGAAGATTCACTTCCACTAGATTTGGATTGAATAACAACCTTCTTAGATTTAGATCTTGTAACTTTTCAGGAGTCTTGGAATTCATATGATTTGAAGTTGTTGTAAAAGCAAAACTACCGTTTCCATTATTCTTATTAATATTATTAGCATCTCTCTTCATTCAATTCTCCTGTTGAAGAATATTTCCAAACAGGTCATCAATATATATTTGAGTAACCTTTCTATTTTCATCTATAAATTTCCTCTTGGATTCTCACTCATTAGGCATGATGCCTATAATTTTGTCCACAAGAGCATCATCATCTAATCCTTTCTCACCCATAGATTGTAAACTGTAAACAATATTCATAAATCATTGTTTCACCTTACATATGGGTTCTCCATAAGGAAAGTCAAAACCATGATATTCAGCTCTGAGTATGGCTCTTCTAGTTTCAATGAATTTTTAAGTTCCAAATTTTGTAACATCATTCTTCCTCAAAATATAATTTTCTTCTTCAAAATATGAAATTTGGCTATATATATTTCTAGTCATAAAACAAAGAAAACTATTGAATACCTTATAATTCAGTTGATATTCATGCTTTTCATGGTTGGTGAAAGTAATGAATTCCTTGTTAGGGATTTTATATCCTCCAGTAACCATAAAAAAAGTGCCCACTCCAGTATTGATAACAAATTTCGTCATGTGATCTCTCCAATATTCACAATTATTTCCATAAAAAAATATGTGGTCTAGTTGGATTCAGGTTGTCTATGGAATCGGAATTGATTCCTTCCATCTCAAACAAAATATCTTTCCACACAAACTTGTTAGAAATAAAAGTTTGTAAAAAAGGATAAAAATATCCTAAGCATGGAAAATATAGAACAATAAAAACTTGAGCAAGGAAAACTTATATGTGAATATAAGTATTTCATGTACCTCCTCTAATACCAATTGTAGGATCGAAATGATATTATTTTTACTATCGTAATAATGATGTAGATGATCAATATACAATAGGAGTGAATTTTATACTTTAAAAAAAATCCTTTGGAACTTTTAAAGATTGAGATTTTTATCAAAGTTAAAAAGGTAGTACACAAATCCTCCAGTTCTACAAACTTGCTTGATTCTGGAAATATGATTCCAAGAATGTATTTACAGAAATGCGGTTCTAAAAATGAAACATAACAAAAGTTTACAAATATATATATTCTACATTAAAGAATATAGAATCTTACTAAATCATAGTACAAGTATAATGAAGTATAAGATAGTTATACTTTCCTTAATAATCAAAATGCAGCGGAAAACATGAAACAAACAAGTAACAAGTAGTAAATATTTTAACCCAAAGAGAAGGGTATCCAACAACCTTGGATAAAGGTCCCTTGATTTATACTTTCAAGAAAGTATATCTTACCCACACCAGGGTAAGCCCTAGATATGAATATCAGAGTCTGTCTTGCTATCCCCACAAGCCCTCAACATCAAGGTAATTGTCACCTCTGTGTTTCTCAGAATAGAAGTCCTAAAACTTTAAGGTAGTCGACACCTCTATATTCCTATCCCTAGAAGCCCTCGAATGTAATCAGCTACATTCAGAGTCGCATGAAGCAATTCTGAACAAGATTTTCAGTACGCACAAATCAATAAAGTCTCTCTCTCTCTAGAAATCACTTCAGCATAATGTAATCTCTATATTGATAAACTTGTTCATCAATGTTGTGATATATTTCAAATGAGCTCCTATTTATAGGCACAACTTCAACGATCGTCTCCCTCCTCCAACGGTCATATTTTTCCTTGAATTTTGGAGGGACCTATACACGTGCCACACAAACAAATGTTAGTTATTAACTGAATGCACACCATAGTTTTATAACCAAAACATGAGTAAGAAAAAATATGGTTGCTTAACTAAAATAATTTTTCAAAATCTAAGGAAAAAAATAAAAGTTCGGAGTCTAATCAAAAACACATCCGGTGTCTGTAATGCATGGATATTCAAATTCTATCTTTAGAAGAATTCAAAACCTGAATTCTATAAAATTCTGGAGTCTGAATTTAAAGGAAATTCAAAGACTGGATTCAGTAGAATTCAGAGTATGTATTCATAAGAGTTCAGAGTCTTAACTTACAAAGTTCGGAGTCAGAATTCATTATAATTAGGAATTAGAATTTAGAGAACTCTGAGTCTGAACTCAGAAGAGTTTGAAGTCTAAATTTATAGAATTCTGAATCAAAATTAAAGCAACTGGATGTCTGAAATCAGAAGAGTTCGGAGTCTGAATTCAGAGATTTCAGAACCTGTATCCGGATCCTGAAAACAGAATGAAATATATCTAAGTATTATATTATTTCAAGGTTTTAGATATAAAACCTAATTTTACACTTAGAAATAAAATGAACAATGAAAAACATGGTAAGGATAAATTTCCTTGGGGTTGGAAAATTTCCTTATGAATGTAAGACATAGGGTAAAAGAAATTTTCCTTAAGATAAGGTGTTTGTGATTTTCAAAACAAGAATGAATGTAAAAGTCATAATGAAACCTTATTGACTCAACAATACCTACTTCATCTGAATATATAATATCTCTAAACAAGTGTCACCATATGAATATATATGTGTGTGTGTGTCTGTGTGATTGTGTGTCTATGTATATATATTTTTATCTATTATATATAATATATATGTATGAATATATATATATATATATATTTATATATAGTTACTTAATACTAGTTAGGGCTTGAGGAAAAACTTAGACATCTGTGAAAAAACATTGTAGCCATAGGTTCTGTGTAAGAGACATCATTCCCTGGAATCTCAATGAATTTTAAGGGATTATATTTTTTAATAAGGGACTTAATCCCAAGAATCTAATAAATAAATTCATTAAATATTTTTAGATATCAAAATAAAGAAGAACCACAAAACATATTTAATAAATAAAAAAGCATGATGTAACTTGTACAACCTTTGGTCCCATCGATGGTGTCCCATAATGAGGGACCCATGTATCGCTTAGGAGTCCCATAATGTTGTTAATTTATGTTCCCATCCTTGGAATTCCATAATAAGGAATGTCAAGTATCACTCATAAAATTCAACTACCCTATGAGCTCATCCTTGTAATTCCATAAAAGGAAATCCCAAGTTCCACTCAAAGAATCTTGAAAACATATTACCTATGAGCACATTTAAGTTGTTCTGTAAAAATTAATCCCATGTATCACTCAAAGAGTAAGTATTTTCATCTTACCTATGAGCCCATCCAAGGTTTTCTAAAAAATGGAAACCCATGTATCAATCAAGGTATAATATAATTCCAATAACATGTGATCCCATCCATAGATCTCTATAATTCAAAAACCAGAATCACCCATGGACCATATACTCTAAAACAGCCTATGATCCCAACATAAATGTTTTTTAAAAAGGAACCTCAGTATTCTTCAAGGAATATATAATTCATTAAATCATTTAAATTTAATTAATATGAAAGGCCATTTTAGTAAACATTCCTTATATTAATTCATAAATGACTAATAAAGTTTCGATGTATTAAATATTTCCATATAAAAATTAAAATGTATAAAAAATAGGGACATGTACTTAATCGTTCCATTTCATCATTCAAGTTTATCTAAAGAGGTTCATTCACATTTCTCAATTCAATTATCCCATTCAATTTACTCATTTTATTAAAGAATCTAGTGTACCTCATAGGTCATTCCATTATTAATTAAGGGAGTAAAAATCATTTCAATTCCTTTAATTAATATTAATTATCCCATAGAAATAGTTTTTATTAATCACACCTAATAATGTGAACAATAGTATGTAAGAGTTATAAACATGATCATTTTAAGAAAAACCTTATAAGGGGGGTTTAATTACCTAAAAATACAAAGTGGACATAGGCATATTAGAAACACACCCAAGTGGATGTTTAACTCATGGTGGGAAACCTCCCATTAATAAAATTTGATACACAATGTCTATGTAAATAAGTAATTAGTTTCTTCATATTTAATTTTACATTTTAATGGAATTAACAAAAAGAATGGTGTATAAAATAATAGTGCATGTTTTAAACAACGAGACATGTAAGGGAAAAAATACAGACCACCTACCTTATACCAATTGTGTACCAATCATTCATCATTTTCATTTATCATGATCCTAAACTAGAAAAATTAGAATAAACAAAAAAACCCTAAAAATAGGGTGAATTAGTATGTATGAATATATTATTAATTATGGAAAGAAAAACTGATAAATGAGGAAGGAAGAGTCATAGACATATCAATACACTTCCAACGCATCTGTTGGTACATGATTTGAACATCAAACAGAAGTACTCATGGGAACCCTAGGATAGGGGGAGGAGCCTTTTTACCAAGGTTCCCACCTGTATAATGAAAAATAATGGGTTGAACCCCTACTATGTTTTTATAAAATGACCACGCATGTCCCACGCTATGTAACTAGTTTCAGAAGTGAACATAATTCCTGATGTGAACTAGATACAAGTGAGTAATTCCATGGGATAATCCGATAGAATTTGACATCCAAAATCATCTAGCCGCAACCCATTAAAACCATTCAAATCATAGATAAAATTCACATTTTGATTTTCTTTCCACAACTATATTCAGTATCATGTTGCTCTCTTTATTTATCCATTGTTCTCTCGAACACCTGTTACATCCATCGAAAAATAAACCACATCCAAAAATACCATTTCTAGATATTAAAACCTTGTATAACTTTGATCTGATTCAAAAATTCAAAATGATCCATCTGTAAAGTAAATAATTAAACATTCTTATTAAATTTCAACCCATCACAAATCATATAACCTTACAATGTCTTGTTGGGGTGATTCAAACCATGATGATAACACATAAATATTATTTTTGAAGGGTTTTGAAACACATAGGTATCAACTTTTTAACCATTATATATTTTATCTAGATACACTTATTTATTTGGTTTGGAACCCGTTATGTATTAGGTCCAGACAACCCTTGTGTATGGGTTCTGGTAATTCATTATTTATTGGGTATGGTTAACCCTTAATTATTGGTTTTGGTAAACCCTTAAATATTTATTCTGGTAAAACCTTTCATATCATTTTATATAAAACCATACATATTGGGTATAGTAAACCCCTTTATAAGTTTTCTACTGAATCCTTTCATATTTTTTGTATCCTCTGTGTGTTTATCTATAGTAACCATTACATAAAAAACTGTTGAAATCCTTTCATATTAATCCCAAGAAAACCCTAACATATTAGAGAAGGGAATCCATTATGTATCAGTACCTAGAAAACCTCTGGTATTGAACAATTATATATTGAACCATAATGTATTCAAACTTTATGTATAATCTAAGAACCCTCTTGTATTCTTTTGTAATGTATTTTATAGTGAAGGCCGATCACATAATAACTTCTTTGGTTATGTCATGATGTATAGAGAGAGAGTGTGTCACAACATGAGGGTGTCACAACAAGGTAGTATAATTTGAATTAATTTTTTCATGGAGTGAAATACCATTTTATGAACGGACACTTTGGCGATGGTGTAGCGGTGAAGGAGGGGGGCATAACCACGTCGTTCATTGGGCGATATAGGTTTGAATCTTGGGAGTCTTCTTTCAGGGAGAAACTCTCCCCCATGATCCAATCGCCTTATCAGGTCACCCGGTTCTGGAATGGGTGGGAAAAATGAGGCTTTCCCCATCTATGTCGATGGATTCTTATATTGAACCATCGCCACTCAGGTCGTCACCCTCTAGGAATCTCTTCCATCTTGGCTGGAAACGACTCCTTCCTGGATGGGGCTCTCTCCAGAGTGATCCCTTCGTGCTGAGGGGAGTTTCCTATTGTGGATGTTTTGAAAAGGAGACACTTGGGAAATTCTATTTGAATAAAAAATGATGGCCTATAGTCTTGGGTTTTATGGTTCTTCCATATAAGGGGGAATTTCTCCATGAATAAGGTTGTCATGTTTCAATGTAAATATGTAAAATATTTTTGGAAAAAACAAAATTAAATAAATTTTAAATAAATAAAACCTAATAAGGGATTATTATCATCATTTATAATAATTAAGTTCTTCTACTTTTCTCTCCCTACTTCATTTCTCCTTCTAGATGGTTAATATTTTTTTCTTCGCATGATTTGTGTGTTATTTGTTTTTAGGGATTCCAAGAGGAATTTTTATCATTACTTTGTAGATTTTTTTATCAATTTCAATTGTTACACTACAATATTATTCCAATTATGGCCATCCATGCCTTATTATGGGGAATTTATATGATTCTTTAGTTTCTTCCATTTTTTCTCAAGTCAGATAAACATATTCATTGATATTTTACTAGGATAATTAGGTAGGTGGAACATATGTTTTCCCTAATTTGAAACCTCATTTAAAAGTACACTTTAATTATGGGGAACGATCCAAATTATGTCTTGGCCTAAAAATAAATTAAAATATTTTTGCTTTGTTTCATGTGGTAATTAAATTGTTTCAGAAATGAGAGGTTCATTGAAATTTTTTTATCCTAAATCTTTTTGTTATAGGTGAATAATTCCTTCAATAATAAAATGGTGGATGTTAAAGGAATCTTGTGAGGTTAGCAATTATAACTAATATTTAATAGGATAAACATATATTCCCTTGTATTACCCATAGTATTATATTTTGTGGTAAATGTGAGTCGGTGTAGTAGTAGCCTTAGGTATGTATTTCTTTTGGACCTTGGATGGTTTAGTGAAAAACAGATAAAAAATAAAATAAATTCCTATAATTTGATATTATTTGAAATAATAGTAATCTATGAAAAGTATATAAATAGATTTTTTCTACAATATAAAATGTTATTGATCCCTCATATTAAATAATAAAATCTATAATTTTTTATAATATTGCTATATTATGGGTGCTTATCTATCAAGATATGTGATGAGGATATATTATGTGATGATATAAATTTATTACTATGGTGGGAGTGCATCCAAATATAAGTGGTCGATGAAGAAATGTTTTTGAATATATGATATGATAATTATGGTGTTAACTTATCTTACATATAGGTATTTATAATGTGTGGTGTGTAATTCCATGAGATGATACAAAAGGTGGGAAATTATCTAACCTGTGAGGATTGATGGTGTGATATGTGTGTTTATATGAGATAATTCTTAGGGTGAGAACCTATCCAACTTGAAGGGATTGATGATGTGAGATATGTTATTATATTATATGATACTAAGATAACATGAAATTTACATGTGTACATAATACATCATTTTACATGATTATTCATTACATATCAAAATTAAGAATACTTAAAACCTATTTATTTTTCATATTGGGATATTATGTACATAATAAATATATTTTTTAAACATTATTTAACATCTCCCATGGATATTATTAAAACACTATATTTTTTATAGAAATATTACACATAATAATCAAATTAATTTTTTGGTAATAGAAATATAAGAAAATGGTGATATATTTCACCCATTATGGGTAAATATAATAGATTAAAATTGAATATAATAATTGACCATAAGATGAATAGTTTAGAGTGATAAAATAATCATGGTTCAGAAACATAACATAAGTAAATCATAAGAACTAAAACATTTTTCATAAATCATGAATACTAGAATAAATCATTAGTTGTAACATAAAACATGAGTCATTATAGTGTTCAAACATGATTCAACAAAAAATTATCCATGATAGAATAATATAGTTATGTTGCATAAACAATAATGTGACATAAATATAAGAATATTAATCATAACATATTTCAGGTTTCACCACTAATAAATTAATATCATAGTGAACTAATCTAATAACCTACCCATAATATAGTGTATATGGCTTAACCACCCATGATCCATAAAATTTTATACATTGGAAAACCAACCACATCTCATATTAATATAATAAGATATACAATGTTTCCTATTGCATTTTAGGGATATAATAGAACCTCTCATCACATAACAATAACCCATACAAATTTCTGTCATATTCAAAAATTCATAATCTCATCATAACTTAATTAATCTATGGGAAATAAATAGGTTTTAAATTAATTTCTATAAAATAAATTCATAATACATAATTATAAATAAGTTTAACTATATTATTTTAGAATATCCCAAGTGAATAATAAAAATCATTAAAGGATATTGACATTAATAAAAAATCACTTTTAATGAGAAATAAAAATTACTTTGAGAAATAAGAAAGAAATACAATTTATATTTTTAATAACATTCATTTTAAAAGAAAATAATTTATAAAATAAAAATAATATTAATTGATTTAGAAAATTGGGAAAATATGTTAGGTAATATAAATGAATAAAAATAATGATGGTGGAAGGAGAATATGTCTTTATAGATTATAATAGGAAAATATTCATTTCACAGTATCTTAAATAATGTCAAAGATAATATATAATAACATATGAGGAAAATGTATAAATAGATTACTTTAATTAATATTAAAATAATGTAAATCATAATATAAAATTACATTAAATAATTATATAAGTGTAGATAAGGACATATATTGATCAATATAAAGTATATGGACTTATTTTAAAAATATTTAATGCCAAAAAGATGAGATAATGTTAGCTCCACTTGCAGTCAACAATTATGTTGTGTTTTTAAAAAAATTGGAGTGAGATGGAAATTAGACATATAAAACTCATAAATGACTATAAGAGAAAAAAGTTTCTATTTTAGAGAGAAAATATGTAAAATTTTATATTATGGAAATATATTCATAACTAACTCATTTTCAAAGTGGTATTTGAAAAACACAGTTATGAATTTTGAAATACTTGAACCAAATGGAATTAAAATAAGGAACATGAAATGGATTATCAGATCACATTAATTAAATGATAAATAAAGAAAAATAAATTCATCATTAAATATAAAAACCACATAAAAATATAAAGTGGTGAATTTATAATAGATCTCTATATGAGAAAATTGGGATGGGAAAACTCTTACCATTACCTATGATTTACACAAAACATCTTTAAGAACCTAAATAAAAAATATAACCATATTAATCAATTATTTATTAAACTTAAATTTATATATAATTTTTTATAATATCCAATTTAAATCATTTATTAAACATATATTACATTGTGATTGTTTTTAACATCCGATATCATTAATTTTGATTACATCATCCAAGCTTCATAATAATGATGTTAGTCATCATTCATTGATAAAAAACATCATTTTTGGGTCCTCATGATAGTTTAATCATTGTGTTCGACTAATTTAATCAGTTAAATGATAATTTTATAGAAATTATGGTTTTGTTTCACTATAATTTCATCTATTATGAGCCTATTTTGGGTAATTTATTGATGAATAAAAGTTACATTATAATGAACATTTATTTTTTATGTCACCCTTATGGAACCATATTCATGAAATTGATTAAATATTAAATTTTTATTTTAAAATTATTAATTTTTTGGTATTTATTAATTATTATTATGATGATGTTAGTTTATAATCGTTCATGTATGTAGTTAAACTGTCCCAAACAACAACATGTTTTCAAATGAAATGAAAAAGAGTATAGAATAATATTATAAAAATATAATTTCCTCATAATTATATTGATATTAATATAATATCATTAGACATTAGAATTATATTTTTATGTAGTTGAGATGATAAGGTAATTGAAATATTGGAGTAGTACTTAGATACTTACATTGACAAATTTACTCCTTCACATTGGTTCCTTCAGAATAAAGGATTTAGGTCACCGTATAGAATCTAAAATCAATCCAATATCAAATAAGGATTTATTTGAGGAATATTTTTTAGGTATTAAATGTTTTGATTATTTTGTAATGGATGGTGGATAGTTCCTTTTATAAGTGAGTTTGAGTGGCTTTTTTTCAATTTTTCATTACTTAATGGTTATGGAAGTAAATTTGTAAATGGAATGTCGCCCCATAAGTGGAAAATTTCAAGGAGTATTTTTATTCTCTCTATAATATATATTTATGATTATTTTTATATGTTTTATAAATCAATCTATGCATATAATCTATTTCATTGTTTTTACAATTTACCAATTTCGATTACAATTCAACAAAGTGACCTGTATTTATTTCTAAAAATGAAATTAACCATTTGAAAAAATTTAAATTTTATAAATAAATATTTTACCTCTATTTAATATAATTTAATTTATAATTGTGATAAATGTATCCTTCAAATAAGAAAAGTATGGAATTTTTTTTAATGATGAAATGACATTTTCAAAATTTAATTGTTTTTAATATATTTCATATAAATTACTAAATAAATGAGTGTTAATTTTTTATCTACACAGAAAAACATTTAATATTATTAAACTTTTCATTTAAATGTGGTAAATTTTAGTTATTAAGATCAATATATTAATTAATTATAAAAATAAGTCTTTAATAAAAATATCTCTTCTAGCATTAAATAACATTAATCATGTCCCATTAAAATTATTTATATGATTTTATCAATACATTGGTATTAGGATAATTCATTGTTTTTCATAAAAATATAATATTATTATTTTAATAAATAATATATATAAATGTAATGAAAAATAATAGAATTTTTTGCAATAAAAATCATTTTATAATAATTTTTATTTCATTTCAAATTTAATTGTTTTTTTTGGATTATATTACTTATAAAATTTTAGTACAAATTAAATATTTTAAATTTAATTAATGAATATAAATATATAAAATAACCATATATCTAATTTCTATATGATCAATGATAAAATGTTAGGTGGCCATATTTATGGAAACCATATCCCATTCTTATATATGGTCTTATATAAAATTATAGAATCATTAATCTTATTCATAAAATTTATTATCAAAAAATATATTGTATTTATAATTTTTATCCTTATTTCAATAGTTATAATTAGAGTTATGATCTTAAATGAAATCCATGAGGTTAAAATATTTTATATTCATGGTATTTTTATTTTCTTTTATTTTTAATCCACTTATAGTTGTATTAATGATGTTTCATATTGCAATATCATAATAATTTGATATTTATTTTTCATTACATTGGTTTATCTAAAAAATTATATCACTATTCAATTTATTTCACATTTAAATGAGGAAAATGATATTCAAAATAGTATTTATTTAAATTAAAATGTATATTAAAAAATTAGGTGTTATAGTATACCCTTATAAAATAATTTTACCCTTTAAATTTGATTTCTTAGAAAAAAATCATATACGGGTACTTTTACTACATTACATATTCATGTTCCCATGTTTCTTCCCAAAAGATATAGATTCCTCTATATAACATTGACAAAGTGAGTGACCATATTTCATATTACTTTACCTATGTAATCCAATATTTTTACTGGTTTTTTCACATAGGGGAGATCATGTTCTAACTACACAACATCTGAGTTTAGAAAATGTGTAGGGTCATGTATATACTTCCTCAAAATTAATTAATGGAAAATAATACACACAAGAGAGGTTTAGTTGGTGTGTGTGAGGATATGATATCATCCCCACATGATTAATGATTTTATAGAGACCGATGTATCTTGGTCTCAACTATACTTTCTCTTCAAAACTCATAACCCTCTTCTATTGTGATATTCTAAGTAATACGTTATCTCCAACGTTAAAATCCAAATCTTACAAAAAAATTATTATAAAAGATTTTATATTTTTTCATTAGATGTAATGTCTGTATGAGTGGTTTGAATCATCCATAACATTTAATGAGTGTGATCTCGTCTTAGTATATTACATTTTCCTGCATTATCCCAACATGTTGGAATATTTCACATCCTCGCATAATAAGACACAAATTTCCCTATTTGAATAATATAATGGAAACTTAAATGATATTATAACTCTAAAAGCATAATGTATTTATCCCAAACTCCTGTAAAATCCATTGAATATGAACTACGCATATCCTATTGACTTTTAATGGTTCTTTCAGATTAACCACCATTATAAGGATAACAAGTAGTGTTGAAGATAATATTTAAAACCAAATCTTGTTATAAATTTCTCTATGTTAGTGAGATAAACCATGGAACATAATTAAATAAAATTAAGAGTTTTCCTCAAAGTATAAATTCCACTTCCTTTATGTATATATTGGAAAATCAATCATGATATCATCTTTTGAATCGAAATTAAATGTATTGACTTGGTATTTAGATCAAATAAAACCTAAATGGAATTATAGCCTTTAATGGTCCTACAATTACCTATAATAAAATTCATGGTGTTTTCTCCCATTCTTATACAAGTAATGGTAGTGTTTTTATCTTCCCCATAGACTTATAATATTCAACATCAACTTATTAGAAAACTGTGTTTTAGGATATATTCCTTAAAATATTTTTCTTCATGTTATCCCACTAGAAAATATTCTTGAGATATTTGTACATCATTTTAATTTTAGGATAGATAAAGAATTATGATTTTTGAACATTAAAAAACATATCATTATTCAATTACATTATTAATTGAACACGTATTCATTTTTCAGATCTTATAATTCCATTATTGTCCATATAGAAATCTAGAATATTCATTGTCTTATTTTATAGATTCATATCCACATATTACGCCTCCTTCATAATCACATGGATGTATGGTTGATTAGTCATAAGGGAATGAAATTATTTCTCCCATTATTTTTTGATTTCAAGGTTCAACCATTATAAATTCATTAGTATTAGTTCTCTGACAATCCTCATCATTGATATTGGATCATTATCCTTTCTACTCATAGAATCTGTCACACTATTCATCTTCCTATATTTTTTAATTTATTGAGTAGTCATAGTAATTTGTCATCTTCATCAATCTCTATTGGAACATGTCAGCTCCTTCTATGTGAATATATACTTCAAGAACTGATGATCAGTATATAATTGACACTTTTCATTATAGACATAATACATCCATATCATTAATGAAAATATTATCATTATTATATCTAAATAATGTGGTTAGTAATTTTTCTCATTAATAATTAATTAATGTGAGGAATAATTTACCACCTAATCATTTGTAATAAGAGAATAACCAAATCTAATCTTTATTACATCCATTTATATCACAAATCCCTCTCAACTATATGGTAGTTTGAGTAATGGTGTAGTTATAAAAATTGTGTTATGATTTTTGAAATTTTTATCAAATTCATCAGCACAGAATAACATGAATCCATTTTAAGTTAACTTAGTTTGTGGATTTGAAATCCATGGGAAATTTCAAAAAATACACCATTTGAATCTATATTATCCAAAAAACTAAGGATCACAATTAAAGTTCTTGGTCTGTGTTATTTTCAATCACTTATATCTTAAAAGGATCCATTGATATACCCCTTATTATGATTGCATGAAGAAATAATGTTACTTTTTATATAAATAATTCACACTTTCTAAATTTTTCATGTATTTTATCCATTCTAAAGGACTTCAGCATAACATTTAAAAAATATTAATTGTATTCCTTTGTCATTGAATATTTGGGAATAAAATCTATAAGGAAAACCAAAAAATGATCAAGGTGAAATCTATAGAATATATTTTTCAAATCTATTAACATAGTAGGGGAATTTTTTATTCAAGATGCAAACACTATGAATTCATATAGTTTATATCATTTATAGAACATTATCATGGGTACATCCTATCTTGTAACAAATAATTATTGAAATAAATATTGAAGGTTAATCATTATGAAATATTGATGTAACATCTCGGTTACGAAAGCCACCCAGAGACGCCCCGTACCCGGTTGGTCACATGGCCTCAAGCACATTTCCCCAAATTCCATAGGCTACCGACTAGCTGTAAGGGCCTTGGGTGTGATAATGGGGAAACAATTCCCTCATTGGTAGAGTAACATAGAGGAAGTAAAAAAAGATATACAATAACAGAATCTGTAAACATACTAAAAAATAGTAAACATTGGAAGACTAGTAGAATAAAAAACTGTAGCACACACATATATATCTTATGCATGATACATATGTCCAGGAAAACAACCAAACAAGCCGCAATGTTGAAATATTGTACTAAACCAAATTATAAGAAAAAAATTAAACAACCCCATGGAATTTCAAGCCAATTCTTGGTCCCATGCTCTCCAGCTCCGATGTAGTCAAGTAACTGTGGTAGAAGGGAACTTTCCCTTATCTATACCTGAAACAATATAATCTATTTCGGCCCAAAAGCATGGCCCAAAAAGTTTGTGAGACTAAATATCAGTAGGAAACCACCATGAGATCTATGCCTAACAGTCAGTGAATATATGGTATGTAATAAGTAAAATGAAGCAGTAAACAAGGAAGTACTCACTAGTAAAGAATCCATTGTTTCGATGCATTCAGTTTTATATAAAAAGAAACAACTAATTAAAGTAGGTAAACCCAAACAGGTAACCCTCTAGGAAGTACTCATAGCCTATACCCTCTGGTCCTACCTAGTAAAGACAAGAATGTAGCTAAACACCAATGGTCACCTACTAGGAAGTACTCACAGTCTAACCCCTCTAGTTCAACCAACAAGTACAAGAAACACTATGGGAAGTACATAAAATCTAACTTCTCTGGTTTAGCTTAAGAATATACTCTCTGAGAAAGAACTCACTGTCAATTCCTCCTATAGTCTCTTATTGGTAACAAAAAGGTGCTCCGGGGAACCACGTATATCACATTCCCCCTATGGCCTACGTCGAGGAACTACAGACACTCTGAGGAAGCACTTACGTCAATTCCCCCTATGGACTCTCATCGTAATAGTAAAACAGACACTCTGGAGAAGCCCTTACGACCATTCTCCCTATGGTCTACTACACCAGGTTCTCACAGCCCTGTGTAAGTCAACCAGTACAGCAAAGCATATCGGCCAAATTGAACCTCAATAACTACTTGGCTAACTATCTACATCATACCAGTATGTTAGGAATACAACAGTCCATCCTACAACACTAGGCATGGGAAAAGGCAAGGTAGCCTAACAAGCTAAGAAGGACTAAACAGTTATAAATAGAACATGAATGGGAAAACACTTCCAAAGCATATAAATCAACTCTATTTACATTCAATTTACCTTTACTCCAGTATAAAAGCATATAAGAAAATTAACATGGTTAAAACGGTAAACACGCAACACCAAATTCAAGGGTATTGGACAAAATTGAACATATAACTCAAATACTTTCAATAAAAAGGCACAAACCACCTACCTCGGTGTTGGGAGATCACTATAAGTGAACCTCAATCCTTGAATTTCCCAAGAACACTGTTGATCAAAAAAATGTCTAAAATGTTCAACAGAGGATGACATGATAAAGCGGATAAATCATGAAAAGAAGCTCTAGGAGAAGGAAGAGCTTACTGAGGTGATCCCAACATAATTGACGGCGGTCAAATCGGAGATCGGATGCTCTCTCGGTTGCTTGGATGTAACACCCTGACCCCAGCTACCCAGAGTCGGTGCATTACTTCGTAACATTGGCATAATCATAAAAGATCAAGTCTCGAAAGACCGATTAGTTTAGTAGCCTTGGAAACACTAGATACATTCGTAAACGTTACATTACATCATAAAGTGAAAAACTACAATAACAAAGTCTCCATAGTCCACACTCATATCCTCTTCTCACAATCCCTATAGGTCATTCATAAAATACTTCTTCACATCCTGGAAAATATTAAAACATTGAAATGGGTGAGCTCAAATGCTCAGTAAGGATAACAATATTGAGGAAGCTTTCATAAATAAACATAAAAATTTAAGGCAATGTATAACTAAAACAAAAGCCTTTTAAACGTGAACATCAACATAATATGGCAAAAGTAAAATGAGATAATTCCATTCACTTCTTCACATGGATATTATATTGGTCGAATAATCACATGAAATATCAATAACCACTTTCATAGTGAGGGAATGTATAATGCCGGATATTCTGAAACATTTTGTCAAGGCCTCGGCCAAGACGTCTAAAATGATTAAGGCCTCGGCCAAGACGTCTAAAATGATTAAGGCCTCGGCCAAAACCATAAACCAAATTGGGAAACGGCCTCGGCCAATTCCACGTCTAGTTGTCTCATGAGACCTACCGATGCATCGAGGAGCTATAGCGGGCCCCACCCGTCACTTATTAAGTCCAATACATTCCTCATATGAATAGGTTTAAACATATCATAAACCATAACATAATCGTATCACATAAAACATGCATAAAGGAAACATAACATTTCCACATTTCAATCACAAGATATCAATACAACATATTGTTATAATATAAACGCTTTCAAAACCATTTTCAATACCAAAATAAAATAAAGTTAAAACTTGGTATTTATTTTTCATTAAAAAAAAGATGGCTTGTAGAGGAAGCCGAAACTCAAATAGTGGTCACGGCGGCGGAGAAATCGTTGTCGCTGCATAAGTACGGAAAGAAAAAACATTCCCTTTTTTCGTTTAGCAAAACGCTTCGTATAAAAATATTCCTTTTGAATAACCGTAAAAGTCAAAGGGGTTTATACACCGTAAAAAAAGAAAGTTGTGTATAAAACCAAATATGCCTCAATGAAAGGGGATTGAGACGAAGTCCTTAAAAAGATCATTTTTAAAATAAAATAGATATACTATGTGTATTCACTATAAGTACACATAAATAAAGTACAAATACAAGATATGACATAATAATATAATGACATAATTTGAAAGTAGGAGATTAACCCAAAGAATGGAAATTGGGTTAAGAAATTCCCTTACCTTGCATCTTGTCCTGACTCGACCGTTCTTTAACCTCCTGAATAATAAACTAGAGTTAATTTATATTTACTTAAGAACATTTTTCATGTTCATTATTCCATTTATATCACTTATTACCTTGTTATAAACATTATTTAATTATTTAAGTTAATAATGGTCATTTTGTCAATCTTTGGTACTTGAGTCAAAAATAAACTTCTTATAATTACAAGTTGTTCATGTGGTGAAATATCAATTATATCCAGAATTATATTCATGATGTAGATATCATATATATCATATATATACAGTATATAAATTCATTCATAATTTCACGTAACATTTAGAGGTAAGAAATGAAATGCACCGTTCATGGAGACGGTAAGCCATACGTACGCATGAACACTACTTTCATTTCTATTTCGTATTTAATGTAATGAAATCATAATGATATAAATTTATAATATAATTAAAGTATAATTTAGTGTATAATACCATTTAATCCAACCTTTATACATCCCACATATGGCATTAACGATTCAAATCACTTTGAGGGGGCGGTAGTCCGCACTTCCTAAAATGAAATTATCGCGTTTTACCCATAATGGAAATCATAAAGTATTCCATAAATGAGAAATAAAAAAGCATAAGTAAAACATAAACATATTTTATATCATATATAAATATAGTGACATCTTAATGGCCACCTTTGAAGGTGTTATATGAGTGTTGAACAATCATCGTTTCGTGAGGCAGAAATTCGCCATCCACAGAAACCGTATGTTCTTTAACCATTAGATGTAGGTGTGTGTAAGTGTAGCTCGAATCCTTCTTATAACAACATCCTAGTATATTGAGGATACTGTTTTTGTTACAAAAGAAATTAATAAAAAGAGTTTAGGGGGTTGGAGAAGAAAAATAAAACAAAACAACATTAGAGAAGACATTACCTCAAAATCGGGTAACTCTTTTTTATTTGAGCCGAAGGCTTCCTTGGGAAGAGTTCTGCCCAAAGTGAGGCTTCTAATAGTAAGAGGGGGAAGTTGGGAGAGTATTTAGGCAGAGGTTGGCCGAGCCAAATGGCTTGATGGTGTGAATAAGGTGGGAGAGGTGGGGGCCTTTTATAAGTGGAGAGGAGGGGCTCTTTTGGAAATATTGAAATGTTACATTATTACACAATTCGTTTCGGATTCTAAAGGTCCCACACTTATATAATTCGTGTCTAAGGTGGTAAGGGTTCGAAATATCCTCATCCAATAGGCTTTGGACAAGTGTAAGCCTTGGATTTTACATTATCTTTTCATTTTATTAAAATCGTTAAATAATGAGGTCATCGCTGCATCATAATGATGTCATAAATAATTTAATTTATTTAATGTCTAAAAATTATAAAAAAAATACTATGATGTAGGAAAGCGTTTTAGATTTCTAATGAATATTTATAGTCAAAATTTGGACTTGTGTAACCCCAATTAAAAACTTTTTTAGTAAAACAACTCATGTTTGTGTCAATTTAATTTTAACATTAAATAAATATATATTAATGTCATTTTCCAACTAAAGTGGCTCCATGGGGTCCCCAAGTTGACCCATGGGTTGTCTTGGTCGGCCATGACTCATCCAATAGGAGTAGGACAAGTTTCATGCTCATCTCATATTATTAAAACATTATTTGTACCTTAAACTACACTAATTACCTCTAATCGCGATTAAGAACTTAAAAGTTACTATTCACCAAAAAATTATTTTAATCTCATTGAACCACATTTTACTTCTTAATTACAACCATGTATGTCGGATTTTTGAAAATCAAATCACAGAAGTGGTAATATTTCATTTAAACAAAAAATCAGTTATTTAACTACCACTTAGTGGTTTCACTATTCATCAAAAATTGAAGTTTTTCAGAACAATGCCAAAATTTCACCCTAAGATATAATTGATATTACGAATTCAAAAATGATGTCTATTTTAAAAAATTCCAAACATATAAGTTGCATTAATTAATTTTATAATTAATTCCTGCTGTCACAACAAATAGCGTGTTTTTAAGAAACAATTAATATCAAAAGATTGGCAATTGTTTATGTCCAATTTCAATGTTAAATTAATTCTAATGACCACCAATGGATAAAATGGTAAAAATATATTCTAATTATACTTTAAAACCACTAAATAGTATAATTTATCACTATAAATTATTTTGATTAAAAAAGTTGTTTTTAAGTATTTTTCATTATTCATAAAAAATAGAAGTTCTCAGAAAAATACCAAAAATTCATCATAGGCTAATTTAGATATTCCGAATCCAAAAATGAAGTCCATTTTTATAAATAAAATTTATAAAATTTCAAAAAGTAGGTATTACTATTCACAACGGCTAGTTTAATTCATTCTGGTGTGTGTTAGAGCTCGAGGTTGCGTACAACACACGCTATTGCATTATTCGAAGTGAAACGTACCGTGGAAGCTTGGGGTGTTACATTCTACCCTCCTTCAATAAATTGCGTCCTCGCAATTTGAAATTTTTCTTTGAAAATAAAAGTTTGAAAAGAGAAAATACCTTTGAGGAAAACCCACATCGGAAATAAGGTTAATAAAAATATAACTTTAAAAGAAAGAAAGATAAGTACAAAGGTCACCCAAGATAGCCCATACTAGGATTCTATGAAAATATGGATATGGAAGAAAAACAAACCATCAAGGTCTGATGGAGAGTTGTAGAAAACTGGATTAGGAGAAAGTTAACAATAAGAAAATCACAAACTTGTGATTGGTTAAATGGTCATTGAATCCCCAGTTGGAAAAGTTAACCCGCAACATTTTTGTTTTAAGTCACCTTTTATAAAGATAAAGAATTTATTTAGGAGATTTACTAAGAACCTAAGGGAAGATACATACTTGTCATGTAGACTTTCATTCTTTAATAAATTTTTACCAAAAACCCATCTTTCACTCTAAAAGGTAATAAAACTCAAAAATATTCTATTTATCCTAATTGTATAAGGTTCCAAATATTAAAACATACCATTTAGATTAGAAAAACTATTTTGTAATAACCAGGGACTTCACGTAGTCTAGTGGTAGGCGATTATTCCCAATCGCACTATGGTTGTGGGTTCGATACCCACAGCTTTGTCCGACGCGATGGGTTGTCACTCGGTCTACGTGTTGTCCTTTTTATAAATATCCCAAAATAAACTTAACAATAGTATACAATGTAAAATATAATCTATTCCAACCTTTATAGTTATCCAAAATACTTCTGTCCAACTCACAGTCCAGATTTTATGAGGAAGGTAAACATAATGAAGCTCCTTTTTTTCCCTACGTAACAACATGTGAACACCTTCATCGTGTATTCTTTTAAAACTCTGCAACATACTGAATTACCATAAATCCTTATTGATTACATTCATGATCCCTTATTCCTTATAGAAAACTAGATATACTCCTTTTATCCAAAAATGTATACAAATCATTAATCAGTTTCAAGGATGTTAAGAATATCCAACATAATTTATCCGAATCAATCATGTCTTATTCCAAAATCACTGTCTCGGTATCAGAACCATATTATGGTTTATCTTTCTCTCAACCATATATTTTCCAAAAATTTAACCTACTGTGGAGTATCTCTTCTTGGTTCCACACAATCTCAAGTCCTAGATGAAATAGTACTGCAGTACAATCATTATATACTCCATAATTATTATAACCCGTACATCATTGATACAACACTAAAATTACAAAATTCTTTAATAACAACATAAGAACTCTAATCATTCCTCCTCATCTGTGGTAGTATCATAACTTGATTATTATCCAATAACATCATTTGGGGCATACTCTGATGATTTGAACATTGGTTTGCGTAGTGTCCCCGCTCCTTGCAGATGAATCATTGTACATTTGAAACCTTTTTCTTACCCTTGCAGTCACGCACTTGGTGTCCTTTTTCTCCACACTTATAACAAAATCTCATTCCCTTCAGGCAAATTCCAAGGTGTTTCTTCCCACAGTTATCACATATTGGAAAATTCCTCTTTTCCCTCGTCCCTTTATCCATCATTCTCTCTTCCATCCTTTTCTTCTCTTTCATCCCTTCAAATCCATAAGACTCAGAGAATTCTCTACTTATCTTATTAACACATGATACTATTTCATCATATGTTGATAACACATTGGAGAACATTTCCCTTCTAAATGTTGGATTAATGCCATGAAATATATGATCCTTCTTACTCTTTGGATCATACGTATTGATGGAGTTCACATTCCTTCTACTGGGCGCCATTTCTATACAATGCCATAAACTAGGTTAGTTTATGAATCGAAATACATAATAACAAACTTGAAAACACTTATAATAAATTGAACTATTTATGGATATAATCCATAATCATAAAAATGTCTTCTTTGAGGATGTATATAATCATAACGCTTCATAGTGGTTTGTAAAGAAAATGAGAATTATCCTAAGCATATCCCCCGGGAGTGTCATAACCAAGAGTGCAGTAAGGCCCGTTGTCGTGCACCAGTTCCCGTTCGAGTCTAGCTCAAAGCGGTGTTTTCGGGTTTTACCCCTAGGTACATCTGTGCCAGAGCCGCCTCTACCTGCTCGTATCCAGACAGGGATGTATTGCTCGGAAAACTCGTAACATCTCTATAATACCAAAATTCTTGGAAGTTCTTCTATACTAATCCTCAAAGTCTATCTTTGGGCTATGTGATCTAATCAGAGTTTATCTACATCTAGCTTCTAAGGTTAGTACTAAACTGCCTCTGATACCAACTGTAACGCCCCGACCCCAGCTACCCAGAGTCGGTGCATTACTTCGTAACATTGGCATGATCACAAAAGATCATGTCTCGAAAGACCGATTAGTTTAGTAGCCTTGGAAACACTAGATACATTCGTAAACGTTACATTACATCATAAAGTGAAAAACTACAATAACAAAGTCTCCATAGTCCACACTCATATCCTCTTCTCACAATCCCTGCAGGTCATTCATAAAATACTTCTTCACATCCTGGAAAATATTAAAACATTGAAAGGGGTGAGCTCAGATGCTCAGTAAGGATAACAATATTGCGGAAGCTTTCATAAATAAACATAAAAATTTAAGGCAATGTATAACTAAAACAAAATCCTTTTAAACTTGAACATCAACATAATATGGCAAAAGTAAAATTAGATAATTCCATTCAGTTCTTCACATGGATATTCTACTATTCAAATACTCACATGAAATATCAATAACCACTTTCATAATGAGGGAATGTATAATGCCGGATATTCTGAAACATTTTGTCAAGGCCTCGGCCAAGACGTATAAAATGATTAAGGCCTCGGCCAAAACCATAAATCAAATTGGGAAAGGGCCTCGGCCAATTCCACGTCTAGTTGTCTCATGAGACCTACCGATGCATCGAGGAGCTATAGCGGGCTCCACCCGTCACTTATTAAGTCCAATACATTCCTCATATGAATAGGTTTAAACATATCATAAACCATAACATAATCATATCACATAAATCATGCATAAAGGAAACATAACATTTCCACATTTCAATCACAAGATATCAATACAACACATTGTTATAATATAAACGCTTTCAAAACCATTTTCAATACCAAAATAAAAGAAAGTTAAAACTTTGTATTTATTTTTCATTAAAAAAAGATGGCTTGTAGAGGAAGCCGAAACTCAAATAATGGTCACGGTGGCAGAGAAGTCGTTGTCTCCGCATAAGTACAGAAAGAAAAAACATTCCCTTTTGTCCTTTAGCAAAACTCTTCGTATAAAATGATTCCTTTTGAATAACCGTAAAATTCAAAGGGGTTTATACACCGTAAAAAAACAAAGTTTTGTATAAAACCAAATATGCCTCAATGAAAGGGGATTGAGACGAAGTCCTTAAAAATATCATTTTTAAAATAAAATATATATACTACTATTCACTATAAGTACACATAAATAAAGTACAAATACAAGATATGACATAATAATATAATGACATAATTTGAAAGTAGGAGATTAACCCAAAGAATGGAAATTGGGTTATGAAATTCCCTTACCTTGCGTCTTGTCCTGACTGGACTGTTCTTTAACCTCCTGAATAATAAACTAGAGTTAATTTATATTTACTTAAGAACATTTTTCATGTTCATTATTCCATTTATATCACTTATTAGCATGTTATGAACATTATTTAATTATTTAAGTTAATAATGGTCGTTTTGTCAATCTTTGGTACTTGAGTCAAAAATAAACTTCTTATAATTACAAGTTGTTCATGTGGTGAAATATCCATTATATCCAGAATTATATTCATGATGTAGATATCATATATATCATATATATACAGTATATAAATTCATTCATAATGTCACGTAAAATTTAGAGGTAAGAAATGAAATGCACCGTTCATGGAGACGGTAAGCCGTACGTACGCATGAACGCTACTTTCATTTCTATTTCGTATTTAATGGAATGAAATCATAATGATATAAATTTATAATATAATTACAGTATAATATAGTGTATCATACCATTTAATCCAACCTTTATACATCCCACATATGGCATTAACGATTCAAATCACTTTGAGGGGGCGGTAGTCCGCACTTCCTAAAATGAAATTATCGCGTTTTACCCATAATGGAAATCATAAAGTATGACATAAATGAGAAATACAGAAGCATAAGTAAAACATAAACATATTTTATATCATATATAAATATAGTGACCTCTTAATGGCCACCTTTGAAGGTGTTATATGAGTGTTGAACAATCATCATTTCGTGAGGCAGAAATTCGCCATCCACAGAAACCGTATGTTCTTTAACCATTAGATGTAGGTGTGTGTAAGTGTAGCTAGAATAATTCTTATAAAAACATCCTAGTATATTGAGGATACTGGTTTTTTTACAAAATAAATTAATAAAAAGAGTTTAGGGGGTTGGATAAGAAAAATAAAACAAAACAACATTAAAGAAGACATTACCTCAAAATCGGGTAACTCTTTTTGATTTGAGCCAAAGGCTTCCTTGGGAAGAGTTTTGCCCAAAGTGAGGCTTCTAGGAGTAATAGGGGGAAGTTGGGAGAGTATTTGGGCAGAGGTTGGCCGAGCCAAATGGCTTGAAGGTGTGAATAAGGTGGGAGAGGTGGGGGCCTTTTATAAGTGGAGAGGAGGGGCTCTTTTGGAAAGATTGAAATGTTACATTATTACACAATGCTTTTCGGATTATAAAGGTCCCACACTTATATAATTCGTGGCTAAGGTGGTAAGGGTTCGAAATGTTCTCATCCAATAGGCTTTGGACAAGTCTAAGACTTGTATTGTACATTATCTTTTCATTTTATTAAAATCGTTAAATAATGAGGTCATCGCTGCATCATAATGATGTCATAAATAATTTAATTTATTTAATGTCTAAAAATTATAAAAAAAATAATATGATGTAGGAAATCTTGTTAGCTTTCTAATGAATATTTATAGTCAAAATTTGGACTTGTGTAACCCCACTTAAAAACTAATTTAGTAAAACAACTCATGTTTGTGTCAATTTAATTTTAACATTAAATAAATATATATTAATGTCATTTTCCAACTAAAGTGGCTCCATGGGGTCCCCAAGTTGACCCATGGGTTGTATTGGTCGGCCATGACTCATCCAATAGGAGTAGGACAAGTTTCATGCTCATCTCATATTATTAAAACATTATTTGTACCTTAAACTACACTAATTACCTCTAATCGTGATTAAGAACTTAAAAGTTACTATTCACCAAAAAATTATTTTAATCTCATTGAACCACATTTTACTTCTTAATGACAACCATGTATGTCGGATTTTTGAAAATCAAATCACAGAAGTGGTAATATTTCATTTAAACGAAAAATCAGTTATTTAACTACCACTTAGTGGTTTCACTATTCATCAAAAATTGAAGTTTTTCAGAACAATGCCAAAATTTCACCCTAAGCTATAATTGATATTCCGAATTCAAAAATGATGTCTATTTTACAAAATTCCAAACATATAAGTTGCATTAATTAATTTTATAATTAATTCCCGCTGTCACAACAAATAGCGTGTTTTTAAGAAACAATTTATTTCAAAAGATTGGCAATTGTTTATGTCCTATTTCAATGTTAAATTCATTCTAATGACCACTATTGGATAAAATGGTAAAAATATATTCTAATTATACTTTAAAACCACTAAATAGTATAGTTTATCACTATAAATTATTTTGATTAAAAAAGTTGTTTTTAAGTATTTTTCACTATTCATAAAAAATAGAAGTTCTCAGAAAAATACCAAAAATTCAACATAGGATAATTTCGATATTACGAATCCAAAAATGAAGTCCATTTTGATAAATAAAATTTATAAAATTTCAAAAATTAAGTATTACTATTCACAATGGCTAGTTTAATTCATTGTGGTGTGTGTTAGAGCTCGAGGTTGCGTACAACACACGCTATTGCATTATTCGAAGTGAAACGTACCGTGGAAGCTTGGGGTATTACATTGGAGAAGGATCATGGTCGTACCCCCATGCTCAGACAAACCAAACCTAGAAAGAGGGCTTTCTACCAATTAGACGTGGCCCCGGTGCATTTAATGAAAAAAAGCACACGACATGTACTTTATAAGTATAATGCATGTACTTTCATTTTCCATACTCCACTTTAGGTGGTCTCCAAGTCACCCCACATGGCTGTGTGCAAGGCCTCTACACGGCGTGTACTTTAGCTATATCCAGAAACTCCTCTTTTTCTCAAAAACACCAAAAAAAAGAAAAACATACCTGAAAAGATGATCCTAGTTCTTAAAAACTTTTCCCCTTAAAGAAATTCATCCCCAAATTTCCCTAGCAAGGCAGCGTAGAAGAAGAAACCCTGAACAGCTCCGACCACTATGATCGGACACTAACCTCCCTCTCCCAAGCCTCATCCTATACTCACCCATGCTTCTATAGCACCCGTACCATAGGAACAGACCGGCCATGGAGAACCTTCGTACTTCGATTGAAAATCTAGATATGATGCTCTTGAAATGAGGCGTCCACCTCCAACTCCACCTCTTCTGGTTGAAAAACATTAGACTGGTCTAAGAAGTTACGTTGATGCTAATAAACATAGAAGAATTCATGCATAGCCCCGTACCTCTGAGGTAACTTCAACAAATAGTCAACTGGACCAACTCTCTCCAACACATCAAATAGCCCGATGTACCTCGGTGAATGCTTACCCAGTCTGCTAATCTTTATGTGCCTTAACCTCAGTTTCACACACAAGAAAACATGTTCCCCGACCATGAACCCCAGAGGTCATCTCCTCTGGTCATCATAAGATTTCTGTTGAGACTGTGCAGTATCCATCCTCTTTTGAATCAACATAATCTGCTATGTGGTCTCCTAAACAAGACGAGGTCCCAGCATAGCTACCTCTCCTGCCTCCATCCAATATAAGGGTGATCAGTATGGACTACCATAAAAATCCTCAAAAGGTTCCATCTGAATAGTTTCTTGAAAACTATTATTGTAGGAAAACTACACAAGAGGTATGTACTTCTCCCAAGAACCTCAAAAATATAGAATGCATATTCACAGCATGTCCTCAAGCACCTAAATTGTACACTCAGACTGGCCATCTTTCTTGGGGTGGTAAGCTGTACTCAAAAGTACCTGTCTACCCAAAGGCTTATGAAGCCCCTGCCACACCCGAGAAGTAAAACGACCATCCCTGTCGGAAACAATGGTGTGTGGAACTCCATGTAGACATACAAACTCGTGGATGTACAACCGTCCTGACTCATCAACACTGAAGGTTTCCTTTATTGGTAAGAAGTGAGAAACCTTCATGGGTCTGTAAATGACAACCCATACTATATCATTCCCTCGAGGTGACCTCGAAAAACCTTTCGTGAAATCCATCGTGACATCATTCCACTTCCACTCGCGAATGGGTAACTGCTGCAAAAACCATGATGATCACTAATGCTCTGCCTGCACCTGCTGACAGGTGGAACACCTCATGAAAAACACAGCAACATCCCTCTTCATACCTAGCCACCAATTATTATGGTGTAGATCAGGATACATCTTGGTGACACCAAGATGAACTGACCAAACTGAGGAATGAAAGTCCCACATCAGCTCCTCGTGTATATCTACTGACACCCATATGCAACCATGAAAACACATCATCTCATCCTCACCTATGGTCCATCCAGGACTAGGGTCCTCTCCTGAAATACTTTCCCATAACACTAGGCCTTCAGAATCTGATAGCTGCCTCATTCACACTCGATCAGGTAGAGTAGAGGTAAAAACTACAAAAGAAAGACTTGTCTGCCCCTATATGTCATGCACCTCCAAATGAATCTCATAAAATGTATCAATAAGCTTCCACTCACTACTGGCCTCTTGAACTGCTTGTATATGAGTCCTCCTTCTCAACGCATCAGCCGCGACGTTTCCTTTCCTAGGTGTATAGGCAAGATCAAAGTCAAAGGACTGTAGGTACTCAACCCACATTCACTGTCTCAAATTCATATCACACTGAGTGAAGATATACTTGAGACTATTATGGTCGGTGAAAACCACAAAATTCTCTCTCAAAAGATAATGTCTCCAACATCATAAGGCATGAACAACTAATGCCAACTCAAGATCGTGTGTTAGGTAATTCCTCTCATGTGGCCTCAACTGCTGAGACCCGTACACAAAGACTCCTTCTCCATTCATAAACACAGCACTCAACCTGATACCTGAAGAATCATAGTAAACAATATTTCTCTTCCGCGGCTCTGTCAAGACTAGTATCGTTGCTGAAGTCAATCTCTCTTTCAGCTTCTGAAAGGATGAATCGCAAGAATCTGACCATAAAAACTTCGCACCCTTCTTAGTCAGACCCATTAGTGGAGTTGTTAAGCGTGAAAAGCCCTATATGAAATGTCTGTAGTAACCTTAAAGCCCTAGAAAACATCATACTTCAAAGACGTTCTTTGGTTGATCCCATGAAACTACTTGCCTCACTTTCTCTCAGTTGACTAATAAACATGACTCTTAGATAAAATTACCCAATAAGTGGATCTCTTTCATACAAAAGTAGAATTTTGAGAGCTTATCATATAACTGATTCTCTCTCAGTGTACTCAAAATTATCCCATGATGAGTAGCATGGTCGTGTTGAGTGTGATAGTACACAAAAATATCATCCACGAAGACCACCACGAAAGAATCCAAGTATGGATGGAACACTCAGTTCATTAATTCCATGAAGTCTACGGTCATGTTCGTGTGACCAAACGGAATAACCACATACTCATATAGACCATGCCTACTCCAAAAATATGTAAGAGTTGTATCAAATGGTCTAATGTGAAACTAATGGTAACCGAATCTCAATTCAATCTTCGAGAACACTCTGGCTCCTCGAAGCTGATCAAAGAGATCATCAATCCTTGGAAATGGATATCAGTTATTGATTGTAAACTAGTTAAGCTTTTGATAATCCACACAAAGACTAAGGGTACCATCTTCCTTCTTCACAAATAGAACAGGAAAACCCCACATAGAAGTTCTGGGTCGGATGAAACCCTTTTTCTATGACTCCTCCAAGTGCTTCTTGAGCTCTTGCAGCTCTGGTGTAGCCATCCTATAATGAGAAATGGACACTGGTGCTGCTTCTGGAATAAGCTCAACAGAAAATTCTATATCATGCTCCAGAGACGAACCTAAAAAGTCCTCGGGAAAGACATATCTGAAACAATCCACCACTAGATGAAAGTCCATCTGTGAAATCCCCTGGTCACCCAGATATAGACTAGCGATTTGGGCTATAACTCCTTCTAACACTTGATGCTCAGGTCCCGCTCTGCTCGCCTGGAAATCCCATTTTCCCTTGTGAAAAATATCTTCCCTTTGGTGATGTGAAACTCACCCCCTGACAATAGAAATCAATAACAACCTAGAAGAGAACTAACCAGTCCATTCTGAAAATGATTTCATATCCCTTCATCTCTGGGAAAAAAAGATCCCAAGAGAATTAAAACCCACCAACCTCTAGAAGATACTCCTTGCACTGTCGTACACTACCAATTTTTGTCCCCAACGGAGTGTCAAACGTCAGGAGATAGACCGAAGAAAAGATATAGAGCCCAAGGGTCTCCACAATAGTAAGAGATATAAAGCTATGGGAAGCCCCTATATCGAAAAGAGAATAATATAGAACTAAGGAAACTAGGATCATATGTCGAATTGTAGAGGGTTCGGGATCCTACTCATGATAGGTCTTCTCCACCATAAAAGTCTGACCTATACTGCAGCCCTGTGACCCTGCCCGACCACTCTGAGTTGATCGAACCGGTTGTCATTGAAAGCCTGGCGACTGACTACCATAACCACGCCCCCAAACTCAACCAGAACGGCCGGACGAACTCCAGTTACCTGACTGGTGAGAAACTCATGGTGCTACTTCTAAACACAGAGTCATAGAAGAACTCATGTCACTAGCTTCCGGTGAGAAGATCTGACAGAAGCACTAAAGATGACCCATCTTTCCGCAACATCGGCACTCCACTGGGTCTCTCGGGCAATGTGGCCTCATATTCCCACTCTTCACACACTGGTAGCACACCACTTGGCTACCAGAAGATGTCTCTTGCCTCCTCAAATCTCTACTCGTAGACTCCCTATGGCGCTTCCTACTGTCAGTAAGAGGGATACTAACTCCAGATGTCGAGCCACCCTGGCTCACAACTCTGAAATGCCTCAAATTGTTCTCCATGGTCAGAGCCTAGTTGACGATTCAAGTGATGTAAGTCAACCTGATGATGTTCACCTGTGATCAGATGTCATGCCTGAGACCATCCTCGATCTTCCTTGCCATAAATAACACATCACCTCCTGGAATAGGAATGAAGATTTGCAGCTCTGTGAAGCAAGAAGAATACTCTATAACAGAAAGAGTACCCTGCTCTAGAATCATGAATTCTCAGGCAGAATCTTCCCTCAAAGTCTCTGTGTAGAAGTATTCATAGAAAGTATGTTGGAACTCATCCCATGCCATAACATGCTGGTGTCCCGCCTGTGAGGTCACATAACACCATCTCTTTGTGGAATCCCGAAGCATATACGTAGCGAGATTTACCCTCCTCTCTGGAGGCATCTCCAGATTCCCGGAGATAGAAAGCATAGATTCTAACCATGAATCTGTAGCCAGAGGTCCTTCTTTCCCTATGGAGGATGGAGGATGTTGCTGCTGGAAAACCCACGTTAACTCTACCATAGAAGGGGCAAGATGCGGTACTCCTTGAAAGGTCTTCATGAACCTTATAAAGCCCTCTCAGAACTGTGCATCAGCACCTGTTTCCGGATTGACGGCTAGTTCCATGATTGGCACAACTGGAGGATCTGTAGGTAGTCCCAGATCAGTCATGTCCAGTGTCTGATCGTTGCCCTATAACTGGCGTACAACTGGAGGACGTCTCGGTGGCATGACTCTTCAAGGTCAAGCTCACACCTTGGATCAAGATTAATTGGGACTGAAACCTAGATGTGTTAGAAGGGAATAGGAGAAAGAAAGAATTCATGTTTTTCAAAACTATGGATACACGACGTGTGTAATGCCTAAATGGTGTGTTCCCTTAAGCCTTCACATGGGCGTGTACTCTGGTCAAAACTGGTCATGGAACAACCCAAACACATGGTGTGTTGTCCAAACACAGGGCATGTACTTGAATCCTCTTCCCCTTCCTGAGTTCACTTACATGGCTAAGCCACACAATTCTCCTAGAATGAGACTTCATGGCGTGTTCATGCCTGACACGACGTGTACTAGACGAACTTCAATGACCCGTGTTGTTAGTGACATGGCCAGATACATGACTCACACTACACTGCATGTTTCAGATGGACACGGCATGTACCAAAGGATTTCCACCGACTCGTGTTGTTAGTTACACGGTCGGATTCTAGGGATTACACTATAGGGCGTGTTCAAGACTGACATGGAATGTATAGCTTTTGTTTTCATCCATCCGTGTCTCTTTATAAAATACATAAACATATTTAATCATAATTAGTATATCCTCAATATTAAATTTTCCTCCAAACATATTATAATACCTATCAGAGTTGAGTATCAGTAACCATATTGTGGATGTAATTTTCCTAATAATTTTATAGTTTTCCTTTCACCAATAGATGGTCATAATTTGATTCAGGATTTGAAATGTGACATTACTGTCCAATCAATTAATATAGGATCTTTTTAGAAGATTCAAATCCATGTAAAAAATCACATCAAAATCCACTAAAGGGAGGATAATAATATTTTAGGAATCAAATTACCAAAATCATATATCAAAGTGGAGTTATAGACATAGAATACAATCATCCAAGATCTATGAGTTCTCATTGAATATAAAATATTTTTCCATTGAGGTATTAATTCCATAATCATAGAAAACATTACGTATATGAATGATTAGATATATATATATAATAAAATAATAATTTCCCAGTTTTATATTGTATGAAGAGAGCATATTTCATCACATCATTTTTCATGCCCCACTCAAGTAGTGGTGATTTAATATCCTACTGTCTTCCCTTTATCATTTAAGGTTTCTGATGTTAATTTTCATCATTAACCAATGGTTTGGTGAACATTTTATTGAGATTTATATACACCTTATAATTTAATAACTTGAGTATGGGTGGTTTGTTAGGTTGACCAATCATTTAATTCATCGTATCTTTCCGATTACATGTTATTTATGACTTCTCCTAAACTTAATGAATTTCTCTATTTCTATGAAGGAATACCCACGATGATTCTTCCCATATATTCGGCATGTAGAGATATATATCATCCATTATCTATAGATTTTATAATTTCAGTTTCCATGAAACACTATTTTTATTTTTCCCCTAAAAATGAGAATAATATGTGTCTCCGGTTTTCATTCCCACCTTAAGATTGCATCCAGAAAATTCTTCATAACTACCAAACTCCCTAATATCCAATTCCTTTCAAATGAATTTCTTTAATATATTAAAAAATGTTTTATTTATCTTTTAGGATTAATGGAAAAAATCATAAGTGTGCTATTGAAGAATTCTGAAGTTTACTTCATAAGTGAAAATGAAATCATCCTCATTTTTCATCAAATCAAATAATTATCACTTCATTTTAGTTTAAAGAGTTCAAGAGATGTATGTATTGAAAAATGCCTTCTTAAACTATTTATATTCAATTGAGTAAATTTATTCTCCATTCCTCATATTCTAAATAATAGTATAAAATTTGAAATTATTAACTTCAAAATAATAAATAGATAAAACAACCTTTTCATTCTCTAAGTAGTAAAAAATGGATAAGATTTTTTATATTGATTTGACCTATTTTTTCATAATTTCTGGATTAGAAGACCCATTCAAATTGGCTATATTTTTTCATATTAAGGAATAAATAGAGAGTTACTTCTTCCATGGCGTGCTTAAGAGTTTATAGTGGGTTTTCTTATTGTTAATATCATGAAATGTTTTGGTGGCAATCACCACGAGATTTCATAATCTATCACCCATCCAATTTTAATACTAATTTTGGGAATCATTTCCTTATCAATTGTAATTTTTTTTATAGAATTCCCCATAGTTTCATCCATTGAATAAAATTGAAAATATTTCTCTGATAAATTTTCAACAATAATCAGAGTAAGAAATCATAGTATGTGTAAAATAAATCTTATAATGTCCAAAATTTTGACACCTTTATTTCAATAGTTGACATTTTAGGTCCATCATTCATCAATTTCATTCCATCATGGGTGATTTTTTGTTGTATCCTTTTATTCTTCATTATCTAATCCCATAAAATAACTAAAAATTGATATTATACTAATTGAGACAATCCAACCTCAACATATATATATATAATACATCATTTTTTATGATTATTCATTATATACCATAATAAAACACGACTCAAATCCTATTGGTTTATTTTCTTTAGAAAGTAGAAAAATAATTAATTTATTTTAAACCATTATTTTACATAACCTAGAAATATTATTCATATATGATATCCTTATAAATCTATTAGACATAATAACCCACTTTTATTTTATAGGGAATGGAATCACATGAAAATCGTGATCTTATATTCCTAGTAAGGGTAAACAAAAGTGATAACAACGGAAGATCATAATTTAGTATAAGAATAATATGCATGTATGAGAACGTAGGTATCTGGAAATAACATAAGGAAATCATAAACAAAAAAATATAAATCATTAATCATTTTTTATTACATAAATATTTTCACATCGCATAAGACAAGAGTCATGGGTGTATGGAAATAAGGGTCAATAATCATGATCCATGAGAACATAATATTTTTTTGTTTCATAACATAATAATGTGGTTAAAAATTAATCATAGAAATCATAATAGATATCAAAGTTATCCACAAATAAAATGAAATAATAATTGACTATGCAAACCAACATCCCATAACATAGTGGACACGAGATAACCACCCACACCCCATATCATTTTGGACATGGGATAACCACCTATGTATAATCTTGATTAGATGTGATATAAATCATTACCCAAATAATTAGAGGGATAGAAATCACACACCCATCACTCAATGATTAACTGTTTGTATTTATTTCACATTTTAATACAATTCTTTTTAGGTTGGAAATTCCTTATGAAATTTGATTATTTTGATTATAGGGAAGTGTTCATTTAGAAAATTTGGATTCATATTAGAATTAATTTAGTTGGAGTATCTGGATAAGATGTTATTGGATATGTATTGAATCCCAAATGGTGTATCAGGTGGTTAGGATAATATTGATAGATTCATTCAAAATAATGAGATTTTTTAATATGTTTTTTCTACTCACATAAACCACAAAATTAGGAAAAATATTTAGGAACACCATGAGGGTTAAATAGGGGTTACAGCTTGTAGTATGGTTGGTGAATGTTTCTAGAGAAACTATAAGAAAATAAATATTTTATTTCATTGGGGTCTCACATGATTTTTTTATATTTTGGAATACCTTTCAACCCAACCGTGGGAGGTTTAATATCTTGGATAGTTCCAACCATAATGTTGGTGCAAATTTTGGAAAACCATATAGCTAAACTGTACATATTTCTAGATTTTATTAAAATGATAAATTACCATTTTACACCCATAATTTTTTTAATATGCCATCCCTCTATTCTTCGACCCTTATGTTCACATCTAATATAGTCAGGCTTACCCAATTTATCTTTTATTCTGCCTTGGGTTGTGTGATTTTTGTTGCAAATTTACAATCATTAAAGGTATAAACTTCCATATTTCCCCATATTATTCATCCTCTGTTGTTTCTGCAATTTTGTTTGTCTCCAATTTGGATTAATTAATTATTTCCCCCAATAAATTATCAATATAATCCATCTTCATGGAGACATTATATGGCATAACTAGAGGACATCATAAGATATCTAATACACGTTATGTGACACCACTGGGGGAAATCCCATCTATACCAACACAATGTTCCCAAATGTTTAATATTTTTTGGGAGAAGGCTACTATACAAATGGTTATGTAGAAACATTGGTATATTCTTATGGTTTTCTTGTTTTCCCAATGGTTTAAGGAAACCGTTGTTTATAGTGTGGATTAAGATTATTTTCCCCAACAGTTTAAGCAAATTGTTGGGTATGGTTTTGGAGAGTGTTTTACCAACAATTGTAAACCGTTGGGATAAAGTTACTTTCCCAATGGTTTGTTAAAACCATTGGAAAAGAAAATCCTCAAATATGGAAGCCTCCAAATATCTCAAACTCCAGAGATCTTGAAATATTTTCCTAAATGAGATCTCGATGCACCATTTTGAATATTTTTTCCTAAACCTCGACCATCTCAAAGATGGGTCCCTAAATCTCAATCTGAACCCTACTTCCCCCACAACAGGTCTGTTTTCCCAACAATTTGTTCTCCACTTTAAATAGGTACGTGTTAGTTCATTTATTTCAGAATTTTTCATTCCATTTTTCTGTAATGTAGTGCGTATTATGATCCCCTTACGAACAGAAGGAATATATAATTTTAGCTAGCAGTTCGAACCCTACTTCATAACCTACTCTCAAGGGTTCTAACTCTAATTTCCAACTTGGTATCTATCTTTCTTTGAAGTAATTTTTTTCTTCCATTTTAAATCGGTATGTGTGCCTTTATTTATTTTAGATTTTTTTGTTCCATTTCGTTGCAATGTACTTTGTATTATGATCCCCTTATGAACAAAATAAATGTATCATTTTATGTTTCTTTTTTATTGTGATTTATCTGTATAGAATAATTTTTATTGATATTGAAGAAGTCAATATGATTTGGAGTTATTTTATCTTTGGTTTATTTTAAATTTAAGTTCTATTGACATGTTTTCCTTGGTTATACATAAATATAGCTTTATAATTTTTTATCCTAAGAGGAACAATAAGATACTCATGAATGATGAATGTACCCCTAAATGTTTTCATTGAAATATCACACTCTAAATTTAAGATGATGATACCCACACTATAAGTCATTCAATGAAGTGTCTCTTCCACCTAAACCACTTGAGTGGGTTTGGGGTCATTTTCATGTGTGAGTGGTGATATAACCAAAATTTACTCTATTACATGATCATTTATTCCTACTCTATCTAGAGGTTCATTCATACACTTGTAATATTTTTTGAAATTCAAAATGAGTGTTAGGAATTCATGTCACAATTTTCTTAGGTATTTATAATGCATTATTAAGTTATATATATGATTTTTTTATCCTAGTAATCCACCCATAATAAAGGAGTATAACCATCAAAGAACTCACCAATGTTGTTCATACCTACACATTATTTACTCTCTGATATATATATCTCATGAAACAAAATATCATGGTCATGTGTACGTAATTATTCACAGCTAGTTTATAGTATTTGATGTGTGTAAAGGTGAACCTCAGGTGTTTTGACCTTGCTTGGATTCTATTGTCTTTCTTTTATTCTAGGAATTATAAATCAATATTAGAGTGTTTTATTTTTCTTAATATTTGTGGATTAATATATGGTGATACGTTTGTGTTGGACATGTGAGTCAGGAACCCATCTCCCCGGGTAGTTATAGGTTAATATGGTTATCAAATTTCACTTCTAGATTTTCAATGTTACCTAGACTCCCCCCTGGACACCCCCTACCCCCATGGACAACACCCCCCAATCCCTTGGACACCCCCACCCCTTGATACCACCCCACCCTCGGGGACAGCCCCTCCAACCCCCTGGGCAGCCCCCCACCCCCCTGGACACCACCCCACCCCCCTGGACACTACTTACCCCATAGACAACCCTACAACCCCTAGACACCCCCACCCCCTGGACACCACCTCGACACCCCCAAACCATGGACATCCCCTACCCCCATGGACAACAACCCCAACCCCCTGGATAGCACCCCCACCCCTGGACAGCCCCCCACCCCCTGGACAGCCCCTCACCCTATACAGCCCCCACCCCTTAGACACCCCACCCCTAGAACCCCTACCCCTTGAACACCCCCAACCCCCTGGACAGCACCCCCACCTACCCCCCCAGACAACCCCCAACCCATTGGTCCCCCCACCCCTCAGACCACCCCCCCCCCCCCATCCCCCTGAACACCCCCCCCCCCAGGACACCCTTGACCCCCTTGGATAGCCCCCACCCCCTAGACACCCCCACCCCCTGGACACCCCCACCCCCTGGACACCCCTACCAACCTGGACAGTATCCCCCCACCCCCTAGACACCCCACCCACCTAGTCAGCCCCCACCCTTGTGGACAGCCCGCCCACCCCCTGGACAGCTCGTACCCCTTGGATAGTCCCTCGACCCGTTGACAGCCCACCCACCCCCTGGATACCCCCCACCCACCTACCAAACACCCCCATCCCCCTGTACACCCCCACCCCCTAGACACCCCGACCCTCTTTGACAGCCCCCAACCCCCTGGACACCCCCACCCCCCTTCATAGCCCCACCACCCACGTAGACAGCCCGCCCACCCCCCTGGACAACCCCTCACCCCACCCCTATTGATATCCCGCCCACCCCCTGTACACCCACCCACCACCCCCTAGACACCCCTATCCACCCGAACACCCCACCCCCTAGACACCCCGACCCCTATGGACATCCACCCACCCCTCGGGACAGCCCCCAACCCCCTGGACAGCCACACCCCCTGGACACCCCCGCCCCCTGGGGTAGTGTATGTGATCACTCAAATAATCTACTGAAATATAACATTTTTTCGATCTAAAATTTACTCAACTCCTAAATAATTCTCCTCCACAAGTGTACATGGTTTTTTACACTCATATATAGTTCTTCAAATATATTTTGTTATAAATATAGTATTTTGTTGTCTTTTATATTATGATTCTCATATAGAGTAGTGTGTCGGTTATGGTTTCATATAAAGTGACAATTCTCGTTTACATAGATATATTTTCGATGAAATACAATATTATTGAATTTATTTTGAAGAAACGACTTATAACATTTTTTTTATAGAATGGATAGAATTTTTATGTATGAAACTGATCACATCTCAAGAAATTTTCAAAACAATTTTGAGATATTTTTATATTTTTCATTTCACAATGCTTCAGATAGTGGTCACACACACTGCCCCAGTTACAATTTTGTTGGAAGATATTGGTTGAGCCGTGAATAAGTCAAGTACCACATAAACATATATGGTTTTCAAGAAAACTACTCTGTGTGGTATCAAAATAGGGACAAAATGAAATACAAAATTGCTGATGATTTAAATGAGAGGACTAGATTCGAGAATTTTTTATATGACTGATTTCTATTTATTCTTCATCATGAAAAATAAAGGATTCTGACCCAAGAAGATTTTGATATGGGCACACATGATGCATCTAATGAAAATGATGATGTTTTCAGGGTAAAAATACTAAATGATGCTACCATGACTCCAACATATCGACAATACGGTAAAATATAAAATCTGGAATTTTTTATCTGATTGTATCATGGGAAAACAATGTATAAGATTTTTAATAATGTCATCGATTATATTCTTACCTTATTGAAGGAATTACTTCCAAATGATGTAGATATTCGCTCAAACCACTATATGGAATGGAATCTAGTTAACTAATTTGTATTTTCAAAAAACAAAAGTCATGCTTTCTCGAAAGATTGTAGTTAATTCTGGGAGGAAACTGTTAAAAAATGATTGTATAAAATGTGGAACATCCTGTTTGAATCAAAAAGATGATAGAACACCATTCCATGTGCCACAAAAATAATGTGGAACTTTTCATTGATCCCTAAACTCTAGAATTGTTTTATGTTTGATGAAATATCAATAAATATGTGATGGAATCATACTTTAAGAAAGATACTAATGATGACTTAGTTCACCCTTCAGATGGATTTGCATGGAATATATTTGACGCTCGATATCATAATTTTACAACTGACATGCGTAATGTGATGTTGGTTCTTTCATGTGATGGTTTTAATCCGTTTTGTCATATGCTTATGTCGGACATCACATGGTCTGTTTTTATACACATTTATAATCTTTTCCAATGGTTGTGTATGAAACAACCTTTCACATTCATGATTATATTCATATCTGGCCCTTCTGATCCCATCTATGATATAGACGTATACATGAAACCTTTAATAAAAAAGTTGAAACTTATTTGGGAAGTGGTTGTGCGCATATATGATGCATGTTCGGAAGACAAATTTTAGATGCATGATGTACTTATGTGGATTATCAATTATTTTATTTATTATGGAACGATGTATGGATGGAGCACAAAGGGAAAACTATGATGTTCTTTTTTATGAAGAATACGCAATCCAGAAGTCTGAAACATCATTTTAGTTTCAGTTTTATGTGACATCGACAATTCTTACCAATAGACCATCATTATAGAAATAATCATCGAAGATTCGAAAATACTAGGGACACTGATGATCCACCTCAGTGTATGTCTAGAACTGATATGCTTAATTAATTAATATTTTTTTTTGGGAAGGATCAAATGAAATATGGAAAGATAAATAATGTTTCAACTGAAACCTAATAAAATTGTAAGAAGAGAAGTATCTTCTTTTATTTGCCTTATTTTTTAACCAATTTGTTACGTCATTTTATAGACGTAATTCACAATGAAAAAAATATATGTGAAATGTAGCTTTAGATTATTATAAATTTTAAGGGAAGGACAAAAGATGATTTACGGTCTCGGTGTGACTTGGTGGATTGTGGCATCAGACCAGAATAGCATCCTATGTGTATCAGTGAAAATAAATGGAAAGTTCCATGGGATTCTCAAGTGATGAAACCTATCGAAAAAAATAAATTTCTAGAAGTACTAGATACTATTAAAATTCCTGATGGCTATTAAAGAAAAATATCTAAACAGTTCTACAGAATATATTTCAAGCTAAAATCATTGTAGACTCATGATTATCACATCCTTGTGCATGAGTTGATTCTAATATAAATTCATTATATTTTTACCAATAATGTAAGGGAGTTTGTTATTTGGTTGTGCCATTTTTTATAGATCTTTTCTCTAAGAAGTTGTCCAAGTATTTCTTGCAAAAAAATGTTGGAAGATTCCCCATTATGTTTTTTGTGAGTCAGAGAAAATATATCCTCCATAATTTTACACATGCATGATGCATCTGATGTTAAATATTTTAAATGAAATGCTTCTCAAAGGACTTATTTATTCTTTTTGTATGTCTCCAATTGAAATAAATATGCACACAATAAAGTCTTATGTCCATAACATGAATCATCCTGAAGGTTCTATCATGAACGTTTACTTGGATCAAGAATGTATGGATTTATGCTCTATGTATTTGTCTGATATTACTACAAAAATGAAAAGTCCAATGAGAAAAGAAGAATAAAATTATGAGAAAATTGAACCGAGTTTTCCATCACTTCCTAAAACTGGAGGAATTCTTGGATCATATATATTGACGATATTAATTCTTGAAGAGCGGTAGATAGCACATCGCACAGTTTTGTTCAACTATGATTTGTTTGACGAAAACATCTTGTAAGTAAATTAATATGTATATCATATATATATATATATATATGTTAAACTATTCTTATTTTTATCTTTAGGAAACATAAATTGATGATAAATAGAAATCATCGTTCTTTATCTTTGAGAATAATAGTGACATTTCATAGCAAGTAGTTTTCTGCTTGGTTAAAATTGAAGGTAATAATATTATTATTTAAAATATTTAAAATAATATTTAATTAAGTTTAATATTCATTTATATTTTAGGTATTGAGTTTTCTGGTTGACTCTGTCTTTGAAGAAATAAGAGCTTTGGCTTTGGGTCCTAATACCACTGTTTGTGACTGTAAATTGATTTTTATCAATGGGAATATATTTATTAACACTGAACGATATAAGAACATGAGAACACAACATGATGGTGTTATGGTTACTGCCACAATAGACTGTTATTTTAGTGCATTAGATAGTAGACCGCGATTAGAAAATGTAGGTTATTATGAAGTTGTTGAAAAAATCATAATATTGGATTATTATTTTCATGGACGAATCGTGGTGATGAAATGATAGTGGTTGATTTGATGGAGATGTAGGGAACATTTATTGATGATTTTGGGTTTTGAGTAATTGATATGACTTGCACTCTTGCTACCGATAAACCATATGTATTGGCATCAATGGTGAAATATGTTTTTTATGTCAAAGACCATCTTCGACCTGAATTTGGTGTCATTGTTGAAGTAATTACAATACATATTTTTTATAATGTTTTTGATGGAATTAAAGCCATCCCTACTACCACTAAAACAATCCATTTATTACTTTTGATGACTTCTATATCTCAATTTTAAAAGTTCACTGTGAACCTGAAGTTGTGGTGGGAAATATATAAAATAATCCATTCATATTCTCAATTCTTTTGGATTACCTCAACATGGGTTTTTAAGGATGGTAATATTCAAATTGATTTCATATTTATTACAAATATGTTGTATCTGAGTTGACCATTATATGAATTCTCAATGTTTACTGGTTTCAATTTTATTTGAATTGCATTTTCTATTTTGAATTTTAACAGTATTCAAACCTTCAAAACTAATATTTCAAACATGGTGAACATTTCAATGCTTTATTTACAATGTATAGAATTAGTATAACTCTAAGACCTCCCTTAAAAATTTTAATAGGTAATGTACATGATGGTTTTTATTCTTATACAAAACATGTATAAAAACATGCATCATCTACCTGAGATAAATAAATTAAAATTTTCCCTAATTTCGACAACTGCTTCACCCCTTATGAATCTGGTAGAATAAAAGTTCCATGATTTTAATAGACTCTTGAAAATTAGTAAATAACCATCATACTAAAAATTAAATTTCTTTATTATATATTGTATGATTTATTGAATTTATTATATATATATTCAAGATCACATAAAACAATGGATAGTTAAATTATCCATGAATCACCCTATTCCCTCTCATTTATTTTGTTTTTTTTGTAACACATTAGCTATCCTTTTCTAATTACTTCAACATTTGTTTTCAAATGCATGATATGCAACCAATTAAAGAGAATCGACAGAAATAAGTGCTGGACAATAATAATCGCATGGCTGAGATGTTCATTCCAACACTAGGTCCCATAGTGAGTATTTTATTTCAAATATATATGTTTAAATAATATATAATGTCATGTGATTAATTTTGTTTTAAAATTTTTTGTAGGATCCACCTATTCAGTGATAGTTATTGGATGAGTAGCCCAATAGTATTCCCATTACTCAGGGTGTTCATATGAGGGGTGTGGTATGAGGGCTAGACAATCTGGTCGGCATACCAAATAAGACCCTTCCACTCCCACTGACATACCATCTAACCCACATTTTGATCTCGGTGTTTAATTAGGGACACATGAGATATTTATACCTCACCTGTTTTAACCACCCATTTCATCTGAGCCTCCTCACCCATATTTACCATATCTGATGATGATTCCCGCTCCCCATCCGACATTCAGCCAGCCATCCCTTTCATCTTCTTTTACTCATCTTCTTTCTCTATAAGCTTTTATATTCCATCTTCTTCAGCTCCCGCTCTGCTATAGTCTGTCCCTGTGAAGCATAAATTAGGACCCACAACACCTGTACAAGGTGTTCCTTCAGTTTTTGTGGATCCATTAGCACCCATTGATCAGACTACCACAGGTATATATATACCACTCTAACAAACTCTTACACCATTATTTGTTTTCATTATAACCAGAATTGATAGAATTTTTGTTTTTCATTCATAACAGATACATCTACTAATAAGTGGTGGGGGTGGGGGAGTATATGCATGTTTGTGGTGTGAAACTTCCACATGTAGTTGATGGTGGACTACAATGAAGATAGTCAAATGATTGAAAAAATAGGGCAGCAATGTCAGAGTTTTTGGGTGACGCTTTCCAAAAACTCCGACATCATTCTTCTCAGCCCGCTCTCATGGAGAGAGTTGCCAAATGAAGTCAAGGATAATGATTAGGTAAATATGTGGTTAGAAATCTATTTTATTTAATGAAATGTATTATTTTTTGTATTTATATGAATTAAGATTTTTATGTTAGTTTCAGTTTAATTTCCCCAATGGTGAGGGTGCATGACCAGCAAGTCTAAAAGATTTTGTTGGGATTTAGAGAGCCTATAAGAACAAGTTGTATATTGGCTAGCATGATAGAGATAGCACAGATTTAGAGGTGGTCCCTGTCATGGATGACTGTCTATTAGAATTGTATCGATAGATGATTACTAATTAGACGACTTTCCAGTTTAAGGTATTAATCGCATTAGAGTTATTTAAATAAAAATTTTCATGTTTTTCATTAATAATAATTATTGAAATTTAGTTATGAATCATCCGGAAGAAATAAGAAAACATTGACACTAAAAAATACCTCCACAAATTGGGTTATACTACGATGCCAGATCATGAGAAGAAGTAGGTATGACAGTTTATAATTTTTCATTACGACTTTCACTTTATGTTACTTCGTACATAAATTATTCAATTGCTAAAGTTGTTATATAATTTTAGTTAGGAAATTAATTATTGGTATAATATTTTTAATTATGGTTTCCCACTTTTAATGTCATTTTAGAGGAATTAAATGAATATAGAAGGATGTATGCCTCGAGAAAAACTATTTTGTTCGAGTACAAGGACGAAAGATGGAAGTGCAGTTAATGAACCAACTCAGCAGTAGATTATAAGTTTTACTCTGTTGATTTAAAATTTTAATCTCTATTTTGTAACTTAATAATCTATTTATATTTGTAAACAGATTCTTTAGATTCCCTTGATACCTAGTAACCTAACAATTTTTAGCCAAATGATCACTTACATCAGGGGTTGGGAGATGAGCACCCTGGTAGAGTACGCTGCAGACCTGGGAAGAGTATTGTACCAATGAAGTATTCTCCCTCCCAGGTACAAGTTCTAGTGCCACTTAGTTCCAAAAGGTTAAGGCGCAGGCAGAACATGATGAAGAAAGGGCCATCGAGATGGCAGAATAGTCGGCTAGTGAAAACATTGCATTTATGAAACTGATCGATGTTTTATGTCTAACACTTCCACCAAAGGCGAGAACAACTTGTGATGAATATATGCCATTGATTCATTCTATATATGTTACACCAAGTGGTGGTTCTAGTGGTGATCGAGATGATGGCGAGGAGGAGTCTAAGGCAGATAAAAAAGAGGGTGAGGAGGAGGCTGAGGAAGAGGATGAGCGTGAGGAGGAGGTTGAGGAAGAGGAGGAGGGTGATGAGGAGGCTGAGGCTGAGTACGAAAGAGAGGAGGAGGATGTTGATAAAGGCGGGGATGATTATGGGGAAAATGATGAGGAAGAGGGTGAGACTGATGATGACAGTGATGAAAATGATGGTGATGAGGGAAAGATTGTTTAGTTACATTTTTGACTGAAATTACTGACCATTGATGTTTTATTGATTTGTTGTGCCTTAATATATGTGTGATTAGGTAGGTCACATTATCTTTATTTTTTATCTATAAATAATAAAACATTACTTGATGATTTTTATGACTGATTCACCCCTCCCATAGACACCCCCCATCCCCGACACCCCCATGGATACCCCATACCCCCGTGGACAGCCCACCCACCCCCTGGACACCTCGTACCCCTAGATAGCCCCCACCCCTGTGGAAACCCCCCCCCCCCAACACCCCCACCACCCCCGGACACCCCCCATCCACCCGGACACCCCCACCCCCTGGACACCCTAACCCCCTTGGACAGCCCCCCAACCCCCCTAGATAGCCCCTACCCACTAGGACAGCCCCCACCCCCGTGGACACCCCTTACCCCCTAGATAGCCCCACCACACCCATGGACAGCCCGCCCACCCCATGGACACCGCGTACCCCCTGGATAGCCCCTCCACCTCTGTGGACAACCCACCAACCCCCTAGCCACCTTGTACCCCTGGACAGCCCCCACCCCATGGGGACTTCTCGCCGACCCCCTTGGACACCCCGTACCCCCTGGACAGTCCCCACCCCCATCGATATCTCGGCCACCCCTAGACACCCCTACCCCCTAGACAGTCAGGCCACCCCCGTGGATTGCCCGCCCAGCCTCAGACACCCCGTACCTCCTGTGGACCCCCCTGTGGATAGCCTTCCCACCCCCTAGACACCCCCTCTCCCCAAGAAAGTGTTCTCACCCCTTAGGATGGATTTCCATCCCCTTGGACACCCCATACAACCCTGGAATACCCCGTCACCCCTATGAATAGCCCGCCCACCCCCTGGACACCTCATACCCCACTGAACAGCCCCCCACCCCCGTGGACAGCCCGCCCACCCCCATGGACACCCCCTACCACATGGATAGCCCTTCCACCCCCGTGGACAGCACACCCACCCCCTAGACAACCCCCCCCCCCACCCCACCCACCCCCGTGGACAGCCCGCCCACCCCCTAGACACCTCGTACCCCCGTGGATAACCCCCAACACCCGTGGACAGCCCACCCACCCCCTAGACACCCCTACCCCCTTGACAGCCCTTCCACCTTCGTGGATAGCCCGCCCACCCCCATAGACACCCTGTACCCCCTAGATAGTCGTGCCACCCCCGTGGACAGCCCACCCACCCCCTGGACACCCCATATATTCCTGGATAGCACCCCCCTGTGGACAGCCCACCCACCCCCTAAAAACCCCTTACCCCCCTGGACAGCCCCGACAACCTCGTGGATAGCCCGCCCACCACCCTAGACCCCCCTACCCCTGGATATCCCTTCCACCTTAGTGGAGATCCCTCCAACTGCAATGGAAAACCCATACCCCCCTACACAGTCCCCCCCATCCCCGTGGACCGCCCGCCCACCCCCTAGACACCCCTTTCCCCCAAGAAAGTCCCCCACCACCATGGAAAGCCTCCCCCACCCCCCTCCCCCTGCACAACCCATACCCCCCTGGACAGCCCCACCACCCCCGTGGATAGTGCACCCACCCCTTGGACACCCTGTACCCCCAGGATAGCCCTGCCACCCCCGTGGACTGCCCGCCCACCCCCCCTGAACACCCTGTACCCCCCTAGAAGCACCCCAACCCTATGGACAACCCTCCCACCCCTTGGACACCCCCTACCCCCTGGACATCTCATCCACCCCCATGGATAGCCTTCCCACCCCCTAGACACCACTTACCCCCTGGACAGCCTCGCCACCCCCTTGGACAGCACCACCACCCCCGTGGACAGTTTTTCCACCCCTGGACACCCCATACCCCCAGGACAGCCCCACCACTCCCGTGGACATCGCCCCTCCCCCTGGACACCCCCACTACCCCACAGACACCCCTATCCCCCCCGGACACCCCCACCCCCTGGACACCCCATACCCCCTTGGATATCCCCCCCCCAACCCCTAGACATCCCCCACCCTTTTTGGACACTCCCATCCCCCTGGACACCCCCAACCCCTATGGACATCCCACCCACACCCCTGGACACCCCCCACCCCTCGGATAGCCCCCATCATCCCCAAACACCCCTACCTCTAGGACACCTCAGACCCCCTTGGACAGCCCCCAAACCCCCTAGACAGCCCCCACCCCCTTTGGACACCCCCACCCCTATGGACATCCCCCAACCCCTATGGACACCCCGCCCAACCCCATGGACTCCCCCTACCCACTTGGACAACCCCACAGCCCCGTGGATATCCCACCCACCCCCTGGACACCCCCTACCCCCTGGACAGCCCGGCCACCCCCGTGGACAGCACACCCAACCCATGGAACCCCCCCCCCCCCCCCCCACACCCTTCAACAGCCCCCCACCCCCTCCCCCCCCCACCCGGTGAAATCTCACCGAACCCCGGGATAGCCCCTCTACCCCCATGGACTACCCGGTCACCCCCTTGGATAGCCCCCCACCCCCGTGGACAGCTCACCCACCCCCTGGACACCCCCACCCCTATACATTTCTTAATGATATTCTTAAGATTTTTTCTAATATTAAATAATTTATTTTATTAAATTAGTTTCTATTGATAGTGATTTTACCCAGATTGATGTCAGGATTATTTCATAGACCTTCCATGAGTGCTCTATCATTTTTTCGTGCAATGAGGTCATTGAGTGAGTTTTTAGGAATTATATCTATTTAAATTAAATTTTTAATTGATTTTAAATTGATAAAAATGATTTGAAAATTATATTATATATTATTGTAGTGAACTATTATATATGTTGGCATGATTTATGGATTTTTATTGGTTGGTGATAATATGATGGACATGGATAATCCTAGGTGGTGATGGTCGGGTTGAAATTTAACGAATCAGCTTTGTTGTGGTAGGTGATCCCTTTAGAAATCACCTTTAGTAAATTAATTTTATTTATTTATTCATGTGATATATATTTTCACCATTAAGGGAGAAGGACCCTTTAAATTAGATGAATATTTTGATTTACATGAAATGTCTTGGAATGGATGAAAGTTTCAAGGGTAATTGAAGACCCTTGTGAACTATCATAGTGCATTGGTTCCTAATGACCAAGGCCTGGATTATTATTGGGTGTTATGAGAAATAAATACCATAAAATGTAATAATATATTCATTTATATGTATGTAAATGACCAGGACATGTTCCCTCTATTTCCCTGAGTGTTATCTAAATACCTTGACTGTTGATGGTCGATAGAATGATCATAAAAATGGGATATGAGATAGATGAGACATTGAGCTGTATATTTCAAAAAAAATATTATAATATATTTTCTCCACTGTAGGAACCTTAGTCAAATCCTTTTAGAGGAGATTATTTGACTAGGATTATAGGACCAACTATTTCATGATGGAACTGTGAGATATATTAGATCCATCAAGATAGATTTTATAAGAGAGTGGTGAGTATTTCACACCACCTTGATATGTGAGTACCTGGGTAACTATTACCATATTGATATTATGTATGGGATATATGTGTGAGGATAAACCTATAATAACTTTGTAATTGAAAAGGAATTTATGTCATCTCAAAATAGTGGAGTCCTGCGGTCTATCTTAGGAGGAAGATGATTTCAAAAATTAATCATGATGATGTTGAGGGATGTTATTCCAATTGGGTGATGTGATTTTCCCAAAATAGGTGGCTGATATAGGGGATCCCATGTAGGGTGTTTGTGTTATTTTGTTACACATGGGACCCCAGAATATGCCCCATGTTATGTAACCCTTCACAGTATAAGTGAGGGAATGGGTATTAATTATTTCAAGTGTAGCATTATTACCTGAATCAAGTATCGTTTTTAGGTAAGTTTATAGTTAAAAGTATAGGTCTTGAAATTGAGTGTCTACCCTCATTTATAAGATTTATATTTTGAAAGTTTCCATCACATGTTATTATTATTATTATTATGATATATTATAGAGTGAATATAGTGCTCCATATATATGATGATGGGATTCCTATTATTTCCTCTTTAGGACCCAAATATGGATGATGATGATGATGATGGAATATTAATTATTATCTCCCTATGAACTAGATATATTTGATGTTGATGGGATGTTAGGAATTACCTTCTAGGGATTCAGTGATGCTGGATGGTAATAATATTCTACTGATTAGATACTTATAATATAATGGATAATTAGTTATTATGGTATATACTGTATTGACTCTCTAAAATTATCGGATGTTTTTCAATGATGGGAATCCAACTCCATGATCCATTAATGTTTAGAAATGATGGGATACTGAGGATTTTCTCCCTTGAATCAATGGATGTTTAGTGATAATAGGAAGATAGGAATATCATCCCAAGTATCCATTGATGTTTTTAAATTTGGGGAACCAGGTGATTCTTAGTATCCAATATTTGTTATAATATTATGAGATTTCTTAGGTAGTTCCTATGATACAGGGGTTATACATTCTAACTAGACATGCTCATGAGATCCTATAAAGGGCATATATCCCCATAAGGATAAGCTTCATCCTTATAGACTTCTAGAAATAATAAGCGAAGGTATATTAAATCTCATGAGTAATGTTAGAACTTTAGGATTGATGATAGTTATTTATTTATTATTCCATAGTTTAATATATTATTTATTATGGTTATATCACATATAAATACACTATATTTATTTATTATGTTTGATACCCTATTGGTAGTTCCTTACTGAGTAATACACACACTCTTATCAGGTGGCCATGGAACATGGGTACCATATGAGACTTAAATAAGTTCATGTTTATGTTGGGAAAATACAACCATGCTTGATTGGACCGGATAGATTAGATTTATTGGAGATGCTAATGAGGACATGTTCACGGATATTAGTAGAGGCTAATTTCATTATTATAATTTTATTCATATTTTATATTTTATTGGCCTAATTGGAAATTAGTTGATATATTATTATATGACCATATGTTTTTATGTCACATTATAATTTTTATAGATTTTTTAGGTTTATTTAATATATGTACTTAATTTTTTAATGATGATTTCATTTTGTTATTTATTATTTTTTTATACTTTGATATGATGTTATATTAACAATATGGTAGCACCATAAACCCTCACTACTAATCGATAGCCTATAGTTTATGGGGAGGTGCTCTTGAGGTCATGTGGTGACCACTAGTCTAAACACCAGTTGAGTGGTTCATGGTAGGGGGACGTTACGATGTTTTTTTAGATCTTTTTTCTTTTAATTTTTCCTTTTTAAATATAGAGATGGTTGATAGGTGACATAGGAATATGTTGGAGCTTATCGTTTTCTATGATATAGAGGGTCACAAACACCAATTTTTATGTAAATTAAATTTTAATGGGGATATATTATTTGTATTATTAGTTTATGCTTATAAAATTGTATGATTTCACCAACCATGACATACTTCAGTTCTGGATTTATGATTTATTGGTTTTTGATATTATATTATTTGTAAGAGGTCATTGTCATGAATCATTCATGTTATATATGACTAATATTACATTAGTATTCTTATATGTGGTGAATATCACTATCTATAGATGGTTTTTTAATATTCCAACAACAACTTATATGGGTTTTAATGTATAACTTTTTATGTAACTTTACTCAGCTAAACTATTGTATATTTTTTATTATTATAGGACATGTGGATTCTATGTATGGATTCCCCTTGATGAAAACTATAAAAATACTCGGGTAATATAGGTCTGGTGAACCTTAGTATGTCATTATAGACAAATTAATTCCTGATGAACCCTTAGTGGGAAATTATGGTACTGGTTCTAAGAGAAAATAGGTTTTGTTAATTAAATTGTAAATCTGTTTTTTCATATGATCTATTGGTTGAGTTTAAATTAACTAAAAAATAAAATGTGTATTATTCAACAAGGATTGTTTTGTTATAATTCCATTATATACATTAAATTGGATTAAACAGTGAACCTCAAGAGAGTGGTATTATATGTAGATTCCCGATGAGGATTAGTGCCCTAATAGGGTGATTATTTTGAATGTAATTTCTGACATGTATATGTGAAAACCTTATAGGGGGTATTTTAGCCCTTCAACTAACTTATGATATTTTCTATGGGATATGGGATCTTTTTCCATGAGTGTTGACATATGATAGATGTGATTAATTGTCTATGTGGGAGAACCTAGTTTCTTTAGGATGTGTCTCAGGATATTGGAGAGTCAGGTGATATATGTCAGTGTAACCGAAGGAATTATTAGAAAAACTTGTGAGCTATTTAGAGAATATAATCATGGATAGGTTTGTTGGGTTATGTGATTGATGCATGAGATGTGTTATCGGTTATGTGGTATAAGAATGATGATTCCTTATATTTTTGTGATGTGGATCTCTTGATATTATTTGGTATCATGCTTTGGTTAAGATGGTTAGGATTGGTAAGATTCCAAACACTATGGATTTTTTGTTCAATTCTAAATTATATAGTGGATTTTAATTCTAAAGGTTATATCTTAGATGGATAGAAGGTGGATAGGTGCATCTAGTTTTATAACGATTCTGAGGTAGTGGGTTATGGTGTGATATAACCTCAAATGGGTGAAATGCCTCTATTTTTAGGAGTAATATTGATAGCTTTACTAACTATATTGGATAGAAATTTTATAATGCATGTTTGGTGGTTTAGATATGTTATTCTGAGCTTAATGAGACAGATCTCATTATAATGCGAGTCATGTTCTTTGATCATGTGGTGTAAGAGTGTACACACATTGTGTTTCAATGATATTTAAGTAGTATATGTTGCTTAAAATAGTTTATATTGGTACATATATCAATATAGAGACCCAAGATAAAAATATATTTATTTTTTATCATTTTCATATGTTAATAATCATATCACAAAAATAATAATAAAATACCAATAACTTATGGTCTAGTGTCTTTAAAGAATATTTATAATAGATAATTATATATATAATTTGTTAACATTTCTTCATAATCGAGCCAAACTAGTCTCCCTTTAATACTTTTTATATGTTATACTAATTTTCATAACCTATGGAAAGGAAACATAAGAAAAGGGGTGGTATTAAATAATATGTATGGGAAAAATCATCAACATGTCATCAAGGATTATATCATAATAATATGAGAAAATGTGAGCATGGGAGAACAATATTATCAAAGATAACATGGAATAATGTCAGTTTCATATAAGTCTTGGTATATGGACATGTAATCTCAAATTAACAAAAATATACCATGAAAAAATATTATGAAAAATGAGATAATAAACATAATCCATAGGATATAATCATATCCATATGACATAATGATGTGGAAAAACATAATAAGTAATGATGCAACAATTAAAATCATAGTAAATATGTACATAATGGTTTAGGTATAAATCTAATATGACCCATGACATGGTTTCTTAAGATTACATCATGTGACCCATTCCTTGTTGATCATCATAACTCATGGGACATTAGTGTCTAAAGTATCATAACATACTTTCCATTATATTCTCATGTATCACAAATCATGGTCCATTGTTTTCTCAAGTATCAAAACTAATTATACATTATTTACTTTTATATCACAACTCATCACCCATTTTCCCCTCATGAGAAATAAAAATTAAACCAATGCATTAGAGGGTGATATAATATACCACCTTATCACCCCCTCAATTTCAAGTAAGTAACCCTTTATTTATGTATTTTACGTATGTAAAGTGTTTGGGTGATTTTTAGGAGGTTTTTGATGAATTATTTTCTATTTTTTTGATTTTAATGAGGTGCACTTTTTGACCATGGCTAGTAGAAACCATGAAACTCCTATAAGAAACTATGCAAATTGAGATAGATTTTATTGGGTAGGCACACAATTAGCCGCACAGTTTGGCAAAACATTGTGTCCACCAATGTGTAACCATGAAATTTGGATTATACGAAAAAACATGGTTGTTACCCAGTTTTTCTAAACATGTGAAGGGTGTTTGGAGATAGTGTCTGGTGCCTGGTTTGTGCATGGATTTCCAAATAGTGAGCCTAAATTGTGCACGGTTAAAAATTAGATCCTTAAATTATGGATCTCATTTGGGATTACATATATACAATTTTTTCCCTCTTTAATGAACCTAACATGGTTTTCTCTCCTCCTAGAGGCTATGTAGACATTTCCCTTATATATCGGAACAATCCGTTGACAAATCATGGTACGTTGAAGACTAGATTTCTTTGTAAGTCATGATTATTGAATATTTTTTCTTAGATCAAATATAATTATTTCTCCTACATTCATATATATCATCTATTTTGGATATATATATCATAGTTTATGATAATAATGATGATATATGGCTGTGTTTTTGTTAGGAAACAAGATCTAAGGTTGGTTTTTTGAGATTCAACCTATTTTTATTAAATAATTTTTGTTGTTCGTCATTTCCAACATAGTTTCTATGTTTGGTGGATTCACTCTTGATTCCTCTTATTAGAAAATTATTGATATATTCTAAATTTTTTCTATTTATTTAAATTCATTTTAATAATGTTTTCAAAATCTGGTGAGAATCATTCTTTAGTGATGGTTTTTTGGAATTGTTGAATTATTGGGAATAGTTGTTTGATGAATGAATTTAAATTAATGATCTTAAAATAGTTTCATTGTTTGATTCATTAAAAAAGGTTTTCTGGGAAGTTTTTTAGTTAAATAATTGTTTTCCTAAAATGATTCGGCATAATTGGTTTGGATTGGTTATTGGAATAACGATTGGTGTGTGTTCATGTCCATTTGGGATGGATAAGGTATGATGTTTCTCCCATCAAAAGTAATATGGATAAGGGTACGAAATTTCCCCTTTCAAAATGGTTCTCGAAGGGATGATTTCTAATGGTGAGACTCACCCTTCATGAGTATAAAGAGATCATTGGTTTCATTCATGGTTGGATGTGTGGATATTTGGAATGAATTGGATTATTCCAAAATGGGATTTAAGATATGAGTTTAAATAGTTGTTGCTTTACTTTGAAACTATTTTGGTTGAAACTATTTTGGGTTGGAATTTATTTGTATTTATTGAAAACTAATGAAATTATTTTAAATTATTCTATATAAATTTTCTAATATAAATGTGATAATGTGTTCTATCATAGTGGAATCAGTAGAGAATTCATTTCTGTAAAACCTATTATATTTCATTACTCACCCCCTACTTTGGAATCTTGGTGTGACTGAATATATTTTTTATTTTGAAATAGGTAAATTAAAGGTATCTCATTTTTTTAGTGATGAATTATGATACATTATGCTGGATTTAGGTGTTGGATCATGGAGCATGTTGGGAGTTTTGGAGTTGTGTATTTAGATTCATTGATCTTTGTGGTTTAGTCTTCTACTTTAGTACACTAATATTGGTGATGTTGTTGTTTAGTATTTTTTCCTTTTGGTATTACTTTGAGTTGTATTACATTTTTATCATGCATCATAAAGGGGTATTTGTTTATGGTATGTTGATTGTGGCTAGTTTAGCTTCAAAGGGGAAATTTCACCCCCATTTTTATGGAGCACTTTGTATTTATTACCACACTTTGGTGTATTTGGGATGTCACATAAGGACTAGTAAGAATTATTCCTCGACTAAATCCAATTATTTGGTGGGGGATGTTACAAATTTTATCAGTATTGGTCAATCCGTCTATTTTGTGTCAAGTGGTGTCAGTTTTTTTTATCCTTAGGTATCAGTTATGTCATTGTTGGTGTTGAAAAATTAATTATTGATTCGTCCATGATTTAAAATGGTTGATAAGAGTATGATCACCATGATTTGAAATGTGGAGCATAAATAGGTGTATATAACCAATTTATGTTGAAAATTAAGTTAAGAGGGAGTTTGGTATATAAGTGTTTTTTGAGAAATTCAGAAGAGTTTTAATCTCATTATCATGGGTTTATCCAATGAGAAGAGGCACACATTTATTGATAGAAATGACTTCCCAATATGAGTGCATACTTCCTTTTGAGTAGTGATTTATATTTTAGAGAAAACATGTTGATTTTGAAAAAATGTTAAAATTATTTTAAAGTGTGCGATTTTGAAAATGAATGGTGGTGGTATTCTAAAAATAGTCTGATTTTTGAAAAGCATAGTGGAAATTTCAAAATTGGTTTTTATTGGAAAAGTGTGGATTATTTGGAAATCCTTTTTGTGATAGTGGTGATACGGTGGAATTTTAAATGATTAAACCTCCAGGTTTTAGTGAGTGATACCTAGGGAATTTTTTGTGGTTATTGAAAATAGAACCTGGTAGGCTTCATACAAACCTACTAGAATAGGATGTTGAGAATGTGGTTTCAACTGACCACAGGTAAACCAATAGTTTGTTCAAAGTATTGTGCAAGCCTTTCAGGGTATGGATATAGGGAACAGAAGGGACAAATAAAGGAAAGTGTACAATTCTATTCTGCTCTAGAGGATAAATCCACCAATATTTTGAGGTAATTCAGATCTAGAAAAGTTAGTGGTGTGGCTTAATTAGATGAATTAAATATTTGATATCCTTGTAAAACTAGTAGAGCTGAAATTCAGGTTTGAAATGTAAATGGTGGAAGATGTTAAAATATAATGGTTGTATTTAGTTTTTTAATATAAATTAGAATAAGGTATTTCATGAGAGTATTTTGATGAATTAATAAATGAAAAATGCTATCCTCATATGTTCTGGATTTCAATAATGACATACTTTCTTATCTCGATGCCTGAAAATATCTCAGTGATTGATTATGTGCTTAATTTTATGAATTTATTCAACATTTCACCCAAAGATTCTTCTAATACGTCCTTAAAGGCATGAATTTTTTAATCTATTCCAAGGTAAGAGATTCACTCAAATATTGTCATGCTTTGTGTAATAGGTTGTATAGATATAGTTAATAGAGAGATGATGGAAGAAAGGGACATCTTAGACATTACGGGGGGAACTCTAATGAGGTTAAAAGTGGAAGAGGGACACCTATTTCCATTGAAGTGGAATGAATTACAACCAGATGGTTGGATTGGTAAATCTTCCTCCAAAACCAAAGAGTAAGACAATATGTTTTCAAGGTGGTTTTTTCAACTACATGAAGTAAGATTGTACTACACCACCTTGTAAATTCCCCAATTTCAATAAAATGGGGAATCTTTGACACTATTATCACAGTGCTCCATGGTCAATTTCTGGAGACATATCTCAGGTTTAAATGATGTCATATATATCAATGGGATGTGTAAAAGAGAATACCTCTCTACATTAGAACTAATCTTAACTGGGTGATTCTAGGAATACCATGACTCCTCTAGATGTGAATTCTCAATAGAGAAATAAATAAACAAATATGGTGAGTAAGTAGTTATATAGAGGTGAGCACTTGATTGTGGATGATCAATCTAGACCATCAATAGTGAGAGGTATGATTCTTTTTAATTTTAACCTTATGAAAGATTTGATTGATATGGGTGTGTCCCATTCATTTATTTTTTCTTGTGTTATTGCTTTTATGGGTTTCTAGGTAAAATGGTTCTTGCAATTTAAAAACAAAAAAAACCATATTGTTCATAGAGAATTTTGATCCTTTATGGATTGAAAATGTTCTATAATTATTGATAATGGTGAGTTATTTTGGGTTTTATCTTTGATTGATATAGATTTCTATGACATAATATTGGGCTAGGATTAGTTGAAAATGCTCAAATATCTCATCAACTCTTACACCTGATAAGTTAGTTTTACCACTGATGATGGAATTGATCCTCTCCTTAGAGGGGACTAAAATATAAAGGCAGGTTAAATAGGCTTCTTGACACAAGTAATTAGATTGATCTCATTCCAATTGGAATTGTTTACTTTGGAATCAATATAAGAGATAAAAAATAACAGCTTTCTAGTGATATTTGATCAGTTTCCATATGTTTTTCCTAAAAATTTCATAGGTTTTCCCCCATAATAGAAGTAGAGTTTCCGATTGATCTAATTATGGGGAAAAGTCTAATATCCATTCCATATTATTGTATGTAAAAATAGGATTACGTTTATTGAAAGTGTAGTTATAGGACCTATAAAACAATGATCTCATTTGGCCAAGCATGTATTTGTGGGAAGAACCCGTAATGATTGAAAAAAGGAAAATGGAAATATTTAGATATGAATGGATTATTTTAAACCTAACCAAGTTACAATAGAGAATCAGTATCTACGTTGAAACATTGATGATCTGTGTTTTCAATTGAGGGGATCCCAGTTGTTCTCTAAAATCGAATTGTGATCAGGATATCAATGATTGTGGGTTTGGAAAGTGGATATTAAAAAAATATTTTTCATTAGTAGATATTTCCATTATGAGTACATGGTTATGATTCACGGTATTACAAATTTACTAGTGGTATTAATTAAATTGATGAATCAAATATTTCAACGATATCTATATTTTTTTACGGTGGTGTTTGTGGTTGAAATATTAGTATATTCATTGATAATGTTTGAGCATGAAAAACACATGATGAAATTGTTGGGATTGTTATGGGATCATCGGTTATATTAAAAACATTCATAGTGTGATTTTTTAATACAAGATTTACATTTAATTGGATGTTTAATCTCTAAATGATGTGTTTATGTTGATCCATAATATATACAGGTTGTTATCTTGTAGAAGAAACCAAAAAATGTATCCATGATACACAGTTTCCTTGGTTTAGAAGGTCATTAGCAATGTTTTGTTCTTAATTTTTTATTAATATATTCACTAATTATATCTTTTACTATGATAAAAGTTACCTTCCAATAGATTGAGTAATGTTAGAAAACTTTTCATGTGATTATGGTTCACCTTAAATTAGCACTGATCATGATATTTTCGATATTCGGACAAGGGTACATGGTTTACTGTGATTATTAGAGATATGGTTTGGGATGTGTTCTCATAAAGGAAGATATTGTTGTTTCTTATGGATCATGATAGTTATGGTTTCATTAGAGGAAATACCCAACACATGATTTGGAGTTAGCAATCATAGTCCATGATTTGAATATGTGGAATCATTACCTATTTGGTGGTAAATTTATAGTGTTTACAGATCATAAAATCTTGAAACATATGTTCTCACAAAGTGATTTGAATATGAGACAAAAAATATGGATGGTGTATCTACAAATATTAAAATTTGAAATGATATATACACATATTAAAAATAAATTTGGATTTGGATTAATTATGATGAAAGTCGTATGGTCATTTTGATAAATATGATTTAGATCAGCCGAAGTTGATGTCAGTCATAACTGACATTTACTTGGATTTTGAAGACCGTGGTAGTTTTTTTTAACTTCTTGTTTATTTTATTCATGATTAGGTGGACATTGTTAAAGTTGAATAAACGTAAAATTAATAATGTGTTCTAATGAGGAAAAAACTCAACTATGGGGTGACCATTAAGGGATAGAAGCCAGATGACAGTTAAGTTTTGTTGTTTTAAAATTAGATGGTCATACCTATGGATTTTCATGAATAACTTCTTCACACTTACCACCATTAGAGATGGGTTGTTCTTTTATAAATATATAAGATTCATAAGGTATTGAAATCATAGTTTTTGTGGGTTGGTTCGAAAATAAAGTTAGCTATGTTTTTTTAAAGATGATTAACTTGATAGTAGGTTAATGAAGATCACTAGTGAATAATGGGTATGTTGCTTTCTTTACCTATTCCTTTTTGGAAATGGGAGTAGATAGCCATAGATTTTGTACCAGGACTCCCGAAAATGGTTTTGAAACACAATTCCATATGGATGATAGCGGATCAGCTCACAAAGTCAGCCCACTTCATCCCTATTCTCGAATCTCATGCAGTGAAGGAATTTACTAAATTATATATGTGAAAATATGTAAAGAGGCACGGTGTACCATTTTTGATAGTAACAGATTTATATTTGAGGTTTACATCTCATTCCTAAAAAACCATACAATAAGACTTAGGGACTCAGTTGACCATGAGTATGTCATATCATACTAATATGGATAGATAATCCAAATAGATTATACAAACATTGAAAGACATGATCTGGTCTTTTTTAATGGATTTTTTTGGCCCATGGGAGGATCACATACCATTAGTAGAGTTCTTATATAATAATAGTTATTTAGAGTCAATATATATGGATCATTTTTAAGCATTGTATGGGTGTCCTATTCATTCCTCATTTTATTGGGTGGAAAGAGGTGATACTTTACTGGTTGGGATGATCCTTGTCAAGGAAACATAGAAAAGATTCAACTGATTTGGAAATGGATGGAGAGATACCATAGTCATCATAAATCATATATGGGTCATCATCTATGACCATTTTTTCCTGTGGAGCTATCATGGGTTCTTGAGAAGCTCTCGAATTTTTTTAATCATCATTTTGGGAAGTAAAGAATGTTTTCAAATCGATACATAATCCCTTTTGAGATATTTTAATATGTCGGTGAGGTGGAATATTAGTTTTATTTTCCACCACTATTTAATGTAGTGTACAATGTTTTTCATGTATATCATTGAAAAAGTATTATCCTGATCCTGAGCATGTGATTATATGTGGTAGTGTTGACCTAGATCTAGAGGTTACATTAGTCCATATTCCATTATGTATTGCAGATTGACAAGAGAAAGACTTGTTTGGGAAAAGCATTAGTCCAGTGCAGGTTTTGAGGAAACTTAGTAAGATTCAGGAATAAACATGGGAATCAGAGAAGTAAATGGTTGGGGAATGGTCCAATCCTTTAATACCAATAGGGGTTTTATACTTTTTGATTGAAGAAAGAAAAATGTTAGGGAGAATTTAACACCTACAGTTTCTCATAAGTAACCCATTCACTATTTATTTTATGTTTGTAAAGTTTTTTGGTGATGTTTGGGGGGGGTTCAGGGGATTTTTGGAGTGTTTTAGGGATTTTATAGAGGTTCAGAGTTTAAGAACAATTAGTAGAATCTATAAAACTCTTACAGAAAACAATGCTATATGAGACAAAGGCTATTAAGAAGGAACATGGAAAGGCATATAGTTAGGTGCAGAATTTGGCTAAAACGGGAGGCCACCTAGGAGTAATGATGTAAATTTGAACAAATATAAAAACATGGTTGGTTCATGGATTTTCTGACCATGTGACCCAATCAATAAATTTTTTTTGGAGATATTCGTTGGTGCATAGTTAGTACATGGTATTCCTAACTGTGTTCCCAAACTATGAACAGTTAAAAAATTAAATCCTTAAATTGCAGATACAATTTTTTATTACCTATAAAACACTCATTTTTTCTATTGGATGAACCTTAATGGGTTTTATCTAGTCCCAAATTCTATTTAGACTTTTTTACTTCGATCTAGGAGTGATCTGTTGGAAAATATATGTGTGTTGAAGTGTGAATTTCTTGGTAAATCGTTGTTTTGATGGTTTTCCTTGTTATATTCCATTTCCCTATATTATATTCAAAGAAATAGTCTTTTGGGGATAGATAAATGATATTTTATTCTAATCATGATGATAAATGGTTGTGTTGATGTTAGGGAAGAAGTTCTAAGATGGGTTTACGAAGATTTATCCCGGTTTTGTTGAAGAATTCGGGTCCTTCATTTTAGCCATAAATTTCGGGGTTGGTGGATTCACTCTCAACTACTATTCTTATAAAATGACGGGTACATTTAAAATATATTGTATTACATGAAATTTATTATGAATTTTCTATGAAAATATTGGATGAAACCTTCTTTAATGATGGTTTTTGGAGTTATGGAATTGTTGTGCCATGTGATTTTTTTAATAATTTTAAAATATTGATTTTAAAATACTTTCTTGGAATGATTCAGGGAAAACGTTTTTTTGGAAACATTTTCATTAAAAATATTTTGTTATTGAAATGATTTTGAATAATTGGTTTTCATTGGTTTTTGGCATAACTTTCGGTGTGTTTTCATGTGCACCCAGGATGGATAAGGGTATGGAGTTTCCCCCATGAAAAGTAGGATGGATAAGGGTATGATATTTCCCCCATAATAATGGTTCACCAAGTGTTGAATTAGTGAAAGGATGACTCGTCACTCATGAGTACAGGTCAGTCCATGGTTTCATGCATGGTTGGATGTATGGATATGTGGAATTGATTGGATTGTGCCAAAATGAGATTTGAAAAGTGGTATTAAAGAGTTGTTTCTTTCATTGGAATCTATTTTCATTGGAAAACTATTATGGGTTTGAATTTATTTGGATTTGGTATAAAATAATGAAATTATTTTAAATGGTTTCATATAAATTATTTTATATAAATGTAATAACATGTTCTATCCTTATGGAATGAGTAGGGAATTCCTTTGGTGAAGACATAAAGAGTTTCATAACTCACCACCTGCTGGGAACTTTGGTTATTATATATATATATTTTATCAAGAAATAGGTACACAAAAATATTCACATTTATTTAGTTATTCATTGTGATCCTTTGGGATTTTTTATAGTGTTGTATTGTAACACCTTGACCCTAGTTACCCAGAGTGGGTGCATTATTACATAACATTGGCATGATCACAAGGGATCAAATCCTGAAAGAAGGGTCAATTTTGTAGCCTTGGATATACTAGATACATTCATAAGTTTTCCATTACATTATTAAATAAAAAACTTCATCAACATTGTCTCCTTTTACCACATTCATATCCATTAGACTATCCCTATAGGCCAGTCATAATATACCTCTTCACATCTTGGAAAAAATAAAACATAGAAATAGGTGAGTTCAGATGCTCAGTAAAGATAACAATATAGAGGAAACTTTCATAAATAATCATAAACATTTAATGAAATTTATAAGACTAAAACAAAATCCTTTTATACTTAAGCATTATCATAACATGGAAAAGATAAATCAAATAATTCCATTTACATATTCACATGGATATTCTACTAGTCGAATAATCACATGTAATATCAATATCCAATTTCCTAATGATGGAATGCATAATGCAAGAATTCATAACCACATAGTCAAGGTATTCTTCCAAGACTATAAATAAGATATTTCTAAGGAATTGTGACAAAAAAATAGTTTCTCTCATGAGACCTACTGATGCATCGAGAAGCTATATCGGGCTCCACTAGTCACTTACAAAGTCCAATTCATTCCTCATATGAAAAGGTTTTAAAATAACATAAACATCCATATTAAAACTAGCATATTAAATGTCAATAATTTATCCATAAACCATGAATGGTACAAAAATAACACATCCACATTCAAACATATCACAAAACCTTCAATACAATATAAAAGATTTGTATCATAATAAATCAACTTCAAACAAGTTTAAAATCCATCAAAGGATGTTGACATAGATGAAATGAATTTTTTTTGAAAGAAATACCCATTTATATTTTGAAACCATTTAAAAGTTTCATAATTATAAAAGAAAACTTTTATTTTGAAAATATTCTTATATGTTTGTATCAGAAGTTTTGACGATGTTATAACAGCGGAAAATAGACACACCCTCCGTATAAGTTAAAAAAAGACATTCTTACCTTAATTTTTTCGAAATGGTCATAAAGTACCTTGTTTGGAAAACGACAGAAAGATTCCTTTAATAACATGTGTGGTCAAATATGGGTATAAATTACTTTAACCCGTAGTCTAGTAAATAGTAAAAATGTTTTGAATTAAATTTTTAAGATAACATGGATGTGGATGATAAAGAGGTCCTAATAGATACTTACGTATTAACAACCTCATATTAGTAAAGAGATTATAGAATTAACCCTTAAATTGAAATTTTCATTAGTTTATTGTATGTTAACATCTTTTATAATAGTTAAAACATTGTTATTAATTTATACAAAACTATATACATTAATATGATATCATATATTATCCTCTAATATTTTTTTTATTAATAATATTTCAGTAGTATCATCGTTTTGGGTGTTAACTGATCTGTCTTCCTTTATATGCTTGGTCATGTAAGCCATTTTAGTTATGGATAAAATTATTTTTATTCATATACATAATTATATTACCTTCATAAACATAATTTTTTATCATAAAATGAAAATTATTCTTGAATGGTTATGATGGGGAATGAATCTTATCACATTCGTGGAGATGGTAATCCGTACATACGCACGAGCAACAATATCTTTATATTGATGGTAAAATCGTATGTAATTGTATAGTATATCATATATACAAGATAATTAACATGTTATATATATTATTTAAACCAATTATACTCATTATTATACCCATCCAAATAATGAAGTGTTTGAATAACAAACTACACCATGACGTGGAGACGGTAGGCCAGACGTACGCATGTGTGGTGAATTTTTCATTTATAGGATGGATAGAATAACAAATATTCTTGTACCATATTTATAATAACATCACATTATTTAGAAGGTATTGAAGTTGTTATTTTGGTATGAAACAAAAAATAAAGGGGAAGTGGAAGAAGAAAAGAACTTGAAAGAGGGTGGGGAAATTATTACCTCTTCTTCGGGTGTTTCTTTTTGGGTTGATCAAAAGGGCTCCTTAGGTTGGGTTTCTTGTCAACATAAGGACTATATGTTGATATGAGAGAAGTTGGGAGGATATTTGGGTAGGGTATGGCCAAGGAAAATGCCTTTGGAGGTGTGATTTTGAGAGAAGGGGAAGTAACCTTTTATAAAGGAGGTGAGGGTCACTTTAGGAAAACCTTGAAATATTATTTTATAATAAAATTATTTTCGTTTTCTAATTGCTAAACAATGATTTATTTCTAGGATAAGGTGGGGATTGGTCATAAAACTATCAACCAATATGTTTTATACAGGTTTAGGTTGCCATATTAACCTTATAATTTAGATTTAACTCTTAGTTAAATAGTTTGACATTTACCATGTCTCTTTGTATTTTTATATTATATGGTTAATAAAATTACTATAACAAGAAAATAAAACTCCAAGTGGTTCATTGTTAATATATATGCCCTTATCTAAGTCCTTTTTCCGAACCTTATATTTTTATGAATATTATATCAATTAATAAAATAGTATTTGTTTTAATAACTCAATTATGTCAATTTGGACACTATTTAGTATTTGATTTTTTTTGAAATCCATAAAAACTTTATCACTTAGAAAAACATTTATTTAATCAACCCTAACATGTCATATTAACCTAGAAAATTTGTTAAATTCATCCAAAGTCATAATTTTCATTTATTTAGATATTTATAATATCAATTATTTTAATATTTCATTAATAAGGTAATTATTGCATCATCATTGTGTCATATATATATTAAATTAATTGATGTCTAAAAATTAAAAATAAAAAACCATTATGTAGTAAATATATTTATATTTATAATTAATATTTATAGTCTAATTTATATTCTGTTCAACCCTTTATTAAAAATGGTTTTGTTATTAGATTTTGAATTTATCTCTTTTAAATCTTCTTTAAATAAAATAATAATAAATGTCTTAATCTAATCCAAGAGGATGAAAGGGGAACATATTTTATTCCTAAGGTTGTTTTTGGTATAATTAAACTTATCCAATATAATTAGGACATGTGTTTGGGTACTTATGATATCATTTTTACCCTTAATTAACCTATTTACTTTTAGCCATGGTAAATAAAATTCAAAAGTCACTATTCGCCTAAAAATATTTTCATCTTATTGAACAACATTCTACTTACTGATTTCAATATTGTCTCTCAGATTTTTGAAATTCAACTCACATTAGTGGTAAAATTATGTTTTATGCAAATTTTCAAATTCTCTTAGAAGGGGGGTAAAAGACGGTAAAAATTTCGATAAAATTTTATATATCTAAACTTATTATAAAATAACTCCAATGAATTACATTTAACATATATAGGTATTACGTATCTATTTTGACCTAAAATAAATTAAAATAAAATAACTAATTAAATAAAATGTCGGTTTTAATCAATAACGTAGTGCTTTCACTATTCATCAAAAATTGAAAGTTTTCAGAAAAATACTAAAAATTCACCCTATGCTAATTTTGATATTCTGAATCCAAAAATGAAGTCCATTTTTGGAAAACAAAATTTATAAAATTTCAAAAAGTGGGTATTACTATTCATAATGGTTAGTTTGATTGGTTGTGGTGTGTTTAAACTCCATGTTGCGTACAAAGCAAGAAATTGTATTATTTAAATGGAAACGTACTGTGGAAGCATGGGATGTTACAATCTCCCCTCCTTAAAATAATTTCTTCCATGAAATTTATAGAATATTACTGCATAAAATGATTCGGGTGGTTCTTTATCATATGTTCCTTGGGTTCTCACATTTCCTCTTCCATTTTATGGTCACTCCATAGAACTTTTACTAGACGAGTCGTCCGGTTTCTCAGCACTCGTTCTCTGGTATCAAGAATCTTGAAAAACTCTTCACAATAAGATAGATTAGGTTCCAATCTAATTTCTTCATAGGTGAGTACCTGCGTTGGGTCAGGAATTTATTTTTTCAACAGTTATGCATTGAACACATTTTGAACTTTGGAGAGACTTGGAGGCATTTCAAAATGATAAGCTATAACTCCAATTAATTCTAGAATTTCAAAAGTTTGAGTGTACCTGGGACTCAATTTACCCTTCTTACCAAAATGTATAGCACCCTTCCATAGATATACCTTCAATAAAACATGGTCTCCTACTTGAAATTCCAAATCCTTCCTTTCGTTATTGGAATAGCTCTTTTTCATACTTTGGGCTCCTTTGATGTGGTTTTGGATAATATTCACTTTTCCATTGTTTGCTCAACAGGTTTTGGGCCTACGAGTTTTCTTTCACCAACATCATCCCAACATGTAGGTGTGTGACATCTCTTTCCATATAATTTTTCATATGGTGCCTTTTGAATACTTGAATAGAAGCTATTGTTATAGGGAAATTCCACCAGAGGTAAATACTGATCCCACATACCTAGAACATCAAGTGAGAAAGATCTTTACATGTTTTCTAAGGGTTTAATAGTACATTCTGATTATCCCTCATCTTGAGGGTGGTAGGCAGTGCTCAAACGAAGTTCAGTATCCAAGGCCTTCTAAAGACTTTTCCAGAATCTTGATGTAAAATGGGGATCGCGATCAGAAACAATCGATAGGGGTACACCATGGAGTCTTCGAACATTATTAATATATAGTCTTGCCACATGTTTTAGTGGTAAATCTTCTCTTATATTAAGAAAATATGTTGACTTGGTGAGACGATCAACAATGACCCATATTGCATCATTCTTCTAAGAGTCTTCGATGTCCCCATGACAATGTCCATCGCAATATTATCCCATTTCCACTCAGGTATGGGGAGAGGTTGCATGACTCCTCCAGGTTGTTGCCTTCTAGCATTCACTTGTTGACAAACTATATATATTGATACAAAATTAGAAATCTCCCTCTTCTTGTTGTCCCACTAAAAATGTTCTATCAAATCTCTATACATCATGGTGCTCCTAGGGTGTATAGATAAACTGGAGCTATGAGCATCATCCAACAATTCCATTTTTAGATCAGGTGTGTTTGGAACACAAAGTATCTTCCAAAATTTTAAAATTCCATCTTCATATATGAAGTCAATAAATCACACATCATTCACAGAATTAATATTCTTTTGAAACTCCTCATAATTGGTCTGAGAACTCTATATCCTTTCTAGTAAAGATGGTTTGGGAACCTTTTGAAAAAGAATTAATGTTTCACCTTCTATGGTTAATCCCATATCCATGATTACTAGATCCATTAATATAGGATCCATTTCAACAATCTTATTGTTCAAAACTCTATGATCTTTTCTTCTCAAAGCATATACCGCCTTATTTTCCTTCCTCGGTGGTAGTGTATAGTGCAATAATAATATTTGAGTAGTTCAAGCCATCATCTTTGACTCATGTTGAGTTCTTTCTGTGGGAGAATATACTTCAAACTCCTATGATCTGTATATATCTCACATATTTCACCATATAGATGGTTTCTACATATCTTAAAAGAAAAGATTATAGCTGCTAACTCAAGATCATGAGTGGGATAGTTTTGTTCATGAATTTTTAGCTATCGTGATTTATAGGCAATAACTCTATCATTCTGCATATGGACACAACCAAGTCCTTTCTTAGAAGAATCGCTACAAATAAAAAACCCACCATTCCCTAATGGTAGAGTCAAAATATGATCATTTACTAATCGTCTCTTCAGTTCTTCAACACAATCTTCACACTCTTTTTTCCAAACAAATTTAACCCCTTTACGTGTGATCTTGGTTAATGGGTTAGCCATTATGGTAAAATTCTGGACAAAACATCGATAATAACCTGCTAAACAAATAAAATTGTGTTCCTCAGTTATACTCGTTGGTGCTGGCCATTAAAGGATTGCCTTGGTATTTTAATGATCAATAGAGATTCTATCCTTAGAGGAAATATGGCCAAGAAAAGAAATATATTGAATCTAGAATTCGCACTTCCTAAACGTCCTATATAATTCATTTCTTCTGAGGGTTTTCAGAATAGTTCACAAGATATTTTCATGATCTTCGTAGCTTTTGAGTATATCAAGATATCATCAATAAATACCACTACAAAATCATCAAGATATTCCTTGAAAACTCTGTTCATTAGATCCATGAAGATAGAGGGTTCATTAGTCAATCCGAAATACATTACTAAAAATTCGTAATGCCCGTACCTGGTTCAAAATGTTGTTTTCTAAATGTCTTCCTTCTTCACACGCAACTGATGATATCCAAATCGAAGTTCGATCTTTGAAAAATATTGAGCTCCATGAAGTTGGTCAAATAAATCGTCAATGCGAGGTAGGGGATACTTGTTAATTATTTTTATATCATTGATCCCCATGTAGTCAATGCACAACCTCATAGATCCACATTTCTTCATAAGAAGAAGGACAGGGGCTCTCCATAGAGAAACATTGGGACTAATAAATCCCTTATTACACAATTCCTCTAGTTGTTTCTTTAGTTCCACTAATTCCATTGTGGCCATTTTATAAGGCGTCTTTGATATGGGCCTTGAACCAGCAAATAAATCAGTGGAAAACTAAATTTCTCATTCTGGAGAATGTCTAGGTAAATCTTTTAGAAACACGTCAACAAATTCATGAACAATAGGTGTGTCCTCTATTCAAACATTATTTTCCTCACCCATAGTTATTTCATTCTATTCCTCCCCAATAATTGAATTTAGTAGAGTTATTGGGGGTGGATATAGATAAGAATCAGGTGGTGACGTTTCTACTCTAAAGATAAGGTACTCCTTATCATCATCGAAAATTGTAACCTCCGTCTTCTAACAATAAATTTTTTCATCAAGGTTTAAAATCCAATCCATTCCAAGGATTATATCAAATTAAATCATGGGTATGATGATGAGATCAGTAGATAAAAAACATTTATATGCCCTAATGGGAACTAATTCACAAAAAATTGATGCGATGATACTTCCCTTAAGAGTTTTTACTGATAACTCACATGTTAATTAAAATTGAAAATATTTAATTTTCATAGAAAACTAGGAAGATATAAAACAATGTGATGATCCAAAAATAATAAAGCATTGGCTAAACTAGAGGAAACCATTAAATTACCTACCACTACGTCTTTTGGAGATTCAACCTCATCAGTAGTGATCACATAAACTTGGCCTCACTACCTTGGCCTTTTCTAATGTAAGTTCCATTAGAGATTAGAACATTCATTTTAATAATTCCTCTATTCTCTATAATTGTACCATTTATCATTGAAAGACTCTTTATTTCCTTTGAAATTACGAGATTAGTTTCGTTTTCACCACACTTGTAACAGACTCACATTCCCTTCAGGTATGTTATGGTGTGTTTCTTCCCACATTTACTATAGGATGGATAATCAAATTTTCCCTTATTCCCCTTAATTTCATTTCCAATTTATTTAGAAGATCTATTTTTCTCTTGTTGTTCTTTAAATTCGTAAGACTTAGAGAATTTCTTTTTTGTCTTAATAGCACATGAGACAATATCTTCGTACGATGAGATGGATTGTGAGACTAATTCTAGATGGATAAATGGTTTTAACCCATAAAATAATTGATCAATCTTACTCTTTGGGTTACATATATAATCTGTTGCATGCCTTTCTAACCTTGTAATGTTAGCCTCATACTTTGCGACATTATCATCCTTCTTTTTCCTCAAACATAGAAATTGTCATTCCATATCCGCTCGACAGTCATGAGGAAATTATTTTTCTATGAAAATAAATTTAAACTCCATCCATTCCATGTTTTATACTGCTTCATCTTCATTTGTGTTTTGGATTAATGACCACCATTGATCTGTATCTCCCATGAGGCAACAAACTTCCATGACAACTTTTTCCCTTTCGCTACTCCCCAAAGCATGAAATATTTTCTCTGAGGAACTTATCCATTTCTCAGCTACCAATGGATTTTTACTCCCATTTAATGTTTTTGGTTATCGCCTCCCAAAGAGGTCTAACATTGATCCTTCTCATTGTGTATCAAGGTGATCGATACGAGTAAGGTTATTATTCATAACCTGACTGAGTTTTCCCAGTATGGTGATAAGCTGATCAGAACTAGTTGCATCACCATCTCTACTATAATTATCACGAGTAGGAGGGAAATCCCTACATGGATTATGTGTCTTGATACAGTTTCCATTCTTTCCACTAATCACCATTTCTAAAAAATGGCATACACTAGATTAGTTTATGAATCTAAATAAATAATTCCAAACTTGTAAAACACTTAACATAAGTTGAACTATTTATGGATATAATCCATAATCATAAAAATTATTTCTTTTAGGAGGTATATAGTCATAAATCCATCATAATGGTTTGTAAATAAATTTTGAATTATCCTAAGAATATCCCCCAGGATTTTCATAACCAAGAGCGTAGAAAGGATCGTTGTTATGTACAAAGATACCTCAGGTCCAGCCTGAAACTCCTTATTAGAGTTTTCACTCATAGGTACATATGTGCCTAAGCCGTATCTACCTTATTTTATCCAGATAGGGATGCATTTCTTGGAAAACTCACAAAATCTCTACATTACCAATATTCTAGAAGTACTTCTAAACTAGTCCTCAAAGTCTATTTTATGTTTATGTCCTCTAATCAGAGTTTTTCTAAATCTATCTTCCAAGGTTTGTACCAAACTTTCTCTGATACCAATTTTAATGCCTCAACCCCAATTACCCAGAGTCTGATCATTATTACATAACATTGGCATCATCACAAGGGATAAAATCCCAGAAGACCGATCAGTTTAGTAGCCTTGGAAGTACTTGATACATTCATAAGTTTTACATTACATTATAAAATGAAAAACAACATCAACATTGTATCCATTGACCACATTCATATCCCTTTGACTATCCCTATAGGTCAGTCATAATATACCTTTTCACATCCTGGGAAAAATAGAACATAGAAGGGGTGATCTTAGATTCCCAGTAAGGATAAAAATATAGCGAAAACTTTCCAAAATAAGCATAAACATTTAATGAAATGTATAAGATTAAAACAATAGCCTTTGAAACATAAAATTCTGCATAATATGGAAAAGATAAATCAAGTAATTCCATTTACTTCTTCACATGGATATTCTACTAGTCTAATAATCACATGCAATATCAATATCAAATTTCATAATGATGGAATACATAATTCCAGACTTCATAACCACATAGTCAGGGCCTTGGGAAAAGACTAAAAATAAAATTTTGTCAAGGTCTTTTTCCACGACACTATTTTGTCTCACAAGACCTACCGATGCATCGAGAAGCTATAGCAGGCTCCACCTGTCACTTACTAAGTCCAATGCATTCCTCATATGAAAAGGTTTAAACATAACATAAACTTTCATATTAAAACTAGCATACGAAATGTCAATAATTTATCCATAAAACATGCATGGTAAAAAAATAACACATCCATAGTCAAACATATCACAAAACCTCCACCACAATATGAAAGAGTTGTATCATACTAAATCAACATCAAACAAGTTTAAAATTCATCAAAGGATGTCGACATAGATGAAATGGAAACTTTTTAAAGGAAATACCGCTTTCTATTTTGAAACCATTTAAAAGTCACATAATTATAAAAGAAAACATTTATATTGAAAATAATATTATAATTTTGAATGGGAAGCTTCGACGATGTTATAACGGTGAAAAATAGCCGCACCAGCCTTATAAGTTAAAAAAAAACATTCTTACCTTAATTTTGTCGAAAAGGTCATAAAGTACCTTGTTTAGAAAATGATGGAAACATTCCTTTTAAAACATATATGGTAAAATAAGGGTATAAACTAATTTAACCCATAGTCTGGTAAATAGTAAAAATGTTTTGAATTATATTTTTAAGAAAAGACAGATGTGGAAGATAAAGACGTCCTTGTAGATACTTACATATTAACAACCTCAGATAAGTAAAGAGGTTGTAGAATTAACCCTTACCTTGTAATTTTCCTTAGTCGATGGTATGTTAACCTACTATATAATAGTTAAAAAATTGTTACTGAATTATAAAAGAACTATATACATAAATATGATATCATATATGATCCTCTAATAATTATTTGTTAATAATATTTCAGTAGTATCATCGTTTTGGGTGTAAACTGATTCGTTTTCCTTTATATGTTTGGTTACATAAGCCATGTTTGTTATGGATAGGATGTATTTGATTCATATACATAATGATATTATTTTCATAAACATTATTTTTAATCATAAAATAAAAAGTATTCTTGAATGATTACGATGGGGAATGAATCTCATCACGTTTGTAGAGATAGTAATCTGTACGTACACACGAGCGACAATATCAATATATTGATGGTGAAATCATATATAACTGGATGTTATATAATTTATAAAGAATCATTAACATGGTATACTTATTATTTACATAAGTTGTACTCATTATTATACCCATTCAAATAATGATGTTTTTGAATAACAAACTACACCACGACGTGGAGACGGTAAGTCGTACGTACACACGTATGGTGACTTTGTCATTTATAGGATGGATAGAAACATGAATATGGTTGTACCATATATATAATAACATTATAATATTTAGGAGGTACTAGAGCTATTATTTTGGTATGTAAACAAAAAATAAAGAGGAATTGGAAGAAGAAATGAACTTGAAAGAGGGTGGTGAAATTATTACCTCTTCTTCGGGTGTTTCCTTTTGAGATGATCAAAGGGGATCTATAGGTTGGCTTTATGGTCAATTAAAGGACTCTAGGTTGATTTTAGGGATGTTGGGAGGATATTTGGTCAGGTTTTGGCCAATCCAAATGGCTTTGGAGGTGTGATTTTGAGAGAAGGGGAAGTTCCCTTTTATAAGGGAGGTGAGGGTCACTTTAGGAAAAGCTTAAAATATTATTTTATAATAAAATCATTTTCTGTTTATAATGGCTCCAAAATGATTTTTTTTTGCAGATATGGTAGGTATGGGTCAATAAAACTTCAACCAATAGGTTTTAGACAGTTTTAGGTCAACATATTAACCTTATTATTTAGATTTAACTCTTTGTTAAATAGTTTGATATTTACCATGTCTATTTGTTTTTTTATATTATATGGTTCATAAAAATACTATAACAAGACACAAAAACCCCAAGTAGTTAATTATTAATATATATAACCATATATAAGATCTTTTTCTAAAACTTCGGTTTTTATGAATATTATATCGATTAATAATATAGTGTTTTCTTTAAAAACTCAATTATGTCAATTTTGACACTATTTAGTATATGATTTTTTTAAAAGACATAGAAACGTTATAACTTAAAATAAAATATATTTATTCAACCCTAACATGTCATATTAACCTACTAAATTATTTTAATTCATCATAAGTCTCAATTTACATTTATTTGGATATTTATAATATCACTTATTTTAATATTTCATTAATAAGGTAATTACTACATTATCATTGTATCATAAATAATTAAATTATTTAATGTCTAAAACCTATAAATAAAATACCATTATATAGTAACTCTTTTTATCTTTATAATTAATATTTATAGTCAATTTTATATTGTGTGTAACCATATATTAAAAATGGTTTAGTTATTAAACATTGAATTTATCTCTTTTAACTCTTCTGTAAATAAAATAATAATAACTGTTCTAATCTAATCCATGTAAAAGAAATGAGTCATATATTATTCCTAAGGTTTTTTTATTGAATTAAACATATTCAGTATAATTAGAACATGTGTTAGGGTAATTATTATATCATTTTTACCCTTAATTACCCTATTAACTTTTAACTGTGGAAAATAAAAGTCAAAAGTTACTATTCACAAAATAATATTGTCATCTTATTGAACCACATTTTACTTACGGATGTTGACTGTGTCTCTAGGATTTTGGAAATTCAACTCACAGAAGCGATAAAACGAAGTTTTATGAAAATTTTCAAATGCTCCAAGAAGGTGGGTAAAAGACGGTAAAAAGTTCAATATAATTTTATATATCTAAACTTATTATAAAATGACTCAAATGAATTAAATTGAACATATATAGGTATTATGTATCTATTTTGACCTAAAATAAATTAAAATAAAATAAAAAATTACTTAAATAAAAAGTCAGTTTTAAAGAATAACGCAGTGGTTTTCATTATCCATCAAAAATTGAAATTTTTCAGAAAAATACCAAAAATTCACTCTAAGATAATTTTGATATTCCGAATCAAAAAATGAAGTTCATTTTAAAAAATAAAATTTTAAAATTTTAAAAAGTGGGTATCACTATTCATAACTTCTAGTTTGATTGGTCGTGGTGTGTTAAAACTCTAAGTTGCATACAAATAAACACTGCATTATTCAAAGGGAAACGTACCGTGAAATCTTGGGTTGTTACACTGAGTGTGGAGAATGTTAGGAGTAATGGAGTTATGTCTTTAGAGTCTTTGATCTTTTGGGTTAAGTCTTTCACTTTGGTACTCTGATATTGTTCATTGTGTAGTTTTATATTATTGTATTTTAGTATTACATTTCATTTTATTATATTGTTATTAGGAATAATATAATGGTTTTTGGTTATGGTATTTTGGATGTGGTTATTTTAGTTTCAAAGGTAAAATCATCCCCCAATGATTATGAAGGTATTGGCATTTATTTCCAGCCTTTGGTGTGATGGGGATGTCTCATAGATCCTTGTATCAATTTTACCGTGACTCAAACAAATGAGTAGTGTCAGGATGTTACATCACTAGTCAATCATCTATACATTTCTATTCCATTTGAAATTTACCATTCATCACAATATAAAGATCCAATTGAAAGAAAAAAAAGGGTTTTACAATATTTGTAGATGGTATCACCAATATTGAATTCAATAATTTAAATGGTTGATACCAATAATTTAAAAACATATAGAATTTATTTACTAAGAAAATTTTGGGTATGATTAATGGAAAATAACATCAATTTAAATAAACATATTAGTGATATAAGAAATTCTTGTCAAAATAATAAAATATATTTAAAATAATTCTGTTAACATTATCATGAGTGATAAAGTCAAGGGTCACTTTGAAAAGTTATTTCCAAAAATTTGAATTTCGGTATATTTAAAGGAATGAACTTTTGAAATTAATATTTTAAAATAAACTCAACATTTTGGACTCAGAAAAGGGGAAAAGGTTTCAAAACTATAATGGGATTTTGTTTAGAACATTTACTTTAAAAAAGAAAATTTAAAAAAAATAACTATGAAAAGATAAAAAAGTTTCAAAATGGTGAAGTAAAAAAATTATAAAAAATTTACTTTTAAAAAAACTACAGTATGAGATTAATGAAAATACAAAATGGTTTTCTAAAGGAAAAGTGAAATTGAAGATGAAACTGATGATTTTTAATGGATGGAAAACATTTTTTATATTTTGAAATACATTTTTTAAAAACCAACATCAAAAATAGAATAAAAATATATATCTTAAAAGAGGATAAGAAAAATTATAAAGGTAAAATGAGATAACACAAAATTAGGTTCCCAATTATAAATAATAAAATTGGAATGAATGGAAAATATGGACATATATAAGAAACCATCATTAATGAGTGTTGGAATTATTCTCACCATTAATATAATTTTTAAATAAGACATTTATAATTATATGATATTGGATTTAAAAATTCATTATCCCTTGATTATAAGATAAATTACAATGAAATAAATTCATAGTATGACAGAAACCAAACTTGAAAAAAAATATATCCAATAAGAAGAATTATAACTCAATGAAAGAAGTTGAGTTAACGAAGACCCTGAAAACCATGGTATCCATGGAATCTAAAACCATATAACCCAAAATGTTATCCTTATATTAATACCCCATTAATTACATGAATATGATAATATATATTCATTAGGATGTTGTTGTACCATTTTAATGTAATAATGATACACAATATGAAATATGCCTCAAGGATTCAATTTCGAGAAAAATATAATGTAACCATATTGTCCTACTTAATCAAATATACTCTAATTATTTACAAATTAATATTATAAAAATAAATTTTATTATTATAAATTATTTTATTATATTTTTTTATCTATAATAATTTTGGGAGAGAAATATTAAAAAGAAAAGTCTTAGGATCATATTGAGAACTTCCGATTTCTCTAGGAAATATAATTGAAAATGGAGGCCTTATGTTATCTAATTGAGACAAAGGTATTATAAAATTTATAAATACATATCATAATAAAAAACATGAATATTTTTAAGAAGAAATTTAAATAAATATGGGTGGAGTAGTGGGGTGTAAGTTTCCCTCTTTTATAAGTGACAATGTGGGTAATTTTGGGAGTACTCATTAGTTTTCATAAAATGAATTTTACTATTGATTTCTTAAAGGTTATAAAAATGAGAACTATGAAGTTTATATATTTATTGGTCCTATAAAACTCTTCAAATTATATTTTTTAAACAATATTGTGTGATTTAAGTAATTTATTTTAATTTTAAAACATTTATATTAAGGTACTTTTGTGGTAATATATTATTAATATTGGTAATTAATTTTAACTAAACCATTAAAAATGGACTTATAACATAATTTTAACATTATTATTTCATATTGGAAAATAATTTTATCAAAAAAATTTCTATCAGTTATAAATTCTAATTGTATAGAAAAATCTCATGACATGTAAAATCAGTTTTTAGAAAAACTTAGTTTATAAGCTTAAAATATATATATATATATATGTTAGTGATATCAATGTTATAAACAAAAATGAGATAAATTTGTTAATAATATAAAAAAATAAATGATATATTGCTTTTAAATCAATATATATCACAATTGTACCACAAAATATTTTAATTAGAAGAACTTATTGAAAAGAATTTCTAAATTGGAATAAAATGTTTTATATGTTCTAAAATTAATGATAGGTTTGTAATTTTAATAATTATATTTTAAAATTCATATATTTACTCATTAAATAACTATTTAATCAATTAAAATATTTTTTAATCTTCTAGGTCTATCTTTCATGTTGATAATGTCATAGAATTTATGATTTTGTTAAAAACTATAAGTTTCACTATTTAGATAAAAAATAATTTATACATCAAATATTACAAAAAATCACCCAAAGTTAAATTAGAAATCGTTAATTATAAAATGAAGTACATTTTATGAAATTTCAATTATAAAATTTAGGTATTTATCGTTTAAATGAAAGTATAATATATAATTAATAACATATTTTTGAAGAAACAAACCCTTTTAAAACTATATGTTTTCTTAAAATAAATTTTCTTGTATTTTTAATTGATAAAAATATTTTTATTTACAATATGTTTTATTATTTATAAATATTATGAATAAAACTAATCTAGTATGTAATAGATCATTACAGTTTGGTGTCCAAGGTGAAATAAGCTATCGAACATGGCATTAATTTAGATAAAAAAATATATATTCCAAAATCCCAGCGTGTTACATTCCTCCACCCCTAAATAAATCGCATCCTTAAAAATATAATTATAAATTACTACTGAAAATAACTAAGGGTATATGAGAAATATTCCATGAATTTATATATAATTTTCATTGTGATATCAACAAACAAATGAAATATATCATTTTCCCATAGAATAGGTCTATCCTAATATTTATTTTTTCCCCAAATATTGGAGCTAAACATACCTCATGATTGGGTATCATGAATCATATAATATAAGTTTCTTTAAAATTGATCACATAGTCATCCTTACACTAATATATAATTATAGGTTGGATTGACATGTGATTTCTCAAACTTGATAATTAATATTGTCTATGTGGAGATAGAAAATTCATATAAATGAATAATTATTAAGAGTTTTATGTAGAGTAATCCCATAAACCATGAAGGATATTAAGACACCTTGAATATCGTAGTGAAACCATAGAGAATCCTTTATTTATAATTGATTATTTAATAGTTATTTAAAACATACATGATATAAGACATCTATAAATTAATATAGTACAGAACACCTAACACCTATTAATTATAACTATCCATATCAGTAGTAGTATTTTTATAGTATTTTCTTTGTTCCCATGGTATAGAAAGATTTTACTGTCAATTTTCACCTTAATCCCTTGGATTAGTATACGAGTTTCTATAGTTCCCAAATTCCTCTCAATGAAAAAATTAATCATATAGTGGATCCTTAGGAAGGATATTATTTTTCTCTATTATGTTAACTTATCATTTTATTTTTTCTTTAATATACTGTTTCTTGATTCCCTCCTTTACCACGGATAAAAAACCTTCTATTTCCACTAATACATTACCTAGGGTGAATATTCCAACACATTTAAAATAATGAAAATTAAATATTCTCTCCTTTATCATCTTAATACCATATTCTTCTATGCAACTCTACCATTATCTTATTTTCAGTGTTTTGATGTTCATCCAGATAAACGTTCTAAACCATAACTGAAGATACTTGGTTGATCATAACAATAATATTTTTTACACAATATTTTTCCCACATGGTATCTTATTTGAAAATTACTATGTTTTCCATCATTCCCATTTTTAACACGGTTCCTCAAAAATCCATCCATTTCTAAACAAAAATAATAATAATCAACTATTATCAATAATGATGTTATTAATGAATTAATAAAAACTCAAACTCGTAATATTTTACTCATAAAAACCATCGTTGTAGTATTATAATCAACCCAAATCAATATTTTTTTAATCTAAGTATCATTTAGTTGGGTTATCTCATATTAATTACCCTAATTCCATAACATAAAAATCCTTTATAATTGATTGTAAAGACAAAGTGATTAAGTAATGTATATCCCCTATTATTGTTTATCTAGGTGTATAGTCTTAGGCCCAATAATCATATAAAAGAGTGATGATTGAGTTTATTCTCAATCAGCCTTTATCTAAGTGATTATTGTTGGATATTAATAGTATATGATGGATAAAAGGGGGAGGTGGATTGTTGTTTAAAGATTTAAAAGAACATAAAAACCCAAAACCTCTTTATGATGTATATCAGACACAATGTGTGTTTTATGATTAGAGTAATATCTATTAGACTCTAAGTCGTTATGATAATTCAGAATATGAAAAAGTTCAGTATAACTATATTTCAATGTAAATTTCATAGTGGAATATAAAACTATTTTCAAACATTAAAATTAAATATTATAGTAATGTATTAATAAATTATAGGATTTATAAAATATATTCTACTCTTTAGCGTTATGTGTTAAGGAAGTCATAAATATTGACTTATGATATCCACAGTTTTCAACCTAACTATAATACGTGTCCTTCCGCACCAGGAAATCCCTAGATATAAATATAATAATATCTTTGTATTTTTTAACAAGAAATACCTCAATCTAAATATTGGTGACAACACTATCGTACAATATCCAAGAAGCCCTTGACCAGCCTAATCAGTATCAACTATCTTTCAATCCATAGAATCCCTAGATCATATCATCGATCAGAACAATAATAACACAAAATAAAAACTGTTATATGGATTTTATAATTCCTCACTCATAATCCCTAGAACAAAACTCTCTAAAATATTATAATGTTTCAGAACTATATGTTTCAGAAGAGTGATATTCAAACATGTTGAGTTGAAAAATGAAATAGGTCTCAGCTCTATGATTACAATCATATTTTTCGTAATCTCTCCAATGGTAAAATTTTCACAAAATCATAGATTTGTTTAAAATGGAATTGGATGTTATTATCTTGAAAGGTGAAGAAATTATATCTGCATAACATTTAAATCAATAGAACCCTTATGATGATGTTATTGCGTATTCTGATAAGTGTAAATAATTATAACCATGATTATAGACTTCTTTTTCTAATGGAATAAAACATGTTAGTTTGATACATGAAACTCTATCACACTAATAGAATATATATAGCCACACTAATTGATTATATATTATCACACTGATAAACTGAATCTTTTGAATCTAATGGATCGATAATATCATCAATACACAAAATAAAATATAGTTATTATTATAAGATATAATTTTTTAGTCCAATTAACATGACCATGGTAAGTCCAATGAACCAGACCACGGTTAGTCTTATATACTAAACCTTAGATATTCCAATTTATCATACACATATAATAAAGATTTATATTCATTTTGATGAGAATTATTTCAATATTCAATATAAAAATAGGTTTTCTACAAAAAAATCTAAAATAATTAGGACATAAAAATTTAGTAAAACATGGTTTTAAGGGTGTGTATGTGATTTTCAAAATTAAGTAAAGGAAAATTATAATGTATAAAATTTCATCTAAATAATATCCCATTTTTTATAAACACACAACTTAAAATGAGAGAAATTGTACATTTAAAAACATACAACCATTTTTTTTTGAGAAATTCAAATAAATTATTTATCAGTAATATATCTCATTCTCTTATAATAACCTCCTATCTTGATACCTTTATTTTGTTTAATATTTTTAAGCCTATATAAAATATTATTACTTTGGAAGAATAATGATACAATCTCCCTTATAATTTTCTCTCCTTTTAAACATTTCCCCCATTTAATAATTTCTTCCCATTTTTGGTTCTCAAAAAATAATACGAAGATAAAAATATTTTCCTAAAATGTTATAATGTATAATAAAAATTAGTTCTGTTTAAATAAACATTTATACACTATAAAATTGGAAATAATTCCAAACAAATTGTATTTTGAGAATAATTCATTGAAATAATAATTCATTTAAAATGTTTTATTTGTGAACACATCAAGTTTTCAGAAATAAAATATTCATTATTTCTTGTAGTGAATAACTAATATTTCTTTTAACTTATAAAAATAATTTTGATTCTTCTTGGTCCCTTAATCTATAGACATAATACTCACTATATTTTAATCTATGAAACAAAAAATAAGATTCTCTTCTTTCAAACTTAGTATCTATTCATTGAGATTTATAATATATTAATTTTCTTCATTCAGTCTCTGAAAATCCTCTTCAAAATATTAGATTCTAGAATTCTCAGCTTTCATCTCTAAAATATCTTCTTTAAAATCAGTAATATATTTATTTTGAGAGTCCAAAAATTCATTGAACTGGTCCTAAAATTTCAATCTATAAGAAACATATAATGATATTATATCAAATGAATCAACACTATCAAAAGATACTTTCATAACTTCCTAAAACTCTTCATCATGTCCTTCCAAATGTTCATTTACTTTTCTCAACTGCTTGACCATTTGTTTCAATATTCTTTTCTATTCATTTTATTTATCTTTGAATTACTTTATCTCAACTTCATTCTAAAAATTTCTTTATTCAATAATTTCAAAGACTCTAATTTCACAGTTAGACTATTCTATATCTTCTTGCACCATCTTTCATTATTTGGAATAGAAGGCATTGAATATATTATCTCATTCAATATTTTACAAATATATTTAAGTAAATTTTGGGCTTCAGTAAATTATTTATCAGATGAATCAGTTTAGGATTCATTTATATATTGGAGATATGGTCAAAAATATTTCTACTCTTTTCCTTTGTCATTTTCATCATCTGTAATCTTCATTATATCAACTTCCCAATCAGTCTCTAATTTTTTTTATATTTGTTTATGGGAGTGTTGCGCCTCTTCTTATTTCTCTTGTGATAAATAATTTTCATTAAAAAACATAAAATATTGTATTTTTATCATACTAGGATGATAAATATTTATAGGAAGTAAATGAATTTGAGGGAATTTTTGTTCTTTTTCTTCTTCTACTTCTTCTACTAATTCTTCTTCTTCTATTATCTCTTTCCCTAACAGCCTAAAATTTCATTTTTCTGATTTTATGGACTTTTGAATAGTTATCAAATATTTTCTATAAATTGATTATTGAAAATGATTTTCAATTTCAACTTCTTTACTCTTATCCTTCTAAATAACAACTGGAACAATAGATGTGTCAAAAATTTCTAATTTGGTTAGTCCTAATGGATCTGGAAAAATTAAATCGGCTAAAGATTGTGTCCCAAAACTAAGAACTACTTGAACTACTAACAATTGTGTAATTTTAAGAGAAATATATTCTGAATATTTCTCAACTCTTAATAGTAATTTTTCAATAATATTATCTCAATCCATATTTATCATTTCTTTCTTCTTATTTTAGGTATCTTTTATATCCTTTTTTTTCATATTCAAGTATAAATTATAGGCTTAAATGAGTCCAAAAAAAGTACCTCTATGATTTTTCAAAGCCTTGTGTGCCACTTGATTTTTGAATTCCTCATTAGACATAGTTTTTAGTTTTTTTTATATTTGGAGGAGAGGAATTTCATTTTCTTCTGACATAATTTTTTAAAGTATAGTTACTTCATCATCAAAAACTTCCTTATCAGATTTTTTTTTCAATTTTTATATTAAATACCAAATTCATCATAGCCATGGTTTATTCTCCAATCAATGAAAACATTTCTCAAATATAATAAGTACAATTATTTATATTCATAACTTCAATAAAATTTGAATTCATTTAATTTATGAAACATGGGAATAAAATTATTCTCAACTTTATGATGGTTTTTATTATTTATTCAATATATAGAAACACAAAAATAACCAGGTTTATCTTCATAATATTGAGAAATAAATCCAATATGAATATTATATGATCTTTTAGCATGTACCCGACACATTTTCTTAGAATCTGATAACCTTGCATATAAAAATTAATAACACTTACATCTGGAGTCATGTGATATACTTTTCCTAAATTCTAATAAGAATAAAAAAATATTATTCATCTATATCTTTTTCAATGGATCCTATATTCCCTTGAGGATTGTGATATGGATGGTTAACCTCCCATTTTAAATTAATTTCAACTAAACTATCCATTTTCTAAAGAGTTAATTTTCAACTCTTAACAAAAAAAAAATTAAAACAATTATTTCCAAATAATCTAGAATATTGATATCTAAAGAAGAATAATATTAATTAATAATTTCTATATAAAAAAAATAAAAATTAGTTTTTTTCACACAATCATTTTCTCATCCTCAGTAATTTATAACAATTTTCTAAATATAAGAATACTTATCAACAATGATTTCTCGATCAACATTTCATTTACCTCCTCTATGTTGTATGAAGTGAGTTTTTTTCAAAAATAACTCCACTTTAATCCATTAATTGTCCATTGTTTTGGCACATGAGGTTACACGTACGTCCCAATAGTGTTTATATTTTAGAATTTACAGGAATGTAATTCCTCCTCCACTAATGTCACTCCTCCCCCACTATAAAAATCGATTCACTCATACCCTTCCTTACACCTCTCACTCTTCTTTAGATCATACAAAACCTATCCTAATAATCTCCAAACATCCCTCCCTTGTCTTGAAATTCTCAATTTAGGAAGAAAGGAAACCTAGTAATATTTTTCTTATAAACCATAATGAGTTACCTAAATAAGATAAGTTCAAAGAGAATTCAACCAAAAGAGTGTACAGTAAGGGTTTTCCATCTCACTTTCTTGATCTATGAGATAAATGACTTATTTACCACCTAATTATTTTTTTGTGTATATATGACCCCTTCGAATATATTATATAATTAATCCTTTAATTTTCATGTTATTTAATGTTTTACTTTTAATTATCTCATCCAAGGGGTATTAATTTGAAAATTACCAAGTGGTAAAATTTATTTTTAAATCTCACCTTCTTTTGTGATTGTTAACATTATTTTGAAAGAATCACTTTAGTGTAATCATTTTTCATTAGAAATAAATTTATTTTAAATATAAATATTATTTTATGATTTATATTATTATTATCTAAATCGTATTCCATTTTTATATATGGTGTTTGCTTCGAAATTTATTTTATTAACTAAGAAATTATTGATTAATATGTATTATTTATTCAATATAGATATTTAATGATAAGAAAAATTGATTATTAAATAAATTAATTATTATATAAACATGGAATAATTTATTCTTGTTTGACATGGGTTGGAGATAGTTATAGATAGCCCCAGGATGCATCGATAGGTTCTCATGAGATGAGTCAGTTGGCCAAATCAGAGTAGCTTAATCAATCCCGTTAGTAGATCTTGATGGTAAAGGAATCATATGCCTTAGAAAACATACATCCAATAATTAATTATTTATTTTATTCATAATTAATTTTTTATTATTATCTGTGAGATTTTTTTCATTGACATTATATATGGATTCATTTCATTCTTAATTTATTGATTAAAAGGAATGTGTTTCAGTTATCTACTATGCCTTGTTGATTTTTCCTTATTTAGATATTTATATGACATGTGTTTTCAATTGTTTAAATTTCCCTTATAATTATTCTCATTGATTCATTATTTATTTTATTTTATATTAAATTGTTTAGAATTTGAGATCACTCTTATTGTTTTCCTTTACCTAGGATATGAAGACTAATTCTTGGAATCAGTCTCAAGGATTCAGTTTATTTTTATTTATTATGTATTCTGTTTTATTTTCTTTTCCCAATATAAATTGGGTATCATGTATATAATCATATTTTATAAAACTACCAAACTGACAAATTCTTCAGGATTTTATGCCTTGTAATCATGCTAATTTAATAATGTAATGCACCGAATCTGGGATTATGGGGTCAGGTTATTATAGTTGGTATCAAATGATTTGTAATATAATCCTTGGAAACTATATTTATGAAAACATATATTATTGAACATTATCCTATGATATACATTGAGGATATGTATAAATGAAAATCCCAATGAACCCATATTTTGATTTTGAGATTAGCTACCCATAAATTTTTATATAATGTTATCTATTTCACCAGTTTTGGGACTACACATGATAATATCAAATCGAGTCTATGCCATAATTTAGAAATAGAACTTATCATAAGTAATTTTAATTTCACAAATGAACTTTATACAAAGAGTAAGAATTATCATTTATTTTATGGTATTAATATAGTCGTTCTAAGAGAACTAGTCTCCCAAGAACTATAATCATATGAGTATATAGTATCATGTCCTAACAAAACAAAGAAGAAATTATCTATGTATTATATAATTAGATGGGATCATAATAATAAAAGGAGAAATGGTAAAATATGGATAAAGGGAAGAAGGGAAAGAACTATTTTCCCACATGTAATAATTATGAAATAATCACCGAGGTAATTTATTAAAAAGAATGGGATTTTTCTACAAGTTTGTAGAGAATTTCCACCATGATTTTTATTAAAAGGATAAGAAAAAGGGTTCCAATGTAAAATGCTTCAATATCAAGGAGATGAGAGACTACAAAAATCAATCTCTCATGTGTCAATTGCATATACCCTCAAATTTGTTAATCGGTCATGATAAATATTTTTCTACTACCATAGAAGAAAAGGAATGATTAATATACCTTTGTTTGGATTAAAGAATTATTTCATTTGAGTAAAGTATTGGTCATGGGAATTATCAAACATATAAATATTAGACTATAATATTTTTCTATAAGGATTTTAAAGAGTATTTTAAATGGTACCAATAAAAATAATTCATTAGCAAGTTAAACATTTTGGAAAAAACATTATTTTGTGAATGACAACCCTTAATATATCATGATATTGAGATAATTGGATAATGACATATGGATAAATTAAATTGTATATTTTGAACTACCTTGGAAATAATTAAAGATTTATTATAAAATTGGGTATTCTATCATTGATGGAGTATACAAAATTTTTGGAAAATCCTTTTTTACAAAAGGAATAAGCAAGAATGTACATGTTTCGTAGGGTGTATAGTAATTTGAGTTATTATCATGTTTCAATAGAATATGTTATTATGGTATTCACATGTTTTGGATTAGAAAATTATGAACTATATCATGTTGTTTGAATTAATAATTATTCCATTTTAGAAATTCAGTGACCTTCTTTCAAAAATTATTTGATCATAATCATTTTGAGAAAACATCCATTAATGAAAAAAAATAGTTTATCATTGAATTTAGTTTTAGATATTAATGTATTACATCACCATATGATGTAACATGTTCTAATAAATGAATTAGAAATAATTTAAAGAAAAAAAAGTATATGATTGTGTTTACAAACATATATTTACTTATATTCTTAGAGATTGAAATATTTCCTCAAATATAATAAAAATATTGTTGAAACAAATTTTTATTCCTATTATCATCATTTTTTACAGTATCAATGTCCTATTTAATAAATGTGGTTTATGGATTTGCAGTCATTAACATTCAGCAGAACATGTTATTTATCACTCTCCACTAGAACAAGATAATTAGATTTATCATCCATGTCAATGTTTTAAATAATTTTCTTCTATTTATAATTGTTGTTCTGTGGTGACCTTCACATTTACTTTCCCACTTATTATTAATATGTGATATTAACCTTTTTTACGACATGGGTTTCAATAATAGTATTTTCAAATATCAACCCCTCGATTATCGAGAGCAAGTTTGAATTATGAAGACACAATTTATTTTAGGTGGAGATAATGTAACACCCCAGTGCATTATAATATTTTACATTTACAAAAAATATAATTTGGTTTTTATCTTTATTTATACCAAAAACTATGTTGAATTGTGTAAACCATAATACAGAGTTCCTTCAATAGCATATAAGACACCCAAGTCCAATCTCAGAAGTGTATATAACATCCCAAAACATTATGAAATATTTATTTTCATATGATTTATTAAATAAAATTATTCTACATTCATCCAATAGATTTGATAGATATATGAGAAGAAAAAATCTAATTTTAGGCATAAAAAGTTATAGTTTTCTAAAGGTGGTTTTGTCACCTTTTAATTGAACACCTATTTTAAATGTAAAATTTTACCCATTTATAAATTTTATTTGTAAAAATATAATACATGTCTGAATGAGGAATATAAAAATTATTTTACAGTGATTTTTTTTTGTATTTTTATGAGAAGTTTTATTTTATGATGAATAGTTAATGACGATGCATTTTAGTTTCTTTTTAAAAGGTTGGGGCCAAAGCCTCATTTATTATTTAAATCAAATACCTTTTTCTAACTCGGTATATGGAGAACCATTACATAGTCCGAAGGACCAAGAACATGTGGTCTGAATACAAGGCCTAAAAGCCCATTTTTTGGCCCAAAGATCTATTTAGTGAATAGTCCTACTATAGTACCCGAGCTACTATAGAACCTTCTACAGTACTGACACTGCTACAGTGCCTGCTACAGTGCCACTACCCCTACAATGCCATCACTGCTATAGTTCTATGGCTTCTACAGTGCTACTACAGTACATGGAAATTTTTCCATGCCTGGATTCAGTCCTGAGTCTTTTAGATGCCATGTGGAAGCCTTTACCACTTGGGTACAGGCTTGTAGGCATTGCATTTTAGTTGAAAACTACCTTTTAATTTAAATAATAATAAATGTTATATTATATTTTAAATTTTTATTTAAGTCACAATAGATCAATTATAAATCTATTAATAGAATTTATTTTATTTTAATAATTTTTATATTGAATTTAGATATAAAAATTAATGATATTTTTATCATTTATCACATTAAAAACCCACTTTCTCACCACGTTTGTGGTATTAACATAAAAATTAATTTTTCCAATTCTGTGAATTGAATTAAAAAAATTGATATAAATAGATTTAATCATTATAACATTTATAGTTTAGTAATATAATAATAGACTCTTTACAAAAAAATATTTATGAAATTAATTAACACTAATTATAGTGATAAAGGTACGAATTAGTTTACTTAGTGGTTAAACATTAATCCTAAGTGCCAAATGGCCTAAAAACATTCTCAAAAGCCATTGGATGATAATATTTTTATAATAACCCTTATTGTTTCTAATTTTATGAGTTATTTGGATACTATTAAATGAAAGTGACTAATTTAATAAGTTAAGTAAGGAAAATGAAAAAAATGAACCTTCCATACCTTTAACATTTATAAAGTCTTTAGATGTGAAAAAAAATCATATTTTAAGTTATAAATATCCTTTTGAAAGAAAATTGATTTATTTTTATAATAATAATTTATCTTTAATTTTTAGAAATGACTTATTTACATAAAATGCTTATGAAATTCCAACACAATGATTATTTAGTTAATAATTAAATAAAATTAATGAAACAAAAAATAATAAAAGTGATGAAAATTGAATGAACTATTGTGTTTAGTTACTTTTTTGATGAATAGATATTTTTACCATGTTTTTAACTTGATATATTTTAATTCCATCATTTTTTTTGATATTGTTTAATTTAATTTAAGGAAATAATTTCAAAATTGACATTACTGTTATTTTGTAATAAATGATATTTTATTAAAGGAATTCAAATTTCTAATGATTCTATATTCTTGAAATTGATTTTTAAATGTTAATAAATATAAAATATGGTTTATTTATGGACCAAATTATCATTTTTAATTAATATATTGACAACAAAATTGTAAAAAAAATTATTATCAAGGTTAAGGTTAATGTAGTGTTTCTTAATGTTATATACATTTTTTTAAAAATTAATTTCAAACTCACATGGGATTTTGATTTTTTAAATTTAATAGAATATTTATAATTAAAATGGTATATATTTTATAATAATTCTAAAATTAAGTTATTATTAATGGTTGAATTACAAAGGTTATAAAACTAGCCACCTAAATGAGAAACCCAAATGGAAACAATATGGAAACTTAAAGACTTAGGACCAAATTGACAACAATGCTTTTATTATTTTATTTTGTGAGTGTGTATCAACCATACATACCCTTAAATACCTTATTTGTCCATTTTTTAAGCAATGTGGTAAGAGAGACCACCAAATAGTGTTTCCCTTTTGGTATTTACAATAATTCCACTCCTCCTCCACTATAAAAAGTCATTCACACTTCACCTTCTTCACACCTATAAAGACACTTTGGTTCATCCAATTAATACCCAAATAATCTCCCACTTAACTCCCATTATCATATAATCCTATATTTTGGAATAAATCAAACCAAGGAAGAATTTTGGTATTAATAAATGTATTTAACCGTAGAAGAAGTTGTTAAAGATAATTCAACCAAAAGAGACTGTAAGTTATGGGTTTGTATCGCACATTTTACATATGTGAGATAAATGTAATATTCACAAATTAATTATTTTTTTAGTGTATCTACTGCCCCTTTTGATATATTATGTCATGAATACATTTATATTCATGGATTTTTAGTATTTACTTTGAATTTTCTTATCAAAGGGGTTTTAATTTATAAATTACCACGTGGTAATAATTATTTTTAAATCCCGGTTTCTTTTCTGATTGTTATATTCCCCTGGAAACAATCACTTTGTTTTAAATATTTTTCATTAGAAAATAGATTTTTATTAAATATATACATTCATGTATGATTTATTTGATTATTTTCTAAACTATACTCCATTATTACATTCCATGTTTACATTGAAAGTTATTTCATTAACTGGGGAATTATTGATAAATATATATTATTTATAAAATTAAGATATTTTATGATAAGACACATTTTTAATTAAATATATTATTTGATAAATGAGTAATTATTTGGAATAGTATGACATGGGTGGGTTCTGGTCATAGATATCCCCTTGATGCATTAATATGTTCTCAAGTGACGAATCAATTTTCCAAATCATATTAGATTAAATTATCTTTAGAATAGATCTTGATGGTTAAGGTATCATATTCTGGGAAAAAATAACATCCAATAATAAACTACTTTATTTATTTGTAATTAATTTATTATTATTATCCTTTGATTTTTTGACATTATCTATGGAGGAATTTCATTCTCATTTTATTGATAAAATGTCATGTGTCTTAGTTATCTATCATTCAATATTGATTATTCCTTATCAAGATATTTATGTGGAATTCATTCTAAGTTATTCACCTTTGCATGATGGTTATTATCATTGATTCATTATATCTTACATTTTAATTACCCTTCCTGAGAATTTGAGCTCACCCTTATTTTCTATCCATTACCTAGGATTTGAAGTCTAATTCTTGGAATGAATTTCAATGATGGATTTTATTTTTATTTGTTATGTATTATGTTTTATTTTGTTTTAAAAATGTAAAATAGGAAACATGTATGTAATAAAGTTTTTGAAAGCTAATTAATTTTCCAATCCTTTTATATTTTATTCCTTTTCATTGTACCAATTTAATAAACTAAGTCACCAACTCCATGCTTTTGGGGTCGAGGCATCATAGAGGGTGTTGTTTTATATTACAAGGGTGGTTGGATATTATAATTAACTTTGTATATTACTTCATACATTAAATAGTGGATAACATATGTAACCATTTGAAGATACCCCAAGGGGGAGGTTTTACAAGTGTGAGTCGTTGTGAAGTAATATTCCATCTAAAAATTACTTCTTCAATTTTAGTTATGGGTTTCATACATGAATGATATTATATATTGTTCCACCATTCCATGAATGTTTTCTAAAATTCCTATGAAGGGATATTTAGATTCCATCTCCAAATAATATTCTAGTGACATGTGACTATGATGAATTCATTACAAGAATATTTTATAGATTATGGGGCTTGGGGTTGTGGTGTCCTGGTTAGGACATGATAACCTATAACTTCTACTTTCAACATTTATGTATTTGTAGATTAATTTTCACATACATCCATACACTATATATGATGATTTATATAATTTGAACATAGTGAGACAATATTATATTTTATGCCAACATAACACCTCAGAACCTTGGTGTGTGAGTGTATGTAGAAATTATATTTCATTTATAAGTGAAAGGTTTTATAGAACAACTGGTTGGAGTAGCTAGATGATGGTTCTGAGACAAGACTAAGGAGGTAATTCGGTTGTGTATTTTAATCCCATTTATATATATGTGTGTGTGTGTTAGGATTATCTTGTACTTATTCAGCCTGATGGGAATCTATTTTTATATTTATTTATATTAAGTGTCAATATCAATTATCTTATAGGATATTGATATTTTCTATTGTTGATGTCTTTACATTAGATAAAATTCCATAAATTTGTTTTGATATTTTATATAATGATTTTAGTATTTAGCTATTATTGTATGGGATGGTACTAAGAGTATAGTCTTCCCAAATATGATCATATAATCTTGATTCTAGTTATCCACCTTTAGTATTGGTGGAGGTGTACATGACCACTTATGGTACTCTCTATTGAATTTTTTTCATTGTATTTTAACAAATGTGTTACACAATTGGTTCAATTCTATTTTTATTTCATCTTGTGTGTTTATCATCATCTGAAAATATAATAACCTATCATCATTTAGAAGTTAAGTATTTTGACTATTCTCATTCTATGTGGTATCATAGTACGTTCAATAACACCAAAACTCCCTCCCCATAATTCTCTTCTTGGGATTGTCCTAGGTTTTCCCCTGAGTGGGGATGTAACTCTATTAATAAAGGTCATCTTCACTATTCCCTATAAACCTCTCTCTAAGAGATGTTTTCTTCTTTATAGAAGCCAATATCACTGAAACTGCCACTTGACCATGTATCCATATCAAGAGATTCACATGTGTTCCCTTATCATATTAACACACCACTCCACCATTTTTAACTACCCCTTCAACTATATCTTGTGAATCCCAAACCCACCACCCTCTAAAATCCATCTTTACACCAGTCTAATATAGGGGGTTCCTAACTAGACCATAGTCTGTTATCATTGATGCTCCTCTTTCATCCATCTCTAAGGAAATTAATTTTAATATATCTAGTGTACATCCATTGTTTCCAAAATATCTTTTATTTTTTTCCAGACTCTATCTGCTTGGGAAGATCATGACTTATTTTTATCATCCTATGGATTTATTTTTACTCATTACATGGATTTTTTGTCCCATAAAATAAATCATCTCACCAGTACATTTGAGTTTACATTAGGTGTTTCATCTTAGAGAGTTTTTGGGAACAAAATATGGGTTTTGTTCTACTCAATAATTCTGGTATGCATGGTAGGAATCTTCTCATTCAGTAATTTTGGTTTTCATGATGGTCATCATTCCACTCAACTATTTTGGGTCTACAAGTTGTGTGTCTTTTCAATGGAATATTATTTAAGAACTACTCATCATCATGATGAGAGATTTTCAGGGGCCATATCTTCATTAGTAGTAAAATTTATCTTATTTATTATGTAATGGGGGAAAGTAAGAATATATTATTCTTCCTTTTTATAATCCTTTTAATGTAATCAATTTTTAAATTACTATCTTGAGGTAAGGTGTTATAATTATTTACATTTTTTCATTACTTATGAATCTAATCTAGGTAAAACTAAATTGAGGGGGATTTTTAGTGAATTTATAAATTTTAGGAATTTAGATATCCAAGATATGATCAATTCTCAAGGATTTTACTAGTATACCAATTTATTTAGTATTTATGTTTCATCTTGTGTCATTATATTTTTTTATAATCATAACAAAGCATCCAAATTTAAGAGGTCTGGATTCTAGTTATACAATTTTTTTAATACTTTCATGAATTTTTTATTTTTTATCTTTCAAATGTTATATACTAAACTTATTTTTTTAAAACTAGAAAAGAAATATTAAAAAAATTAAAATTCATTGAAATTAATTTTTATATTTTTTTTCTATTTTTAGAGGTTAATTAATATTTTTAGAAAATATTAATTTTATAATAACACATAGCATATTCTTTAACCACTTTGAATTAAATATTGAATCTCTCTTTATTAAAAAAAATAAAAAATAGAAACATATAACATATGTACACATAATAAAGTCACATTATATTCATATGTTCATAAGAAAGAAAACCCCAAAATAAAACAAAATAAAATATTAAACACATAAAAAAATATGAGAAGAAAATTAAAAGGATAAATTGAAAAAAAAAGAATGAAACCTATGTAAAAAAGAACAAAAAATGACTGAACATATGTAGGAAATAAAAAAAAGAAACTAAATAATATGTATAAATATGCATAGAAAAAAATATGCTCTACCATGATAAAATTTTAAAAAATTAGGCAATTTTTATAATAAATGGAAGTGAAATTTGAAATGCATATTTTTAAACACTTTGATAAAGAAATTTTAATTCATAAATATTTGAAAAAAATGTTTCATAAAATAAAAAGGAAGTTAAATAATATAAGAAATATAAAACTACCCTTAGTACAAAAGTCTTATATAGAAATTCAACTAGGATAAAATAGAATTAAGAAATATAAAACAAAATTTCATAATTTTTATCACCCTAGAAAAAAAATTAAAATATCCTTTTTTCACCACATGAATTGTATATATCCATTATGTATATTAAGGAAATTAATTATTAATTAATAAATTAAAAAAAATAATATAAAAATTATTTGATGCAGTTAATAAATGTTAAATAATTAAATATGACTTTCATATTCCTTCTAGTTCAATAATTATTGTTCTAAAATTCTATTGTATTAAAATGGGTAATATTTTTATTTTATTTATCAATCAAAAGTATAAATTTTTCTCAAAAAAAATGTTTTTAGATAGATAAATATTAAAAATAAAATGTTTCAAAGGAATGTGGTCAATGAATTAGACTTTTAGAGTTGATAATAAGATCATAAATAATTTCATCACTTTTAAAAAATAATAATTAATAATAATTTTTCATGAATGTACTTTAATGAAACATTCCAATTCAGATTAAAACTCCTATAAAAATTAATTATTATATAAATCTATTTCAATAATTAAAAAAATTACAATTGAAATCAATAATATTAAATTCATTTAAAATACCTTGATAAATCTTGGGAGTGAAATTACATGAAATGAGTTATCAAGCCTTTTTGGATCAATAGAAATATAATTAAATTAATATAAATGAAACTAAATTTCATGATCAATAAAATAAAACTATAAATCTAAATAAATATATATTTTATCTACATTAATGAATTTAATCTAAAGTATAATGAAATTTATTATTCTCTAGACCATTTTTAAAACTTCAACCATTTGTTTCTATTTTAAAAAACATATAATTTTTAATGGAATAGATTTAAAACATAAAAGTATTCAAGGAATATAATTCAACATAAGAATTATACACTCTAGGAGAATTTTTTAGAATAAAATCAAATTTTACAGTTTTCCAAAAACAAAATTCAAACAAAATTCTATTTTTATCATAAAAATACATGAAAAAAATTAATAATTAATAATTTAATCCAAGTTCAACCAAATAAGTAAATATAGTAAAAGAAACTATAAATTCAAGAAATATGATAAATTTATACTTCAATATAACTCACTTTATGCCCTAAATTTATTTTCCTTATTGAACCATTCTTAAAAAAATTCCAAAATATCATTTTAGAAGAAATTTTTTATAGTGAATGAGTGCTCATATAAAATTTTTAATAGAATAAATTTATAATTTCTCACAAAAGGTATTTAAGAAGAAAATACATGTAAAAATATATCATGAAAAAAAATTCTTCTCAAACTATTAAAAATTATTATGGAAATAAAATAAATGAAATTTATGGAATTTTTTAGCACTTCCATTATAATAGTAGAGAGTCTCAATAAGAAAAAATTCAATAAATGATTCAACAAACCTAATAGTTGGCTACAAAATTTAATATTTTTATATTTAAAATTCTAAAATAAATTCAAATATCAGTTCATATAGAAATTAATAAATGTTTGTTTGAACATACATCTATAAAATTGGAATTCAAAAAAATAAACATTTAAAAACAACCAGAAATATCATAATGACTTTTCAAAATGTTTCTTGATGTTTTTGAAAATGAAAACATTCTATCAAACTAATAACTTTTTAAAACAATTATCCCTCAACCATTTTAAATAACTAACCCCTTATTTAATTTATTTTAAAACAATAATTTCATAAACATTAAACCATTAAAATCATTCTTTGAAGCCAAAATACCAAATTCTAAATGCACCTTAAAAACCTACACATTACTCTTTAAATTAAAATCATATTTCTTACAAAAATCTTTGAAAAATGTTTTCCCTAAGAAGTGACATAACACACATGGGTCAAACATAAAAATATAGTCACCATAGTTCATATGGAATATAATAAATAATATCATCAAATTGGTTCCACAATAATAAAAATAATGGAATGATATAATTAGTCATTAATTCTAAAATTTTAATGTGAACACTAAATCAAGAAATGGAATGTTTCATGGGATATACTCTGGGATCCCTAATTTGAGACTGACCTAAAATTATTATTTTCTCTCATAGAAACACTACCATATATACAACATCTAAATAATCCATCCAACTAGCCCACAAAAACATAGTTGTAGTGGTATAACCCTGATAGCCCTAGTTTCTAGTATGATAAGAGGGATACTAGTAGAATAGGAGATGGAAAGTGTAAAATAAGATTAGATTTTCCACTTAGAACCTAGGTTCTCATAACCAATAAAATGGTGAGGTATGTGAACTTGTAGGAGAAGATTAACATACAAGATAACCAATTACACTCCCTTATCCCAAAACACCCTCACAAGAATTATCCGAACATATCTCATATATCTATAGAATAAATAAGCACATTCCCGCACATTGGGGAAAAAATCATCACATAGTAATAAAAACCCCTAAATAAATGGTGTACAACAAGAATCACATAGAGGTAAAAACACCACACATGAGGTAAGAGTCTCAAGGGGAAATCAAGAGGGTTATTTAAAATCAATCCATTTAAAATCAAAGTATCAGCTGAGCCTTTACCATAAAACATATTTTAGAATGGCAAGAACCTTTCACATTTCATAAATCACTACATAATAAATTTATTAGAAATAAATTAAATCTCACACATCATTTAAAATATTTCAAATACACCCTTAATGATATTGTTCTACCACATTCATACCCAAAATAAGGACAAAGACCAATTATTTCCATCAAATATATTTAAAATGTTCATTAATACATTCTCAAAAGGTGTAATCTATACCCTCAATTTATACTAACATTTTAAATTCACTAAAGTGAACATTTTTAATTTCACATTTATTTTAACTCCTCATTTTAAAATAACATCCACTTTTAAAAAACATTTTTACTCATTTAAATCCAAACCATATCAAAATCCGTCGCACACTATAACACCAATGTATTTTAAGGTATGTACCCCCTTAAATGAATTCAATTCATTTTATAGATTATATTTCACAAATAATTATTTATTATACTATAAATTATGTAAAACCACATAGAGAACATGAATAAAACTCTATAAATGAAGAATGAATGAAATAAGAGGCTTTTTCAAGAAATTAAGAAGCATATACCAATGAAATTGTAACTCGACCTATGGAATCGTAATGCGACCTTTATGAAGATTAATTATTCCAATAGAATAGTAACCTCATATATGAAAGTATAAATAAAATTTTGGCATCTTATAAATAAAAATATTATATAATTATATAATAGTATAAGTAACTAAATAATTTGAAAATGATAAATTATGTGTTGGTATTTTTTATAAAACATAAATTGTTATTCACAAATTTATAATTAATATATTAATTTGAAATAGAATTTTTTTTCTTAAAAAATAATTATAATATGTTTTTTATTATTATTATAAGATAATTTTATGAGACCTTACTTTATGTTTTAATGTGTTATAACACTAGTTATAATTTTAAAATTGGTATTTTTTGAGAAAATGATGATTTTAATTAAAAAATAAATTTCTCACATTTAGAAAGTTATTTTCATAAAATACAGATAATTTTTCAATTGTTTAAATCAAAAAATATTTATGGGAAAGGTTTGGGATCTTTCTAAAATATTTGATTTTTTGTGAATAATGAAATACCGTACTTTGCGGTATATATACATTATAAGTTAAATAAATTATTCCTTGATTAATTTATGATTTTAGTGACATATTATATAACTATATGACAATATTTATTATATTTATTAATTTAATCTTCATTATTACTTTTCTTGAGCCAAAATAATAAACTATTAAATAAAATAATTGAAAAGCACCCCACTCCCCCACTATAAATATCACCCTTCACCACCTCTTCCCCTCACACCTATTAATCCTTTAATATTGTAAAATTTCTACCCAATAAACTTCCTAAGTCTCAAACCCACGTCTAGAATATTTTTGTATCCTCAAAAGACCAATCCCAATACCCTTAAGGAGGTTCTCAATGAGAATAATTCAAGACGTAAAACCCTTAATCCTTCTCTTTCAATTTCTTTCAATTTCATTTGTTTTCATATCCTTTCCTCAACTCATATATAAAAACATGAATTATAATTATATTATCTTATATATACATTAATTTTATTTTTTCAATGTAAAATCCACCATCAATTCTCTTCTCCTCCTTTTATTCTAAAAATTAAAGCATCGTCCGTGAGGTGTAAATTTACTGTCTTCGTGGATGATGTGTTTTCATTTTTCATTTGTACCTTTAATATTGATCACAAAAAAAATTTATGTGGTTAAAATAGATTATAATATACATCTTATTTAATCTTATTTAACCATTATATGTATATAATATTAATTAGTAAACTAAACTAGTGTGTGATGATCGAAAAACACCAAAATAATATAAATGATTATCACTAACATTTTATCTAATGATTCATCCTCGTACCATATAACCAAATGAAATATATAACAATTTAAAATTATTTAATTTAATTACTTAAAAATAATATCTATTATAGATGACTAAAATCATTTTATACAATTTTTTCATACATATATATAGGTAAACTGATCATGAAAACCAAGGAAATGAATGCTCCCAAACAATAAAATTTTATCTTACAGTTCATACAATGGACATAAATGAACTTAATAAAATTATAAAAAATAAAATAGATGTCTAAAAGGTTATTTATTAATTAATTAATTAACTTAATCTAATATCCAGGACATTAAGATAAATTTGGTAACAGATTCGGATATAAGGTAAGAGATTCTCCTTGAATTTCCATTTTCATTAAAGCTACTATTTATCTCCCTTTAACCCAATGTATTTATAAATTAATCTAATTTACTCCTTGATAATTCTATTTTTATTTATCGGATATATTTTCAAATATCAACTCTACTTTTTTTTGTGGGTAAAAACATGTTTTATAAGGACCTATTTTCAATTCCTTAAGATAAGAATTCATAATTTAAGGGAACATTCCAATTTCTTAACCATTTAAAAGTACACTCTATAGTTTATTTTAAACCACAATTTTTTTTATAAAATAACTCAACTTACCATGAAAGGGCTATATTTTTCATTTATGGTTTTATAAAAACTATTATTCATGTTTCCTATTTAAAATACTCTTAGATATTTTTCTTTAAACCGCACTAAAGCAACTCTTTCCAAAAGATTATTAAACACTTTTTTAAATGTTTTAATTTTAGCTATAAATAATTTATCATTAACTATTACTTATTAACCAATTATTAATTTTTTAGTGTATTTATACTTCCCTTTTATTTATGATCATTGTTGATTGATTATTTCATTAAATATCTATACTTCATGTATCATGGATGTTGTTGTTATCTTAGTCATGTACCATTTTTACATACGATGTTTTCATTGAATGTTATTGAATTGAATTTATATATGAAGAATGATTTAGACTTGAAATTATGGGTGGGTCCCATTTATAGATACCCCTTTGATGCATCTACAGCTCTCATGAAATAAAACAGTTAGCGACAATCCTTTCGTGTTTGTTTCCAAACCGAATCAGACTGGTGTTTACACATAAAATTAATCCATCTTGATGGAATAATGGTTCATGTTCCAGATACATGACTTCCAAATATTCATTTTCATCATTTTGTATTCAGTTGTTACTTTACCTGAGATTTTTCACTATGAAAAAATATAGGGATGCATATTTATTCTCAATGTATTGATGGCATGTGTTTTTTAGATTATTTAACATTCCATAATGTCTTTGTCTTATTGAATTTACTTAACTTACTATTGTTTCTTATAACCCTTACTAAGAATTTTAGGTAACCCTTTAATTTTTTTCCCTTCAATATTTTGTGAAGATGAAATCTTTGAATAAGTTACAAGAATCCGTTTATTTAGTTTTGTTATGTTATGTGTTTAATTACCAATGGAATAAGAGAAACATGTATGTATCTATCTCTTCAAAACTAAAAAATTGTTCAATCCCTTGTGATGTGATCTCTCGTGTCTATAAAATTTTAATAAATTAATCATAGACTCTCGGACACAATGGTACAGATTGTTACATTTGGTATTAGAGGATGTTTAGTGGAACCCTAGGAAATTAGATTTAGAAAATATTGTTTAGGAAAAATAACCCTAAGATATACATTGAGGATAAGCATAACATAAAATCCTCGAATTTTGTTACAGTATACATTATATGGGTCTTCCTAGTAATTAATCCCTATCTAGATACTACAAGTAGATGTGGTTTTGGCATAGATATAACTAAGGGTAACACCTCCAACAATATGTGTTGGGTATGACTCGATGTAACCCAGTACACGACAATGGTCATTACTAGGCACCTAGTTTGACACTCCTGGGGGATATGCTCAGGATAATTTAAATTATCTCTAAAAACCATTATAAATGAATTAAAAGTAAATATGTTTCCAAATAAACCATGTGTAGGATATTAGCTATGCATAAAATTTCAATTTATGTTATGTGTTTTTTTTTTATCAGAAATATGAATTATGATTCAAAACCTAATTTATTGTATGACATTGTTTATAAATTATTCATAATATAATTAAAGGGATCAATACCCATGGAAAATTTTAGTATTTCCCTTTTGATCAAGCCATCATAGTTATTGTTGGATCTGATCATATAATGAACATATTAGGATAAGTCACTTAGATTACGATGAATAACCATAATACACCTATGTTGGATCATTTCATATGGAATAAGACAACATATTTTAGTGGTACTACTTATCCTATGGTATCTGGGTAGTGGATCAAGTCCCTTGAAAATATATTTCTGCCATTGGGATACACTAGAAATGAAATGGTAGTATTCATAGTCTATTACCTCAAGTGAGATGCTAATCAATGGAGGTATTTTATCCAGAATACTAAGGAGGAAGAAGAAATAGAATACATGTAATGAATAACATTTAGAGAAACGTTCTTTGATAAATATTTCCCATGGTAGGAATAAACCAAAATGAAGATAAAGTTCCATATATTAAATAAAAGGGGATAAGAGAGTGTTGTAGAGTACGAGTCTACCTTTACAAAACTAACCATAAATATTATAGATTGCATACATGGTTTGGAATAAAATATAGATCATTTATTTGAATTTAATAAACCATTTCTCTTAAGGGAACTATATTATAAAATATTTTCCTCAGAGGATAAAATAGTATTATGTTCCATAAAAAAGTAGGCAGAATTTTCTATATCTTATATGTTCAATAGAAATAAAGAGAAGAAGAGTTCATATGATAACCATGGAAAGGGTGAAGCATAAAATAAGAAAAGGGGAATGGAGAAATTTCCATTATGTAAAAATTATGGAAATAATCATCCGAGTAAATTCTTGAATGGCTTGGGAGTTTTCTGTACATACAGAGAAAAGGGTCATAAATCTAATGACTGTTAGGGTAAGAAACAAATAAATGATTTTCAATGCTTCAACTATAATAAAATGGGACATTATTCAATTCAATGTCCCAAATGTAACGGTAATAAACTATAGAAGAGGCCAAGGGGATATGACTAAGCTTATGGGATCACTAGAACTGTAGTAGAACTACATAATGATGTGGTGGTTGGTACAGTAATCATATCTTCAAATTTAGCTGATTCTTTTTTGATTCTTAGCCATCGCACACTTTTATATCTTCCTATTTTCTAATAAAATTTAATATTTTATTTTTTATTTAATAAGTGAGTTTTCTGTCAAAACTCTTAAGGGATGTCTCATTACAACAAAAATGTGTTAGGCAGCTCCCATTATGGCATATAATCATGCTTTATTTTTTAACATTATCATCATACCTATGGTTGAATTTGATATAATACATATAGTGGACTAGCTTTCAAAATACGATGCAAATTTTATTGCAAGAATAATGAAATTAAAATATGTGGGGAATATATAAAATACCTTATTTTAAGAGCAAAAACTTCATCCTCTGATGCATGATCAATTTTAAATACTCCTTATAGAATGGAAACTATGGAATTAGTGTATCTAATGAGAAAAATAGAATATTGGAATAATAAAGGGGTTTATTTACCCTAGTTTTTATCTATGGGGATCCATTGTTCTTTTTGTTAAGAAGACATATGAATCCTTGAGGTTGTGTATTAACTATAGATAAATCAATGTTATTGAACAAAAACAAGTATATTTTTCCTAAAATTGATGATTTATTTGTTCAACACCATGGAGATAAACAGTTTTTGAAGATTAACCTTTGTTTTGGATATCATAAATTGTAGGTGAGGGAGAGAGATATTCCTAATAAAGAATTCCAAACCTGATATATACATTATTGGTTTAGAGTAATTCTATTTGGATAGACAAACACACCATCAATTTTCATGGAACTAATGAATAGAGTATTCAATGAATATTTTGACAATTTTATTGTGGTATTTACTAATGAATTATTGGTATAATAAAAAATATATGAGGACCATTAGAACCACATATGGATTATTCTAAAGACTATTAGAAGAAAATAATTATATGGTATGTTTAGAAATTGTTAATTCTAGCTTCAAATAATTTCTTATATTGGCCATATTGTCTCTAAAGATGGAATCTCTGTTTATCATGTGAAGAGAAAGGAAATCCAATAATGGACTAAAACAATGAACATAACCAAGGTATGTGTTTTTATTTGATTAAAAGGTTACTATCAGTGTTTAGTTTATTATTTTTCTTGATTGGATAACCCATTAACACAGCTCACATGTAATAGTGTTAAGTTTTTATATAAAAAAAGAATGTGTATAATTTTTTGTATAATTTAAGATAATATTGGTCAATTCTACAAAGTTTACTCTTCCCTAAAAAAATGATGGTTTTTTAATATACATTAATTCATCTAGGAATAGACTGAGTTGGTTCATTATAAAAAATGATTAATTTATTTATTATCCATCAAGGTATTTGAAGACTCATGAACAAAAGTATCCAACTAATGATCTTGACATGAAGATTTAATCTTTTCTATAAAAATATGGTGAAACTATCTTTATAGTAAAATATGTGAGATATATATGGATCACAAGAGTGTGAAATACAAATTTAAATAGAAAAAACTCAACATAAGAAAAAGGTGATGGATCAATTTACTCAAACATTGTGATTTCATAATACACTAACTTTTAGGAAAATAAAATAAAGGGGAATATGAATTAAGAATTAATATCATGGATCTCTAACCAAAATTAGGATTAAAAAAATATCCTATATTCATGGATTTAGTAAATATGGATATGGATATTTTTAAATAAAGGGATACATCACTCCTTTTATAAATTATTGTTAAACCATATTTAATATAGAAGATAAAATATTCTCAATCTTCTGATGAGAATCTTAAAATGAAAATTGAATTCATTAAGGATGTAATATTGGAATACTACTTGTATGAGGATTGATTTATGAAATATGGTATGAGGATATATGTTCCATCAATACTTGATATAAAAAGGGAACTATTAGAAGATTCTCATAGCTTAAATTTCTCTAAACACCAAAGTAGTACCAATTCTATAGAGATATGAAAGAACACTTTTGGTGGGATAATATGAAGTGAGAAATTTTTGAATATGTGACAAGATTCATAGTTTTTCAGTGGTGATGGCAGGGAGACAACAACCTAGAGGATTCATGAAACCCTAAGATATTCCAATGTGGAAGTGGTATGACAATTCTATGGACTTTGTCTCTAAATTTCCAATAATACCAAGAAAAAATAATGAAATATGGGTAGTTATTGATTAATATACAAAATATACACATTTACTCTATATAAATGAATATTTTCCTCTTGAGATCCTAGAAATAATCTTTATTAATGAAGTTGTAAGACTTCATAGTGAACCTCTATCTATTGTGTCTGGTCGAGATCTCTATTTTACATTGATATTCTGGAAGACTATTCAAAAGACATTGGATACTAAGCTTCATTTGACTGATGATTATCACCCTTAAACTACTGAATAGTCTAAAAGGACTATTCAAACACTATAATACATGTTTATATCAAGCTCAATTAAATTTCAAGGTATGTGGAATCAGTATTTACCTTTGGTGTAATTTTACTAAAATAATAGTTTTTATTGTAGTATACAGATAGTGACATATGAAGCATTATATGGAAAGATATTGCATACTCTAACATGTTGGGAGGAACTTAGGGAGGGTAAAAACATATTCCCTTCATATATTGATCAGAAAATGTCAAACGTAAAGGATATTCAGGCTCATATCAAAGAGTCTCAAAGTAGAAAAAAGATTTATAATGACAAATAGGGAAAGGATTTGGAATTTCAAGTGGGGGATAAAGTTTTTCTAAAACTGTCTCTATGGAAGGGTGTCTTTAGGTTTGGTAAGAAATGTAAACCAAGCCTTAGATACATTGGAACATTTGAAATTATAGAATGAATCAGAGTTATTGGTTTCAGATTAGAAATGTTTCCAATTCTCTCCAAATTTCATGAAGTATTCCTCATGTCATTATTAAAGAATTTCAAGACATACCCAACACCTGTACTTACCTATGTAAAAATAGAACTAGAACCTGATTTGTATTACTATGAAGATCCTTTCAAAACTATTGACATAAGAGATAATGTATTAAGAAAGTAGTTGGCTAGACTAGTAAAGGTTCATTGGAGAAACCATAAAATAGATGAAGAAGCTTGGGAACCAGGGGATGTAATGATGAAGAACCACCCACATTTATTTAGAAGGAAATATTCATGGAAATAATTGGAGGAAATTCTTTTGAAGTAGGGAATAATATAACACCCCAATATTTTACAATATGTATCCTCTTAAATAAATTCAATTAAATTGATATCTTAAATTTCATAAAAAAATTATTTCATATACTATAAATAATATAATATAAATTATAAAACACAAAAAAAATCTCTATAAATGAAGAATTAATGCAATAAGAGGATTTTTCTAAAAATTAAGGAACATGTACCAATTAAATAGACATATAAAATTTGGAATAGTAATATGACCCTTAGGGATAGTAATTTGGCCTATATAATACTATCCTAATCTATGAAATTATAAATAAAATTTCATCAACTTAAAAATGAAAATATGATATAATTATATCGTAGTATAAGTAGATAAATATTTTGAGAATGAAAAATTAAGTGTTGGTATTTTTTCTAAAAAATAAATTTTTATTCTCAATTTTACAATTAATGTGATTATTTAAAATAAAATTTGTTTTTATAAAATATAATCATAAATTAAAACATTATTTCCTGATGATTATAAGATAATTTTTATGTTTCCCTAGTTATGTTTTCAAAGTGTTATAAAATTAGTTATAATTTTAAAATTGGTATTTTTCAAGAAAATGATAACTTTAATAAAAAAATAAATTTCTTAAATTATGAATATTATTTTCATAAAATGGAGTTCATTTTTTAATTATACATGTTGAAAAAAAAATTAACGTAGATTTTCCTGATTTTTCTAAAATAATTGAATTTTTAGATAATAGTTAAATACGGTAATTTACAGTATATATACATTATAAGTTAAAAACACTATTATATATTCCATAACTGATGTAAGCACAATAATCCCAAACTATCCTTCTATATTTACTATTTTTAGTCACTATTACTTTTCTTGAGCCAAAACAATAATCTAATGAATAAAATAATCAACAAACACCCGATCCTCCACTATAAATACCACCCCACACCGCCTCTTCTCCTCACTCCTCTTAATCCTTGGATATTTTTCAATTTATACCCAATCATCTTCTCAAGTTTCTCACCCACCTCCAATATCCATTTTCACAACAAAATACCAATCCTAATCCCCTTAAGTTGGTTCTCCGGAAGAAGAATTCAAGACGAAAAACCCTCCATCCTTCCCTTTTAATCTCTTTTAAATTTAATTTTTTTGTTATCCTCTACTCACCTCCTATATCCAAACATGAATGATCACTAAAATATCATATATATATATATATATATTCTGTAATTTTATTATTTCCTAGGAAAATACACCATCAATTCTCTACTCATTTTCCTTTTATTCTAAAAATTAAAACATCATCTGTGAGGTGCCGATTTACCACCTTCATAGGTGGCATGTTTTAATTTTTCATTTCATCCTTCAACGCTAGTAATAGAACCTTTTTTGTGCCCAGAAAAGATAATAATATATTTATTAAATCTTATTAAAGTTTTAGAACTAGTATATATTCATAATATTAATTATTAAAACAAAATTCTTTCTTGATGATTGAAAAAACACCAGAATAATCTAAACGATTATCCCTACCATTTTATCTAATAATTCAGCCTCACACAATATAACCAAATAAAATATAAAATCATTTAATATTATTTAATTTCATTAATAACATATAATTTAAATTCCAGAAAAATATTATCATTTTACATGATTTTCCATACATGTATACAGGTAAACCGATCATGTAAACCAAGAAAAGGAATGCTCCCAAATGATTCAATTGTACAATAAAACTCATCAAAAAGGAAATAAATGAACTTATTAAATTATCATAAATCAAATACATGTATAATTTTCTTAATTAATTAATTAATTAATTCTTATTATCTAGGACATTAAGTTCATGTGTATAACACCTTTGGACATAAGGTAAAGGATTCTCCTTGAATCTCAATTTTTCATTCAGGTTACATTTTCTCTCTATTTACCACAAACTAATTGTTAATTATAATTATGTAATACTCTTAAATAAATTTTGTATGTTTGAAAATATTTATCAGGCTCAAATCTACTTTATTTTATGGGTTAATACAGTTTATATAAGGTTCTATTTTAAATTCCTCTCGATAAGCAATCCCAATTTAAAGGGAATTTACAATATCATACCCATTTACAACTACACTCTATAATTTATTTTAAACCACATTTTCTAAAATCTCTAAATTTTCCATGAAAAACTGTATTTGTTAATTTATGGTTTTATACAAACAATTAATCCTTATTCCCTTTTAAAATACTCTTAGATCGTTTTCCATAAATCGAACTAAATGGACTATTTTCTATATTTTCTTAAACACTTTTTTACATGTTTTCATTTCATTTGGACATAATTTATCAAGATATATGCCTTATTAACCCATATGTTTTTTTGTTTTATGAATACTTCCATTTAATTTATTATCATCATTAATTTAATATTTCATTAAATATACATATTTCATGCATCATGGATATGGTTATTATGTTATCTGTATACCATTTTTATATATTGTTCTATATTTTAATGTTATTTAATTGAATATATATACAAAAAAATTATTTGGGAATATTGTGATGGGTTGGGCCTAGTTATAGGTAGCTCCTTTATGCATTAACAAGCCTCATGAGGAAAACCTTTTGGTGAAAAACACTTCATATGTTTGTTTCCATATAGAATCATATTGGTTTCTACCCATAAACATAAACCATATTTATGGTATAGTGGTTAATGTTCTAGATACATGATGTCCAAATAATCATTTTTTCATTCAATATTTAGTTATTACTTTCTGTGGTATTTTCCAATTTTATAAAATCTATGGATTCATTTTCATTATCAGTGTATTTTTGGAATGTGTTTTTCAAAATATTTACCTTTTAATAATGTATATTCCTTATTTACATTACATAACTTATTATTGTTTTATATAACCATTTTTGAGTATTTGAGATAAACCTTTTCTTTTTTTTCCTACCCCGTGTTGTGAAGATAAAATATTTGAATAAGTGACAAGAAGCTGTTTATTTTCTTTTTTTATGTTCTAAGATTAATTACCAATGTAATAAGAGAACCATGTATGTATCTAGTTCTTCCAAACTACTAAAATGATTGATCCATGTTGTTTTGATCTCTTATATATATTCCATAGTAATAATGACCACCAAATCTGGGCTAATAGGGTTGGGTTTATTACACACACCACTAAAACCATTTCAAGACCCTCATAAGAATTTCACCAAAGCATAGAAAATAAAAATATTTTATTTCAAATAAGAAAATATAGAATTAAAATGATCAACACTTTATTCTAGGATAAAAAACATTTGAAATGGTTTCTATATATAACATATATAAAACATATATTTATACATTCAACAAAAAAGAATTTCAAATTCATACAAATCCTTATGAAATCCAAATGTCAAATAGTTTCATAGAAATAACAACTTGGAAATGGTGAAAACCAATATGAATCATGTCTTCTTCAATGAAATCCACCAGAACATGAAGGAAGACCTCCTATATAAGATATTAGAGACCAAAAACCTTGTTCAAAACAATAAAAATTTATTCCCTGTCTTATATAGTAAATTAGGGCTCTAGAAGGAAATAAAACCAAGAGAAAAATGATTAACAAGGAGTATAGGATAATTAAAGGAATATTTTCCTGGGAATGACTTGAAAATAACCAAGGACCAATAATTAAAGGAGTAGGAGGATATACCTCCTCCTTAGGATCTCAATTCTTGGACAACACATATGGGGGTATGAAAGGGTTGAAACCCCTTTATGTTTGAAAGGTGAATTTTGGGAAAACACATTTTTCTTGATTTTGGGTCAGTGGTATGGTATTCCAAAATATTCACCAACCATGTGCTAGAAACTACATAGTCCAAGACCACCATAATAGTTTTTGGGGACCTCAAAAATGTTATAAAACCCATTATGAATCCATTAAAAATCCCATTATCCCTCAGACACCACCCTCTACACTGGTACCAGATAGTTACACTTTATCATGCACAAAAATGATGATACACCCTCAAAAACCTATGAACATCAAAATTATAATCTAATAAACAAATTAATCTCTCAATTAATAAATATAATTTGAAATAAAAAATTATCCCTATAATGAAATATTGGTGTCAATGTTCTCAAAATAATTCCACTTTCTACCGGCAAAATGTTTGGGGTCAAAAACAGAATGTGAGGGAATATGAAAGATCCAAAGAGGAACTAACCAAACTAGACACTCAATATGATCCATCCTCAAATCCAAGAAATAAATATCCTCTGAAATTATTGAATTTTCATCCAAAATAATTCATAATATCAACTAGGAAAATAGAAATAATTAACCAAGAAATAAGAAGTCCCACAAAATATGGTAGATCTAATATAGTCTTCCCATTATTTATAATTCCTCTAACATGGTGGATACTAAGAAAGATACTATGAGGTACATCCACTAAAAAAATAAACAACCACATTAGATAGTCACCCTAAAATAAAAAGAACATTAAAATCAAAATAATGCAGGAAAACTACAATAATCCTTAAAATAATAACATGAACTCTCACTTTGGGCCAAAAAACATATGGATAACCTAGGGTCTTAAACTGGATCACCCTCACATGGGGTATCCTAAATTCTTTAATCCAAATACCATAAAGTTTACAAACTCAATTGGTATATCACCCGCCCTAGTTGTCTAATCGTTCACCCAAATCTAATATCATGTCCAATGTAGAAGAATATCAAAATTTCATAAAAACAATAGGTGAAAATAAAAAACCTCATGAGGGTTATACCCAAAAATGACGTTCATCAAACTAGAACTCACAAAAGTCAATGTAAAATAGAAATTAAGCCTCAAATTATTTCCAAAATGGATATTTTACAAGACTAAAAAGGAATTCAAGAAAATGAAATTCAAGTTCATTCATAGGAAACACCCCAAGATAAAGAATAATATTCTAGATTACAAAAAAATAGCTTATGCTCTAAAATATTTTCTTGTATTACACCATAAAATGAAAGAACCAAAACAATCAATCCACTAAAGGATCAAACCTATGACATATTCTAAAAACACATCTTAAAAAACGTTTAAAGATGACCCAAATGGCCACAATGGGTGAAAACCATAGGATCTTTAAAATTATATCATTTAAAGTGACCAAGATCTTCATAATGGAAACACACAAGAGAAATATTCTTCCCATTATAAAGACTATTTTTTTGAAAGCTATTTCTTATCCTGAATCGACTACTTACTATTTATATTACCTTTATTTTCATCAGATTGGAACATGGTATCACCAAGAACTGGTTTCCTAGAATGGTAATCTTTCACATGAAAGGCATCATTAGAAACATCTTGAAAATATTTCAATCCATACAAAAGTATTGATAGACTAAAATATTATATAGAAACACCCTTGAATAATGGGATTTCATAGAATCTATGATGGCTACCTTTGAAAGAAATTGACCAAATCTGGTAAGTGATCATCATACACCCTCACAAACTAGTCAAAATGCTGAAGTCTCTCAAGATCAAGTTCTTTATACTCTTTCACAACATAAATAAAGAACCACTACATGAACACCATCCTAAAAACATTTATAAAATACCATCATATGGATAATAAAGTGCCATGGTGTCCCATGAAACTCAACTAAATCCAACAAAAAATATCATGATAGCTCTTATCCATGAAGAATCAAGTGCTTCATGATAATTAAGGATCAACTCAATCTATTAAAACGGCCAAATTTCATTTATCAACTATAGTTCATTATATAAATATAAATAATTAACACTCAAGATGTATAAGATGGGGTCTGAGAAAAAGGATGGTTCCATTTTCACCACTCCACACTTAGTATGGGTAGATAATGGAGCTAGAAAAATTATTTCAACCATTTAGTGAGGCATACTATAAAAACACAAGATATTAAAAACATCAACTCATGACTCAAAACCCCAACCAACTGGTCCCATCATAAGCTATGAATCAAATCCAAAACATAAATTAGTAAAACAAGGAACATCACATGTACACCAAAAAGAATATTTTCTTTTGAAAATATTGTCATTATAACATAATTTTGAGAGGGCCTTCTAAAAAGGCAGGTTTCTGAAACACAAGACAAACCTAATATTTAAAAACAACCCCACCTTGGTGGAACACATATCACCCAAAAAGGTTATGTCATAAAAATTCCCATCAAAATTTTATTCCATTATAAAAACATAAACATTCGTTAAAAGTTCATCAAAAGTGACTTTCCATTCAAAACATTTTCCATGTTTTTTTAAAATTCCAAATCCCTTTTATCCCACAACATGTCCAGAACTCCTTTTTAAAATCATTCACTTTCAGTATTACCCATATAAAAAATCTTAATTTTTTCAATACCAAAATGGAAATAACCATTTTATAAAACATTTTAGGGAAACCATGGAAATTTTCTCTATTTAATGATCTATAAATTAAAATTTTGAAATAAAATAAATCTTACAATTTCCCTATTTCATCAATAAATATTTAAAATCGAACCCAACCAAGGAACCCCACAAACCTTTAAACATGGTAAGTAATCAAAAATAAAAAAACATCTTAGCCTACCTTCAATAGTGAGAATCACTTTAGGAGAAATCCAGAATCGAGGGAAGTCAAAACAATTGGTTTAGGGAGGAAATAAGTTTTTTCATGGTCTATCCATATTGTTTGGGAAATAGTGATCTAACCATGTAATAAGATCTATGAAAAGGATAGACCCAAACTGCATGGGCTCCGCACAGTTTCCCAGGAGGTGTAAGTTAACCATGAAACTCATGTTCTCCTACACATTCACCCTAAAATCAAGAAATGATCCTTTAAATCACATACATTATAAAATTGGATCAAAACAACATCTATCCACATCAAATCCAATAGAAAAAACCATTAACAGACTCAAAATATCAATTAAAAACCCAAAATCCCTTGGAATCTTATGGCTCAAGATAAGAAATATCTAGATAGAGTCTTTATACCCATACATCTCATGCTATGAAAACCTCAGTATCCTTTATTCTAAAACATCCCCTAGAAATATAGGGATACTAAATAATCTTAGGCTTTTACTAAAGAGCCAAAATATTTAACACATTGTTTAGAAAACCAGCCTAGGATTCTATCTACCTATCACCCTCCCCAACTCTCCATAAGGCCCTAAGGGTGTTCATAATCCCCAAGGGCTAGAAATTGGCTCTTAGGAATTATATGGATCACTTTGGAAATTATGTTTTCCTAAATCAGGGATAAAATATAGTAGAACATTAATTCATATTCTGGAATGGGCCATCCTTATATTGGACATCTATGAAACATCAAACATATAAAAATATAAATAAATTATCATTACAGAGAGGTCATAAAAAATAATAAAAAATCTATCCAGTTTTCATAAATATAAAAATCATCTATAAATATAATGATACAACATGGTATAAAAAGATACAATCTAACAGCTAAAAGTATCTATAGGAATGTATTTTTTCTGATATAACACTGACCCAAAATACAAAAAACACAACAAAGTTGATCCCTAACCAAAACCATCTCTGCGAGACCTCTAGTTACTCACCCCCACATAACACAACCCACATAAACTCATTGAACAAAACCTCAATCTTTCTAAAAACTAATAACCTAAAATATAAATCCATCATCTAAATATCCCAGTAGGTAACCAACCACCAAGACAATGAAATTTGTTTCAAAATGAAATTTATATATTATAGTTTGAATATACAACTAGAAAATAATCATTCCAAAAATAAACATGTGAAAACAAATAGAAAGAACATAATAAATTCTCAAAATTATTCATGTTATTTCCCTAAAATGAGAACATATAATATGAATGAAATCTGTTGGACTATAATCTTTTTAAAACTAATATCCATCAACACATCAAAAAAAACAAAACACAACTTTTATTTATATGTAAACAATCAGTTCATAAACATTTATTAAGTATAATCCTTCATTGAATCTAAAATGTCCATTTTAAAATACACCTTAAAACCCCACAAAAGATTATTTAAATTTAAAATAGGTTTTTTTCAATTATCTTTGAGAACCATAATCCAAATGAACATATCCAACACACATTAGTCCAATATAATAAATTAAGCACCACAAGTCACAAGTAATGTAATAAATTATAACAAGAAATGGTTACCACAATAATATAAATAGATGAATAATAAAATCAATCCCAAGATAAAAATCCTTAATTCTAATTATGAATCAAGAAAACAAATGTGTTATGGTTTTACCCTAGGATCACTAATATGAGACACATTTAACATTGTTAATTTATCTCATGGACCAACTTCTTGTGTATAATGAATCCAAACAACAATCCATTTAACAATCCCACATAAGAATCATTATGATGGAGCACCCCTTGTGACCTTAATTCCTTTCCCGACTATAAGGAAACTAATAATGAGTGAACTAACTAGTTTAATATTATATTAGACCTCCTAATTAGTACAAGGGATCCCATTAAAAATAAATAGGTTTATAAAGTGAACATGCAAGCCAATATTGATGTGTGTGGCCTATGAAATAACTTTATTTCACCCCCAAACTCACTCTCAATGAATATACCAATATATATCATACATCCTTGTAAGAAATATAAAATATGCTCAGATATGGGGAGCATAATAATCACATAGTAATAAAAAATCCACACAAATGGTGTACAAAAAAATCACATAGTGTAAAATTCCCGTAAAATGTTTAATAAATTCAAGGGAAAATAAAGAAGGGTTATTAATAGTCACTAATTTAAAATCCAAGTCCCACTTGAGAATTTACTATAAAAAAAATCATGAAATTTTATTCCCCTTTCACATTTTTATAAAAAACCACATTAGGTAGTTTTTAAAATCAATAGAAATATCATAATAGATTTAAATCATATCAATGGCACCCTGAAATTCAAGGGTCCATATCAATAAAATTAAAAACAGGTCTAAGGAATATTAATTTCAATCAATTTATTTTAAAATATCTATTAATTAATATTATCTAGGGGTAAGATGCACACTCATTACATCCCAAAATTTTAAATTCATTAAAGAATGCCTTTTTATAGTCACTTTTAGGTCAACACCACTTTTTAAAATAATATCCAAATTAAAACATAGTTCCACTCATTGAAAACAAAAAATGGATCAAATTCTAGTACACACCATAAAATCCATTTTAAAAACATTATATTAATTACATTAAATCATAGCACATAAAAACATTCAATTATAAACAATAACACACAGAATCCAAAAGATAAAATTTTTATGCCATGATCAAAACACATTGAAATGGTTTCAAAATATCACACGAATATCACATATATGCATAACATTAATAAAATGGAATGTATACAGAACAAGAATCTCTTTGAATTCAAAATTGAAACATTTTAATATAATTACCTACTTGAAAAAAGAGGTAACCAATCCTAAATATTTCTCCATCAGAGGAGATCACTCGAAAAAGAAAGAAGAACTAATATATAAGAAATAAACAACCAAAACGTGTTTTTATAACTGTAATAAACCCAATCCCTATCTAATATAGGGAATTAAATTTTTGGGAGTAAGAGAAAACAAATGGAAAAAGTAATAATGAGGTGTATAAGAGGATCCACTTGAAAATGGATATGGAATGACAAATAATTGAAAGAGAAGGTGGGTGGAGATCCACCTTAGGCTCTGAAGGTTAAAATGATGTGTGTATGTAAAGAAAGTAGTGAAAATCATTTATGTTTGAAGTGTAATTTTGGTAAAAATTATATTTTATGTTATTCTATGAAGTTCGCATGGTTTGGTTGCATGTTCTTCCAAATTGTACACAAATTGTGTTCTAGCCACTACCTAGTATAAATACCCACATGATTTATAGGGATCTCTACATGGTTTTTTAATCCATGTAGACATCATAAAAAAGGATTTATGCCCAAGGAAAAACCCTCTACATGTGCACCATACAGTTACTCCTAACAGTGTTTGAAAATTGTTTTATGCCATGAAATCCTTAAAAACATCAAAATTCCAACCCAAAACTGCCAGAAATTAGAAAAATACAAGATAATTTAAAATAAAAAAATAATCACTTCAGTGACATGTAGGTTTTACAATATATTATTTTTTACATGAGATAGAATTATAATAACAATTGTGTATCTATGTTAATATATTTTATAAGACATTTTGTGTTAAAAATAAAATATTAAATGAATTATTCCTAATGAAAAATGTCAACTAAGAAAATTTAATTTTTTATCTATATTCGTATTAATTTAGATTATTTTATTATGTTTTTGAGGTTTTATATTTATCGAAATATTTATTATTATCATGGATCTTGTTTTCTAGACGGAGTATATCTCAAGTAAACGTGAATCTCATAATAATTAAAATGAGTTTAGGATTTAAGTAGAATGTGATGTATATGATAGATGAGAAATTAGTTATGGGTATCATTCCCACTATTATTTTGTATTATATTTTTAGTATGGATAAATAAAACATATATTTTTGGAAAAATTAATATATAAATTATAGGGACAAAATGACTCATACAGGGTGGGTTTACATTAGATATTTTAATGGTAATTTTGTGGCGTTAATATAATAATATTAGTATGATTAATATATTGAAAGGAGTTTTTTGTAGGGTAGTATCACCAATAAGTAGGTTAGCTCCATATATTTTAGCCTCAATTATCTAAATAATTTTTTAAATTTTCTAAGAATTATATAATTAATAACAAATATAAATTGAGAAATTTATGTTCCCTCAATTTGTTTTTTTATATTTATTTACAATTAAATAAGATCATGTGAGTTATATATTACATTGGGAAACTGAGTAATATATTAGGATATTTGAGTGACAACTATACATGATTTCATAAAATGAAGACAATATATAGATTTTAATCATAGATATTAAATATGATTTAATTAAAGAGGATTTAGAAGATTTAAATGTTCACTTCATATATCATGTGTTATGTGTTATATATTTTTATATTTTTTTCTTATAGATAAATATATTTCATTGATATTATGTTCTATAAGAATACATGATGCTTCATGAAGTACAAATATTCTTTTTGGTTGAACTATTTTATGAATGTTTTATGGAATTAATGTGTTTTATATAGCCGAATTGAATTGAATAATGAAATATTTAGTGAAATATTAATGATTTGAAGATATAATATTGGATAGTGGTTATATCTGAATGAAAGGAGTTTAAATTTATCATGTATATTTGTTTCTAAATAATATTGTTTCTAACAATGTATGTGTATGTTTTTTACTGGGATGATAGATAAGGAATGATATATATATATATATATTGGTGAATAGGTTTATGAGTAGAATAAATTTAATTTTATGTGTCTTAGAATGATTCTTTTCTATACTAATGCAATAAATTACTACAAATACATCTCATAGAGATCAGGGATGAATAGTTTTATGTTTTTGGTGAGTTTTTATAGTTGTTTATTATATCTCAAAATTCATGGGACCAATGAATAAAGAATTTATATAGTTACATAACTATGTTGAAATTTTTCCTATAATGGTGTTTTGTGTATTTATGATATGAGATATAAGGATCATATGATATTAGAAAATATCTATTGAGGATACATTGAAACTTGACAACGTTTATTTTTTGTGAGGTATAGTTGTGATTATACTCAACATATTTGTCATTACGAAGAATAAATTCGTCATAATTTTGATTTATTTTGGAAAATGTTTGACTTATGTGAGAAATATTTGTTAGTACTACTCAATGACTACATCTGTGTGACTCTATTTTATATGTTTCATCAGTCATATATTGAATTTTCACGAGACGCATCCACACTGATGGAAGTTGTACGAAAAAGAGTGATTAGATTTGGTTAATGGAAACCATTTTTATGTAATAATTTTGGTAAAAAAATTTATATACATCAATTATAAAATATGATAAAAATTATATTCTTGGAATAAAATTTCGGATGTTACTTAAAACCTACATTATAAGTACATGAGTTACTCAATGTATTATACATTCATTTAAAAAATCATGAGAAGAAAGGGATAGCACCACATAGGTCTGGTAATGTAATCAATGTATTGTCTTCAACATAAATGTATATATTGAATAAATAAGTGACTTCTAATCAATATAAAAACATTTTGATTTTATTTTATATTTTATATGTATTGTTTCATAATGAGTACAACTCTATATAGGTGAATAAAAATAATTGTGAAATTTGAAAATGTGTTGAACATCTAATGATCTAAGTCCCAAGTAGTTGAAATCCACTAACTATATAATGAGATTATTGGGTAAATTTTTTAAAAAATTATACATTATTAATATTGATAAGTTATCAAGAAGAATTAGGTAATTGTTGATGAGTTTGATGAACTTGATTCTTGATCACGTGATTATGGATGAAGATCAAGGAGTAATTAGTGTGTTTAATCATGTGATCTTGATTTTACTTGACTTATATTTTTTAGAATGATCAATGATTTTTTATGTTTTTATATTACTTATTTTTTTCATGAAATATATGTGAATATCCTAAAATAAATTATTGATAAAATAGTACGTAAATTAGAGATTAGGGTTATGAAATTTATCAAGAGAAGATAAGGCGAGACTCAATGTAAAAGGATTATATTAAATGAAAGTTATATTTTAAGATATATTATCTTAAAATTTATTGAAAATTATTATTTGTTAAAGATGATAGAATATTATTTATCTAACAGAATGGAATATATAGGTTCCTTATATTTCTTCAAAGTCTAGTGTTACTCACTACCTTCAAAGGAAGAACAAATGAATAAAATTCTATTGGGGAAAATAATTATCTGTATTATAGTTTTGTTGAAATATTTTCCTCATTAATTAAATTCAAATTTTACTCATCTATGGATATTACATTATTTTTTGAAAGTTTATTGTGATTATAGTAATGTTTTTTTTATTAGTAGTTCCATACTGACTAACAGTCCCTTTTTTAATTTTCAAAAAAACCCCATTTTAAATTGGATTAGGGGTAACCAAATGAGACTCTATTTTTATCTGGGCATAGAATAAACCACTTACACCCAACTTTTTATGGTACCAGGGAGAATATAAGAACAAAATAATGATAAGAAACACATACACATCATAAAATTCATAATTCAAACTACAAACTGTGATGGGGTGTGTGGGATAAGGGTTCGCTACCTCGAGTATGTTTCTGAATCAGGATAACTAGTCACTCACATGAGTATGTTATCCTAAATGGCCTTAAGGCCTTATTTTTTATCTATTTTTTATATTCCCCATTTCAAGGGATGAGGGGAAACCCTTACGAGGACCGAAGGCTTTGTGAATTACCTGACCTGAAGGTCTTACAAGACCTCATCCCAGACATGACTACTTGGAAATTCCCTTACCCATGGTCTGGATCTTGAAGTCATTATCCCACCTTCCCATCGCTTTTTCATCTAGAAATACATTTTTTGAGGTGCGCAGTCCTGTCCCAATAGTAATTTACATACCCTCTCATTTTTTCAAATCTGGATAGCTTTTATCTGGTGCAACCACATGCTCTGATTCCTCATCTAGAGCTAGATCATTTGGTCTATCTAGCTGCATCTGAACTTCAGGATCTGGATGAGGTTCCCAAAAGAACATTAAGTGTCCTGAAGTTCATTAGGTGTACCAAAATTCTTAACTTTCCAGAAGTAATTGGGTGGCCCAAAGGCCTTAAGGACTCTAGGTCCAAAACAATGGCCCCAAGGTGAATTGTTTCGGATTTTACAGTACCAAACAGTACCTGCTACAGAATTTCTACAGTAGATATGAAATATGACTCCTCCTGGATTGAACCCAGGTCTTTTGGATGCACTAGAATAGTCTTCACCAACCATTCTAAGGCTTCTGTTCCTCTCCCATGAGTATGTTTTCAGAAAATTACTAATAGATGTAATATATTATATGATCCATACAAACAGACATCATTGATCCCACTACCTCCATGTTGCAGATCAGAACCACATCTACCTATCACTCATGATAAAATCACCATCCTATACAACAAACCACACACCATAAATAGTCACTGATGTTTTCATTCATCATAAAAGTACATCAAAAAGGGAAAGAAAACCCATCATCATTTTTTATGTGATGTCCAAACTAGTTCGTGACCTGAAAACCCTAACAATTATCAAGTGGGAACCAACATTGTTTAATCTTTCTTTGAAAATAATATCCTTCATTTGTCACACCAACATACTTGAGGACTTCAAGAAACATAGGATTTCATAAACACATCACCATAGAAATACCATAAATGAACTAAACCATGATTGGTGCTAACAAAACCTAGGGTGGGCCATCTGGAGTCATACTCACAAGAATGACCATGAATTGATATTCACTGCACCTCAAAACCACCATGAGGAAATATTAGAAAACCAAGATGGATTCTAAAAAGGTGAATCTGGAAGAGAGATAAGTGAAGAGAAGAAACTATGATTTTATAGTGATAAATAAATGAATTGGGAAAACACACTAGAAAATATCTGAAACCTAATTCAAATAGGAAACACCACCACTAAAAATTAAAAGAAAACTAAAAACACATTAAAGAAAAGGCACCACTAGGGAAGGATCAAATAAAGGAGTCTATATAAGTGAAAAATCTGGAGAGAAATGACCTACAAGGAAATTCTTATCGGAGGAGGATTCATTTATAGAGCTCCAATAGATGATGTTAAATCCATGGAACCATGGGAAAATAATTTAAAAAAAACTACTTATGTCGATGCACCCTATTATAACAAAAAACTAAAAGTAAAAAGACATGAGTAAGTGTGTGAATATAGGGAGGAAGAAGGGAGGTTTCCAAGAAACCTTAGGTCCATTGAGATAGATGGAACCCTTTCTTCAACATCCCCCCCCCCCTGAGTGGTTCCATACATACTAGGAATATAAAAACTTTTTATGAGTTCTGAATATTGAATATAGTGGTTTAATTTTTATGATTATGTTTTTTGTGATTATTAGTTGAATGTTTATTTTTTCCTGATCACTATTTAAGACCAAAAAATTATAAAATCTCTAATAGACCATTTAAACTAACATGTGATAAATAATTATTTGTATAAAAAACCTAGTAGTATTAAAATAATATAATTCACAGATTCAACCAAACTTCTATTTTATTTACATCTCACTTGGGGCCTCTTTATATTTAAATAATTTCACCATATATTTATATATATTATGAAATAGAATAATTACAAAAGACTTATAAAATAAAATTAAAAAAAAGAGTTCACTCAGTAAACATTATGTATCATTCCATATAACATGATAGTACACATTAAATATGTTATATACATGGGAATAAAGCATTGCAATGAAAAAACTAAAATTCATACATTAACATCTTATGTCCATTGACACATAAAATTTCAATTCAAACAAAATAAAATAATAAATCATTATTATAAATTAATTTATGTGTTTGAGTGTTACATTAATAAAACAATTAATCAAAATATAAATTAAATACATTATCGAAACATATAAAATATTTTTTACATTAAAAAATCATATTAAAACAAAAAAAAAATAAGTAGAAAAAATGAAAAAAAATGAATGATTAAAATGTAATGTTCAATATTTTAAAGACCTATATTGTGGGTAATAAGTGGAACCTATCAAATGATATACTTTGATGGAACTGGATTATGGGTGAATTTGAATTTTAAAAAAATATGAAGAATTATTGTTTATTAGTATATTTTCGATGATTTAATTGAATTTTTTGAGGTGGGTATTCATGTGGAAAAGATGGGAAGAAAATATTTATGCATCTAGTAAATTAGAAGGACGATGAGGGTGGTTTTAGGTATTATCAAGAACCCAATATAATGTGACTAAGTACCCTATGATGAGGGATGTGGTGTTACACCACTGGAAAGTTTACAGATTATATAGTGAAGGAAACCAATTACCTAAAAATTTAAATGAACATTTTTAAAATGGAATATAATGGAAATTATTTCACAGTAGGCCACCAGAAGAATTTATCAGCAAAGAGGTTATGGGTAGGGATATTTAGTAATATCTTACCCTTTATTCTTCATCCATAACTTCTTCTTGGTTAAGAATATTTCTAGGGGTGTTCTTCATGGAATATAAAGGTAATAACTCCCCTAATATCCTATTATTTTTTCTTATCATATCATCATCAAAATTTATAAATCCCCATCCAATGATTGATATGAGATTTCACCAAATCAGGGTGAAATCACTTTTTTGTGATATAGATTCCATATAAGATGACTAGAGGAATACCTGGAAGGGTGAACACACATGGATGATCACTATTTCAATTGAGTTAAATCACTCAATGACTTTATTTGTTAATTATTTTGAAATTGGGCTAAATTAACAATTAAATTAGAATATAGAATTATAGATTTTTCTCAATGAGGTTCGGGATTAGCCAACAAGTTTTGTACCTTTATTTTATTAAGGGTTACATGATTTTACCATAGTCCATGGTTTTTTATTATTTTTAACAAATTAATTTAATAATTAATTAAATAAATAAATAAATTATAAGTGGATTGAAATTAATTATGTTTGGGCGGTGATCAGGACCGGGGCCCACACATGTGGATATAGTCTAATGTGAACTTGGTCATGTGGAATGTGCATAATTAATAAAGGGATACCATCACTATGAAGTAAATGAACCCTAATTTCCCACTTTTTATATAAATGTATCTGTTTTATGATGGGTAAGTTGGTGTAATTGGGTGTGATTAAACTGAGTGATAACCAATGGTATTGAGTGTCCAAATGAGATCTTAATATAACCTATAAGGGTCATGGAAGATATCCCACACTTATTACCTATATAATTTTATTTCTTTCTAAGTAGACGGTGGTATTCTTTAAAATAGTGAGAGACATCATGAAGGGATTCTAGATATGGGTAATGAACCTAGCAGCCTACTATGGTATCATATGTGTGATTTGATAATCTATTTAGTGTGGGATAAGAGTGTTCCAATTAAGGGTTCATGAGAAAATCTATAGGATTTATGTAATCCTAGATAGAGAACTCATGAGTTGAGTAGGGGTTTTGTGACAACTCTGTTGGCTTTAATAGAATGGGAAAAGGGGGTTCTTCCAAGGGTAGAAAAATTAATTAACCGCTTAGTACTATTTTTCTTTACATTTAGTGTATATTTTGAGTTAGTAATATCCCATTATATTGGATAACTATAGAAAAGGTGACTTGTGATATGTGATTGTATAAATGTGTTAGACTTACAATAATCATGAATAAACAGTTTCTGTTAACATATGAAGGGGTATATTTCCATGTAGTTGATGATAATTTGTCTAAACCATGACCATGGGATTGTTAATTATGAGATTTAGACAAAGGGCCTAAATTATAGATGCATAATATAATGTATGGGGTTTGATAATATTTTAGATAAGGGTTAAGATTGGGCAAGGTTTAACCCATGATTTTGAGTGTTATTATTATTCCTAACATTCTTTATTGATATGATTGATTAAATGGATGAAAACATAAATTTTGGTATTCTTGAATTGTCAATAGAAGAGAGTGTGTATTGGTTTTTTATAATTTGGCACATTTCAAGAAATTAAATTTCTCTCAAAAACAATATCTTGATATGAAAAACAGGATAATGTATATTTTTTACATTAGTTGTTGGTGTATTATTCTCTAGGCTAAATACTATTACAAAAAAAATAAAGAGATAGAGTGTCATAGATTCAATACTTTTCAACACGATTATATTAGATTGTTTTATCTAGACTGGATGATTTTATAACCAATTATATGTTTTAAAATTTAATGGACTATATGATATTTTAGCTAGATTACTAAGATAGTGTTTCCTAGACTGAATTCTTTTCTCGATACTAGTATGATATACAGTTTCCTTAAATGGAAAATTTTTCATCCAGCTATATGAGACAATATTTTTTATACTCCATTCACACTTTCCCATATTAATTTATTCATTTTTTAATTTTTATGATTTTACATAATTTTTAGGTCTTTTTATTTTAACATTAAAAACATTAGGAAAGTGTGAATTTCACACGGTTTGTGAATGGTTATTGGAAAACATGAAATATTCTTACATAGTGGTCTAGAATACTTTTATATAGGTGTCTACAAGGTTGGAATATGGTTTGTCAAAATATGTAGCCAGTCCTTGTGACTCCTCTTTTCTATTATAATTTAATCCTCATGGTTCTTTTGTGGTTTGGTAAATTTTGTAGATAAACCATGCGAATCACCTAGAGTTTTAAAATTTTAATTTTCTAAACTACCCCAATCATTTTTATCCACCCTCAATAATTTATTTTCACCAATTCATAAGAAACCAGGATAGGGAAACACAAGGTGTGACCTTACCTTCCTCACCCTTGGATTTTGAGACCCTCCCTCTTGAATCCAAGTGATTTCATAAGGTGAGACCTTGTTTTCTCTCTCATTATTCATTTCATATTCTTCCGTATTGTTTCTATTACCATAGGGTTGTGTTCACCAAATTTTATGATTGGAATATGTCATGAAATTAAATTTCATGATGTCTATGATGTGTGGATTCCATTTTCCCTCCTCTCTTTATGTTTAAATTTTTTTACACTCTAAACATGACCAAGGTAGGTGATTGCATGGAATTCCCTTTATTTAAGAAATACATTTTATTCTTGATTTTTCTTAAAGAATTTTTCAGTAAAATTATTTATGATATGTTTTTAAAAAAATTCCAAAGAGGAATTATCAAATAGATTATTATTTAAAAGGAATGTTGTCAACTTTTAATTGATGGTGCATGGATATTTTCATGGGAATTATAGGGTTATTATTTTTTATTCAATTTTCAAAAAACATTAAGGGGTTTGTCTAATATTCTTTTGTTCTTATTATTAATGAAATTTATTTAAGGTTTTCATTAAGTTTTTTATTAATATTATACATTATTATTCTTAAGAAATAATTCATTTAGTTATTTTAATGTGGGTTGTCCCCCTTCAGTTTCAAATGTGATTTTTAAAATGTCTCTTGATTTCCAAAATAGGATTTTAAATAAATTTTTTACATATTTATATGACTTTTTTTTTCTAAAAATGAAGGAAAATTTGGAACATTGAATGAAAAACGTTTTTTGAAAATTTACCCACACCCTCTTACTGAGCCCCATATTATGAGATTATTTGAGAGCTTGAGATTTTATATGATTTATTGAATCTACTATGTGTATTAAACAGAATATACACATTAGGGGTTGTATGGTAGTGGGATTAAGAGAATTAAAAATAATGTATTTCTTTTTAATTGGTAAATTTCATATTAATTAAATAATAAATATTACCCTACCTCCATTAGAAAAATTCATGTGAATTAATTTAATTTAAGATAGAAATTGAGATATGATTATTATGACAGTTTTGTTTACACACTAACTAGAATCCCCTAGTTGTGTGTTATGATCTCTACTGGGATAGTGTAACTAGTTAGTCTTGGTAGATAACGTTGGGTGGTTATTATATAGGGATGAATCGATACACTGGAAGACAGTTCCACTCAAGATCATATGTGATAATCTCACTGGTGGTTTTTGAGTTCTAAATGATTATATAGACATTACAATCACTTATTTAATGCTTCAAATATTATTATTATGCTATGTTTTTTTATTATCCAAGTGTGTGATGTGTCATTTAACATTGTTTCTTTTTCATTTTCTTTTAAATTTATTCCTCGGTTTAGTTTTTATTCACTGATGATTGAATTTTTTGTATGACTATATTAGTTTAGATTAATTTAGCATCCTTTTTATGTATTCTGATGCTAGTTTGAATTTGTGTGTTTAATAAATTATTTGGGTAAGTTGAGTAACTTCTATAGAATTATCTAAATTTTGTTTGGAAATGATATTGGGAATTATATTCTAATACTGGGTTTTAAATAATAAGGATAAATATTTTTTATCATCAATTGGTTTTTCAAAATAAACATCTGAAATGGTTGTGAGTTAATTTTACTAAATCAATAAAAAACCTATTTTTTAACATCATAGTTCAATATTTCATTTATGGAATGTTTTTGAAAATATAATTCTTGTATTTTTTTGTGAATTATTACATTATTATTATCTCACACCCTACTAATACCACTCATTGAGGAACAGTCGTAGTTATTTTTATAGGTTCATGTTTTTTATTTTGGGAAGCTCTACTCTGTGGACCTCATCATTCAAGATTCTGATGCAGCTAGTCATGTTTGCTAATTAATGGAGACCTTTTTCACAATAAAATTTTTTATGGTTCTTTTTTCTCTCTTTTTTATTTCTTTGGAATAAGTATATATAAACCATTTCATCCTTAATTTCATATTTATGGATCCTATTAGGTTATTTTATATTTTAAAGTGATTTGTATGTTTATTTTTTGTTATTTTTTCCTAATTAGTTATTATCACTATTCAAAAACTCTTTATTTTACTTTGTATGGATGTACAATATATGATTGCACTATGTTGAATTCTTGATAGAATTCTACTTCTTATTTAATGTTCTTTATTTGGTATAAATCATTTCTTAGTGTATGTTTGGACTCTTTCATAGGTTTCCAGTCTATTGGGGTCACCAAATCCCTTCAGGGATTACCATGGGCCATCTTGGTTGCCTAGTTGAAGGGTGTCCCAGGTTGATTCATGACAATATTGTCCAAATAAGATTCTTTTCCAGAAATGGTTTGACATAGATTTTTATAGACTATCAAAATTTCTAGATTACTATATAAGATAGTGTTACCTAGACTTCAGACATTCACATATAATGGTAGATATAGATTCTAATAATCTGGTTTCATTTCCATCCATCTATATAAGATAGAACTTAGTGGACTACATTATTTTTATGAAATATGCATAGGATAGATTTCATGGGATTATATAATTTTCTGGAAAGTAATATTGTAACTACCTCAATCATTATATCTTTTTTTCAAATTAATTATTTTAATTAATTTTAGATGAGTTTTACATTTCTGAATTTTTTGACTTTGAGTTCTATTTTTCTATAATTTTCCCTTCTATGCATGGTTTTATGCCAAATATTTTAGAGTAAATGTGTGGGTACCCTTATGTAGGATAGAATTATGTTTTTTATAATTTTTATGGTTTATCCTACATGGGTAGCACACCATTGGGGTGAAATTTAGTACTGACTGCTAGGATCTTCTTTTCTTAGAGTTTCCTTCCACGCAACTTGTGCATGGTTAGACAAACCATGAAAAAATGTAAAATATATCCCTATTATTAGGGAGTGTAATTATTAAGGGTTAGTGAATGAGTGGATGGACTAAGAAAATACCCAGGGGAAATAGAGAGGATGATTTTTCCTTAGGTAGCTCTAACTACATGGTCAGTGCATGGTTTACCAAACTATATAGCCAAACCATGTGAGTTACCTAGATGTGCATAAAAGTGAAATTCTAATTTTCCCCTATCAATATTAAGATCAAAATGGCTTATTTCATCCCATCATATTCCGATGATCCAACACATACCCAAAAAAGGCTTCTCACTCATTCTCCATCAATTTTGAGGTTTCCCAACCCTTATCCATTCAATTTCTTGAGGTAATTTATTCTACCTTTTCTTAGTTTCCACCTCCAATATTTCTCTATATCTCCTTTCCATTAATTTTTAATCTCATTTGAAACATAGGAAAATAGGTATTCATATTTGAGGGTTTTTATAGTTTTCTTAATGGTTTTTTTGTTCTTTGGGAGGACCCCTTTAGTCATTTTGAAGAATTACACCAAATAAACCAAAAATTATGACATGGTTTCCATGAAACCGAGTTAGGTATTTTGTGAATTTTCATAAATTGACTTTAAATTCGGTGCTTATAACTTAAAATAAATAATTTTTTTAATTTATTCCATGTGTTATGAATTTAATGGATTTTTAATGTGTTCAAATTGAATTTACACTTGAAAAAATGGTTTCCACTCAACATGGGCCTTGAAATGAAATGTTGTGATAATTATAAATATTAAGATTCATGTGAAAATTTAAATTTTATGTTGGTTTTAACCCTGTTTTGGACATAGAATTTTGTAAGAATTCTTCTTTTTAAACATTTAGGTATTTTTCTTGGGATTTCAAGAGGAATTTAAAAGTACTAATTGTATTGAGGTTTCATAGAGAATCGTTATAAATAGAGTGTGTTATTTTAAAAAAAATTGACCTCATTTGGGTAATGAATTCAACTTTATATGATTATTTTAAATTTTTGGTGGTTTTAATAGAAAATGTGTCGGTACATGAAGTGATTCTTTTAAATGGTTTTGACCTGATGTTTTTAAGGCGATTTTAAGTGGTTTTGAAGAGCTGGGTTTTATATAATGGTTTATATTGGTACTTCAATCCATTTTATAGTGACTTGGCATTCTAAATGTTTTTTAAATTCATGTTTTTAACATTGGGTGTTTTCTAAATAGTGTATGTGTGAGTGAAAAAATCTGCATCCCCTTTGTTATCTTATGACCCTATGGGGGTGAATATTTATTTGTTGATATGAATTTTGTTTTGTCGAGATATTGCATCTTTTTTGTTTTATGACTCAATTATGAAGTGGTTGTTGGGTGTGTGGGTGTAAAAGTGATATAGGTTTTACTTCCTTTTCTATAATTATGAATGTGATTACTCTCCTCTATTAATGTAACTTCCCAACCTGGGTGCCACATACTAATGCCCTAATCTAGTCAGTTGCGTGAACTCAAGCACGCCCCCCCCCCCCACATGCCAGATGGTGTTGACTAATATCAAGGTTCTAATATATATGACAGAGGTCAAAAATACCCTCTTTATCAATGAAGCACAAAATAGAAAATAACAAATCAGTAAACAAAAGGAAAACACTATAACTAGAATAATACAATAACCAAACCAAAACAGTGTCACGTGATATACCAAAACTAAAAAAAATATCCATAACTAAATAGTATATATGTCATGCCAAATAAGTGTGAGGTGTCAAAATGAAAACCAAAAATAAAGGCACCAAAAAATGCACCAATAAGGTCTCGACACCAATTCCAATTCCCTCATCCATACCCCATCCTAACTCATCCATCAAAAATAGTTCCCTTACCCTTATCCTATCCTAAAAACATTAAATCCATTTATGTACGGATCATGCGTCCTTAATAGGGTGTGAGTACAACTCAGTAGGCCACCACCAACAAAATCTAAAACAATATCCAATCTATAATAGTGTATATAGTTTTATAAATACCAAATTACAATGAATAAATTAAATAGTTATCACATTTCAATATTCATTAAATAACCACATCGATCATGATTCACGAAGACACCCATACTATTAATACCAGCATTGGCCCATTATAGAGTTTGATATATTCATAAGGGATCTGGCATATCATTTTACCATGGTTATCAATTATCATTTCATTTCAATTCATATAATGGATAATTGTAACCAAATTCCAATGTGAATCTAAGGGGCACAAAACTTCATGTTGAACACCCTGTGGGTATTTGGAGCCTTTTCCATACCCCACACTTCTATGTCACATGGGTATTTAGAGCCTTAGTCAATATCCCAAAATCACTAACACATATGGGTATTTGGATCCTCATTACCTATCTCACTCCTCCACATAACAACTATCACAAACATCACAATATCACACAATTCACAATTTCCATATACATCAACGCTATGAATCATTAACCTTATTATCAAACAATATCATTAAATTATACATTTCTAATTTTTCACTAAAATAATAATTCTTCATTCCAATCACAAGGAATAGTATGATCAATTCATCATCAAACCCATTTTCAAAATTTAATCAAATTTTCATCAAACAGTTTAATGTTATTCCAAACAACCCTTTATTTTTATTATGAATAAAATCCATATATCAAAAATTAACCAATTACACAATCCCATTTAATCGAATAATTCTATAATCTCAATAACCCATCAATTATATAATCACATTATTACATTAATTTATTAACCAATTAATTAATACAAGTCATCTAGTTAAAATATACCCCAATTCAACCCCATTCGTTATCACATTGAAAAAAAATTAATCAATTCCCTGATTCCATAAATCAATTTATCAATTAATCAATTCAATTCCAGATTCAATTTCCAAATGTTCTAATTTAATTTCTATAATACATAAATGAAAATGGAATTCAAGATGATGTTTATTTAATTTGGACATCCTACATCAATATTATCGATGGACACACTCTAACAGAATTCCCCAAATTGAAGTGGAAAAACCAAAATCCTGACTAAGAATGAGATATAGATCCAAAACCTATATCCTATATTAAATGGAGTCACATTAATCCTAAAATAGATCCAATACCCTTAAAATAGATAACAAAACACTGCTTTTCATCTAGGAAGAGAGATGGTAGAGAGGGGAAACCACATGAGAATAAAATGAATAACGAGAGAGGGGAAAATCCATCAATTGGATGTTAAATTCATCAATAATGGATTTTGGAATTACTTGAAACCAATATGGTTGACATTATAATTGATAGTAACCATTTTATTTCAGAGTGGGGTGATAAGAGATTAATACTAGGGGTACTAGATTTTATTTTCATTTTTTGGGGGTTTAATTCTCTATGCACACAATAACCTGTAAGGGGTGCACGGTTTTCCCAACCATGCAGCTAACCGTGAACAACCTCCTAGGGGGTCGCGTAGTTACTTATAGGAGGTTTCATGTTTTGAAAAACATCCACAAACTATGTGAATCCCCTCTATTTGGGGTTTCATAGTTTTATGTTCTGGATGCATGGTTTGTCCAAACCATGTGCCAACTGTACACTGCCCATCTTCCTTCCAAAATTATCCAATTTCTCCCCAAAAATCCCAAAGTTAAACAAAACCAAGATACGCTAAAACAAGTGTAAAATATTACCTATAACCAAGACTGATACATCACAAATTATTTTTAGGAAATTACAATCTCCCTCCTTATAATAGCCCATCCTTGATATATACTTCGAATTATTTCTAAGATTCCAAGTCAAATAGATCTTGTCACTGAGCGTGTATATGCACTTCTCTCTACCATGTAAACTTCTGAACATTCCCATGTTCTAGAAATACATGAACTATTAGCATCATTGTTCCCTATAACACATTATTACTATGATCCAACGCACATATCGAATGCTCCTCAAAAGGATGCATCTGTCTCAAACTCAACGTCATCTACATCGATCACAGGGCAAGGGCCGAGGTAATATAGTCAAAGTTGTTATGCATGAAAAACGTCATGAATAGCCCTATACCTATATGGAAGTTCTAATAGGTACACCACAGGCCCAAATCTCTCTATAAAATTAAAATTACAACAATCCTTGGCACCAACATTCCTATATATGAATCCTATAGTGCCCTAATCTAGGAAAACCTGAAGAAACACATGGACACCCATTATAAACTAAGGGGATCATCGGCGTCTATCAATATATAGCTTCTGTCTATGTTGAGCCATATCCATACGTATCAGACTGAATTGAACCTAATTTGATATCTCTTTCATGAGACTCGGTCCCAATAGCTCTGACTAACCTACCACCATCCATCATAGATGTGACATTCATGTCCTACAATAAAGATCCTTGTACGGTGCCATATGAATAGTTTCCTAGTAACTATTGTTATATCTGAACTCCAAAACTACTAGGTTCCTCTCCCAAGACCCACCAAGGATTAGAACACATAATCATATCATATCCTCAAGAACCTAAATAGTACTCTCCCACTTACCATATATCTATGGGAGAAATGTCATACTCAGTAAAACCTACGTACCAAAAATATTTTACAATCCCTTACATAAGTGGGAAGTATAATGTGATTCGTGGTATGGAACTATAATCTGTGGCACCCCGTTCTAGCAGACAATCTCCTGAACATACATATCTACCAATCGATCTAAAAATAATGTCTCATGTATCTACAAAAAATGCACTAATTTCATCATTCAATCGACAACCACTCAAATTCAATCATTCTTCCAAGGTATCCCTGGGAGCTCCACCAGAAAATCTATAGTAACATTGTTGAACTTCCATTTTTTAATGGTAAATTTATATATTAAACCACAAAATCTATGATTCTAAAACTTCACCTGTTTATAGGTGTATCATCATGTCATGAACCCTACAATCGTCTTTTTCATGGCTACCCACCAATATAGCCAACATAGGTCACGGTATATTTTGGTCAAACCTAAATACACTTCCCACTTCAAAGATTAAAATTCAAACATTAGCTTCAATTATATACACATAGGAAAAACTACACTTCCTCGGACATAGTTGATCTCATCTTCATATATAGTTCAATCGAGAGGTGACACCCCACCTTCTAGGCTTTCTCACATGGCCAAACATTTTGGATCCTTATAATTCCTCTCCCTAAACTGGATCAAAAGTGTAGACTCCACTAAAACTAATATGATGGTAATATAATACTTACCCTCTTAATCTATAATATGAATCTATATTAGTAAAGTAATCATATTCCACTTAGATCTAGGATCTTGAACATCCTAGGTCTGAGTTTTCCTACTCAACGCATTAGCAGCAATGTTTCCCTTTCCAAGAATAAATGGTAGATCAATGTAGAATGACGAAATATACTTAACCCATATCTATTGTCAAAGATTCAAATCTCATTGGGAAAATATATACTTTAATCTCTTATGAGAGATATCCATAGAAAACGTTTAACCCTAGAGTCAATGTCTCCAACACTTCAAATCATAAACCAGTGTAGTTGATTCAAGGTTGTTCGTAGGGTAGTTTCTTTCATGTGGACTCAAATTACAAGACTCATATGACACCACTCAAACCCCCTAAATCAACACTACTCTAAGACCAATCCATGATGAATAATGGAACACTGTATAATCCTCCCCTAGCTCAGGTAGGATCAAGGTTGGTGTGGTAATCGAATGCTTCTTCAACTCCTGGAAAGCATTGTCAAAAGCTCTAGAACATTTAAATAGTGATCCTTTCTTGGTCAAGCCAGAGGGTGGTGCATTTAGGTTGAAAAAATATGATATTAACCATCCATAATATCATTATAATCCTAGAAAACTATGGATATCAAAAACATTTTCAGATCACTTCTAAGAAACAATTGCATTCACCTTCTCAGGGTCACCTAACACACCTTCCTATGAGATGACATGGCCCAATATTTTACCTGATCAGTCCCGAATTGGAACTTAGATATCTTGGTGTGTATATGATTACCTCTTAGAATACTTAAGATGATCTCAAGATGTTGTAAATTATCTTCATGATTCTTCTAGTACAACATGAAATCATCCGTAAATACTACCACAAACTAATCTAGGTACATTTGAAAGATTCTTTTCATCAAGGCCATAATCATTATAGGATTATTCTTCAACCCAAACAGTGTCATGACAAACTCATAAATGACATAACATATTATAAAACTAGTCCATGGTATATTAGAATGTATAACTCTCAACTGATGATACCTTGATCTCAATTCTATCTTGGAGAAAAACATCTCCTCTCAACTGGTTAAATATATCATTGAAACAAAAAATAGAATACGGGTTCTTCATAATAATTTGGTTCATCTTCTGGGGATCAACTCTAAAGTGAAAAGTCTCATCACCTTCCTTGAAAGAAAGACTATAGAACCTCAAGGAGACATGATCAAATGGAAAAACCATTTTTCCATTAACTCTTCCAGCTATGCCTTAATCTCTTGAAGATATATTTTTCATTCAGTATGGAAGAATAGAAACTATATCATACCCTTTTATGATCCCAATCATAAACATCATGTCCATCTTAGGTAAAAGTACCGAGAAATCCGTAAGAAATGGGTCCTAGAACCTATCCACTACAGTTGGAAGAAATCATTATTTATACCCTCATCATCCAAAAATAAACAATAAAGGTTTGCGGTAAGCTCTCCCATTTGTTGATGAACTGGCCCTACATGGCCTGCCTTGATATCCTAATCTCCACGGTGAATATAATTGTTACCCTAATGAGATGTGAAATTCACTCTAATATGGTAACAATATATATGGTATCTGTATGATACTAACCATTTCGTACCCAAAATTAGGTCCAATATTGACATGTAAAGGATATAAATATCACAAAGAAAATGATAATCCCAAACATCAAGAGAATGAACATTTCATAAACAGTTGTCCCTTAACCATAATCCTGATGTTTTATTGATCATAATAACCCCACTCAAAAACTCCACTACCATACTCAACCCATTCACTAGTTGTGTAGATATAAATGAATAAGAGGCAGCAGTATCAAATAAGGCTCTAACATGAATATAAGCTATAGGAATCGTACCTATAACTATCGACGGTGTAACGTCACTGTCCATAAGTTCAGGAAAAACATCATGAAATTGTCCTACCACGCTTCCTTGTGATGTAGTCTGAGCCCCCTGAGCTGCAAAAAACTACTGATACGGAATCTCTTGCTCTAAATATCCATGTCCATTACATCTACCACTGCATCTAGTAGAACTCCAAACAGCTAGAGTGATATGGTTTAGATTATTATCTTTTATCACTATGATTATGATTAGTTGTCCCATCATTACCCATCTGTTATAGGTTTCTACAGAGCCTCTATAGATATTCCATCCTACCTCTAGCTCAGCACAATACCAGTGGTTAGGGAAAATGTCTATGAAAGAGACCCAGCCTACAATGGTGGTGGAAAAACACTCAAGTATGATTCTGAGTAACTGTTCCTTTCCCCTAGACACACTTCTTTCTAAAGATCTAGTCAAAATTCTCATAATGATGATTCCTACCCTCATAAGATGCACCTTGTGATCGTCTAATAGAAACCACCTTTCCTCCACTAGAATCTTCCCTAAGGTTCCCCTTAGACATGAAATATTGATCCACCACTTCAGTAAACTTATTTAATTAAAATATTTTATGTTTGGAATTATTCTAAAATTTAAGTATGTCTTGAAAAAACATTATCATAGTTGTCTCATCCCCTTACAACATTAGAGAAAAGTGATGAAAGTTAGTGAAGAGACTAGAATAATACATCATGGGCATACTATCTTGGGTAAACTACATGAACTCAACTACCTCTCTTGTCTTAGTGTATCTTGATAAAAGTTCTCTAGGAAGTTCTTTAAAATTTCCTTCTATTCCATACAATTTTACTTCCCTGTCTAATCCCGAACATCCCAACAACTCTTCACTAATCATTGAAACTTATAAGAAGTTAATGTTTCTTTGTTATATGTAGGTGTACTTAAATGATCATGTATAGTCTGGATGGACTCAATCAAGAACTCAACTACCTCCGGTCCACCCTCTCCAGAGAAGGTCAAAGGGTCCTATAATTGAAACTTCTATATAAGGTTATACATACTCCTCCAAACTCTCTCTAGATATCTCTCCCCAAACTGCATGAAGTGAGAAACATTATCATAGAAAATATCTCTAGCTCCTTCACCCGGTACTATCGACACCTCTGGTTTCACTACAAGAGGATCATTTTCAACCATATCCTCTTACCATCCAATCAGAAAATTTCATCATGGAGGCATATCTCTACAATTAAAAACACAATTCTTAGGAAACATTTCGAAACATTAACACATTTAACAATATATATTTACATAAATCTATAAAAATTCATCCCCCTTTCCTAACATATAGTAAAAAATAGGTACAATCAATGCCCTTAACCATCCTATATTTAGTTCATGGTTAACAATGGTAAACACATTCTCATTTTTCATTTTATCTTTAGAAAAAAATTATTTACATTTTTCAACATTTTATAACTTTTAATTTGATATCAGGCACCATTTTTAGTTCAATTACACAATTGAAGAAAGGCATTAAAATTTCAAAAACCTACCAAAAATCATCTTTTCCATGCATGCCTAAAAATAGTGCATCTCATAATAATTCATAAGTGCCTAGAATGATGCATGCATACTCAAATCTCATGCCATACTGGTCCATGAGTCAAATATCAGAAAATATCAGAAAAAATAGTAACACCACACAACAATTGCATCACTCAAGGTGAAATAACATCCAATCATAATAGAAAACAACAATAAAAACAATCCCACCCTTGGTATATGGGTTTCCTCCATCCATGGGTCAGTTACCCCAATTCATGAGCTCATATACAAGTCCTGATACAAAAATATTTAATTCAAAATAAAACAAAATAAACTCCTTCGATACCACTTGGTAAAATTCCGACCATGGTTCCACATACAAGTTCCCCAAGCAGGCCAGTTACGTAACAAAAGGCACACCACCTTGTAAACTAGATGCTACTGAATAGTATCAATGGTCTAATATATATAACATTGGGAGACTATACCACCTTTATCAAATTAAAAATCATTTTAAATAACTAAGAAAAAACAAAAATACAATCCCAACAACAAGAATAATTCAATAACCAGAACAATCTGGTATAACATGATGAACCAGAACTGAAAACTATATACATAACAAAACATTTCATATGTAATTCTAGATATGTTTTAACTGTCAAAATGAAAACCCAAAATAATTACACTGAAAAATTTCCCCAAACAGTTATCGACACCATTTCTAGTTCCCTTATCCATGCTCCAACCCAACTCAACTATCTAACATAGGGACCTTTCCATAATCCTAGCCTACAAACATGAAGTCTCTTTAGGTACTGATCAAGAACCTTCAATAGAGTGTGAGTACAACTCAGTAGTCCACCACCATGGGAATATAAAATAATATCTAGTCAATAACAATGTATGCAATTTTACAAATAATAAAGTACAATATATAAAGTAAATATTTATCACATTTCATTATTCTTTAATTAACCACATCAATCCTCGAGATTACATAGACACCCATACTATCACTACCTACTTCAACCTGTGGTGGTGTTTTAACAATCCATAAGGGATATCACAAACAAAATTTCTAAGTTTATCATTTATCATTCAATTTAAAATGATATCTTGGCTAGTTGAAACCGTATTCTAATTCCAATCTCAGGGGTGTGGAATGTCGTGTCTAACACCCCATGGGTATTTTCATCCTCTAACCCTCTCCCACACCTCAATGTAATATGGGTATTTTGAGCTTCAGTTCCTATCCCACACTCATAAACACATATGGGTATTTGGAACCTCAATTATTGTCTCACACCTCCACATCACATATACCACAAACATAACTATATCACAAAATTCACAATTTCAATATACATTGTTTTTATTCATCATTGCCCACGTTATAAAATATTAACATTAATGTTTACCTTTTCAATTCATCACTAAAATCATAATTCATAATTTCAATAATAAGGAATAATATGATCAATTCATCACAAAACCCTTTATGGTTCGTCTAAACCTAAATTTATATCCCTAATCAATAAAATTCATATCTCAACAATTAAAAAATTACACAAATCCCATTAAATTGACTAATTCCACAACCCCAATATCCAATAAATTCGATAATCTCAATTTTCCATTATTTAATTAACCAATTAATTAATCTAAATCGACTAATTCCAATATTCACCAATTCAACCCCATTCATTATCACTTGTTAATTCGATTAATCAATTCTATAATTCCATAAATTAAATAATCATTTAATCAATTGAATTAATGATTCAATTTCAAAATTTTCACATTGAATATCCATAATAGATACAGGCAATTGGGATTCAATACAGTGGGAATTGCATTTAGACAACATACCTTAAGATTTTTGATGGATTATCAACTATATAAATCCCCAAATTCAAGCAGACCAACAAAGATCATGATGAAGAAAAATTTATGGATCCAAAAACTGGATCCAAGATCAAACAGAGTTAGATATATACTAACATAGATATAATCTCTTTCAAATAGATACAATAATAGTCCTAGTTATCCTAGAATATAGACAAAAGAGAGAGGAAACCACATGGGAAGAAAAAACATACCAGGAGAGGTAAAAATCCATCAATCAGATCTTATATTCATCAAGAATGGGGGTTAGAATGACTTGGATCCCATCTACAATCCTCTAAAATTCATCAGAATTTGGTTATGTTCAAGTGGGTGTGATTTGGGATTTTATTTTAATTTTTATGGGGTTTAATTTTATATGTGTCTGGTTTCTAGTACGGGGAGCACTATTTGACCTAAGTTTGTTCATAAATGTGAGCATCTTCCCTATGGGTCACATTATTACTAAAAGAAGGGACATTATTTGAAAAACTATGTGCCAGTCATATAAATCCCCTCTATTTAGGTTCTCGTGGTTTTCTTTCATGGGTTCACAATTTGTTCCAACTATGAATTTCCCCTCTACCTTCCAAAATTATCCAATTTCTACCAAAAACTCTCCATGGTAAAACCCAACCCTAATACACTAAAACAAGGTTAAAAGTGTACTTGTAACTGATCTCAATACATTAATAGAAAATGTCTAGATCTAATGATTAATGTCAATTATGGGAGTCCAAGTAGGATAATTAGAGGTAAATATATGTTTGAACCCTATAATATATAGTGATTCAACGAGAGATTGTTTCCTAACAACTCTGGTATGGTTAGATAGGAAGAATTTATAGTATATGTGGGCTATATTATTCTTTGATGACATGGATGGAATCATTCTAGTGATTTTATCTTTATTGAAGTCATGGATAAAGGAATTTAATGGATTTTTTTTGGGTAATGGAATGATACTTTTGGGGGTATCGATAGGTTCAGTAATGTTGACATTGGGACTTTGTCTCTAGTTTAAACCATTTTACATGAGTCATAGGAGTTTTCATATGAATCTAATATCTTTCATAGTATCTTATGTGATTCTTGTGTTTATACATTTTTTATATCCGTAGATGTTTATTATTAGTGTAATTTTTATTCTGATTATCCAATTTCAGAATGTTAATTTTACTTTGGGTGCCTTGTTTGTTTAATCATATTTGAGATGTGACTTTTTCCATAATCAAATTTATTTTTCAAAATTATTTTGAATTTTTTAAAGGTATTGTCTTTTTATTTTGAAATGGGATTTTGAAAATTGTTTGTAATGATGAAAATAAGATTCTAGGTTGTATTATGTTTTCTAAGGAATAGTCCCCTTGTAGTGTTTTAAATGTTTTTAGAAAAAAAAATAACTCTAAACTTTTTTATATTAAAATAAGTTGGATTTGTTTTATTAAAATTGTATGAGGGTCATAAAAAGTTTTTTTCAAGCGATTGTTTGTATTTAATCCAAATAAAGTTGATCTGTTAAATGTGTGCGTACAATTTGGGAATTTTTTACATGTGTATTGAAAAACTATTATCAACTATATTTATATTAAAACAAGGATAATTTTTATTTTAAATTGAATGAATTGAAAAAACTATGGAGTCTTAAACTAATGAGATTGGTTTCTCTCAAACCCTTAATATACCACTCAGTAGATAAAATTTTTGTGGTTTCATTTAACATTCCTCGACTTTATTCTCCTTTGGTTTGTGATTCATATTATGTTGAGTGTTTGGAACATGATGTGGATGGAAATAACGGGCCAAAATGAGATTTTGGGTAGTGGGGCTATTTTTTCTAATTTTCTTTTAGATGTTTATGTATTGATTTCAATTTAGAATCAGTGTCTACAAGGTGGCGATGTTTATTCATTCCTATTTCAATATTCTTATATATATGATGCTACCTTTATTTATATTTAGTATCTAGTTTCTTCTGTTTATTTATTCCACATATAGTGAAATGGCATTTATATTATTGATTTAGGATTTTATTCAAGGTTAAAATCAATATAAATGATTAAATTTATGACACTTTGGTACTAGTTGATAGCCTTGGGTGATCGAGTACATGCCTCAGTTATTTCATGGGATGGTTTGGGTATTTGATCAATGGAGAAGCCGGGTTGGTTTATGAAACAATTGTATAAGAGAGTTCTATTTTTTAATTCGAGGTGTTTCTCAGTAGTATGGGGACTAGGATTTTTATTAGGACTTGGGTGATATGTGTGGAAAATTTCATGACCATCTCTTCATCACTCAAAATATTGACTTCCCATTATTGTATCGGCTTTGATTCTTCATTTTTAGTTCAGAATTAGATAATTTTGATGGGTTTATGTATGTTTAGATAATTATTTAATCCCAATTTAGTGGTACATGATTCTTCTTGGCATCCAAAAGACCCAGGATCAAATCGGGGCAGGGGAAAATTTCTGAGGGTACTGTAGCAGTACTGCAGCCGGGCACTGTAGCAGTACTGTAGCAGTGATGGAACTGTAGAAGTGGCGAGACTGTAGTGGTGGAGGGACTGTAGAAAGTACTGTAGTGGCGGTTGTACTGTAGTAGGTATTGTAGCATCATGGGTACTGTAGTAGTATTGTTCATCGAGGGGTCCTTTAGGCCAAAAAATGGGGTTTCAAGCCTTGTATTCAGGCCACTTGGCCTTAGGCCATCGGGAAATGTAATGGGTCTCCCTCTACCCAGTCTAAAGAGGTATTTGCTTTAAATAATAAATTGAGGCTTCAGCCCCAACCTTTTAAAAAAATCCCCATTTAGTGCATCCTTGATTTCGAGGGTTAGTTTGAATTTTGGAGGTGAAAGTGGTGAATTAACTAAGGCTCCATAGATATCCCCCATGTATGGTAAACTGTGTAGTTCCCATACTGAAACAATATGTAACCATGATATTGTTTGTTTCATAGTTGGAACACATTTTACCATTCCATGATACCAAATAATTCAGAATTCACATTTCCCTCTAGATTAATTTTTCCTCCCATTCTCCCCATATTTATTCCAATAGAGGTTTCTATTGGCATGTTATAAAATAGGTGAATTTCATTCGGGTTATTATGTAATTTTATGTAGTTGAATGTGTTTTCATTTTAAATTAAGGCTTCTGGGTTTATTTTTTTCTCTTGAGGACGTTTTCATGTCAAATAAAAAATGGTTTTTAAAATGGAAGAGAAGAATTCCATGAGATTCTATATTTTGTGAAACATGTTAGTTTTTGTTAAGGAAAAATGTTTCTTTAATAAAAACTTAGTGTGTTATATTTTTTAATTGGAACTATGGAAAATGTTTTTTATGAATGAAATTTAATATTAAAGGGTTTAATTTTTTGAAGGATTTAATTATTAAATGGGTGTTTTTAGGATTGGTTGATGCAAATGTTTTCATATCTGTTTTTGACATAAAATAGTATTTTTAAATTATTTCCAGACATAAAAATATTATTGATGCTCAAGGTATTTTGTGATATACTTTAAGGTCCATGAAATGATTTAATGATTTCCAGTTTTGATGTAAAAGTAAAATAGTTTTTGAATGGAGTGTGAGAATTCCTTTTTATGAAAAAAAAGTATGAAATTATTTTGGAGAAGAAGAGAACTATTTGTTATTTTAAGTACATTTTCAGGTCGGTGGGTCTTGGTGAGGGTTTGAAATTCATGGTAAGGATGTTTTAAAATTTTAATTTATTTCAAAAATGATAATTTAATGGTGGTTGGATTTTTTTTCAAAATATTATTTTAAATTTTAATTCCATTATTCATTTGGATTAGATTATTTTCATTTTTTCCAGTGGTTATGAGACCACTTATATGATTCAGGATTATAGATAATTAGTCTCATGTCTCATATTGGTTAGTATGTAAAACAAATAAACTTCTTAATGGAAGTAAGAATGATTTTCTTATGAGGGATCCTTGTGAGATTTTTTCCATTCTTCTTGGTTTGACCTTTTATGTCCTTGACTCTCTTAGAACTCTAAAAGGATTTTTGGAGCCTAGATCCTCATTTGTGATCTAAGGATCCCTGTGTTAGTTCTATTCCTATATTTCTAATTTGGTTTGTTAATAAGGTTTGTAGTTTCCATCTACTAGGTTCTTATTGGGATATTTCTTAGTTGGGATTCTTTTTAGTTGTTTTTAAGGAATCATGTGTAGTTGACTTGACTAGTTAATTACATTGATTTAATTTTTTGTGTACGTATTATGTGATTATTTATTTATCTTATTGTTCATGGTAATGGATTTTTAATTGGTTTTTTCACCCTTTTTATTTTGTGGATTCCTCTGAGTTTTTTGGAATGGGTACATTCCTTGTTATTTGAGTTACATGCCTTGTGTCTTTTAGTGTTTTCTTTCACCATAACCATTTAATGGTAAATTTCTTATTGAGATGGCTGAAAGTTTCCTTTGGGTTGGTTCTTGGATTATTATTATAGATATGGCCTTCATGATGTTGATCACTCAAAATTTATAGTTCTCTGGTCATCATCATGGGATGGTGTTTTGAGATTTTGGTCCTAGATTACCCATTGAGTGTGGTGACCTAGTAAGAGATCCCATGTAATTTCTCATTGCATCATACCCATGACTTTTCCCTTGAATAAGTTATGTTTTTTTGGATTTATGATTTCATGCCTATATATATTTTGGGACATTTGAGGTTGAGTTTTACTTGGGAGGTGTTCTCCTAGACAATTAAAACGAGTTCTTCAATTGTTGGGAAAAAATCCCTCAAGGTAACATTCAAGAATTTTTGAGGTGATTGTGTTTTTTGAAAAAAAATGTTTCCATGTTCAATTAGGTATTCATAGAGATATTTTTGTAAACATATGATAAAAAATAACCAACCGAATGGACTAGATGATCTAGAGGCAGTACAAATGGATTTATACAAGGCGGCGCCATTTTCCAGTGTTTGCCAAATTTTTATGTCCCAAAATTGGAGAATAGAGATATGTGTTTTTAGAAAATTTTCATGTGTTCCAATTCCTTGGAGGCTTGGAAAGCTTCACGCCATATGTTTTCCAATATCAAAATATCATAATATGGGAAAGAAAATAAAGGATCACATGTTTTTGAGTTAGTGCGCAAGGTGATGAGAGCGATAGTGTCTTCGGAGAATGGACTTTAGTGCTCGGGGAAGAATTTTCATTACTTTCACTCAGTTTGGAAAACAATTTCTATAAATATATGGACACCCCCTCAATTAAATAATCTCAAAACTTACAAAAAATAATATCCCTTTTCGTGAAAGTGGTGAGGGTACATAAGTAGTGATTTATTCAAGAGTTGTGTGTTATATGGTAGTTGTGCACCATATGGAAGTTAGGTGTAAAATGGTGTGTGTCGTGAAATTTTTGAGTATAAGAAGGTTGTGTCACAAAATTTTGGAGTAGCATACAAGTTGGATTTTCCATGACAAAGGTAACACCTGTGCATCGTGCTTAATGTAGTGTGGAAGTCAACCTGAGGTTGCGCAAAAGTTGGGATTTTCCTAGTATATCTGTGGTAATGTTGTATTCATTAGTAGATGAAAGTGGAACTTCAATAGAGAATCTATCTATAGTTGAGGATATATAATTATTTCAAATAAAGGAACCTACATATAAATAAACTATGTGTGGATCCCTTCTAAGAGTAGTGAGGGAAGGAATAGGAAGACAGTGATCCTTCCCACCAGTTGTGAGTTAGAGTAAGAGACATAGGGAGTGACCCTTGGGAATTTAGGGAACATACCCTATACCTTATAATTGTAGTGAGCCTATGAATAAATGATCATTCCAAAACATTTTAATTTGGTAAGGAACTTCAGTTAATTTGTTCCAATTGACACATAGTCATTGTATGTTCCTCGGATGTATTCTAGTGAGGGTGAACCAAGTAAAAATTAGTGTGTCCTTCTGTTTCCATTATTTTATTTCTTTCAATACATTGTCATTAGATAAAATTGGAAAGGACGCGATCAACAATAAAATTAATGAACATAAGAAGTTACCCTCATAATAAAGAAGTCAAGATCCAATGGGGTAGTAAGATGTTTAAAACAAATATACATACCCTAATTCACCCCCTCTCCTCGGGGTATCTTCAACCCTTTTGGTCATAACATCAATAGCAGTTTATGCTTTATGGATATGAGTATCTTATGAGAAATTTATTTGTTGATGTATTTATTATAGGTTTTTTCTCTATTTTTTATTACACTATTTTGGAGATTTCTAAATGGTGGGGATACTGATGTTCGATCTATCTCCTCAGGTTTTTTTGTTGTGTTTTACATGGATGCATTAGGTAGTTTTGTTGATTTTATGGTTTGGTATGGAGGAATCATCAATAATTAAGATTTTTATTTTCATTATCCTTACTAGTTGTTTGATTTTAAATTCACCTCATTCCACAGAGTGTAATTATGGATTTTCCGGATTAATTAAATTTTCCCCAAAGGATTTTTTTAAGTATAATGTTGAATTGTGGGTATATTGTAACAACAAATGTCCTTGTATCATGGCTAAAAATTAATTGTTTTAATTAATTTTTTGAGTATTTTAATATTTTTTAATTTTTTATATATTTTTCTATAATTTTTTTCTTCCATGCATGGTTTGGAGAACATTTTTGGGAGTAACCATTCAGGTACCCTTACATAGTGAATTTTTAGTTGTTTCTAAACATTAAAAAATTTACTTTCACTTGTAGTGCACGGTTATGATGACCTTTAGTATTAATCGTGCATCACTTCCTTTATTTGAGTTTCCTAACCCATAACATTTCTGTATTTAAGAAATTCGTGTGATAATCTTGTGATATGGATTTTTGTTTAGGAAGTTCCGTTCAAAATGATTGTTTCATGGGAAGATAGATAGTGTAATTCCCTAGTGTAAACCATAAAAATGAGTTTGGTATAGCTTGTTCCAACTGCATGGTTGGTGCATAGTTCACCAAACGATGTGACCAAATTGTAATACTTACCTGGATTCACTTAAAAGTGAAATTCCAATTTTTCCTCTATTGATTTTAAGAAAACCAATGTGATTATTTCATTTCACTTCTACTCAAAAGAGCCAAATAACACCGTTGGAAGGTTTTTCCCTCCGTATCCATCAACTCTGAGGAATTCCAGCCTTCTCCCTTCTTGTTCTTGAGTTAATTTCTTCTCCCTCATCTTTATTTCCTCCTCCCTTCTCCCCCTATAGAAATTTTCTTTCAGTTTACCTCTTTTATGAAGGCTAGGGATATTGGGGTTTGTATTAGTAGTTTGGTATGGATTTTTTATGGTGTTTTTTATTGTTTGGTTCCTATAGAGTATCTCATAAGGATGTTTCGAGTGCTCATCATAAAAAGAGACAACTTGTATCATGGTTTTCATTGAACCAAGTTATGTTTTTGTGACTTATAATAAAATCACATGATATTGTATTTTTTATGAATAATTTTTCTTTGTTTGTAAAATTTAGTCCATGTTTTATGGATTTATTGGATTTTAAATGTGTTAAAATTTTATTGCCTCTTGGAAAAATGGTTCTCGCGTGGAATTAAAAGTGGGATTTAAAATGAAAGGTAGTGATAAATTTTAATATTTGGATCCATGTAAAAAAATTAATTTTTATTTTTTTACCCAATTTGGGTTATGGAATTTAGTAGGAAGTAGGGTTTTAAAAAATCTTGGGGGTTTCATGGGATTTCAAGTAGTGATTTAGAATAAAAAATGATTTGATGTTGTTGAGAGAATCATTTTAAATTGTTTATGTTATTTTGAAGTTTTTTTCAGGAGAATGGTTTTAAGGAATGGTTTATAGTGTGACTTAACACCATAAGAATGTGCATTTTCATTACAATACTTTTGATAAAGTATTTTTTGGAACATTAGGTTTTTTACAAATTATGTGTGTATGAGTGTTAAACCCTATTAAGCATATTTTTTATCTTATTACCTTATGGTAGTGAATTTTGATTTGTTGATATGTATTTTGGAATGTGGGGTATGTCTCCTCTTATTTATTTTAGGAATGATTTGTCAAGGGTTTATTGTGTGTGTAGTTGTGAAGGTAAAATATAGTTTTCTGATTTTTTTATATTAATTCAGGGATTTTCTCACCTCTATTGATAATGGTCATGGGAGTCCTAGTAGACTAATTATAGGTAAAGATATGCAAAAATCCAAATATAGACATTCTGTTAACTTTGGTGTGTTTCTTAGCTATTTCTAGATGGTTAGACCATAAACAGTGTTGGATCATGTGAGATAGAATGTTTTTTGATACTATAGATGAATGTGATCTAGGTAAATTAACATCATTGATCTTGAGGATGAAGGAGTTCCAAGGATGATTATTTCAGGGTTGTTTGTATAGAATTTCAGGTATCTATAAAGGTTTAGTAGTGTTGGCCTAAGTTCCTTTTTGCTAGATTAGACTATTTTTCTTGATACTTTAGAGGTTTCCTCGGATTCTTGATATCCTTGATAGGATTACATACTTCTTATTATTTCAATAAATATTATTCTTCTTGACCATTTTTTTCAACTTTATTTTATATTGGGTTCCATGAATGTTTACTCTATTTGAGTGGTGTTTTTGTTAAATTTAAAATAGATTTGTGAAAATTATTTTCAAATTTGTTTTTAAAAATAAAGTGGAATTCTTTTTAAATGGTCATTATAAAAGAGTTTCTAATGAGGAAAATAGAATTCAAGATTCTATATAGTTTTATAAGAAAAAAAATTATTTTAGTGTTTTAAAGGTGTTCATAATAAATGTTTACTCTACCATTATTTATTTAAGAAGATAGGGAATGTTTTTTGTAAAAAGGGGTTGTGGGCTATGAATTTTTTTTTTCAAAATATTCTTTACATTTAATAAATATAAATATATTTTATGAAATGTTTGTATTATTTGGATTTTCTATACCTGTGTAATGAAAATATATTTTCAATTGTATTTATATTAAAACTAGAATAAAATGAATTTTCATTTTTAAGAATTGCACAAACTCTATTGTTTTACTTAGTGGGGTTAATTTCACTCACATATTGTATATACAACTCAATATATGCATCTCTTATGGTGTTGTTTCATGTGAGTCAACTTTGGTCTCCTTTCATTTGGGATGTAGGTTGTTCTGAGTATTTGGAACAGGATGTGGGGGTGACCATGGGCCTTGTAGGGATTTTGGGTAGTAGTTTTATTTGTTTCTCTAATTTTTGTGGGTTTTTATATATACTATTGTCTTTATACTATTTTTCTATGAGGTAATGATTTAAATTCATTTGTTTATTGTAAAATTAAGCATGTGATGTTTCCTTTATTTCTATTTAATCTCAAGTTTATTCCTTTTATTTGTGATTCTTACTCAGGAATGGATGTTCTATTATTGATCTGGGTTTTTATTAAAGGATAAAATTGTTCCCAACTGTTATTTTCTTGAGACCCTGGTAATTTTTGTTAGTCCCGGGTGATCGGGAATTCTCTTTGAGTAAGTCTCGGACCATCTCGGGTATCTGATGGATAATATTTATCATGTTTTTTCATGAAATATTTGAATATGATACATGAATTGGATACTTTTTTTACCAGTGATATGACATCTTATTCTCTGATCATGGATAAATTTATTGTTATTATGACATATCTCCCCAATTATAATATAATAATTTTGGAAAATAAGTAGCTAACCTACTAGATATATGATGTTCCATACCTTGGTAAACCACATCCTTTATCCAAAACAAGTACAAGTGGGTATTAATCTACTGTTATAGTGTACTCTTGATTACTAAATGGGTTTTCATGGTTTATGTATTTGATTATTTTATGACTGACATTTCATTTAGTATATGTGTGTGAATATATATTGGTTACTTTTAAGCAAAACTTTTGTTGTGACCAACTGATTTTTATGGTCATCACCTTTATGTCTACATTTGTGGATGTCCAGACTTATTATTGGAGTGCATATCAGAGCATGGTTCGTAGAATAAGTGATTATACTAGAGCAGCATGGTGGGATTCAAATATAGGTCTAAGTAATGTATGATGATAGTGTTAGGTATCCCTTTTCAATTTTTTATTTTATTTTTTTACTATATCTGTTTGGTTTATTAGGTGGTTTTTACATTATATATGTATGAATTACTTTCATGGATATTATTTTTTATAGTGTGGTATATTATTTAATTTATGGAATTACTATTTACATGAATACATTATTATAATTATAATTTATATTTTTTTGGATTTTTGGATTTTTATTTTTTATTTTATTAGAATTATACTCACGATATAGCCTTCTCATATAGTTTAATCAACCTTTTATGATAGTCTGTATACTCTAGATTGTGTAGTGGAGCACCAAAGGTGTCTTGTAATCAATAATGATTTGTGAAATAATGTTTTGAGATTGATATATAACAAAGTCGAATGAGAGTATTGTTCTTTTCTTATGATTTGGGAAAATATTGATAGAACTTATCGATACATGGAATGAAATTTTAATTTTTCTTTATTCGAATCATTTATGGGTGGAAATACTTGTTTTTTAGAATTCAGGGTTATTCTTTATTTTCACTATTATAATTAATCGATATTTTATATGTATGATATTTTGAAATTTTGTTTTATAGTTTTTCTTGTCCCACATGTTAGTATAAAGTTTGTATCATACTTGGAATGTAGGTTCTTATGACAGGTATATAATTTATCGTGATTAGGAAATAATTACTGGTGAATGAAAAGTGGTTTGGGTTATTGAAAATAACAAAACTAACTTATTTTGTGTTTTCCCATAAAACCATTTACTATATCACTACTTAACTAATCCAAACTATGATGAATTCATGGATATGAATTATTTGATATTTATATTGTTACGACATTCAAGGATGTTATTATAATGACCTTAGAGTGGGTTGTACAAGTGTAGGGATACATGATATAGATGATATCTCTCAAGAGGCTACATTAGTTTGTAGATTTCCATATAATATTATAGAAAAGGTGTTAACTTTTATTTGGGATATACGAAATACAACAGTGTATGGTTTTTATACTAGGTGTTAGAACCTAGTGATGATGATATACGAATCATGATAGTGTGATCCAGATGGGTTAATAGAATTAAACATTATTTTTTTCATTTCTTGAGATGAATTTTAATATAAGTGTATCCTACAAGTGAGTTATTATCCTAAGAGCATAAATTTTTTATATCACTACTAGAATTATAAAATATATTCACAAAATAAATACTATGACTCTTGATCATAAAACCATGATTATAGCCTACCATCAATGTTTTGGAAATCAAGGAATTAGAAATAGTGACATTCAACCTATATTCATGGGTCAAAGAAAAACATGAATATAGAGAATTTAGAGAATATATTTTAAAATTTTCATTGCAAGAAATCAATAATCACATTTTTAAAATCCTAACCATTGGTTTTACATAATAGTGTAAAAAATATAATGCATTAATTTTAACACAGAACCTCAACATTACATTAATTTTATAAACTACTATACTAATTTACAACATATATATATATATGATTGTTATTACTGTTAAAATATAATAATATACACAATTATATATACATATATATATATATATGTGTGTGTTTATATATGAATTTTATATTATAATTAAAATTTTATTTAATTATTTATATGTATAAATAACTATGTGTGTTTGTTAGATCCTATTTTTGTATTACGATTCAAAATAAAATTATTTATTTAAATATATAAATATGTTTGTGTGTACATATATATATATATGTGTCTATTTTGAAAATTAATTCAATTTTAATATTGATATTATAATTCAAATGACATTTGACTTTTTATTTATAAATATATAAATACATGGTGTATATATATCCTATGTATTTTTATGTGTAATATATATATATATATATATCTTTTATTTGATTTTTTTATAATTCAAAATGAAATTAATTATTTAATTATGAAAGTGTATATATATATATGAATATTTTTTTAAAATTTTATATTATATTTCAAATGAAAATCAACTCTTTAAATGTGTATATTTTTATAGATGTTTTAAATTCAATAAAACAAACTTTTATATATTATTTTAAACTAAAATTAACTGTTTGAATGTATAAATATATGTATGTATATATATTTATAATTTATTTATATTTTTTATGGTATCGTGGTAATTATATTTTTCATAAGTTGGAGGTGAGGAGTTAGAATCTCAATCATGTGTAATATTTTTATTATTTTTCTATTGTTTTGTTTTTCCAAAATGGTGACCATATGTGTACTATAGTCTTGATTTTGGAAAATCATGACTAATTTTTAACCTACAATCATGTGATTCCAATTATGTGACAATACGATACACCATGTTCATGTTTTTGTAAAACCATAAATTTGGTAATGTGATTGTAATGACACATGGAAGATTTGTGAATGAGAGATTGGGATAGGCATATGGGATTCCATTAGATTTTATTAGAAATGGAATCAAAAATGGTGTTATATTCAAGGAATGTATGTGATATTTGTGGGAGGTAAGTTCAATTATATGAATATTTGTATGAGTATAAGATTTATTAGGTACATCATATGATGGTATGATCTAAGGCTAACATCGGGGTAATATGTTAGTGTATACACACTTTTGAATATGATGTGATAGAAAATAGTGGAAGTTGTTTATTGTTGATATTTTTTTTAACTCTCTTACCATAAAAATAATATCATATGCTTTTATACTCCAATGTTTGTATGTGAAAAGGTATGACCAATGCTCGACTTTGAGATAGTGAGCCTAGTAAATAATTTGACTTGATTTCCCTTGGATAGAATGTGAGACATCGTTATATGAGTATAGGGATAAAGCTCATGGAATGTGTGATTGTGATAGAGTATAAGACTTTTTAATTTTCCAAAACATCTTGTAGTTAAGTTGGATTATTTTTTGTGTGACTCTGTGGATGATCACACGTATGGTATGATTGTGTATGAGATGTCTCATGAAAATCTATGAAATACCCTTTTATAATTCAAAAATGTCCTAAGTAGTTATTCATTTTACATTATATCATGTTTGATTAAGTGTAAATTATTCTCAAAGGAAGGTTAGATATAGATTGACTAGTGAGAACCAGTGGACTGAGGTATTATCAGTGTATGGGGTGGGTTTTGTATAGTGTGATAGTGGAATGATTAGGGTGTTGTGAGAACCGTAATTGAGTTGAGATGGCTATAAAATATGGTTAATGAGGTATGACCCCATGATACCCAAAAGGTCATTGATATGACCAATGAATATATTAAACAATATGGAACTAAGTAACTCAGTATGATTATTATTGGAATAAAGAGAGATCCTTGACTATACTGAGTTGGGAACTAATAGAATTATAAAGCTACAAGTGGGATGATATGAAGTTCATATCATGTTTGGACACAGTATTTATATAGTTTTGAGTGATTTAATTTTTTGGATATGGATCCTAGTTTCATGTTATTATATGTTATGTATTGTAATTTTTTAAACAAAAATATGGTTAATGGCATGAGGCTGAGCTCGATGTGCATATTGTAGTCGTTCATCTATTCAGTACTAGTAGGACCAACGATTGTTCGTTCTAAAATGATATCATGGGTAGTCTAGAATATTCACTGAACTCCTTAGAAGGAAGTCCCTAAAATGAATAAATTATAAGTTTACTCATGAAATTGGGTGAGGGTAACAAGGTTACTGGAAATCAAAAGGTACATTCCATATAAAGGCATTCCATGAATGTGGGGAGTTGGTGTGACTTGGATGACCATATATGTTTCTAATAAAAGTGAGTGGGGACTAATGGGAAAAATATATCATGTACATGCATAGTGTACCAATGGAATCAATATTACACCCTTATTACAAATTGTACATCTGAGTTTTAAAGATATTTAATCCACTGTAATGGAATCCTAAAAACATTTTTTTTCAAATAAATGTAATATTGTACCTATTGTGAATGAAAAGAAACACCATAGTTTTTGTCTCATGCACGTTGGAAAAATATTCAAAAAAAATAATCTCTTATTTTCTTTTCTTACATTATATAATTTGTTTCTTGAATTTCTATTTCATTAAATGGTTGTGATTTTATGATATGGTGTGTGCAAGGTAAAATTTTTTGTAGTGGGTATATTTCATTAACTTTTTATTTCTAGAATATATAATTAAAGGGAAGTTCTATTCAAATGGTTTGTTGTTTAACTATATTTACAACGTTTGAACATATATTGTTTTGACACATTCTTCTTTCGATGGATCTATCAAAATCATAGGTGATCAGTTTTTTTCCCAAAAATTGGTATCAAATAAAAACATAAGTACTCAGTTGTTACACTAGTAGCAACATAAGAATGGTGTTGGATGAAGGGGGATAAAGATTTATAGATTCAATGGGATGTATTTTAGATTCTAGGGGATTCAAATAGAACATTATCTAATCTAGAGTGATCAGTTAGTATTATTGAAAGGTTATAAGACTGAAATAATAGAGAATGAGGAATGGGAAAAGTTGGGTAAAGAACCTTAACACTGGTAATAATATCTCTAATAAGAAATGTTTCATTGAACTTCTAGTATAATAAAAATATTTTTTATATTATTAATTCCTTATCCGATATATAGATATGAAAATCCAATTTCTCTTGACAAGTAACTAATGTTATGATGGTTGTTTTGATTGAGGTTTTGGATATAATACTAGTGGTAGATTATGTGAATGACTTCAATATTATCCATTGAAGTATCTAATTAGTTAATGTTACATATTTCAATTATGTATAAGATTTTCTTAACTTATATTAACTTTTAGAAAATAATGGATCTTATGGTAATTTTGGTCAGTAACTCCAATGAAAATACAAATTTGGTGTTTGATGATATCCATAATTTAGTCCTGAATGAGAAGGTTAGGGAGATAGATGTCCTAGAACCATCTATAAGTTCCCTTAATTTTAATATAAGGGTAAGGTTACACCATTTTAAATACAATACATAAAAAATATTAGAGAATTATTTTGAAAAAATATGGATTAAATCATCTAGTCATAGTCCTACGAGGTGGGAATGTGGAAGTAAAGTACATATTAAGAAGGATCGTAAGAGTCACAAGGAGAAATATAGAATATCATTTACTTTTGAAATTTTAAATTCCATCTGAGTACAATATGGTTTAAATTAATTGTTTTTTACTGTAAACACACCATTATAAGAATGTTTGATTGAATTAGGAACATATTTTCATTCAATATGAAAACTAGATTTCATGTTCATCTATGTATCTAAGAAGTTTGATAAGTTTCATCTAGAAGGTAATGTGGAATTATAAATTATTGGAAATTGATATATCATAATCTATATAGATGATGGGGGATTCATAAAGTTGATATAAGTAAGGCTCATAAATTTCCATAGAATGAATTTTTTTTCTATTGGATTACTTGATGAAGTAGAATACGGGACTAGTTTCGAAAATGAGATGTGTAAGGTTAATTGGGTTCCCATGATAGTGATTTTAGGTATAAAAAATATAACTCTTTACATAATGTAAATTAAGTATTAATTTAATTAAGTGTAATTTTAACTTCGTAATATCTTATGTTTGGAATTTTAGGCTTTGAAAACTCATTGAGAAGAATATGAAAGATCTCTATGAAAAATCTAAAATAAAAATTGATCACCTGGAAGTATAAATGAGTGATAGTTTTTTATTGGAAAAACAAATAATAGTATCATTAGGCATAAATGTTCTGAAGCTCAATGTCCATTAATTATGCTTTTACACTCAGATGTTTGGAAACACTCCCTAATGAAGTCCTATAGAGGATTATTCTACATTGACACTTTCATTGATTATGTTACTATAAAATTATTTATATACATTTTGAATCATAGGAATGATTTATTTTATGTTTTTATTTAGTTGAAAGCCTTGGAATAAAGGGAAGGTGGCTAGAAGGAGAAGTGTATCCATACGGAAAGTAATGGTGAGTGAACAAAATACAACCACAAGAACTTTTGAAAAAAATAATAGAATATGGAATAAGAATACTATTCACGGAACTCCCTACAATAATGGAGTAGATGAAAGAATAAATATTAATACTATGTAGAATTCTTGGAGTATATAGTTTAACTTAGAAATGCAGAAGGAGATTTGGGTGGAGTCTCTCAACACGGTTTCATATCTAATCATATGAAGTTTATCATCATCAGTTTAATAAGAACTTATAAGGGAATTATTCTCTATAAAATGATTGTAATTTCATCATCATGATTTTTTTTGTAGCTTTTCATTTTTACTAGTAAATGATAATGATAGAGATAAACATCAATAAAACCCCAAAAAAAAATTTATCATCAGATATGATGATGATAATTTTGTATATCGGATATGGGATAATAATATGTGAAAAGTAATCAAGATAATATATATTCTCTTTAATAATAAAATTATACAGTAAAACCAAAACTTGGTGGTGAAATAAGTCAAATTAAATCCAACTATTTAAGTATAGGTTGACTCTAGTAATATTACCAAAATTTTGTTCCATCTAAAGAACTCATATGAAGGTTTTGAATATAATAAAATACCAAGAGTAATACCATGGGTGGTGTTGGTCGGATTGGATACTCAAGAGGGGGTAAATTGAGTTCCAATTAAAATTTTTGTTAAAAACGTTTAGGATTAAAATCCTCCTAATAAACAGCCCAGTTAAGTAAGGTAGTAGAGATATAAGTGATTTATTATTCAACAGGTTTCTCAAAGGTTGATTACTCCTTAGCTAAATCAGTATGAGTACTAATTCAATTTTTGAAACAAGATTACTAAAAGAATCATATATACACACTAACCATAACTAACTATCAGAGTGAATGTAAAAAAGGGTTTCTATCTTTGAAAATATAAGCATTGGATAAATGTAAAATAGAGTATTTGAAATATGAACACAACAATTTAAACAAGAGGTTCAGTCTTAAGCCAAGACCTAATACCCTCCACTTGGTGATCACCTACCACAAAGAATTTATATTTAAGAATGATACACATCATGTATCGATCTTTACAACAGTTTCAAACTGTCTAGGTTTGGAAACCTCTACCACAGTTATACATGGGAAAATAAACTACAAAGCCACACTAGGATTCTTCCATAGTTATGCATGGGAAACAAAAGAAAAGATAGTTTGATATGGGGATTTTTAGTATCCCTCAGTTCCATCTCAAGAGTCAGTGTGTGTAAGACAGACACACTGTTCACAAATGTAAAATACTTTAAACACAGTAGAGCTAAAGATAGTAGGAATAAGTTTATAATACTTTGTGTCTTGGTAGATCAGCTCTGGACTTCTTGAAATGAAGGAAATGAAGTTTTAGTCCATCTATACAAGTTGACTCCAAAACAGAGTGTCACAACATCTAGGTTCTGACTTCCAGATGAAGAGATAATCAGCTTCTTCAGTTTGAAGCTCTTTGTAGCACACCACCACAGCTTGAAAAAGTTCTTCCAATAGATCTTTGTGAAGTTGAGTGTTCTTCAGAATGATTGATTGAGTGTTCTTCTTCTTCCTTGTATTTCAGGTGATGTATGTGTCTCTCTTATGTGTTTTATATTCAATATCCTTCATATCTCTATGTATGTCTCTACTCATATATATATATATATACTTTTCCAGCTTAGCTTTTTGGCATTTGGTTCACTAGGGACCGAAAAGAGAAACGTTTCAACCATGTGTGGTCTTCCTCGTACCTCGTACTATCTCCTGATATGCCTTCAAATATCAATAAATAATGTCAAGTGCATTAATTTGTCCAGAAATGACCGTTATTATGGTATTAATAAAATTGGTAAAGTAAAGAAAAGGTTATAATTGGACTGGTACCAGATGCATGTCACATAGTAGACTTCAACGGTAGTCTCTTCAACTGTGGACTTCATCGGTAGGCTCTTCAACTGTGGACTTCATTGGTAGGCTCGATCAGCGTTAGACTTCAACAGTAGGCTTATAATGGTAGCTCTGTAACATCATACTACTTAAACCATGACCTTTTGATCAGTGGAAGACAATCTCAATAGGTAACTTCATCAATGGTGGAGTTTGTCTATCAGCAGACTTCTAATAGCAGTAGATTCTGAACAACATTAGACTATATCGATAGTAGGAGTTTTCTAGCGGTAGCCTTCTACTAATGGTAGAAATTTCCAATGGTAGACTTGAAATGTGAAGCTCTCAACAGAATACTTATAAAGGAGTCTAATAGTGGACTTCTTACAGAAGCCTTGTCACAGCCATGACCTTGTAACAGTGACTCTTTGTCTGTAATCTTTGATAAGAAGAGAAACGGTAGACTTCTGACAGTGACCTTGTATCAGTATCTTATAACAGTAAAAGTAGATTTTCAATGTTGACCTTTTAGCAACAGTGACCCAAAGTGATAGTGAGCTATAACAGTACCATTGAACAGAAGGCTTGAACAGAAGGCTCTTACCAGTATCCTTTAACAGTGAACTTATACTTAGATAAATGTAAAATGTAAGCTGATTCAAAAAATTCATGAGACTAAAAATATAAATTTTTCATGATAAATAATATAAATACAGATTAAAAAGGATTATAAAATGACTTAATATAACATGATCAGTATTTAAACATGATTTGGGATTATCAAAATAGGTGAGTCCAATAATCTCCCCCTTTTTGATAATCACAAATTATGCCAGTATGTATTAGTTATAGGTATCAGAGATAAACACATATAATATAGTTACTAAACAGAGAACAAAAAGGAACCTTAGTTCAGTTGTAATATCTCAAGTATCAAAGATTAATAAGAGTGTAGAATCAAAAAAGACCCATTAGAGGGTAATAAACTCACAACATTGGTATCATTTCCATTTCTCCCCCATTGTGATTAGAAAAAAGAAACACAAACAGAGATAATAGAGAAAGCTTGTATAAATGGAAGTACATTACATGACCCAAAAAATAATACATAGTCCCTATCAGAAGACATAAACAAACTCAATCCACATCATTTATAGGCAAGGTGTCTTTCCCTTTGTAAGATGAAGATAGAGGATGAGCTGGTGGATCAGCAGGTTTAGGAAGTGCTTCAGGAATGACTGGAGTGGCAGCCATAGAAGCTCTTGTGGGTCTGTAATGGGTAGCTCACTGAGGTATCAGTGGACTAAGGATTCTGATGTCCTCATCAGAAGACATCATGCAATAACTGCTGGGTTGAGATGCTGGTAAGGCAGGTGGTATGATGACAGGGGTATAGTTCACATGGAGAAAGGGTAGAAGAATATTTCTGAAGTCCATAATAATGATTCCTCCACTTTCCATGGACGATATGAAATCATCCTTGTTCTCCATAAATTTTTCTAAGGTTGGATTCAACTGGCCCAGCTGAGTGACTTGTTCCTTGAAGGCTCTTGTGACTGGTGGAATTTTGAGTTTTTCCAACAGATGTTTGAAATGAGCAACCATCTGATTCTTGGAGTAAATACTTTTATAATATAAATTAATTTGTTCCTTTATACTCTTATGGTCTTGATCAGCCTATCTCATGAAGTCACTTACTACCTTCTGAACTTCTTTGGTAGTGGAGAGAATCTGAGTCACAGATTGAGGATTAGGTGCACTGACACCAGAAATCTTAGCGAACTCTTCACTGAACACTGTCATGAAGGCTGACAAGTCCATAGGGGGTGCACTATAGGTTGAAGCAGAGGCATACCAAGGCTTTATAGAGAAGGAAACAGTATCTTTAAAAGACTTGGTCAACCCACGGATGAGATTCTTTATATCTTCGTCCTGTCTCTTCACAGGAGCTTTCATAGAATTCCTTAAAACTTTCAAACACTGCAACCATCTATTGCACCAAAATTTTGATGTAGTGAATGTATTTGTCTATTTGGACCTTCGAAGCCATAAGAGCAGTCAGGCTTACCACTGACTGTCGTAGAAGTTCCAAAGACTGAGACACATCCTTGAGTTGATTCTGGCATTGAGATATATTTTGGGATAAACTGGCTTGAATGGAAGATTGAACTTTAGCCATCTCAGAGACAGCCATCTCATGAATAAGGCCCATCAACTTTTCCATCTCAGAGGCCCTGTTATCAAACTTCTGATGCAGATCTGTTTTCAGTTTTTCCAGATTATACTTGGTGACAAGGTTCTCAGTAAGGGGAACCACTGGAGGTACTGCGGCATGTTATAAAATAGCAGGTATAGGATTTATTTTTATTGACATATCACAATCTGAATCATCATAATCTAGCCCAAGTACCTGGTATCCAGGGTCTTTTGACCATTCTTCAATGTCATGAAGAACAGATACAGAACCAAAATGATCCCCCTCACTTGGAGCTCTCTCCTGAGTATTCTCCTCTACTTGTTCTACTCTAGGTAACTCCACAACCACCTCTTCAACTCCAACAGATTCAACATCTGTATGCTCTGTTGGTTCACCAGTGGGGTGAGTCACAGCCTCCACTAAGTCATCAACAACTTCTATTTCAATGACAGTGGTTGCCACTCCTGCTTCTTGGACAGACATTGTCTTGTCTATATTACCTATCAGATGACTCAAACTGAGCTCCTCTTCTTCATTGTTCTCATCATCATCTTTAGAAACAATAGCCTTCTTTCCTTCATCTTGATCACTATCCTCCTTTGCTTCATGAGAAGAATGATCTGACTCAGTAGACTCATCCTCTTCAGAGGTGTCTCTCACTATATTCTCATATACTTCTTCTTCTTCAGTGGTCTCAGTATCACTATCTTTCAAAATAGCCTCTCTTCTTGGTAGTTCTTTTGGAGGGATAACTGATGGTTCCAGGCGCAGCGGAAGCGCGTGGGTGGATGTGCCCACTTGTCTTTTTGTCATTAGCAATGATCAATCCAGGATCAATACGATGATAAACGCCAGTCTCCACGGATCGAATCAGAGAAAAAGAAAAAGAAGATGGTTTTTCCCGGAACCACAAACAAGGATCGTTACAGGTTGATTATAATTAATTTAATTAATTATAAAGAAATACCTTTTGGGTGTTCTTTCTTCGTTGATGTTCTCAATCACGTTGTCGATGTGATCCGTCGTTGTGTCGCAGAAGCCAAGTGTAGACTCCCTCTAGAGGTGATCCACACGTGTACCTCGTATCTCTGGACGTCGCCAAAAGATTCTTCGGGTGCTAGCATGGAGAAGACTTTGCTTGCGTTGTCCGCCTTAGATTGTCTTGATCCGATGGAAGAGGATCTCTCTCGGTCTTGAGAGCGTTCTTGGAGGAAGAGGTTCTTTCGGCCTTGAAAGAATTCTCCAGAGATGTTGTGCACAACGATTCTCTTGTGTGTCAGAAAAGATTTGGGGTTGTGAGGATATTTATAATCGGGTGTGTGGGGTTATAGAGTTATGACAATAAATAAACGCGTTACGCGTTTTATTTATCTCATTGACTCTTTATTTAAAACCCCATGTCGAATAAATAATTCCTTGACATGCGCCCACGCTGATTATAATAAATATCATTTAAAACAATATTATATCCTCAAAATCCCAAGTAAAAAAAACTACATGGCGTGTATTAATAAATACACGGCGTGTACATTAAATGTACACGGCGTGTATATCTTGTTTTCATTTATTCATTTCCTTTCAAAATAAAACTACACGGCATGTAATAATAATACACGACGTGTACTTGTTTTATTTTCTTTTTCCTCCATCATTTAAAACAACTTAGGCTTCCTTGAATAATTATTAAACCACGTACGAGAATAATCTTTATTCAACTTGAGATACTTGGATACACTTAGTGTGTGACCCTCTAGGCCTCTTTCTCGTTGGCATTAGGCGGGCTTGCCTAAAGTCCAAGATTACTGTCTAGTAACGGGTCAAGGCACCCAGGAGAAAGAAGTTGACGCCGCATTGACGTATCACCTCATACGAATGCTTACTGTGTAATTTTATCCCTTTGTCTCAATATCTCATCAAGCAGGTTTCATAGAAGTGTCATAAACCTATATGCTTGATATGTCGTTCTTTGACTACCTGAAATAAACTCATCGTTTACACCATGGCCATGGAATTTAATGCGACAGTTCTATTTCAATCAAAGGGCCGAGATATCAACTTCCATAAATGGAAGGGACAAATCCTTCCTTGACTTATCCATTAACAACATGTCATTCGTGACGCACCCAACGTACCCTACTTCCCACCAACTGTCTGCGTGACGGATTTCATCAGTAAATCTAAGTGCGCGAGTCATGACATGAGTTAATGATAATCTTCCAGTCTAAGGACCATTACACACGCTCGTAGATAGCAATATCTGATGACACCAATACATGCGGAATTACTACTGGCGGGTCTGTTCTCATAATCTCCCATCTTGGAGATTACCAAGTGCGAACTCCATGGAAGAGAGTCTCGTCTTCTTATGAGTACTCGCACATGACGGTCTGTATACTATGTGTCCTATCATAGTATGTCATCCAACCGCAGAACTTTATTTAAGAATATTGTTATAGCATTTCAAGGTTCTCATCATAGCGGGGATCTGCTATGACCTTATTAATGCAACAAATATTTCAGGACATTATTATATTATAGTCATGCAGAACAATGAACAATATATAATAAGTGAACATTTATGTAATCAAAGTACAAAACAGTTGGTTCTGAGGACACCAACCCTTACAAACTCCCACTTGGACTAGAGCCAACTGCCTACGACTTTTAGTCCGCTAGACCTCACATGATTATCATGTTTCTGCTGAGTCAAGGCTTTAGTCAATGGGTCCTCCACGTTTTCTTCCGTGGAAATACTGCTCACTGCAACTTCACCTCTCTGAGAAAAATCCCTCAAGAGATGATACTTCCGAAGTATGTGCTTTGTCCGCTGATGTGACCTTGGCTCTTTTGCAAGTGCCACCGCTGCAGTATTATCACAATAGAGTATGATAGGATCTTTACTGCTCGGTACAACATCCAGCTCTTGGACGAAGCTTCGCATCCATACTGCTTCTTTAGCTGCCTCAGAAGCTGCGATATACTCGGACTCCGCTGTAGAATCTATCACCACACTTTGTTTTGAGCTCTTCCAGCTCACTGCACCTCCATTCAAACTGAAGATGTATCCAGTCTGCGACTTCATGTCATCTTGATCAGTCTGGAAACTAGCATCTACATGTCCTCTGATGACTAGTTCTTCATCTCCTCTATAAACCAAGAACATATCCTTAGTACGCCTTAGATACTTAAGGATAGTCTTGACTGCCATCCAATGGCGGTCTCCTAGATCAGCTTGATATCTGCATACCGCACTTAATGCATAAGCAACATCTAGCCTCATACATAGCATAGCATACATGACTGACCCAATCGCGGATGCGTAAGGAATCCTTGCCATTATCTTTCTTTCCTCATGTGTCTGAGGACACATTTTCATGGAAAGATGAATGCCATGTGACACTGGCAACAATCCCCTCTTGGACTGTTCCATACTGAATCTCTTCAGTATCTTGTCAATGTATGTACTTTGACTTAGGCCCAGCATTTTCTTGGATCTATCACGATGGATCTTGATCCCAAGAATATATACCGCCTCGCCCAAGTATTTCATGGAGAAGCATTTATTCAACCATGCCTTAACTGACTGTAAGACAGGTACTTCGTTTCCAATTAGCAATATGTCATCGAAATATACTATTAGGAAAACGACTGCACTTCCACTAAACCTTTTGTAGACACAAGGCTCACATTCATTCTTAACAAAGCCAAATTCTATAACAGCTTCATCAAAACGAATGTTCCATGACCTTGATGCTTGCTTTAATCCATAAATGGATTTTTGCAACTTGCATACCTTGTTGGCATCCTTTGAAGTCACAAACCCTTCAGGTTGTGTCATGTAGACATCTTCCTGGAGGTTCCCGTTAAGGAAAGCTGTTTTGACATCCATTTGCCAAATTTCATAGTCATGGTAAGTAGAAATGGCCAATAGGATTCTGATAGACTTCAGCATTGCAACCGGTGATAAGGTTTCATCATAGTCAATTCCTTGACGTTGTCTAAAACCTTTTGCAACCAGTCATTCCTTGTAGGTGATGACTTTCCCCTCCATGTCCAGTTTCTTCTTGAATACCCATTTATTACCAATAGGCTTTACATCAACTGGAGGATCTACCAAAATCCAGACTTGGTTTTGGTACATGGAATCCATTTCAGAATTCATGGCTTCTTGCCACTTGGCAACATCTGTGCCTTCAACTGCTTCCTTGTAGGTAAGAGGATCATCATTGTCAACCAATAATGAGTCACCATCCTCAGTGACAAGAAAACCATATCGTTCTGGTTCTCTCACCTCTCTCGTGCTCCTACGCAGTTCTTGTGTCTCTGGAACAGATTGTTCTTCCACGGGGCTTTGTGGAATCTGTTCTTGTACCAACTCATGTGTATCTTGAGCCTCGAATTCATCGAAGTCTATCTCGCTCCCACTATCTCTTCTGGAGATGTGCTCCCTCTCAAGGAATATGGCGTGTCTTTCCACTGTAACCTTTTTGTCTGAGGGTTTGTATCGGTAATATCCCCTTGTTTCCTTGGGATATCCTATAAAGATACACTTTGTGCCTCGGGGTGCAAGTTTGTTACCTGAAGAGGCCTTAACAAATGCTTTTCTACCCCACACGTGTAAATTCGATAACATGGCTTTGCGTCCACTCCATAACTCGTATGGAATACCATTTATCGATTTAGTTGGTACTTGGTTTAGTATGTGTGCTACTGTTTGTAATGAATATCCCCAAAAGGATAATGGAAGACTCGCATGACTCATCATTGATCTCACCATGTCCAGCAGGGTGTGGTTCCTCCTTTCACTTACACCATTCCACTGCGGTGTGTAAGGAGGAGTGAGTTGAGATAGAATCTCAAACTCCCGTAAGAAATCAATGAAGTCTTGATTAAGATATTCTCCTCCTCTGTCTGAGCGGAGTTTCTTAATCTTCTTACCAAGCTGGTTCTCAACTTCATTCTTGTATTCTTTGAACCGATCAAAAGAATCTGACTTATACCTCATTAAATAGATATATCCATATCTACTAAAATCATCAGTAAAAGTTATGAAGTACGAGAACCCACCCCTTGCTTCAACTAGAAATGGTCCACACACATCGGTGTGAACTAATTCTAGAAGCTCTTTAGCTCTTTCACCTTTCCCACTAAATGGGGCTTTGGTCATTTTGCCTTATAGACACGCATGACATACACCAAGTGGTTTTAGTTCGAAAGAATCTAAATACCCATCTTGATGTAATTTTGTCAAACGTTTCTCATTGACATGACCTAGCCGGTGATGCCAAAGTTGGGTGTGGTATGAGTCATGTAAATTAACTTTGTTATCAATTGCCATTACTTGGTTTGTGTAGTCTAACACATAAAGGCCATTATATAAATGTGCCCTACCAAAACAAATGCTATCTTTATAAAAGTAGCAACATTCATTTCCAAACGTGAATATGAATCCATCAGTATCTAATCAGGATACTGAAATAATGTTTTTGGTTATAGAGGGTACATAATAACATCCTTTCAAAACCAAGACCATCCCGGTAGGCAATGTGACGTGGTAGTCCCCGACAGCTACAGCAGCAAGTCTGGCTCCGTTGGCTGCTCGTAGATCTATCTCCCCTCGATCAATCTTCCTGAATCTACTTGGTTCCTGTATTTGGATACAGATGTGAGCACCACAAGCAGTATCTAATACCCAATTAGTAGAAACAGATAGATTGCATTCAATAACAAACGCACCTGAAGCTTCCCCTTGCTTCCTTGGCTGGGTGCAGTTTTTCTTCCAGTGACCCTTCTTGCCACATGCGAAACAAACAGCATCCTGTTCCTTTGCCTCCCCTTTGATCTTCCTTTTCTTGGAAGGCCTTGAAGAAGCTTTGGGCTTAAAGCTCTTCGCCTTCCCTTTCCTTTTATTCACCATAAGGACAGAAGGCTTTTCACGCTTCATGTCATTGTCCACTTGGCGAATAAGGATAAGAAGATCAGATAGAGACTTCTCAATATTGTTCATGTTGAAATTAACAACAAAGTTTGAGAAGCTCTGGGGGAGTGATGCGAGAATGAGATCGGTACCCAGTTCTTCAGGGAGTTTAAACCCCAGAACCTCCAAGCGCTCAATGTAGCCAATGAGCTTCACTACATGAGGCCCAGCTGGGGAACCCTCTCCAAGCTTGCTCTGAAACAGAGCCTTGGAGATCTCAAACCTTTCCTGTCTTTCTCTCTCCTGGTATAAACCACGGAGGTGCTCAAGCATGCTGTAGGCATCCATGTCTTCATGAGACTTCATGAGCTCACTAGACATAGATGACAGCATCAAACATTGAACGTCGAGAGCATCGTTCAAATGTTGATCATAGACTAGGAAATCTTCATCACTTGCCCCTGGGGAAGGAGAATCAGGAAGTGAGGACTCCATCACATAAAACTTCCGTTCATGGTGTAGGATAACCCGAAGGCGCCTAAACCATTCCTGAAAGTTACTGCCGGTGAGGATGTTGTCTTTATCCAGAATTGATCGCAGAGAAAATTGGTTGATGTGTTTGTCATTTTGATTCTACAATTTAAAAGAGCAGATTCATCAGTACTTTCTTGATTACATTTTATGAGAAATAATAAAATTTTTTAAGTCTCCCACTATTTTATCAATTCCCAATGGCCCTCACCATTGAACTCGGAATGTCCAGTTGCTTTGACATTCTAATGGCAAGGATCCATATTTACCTTCGCATAACCCCAACAAGGGTTGGTCAAGCTATTTGAAGGTATTTAGGTAGGCGGGTCTTTGCCAACTGTCAGCTTACAGTTCCTTGATCTGTTAAGTGGACTCCCCAATCCTGAAATCCTGACTTGGATTTCCTCAACTCTTGCCTCCAATATTACATCAAGTCTAGCAAGGGCTAATTCTCTTGATGTAATATGGTTAAGTCAACCCGAAACCTTTCATAAGGGCTTCCTTTATAAAAGTAAGTGTCCCAACAAGGGTTGGTCAAACACATAGTTTTATTGAGTCTTGCCCTTAATCAAGTAACGGAAGGCTTGGTCTGACTTAATATGGTATTTGAGGGATTTTATTCTTTATGCATATCTTTGCATTATCACATGCTTGTTAATATTAAGTGATGCTTGCTTAAGTGATTAACCATGTTCTGATAATGTATATGCATAGACCGGTTTTTATTTTATTCCATCTTTGCATGCTTTTTCATTTTATTAATTATGTGATCGCGACAACACATGCATAATATATAAACCATAGAATCGGACAGAAATAAAATAAGATGGAATGATCATGAGCTTCTATTTGGTTAGCTAATCTAGCGGTTTTGATAAGCTTACCCTGACCTAGGGAAAACACCTTGAAACTAATGGTTCGTGTTTTGCAGCTCCCACCTGTCCACCTTTATATCTTCTTGTGTCGGTTTCGCCTCGGCTTTGGGATTTGAACCGTCTCCTCTGGCTTGGGAGATCCTCCATTACATGGGTTTACATTAAAGAAACCATGGGCACGCAGGCCCTACATTTTATTGGAAGAAGGCTTGCAGGCCAACAAATTTAAATTAAATAAATTTAAATGAAACCATACACATACAAAGGGTCTTTGGTCTAGCTCATGATCATCCATAGTATGCAACGACATTTACTCATATTTAGAATTCAAATTCTTTTAATCGTTCTTTTATTTAAGATAAGACGCGCTCGAATTCAATTAATTATGATCTTATAATTAATCAATTCTTTATCTTAAATTCCTCTCTGAATTTCCTTGAGATTCTTCTCATCCATATTCCTTGTACGGGTCTTTGTACATTGGAGGAAACCTGGTGAAATTCCATTTCTGGAAAGTACACGACGTGTAGTTTATAATTACACGGCGTGTATTTTTCTTTTCACCCTTTGTCCAAAGTACATGTCGGGGCTTTGGCGTGTTTTTCTGTACTTTGGAAATTTTAGAGTACATGGCATGTAGATGAATCATACACGGCGTGTACTTCCTTGTTACGCGGTAACCGGCCTGGCGATCCCGTATACGCGGTACGCGACTTATCTTTGTACACGGTTTCACCTGGGTCGGAACGGACTACACGGCGTGTTGTTCCAACATACACGTTGTGTATTCCAGTTTCCACGTGCCGTTCTATTCTGGTCAACACAGTGTGATTAAAACTTAGGCATAATCAATTCACACGGCGTGGTTTGGTGGACCAGTGCCGGTTCGTTGAACCTAAGTACACGGCGTGTAGTTTTAATTACACTCCGTGTAATCCCGTGTTGTAAAGACAGAAAGAGCGGCTCCTCCGGATGAGTTCCTCGTTTTTATTTTAATCAAAATTAAAATTAAAAGGTCGTTTCTGTTATATGAATCGAGAAACGAAGGATCAAGAATAGATCTCATTAATTTAGATTTATAGAACGATTTATTTCGAATTGAATCAAATATGAATGCGTAAATTATCAACGAAAATTAAATAACTATAATCAACGTTGTAACCTCGCTCTGATACCATTTGATGGTTCCGGGCGCAGCGGAAGCGCGTGGGTGGATGTGCCCACTTGGGTTTTTGTCATTAGCAATGATCAATCCGGGATCAATACGACGATAAACGCCAGTCTCCACGGATCGAATCACAGAAAAAGACAAAGAAGATGGTTTTTCCCGGAACCACAAACAAGGATCGTTACAGGTTTATTATAATTAATTTAATTAATTATAAAGAAATACCATTTGGGTGTTCTTTCTTCGTTGACGTTCTCAATCACGTTGTCGATGTGATCTGTCGTTGCGTCGCAGAAGCCATGTGTAGACTCCCTCTAGCGGTGATCCACACGTGTACCTCGTAACTCTGGACATTGCCAAAAGATTCTCCGGGTGCTAGCGTGGAGAAGCCTTTGCTTGTGTTGTCCTCCTTAGATTGTCTTGATCCGATGGAAGAGGATCTCTCTCGGTCTTGAGAGCATTCTTGGCGGAAGAGGTTCTTTCGGCCTTGAAAGAATTCTCCAGAGATGTTGTGCACAACGATTCTCTTGTGTGTCAGAAAAGAGTTGGGGTTGTGAGGATATTTATAATCGGGTGTGTGGGGTTATAGAGTTATGAAAATAAATAAACGTGTTACGCGTTTTATTTATTTCATTGACTCTTTATTTAAAACCCCATGTCTAATAAATAATTCCTTGACATGCGCCCACGCTGATTATAATAAATATCATTTAAAACAATATTATATCCTCAAAATCCCAACTAAAAAAAACTACACGGCGTGTATTAATAAATACACGGCGTGTACTTGTTTTTCATTGAAAACTACACGGCGTGTACATTAAATGTACACGGCGTGTATATCTTGTTTTCATTTATTCATTTCCTTTCCAAAATAAAACTACGCGGCATGTAATAATAATTCACGACGTGTACTTGTTTTATTTTCTTTTTCCTCCATCATTTAAAACAACTTAGGCTTCCTTGAATAATTATTAAACCACGTACGAGAATAATCTTTATTCAACTTGAGATACTTGGATACACTTAGTGTGTGACCCTCTAGGCCTCTTTCTCGTTGGCATTAGGCGGGCTTGCCTAAAGTCTAAGATTACTGTCTAGCAATGGGTCAAGGCACCCAAGAGAAAGAAGTTGACACCGCATTGACGTATCACCTCATACGAATGCTTACTGTGTAATTTAATCCCTTTGTCTCAATATCTCATCAAGCAGGTTTCATAGAAGTGTCATAAACCTATATGCTTGATATGTCATTCTTTGAATACCTGAAATAAACTCATCGTTTACACCATGGCCATGGAATTTAATGCGATGGTTCTATTTCAATCAAAGGGCCGAGATATCAACTTACGTAAATGGAAGGGAAAAATCCTTCCTTGACTTATCCATTAAGAACATGTCATTCGTGACGCACCCAACGTACCCTACTTCCCGCCAACTGTCTGCGTGACGGTTTTCGTCAGTAAATCTAAGTGCGCGAGTCATGACATGAGTTAATGATAATCTTCCAGTCTAAGGACCATTACACACACTCGTAGATAGCAATATCCGATGACACCAAGACATGCGAAATTACTACTGGCGGGTCTGTTCTCATAATCTCCAATATTGGAGATTACCAAGTGCGAACTCCATGAGAGAGAGTCTCGTCTTCTTATGAGTACTCGCACATGACGGTCTGTATACTATGTGTCCTATCATAGTATGTCATCCAACCACAGAACTTTATTTAAGAATATTGTTATAGCATTTCAAGGTTCTCATCATAGCGGGGATCTGCTATGACCTTATTAATGCAACAAATATTTCAGGACATTGTTATATTATAGTCATGCAGAACAATGAACAATATATAATAAGTGAACATTTATGTAATCAAAGTACAAAACAGTTGGTTATGAGGACACCAACCCTTACAACAACTACTCGGAAAGGTACTGTCATTACACAACTGTTAGGAAAATTAGGATCACTCCCATCATCAATGGGCGTGTTCACTATTTTAGGGTTTACAGAACCTTCAACTTCCTCCTCCTCATCTGAATAAGCTGGTTCTGGCTCATCAGGCTTCAGGCCTGGATCTCTCTTTTCTTTTGGCCTAGATGGGTGAGTAGTAGGGTCAAACTTTTCATACACCTTTCCTTAATCATTCAATCATGCCTTCTTCTAGGGATTCTAGCTAATTTTCATGAATTTTCAAATAACCTTGGAGATACAAACACTATTTTTAGCTGCTATCATATCTTATTTTTTTCTAGACACACCTTCTACATTTAGCATTACTGAGATTATCTTGGCATGGAATAGGGCATTGGACTTTGAGCTCTCCTTTTTCATATCCTCCAATTGTTCCATAAGTAACCTACATAGGTTGATCTTCTTTCCATGCTTCTATAAGTACATCAGGAATATGTCCTGATACTTCCGCCCCACAAAATCTCCTCTCATGGGACTAATCACATGCTGAATGAAATTAAACAATAGCATGTCTTCTCCAATCATCTCAGCTTCAATGATCTTCCTTGATTTTCCATTCCCTGTCAGCTCTTCCAGAGCTTTTTCATATTAAAAAAAACTCACTGTCTGGAGGAGCCACTCCAGAATAGTATGCACACACTCCTTCATGGGGATCTCTCAAATAGGCAGCCCACTCGGTAAACGAAAAACTGACTTCATTTCCATTAACTCGAGATACCAGCCTATGCACATCATCTTCCTCTTTAAACCTCACATATTCAAAGAATTACTTCACAAGATTTGGGTAGTATGGTCCATTGTTATTGGAAAAACATTCGGTTCATCCTTGGGCATCTAATGCTTACAGAACTAATGAATTGCTCGACATCAGTCGTTCTTCACTCAGCTCATTCTCAGCAAAGATTTCTCTCTTGGTCAGATGCGGGTTAACAGGTCCCGTCGGGGTACTACTGGTGCCACTGGACTCGACTCGAGTCCTCTTTGGCCTTGGTGAATACTCATTGACAGTCGGGGGTCACCTGGTACTAGCCATGGAGATTTTAGGAGGTTCGAGGGTTCAAATGAAGAGTTAGGTTTCAGGGATTTTGAGAGCAAGGTTCGAGATTGAGAGAGGAAGGTTGATTGAGATATCTTCGTAGCCTTTAGTTTTATCATTTAGGGATTAAAATAAAATAAAACCGAAATAATGAATAGGAATAAAAATGGTTCGGATTCTTGCATAAAATAAAATCAAACAGCGAGGTACCTAAAAATGGGGTACACTAGTGAGGTGCAAGGGTGAGATCTAATCAGTGGGGTTCAATGGTGAGATATAATCAGTGAGGTTCAATGGTGAGATCTAACAGTGAGGTCTAATAGTGATGTCTAACAGTGAGGTTCAACGGTGATATCTAATCAGTGAGGTTCAACAGTGAGATCTAATCAGTGAGGTTCAACAGTGAGGTCTAAAAGTGTGGTCTAACAATGAGTTCTAACAGTGTGGTTTAACAGTGAGGTCTAATAGTGAGGTTCAATGGTGAGATCTAACAGTGAGGTTCAACGGTGATATCTAACAGTGAGGTATAATAGTGAGGTTTAACAGTGAGGTTTCCTATACTAAATTTAATCATACCTAACTCAGGTTTGATGTAATTTAACCTCCCAGAATTCAAAGGCTTTGTGAATATATCATCCAATTGATGTTCAGTGCCAATGAATTCAAGTGTGATATCACCCTTTTGATAATGATCCCTCAAAAAGTGATGTCTCACGTCAATATGCTTGGTCCTAGCATGAGATACTAGATTTTTTGAAATTTTAATAGTACTTGTATTGTCACACTTTATATAGACATGTTTGAATTGATATCCATAGTCCAGTAAAGTGTGTTTCATCTACATAATTTGAGCACAACAACTACCAGCAGCTATGTATTCATCTTCGACAGTAGATAATGCAATAGAATTCTGATTCTTACTACACCAAGATACTAGTGACTTGCCTAAAATGTGACATGTCCCAGAGGTGATTTTTCTATCTAACTTGAAAACGGAAAAATCAACATCAGAGTAACTCAATAAATCAAAAGATTGTCCATTTGGAAAAAATAATAATAAGTTGGGAGTATGTTTGAGATATTTTAAAATCCTTTTAACATCTGTTAAAGGAGACTCCTTTGGATTGGCTTGAAAGAGAGAACACATACATACAATAAACATGATGTCAGTTTTCCTAGTTGTAAGATAGAGTAAACTTCCTATCATACCTCTGTAGTTGGTTTAATCCACTAGTTCTCCAGCTTCATCAGCATCCAACTTACAAGTGGTACTCATAGGTGTGTCACTACCTTTACTACCATCCAAAGAAAAATGTTTTATAAGACCCTTAATATATTTACTTTGACTCAGAACAATTCCATTTTTATTTTGACAGATCTAAAATCCAAGGAAAAAATTGAGTTCTCCCATTAAACTCATTTCAAACTCATTTGGCATAATTTTTGAAAAATCAATACATAACGAATTTTTAAAATATCCAAAAATAATATCATCCACATAAATTTGTACTATTAAAACATCATTAGAAATTCATTTAATGAAAAGAGTAAGATCAGCTATCCCTTTGGTAAAATCTTTTGAAATAATAAAAGAGATGAGCCTATCATAGCATGCTCTTGGAGCTTGTTTTAAGCCATATAAATCTTTAGAGAGTTTAAAAACATTATTTGAAAAATGGGGATTTGTAAAACCATGGGGTTGTTCAACAAAAACATCCTCAACTATATACCCATTTAGAAAAGAACTTTTAACGTCCATTTGATAGAGTTTAAAATTTAGAGGAGCTGCATATGCACGTAGTATCCTAATGGCTTCTAATCTAGCTACAGGTGCAAAGGTCTCCTCATAGTCTATTCCTTCCTCTTGGATATATCCTTGTGCAACTAACCTGGCCTTATTTCTAACTATATTCCTAGACTCATCAAGTTTGTTCCTAAACACCCATTTAGTGCCTATTATCAAGGTTTCCTTAGGTCTTTCCACTAATTCCTAGACTTTGTTTCTTTCGAACTGATTTAGATCTTATTTCATATCCATTAACCAAAATTGATCATTGATAGCATCATTAATATTCTTGGGTTCAAGCTGTTAAAGAAAAGCTTGATGTTCAACCTGGTTTCTTAGAGAAGCTCTAGTTTGTGTTCCTCTATTTAAATGGACTACAACAGCATCTAGATGATGATTCTTAAGATTCCTAATGCCTCTAGGAAGGATTGAACTAGATTCCTCATTGTTGTTTGTTGATTCAGAATTTGCAGGTGCTGATTTTGGAAAATTCCCAGAACTGGATACTTTTACAGGGGATTCACTCTCCTTATCATTAAGATCCAGAATTGTCAAATATCCTTCAATATTTTCAAAAGAGGTTTTAGGCTTATGTGGATCAGTCTCATCAAATTTGACATGAACTGATTCTTCCACACATTTGGATTTCTTATTGAACACTCTATAGTCTTTACTTGAGATAGAGTAACCCAAGAAAATTCCTTCATCACTTTTGGGAGAAAATTTGTCAAGATTATCTTTTGTATTAAGAATAAATATTTTGCAACCAAAAACTCTAATGTAATTAACCTTAGGCCTCCTATTATTCCAAATCTCATAAGGGTTCCTTTTTAGAACAGGTCTAATTAAAACTCTATTGATAATATAACAAGATGTATTTATAAATTCAGTCCAAAAATAAACAGGTAAGTCATACTCATTAAGCAAAGTCCTTGCAATTTTTTGAAGGGTCTTATTTCTTCTTTCTACAAATCCATTTTGTTGTGGTGTCCTAGGGGCAGAGAAATTGTGACTATAGCCATTATGTGAGCAGTAAGATTCAAACTCATGATTCTCAAAATCATGGCCATGATCACTTCTCAGGGTATTAATTCCAAGTACACAAATATTTTCTACAAACTTGGAATATTTGACAAAATAAGAACAAGCTTCACTTTTGTGAGCTAAGAAAGTTTACCCAAGTATACCTAGAAAATTCATCTACAACAACATAAACATAATGCTTACCATTTAAACTTGAAACTCTTTATGGTCCAAACAAATACATGTGAACCAACTCAAGTGGTTGAGAAGTTGAAACTTCTTTCTTTGGTTTGAAAGAAACTTTGTGTTTTTTTCCTATTCGTAGTGATTACACACTTTATCAAGTGGGAATTATAATTTAGGTAAGTCTCTAACTAAACAATTCTTAGATAGCTTCATAAGTGAGTGCACATTAAAGTGTCCTAACCTTCTGTTCCACAACCAAGACTCTTTATGAAAAGAATTTAAGTAGGAAACATTTTATTTTTGGCTAAGGAATTTAAATCAACAGCATATACATTCTCATTTCTACATGCAGTGAAACCTAAATCATTTTTTGAATTAAAAACATTACATTCATCATTTCCAAATTTAACATTAAATACATCATCACGTAACTGAGATATGCTAAGTAAATCGTACTTTAATACATCAACAAAAAGTACTTTTGTATCAGGGTTACCAATCTGGCCTAAGTTGACGATTTTTCCTTTTGCATTGTCACCAAAGGTGAAATTCCCACCATCAAATTTAATTAGACTCTTGAAGAAAGAATGGTCTCCTGGAATATGTATTGAATATCCAATGTCCAAGTACCATAGGGTCTTATAAGAACTCTTTAAAAAACTTCCCTCAGATGTCTCTATCATAAAACATAAATTGGCATGTTTGTTCTGTTCTGAGTCTGAAGCATCAGATTCACTCGAACTGTCTTCTAAAGCACTCCAGGTTGCTTTCATAGATTTTTTTATAACTTTTTCCCTTATCATCATATTTTCTATTGAATTTCAGCTTGGGGAAGTCTACTTTCACATAACCTTTTCGTTTACACTCATAGCATACTATGTCACTTGTGTTCTCATTCCACTTCCTATCTTTCATCCATTGTACTTTATGGTCATATTCTCCTTTGAAATTTGACTTTATAAAGAATTTATTATTTTGGTAGAATATTTTTAATCTTCTGGCGAGTTGTGCCATCTCCTCATCACTATCTGAGTTTGACTCTTCACTTGTGGAACTGTCTACAGGTGATTGAACTTTTTCTTTGTCTTTGCTTTTTGAGGCCGAAGTCTTGAATGCTACTAACTTCTTTCTTGGTTCTTTTTCTATTTATTGATTCACCTTAATCTCTTCTTCATATATCATCAGTTTTCCAATTATCTCCTTTATAGGTAGCTTGATGGTGTCACATGATTCTCAGATTGATACAGAAGTACCTCTCCATATGTCAAGTAGGCATCTAAGAAGCCTCATGATTTGGTCATTGTTGGCCACTGGTTTCCCAAGAAGATTCATGGTGTTTACTATCTCATTGAACCTGAGATACATTTCAGAGATAGATTCATCCGGATTCATCATAAAATTATCATATTTAATAGATGATGCACGCCGCTTGAGCGAGGCCTCGGTGTAGGGAACTATCAGAGCGGAGGCACCAGCGGTACCATTACCCATTGGTCCATCGATGCCACCATCTCTAGAAGTAGATGATGCATGCCGCTTGAGTGCTCTGCACGAGTTACAGATCCAGAGGCCACCCAGGTTCAGGGGAGAGACTGACCCACAGGCGGCTGAGGATTTTCTGGAGGCTGTGGTGAGAGTTTTTCAACTGGTAGGGACACCAGTCGACCTTAGGGTGATCCTTTCCATGATTCTCATTCAGGTAGCAGTATGAAGATGGTGGAGCTTAATGCTCTAGGTGCATGATGAGGTGACACTTCTATGGGCAGACTTCGAGAGCCTATTTTGGTCGGAGTTTTTCCCAGCCACCCTACGTGCTGTGTGGATACAGGAGCTACTTCATTTGTTGTAGGGAAGCATGACAGTGGAACAATACTCAGCTAGGTTCACCGACCTCTCGCAGTACTCCACAGATATGGTGCGGGACCCATTCTTCAAGGTCTGAACCTTCGACCAGAGGCTCAGACGAGAGATCAGGGCTTTGATGGTCTCACTCAGAATCCCAACGCAGGCGAGGGTGCTAGAGAGAGCCCTCTTAGTGGAGTGTTTCCTTGCTGAGAAGTCACCAATAACGAGACCCACCACTGGGCGTCACGTAGCGGAGTCTTTTGCAGCTGGCAGCAGACAGATGTCACAGAGATCCAAACGGACCAGACCATCTAGTGGATGACCTCAGGACACGGTTTCGGTTGTGCATGGAACACGGGATAGAGCCAGTCATTTAAGGAACAGGAAGTGATTCAAATGCGGCACGCAGGGTCACGTGGCTCGTGACTATCCAACCCACCATTCGGATGATCATCAGAAAATTGAGGGACCTCCCTAGTAGAGGTAGAGGTTTGTTCGAGGTGATCTGCAGGGCACAGGCGGACGTGGAAGAGGACCTGGTCATGCAGCTGGTGGTCGGTGACGTTTTGAGGTGTTACCGCCACCACCACTAAGAGGTCCACCCCGACTGCAGGGAGTAGATGGACATGGGAGAACTCTGCTCCAGGCATCTTAGTTATACGATCATGGTGCTCCAGAGATTATTTGAGGTATGGTCTATGTCTACTCCACCTCACCTTCAGTTCTTATAGACATAGGTTTTAGTCACTCTTTCATTTCCACTGCCCTCGTTCGGAGCTCAAAGATTCCGATGGAGCCTTTGGATCGATTCTTACGGTTAGAGACTCCTATGGAAGAATATTTGATTATTATGCAATGGTGTTGGCAGTGTGAGCTTACTCTAGGAGGCGAGAGCTTCGGCTGGGATCTTCTAGTAGTGGCTTTGAGGCCTTACAACGTCATCTTGGGTATGGACTGGTTATCTACATTCCATTCTCAGATCAACTGTACTAGGAGAAAAGTGCAGTGTGTCTGCACGGATGGGACTAGGTTTATCTTCATCGGTGAGAAGGGTGGCTTTGCAGCGTAGGACAGACTTACTCGGAGGAGGGTGCAGCCGATTAATTATCAGTTGGATTGCATTACCCTCAGAGCAGTTGATGTGCGGAGTCTGGGATATGCTGTAGTGGTGAACCAGTACGCGAATGTTTTCTCTGATGATGCCCCAGGTCTACCTCATCACAGAGAGGTGGACTTCTACATTGACCTATACCTCAGGATGACACCGATATCTACTCCAGCATATCGTATAGCTCCCGCAGAGCTTCGCGAGCTGCGAGTACAGCTAGAGGACTTGCAGGGGAAGGGATTCATCTAGCCTAGTGTTTCTCTCTGGGTAGCTCTGATTCTATTCATAACAAAGGCAGATGGGAACTTGAGGCTTTGCATCCACTACCTTCTCCTGAACTAGGTGACCATGAAGAACAAGTACCGACTCCTGAGGATTGACAACCTCTTTGATCATCTAAAGGGAGCAAGATGGTTCTCAATGATAGACCTCAGATCAGGCTATCACCAGCTCAGAGTTTGGGATGAGGATGTGTAGAATACATCCTTCAGATGTCGGTATGGCCACTGGGACTTCTTGGTTATTCCATTCAGCATGACCAACACTTCAATAGTGTTCATGGGACTCATGAACAGGATCTTCCAGCAATTCCTTGATTGCTTTGTCGAAGTCTTCATTGATGACATTCTGATCTACTTGACTACTGAGGAGGAGCATACCTATCATCTAGTAGTAGTACTGGACACACTCCAAGAGAACCAGCTTTATGGTAAGCTCTCTAAGTGACATTTTTGGATCCGAGAGGTTCACTTCCTGGGACATGTCATCTCGGAGACTGGATTTGCAGTAGATCCAGAAAAGAGTAAGGCGATACTTTCTTGGGATCCACCCAAGAGTGTGACGGAGGTACGGAGTTTTCTAGGTTTGGATTGATACTACCAGAGGTTCGTACCAGACTTCTCTAGAGTTGCAGAACCAATATCAGCCTTGATGAAGAAGGGGAAACCCTTAATGTGGTCGGAGAGATACCATCAGAGCTTTCAGAAGCTGAGTCAGATGCTGACTGGTGCCCCCATCTTGAGGCTTCTAGAAGAGGGAGTTGGGTACATAGATTACGACAATGCATCAGGGACCAGACTTGGATGTGTCTTGATGCAGGAGTGAGCAGTGATCGCCTATGGTTCTTGTCAGATGAGACAAAAGAAGAGGAACTACACCACTCATGAACTAGATTTAGCAGCAGTGGACTTCGCCTTGAAGATATGGTGGCACTATCTGATGGGCGAGTGTTTCACAGTCTACTCTGACCACCAGAGTCTCTGGTATATATTCTCTCAGAAGGATCTGAACCTGAGATAGCGGAGATGGCTTGAGTTCCTCTAGGACTATGACTTTGAGATAGTCTATAATCTTGGGAAGGGGAACATTTTTGAAAATTCACTCAGTAGGAGATCAGGTATACAGCTTCTAGGCGAGGCGACAGAGCAGTTGGTTGCTTTATAGATATTTTCTTTGGACTGAGAAGGACCAGCTTTCCTTAAGTCTCTTACAATCACTCCCCCACTTCTTCAGTGAGTCAGGGAGGCGCAGTGTGGGGATACTAACTGTGAGACACAAAGTGCTCAGATATCCACAGGGCAGGCACCTGATGGATTTTCTAAAGGTAGGGAGCACGCCATCCTCTTCAGAGGACGTACCTTGGTTCCAGTGGCATTTTAGGAGGATGTGTTGAGGGTGTTCCACACTTCCCCTCTAGCGGTACATCCAGGAGTGGTGAAGTTGTACCAGGACCTCAGACGACAGCACTGGTGGCCAGAAATGAAGAGATCATTTATAGAGTTTTTTTCTCAATGCCCCACTTGTCAGCAAGTGAAGGCAGAGCGTCAGGTACCAGTAGGCTTGGTTCATCCTTTAAAGATACCAGAGTGGAAGAGGGATGGGATATCCATTGATTTGGTGACAGGAATTACACATACATCTAGAGGTCATGACTCTATTTGGGTGATCATTGATAGAATCACCAAGATGGACCACTTCTTACCGATCAGAGAGCATGTTTAAGTAGAGAGCTTGGCATGCCTCTATGTGGAGGAGATTGTGCGGCTACATGAAGTACCTTCTTTGATTGTCTCTGATTGTGACGCATGGTTTACTTACCAGCTATGGAGGGGATGGCAGGAGGCTTTCGGGACACAGCTTCATCTGAGCACCGCCTTCCATCCTAAGACGGATGGCCAGACTAAGCGGACCATTCAGACCCTTGAGGACATGCTCTGTTCTTGTGTCCCTGGCTTCGGTCATAGTTGGGAGGATCACTTACCTTTTGTGGAGTTTTCATACAACAAAAGATATCACTCCACCATTACAATGGCACCTTTTGAGGCATTATATGGGTGACCTAGAAGATCACCCTTGTGCTGGACTGACCCTAGAAAGTCAGCACTAGTGCGACCAGAGATGGTATGAGCTACCACAGAGAAGGTGTTGATCATCCAGGAGTGGATGAAGACTGCACATATCAGGAAGAAGTCATATGATGACAGGAGATGGAGACCTCTCAAGTTTGAGTATGGAGACCACATCTTTCGATGGGTCTCACCTCGATGTGGTTTATGGAGATTTGGTTGAGGCATAAAGTTATCCCTGAGATTCATCAGACCTTTTAGGTCCTCAGCTGAGTTGGAGAGGTGGAATACCACTTAGCTCTTCCACCTTAGTTGCACCAACTGCACGATGTCTTCCATGTATCCTAGCTAAGGAGATACGTGCATGACCCTTCTCACATCATCGACCATGGAGAGCTAGACTTCAACAATAGGGAGACTTTTACAGAGGTTCTAGTGGATATTGATGTTTTATATGAGTGAGTCCTTCATGGATGGTCGATACCTCTGGTGCGCATTCACTGGTAGTACAGGAACCTCTAGGAGAGAACATGGGAGAGGGAGGCTCACATGCATGCTCAATACCCCCACTTGTTCCATTAGTTCGAGTTGTAGCTTACGGGGATGTAAAGCCCTAAGGTGGGGAGAATGTAATGACCTAGAATTTCCATGGAAATTTTTTTCTTAAATACATGGAAATTTTACAAATCTACAGAAATTAACGGCGCGTGATTCCAAGGCCCGGAGTACCCGAAATAAATTTTGGAAGTTTTGTTTGGGTACGTTTAGTAAATGCACAAGTAGGTGTTTGTAACTTCTGAACTGATGCTCGGAATTGAAATCTGAGGGCACCATTGAACTCACAGTGCTGTTATTCTCTTAAGAAAACTTTCACCTCGATGGTATTTGGTCGAGAATAAAAGTTATTTTTTATGTTTTTAGTGAATGGATTAAATAAAAATAAGGTTGTGTAAACTTTATTTTTTTAGTTGGTTAAAACCTCCATGTGGAGGTTGGAGGTGGGGACCACCACACCATAACCTCCCATGAGAGGTTATGGAGGTGGGTCCCACCTGAGGTATAAACCTCCTCTTCTTGTTTATTGTGGTGGGTACCACCCGGGGTTAAACCCCCCTTGAAACTCCCCTTTAATGGGGAGAAACCCTCCACCTTCTATTAAGTGTAGGGGAGCCTCTTCAACTCCACTACCACTTAATGTGACAAATCCTTCACAATTAATTAATCCACCCTTTTTAAATTTAGTGCCAACAATTAAAAAATAGAATAACTTAATTCATTATTTTGGGTTGAAATTTGTCTTTTGGTGGAGCTTGGGAGAAAGGAAGAGCTTAGAGAGAAAATCTCTCGCAAATGAAGAACGGATAATGAGTCCTTCCAACGAAGAATGCTGTCATGAAGCATCTTCGACTTTCTTCATCAGAACCCCCTTTGACGTGGGATGTCTTCGACCAATCTTCCCTCCTCATCATCATCAAAAAACCAACTCTGAGCTTGGATTGGAAGTGTGCGGTGGACACGATGAATGATGACAACATCGTCTTCTTCCCCGTGACTCCGTCAATGAACAAAGAACAAAGGTAGGGGTTCAATCTTTGTTAATTGTTGAAAGTTCTTTGTTTTACTTCAAGGGTTAAGAATCGAAGCCGCATGCTATCACTCTATCACAGAAGGTGCGAGATGAATGAACACGGCCCGACCCATCCGCCTTACTTTGTGGATTTTGATGCTCATCGTGGAATGAGTATGGGTTGAGCGATTTTCATCAACAATGATTTTGGATCGTAGGAGACGTCCCGAGGAGTGTGAAGCCACTTCCGGAACGAGAATCGGGCTATTGGAACTTGTCTGGTGACCCGCAGAAAGTTCGTTGGTGGATGGAACTGACGAACATAACTGCGTGGATGGCAGCGGCGCAACCGCGCTGCCAGAGGAGTATCATGCGGCCGATGGGCCGCAGTGGTGTTGTGGCGGCCGGCGCAAGGAGGTCCACAAAAAGAACTGGAGGCTTGAGCCACCGGGTTGTCGGGGAAGGTGCAGCGCAACCGCGCCGTGCGGTGGAGCAAAAGGGGGTCACAACCTTGTTCGCGGTGATGGAGGACGGGCGGCTGACTCTCACGGCTACAAGAGGAGGTGCGGTGCAACTGCACCACGCAGGGGGCGGCTGGCCGCTCGGCCAGCCAGGAGGAGCGGGACTCGTCGCATGGGTCCCATGTGACATGGAACATCAACACCTGGCACTGGTTTTGTAATCCCCCGAATGGCTAAACCGTTCAAGAATCCAGGGGCACGGCATCCCCTAAACACGACAAGACCCCCACGGGTCGCCAGTCGCGAGCCTCGTGTGGGCTGAGCCCAGTGCAGGCCAGACCCAGCGCGGGCCGGATGTAGCGCGGGACAGACCCATCACATGCTGGACCCAGCGCGGGCAGGGCTACCCCCGGGGGCTGGGTCAGACCCCAGTTTGGACCCGTTTGACCTATTTTCCACTCTTCTACTTGTAACATGAACTAAGGGAATCTGATTGACGAACCGTCTACAGAGATGAAAACCTTGGAGGAAGAGGGTTATTTTGGTATACCCCACTCTAGGGTTGGACACAGTCAGGGTATGTCTAGATTGGATCGAGCTTAAATCCAACCGGGCCCTCGGAACGAAAATGTCAATAACTCTTAGACCGGGCGTCTGGTTAACAAGTCGTCTATCAGGTTGGGTATCTTATGGTTTGACAGATCTTTTGGATACATCAACTTGGGAATTTGTGGAAGTTGATTTATCGACACTTGGCTTGAGGAGAGGACCCTCCCGAAATCAAGCGTGCCTTGTGTGGAAACCATGTGGTTGGCTGCTCTCTGATGACAGTTCCTGGATCCTGTGTGGGTTTGATAGCTCTGACTATTGTTCCTGGATCATGTGTGGGTTCGACATCTCTAAAGACTGTTCTTGGATCCTGTGTGGGTTCGATATCTCTAACTACTATTCCTAGATCCTATGTGGGTTCGACAGCTCTGACAACTGTTTCAGGATCTTGTGTGGGTTCGACAGCTCTGACTACTATTCCTGGATCCTGTGTGGGTTCAACAGCTCTGATTTCTGTACCAGGATCCTATGTGGGTTCGACATAATAGATGATTTAGTTCCAATATATAATCATCTCTAACTCTCTACTAATGTTTTATACATGTGTGAACTGAGTTAGTAACTTTTGTTTTTTCTTCATGATTGAGACGGATTACTTGATAACTTAGATAAATGTATGGGCATATACCTAAATGGGGTTATCTGTTTATTTCACACTTGGTGTTTATCCATGTTGGTTTTTTGGAGACCTTGAGGGTATCAGGGTCCCTACTGAGTATCGTTATACTCACCCCTACATGGGCTATACCCGCACCTTGTTGTGTTGGATACAGACAACGGATAGTGCTGACTGAGGCTGTGTGTACCGGGACTGGACGGTACCTAGAGGTAGTCCACACAGTGTGACGGTACACAGAGGAGATGGACAAACATGGAGTGTTGTGGAGGCCATATATACCTACCCTTCAGGTAGGATTTCCCAGTGCATGATCCAAGATCAGTTTTCCCTTTTTCCAGTACTTGGACTTCCTGTTTTTTATACTTTGCAGTTGGGATTGTATTTCCAGCCCCTTTTACTTTTCAGCACTCTTTTTTATACATTTCAACATAGTGTTTTGCTTCCATATTGTACTTTTTTGTGTGTGTTTTCAGTTTATAAAGGTAATGCCTTCCCAGTTTTAGCGATTTATGCATTTGGTGTTAGTTGTCAGCCCTTGGTCTATGGAAGACAGGCTTGGGGTAGTCACGATACAAGCCCTAGGGGACAGATCGTGATAGATAAAATGGGTCACAACCCATTATATAATATATATCATGATCACAAATTCATGTTGATATATAATGGGGAACAACCCTTTTTATAATCTACATAGGTCTTATTGTCATCATCAATAATTCCCAAGTATTATTCATGAATAAAATATTTAGAATATATCACTTTTTTACATTATAATAATCATTTATGTTTAATTTATTGATTAACTAAGGGAAAAGAAATGGGTTCCATGTCAAAATCATAATGTATACAAAAAATTAATATTTATGGTTTCATTAAAAAAATATTCTTGATGATGTGTAAGTAATATCAGGTGTTGGTGATATTGATGAATGGAAATTCCCTTAAAATTTCATTGAAAACATTTTTGAGGAAAATACCCATTTCACATTGAAAATCACTTTTAAAAATTAAAAATTCACAAAATATATTGAAAATGATTTTCCATGAAAATAAAATTACAAACTAATAGTGAAATTTTCAATGTAAATAATGGTCCTGATTATGGTAAAATATGTTCATGTATTAATCATTAAAAATAAACATTCTTCTCAAACATTTTTGTAAAAGAGTCTCAGGTGACCCATTTAGAAAATTTTAAGAAATTTATTTTAAAAAACATTTTAATAGAAAATAAAAGATCATTTAAAATAGATTTAGTAATTAATTTATTTATATAATTTAAAATTTAATAATTAATTTTAAAAAACATGGAAATGGAAGTGAAATATTCCCATTCTAAAATAAAATAAAAGATAAATATCACTTACACATGACTTTCTTGATGTTTCATTAATAAATTAGGACAGAAATGGAAATTAAACTTATAAAAACCATTCATAACTCTATTAAAATAAAATATCTGTGTTTCAATAAAATAAGATCATATTATTCCCCCTAAGTAACTTTTAACATGAATAGTCCTAAAAATGAGATTGTAAAATAAATCCTCTACCACTTTTGTAACTTATCAATCGTATTCCCCATGAATGATTAAATACAAATGAAATGTAAAATATAATAAAAATAAAAAAAATCATGATATAAAATTTTAAAGGGAGAGTGCATAAAACTCAAGAAAAAAAATGTGTGTATCATTAAACGTATGTCCCAAACAAAAAGAATTTGAGAATAATAACCCTTATAAATATCATATCATTTAATTCAAAGTTAATGAATGGATATATTATGTAAAAAAATATAAATACATAAAATAATATTTTAAATGAATAATATAACAATTTATATATCAATTCACACATATTAATTTCATAGAAAATTCAATGAAGAAGAGTTATAACCCAACAAAAGAAGATTGAGTTAAGAAACCCTTTACCACATAGTAACATTCAAGTAAATTTGACATGGGTAAAATAATTCATATTTTGATATAAAATATCATGAATTATTATGGATTCATGATACATCATATAAAATATAAATTATATACACCATATTAGAAAATAAGTGCATAATAATAAAATATGCCACAATGAAAGGAAACTGATACAGAATCTCTTACCTCGAGTCCAGAATTTCCATGTATGTACTTTAACTCCAATATAATAAACCCATATAAATAATTTTATTTCATAAAAAAATTATATAGTTTTAATTCCTTATACTTAAATATTTTATTTCATTTATTCTAATGTCATATTTAATTACTTATTCGGTTATGTCTGTGTTGGGTATTTTGATCACATTCGATACATAATTTTGAAAACAACTTCGGTGTGATGACCATTTTCAAATAAATCATTGTTAAATTAACTCAAAAATAATAATCATGACATAATTATCATGTTTATATATCAATTATACTATTAAAACCAACCATAAAAAAAGTTATGAAAAATGAACTACGTTATCATGGAGTTGGTAGGTTGTATGTATGCATGAGTAGCACTTACATTTTTCAATTATAATTATGAAAAGAAAATAAGTATTATTTTATAGGTAAATAATTATAATTTTATCTAAAATAACATATTATATATTTATATAAATGTATATATATCATCCATGTAATGTGGGTAATAAAAATGAATCATATCGCTTATTGGAGGTGGTAGTCCACACGTATAGACAAATGATATTATCATTTTTAAATGAATGGAATGGTAAGAAAATATATGATATATTATCTTATTATAATGATAAATATTTCATTAATATCATATATACCTATTAATTAAAACATTATAACCATTTTTGATAGGTTTAAATGGATAAAGAATTTCATAGGCTCACATCAAGGTAGTCTGTTGTACACGCAAATGAGGGATTCATTTCCCATTTCATTAAAGAGTATATCGATATATGTTATGAAATTAAAATAAAAAAATTGTATATTTAAAATAATTATGTTATTATTTAAAATAGTTTGAAAAATATTTATAAGGAGGTATAATAAGATATATAATTAAAATTATCGGTTAAGAACGATATATCTTCTTTGGAAAACCTCCTTTTCTTTATAACTTAAAACCTCTACGATAATTGTTATGACAAAAATAAGGACTCTAGAGTCTATTTGTGGACATTATAATGTTATTTTTAATGTTATATTCCAAAACAAAAGGTTTTTATGTGTGATAAGAAGAGAATAGGTGGATCCCTTTTATAAGAGATGAGAGGTGAACTCTTGGAATTTTTTAAAGTATTATATTAATATAAAAAATTTTCATGTTTAAGTGGATAAAAATTGATACCATTTTAATATAATATTAGTATGAGTATAAATAATATAATAAATTCATATTTTCATAATTTTATATTAGGTTTTTACCCTTATCTTTTTTAACCCGTATTAACCCTTCTGGACAATTATAGCGATACTGAGGTCATTACTCTTTAAGAGTCATTATATTTAGTATAAATAAACATTTGAAAAATATATGAATTTTTATTGTTAATTTAAACCACATCTATATCTCTTGCACTCATATAGTTTTTTTGAGAAATTTTATATCATTTAATATAATATTAGTTGTTGTAAAATATCATTAACGTTAATTTTGAAACTATTCAATAAATTTGACCTTAAAAACATAATGAATATAATTGAATTTTAATATAATCTATTAAATGGTTCTTAATAAGATATTTTTATATAAAAAGTTATTATATCATAATAAATCTTTTAAATTAAATTAGTTTTAATTTTTTATATAAGTTTTTTATTATCCTTTTAATAAATAAATATTACATTAGTGTTAAGTAAGCTCTTAAGTAAATTATTTCATAAATAGAAATTATAAATAAATTATCATCATTAACAAATAATATTTATTTTCAATGACTCTTCAGAACCAAGAATATATCATTTATAGCCTAATCATAAAATAATATCATTAAAAACTAATAGAATGACATTTTTGACTTATCATTAAATAAAATATTATAAAGATCAAATTCATGGTAAAATTGGGTAAAAAATCATATATTATAATTTTTTATTATTATTGATGAAATATACTTATCTAATAAAATTAAGGCAAATTTTTTTACTACGTTTTAGTCTTTATCATATTATTTGTTCCCTTAATTGAGAGTTTTTACCTCTATAGTGGTGATAACTATTTACTATGGTAACTATTCATATTGAACTAAAATAAAAGGGACCTATTTAGTAAATTTGGATATCAAAATTATAAATTAGGTATCCAATTTTCATTATTTAATTTTCATAATTGATATTAATTAATTTAAATTTTAACGCACAAAACATGATAAAAAATATTTTTTCAGAAATATGCATTTTAAAGTATAAATTTTTTATAGAAATTTAAAGTATAAAATTAATTATAAAGACTATAATTGAATAAAATTTAATCAAACATTACTTATTTTATTTTAATATTAATCCGAAATAGAATTTTTTAATATAATTTAAAATAAAATAAAATTTTCATTAAAAATTATTATTTTCCACTATTCATTGAATAAACAATTTTTTAGAAAAACACTAAAATTGCAACCAAATATGATTTTGAAATACTGGTTTAAAAAATTATATCCTATTTTTAAAATAAAATTTTAAATAATTTGGGGAATTAAATATTTTATCATCTCACCAAAATCATTTAATTTTTTTTTTGAAGAAAACACATTTTTGAGGAATAAAATTATTTTAATAAAAAAGTGAAGATTATTCCCTAAAAATTAATAAATATATTAGTATCTATAAATACGTTTATATATATATATAAATTAGGTTATTTTTATTAATTCTTTTCTATTCAACAACAACATTATTATGGTCGCATTTCAAAGATAATATTTTTTTATTATATCCCAATTCATTTAATAATTGTTGTTATGTATATTTCATGTTATTGAACATAGTTTTCCTTTTAAAATATTGGGAAATTACATCCCCCATCCAATTAATAAATTACAGCCTCACAATTTGAACTTGGGTTTATAATCAATGGTTTGAAATTTGGTAATACATTTGTTGAAATCCCACATTGTAAAAAGGGTTAATAAAAATTCATCTTGAATAGGTGAAAAGAAAAATATTAATATCATCTAAAATAACACATAATAGGTTTCCAAATTGGAATAAATTTCTGGGAATTAAAAATATGGACATGGAGTACAAAACTAATGCCCACAGACTAATATAGAGTAACATATAACATGGTCAAGAGATAGTTAATGACCACAAACCCATAATTCTATGATTGATGAACAGGCCATCGATTCATTGTAGGTGATCATAATAAAATAATTTTTTTAATATCGTTTTCCAAATTTTTTGAAACTTATTTACCTTCTAGACTAAGAATAAAAGAAATTATACCTAATTGATAAGTAAAATTTCATCGTTTAATCAACTTCCACCCCAAACTCATCTTTCCCTCCAATAAATGTGTATTCCAGATGAATTTTGTATACCTAAATAATAAAAATAAACTTATAATGAATCACATAAAAATATGATAATAAAAAATATTCCTATATTCATTATATATTAACCAATGATTAACTTTTTATCACAGTATATGGTAATTACCAAAAATAAATAATCCTTCATATGATGAAATACAACATTAATCTCAAAATCCTAAATAATAATACACATAGTTCTATATAGATCATTTTATAAATAACTAATAATAAAATTATTCAAAATATTACCAATTAATCTTAAAACCCAAAAATTAAATGGATTTGATAATACATTTTTCCAAGATTAATTTAACATTTTTATTTAAATAAAACAAATCACTCAAAAAGTCATATAGCCAAAATTTATATCCCCTAATCATATAATCTCTCAAATATTATAATTATTTTACATAAATAAATAATTCTCTATCTCAGATAATAACATTAATAAAAATTAATCTCAAAGGCTATCTCATAACATTCACCTTGCATCCCCAAAAGTGTAATAAGAATATTCTAAAATAATACTTCATGATAAACTTAAGGATTAAAAATATCTAAACCCAATAAAACGTCTCTCAAAATATCATTAGTCACCTTAAAATTAAATCCCCTAAAACCTAAAAATGGGTGGATAAGACTTAAACTTATAGTCAACCTCATACATATAAGCCAGTGATGGTATCCATAACTCTTAATATAACCTCACGTGAAAGCATAATTATACTCAATGTTGTCTAAATCCTCTTATGATACAGACTATCTTAACTTCAAACATCCACTCCTAGATCCAATTCCAAAAACATAATATTTACATTTATGGATTGATACTAATAAATTTGACTCAATTTTATCCATAAAAACATACAATTTAGAAAGAAAATATTGGATCAATTATATACCCAATGATAATCTTAGTTTTCAAGTTTTGGATAATTAGTAAGAACAGTTACATAATAATACCCATATCATTAAGTGATACTTTTTTTACATACACCGAGATTTACTTATTTCACAATAAATCATCAACATCTCCCTTAAAATTATCCATACATGAATCATTTTTATACATAAATCATTTAACATACTTCCTTACAACCTACTGAAAATTAAACATAAGAATGGTGAGTTTAATTGACCAGAAATGGTAAACATAATCATTAACAATTGAATTTCATTATTGGATATAATATGATTATAATAATATGATTGAATAATCAAATATCATGAGTCTAAAAAAAATAAAATTAATACCCATCAATATCTAGATCATCAATCATTAGAAATGTAACAAATCTTTAATAGTGGAAAAACCCATTGGAAACAATAATCATGATTCATGCGATGCCTATATTGATCAAATGAATAAATAAATATCCATAGAAATCATAGATAAAAGCATGTTAGTATCAAGGATCATTATATTCAAAAGACATGCCAAAAATAACTAGAGCCCAGATAAATCCACTAGAGAAACCAAACTATTAAACTCCCTCTTTCTTGACTATAAAGACAAGGAAAATTACCTAATGCATTGAAAAAACAATAATGATTCTCAACCTATCATATAAGTATTTTCGATTTCACCCATTCATTATAAACTATAATGGGTCTCAACCCTTTGTATAAGTTGTAGCAAGATCACCCGTTAATAATTATATATAATGGGACTCAACCCTATATATAAGATATATCAACATCACCCTTCCTCGTTAATAATATTAAATACTATTAATGAATAAAACATTTGGAATATTTCACTTTAAAACATAACAATAATCATTACTTTTTCATTTATTAATTGACCCATGGAAAATAAATGGGTTCCATGTTAATATCATAATCCATACAAAGATATAATAAGTATTCAATAATTATAACATATCCCCAATGGAGTTTAATTAACTTTGAGGTTTGTTGATATAGATAAATGGAAATACCATTAAAATATCATTAAAAAAGTTTTGAGGAAAATAAACATTTCAATTTGAAATTCAATTTTAAAAAATAAAAATTCAAAAACTATTGTAAATTTTTTGTAATTGGAAAATAAAATTGGAAATAAATAAATTAATCTTAAAATTAAACAATAGTAATTATTATGATCAAATAATTTATGTTGTAAATGTTAAAATTAAATATTCTTTTCAAACATTTTGTAAAGAGGGTAAAATGTGACCCATTTGAAAACCCTATGAAATCCTATTTTTAAATCCTTTTAAAATAAGGTCATATATCTGGTTAAATATATTTATAAAATCATTTAATTTTATAAAATAAAATTTTTGAAAACGTTTTATGAAGCTTGTAAATAGAAGAGAAAGATACTCAATCTTAAAGAAAATACAAGATCAGTATCACAAACACATGAATTTCTTGATGTTTATTTAATATATAAGGTAGGAAATGGAAATTAAACATTTAAGACACATTAAAAACAATACAAGAATAAAATAGATGTGGTTTAAGAAAATAAGAGTGTATGATTTCCCCCAAAGAACCTTGAATATAAACAGTCCTAAATAGAAAAGAGATTATAAAAAAATTATTTTCCACTTTAGTAACTTTTCATTCATAACATCTCTGAAATAATAACATAAAAAAATTAAATATCATCCAAATAAGTAGATTCATGATATGACATGTCAATGTGTTAGTATATACTACTCATAAAAAATAGTTTTGTATAATTAAACATATATCCCAAGAAATGGAATTGGAAATGAATAACACTTACAAAGATCATATAATTTAATTGATACTTAATCAGTTTAGATTTTATGGGTAAAAATTTTGGATCTACACAAAAATATTGTAACTGTAGAATGAAATAATTTAGAGATCAATTTTCCCATAATCATGGAAAAATAATGTCAAAGAGAAGTGTTATAACCGAATAAAATAAAATTAAGTAAAAAAATCCTTAAAATATTTGAATGTGTCGAACATGGTAATAGAGTCATTTTTCTGTAATATCTAGAAAATAATCATGACATAATTATCATTTTTCTATGTCAACTATAATTTTCAAACATACCATGACATGTGGTTATAAAAAAATAACTCTCTTATGATAATGGTATGGTAGTTCATTAATACTCCTGATTAATGTTTACATTTTTCATAGAACATTATCAAAATAAGGTAGGAATTATTTATTATTGATAGAATGCTAAATTTATCATAAATAATGTTTTATAACATGAGATAAAATTATCTATATCATGAATGTGATCTGGTAGTTCATATGTATGCTTGAATGTTGTTATCCTTTTTCAATGAATTGAGTGGTAAAAAAATATTTGATACCTAATATTTTATAAATGATAAGTATTTCATGAATATAATATATAGTCATTAATTCTATCTTCATAACCATATGTGATAGGTGGTTATGGAAAACAAATTACTTCAGTTCGTGAGGTGGTATTATGTCATACACAAGAAGGAAAATTTCATTTTCCATTTCATGGAAGACAAGATGGATATAGTTTGTTACATTAACATAATAATATCAAGGTATATGGAAGATACCGGTATTATTTTTTCATCGTTTTTGAATAATTTTTTAAGGATGTAGAAGAATAATTATATGTAGAATGCTCGGTTAAGAACAATACCACTTCTTAGAACAACCTCTATTACTTTACACCATAAGACCAATAATGTTGGTATATTTAAAAAAATAAGGCCGAATTAATTATGGTAATAATGTTAGGATTTTATTTGGGTAGGTAATTTTCAATCCAAAAGGATTTTTTAAGTCTGAATAAAAGAGGAGTGGGAGAGTCCTTTTTTAAGATATTGGAGGGGAGTCTTGGTATTTCATAAAGTATTAAATTATTATAAATTTATTTTCAAGTTAAAATGGATCCATATTGATAAAACATAATATAATTATGAGTCTAAATACTCTCATATAGTAAAATTAAGACGAATTTATATTAGTTTTTTCCCATTATTACTTTTTCTTAATCCACTTTAATCGTTTTTAACAATTACCATGATAACAATGTTTTTACTCTTTATGGGGAAATATAATTACTATAAAAGGTAAATTATCTCCTAAATTGAACATGATTTATATTTTCATCCATGTACATATCACATGTCATATTATATGTTTTTTCTATGTTTTAAATTATATAATGAATTTTTATTTATTATAAGATTTCATTAATGTAAATTTTGGGACTATTCAATTAATTTGAGTTTATAAACATAAATATAACAAATTAATTAGAATAAAATCATCTCATGGAATAATAACAAGTTATTTTCTTCTAAAAATTCATGGATAAAAGTAATTATTTCAAATTATGTTACATTTATTATTTTTCATTTCATTTATTTTATTTTCCATTTAATTAAATAAATATTGTTTCGGTGTTGTGTAATATGATAGAGTAGTTATTTCATCACAAAAATTTATAAATAAATTATCAAGATAAAAAATAAATCTATACATCAAATGAATATTTATAAGTGAACATAAATCATTTAAAGCCCTTTAAAAAATATTATAGATAATAAAAGAAAGGGAATTATATTTTTTACTTTTTAAAAATAAAATATTATGAAAGTAAAAAATCATGTAAAATGGATAGAAAAGATCATATATTCAAATTATGGATGAAATATACTCATATAATAAAATTAATTCATCTTTTAGGGTTACTTTTATGTCATTATCATATTATTTTTACCTTTAATTAATCCATTCTACCTCTATAATGGTGACAATTATTTATTAAATTTACTATTAATATTAACCAAAATTAAAAGGGTACAATTTACTAAATTTGTATCTATTAATTCCTAAAATTTAATCAATTTTTCATCCATCAATTCATATGAGTGGTAGAATTTAATTTTATATTAAACCACAAAATCTGTTGAAAGACTTTTTTTAGAGAAACACACTTTTAATTATAAAACTATTTATATTAAAAAATTCAAAATTAAAATTAATTCTCAATACTTTTATAAGATTATTATTAATAAAAATGACCTAATTAATTTTTAAAACTTTTCCAAAATATTATTTTATTTTTTAAATACTTCAAAAAAAAATACAATTTTCAATAAATAAATAGTTTTTCACTATTCATTGAAAAAATAAATCTTTTCAAAAAAATATCAAAATGTCATCCTAAGATAATTTTTACATTTTTATTTAACAAATTATACCCTTTTTATAACATAAAATTTTAAAAATTTCTAAAAATAATTTACATTATCTTCTCACATAATGTAATAAAAATTATTTTTCAAGGAAACGCATTCTTGAAGAATAAAATGATTTTAATAAAAATTGAATTATTTTTTCCAAATAATGAATCACTAAATTTTTATTTATCAGGGTATTTATATATAATTCATAATATTTTTAATTCTATTCATACTTTCCAATTCAATAGCTATGTAATAAAAATCATATTTAAATATTAATATTTTTATAGTATATCCTAATTCATTTAACGCTTATTTTTGTGTATCTTTCACACTATTGAATACAATATTTATTTTAAAATATCCAGATTTTTCACCTATATATGTTAATTTAATGTTATCCAAGGATAATTCACTAGTAATGAATGATCATTTTAAGAACATGGTGTATGATCCATATGCATCAGCAGTCGAAAGATTGATGTATGAAATGGTTTGTATAAAAATTTAAATTACATATGATGTGGAAGTAATTAGTATATTGCAGAAAAATAATAGAAAGGAACACTGGGAAAAGATAAATTGTATACTTAATTATTTCAGAGTCTATAAAACATGGATCTCTATTTTGAAACAAATGATCTAAAACATGGGTGTATGGATTCATTATTTAGAAGAGATGTGAATACAAAATGAAGTACCACTGGATATGATTTCACTTTTGGATGAATGCATATGATTTTGAGGTCAAAATAGATACTAGTATTTGTTATATCTAAAACAAAATTATAGCATATTACTATAATAGATGTTGGGAGTGAGTTTATTTAAATGAGGGGATTGGTGGATGATCTTAGAAGATAGAAGGAAAACATATCATGGTTTAGTGAAATCCAGAGTATGATTGTCTTTTGAATGATCTGATGTTTCATTCCATGAAAAACAAAAAATTACATTAAGTATCACTTAATAAAAAAGTGTTTGGAGGAAATATATCTAGTTATATTAATGGTTTATGTTTTCTTTATGTTGATGGAAATGATGAAAAAATTCATAGTCTAGAAAAATATAGGGTGGTGTTTTTACACTATTGGTATTCGTTAACTAAAATCATGGTAGAGGTCCATGGTTCCACTATATGAAGTAAAAAAATAGAGAGTTGAAGGTAGTGATCTAAAGAAATTTTAAAAGATCTGAAAATGGTCTCCATGTGAGGATTTATAGACCTAACCATGTAAAACCCACTTTTTAACTAAATATTTTGAAATTATAAAAAGATTGATTCCATAAGTCATGATATGAAACTGTATAAAGATATTTTCATATTAGTGGAACCAATTTATAAAACTAGACATAACATGAAACATGTTCTGTTAGTGTGATAGAATGTGAGGGATTAGTTTCCAAATAAGAAACTATTAACTGGAAGTTGTAAGTTGATATGATGAAATATTTTGGTTGTTTAAAGTAACCTTAATCAAGTTACAGTTTTCTATAAGGATCATTTGGTAGTGAAACAAGTACTACTAGTTGAAATCATCTATAAATTTAGAGGTTGGTTCACTGTTGTTATGTTCTATTTATTAGTAGTCTTGTTACATTCTGGTGTAGAGTTTTAGAATTCACGTATTTTATAACTAAAAGGTTTTATCATTTAATCCAAAGGTTGTATTATACCTCCCATTGAGTGGGAATAAGCCTGAACCCCATACTTTTTTTGTATTGTTTCTTACTTTCCACTTTATATTATTTTTCTTATGGAAGTTATTTTTAGACTATGTGAGGTTATTTGGTATAGAAGTTTTGTATCCCATTTCTGGAATTTTGTTTCTTACATTGGGAGTCATTTGTTTCAATTGTTCCGAACTCTTGTTTATAATTTTTGATTTTGGGGGGGAATATTCTGGAATAGAGATTTTTTACATAATAGATGTTTCACTTTATTACATTAATGTACATGGAATTAGAATTCATTGTTTATTATAGAACACTATATATGGATAACCAATTATATTGGTTAGGTAAGGTCATTACATTCACTAATTAATTTGGTTTGGGATTTAGAAAATGGACTAGTTTAGTAATTAGGTAAGGGTAATTTCAATACTAATGGGAAGGGATGATTACATGAATAATAGAGATTGTTTTGGGAGATATAATATGTCTCAAAATAGATTATAATATATTATATTGTACCAGGTTTAGAAATTATTGGTTGTAGTATTGAGTGAGTAAAGATCTAACATGAACATGGAAAATCAATTAGAAGAGTATGGCATCAGATGTTGGGAATTTTAAAAAATTTATTGGGTTCATCACATCATCATTGAGTTTGTGAGTTTATATGGAACTGTGATGTATGATTTGTCATTTTTTTAGAGGTAGTCAGTGTATTAGGGTGCCACTTATTACCTTTCAAGCATGATTTGTGGGGATGACATTGAAATTGTTTTGGATGCTTCATTAAAGGGATGATAAAAAATAAATTTAGGGACTAAATTCATGGGATTTTCGTGATTAGGTAGGTTAATTGGTTTTTGCATGGTTTATGTGTATTATATATAATATTATTTGTTGGATTTGGGGAATCTATCAAATCCCAATGAATATTAAAAATCATGTGAGACATTATAAGAGGATTCTAAAAGACAAGAACCCATATTGTGAGGATATTTTAATGACCCACATTATGGAGAATCACTAAAACTAGAGAATGTATGGAATTCAATGGAATTAGATAAAAGATAAATTTTAATTTTTTGAATTAAAATAATATGTGCGTGTTTTTTCACAATTTTTAAATGATTGAAATAATTTTTTAAAGGTGTGGATTCTGGTATAAATTACATACAGTGAATTTTAAAGTGATCAGTAAATTAAATGGAATAAGAATGTGGCTATAGTCTCAACCAAGAACTATGTAGTATGGAAACCCATATCATTTATACATATATATTATATCTTAATATATTAATATGCATTACATAACATAATAATCCTCACTATAATCATATAGTTCAACTGCCTTTGAAAACATGGACACATTAAGAACTGGTTCATAAATGAATTGCATCATCTCCCATTATGTTCTTCATAACTAGAATAATTATTAGACATATCATTTATAAAAAATTTATACAAAAGATAGGGAAGAAAACCTAAGAAAGGGTGAGATCAGATTCTCAGTAAAGGTGAAAAGGGGAGATATCAATAATCACATAATCATAAAATGAGCATAGGTGTGTGACAACATTAAATTAACATTTAAAATCCCCACACTGCATATCATAGATTAAAATATTGAGTCACAGAATAAATCCTTGAAGTTTATAAGACATGAATCAATAAATAATCAAATAACATGATCTATGAGATCATAACATTGGCATAAGACATGTAATTATGGCATACAAGTAATCTTATAATATTGTGAACATGTATAAATAGAAACAGGTATTCTCATTATGTTAAAGAAACAAAAGTATGACCTTGAATAAAATTATGGACATAAAAATATTTACATTCATGATCATATAGACATTAAACCCAGGTATTTTCAAAAACATATGTACATTAAAATTGTGTCTATGTATAATCTTATGGACATGAAAACCATGTCCAATTATAAAATTGTAAATATGAAATTAATTTCACTCATAACATATTTACCTCAAAAGTTATCCATATTTTACCACTTCATTGTAAGAATATATTAATCCCACCAATCAAATAATTAAATTCATACAAAATTATTCCACAAGAACCTAAAACATTCATCATATCGAAACCTATGAAATTAAATGGGATTCAAAAATGCATCATCATAACATAAATTATGGAAAATGAATGAATTTTATAAATATACTATCATCATAAACGTAGTCCATATTCCTAAAGAATAAATATGGAATCCTTGTATCATATCCCTAGTAAATATTAAGTGTTGTAAAGGGTTTTCTCCATTTATAAATAAAAAATCCATTAAAATATCATTAAACATTCTTGATGAAAGTGTCTTTTCCATTTTGAAATCTCTTATTTAAAATTAAAAAAAATTATAAAATATTATGGAAATAATTTTATTTGAAAATAATCATGGAAACCTATAAATGAAAAATCAAAACATTTATTGGTTATTACATTAGTAAATTCTATTCATGTTGTATTGGTTAAGGAAAAAATTCCTTTTTTATTTTTGTTTAAAAGTCAAAAAGTACCTTGTTCAGAAAACAAAATGAAGATTACTTTCAAAACATTTTTTAAAAAACTAAATCATTTATTCAATTTAATTTAATAAATCACACTATAATATTAAAAAACATATTTAAATAATTTTTAGAATCCATGGATATGGAAGAAAAATGTTTTTCAAATGAAGAGAGAAATGAATTTTATTTTCCATAAAAACATGTTTTCTATATCATGGGTACTTAAGATGAGTAAAATGAAATGAAAACATGTATTATCATGAAATTACATTTGGGGAAGAAAATTCATGATTTTATTGAGAAAGATTTAGTGGTACTCTCTTCATTATCAACCTATTTGAGCAGAACTTTCATTTTCCTAGAAAATTGAGTTGTACAACAAATCATCAGAAAATGGTCTAATTCCCATGTTTCAGCATCGGATGGAATAATTTTGGAAATAATAGATCTTGGTAAGAACTCTTTCATCTCTCTTATTTACTTATCTAGGAGAATAAAACCTTGGAAAGTGTTGGATTTTTTTTCTCGACTTGCTACCATTTGAGGTTTTAAGATTTAAAGTGTGTCACTTTGGGGAAAGTATTTTTTTCATTTTATTTTCCCATCTATCAAGTTAAAGGGTAGATAATAGAGTTATAGATTAGTGAATTTAAATCAAGGAACTCTTATAATCCATTAATTGAACTTAAATTTCAACATTCATGACATTAAGGATTATTTCGATTAGGTTTGTATTAAAGTATATGGTTTAAACTGGGTTCTATGGAATTCATACATACTGTATGAGATCGCATCATTGATAGGGATTCCCATTCGGATGGACATAGCTACTAAAAATTTAATTTTTGGTCACTTTTCTAGAATACTATTTAAGGATGATTTATGTTCTTCCCTGATTTACCTGGTGGTCTTATCCACTCCCCGTGATGAAATCAATATTAGAATTGCATATGAAAAAATTTCATTGTACTATGATTCTTGTTGCATCACTGGACACTCGAGATCCAACTATCGAGAAAGAATTTTATATTCTAGATGCCAATTGAATGGACATGATGAGAAACACTATAGGAGGAAAGAGGGTAACCAGCCCTTATAAGATACTGTTACTCAAACTGATGATCATTTTTGGAATGAAGATCCACATATCTCTCATACTAAGACTTTAGCCTCTAGGGATGTATAGGCTGAGCAGATAGCTCAAGGACTAACAGGGATTGAGGATGATCAACAACCTAGATATAAATTTTTCAAGCCAACCCAATGGATTATTTCACACCTTAGCCAAATAACATGCCCATTGTTTCATGGGTAGATTTGGCAGAAGTGATTGCTCTAGCTGGTGTGAGCCTTTCCTTCAAGGAGGGTCTAATTGGGGACTTAAAAGATGTAACAAGTGAATCTAAATCTTATGATAGTAAAATACAGAAATATGTTTCAGCCTAAACTGAGGCTCTTAACATGATTAGACATGAACAACTCATGGATTCAAGATGTAAAAGTAAGACCAAGTTGGATGATGCTACCTCAATGAAGATAAAAAATAAAGGAGAGCATAGTAAATCTAATTTTGATAAGGTGATTGAGACCACTTATCACTCCAAAGATAGTTTAGAATGGAATAAAGTATTTTTTGATGCTAAACCTAGATTTTAATATCTATATCCTCATACTAGAAACTCTAACATGATGGACTCTCTTTCTTCCACACCTGGACACACACATACCTCTCCTGCTGCATCTGAGATCCAATAGGGGTCTCCATTGGGTGGTCCCTCCCTCCATGGCACCACACATGACTCTCCTACTACAATTGGGAACCCACATGATATTCCAATACCCCATGGATCCACTCGGATACAAGATACCCTTGTTGTGGTTCCCAATCTCTTATACCCCCCCCCCTACTGCAAGATATAGACTCCAATATAAGTCTTTAATTCAAGTTGTTCCTGGAACCTATTTGCAGATTCCTCCTACTAAAGGTTATCACCATGAGGCCTCTATTCGGATTGATAATGGAGGTATAAAGAATGATGGATCTATGGATTCTCAAATCATGGTGACAATTACCCTTAATGAATGATAGGAATATTTAATTGGGTATTATGGAACCCATCTTTGTATCAATAATGGCAGTAGAAAAAATGCTAGATATATTGTCTCTACAGGTTCTCAAAGCATCGTGACAATTACCTCTGATGACCATCGACCAAGAAGTCATTATGAGTACATCTCAAAGGATTTTGTGGTTTCAATATGAATTTATCATTATCAAATCTTGAAATTAAAAAAACAATTTCAAATTACAAAATTCATTTGATAAGCTTGCAACTGCTAGTAGTGAGGATGATGGTACAAAGCACGGTGATGGAGAAGAAATTATGAAGGATGCTGCAATGGATGATTTATCAGATGATTGAGAAGGCTCGTGGATGAAATTAAAGACTTTTATGTGGGTTTAAATTCCTTGAGTTATGGTTGGATGCCTCTCACATGACAATATGAGAAATCACTCTAGAATGAGTTAATGGATGTTTCTACTGTTTCTTGTGGCCCATAAGGTTATTGTTTTCTAATGTGTGTGTTTGCCCTCATTTTTTATTATCTTAATAAAGATTCATTCAATCCTAAAACCTTTTGAAATTCATTGGAATTATATAAACCACATAATAAAAACAATTGGTGTATAATATATATATCCCACAAAAATAAAAGTGATATAAAAATCTCATACCGCAAGATTGACTGACTTTGAAATTTATTTAACCTCTTATATAATAAATTTATATTTTATATAATTATATAACAGAATCAAGTATATAATTATCATATTATATATATTAATTATATATATGTTTAGATTCATCCACAGTGGTAGAGATAGAATAATTAATTACACGATTCATAGAGATGGTATGTTGTACAAACACATCAATGTTGTTTTTATTCTTCAAAACATGGAATGAATGAAAGTTAAATAATAATTAACCATTATAGAATAATTATAATATCATATAAATCATATATGTTCATAAATTTGATACTTATTACCATCCATGTAAAATATAAATTAAAAACGAATCACATCACATTGTGGAGATGGTAGTCCACATGTACGCACTATCAATAGTATCATTTTTCCAATAGTTTTTAAGGAAATAATTTATATATGATATAATAATTATATAAGAATAATTATTTCATAAATATAATATATAAAATTAAATTAATCATAATTATCATCTATAAAATATGGTAATGTAAAATGAATTGTATCACTACGTGGAGACGGTATGTCATATGTTTGCTTGAACGATAATTTCACATGTCATTTGATGGGAAAGAGGGTGGATAATGGTGGTTTCAAAATCATAATAACATTTTAGTTTATTTATGATATTGAATTTATTATTTTATGATTAATATAATATAAGTATATTAGGTAAAATAATAATTAAAAAAATTGATTTGTTAAGGATATTACAACTTCTTTGAAACAACTCTTTTATATCTCCTTTAAGGATTCTATGGTTGGTCTTTTGGGAGAAATTAATACTCTATAATTTGGATACGGAAGTTGAGAGGGTATTTTGGAAGGGTATTCTCAATATATAAAGCTCAAATATTTTTGAGGAATATAAAGGATCGGTATTAATATGTAATTGAGAGGAGGGTGACTATTTAGAATTTCTTAAGATATCAACTCAATATAAAATATTTTTTTGTCTAAATTGATCCAAATTAATAAGATTAAAATATATGATGAGGATGAATAAAATTAGTCTCATATAATAAAATTTTTAAATTAATGGCTCACATTTTTACCCTAATATTTATTTAACCCATCGTTAACTCTTTAGAGATTTACTATAATAGTAACGTTTTCTATGCATTAATGTTAAATAATTTTACTATAAAATGAAAAAGGCCCATAAATGGCCCATGTTTAGTTGTTAAAACCATATCTCATTAATTTTTTTGAATCTAATATTTTTACGGATTTCAAATTATTTAAAAAAATATTATAAAATGTCATTAATGTCATTTTTTTACACTATTCATTTAATTTGACATTAAATACATCATGACAGACTGAGTATTAAAATATAATGTTTTAACACCTCCATAATAAGTCAAATAGATCTATAAAATTCATATAACTAATTAAATCATTCAAATTATATCACTTTTAATATTTATAAAATCATTTATTTAATTTTTATATTAATTTCAAATATAATTATTAAGCATTTCCCTAGAATTTAAGCTAATTTTATAATTTAAAAAAAATTATAAACAAATTTATTTTCTGAAAATAATTTCATTAATCTCAAAATAGAAATTTATATCCATTTATAAATTACTTTTTCTTTTTTTGACATATATGGTATATTTCATACTAAAAGGGTGATGTTTTGTAATTTACATTGATTTAAATATTAAATATTTTATTTTCATGGAAAATGTCCATTAAAAAATAGTATTCAAGTCTAAGATAATAGGGGATAAATTACCTTCATCCAATAATATATAGGATGAAAAATTATGGACTTATCATTTAGGTTTAACCTAGATTGACCTGATTTGCCCTTTACTGAGGTGATAAATTTTACAATAGTTACTATTGATAATTCCTAAACATAAAAGTTATTTATCAACCAAATTTGAGCCTTATGATTAAAAATATGGAATAAATTTAAACTAATTCAATAACAAAAACATGTTAAAATTAATTTTAAAATAAATATGATGAATCTGATGAAACCTCTTTTTAGGAAAAAATCAGTTTTTCTGAAAAAAATAATTTTACGTATAAATTATTTTCATACCAAATTAAATAATAAAATTGATTCCAATAAACCTGATATAATATTTATAATTTAAGATAAATGATTTTACTTTTCAGACATTTTAAAAAAATGTAACTTTATAAATTTTTGAAAAAAATACAATTTTTGATATAAATCATTATTTTTCACTTTTCACTAAAAAAAATATTTTTAGAAAAAAACACAAAAATACACACTAAGAAAATTTTGATATGATTATTTTCATAAAAAAATATGAAATTAATGTTATAGATGTTCTAGATTATAATTATAAAACTTTATCAGAAAAAGAAATAAGAAAACATTTTTGAAGAAAATGTATTCCTAAAGCATAAAATAATGTTACTAAAAATTAATTATATATTTCTTAAGAATTCATAAATTATTTTTCCTTGTGTAGTTCCTCTATACACATTTCATAATTTTCTTAATTCTATTCATACCTATAAATTTAACATCTTGGTTATAATGGATATATTTAAATAATATTATTTGGGGGTTTGTTTAGCCTTAGTGTTGTGTGTCATATATTCTATCAAACATAATGCTATTTTTAAAATATCAGGGTATTACATTCTCAGCCCATTAAATAAATTTCACCATTCAAATTTGAACTTTTTTTTAATAAAGCGATATAAATTATAAAAAACCATTATGGAAACCCCCGATTTAAAAAAGTGTTAATAAAATATCCTATTAAAAGAGGCAAAAGGAATTGTGAAGGTTATCACAAAACAATGTTTCTAAATAGAAGAAATTTAGTTTTTGATTAAAATATTGATAGATAACAGTAAACATATTCCCAAGGATTAATAGAAAGTGATATATTTTATTTTCATAATAAATTTAGGCATCACCAAACCGTAAATATGTGATGGGTTAAAAGACCATTTATTTCCCATAATGAAAACTAAATAGATAATGTTTTTATTTTAAGGTATTATTTATAAATTCAATGGAATATTTTGTTATGCGTATAAAGGTATCAAGTAAATAAACATACTTGATTTATGTTCATGTCATAAGAATAATCTCATCCTTTGGTTTTTTTGTGATCAATTTTCACTTAATATCTTAAGAGATAAAATAGATATTCAAGACGAGTTTTTTCGTTCTTGAATAATTTTAATAAATCCTAATATCCATAAGTAATTCCTTAGGCCTCTAAATATTTACCAAATATAAAATGGTTAGTACATGTTATGATAAATAAAAATTTAACCACAAAAATTAAAAATACAAAGTTAAAATTAATCCATTATATATATAATTAACATTAAGACTCCTTTAAAATATTACCGGCCATATTAAAAACCAAAAACTTATTTGATATCATATCATTCTATGATCAACATAGAAATAATATTTATCACTAATAAAGTATTTTAACAAAATATATATTCTTTACTCATATATTATCTAATGTTTACAAATCATTCCCCAAAAGGTTATGATAAAATCATATATGCTTCTAAAATATAATTAATCTCAAATTATTTAAATAATATATTAGTTTTTGAAAAAATCATTTCCAATAGAGGTTTTTGCTGATCCTTTCAATGTTATATTATCATATATTGATTCATAATATAAATATGATATCTTTGTTATAGAAATATATATGGAATCTGTATTGGGTGAGATAATTAATGCTTATAATCTCATTAAATTTCCCTGAAGGATAATATTTTCATAGAGCATATTCTTAATAACATCAAAATGGAATTCATAATAATAGAGTTAATGATAAATATTCCTTAACTATCATGATTCATGTTAAAAATTATAATTATATATGATTTAACTTTGACCTTTTACTTTGGAGGTTTTTGTGGCTTATTATATTTATTATACCTTGTATTAGGGCATTCATTTTTATAATTCCCAAATTATTTTCATTTATAGAACTAATCTGAGTTGTGTATTTTATTTAACTATCTCTCCATTAATTTTATTGACTTGACTCTTTACATCACTTTGAAATTATTTTCCTTAATTTCCAGGATTCCCATAATTGAAACATTTTATTGCCCCTATTAGGCATTCACCTGGGTTCCCCTTCCCATATTTATGGAAAGTGGGATGTCAAAGGTTTTTCTTTCCTCTATAGAAAAAAACACTAAATCTTCCATTAAACTCTATATTAAATTTATAATTATAATAATCATGAGGGTTTCTAGCTTCCTTTTCCACTTTTAGTGCACATCAAATGATTTTTTCATAGATTCCAAAGTCCCTTATGGATAAAATATTTTGAATATTTGGTTTTATACAACTAAAGATTTAATCATTTTTTAATTCATGTATGATGATTAAACCTAAACCAAACCTTTCACGTCTCATAAAATTTTTCTCATAGGTACCAATGGATTCATCATCCATATGATTAGTCTTAAAGAAAACCTTCTTCGTTTTTATATGCAGAATATACTGGATTACTTATATAAACATATTCCATTAAACTCAACCAATTCCATGGAGAAAATTTCCCCCTCCTTTTTAATATTATTAATAATATTCCACCATTGGTCTAATTTACCTTCAAAATGATAAATAGATAGGTAAAATGTTATACAGTCTAATCACTAAAGAACAGAAAATATCATTTCTATTGTGTTGCTCCATTTCCTAGAAACCGATGGATTAGAAGATCCATGGAATGATACTGTTCTTTTTCTCATAAAATATTCAATAACATGTTTCTCCCTCCTTGTTTTATATGTAAGTTCAACAGGATTGATGTTACCACCAATAGCGTGAGAGAGTTGAGTGATCACAGTCACTATATATTAGCTATCTAAATCAGGACACATTATTTTCAATCTATGACACCTTAGTTTTGACCTAGGTTATATATGATCATTACTAATACATTAGGATTTTGTCCGATACTTAGACTTATACCAAGGTGTATCACTAATGTTTTCTCACTCTACTTTCCAAAATATTTCTAATCCTTTCGATGATACCAACATTGGGAACACATACCACTAATATATAGATATAATGTATTAATAGATGAACATTAATTACATTACATAATGATATATTCCAAAATCATAGTGGCATAGTTCCTTTGGAAACTTGGACACATAGTTGACTTGTTCATAAATGAACTACATCATCTCCCAATATGTTCTTGATAACTAGCACCCTTCTTAGACATATAATTACCAAAAAACAAATATTCATAACATGGGAAAAGAAATAATTATAAAGTGAGATCTCAAATTATTAGTAATGGTGAACAAGAGAGATATCAATGATCACATAATCATAACATGAGCATGAGGGTGTGAGAACATGATCTTACATTTTTAATCTATGCCTTCATATCATAATTCATAATGTTGACTCATGACATAAATCTTGGTAATTTATTAGACATGAATCATAAAATAATCAAATAACATGAGCCATGAGAGCATACCATTGTAATAAGACAAGTAATTGGGGTTTATAGAAAAACAAATAACTTTACGAACATGTATAAATAGAAATATGTCCACTCATTTAGTTCAGGACTTGAAATTTGGACCTCACATAAACATATAGACAAGAAAAAAGGTACATGAATGATCTTAAGGACATAAAATATAGATCTAAACAAAATATTATATAAATTAAAACTATATTCATGCATAATATTATGGAAATTTAAATCAGTTCCTTGCATAAAATTTGGAATAATAAATCAGGTTCATACTTAACATATTTACATTATGAGTTATCCGCCATAACCTAATGAATTGTATATAGATATATTTATCACCCATAATATAATTAAAATACTATATATGTATTCCACAATATCATAAAACATTCAACATTTCAAAAACTAGGAAAAGAAATGGGGATCATCATTGCATAACCTATGCGAAAAAATGGGTTTTACAAATATCATGCCATTATAAACATAAACCATCAATAGGTTTAATAAGGGTAGTATAGATGGATCATATAACTCTTAATTAATAAGTTATATTTGGGGTATTTTCCTCTCGTTAACAGAAATAAAATTAAAAGATCATTAAAACATTCTTCAAGAAAATATCTATTATATTTTAAAATCTCTTATTTAAAATCTAAATATTTAAAACAAATTACAGAAAAAAATTTATTTGAAAAGAAATATATAATATTTTAAAATAATAATTAAATTATTTAGTGTTAATGATGATTGAAAATTCTTTTCATTCCACATATGTTAAAATAAAACATTTCATTCACATTTTTTGTAAAAACCCCAAAAAGTACCTTGTTTGGAAAATGACAAGAATATTCCTTTTAAAACATTTTAAAAAAGTAGAAATAGGTAAAAATGACATTAAAAATCATAATAGAATATTATTAACCCTATTTAAAGCATGTTGGGAGAAAATAAATATCAAATAAATGGTTTTTTTGACATAAGAGATAAATGAATCTGATTTTACTTAAAACACATTTCTGGTATCTTAAGTACTTAAGATGTGGAATGTAAAAGTAAAATATTTATTATAAAAAATAACCATAGTATAATTAAATTATTTATTTTATTTATTTATATATAACTAAATTTAATCATCAAAAACATAATCATAAAGAATGAAATTATTACATAATACCCTTACCACTTTGGTAACTTGTGAATCATAATCCCCATGAAAAGAGGAACAATAAATTGATATGTAAATCCTATAAATTTCAATATTACAATCAAAAAAATGAATTCATCAAAATTATATACACTAAAAAATAATAAAAAGTGGTTTATAAGGCACATGCATTATATTAATAAATGTGAGATGAAAATCAATTGCCTCAAGATCAGAATTCTTTGAAAGTTTTCTAGCCTCCTGTATAATAAATTTAAATTTACTATAGTTATATAATAGAATCATGTAAATTATTTTTATAACATATATATATATATAGATATATATTCTTCCATAATGTTAGGGATATAAAAATGAATTACACTATTCATGGAGACCATTGGTCGTATATATGCATGAATATTGTTTTCATTTTTCATCAGATAAAATAAAATAAAGTTAATTAATAATTCACCTTTTTAGATTCATTATTATAACAGATAAATAATTTATATTATGAAATCATGTATTTATTACCATCTAAATAAAAATTAAATGAAAAACTAATCACATCGCCTCGTGGGGGTTGTAGTCCACACATACGCAGAATCGACGTTATCATTTTCAAATAGTTCTAAAGCTATAAAGCTATATATTATTTTATAATTTTATAATAAAAAATAGTTCATAAATTTAAAATTTAAAATTTTAACCCACAATACAAATCATTAATAAAATATGGTAATGAAATATGAATTATATCACCATGTAGAGACAGTACATCGTACAAACGCACAACTGATACTTTCACTTATCATTTTATGAGAAAGAATGTGGATAAATGAGGTTTAAAAATAATAAGATATTATATATATATATATAACTAAATTTATTATTTTAATAAGAATATAATATAATTATAGGATGCAAAATAATAATTAAAAATAAAGTTATTGGTTAAGGTAGTTACCTTATCTTTGAAACCACTCTTTTAGATATCATCTTAAAGATCATAGGGTTGGTATTTTAGGAGGACTAGAACCTCAATAATTTGGTTAATGAAGTTTATAAAAGATTTTTTAGGGTATGGTCAAACTAGAAATCTCAAAGTAGTGTCAATAATATAAATTATGGGAGCCCTTTATAATTGAGGGGATGGGTACTTCTAAAAATTCATAAAATATTAAATTAATATTAATTTATTTTTTTGTTGAAATTTATCAAAATTGATAATATCAAAAGTTAAGATGATTTTTAATTTAAATACTCTAATCCAATAAAATCGGATATTTTTTTATCTCATTGTTACCTTTATATTTTTATTTTAACCCTTTATTAACCCTTTTGACAATTACTATAACACTAAAGTTTTCTACACTTTAAAGTTAAATAATATTAGTATAAAATACCAAACAATCCATAAATAGACTGTTTTTTACATATAACCATATCTCATTCACTTGTTAGAATATAATATTTTTATTAATTTTAAATTTTTGAATAAATTATTATAAAATATCATTAATTTCATTTTTAACACTACTCCTATAATTTGAATTTAAATACATTTAGAAAAAAGGTGAATTCAAATATAATACTTTAACACCTCCATAACATGTCACAAAGATCTATAAATTTTTGGGAAACGTTAAATCATTTAAATAATATCACTATAGTATTTTTTAAATCATTTATTTTATTTTTATGTTAATTTTATAAATATTTTAATAATGTTTCCCAATAATTAAAGGTAATTATATATTTTCTAAAAATTATAAATAAATTTATATTAAAAAAATAATTTCACTTAGATCAAAATAGAAATTTATATTCATTAATAATTACATTTTTTTCTTTTGTGGACTTATATGAGATATTTAAAACTAAAAGAGTAACATTTTGTACCTTTATTTACTTTAAATATTAAATATATCATTTCATCAAAAAAATGTCCTTAATTATATATATATTTAGATCCTAAGATGAAAATGGTTGAATTAGTTTCATGAAATAAGAATTGGGATCAAAATTTATTTCCATATCACTTATTTTTACTATAAATTAACTTAATTTTAACCTTTATTGAGGTGATAAATTTTGCTGGAGTTAATATTCATATTACCTAATAATATAAGGGACCTATTTGAAAAATTTGAACCTACTAAAAAATATGGAATTAATTTTTCCAATTCAATAACTATAAGTGGAATAAATTAATTTTAAAATATGTACATAGAATTTAATGACACTTATTTTTAGAAAACTACATTTTTTTGGAAAAATCATATTTATCTATAAAAATATTTTATAATAAATTCAATAATAAAATTTATTTCAATAAATATAATTGGATATTAATAAATTAATCATAATTATTTTACTTTTATACCATTTTAAAATAAAATGGAACTTTTTAATTGGTTGAAATAAAAATACAATTTTTGATAAAAATCCATATTTTCATAATCCACTAGAAAATCAATATTTTTATAAAAAATAAAAAATAAATAACCATAAGATAATTTTTATATGATGATTTAGAAAGGATATTTTTTATAAAATTAAATTTATATATGTTCTAAAAATTAATTACAATACATTACCATAAAAATAAATAAAAACCATTTTTTGTAGAAAATATATTTTTGAAGTATAAAATGACTTTATTGAAAATTTAGTATTTATTTCCTATAAAATAATGAATTATTTTTCATTAATTATTTTCTTTATATATATTTAATAATTTTGTTAATACTATTCATATACTCTAATTTAACGACTAGTTTATAACAACCATATTTAAATAATAATATTTTAGGCTTTTTTTAGGCTCGGTATTTCTTGTCTTATAAACTATCCTACATTGTGTTATTTTTTAAATCCTTGGGTGTTAAATTTTGGGTGACACCATGTACCATGTAGGGATACACTAGGTACCCAATGATTAGGCTTGTTGTACTTCACCACTGGCCAAACTACTGAGTAATGGTGTAGGCCCATAAAGTTCTTGGTAGGTCTTGTAGGCCATTTAGAAAATGAGTTTTATGACCATCATTTCAATTCACCCCACCCAAAAAAATTAAAAATAATGTTAATATTATTAGGTTTATTTTAAAGACTCTTATACTCCCTTATTCTTCCATCATTTCCCCATTTTGGGGATGATTTAAGTGGTATTATTCACAGTGAATATAGGTAATTTCCAAAATGTCTATCCAACTCACCCAAGAGAATGTTCTGCATGCACCATCGGATTTTCAAACTTTTTAAACCATTTCATCCTCTATCACCTAGCCTTTGTTGCTCCCTTGGTCCCTATCAATCTTCGACTTAAGATCTTCTTTCACCCCTCCTCATTGGATACCTCTTCCACTTTCCTAAGGCCTCCTGATCCTTGGGATTTGTTGCCTCATCTCATGTCGTAATCCTTATTTCCCAAGTATTTTCCTCTTATTGTCATCCTGATTACCTCACATGTCCACCTCACCACTTCTTCCCCTCTGGTTTCTCGTATCCCTCCTCACCTTGTTCTTGGCTCTCACCTATCCTTTAGGTATTCCCTATGCAGCTCTTCCTCTTCTTCTTTTCAGCCCTACCTCCTAGAGGTCTCCAAGGAATTTTCGTAGGCGTCAAGAGAGGGTTCCTTCATCTATCCTGGTGCCCCTACATCATCCTTCATGAAGGAATCATCCTGGTTAAAATGTAAATTGGTAGCTCATTTTGGGGCTTCAAATCCATCGTCTCCCATTATTTACAACATTGTAAGTTCCTGGAGGATTCATCATCTGAAACAGATCTTCCTGATCCATATGAACACATTCTTGATGTTCCTTGATTCAGAAGAGGACTTCATACATGCGTGGTTCAAGGCACCCCGCTCATTAAGTTGTTAAAGCATCAGATTGTCCTGGTGGTCCATTGATGTGCACAGGGGAAAATAGAGCCCAACAGCTGCTGTTTGGATCATCCTCCTTGAGTTATCATTACCTTTCCAAACTTTTTTCTTCATAAAGTATATTGGGGACTCCCTTGGAAGCTACCTCTACTCAGATTATAGGACTAGGTGATGCGCTGATACTTTGGTGGCCCACATTTGCGGGAAATTAGATATCTCTCACCCTCTGCTGGATAGGCTTGTGCTTCAGGTTCATGAATAATTTGGTTGGAATCTGGATATTTCCTACACAGTCTTCCCTAGATACTACCCACATTATCTCCTTCAGGCCAACTCCTTGCAGGTTTTCCGTCATCCTCGTTAGAGTGGTCATCATCATCCTACCCAATCTGTTGTGGACAGAGGTGCTTGAATGCACCCCCATTCAATGGAGATCTTCCCAGATTGGAACTGGAGGTAGCTCAGTTTCCTTGTTCTGATCCGTAGTCCTCCCCCCATATCCTGGCCTTGGACATTCTCTTATTCCTCTACTGGAGAGTGATAAGATTCCAGGCTAGGTGATCGTTCTCTATACCCCGAAGTGGCTTTCCCATATCTAGGTTGTAGATCTCCCCTATATTCTCTTCAAATTCAAGAAAACTCCTAGGGTTTGTAGGATGGAGGTTCTGTTGAGTACCGGGACGACGTAGCGGAAGTTGGTGGGCCGAGAATTAAAAAAATTCTGCATCTTGGGAGTGACATAACCATGTCAACTCCGATGATCTTGTCCCGGTTCAGACCAAGGATCACACAAGATTTAAGTAGATCACAAAAATAAATTAAGCATGTACCTTGTTCGTAATTAGCGTGTGTAGGTCCTCCGCAGGATTTCGGTGATCATTTCTCGAAGACTCCAATGTCGAATCCCTCTAGATTGTCCACGCATGCCTCTAGAATCTACTCGTACACTATTTTTCAAGATCCGGGTGCTAGCGCGGATCATCGACGATCACTTCAGCGCAACGATGATCACCACAAAAGAAGAAGATTCAATACTATAAGGATGAAATTGGAGATATTCCTTCACTCGAGAGACTCTCTCTCTCTAGATTCTAGGAGGAGAGTGATGCTCTCAATCTTGACACATGAATAGTCTTTATGGGAGAGCCTCTCTCTCACTTATATAGGGAGTGTTTAAAAACACGCGGTTTGGATTCTCGGCCCCCGTTTAATAGACATCGGCTATATATGTGATATAAATAATTATTTATGAAAAATAAAATTATGCCATAAATAATATTTATAATTTATCACTTACTTGTAATATATAAATATATTATGTGATATATTTGAGTCTTTAACTCGACTCATTCCTCCTGCTAATATTAAAGGAACCTAGGATATTAAAATCTATTAGAATAGTATTAATACTTTTATTTACTATATAACTTGTAAATATATGCTATAAATAAGTCCACCAAATTATTCTAAACTCGAATAATTAATGAATTTATTTATTCTTTGGTGATCCATAGAACTTGGAAAGCGCTCGGACCCTTTGGCGGGGCCCACCAAGTTCTAAATTCCTATTCCCAGAATAGGGAAGATTCTCAAGGCGCTATGGTGTGTGACCCTCTAGGCCCTTACCTCAATAGTAGCAGATAATATCCACCGACCAAGAGCGTGGTCTAGCAACCCATCTAGGCCCCTATAGAGATAAGAGAAGTCACAGAAACGACTTCCTCCCTACAAACACGGTCTGTGCAATATAATCTCTTCATCATCGATATCTCAATAAATCAAAATTCACACTAGTGTCATCATTCTTTATTTTGATTTATTTTATTTGTTGATTTTTCTGGATGGTCTTACCTTCGACTACCATGGCCATGGATTTATTAAAGGTGCAACCATCCTAATAAACCAGGCTCATGATATCTCTTCCTGAACTCGGAAGTGAAAAATCATGTCTCGATCATTCAATCAATGCAATTCCATTAATGATGTACCCCATACAAACAACCTCACCACAACTTTGTCACCATATTTTTCACCTTACATCAAATGTACGTAATTAAATGAAATTCATTGATAATTATCTCAAGTCATGAGACCATTACACATGTCCGTAGATAGAAACAACCAATGAAAACTGAAACATGTGGTGTTCCTATTAAGCGAGTTTATCCTCATGATCTCAATTACTAAAGATCATCAAGTGTGAACATCACGAGAATAAGTCTCAATGCTTATGAGCCCCCAAAATCTGATGGTCACACGTCATCTGTGTCCTCTTAGAATGATGTAACTAGACCATAGGATGTTACTTTAAGATTACTTTCATGGCATCTCAGGGTTCTCATTATAGCCTGGGACCTGCTATAACCCTTTGATGCGATAGGTAATCTAAGGACATTTCCATAAACAAAGTGAATGTATATGTATCTACACTATAATGGAAATATAAACACGTGTATAAAAACAAACTAAATACATGTAATGGTAATCAAAGTACAATACAAGTTGGGTCTAGGGCACCCACTTTCAACACTCCCACTTGCACTAGATCCAACTACTAATAGGTTTTAATCTGCAAGATCTCACATGTGAATCATGATTTTACTGAGAACTGGCTTTAGTCGGGGGGTCTACCACGTTGTCATCTGTGGATACTCTTCTAACTGTCACTCCACCTCTTTGATTAAAATCCCTCAAGAGATGAAACTTCCAAAGAATATTATTTGTCCTCTGGTGAGACCTGGGCTCCTTGGCAAGCACCAATGCAGCAGTATTATTACAATATACTGGAATAGGGTCTGAACTAATAGGTACAACACCAATGTCTGAGATAAATCTGTGTATCTAGACAGCTTCTTTTGCTATATCAAAAGCTACAATATATTCGGACACTGCTGTAGAATCAGCAACCATAGCTTACTTTGAGCTTCTCCAGCTCACTGCACCACCATTCAAGCAAATGATGTAGCCTAACTGTGATTTCATATCACCATGATCTGTCTGAAAACTAGCATCAGTGTATCCCCTCACAACTAGTTCCTCATCTCATCCATACACCAGGAACATAACTTTATTACACCTTAAATATTTTAGAATAGTTTTAATAGTTGTCCAGTGCAGCTCTCCAAGATTGGATTTATATCTACCCACCATTCTTAAAGAAAAGTCAACATCAAACATAGTACATAGCATGGAATACATGATAGAACCCATTGCGGAATCATAAAAGACTCTACTCATTCTTTCAATCTCCTCCTATTCTTGTGGACACATTTTCTTGGAAATATTTACACCATGTGACATAGGTAACAATCCACTCTTGTATTGTTCCATATTGTACCATTTGAGTACCTTTTCAATATATGTACTTTGACTTAGGCCAAGAATCCTTTGAGATCTATCTCGATAGATGTTGATCCCTAGAATGTAGGATGCTTCACCTAAGTCTTTCATGGAGAAGCATTTATTTAACCAATTCTTAACGGACTGTAAGACTTGTACCTCGTTTCCCATAATTAATATGTCGTCAAAATATAATATTAGAAAAACGATAGAATTCCCTTCATCCTTCTTATAGACACAAGGCTCACTTTCATTTTTGACAAAACCAAAATCTCTTTTGGCCTCATCAAAGCAAACATTCCATGATCTTGATGCCTGTTTCAATACATAAATGGATCTCTGCAACTTTCATATTCTATTGGCATTCTTTGACTTAACAAACCCTTCAGGTTGTGTTATATATACGTCTTCAGCAAACTTCCCATTAAGAAAAGCAGTTTTGACATCCATTTTCAAAATTTCATAATCATGAAAGTCTGTTATTACAAGCAATATTCTGATGGATTTAAGCATTGCCACTAGTGAGAAGGTTTCATCATACTCAATGCCTTGACGTATTCTGAAACCCTTCACAACCAGTCTTACTTTAATGGTATTAACCTTACCATCCATGTCCAGCATCTTCTTGAATACCCATTTGCATCCAATGGGATTTACATCAGCTGGAGGGTCTACCAAAATCCAAACTTAATTTTGGTACATGGAATCCATCTCAAGATTCATGGAATCTTTCCATTTAGGAGCATCATTTCTTTCTACTGCTTCCTTGTAGGTTATAGGTTCATCATATTCAAAGACTATTGTGTCACCTAACTCGGAAACAAGAAAACAATAATACTCTGGTTCTCTAACCTCTTGGGTATACCTACGCAGTATTTTTGTCTCAGGAACAATTTCTTCTTCCACTTTCTCTTGTGGAGATTGTTCCTCTACCAACTCTTGTGCATCTGGATAATTAACTTCATAGAAGTCAATCTTTCTCCCACTATTTCCAATAGAAATGTGACCCACTTCTAGAAATATTGTGTATCATTCCACAATGACTTTTCTATCTAAAGGGTTATATAGGCAGTATCCTCTAGTTTCCTTAGGATAGCCTATAAAGATGCACTTAGTGATTCTGGATTTTAATTTGTCACTTGGTAAAGTCTTGAAAAATTCCTCGCACCCCCACACATGCATGTGTGTCATATTGGGTTTCATTCCATACCATAACTGATATGGAATCCCATCTGTAGCTTTAGTTGGTACTCAGTTAAGGGTATATGTTGTTGTATGCAAGGCGTATCCCCAAAAGGATAATAGATGAGTTTCATGACTCATCATTGATCTGACCATGTCAAGAAAGGTCATATTCCTCCTTTCACTAACACCATTCCATTGTGGTGTATAAGGAAGAATGAGTTGGGATACTATCCCACACTCCTTCAAGTGATCAATGAAAGATTGGTTAAGATATTCTCCACCTCGGTCTGAGCGAAGTGCTTTTATCGTCTTACCAAGTTGGTTTTCTAATTCATTTTGGTATACCTTAAAGAAACGAAAGGAATCAGACTTATACCTCATTAAGTAGATATAGCCATACCTACTATAATCATCGGTAAAAGTAATGAAGTATACAAAACCACCCCTTGCCTCACTGGAAATGGACCACATACATCGGTATGTATTAATTCCAGTACTTCATTAGCTCTTTCTCCCTTTCTTGAGAAGGGTACTTTGGTCATATTTCCTTGTAAACAAGCTTGACATACATCTAAGGGTTTTAATTGTACCGAGTCTAGATACCCTTCTTGATGAAATTTTTGTAATCACTTCTCATTTACATGACCAAGCATGATGTGCCAAAGGCGGGTGTTATTTGAGTCATGTTGGGTGTTTTTGTCATTGATTTCCATTACTAAGTTTTCTAGTTCTGGCATATATAATCCATTGTTAATATTTTCCATATAATAACATATGTTATCCCTATAAAAGAGACGACTTTTATTTCCAAAATTGAAATAAAAACCCATAGTGTTTAAACATGACACAGAGATAATGTTCTTGGTAACAGACAGTACATAATAGCAATTGTTTAAAATAAGAATCAGACCGGTTGGTAAAGTCAAGTGATAGCCATCTACTACCAAGGCCACCAGACTTGTACCATTTGTAGCTCGGATATCCACTTGACCATTTTCAATCTTCTTGAACCTACTTGGTTCCTATATATGAATACAAACGTGTGAGCCACATGTCGTATCCAATACCCAACTTATAGATAATGATAGATTGCATTCAATGAAAAAAATACCTGAAGTAGAAGCGTCAGCTTGCCTCTTCTTCCCAGCTCTGCAATTCTTCTTTTAGTGGCCTTTCTTTCCACATCCAAAGAAGACAACTTCCTACTCATTACTTTGCCACTGAATCTTTGTCTTCTTTACACGATGATGAATTCGTGTCTTTGTCCTTGACTTGGCCTTAGACCCCTTTGCCTTGCCCTTGTTTTTCTTGTTCACCATAAGGACAGTTGAATTGGTGTTTTTCATGTCCTTATCAGCTTGGCGAACTAAAGCCAAGAGATTCAGGAGCGACTTTGTCATATCATTCATATTATAATTGACAATGAAAGTCAAGAATCTTGACAGTAAAGAGGCAAGAATGAGATCCACTTCTAGTTATTAGTTCAGTTTGAACCCAAGGGCTTCAAGCCTCTCAATATACCCAATCATCTTGAGTATGTGAGGACCTTCTTGGTGACCTTATTATAGCCTTCAATTATAAAGTTCACTTGATATATCATACCTTTCTTGCCTGGACCTCTTCTCACAGAGTTCTTGAAGATGTGAAAGCATCTTGTAGGTGTCCTCTTCCTCATGCATTTTTTGCAATTGGCTGAACATGGATGACAACATGATGCATTTTACATCAAGTGCATCGTCTACATGCTTTCTCCACTTATCTTTTTCCATCTTGCTTGCTCCCTGAGGAGGCTCAGTAGGAATTGGGGATTCCAGCACATATAACTTTTTTTCTTGGTGTAGTACTATGTACAAGCGCCTGTACCACTCCTAGAAGTTATTGCCGATCATGATATTTTTTATTTATCCAAGATCGATCGTAGTGATAAATTACTTGTGGTGTTGGTGATAGCCATTTTGAATCTACATCAGATAAACATTTAGCAGTTAGTACTTTTTCTTGATTACCTTTTGACATTTATTATTAATTAATTATTATATCATTTAATGTCTCCCACTATTTTAACAAACCTTAGTATCCCTCACTATTAGATTCAGAATACTCTATTGCTTGAGCATTATAGTGCAAGGATCCTTGAAACCTCCCTCGTAGTCTATAAGATAGGGCAATGCCACTACTTGGAGGGTTTCAAGGTAGGCGCTAAGTTGGGCAACCACTTGTTCTTGTGGTTCCTTGTGTTGTTGAGTAAAGTCCCAGCTTTTGGAATATGAACATGATTATCTCAACATCTTTCCTCAAAAGTGATAGCATGTTAGCTAAGGCTAATCCTTGACTACTCACTTAAGTTAAGTTGATCCATTTCTCTCATGAAAATGCCCCGGTAGTAAGAGACACTCTCAACTAAGGCTGACAAGCACCCAAACAACCGGTTTTGTTTAGATGTGTGAAATGGGAGGCTTTTAGACTTAATATATATTTGAGGGATTTTTTAATATTTATTGATGAATATAATCATTTTCTATTTATTATATTCAAAATGGGTTTTCGTGCTCACAACGGAACATGAAACAGAATATTATTCATCACATCTTTATGCATTTTATCTTGTTTACTATTCTATGTGATCGCGCAATAATCATGCAGACGCATAAAATAATAAACTATTCATAAATTAAATCATGTATTCCGACTATTTTGAGAATTTCTATAATGATAGATCTATAACTGATCAATCATCACCAAGAGGCATCCATACCTGAGTCGATACGTGACTCTTGTCACTGCTGGCCCTAGTGCAAAGCGCCCAACTCCTATCTGGACTACCGCCTCAACATGGAGGATTCTTCCTCTCGAATCATCACCATATAATTACAAATATACTCACACGCAGGCGATGGGGTCTGGGGTACGAAATACAACTAGTGCAATGGATGCACATGCCCTTATACATAATTGAATTAAATAGCGATTCAAAAACCGTATTTTATCTAATTAAATATTACAATAATCGCACACATAGAATAAATAATTAAATAAATAAATAAATACTAGACGTACACAGTTCGATCACTTTCTCATGACCATTCTAGTATAAAAGCGCAATAAAATTAAATTGCAATGATATTAAATAATACGAGGGTGTTCTAATAAATTAAATGAATTTGATTAAATTCAAATAATTTTTTTTATCAGTTCATTTGTTTAATTTAATTTTAATTCTAAAAATTAAATCAAATCATTAATTTAATTTTAGTCTTAAATTATATTAATATTTCGGATCAAAATAAATTTCAACCCCTAAATTAATTCCAATTAATTTAGGGCTGCAGGCAGTCCGGCTGGAGGTGGTCCGGCGGGAGGGGAGGTTGGGTAGGGTTTCCCCTTCCCCTATGCGCTGCGTGAAAGAGAAGACCCTAAAGGGGTCTTCTCCCTTTATTTTTTTTATTCCTTTTGTCCTTAGACAAAAAGGAGGCCACTTTTATTTGTTTTATTCAGTGGTCTTACACCTTGATTAGCTCAGCCTATATTTTCATTCTTATCAATGGATCACCTGAAGGATTTTTTAAGTTCTCTAGAGGGGTAAGTCAAGGAGGCCCCTTGTTTTCCATTATCCTTGCCATTGCAGAGGATTACCTCAGCCAAATGATTACTTAAAATGTCAATAGGGTCAATCTGAAAGTTCTTCAAGATAACAGAGGTAATTATGCCCCCTCACATCTTCTCTTTGCTGATGACATTATTATTTTTACTCAATGGGGAAAAAGAAACATTCAGAATCTCAAATCCATCCTCCATCATTATGAGCTTGTCTCTGGGAAAGAGGTTAGCTGGAATAAATCCTTCATTTTATTTGGGAAAAAATTTCAAATTCCAGGAGGCATTCTATGATACAGAGCCTTGGTATCAGAGAAAGATCCTTCCCTTTCACATATCATGGAGTCCCAATGTTTTTAGTTATACTGAGATCCACCTATTTCACTGAAGTGGTTTGTCAAGTTAGAAGAACTCTATCCAATTGGATAGGAAAAGCTCTCTCTATAGCGGGAAGAATCATCTTAGTTAAACATGTGATCATTTCCAAACTTGTTTATTCTTTTATGGTGTACTCCTGCCATGCTTCTATATTTAAGATTCTTAAATCCCTTATGAGAAATTTTGTTTGGAGTGGTAGTATTCTGGAATGGAAAATTATCACGGCTCCATGGACCAAATGTTGTTTCCCTCTCACTATGGGGGGACTTGGGATTAAGAATATCGAGCTCTTCAGTCATTCCCTTCAAGATCAATTTATTTGGAGACTTATTAATGGAAAATCAACATCTATTGACTTTCTTAGAACAAGAATCCTTAATAGAATGATTGCTGGAAAGTTTTTATACATGGAATCTTCTGTATGTCCTGGTTTGAAAAAGATTTATCAAAAGATCAATAATCATTCCCTTTGGTTGGTGAATGCCTCCTCCAAGCTAAAATTTTGGAGAGATAACTGGACAGGGACACCGTTAATTGAGGGTATAAATGATAATTCTTTGGATGTTGATCTTGATGCCTCTATTTGTGATCAACTTGAGCTGAGCAACAATATGCCTATCCATATTCTGGGAATTGTTAACTCGTATGATTTTATAAATTCTGATGATATCATGGTATGTGAACCAAATGAAAATGGAATGCTTGACTCTAAAAGTTTCTACTATCATTATATACAGGGAACTCACTCCAATGCTATCCAGAATTTCATAATATGAATACAACCATCTCGGTTTACCCTTCTCTAGAGAATTCAAATGAAAAAACTTCCAGTGGACAGCAATCTTCAAAAGGTAGGTATCTCTCTTTTCTCAAGATGCGACTTGTGCCACCAACATAGAGATGATCTAGATCATTTATTCCTCTCTTGTAAAACCACTGCATCAATCTGGATATTTATCTTTGACCTCTTCGACATCTCACTACCACATGTTGATAACATAGCAGATTTTCTACACATTATTGCAGCAGAACAACTCTCCAAGCAGATCGACATCCTCTTCCTTGTTGCATGTGCTGAAACTTTCCACATTATTTGGAGAGGCAAGAACAATTCTAGGCATGACAGGTCCACTTTCAATCACAATAATTCCATTTCAATCATTCTTTCAATGACTCGAAATAAAAATCAGTTTCACATTGGAAAATGTCACAATTCCATCAAGGACTTTGCAATCTTGAGAAAGCTTCATCCGTCAAGTAATTTTCCCAAACCTATGGGTACTATAGAAATTTTCCGGATCCCTCCCTTTGTAGGTTTGATCAAATTCAATCTTGATGGTTCCTCAAAGGGTAATCATGGAACAACTGGTTATGGATTTGTTTTCTGAGACCACAATAGTGACTCTCTTGAAGGTTCTTATGGCTCTTGTGGTCATGTCACTACCCTTGAAGCTGAGATGATGGATCTTATAAATGCAGTGGAAACGGCTCACTAAATAAATTGGAATAATATCTGGTTCAAAATTGATTCCTCTACTATTGTGCAAGCTGTTAGAAAGAATCAGATTCACCTTGCCTAGAAACTTACCTTGAAATGGATCAAATACCTTGACATTCTTTCCTCCAAGAGCTTTATAATCACACATGTCTATCGTGAATCCAACTCTCTTGCTGACAGACTTGAAAATAAAGGTATTTTTAAAGCCTCTGGAGTGCATTTGACCACACTTGATGAGGATTTGCTCAGTTTACTTAATAGATACAAATGTAAAATTCCCTCCTTCAGAATCTTGTAATTTTCCTTATTTATTTGAGACTTTCCTACATGAATTTTTTTAAAAAAGAGTAAGTCCCTTAAATTGGGGTCTTGGTACTCCATTTTTTATAAAATATTTATAAATTAAAATAAGACTTGAGTTCAAGTCTTGAAAATAATATTTTATAATAAAATAAAATGTTATAATTTATAATAATAATAATAATAACATTTAATTTTATCTCAATAAAATTGATATTAACATCAAATGAATGAAAGAAAAAAAACATACGACGTTGATCCATTTAAAATTTTTAAATGATCGTAACTTGATCATTCAAAAATTAAACGATGTACGATCGAATCCGAATGAACCGTTTTAATAACCCAAAATTAAATTTAATGCATTTTAATTTTGTTAACTCAGAAAAACCATACACTCCCTTTGATACCACTGTTGGGTACTAGGACGATGCAGCGGAAGCTGGTGCACCGGGAATTAAAAATTTTCTGCATCGCTGACAAGCTTGGGGCGGCCGGTAGGAGGCGGTACGACACGAGGGGTCTGGCGCGGGCTCGGGGTGGTTGGTAGGAGGCATTCAGGCGTGGGCTCGGTCAGCGAGGTCGAGGCGGCTGGCAGGAGGCGATCCGGCATGAGGGGTCCGGTGTGGGCTTTGGGCAGCCGGCTAGAGGCAGTCCTGCGGGAGGCGAGGCGGGTGCGGGCCTGGGGCGGCCATCTAGAGGCGGTCCGGAAAGAGGGGAGGTCGGCGAGGGCCTGGGGCGGCCGGTTGGAGGCGGTCTGGCGGGAGGGGAGGCTAGCTAGGGTTTCCCCTTCCCCTGTGCGCTGCATGAAAGAGGAGACCGCAAAGGGGTCTTTTCCCTTTCTTTTTTTATTACTTTTGTCCTTAGACAAAAACAACGCCACTTTTTTTATTTCATAAAAATAAAAGAGGAAGACCCTTAAATTGGGGTCTTGTTACTCCCTTTTTTTAATATTTATAATTAAAAACAGGACTTGACTTCAAGTCTTGAAAATAATATTTTATAATAAAATAAAATTTTATAATTTATAATTATAATAAAAATAACATTTAATTTTATCTCAATAAAATTGAGATTAACATCAAATGAACAAAATAAAATAAAACTTACGACGTCGATCCGTTTAAAATTTTTAAATGATTGTAATTTGATCATTCGAAAACGAAACGATGTGCGGTCGAATACGAATGAACCATTTCAACACCCCGCACTTAAATTTAATGCATTTTAATTTTTTTGACTTAGAAAAACATTGTGATCCCTTTGATACCACTTTTGGGTACAGGGACAATGCAGCAGAAGATGGTGGGCCGAGAATTAAAAAAAATGCGTTGTTGGAGTGATATAACCATGTCAAATCTGATGATCTTGTCCCGGTTCAGACCAAGGATCATTCAATATTTAAGTAGAGCACAAAAATAAATTAAGTATGTACCTTGTTCGGAATTAGCGTGTGCAAGTCCACCGCAGGACGTCGGAGATCGTTTCTCAAAGACTCCAATGTCGAATCCCTCTAGATCGTCCACATATGACTCTAAAATCTACTCACACACCATTCTTCAAGATCCGGGTGCTAGTGCGGATCTTAGATGATCACTTTAGCGCAACGACGATCACCGCAAAAGAAGAAGCTTCAATCCAAGAAGGATGAACTTGAAGATCTTCCTTCGCTTGAGAGACTCTCTCTAGATTCCAGGAGGAGAGAGATGCTCTCAATCTTGACACATGAATAGTCTTTATTGGAGAGCCTCTCTCTAACTTATATAGGGAGTGTTTAAAAACACATGTTATGGATTCCTGTCCCCCGTGTAATTTACATCTTCTATATAAGTGATATAAATAATTATTTATGACAAATAAAATAATTCCATATATAATATTTACAATTTATCACTTACTTGTAATATATAAATATATTACATGGTAAATTTAAGCCTTTAACTCGACTCATTCCTCCTACTAATATTAAATGAACCTAGGATATTAAAATCCATTAGAATAATATTAATACTTGTATTTACTATATAACTTGTAAATACATGTTATAAATAAATATAAAAAATTATTCTAAACTCGAATAATTAATGAATTTATTTATTCTTTGGTGATCCATAGAACTTGGATAGTGCTCGGACCCTTTGGCGGGGCCCACCATGTTCTAAATTCATATTCCCAGAATAGGGAAAATTCTCAACGCATTATGGTGTGTGACCCTCTAGGCCCTTACCTCAATAGCAGCGGATAATATCCACCAACCAAGAGCAGGGTCTAGAAACCCATCGAGGCCCCTATAGAGATAAGGAAAAGTCATATCAAAAAATGTCTCCCTATGAACATGGTTCGTGTAATATAATATCTTCATCATCGATATCTCAATAAAGAAAAATGCACGCTAGTGTCATCATTTTTTGTGCTTTATTTTATTTGTTGATTTATCCAGACGGTCTTAACTTCAACTACCATGGCCATGGATTTATTGAAGGTGAAACCATCCTAATAAACCAGGCCCGAGATATCTCTTCCTGAACTCAGAAGCAACAAATACTTTCTCGATCATTCAATCAATGCCATGCCATTAATGACGTACCTGATACAAACTACCTCACCACAACTTTGTCTCCATGGTTTTCGACTTACATCAAATGTCTGTAATTAAATGACATTCATTGATAATGATCTCAAGTCCAGAGACCATTACACATATCTGTAGATAGGAACATCCAATGACACCTGAAACATGTGGTGTTCCTATTAAGCGGGTATGTCCTCATGATCTCAATTACTAGAGATCATCAAGTGAAAACTTCACGAGAAGAAGTCTCAATGCTTATGAGCCCCAAGTACCTGATGGTCACACATCATCTGTGTCCTTTCAGAATGATGTAAATAGACCATAGGATGTTACTTTAAGATTACTGTCATGGAATCTCAGGGTTTTCATTATAGCATAGGACCTTCTATAACCCTTTGATGTGACAGGTAATCTAAGGAAATTTCCATAAACAATGTGGATGTAGAAGTATCTACACTATCATAGCAATATAAACACATGTATAAAAACAAACTGAATAAATGTATGGGTAATCAAAGTACAATACACATTGGGTCTAGGGAACCCACTTTCAACAGGTTCAGCATGGCCTTACACTTAGTCTATTCATTCTTCTCACATTACCTCCTCTAGATTTAGTTCCACACTGAAGTGTGTCTAGAGAAAAATAATGCTTTCTTGAAGAGGCCTCTACGCCAACGCGTTATCATACCGAAGGGATCCCTTCTTCTCCCTGCTCAGTATTCTATCAGGTTCTTACAGTGGGTTCTCATTACTAGAATACTGATTCCAAAAGGAGGGGTGAAACATCCCTCCCTAGAATAAGGGGTAGCCTACCTACTCACCATCAGGATACATCCACAACCCCACGTGTAGTCCAATCCAAGAATAATGTAATTTTTAAAAGGTCTCAATCTAGGAAAAAAAGGTGATTCCATCCTCCCACTTTGATAAGGCTATGAGTTCTAGATCCAGTCCAAGAACAATCTTTTCTCAATGATTCCCCTACTTATATGGAATACCCATGGCATTGGTACCTGGGTCAAGATGGACTCCTTGAATTCCGATATTACCAAATATAAGGTCAATTTGGCATCCATCCTCAAACAAAAACAAGACCATATATGGATTTTTTGACTTCTCTATAAATCTCAAGATGCATGGCTACATGCACGCTGATGCATCCAACCAGTATATATCAATATTTTGGAACATGTGTTTCATTATTGATCTGGTCTTGGCTGGCGACTTGTTCATCACAACTAAGGAAACTCAAGGAATCCATACCTTCTTCGTATCCTTTATTTATAGGTTCGGTGACCCCCAACAGAGAGAGAACATGTTGAAATATCTCAACGTTCTTGATCCCACCTACCTTCTATGGATAGTTAGTGGATACTTCAATGTTATTGCTAATCTGTAAGAGAGGAAAGGAATAGGGCATTTCCCTAGGAAATACAGCTTAAACTTTATTCAATTCATGGTGGTCAGGGGCCTTATGGATCTCAACTACTTTGGTAATCTGTTCACTTGGTGAAACAACCAATGGGGGAAGCGCCGGTCATGGAGCGGTTTGGAATATTTTTTGACTAAAATGCAATCCATTTCCACATTCTCTATATAGGTTCTGGGGGCAACGGAAGAATGGTTGCGCCAAAAGCCGACATTATTTTTTACCATGATCAATGATTATTCAAGGATCAATATGACGATTAATTCCAGTCTCAATAAAATAGAATCAAAGATTTAGATAAAGAAGTAGAACTATAGGAAAATGACCATTTCGTGGAAGTTTTTTTAGAAATGGGGGTGGTTTAAACCGCCGCCATATGATTCTACAGCAGTTTCAAAAAACAGATGAAAAAACCGTTATTAAAGTGTGTTTTAGCATACAATAAATGGAGGTTTAATTGATTTAGCATAATTTTATGGTAATCATCGTAGTGGGTTCATTTAGTAGTAGTTTTCATGATTTTAGCGGTGGTTTCCCCAGTGAATGCCTTTGATACCAATTTTTCACAAACCAACCTAGATTAATTTCCTAATCTTGACATAATCTAGTTTTGACATATCCAAGTGGGTGTTCCTAATCCCCAAAGGTTAGTGAATAGTGTCTAGGAATCAAAACAAACCAGAGGAAGTGATTTCACCATAAGTAAAACTAATCAAGAAAAATTAGAGAATTCAAAATGAGAAATAGTTGGTATTACAAACACTCTATTAGGGATAAAAGCACAAGTAAATGTATACAAGTCTGAAAAATGGTATGTTTCATCAATTCAACCATTAATATCACAACCCAGAATCTCCATGTAACAAGTAGATTGAATGTTCCACCAGTCACCACTAACTCCCCTGGTCACTCTAATAAAGAATATCCACCACCTCTGAGTGGATCTTTCCATATTCTTAGACCATGAATAATAAAATATATAAATTTATAAAGGAAAATTTAGGGTGTGATAAAAAAATATCAGTAGGATATCACCAAAATTTTCATAATCAATCTGTAACAAATAAACCAAATTTTATCATTTTTAAACAAAATTTAGCATGGAATTGTTTTTTTCAATTTGAATAAAAACATGATTGATAAAACATTTCAATGTATAATTTAAAACATGTTTTAAATTGAATTTCCATAAAATTAGAGAGACATAACCATCTACATCAAAATAAGAAATAATAAGAATTTCTATCAAAACAGACATGATTAAATCATTTCAATCAATAATTGGAATATATAAATTATTTTACGTCATTTTAGATAATAGAACCATGGTGATAACATCAAGGGTTACTACCAGTCACAAGGATTCAAAAAATCTCATGAAATATGCCTCTAGGTGTACACACACTCTTTAGATCCAAAAGTTTAGGCGGAATATGATAACACCCCAAATAATGAACTACCTTTCCTCAAGTATGTTGGTTTCATTTTCATCATCAAGTCAATGTAAGATATAAATTTACCTAGCATGAATGATCTTTATACTAACTACCTTTAATCCCATATGCTTCAAGAAAATTATTCATAATTTTGGATATCATTCAATACAATCAATAATTCAATCCATACAACAAATAGTGCCCAAGTTAATGTTTTAAAACATGCCTTTCATTTCTAAAACCAATATCACATGGTTTTTATCAAAAACTCATGCCTTTACTTTAAAATCATTTAATTTCAAAACATGAAACATTTTATGATTTTATATCTCATTAGATCATGCTTGGAATCATTCATTTCAAATCAAGATCATATTTTCTGAAATTTACACTTTATTTTCATTGCATTTCTAATCTTTTTTTAATATCCTTAAATCAAGATTTAGAATTCAATCTGAAAACCAATTTGAATTAAAAATTATTAAAGGTTTCTATCGATAGATATAACCTTACGAAACCACCTACCAGAATCATGATCTATAACTACCCATACAAGATCCACTAATGCAAAGTCAATGGATAGAATACTCAAGTAAGAATATTAAACTACACCTCCAACTGACTAGAATGTCGGTGAGGTGGTGAGGTGATGAGGAAGCGAGGCAGCGAGGGGCTAGGAATTTAGGGGTCGTGAGGGGGGGTCTCGCGGGGGTCAGAGGTAGAAGGTGGGTCGCATGGGGGTTGGGGGGAGAATTTTTGGGATTGAAAAATAAATTAGTGGAGGTTTATTAAAAAAACTTCGCTAAATAATTTATAAAAAATTTAGAGGCGGTTTAGTAAACCACCGCTAAAGAAACTTCAGCAAAAGGATATTAATGTGGTAGTGGAAGAGGCTCGAAACATTTAGAGAGGGTCTTGCACATCATGTTTATAATTTATTTAATTAATTTCATAAAGGAAAATAATACCTGGATCTTCTTTATTTTCTTCATTATTGATGATTATTTTCTGGAATGACCATTCTGGATTATCTTGTTGTGCTTGAAAGGATCCAAACTGGAATCCTTCTAGTGGTGATCCTCATGTTCTCTGATGGCCTCTGATAGATACCACTCGTTCTCCGAGTGCTAGCACAGAGAAGTGAGTGTCTTGTGTCAGTCATTCTGGATCGCATGTTCTTTGGTATTAAAGAACATGTCTCGTTCATGAGAGGGGCGGGAAGATGATTCAAGAGAAAAATTATTTAGCTCAACAATTCTCAATATACCGAGTGTGCGGTTTAGTAAATTGAACAATATAGGTATGTGTCTATTTATTGACATGGGGATTTAGTTACAATATTTAATTGCATAATAATAATTAAAAATATTCATAACCTTATAAAAACCCCTTGTTATTAATAATAATATTGCGTCATTATTTATGGTTCGCCAACTTGTGCCAAATGGAATTATAAATAAAATTATGCATCACAAAATAATTGAAGCATTATTTTAATTTGTGCCAACTAGATAAATAATTATTTACCATTTTAAAAATAATTATTTTACTACTAGGCCTTCCTTGGTCCTCTGGAACTCCACTTCCATTTATTGAACACTAGAATAAATAAATAAATATTTTATTCTCTTAAATTAATATTTTATTTACAAAATATTAGATAAATATTAATTATATATTCAATAAAATAAATAAATATATTTTTCCAATAATCAGGTGAATAAATATTTATTTAATTTATGCAAGCATTTTAACTTGAAAAAAAAAATATTTCACTGTCATGAGAATAATATTTATTCCATTAAATAAATTTAAATAGAATTTAACCGAAACCACTAGAAACACATAATGTGTGACCCTCTAGGATTATTTATCGTTGTTATTAGGTGGACTTTCCAAAAATCCAAGAAACTATCTAGGAATGGGTCAAGGCACCCAAGAGAAAGAACTTAAAGTTACAACAATGACATCCACATACAAATGATCACTATGTAATATAATCCATGTGTCTCAATATCTCATCAAGTAGGTTTCAGGGTAGTGTCATCAACATTTGTGCTTCATACTTCATTCTTTGACTACTGGAAATAAACTCATCGTTGCAACATGGCCATAGAATTTTGGTCGATGGTTCTATTTCAATCAAAGGTAAGATATATAAACTTCCATAAATGGAAGGTACAAATCCTTCCTCAACTTATCCATTAATAACATGCCACTCTTGACACGCCCAACATACCATGCTTCCCGCCAACTATATGTGTGACAATTTTTGTTAGTAAATCAAAGGGTGTGTGTTGTGACACGTATTAATGATAACCTTAATTTCTAAGTACATTTACACACAATTGTATATAGAAACATCCAATGACACTAAAACATGTGAAATTCTTACTGGTGGGTCTGTTCTCGTAATCTCCTGTCTTAACGATCACCAAGTGTGAACTTTATTAGAGGAATCCTCATCTGCTTATGAGTACTCACACCTGACGGTCTACAAAATATGTGTATCATCATAGTATTTCATCCAACCATAGAACTATATTTAATAATATTGTTATTGAATTTCATGGTTCTTATTATAACAGGGAACTACCATGACCTTATCAATGAAAAAAAATACTCTAGGACATTATTACATCACAATCATGAAGAACAATGAACAATATGTAATAATACTTTTAATATTTAAATACTTTAAATATATATGTTATAAATGTACAACTAGTTGTTTCTTGGACACAAACTCTTAAAAACTCCAACTTGGACTAGAGCCAACTACCTACGACTTTTAGTCCTCTAGACCTCACATGGTGATCATGTTTATGATGAGTCAAGGCTTTAGTCAGTATTCCATGTTGTATTCTGTGGAAAAAATTCTCACTGAAACTTCACCTCTTTGATAGAAATACCTCAATAGATGATACTTCAAAATTATGTGCTTAGTCCACTGATGTGACCTTGTCTCTTTTGCAAAATCCACCACTATATTATTATCACAGTACAGTGTGATGGGATCTTTACTTCTAGGTATCACATTCAGCTCTTGGGCAAAGCTTTGCATCCAAACTACTTCTTTAGCTACCTCAGAAGTTGTGATATTCTCATAATATACTGTATAATCTGTGACCACACTCTGTTTTGAGATCTCCCAGCTCACTGTACCTCTATTAAAAGTTAATATGTATAAAGTTTGCAACTTCATTCCATCTTGATTAGTATAGAAACTAGCGTCTACATATCTTCTGATGACTAGTTCCTCATCTCCTCCATAAACCAGGAACATATCCTTAGTACACCTCAAATACTTTAGGATAGTCTTGAATTCCATGAAATGGTGGTCACCTGGGTCAGCTTTATATATGCCTACCACACTCAATGCATAGGAGACATCCATACTAGTAAATAGGATGGCATACATGACTGGACCAATCGCTGATGTGTATGGAGTCATTTCCATTATCTTTCATTCCTCATGTGTCTGAGGGCACATTTTCATGGAAATATAAATGCCATGTGATTTCGAAAATAATACTCTCTTGGATTGTTCCATACTAGATCTATTCAGTATCTTATCAATTTATGTACTTTGACATAGGACCAAAAATCTCTTGGATCTATCATGATGGATCTTTATCTCAAGAATATATGTTGCCTCACCCAAGTCCTTCATGGAGAAGTATTGATTCAACCATGACTTAACATACTGTAAGACTGGTATCTCATTTCTAATAAGTAATATGTCATCAATATATACTATTAGGAAAACGATTGCACTCCCACTAAATTTTTTGTAGATAAAAGGTTCACATGAATTCTTAATAAAACCAGATTTCATTATGGATTCATCAAAATGAATGTTCTATGACCTGGATGCTTGATTTAATTCATAAATGGATTTTTTTTCAACTTGAATACCTTATTGGAATCCTTTGGAGTCATAGACCCTTCATTTTGTGTCACATATACATCTTCCTGAAGGTTCTCATTAAGGAATCGTGTTTTAACATCTATTTTCCAAATCTCATAGTCATGGAAACTGGCAATGGACAATATAATTCTGATGTATTTCATCATTGCAACTGGTGAAAAGGTTTTTGTCATAGTCAATGCCTTGACACTGTTTGACCCTTTTGCAACCAGTCATTCTTTATAGGTACTAACTTGTCCTTCTATGTCTAGTTTCGTCTTGAATACCCATTTTCTACCAACAGGATTTACATAAACTGGGAGATCTAGCAAAATCCATAATTGGTTTTGGTACAAGGAGTGGATTTCAGAATTCATGGATTCTTGAAACTTGGCAACATTTGTGCCACTTACTTGTTCCATGTAGGTTAGGGGATCATTATTATCAACTAATAATTAGTCACCATCCTCAGTAACTAGAAAACCATACCATTCCAGTTCTCTAACCTCCCTTTTACTCCTACGATGTTCTCATGTCTCTAGAACAGTTCTTTCTTCCATGGGGCTTTGTGGAATCTACTCTTGTACCAACCCTTGTGTACCTTAATCCTCGACTTCATTGAATTCTATCTCTTTCCCACTATCTCTTTTGTAGATGTTCTCCCTCTAATGTAATATGGAATTTCTTTCCACTATAACATTTTTTTAATATTTTTTATAGGTAATATTCTCTTGTTTCCTTGGGGTATCCTATAATGGTACACTCTATGCCTTGGGGTGCAAGTTTGTTACCTGAAGAGGCCTTAAAAAACACATCACTTCCCTACACATGTAAATTTGATAACTGGCCTTTCCTTTCACACCAGAACACATATAGAATACATTTATCAATTTATTTGGTACATGGTTTAGTATGTATGTCGTTGTTTGTAACACATATCCCCTAAAGGATAATGGAAGACTCGTATGACTCATTGTTGATATCACCATGTCCATCAGGGTGCGGTTCCTCCTTTTTCTCACCCCATTCCACTGGGGCGTGTAAGGAGGAGTGAGTTTGGATTCAATCCCAAACTCCCATAATTAATCAATGAATTATGGATTAAGATATTCTCCACCTTGGTTTGAGAAAAATTTCTTAATCTACTTACCAAGATGGTTATCAACTTCATTCCTACATTCTTTGAACTTTTCAAAAAAATCTGACTTATACCTCATTAAGTACATATATCCATATAAACTAAAATCACCAGTAAAAGTTATGATGTATGAGTACCCTCCCTTTAATTCAATTGGGAATGGTCCACACACATTGTTATGAACCAATTCCAGAAGTTATTGATCCCTTTCACATTTCCCACTAAATGGGGAACTTGTCATTTTTCCATGTAAAAATGCATGAAATATGCCAAGTGGTTTTAGTTTAAAAGAATATAAATATCCAACTTGATGTAACTTTTTCAAGTGTTTCTTCTTAACATGACCTAGTTGGTGATACCAAAGTCGGGTGTGGTATGCGTCATGTTAATTATCTTTGTTATCAATTTCCATTACTTGGTTTCTGTAAACCAACACGTAAAGACCGTCACATAAATGTGACCTACCAAAATAGATGATATCTTTGTAAAAGAAGAAACATTAATTTTCAAACATGAAAACGAATACATATTTATCTAATCTAGATACAGAAATAATGTTTTTAGTAACATATGACACATAATAACAACCCTTTAACCCCAAGATCATCCCAGTTGGCAACGTGAGGTTGTAGTCCCTGATAGCTACAGTAGTAAGTCTAACTCTATTGGTTGCTCGCAGATCTACCTCCCCTTGTTCAATATTCTTAAATCTAATTGGTTCTTGTATTTCGATACATATATTAGCACCACAATCTATATCTAATAACCAATTTTTAGAAACTTATTGATTGAATTTGATAAAAAAATGTACCTGAAGCTTCCCCTTGCTTCTTAGGATAGGTGTTGTTCCTCTTCTAGTGGCCTTTCTTTCCACATGTGAAACAAATAGCCTCTTGTTCCCTTGAATCACCTTTGATCTTCTTTTTCTTGGAAGGGTGTGAAGAATATTTGGGCTTAAAGCACATTTCCTTCCCTTTCCCCTTATTCATCATAAGCACATAAGGCTTGTCATGGTCCATATATTTTTCCACTTGGCGAATGAGGATAAGAATACGAGATAGATACTTATCAATGTTTTTCATGTTAAAATTAACTACAAATCAGGAGAAGCTTTAAGGTAGTGGTCCGAGAATGAGCTCGATGACCCGTTCTTCTGGGAGTTTAAATCTTAGAACCTCCATGTGCTTAATGTAGATAATAAGCTTAAGTACATGAGGCCCATCTGGGGAACCCTCTCCAAGATTACTCTGAAAGAGTGCTTTGGAGATCTCAAAACTTTCTTATCTTTCTCTCTTCTGGTAAAGACCACGGAGGTTCTCAAGAATTCTATAAGCATCCATGTTTTCGTGAGACTTCATGAGATCACTTGAAATTGATGATAGAATCAAACATTGAATGTTGACTGCGCCGTTCATATGTTTCTCATAGACTAGAAAATCCTCATCACTCACCACTTTGGTAGGATGATTAGGTAATGCTTGCTCCAACACGTAAGACTTTCATTCATAGAGTAGGATTACCCGAAGGTTTATAAATAATTCCTTGATGTTACTATCGGTGAGGATGTTGTATTTATCTATAATTGATTATAGGGATAGTGTGGTTGATGAGATTTTCATTTTTATTCTACAACAAACAAAGACCAGATCATTAGTACTTTCTTGATTACATTTTATGATAAATAATAAATTAATTTTATTAAGTCTCCCACTATTTTATCAAGTCCTAATGGACCTCACCATTGAACTTAGAATGACAAGTGGTCATGACTTACTAGTGTAAAGGATCCATATTCCCCTTCATGTAACCCCAACAAGTGTTCATCAAGATATTTGAAGGTATTTAGGTAGGAAGGTATTTTCCAACTATAGGCAAACATCTCCTTGATCTATTGAGTGGGCTCCCTAATCTAGAAATCATGGTTTTGGATTTCCTCAACTCTTACCTCCAATATTACACCATGTCTAGAAAGGGATACTCCTCTTGATTTAATATGGTTAAGTCAACCCGAAAACTTTCCTAAGGGATTCCTGTATAAAAGTAAGTGTCCAGACAAGGGTTGGTCAAACACATAGTTTTATTTAGTTTTTCCCTTAATTAAGTAACGGAAGGCTTGGTCTAACTTAATAATTTATTTGAGGAATTTTTATCTCTTCTGTGTGAATTTATTATTATCTTTATCGCATGGTTGTTAATATTAAGGGAAATTAACTTAAGTGATTAACCATGTCTTGATAATATTTATTCATAAGCCTAGTTTATTTTATTTCCATCTTGCATTCCTATTTAATACATTAGTTATGTGATCGCGACAACACATCCATAATGATAAAATATGGAACTGAGAGAAATAAAATAAAGCAAAGGGAATGATCGTGATCTTTTCTAACAGTTAGTTTATCTAGAGGTTGATAAACTGGCCCTAACCTAGGGGAGAAACAACTTTAACCTTTTGGGTTTGTGTTTACAGCTTTCTACATGTCCACCTCTGTATATCTTGGGATTGGTTTCACATCGGCTCGAGCTTGAACATCCTCCTCTATCATAGGAGTTCCATACATTACATATACATTTAAACTCACATGTAGGTGAGGGGTAAAAAGGGTTTTTAAATAAAAGAAACCATGGGCATGCATACCTTATATATTAATGAGGAGAAGTCTCGTAGACCAAAAAATTTAATTTAATTAAATAAATTTAAAAAACCATCCACATACAAAGGTATTTGTCTAGCTCATGATCATCCATACATGTAATGATATTTACACATAAATAAAACTAAATTCAATTATTTAATCATTCTTGTTTAAGATAAATCACACTTGAATCAATTAATTATCATCATTAATTAATAAATCCTTTTATCTTCAACCCTTTTTGAATTTACTTGATATTATCATCCATCATAATTTTAAACAAATAAATTCATTTTGAATTACCTTTGTACATAACTTGAACTATGGAGGAAACCCGGTGAATTCCTATTCATAACTACCTAATGAGTAGAAATGAACATTACGAAGATGTTAAATTAAACACATGTATATATATATATAACACCTATCACGTGTTATGCCTTAACTTTATACCCACACTATGGTACACATTTCAAGGGTTTTTATAATATAATAATAAATTTTAATAAATATTTGTAATTTGGATGAGTAAACGGTGTGTAGATCTAACTACATGGTGTGTACTATTTTTCACAATTCATCCAAAGTACACACCCAGTGAAATGACATGTGATTGTACATAATAGATCTTTGGAGTACATGACATGTCCAGTGGGTCACAGGTCATGTAGTTCCACATTACATGGTCTCCAACCGAGAAATCTATGTACCAGGTACACGGTCCAACCCTAACTGGGTGCCACCTGTTCCCGGTCAACACATGGAGTCATTAAGACTTAGACAAACTCCAATGAAACGACGTGGTTTGGAAGACCAGGCCTAGTTCATTAAACCATGAATACATGGTGTATACTGCCGAATACATGCCATGTGTTCTGGTGTTGTATGGATAGAAACCTTTTTCACCTCCAGAAAATTTTCTCTATTTTATTTGAATCAAAATTAAAATAAAATATCATTTCTGTAAGGTGAATGAAAAACGAAAGAGGATGAACAGATCTTGAGATTCTGATTTTTAGAACTATTAACTTGATTTGAAACAACTAAATTAGTAAATGCCTAAATCATCAATAAAATATTTAAATAATTATAAACTGTGATGTGACTGCTCTGATACCACTTGTAGATTCTGGGCGCAGTAGAAGCGCGGTTGGGCTGGAATCCAACTTTAATTTTGACCATGATCAATGATTATTATAGGATCAATACTATGTTGAATGCCAATATTTATATAATAGAATCAATTATTTATATAAAGAAGGAAGGGGATCGAAACATTTAAGGAGGATCTTTCAAATCATGTTTATAATTAATTTTATTAATTTCATAAAGAAAAATAATACCTGGATCTTTGGTATTTTCTTCGTGGATGATGTTTATCATCCATAATGAACCTTCTATATTATTTTTTTTATGCTTAAAAACATCCAAACTATAATCCTTCTAGTGGTGTTCCACACATGCTCTGATGGCCTCCAATCGACACCACTCTAGGTGATAGCGCGGTGAAGCGAGTGTCTTGTGTCGATCATTCTTGATCGCTTGTTCTTCGGCCTTTAGGAACCTCTATTGTTCTTAATATGGGAATGAATAGAATTAGAGATATAAATTTTTTAGCTAAAAAATTCTCAATTTACCGAGTGTGTGGTTCGGTACACGGCACAATAGACGTATGTGTCTATTTATTGACATGGGGCTTCAGTTAGAATATTTAATTGTGTAACTGAAATTAAACACATTCATAACTTTAGGGAAAATCCATTCTGTTAATAATAATTCCACATCATTATTTATGGTGTTCCAACATGCGCAAAATAGAATATTAAATAAAATTCCACGTCAAAAAGTAATTGTAGTGTTATTTTAATTTGTGCCAACAAGTTGAATAATTATTTACCATCTTGCAGATAATTATTTTACTACCATACCAATCTTGTTGCACTTGAGATCCATTTCCTTATATTGAACACCCAAATAAATAAATAAATAAATTATTTTCTAAAATAACTATTTTATTTAAAAACTATTTAATAAATTTTTATTAAATTTTTAATAAAATAAATAAATATATTTTACCCACAATCTGATCAATAAATATTTATTTAATTTATACAATAAATTTAAATTGAATAAAATTATTCCACAGTCATGAGAATAATATTTATTCCATTAATTAAATTCAAATAGAATTTAACCGAGAACACCAGAAACACATAGTGTGTGACCCTCTAGGATTCATTCTAATTGGAATTTGGTGGGCTTGCCTAAAGTCCATGAGTAATATCTAGTAATGGGTCAAGGAATCCAAGAGAAAGAATTTAAGGTCACAATAATGACATCCACATATGAACGCTCACTTTGTAATATAATCCATGTGTCTCAATATCTCATCAAGAAGGTTTCGTGATAGTTTCATCAACCTCTGTGCTTGATACATCATTCTTTGACTACCTGAAATAAACTCATCATTACACTATGGCCATGGAATTTCATGTGATAGTTATATTTCAATAAAATGGTTGAGATATCAACTTCTATAAATGGAAGGGACAAATCCTTCTTCGACTTATCCACTAATAACATGAAACTCGTGATGCACCCACCGTACTTACATCATGTCAACTCTTTGCGTGACGGTTTTCATTAGTAAATCAAAGTGTGTGAGTCATGACATGTATTAATGATATTCTTAAAGCCTAAGGATCGTTACATATTCTTGAAGATAGAAAAATGTGATGACACCAAAACATGCATAATTCCTACAGGTGGGTATGTTCTCATTATCGCCTATCTTATAGATTACCAACTATGAACTTCATGAGAAGAAGTCGCATCTCCTTACAAGTACCCATACCTAACGGTCTTCATGCTATTGGTCCCATCATAGTATGTCATCCAACCATATAACTATATTTAAGAATATTTTTATATCATTTCATGGTTATCATCATAGTGGGGAACTTCCATGACCTTATCAATGCAACAAATACTCTAGGACATTATTACATCATAGTCATACAGAATAATGAAAAATATTTAATAAGATGTTTAATATTTAAATAAATTAAATATCCATGTAATCAGAGTACAACCAGTTGGTTCTAGGATGCCAACTCTTACACTCTAACACTAGTGTGATTCATCTAGGGCATGGAATATCATACCATTCCCCACTTCTGATCTCTTTATCATCTGGGTAGGATCATTATGAATGGTTTAGATACTACCAGTAATGGAAAAACATCCCCAGATACCATGATCGGGTTAGAAACACCTTTAATGACTACTCCTAGGGTCGTATATGGATTTTCTTTCATAAAAAACTGAGATGGCTCAAGATGAGGCTCCAGTCATGGACGAGGGATCTTCCTCCTATATATAATGATATTGAGGCCACCATAAAGGACATCGAATTACGTGGAATAATTATATAGTAGGATTGGAATGAATGTGTTTTTGAGGACCTCACAAGTAAGAAAGTGTTTATGGTGAAAATGATTCTGAAAAAGGAGCAACTGGATAGCAAGGTTGCAAGAATCAATAGCATAATGAGGGATATAGGAACATCTATTTTTTCCATACATGCATCGAGGAGAGGAAAATTTTAGTTAAACTGAAAATTTTATTGGAATATATTACTTATATTGCTGAAAAGGATGTTTTTAGAGATTTTTCCAACTCTTACATTAGAGATATTCTTGCTAGAACCAACACCTGATTGCCTAATGGGTACCCATGGGAGAATAATGGTCTCTTTGATGTGATTAATAATCATTTTTTTGTTCGAGACAATGAATTCCTAGGGTCTATAATTATATAGAAAAATATTTTTGATTCCATAATGAGTATCAATATCAATAGTGAGGTGGTATCAGATGTCTTCCATGGATCCTTCTATAGGTCTTTTTGGGAGATGGTGAAAGATAATTTGATTGTGGCCATCCAAGCCTTATTTTGGTGAGTTAACTTACCTCATGTTGCTTGTGCTACCACCATCATTCTCCTCCCTAAAACCAAGATTTTTTCTTTAATAATTAATTTTAGACCACTTAGAATGTTTAAAGTCCCCTATAAAATATTTTAAAGCATTATTAACTCCATTATATCCATTCACCTCCCTCGATGGGTCTCTATAGAACAACATGGCTTCGTGAAGGGGAGCTCAATCCATGGGGAGATTGCTTTTGCCCAGGAAATTCTTCAAGATATCAACTTCAAAACTCTCAGTTCTAACATGGACATCAATTTGGATATTAATAAAGATTATGGCCTTGTAGAATAGAGTTTCATCAATAAGGTTCTTGCAGGTATGGGTCTCTCCTCTTGGAATACTGATATTATATTTTTCTATTTTAGTTCCCCCTGGATAGAGGTTACATTCATGGGGAAGACACTTGGTTTATTTAAGGAAACCTATGACATAAGGTAAAGGGACCTATCTCCCTGAACATTTTTATTATCACCCTCTATGTCCTCATCCGCCTCATTAAAAGAATCTTAAGTAATAGAGATATCATTGTGTATTGTAGAAAGATGAGATCCCCTTCTGTGTCCCACCTCATTTTTTGCAGATGATACAATCATATTCATGAATTATATTATTTGATTGTTATGAGGTCTAAATAGGGTCTTAGAAAAGTACTTCCATTAGAGTGTCTAGGTTATTAATAAGTGAAATAGAAACTTTTATACCTTCAGTAGTTGTTCTTACAGCCGGACATCTCTTGTGAGCCACAACCTGGACATACAGAGATGGGTCCTCTCCATGGAATACCTTGGTTCACCCATTTCATCTAGAAGACTCTGTATTTGTGAATTTTACCCCCTTATTAGTAAGATAATGGATTGGGTTCTCAAATAGAATAATAAAAATTTATACATTGGGTGTCTGATCATGATGGTGAATAGTGTGCTCTTGGCTACTTAGGTGCACGCCCTCTCATCTATCAGGATCTCAAAAGATATTATCAAAAGCATTAATAGAATCCTAGACAGATTCATTCGGTATCCTATATTCAAGGGAAAAAAGGCCTTAGGTATTTTGGAGTATGATAGCAAGGCCTATTAAAGAAGGTGGTATCAAAATACGTAGCCTATAGGACACCCTTCTCTATACGCCTGAAAAATAGTCATGGGAAGTCCTTGAACAGTGTACCTTATGGGGGATAACTTTGCATGATAATTATTTAGGGGATCTAAAATCAGTGGATGGCTATGATTCTCCTCTCTGGTATATGATTGGCCCCCTTGTCACTTCCCTTAGGCATCATAATCATTGGATATTCGGGAAAGGTGGTATCTCTTTCTAGCATCACAACTAGAGTGGGGCTATCATCATCTTTCCAAGATTCCCTTCTATCAACATCTATTTCATGGTATCCATCTATCACCCACATTTTGTTAAAACTATTATAGAAAAGGACCAACATGACTAGTTTAATATCATAGATTTGACATTGGACCCAGATATGTGTGTATTCACCCCCATCCCCCTATGGATCTTTTACGATGAAGGACTTCTGTCAGACCATTAATGCATAGGAACCTGTGGATGTTTGGAATGATGTTTTTGGACCAAAATTATCCCAACTAAATAAAACTTCTTCACCTAGAGGATAAAGAAAAATTCAGTCCCTAATGATGAGAAAATTAAGTGTTGGGGATTTAATATTGTATCAATATGTGCTTAATGTAGTAGCCATATAGAGGAAAGTACTGGTCATATTTTATTTGATATTGAGTGGGCGTATGAGGTGTGTAATTAATTCAGTGAGTTCACAGCCTTCTCAAGTCCTGTCATGGCTGATCTAACCTTATTGGATTGAGGGTGCCATGGCTTACCAGATGGAGGCCCAAAGAGAATTAACTATAATATGGTGTTTCGTTTAGGTTTTTGGTGCCTCTTGTAGGTGAGGAACTAGTTGAGACATGAGGGGGTGGACACATCGAGAATAAATATCATTATAAGAACAAAAATATGTTAATAAACATGGTTAGGTATTGATAAACTAGTGGGATAACCCATCATTTAAGTGGTATAAAAATGTTTCTAGGGGCCCCTTTTTGAGTTAGTAACTCAGAAAGCAATTGGCTTCATTGGCATCCACCCCTCAGAAGATTGAATCTCAACACAAACAGGTCATGCACCTTGGGAGTCATGCGTGGGGGGGAGTCATCTGTGATGGAAATGGGTTAGTCATTTTTTCATTTACTATCTAGTAGGGCGAGGTATCTTATCTCCAGGAAGAGGCTATGGTTATGCTCATGGGTCTAAGTTTGTGCAGCCAGAAGATCTTTGATGTCATGGAAGCTGAAATAGATTCATTGCTATTGCAAAATTCTCTTCATGGGTTTGGGTCTATCCCTTGTTAAATATCCTATATAATCATAAAATTTCATGTAATCTTTACAAACATACCAATGTTATCCATACATATCAGGAGGGAAATAAAGTTGTCGACCATCTGGCCTCGCTTGATATCCTTGGCCCAGAGAACTTATGTTTTCATAATATGAATAGTTTGAAGCATGTAGGTGTCAATCTGACTAGAGTTGACTCCCTTTGACTTTACTATTTTATACCCCCTCATCTACATATACCTGTGGCTTATTGTGGTTGGTGGTTCTTTCCTTGTACCTTTTTTTCCTTAAATAAAAATTTACATGATAAAGATAAATATAGGTCATTTCCACCCTTCTATTTTATTCCATATTCCACTCCACTCTTCCACTAGTTTGGGAAATATTCATATTGTTATTAATATATAATTCATATAATCATGTTGAAATTAATGCTATGTTTTATGGATTCTATGTAAGATGGATAGGGTATATTTAGGGAGGATGGGAACACACAAATGTTCATTATTTCATTGGTGGTTAATTTATAAATAAGTTTATTTATATATATTTTTTAAATTTGTTGAAATTTATTTTTAAATAAGAATTTTTAAATATGTATTTCTTTCATGGAGTATATGAGAGTGATCAAAGATTCATCTACCTTTCTTTTCATTAGGTTTTTATTAGAGTACACCACATAGTGACTACTCCTCTTTTATTTATAATTGATTTAATGGTGAATTAATTGTATACATGAATTATAAGTGGAGTATTAATAATTGTTTTAGGAATTTAATAAAGATAAGGTATCCTAGATATAGGTTTTTCATAATGAAGAATTAGTAATGTCAAACAAGAATTATGGTTAAAGAGATCACTCTATTATAAGGTAAATGGTCTCCAACATTATCACATTATATGTACATACATGGGATACATAATGTGTATGTTGGGTCAGTGGGTGTGATTGACTGGAGTGATATTCAAGGGTCTTGGGCAGTTAATGTGGTGTGTGAATAACATAAAGAGTCGTAGTGGGGATCTCATGAAAGTTCGGTTACATGTTTAGTCACAAAGAGGATCTATGTAGATTGATATTTTGGGTTAACTGGTGAGAAACATCATGAATGATTTATATCAATGGGTAATGACACTAGTGCCCTTGTAAGGTCATGTATGAGTGACGTTGTAAACAATTTAGTGTGAAGGGATTTGAAAGAGAAATTTAGGGGTTTATTTAGCAGCTGTATAATATTTTTGTTATCCAAGAGGGATAAACCATAAGTTAATAAGTTTTATTAATAATTAACATATGTAACTAAAAGGAATATAAAAGAGGGTGATACTAAGGGTCTAATAGTGATTTGATAACTGATGACCATATCTCCTAGGAATTAGTGTGTGGGATGAGTCAGTAGTGAGTTATTTATATAATCCGCCATTTAAGGTATGTCTTGTGAGATGGGATGGGATAAATGTGTTATACTATTAGTGGTATAGAGAGAATAATGATAATTAACCTATTATGGGATAATGTAACACATATTTAATGGTGATGGGTCCAATTATTGACCCTAAGCATGCGAATTGTGAGACTTGGCCTAAGGGACTAGATGATGGGTACATTAGGATATGTAAATCCCAATGTATGATGAGTTATTAACTAATAAATATGATTGGTAAAAGTGATTCTAATGATTATGAGTTTATTTATTATTCATGAAATTTTCTTTTGATATGATGACTGACTAATTCAAGTGGAAGATGATCATGTTGGGATTTCAATTCAAGTACAACTAAGGAATTGGGTTCATGTAAGCTCTTTGAGATTTTCATGCTTTCCATGATGGGTTTTTCCCTCATGTGGTATCTAAATATGAAAACTAGGGTAGTATGTAATTCTTTACAAAACTACTAGTGTATTATTCCTTTGACTAAACATTTTTCTAACCATACTTGTTAGATATATTTTCTTAGACTAGAGACTTTTTATGTAATCTATATGAGATAATATTACATAGACTGTGTACTTTTCTAGCCAGTGGTATGTTATATAGTTTCCTATACTATGAAATTTTATATCCAACTATATGATTTACTATTTCATAGAATGAATTTTTTTCATCCATTGGTATGATATATAATTTCCTAGAATTGAAAATTTTCTAGTCAGTTAAATGAGATAGCGTTGAATGGAATGAATGTTTTTTCAAATATGGGTATGATATATAGTTTATTATATTGTATTTTTTCTATATAGCTGCATGAGAAAGTGTTTCATGGACTACTTGTTTTTAAATCCAATGGTTTTATATAGAGTAACTTGAATTGATCTCTTTTCTATCCACTGATATGTGATATAATTTCTTTGATTATAGACATTTCCATTCAGCTATATAAGATAATGTTTTGTGGAATAAATACCTTTTTATCTAATTGTGTGATATAAGATACCTAAACTATTTTATTTTTTATGTATTTTTATAATATAGTATTATCTGATCATGGACTAGTTTGGTAGTATGAAAACATAGTACACTGAGTAGTCTCTGAGATTATCCATGGATGAGTAGCCCAAAAGATATATATGTAATTGACCAAGGGAAACATCATACCACAATTGGAACTGATGATGTAGTTATAAGTAGACTATCTATGTAACATATTAAGTACCCAATGGTTTAATATAGGATATACATGTGATTGCTACATGGAATACATTTTATTTAGTGAATTCACATAAATATATGTTTGTTATTATAAAGTGTATCATTAGTAGTGGACCTCTAAGTTTTAAGCTCACAGGATTCACATGAACCTTGGTGAATGTGCCTAATTTTTATTGGAATGTAGTTCAAGGCAATTCCATTATTATATGTGAGTAAAGAAGGGAATCATGGAATTTTTTAGAGAAATTTCCAAGGTGGGTCGACTGGAAGTGATTGGGATCCCCTTTCTATTTTATTTTAGATTAATTTTTATACTAAATATGATCATATCATTAGTATATATTTCATTTATGTGTGATTGTATATTGTACATTGATATCTATTGGAACTAAATTTTTATTAAAAACAACTCCATAAATAAACAAGACATGTTTCAAATAAAAAATAATGGAACGGAAATGGTCAATAACCATACATGGAGCTCTATACTAGGCCTATATACACTCCCCATTCTATATATATTCATTGAAACTCTCAGAATCTATTTCACATCTATGTCATCACCAAGAATACCTCTCATATTGAACTGGTAAACTAGGTCATTATGGGTGGTAACATTGAATAATAATGAATTAAAAACACTTTTATCTTATAAAAGGATCCCCTAGACTCCTTTTTCAGTGGGAGGTGACCCTAATCTCTACTATATGTCCCATAGCTAGATCAAATTCCACCTGAGTGCATTTCTATGTGCCTAAGCATTCCAAACTCTCCCCTTGGTCAAATTTTAAGTAAAATTCTAATATAATCAATTAAAACTATGTGTATTTTTTTCACCTTAATGTTTTGACTTCTAAAACCATCATTAAATACTAAATCACCCGAGCATCTTCCAAAGAAAGGGAGAAGGATCCATTTTCAAAAAAATCCAAATTATTAAGGGAAAATTCACTTTTTCTAGGATTCCACTTAGTATAATTACAAACATATCCCCAAGAAGATACTAAGGATCATGTTCTTACATTATTCCCTATCATAGAGTCACTCCTTACCTTTATAAAATCACTATGGAATCAATTAACAAATTCTATATATTTAGGGATGTATCCATCCTATAAATAAAATCAACTATATCTCCCATGACACCCCATTTATAGTAGTCACACTCATCCTATAAATGGCCCGTTAGGGTACCCATTTCACCAAAGTCCTTTACATGGGCTTAAATTTTTCCCTTTTTTATAGAGGCTTTAATGAAATTAGTGAATCCCTTTCTCCTAGATCCAAACCTAATAAATAAAATTTTGTCTATGCATATTCCATGGCACCCAATATTCATGACTAGGTAACTATCTGCATTTATATATCCCTAACAATCATGTATTCCCCAAATAATGAATTTCCCACAAGTATTTTCCTAACAGGTTGGATCCTCGAGGTCAATTCAATCATCTGTCCCTTTAATAATGAGTATCCCACCTCTCAATGGACCATTGAGACTTTCTCAACCCTTTATTTACAACCATTCCATTCTTGGATGTTTTTAACCATACATAATTTCAACAAAACACCACTCCAACCTCCCTAAATCTAATCAATAAACTTTGTTTATCGATCCATTATAATCCCTACTCTTCTCCTAAATTCATCACATCACCCATGTGTTCAGTTTTCCTTCAAATATTTTAGTTACAAATATACATATGGTGATTACATATGGGACAGTATTCTATAATTCCCACACCAAATCATTTTTAGGTACATGTTATAAGTAGTCTACTTTATATAAATCTAAGAAACATTGAATAATTCCTATCTATATAAGCTTAAACTATATCACAAAAGTGGCTTGGATTTATGACCTTAAAAAGAACATAATGGTCTTAGATACATGACCTAAAAAGTAATATAATAGTCTTACATTCCCAAACAAAAAAGGTTTCCTAATTTTTCATATTTTCAAGGCCTTAAAAGGAAGAAAATTTGTCTTATTCACATAACTAAAAAAGTAAAAATGGTTATTTTTAAATAGAACCAATATTTGTGGGTTTTTATTCCTTCCAAAAAGGTATATAAGGATTGTTATTAAATTTGACTTCTACTTCCAACTTTAAATTTAAAACATCCATAAAAAGAAATTTTTTAAATTGTGTTTCCCTCAAATGAAGACTAATGGTATTTAAAGATCAATAGAGGTATAGGTATAAATTATATGTTTTTAAACAAGGCTATTCAGGTTCTCATCATCGGGATGATAGATGCTTGAAATTTATAACATACATATAGTGTTTTTTTCTAATGGTTTTGTAAGGTTTTTCCTGGATATTTTTTGGAATATGAATTACATAAGGTTTTCTCAAAATGATAATAGAAGTAACATTATATGTTCACTGTATATTGGTTTTCATGGATGAATTAAATATTTTAAATTATATTTTTTGGTCACTAATAGTGGTTCCATGGAAAATTTTAGAGGACGGTGGAGTTAGTTGATCATCTAGACCACACAATGATGGTTAAGTGGGACCACTTGTACATGTGTCAATGATTCATGATAAAATTGGTTTATTTTTCAATAATTAATAAAATATTAAAATTTATGTGAATTAGAAAATGAAGTAGTGTACTACCATAAATGTTTTACTAATGTTCAAACAACAAAAATACTTATTGTCTATTTCTTATATGCTTTATTTCATTTGAATATTTACTTCATTATAGTGTGTTTGTTCTAGTGTATAAGAGGATTACATTTTTGTGTGGTGATATGGGATAAAATTTATCAACCAAATTAATGTTTCATCAATTCATAGGTTACCTTTTAATATTATAATATTTTTTATCTTTATTTCCACTTATGTAAGTTTGGGAGGTTTAGCTTCTAGTGATTGATGGTTCACATATCCCGGTATGAATCCCATATCATCATACTAGTCCAAACACCATAATACCTTTACCATCTTTGTATGGTGATAAATTATAGTGTTCCTAGCTCTATAGATTTAAATAATATAATTATAAACCAACATGGGGTGACATAGAACCTATCATGCATATATTGTCCTCACAAACTCATGGTTTCAATCAATCACTTTTATGAAAAGAGTAACCAGTATTATTACTTATATGGATTTCATGAAAATAATATGAATATATTAGTTATTATTTTAATGGATAATAATCCTCAAATTATGTTGATTCAATTTCACATCCTCTCAATTATAATATTGGTAACACCCTAAGTAACTTCCAAAATAGGCTCATAGAGGGAATCAAATGCTTCAGAAACAAAAATGGTGAACCCAATGTGGAATCCATTATTTGTGAAAAATATTGTTTAGAAAAATGTATTTTCATCTATGATACTTCACTAAGGGGTTAAATTATTTATTTTTCTCTCTATATATCTAAATGGAATCATTGATTAATTTATTTAAGTTTCAGGTTCTATATGCAGGATAATTGAAAATGTGGGACAACCCGAGTTACAAAGAACCACTAGTATATAGTACCCTAGACATACACTACTACCACTCTGACCTCTTTAACTCCACACTCTTGATGAACATTTTCACCCACTCAACACGTTTATCACTTGGTGGTTAATTCCCTGTTATAAGTGTACTTTCATAGTTGAATCATTCCCACCCTAGAGATATCTTGTAACAACCTGTAATAACTATACTCGTAATGAATGGAACCATGGAGACATGGTATAATGGTTAAAAGGACCATATTGTAACATCAAAAAAATTTGAGAGTCCCTCAATAAAGTATTAATTTGATTACCTTTCACAACAAAAAGAGAATAATAAATTGTTTATTTATATTAAAACACTAATCTTCAAGCTACCTAAGAGGGGTCCATATAGACATAGTCTTTTCCATGGTCACATTTCTTAAATGTCACCAAAGGATATCACTAAAGCTCTACCCTAGTCACTGAGATAGTGACACCCAAAAGGATGGACCATAAAGTTTAATCAATTTTTAAATCCCTAAATTAGATATCAACGCCCAATGTTTTTATCATCCTCAAAACCCATTAGAATATCTTGAAATAATCACAACAGTGATTCAAAGTTCCTATTAGTAAGAACCCACAGACTTATCAATCTAATCATTGGTTAATACATCAAATAATATCTTCCGTGCAAAGGAGATAAATAACCAGTATAGAGGACATAAAAATAATAATATCCCCAATAACACTAGAGGTCCTCCCATGGTGTTTGGCAAGAATTTCCTCCCCATTTTGAAAAACCCATCATTTGTGGAGGTCTTTCTCTATACATTAAACAAAAAATAAGTAACCAAAAAGGTCCTCTATAATGTGATCAATATATTATCCAATGTTTAGTTCCTCCTTATGATGATCAAATAGCTAGTTAAATTTCATCATGTAACTTTCTAAAGTTTAGGTCCTCTCTATATTGTAAAATAATAAATTAGAAAAAAATAGGTTTTCATCGAGGTGATTAAGAAGCTAAAAAAAATATAGGTCATATCCATGTTAGTAAACCATAAATTTGAAACTATAAAAGTATTTAACATGGTGATCAGAAAACCATATAAAGTATAGGTCCTCTAAATTGTGGAAAATAACTAATGAGAAACCATGGAGGTTATCCTCATGATGATCATCAAAACTATTAAGGTGAAGTTCTTATCTATGATAAAAATCAATAAATAAAAAATATTAAAGCTCCTACCATGTATTCTCATTTAAAAGGTCCTACTTACAAAAAAACATGGAAAATGATAGAGGTATTTCCTATATAACCTTCCATAGTGGTCCTCTCTATGAAAAAACATATATCCATCACAATGATCCTTATCATGTGATTGTAAATTAAACTATAACCATAGAACTCATTCACATGGTACTCTTCATGAAGGCCCTAGTCAAATAATTGAATCTCTTCAATATAAATGTATTACCCTATTTTCAATCATCCCAATGTTTACATCCTATTAAGGGGATATTGTAAAACAATATATAACTAAACTAGTCAATAAACCTTCAACTAGTAATGTCTCATCCCAAACAAAGGGTGAGTAGAGGAAACTCTCATCATCAGTTTATTTATTAAATAATGCAGGTGTGTAGGTGGTTGAAAATATTTAAAATGGTTATAAATAACTCAATAAAGTAAGATGAAATAAATTTCTAATGATAGAGATAATTTAATAACCTTTAGATTGAGATTAAAAATGTGCATACATCATATAAAATGAATTTTTTAAAGAAACAAATAGTTCATGGTCAATTCTATAGATACCTATTAGTATATTATTCTTGAAATTACTATATAGGAACACATACCCTACCTTCGCTACAATATTTGGACAATATTCAATCATCTCATGTCTAAACACCTACCTTATAAAGAGTACTTGGAGCATCTTAATGTTTTTGATAAATAATGTATACAACTTTATTTGTATACTCTTGTGATAGTTCAAAACCCTTTATCATTCTAATAGTATAAGTGTAACTAATTGTATTTTCTAAATGCGATTTACATTATATTCTAGAAAATCAATAAGGATTCTCCTAATGTGTACGTAATGGTCTATGGTGAAATAGGGGTGTTTCATTTTACCCAACTCAATGACTAGTTTGTTCATTTAGGTAGAGAAATTTACAATGTTGTTATTTCAAAAAATGACCTGTCTCTGAGATTTAAATATGATAGTTGGTCAGTATAATTGAATACCATTATCCCAGGAGTGTGGATAAGACATGATAAACATTATTGAGTAGTTTATAGACTTATCCATAAACCTGAGAGAAAATTGAAACATTTATAAAATCAGTGTTAGTTTCAATATGTTAACTAAAATACATTTTTTATGGAGATCTATTAGGAAAATAGAATATAATAATTAATCCATCCATCACACACTGAATTTCAGGATCAAACAGAAAAAATTAATATAGAAACTATTGTAAAAACATGTTGGAAACCCTAGAATATAAAGCTGGGGGAATTTCTACCCTCACCACCACACTCAGTTTCATCTAATGAATAAAATCATACTTGAATTAATGATACATATCCTTCATATAGATAACTATTATAAAGGCTTGAGGTAACTCCACCTGAAGAACCTTCATGTTCTGCTTAATCAGGGATTAGTTAACAAACCCATACACTATAATATCATTCAATGTAAGTTATAGGATATTCACTAAAAATAACTATTCATGAAAAACCTTTAACCAAATTATTATATGAGTTTCATAATTAAGTATTAAATCCTTATAAGGTCCAAAAACCAAAAATAACTTCTTTTATAGTTAAGATGAAAGAGTATTATGACCTAACTCATGGGAATTACTCTAAGGCTAATGAGGCCCCACATTTCCCTGACATATATGAGGATATGGTCTCTATTATTGGATTCTCATGAGTAAAGTTTTTTTATACAAACATTAATAATACCTTAGAGAATCATAATGATAATGATTATGAAAAAGAGGAAGTATCCATGAAGAATGTTGTGCACGAATATGTATCTGAAAAGGGGTGCATACCTAGCATTATAGACAATCCCATGATCCAGGAGCTCCACCAAACATTCTCTTATTTCCCATTTCATGAGGTAGTTCTGAGGAGAAGTGAAAAGGTGTGGCTACATCCATAGTATACAAACCTTTTAAAGTTTTTGAGGTCTTTTATCTAGAATAATGGAATTATTAATACTAGTACAATATTTAAAATGATGATCATTTCATTCCCACTTTTTTGGAGTTGTATTTATTTCCAAGGAATGATATTAAAGTAAAACCAATACGTTGATAAATAATAAATATCTATAATGATAAATAAAGATTTTGATGATGGATTACTGATTAATAATGATAAGGAATCCTATTATACTGAAGAATTAAAATTTCCACCCATATGTGATGGATGATGTTGGATTAAAATGGGAATTTGATCAACCAAACAAATAAGGTGATGGTTGAAAAAAATTTGTGGCTACAACAAGTAAAGGGACCATAATTGTTTTAGGAAGATCAAGTGGAAGAAGAAGAAAAAGATGTGTTTTTTCTAAAATAAAATATGTTGATAGGCATAAAAGGGAGGAGATTTTTTTTTGGTAAATCGAATTTAAGGATTTATTATAAAGATTAAATATCATGATAATGGTTATCTTGATCCTTGAAAATAGTTTATTGGATCAATAAAGATACATAAAATAAGGCAGAACAGATAAACAAATTGGGAGGTTTGAAGAAAAGAAGAACCATGTTTGTAAAATTTTTTATGTTCCCTACAAAAGTGAATATCAGTGTATAGATTTTCCCTATTTAGAAAATTTTGTATATCCAAATTCACTACTATGTATCTAAGTGTTAACAGAAGAATAATTGGATACATGATTGGTAACACAGAAAGAATGGTCACATAAGAAAATCTATGGACCTGAATATCCTATTGTATCTGTGTACTGGTCACATAAGAAAATTATTTATGTTTATGAATGGATCAACATTACTAAATGATAAACATATATAAATTTTTCTATATATTTTAATTGGACATGTTATGGAATATTCATGTGAATAACAATATATAAGAATTTCTCAAAGTATGATAATTGATACAAGTATAAAAATATCTACATGGGGGAATTTTCCCTATAACTAAATCATTTACAAATGAACATTTGAATATATCATGATTCACATAGAAGATTAATACATATAATTAATTCCAAATTGTATGTGAAATAATAAATACATAATTAAATCCATGAATGGGATTCACATATATGTTTTGAGTATTATATATGGGATTATATAATAACACACTTGGGGAGGTCTCCATAATACAAGATTCTAGAAGATGATTTTAGATTATTTTGGGTTTACTGATCTTCATAAATTTCATATATCATAATATTCATTATTTTGAAATTTTCTGAAAGATATAATGATAAAGTCAAAGATAATAATAGAAGATAATGAGATTCAAGAAGGGAAATTTCCATTTAGTTGGACTTTTTATGTTAATAGATGTACTTATTTAGAAGAATATGTTCGTAATAATCTTAATGTTGTAGAAATGAGTCTTATTCTGAAAATTCTTTGTAAATAGGAATTATGTGAAAACATATTTCATAATTTTTTTCATTACGATACATATTTTTTGATGAACGATTTGAGATATAAATTTTTAGGGAAATCACATAAAAAATTGAGAGTTAATTCAAGTATTTAAATTGCAGAAGTGGAATAAAGAACTATAAGTTGTCTAATATAATAAAAGGGATCCATGATAAAAGAAAATTCAAATTTAATTATAAATATGTGAATATAATTTAAAATATGGTTTTTTTGGATGGATGGTTGAATAATAATTACATATATCATGGAAAGAAGAGAATTAGTGAGAACTGAGTATTTATTCACATCTTTAGAGAATATTCAAACGATATTAAATATTGGAAAGGCCAAAGAATATGAAGACTTTGATGAGTAAAGATCCCAGAATTTTTGAATTACTGAAAAACATGGTAATTCAAAGTTATGAATTCATGTAATATTGGGAATATTATGGAGAATATCCACATAAGAGAAGAAGATGATGGTAACTAAAATTTCACTTTTTTATTAGATATATAATTTGTGGTTTAATGAAAAATATATAGATATTTATAAGAGAAGTTAAAAATGGTGACTTAATAGATAATATTTTGGTGTCAATAACATGAAGATACAACTCAATTCCAATCATAATAAATTTTGTTAGTTGAAACCAATAAAATAGAACTAGTTAAAATCATATGAATTTAATAATAATAAGAAAATAATGGGGGAATAATAAAGAAGAAAAATAGAATATGAATATTAAATGAGTATAAGATAAGAGGAAAATGTTCATATATGTCTGCATAAGAAAAAGAAAATTCTTTGGTTGATTTGGTCATTAGGTTCATAAGATGAAAAAGGTTATGTGTTGTTGGGTCTTAAAATTTATGCATGGAAGGAGAAAATAATTCCATGAATTTCTCAAAAGGAAAAAATATAAATAATAGTTTGAAGAAAATTTTCCAAGTGGGGAAATCCATAAAGGAAGGCTTGGTCTCGTGAAGTGAAAATCACTATATGGGTCATGGATCTCATTCTCTTCATGAATCACCCCAGAAAAGAAATAGTTTGTGGTATGAGATGGTATATCCAGCCTCTATAAATGAATCCATGTTTTTTTGAAGACTGGAGGTGACTTCCTTCCCCTGGGAATGATCAAACCCTCAAATGAGAAAAAAAAATCGGGAATTGAAGGTCTTTTCTGTCCCCGCGAATGAAACCATTAATGGGAAAAGGTGTATTTTTTGGGAACCCATAATTGAATCCCCATAGATAACTTTGGACGATCATCCATCCCAATATCATGTTCTTCTATTATTCTATAAAATATCTAGAGTGGAATTAGGGGAGAAACATAGACAAACATGAAAAATCCAAGACACAGAGGTGAATTAGGAGAGATCCTTCAATTCACATGAGGTGAAAACACACCACATTTCCTTAAAGAAAAATATAAATTCATTCATTTATCTGAAACCCATGACACTTTCATAGACACCACACCATAGAGCATAAGTGGATGTCCCCTTTATAGACCACCACCCTGTGTAGAAAATAGCTATGCTAAGGGATCCTTTTCTCACATAAAAAAATGTCACACAGTAGGAACTCAATCTAACATAGAAAAACACTAAACATATAAGACCGAGTCCCATGTAGAAAAACACTTGATGGGAGGCACCCAGGTCTATATAGAAAAATTCTACACGGATAGTACCCTCAACCTCATAGAAACATGCTATATGGAGGGAAAAACATTAATCATGATAACATTCTACATGGAGTGGGGTATCATAGGGTGTTTTTCTCTCTTAATCCAGTCACTTTCTTTTTCCATACTATTGGGCCCCACATTAGCCCCTCCGTGAACTAGTTTCACTAAATTAGGCTAAGGCCTCTTCCAAGTCCACCTTACATAAATGATCCGATTATCTGAAACATTATTTTTCCCTCTCACGTCTATATACCATTGGTAAGTGGAGTCTCTATGGTAACTTAATTAACAAGGAAGGCCCTCAAAAAAAATCAAGTCTATATTCCCATGGTAACAAGGGCTCCAACCTTGGATGTTCTGACATGGAAATCTCCATTCCATGCAGGGAGAGATGGGATCATGATTTTCTTTCACTTTTAGGAATATTTTTTTATCCTCCTATTCTCCCTAGAAACCAATATGACATCCCTCCTAGAGAAAACCCCTGTTCTTTCTTATCGGAGGTGACACTTTTTCTCCTCTTCACTAGTCTGGGTCATAGTCTGATAGATCATCAGATGTGATAATCCCAGTTTAAAAAATAAAAGAGGATATAGTCCTATTAAAAACTCTTTTTATCTCCATATAGGCTCTAGTATCTATCCAATGGTGGAAAAATGGATTTTCGGATCCTCATATCTATTAATTCATCTTATTTCTCACAACGATAATGACTCGCATGGCCTAGAGGTTAGTGGTGATCATTAAATATTTACAATATTATTCATCCATGGGCATCATATATCATATAATAAACAATCATATCTACTAAAATGGGCCATCCCCATAGATATAATCCCCAAAATCAATTCAAATGGTCCTCCTCCATAGGTGTAATCCCCCACCCATTCTGAACTATGTGAGAATTTAGTTCCCAACAAACTAGGATATGTTGGAAGCCTCCCTGATTTCTAAACCCAACACCCAAAATCACACTAATGTTATTTAGGACACATTCTTGGTTGGGTCATATCCAACCCAGAGGACCACATTATTTCTAGGTCATTTTCATCAACATCCTTATCGGGTCACATACCCAATAAGATCATGCTACTTCCTAGGTGACCACATCTCTTCCAGGTCCCTCGGTCCAACTCAATGTAACTCCAAAATTGTTTTTGTACATGCATATTTTGCATATAAATTCTTGTATCATGAAGTTAAACTACATGCTCTGGTTCTTATTACACGACCTTAAATGGTGATGTGTCGTGTTAAGTGGTATTGAACTATGTAGGTTCTAATTACTTTCATGAGGTCACATATTAATCATGTATCATGGGTTAGATCCCCATATCAAAAAAAATATATTTCCATAGATGATAGAAAATTTCATAGTACCTCACTATGTGGCTTAAAACCTGTATCATCCTAATGAATGAGCAAAGAATATATATCCCCTTTGAAAAAGGGTACCCCTATTGGAGAACCTTGGATACATAAAGATATCCCCATAAATAAATAACATTTGATAAATATCAATAATTCTATATGAATGATTATAATTATTTTTTAATTTAGGGTGATCCAATTCACTATTGGGAATGAACAAAGGATCTACGAACATATCTTAAATCTATGAGATAGTCCCAGAACAGGCAATAGTCCCTCCCCCCAATGGGTTTGATGATCCTAACATCCCATCCTGTTAACCAATGTGATTTCCAAAGTATCATTGAAAAAGTTACCCAATGAGTGCATGAATTTGGGAAATTGTTCCATGAGTCATCATGGATATGAGAACCATTGGTTGTTTCTAGTTCCATGAACAATCCATGTTTGAAACTGACCCATCACAAGTCAGTACAAGATAAGCATGTTAAACCCAATATGATTGATTTTAAAAAATTCAAACCCCTAAAATCAATAACACCATAAAGGTGAACCACAACCTATTTCTTCAAAAACAAAATGGAGAACCCATGTGAATCCTTAACTAAGGTGATGGTATCACCGACCCATTAGGTCCCTTCTCTCTAAAAATGGATGGGGGTCAATCAAAATGATTAATGGTGCATGTGAAAATTTATGGATATTCTACTTTGATGGGGTATCCTTGTGTGTGTTTGAACCATATATTATAGGAACTTTTCACCAATACTCTCTTCAATCTAATTTAATCTCACCAGTTCTCATAGACACTCACATCATCCACTACACAGGCTGGGTCATCAACATAACAAAGGATGTCACATCCCACATAATATCTTCAATGTGAGTTTTCAAATGAATTGGTCCTATAGTAACACTGTAACGGGACTCTCCAAAATCTAGAGATAGCTCTATATGGCCTCTATAAAATGTAGCCCTGCCCGTATTTCACTCAACAATGGTCAGTTGTCCAAAACTAGTAAACCCCAATAGATGTATCGAACTATTTCAGGGGCTTGTCCCCTGAATGAAATTATGATTTTATGTCTTAACATAGGGATGATGATTAATTAGTCACCATGAACTTCATCCCATAATAACATGGGTCCCACTTAAGGTCCCCTACTAGTAATCATCATTTTCATCACCGTGTAGCTCAGCATCCTCACCATTAAGAGGATACCAACCCATGGTCCCCAATCGAATTCAAGAGGACCTAGAACCCAGGGAATCCTATAGGGGGATATGATCAAAAATCTAGAATAGTACATCATCCCTATTCCTATAGAATAATTTCCCCAGTCAAATGCGCTACAAACCATGAGAAGATGAAAATTTGTACTCATTCATATCAATCCCACAAAAAAAATAATGCATAAAATTACAAGCGGGTGCATATTTATGTGGACGAATACTAATATATTTAGTAAAATATGGTGGAAGAAATAAATAATAAGAAAATTCATGATTTTATATTTCAATCCCTCAGTGAAAATACGGCATAAATTGGAGAAACAAATCTTTGTTTCTCAGTTTTAAATTAGTGTAAGACTCGTAATTCGGCCTCCACATAGGATGACTGACAATATTTAATGATCAGAAATAGAGGATAAGAGTAGGAACTTATCCATTATATAACACTACAATGAGAATATATCCCCATTCCTACCAAATATGTATCTCAACATATATTATCAATTATGGAGTTTTAAACATCAATTCCTAACCAAATCAAAAAACCCTACCAAGACATGGTGGAATCAGAAAAAATAGGTTGGAGTCGAGCATACAACCCCAGCTCTTCAAATAGGGTGACTCTTTTGCATAAAAAGGTGGTCTATCAGGATTATACATTCATAACTTATCCAATATAGGTGGGTATCCGGTAATAGTTTGTGATAAATAGATAATATAATTGGGCATAAATACCCATTCCAATAGGGGGACACTGGTCCACTTTGTTGGATGCTCTAGAGAAGACATATATCACTACCAAAACTCCAAAATCATACTAAGATATTGCAGAAGCACCAAAAAATACAAAATAATAGGAACCCATATATGAAGGTCATCACTTACATCAAGAATCCCCAGTCTATTTCAATAAAGTTCATAAAAATGAAATCATTCTAGTGGTGATTGGAAAATAAAGAGTGGGATCATAACACTGATCTACCAAAATTTGGAGTTATTCAGACCCTAAAATGTATATCAGTGGTGGTTTAGTATCTTGCTAATATGTTACCAAATTTTGGGAGAGACAGTAGGAGATGTGAAATTCCACCCCACAACATTGTTACCAGTGGCTTTGGAGATCCTCCCTAGATCATCTATCATGATGGCTTCATTTATGGGAACAAACAAATTGATCACAAGATCCTATCTCCTTTTGATCATCATGGTAACCCTCCTTGTGGATATAATATCAATTAGTAATATGTTCTTACCCTTTCTATTGTACTTCCTAAAGGTCCTACCCATGGTATACACTGTATAACTTCTCCCTGCAGTCAGATGTCAATATTTAATTATAGCCCTCACCATGATGGAATTCATTGTGATGGTCCTCCCCACAGATAAATTTCACTTCCAAAAGAAGTTAATACCCATGTTGTTTCCTTTTTTATGGTTCTCCCTAAGGTATATTTTGCAGAACTTCTCCTTGCAGTCGGAAGTTGAGCTATGATGGTAGACCTCTCTATTATGGAATTCGCTATGAAGTTCATCCTCATAGTGATATTTCATTTCATCAAGAATTTCCTCCCCTTACATATGTCCACCCTAAAGTTCCTCCCTAGGGTATATGCTAATGAACTTCTCGTTTCAATAGGACATCAATACATGATAATAGTCCTCTCCATGATTGAATTTGTTGTGAATCTCTTCCTCATAGTGATATTTCATTTCTGTAAGAATTTCCTTCCCTTGTTGTTTTCTACCCAGTAGGTCCTCCCTAGGGTATATGCTATATAAATTATCCTTATATCTATATATTGATCTATGATGGTATTCCTTCCCATGATAGCATCCACTATTAACATCATCCCCATAGTGATGTTCCAGTTTAGCAATAAAGTCCTCCCCTTGCCATATCAAATATAAGAAAGCCCTCATATTATTAGGAACTTGGAACAATGGGTCCAAATGTAATATATATACCCTATCAATGAAAAGAAAAATACTTTCTCAATCAAAAGATGACCTGTGTAAATAATCATCCTCTCATCCACCTCTGAACCATTCCCATGCCAGTGAACCCCCCACAAGCCACATTTTTTAATGAAAAAATAGTCAAGAAGTTCTCATGTTGGGCTGATAAAGTAAGGGATTATCAAGTAGAATAACAGAAGTATATTTTTCTTATGATAAAACAATTTTCCATGGATGATATACCCATCATTTTTTCTCCCTAATTTGCTTTACAATTTGAAATTCCAATGGAACTTTCCTAATAATGAATACCAATATTAATCTGAATATCTGGAAAACTCTCTACCACCTGAAAGAAAAAATCTTACCTTATAATGGATATTCACACCATATCTAAATATTGGTAGATATTTATCATAAAATGGACTTTTAATCCCTTCCATATGTGTAGTGACCACAGTTATAGAAGTAGTGGGGATATCATCAATTTTATATGACTCAATGCATTACATAAGTTGCATTGTCTAATTATTAATTCCCTACTTGTTGTTCCTATTCATGGATGGGGGAACATGGATCCTTTTTTTCACCACATTACCCATTCTGAATAACCAACTATAAATTGAATCCTTTAATTTCATTACTCCAAGGAGGATTTTTAGAAATACCCATTCTTAGGATGTAAGAACCCAATTATTACTCTTGAGGTATGGGTTTCTTTTTTCCTTTTCCTTAAGTGTTTTTCAGAAAACAAGGGAAATGTGGGAAAAATCCCAAATTTATGGGTACACGCCATGTACTTCAGTACTCACGCCGTGTACTTTGGTTGTACGGGATGAGAATACAGGGCATGTAGGCTTAGGTGTAAAAACAAACTATAAGTCATGTAATTTTGTACACAGGCCGTTTACTTTGGCTGTGTGGGAGGAGAACACAGGGCGTGTAGGCTTGTCGGCGATTAAGAGTGTAAAAACTAACTACATGTCATGTACTTAGTAATACACACTATGTAATCAGTCAGTAGGTGCACAGTGAGGCAGTGGAAAGTAGCCGCCATAGGGATAGTTTAAAAAGGATAGTACACGTCGTGTACTTAATAATACATGTCGTGTAATCAGTCGGCAGATGAACAGTGAGGCGGTGGAAAGTAGCCTCCAGAGGAACAGTTTAAAAGGAAATTACACACAGTGTATCTGAGAGTACACATCCTATAGTTATGTTTTTTCATTAAAAATAGGCAGTAGACTCCTCATTTGGTAGAGGAGGAAGAGGGCTCACCAGGAGTAGCAGAAGAGGATTCCGAGACTTAGAGGAGCTCTTAATCGGGCACTGGGACTCCGATTCTTCCATCGTCAATCTCGTTTGAACAGTGTGGGTAAAGTCTTCCCTCTTCTTGAATATTTACTTCCAATTATTTCCCTAAGGGAAGTTATTTTGGTTTGAATGGGTAATCGTTTATCTCATATATACGTCTTTCTTGGTTGTTTTGGAAGGCGCCTTTCACGTATATCTATCTGAGGAGATCGAGGTAGGTGGTCTTGTGTTTAATTCCAACTGTCGAGTTTATTTTGTGTACCGTTGTGCCATGCACCCATGTTCTGGGTGTCGTATGGCTAAGACTTTTATTGTTGAGAAACCTAGAATTTCATAGGAAATCTAATGAATAAGGATAAACTGTTGTTTGGGATCATTGCTTTGATCCAGGGCCACCCCGAGGGTGCGTTTCGCTTGTTTAGCCATTTTGGCTAGGATACCCATGGGTATGCCATGATTATAGAATTTTTTGAGTTTTCTTGAGAGAAAACATATATAAATTGCTTTCTTGTGAAATGACTGAGGTCAAGGTTTTGTTTAGACTGAGGGAAAGGTTTTGTTTAGCCTGAGGGAAACGTTCTTAGCCTGAGGGAATTGTTTGTATAGCATGAGGGAAAGGATTTCTTTAGCCTGCGGGCAACGGTTCTTATGCCCTAGGGAAATATTCGTTATGCCTGAGGGTAGTCACATGAAGGTTTCATTTCGGTTTTCCTGAGGGTAAGGATTTGAATGTCTGAGGACAATGTTTACATTGAATATTCAATGTGGTGTTTTATTATGTTGTATCTTCCAAGCTAAATCACGGGCATGGTATTATTATTATCTTTTACTTGTTTGATAGCCTATTGTTGTTCTATTGTGGAACTGGTATAAGAGATTTTCGGTCATGTTTGAGTCTTGGAAAACTCAGAATTAAATCATATTTAATTGTTATGTAATTATTAAAATGGAAATTTAACTGGTAGGAATGGTTTCTTTTGAGTACTTTTTAGTTTACTGCATTTCATTATTGCACACTGCTATTGCACATTTTCACTGACAGTTGGGAACAGGCCTTTGGTGATTGCCTACTAGGATTCATTTCTCACACCCTGTTTGGGTCATGTCTTGGGCCCAAACAGATTATATTGTTGTAGGTTTAAATAAGGGAAAGGGTCCCTATATAGGTACACGATTGTTGCAAAGGAGTAGGAGAGCATGGGACCGAGCTTAGGCTTACAATTCTTCTATGTTTCTATTGCTCTGCTTTGGTTTTTTTTCTGTACTTTGTACCTTATGCTGTATTGTATCAGATTGTACTGTATCTTATTTTGGATGATTTATTAGAATTAGAGACATGTTACATCATCATATATATGACTGTTGGTTATCATTTACTTCATTTCTGTTGTCCATTTCAGGTCTATATTTTTTACTACTTCTACTTTTGTATGTTTGTATTTATTTCCACTACGCTACACTTCGACAAATTAGGGCGTAGTTTCCCCACTATCATTCCTAGGCCCTCGCTGCTAGTCGGTAGCCTCTGAAATTTGGGAAAATGCACTGGGGGTCATATGACCAACCGCGTTCGGGGCACCCGTTGTGTGGCATCCAGATCTGAGACGTTACAAAGTGGTTTAATAGGGAGGTTTCGATCCTCTGACTCATTGGTTATGGGCCCACATTGACTTATATTTGGTGGATCATTGACTTTTTACCTTGTTATAACATATATAAGATTCCAAGATTTGATTCGCAGGGCGTATGGACCCTCACGAATCAGAATTTGGCACTTGGGTGTCTGTTTCAGGGTTTTTCTGGTCTCCGGAGTATTTTCTGAGGGTTAATATCCTGAAAAAAACAAGAATACATGCCATGTAGTTTTGACAACATGCCATGTGTTCTTTTGTTTAGGAAGAAACTTTTTTTCTTAAGTACACACTGTGTACCTTATGTACACACTGTGTAGTATCTAACAGTGTCATAGGTCGTGTGAGCAGAGACATGGGATAGGGAAGTTTTTTAGGGAACACGCCATGTACCGGCTGTATACACCATGTAGTTTTGACCCTATGTCTGCCGTGTGACTAAAAACACGGACAGATAAACCTTAGGTGATACACGCCATGTCAGTTATAAAAACACTGTGTAGTGTACTTTTGGAATTCGACTATGTAACAAAAACACGGGTCGGTGTTACCATTCTAGTATATGTCGTGTACCTTTGGGACACGTCGTGTAGTCTTAACCGGTGAGAGACAGTGTGGACAAGACCATGTGGCAGGGGAAATAGGGTGGTGTTCACGCTGTGTTCGGGTATTACACATCATGTACCTAGGGTTAAGACATGCCCATGTTGGCATTAGAACACGACCATGTGAGTACTTAATGGTACACACCGTGTAGACCTTATACATGTCGTCTAGTACTTTTTTGCCAATTCTTGTGGATTTTTCCCCTTTTTTGTTGGCACTCTTAACCGAAAAAAAGAAACCTTGACATTAAATTAAACTAAGGCATGTGTTTGACCTTGTAGAGTCATGACATCGAGACGACCACGAGTTATTCTCCAAGAGAGTGGTGATGATTATACTCTAGATATAGTAGGCCATGGGATACCGATGGATCCTCCAGCAGTGCCAGATGCAGTGCCATCCATTACACTGGACGCAGGCGCAGATGTGCAGTTCTGTGAAGGCTTCATGAGGTTCGTGCAGACCTTCTAGGAAGCACCGCCGGTTGCCACATCTATGGAAGAGCTGACATGAATATTCTAGTAGCAGCATCCGCCTACGTTTTTAGGGGATGGCAGACCATAGGCTATGGAGTCATGGTTGGATTCTATACAGATGATCTTCGAGCATCTGGAGACACCTCCTGGGAGGAGGGTCAAGATCGCTACTTACATGATGCGTGATTCTTCCAAGATGTGGTGGGATGTTACCACCCAGACTGATCATCACCGAGACATGACATGGGAATATTTTCAGGCATTCTTCAATGACTTTTTCTTTCCGGAGAAACTAAGGGAAGATCGAGCTCAAGAGTTCCTGGATATGTAGTAGGGAACCATGTCAGTGATGGACTATTCTTCCCACTTCATCGAGCTACAACGTTTTTCACCTTTTATGGTTGGTGATTAAATGTTGAGGGCTAGACGCTTTGAGGATGGTCTTCAATATGACATCTGAGCATTGGTGAATTTTTTAGGATGCCTACAATGCATTCTATTGTGAACCAGGCATTGATTACAGAACAGAACCTGCGGGAAGCTAATGGTGTGGACCAGGGTGGTTCAGCACTGGTCTCCGGTTCTATTTCTACCAGCAAGATGAAGAGGCAGATGGATTTCTCTCACGGTGGCAGTACTAGAGAGAAGAATTTATCAGGTGGCCAGATAATGTGCTACTAGTGTAATAAAGAGGGAAACAAGAGACCTCAGTGTCCACGAGACCTAGTGGAGTGCTGATCTTGGGTCAAGATGGGTCATCTTCAGCGTTTTTGCAAGGCATTTCCACTAGTGACTAGTGGGAGGGGTTTTGTGCAGACTCCGCATGCCAGAGTAGGGCCAGCAGCTTCTTACTAGTCAGGGAATTGGAATACATTGGGATGTCCAAGACGAGGTGGTGGTCATGTCTGTGGTAGCCAGACACCAGGATCTCAGAGACAGTAGGGTGGGTCAGCTCTGTGTAGCTAGGCTATGTCATAGGGCCGTAGCACTGGGTAGACATATGCAGTGAAACAGACCCAACAGGAGCAGGATCTAAAACCTTCCACTGTCAGAGTTACTACTTTAGTTTCTTCTATTTTATCTTATGTGCTTTTCTATACTGGTGCTACACATAGATTTATATCTATAACCATTATGTAGAGCCTTCGACTTTGTGTTTCTTCTTCTTCTGGTACAATGACACTAGACACTTCGTTTAGAATTAAAATGACATGTGTGTGTTAGTGCAAGGAGTGCCCCCTAGAGGTTGGTGGGTGTCACTTTCATGGTACCTCTATGTCTTAGAGATGACGAGCTATGATGTCATTCTTGGGATGGACTGGTTGGTACCCTTTCGAGCCTATGTATATTACTATCGTCGCAGGGTGAGTTTCACGTCACCTGAGGAAGGAGAGTTTCAATACAAGGGAGAATGGGATATCCAGGCGAGTCATGTTGGACCCAAGAATCGTGGGAAAGGTGGAGTGACAACCCATATTGATATTTTATATCCATATGACTAGGTAAATTTTCAGAAGGATTTCTCTCCAGTGGTTAATCGTTTCATGGATGTCTTCCTGGATGACTTTTCAGGTCTACCTTCGGAGCGAGATGTGGATTTCTCTATAGAGCTTGTGCCAGGAGCGGCACCGTTGTCCATTCCTCATTATAGGATGGCTAATCTAGAATTACAAGAGCTAAAGAGGCAGTTAGAGGAGTTACAGGCCAAGGGTTTCATCCAACCCAGTATTTCTCCCTGGGATTCGCTTGTACTTTTCACTAAGAAGGTGGATGGTACCCTCGGATTTGGCGTGGATTATCGGAAACTGAACCAGTTGATGGATAAGAACCGATATACTTTACCAAGGATTGATGATATTTTCGATCAACTTCAAGGAGAACGAGTGTTCTCAGATATTGACTTGAGATCCAGATATCATCAGTTGCGTGTTAGACCATCGGACATAGCACTTACAACCTTTAGGAGCAGATATCGTCTATAAGAGTACTTGTTCATGCCTTTTGGACTCACAAACATGCCAGTAGTTTTTATGGCTCTGATGAAACATGTGTTCCACCCATATCTGGATTCTTTTGTGGTATTCTTAATGGAAAAAATCTTGGTGTACTCTCACACTCGACACGACCATGCCACTCATCTTGAGATCGTACTGAGTACACTGGGAGAGCATCAGTTATATGCTAAGATCTCAAAGTTCCACTTTTGGATACACTAGATTCACTTCTTGGGTCATATTATCTCAGAGGCAGGAGTTGCGGTAGAACCATAGAAAGTGATATCAGTAGTTTCCTAAAAACAGCCTAAGAACGTGTTTGAAATACGAAGTTTCTTGGGGATGGCTAGTTACTATAGGTGCATTATACAAGAATTCTCTCACTTAGTAGCGCCATTGAAGGGTTTGACTAAGAAGGGTATGAAGTTCATTTTGTAAGAATCTTGTGAGACATCCCTTCAGGAATTGAATGGAAGGTTGAAATCAGCACTATTCCTGATACTCCTAGAGAAAGGGAAGAGCTATACAGTATAATGTGATGCATCAGTTATTGGGTTGGGATCAGTGTTGATGCAGGGCGATCATGTAGTTTCATATGGGTCTCGGCAGTTGAGGCCACATGAGAGGAATTATCCGAAACATGATCTAGATTTAGCTGCAGTTGTTCATGTGTTACATTATTGGAGACATTATCTCTTGGGAGAACATTTTGTGGTGTTTACGGACTATAAAATTATTAAATACATATTTACCCAACATGAGTTGAATTTGAGACAGCGAAGGTGGGTTGAATAACTTCAGTCCTTCGACTTTGAGCTTGCCTATATGCCGGGTATGGGTAAAGAAATTGCTGATGCACTAAGTAGGAGGACTCAGATACAGGCAGTGCAGGAGGCTAGTGGTGAGTGGTAGCTTGTGGATTTATTCCCTAAGATAAATTTGGGAGTGCAAGATAGTCAGGGGTGAACCTATCTTTCATCCTTAGTTGTCACTTCTACCCTCTTGGATAGAGTGAGGATGAGACAGCTATCAGATTCAAAAGTCCTAGTTCTATAGGAGTCGGTGGAAAGTGAGAACCCTCCTCTTGGTTGGATGATAGGAGATGGAGAGATACTGTGTATCCATGGATTATTGTGGGTTCTAGGGGATATATGCGAGGATTTGATGCTGGAATTTAATGCTTCATCTTGGGTAGTGCATCCTAGAGTTACCAAAATGTACCATGACTTGAGATGTCAGTATTGGGGGCCGGGAATGAAAAGAGAGGTAGCCGGTTTTGTTACGAGACGTTCCACCAGTAAAAAGGTGAAGGCGGGGAATTAGAGGCCATCTAGACTATTACAAAACTTACCCATTCCAGAGTGTAAATGGGATGATGTCACGATGGACTTTGTGATCGGGTTTCCGAGGTCACCTCAAGGCAATGATGCCATCTGGGTTGTAGTGGAAAGACTTACAAAGTTAGCTCACTTTTTTATGATCAAGGAGACCTTTGGTGTTGACGAGCTCGGGAAGTTTTATATCCGAGAGTTATTATGTCTTCATGGGATCCCTCTTTCTATGATTTTAGATAGGGATTCCCATTTTACGTCTCATTTCTGGCAGAGTTTTCAAAGGACACTAGGTACATAGGTGCTTCTGAGCACAGCTTACCACCCTCAGACTGATGGCTAGTTAGAGTGTAAAATACATGTGTTAGAGAACATGTTGTGTGCATGAATCTTGGACTTTGGGGGCTCTTGGGAGAATCACATACCCCTAGTTGAGTTTTACTACAATAATAGTTTTTAGGCAACTATTGAGATGGCACCTTACAGGGATTTATATGGTAGGCCATGCTGATCACCCTTGTGCTAGTTGGAGGCAGGTGAGGCATCCTTACTGGGACCACGTCTCATGCTGGAGGCTTCAGAGCAGGTCCAATTGATTTGAAAGCGGATGGCTACTACACAGTCTCGTCAGAAATCTTATATTGATCGCTGCAGGCGACCCTTGGAGTTCGTGGTCGGGGATCAGGTTTTCTTGCGTGTTTCACTGAGGTTGGGACATAGGCAGATCAGGAGATAGGGTAAAATTTCACTGAGGTATGTAGGGCCATTTGAGATTCTGGAGAGAGTCGGGCTGGTCTCCTATCTATTGCAGTTACCACAGAGGTATCAGGCCACGCATGACGTCTTCCACGTATCACAGGTATGCCATTATCACTCAGACTTGTCTCACGTTTTTCATCCCAAGGAGGTTGAACTTCAGGTTGATGCATACTTTGAGGATCATTCAATTCATATTGTTGATAGAAACAAGAAGGTTCTCTGAGGCCGGTCAATTCCTCTCGTACGGGTGTTATGGAAGCATGGCCGAGTGCAGAATGAAACCTGGGAGTGGGAGACTGTCGTACATGCTCAGTGGCTAGAATTGTTCCCAACTTTATCTTCACCACCCTTGGAAGTGAAATTTGGGGACAAATTTCTTTAAGGGGGATGTTTTTCAGAACCGAGTTTTTATTCTTGAGGTACGGGTTTCTTATTTTCCTTTTCCTTAATTTTTTTGACAAAACAAGGCAAATGTGGGAAAAATCCCAAATTTATGGGTACATGTCGTGTACTTTTGTACACATACCGTGTAATTTGGCTGTGTGGGATGAGAATATTGGGTGTGTAGTATTGGGTGTAAAAAAACTACACACCGTGTACTTTTGTACACACGTCGTGTACTTTGGCTTTGTGGGAGGAGAACATAGGGCATGTAGTCTTGTCGGTGATTAAGGGTGTAAAAACTAACTACACACTGTGTACTTAGTAATACACACTGTATAATCAGTTGGTAGGTGCATAGTGAGGTGGTAGAAATTATCCACTAAAGGAACAGTTTAAAAAGGATAGTACGCACCGTGTACTTAATAATACATGCAGTGTAATCAGTCGGCAGATGAATAGTGAGGCGGTGGAAAGTAGCCGCCAGAGGAATAGTTTAAAAGGAAATTACACATTGTGTACTTGAGAGTACACGCCATGTAGTTATGTTTTTTCATTAAAAAGAGGTAGTATCCTCCTCATTCGAAAGAGGAGGCAGAGGGCTCACCAGGAGCAGTGGAAGAGGAGGCCGATACTTGGAGGAGCTCCGGATCATGCACCGGGACTCCGATTCTTCCATCGTCAATATCATTTGAACCGCACTGGTAAAGTCTTCCCTCTTCTTGAATATTTTCTTCCAATTATTTCATTAAGGTAAGTTATTTAGGTTTTAATGGGTAATCAATTATCATAGATCTACGTCATTCTTGGTCGTTTCGGGAGGCACCTTTCATGTATATCGATCTGAGGAGATTGAGGTAGGTTTTCTTGTGTTTAATTCCAACTGTCAAGTTGATTTTGTGTACTTTTGTTCCAAGCGCCATTGTTTGGGGTGTCATATGGCTGAGAATTTGACTGTTGAGATTCCTAGAATTTCTTAGGAAATCTAATTAATAAGTATAAATGGTTGTCTGGGATCGTTGCTTTGATCTAGGGCCACCCCGAAGGTGTGTTTCCCTTGTTTAGCCATTTTGGCTAGGATACCCATGGGTGTGCCATTATTATAGCATGTTTTTATTTTTCATGAGAGGAAACATATATAAATTGCATGCTTGTGAAATGCCTGAGGGCAAGGTTTTTTTAGCCTGAGGGTAAGGTTTTGTTTTGCCTGAGGGAAAGGTTTTGTTTAGTCTGAGGTCAAGGTTTTTTTTAGCCTGAGGGAAAGGTTTTTTTTAGCCTAAGAGCAATGTTCTTAGCCTGAGGGCAGTTTTTGTATATCCTGAGGGCAAGGTTTTGTTTAGCCTGAGGGCAACGGTTCTTATGCCTGAGGCAAATATTCGTTATGCCTGAGGGCAGTCACATGAGGGTTTCATTTCAATTTTCCTGAGAGTAAGGATTTTCATGTCTATTGACAATGTTTACATTGAATATTCACTATGGTGATTTCTTATGTTGTATCTGCCAAGATAAAGCATAGGCTTGGTATTATTATTGTCTTTTACTTGTTAGATAGCTTGTTGTGGTTTCTCTTTTGGCACTTGTATAAGAGATTGTCGGTCAAGTCCGAGTCTCAAAAAACTCAGAATTCAATCATATTGAATTGTTAAATAATTATTAAAATGGAAATGTAACTGGTAAGAATTGTTACTTTTGAGTACTTTCTAGTTTACTGCATTTCATTATTACACACTGGTGTTGCACATTTTCACTGACAGTTGGGCACGAGCCTTTTGTGGTTACCTACTGGGATTCATTTCTCACACCCTATTTGGGTCATGTCTTGGGCCCAAATAGATTATATTGTTGTAGGTGTCGATAAGGGAAAGGGTCCCTACACAGGTACATGATTGTTGCAGAAGAGTGGGAGAGCATGGGACCGAGCTTAGTCATGCGATGTTGTTGTGTTCCAGTTGCACTACTTTGGTTTTGTTTTGTTGTACTTTGTACCTTGTGCTATATTGTATCAGATTTTAGTGTATCCTATTTTGGTTTATTTATTAGAATTGGAGACATGTTGCATAATCATATATATGACTATTGGTTATCTTTTACTTAAGTTCTGTTGTCCATTTCATGTCTACATTGTTTACTACTTCCACTTTTGTATGTTTATATTTATTTCTGCTGCGCTACACTTTGAAAAATGAGGGCATAGTTTCCCCACTATAAGTCATAGGCCATCGCTGTTGGTTGGCAGCCTCTAGCATTTGGGAAAATGCACTTGAGGTCATGTGACCAATTGGGTTCGGGGCACCCGTTGTGTGGCACCCAGATCCGAGATGTTACACAGGAAAGATGGAACACTCAACAAGAATAGACCATGAATAAGTCTCATAAGCTTCAGTCCTGATGAAATAAATCCATCAAAAAAATTATGAACTAGGAAAACATGAACAATAAGTAGGTTTCTCTCTTATGGGAATTCAATCATCAAGCACTTATAATGTCCTCGGAAGCAAACAGTTCGCGTACAGACTTTGCATGGTACCAGGATTATGCTCAAACAAATATGCCTAATATCAAGAGAGATGAGATAGTATAATTGACCACCTCTAGATGGGATCAACCCCATATCACAGGTATGGGTCATTTTTTACCTAAAATTTCCCTCCATGGATGAAAAAATATGTCTAAGGCATGACAATAAAATAATGGGAGCCACCCCAACCTGTAGGGCTAGGGGGATTTTTTACCTCAGCCTCCCCTTCTATTGAATTCAATATTTTACCATATATAGAGGGAAATAAGAAATAAGGTCTCCCATTTCATCTCATATCATGATCCATTTTTCCTAGAATGGAAGTGTATGACTATGTTGCATGGAGGATCCCTCGGAGTCACTCTTCACCAAGCAACTCAAAGAGGATCCTAGAAAGGAAGGGAGAGGTCCAAAAATGTGTTCAAAAAACCCTTCTATCTTTAAAAATCTAATGTAATTACCACAATTCATTATGCATCAGCAAACCTAATTGAAAAAATTACTACAGAGTGCACTGAAAATTATGTAAATGAAGAGGATCAATGAGAGGATGGTATCATCTGTAACATGGTACACATTTATACAAATCCCTTTTTTCCTCCCTATAAAATATCTACCAAAAAAATAATATAGGCAAGGACTCATATAACCCACCTACTCTTCTTAATGTGTAAGACTTTCCTGTAATCTAAGAATAATTTTCTCGATATGAGGAATAAATGAAGGACTTTAGGAGACTCAATATTGAGTTTCTCCGAGGTATAATTCCTATTGAATATGATCCATGGATAGAGCCTCGACATAAACTTCCAATAGGTGTACCTCAACAACAAGGGTTCATCCCAGTGACTGATATAGGGTTAGGATATCTTCCTAACTCGGTTTCTGGACCATCGGTTTACCTAGACCAAATTTTATAAATCTATTCATCATTCCCTCTATTAGGGAAAAAAATAGAGTGGATCCCATGAAAATACTCAAGATATGTCCCTAGACAAATATCCACTGCAAATAATTGCATAGATGGCATGTCAAATCCTTCCTATTGTTCCACTTGTCCAAGATCATGTTCAACTGAACATTAACTAAAGGATTATCAATACCATCGATTCATTGGAAGATCGATTTGAAGTCATGGAGGATAGAAATGCACTAATACATCCGGAATGGAAACCTTACACTAAATGTGTAATCGACACTCTACACCAAGAAAAAAATTTGGGAGTCCTAGATGTATAATATTTAGTGGCTCAGATGACTCAAAACAACATATGAATCACTTTTCATTCTATTGTGATATTTTTATAGGAACTCTTGGGAAATGAGAATTAGTGAAACTCAAATTCTTATTTCGAACATTTCAAGGTACGACCCTTGTATGGTACACCAATTTGTGATCTCGATCAATCACGGTATGTGAGGACCTCTTCTGGAAGTTCCTATTTTATATTATCTTAATTATATAAAAGAATATGATCCTTTAAATCTCTAATTTAAAATAATAGGATACTGATAGAGTCTCATATTTCATTTCCAGATAGAAAGGGCTAACCTACTCCTTGAACTCCCCAATTACCCAAGAAGATATAATAAATATTTTCATGGAAAACCTTCATGATGAGTTGGAAAAACTGCTCATCCCAGTGAAATATACATGTGGGTTTTTGGATTTTGCATCTATTTCAAAAAGAATGGATGATTTTTACAATATATTGTGCTCAAGTCCTGAATGACTCCACTAATCCTTGGGAAAATAGTAGGAAATGTGGGGGGGGAATCCATCAAACTTATGCTAGCCTCTACATCAACCTCAACACCAAAAACCATTCCATATCATGTAGTTCTTCTTGGGAATCAATAGAAACCCCCACCTCTCTATGATAAGTAGAGGGGATCTAGGTGGAATCAATTCAAAGAGTGAAGGAATAAAGTTTACTTGTTCTGAGATGATCGGGTCTATAAACAATTTATAGACTCTATGGACAATGATCTACTCCACCTTCTAGAGTCCAAGAGGTCGGACCAAGTGGATCCTGATGAATGGCCATATTATTTCCACTTCCATGGGAAATTGGGTCACACCATTCAGGAATTATTCATATTCATATACACCCTATAAAAATGGTGGTCTTTGGGAAAGTAAAATTGGGAAATCCACCCACACAAGTAGAGTATGTTTCTGCTACTTCCTCTAAGGTAGGAGATGAGTGGGGAAGGGTTTTTATTAGAATAAAATAGTAGTTATATAGTTATATGGATAATAATACAATAAACCAAACTCATGGTATTCCCTATGAATAGTTTAAATAACTAACTATTCTATGAACTGCTTCCACTGCAATAAAACTGATGTAATCATCCACACAAACCTCAAAAAACCTTCCTTTCAAAAAGGGTACTATCCGGAAAGGCATGAATAAAACACAAGAGGATGAATCTACATAAAGGATAAAGTCTTATTTGACTCTATAAGTCTTTATTCCATCATATATGAAATAATGGGCACCACCCTTCCAAATATTAATGACATAAACGGTCATCCAAATGAATCCATCATCAGATGAGGAGTTAATATTTAGTTCCACTAATGTCATTCACTTAATTTATCCCTTATCTAGTGATGAGTAAGGATTTGAACCTGAGTTCCCCACACCCTATTGGGAAATTTAAAGAATATGTTGCACTATTAGAGGATCCCAAAAAAGACATACTCATTGTAGGAACAATAATTCTAGCCATTTCCCTATTCAGACTATCAATTTCATGGAAACTCATGGAAGATCCCTTCAGTGAGTCCAATAGGTGTAGTAAAATCCCCATGCATATTCCAAAATCCACCCTGACCTGATTACTTTGGATTATCAAACAGAGGGGTACATGTGTCTAATCACACTTGGCATGTAGGTAGACCTTTCTGACCTAACCCACTAAGGATAGGAGTATCTACAACTACTGTTTCTAGGGATGATTCATCTATATAAAATACTCCATCCTTCAAAGTGACATTGAAAGAGAATCTTCACACTGGGAAGAGAATTCCTTTATAAAAGAATTATGAAATCATGAAGTAGTTAGCCTTGGTAATGATTAAGTTATCAATCCATAATTCCCTAATATTATCAAAAAGACCTCAGGGAAGCACTCATAGAAGCTTTTCTAAGACCCTAAGTGTTTGAAGTGAGGATGTTTCTACTGAATTCTATTAGACAAAGAATATTAATGTGGAATTTTATTCGGTTATCTCCTTCATAGATCAAGATGAATACACTGTTATGCAGAGATACATCAGTCCCTTGTACGTGTTCGGGATGATGAATGGTGTTGATGTTCAAAAGTATTTCATTAACAATGGTTCTGGAGTTAATATCATTCCAATATGGAAAATCCCGCGGCTAGGATATTAAAAGAAATTCCTATAAACGTTATCTCTACCACAACAAGGATATAAAAATGATAGTATAGGCCCTGGACCAAATCAAGCTCATGGATCGATTTATATAACTTTTATCCAACTTAGAATTCCTAATTATTTGGTAGGATACTTCCTTTAATGTCTTGATATGAAGTCATTGGTTGCATCAACATGTGGAAATACCCTCATCATAACATCACTAAATACTACATTAATGGAAAAAATAGGGATGTTTTATGCCAATAAATCCCTATTTGAATCTTATGAGTGACATTATATCAATGTAGTATTTTATTAGAGGGAACAAAAAGAGTCCTTAATTGATAATGTTACTTGGTTCACTTCCCTGAATGGTTTGTAAATGGTCTCGATGAACCCCATAAAATAGCTATATGAGGAATACATGTTACTCATCAATCAAGTCTAGTATATGAGTCCAAATTCGGCCACATATTTAGCAGTCTCCATGGTTTCAGTCATGACCACCAAGTTTAATAGTGTTGATAAGTTTTCCAAAACCTTATAAAATGGTGAAATCTCATATGAAAATGCCTTCATTCCATCCCCAAAATCTCCAAGAACTCCATGCCTCACCAGCTAAGGCAAAATAGGATGTATTTTCACCTAAAGAGGATAAATACACTACTCCTCTATCATCTATATAGTTTCAAAGAAATCCCAAATTTTCATTTGGATTAGAGGATGTATCTCCATATTTTGAATGTAAATATATTGACTCTTATCCTAAATTGAGAGACCTTACCGTACTACTTGCTCCCCCTATAGAATAAGTGGAAGATGAATAGGAGGAAGAAGAAGAGGAGGAGGACCTCAGGGATTCCCCTCCATCATTCTTAAAAGGTGTTTCTACCACCAATGATGAACAAAGATAAATAAATATGGGTATAAAAGAATATCCATGATCCACTTCAATTAGTGAGGCCATGCATTTTGAAGATAAATCGGAGTATGCCTTCTTCCTAAAGAATTATCGATATGTTTTCTCTTATAACTAAACTAAAATGTTGATCCTTAGTCTCGGGGTGGCCACTCAACATCTAGACTAACCAAAGGATCACTGATGCTATAAATACAAATATATAATGATGACCCTAACACATGCTGCCAAAATTGAATTCAATGATGACAAGATCATTAGATTTAAATTCATTGAGAGGTCTAATATTTGAAATGGAGGGATAATATTATCCTCGTCAAAGAGAAGAATGAGTAAATTAGAGTATGAATATGTTTCGTAGATCCAAATTGGCACTACCTGAAGGATGATTTCCTTATCCCAATCATAGAGTTAACAATTTATGTAATAGTCGAATATTAGGCCCTCTCCTTAATGGATGGATATTTAGGATACGATCAAATTTGAATGGACTAAAAATATGAAGAATACGCCACCATTGGGGGCCCTAGATAGTGTTTTCATATTGAGTAATCCCCTTTTCCTTGAATAACATCAGTGATATGTATCAATGTCCCATGAATTACATCTTAAAACCCTTCTAAGGGAGGATTGTCAAATTCTATATTGATGATTTGGTAGTTAAGTCTCAATAACATTCTGACCACTTAGCAGATATTCAATCCTTCTTCATTAAATTTGAACAAAATAGTCGGAAAATGAACCCCTTGAAATATGATTTCAATGTTACCTTAAAGAAATTTCTCAACTTCATTGTATGCCATCAGGGCATCAAAATTTACCCCCCAAAGACCAAGAACATCTTTATCATGTAACCAACTCAAAAACGCAATGATATGGGAGAGAATCAAGGAAAATTAGCTTGTATATAGTGCTTTATATCCAACCTTGAAGGCAAATTCCTACCGTTCAACATGTTGATGAAAAACCAGGTTACATATCAGTGGAATAATGATTGTTAGGAGGTATTTGATATACTCAATAAATATATCTTGATCCCACCAGTGCTAATGTCTCATATCTATGGAAGTCTTCTTATTTTATATGTGAGAGCCTTAGAACGATCACTAGATGGCTCCATTATGAAAAATAATGATGGTGGTAGTGAAAAAAACCTTTATTACCTCATTCAAACCATGAATAATTCTAATACTCATTATTTAGATATCAAGAAGTGATGTCTCTCATTTGACTTTACATTCCAGAAACTAAGGAACTACCTACAACATCACATGATTTGTTTGGTCGCTCATAGTAACCCATTAAAATACATTCTAAGTTTTATGATGTTGAGCGGGCATCAATCATGGTGGGAGGTCATCTTGTAGCTGTTTTAAATTTAGTTTTTTCCTCATATAGTGGTAAAAGCCTAATAATTAGGCTACTTTTTGGCAGAGCACCCCTCAGTAGAAATAAATTCATTGGATACTACATTACCTGATGAATAAGTCTTCTCTATTAAAGTAGGACCATAGATATGGGAAATGTATTTCAATGGTTAATTAAGAAATATGGTATGGAGGAGGATAAAAGACTCCATGCTCAAAAAATTGGTGATAGGAGTCATGATCATTTCTCCAGTGAAGGATGTCCTACCTTACTCCTTCCTACTATTATAATGGTTCATGAACATTGAACAAGACTATCAGGCTCTCATTGTAGGGCTGGAGTTGAAGCTTAAGGTACAAGTGAATCACCTAAACATAAAGGGTGATTCAAAACTGGTCATCATGAATTTTAATGGTGATTATATCATTAAAAATGATTATTTAATCCCCCTTACATGTCTGATGATTAATGAAAGAATTACTTTTGGATAAAACGTTGACTCATGTCCCACAACCACAAAATTCCCAGGCAGGCACCATAGAAAATGTATCCAAAATTCTAACAGATCCAGACCATTATGAAAATGTCATCAGAATTGCGCACTGATGGATGGTTGGACCATTTGTGTAAAACTACACTGAAGAGATCAATGATGTTAGTCTCATTTCTAAACCATACATTTCTAACACTGGTTCGATGACACATATTTTGGACTACCTTTAAAATGGAAAACTCTGACTAGATAGAGTTGGGAATAAAAAAATCCAATGATGAGAAATTATCATTGATCTATATGATGGAATGACTCATCGAAAGGTACTCTATAAAAGGAACTTTGATGGGGTCCTTCCAATGTTCGTTGACAAAGAATAGACCATTATTTTCAAGAATTAATTTCATACTAGAACCTAAGATGACGACCAATAAGGATTAATGATTTCCTATAAAATTATAAGGATTGGGTACTATCAGCTCATATAATGTAGAACTATACAAAATTTACCAAAAAGTTTAATTCATTCTAGGTTCACACCAACCTCATTCACTAACCCCCATATTTTCTACACATAGCCAAATACTTCTAACTTTTTTTATGGAGAATATATAATAAGGGACTATATCCTCACATTATGACCAAGAAGTTCAACTACATTCTCACTAAAACAGAATTATTCTCCAAGAGGGATGAATGTATACCCATCAAAGAAGGTAGGTAAGGAAAATCATCAACTTAATAAAATCCAACATCATCACTAGAATAGGTGTCCCTTGTATAATAATAATGGACAACAACACCAATTTCTGTTTGTCTGAATTGGAGAATCTATATATGGAGTATGACATGAAGTCCAACCATTCATCCTACTACTATAAAATGGATAACGGATAGATAGAGGCCTTTAACATTACCCTATCAAATATACTCTAGAATATGGTATATAAGGATAAAAATTCTTTTTTGGAAGATATCATGCATGACTTGTAGGATTAGTAGACTATGACCTTTACTTTAACCAAGGATCCCCAATAATCAATAGTATACGGGACAAACACAGGCCTACCCATCGAAGTTCAATTTCCCTCACTCCACATTTCCATCTGTAACCAGTTATATATAGATAAAAACCCCCCAAAAATGGATGGATGAATTATATTAACTATATGAGAAGAGACTAAATAACTTGTATCATTTTGAATTCCACCAAAACCATATCATGTTATCCTTCAACAGAAAGGTTATCCTCCTTTATTTACCCAAAGGATATATGGTGTTGGTCCTCTATACATTAATGATGCATCAAAAGAAACCTTTGATGTTGGAACCAAAATGGGAGGGTTTTTACTCTATACATGAGGTCTACTCTAATAGATCTTATTACCTGATTTTGATGGATAGACAACTTATCATGGCTCCCCCCCAATGTGAGGTTCCAGAAGAATTATTTTTTTGTAATCACACAGAAAATTTCTTAATCAGATGATGATAAAATACAGGGTTAATTGTATTAGCAACATGAAGATAAAATACATGGTTGGTCTTTGTCACATAACCTTAAAAATCATGACATCTTTTTCCATGTCATAATACAATAAACATCATGACAACAGTGCCCTCATTGTACGAAGTTAAAAAGCATGACACCATATTTTCTCCATCAGAAAAGACATTTCCTTGGAATTATTCATCTGTCATACCATATTCTAGAACTCTATGTGACTTGATTCCTATCAGTATAAGATACTTAGTGATGCATATACCTCTTACATTAGGCCCATCCAAAAATTCCCCTCCATCCATAAGATGATTTTTTTCATCCATTGGCATCATGGAATCATTTCACATTAGGATTTTTTTGTTTTCTAGTCTAAAAAATCTTTATCATAATTAGAAGACACCATCATCCTTACTGCATGATGATAGAAATCAAGGGAATCATAATTTCCTCGGATATTCATCACAAATGAGCTAGATCTATGCAGAAGAATGATGAAATGCCCTTATCCTCATGTGATAGTCAGATCCACATGGGGAGTCTCTTCTTTAAAACTATATGTGGCTTGATTCCTACCATCACAAGATACATAGTGATTCTCAGACCTCTAATCTTAGTTCTAACCACAATACTACTTTCCTTCCACGTTTTTTGTCCTGAATCCTTACTGTGTGACGTTATAGAACTTAGAGAAAGTCATTGATACGTTACATTAAACAACATGGTTCATCAAGAACATTGTGTGGATTGATTATTATCTACACAGGATACAATGTAATGCTCAGATATCCAATCTTAGGTCTGCCCTCATCAATCAGAAAAATAAAATGGAAAAATTCACCCTTCTATGTACAGATCAGACCATTGTAGAGAGTTCCCATATAGAACTATGTGTGGCTAGATTCATGTTCATATAGTATATGTAGTGATTACCGCATATCTAATCTTAGTTCCAACCGCAACATCCCCCCGATTTCATGTCATTTCACCTACATACTCACCACATGATGTTAAAATACATGAGATTCAAGAACTACATGTGTCTTAATTCTTGTCTACTCAGGATACATAGTGACGTCAGGATCTCCAATCTCGAGTCCAGTAGTAGAAATAAAAACAATAAATGGGAAAAATTACACCCCACCCCCTTCTATATACAAGTCAAACCATTACATGGGGCATGTTTTAGAACTAAATACAACTTGATTCTCACCCTAACAAGATACATAGAGATACTTAGATCATACATCCTAGACCAATCACCTGAAAATAAAAATTTCAATATCCTTCATTTTATACCGCATCGATGTGGTGGGATAAACCTTTGCCTCCCATTATTTCTCTATTGATCATAGTGAATGTGGTCATAAGAGGTTTTTTGAGGTATTCTCTGCATGATCAAGGTGTATCAATTTACAAGGGGTTATGTCAATCCAGGTCAAAAGACCTTAAATGGCACACCATATGTCATTATCACATGATGTTAAACTGCATGGTTGATATCCATGTTGCATGACCTTAAACTACACAATTCTTCAAGAACTATGTGTGGCTTGATTTTCATTTTTTCAAGATATATAGTGATTCCTAGACCTTGTGTAATAGTCACATCCACAAGGTGAAGAAAAAAATATCCCCCATTTATTACATACAAACAAATATCTGCGTAGGAGATCTCAAATTTTGGTTCCTCATTTAAGGATCTATCATGGAAACCAAAATCCCCCCCTTCTAAATATGAATCGGGTGTATATAGGGAACTTCACACTCCATGTCCAATCACTTTAAGGATTCTTATTATGTACTCAGATACATTTCTTCTATTTATCATACTTTGTGTCCTAGGAAATCTTCGATCTCCATTATATTTCTCTAGCCATCAAATATGGGGGTTCTATGTCCTAAGGAAACCTTTGTGTTATTATTCACAATATTCCCTAGTTGAATCTACATAAGTCACGCACACAAACAACATTTCAACCAAAGGACAATTCTTCCTCAAGAGATACCTATCCTATCTTCATAACACTAATGGAATTGTTCCCCATATCATTTCTTCAGATCTGAGAAACCCGGGAATCATGGTGTACATTTTCATTCTCCCTCACATTTGAGGAATTTAAAAATATTCAAGCCTGATAAACTCTTTATTACTCATTATTTCCATGATATATGGTCCTAGTTATATAACCTAAAACTAATAGACCTCATGTCATCTTTACCGCTTGAGGATAAACTGTGTGGATGATGTCCAAATTTCATGACACTAAACTACAGAATTTCTAAGAACTATGACTGGCTTGATTCTTGTTATCATGGAATATGTAGTGATTCCAAAATATTAAATTATGGTTCTATCTGCAAGATAAAAATTCTTCCCCTTTTTCTTGAGTATGGGTCAAACCTACATAGGAGGCTTCCAACACAATAACTACATATGGCCTGATTCTCACTTTGACTGGATATATAGAAACATCAAAATATTATATCCCGACTCATCCACCACAACATAAAAAAAATCAACCCACTTTTCTATACACTAGCAAGATACTCATAAGAGTTTCCAATACACCTCTCACCTCACTCGTGAGCCTATATTCCAATAAAGGTGCCCCTTTACCACATGAGATTTCGATTGATGTGTAGAGAAAGTTTCCAAAACTACATATGGACTAATTCCTACCATCATAGGATATGTAGTGACACCCAGGCCTCCAATCCAGGGTCTAGTCACATAAAAAGTTAAAAATGAACCCTCCATGTTTATGGGTCAGACCTTTATGGGGAACCTTCCTAGAACTACATATGGATGGATTATCATTCTAAATACATACATAGTGATGCCCATATATTATATCTCAGGCCCAATCATAACAAAAAAACCTTCCTTCTTAGGTATGGTTTAGACCTATGTAAGGGAAATTTTTCTAACCATTCCTAATAAATTTCAACATGAAATTATTCTATCACATTCAATAACATTTATTTCAACAAATATACTCTATGTTTGGGGAAGTAAAAATCTAAATAAACCCCCCTACCCATTAGAAATGCATGGTAAGTGTCTTGGGAACACCTTTTTTGACTATTAACAATATTCCCCAGTTGGATCTGCATAAGTCACCCTCAAAAAAAGCATTTCAACCAAAGAAAAATTGATCCCCAGGAAAGACCTCTTATATATCCATATTCCCCTATGATATTTTCATCCCATGATACTCATTGGATTTCAAAACCCATAGATTATAACTTACAAATGTCCCCCTTCATGCCTGAGGATGATAACATATTCTTAGACAGACTACCAAGAAAGGAATGAATCTTTTATCCTTCAGTCTAAGCTAAGTGGCCTTAATTGGTAACCCTCAACCTTCATTATCGTAATAAATTACACTACAACGTCCATGTCCTAGTTTCATGAAATTAGAATAAACCATGTTCAACCCTCTGTCATACAATCCAAATTCATGAAGGAGTGGTTTCTCATTTATGGCTAGTGCTGGTAAATATGTCCTCATCATTTTCATACATCATACTATTGAAACTCAACCCTTAGTGTTCTTGTAGAATCCAAATTTTCACAAAATAACTAGAAATAAAATATGGAGATATAGTTTCTAGGGGATAATTTTGTTTTACTATCCACAATATTCCCTAGTTGGATCTCCATAAGTCACCCACACAAATGGCCTATTAACAAAAGTCAAAAAATTTCATCATGATATACTTTTTATATCTCTGTATACCCTAATAACATCATGCTAGAATTTTTTTTCAATCACTCCTCATTTACATATCCCATACCATGCCATGGATTCAAAAATAAAAAAAAAATCAAGGTTTAAAAAATCCCTGTTCATGTGTCTAAAAGAAATTGGGACATTCTCATCCATCAAATTCTCTTGGGATCGTCACTTCGTAATTCATGGTAAAAGTTGTTCGGCCTAAAACACCAATTACATTAGTCCAATTTCCAAGAATTTAAACTTCCCACAAAAATAGACACAGTACTCACCAGGTTAAAAACTCAAAAAGGTATCCCTAGATAAAAGTTCAGTTCCATCTCAATAAACCAATGCTTTTCATGGTTTAATAAAAAATCATGAAATCACGGAAAAATAAACGGAACAAAAATTATTAGGTAGAAACCCCATAAAGTGAGGCCTAATAAAAATTCAATTTATTCCCACTAAGACTACACCCCAATGTAATTATGAAAAAAAATAGGGTGGTAGAAGAAAAGTAACAAAGTTTGTTAGGTTTTTCATGTAACTCTAGAAAAATTCGATAATATGCTCACTGGGTCCCTTGGATTACAAAATAAATTAGGGAATTACATGAAATTTCATCAAAATAAGATGAATCTAGTATTATGTGGACAGTAAATATGATTTTTCCAATTCATGATCAATTCTCTAGAGGAGATAGGTTTCACTTTGACTATCATGGCCATGTATACCCCAAACTTGTTCAAGACAGGACCGCTTTCTTCATCAAAATTGTCTCCTCTTTGTTTCAATCAGAGCCCATTCCAATGGGAGCCATTTTTTGGGTCCTGAAAAGTCATCGTGAAAGTAGAAAATATTTCCTTAAATTTGGAAAATGGAAAAATAAAAACAATTTTTTGAATAAAATGTTCTAAGAGGTGAAGGAGAGACGGAAGGGTTGGTATCATGAAGTTAAAATCACTACACTTACCATGGAGTTCTGCCTCTCCATGAAGCACCTTGAAAATGATATACTTCATGATAAGAGATAGTACAGAAGACCCCTTCGAATGAAATCATTCCATTTTCGGGTTTGTACAGTGATTTCCATCTTTCACGAATGACCAAACCTATGAACAAAAATCATTTATGGACATTGATGGTATTTTCTATCCCTAATGGATGAAATCGTTCATGGGTTAGGGTTTTCTTTCTAGTCTCCTATAAATGAAGCTCTGTATACCAACACTAATGATTGTCCATTATGGTATCTAGTTCCTTATTTATTATATTAAATACCCCAAGGAGAACAGAGAATAAAATACATATGGAAATGGAGAAAATGAGACACCCATGAAAAATATGATACATTAAGGAGAATAGGGAGATGGTCTTAAATTATCAACTTATAAAAATATACTAAAAAGACTTATGTAAAAAACTAAATTCATCAATTCATTTGAAAACACAAGACTCCATAATCGACACTACACCACGGACCATAATCAGATAGCCCCTTTGCATACCACCAAAACCTATAGAAAAAAGCTATGTGGAGGGATCTTTACCTTGCATGGGAAAACAATACGTGGAAGGAACTCAATTCTAAATATAACAATTTTATGTGAGAAAAACTAATCTCCATGTAGAAAAATGATACATAGGAGGAACCCAGGTCTATGTTGAACAATGATATGCGAATAGTACCCTCAACCATGTAGCAACATGCTACACTGAGGGAACCCCATTCCGCATGAGAACGTGCTACATGGAGTGGGGAATTCTAGGGTGTTTTTATCTATATCTCCCATTAATTCCTTCATTCATACCATTGAGCCCCACATTGTCCCCTCCATGAACCAGTCAAATGACACTAGGCTAAAACCCCTTTCAAATCCACCTAACATGTATGATCAGATCATTGGTTACTTCAATGTGTCCTCTCAAGTCCACATACCAATCGTAAGTTGAGTATTAGTGGTGAACTCTTTGAAAAATGGGGCCCTGTGAATTTTATCATGTCTAAATTATTGCGGTAATGAGGGTTTCTAACTTTGAGGTGCTAACAGAAATCTACCTATTCTGGGAGGTGAGAGAGGGGATCATGATTTCTTTTCCCATTGAGACATAATGGTCCATCCTCCTTTCTTCCCTAGGAACCATCATGGAATCCCTCTTGGAGTAAGCCCCTAGTCTTTCTTGAGTGAGGCGAAACGTTTTCTCCACTTCTCCAGTCCAGGTCATTGCTAGATATATCATCAGATGTGAATATCCTAGTAATAAAAATAAAATTGGATACGGTCACATTCAAATCCCTTTCACTCTCCCATTGGTCTACAACAACCATACAAGAGGGGACAAAGTGGATCTTGTGATCATCAGATCTACTACTTCCTCTTGTTTCTCACACCGAGCATGACTCACATGGTCTTAGAGGTTATTTTATATCATGACATCCATATGATACCAAACCTCCATGGGACTCCTATGCAGTATAATCCAAATTATATATTCTAAAATGGGAATTCTCTATAGTTGTAGGCCCCAACCTCTATTCAAGTGGGACTCCTCCATAGTTGTAAGACCCATCCCTTTCCAAACTATATGGGCATTTGATTCCAAACTAATACGGAAATGTAGGAAGACTCCCTAAGGTCCAAAGGAAACACCCAAATTCTCCTTAATGTTTTTTGGGTCACATTTTTAGTAGGGTCATATCCAACCCAGAGGTCTACATTCATTCCAAGTACATTTGATCACCATCCTTATGGGTCAAATACCTAGTAAGATTATTTTCCCACTTATGAGACTACATCTATTCAAGATCCCTCATACCACCTAGGCATAATTCTCACACTATCCTCATCAAAGAATCATTTTCTTGGATGTATTTTCTGAATGACATTAAACTGCTTGGTTTGGACCTCATCACAAGACCTTAAAAGGTGATGTGTCCTATTATGTGGCACCAAACTATGTGGTTTTTGATTCCTTTAATGAGGATACATTGGAATACTATATCATAGGTCATATTATGACATCAAAACAACTTATTTATCCTTTGATGAAAGTAAAATTCAAAGTTCCTCACCATGTGTCTTAAAACCACCATCATCCTAATGAATGGCCAATAAATGTCTATTCCATTCGTAAAGGGGTACCATTGATATAGAACCATGGATACATAAAAATATATTCATCAACAAAGAAACTTGGATGCATAAACATAATTCTGAATGCATGATTATAATTAATTATTAATTCAAGGTGATCCACATCATACTTGGGAATGAAAAAAAGGACTGGCGAATATTTCTAAAATCTATGAGAGTCCACGAATATACAATAGTTCCCCACCAAAAATGGTTTAATGAGCCTAAATTCTCATCCTCTTGACCAATGTGAGTTCTTAAGTATCATTGGCCATGTTACCCAATGAGTGGATTCATTTTGAAAGTAGTTCCATGAGTCATCACAGATATGAGAACCATTGGGTATTTTTTGTTCGATGAACAATCATAATTGGAAACCAACCATTCACAAGTGTGTGTGAGATAATAATGGTGAAATCGATATGAATTTTTGTGGAATATTCAAAATCCCAACAATAAATCATACCATAAATGTGAATCATGGCCCATTTTGTTGAATATTTATGCATTCGGGTCTATAATTATTAAAGAAGAGGACTTAAAATCAGTGATAGAGTAAAATGAGAATAGGAAGAATGTTGTGTGTGTTATTGTTCATACAAGAGAATAAGAATAGTATTTTAGTGAATATTGTTGTGAAAGTAAGAGTATATGAGGAGAATAAAATTGTGGAACTATATTAGTTAGTATAAGTGACATCTATTGGAGGTCTCTTTTAATGTTTTTAAATGCTTGAAGAATTTGAAGACTATATATAAATTAATTATAATGTTCTAGTGGGAGGTTTCATGTTAAACTATGATATCACCCGTTCAGGGACAAATTTTTTTTTCACCCCCACCGCTTATTGAGTTTAGGGTATAAAACATTAGGTTCATGGTTTTTGTTTTTGGACTACCCACTATAATAAGAATATTATTATAGTGGTACATGTGGTTGTGGATTGTTTCCTAATTTCACCAAGGACTATACTTTCATAATGAAGGATGAACCCTTTAAATCTAATTTCCCCTTTATTTGTGTACTAAAAAATAAATCATAGGTAATAGAATTATATAATCATGAACTTCACTGGTCAAAGAGGTAAATGGATAAAATGACTAAATTAGAATAAAACGATGCTAACATTGATTCACCCCCCCCCAACTTAAGTATATTACAAGTGGTCCTAAAAATTTCTATCAAATGGTGGGTTCATATCTATTGAATTATCTACATTGGAAGTGGTTCTATTTCACATTTTTTTAGTTTCTATAATTATTTAATATAATTAAATTTTTTATACTCATTTTGTTTCCTCATATGATATCCCATTCTCTACCAATACCATGATGAACAGGTGAAATAATGAAATGAGGAAATTGAAGAATTTTTCTCTCTTGAGTAAAGAAGAAGTTGTTTCTATATTCAATAATAACAAAGAATAAATATTTGGATTGGAAATAACCTAATAGGTGGTTCAATATACCACAAAGTTGTTGGGAAGTTACTCTACCTCAATTGGATCAAGACACTCAAGTGACATATAGGCATGTGTAGATTTCTATCTGAACTATCAAGAAGAATAACCAAGTATCAGTGGAAGTGAACATATATCAATTTATATTTATATTAATGTATTAAATAATTTTATGAATTTTGTTCCAAAATAATTAGTTTCTTTAGACTATGGTAATTTTAAAATGAAATAAAAATAAATCACTCTATATGAAAATAATGCAAGGAATATGGATAAGAATTTGAAATAGAGGGGTTAAATTGAACAAATATCTCTAAAAAAGTTAATGAAAATGAAGAAAATAATGTATTTCATGAATAAATTCGTTCCAAGTTTGATGAGGAGGGGATGAATTAAATCTAAGACAAGGATGAGTCCACTAAAGAATTTGATAATAACTTCCATACTCTTGAAGAAGAGCCTACTATCAAGAATGATAAAATAGTTTTCAAGGCAAATAGAATAAACTATATTGACAAATTTTTGTAATAAAGACCCAAATTACATGATGAGGATATTAAAATAATTATGAAGGAAATCGAAGATAGATTGAAGGTTGTTGAAGATGGAGAATATATTATTAATATTAAGTGAACCAATATTGATATTAAATTGATAAATTTGAATACAATCCATGTTGATTATTTACCTAAAGTAAATAGAATAAGTGTCTCTTCCTCGCAATGTTCCAAGGATGATTCTACTAATAAAATAACTCCATCATATGAAACGATAATCATTACTTCATTTCACGATCTATATCAAGAAGCTGTGATGGAAAAGGTACCATCATTGATTATCTCTAATAATTGTTCAAAAAATTTATTCATGAATTTTACATGGTTATAAATAAAATCTCCATAAGTATGGATGAATAAAAGTTGTGAGAAGACTACCACCATGCCCATGGTTTATATAATATGGATTTTGGAACTAATTCCCCATGAATATTCAAGCCAGTGGTGAAGAATTCATAAAATCATCTTGTCTAAAAATCAATAGAATAATAAAATAACGTGAAAAAATCAAGATTTATAAGGTATTGTGGGTGATGCACTATATTCAGGTATTTTTTATTGAATTTTTTATACAGTACCTTAAAGTATAAATAATAAATTAATGTCATGAAATGTAGGAGAAAGTTAATGAGTAGCCAATTTCAACAGATGGGGAGGAATATTTCTACATCAAATTGTTTTTAAATACTTGAATACATATGTGATAATTATAATAAGAGTGGTGAGAGGAGTGGATCATGTACATATCAACATACATAAAAATTAAATTGAAATAAAATACTAAAAAAATAGTTAAAGAAGAATAGTAATCCTTGGGAAAGATACAACACAAAACTAAATTTTTAAATCAGAAACCTTTAAGGAGTCAAAAAGGACATGTGAGAGACCCTTGAACAATAATCTGAGTGATACTACGATTCTAAACAAGTCCAAGAAGCGTTTTATGGGTTTCATATCTAAATTTTTTTATGTGATGTTGAATAGTCACAATATTCAATATTTAGACTCTAATAAGGCTGTAAATATTCATAATGATTTTCTATTAACTAGGCTAGTAGATTTGGAGAAACCAAACAAATTAGAATAAGAACAAGAAAAGGCTAGTTGAAAAGGTAAAGAGAAAATTCCATTTGATGATTTTCAATTCCCTCAAAAAATTTCTACAATATGAACCTCTTATATTAAAGATGAACTATGTGAGAAATGTAATAAAGATGGACACAATGAAAAAGTTGGTGTAACTATCTTACAAAAGAATAAGGGACCTTAAGAAGAATAAATTATGCACTCAACATGATTTTCAATTAGAATATAAACTCTCCACACAATTTTTTTATGAAGTTAAGAGATCTATTATCTATAAAAAATATATGAAGTGATAAAAAATGATGAAGCATGAATAATAAAGAAACATGGTTGAGAAAATCCTCTCAACATTATTTTTTACATTGAGGAACAAGAATTTACACTTTATTACCATAACCTGTGTGCATTATATTTTTTATTTCAATATCGTTCATTGAAGTAAAATCATGTTATTAGTAGAAGATCCATATAAGATGTAATGGTTTTAAATTTTGGAAATCCCATATAAATAAGTCACCATCTAATATTGATCTCTCAATTGGGGTTCTAGAAAACCAAATTATAGGATTATAATTGATTCTATTGAAATAAGTGTTTGTTATCATTGCCTAATGAGAAAGTGAAGAAGATAATAGACTTGTTTGATCTTACATTTGGAATTTTGTACAACATTCATTAAAGAAATATCGTCCTTGATGATAATATGGAAGTAGTAAACACTACATATCCCCATGAAAAAGATATTTTTTTTTGTGTTCTCGTTATAGAGATACTAAAGAATATCTACTAAATACATTTTTCACATGAATATAATGTGGATTATCTCCTTATGGGGGAGATAAGTTGAGAATATTAAAGAATATTCCATAATTATTATCTCATATAAATCTAATTATTATGGAATATTCTTAAATGAGGGTCATAGAAAAGTAATTTTTTCTAAATATTTTATCCTTGGTAACATAAAATAAAATAATTACATAAATAGTATAAATTGATTTAAATTAATATCATTATAGTGGATTTTTTAATGAAGAATAAGAGTTTTTTCCTAGAACATTAGTAATATTTTGTACATGTGTATTTTTTACTTATTTTATAAACTATGTATAAAATTTTCAAGTTGATTTATTCTACAACATATAGGTATAAAAATATTTATCAACTAAAAAAATAGATGGATAGATTTTAATAAATATAATAATTTCTTGTTACATTTGGTATCAATTTCTATTGAAAATGGATAGCTTTATGGTCTAAATAAAATATTATTTTTTTCTACACATTTCATTGGTCATTTAGACTTAGAGTAAGATAATTAATTGAAAATATATTAATAATGAATTGATACACTTTTACAAAGTACATTTTATTTATTTTCAATAAGGGGAGAGAAATTGAAATGAATTATTGATGAGAAAAAAGGTGAGTATGACTGAAGACAACACATATTGACATATCATGAAGAAGTTATTTATGAAAAATACAATGGTGGGATTTGTTTAGCCTAATTTTTTTGAGTTATATTTTTTCAAGGAATTTTTGTCAAGGAATGGAAATATATTAATGAAGAATAATTAGCATGGATTTTTAATGAAGATAATTAATACGAATTATTAATTTCAGATGATATGGAATACATGTTTATTAATTCATCCAATGTTCCATCCATATCTATTTGATGAATTTAGATTATAATTATAATTTTATCAACCACATGAAGAAGGTTATAGTTGAAAAAATATTGTGACTGTAGAAAGTGAAGGGACCACAAGTGTTTAAATAGATCAAGTGGAAAAAAATGATCTGATATGTATTGAAGCATATATTTAGATGAACATAAAGAAGATTATATTGATTTAAGTCAATGAAAATAAGGTTATCCTCTAAATAAAAAAATATTATGATAATGGTTATCATGATTATTATAATGAATTTCTTGGATGAATATTTAAAGTAGGAAGAAGTTAGAATAGGGAAGAAGATGAAGTTCAAGAAGTTGATTATAGAATAGAATAAAAAAAATGTGAATCTACATATGTTCTCATTATAAGTGACTATCCATGTACAAGTTTTACCTACATATGAAAATATACATTATATAATTCACTACTACATATATAAATGTTCATAGAATTATAATGGAATATGTGATTGGTAATGTAGGAAAACTACTCATGTCGTAAAATCTACATACATGAATGTCTTATTGTGTAATTGAATTAACTATGTAAGTGAATTGGTCATATATGTGTATAGATCAATGTAATTTAATGGTTCATATATACAAATTTTATATGGATTACAATTGTCCACATTATAGAATATGCATATGAAGCACAATGAATGTGAATTGATCAATTTATGTGAATTCATGCATGTATGTGAATTTACACATATTTTAACTTTCTATGTGGTTGAATATTCTAGGATTGTGCATTTGGATATATGATGGTTCATATAGGTGAATAAGACATGTTTTTGATTCTATAATGTGGGGAAATCCCAAAAACATAAGAAAATCCTTATATAGGATTCATGTTTTTGTATTGAGTATGATGTAATGGATTATATACTTACACACTGGGTGAGATCTCCAAAATCCAAAATTCTGGTATATAATTTTACATTATTATTAGTTTATTGATCTTTATAATTTTAACATATCATGATATTTTTTATCATTATTTTCTCTAAATTACATGATGATAATTTTAAAGAGAATAATTGAATAATATGAGAGTCATTTATGTGAATTTCCACATTGATGGACTTTCTACATACACTGATGGAGTTGTTGGAAGAAAGTGTTCACAACATGATTTGGGATATATAATCGGGTCTAATATTGAACATTCCAAGTAAACAAGAATTAAATAAAAACACATACTATGATAATTATCATTATGATACAGGTTTTTGATGAATGTATTGGGAGATATATTTTGGTTGAAATATCACCACAAATAAATAATAGTTGATTCTAGAAGTTTAATAATGGAAGATAAATGAAAACATGTGAGTTGTGTGCCACAATTTAAGGGATCTGTGACCATAAATAATGCACATTTATTTTTCTTTTACATGAATACTGTCTAAATATTTCAATTTTTTATATTAAATGATTTATAATAATTCCATATATAATGTAAATAATAGAAGAAGTAAGAAATATATTTTTAGTTGAGTCTTCATGAAATATTTTAAAAAAATTAAAGACTTAAAAGAATAATTAATACTGAGAATTTGACGAGAAAATATCATAAAATTTTTTAATTAGAGAAAATTATAATAATTTAATGTTATGAATTCATGTGGTATTGTGAATATTATATAGAATATAGAAGAAAGAAAAGAATAGTAAGGTAAATTACATTACATTTTTTATTATATATATAATTTTCAGGTCAATAAAGAACATATAGAGAATTATGATATATTTTCATCACTATAACTCATGATATAATATTTTGGTGTCAAGAATAAGAAGATGTAACTCAATTAAAATTATCACAAATGTTGTGTGTTGAAGAAAATAATAAGAGAACTTATTAAAATCATATACACTAAAAAGGGATAATAAGATAAAAAATTGGGAGAAGAAATATTAAGAAAATGAGATTAAGGATAATAACAAAAATAGAGAAGATGAGAATAAGGTGTTGTGCATATTTTATTACATAATAAAAATAAGAAGGATTAGTCATGATGGTATTTAGGTTCCCAAGGAGAATAAGTTTTTTTGTATTATAGGTTGAATATATTAAATAATAGGTCTTATAATTTAGACAAGAGAATATAGAGAAATGGAATAAAGTTGTTTCCAATATTCTATATACAAGAGAAGAAGAATCTTATTTTTATGCATGTTGTTTCAGAAGTAATAGAATAAACAGAGAATAACATTACAACAATGAGACAATTAACAGAAGTCACATCTTTTGGAGGACTCTCTTGATATTGAAAAATACTATAATTAATTCAAAACTATCTACATAGGTAGTATAAATATCTATTGGGAAGTGGAATATTAGACTAGACTATAATTAGTTTAGGGACTAAGAAATATTTTCACCCCCCCCCTCTTGAGTGTAGGGTACCACACATCTGTTTCATAATTTTTTTCTAGAAAACCCACTGTAATAGGTGTCTCATTATAGTATTACATGTGCTCATGGATTATTTCATAACTACACCAAGTACTAGACTTTCTTATTGAAAGGTTATCATTTTAAATCAACTATCCACTGTGGTGTTTTTAAAAAAAACTATGTAGAGGTAAGAGACTAAGATAATCAAAATCTTATCTAGTCAAAGTGGTAAAGGGATAAAAATATTAAATTGGAACAAATATGCACTAACCCAAATTCACCCCCACCCTTCCTCTCACTATTAATTATATCTTATGTGGTCCTAAAAAGAATTTTAACATCATATATCATAGGATAAGTACACCTACTGAATTTAATTCACATGAAAATACTTCCATAACTCAACTTTATAATTGTGTTCAACATGAGGTGATTTATTTACCTACCATAAGAAAATTGATCCATACAGTTGACTTGAATTCCCAAAAGAAAATTATTCATTTTATTATTGTTCAAGTTTATTATCAATAGTTACCTCTAATAAAGAACCATCAACCACTTGTTTAGGAAAGTCAACAGAGGCTATATAAGGCAAGTTACTAACAACGGGTGAAAACAATACAATAATTTCATTATCGGGAAAGTGACTCAGTCTAAAAAATAGTTTAGGTACTAATTTTATAGGTAGATATACTTGATTCTATCACTAATTGAATGGAGTTCATGGAACATTTTTAAACACCAGTGCATTCAAAGAGGAAACCATGTCACAAAAGGGTGGATTTTACTCTTTCTCAATCTTACTATTTCAATCGTAATTTTTTGATGTTTAATGGGATGGTGGACCTAAAAATAACCTTAAATAAATTTTTTTCTATCTATGAAATGGTTCTAGGAATACCAAAATAATATGAAATAGTGAATCACAAAAAAAAAATTTATATACTCTATAAGGTCCTCTATTTTTATGGCATACCAATCTAGCTTTTGGATCCATCATAAGTTGGGAGGAACATTAATAATTGTTCCTCTAAACATTTATATCTATACTTAGAAACACAGGTATTCATGACATTTCTAATTATTAGAAATGTAAACATGATAGAGTAATATAATTTATTTATATAAGGAAGTGTTTAACCAATTCTCTATACATAAACCCCCAAAATGATTATTTACTTGAAATCCATGTGGAAAAATTTCGGAGGAGTTGGATACAATTATCATTAGCTAAAAATAACCTGGTATGTTTTGAGAGTTCATTACAAAAGAATTTTTTTTGGATTATTCCATTCCATTCACCAATACCAAATATCAATAGATATTATTTTCATTGTCAAAAAAATATGGGAAGGTAAATACCACTATATTCACTCTCAAACTAGCACAAGTATCATTTCTCACTCCCTAGACTATCAAATTTAATACTGTACATTCTCCTGGGAAGTAGTATTAGGGACCATATCCTAAGGAAAACATGTTTTATGTGAATAGGGATTAATGTTTTAAAAACTTTTAAAATAATAATATGATATATTAATTTATGAATGACCAATTTCTTGGATATTTCACCTCAACTCTAGAAAACAACATGATTTAATTACCAAATATTTGAAATCTTGGTGGGGTCAGGTTGAATGATCACCTTAACTACTACCCCTATCAAAAAAATGTTGAGGCATTAAATCAAGTATTTCATTTTCTTCAATTATATACTTTAAATAAATGTGGAAAAAAATATATTAATGTTGTATAGATGCATGAAACATGTGACTTGTGTGTGAACTACATCACCAAAAGAAGAAAAATTGGATCTATCTGAAATATTAGACAAAAATGAATAAAATATTCATGATTATATGACTCAACGGTTGAAAAATATGAACATGAAAAATATATGTCATGAAAGAATCCAAGAAATGATTATTTAAATTCCCATTGTGAACCTTAAATAATTATATTATACTCTAGAGCATTTAAAAAACAAATGTAATATTTTTCATCAAAATAAAATATATTAAGAGGAACCCCAATGGGTACTAAAACCAATTTAGAATCTTGTACATTATTACACCCATAATGGGTATGGTGTCCACCTCCCATAAAGAATAATTTACCTTAGATGAAGACTTATGTAATGGCACTATCAATGTATTCTATCTAACTAACCCATACACTGATGAAGATGATTTATATAAAATATAATTCCAAATCAGAATCCAAGGATGTTTTCATAATGTTATAGAGATATATAACCATGGTTTATCTTAGATTCATGGTGTTATCCTCATAAAAATCATACATGAGATAGAACCTAGTATAATATCACTTTAAAAATCCAAACAATGTCTCGAATAAGTTCTTAAATCCTTTTTGACTTTTTATGCTCCTATCAAATAGGTAGAACGATTAGAAAAAAAATAATCATCTCACTAACAAAAAAATGTGGAAAAATATCTTAACTTATCCTATAAATGAAAAACCTTCCCCTAAATTCTGACATAGGATGGTAATAATCATCACCACATCAAAATCAGTCTTCTAAGACTCAAGCTCGAGAACAACCACATTATAGAAGGAATATGACTTTGACATAAAAATATAATGGGTTAAAGAATATTTATATTATACCATCATGACTTTTAGTGATCGATTCTAATTATACCTCTAAAACCTTAGAGAATGCATCATTGATAATTTTTCAAGATGTTAAGAGTTTTAAACTGAAGTGGTTGTCATTGAGACAAACTAGGTCAAAAAAGAGCCTATTTAGTGTCACATAGTGATTTCCGTCAAAAACAATAATCATGAAGAAATTATATAAGGACATATTAGACCATTGTATTTTTCTATAAATCTTGATTATGTCAATATCTATCAATCCATGGTAGATAATCGCTCAAGAATAAATCTCAAATTGTTACAATCCAATCATAGTTTAGGGTAAAATATTATTGATCTTGATATTTATTATTTAATGATTCAAGGAGATGATAAGAGTGGTGAAAAACCCCTTTGTAAAATCATACAAAAATATCAACTTGATGACCTCGTGTATGATTTTATGTTCATATGGTTCCAAAAAAACATTTTTTAATTTCGTGTTAGGAAGAACATGGCTTTAAAAACATGCAATGGTTATATCTTCCTACCACCAATGTCTAAATTATTCCATTTATAAAAAATCAAGGGTAATTTATTGTGAAAAAATTTTCTTTGATTCCTATAAAGACACATCTATTAATATTTGTTATTAGAAAATGTTGGTAAAATATCTCTTGATGAATGGAACAACATAGTTCATTTCCCATAATAGGATAGTAGCCACTCATATTAATCCATGGAATGGCTTTAGGTACGGTTTTTTACTTCTTATTAATTTCATTTAAATGATAATTCCATTTTTTGGAAATCATAGGGTGATACTTTTTAGACCCTCTAAATGAGAATCAGAAAATTCATGGAGGATGAAATACCTATATATGGGTATTATTTTCATCGAAAAATAAAAGGAATGGGAAGGTGGTTAAATCTCACTGATCATATAATCCTGCAAGAAACTTGTGCTAGTGCAACCATCATAAGGTAACATGAATGAACCATGCATATTTGGGGTTCAACTTAGTGGTAAGCACCCCGTAACCCTACATAAAAATGGGGGTTCAAAACCCATTGGGTGATGGCTACTATAGTAGTAATTTATAGTACTATAGCGGCGACGAAACTGTAGGAACGATGAGCACTGTAGCGGCGACATGTCATTGTAGCAGCGGCAAAGCACTGTAGTGGTGGCAGGTACTGTGTGACACTGTAGCAGGTGGGTACTGTAGCAGTACTATTCACAGAATGGGTCTTGGGCCAAAAAATTGGGCCTATGGGCCATGTAATGGGATAAATTCCCACTGGGCCTTCGGGCTATGTAATGGGTCTCCCTCTACCTAGTTAAATAGGTCTATTCTTTGATTTAATAATAAATGAGGCTTTGGCCCCAACCTTTTAAAAAAACATGAATGAACCATGTGCGGCACATAAAATATTAAGGGTCACATGAAAATAATTAAATAAATCCATTTTTCTCTTGAGAAGGCATCTTGGACAATCAGTGGTCATGTGACGGCTGTAAGATAACCTTACCTAGGACACACAGTTTTTCAACCAACAAGTGTCTGACAACCCATCCAAAAATACTTTGAAAATAAGAGAAAATGTCTAAAAGGTGGGAGCCTCTTTTGGATCGTAAACATCACATGTTGCTTCACTAATAGTAAGAATGATTTTCCAGGACAAAATTTACTAAAACTCATGAAACCCCTACGACTTTGTAAAACAAAATAAATGAAACAAAAGGGGAGAAGATAGAATCCATTCATGGTCATAAAAGAAATGTGGCACACCCTTGGTGGTCTACAAGGCACCACAAGACTCCAGAGATGCATCCTAATCATCTCATAAAATCCATTTGGCTTATCATCTTCATCGTGTGAAAGGCCTTGATTATGTCCAACACATTCCACACTCCCCCTTTGGCTCCCTAAGGAAAAATAGACGGGATTTTCCATGCAATGCATGTGCATCTTGATAAGACCTTTATTGGTATCATGATTCATTAATAATAGGTAGGGTAATTATCTTTGACATTACTCATGTAACCTCACATGACCTTCAACATTTAGAAAATAAACAAAGGAAATAGAAATAATAGGAAGAGAGATCCTATCACAGTCGTAAAAAACAAATGATGCTCTATGGAAGCTTGTCACTTGCCTTCACGAGACTTCATGACAATTATACCTGATCCCACAAAGTTCCTTGAAAATCCATCCTTGTCATTAAAAATGTCCCAATAAAGGCTATGAAAATCTCATGAATGCCTCTCAATAAGAAATTTGATCTCATGAAGACCCTTGGACATGTCAATATGACTATATGGAAGTCCTTCAGCATACCCTCATAATTCAAATGAGCCCCAATAATTAGAAATAATCCTATAAAAGAGGCATTGATAGGAGGGACTTGTGATAGGTAAAAATCAGGTGACTCACTTGGATCGATCCATGATAGAGACATGCGAAGAGATGTGGTGCCAGAGCCCTTCTCCGACTCTATCTTGGATTCATGAGTGATTCAAAACATGAAAACCGACAGAAAACCAGGTTATAGAGACCTATAAATCCCAAAAACCAACATGAAAAATGGGGGATAGACCTATCTTGATAAGGACGATGACTCTGGGTGGATAGATGAATCCTTGGAAGCTCATACCTGTGCTAGAGAGGATTTCTCAAAGTAGTGTATCTCACGACCAGAAATTTATGTCAGTTAATGTACTGTCGAACAATTGAAGCAATCATGAACCATTAAAATAGAACTTCACATGATCACTCATATATCACATGATGGTTTTTTTGTGGGACACATGAAGAACATATCGCATATTTTTAAGATCACATGAGATTTAAATGAATCTAACACTGAACAAATATAAGTAATTCACAATTTAAAGGCTAGAACTGAGACCAATAATCATGAGACACAAGTGAATACATATGCACTAATCCCAATATGTTCTACAAGAACCACCTAGGACATGAAACGTCACCAAATTACATCACTCAAGTATCTTTACACCTCGTAGGTGTACTATTTGGATCACATGACGTCCTCTAGACAAGTAAAATCAATTCACATGACACCCCTTAGGAATGTCACCTTATTCTCACAACTCCCTCTTGGATCGCCACTCATTCCTCGAGATAACATTCAAGACATGTCACCTAACTCATATAATATCAACCTATTGTTTAAACCATATCTCACAGTTTCACCTGAGCATGTCAATTGCCTCTTAAGTTTCCCTCCAGGTAGGCCATCTAGGTTTCGTGATTCCCTAAAGACTTGTCATCTATGTCATGTGACACCCTCTGAGACATGTCCCACTAACTCATTTTTCAGTCTCTATATGTGTCAAACATCCCTTGTGATGACACCTGGGAAAGTCATTGGGATCATGCGGCACCCTCTAAACAAGAAAACTAGGTCATTCGATGGATTCCAAAAAGATACCCGGGTTTTGCAATGTCCTCTTAAGAAGCCAACCATAATCATGAGAAAAACCATTAGACATGCCATATATGATACATGAATTTTTTCAGACAAGACAACTGAATAACATGCCTACTTTTAACATGTAAGACATACATTATCAAACATATCATGCCAATAGCCAAGTCATGTCGAATAGACAATCAATTCATGAAAGGAAGGCAAGAAAACTTGGTCACATTGAGAATCATTGGGATTTATAACTTTTTTCACCCTCAGTGTAAAATCCTTGACCCAAAATGGAAATTAAAGTTTGTAATCCTGAATCAAATGAACTACGAGAGCTCTAATTCCCATCATAATTGGGATATGTAGGATGTCTTTCTAAGGCCTGATCTCCATGTTAAATCACCAAAGGGTTGTCCCAATACATATGTCACTCACCCACAAAGAAATGAAATTAATCATTTTCTATCTCTTGTTCCTCACACTAAACATAACACATGTGGGCTGAGGGAGCTACAACAATCAAATCATTTTCATCATAATCCTCAAAAAAGTAAAGGGGGAATGTCATTGTGCAATTACGAATCTATTGAACTATGAGAACATTGATTCTTGTAATAACTATGATACATAAGATTCCTTACTAAGGCCTGATCTCATATAAGATTCCATTTAGATGTAATCCCCATGTCTCTTACATTTCGACCAATGGGACCCAATCATTCCCATGGGCTGACCACTCTACCACATCCTTCAGTGGACTGAGAAGTCAAATGAACTATGAGAACTCTACTTCTAGACATAATGAGGATATGTAAGATTTCTTTATAAGACCTAAGATATATATCAAATCTCTAATGGGTTATCCCAATTCATAATTCCCTCACTCAAAAATCAATGGCATTGATCATTTTCCATCCCGTGTTTCTCACATTAAGAATTGCTCACATTGTCTTATAGAGATGCAATAATCATATAATTTTCATCATAACCAGGATATGTAGGACACCATCCTAAGGAATGAGATAAAATATGAATCGATTTTTATGTAATCCTCATGTCTCCAAAATATCAAACCCCGTGACCCATTCATTTCCATGGGCTTTCCATTCTACATCATCCCTCAGTGGACTAATCAATCAACTAATCTACAATGATTATAATTAATTTCGTATTAATAATGTGTAGGAAACTTCTCCAAGGACTGAGTTTCATATTAAACATCCCAAGGGTTGTCCTAGTTCACAAATCCCACATCCATATTAATTGATGTTGACCCTTTATTAAACCCTTATTTCTCACACCGAGAATAGCTCATGTGGGAATAGGGAGACATAATGAGTACCTCATTCGGATAATAAATTTCCACTATATATGGCCATCCCATCATGTAGGTTGTGATGAGTGGAATGATTTGAAAACCCCTCATATAATAGAATATACCTTGGGGCCCATCCCGAGGGCATGATTTAACTATGATAAATCTGATTCCTACTATAACCAATATACATAGGATGTATCCTCAAGACTTGAGCTCAAGCATTCAATACCGCAGTGTCAGCACATATTTACTCTGCACATGAGGTTAAACTTCTCTATTTTAATGAACTATATGGGTTTTGATTCTTGAAATGACCAGGATGTATACAATTCCTCATGATGGCTTAATCCCCTCCTCTAAATATCAACCACCTCCCTACATGGTAATAAAATCTGAAGTAACTGGTTAAATGGATCCAAAACATAAGAAACTACCCATTACTCAGAAATAGATGAAGAACCTTAGATACATATATATGGATTCACTAATTAGATCCCCTTTTATTTTTTCATCAATTAGATTCCCTTTCTTTTGTATATAAATAGAATTGACATGTAATAATTTTTAGGGTAAAAGACTTCACATTGGGATTAATAAGATATTCATAAACATATATTAGATCTATAAGAGTTTCATGGAGTAGGAAAAACTTACCCTAAAAAAGTTATGAAGAGCTTGACCTCTCATCCTCTCGACCAATGTGAGTCCTAAGATTCATTGGGTCTAAAACCCCAATTGGTCACATGTCTTTGGAAAGTATGTATGTACCCAGTTATGTATAAGGGAACCATTGGGAGTTTCCATTTAAGAATGATAGGAACATAGTGTTAATGATTGTAGAATAAATCAAACCCCCATAGTCAACCATCAACACAACAAATCCCCCATCAGCAAGGGTTTTCTTTGGTCATATCTTTTCCATCGAACTAGAAATGGTGAACCCGACATGAATCTGTAAAATAACAAATGATTCATTATTGTCCATCAGACCATTTTTTTACACACTATACACAATTTGAAATGGTGAACCCAACATGAATATTTCTAATAACAAATGATTAGGATAATCCATTGATCCATTTTGTCTACACACTATTTCCAAACTAAAATGTTGAAATCTGCATGAATATATCAAAAAATAGAATGATCGATGAATCATGCGTTGGGACACATTATTTTTCATACCCTATAAAAAATTATTAAGACAATTATTATCATACATATGATCCTTAATAACCAAGGTTCTCACAAATTAAGTCCATCCTCATTTTGACAAATCCAAATGAGTATAATGGCCTGATCGGGGATAAAAGGGAAACTGTGTTAACCATTATTATTTGATTGATCACATCATGCCTATGATATTTAACTAATAGGTGACCTTGTTCCTTATTGAATATGTGACTGTAGATAAATATCTCATCACCAGTAACCCTATATGAGATGATGTCTTCTTTATCTAGAAATCATTCCTGTAAATAATCTATGGCTCCAAACCCTGCGGGTCACAAAACTATCTCACATGCTCGATAGCTCCAATTTCAGGTGTAGAACATGATGCTCTAGAAGTAACAATAATGTGGTGTAATCTAAACCCTGGAAACTACCTATAAGGTTCTCTGAGCATCGAAACCATAGAGTCTGCATTGCCCAAGGAATGTTACATCTAAGACATTTTCTCTCATCACTACAACCAACTTCTTTGGGAACTTATCCCTAGATCATGAGAACTACCACCTTCAATACCTGATGAAGGTGGAAAAGGAATCCAAATATAGCTCAATTATTATTTAAGGGCCTCCTAAGAGGTCCCTTGCTATCCACCATTACTATAACCATCTTGTCATTACCCACCATTCACCCATTAAGGGTACCACCCGACACACTACCTTTTATGACGCCCATGAAAAGGAAACAAGGAAGGACCATTGGGGGAGGAAGGTACTGGATATCCAAGAGAGTTCTCATATCACCACTCCTAATGACGAGTCCTACCAGCATATTATAATAGAAACTAGCAAGCAAGATCATATCTGTACTCACTTGGAACAAGTCTTTGGGAATATTTCCACAATAGGAATGGGGGAGGTACACATCCCTACTCCCATGCATGAAGTCCATCGACATATTATGATGGCTCAAGGAGGACAGAGGTGAACACATATCCCCATTTTAATTGAGTAAATTTTTCATTGTACAATCAAGACATAAAATATGTAGGCTTATATCCCTACACACACTTTTCAAAAAACCCAATACATTTTAGCAACCATTGTAGAACATCACTGGAACATTCCTGTAGTGTTTCAGATACAGAGAAAGGTCCATATTCATATCCCTACATCTAGGGAAACTCAACTCTCTAATCATTACTAACAAGTGGTTGTACTGGAGAAAGCACGTGTTCTTATTCCCACCCAAGAGAATTATCGTTATATTCTAATAAAGGATGAGGTATCAGACCATGATCATACTCCAATTCCAACCATGGATAACCAATTGAGAGTAGCGCATACCACAGAACTAGAGTACATTCCTATCGAAAAAAAAATTATGGCTTATTCCAATGGCCTAGGATTGGGATCATATACATGTTAAAGCTAGGTATGACTAAGTGAGAGGGGAACAAGCCATGGTATAGGCTCATATTCGTATCGAAGAAGTATATAGACATACACCAAAGTCCTAGGATCAGGCATATATCCAAGTTCTGGATGGTTATAACCATGTGAGAATGGTAAAAACCTTAAGAAATGCTTATATTCCTATCAGTGGATCTTCCTAGAATATTATAGTAGATCACAGATTCTAAGGGAATATTTCTAATTCCTCCCATGGATGATTGTGCTAGCATATTCCGAGGTAATATTGGAGGAGGCTCATATATCTTGTACCATTTCAGTGGTATGTTAGAATATTCTGATGGGAAATCCATTTTTAGACCAAGCTCATATTCATATTCTAACTGGGACACACTAGGTTAGACTAGAAGATACCTCAGATCAGGCTCATATTCCTTGAGACCATTATCATATCTAAAAAGCCCAATATCAAGCTCATACTCTAATATTGACGAATTATCACTAAGTGAGAATGGAACATGCCTTATTAAAAGAACATATTCCTATCCATAATGAGAAAACTCATTGGCATATTAGAATATCTTCTCAGTAGCAAGTGCATAATCCTACAGAACCAAACAATTATCAGAATGTTTCAAAAATGTACATACAGTAGGCTTATATCCGTACCCAATTTCAAAAGTTGGGTTGGTATATTCCGATCATGGTGCATATCAAGGCCCATATTCCCAATCTAATCAATTCTAGTGTCCTTGAGGTCATTCAAGACACATTTCAAATTTCCCAGGGGTCTATCAACTCTTCAACTGAAGTAAAAGATGATCATTACCATGATAGTCCTCCTCGTGGTAGTGTGGAGATAGATTTTATGGATTTTACTCATAGAATATAATGTTCTCAACCTCCCCAGAGTGATGTCTCATACAAAAAAGTAAATCCACCATTTTCTCAAACACCTTTATATAAAGGGGTGTTCGAAACTCTGACACTATCCTATAGAGAGGTTCTTGAAACATCGGGGTCAACTATATGTGGTTCCCTAGCATCTTCTAATATTAATCCACTCTCGTGAGTATGAAACCATAAGAAACATATTATATGGTCTGATAAGATGGCGGTGTGTATTTATAATAAAGAGGAGGAAAACATTCACATATTGACAGAGTTATCTGAAATCAACCTCCCCATCATGTTTTGGACCCTCTCTGTTTCTGACTATGAGATCCCATATGAGCTATAAAAAGAGTGAATTTCATATCTAAACCAAAATATGGGGGATAATAATTAGTGATTGAAGTCTAAGAACCTCCCTTATTCATGATACAAGTTTCTCCATTAGAAAATCATGATACTTTATTTTAAACTACACCTGACTACTATATTCATGGCCCAGGATCCAAAATAGGAAAATAAAAATGCAAATATAAAACAAACTTATCTCCATTTCACCACAAATACTAGACAACTAATCTTTGAATCATATTCATGCATTTTCTTTCGAGGATGGGAAATATATAGAGCATTTCACTTTTCTACACCCCTAGGAAAGAAAAACAACTCATATATGGCATCTTGTAATGTCATAGCCTCTGGAAAAATCAGGGGAATGGGTAATGATTGGAAAACTTTTGTCACTACAATTGAATTATATTACATCAAGGATGACCAAATATCATGAATAGAGAAATAAGATAGCTAATAATATTTTAAACAGGGCCCCTCAAACCAATAAGAATTCATTTTAGACAGACAGACCGATGTTGCAATCACACAAATAACTTACTGTGAAGAATGATTCTCATCATATACATCAATAACTCCTAGATCAAACTTGATAATAGCTATGCCCCATCAAAAGGGCCATATAAGTAGCTTTCATATCAACTGTCTAGGGGGAAATCGAATATACATATCTGATAGAATATCTACCACCGCCTCCACCTATTGAATCATAAATTCTTGAGAGGATATGGGACACTATGGAACCATCTATGAATAAACCCCATCCCATTAGGATGGAATCATTTATCTCTGGGTCACCATCACCAGGTTCATCATCCCCCAGGAGGGCCCTAGTGAAATCAATGGTGATTCAAGATCAACCCCACTCCATCGGGCTGTGGGAATTCATATCTTTATTTTCATCATAGGAGTCATCAAATCCCCTATAGTAGTCATTGGATCCTCTACAAAAGAAACAGTAAATGCCAATTGTGGCCCAAAATAACCCAAAATCCTTACATTTAGGGGCATTATCATCATCATCATAACCACATAGAGAGTTGGTATTCTCCGGGTTGGGAGGTAAAAATAAACGATTTGCATCCCATTCATTCTTCCTACCATATGAAAAAAAAACATTGCTAGTTAGGGCCCTTTAAAAAATCATGTCTGGAAACTCCCTCATGGTAACTATTCATAAACCAATAAGGGAGGAATGTGTGATGACAAAAATCAGACCCCACTGAGTTCATGATCAAAAATGACCTAATATGGTCAGGGGTTCAAAGAATTTTCATGATGAAGGATTTTCAGAATTATCCTATTGCATGGAAAGTAATGTCACCACCACCATTTCTCGATTTGTCTCTAAAAATGTCATCACTATAAATATGGTAGATGTTGTGAACTAGAAAAAAATTAAAAGGGTCACAACATAGAAATCTACCCTAATAGGAGGGTGGTCTAGATGCACCAACTGAGGCAGCATACCCCCCAAACTAGAGAAGGCTCCAAAATATGGAACCTCTGAATAACGATTTTCTACCTCCACAGTGGAACACTACCAATGAAAAAGGGTAATGTATGGCCACATCCCAATAACCACCCAGATGAATTGATATTCCTTCCAAATATAAATATTTGTGCTATATGAGAGTGAAATTAAAACTATCTGACAACTTAATTAGGTGATAATTAGTGGAAATATCCCCACTGGGTATCATCATAAATATGAGGAAAATTTCCCTCCTCCAATATGAACTGATCAACTAGTAAAATTTTCATCTAAATGTAATACATGCTCCAACTCCTAGAAGTGGATCTACATACATGAAGAAGTTCAAAATGATCATGACTTCCCTCCATTTTTGTGAAAACCTCTACCTCATTAGAGAAATCATTTACTATTGGTACAAATAAGAAATCTGCAGGAGACAGAGGTATGGCCACCTCATCAACCCCAATACACTCCCTGAAGATGGGAGATAAATCAGACAGTATCCCCTCAAAGTTAAATAACATCATCGAGTCCCTAGCTACTTGAATTGCATCCATGGAAGGGTGAACCATACATGTGCAGCCTGAGAGAATGAAAAATCCCGAATAGCTAGATGAAATTATGCCTCCACCCAATTTCAGAAATCTTACCTTCTCTACATTTGACAGTGCGAGCGACCCAGAATATCATCTCACGCACATCGTATCCTGATGTCGATCGATGATGGGCCCTTGAGATCAATAGGAGGAGACCAGGATGAGGTGTTTTTATAGACTCTTATAAGGCCAACCTTTATTTGGTATATCAATTTTTTGACAGGATCTGTTGTAGGATGGAAGAACATTGTCATCAGTTCCTTTACCAGTTCAGCTCCACACTGTGGAAAATGAAAATCATCGACCCAAAAAAACTGCAAGCAGCCTGAAAATTAGAGGTTGTATGAATTCATATCAAAGTATAAAGGTTTAACCTACTCACTCATCAACCCTCTATCATAAGAGAATCTTCTATAACACTATTTTGAAAATATTTGAGATGTATTGCAAACAAATATTATCCCAATAATGTATCTAGGTGAGTTTCTTGAGTTTTATAAAATGGATCGACATCTTGAGGATTCCATTTAGCAAAACCTGTCCAAATCTCAAATCATGATCACATCACAGGAAAAAATGTTCAGCAAATAAGAAGTTGTAGTTATCACTCTCAGGTTACAGTTGTTCCCATTCATGATCCTAGGTAGGTCATGAACCACCCAACACCCCTATCAAGTGGCATCAACCACATAATCACCTCATCCAAATGTATAGAGAAATAAGAGTTTCATGGGATTTGAGGAAAGTAAGAACAAGGAATACTCCTTTCATACTGAAAAATCCCTCAGTTATTACATGGAATCCATGGACTATAAACGACTCAAACTTCTACAGTTAGGAATCTCGATGAGTTCAACGTCATTGACTAACCTGAATACTAACCTCACCATAGAATCTTGGGACATAATATCCAATATCTATTCATCTTTAAAGACTCCCTTAAAGGCATGGTCAATTTTGGAAAATTGGTGTTATATAATTCCTTAGAGAAGGGGGATTTCATAACTGTTCCTGATTTTGAAGAAGACAATGATTGGTAGAAACTTCCATCTAGGCGTGTGTGAATGTTATACAATAGGATGACTTGAAAAACAAAAGACTAAGCTCTTGACACCTTGAGAGAAAAGTTTCATAGACCCAAAATAGCTCCACCAAAGAAGGATGAAACATCAAATATACCACCCAAATCCAGGTGTGACCACCAAAAGAAGGTTGAAATAGAAGAGGAAGAGTCATAATATAAACCAAATAAACATCTAATATTTATAGACTTATTCCCTAGAACATCGGCAACATTGGAACCAACCCACCTAATGGAACGCTCACCAGATAAAGAGATAATATTTAGTTATTTCAACATGATATACTTCCAAGACCCCTACTTTAATGATGAATATTCCTCTGAATATGAGTCCTAGTATATAACTGGTGAATGGGAAGTTACATGTGTCTGAACCAAATATACTAGGGATAACACAGATGTGGTTAGACCTAATATTCTGGTCAAATCCCCAAAGATGAAATATATGTTGTTGAGACCTATTGGAAAGCACTCTTACAACCCAAAAAAGGCATGAAGGTGTCTTAGTACCCATCTGCAGTCATATGAACCCAATTGTATTGAATGAAAACCTATCTAGGGTTTGATTATATGATTGAATTAGATCATGGGAAAGTTTGTAATGACTTGTGCCTCTATAATTATATACTTCCATGACCTATGAACAAGCACTAGACCCGTACACATCAAATGCCTCATCTCCTGAGCAGCATTTCCAAGAGAAACCCCACCTTAGAAAGTGATGACCTATAGCGCAAAAGGATGACATTCTGAAATAGTTTATGGTGGTCCTGACCAAGATATCAATCTATAATGAACTATATATTTCAAAATAACTCAACGAGATACTTTTTTAAGCCCTATAAATCCCACAGCAATTCGTAACAGAAGTTGTTGCAACTGATGTATATCGAGTAGAGACCATGTCCCCAAAAAGTCATGTATCCATCTCATTCACTAACCAAGATTAAGAAGAAGTCGTCCAAGGTCACATAAGGTCCCTATATGATTTGGGAAGGCTCAATAATGTTGAAATTTATAGGGTTCTGATTGATATTGGTTACAGGATCAACCTCATCATGATTCAAACCCTATGATGTTTGGGAAATGGATAATGGGATTTTTTCTCACATAAGGATGGCCATTAAAGGTTATGATAATCATGAGAAAATACCTCTTAGTAAGATAAAACTAAAAGAATGGTTTTGGGGATCTCAAATCTAACATTGATTTTATGGTTAACCTACTAGACACAATATATAATGTCTTTCTTGGAAGTCCATGTCTTCATAATCACTTCTTCGTACCTTCAACATTCCATCAGTGTCTAATGTACACCATTGATTGAGTAGTTGTCAAACTATATAGTGATAATTTCCCCTATGATACTTGTTGCGCCGCATATGTTGAAGCATATTTCTACAAAAAGGGGTAGTAAGAAACCAATGGTACTTGATGGTATAGAGGTTTCATCCCCAAATGGATTGGGTACCACCCCTATTAATCCCTATAGTATTATTGGTAGTGACTATATTCTTCCCAAAATCTAGTCAAGGTGATAGACTTGATCATAGAGGTCCAAGCCCCTTCTTTCCCTAGTGGCAGTGTAAAATTCCATCATCTTCAACCTCTCATTGAAATTACATAGGTAATAAGGGATGATAATGTCTCTTATCATGGAATCACTCACCCTAATAGTGAACGAGATGCCCCCATATTGGAAATTTTTCCTAGAGATGTCTCCATAGACTCTGAGTTGGAAGAAGATGATAATGACCGCAAGAATTCCCCTCTAGCATTCAAGGATGGAATCTCCACCACCATTGATGAGCTCAAGAAAATAAATCTGGGAGCATATGAAGACCCACATCCTACTCTGGTTAGTCCCTCCATGCCCCTCGAAGAGGAATATATGTTTGTTAAACTTCTAAAGAAATGCCGATATTTTTTTACATAAACTATACAAAAATTCCCTAACTAAATCTAGATGTGGATACACACCATCTCAGCCTACCTAATGACCATCAAGGATTCAAGAAGTTATCTAGGAGGATGAACCCCACTCATGACACTAATATAGAGGTATAAATTTAAAAATTGTTCAAAGAAAATTTTTTCTGAGAAGTGATATACCCAATATGGAATTCCAAAATCATCCTCCTTAACAAAAAGAATGAGAAAATTAGGGTATGCATTGATTTCAGTGACCTTAACTAGAATTTTCTATATGAATATTTCTTATTTTAGATAACATAAATATTAATTGATGCAAATTCAATATTCCAACCCCTTTTCTTTAAGTACATATGTTAGGGGTACAATCGGAACAAGATTGTCCCTAAAGATGAATAATCCACTACCTTCAGATCATCTCAATGGTTCTTCAACTATCAGGACATTCCCTTAGTCTTAAATAATAATAGTTCCACTTATTAATGTTACATGCACCATATCAATAATCTGTTTCTAAGAAGTATATCTGAGTGATATGTTGACGACCTGGTTGTTAAATCCCAAAATCGATGTGATCACTTGACAGATCTCCAAACATTCTTCAACAAGTTGTGACAGCATAGTCTAAAGATGAATATATTGAAATGAACTTTTAGGGTAACATCCAGAAAGTTCCTTGACATTGTGGTATTCCATCACAACCTCGAGGTTGACCCAAATAATACTAGTCCTATTTTAGCAATGTCACCCCCAAAAATCTCAAATAGCTAAGGGGCTCCAAGGGAACCTATCCTATATTCAGCAATTCATATACAATTTGGATGAAAAATATCTTTCCATAACTAGGATAATGAAGATGGGAATCACCTATCAATTGGAATATTACTACCAATAATCCTTCGAAAGTCTCAAGAAGTACTAACTACACCCACCTGTTCTGATTCCTTCTGCGGAAGAGCGGTCAGATACCTTATATGTGGCCACCATGGAATACTCATTGGGCACCCTCCTTGAAAAAAATGATTTTGGAAGTGAGAATAGTCTCTACTACCTCATCCATACTATACTAGGTACCTGATACTAGATATTTTTTGTCAAGAATAATTTCCTTTCACTCATCTTTGTAGGTATAAAGAAGAGGCATTACATGTAACACCACAAATTTCATCTAGTCTCTCGTATTAATTCACTCAAGTACATCCTTGTCCACCCTATATTAACTAGATGCCTGGCTTGATTGAGAGTCATTATATAGTAATATGATATTCAGTTCCTATCACTATATTTGGTGAAATGGAAATCCCTAAATGATTTCATCACAGCACAACCTAACCCATAAAATCCACTGGTGGACACCAAGCTTACATATAAAGAGGTCTTATATTCCCATGACACTCCATGGACATTGGATATGTATTTTGACATCACCTCCCAAAGTCTTATAGGAAAAATGATGGAAAAACTAGGGCTCAATCAAGTTATCCTAGGGGTTTTATTTGTCTCTATAGAAAGAGTATGGTTTCCCTACTCTTTCTCACAATCCAAAGAATTCACAAATAATGAGGAAGAATACTAATCCCTCATTGTTGGGTTCTAACTGAACAAATGGCTTCACATAACTTACTTAAATATCAAATGGGATTTATAATTAGTGATAAAACACATCAATGACAAGTATTCCATAAAATAGAAAGAACTAGAACCTCTCACTACATATATTACAGGACTAATGTTAGAGTTCCCTTTTTATCCAACATTGCATCATGTTCCCCAATTAGAGAATGTATGTGTCGATGCATTGTCTAATGTAGCCACTATCCTGGTCGGATTGGATTAAGAGGAGGCAATATTCTATATCACACGTCAAAAAATGGTCTCAGTAATCATTGTATGTTATATGGAAGAAATAAATCAGGTCAACACCACCCTAGATCAAGTTGAACCAATGACCACCCCTGGATGGATGGAGCCCATAGTTAGTTATCTTTAAAATAGGACTCTCTGAATAGACCAATCTAGAAGGTAATATATTTGGCGATGTGAGGCGAACATCACCATATAGAATGTTATGAATGATAAAAATACCTTTTACAAGTGATTCATTGAAGGAATCCTCCTCAGATTCATAGTAAAAAAGAGAGATTCTCACCATTGTAGAGGAATTTCATATAGGCTCTTGCGACAACCATCAATCTGGAACCAGGATCTCCCATCGAATTAAGAGGATGGGATATTACTGGAAAACCATGATACAATACTTCTTGGAATTCAAAATGAAATTTAATGCATTCAAGATCCATGAAAACTTCATCATCATGCCCTAGAACTTCTACATATGGCTAAATATTCTTGACCATTTCACATTTTGGGAATGGATGTTGCAGGGCCATATTCCCCATCCACATCTAAGTAGTTTAATTACATCCTTACTGATACTGACCAATTTTTCAAATGGGATGGGGAAATATCACTCAAATAATTTAGGTTGAATAATATCATCATCTCTGTAAAGTCTCATATCATCACCAAGTTTGGGATCCCTCACATAATACTAACGAGAAAAATCCCCAACATCTATTTTATAGAGTTGAAGAGACTCTACCGGGAGTACAATATCAAGTACAATCAATCATATCGCTATCATGTAATATCAAATGGATAGATAGAGGCCTTCAATAAGACTCTATAAAATATACACTAGAAGATGGTGAACAAGGATAAGATGTATAGACCAAAAAAGCTTCTCCAAGATTTGTGGGCCCACTATACCACCATGTGTACTGCCACATAGGAAACATTGTACTCATTGGTAAACATGACTGATGTATTATTACCCATAGAAGTCCATTTTACCTCAATCTGAAAATCCATTTTCAGATAACTCTCAGATGATGAACAATCACAACAGAGGCTAGATGAATTGGAGTGACTCGATGAGAAAAGGTTGGATACACTACACAAACTAGAAGCCCGTCATAATCAGATCACATGATCCTTTAATAATAAGTTTTTCCTCCTTTCATTCCTCCAAGGAGAGTTGGTATTGACTCTCATAACCCTATTGATTCTAGGGAAGAAGCCTCTGAAGTTGGAACCCAAATGGTAGGGTCCTTACATCATGTGTAAGGTCTATCAAAATGGATCTTACATGTTATCCACCATGAATGGGGAGTGTGTCCCAAGCCCCACTAATACAAAATTTCTCAAGAAATAATTTACATAGCTATCATAAAGTACATATCGTCCTATCTATTTGATGTTAAACTATATGAAGTAAGTACTAATAGAAGTACTTCAAACTTCATGGTATTCTTAATCTAGACCACATGATGATAAACTGTATGGAGATTCTCTTGGATTCATTACATTAAACTAAAAGGCTCCCTAAGAACTAGGTATGGATTAATTCCTACCATTATAGGATATGTAGTGATTCCCACACCTCTATGCTTTGGGTCTAGCCACAAAATGACTATTCCTTCACACCAGGTGATCTATATCTTTACCACAAGATGTTAAACATCCCAGCTAAAAGTCCTTTACACATGAAATTAAACTAAATGGGTTTTTGAGAGAAACGTGCATCTTGATTTATATTTTTAATGAGATACATAGGAATTATTTAGTTCTATATCTTTTTCCGTCCACCATATAATACAAAATTCTCTTGTCAAACCCTCAACTACTGCTTCATTATAAGAGGAACCCTTTCCATTCCTTTTTTCTCAAACTGAGCATAGTTTACATGATCTTAGGAATTATAGTACGGTATTCTCTGCATGAACAAGGAATGAAATAACAATACAAGACCATCATGGTCCTGAATTTAAGACCATAAAAGGAAAACCATAATTCCCTACTGCATTACGATAAACTACATGGTTAATGTCTATGCCACATGACATAAAACTACAAAGTTCCTCAAGAACTATGTGTAGCTTGATTTCTAACATCACAAGATATATAGTGATGTATGGATCCCTAATCATGGGCATGTCTACAACAATCAATGGAAACAACACCCACCTCTCCATATGGAATATATCTATGAAGAGATATTTTCTTATTCACAAACTATGTGTGACATGATTCATGTCCTCATAGGATATGTAGTGATGCTTAAATTTCCAACTCTGAGCCCACTCATAATAGATAAGTTTAATATTTCCCCTGTCAATGCATATGGATTAGACCTTCATAGGAAAATCCATTCATAATTATGTATATCTTGATACCCACCATCATAGGATACGTAGGGATACCTAGAATTCTATTCATGGGACCAATAACAATATTATCATTTCAAGTTGGGAGACCCATGTCATCCCCACAGGATTTTAAAATGAATATCCCTTCATAACTAACTGTGGTTTCATTCTCATTATCATGATATACATACTAATTCGTGAAATTCCACCCTTGGGCCCAACCACAAATTTTTTTTTCCTTCACATCGGTTCATCTAAATCCTCACCACATAATGCTAAAGTGTAGGAAATTTCAAGAAAACATTTGGCCTAATTATTGACATCACAGGATATATAGTGACACTCGAATAATCAATACTAGTCATAGCTACCCCAACTAATTAAAAATGCACCCCAAAATGTATAAGTAACCAGGTCATACAAGATCACTCTACCTATATACAATTCAGATCTATATGTTGCCTACTTGAACATATAATATTATTTTCACTCTTTTTATGTAATTTCCCATATCCTTTCCTCATTAAATTAAAATACATGGGATTATGTCCATACCGAATGATGATAAACTATATATATTTAAGTTCTTAGTGCATGAAATAAAATTGCAAGTTGAACATCCCAATCCTTTGACACTAAAAATTCACCACAAACATATCCTTATCCCATGATGTAAAACTACATGGAAAAAATTACATCCCTAATAAAAGTTGTTAAATTATACAGCCTATCACCCACAATCATCCCTTATCAAAGAATCACAACATCCATACCTTGGTCAACCAGAGTACTCTATGCTTCCGCTATCTTTTAAATCACTTCAATCCATATATCACACTTCATATCTCGATTACCTCACGTAAACATAAACCTTTCATAGATGTTGGAAAGGAAAATGGATCTCTCTAATTTTCCATGCTATCGATTTAGAAGGTATCAAACCCAAATACTTGATAAATCTTAGCCCAATATAAAAGGATTTCTAATTCTTCTGAGCATGACATCACCGTGGTGGAACCCAACACCTCAGTTTATTTTGGTTCATCCTCTGTATGATTGTCCCATATCATTACTCATGTCTCAAGAACCTTGATCTGTGATTTATTACACCTTCCTCTCCCACTCAAAAGAATTTTGGAGGAATCTTGGCCTGGGGTATCCTATTTAGGCTCTTGTGTAACATCCCCCATCTTAGGTCCATGTGTGTCATGACCATAAACTGTCATCACTTTTGTCAAAGCTATCTGAACATAAAATATATCCTATTATGTTCCAAATAAAAAGGCCTTAAAAATAGAGAAAGACACGCAAATTTTCATGTTGAAAACCTATAAAGGGCATCCAGAGTAAAAGTCAAGTATTCTTTTTCTACAATCTTCATATCCATAGTTTATGAAAATTTTAAGGCACAAATAATGAATTCATAAAGATTGTAGGGACTAATTTTTAGCCCTGAGAAAATTTGATATATTCTCTCTAGACCGTTGGACTAGGAAAAATATTGAGTAATGGTTTTTCACATATCCTTTCCACAATAACATGTCCACTAAGAGATGGTGCAACCATTAGGGTACTCAAACCCTTCTTGTATCTTACATTTTTCATAAATAAAAATTCATTATTTAATGTTCATTGGGTCATCACAATGTTTCATATCCCTTATAAAGGAAAATATATCTGTATAATTTTCCATGATATCGATGCATAAGGGATTAGACCCACCAACTATAGACATCTTGGCCCAATATAAAGGGATTTCTAATTATCATGACCATGTTGTAACTGTGGTGGAACCCAACACCTTAGTATATTTTTGGTTATCCCCGAAATAATTTTCCCATATCAATACTCCTGACATAATCACTTTGGACCATGATTTACAATCTCCATACTAGAATATTCAAGGACATTTTACACCCTAAGTGGTATGTCACCATGTTTTCTACCCTTTCTCAAAGACAGAATGTGAAACTCCATTCTTATACCTTCGATGGCCCACACCTTATGATTCAAAACAACAGGGAAAAGGGATTGAGCATCACTATCATGAGTTATATTTCACTAGGGTTACTAATCAATTCATGGATAGCTTAATTTTCATACCCAGATACATTTGTTAATTGCATGATTCTTCTCAAATCTTTCATAACCCTTGGAACGGAAAAGATATATCTCTGTTTGGCCATTCTATTGATGTAGAAAGTCTTAGACGCACCAAAAAGAAACATCTTGGCACTATAAAAAGGGATTTGTAATCCTTATTAGCCTTGGTGACACCATGGTTGATCCTAACATCTCATAGTGTTATGGTACATACCTAGCATGTATGACCAATCCTATATTCACATAATCAAGATATTGGGTTCTGACTTACATCATACACATGCCAACTATCCTAGAAGACCTAGAATCCCTAGTATTTCTCCTTCAACCCATATTACATCCATAAATATTCCATGACCCATGGAAAATGATTGGTGATTATATTCTCTTGAACATGTTATCAATGCTTAGTGGATTCGACCCACTAACTAAAGGCATATCCTCCTTTCAAAAAAGGGACTCCAGCCCTCATGAGCCCTAGCAAGACCATGGTAAAACTCATCACCCCAAAGTGTTTTGAGTCATCTCTGGTTTGTCTACCCCAAAATTCAAAATCCTCAAAATGGTCTGAGCTAAAATACCTTGAACTACAAAACATCATGGTCTGATCTAAATGACCCTAAACTATAACACATCAAGGCATGAGCTAAAAGAACTTAAAATAAAGAAATATAATCTCTGAACTAAAAGACCATAAACTAAATAAATATATGGTCTAGACTGAAAGACCATAAAATAAAGTAATATAATGTTAGAGTTAAAATAATTTAAACTAAATCAATGTATGGTCTGAGATAAAATACTATAAACCAAAGTAATATGAGTTCTAAGAAAAAAGACTATAAACTAATTTAGTAGAAGTTCTGAGCTAAAAAAGATTAAACTAATGAAAAAAAGTAAAATAAAAAAAGAAATTAAACTACATCATGATAGTAATTGAGCCTGAAAGAGCTCATAAGGCCCCATGTATAGCCTTAGTAAACATCAATCTACTCTATCCAAGAATGTCTGCTTCTGTAAAGGAATGGAACACTCCCTTCGGGACATGAATTCTCCAAATTATCCTTCAATAAGCCTGGTGATATCTAGATAAATGGAAAATATATATTCATAAAGGATGTCATGAGGGTGGGAATTCATGAGTATTTCTCATGATGGAATGTATTATAATTTCAACATTTTATTCCAAAAATTTATGTTTTTATGATACAACACAAGGGATGGGTATCATTAGCATTGAAATATTTGTAAAAATGGAAATTCTCCCCTATCTAGAAAAAAAAGAATAAGAGATGGATAATAATAATATCAAGGTGTGCTACCTTATTGAATATAGACCATGATTTGATAAAGACATCCAAGGGACAATAATTCCAAATTTAGTCATTATCCTTCCACAAGTCATGTCGCCATCAAAAACATGCTGACACGGATCCTTGAACATGGATACCCAGCCAGAAAAATCTATCCATTTAAAAACATATCCATAAATCTAATTATCCTAAGTTACTTTGAGATCTTCGAATTCACTCGATATCCTTATGAGGTGAAATCCCTAGCTTCTATGATGGACCATTATGAGATATCACTGTTATGGACTTGCTTAGAATGGAACCAGTGAGGTAGTATGGTAGTTGGAATGACAGTTCTATAGCATAGAAATATATTGATACAATTCTTGAAATAAATGAATGGGTGCATCATCAAATTCATCCTCTATTTCTCTTTTATAATGATAACCATTTCCTTCAAAAAACAGAAGTCTATGAAGGACCATCCCAAAGATCCGCAGTAGGGAGGAACTCATCATACATCTATCCATGATTGAAAATACCACCCAATTATTAGATGTCCCATAGGGTGATTCCCACTTCATTATGGGATAGATGCAATGTGTTAGTGTCAAGACAGAAATGGATGATCATTTCTCAGAGGATATTAGGATGAAGGTAGATGATAAATTGGGAAGTCTAGTTGGATTCATAAAGATAAACCCTATATAAATGATATGAAAACTCCAAGAATCTTTTTCAAACATAGAATGGCCATGCCCATTCATCAAATAAATTACAGCTTAAAGGAAATCTCATTTTTAACTCTAACTGTCGCTTGTGTTATTTAGAGAGGAGGATAATATACTCAAATATCTTTGAGAGATGGGATAATGAGAAAAGTAATAGCCATCCAGACATAAGGGAGAGTTTTAAAATATATAAGACAACCCTTGGGACTAATATATGACCATTCATCCATCCTTGGAAATTATCATTCGAAAATAGTTGAGAGAGGATAACACCTAATGAGATGGAAGATTGGAGTCTAGAGGATGAATGTTAGCATTGCCCAGAAAACCGAACCCGTAGAAAGGAATTTAGTACAATAATGGATAATTTTGAATATATAAGGAGAGGAATCTGTTTAGAAACATATAATAAGAATAAAAATGATTGTGAGGGTCAGTGTTGTGATTTATGGAAATCATGGCCCTTTGATTACCCACAGCTGAGGAATATTGACAGGAACTAGAATCCATCTGAATAGAAGTACGTGGAATGTGTTAGACATATGAAATAAAATCTTGTCAAAGTGAATACATACTCTACTATTCGGATCATGCACATATCATGAATAAAAAGGGGGTTCATTAAATTTCTGGCCACCAAGGGTTTAATGGGTCACATTACCCCATAGGGAATCATGCAATAGCATGACCCCTTGGAGACTAGCGATCAGGTGACCTAGATATGGTCATGTGAATCATATGATAATTAATCGATCATATGATCAAATCAGAAAACCCTAAAAAATCCTCATATTAATTGAAATCCTCATAGAAAAAGTTCACACAATTTTTGAGATAAAATTTATAGGATTTTCAAATGAGTGCCTAAGAAAAATGTGATCTTCCATAATAGTTCTCACAAAAGTAGTATCGTGAATAGGCCCCATGATCAAGACTTTCAGAATGGGCATGTAATGAGGTAACATGGCAACAATAGGGATGGAGCTATAAAAAATGGTAATCGGTGGATAAGGGTTCCCTCCACTCCCCTGTGTATTGGGATTTTCATGGAATACCAAGTATCACCCATCAAAACTAATGCCAACCAAGATACTGATTCTCAACCACTCCAAAGACTCAGGAAGGCATTTACCTTCCTCAAAACAGAGCCCTTATCCGTGCGTAAATTACTCCTAAGGGGGGGTAATTTTTTGAAACCTTCTAAATGAGCATTGGAAAATTCAAAAAGGAAGAAAAACCTTGATATGAGTATTATTTTCATCGCAAAATCAAGGGAAGGATATGGTAGCCAAAGCTTGTGAATCTTATAAGCCTCCATGAGACATGCGATCACATGAACATCATAAGGTCACACAGACGAACCATGTGAATCACATAAACTATGAACAATCCCGTGAAGACCCTAGAAACATGCCTACCTCATCTCGTGAAAGAACTTTATCTTATCATCCTAGTCACGCGAAAGGCCTCGAGTATGTCTAGGTAACATCGTACTCCCCCTTTGGCTCCCTAATAATAAACAAATGGTATTGTCCATACACTACTTACACATCTCTATAAGAACTTTATTGGTTACACAATGCATTATGAAGAGGTAGAGTAATATTTTTTACAATACTCATGTAATTTCACATGACCTTCAACCATTGGAAAATAATCAAATGAAATAAAAAGACGAGTATCAAAGATCCTCTTGTGGTCATAAAAATATTATGATGTGCTAAGGATTTCCACGACAGAGCTTTGAGAGACTCTCTAAATAGTCAACTAGATCCCCTGAAGCACCTCGATGATCCTTCGTTGTCTTGAAAAATTTCATAGGCAAGAATTCAAGCATCTTATGAACACCTTTAAACAGGCACATTGATCTTACGAAGGCCCTTGGACATGTCAATATGACTATATGGCAGTCCTCTATAATACCATCATGATTAAAATTAGGCCCCATTAATAGAAAATAACCCAAAAAAATAGGATTTGATGGGAGGGGCTCACAGTCACTAAAAATATGGAGACACTCTCAGAGTGATCCCTGATAGAGACTCACAGTGGCCCATGGCGCCAGATCCCTTTTCGGACTCCATCCTATATTTGTGTGTGATATACACCATTAAAACCAGAGAATAACTTGGGTGGTGAGGCCTATAAATACCCCACACTTTCATGAAAAATTCAGATAGAACTATCGCGATCAATAGGACGACTATGGTCATATGGATGAATCTTCAGAACCTCACACTAGTCATAGAGTGGATTTCTCAAAATGATGGATCTCACGACTGAAAAGTTCTATCAGTTAATGTACTGAAGAAAAGACGAAATGATCACAAGACATTCATAAATCACTTCACATGATTACTCATAGATCAAATGAAGAATTTCTTGAGAAACACATGAAGAACACCCCGCACATCTTCTAGAACATGTGAGACTTAAAAGAAGCTAACATTGAACAAATCTAAGGATTCTGAGATTTAAAGGGTGGAACAAAGACCAATAAATGGGAGACACAAGTTAAGATATATGAATTTATCCCTATACATTCCATGCGAACCACCCAGGATAGGAGACAACGCCAAATTCTTTCACTCAGGTTTTGCGACACCCCTCCGGCATACTATTTGGGTCACGTAATGTCCACTAGGCATGTAAAGTCAAGTCATAAGGCACCCCTCATGTAGGTTACACTAGTCTTGAAAATCCATCTAGGCTATTACTCAAGCATTGTGATAACCTTCAAGACATGTCACCTGAATCATATAATAGAACCTATTCATGTCAACCAAGTCACGTGGTAGCACCTGTGCATGTCAAATGGCTCTTTTGATTCCCTATTATAGGCTATCCAAGTTTTTTGATGCCCTCCAAACATGTCATCCAAGACATGTGGCACCATCTAACACTTTTCACACTAACCCTCATGACACCATCCATATGTGTCATCCATATCTTACGATGACACCTTGGAAAGTCATCTGCATCATGTGACACCCTCTAAACAATTCATCCAGGTCATGCAATGGATTCCAAGACAAACCACCAAGGTCTTGAGATGTTTTCCAGACAACACAACCCTAATCATGCAAAAAACCCTTAGACTCGCCATCCAGGATATGTGAAGTCCTTTGTACAAGTCAACTCACTAACATGATTTCTATAAAAACCCTTATTTTTATTTCACACTTAAACATGATTTATTACATAAACTCTTAACTTGATACAAAATGGAAGATCAATAGGCCTAGTGTATTTGGGGATCATGAAAATTACATAAGGACATAAAACATTAAACAAAACATATTTATTGAAAACATTCTTTGCATGACCACTACATTCCCTCATACTAAGCATTTCATGGGATAACCTGAGGACATGTATAAGAAAAGGGTGAGATATAAGGCCCGGTAAGGGAGTAAACAAGGCATAAAATGAAGAATAAAATACATGTTAGGAAATAATTATATCAACAAAGAATAAAAGAAACATGAACATAAAGGCATGACAAAGCATGATTATCACAACAAGAAAATGTGGCAACAACATTTAACATGATATTAACATGAGCCAAGACTCATTGATCATGGAGAATAAGTAACACTCATTGCACTTTAATTAGAATGATTAAACCCTCATTGAACTTGACGTATCATTATACTAATCTTTACCCAATGCATTGGAGAGCTATCAGGGCGCACCATTCATAAACCTTTCATTTCATGCATAAGTGTTCCACATGGATTATACAACATGGAATCACTAAAGATCATAATTTATTCCATGATAAAGGAATGTGTAATTCATACATGAAACACTATAATAAATAAGTAAATGTTTATAAAGCTGAATACACTTTATAGATAAATGGGCATGGTATTCATGACACAATGACTTTGGCTTGGAAAATGACGGTGCAATTTCGACAGAATAACGGCGTGTGATAAGAATTCTTAAAAATGATTGATGAGAGAGAAAGGGGTGTCTCGTCATATTTAAATTAAATGGAAATTAATGGGGTCATATAGATACATTCCCCAACATATTTAATGGAATTTTAGATTCATAATACAAAATAATTTCTTGAATGTAAATAAGGAGAGAGAAAGTCCTTACGGAATTTCAGCATGGTAACAGGTGTACATGGGAGGAATTAATGAGAGATAAAGGGGTATATCATCATTAAAACATAAATATGGAAGTATGGGGGAGTTGTAAAACCATACCCCAACATTTAAAATTGAAAATAAAAGGGCATAACAATATTAATAAACTTAGATAAAATTATAAAGGAAGGAATCTCTTACTTGGAATTGTGATCCCAAAGGCTTAGGAGAGGCTTGAGAAAGGCATCTTGGTATCTTGGGGCACCTTGGGAGGATTATAGAGAGAGGAGGTCAGAGTTTAGATGAACTAAAAATTCATTGAGTCAATAGGAAGTGGGAGATTGGGTGGGTTTATATAGGAAATGAGAGAGAATTCTTTATTACGTAGGTTTGGGACACCACACATTAAACTAATCAAAACCACAAACAAACCCATGGTTTTTTCCCATGGTTTTTTCCAAAGGGGGTGGAAAACATTATTTTATATGGAAAAATTCCAAACATCTTAAAATAATAGGGTTGATTATGTGGAGGTGAGTCACACTCATAAGAAAATCAATTTTAAAAGATAAAGTGTTTTATAAGTCTTGAAGGGTCCACTAAAGCATTGTAAAATAAATCAAACAACCCTAAAATCACATTATTTTAATGATTAAAACATATATTGTCCGAAAATAATGTTTATATTGTTTTATTACAACATTATTGGGTCATTATGATGTCATAAAACACATTATATATTTAAATGGTATTTAATTTTTACCCAAAAATTCGACTGTCTCAGAAAATTATGAAAAAATAATCATTTGATAATTTAGACATCCTAATTCAAAAAAAAAATTTATCTAAATAATTTTCAAAATATGTGAATTTTTAATTTAAAATAAAAACCGGAATTTATCCAAAATTCATGGGTTTTGACAAAAATATCTTTCAAACCTTAATAAAAATCACAATCGTATTCAAAATAATTCTACGTTCATTTATATAATATAAAAATTAATTTAATAATAATATTTATTTAAAATATTATGTAATTAAAAAGTCCATTAATTCATTAAAATAGATTTCATAATTGAATATTAACTAAAAATATTTTTTGTGCTTTAAAAACTATTTAAAAAGTAACAAAAATAAAATGAATGTATATTATTTATTACATACAAAAATAATGCACATAATCATAACTCCAAGGTCTTGTTATATAACCCCTTATAACACCCGCATAGGACTGAAGGGTAAGGTGTATGATGGTGACAGACTCTTGGGGTGGCTTCGATAACATCGCTCAGGTGGTAGTCTCTATCAACTTCCACTTCTCTCGTAGGCGATTCCATTCGAGCTTAGCGTGTTGGATCTCAACTTGGGCTTGGTCAAGAGCGAATCCTGGTGAGGCCACCTCCTTTTCGAGCTCCAAAAAATGGGCTTCGTACAGGGAATGTCTACTGGATGATGCCATCACTTTCTTTGTCTGAGTAAATTGGATATGTTAAAGCCTTGTATATATACTAATCATGTGATCATTGTTCAATGACTATATTATCAACAGTAAAAATTATTAATGGTATTTTGAAATCCAAAATCATAAAACCAATGAATTTCACATTTTATATAACTATTTTACATAATAATACATTTAATTGGATCAAGGGGAATTATCATTGATAAAAGTTTGGGTCATTACAATCTTCCCCCCTTAAGAATTTCACCCTCGAAATTTCCTTTTCCTCACACTATAACAGATGTGGGTAACTCTACTTCACCACTTCTTCTAATTCTCAGGTTGCTTTTTAAAATTGTGGTTTCACCACAACAATTTGATGAGGGAAATTTTCTTATTTCATAGAACTTTTTCTCTACAATCTAAGATCTTTACCATCTTCTCTTCATAGGAGATGTCATTATCCCATAGTAACACCTCTGGATTAAGTACATGTGATGGGTCAGGTATGTAATTCCTCAGGAGTGATACATGGAATACATCATGTGATTGAGATAGGTTTAGTGGGAGTGCTAGTCGATAGGCCACCACTCATATGCGTTCAAGGATCTCAAAAGGGCCGATGTACCTTGGACTATGATTTCCCTTCTTCCCAAATCTCATAACTCTCTTCCACAGTGATATGGGGAGGAATACCATGTCTCTGACATCAAAATCTAGGTCTTGTCGATGATTATCAACATAGATTTTTGTCGACTCTAAGCATCTTTAATGTTCTTCTGGATGGTCTTAACCTTCTCCGCTATTTCTTAAACCATTTCTAGATCTGATAGTTTTCGCTCCACAACTTCATCCCAAAATGTCGGTGTTCTGCACCTCTTCCCATATAGGGCTTCATAAGGATCCATTTGGATGCTTGAGTGGAAACTATTTTTTTATGAGAACTCAACAAGAAGGAGATGTTGATCCCATCCTCCATTGAATTTTATTAAGCATGCTCTCAACATGTCTTCAAGTGTTTGGATAGTCCTCTCATATTGGCCAATGTTTGAGGATGATAAGTCATACACTAGTGCAGAAAACATTTTTAACGTCCCCATTTTTTACGTCGATTATATATAATTGACATCAAAATCTGTGATGTGTGGTTTCTTATGTCATTTATTTTATAAACGACGTAAAAAATACTAAGAGTAAATTTTTTACGTCGGTTATTTTAATAACCGACGTAAAAAGGCAGCATCCGAAGCCTTTTTGGCGTCGGTTATTTGATAACCGACGTAAAAACCCAACCCACAAAATTTTATACGTCAGTTATATTATAACCGACTTAAAAAACCAACACACGTTTGTTTTTACATCGGTTATAAAATAACCAATGTAATAACTATGGTTTCTGATGTTTTTTTACATCGGTTATTGAATAACCGATGTAAAAAACCAATACGCGTCTTTTTTTACGTCGGTTATTTTATAACTGATGTAAAAAATTCAGTATATGATACATTTATAACGTCAGTTATTATAATAACTGATTTTATAGATTTAATAAAAATAGTTTATAAAGTTGGTTATTAAATAACCGACGTTATAAAACATTTAAAAAATTTATCACGCCTCGTGGATTTTCATTTCTGATTGTTTGATCGACAGACCTGCGACTCGACTCTCTCGCGCGGAAAACCTTTAATCGACTCTTCGATCTCATTTCATTAAACTCATTTTTGCATCATCATTTATCATCTTTACTCTCCTTGGATCTATCATCTCCACTCAAAACACTCTGGTGAGCCTCCCATGACTTTATTTCGTTCGTTTTTTTCGGATAGTCTATATTTACATTTTGCGTTTTTTTGTTTAAACTAGGTAATATTCTTAGATTTCTAACCCTATTACCTAATTTTTTCATAATCATATTATTTATTATCACCATATCTATTAGATCTACTCGCAATATTCAAGTAAGCCTCACCTACTTCTATTTCGTTTGTTTTTTTTCGTGGATTCTCTACATTTATGGTAATATTTGGTGTCATTGACAACTAATGATCTCATTCACCTATATTATTGAAAATTATATCTAAACCACTGTGATACACCCATTCCTTGTACTAGTGTGATTTATTTTATAATTATATATGGTTTTTCATGTTGGAATGTTTGTTTTCGATCCTTGGTTGTTTCTATTTTGGGTATCACTTTTTGTTATTCCATAAACTATTTATGTCACTTATTTTCGTGGACTATTATAAGTCTTGATATGATATTAAACCCAGATTCTTCGAACAATATAGCATTTTAGACAAGTAAGAGATATAGTTCATGGTTCTCATTTTGAAAAATGGCATGATACAAAAACTAGTAGCTTGAGGTTAAAATACCTAGATATGCCAAAACTAGTATCTTGATGTTAAAATCCCATGGTTCTGGGGGGATGTCCAGAGGATTGGAGGCTGTCCAGAGGGTTGGGGGTCGTCCAGAGGGTTGGGGGTTGTCCAGGGTGTCCATGGAGGTGGGGGGGGGGTGCAGTCCAGGGGTGTGTGGGGGGTGGGGGGTCCAAGGGGGTGGGGGTGTCGAAGGGGGTGGGGGGCTGTCCAAGGGGGTGGGGGCTGTCCAAGGGGGTGGGGGTCTGTCTAGAGGGTTTGGGGGGTTTTCCGGGGGTGGGGGATATTCAGAGGGTTGGGGGTGTCCAGGGGGTGTCCAAGGGGGTAGGGGGTGGGGGTGGTGTCCAGTAGTGGTGGGGTGTCCAGGAGGGGTGGGGGTGATGTCTAGAGGGGTGGGGGATGTTCAGGGTGTGGGGGCTGTCCAGAGGGGTGGGGGCTATCCAAAAGGATGGTGGTGTCTAGGGGGTGTCCAAGGGGATGGGGGTGGTGTCCAGAGGGTTCGGGGGGGTTGTCCAGACAGTTGGGGGTGTCCAAGGTGTCCATGGAGGTGGGGGGGGGGGGTGGCAGTCCAGGGTGTGTTTGGGGGGGGTCCAAGGGGATGGGGTGTCTAAGGGGGTGGGGGCTATCCAAAGGGTTTGGGGGTTGTCCGAGGGGACTATCCCGAGGGTTGGGGGTGTTCAGGGGGGTGTCCAAGGGGGTAGAAGGTGGGTGGTGGTGTCCATGAGGGGTGGGAGTGTCCAAGAGGGGTGGGGGTGTCCAAGGGGGGGCTGTCCAGGGGGTGGGGTGGTGTCCTGAGGGGTGGGGGGATTTCCAAGGGTGTGGTGGTTTCCAAGGGGTGTTCAAGGGGGTGGGGGTGGTGTCTAGAGGGTTCGGGGGGGCTGTCCAGAGGGTTATGGGTGTCCAGGGTGTCCATGGAGGTGGGGGGTAGTCCAGGGGTGTTTGGGGGGGGGGGGGTCCAAGGGGGTGGGGTGTCTAAGGGGGTGGGGGATGTCCAAGGGGTATAGGGCCTATCCAGAGGGTTTGGGGGTTGTCTGGGGGGCTGTCCAGAGGGTTGGGGTGTCTAGGGGGGTGTCCAAGGGGGTAGGAGGTGGGTGGTGGTGTCCAGGAGGGGTGGGGGTGTCCAGGAGGGGTGGGGGTTTCCAAGGGGGTGGGGAGCTATCCAAGGGTGTGGTGGTGTCTAGGGTGTGTCCAAGGGGGTGGGGTGGTGTCCAGAGGGTTCGGGGGGGGGGGGGGGGGGGCTGTCTAGAGGGTTGGGGGTGTCCAGGGTGTCCAGGGTGTCCATGGAGGTGGGGGTGGGGGGCAGTCCAGGGTTGTGTGTGTGGGGGGGGGGTCCAAGGGTGTGGGGTGTCTAAGTGGGTGGGGGGATATCCAAGGGGGTAGGTCCTATCCAGAGGGTTTGGGGGTTGTCCGGGGGGGTTGTCTAGAGGGTTGGGGGTGTCCAGGGGGTGTCTAAGGGGGTAGGAGGTGGGTGGTGGTGTCCAGGAGGGTGGGGTGTCTAGGAGGGGTGGGGGTGGTGTCCTTTGAGGTTGGAGGGCTTTCTAAGGGTGTGGTGGTATCCAGGGGGTGTCCAAGGGGGTGGGGGTGGTGTCCCGAGGGTGGGGGGCTGTCCATGGGGGTGGGGGTGTCCAAGGGGTGGGGGTGGTGTCTAGAGGGTGGGGGGGTTTTCCAATGGGGTGGTGGTGTCCAGGGGGTGTCTAAGGGGGTGGGGGTGGTGTCCAGGGGGTTAGGGGGCTGTCCAAGAGGGTGGTGGTGTCTAGGGGGTGTCCGAGGGGTTGGGGTGGGGGTTTTCCAGAGGGTTGGGGGTGTCCAGGGGGGTTTCCAAGGGGGTAGGAGGTGGGTGGGGGTGTCCAGGATGGGTGGGGGTGTCCAGGAGGGGTGTCGGTGTCCAAGGGGGTGAGGGGGGGGGGGTTGTCCAGGGGGTGGGGGTGGTGTCTAGAGGGTGTCCAAGGGGGTGGGGGTGGTGTACATGGGTGGGGGGGAGCTGTCCAAGGGGGTGGTGGTGTCCAGGGGGTGTCCAAGGGGGTGGGGGATAAGTGTCAGTTGGGATTGACTATTGCATCATGGTTTGTGAGATTATGAAATTATGATCATATTGTTTCATGGATATTAGTGTTTCAATATGATTCTATTTGGTTATATATATTTTGAACAGTCATCGACTATGAGAAAATTATGGGTTATGGGGGAGGCCATGTCGTGGTTTTCAAATATGCATAGTTATCCTGACCCCATTGTGTCGTGATGATTGGCTTTACATTGTGATTTTCTCCATCTGAGTTTTTATGTTAAATTTGATTTGATTCTCATGTTTACTCTATTTTCTCCAATTTTCTATCAAAAATTGGAGGTCCCATTGTTTTCTTTGATTCCATGGAATTTAAAACTGTTATATCTAACTATATTTTCTTTTTGAAATCATATTCAAGCATATTTTTTTTAAATACGCATAGATTTGTTTTATATTTAAAAATTGTTTTACATTCAAATTTTTATTTTTTCATATAAACATATATTTTTATTATCTTAAAAAGATGTATAATTTTGATATTTTTATGGGTAATAATGATTCAAAGTTGGATTATGGCACATCAATTGAGCAATGAATGTGAGGAAGGTGTTGATGCCTTTTGGGAATTTGCTAAACAAAATGTTCCAAGTAGTGACATTTTTTTCTGTCCATTCCTAAAATGTTTGAATATGAAGAAGTTGAAAAGTAGAGAGATAAAATATCATCTTATTTTTCATGGTTTTAATCTGAGTTACAGCCCTTGGATTTGGCATGGTGAAACTGGACGGAATGTCACTGATGATGATGATTTGCAAGATGGTGACTCTGATGGAATTGATGAAATGATTCACAATATTGTAGCAGAACAAATTGAGATAGAACCAATAATTTCACGTCTATATGGTGATGCTGAAAAACCATTATATCCTGGTTGTACAGATTTTACGGTTTTGTCAGCAATGTTAAGATTTATTAACCTGAAGGCGAAACATGGATGGAGTGACAGAAGTTTTACAGAGTTGCTACAATTGATGAAATACATTCTTCCAAAAGATAATGATCTTTCAGATTCACATTATAAGGCCAATAAAATATTATGCCTAATGGGATTAGGATAAAATAAAATACATGCATGTCCGAATGACTGTATGATATATAGGAAGGAATATGAATTTTTGTCAGAGTTTCCTAAATGTGGGACATCATGGTATAAGGTGAAAGAAAAATCACTGGCTGATGTAGAGATTACAAAGATCCCTTCAATGGTATTTTGGTATCTTCCTATAATTCATCGTTTCAAACGTTTATTTGCTAATTCACATGATGAAAAAATGTTAAGATGGCATGCTGATGAGCGATTATGTGATGTAAAAATACATCATCCAACTGATTTTCCACAATGGAAGAAAATTGATGAGCAGTATCCTACATTTGGAAATGAAATTAGAAATCTCAGACTAGGGTTGTGCACAGATGGAATGAATCCATACTAGACCCTCAGTAGCACACATAGTTCATGGCCTGTTTTATTGGTAATTTAAAACCTATCTTTTGAAGTTTGTATGAAGTGAAAATATGTCATGTTGATTATAATGATCTCTGGTCCGAAGAAACCCGACAATGATATTGATGTTTTCTTGTCACTGTTGATTAATGATTTGAAACTTTAATGGGAGGATGGTATTAGGGTGTATGATTCTTATAAAATGGAATATTTTCAACTGCATGAAGTGATTTTTTTCACTATAAATGACTTCCCATCATATGGAAATTTTTTTGGATACAATGTTAAAGGGAATAAAGCATGTCCAATTTGCGAACAACAGACATCATATTATCAATTGCATCATGGGAGGAAAACAGTGTACATGGGTCATCGAAATTTTTTGCATATGGATCACTCTTATAGAAGACAAAAAAAGGCATTCAATGGATCACAAGAATTTGATATTTCTCTAAAACCTTTATCCCCGGATCTATATTTTGAGAGGGTGAAAAACCTTTATGTGACATTGGGAAAGACACGGAAATCTGGTAATGATAGATACATTTGGAAGAAAAGGTCAATATTTTTTGAGCTACCATATTGAAGATATCATGAAGTTAAATATAATATTGATGTCATGCACGTGGAGAAGAATATCTATGATTTTTTGATTAGAACATTTTTAGATATTAAAGGAAATAAAAAAGATGGGTTGAATGCAATATTAGACTTACAATCAATGAGAATATGTTTGGAGTTAGCTCCTACTCTTAATGGAAGATGAACACTTCTTCCCCGGCTTGTCATACGTTATCGAAGAGGGAGAAAATTATCTTTTTTCGGTGTCTTCATGATATCAAAGTGCCTCAAGGTTATTCTTCAAATGTAAAAAAAATTGTCTCATTGAAGGACTTGAAGTTGATTGGTATGAAATATCATGATTGTTACAACATGATGCAACAACTTCTACCAGTTGCATTGCATGGAATATTTCCCATCCATGTCAGAAAGTCTATAATGAAGTTGTGTTATTTTTTCAATTCAATTTTTAATATGGTGATTGATGTGAATGCTTTTAACATTTTAGAAAGGATGCAATTTTTATAATTTGTCAATTGGAAATGTATTTTCCTCAAACTTTTTTTGATATAATGGTGTATTTAATGATTCATCTGGTTTGAGAAATAAAGCTTTGTGGACCTGTATATCTTCATTGGATGTATCCTTTTGAAAGGTATATGAAAATATTGAAGGGGTATGTGAAGAATACATATCAACCTGAAGCCTCTATTGTTGAAAAGTATATTTCTGAGGAGGTTGTAGAGTTTTGTACGAGCTACTTGGTTGCGGCACAACACATAGGTTTTCCTCCATCTCTCTATGAACGAGTTAATAATGAGGGAAAGGGGATTCGTGGATTGAAGGTCAAATCGTTGTCAGCTGAACAGATGAAAAAGTTAGAATCATACATCTTGAATAACATAGCTGATGCTCAACCGTATATCACATTTCATATTAATGAGTTGAAACAATGTCATCCAAAGAAGAAAGAAATGCGGATTTTGAATGATCACAACAAAACATTTTTGTCATGGTTTAAAAATACCTTTCTTGTTAGATCAGATGTATCAGAGACATTAAAATGGATAGTGGGTGGTCCATGTTTAAATGTGATAACATGGTCCGGTTATGACATTAATGGCTATACATTTCATATGAAAGATCAGGACAATAGAAGTGCAGTTCAGAATAGTGGTGTATTGGTGTTTGTAGAAGCAATGCATTTTTTGAGTGCTAAGGACAAAAACCCAATTTCTATATCAAGTGCATATTATGGAATGATTGAAGACATATGGGAGGTGGATTAATTTAAAATTAAAGTTCATGTTTTTAACTGTAAATGTTTTATCGGTAAAAATAGTATCAGACGCGATGAATTTAGAATGACAGTTGTTAATCTGAATAGATTGGAAGACACAACTGATTATTTTATAATGGAAACACATGCAGAACAAATTTTCTATGAAGTAGATCAATCAGATATGCAGTGGGGTGTTGTTTTACAAGGGAAAAAACAATATGTTGGTGAGGATGAACTTGATGAAGATGCTGATTTATGTGATATCCCCACTTCAATTGAAAGATTAATAGAACATAATGATGAGCCTGTTGAAAACATGTTCTATGCCATAAGGAACGATCACGACAAAGGAATTTGGGAAAAAAATCCATTTATACATTCCTAAAATTACAGGTAACATTTTTTTATTTATTGTTTACATTTATTATTTTCATAAAATGGTAGATATTGTAAGATTTTTATTTATTAGAACATTTATTAAAACAAAATTATTATAATTTTTTGTTTGTTTTATTTTTTTTAGTTTACTTTATCATTTTTACCATTACATTATTTATATATCTATTTTGTTTGTTTAGTGATAATTAGTTTACCATGTTTACCAGGTTTACCATGTTTTAATTTTTTTAGTTTACTTTATCATGTTTACCATTACATAAATTATATATCTATTATTTTTTTCAGTGATAATTACTTTACCATGTTTACCATGTTTACCATGTTTACCATGTTTACCATGTTTACCATCTTGACTATCTTTACCATCTTTACCATTGTTTAGAATGCTTACCATATTAACCATGTTTACTATTACATAACTTAGTACAATTTTCTATTTTCTGATTACAGTAGTATTAAAATATTTCAATTTGTATATTTGTGAACTAATGTTTGTTTTTTTATTTGAAGGATAATGAAATATCAATCAGCTGATCAACCACATGATTCTTGAGATGAGAATATTGGTCATACCTCTGGGGAGGAACATTAACATGCTCCTCTTGATGTTCCCCAATCTTCCTCATGTGCTCTAATTACTACAAAGAGTTCAAGAGTTGGTAAACGTGGGTGCACACGTTTACCAAAATTATCACTTGCCCGTACGCAAGATCAGAGGATACTCATTGAGTTTGATGAGGATGATATTCCTAGAGGTCCAAATGCAAAAGATTTTAAGAGTTTTGTATCCACTCAGGGTAAGAGAAAAGTAATCATTTTGTATGATGATTGGAGAAGTGTAGACAAAGCTATAATCTCTGAGTTGTGGGAGACGATATTGGTAAGATATTTTACTATTGTTTTCTTATTCTTTAAATGTTTCTAGTATATATAATATGTTTAACCTCTTCTTTATCATAAGACATTTGATATTCCTGACACTGGAAGAGTCAGGAAGAAATGCTTATCGATGGCTACCAGGAGATGGAGGGATTTCAAATCAACCCTCACATCTGATTTCATTTTTTGTCATAGGAGTCATGAAAATACATGTCGTATATATCCGTTCATAGATGAAGACACATGGAAACGGTTTGTTGAAAGTAGAAGAAAAGAATGATTTTTGGTAAGCACAATGTAAAGTTTTATAAGCTTTCTTATATAAATGATCTTATTACTATTTTTTTAATGATTAATTATTCTTAATTTACAGAAAACAAGAAAATCTCAATAGGAGATCCAATCTAAAAATGTATACCCTCATAGTTTATTTCATGTTGGGTATACATTATTGGAAGAAAAAATGATGGCGGAAAAATTAAAAAAACTAACAGCTGAGTCTTCAAGCTCTAGGAGGTGGCCCATCCATCCCCTCTATCTGAACATGGAAAATGGAAGAGATCTCGGATGGGCAAAAACGGGAAATAACTTTCAGAAGATTCGAGAATCCTAGCTGAGAGGATTGTAAGATATCTATTTTATTTATTTAAGTTAACTATTTTCTTCATATAATTTCAATCATTACAGAAATGTTCAATTAATTAATACAGAATTCTCTTGAAGAGCAGAGATCACAGGGGGTATTTACGGCATTTGGGAGGCAAGATATTTTATCTGCAGCATTCGGAAATCCTGAACATCCTGGTCGTGTACGAGGATATCTGGTAGTTGTATCGGTACGAAAAGTGTTTTCACGTTCCTCAACTACTTAAGTTGAGGGTGTTTATAAAAAAATAGAATCCTTGGAGGCTGAAGTTCATAATATTAATACGATGATGGAGGAAAAGATTAGAGCATCGGTATAGTCTATGTTTGCGGTCATGAAAAGAAAATTTCAGACTGAAACTCCCACTCCTCCACTTCCCCTTACAGACCCCATTATTTATCCTCCACCTCATCCAGTAGCTCCCATTCCCCCACCTCAGCCCGCGGACCCCATTTTTTATCCTAATCCTCCGCCACAGCATCCTACTTATTACGAGTTGTATGTTGATGATCCTCAATATCATATAGTTGCATACGGGTTGGTATATTGTATAGAAGATACAGTTCATCATCAACAATTAGAGTTAGAGAATCAGAGGGTCACTGTACAGGATATTATAAATAGATCAGCTCGATTACCATTACCTACAGATGAGGTGATAACATTTGGACATAGTATCAGCCATTTTTTAATATGGCCATCCAGACTTCTTCGACTCATTACCATAGAGGTATGTATGTTATATCTTATATTTTATTTTTTTATTAAAGTAGTTTTATCATTTGAAAACTAACATATTTTTCTTATTTATTTATACATGAATAATTCAAAGTTAAATAAATTCTATATAGATAACAACAAAGAAAAATGTTTATGACATCAGATAAAGATTCTAGTAGTCTTGACAGATTTCCAAGTTATTCAAATTTTTTGGCGGATCATAATGAGTTTCTAATGGAAGCTCATGCTTGTGGACGTGCAATAACTGTGTGGATTGTGAAAGCTAATATAATGGAGCCTGTTACTGGAGATAAGTTCGGCATCAACATGGTGTAGAATTTTTTCATGTAAGTCTTAACAGCTTTTCCCTGCGTTATATTTATTAAAAATGTATACTTATGTCTATTTTGTATTAGGTATCTTTATAACATTCGTGAGAAGAATGAGTGGACAGATGTATATGGGTTCATGGACCCACATTTGATTTCCCCTGAAGCATGGGCATTGGATGAGGAACAATGAATGGTTTATATTACTGAAATACTTGAACAGAATATAGTCACACAATGTTGGATGATGCCTTTTTGTGAGAGGTATTAAACACATCTCTCTCAAAGTGTTAATTATCTTTTAACATAAAAAACCACTAACCTTAATTTTTTTTATCAGTGATCATTGGATGTTAGGGGTTTTTTCCCAAGAGAGAAGAAACTTTATTGGATATTCTCTATCCATGGTGATGTGTGTGAAAGTTTTAAGAAAATGTTGGAAAAGTAAGTTTCTATTTCTCAATAGTTTTCTATATTATAATGAATTTTAAATTTATCCCATTCGTATTATTTTCAAACAGGGGATGGGTCTACATTCGAAAAAACACGAAGAAAAGGAGTGCGAAGATCAAATATGTAAATGTAATGGTAAATATCCATTTATAGTTTGTACTATTTGATTTATTGCATACAAATAATATATTGAATTTACACTCAATCAAACAGAATTGTCATGAAAAAAAAAAGGCGTCATCGAATGGAAATATTATATGTTAAGATTTACCTGGTAATATTTCCTTTTAAACTTTGCCATAATATTTCATTTTATTTTTTCATTATACATGTTATCTACTATCATTTTAATTTTTAGCTATTTTATAACCCTGAATTCTATAGTGCTGAAGACGTCAAACACTTACATGTGGAATGGTCAAATTATTTTACAGGTTTGATTGAGTTTTAGTTGTTTGTAGTGTAAAATGTAATTTTGAATATTGTCATTGTAATTGTGTATTCAGTAGTCGTTTAGGTTGGATTTAGTTTTTTTTAAGTTGACATTGTAAGTTTTGAAATTTATATATGGGAATGATTAATTTTTCTCTACTTCTTGTTTTGTTCTACTTATGATGGTTTTTCTGGTATGGATTCTGGTATGGGGGGAGGGGTTCCAAGGGTGTGGGGGTGTTTAAGGGGGTGGGGGTATCCAGGGGTGTGGGAGGGATATCCGGTGGGGTGTGGGTGTCCTGGGTGTCCATGAGTGGGGGGGGGCATTCCAGGGGGTGGGAGCATTTCCAGTAGGGTGGAAGGGCATTCCAGGGGAGTGGGGGGTTGTCCAGGGGTGTCCAAGGGTGTGGTGGTGTCCTGTGGGGTGAGGGGGGTTTCCAGGGGTGTGGTATGGTTGTCCAGTGGGGTGGGGGTGTCCAGGGTGTCCATGGGGATGGGGGGGCATTCTAGGGGGTGTGAGAGGAGGCGTCGCCATCCCTCAGGGGGTTTGAATGCCGCTAGAAGGTACTCATCACTCCCACATGTGAAACATTTTGAGATCTTGAGCTTCACATGTGGGAGTGATGAGTACCTTCGAGTGGAATGCCCCCTGAGGGATGGAGGTGCCTCCTCTCCCAACACCAGCGGTCCGGGGCTGTCCAGGGGCTGTCCAGGGGCTGTCCAGGGGTGGGGGGCAGTCCAGGGGTGTGGGGGGTGTCCAGGGGGTGGTGGGGAAGTCCAGGGGTGTGGGGTGTCCAAGAGGGTGGGGTATTGTCCAGGGGTGTTGGGGGTTGTCCAGGGGGTAGGGGCAGTCCAGAGGTGTGGGGGGTGTGGTGGGGGTTGTCCAGTGGGGTGAGGGGGTTCTGGTCTATTTTTGGTAACTTTTTGGTCTGTTTCAGGGGTGTGGGAGGGTTGTCCAGGGGTGTGGGAGTTTTGTCTAGGGGTGGGGGTATATATGAGGGTGGGGGATGTCCATGAGGTGTTGGTGATGTCCAAGGGTGTGGGGGTGTCCAGGGGTGTGGTGGGGGTAGTCCAGTGGAGTGAGGGGGTTCTGGTCTGTTTTTGGTAAATTTTTTGTCCTGTTTCAGGGGTGTGGGAGGGTTGTTCAAAGGTGTGGGAGGTTTTTACAGGGTTTTGTGGTATACATGAGCTTGGGGGGGATTTCCATGGGTGTGGGGTCTGTCCAAGGGGTTTTGGGGATGTCCAGGGGTGTTTGGGGTTGTCCAGGGGGTTGGGGCAGTCCAAGGGTGTGGGGGTGTCCAGGGGTGTGGTGGGGGCTGTCTAGGGGTGTTGGGGGCTTTCTAGGGGTGGGGGCTGTCCAAGGGTGTGGGGTGTGGTGGGGGTATTCCAGTAGGTTGAGGGGGTTCTGGTCTATTTTTTGGCAACATTTTGGTCTATTTCAGTGGTGTGGGAGGGTTGTCCAGGGGTGTGGGAGTGCTTTCCAGGGGGTGGCAGTATACAGGGGGTGGGGGATGTCCAAGGGTGGTGGTGATTTCCATGGGTGTGGGGGTGTCCATGGGTGTGGTGGAGGCAGTCCAGTGGGGTGAGGGGGTTCTGGTCCATTTTTGGTAATTTTTTTGTCCTGTTTCAGGGGTGTGGGAGGGATGTCTAGGGGTGTGGGAGTGTTTTCCATGGGTTGGGGGTATACATGAGGGTGGGGGTTGTCCAGGGGTGTGGGGGGATGTCCATGGGGTATTGGGGATGTCCAGGGGTGTTTGGGGTTGTCCAGGGGGTCGGGGGTAGTCTGGGGGTGTGGGGGTGTCCAGGGGTGTGGTGGGGGCTGTCCAGTGGGGTGAAGGGGGCTGTCCAGGGGGTGGTTGGGGCTGCCCAGTGGGGTAAGTTTTAAATTTTATCAATGTAAATGCTTAATTTTTCTTTTGTTCTTGTTTTGGTCTACTTCTTTTTTTCTAGTACGAATTCTTGGTTTGGTTTCTGGTTGTTTCTAGGGAGATAAGAGGACTACTTTCTATTTTTAAAAAAAATTGGTTTTTCACATCGGTTATTTAATAACCTACCTGATAAAAACTAGGGAAATGGTTTATCACATCGGTTATTATATAACCGAAGTTATAAATCCTCCCCCTAGTTTATCACGTCGGTTATTTAATAACTGGCATGATAAACATCCCCCCGCATTGGTTTATTAGGTCGGTTATTCAATAACCGACGTGATAAATCCCCCCCTAGTTTATCACGTCGGTTATTTAATAAAAGACATGATAAAAGAATGGGAAATGGTTTATTACATTAGTTATTAAATAACCGGCATGATAAAACATTTTCTAGGGGTTTAGCATGTCTGTTATTTAATAACTGACGTGATAAACACCCCCCGCACAAGTTTATCACGCCGTTTATTAAATAACTGATGTGATAAACCATCCCCCTTGGTTTTTAACATCATTTTTTTAATAATTGATGTGATAAAATCCTAGGAAATGGTTTATCCCGTTAGTTTTTAAATAACTAACATAAAAAAAATATTTATAACATCGTCTGTATTAACGTCGGCTAAAAACCGACGTAAAAAATGAAAAATAACCGACGTAAAAATATTTTTTTGCACTAGTGATAATGTAATGCAGCTCAATATCCATAGTATGTTGAAGAATCTTCCAAAATGTAGAGGTGAATCTTGGATCTCAATCAGATACAATAGATAGTGGTATTCCATTCATACTTACCACATCTTGGAAGTATATTAGTGCTAGTTGATCCAGTGAGAAATCCTCCTAAATAGTAATGAACTGTGCAGTCTTTATAAGAAAGGTCCATAACAACCCAAATAACATTGTTTCCTTTGGATGTATTTGGAAGTCTTGTGACAAATTCCAGGGTGATGTTCTCCCATTTCCATGCTGGTATGGGTAATGTTTGCATCATCCCCTTAGACTTTTGCCTCTCTGCCATCACTTGCTGACACACCAGGAACTTTGATTTATACTTAGTGATCTCCTTTTTCATTTTATCCCACCAATAATGATCTTAAAGTTATTGATACATCATTGTGTTTCTTGGGTGAATGGAGAAATTAAAACTATTTACATCATTCAAAAGTTCCTTCTTTAACTCTGGATTCGATGGAACACATAGTCTTAACCCAAATCTCACAATTTCTTCTTTATTGACATTGAACTCAAAGGATTTCCCTTTCTTGATAGTTTCCACCTTCTTCTAAATTCCCACATCATCCTTGTGGGCATCCTTTTACCTTTCCAAAAGATACGGTTGAGAAATACTTTGTGAAAGGATTGATGATGCTCCCTTATTTATGATTTCCATATCCATCTTAATCAAGTCTAAGAATTTTGTATCCTTTTCAATTCTCATCAATGATAGAATCACTGGGTCCTTTCTACTAAGAGAATCTTCCACCTAGTTTTCTTTCCGAGGGTGGTAATGAGTTGAACAGTCATAGTCTTTGATCAGATCTAACCATTTTCATTGGCACATGTTCAACTCTTTCTGTTTGAATATAAACATGAGTCTTTCGTGGTCCGTATATATTTCACACTTCTCCCTAAAGAGGTAATGCCTCCAAATTTTTAAAGCAAGTATCACTCCATAAATTCTAGTTCATGTGATGGATAGTTTTTCTCATTAACTTTCAATTGCATTGAAACATAGGCAATGAATTTGTCGGTTTTCATCAACACACAACCCAAGCCCTTATTCAAAGCATCAATGAATACCACAAAAAGTTCTCCACTTGTGAGTAGTGTGAGTACGGGCGCAGTGATAAGCCCCTTTCTCAACTCCTTGAAGCTCTCTTTTCATTCATCGCTCCAATAAAAATTTACTCCATTTTGAGTTATCTTGATAAGAGGGTTGGAAAATAGTGAGAAATTTCTCACAAATCAGTGATAATATCTAGCTAACCCCAAGAAGCTACGGATTTCTGTTACCGATGTTAGCCTTGTCCATCGCTATATTGTATATGTATTAGAGGGATCTATAGGTATCCCATTGCTTGTGATGATATGGCCGAAGAATGAGACCTCCTTTAACCAGAACTCACACTTTCTATACTTTTCATAGAGCTTCTCCTTCCGCAAGGTCTTTAGTAAAGTTCTTAGATTCTCCTCATTCTCCTCTTTGGTTTTGGAGTATATTAGAATATCCTCTATAAAAACAACCAAAAATTTGTTGAGGTAATCTATAAAGACTATATTCCTAAATTCCATGATGATTTTTGGAGCATTTGTGAGTTCTAAAGTCATTAATATGAATTCATAGTTCCCATACCTTGCATGAAAAGTAGTCTTGTGGATATCATCCTTCTTCACCCTTACAAGGTAATATCTCGACCGAAAATCTACCTTGTAGAAGTATTTTTCTCCATGTGACTGATTGAACAAGTTGTCAATTTAGGGAAGATGATACTTGTTCTTTATTTATATTTTTTTGAGCTCATGATAATCAATGAAAAGGTGCATTGACCCATCCTTCTTCTTGATGAAGAGGAATAGAGAACCCCATGGTGAAGCACTTGGGCGTATAAACCCTTAATCCAGATTCTTCTTTAGTTGTTTTTTCAGCTCCTCAGGTTTCAAAATAGCCATTCTATGTGGATTATTGGATATTGTAAATGCCCGAGCTATAAGGTCAATTGAGAATTCAAAATCTCTTCTAGGAGAAAGACCAATCAATTCATTGGGAAACCCTTCTGCAAATCCCCTCACAATAGGCATGTCTTCAAGGATGGTTTCTTCCATTGAATAAATCATCTGATCCAGATACGTATTCTCATAGGGAAGTTAAATCCACACTTGAGATTATGGTTCTAAAGAAGATTCATCTTTCTCCTTGCACTTGTAAGAATCGGGGTTCAATTCTCCATATAAAGAGTGATTTCCCTCTCACATAAATTTATGTTGTCTCTATATAAGGGAATATAATCCATGCAGACAATTGCATCAAATTCCACCAGAGAGAGTATTAAGAGGTTCACTAGGAAGTTAAATCCATAAATTGTGATATGGTAGGAGTTATATTCATGGGTTGCAATAATATCCCCATTTTCCATACTCACTAACATATTTACTTCCCTGATTTGTGGTGGTTTTGGGATTTTTTACTAAACATTCGGGATATAAAATAATGAATTGAACCCTAATAAATAAGTATGTTCTCTATTATTGAATGAATAACTAGCTTACTTGTCATAACTTCATTATCAGGGTTCTCTTTGGTAATAGTGATGGAAAAAGATCACCCTCGATGCCTTGGAGGTTTTTGGTTCCCTTCGAAAACCCCTGGCATAGGGAACTAGTTTCCAAGGTGCCCTAATTCTTTGCAGTTGAAGTAATTAACAATGCATTAAGAGTCGAACGGAGCATTCCTATCCTCTATCGCAGCTGTGGGTTTCTCTTTTTGGCAGTTAAAGGCTAGGTTCCCTTCTCTTCTACACCTAAATCATTTCCCTGTTCCCTTCAGGAAATTTCTAGGGTGTTTCTTTCGACACCTTTGGTGAGTGGGATGTGGGATATTCTTACCAATGTTGGACTTATCCATCGGACCACCAGAATTGAAGTTTTTCTTATGCTTTTTATCCCCATGATACCCCTGGGATTCACCGATCTCTATTTTGACCTTGAGGGAATATCAGACAATTTTCTCCTAGCTATCAAAGTCACGAATCACCAGGGATTTCCGTAGTCTAGGTTTCATCCCACCAAAGAAGCGGTCATCCTTGCATTCAGGGGTAATGAAAAAGCCAGAGGTGTATTGTGAAAACCAATTTTTTCCTCATACGCTCTAATGGATTCATAATCTTTCTTCTTGATAACAAAGAAGTCCCTTTCTATATTATGTCAGAGGGTGTGTGAAAAATATTTATCGAAAAACATTTCCCAAAAATCATTCGATTCCAATGCCTCGATCACCTCCTTAGGATTTGTATTTTTTATCAATATCCACCATTGATCTGCTTCACCCTCCATACGATAAGTATCTAAAATAACCTTCTCTTGTTCGGAACACTGAAGGATAGAAAAGATATTTTCAATGTAGTTGATCCATTGTTCGAAAATTGAGGGATTGGATGATTCATTAAAAGTAAGATGTTTTTGTCTCATGAATCTCTCAATTGTGTATTGTTATTTCTTAGGGGGGGGGGGTTGAATATTCCTATTAACCTATTTTTCTATTCAAATATTGAGTTAACTGAGAGAGTATCATGAAAAAGTTTTCTATTCACACTCCCATTGGATTGGGCATCTCATTAAAACATTCATCATATTGATCTTCGCATCAGTTTTAAGCCTGAGTCCTCCTATTACCGACCGTTGGCTGGAATAAATTGAAAGTTAAGGGTAACACATAAAGGTTAATCCAAGGGAAAAACATATGACTTAAAAATAACTTTTATTTCCATAACTTATGAATTGATATGCTTCAATATATGTTATCCATGATATACTTCACAATATATATTCTTAGAGGAATTCTTTTATTCCCTTAATAATGGTTCATACTAAACTTGTGAATTTACCAAATAATATCCCTTGGGAGTGTCGTAACAAAGAGTGCATCAAGGCCCGTTGTCGTGTACCAGGATACCCTAGGTCGAGCCTGAAACTCTTTGTCAGAGTTTTTACTAATAGGTACATCTGTTTCAGAGCGGCCTCTACCTGCTCATATCCAGACAGGGAGGTATTTTCTTTGATAAACCACTTACTCAATACTCACAAAAGTTTATGGATATTCTTATTATACTTTTTCTTATCCCTAAGGATTTCACTAGAGTTTTATAATCCTAATCCCAAAAATAACTAAACCTATCCTTTGATACCAACTATAACAACCCTTATTTCTATTTCACACTTAAAAATGATTTATTACATAAACTCTTCACTTGATACAACATGGATGATTGATAGGTCTAGTGTATTTGGGGATTAGTAACATTACATAACGACTTAAAACATGAAACACCACATATTTATTTAAAAACTTCCTTTACATGAACACTACATTCTCTCGTACTTGGTATTACATGGGATGACCTGAGGACAAGCATAAGAAAAGGGTGAGTTATAAAGCCTAGTAAGGTAGTAAAGAAAGAATAACATGAACAATAAAATACATGTTAGGAAATAGTTACATCAATGGAGAATAAAATAAACATGAACATAAAGGCATGATAAAGCATGATTATCACAACATGGAAATGTGGAAACAACACTTAACATGGTATTAGAATGACCCAACTATCATTGTACATATAGAATGATTAACCCTCATTGAAATTTAATTACCATTAGTAAACCCTCATTGCACTTGACTTATCATCATACTAATCTGTACCCAATGCATTGGAGTGCTATTAGGTCGCACCCTTATATAAACATTTTATTTCATGAATAAGTGTGCCACCTGGATCATACAACATGGAATTATTAAAGATCATAATTTATTCCATGATAAAGGAATGTGTAATTCATACATGAAACTCTATAATCAATAAGTAAACATGAATAAAGGTGAATACCTTTGATAGAGAAATTGGAATGGTATTCACGATATAATGACATTGGCTTGGAAAATCACTGTGTAATTTTGGCGGCATAACAGCATGACATAAGAATTCATAAAAATGGTTGTTGAGAGATAAAATGGTGTCTCATAATATTTACATGAAATGGAAAGTAATTTGGTCATATAGATACATGTCCCAACATAAGTAATTGAATTTTAAATTCGTAATACAAAATAATTTCTTGAATGTAAATAAGAAGAGAGAAATTTCTTACGGAATTTCAGCATAGTAAATGGTGTACATGGGAGGAAATTAATGAGATAAAAAGAGGTATATAATCATTAAAACATAAATATGGCACTATGGGGGAGGTTTGAAACCATACCCTAACATTTAAAATTGAAAATAAAATGGCATAACAATATTAAAAAACTTGGATAAAATGAGAATGGGAGGAATCCCTTTCTTGGATGTGTGATCCCAAAGGCTTGGGAGAGGCTAGAGAGAGGCTTACAAAGATCTTGGGGAACCTTGGGGGATCTTAGAGATAGGAGGTAAGAGTTTGGACGAACTATAAAGGCTTTGAGTGAAGAGAAAGTTGGAGCTTGGGTGGGTTTATAAAGGAAAGGAGAGGGAATTATTTATTATCTAGGTTTGGGACACCACAGATTAAACTAATCAAAACCACAAACCAACCCATGTTTTTTCCTAAGTGTAGTGGAAAATATTATTTTATAAGTCCAAAGGCCGAACTTATTAAAATAATAGGGTTGCTTATGTAGAGGTGAGTCACACTCACAAGGAAATCAATTTAAAAGGTTAAAATGTTTTATAAGTCTTGAAAGGTCCACTAAATCATTGTAAAATAAATCAAACAAACCTAAAATCACATTATTTTAATGGTAAAACTTATATTGGCCGAACATAATGTTTATAGTATTTTATTTCATCACTAGTGGTTCATTATGTTTTCAAAAAACACATTATATATTTAAGCAGTATTTAATTTTTACCCAAAAATTCGACTGTCTCGAAAAATTATGAAAAAATTACCCTTGAATAATTCAGATTTCCTTATTACAAAAATAATATTCATTTTATTTAAATAATTTTATAAATATGTGGATTTTTACTTTTAAAATAAAAATTGACATTTATCGAAAATTCATTGGTTTTACCAAAAATAGCTTTCAAACCTTAATAAAAATCACAATCATATTAATAATAATTATACGGTCATTTATATTATATAAAAATAAATTTAGTAATAATATTTATTTAAAATATTATTTAATTAAAAAAACCATTAATTCATCAAAATAGATTTCATTATTGAATATTAACTAAAAATACTATTTGTGATTTAAAAACAATTTACGAAGTAACAATAAAAAAATGAATGTATATTTTTTATTATAAACAAAAATAATGCACATAATCATAGTTCTGAGGTCCTCTTACATAACCCCTTATAACACCCGCATAGGACCGAAGGGTAAGGTGTGCGATGGTGAAAAAATCTTGGGGTGGCTCGGATAACATTGCTCGAGTGGTAATCTCTATCAACTTCCACTTCTCCCATAGGTGGTTCCGTTTGAGCTTAATATGTTGAAGATCGGCTTGGGCTTGGTCAAGAGTGAAGCCCAGTGAGTCCACCTCCTTTCCGAGCTCCAAAAACTGGGCTTCGTATGGGGCATGTCTAATGGATGAGCCCATCGCTTCCTTTTTATGGGTAAATTGGATTTGTTAAATCCCTATACTTATGCTAATCATGTGATCATTGTTCAATAGATATTGTTGAACCCTCCGTGAGATGGTTATTTTAATAATCACAAATCATCTTAATTTCTGTTTATAAGTAAATTTAGTCAACTATTAATTCTGTTCTAAATGTGTTTAATCATGTTTACATATTTTTATCTATGGTTGTTTATGTTTTTCTATTGTCCTGGAAGTGTTCTGGTTTGAACAGACACTTGGTGCGTATTCCATGTTTTTTACTCACCGTTAGTTATTTTCCTGAGTCACCGTTAGTTAAAATTGATGAGAACGGTCACAACGATGAAGAACAATCACACCGATGAAGAATGGTCGCACTGATGAAGAACGGTTGCATCGATAAATAATGGCCGCACCGATGAAGAACGGTTGCGCCGGTGATGAACGGTCACACTGATGAAGAACGGTCGCACCGATGAAGAATGGCCACACTGATGATACCTACTGAAACTGATTCTGATCAAATGACCTACCAAAGCCGATGCTGATCAAATGACCTACCAAATCCGATGCTGATCAAATGACCTACTAAAGTTGATGCTGATCAAATGACCTACTGAAACTGATGCTGATAAAATGACCTACAGAAACCGATGCAAATTCAAAATGACTCAACGATCTCATGACTCACTGATAGTCATGAAAACTGTTTGAACTTTCTACTAACCCTTTTAATTCCAACGGTCATATTTTCGTAGTTAAATGCACCTGCTATTAATTAATTTTGATTGTTGGATGCCAGGAAACTGTACCTCATATCTGTAGAAATTTAATCATTCTTTTTGCTAGATCTCAAGGAATAAAAAGGAATATCTGTAGTAAAAATAAACATAGCTGAACGAAAAGAGAAAAATACACTAAAGAAGGTGCACCTGTGTGAAGTCCCAGGGAACACAAGGAGAACTCGAAGAACACCTGTAAAAATCAAAGATCCTAAATTAGATCCTTCACTCAGTACAAAAACAAAGACTAGTAGCTATGTCTTACTAAAAATCATATGCACAAGTCTAAATAGTTGTAGCTGAGAAGAACAACGATACTCTGTTTTGAGTCATCCTCACTAGAAAGGACTTGACTTCCATCTGCAACATCAAAACAAGTCCATAGAATATCTGCAAATACACAGATATTTCTAAACTCTATTATTTCCACTGTTGTATCCCTTTGCTTAACATTCTGAGCAGTGTGTGTGTGTACATCTGTCAACTCTAGATACACATTTTATCCTGAGCTGAACTGTAGGATATTAAATCCTCACACCAAACTTTCTATACCTTCTTGTATCCCAATGTGAGTTGTGTAAGAGGTCAAGTGTGTCCTGGACATCCTGAGAGTTGTTGCTTTTGTTTTTCCCACTAAGAACTGTGGTAGAGGTCTTAGGACCTGAACAGTCTCTATACTGTTGTTTTTCTCCGATCCGAGGTGTGGATCAAATTTATATAAATTGTTTGAGAGGAATAAGTCTCGGCTTGAGATTGAATCTCTTGGTTATATCTATCGTGCATATTATATTAAGTTTAAAGTATGTTTTATATATTTTTTATTCCACTACTATTTACTTTGAAATAAAAATCTATTTTAAAGTTACTCTGATAGTTAAATTAGCAAGTGTTTGTAACTTTTTAAAATCAGTATATTAGCTTCAAAAGTTAATTTAATCCACTGATTAAATTAACTGAGACCTAATAAATCTTTATAGAATCTAATTGAACCTTTATAGATTTGCAAATTTAGTACAGTTTAACTTGTTTTTAAATTGGGGGATTTTAATAGAAATATTTTAACAGAATTTTTTAATTGGAACTCAATTCACCCCCCTCTTGAGTATCCACTCTGACCAATAGATATATTAGAAAAATTAACAATTCCTAATGGTATTTTGAAATCAAAAATAATAAAACTAAGGAAATTCACATTTAATATAACTATTTTACATAATAAGACATTCAATTGGATCAAGTGGAATTTTCATTGATAAAATTTTGGGTCGTTACAATTTCCTTTTATCTTGTCTGGTAGACATTCTCCAACGCATTAGGTAGACAAAAAAGGCATGTCAAATGGAAATTCAACGCATGACAGGTAGGAAAGAAGACTCAACAAAGTAAGGTATCCCAGTTTTTTATAACTTTTTCTACCCTCGGTGTGTAAGCCCCGACCAGAAAGGGGAAATCCAATGTGTAATCCATGATCAAATGAACTATGAGAACTATGATTCCCATCATAATTAGGTTATGTAGGATTCCATTCAATGTCTTGAGCTCCATATCAAATCTCCAAAGTTTTTTCCCAATAAGTAAGTCCCTCACCTATAAAGAAATTAAATTGATCATTTTTTATACCTTCTTTGTCACACTGAGCATAGATTACATGGGATTAGGGACCTGAATTAATCATATCATTTGAATCATTAGCCTATAAAGTGGTAAGGGAAACATAAATGTGTAATCCCCAATCTACTAAACTATTATAACTCTAATTTCTGCAATAACCAGGATATATATGATGAATTCCTAATGCCCAAGCTCAAATAAGAATACATTTCAATGTAAGCCCCATGCCTCCCACATTTTAACCATTAGGACGCAATCATTCCCATGGTATGACTTATCTACCACATACCTTAATAGATTGATAAATCAAATAAACATTGATAACTCTGATTACCTCTATAACCAAGATACAGAGGATTCCTTTATAAGTCCTGAGATCCATATCAAATCTTCAAACAGTTATCCCAATACGTAAGTATCTCACCCACAAACTGATTACATTGATCATTTATCATCCCTAGTTTCTCACACTAAGCATAGTTCATACGGAATTAGGGATATTCAATAATCATATCCTTTTCATCATAAGCCTCTACAAAGGAAAGGGTCAAAGTTAGTGTGTAAGCCCCAATCTACTAAACTAAGGGAAGTATGATTCCTAAAATAACAATGATACTTAGGAAACCTTCTTAATAACTGAACTCAAATAAGAATCCATTTAATTGTAATCCTCATTTATTTAACATTTCAATGATTGGGACCTAATCATTCCCATGGGATGAACTCTATAAACCATCCCTCAGCAGATTGTGCAATCAACTGAACTATGATTACTCTGATTCCTGACATAATCAGGATATGTTGGATGCTTCTCCTAGGATCGAGCTCTGTCTTATACATCCTAAGGGTTTTCCCAGTACTCAATTCCCACATACATATGCATTTTCACTGATCATTTTTTAATCCCTTGTTTTTAACACTAAAACTAGATCACATGGGATTAGAGAGACATAATGAGGACCTCACTAGAATATTGAATTTCCATTAGCCAAGGAAATCTGAGAATTTAATCCCAGATGAGTGGAATGATATGAAAATCCCTCGTATAAGGGCATCTACATTGGGGATTTTCCTAAGAGAGTTATTGAAATATGATAACTGTAATTCCTGATATAACCATGATACGTAGGATATATCCTTGAGACTTAAGCTCAAGAATTTTGTTCCCCAGTTCATGCACATATGGCCTCTCAGTATGAAGTTAAACTGCAGAGGTTTAATGAACAATGTGGTTCTTTATTCTTACAATAACTTGGATACATAATACACCTCATAATGGCACAATACCCTCCTCAAAATATCAAATACCTCCCTATGTGGCAAGAAATTATGAAGTACCTGATTATACGACTTCAGCACATAAGAAGCATTTTTATTAAAAAACAGATGAATAAACTAGAATACATAAATACAGATTCACTAATGATATCCCATTTCATTTGTTCATCAATGAGATTCCCTTTATTTTTTATATAATTATAATTAACCTATAATAATTTTGTAAGGGTAACCGGTCTTGTATTGGGATTAGGAGGAGATTCACAAACATATCTTAGATCTATAAGTGATTCCTTGAGTAGACAAAAATTACCCTTAAAAAGGTGTGATGATCCCGACCTCCCATCCTCACAACCAATATGAGTCCCTATGATTCATTGGGTCTGAAAACCCAATTGGACACCTACATTTGGAAATAATGTATGTACCCAGTTATGGATAAAGAAACCATTGAAAGTTTTGTTAAGAATTATAGTGACCTGATGTTAATGATTGATCAATAAATCAAACCCCCCACAATCAACCATTAGTCACAACCAATCCCCCATTAGTGAGGATTTCCCTGGTTATCTATTTTCTATTGAAATAGCTACGAGCCAAAGGAATGGATTCTCAAACTACTTTCTTCCCTTATAAAGGATAACGAAATTTATCTATTGGAATTACTCTATCAGTATAAATTAATATTATAATATATTCCATGCATTTTAATCATGTGTATGAACATATTATCCTAAATTCAAGATTAACTAATATCTGGTCAACATAAACAACACTTATCATCTGAAGTGAAGCTAGGGATGGGATCCTTTACTTCCAATTATATGGTTTCAACCAATCCTAGAGATTCTCCATATTCTTTAAGTAATTCTAACTCTAATAGAGATGATAATATCACTAATGATGGTGAATAGGAAGATCATTAATATTTCTATATGTCTTTTGGGGAAGGTTTTTCAACCATCATCAATGAGATAATACATATAAATTTTGGTTTTTAAAAATACCCATGACCCACATTGATTATTATAGACATGAAAATCATGGAGTATGAGAAATACAATTCTTACTATGTATATAATTATACAAATATTTTCAGACTATATCCTTAAGTATATTTTCATAATTTAGTTTACCTCCTATACATTGTATTATACATAAGTAGTAAGAAGGATGCGTCCAACTCATAGTTCCATGTTTGAATCCAAGGTTGAAAATGGAACAAGAAGATTTAATTCGGGAGTTCCAATATCCCAAATTTCATTCCAATATTGTTATTCGTAAGAAGAAAATAATAAAATCATATTCTGTGTAGAATTTAGGGATAGAAATAGTTTTTTTCCAAAAGATTAATATCTAGTCTCGAATATAAAATGATTTAAGGATGTAATAATATGTTTTTAAGCCCTCCCCTTTATGTATTATTACTATAAGAACAATCAAAATTTATATGGACTAAAAATTCCATGATGAAAATACTTTTCTGGCATCCAAAGTGGTGTATTTATATCAAGTGATGCCTTTTGGAAGGAAAAATTTTAGAGTCACCAACCTAAATGATATGCACAATATCTTTACATCATTACTTTGGAAGATAGTTCAGTATTATTTTTATGATCTGGTAGTCAAATTATAATATAACCATGACCACTTCACTAACCTTGAGGTAGTATTCACCCAACTTCAATTGCATGACTTAAATATGAACCCAATAAACTCCACGTTCAGGGTTACCTTGAGAAAGTTTCTTGATTTTGGGTTCTACCATCAAGATATTGAAGTTGATCCTAAAAATACCCAATCAATACATGAAATTTCTACTTTTATAAACCTTTAAAAGTTGTGATTCATTTAAGTAAATCTCATATACATTAGGAACTTCATCATAAACCTTTTTGTAAAGATTTTTCCCTTTATAAAATTGATTAAAAAAGGAATAATCTACCATTGGAATATGTATTTTGGTAATTCCTTTGACAGTATCAAAAAATAACAACTTCCCTAATAAACTTAATGTCACCTATGGTAGGTAAATCTCTCATCATTCAAATGGAATTTATAGAGATATCACTTGGAACACTTTTTTATATGAAAAATGATGCAGGAAAAGAAAACTCCATCTACTAACTAAGATGAACAAAATCAGAATTTGAGATATGATATAATAATATTGAGATAAAATTATTTACATTGGTCTTTTTGATGAAACAACTAATATACTATTTGAAGCATCAAGAGGTCCACTCTATATCTCATGTGAACCCACTCAAATACATCTTTATTTATCATATTTAAAATGCATGCCTTTCATGGTGGGTTTTTCACTTCAATAATTAAACATTCATTTCATATCTTAGAAGGGTGTCAAAGGATAGGTGTTGGTGGATTTCTTATTATAACTCCCTTCCCTATAGGATTCACCTATTTACATATAACAACATATAGAATCAGTTCTCTCTATCATGAATATATATCCACACAGGAAATGTACTTTGATTATATTTCTTGGTGTCTAACTATACAGTGGACAGAAACCATAATCCTTAGTTGGATCAATTTCAAACAATTTTTCTTATAAAAGAAACTCTTTCCCTACTCCATACTCTTCTCAAAGGGATATTCCAATAATGAGGTAGAATAAAAATCCCTCTTTATCAGTTTTGGATTGTTCTTGAAGATATTGGTCACCTGTTTAATCATTAATGGTGAATCATAGGTGGTGATAAAATAGATCAATGGAGAGTGTACCATCAATAAAGGGTTTTTGGTACCCCTTCTTGTCTACACCTATGAACTGATGACTCAATTTCCAACAAATTCTCTGTAATATAACATTTTAAAATCATACAATTATAATGTATGTGTACTAGATAATTTAACATATTTCTCATAGATCTAGATTGGGAAGAGATAAGTATCTATATTTTATATTGAATAGTGGTATTTCCAATTATCAAAAAAGTTATGAAATAAATAAATAAAGTTTATACTACTTTAATTATAGGTGGTTCCTTATCTCTGTCATTATGAATAACTTGTCCTACCCTTTGGTCTTGAGAATTAACTAATAATTTTCAAGGTATTGATAAAACATATCTTTTAGAGGCTTATTAGACTATTTTTTGTAATTTTTATTGATGATATCTTGGTTTATTCTCATACTAAAAGTGTCAATGAGGAATGCATCGATATTTTATTAAGTTCCCTATGAGAACATCATCTTTATGTTAAATTCTATGAGTGTGACTTTAATATATAATAAGTTCACATCCTTTACCATTTAATTTATGAGAAGGATTTATTGGTAGATCTATAAAAGATATAATTTATTCTTTATTGGTTAACACATAAAAATGTATTTGAGATATGAATCTTTATTAGCATAGCATGTTATTATAATTTCATTTTTTGTGACTTTTCACATCTCACCAATTTGATGAAAACATTAATGAGGAACGTTATTCCATTCCAATGGATTTATGAGTGTCATATATTACTTTCAAAATCATAAATCTAGACTCACTTTGGAACCTATCATTACCATTCTAGAACTAGGGATGTGTTATTTGGTATATTGTGATGTGTCTGGATTTGTTTTAGGTCATGTTCTCATGAAAGTAAATCATGCCATAGCTTATGTATCATGATAGTTATAGGATCATGAAAACAATTAACTAACACACAACCTCAGTCTAGTTTTTATAGTACATGCTTTGAAAACCTGGAATCATTATCTCTTCATTGAAAACTTTATTGTGTTTACAAGTCATAGTATTTTGAAACAAATATTTTCACAAATGTATTTAAACCATTGAAAAGTAAAATGAATAAAATATATTCAAATTTTCAACTTTGAAAATGTATATACACCTAGGAAAGAGAATTAATTATATAATGCATTATGTCAAAAAGTTATATAATCAGTTGGTTAAGAATATTGTGATTAGTGTCAAACAATAACGATGACTGTAGATTTGCATATGGATTGCACTGAATATGATTTTTCTAGTTTTATTATTGGTTGATATTATTCTTGTTTTTTTATTTAGACATGTATGCTAAAGGTTCTAAGCATATTTATCATATAATGATGTTTTAACTCAATAGTAGGGAGGGATTTAATGGATGGATTGAAGATGGTAACATGGTGCTTTGTTTTTGAGATCATATAGTAGTTACACTATGTTATAAAAAATAGATGATTTTTGTTTATCACCATTGAAATCGGTTACTCACCCTATAATCCAAAATATGTACAAGGAACTGAGGACCTATTTTTGGTCATCATATATGAAATAATGAGTGAATAAGTATGTTTTGAAATTCCTCACCAGTCAACAGGTCAAGTATGAACATCAAAGACTAGCTGGAAAGTTTCAATCTTTACCTACACAAGTAATGAAGTGGGACAAAATCCCCATATACTTTTTCATGGGATTAATAAGAATGATTATAAAGAATTATTCCACCTGTGTGATTGTACACCAACACACAAATTTACCCCATTTGATTACAATTTGTGAATCTTATATGGGAGATACCCTATGAAATTTTTATATCCAAGAAGTAGTGATGTTGCATGGTGCATCGTTTTTTATCATATCTGAAAGAGACCTGAGGTTTAACTATCAATTTTATTGATCCTTACATTAATCCCTTATAGAATAGTCAACTATAAGAGCAACAAATTATCCTTTCGTGGATGGGAAGTTATGATGGATGATCCTAAAATTGGAATCCATAATTAGAGATTTTTTAATTGATTTTGATAGATCATGGTAAGATCATTTACCTTTAGTGGAGTTCTCATATAACAATAGTTATTTTTCTAGGAAATATATGTGATTATTTGAATAATTTTATGTATTTCCTTATTTATCTCCACTTTTTTGTGCAGAGACAAGGTAAACTTCACTAATTGGACCTAACCTTATTCATGGGATGATTGAGAAGATCTTTGTTATGATGAAATTTATGGAAACAACCCAAATACATTAGAACTCATTTTAATATCATCATCACTACCCCATATCATTTTTATTGGGGGTCATTTTCTCTTAAAATTAACTCTAAAGATATTACATCATTATCTTGGTAAGAAAGAAAAGTTATCTACTCGATACATCATACATTTTGAAATACTTGAATATATTGGTGGTGTTTCTTACTATTTGTCTTTACCACAAAGTTTCATCTCAGTTTATAATGGTTTTTATGTATCTCATCTGAAGAAGTACTAGCCTGGCCCAGATCTTGTGATTCAAAGATATCATATTGCTCTTTAGTCGAATGCTACATTTATCAAGGCACTGATACATATTCTTAACAAAAGAGAACAACTATTGTGTTTAGAGAGTATGAAATTACCATATTTATTATCACAGATTGGTCAAATTCAAGAGGAGATGTGGTAATGGGAGTAATTCGTGCTCAATAAAGTCCCAAAACTCTTCTAAATCAAAGACAATCTCCAAGTTTCCATGGATATAACTCCCAATGGTGGAGAGAATGTATAACCAATTTTTTTCAGTGTATGCTTCTATTTTTGTGTTTTTTAGAAATGGATTGGTTGGTCTTAGTATTGGAATATTTCTAATAGATTTTGGTGAGTTTTGGAAGGCACATAGTTGGAACATGGTCAGTGGACACTGTGTGAAAGTTCCATATAACTATATGTTATCTTGAAGAAGTTTAGAAGGAGGTGCATGGTTGGAACAATTTTAAAGGAAAATATGTGGCTTCCTCAAGTAACTGTGTGACAAGGGACAAAGGAATTATTTATGGTTTGTCTAAACTTTTTCAAACTGTATAGAAAAATCATGCAAGCTAGGAGTTTTGATATAGTGTCACACACAATATTATTTTTTTGTTTTGTAAACTATGTCGCTTAACTATGATACATAATTTATTAAATCCAAAATTTTATTTTTAACTAAAAACTACCCAAAAAACCCCCATTCTTACTTCTATGTTCTAGGTTTTTAACCCTTAATCCTCCTCTAAGAAATTTTAGTGAAATGTTTCCTTTCTCGGGATGATTTCAATAGATCTTAGTTTGTTAGACCTAAGAATCGAAGTTAAGTCCCCATATATTCATTATAATTTGTGATATTCTCATCATATATTGTAAATAACCATATATTGGATCTTTCAAGGATGAATCTAAGGTTGTGAAGTTTCTTATGAGATTTACGTTCCATCCAAATAAGTAAAGAGAGAGGGCATCCGATTCTATTATGATCATAGTGTGTTTCTTCATAAGAGTAATATGTTGGTGGTAGATGGATTCTCCCTCCCTATATATCTATCTATCTCTAAATATCTATCTTCAAATTCTCTGTAACATTAAGAATTTTATTTCAAACATTAATCTTTTATTATTTTTAATGGAAATCCTTCGAAAATTTTTGTTGGAGAAACCCTTCTATTTAATGGAACTAAAAGAATAGATTTCGGTTGACCTTCACTATGTGTTTGATAAAATATTTTTCAATTTTTTTTAAAGGAATGTTTAGAAGATAAAATTAGAATATATGGTTTTGTGTGTTATAATGATTTCATTAGTAGGGGTATTGTTGGAATCAAACTTTCATACTTGTAGTAATTGGGGAATTCGGGTGCACGACTGGTTGATGACTTGATACAGAAGGTGAGTTACTACTGATGAGTATTAGGATTATCATCATGTAAACCTTCATGTGTGTATGGTTATGTTGGAAATGTATACCAACAATAATGAATGGATACACTAAAAATAAAAATTATTATTTTATGAATCTATTTTATAATGGAAATATTATGAAATTGTTATTTTGATATAAACTATTTGATATCTTTTTCATGGTTTTATATAAACTATGATATAACATGTTCTTTTCATAGTGGTGTGTGATGGGAAGTTCTGGGGTATACTCATTAGGTTGTATACTCTCCCTCTATATATGTGCTTTGGTGTATATGTAGACATTTTTTATCATGACACAAATATGGGGAAGATTTCATATCTCTTTGGAAGTGAATTGTGACGCTATGGGCTTGGTGATATTGTGTAGAGCTTAAAGATGCCTCAGTTTAATGTTATGAGTGACACCATATTGGTTTCATTAGATCATGATATCGTTTTTTTAATATATTTTTTATTTTAATTTTTGTAGGTACTATAATTTATCTATTTGTTTTGGATTTTTACTTATTGGGTTTACTCTCATGAATCATCTATTGTCATGGATTTTTTTATATTTTCTTCTCTTATTAGTTGTGTATATTTTAGGGAAAAGTATCCCTCATGAATTTTATAATCCCTTGTTGTTTCTTTCTAGCCTTTGGTGTTTGATGTATGTCACCTATGGTTAGTAGCACCTCTATCTCTTCCCAATCCAATAGGTTATAGGTGGGATGTTATAAACCATGTTTGTATTGACTCATATTCTCATTATATGTGTTTTAATGACTCAAATCATTACAGGTTTATTATTTCAAAGTAAATTTGATTTTTTTAGAGTTCGAACCAAAATGTGTCTAATTTTTTTTAAAGAAATCATTTTTTGTTGGTTAACCAAATGGGTATGGTTTGTATTTTTTATGATCTTTAGAAGGTGTATTTAGAAAATATGCATGGTTTTATTTATGGTGGTGGTACATCCAAGTGTTATAGACACTAATGGGTACTGGGTGGTGGTTAACTATGTAGTAGGTGCGGTCTTGGTTGTGTTTCAATTCAATTATCTACCCAAAAGTATCTATTGGTAAGGGATCAAGTACATGGTGTTGTGGGTTACTGGATGACCTATGTGTTAAGGAAAATGAGTACTAAATGGTAGAATAATAGGTTGATGGTACTATTTGGGTTGGTTTTATTTAAAAAATGGTTATGATAAAAATATCAAAGTCGAATCCCCCTCGGTTTTAAGTAGTAAGGTCTTTCAAGGAAGGATAATTTGTAAAGATTCTTATTTTCCACATTCTACCTTTTTCTCCCATTAATGGTTGATTATTGAAGTGTTTATATGGAATATTATGGTACAATACCTTCTATTATCCCTCCACTCTTCTTATTCTCCACGGTTTACTTGTTTATCATGTGTCTTATTTAGGTAGTTAATGAAACTTCCATAAGTGCGGTGGAATCATCCTGAATGGTGGGGTTTTACAGTGTGGTATCTAGATGATTCTATGTGATGATGAATTCATGTATTTTCTCATAATTTGATTGAGTAATGTTACCCAGGGAGTTTTTATTAGTATTTTAATAATTCCATTGAAAATTGTAAATTAATTAGATCTGAACTAATGGGGATTTTAATCTCATAGTTACCATGGATAATCTATGAACCATACACATTCCATTGGTTTTGTTTTTGGATATGTATATATCATTAGATGATATTATAAAGGATATACCTCTTTGAATTAAATTGTTAAATTAATTATAAATGTTAATAATTAATTATTTGGTTTTTATTTCATGAGATGGGTGGTCTTGGATTGGATGGGATTTTTGCATAAACTTGGATGGTGATGGGTGATCATAGATTAAGGAATTCAACTCCATTTCGATTTAGGTGGTTTATATAATACTTCACCATATCCCATGTATATGAAATTATGAATTTATGTATGGGGATTTAGGTTTGGGTAAATTTTATAGGGAATGATATCTCTTTATGTGTATAATTAGCTGTCATATAACCTCTTATACGTGTATAAAAGGATACACCACATATCGATTGATTTATAATCTTCTGATGATTTTGTGTCCAGTGGTAAGGTGTATATTTGTGTGCACAAGGGTCACATGATTAGTATTTGGGCCCGATATGAGTTTTTAATATTTTTTGATGGACATATTAAGGCTTTTATAGTTGTAATGGTGGGATTATCCCTATATTATTTGGTGAAATAGTCATTCACCTAAATAATTTTTAGAGGAACCCCATTTAGATTGAGTAGTACACTTGGAAATTATTTGAGAAAAATGTATCCTTTAAGATTTAATATCTCATATTGAGGAGGGGGTCTCGTTAGAGGCTTCATGTGTGTGTTTAAATTTTAGATAAATGGAATGGAAACCCAAAAATGGGTTATGGGAAATGTTTCCTTATAAAATGGAAATACTTTTTGTATTGGTATGTTCCTTGGGTATCATGACCTTCATAGTGGTATGCGTAATGGGATGGAAAGATTTTATTGGACTATAGAGACTATATTTAGTTAAGTAATTTTAGATATCATATCAATAGTGGGGTGTGGATATGAATTTTAATAGTTTAGGTTCAGTGGGGTCTAAAAAACATAGCCTTCTTAAGTGAGATGGGTACGCCGATTGGTTTGACTTATTATTCCTATTGTGATAAGACCCGGTATATACTAGTTATCATATGAGAATAGGTAGATAATTAGTTTTTTAAAGGTTAATGGTGCTACATCATGTTGAATATATTTTAGGATATTATACAGGGTATTTGATTCATTGTATATATAGGTAGTTATCTTAGAGTTATGGTATGGGATTGTGTGGCCATTTTATTTTGGTTTTCCCAAAATATATTGATTTAGGGTATGAGGTGTTAGTAGTATTGGTCCTTGGGAATCCAGATAGAGAGATACAACACCCAGGTTATTTTATCGAAAGACACATTCAATAATCACCCATGGTCATACCTTTCAATTGGTCTACATGGTATGTGGAATTCTTCAACCACGGTTAAATTGGCCAAAAGACAAAGCTATCATTCAGAATTTTGTTCCCATGGTTATACTAGTTGAGAGACTAATATGAAATCTTGTATTTAGTTCCCATGGTTTGACCATATGAGAGACCAATATTCCATCTATTATATATAACCCTTGGTTAGACTGGCTGAGACCTTTGGATACGATCTAGAAATTAGAATCCATAGTTAGAATAATTGCGATCCTGGGATAATATATGGTATTTTCACCATTTGTTAGACTAAAAAAGAGGATGAAATTATATTTACAATTAATAATACATTGTTAGAATATTTGAGAGAGTGGGAAACCATCTAGTATTTATCACCCTACTTTATACTCATTGATATCCCATGATGATATCAAGAATTCATCACCAATGGTTTGATTAACTAAGATCCAGAACACCATCCAATATTTTTCACCCATGTTTGAGCTGAAATGGATATTAAGACTTTACTATAAATTAATCATTTATGTTTAGACTAAAATAAATCATATATTCCATTTTATATTCTCTAATTTTTTATGGATTTTTGCATGTGGTTCGTCGGAGATGTTCAACCATGTAGGGTCCACAATTATAGTGGAATGGTTAAAAGATGATGGCCTGACATGTTTGGATGGATATAATGTGTAATTTTTTATATAATTTTTCCATACATATAGTGGAATATCATGGTGTTTATCATGTTAATTATTGGTTGTTACCTATTAAGATTTATTTCTCACACCCTCCACAGGAACCCTAGTGGGCATGCAGACCTAATGTATGATATGCAGGTCTTCATGCAGGTTGTGTTGGGGATTAATATAGAGTATCCTTACTGGCTGTGGAGACTAGAATGCAAGTGAGTCTCAAGGTTTATAGTGGATCCTCATTGTATATATTTTTTATTTTATATATTTATACTTGATCATTCTAGTGGGTGATCCTTTGATGTTTAATGTAATTTATGAATTTCATATTCATTTCTTATCAAAATGGAAGTATGTTAGTTTTATATGGTTTAGATTTTTCTCTAATTCCATATTGGTACTTTAATATATGGTTGCAGATGAAATTTTATTTTTTATTATTGTTGATAACTATGAAATTGAGAGTATAGTATCCCCAACATTGACTGTAAAGTTTCATTACAGGTTAGTGAACTCTAACATACTAGGAGTAATTCCTGATGTTATATATCACCTCTTAACTTGGGTATTATTTGAGTAATTAGGTAAATGTAATTATAAAATGGTATCAGAGTGATATTTTTTTGACTTACTATTTAAGGACATGGTATTTGAAGATAGTGTTGGTTGAATCTTGGTAAAAATATTCAGTTTGTGATTCATGAACTCCTATACAATTAATGTCTGGGTTATAAGTTTTATTGGATTATATTTCTTGGTTTTCACTATGATAGTTGAGATATTTTTTCAAGTATTATTTTTTGGTTTAAATCAGTTATTTAATATTTTACTCATAGAACAGGGTGGTAAGATGTGTTATTACATGAATTATATCTAGATTGTATTATTAATATGATATTTGTGTGATTTTTTATGATTCATACGTGTTTATGATATAGTTTTATATTGTTTTAAGTGACAATGATATATTATATAGTGTTTTCCTATATAAAATTTTGGTGGCATTCTACTCATTTGGATCATGGATTTTTATTTTATTTTACTATGATATTGGTATTACTTGTTACTAGCTTTGTGTATATTATTGGTTGGAGTAATATAGTTATGATTACACATTCTCTAAGTGTATGTGATTTTTTATGCCCATATTGGGTGTGTTTATGATTTCTATGTCCCGGTGATAGATTGAGATAGGTGTGGTATTCTTAAGATATTGTTCTATATAGGAATTGGTTTCCTTGATGAGTTATATACACTTTAGAGGGTTGAAAAATATTTTTAGGTGCCTTAGATTATTAAAGTGTAAATAACTTATAGTAATTATGATACCATGCCTATGTTTGGATGATATGATCAAATAGATGGTTATCCTAGTATGATTTGGGTAAGGATTTATATAAGATATTGATGGGTGATCCTAGATGATTAAGTCTATGGTGAGTAGAGAATGGGTAAATGTTTGACATGTGATCTTGTGATGGGTTTTGTTATGGTAATAAATTCATGATATTTTGGGAAACACAGAACCAAGAGTGCTCCTCCTTAGAAGATATTAATATATAAAGGAAGCATAGTAAGTATTTTAGGTAGGCGGGCTTAGGATTGGTGATTTTTTCCTCAAGGAATAATAGATAGGGTTATTAGGAAATATGGAAGGGTATGCTCATTCAACATTAGTTCTAATTAAGATTAAAATGGGGTAAAACCAAGGAAATGTATCTATAAACAAGGTTATAATGGATACCAGATAATGTGTGTTGGATGCATCATGAGGCTTATGTGAAATATATTGAAGAATCATAGTTGGGTTATTATCAAGCATAAAATAATATTACTAATGATATTGGTTAGTTGACATTGGGAATGATGTTTACAAGAATAATTGTAGGATTACAAGAGTAATCTATTTAAGGTATGATATGTCCTCAATGATGGTTGTAATGTTGTAGGACTAGATAAATTCCACATCATATAGAAAAGTGATATTTTTTTAATGATAATGAAATTAATAATTTTAAGTTTAATTTATTTTATAACTCCTACACGGGTAATAGAGAATTGGTATAATTTAATAGTGTTGTATTAGTGAACCATTATTTTATAAAAATATTCATGGGACCTGATAGGGTTTTGTTAGATGTAATGAGCATATATTATGGGGAGAAACATGTAATAAATTTTGTGATCTGTATAGATTAATGTTTATGATGTATTGTTAAGGGAAATAATATTGTGGAAGTGTAGAATTTATGTTTTTTGGATGTGATCTTTTGGTTTGGAGTTTAGTTCTTGTGTGTGAGTGGATTAACCATTTGTCTTGTACATTAGGTAGCTACCTATACATGATATTTTAGAATTTTTAATTTTGTATATTCAAGATGATGATATGGATACCAATAGTATTGGGATAATATATTAAGTCACTTCATGTATAACCCTCACATTGAAATGTTTGTATGTGTGGTGAAAATAGTGTGGGGGTTTATATGTTACACAAAACATCATTGTACGGGAATATCATCTCCTTCTAGTTCCCAATTAAACACTATGCTTGGGGTTTTTATATATTGTTTGAGTGTATTAAGTATGATAGTGATATGCTCTAAGTATAATTTTAATATTGACCAGAATGGTTATCATATTGGGAGTACATTGGTACTTATAGGTAGAGTACAATGGGAAATCATATGGGAGATATATTTTATAGTTATATCACACCAAGAGTTTTAGTGGAACTCTAGTTTGGGTAGTTGGGTGATTTTTTAAAACCTCTAAGAGTTAATACATTATGATTAGGTTGATGATATAGAGTATCAATGTGATAGGATAGGTATTTTCAACATGAGTATTGTTGTGAAGTAATGAATAGTGATTTTTTACATTCTCAAATATGGGAATGTGGTTTTTGAATCAAGTGCATCACTTAGAGAATGACTAGTGTTTTCTTTAGATTGGAGTAGATATTTTCATAGAAAATTGTGTTTGACTAGATCAGATGTGCTTATTTCTAACTACATCCAATTTATAAATCATGATCAAGGAGTGGTTTTGAATTTTAATTGATGGATTTAATGTTCTAAGATGTTATCAGGTGGTAATCAATAATTATAAGTTGTATATTGGAAATTTTTTAATGATCCACATCAATATCGATCTATGATTTACATTAGAATATTATTTTTGAGAGTTTAAGCCTTGGTGAGTTTGAATTTTTATATTTGAATATAATACATGGTTTTCAGTTGAAAAAATGGGGTTGTTTTGGGTGTATTTGTAGGTTTATGATTTTTATCAAGAAAATGAGAAAGGCTTGGTACAAGGTGTTATGGACTCCATGTTTTTTTATACACTATTGAGTTCCCAATAGAGTTAACTATATATATGGTGAGGTCCTAGTGGTGTTGAAATTATATTATCTAGAATCAGGTACTTAGTGGTAAGTTATGGGGTACATAGTTGTGTTTCCATGCATGTTCCCTCTCTATTAATTCAATCAGATACTTAATGGGAGTATAATTAATACCTAGTGTATATTTGGATGGTTTTTAAAAAGTGGTACATGAATATAATTTCAATGTATCCTACAACCCCCCCCCCAAATTACTTTTATCCAGTAAGGTCCAACATGGAAGGCCATTTTGTAAGGTTTTTTCCCTCCCTCTTCACCCCGTAATGAGGGTAAAATCTTTAGGTGTTTTCATAGTGTATTGTGGTCTGATCCCCCCTATTCTAACTGTATTATTCTTCTTGTTGTTGGTTCACTATTTTTTATAAGGATTTTATGATTATTCTACAGAGGATGTTGAGGGATTGTGAACTCATAAAATCTTTCATAATTTTGATAGATGAATGTTACCTGATTATTTTTCATTGTTATTATTCAATTCCTTTTAAAATTGGAAATTAATTTGATTTCGATTAATGAGGATTTGACTTTTGGAGTTATTGAGAGTATTATATGGGCCTTATGCGTGCCATTGGTTATAGTTTTAGTGTCACTACATCACCTGGTGAGATTTTATAGGTTCTCCCTTCTTTTAATTAAATTATTATATGAACTATAAATGTTTATAGTGAACTATGTGAGTATTATTGAATAAAAAGGGATCTTATGGTTTGGATGTGTTTTGGAACCGGCCTAGATAAAGAGGAATTATTAGAGATTGAGGATTTTAACTTCATATTGAGGTAAGTAGTCCATATTATACATAACCATATTCTATGTATATAAAATTGTGCATGTTTGGAAGAGGATCTAATTATTAGTAATATTGTTAAGGACTGAATATTACCTAGGTTGATAATTTGGTTTCATAAGCCTCATAGACTTGGAGAAAGTGATCCGCCACATATAAAGTTATTTAGAATCATTTAAATTAATCTTATTTTAGGGAATAGGATCATATTTGAGGGAAATAGGAACTTCGAACGGTTCTCTAGGTGTGGGATGAGTTTGAAATGTTCCAGGACATACTTTTTGAGTAAATATTAGTAAGCTTATAATTATTTGTAGTGGGTGATACTAACATTCACCTCACAAATTTTGGGCATCCCTTGATATAAATAGTTCCTTTGGGATATTATATATCATATTGAGGAGGTTATAGGGGTCTAATACTTTTATATATATTATTACATGATTTTTAAACATAAAAATACAATAAGTAAAACCCCAAAGATATTGAGGCCTAGTGTCTTGAGAATACTAGGTAGATAAAACATCAGAAAAAACTAAAACATAACATCATTATTTTTATTCTCTATATATATGTATCCTAAATATAATTAATATCCTAAAACTACATAGGATAAAATATGTAATATATAAAATAAAGGGGTGAGATAAAAATCCTAGTAATGGAATAAAAATTATAAGAAAACATAACGTGTGAGTCAAAGGTAATACCTGATATCATAAAAGATAAGGCACATGGGTAATCCTAAAGGATCATTACATAATGAACATGGTATCAAAAGGTCAAGGAAATATATGTATTTTATAAGTAACATAAAACATGACATAAGCATATGTAAATTACAACAGAAAATACAACTTCACATGGTGGATAGAGTCCCATTGTGGATTAGGTTTACTCCATGATACATACATGATGCCTTATGAGACTAAAGATTTACCTAGTGATTTGGAGTGATATTTGGGCACACCCATCATAACCTGTTAATGATTATGTGTTGTACAAAAAATAAATCAATCATAATGAATAAATATAATAATTACCCATGCAAAGGAAATGGGTTTAAAAACCATGTCTCGTATCATAATCAAATTAAATTTCATAATAAAGGCTTTTTAGAGAATAACATAAGGCATGTTTTATCACATAAAAGTAAGGTAGAATAATATAGGTATATGTGTGTGACAAATATATAATTAATTTATAATAGATCTTACAACATTATATGTTTTTTTCCTTGATTAATAATAACATTAAAATTTACATGTAATAATTCTTCATGAAATAAAATTTTCATTTTGAAATCAATACTTTAAAATAAAAATAAAAAAAATTATAGAAAAAATTTTCCATAAATTTAATGATGAAAAATTATAAATTAAGTTTCAAATAATTTATTGATCATAAAAATTATAATATTCCATTCATTTCATGTACGTTAAAACAAATATTCCTTTCAAACTTTTGGTAAAAAGTCAAAAATTATCTTTTTTTGAAATTGAAGAGAATATTACTTTTAAATCATTTCATAAATTTTAAATTAAGGGTAAAAATGATGTCAAAAATCATAAGATAATATTAAAATCATTTTTGAAAATATTTTGAGAAAACATTGAAATGGAAGAAAATTCCTTTTTGATAAAATAAATAAATTCAAGTTTTCAACAAAATATTTTTTCAATCATTTTAATTTCCAAAGAGAGGATAGTGGTACTATTAATTGAAAATTTCATTAATTAACATAGGAGGATAAAATTAAAGTGGTTTATTATAAAATTATCAAATTATTTCCTTTAATATAAATTTAATCATAAACAATCCCGATTAAAATGAGATTGCTGCATAAACCCATACCGCTTTGGTAAGTTTTGAATCATAGACCACATGAAAGAAATAAATTAAATTGAAATATTGAATATCATGAATATAAAAATATTCATGGTATAAAATATGAAAGAATCAATGTATAAACCTCATTAAAAAAAGTAGGTACATAACACCAAATATGACTCAATAGAGTGAAAATTGAGGTGAAATCACTTACAAAGATCATACCTTTGATTTTGGGATTCATCAATGAATTGATCATGTGTATCAAATTTAAATCCAAAAAAAGTGTAAATAAAATATAAAGTAATCAAAATTCATTACACAAAAAATCATATAATATCAAATACTATGAATAAGTAATACAACCTAGTGAAATGAAATTGAGTTATGAAGTTCCAACTATATGGTATCTTTAATATCAAATACCTTTGGATTAAATAATTAAAATTGGGACTTAAAATAACATGAATCATGAAGGATTAATTATTTTATATACATAAGGGGAATTATAGACACCATATGAAAGAAATTGGTGCATAATAATAAAATATGCCTCGAATAAAGATAATTGACGTGAAATACCTTATGGTTTGAGAAACGTCTAAATATAAACCACTTAAAAGAGAGTGTAAATCCCCCAACCCTAATATATCAGAGTTAGTTATTACATTATTACATTGGAATAAGATAGAAGGAATCACCTCCTGAAGGACTGAATAGTTTAATATTCTTGGTAAACTAGATACATAATTTAAACTCACATTACATTTAAAAAAAGTGTTTTCCTTGAGAAATCTATTATTACCCTTATCATATCCGTATATATTGATCATAAAATGATTCCTAGTATCTTTGGGAGAAACATAAGAAAGGGGTGAGATCAAATGCTCAAAAAGGGTATATGTATAGTGGAATCTATCATGACTAAATGAATCAAAACTAATATGGAAAGCTAAATAACTGAAACACCTTCTATTTGATCAATAATGTGAAAATGAAGAATAATATGGTAGGAATAACTGATGATCAAAATAATGCCATGTAAATAATCACATAAGTTTGAAACATATCCATGTATATTATAAATAATCCAGTAATCACATGGAACATCAATAACTAATATTATAATGAATGAATATATAATATCAAACATCTTAAAAATATTTTCAATACTATTCACAGGACATTTTAAAGATATAGTTAAAAACCCATTTAATTTGGTCAACTGATTTATCTCATGAGATCGACCGATGCATTGCGGGGATATGTAATTTTAGGCCCCACCTATCACTAAATATTTTCAATTCATTTCTCATATTAAAGTTGTTTAACATAACCAATATAAACATTCATATTAAAAATTACATATAATTTTTTTTTACTTACCCCAATTAATAAACATAATTATAAACCATCCATAGTAAAATGGTGAAGGGAAAAAAATTGCACACCCCTAGTCAAATTAATCATAAACCATTTATAGAAATAATAAGTATTGTTTAAATACAATATATTCCTAGTGCATCATAATTTCAAGAAAGGGTTTATGTCATTGATCAATATAAGTACCATAAAAATGTCATTATAATTTTTTTGAGGAAGATAAACTTTTCCCATTAAAAAAATTTTTAAAACTAAAAGTTCAAAAAAAAAATTGTTTTTCCATGAAAATCAGATTTTAAAATTATAATGTAACATTTAAAAAATTGATTGGTCATAATAGTGGTAATTTTTTTTAATCCATAAACATTAAAACAAATATTTATTTCACATTTTTGATAAAATCCCAAGGGGACTTCTTTTGAAAACAACATGAATATTCCATTAAAGATATTTTGGAAAAAGTGAAAATGAATAAAATTTATTTTAATAGAAAATTGTAAAGTAGTTTAAAAGATTTTTTAATACACTTTTAGAGAACATGGATTTTGATGAAAAATGATTTATGACTAAAGGGAGAAATGAAGTCATATTTTCTTAAAACAATTTCTCAATCATTTTAAGTACTAAATAAAGGAGAAATTGTATTATGACTTGAAAATATCATAAATAACTATATGATAAAATAAATTTACTTAATTTAAGAGAAAAATATCAAATAATTCCCTTAAGTGAGACTTAAACATAAACAATCTCGAATAATGATGAGATTGTGAAATAAACCCTTACAAATCTGGTAACTTTTAAATCATAAGATCCATGAAAGAAATAAAATAAAATTAAACATTATATAATATTAAGAGAAATATATTAAAGATATAACATATCAAAAGGAAAAGTATATTCACCACACAAAGTAATAAGTGGTGAATATTGCATATGTCTCAAGGGAGTAAAAGTGAGATGAGAAACCCTTACCTCAAGTCTGATTTCCATCACATGTGTTCAAACCTATGTTATGATAAAAATATATTTATTATATATATATATTATAGAATTATAATCATATATTTTATACCATATATTATTTAATTTTCATCTTTGATCACCTATTTATTGATGTTTCTTTGTTAAAATAATAGTGTCGGGTGATAATTTCTGCGTTTTTGATGTATGTTTTGGTTTATTAATTTCTATCCTTTTGCATTGATCATAGTTACATCATAACCAGAATTTTACCCATGAATAAAATATCATATATATTAATTATATATTTAATTAATTTAATCTATTAAATTTATATATAGAAAATGGATTACACTGTTCATATAGACAGAAAGCCTTACGTACAGATGAATGTTGTTTCAATTTCTATCGATGAATGGATTGAAAGGAAAATAAATATTAATTAACCACTCTATAATAATTAATATGTGATATATATCATTTAAATTACTCATATATATACTTATCAACATCCATTAAAAAATATAATGAAAATCATTTCACATCGTTACTTAGAGGCAGTAGTCCAAACGTCCACATCAGTGACATTATTTTTTCCAATAGATTGAAATGTATTAAGTTTTCTGTGAAATTATATTTAAAAAGGTATTTTTAGGTAATAAATATCACATATATTCATTAATTTTAACCTTAATACCTTCCATGTAAAGTGTAATAAAAAACGAATCACATAGTTTTGTTAGGTGATAGTTCGTTGCACACATGAGTGACATTATCGTATTCCCCACAAAATGGAAATAAATAAGGTATATATGATATAATAATTAAAAGTGTAATAAAGTTTTAAATATAATATAAATAAGTTAAATCCATCATTATATCCATCTTTAAAATTTGGTGATGGAAAACGAATTACATTGATTCGTCAGGCGATAGTCCACCGTACACATGATCGATGGTTTCATTTCACATTTTATGGATGTGGAGATTAATATAGGTTATAGAAATAAAATAATAACATCTACAGAAAAAAGGAGATACTATTTTTATTATATTATCATATTTTAATATTATTTGACGAAGGAGGAAGAAGAAATTATACAAATATGCATGTTTAATAATTTTACTGATTATTCATAGAGCCTCTTTAGGTTTATACATAAATCATTTTTAGGAGTGATTAATATTAAAAATAATCCTTTTCTATGTGGGGATGGAATTAATTAATATATTTTTGGAGTTAATTTTTGAATCAAATGGTTTTGGAAGTGTGAAGAGGATAGGAGAGGGGAGGCCTTTTATAACTTGGGGAGAGGGAAGACATGGAATTTTTTAAAAGATAAAGTGATAACCATGTTTTTTCATGAAAAAAGGCTATAAAATTTGTAATTAGAAACAATTATAGTTAAAAAGGTCTATATATGTCCATAAAATGTTTTTTGTTGAAGTTTATACACCATTTTAACCCTAATATTCTTAGTTTAACCCGTGGTAAACGTATTTTTACCTTAACCTTGGTAATTAATTTTATATATTTTCATAATTAATTATGGTAAAAATTAATTTGACCTTATTATATAATATGAATTATTATGATTAAATAATATGAAATCCATTTTTTCAAATTAAATTCATATAAGTGGTAGAATTCCATTTAAAATAAAACCCGCAAATGCGCCTAAAAATGGTTTAACTAAAGAAAACCCTTAAAAAGGTTAAAAAATTAATATCAGAATTAAAAATGAAATTGATTAAAATGATTGAAATTAATTAAATTATAAAATAATTGAACTAATTTTACTTTAAAACCAATTTAAAATATAATTTAACTTTGTAAATAATTTAACCAAAAAAAGGTTTTTTTTAAATAGAATTTTTTATTATTCATCAAAAATTAATCTTTTAAAAAAATATAAAAAATAGCCCAATTTTAATTTTCAAATTTAAATTTTAAAAATTAATTTATTTTTTCAGATAAATTTTATAAAAGTTTAAAAATTACTTTGAAATTAATTTTTCAAAGAAAGACTAAACCATCATTTAGAAAAATATAATTTTTTAGAAAACATTTATTCTTCTTTCAAATGATTCTTATTTTATTTAAAATAAAGATATATCTCTTTAATTATTTGTAAACCGTATAATTTTAATTTTTGATTTACACTTATTCAAACCCCCTAACTTAGCGGCTAGGTTATAATGGTAATGTTTAAATAATAATATTTTAATAGAGTGTCGTGTTACATTTAAACCCGGTGGTGTGTGCATCGCAAGCTATTGAAGAGATTTAATTTATTTCAAAATAAATATATCATAAATTCTTAGTGTGTTAAATTATATTCTAATATTTTTTTTCATTTCATATATGATATCGAATATGATGTACCTTTTTTAAAAATATCATGGATGTACATATGATCCATAAAAGAGTGACAAGTTATTCCTTGTATCTTTAATAAAACTAAAATGGTTAGTATAAGTTATCCAATAAAATAAATAAATATTTAATAAATCAATAATAACTTCCAAAATTCAATATAATCCATTTCATAACTTCTTGACATTAATCTCATACAAAATATGTCTTTCCAAATTCAATGTTTAAAAAATTAGAAGGAGGGTCACTAAATTTCTAAAATCAACATTATATTCCCTAGACTTTATATAGTGTCTCTTAATGTCACATTAAAAATATATTAATACATTGATCACCATAAAACCTTAATGAAAAAATGCATGCTCCCCAAAATAGAATATCATGTTATCGAATATATTTCATAAATCCAAACATGCAGTAAACTCCAGAAAAGATAACATAAACCGTCAAATCACTAAACAGTTTCAATGTCACCAATATTATCGCATAAACAGATATTTATCATTATTATCTCAACATGAAGAACATATTAAGGGTTTTCTTTTTTCAATCTTGTTCTTTCCAAAAAGATCAACTTTCCACTGAATCACTTTTTTTGGCCATCTTTACCGTTAAACATATGATCTCAAACCCATAGTGAAAAAGTATTATAGTACAATCTTTATACATTTCATAATTCTTATAACCATAATATATTTGATAAAATACCCCTATAAAAAAATTCTTGAATCCAAACATAATAACATTAATCATTCCACTTTGTTATTAAACAAATAACTAGGATTCATCATCTTATTCCTTAATACCTTCTTCCTTTTGGATTTCATTTGTAGTCTCTTCATCATCAATAGTATAACCATTACTCATACAACATTTCTGATTCTCTTCAGAAATTTTCCCCCTAGGATATATATTTTCATATTTCTCATACATTTCACATTTAAAACAATCAACCATCGATAATACCTTGGGAAGACCGTTATTCACATCCATTACGTTAACCAAACATTTCATTTTTTTCTCCTCAATTACTTGATTTAGGTCCATCTTTTCCACCCAAAAAATATCTTATCATTGCTCTAATACATGAACTTGGGTGTTTCTTCCTACATTCTTGACATATAGGAAATTTAACCTCTTTCCTCCATAGTCTCCACTACTTGAGCTCTTAGAAGACTCTATCCATATCTTCTTTGGTGAGTCTAAGAGTTGGTTAATGTTCTAGTTGTTAATCTTATATCATGATAATTGATTAGGTATATACATAATATCCTTCACTATAGTCTTCAAACTATTTTGTTTCTCATAAACTTATTTTTTATCACATTCAATGTTAACCCAAGTCCTTTTGGTTCCCACCATTGAAAAAAACCAAAGACCATAGTATATGAAAACATAATCTTATTAGAAACCACATAATCATGATAAGTAATTTATAGGATGTCTAAATAATGAAACCTTATTTTCAATCTATGACACCATTGTTTTAACATAGGATATTCATGGTTATAATATATTCAAATACTTTATGATTTTTCATAAAGAAAACTGTGAATTAACACTAGAATATCCCCTAGGAGTACTAAACCAAGTGCGCAGTAATACCCATTTTCATGTACCATGTAATGCTCGAGTCAGTCCCAATACACCTTCTTTGAGGTTTTTACCCCTATGTACCTCTTTTCCAAAACTTCATACATTTTTAGTGTCCAAAAAGGGGTTTATTTCTTGGAAAACCATATAATCTAATCCCCATCCAAAATTTAATATGTTCTTATATAATTATACTCAAAGTCTATCATAGTATTATGTTCCATAATCTATGTTTTCATAAATCTATTTCCCGAGGTTTCTACTAAACTTCTCTGATACAAACTGTAAAGACACTAACCCTAGTATCATAGAGTTGATGGTTAACTTATTAAATTGGCATAATATATAAGTAATATCTTCTAGAAATAACGAATAGTTTAGTAGTATTAGTAAACTAGATACATACTTGAAACTCACATTAAATAGTAAAATATAAAATATAAAAATTTCTTTCTTTGATAACTCCATTTTTAACCTTATCATATCCATTCATATCAATCAAAAAACATATATCGGTACCTTAGAGAAAAAACATAAGAAATGGGTGATCTCAAATCATTAGTAAGGGTATGTTTACAACAGAAGCTTTCATGAATAATATGGAATCCTTCCTTTTTATTACATAACTTTTCATTAGATGGTACAAAATATATGATCTTTTCATGTTTATTTTCTTGGAATAAAGGTAGATAATACATGAAAACATAAAAAATTATTCTAAATCCACTTGAAATAAATATTCACGGGTTCATCCTGAGTTATATTTACTGCATCTCATAACCTGGGGACATACAAAAAAGGAAAGGGGTGATCATGAATCATAGTAAGGAAATAAATAGAAGAGACTGACAACATGAGATATTGAGACATATCAGTAAGAACATAAGGCATAACGATATGGTAATAGAAATAGGAATATCATAATAAAAACAACATGAACTATAATATGGAAATGTGGATATAATATTTAAATGAGGAATTCATAAGAATATCAACATGGTTAATCACAATAGTGTCAAAAATGAAAATTATCGAGGTCATTCATCATGGTATCGTAAAAAATTTCATCTCTAGAGATTAAATTCTTTACTAAATGAATTGGACTTCTATCAGGGAGAACCCTTAATATGTATTAATTAATTTGAGCCACAAAATCATACATTTCATAAATAACCCATGGATAATAAATAAGGGGTTTCATATCAAAATCATGGTGTTTCAAAAGTTCTTAAAGACAATAACATTATGTAATTTTTAACCAATGGAAAGGGAATATGGGTTACGTGTATGTTATTCCTAGAGTAAAATAAATAGTATTTACATATAGTTAAATACCCCTATAAAATAATGATTTTGGGTATTCACAAAATAAATTAAAAGATAATTTGTTAAGGAGGAGAGAAATTTTTAGAAGTAAATTTGGTATCATGACAGTTAAAAATCATGGTTTTGGAAAAGGTGAAAATGAGATGGCACAAGGGTATCCAATTGAAAAAGAAAATTTTTACAGTAATGGGACAATATAAAGTAGAAAAATGAATTTTCTTGGTAATTGGATGTAATATCAAAAAAAGACTATTGAATGGAAAATATAAGTGAAGATTTCCCTTACCTTGAATAGTTACTCCTAAATTGTGAGGAATGGTAACTTGGGGGATTTAGGATACCTTGGGGGACTCCTTGGGAGAAAAAAAACAATAATTTCTTGGTTGATTGATTGGGAGTGAATGTAAATGGAGGAATGGGTGTGTATTTATAGTATAAGTGGAGTAATTTTCTAATAATTTCCATATATAGGACTTGGAAAACTAGGTAGTGGAAAATAAAAAACCATTGTCTAACCAATAGTTTTCTCTAATGGTTTTGGAAATTTGGGTCACATTTTATGGAAATTCAATCTTCCAAAACTAAATACCATTATTTAATACTTATTTTGGAATGGAAAGGTAAATATTTCTCAAAGTGATGTATTAAAAATCAAATTTTCCTTTTTAAACTTTGGAAAGTAACTTATAGTTTTAAAAATTAAATAAAACTATTAAAATACACAATATTAATAAAATAACATATTTTAGGTCATGTATTTTGATTAATTAATTATTAATTCATTGTGACATAAATATGATTTCATAAAATATTATGAAATCTAAAAACTTTATTTTAACTATTCATGAAAAAACAATTTTTGAAAATTCTTATAAATTCACCTTAACCTAATTTCGACGTGATGATTTCAAAAATGTTGTTTTTTTCTCCTAATAATTTTCTAAATATGAGAATTTAACTTTTAAATATAAAATTCCTAATTTATTTAATAAAATATTACTTTTAAGGAACAGTTAAATTTCTAACACTTATATAAAAACTTTCTTAGGACACTATAAAATTATTTTATAATTTATTAATTAAATAAAAAAACTAAAATAATTTCTAATTATAAAATACTATTTATAATATTTTGGATTATTATAAAAATTTTATATATTTTCTAGAAAAAAATCAATTATGTTTTATTTTCATCTAAAAAACAAATTATCAAATTCATATCAATTAAACATATATCTAATTAAGAAAAATATTCATCATAGGAATTGATAGAATAAAAATTTGATTTATAAAAATGAAATTACCTTTTATGAAACTATGGTCTTAACATGTAAACCCTTAATAAACCTACATACACCCTAAGGGTAATGTATGTGATGGTGGTAGTTTTGTGGGGTGCCTCATAACATTGACCGAGTGGTAATATCCTCTAACTTTAACATATATCACACACTATTTCATTCAAGATTCACTTTCTAATGATCGGTATGGGATTGATCAAGGTATAACTCCACTAATGACACCACCCTCTTAATTAGTTTCTAACAAATGGGCTTCAAACAGAATGACTCTACTGGTTGGGACTATCGATTCTACTTTCTGTATCAATTATCATTTTCCATTAATAGTTATTAACATTGATTATAATGTTAAAATTATCAAAAAATGGTATTTTTTATAATGGTCATATTGACCAAAATTCATATTTACCAATGTCCATATAACGGTCGAATCTCAATGGTCACATTTCCTTTTATAACTTATAAATACTACTTTATTCATTCACTCAAAATTCACTCCAATTTTTCTTAAGGTTATATTTTAATTTCATAATATTTTGATTGGTTAAAAAATATATTTTTATTAATATAGAATTTTTATTGGGGTTGATGATTCTAATATATTGGGGTGATCCTTACTTTTCTATTTTAGCTTTTAAATTTTATAATTTTTATCTAAATATAATGTTTATCATTTTAATTGGTTTCATAGAAGCCTGATGTAATGATATTTATTAATGATATAAAAATTGTTGGTTTCTCTTGATTTTATACATGTATGGTATCATATAATATGTAACAAACATTTATTTAGGAAAAAAATATCAATAAAGAATATGGTTTGTTACATTCTTCCCCCCTTAAGAAATTTCCTACCTGAAATTTCAACTCATTTTCTAAGTTGATAAAAGGTGAGGGTACTTATGCCTCATTTTCCCCTATAGTTACCACATCACTTATTCATATTTATGGTTCCTCCATAATATTTTGACTAGGTGGTTACTCTTTTTGTGTAGAACCTTGTCTCTACAGCTCAAGATCTCTACTGGATGCTCCTCATAAGAGAGGTCATGTTCCAGTTTTACCACCTTCAGATTTAGTACATGTGAGGGATCAATTATGTACTTACTCAAGAGAGATATGTAGAATATATAATTAGAATTTGATATATTTGTAGTAAGTTCTAGTGGATAGTCTAATTCTCCTATGCGATCAAGGATTTCATAGGATAAAATGTACCTAGGGATAAGCCTCACATTCTTTCCAAATGGAATGACTCTATTATATGGTGGTATCTGAAGGAAAACTTTTTCTCCAATATCTAAATCTAATAACCTATGATGGTTTTCATCATAGATCTTCTCCTGACTCTTACCATCCTTTATATGTTGTTATATGGAATGAAAATTTCTTCTCATCTCTGCACAAGATTAGGACCATCAATTTTCTGTCACCAACTTCATCCCAACAAGTAGAATTTCTACATCACTTTCTATATAGAGATTCATGTGGTGTTATTTTAATACTCAATTGGAATATTTTTTTGTATTATAACTCAACTAATGGGAGGTGTTGGTCTCATTCACCTTTAAATTCTATTGAGCATGTTCTCAGTATTTCCTCAAGTTTTTTAATATTTATTTCAAATTAGCGATCAGTTTGGGGGTGATAGGATATTCTAAAATTCAATTTAGTATTTAAATAATGTTGAATACTTCTCCAGAATTTATATGTGAACCTTGGATAAAAATATGGAATAATATAAAGTGGCACCCCACACAACCTCACCGCTTCTTTTATGTATATCTTGGAAAGTTGGTCAAGGGAGAAATTTTCTTGAATAGTGATGAAATGGGATGACTTGGTGAGTCGATCCACTATAACACATTTCTAATTGTTTCCATTGGATGTTCTTGGGAGACCCATGATGATGTCCATAGTGATATTGTTCCACATCCATGTTTGTATGGGTAGTGGTTTCAATACAACTTTTGGAAATTGTAGCTCTTCCTTCACATACTAACACACCAAGAACCTTATAGTGTAGTTGGAAATCTCCCTTTTCATGTTATCCCACCAATAATGATCACAAAGGTCTATATACATTTTATTGCTTATAAGATGTATATAGAATACATATCTATGAGCTTAATCAAGTATTTCCTTCCTTGTCTCTATGATTGAAGGGACACATAGCCTTGTACAAAATCTCAGTACACCTTCTTGGTTAATATTGAACTTAGGAAACTTCTCATTATTCACAACCTCTATCTTAATTTATTACAAAGTATCTTCTATTTGATATTTCTTGATCTTCTATAATAATTATGGTTTATAAATAATTTGGAATATGGTTGATGATGTCCCTTCACTTATAATTCCCATGTATATTTTTACTAGGTCATTCATCAAAGTATCTCCTTGAATCTTCATCATTGGCAATGCAACATGGTATTTATAACTAAATGTATTAGCAAGTTTGTTTTCTCTTCTAGGGTAATAATGAATTGTACAGTTACAGTCTTTATGAATTTCCAACCATAGATTTTTCCTCATGTTCAATTTATTTTTCATGAAAATAAACTTCAATCTTTGGTGGTATTTTTACATATAACATTACTCTCTATAAAGGTAATTCCTCCATATTTTTTGAGAAACAATAACGGCAGCTTGATCTGGGTCATGAGTAGTATAATTATTCTCATGAGGCTTTAAATATCAATATTCATAAGAAATAACCTTTTAAATTTTAATGAGGACGAAACCAATCCCTTTTAGATATGTGTCACTATAAATAATGAATCCTTCTCCGGAAGAGGGTAGAGTGAACATAGATGCAATAACCAGTCTCTTCCTCAGCTCTTAGAAACATTCTTCACACTCCTTTGTCTAGATGAACTTATCTTATTTTAAATTAAACTTTGTTAGTGGATTAGAAACTCATTAAAAATTCAAAAACTTCCTATAATATCCTACTAAACTAAGGAAAAAATGAACCTCAGTTACCATTTTAGGATTATTCCACTCCTCTTTATCCATTTCCTTTATAGGGTTAACTAATATTCCTTAATTGGTTATAATGTTCCAAAGAAATAAACTTATTGTAACCAAAATTCAATTTTTATAAATTTTCTAAAAATATTAACCTTCCTCAATGTTCCTATGATAACCCTTTAAGAATCCTCATTCTACATTCAATATTTGAATTATATTGGAATATCATCAATAAAAACTACCAAAAATTTATCAAGGTAGTCTTTAATGACTCTATTAATAAAATCCACAAATATAGCTAGAGAATTTTTCATGCTAAGGGGAATAAAAAAATCACAATGACAATATCTTATTTGGAAGGAATTCTTTAGAATATCGTCTTTCTTCACCCTCAATTGATGGTACCCTGATCGGAGGTCAATCTTAGAGAATAATTGAGTCCCATGAAGCTAATAAAATAAATATCAATCATTGAAATAGGGTGATTATTCTTTACTGTGATCCCATTAAGTCCATTATAATCAATTCGCAATTGATTCATCCTTATTCTTCACAATTAGAACATGTGATACCCAATGACACAAACTAGGTCAGTTAAAACCCTTCTCCATGAGATCTTGAAGTTGTTTATTTAATTCTTCTAACACCATATTTTCTATTCTATACAAGGTATTTGATATCATCTTGGATCCAAGTATGAGCTCAATAGAGTACTCTACCTCTCTTTCTAGGGGAGTTCTAGGTAGCTCTTCAAGAAATACGTTAATTTATTCTTTAATTATAGGGATATTATCTATCTTTATAAACTCATTTAATTCTCCCTCTTCCCTGATCATATCTATAAGGATGGAAGTGAGGGTTATTTTAGAAAAATAGCAGGCTAGGATATCTCTCCTCTAAAAATAAATGTAGGTTTTCCATTTAAGACTATTGAAATTTCCATGATTTTTCAGTTGATATGATCATTATAACTTGGGATCCATTATATCCCAATTATTGTACCGAATTCCAACATGGTAATAACTACTATATTTTTTATGAGATTTTACTCACTAAATTCAATACTAGAGTTTCGATATACCATTGATGCTAGGAAAATTCCTTCAAGAGTCTTGATGGATAACTCTACTTCTAGTTGTTAATGTATTGATTCTATGTTATTTTCAAACATGGATAAAATAAAGGAATGAATAGAACTATAATCAAACAATGTACTGGCTTGATTTGAGAGCACAAAAAGTATACCTACCACGACATAATTCAGAACATCCACTTCAGCTATCATGATAGAAAATGCCTAACCTTTCTACCTGATACTATGTTGATTTTTATAGTGGTTCCCCTATATTATCTTTTGATTTTGACATTGATTTTCAAAGTTATCGAGCTATCAAAAATTAAAGCATTGGTCTTCCAGTTTGGCCTACACCATCTTATCTTGTTCGTTAGTGTTGAGAAGTTGAGGCCTCACCTCACTATGACAATTTTGAGCTATATATCCATCTCTTACACACAAATATCACTTTCCACTCCCAAGTAAGTAGTTCCTATAATGCTTATTTCAACATTCTCTTCACATTGTAAGTTTCAATTTCTTTCCCCCCTTCCATGATCAAAGTTATTACTTAATTTTATTTCAATTGATCTCATATTTTCTTTAGATATATGTGTTTTTTATGTCGCTCTGAAATCAATTTCAACCTCCATAGCAATCTACACTATCTCCTCATAGAATTCATAGTCTTGATTTTCTAAATTAATCCACTGATGGGGTCTCATTCTACCAAATAATCTATCAACCTTTCCATTAGAATCCATAATGAAGCTACAGGTGTATGGATCAAGTCTTGTAATGTTCATTTCATAGACATCCATTGATTCATTTTCCTTCTACTTCAGTTCTAGGAATTCCTTTTCAATTTCCGTTCACATCGAATGGGAAAGATATTTAATGAAAAATAATACCTTAAACTCTTCCAACTCAATGTAATTGATCTCCATTCTTGGATTCATGTTTTTAATTAGTTCTCTCCACTGATCAGATTCTCCTTCTAAGTGGTACACCACTAGGGTGACTTTCTCTTTCTCCGAACAATGGATTATAGAAAAGATATTTTCTATAGATCTTATCCATTGTTTAAAAATTAATGTATTAGTAGATCCATTGTAATAACGTGGTCATTAATGCATAAATGAATAAACATAAATTTGTTCCCTTTGAGGTGAATCTGGACTCTTGACTTGATTCAAGTTATTGTTCATAACTATATTTAGTTGATTCAGCTTCCTCATGAAGTTTCCCATTCCAGATTCCATCAGGACACTGTCAGTTCATCATCTATTACATCTAGCTCAAAGAGGTATTTTCATGTTTTACCCCTAGGTACATTTGTTCCATATCCACATACAATTGTTCGTATCCTGGCAGAGATTTCTTTTCTCATAAACCACTTACTTAATACTTCACCAAAATACCAGGATGTTTTCCTATATTTAGACCTATCCCTAGGTTTCATCCTAAAATTTTAAAATCCAAATTTCAAAAAATGACTAAACATTCCTCTGATACCATAAATAGCATCTCACATTTTTTACATAACTATTCATTACATGGTACAAAACATAGGATCTTTTCAGGTTTAGTTTCTTGGAAAAAAATGTATATAATACATGAAAACATAAAAAATTCTTATAAAGCCACTTAAAATAAATCTTCATGGGTTCACCCTAAGTTATATTTATATCTTCTCATAACCTAGAGATATACATCAAATTAAATGAGCGATCATGAACCCCAGTACAGGAATAAACAAGGGACACATATAATATGTGATCTTGAGGCCTATCAATAATAAAATAAGGTATAATGATAAGTCATGGTCCAGAAGAATATCATAATAAAAATAATGTGAAATATAACATGGAAATATGGATACAATATTAAAATTATACATTCATAAGAATATCACCATGTTCAATCACTAAGGTTTTGTAAATTAAAATTACCAAGGTTATTCACCAAGGTATCATAAAACATTCCATATCTACAGATTAAATTATTCACACAATGTATTGGAGAATTATTAGCGAACACCCTTAATATTTATTAATATATTTTATTCATACAATCATAAATTTCATATATAACCCATGAAGAATAAATAATGTTTTTCGTATCAAAATCATGGTGTTTCAAAATTTCTTAAATACATGACCATTATATCATTTTTAACCCAGAGAAATAGAATGTGTGATTCATATATTTTAATCCCCAAATCAAAAAATAATAATTTTTACATATACTTGAATACCACTGGAATTAAAGTGGTTTGGGTATTCAAAAAATAAAATAAAAAGTGAATTTCTTAAGTAGAATATAGAATCTTAGAGAAATAAATTCCACAGCATAACAAGTATAAAACATGGTTTTAGAAAAGGAAATAATGAGTGGGGGAAAGTGTATCCCAATGATAGAAGAAAATTTTTACAGTAATAAAATAATAGAAAGTGTAAAAAAAGTAGTTTTCTTGGAAATTGGAAGACATATAATAAAATAACTCTTGAATGTAAAAGGGAATTGAAGATTTCTATTACGATGATAAGATAATCCTAGATATTGAGGAATGGGGCCTTAGGGGTTTGAGGATACCTTGGGGGATTCCTTCAGAGAGAAAATAGCCATAATTTCATGGGGGATTTATTGGGAGTGAATTGAAATGGATAAATTTGTGGGTATTTATTGGAGAAGTGGAGAAATTGTTTATTAATTTCCAAATATCGGTCTTGGACAACTAGGTTGTGTAAAATGAAAAACCATTGGCTTACCCGTGATTTTTACTCATGATTTTGGACATTTGGGAAACATTTTATGATAATTTATATCTCTAAAACCGAACACCATTATTTAATACTTCTTTTGGCATGGAAATTTAAATATTCCACAAAGTTATGTTTTAAAAATTAAATTTTTTTTATACTTTGGAAAGTGACTTATAGTATTAAAAATTGAATAAAATACATTAAAATACTTAATATTAATAAAATAACATATATTAGGTCATGTATTGTCTTTAATTAATTATTTCATCATTATGAAATAAATATTATGTCATAAAACATAATAAAACCCTAAAACTCTAATTTTACTATTCATGAAAAAATAAAGTATTTTAGAAAATTCTCATAAATTCACCTTAATAAAATTTTAACATGATGATTTCAAAAATGATAATTATTTTTTAATTAAAATTCTATAAATATAACAATTTTAACTTTTAAATACAAAAATAATTATTCTTTTAAAAAAAATAGCCACTTTTAATTCATAATTAAATTTAGGAAATTAATATAAAAAATATACTAGGCAATTATAAAATTATTTCATCATTTATTAATAATATAATTTTTTAAAAAATACTATTTCATTAAAAAAATACTATTTATAATACCTTTTTTTATTATAGAAAATGTATATATTTTCTAAAAAATACAATTATGTTTTATTTTTATCCAAAAATAAAATTTTCAAATTCATCTCAATGAAACATATATTTAATTAAGAAAAATATTCTTAATATTAATTGATAGAATAAACATTTTATTCATACAAAGGAAAATACAATTTATGTAAATAAGGTCTGGACAAATAAACCCTTATTACACCCGCATACGCCCTATGGGCAAGGTTTGTGATGGTGGTAGTTTCATGGGGTGCCTCGTCTAACATTGATTGAGTGATAATATCCACTAACTTTATCTTCTCACATAGGTGATTTCATTCAATCTTCTATTGTCAAATCTCAACTTGGGCTTGTTTAAGGGTGAACCCCATTAACGATACCTCCCTCTCTAATTCTAAAAAATGGAATTCAAATGTAATGACTCTACTAGTTGAGGCCATCAATGCTCATTTTTGTATCAATTATAATTTTTTATTAATAATTTTAAACATTAATTGTAATGTTAAGATTATAAAACAAGGGTATAATTCCCAACGATCATATTAACCAATGTTCATATCAACCAAAGGTCATATAATGGTGAAATCCTAATGGTCACATTTCCATTTATACCCTAAAAATACTACTTAATATTTCACTCAAAATTCACTACAATTTCAATTAGGGTTGTATTTTCATTTCATAATATTTTGATTTGTTTACTAATATTTTGTTTTATTTCTATAGCATTTGCAGTGGGTGATGATTCTAGTAGATTGGGGTAATCCTTGCTCCCCCATGTTAGCTGCTCTATTTTATATTTTTTTCTAGTTGTAATATTTGGAATTTTAATTATTTTCATATATGACTAATGTAATGATATTTATTAATGATATAAAATTTGTTGGTTTCTATTTATTATGTATGTGTTTGGTATTATATAATATGCAACAAACATTTTTTTAGGAAAAAAATATCATTAATAGTATGGGTTGTTAAAAATAAATGATTATTTATCAATATGGAAAGGTAAATAACTAAAAAAGCTTCCATTTAATCAATATATTAAAGATATAGAATAATATGGATGGAATAATTAATGATCAAAATAATTCCAAACAAATAATCACTTAAGATTAAAGTATAATTATGGATATTCTATGTATTTGGATAATCACATGGAATATCAATAACTGATCTCATAATGAGGGAATTAATAATTTCATACATCTGAGACATACTATCAATAAATTTTAAAACTATGGGTAAACCCCCATTTAGTTTTTCCATCTGATTTGTCTGATGAGGTCTACCAATGCATTAGGAGTTTTCAATTTCAGACCCCACCCAACACTTAATAATTCCAATGAATTACTCAAATTAAATAGGTAAAAAATAATTAACATAATTATTTATATCTAAAAACTAACATATGAGATGTTAACACTTACCCCCATCAATAAACATAATCAAAAACCATCCAGAGTAAAATTGTGAATAATAATAAAATTATATATCCGACTCCAAACAGAACATAAACCATTTGAAGAAATAATAAGTTTGGTATCAATACAATGTATCCTCAATGTATCATAATTATAATAATGGTTTGATGTCAGTGATTAATATAAATACTATAAACATTTCAAAAAAACATTTTTGAGGAAAATAACCTTTTCACATCAAAAATATTTTTAAAACTAAAATTTATCAAAATATTTTGAAAATAATTTTCATTGAAAATAATAATTTATATATGGACGATTTAAAATATTGAGTGGTCATGGCAGTGGTAAATTCCATTCAATGATAAATGTTAAGTAAATTATTATTTTCATGTTTTTGTTAAAATTCAAATGGGCCTTGTTTTGAAAATGATACAAATATTCCTTTCAAAATATTTTTTATAAAGTCAAAAGGGGTAAAATTTTATTTAATAAATCATTTAGAAATGGTTAAAATTGTAAGAACCCAGGTTTTTAGAATGGGTCCAAATCCCGACCCTGTTTTAATTTTTGACTTGTTTCTGAGGAAACTGGATAAAATTGGCAGTTTCTGGAAATTTCCCGACTACACGTCATGTACTTTAGGTACATGCAGTGTATATGTTAAGCGAGTGACTAGCCATGTTCTCACTGAGTACATTTCGTGTGATGACCGTGTAGAAATTTCTTACTATATGGCATGTAGTTTGAGACACACCATGTACACTTGACCGTGTGGAGGCCACACATGGTGTGTAGGCAAGTTGGCCGGGGAGAATTGTTTAAACCAAGAACACGCCGTGTTCCCTTTGGATACGCCATGTATTTTAGCCATGTATAAGGGATATACATGGAATGTGGGTAAGTCGGTGAGGAAGAGAAGGCAAACTAGGTACACGCCGTGTACCCATAGGAACACGTCGTGTACTCATGTCAGCAGGTTCGGGAAAGTAAGTCGGCGGAATTCCAGCAGGCAAATGAAAAGTTAAATGATATACAGGGCATGTAGTCATGAAGTACATGCCGTGTACCTTCTTTTTTTGCGTTAAAATGGGCATTAGCCTCATTTTGAGGCGGAACTCATTTTCCTCCATCGGTTTGTGCGAACCAAGCCAGTCAAGACTTCAAATCCCTCCAGATTCTTCATTCAAACCCCAATCTGAACACCAATTGATGCATTGGAACCCCCTCAGTAAGGCCTCGATTCCTCTTGAGCCGTTTTTTTATTTCTGTTCTAGAATGAGTTATAGGGGATTGAGTGGTTTGAATTATTTTGTAGATCTACTGAGTTTTACACCGAATTGGAGGCTGTTACCAGAGGAGTAGCATCGTACGAGTCTCAGGTAGGTGGTTCATACCTCTTTTAATGTTTTTGTGGTCATTTGGGTAATGCGGCCTTCGGCGCGTTTTTAGGTATTTTGAGTGGGACCCACTTTTATCTGATATTGTATATTATACTGTTCATTGGCCTATGAGATACCTTGGGGTATTCCCTATTACCAGTTTTGTTGAGAGGGGCCAGGTGAGGGGATGTTTCTCATCAGGGCATTTGGATGGGGAATGCCAAAATGGTTTAAATTGCAATATTAATGTTTAAAACTATTGAGTTTAATTTATTAAGCATGCTCTAAATTGGTAGAGGCATTCAAGCCCTTGGTGTTGTTTACTCATAACCGTTGGGTTATGGAGATTCTACTATTTTAATGTTTGCATGTTTATGTGTACTGTGTAAATTTTTTATATATGCAATTGCTGAATTGCACATACTGGACCCTTTGAATTGTGTTGGGCATGGCTCAGATATTCTTGAGTGATGTTGATCACTGGTTGGTCTTGTACTGGGTTACATTGGGTGGTTATGACCATGGGATTGGGCGTCGTGGACGTTGGTTTGAGGTAGGATGACTATCAGGTTGGGTATGGCCCAGGTTACTGGGATGGAGATGCCATCAGACTTGAGCGACATGGTCGTAGGGCCACGAGGTGTCAGAGGTGTTGTGGCTTGGGTAATATTTTGTTGATTACCGCTCACCCAGAGACCTTGAGTAGTGTGCACATAGACATACTCCGTGATGAGGTGGTTTTTGACCCCTAGTGTGGTTAGATGCCCCTGTAGTTGCGGTTTAGGTATCTGGTTGGGGTTTCTTGCCATAGGAAGCCACGTGGAAGGTGAGTAGCCTTCAGGGGATAGCATCAAGACTATCTAGTTGGGGGGGGCTGAGGCTCACCGTGATTTGAGGTCATACATTATTGTCCCTCCGGTTACATTATTTGAGGGTAGATATCGATGTCCCTCCGGTTTCTTATTGAGGACATGTATCATTGTTCCTCTAGGTTACTTCTTGGGTTTGACTTAGAGAAGTTGGTACTTGAGACACGTGGTGTTAGGGGGCACATGGTGCCGGGTTACATGACAGAGATTCTGGCATTGGCCGAAGCAGGTGAAACTCTATGGTGGCTGCTGGGCACTAGTGGAGTTAGTGTTTATTTGTGTGTTGTATTGTTTATTGTCTTCCTTATAAATTCATGACTGCTTAAACACTCAGATTAGGTATGCACCGTTGGGTGGTATCCTATTGAGATTTTTCTCACACCATGCACGGGCGCTTCGGGATGTGTGAAGACTTTATGGATTTACGTGTAGGAAAGAGGCTAGCTTTAGGAGTTGGGCTACGCCAGTTGTCGCTTGGAGATGGTATGGACCTTGAGGTCTTACCTAGATGGGGTTACTCTGTTTTTTTTCTTTACTTGTATCAGCATTCTTACCTGTTTGTAGCTACTGTTGGTTATCCATGGGAGCCTCTTTTGTTTAGTGACTTGTTATAGATGCATGTTTGGTTTGTTTAGCAGTTACCAGTGATTAGCATGTTTTTGTGTTACTTTCCGATGCTATTGTTTATCTTTATTGCCTCTGATATTTATTGATTCTGAATGTGCTTCTGCTCTGCGGGTCTGTTTCGCGTCTGCAGAGTCTTTTATTCCACTGCATCTCTACTGTTATACTTGGAATAGTACCATTTTTATTATCCTTCAAGAGGGTATAGCATCCCCACTATACCTATCAGACCCTCGCTGCAAGCCGACAGCCTTTGGCATTCAGGGAGGTGTGCCTAAGGTAGTAGCACCCGACTCGTTTGGCACTGTTTGGGTGGCTGATTAGGTAAGGGTCGTTACAAAGTGGTATCAGAGGAGTTCTTGACAGGGATTTAGTAGCAGTGTTTTACTAGCTACTAATGAGATTGAGACTTATCTTTTTATTTCTTTTGGTCTTACTATTTAAGATATGGTAGACTGGAGATAGGTTGTTACTGGAACTGGGTTTCTAGCTTGTTCTTGGGTGCCATCAGCCCCAGATACAACGGATGAACCAAGTTTCCATGGGTGGGAATTGCTTTTTTCTTTTGCTCAGAATAAAATTTATATGATTTCCACCTTAGAGGCTCACTTTGTGTCTGATGTTATTAATTGTGAAATGTGACCCTTGACCCGGTATGGTAAGGGAGAATTTGACCTTGGCCCGGTATGTCAAGGCTTGTTTTCTTGGATTTTTATTGGAACATTTTTAGGGTATTTAAATTTTATAACTACATGTATTCTTTGTGAAGTGATAATACCATGTGAATAAAATCAATTTCCATACTTGCGTGCTCTGAAATGTGAATTGGTGAAATTACTGATAAAAGTTTTAGTTGTGCAATGTGTATTAAATACTTTATATTTTTGTAGAATTGCATGTGGAAGAATATTTGGGTCTAACTCTTATGAGAGAAGACTGGTACTATCGGTTGAGGTGATTTTGATCACCAGGATCGGGTGACTCGGTTGTCGGTTTGAGGAAATGTTGGTTGTCAGGATGGGAATGGCCCGAGGTACTTTTGATACTTGGATCTGTTGAGGGCGGGTAAGGAGGCCATGAGGCCGGGATGCCTTGGGCATGGGTTGCGGTGAGGGGGAGTAAGGGTAGTAGTTATGCACTTCCTTTTATTGCTTTCCATATCTGCGTAGAATATATATTATTATATATATATATATATGAGATGTCTGACCATTTATGATATTCAACTGGTTCCCTTTTTACCAACTCAGATGGAGCGCCAGGCGAGTGAGGATACAGTGCCGCAGGTGCAGGATCAGGTTCAAAATTTGATATAGGCAAAGCACGAGTTGAAAGTACAGGCTCAGGGACAGGATCAGGTCCAGGATCCAGTGCAAATAGGACAGTAGTCGGGTTTGACAGTGTTCGGACCATGGCTCGATGAGCATCTCTGAGCTATCCTGGTACGTTTCTTATAGGGGATTGACATAGGTTCGTAGGGTACAGATCCATCTATGGCTTATCTGAAGTGGGAGTTCCAGTCGCATCACCCACCACGTTTTTAGGGTGAGGGTGGTCTGCAGGTGGCTGAGAATTGGATAGAGAGCAAGCAGATGATCTTCGAGCAGCTTGAGATTCCTCCAGGGTGGAGGGTCAAGCTAGAGACGTACATGCTAAGAGGACCGGAGAAGCGTTGGTGGGATGTGCAGGTTCAGGCTCGTAGGCACGAGGGAATGGCATGGAAAGAATTCGAGGACAGGTTCTTTGAGCACTTTTACCCAGAGACACTGAGGTAAGAGAGAGCTCAGGAGTTCTTGAGTCTTTAGTAGGGAGACATGTCTTTCATGGGCTATGCAGCCACATTCACAGAGTTGTCTCGCTTTGCACCCGATATGGTAAGCAATGACGTAGCTAGGGTGAGACGCGTCGAGGATGGCTTACGATACGCCATTCGGGTCCAAGTGAACATCGTCACGTTGGGTTCCTTCTCTGAGGTTTTGAACCAGGCACTTATAGCAGAGGCAACTAGAGGGATATGCCCTAGGTTGACCGGGTGACAGCTTCAAGTGACGATCCGAATAGCAGGAAGCGGGGATGGGATGAGTTTCTGTAGGGCAGTCAGGCCAGTGATTTAGTTATACCACCTCGTGGTAGTTCTACATTGATTTTATTTCACTGTGGATAGTCAGTACATGTTCGGAATCAGTGCGATAGGCCTCCTAAGGAGTGTCGGGCATGTGGAGAGGTCGTGCATCTAGAGAGGTTTTGCAGGCATCCTTCTCAGAAAGCCGGCAGGCAGGGACCAAGACATACGATGGCATCCATAGTTGGTTCAGGTTCGGTACCAGAATAGGGTATCCTAGGTTCAGCAGCATGCAGGGGACGTGAAAGAGACAGTAGAACCCAGCTGAGGGGTTAGTGGCTGGTGAATAGAGCAGTACCGCTGGGAGTTCAGGCATCAGGCAGTCGTACTTCAGGCCAGGTGCACGTCGTGGAGCTTCCAGGGGCTGAGCAGGATGAGGAGCTGACGACCGTTAGAGGTAAACCGCGGTGTGGTCGTGATTCCCATGTTTTATTTTTGGCATGACCTATAGAGGAATTTCCGTTTTGAGTGCACGTGGTGCACAATATCTATGTGGACTGACTAGATTCTAGTCAGTGGGATTGGCACCATATCGGGTGCATTATATATATATATATATATGAGATGTATAGCATTAGGGGCATCGAGGATGCAAGTTACTTGAGGTTTCGTGTGCATCAGGTCATCGAGGATGCGGTTACTTGAGGTGTCGTGGGCATTGGGGCATTGAGGATGCGGGCTACTTGGGGTGCAAGTCACAAGGTTTATTTTTGAGCATCCATGGGATGTAGGACCTCGTGGAGGCAGACACTGATGCGGTGCGGGATACGTTGGGTGTCAGGGACGACACAAGAGCACCAATGAGGTGTAGGGGTGATGATGCATCATGGATGGACTATGCGTCCAGAAAACAGGATAATAAACCTTGTTGCTTTGAGTTTTGTTGGGTTGAGACCGGGTTAGAGATTCCTAACGTGGGGAGCCCCCTTGAGGAATTTAGTCGGGACCTTTGAGACTGGGGAAGTCTGGGTTAATTTGATCGGGCTGGTATGTTCGGTGCCATCTCCAGGTTTTTTTGATAGCTTGGGGACGAGATATGTTAAGGTGGGGAGATTGTAAAACCCCGGGTTTTTAGAACGGGTCAAAATCCCGACCCTGTTTGAATTTTTGACTTGTTTTTGAGGAAACTGGATAAAATTGGAAGTTATTGGAAATTTCTAGACTACAGGCCCTGTACTTTAGGTACACGTTGTGTATATGTTAAGCGAGTGACTGGACATGTGCTCACTGAGTACATGTCGTGTGATGACCGTGTAGAAATTTCTTACAACAGGGCGTGTAGTTTGAGACATGTCGTGTACACTTGACCGTATGGAGGCCACACATGGCGTGTAGGCCTGTTGGCCAGGGAGAATTGTTTAAACCAAGAACACGTCATCTTCCCTTTGGACACTCTGTGTATTCTAGTCGTGTATAAGGGTTATACATGGCGTGTGGGTGAGTCGGCAGGGAAGAGAAGGGAAACCGAGTACACATCGTGTACCCATAGGTACACACCGTATACTCATGTCAGCAGGTTCGGGAAAGTAATTCGGCAGAATTCCAGCTGCTAAATGAACAGTTAAATGATATACATGGTGTGTAGTCATGAATTACACACCGTGTACTTTCTTTTTTTGCGTTAAAATGGGCAGTAGCCTCGTTTTGAGGTGGAACTCATTTTCTTCTACCGGGCTTCGAGAACCAAGCTGGTCGGGACATAGAATCCCTCCCAGTTCTTCATCTGAACCTTGATTCAAACACTGATTGATGCGTTGGAACCCACTTAGTAAGGCCTCGATTCCTCTTCTGTGGTTTTTTTTTATTTCTGTTCTAGAACGAGTTATAGGTGTTTGAGTAGTTTGGATTATTTTTTAGATCTACCGTGTTTCCGACCTAATTAGAGGCTATTACTGGAGGAGTGGCATCGTATGAGTCTCAGGTAGGTGGTGCATACCACTTTTCGTGTTTTCATGTTTTCGTGGTGATTTGGGTAATGTGGCCTTCGGCGCATTTTCGGGTATTTTGAGCGGGACACACTTTTATCGGATATTTCATATTATATAGTTCATTGGCCTATGGGATACCTTGGGGTATGCCCTGTTACCAGTTTTGTTGAGCGTGGTCAGGTGAGGGGTCGTTGCTCATCGAGGCATTTGGCCGGGGAATTCCAAAATGGTTTAAATTGAAATATTAATGTTTTAAACTATTGATTTTATTTTATTAAGCCTGATGTAAATTGGTAGATGCATTCAAGACCTCAGTGTTGTTGACTAATAACCGTTGGGTTAGGGAAATTCTACTATTTGAATGTTTTCCTTTTTATGAGTACTGTGTAAATTTGTTATATATGTAATTTTTGAATTGCACATGCTGGACCCTTTGGGTTGTGTTGGGCATGGCCCGGATATTCTTGAGTGATGTTAATCACAATTTGGGATTGGACCAGGTTATGTTGGGTGGTTTTGACAACGGGATTGAGCGTCGTGGACGTCGGTTTGAGGCAGGATAACTGTCAGGTTGGGCATGGCCCAGGTTACTGGGACGGCGATGCCATCAGACTTGAGCGACATGGTCCACTACCACAAAAATAGTTTTTTGCAGCCCCCCCCCCCTTATCAACACTAACAAAAAAGCGCTGATAAAGGGGGGTGCCTTTATCAGCGCTTTTTTTTAGCGCTGATAAAGGGACCCCCCTTTTTCAGCGCTTTTTTCAGTGCTGATAAGGGCCCCCCTTTATCAGCGCTTGTTTAGTAGCACTGATAAAGGGGGGCCTTTATCAGCGCTTTTTTTAAAAGCACTGATAAAGGGTCGTCTTTAAAAAAAATTAAAAATATATTAATATATTAATATATAAATATAGTTATATTGTTATATAAATATAATATATAATTTTTAAATATATTTTAGATAAGTATAAATGTACATTTACACTTATTATAGTTAATATATAAGATATTTAATGAAAATGGCTTCTTAAAAAATTTAAAAAAATATTTTTAATTAATAATTTGACAATCATTATGGAGTAATAGTCATTTAATAACAATTTGAAGACTAAAAAAATTAAAAAAATTAAAAAAAGATCCAAAATATGTTGAAAACGCAACTCAAACTTCAAGTGATTTTCGAGGCCAAAAGAGGCCCAGAAGGCCTCCAAAACTGAGTTTTTAGTCGGGGTACCCCGATTTTTTAACATTTTGTGGATTTTCACCCTCGTTTAAGGGGGTATTATTGGATTTTTTTGGTGGGGTCTGAATTTATTCCAAGGTATTATATTCATATTGACATTATGTCTTTGAAATTTCATCCTTTTTTATAATGCACTGCTATTTATAATAAAAAATATAACAATATATTCATATTTTTTATATATTCACAACTAAAAATTTAATTATAAATATAAATAATAAAATATATTTACATATAAAATATATTAGCTTTATCTAAATAATAACTAACATCCATTTTATTTAAAATACAAATATATGAATATTTATATACCTATATATTAATCTAACTATATATATATATTAATCTAACTATATATATATATATTAATCTAACTATATATATATATATATTAATCTAATAACTATATATATATTAATATAACTACATATATATATATATTAGTATTACTATAAATATATATTAATATCACTATATATATATTAATATAACTATATATATATTCATATAACTATATATATGTTAATATAACTATATATATATATATATATATTAATATAAATATATATTAATATACGAATAAATATAACTAAATATATATATATATATATATATATATATATATTAATATCACTATATATATATATTAATATTACTATATATATATATTAATATAACTATATGTATATATTAATATAACTATATATATATATATATTATAATATAACTATATATATATTATAATATAACTATATATATATTAATATAAATATATATTAGTATACGAATAAATATAACTATATATATATATAGAGAGATATCATGAATTGGAAGACAAATCAAAATAGAGTAGCGGTAAAGGCTTAGGCGCGCAGGGGGGAGGTCTCGATTTCAAATCCTGTGGGAGGCAGGGGCGCGCACGCATGGGGGAATATAGCAGCAAGCGCTGTTAAACGGTGAAGGGGGTGCGTGGGGTGCGTGGTATAGCTGTAGAAAAACACTGTAAAATGGGGGGCTCAAGCGTTATAAAAGCCCACCCGATTCGCAGTATTTTTTAATTTTTTTTTAAATTTTTTTTAAATTTTTTTAAATTTTGTTAATTTTTTTAACTTTTATCAGCGCTTTTTTAAAAGCGCTGATAAAATCGTCCTTTATCAGTGCTAAAACGAAAGCGCTAATAAAGGAAGCGCTGATATAGGACCCCTTTATCAGCGCTAAAAAAAGCGTTGATAAAGGGGTACTTTTATCAGCGCTTTTTTTAGCACTGATAAAAGACCCCTTTTATCAGCCCTTTTTTTTAGCGCTCATAAAGGGGTCCTATATCAGCGCTTTTCAGAGCACTGATAAAGGGGACCCCCCCCCCCCCCTTTATCTACACTGGCTTTATCAGTGCTTTTTCTAGCGCTGATAAAGGCCATTTTTAGCACTGATAAAGGTCGTATTTGTAGTTGTGGTCGCAGGGGAACGAGGTGTCAGAGGTGTTGTTGATTGGGTACTATTTTGGTGATTACCGCTCACCCCAAAACCTTGAGTAGTGTGCACACAGATATACTCCGTGATGAGGTGGTTTTAACCACTCGTGTGGGTAAAGGCCCATGTAGTTGCGGTTTAGGTATCTGGTTGGGGGTGCTTTCCGTAGGAAGCCACGTGGAAGGTGAGGATCCTTAGGGGGATAGCATCCAGACTATCTGGTTGGGGGGATGAGTCTCGCAGTGATTTGAGGGCATACATTGTTGTCCCTCCGGTTACATTATTTGAGGGAAGATATCGCCATCCCTCTGTTTTCTAATTGAGTATAGGTATCGATGTTCCTCCAGGTTACTTCTTGGGTGTCCCTTCGGGACATCGGTACTTGAGACATGTGGTGTTAGAGGGTACATGGTGTCGGGATACATGATAGAGATTCCGGCATTGGCCGAAGTAGGTGTCACTCTATGGTGGCTGCTGAGCACCAGTGGAGTTAGTGTTTATTTGTGCATTGTACTATTTACTGCCTTCCTTATAAATGCATGACCGCTTAAACACTCATATTAGGTATGCACCATTGGGTGGTTTCCTACTGAGATTTGTCTCACACCCTACACGAGCCCTTCGGGACACGTGTAGACTTATTGATTTACGTGCAGGAAAGAGGCCATCTTCAGGAGTTGGGTTGCGTTAGTTGTTGCATGGAGACGGTATGGACCTTAAGGTATTACCTAGATGGGGTAACTCTGTTTTTTTCTTTACTTGTATCATCATACTTACCTGTTTGTATCTACTATTGGTTATACATGGGTGCCTTTTTTATTTAGTGACTTGCTATGGATTCATGTTTCGTTTTTATAGTAGTTACCAATGATTAGCATGTTGTTGTGTTACTTTTCACTGCTGTTGTTTATTTTTATTGTTTCCGCTGTTTATTGATACTGAATTTGCTTCCGCTTTGTGGGTCTGGTTTGAGTCTGCTGAGTCTTTTATTCTGCTGCATCTCTACTGTTATATTTGGACTAGTAACGTTTTTATAATCCTCCAAGAGGGTATAGCCTCCCAAATATACCTATCAGACCCTCATTGCAAGTCAGCAGCCTTTTTCGTTCGGGGAGGTGTGCCTAAGGTAGTAGCACCCGACCCATTTGGAACTATTCGGGTGGCTGATCGGGTCCAGGTCATTACAAAGATAATTATAAAAAATATTTTTAGAAAACATAGATTTTATGAAAAATTATTTTTGACCGAAGATATAATTAATGTCAGATTTTCTTAAAAACATTTTCCCAATCCTTATAAGTACCAAAGAGAGAAATTTTTTATAAAATTTGAAAAAGCTCATGAATAACCATATGATAAGAAAATATTTTGTGATTAAGGTTTAAGTATAAAGTAATTCCTCCAATTTATACTTAAAAAAAATAATCTCAAATAATGATTACACTGTAAAATAAATCCTTCCAACTTTTTTAACTTTTAAATCAATAGACTTATGAAAAAATTAATTCAAATAAGACATTAAAAATCATGAAGAAAAATAGATTTAGGATATAATATATAAAAATGGGTAGTATATATGCCACAAAAAAAATATGTGGTGAATATGTAATTTTCACCATAGAAGTAAATGTGAGAGATGAAACCATTACCTCATGTATGATTTCCTTCATATGCATTAGAACTGATGGTACCAGGGTGTGTAGATAAAGTTGGTGGGCCAACAATTTAAAATTATTCATCATAAAATTTTGAAAATTCATTGTATTTTGAAATACAAGCATTGGTATAGGTCTCAAGATCTCACCTAAATATACAAAAATTAAATAAATGGGTACCTCATTAAAATAAAAGAGTGCTCGATAGAAGACTATTTCTGAAAACTATTTCTTGATAGATCTGAGACTAAAACCCTATATATCATCCCCACACACTTCAATAATTTTCATGGATGATGATCATCAAATTTTGGGTGATAGCACGAAGATCCAATGACACCGTCGACATCACAACAATAACCTTGATCATCTATCTTTGATTCATGAAGACATTATTGTATCGTTCACTCATTCATAGCCTTTATTTCTCTAGGATATATTAGGATAGATAAGATCTCAATTCCAAATGATGAATAGTCTATGGAATGATTATCTCCTCTGCTTATATAGTGGATATCCAAAATACTCAGTAAGGATTCCCCCCATATATCCAACATCCACTAAATAAACAATAAATGACATGTTATGTTGAACTACATGTGTAATTAATGTCATTTATATTTCATAACCGAATTTTAATATATAATAAATATATTATCTTATAAACCCGAGTCTTTAACATGACTATTAATTCCCACTAATATTAAGCTATCATTGAATATTAAAATAATATTCATTCGTATAATATTATTCAATGAATTTATTTAATTCCTTATGAATACTTATAATAAATAAATTCAACACAATTATTATGTACTATAATAATAACGAATTTATTAATTCTTTGGTGATTGATAAAACATGGAAAACTATTAAACCCCATTTTGGGGCCCACCATGTCCTATATACCTTTTCTCCATAATAGGGTAGACTATTGAATATGCAATTGTGTATTCCCCTTTAAGTCCTTATCTTAATAGAAGTGAATATTATTCATAGACTAAGCGAAGAGTCTAGAAACCCATCAAGGCCCCTAATTAGATAAGGGAAAGTGATAGCAATAATACCCTTTTCCTGTGAATAGTCAATATGTAATATTATCTCTTTGTCTCATGATATCCCATAAATAAAGAGGCACAGCTTCTATAATCATCCATTATTTTCTTATTATTTGTTAATCTAACTAGACACACTTACCCTCAGATAACTTGTCCAATTATTTATGAAGGTACAACCATCCTGATCAACTAGGCCCTAGATATCACTTCCTCAACACGAAAGTGAAAAATTATATCTAGACCATTCAACCAAGAGCATACCACTAATGAAACACCCAACACGATCTACCTTGTCATGACTTAAATTTAATGGTTTTATCCATTCAACAATGTACATGATTAAATAGTACACATTGTTAGTGATATTAACTCAGGTGACCAATACACATGTTTGTAGATAAGAACAACCAGTGACACCTGAAACATGTGGTGTTCATATTTATAGCTTTATCCTCATGATATCACCTACTATAGATCACCAAGTGTGAACTTCATGAGAAGAAGTCTCAATTATTTTGAACCCATAGAACCTGATATTCAAATATCAACTTTTTCCTATCAATATTATGTATCTAGACCATTGGAAATATTTTTAAGATTAATGTCATAATATCTCAAGGTTATCATTATAGACTAGGAACCATTACAACCTTTTAATACGATAAACAATCTATAGAAATTACCATTTAAATAGTTGGTGAAAAAATTTCAAAACTATTATGTTAATTATACATCATGTATAACTCACTGTATATATTGTATCGTAATTAGAAATTACTATTTATATGGGTTTAGGGAACTCACCATTACAACACTACCACTTACACTAGAGCCAACTTTCTAAACATCAATGTTATCTGTCACATAATAACATAATGAATCTACTGGGTTATGGATTTAGTAATGGGAATTCCATGTTTCCATTGTGTGGATATTCTTCTATATATGACCTCAAATTCATGAGTAAGAATTATAAAGAGATTATATCCCTAAGTGTATTCATTTTTTTTCAATTTGATAACTTGAAATCATGGAAACTAATAGTAAAGAATTAATATAATTTATATTAGGATAAAACATTACTTACTATGTCTGATTCCAAGAACTAGAAAAAATCATTGAATATTTTTCATTGCTTATTTAGCTACCTAAGAAGCCACAACACACTCATTATTTGTAGACATGGCTACAACTATCTTGAATGATCTTTTCTTTATGATTACCTTATACTAATTATGATTATAACAAACCATATTTTCATAAAGGTATGACTCATTTACATTTGGGTTACATTATATTAAATAGTTTTTATGATGTTACCTAAATGAGTCCTAGATGTTTCGATGGTGTATGGGTATTTTTCAGAGCTCAGAACCTTGGAATTTTGGAAAATAGATCTAGCTGCACATTAAGTAGAAACAGTGTAAGCCATCCCAAAAGATATCTCCTAACCATGCAGGGAGAGATAGAGGAGAACTGGGGGATGCACTGTTTTTCTACAACTATGAAAACCTAGGTGTACAACCATGCATGATTTAGGACCTCTTTGATGGAGGCTATTCACAAGGTTGGTGCATGGTTTTGTGAACCATGTGGCCAAACTTTGCGCCCTTATTTTTAGGGGAAAATGAAATTTTTTTCCCTTAATTAAAATTTAAACCTTATTTCCTCTGTCGCTACTCCAATTCCAAAAGACCAAGATTCTTCCTCATCCCATGGCTCTCTATTTTTCCAAAGTTAGGCTTTGATGCTAATCACACATAGGAACTCTGAATCCAGATCTTTTAGAAGCGTTGGATAGATCTCTATGATATTTCAAATCTTATTCCTTCAATTATATTTTTTTCTTTATATCTATTATGCAATTTATGTGCAATCACTTTTTTCTTATTTTCAGGTTGTTGGAATGTTTCTTGGATTTCTCCCAATGTACTTCAAATATGATGCCTCTATCAGATGAGGAGTCATCAAGGTCCCTAAGGTAGGTGGTGTAGTTTTCCCCTAAAACATATAGTGTTTTAATAGCTTCACCATTGTGTTTCACGCTAGCCTTCTCTGCATATCACCTTAAAATATATTTATTCACTCAAAATTGTTATATGCACCATTTTACACACTAGATGTTAGGTACACTAGGATAGATACCCTGAGAGGGGGTGAATCAGGGTATGACAGATTAAAACAACTGCCCCTTTTGATCTTGTTTTTCTGTTAGACAAAACCCTCTTCTCTCTCCTTCCCGATGCAGAGTATGAGCAAACATTAAATCATGCACAGGACACAATTATTTTTACTTCGTTCACCCTCACTGGGCTACGTCCAAGGAGCATAAACCGGCAGTGTGCCGATGTACCAATTCCACTATAAGCGCACTGCTATTTACAAGTTCGAAGCGGACTCACTATCCCTCCACTTTTATAACCACTCACAATTTGAGAACTCACTACTCTCTCAACTGAAGTGAGCTCATTGCTTCTTCAGAAGATCCACACACAGTTTATAGAACTATAGGTCTCTTCATTTTTATGAAAGCATGCATCCTCAACTGTTGATAGATGCTCTGTTGAAGTCCAAATTTCATCCACTGATGAATAACCCTTTTCCCCTAAACACTAAGAAATTCCATTGGAAATACATTCGCAAAGCACCCTACTTTGCAAGGATACCAATTTCGTGAAGCTCAAACAAGCCTTCGTGAAGCTCCTGCCTTTTCGTGAAGCACTCTCATGAAGAACTATCATGAAGCACTATCGTGAAGATCAAGTTGTTACAGAGCAAATTCCCTCACGAAGCCCACTAAGCCAACGCGGAGCTCGCAACTTTCGTGGAGTTACAATAGCCGCTGCAAATCTCTTCTTTCGTGAATCACATGGGCTACGCAAACTACCTTCGCGAAAAGAGAGCGAAATATCTTCTTCTAAAATTATCTTCTTCTCTTGAGGGGGTCGACCTCTATTTATAGGAAATTCCACCGACCCTCGACCCTTCCGCGCGAAGTCAGTGCCACGTCATCACCAATCGCGAAGCTCCGAAATATCCACTGGAAATCTCTCAAAATCGTGAATCACCTTGGAAATTCTCGGATCGCGGAGCTCTTCGTAATCGCGGAGGGTTCTGTAAATTACCTTGCGCTGCCACCGCGAAGCTCCCTCACAAATCCCTTCACCGCCACGATGCACTTTAACCTCTACCGTTCGTGAAGCTTGTCGTAATCGTGAAGAATCACTGCCATCATTCTTCTGGTCTTTGCGAAATCTAAACTATGAACTCTCTCTTTGCTAAATTCATGCATTTTCCATATTTATTTATGATCTTCATGGAAATCCTATTTTTACGATGCTCACCAACCTCCAAATTTTGGACCCCAAAAATTTGGCGAACACTGGGAAATGATGCCACCTTGTACTGCTTATTTGTACCGCCTCCAGATCGTCCATTCCTTTGTCATGGTTATTTTTCAACATTGATTGTCAACAATATCTATGAAACATGACAATTCACCATGTAAACATGATTTCTCAACAAACACAATCAACCGAAAAATACTGCAATGTCACCTTGAGGGATTTTTGCCCAACACTAGAGGATCATATTTTAGTAATTGTAGGATATTTAACTCGATTGGGGACACCCATTGGGTGAGCCAGTTTAAATTACCCCTTTATAATTAAATGCTTAAATTCCCAAAAGAAATATAAAATTTCATATTGGATTATGAATTTAATTTTCTCATTGATTAAAATGTTGATTAAACTCAAAGAACCTCTTAAGTTCTTAGACCAACTTATAAATGAAATTTTTCTTGTAAGTAATTTCTTAATTGATAAAGGATCCTTTTAAGTGATTTTTTAGGCCATGAAATGGAATTACCATGTTTTGATTTAATTAAATGGCTTCGATTTAATTAAATGTATTGTATTAAATTGAATGGATTTCTTCATGATGGTTAGTCTTTTCTAAATGAACTAAATGTACTAATTGATGTGGAAAGGCCATACCTGTTGTTATGTTTTTATTAAATGTGAATTGAACTTTCCTTGGTTATATTTGGGCCTGATGAATAAAATGTATGAGAGGGGATGCCTCAGGGCTATTATTATGTATACGATTACACAATTGATATTGGTAGTGGAGAAATGATTAAGGGTTCTGTTGGGAATGATGTTTCACACTCTGTTACATCGGGTGTTGATCATGATGTCTTACACCATTGACACTATTTGGATAGTGGGTATGATGCACCATGTCCCTGTTTTCAGGTGTTGACATGATGACACACCCACCATCTCGAGTGTTAAACATGATGACTCTCACTCATCATGGGATGTATGGAATGTACCCTTTTTCTTGAGCTTATAGTCTTGTTTAGACTGGTTATAGATGACTGAGTTACATCCCGGTCCAGCCATCACCTAGTATTCTAGGTATATGGCTACTGAAATTCGCATGTACTTAGTCCATATACGTGGATTTAGTATATAACTATAATATATATATATATATATATATACTACAATTTATATATTTACTGATCATACACTCATTCTGGACATGATTCAAAGTAGGTAAAGCTGCCATGTGTCATTTAGGAACTTCATCATGCTAGTATTTATTTATTCACAATTTTATATTTTTAATTTATACCTACACATTTTTTATCTATGATCAGTAATTTAATTACATATAGTCATCGTTGGTGGTGGGATATTGGGATTTTATCTCCCACCCTACTCAGTCCGCCTTTGGTACCTAAGTAGATAACTTGTCTTTAGGTATGGATAAGGACAAGAACTCTACTACAGATATTTCATATGATTTACTTATTGATGGATCATAGAAGCGTAGGACCAAGAATATGCTTGATATTCTAGTAGAGTAGCATTCGTTATTTTTTGTCTTCTTCTATATAACTTTATATATACATGTCTTATTTTCTGTTTTTTACATCAACTTTTGATACATTAATGTACATAACACTTCCCAGTGGATTTAGATTTTATTATTTAGTTGTTTAGTTATTTACGCTTCCTTAGTTTATTATTATATCAATTGAATGTTATTCCACTATGGCGGGTTAATGGTCTAGTAATTTAGGGTCTATAGATATCATGCTCCCACTTTTTTGTCCTTATTGATGTTATCCATTATTCCACTCTAATATGAGGGTATAGTATCCCCACTTTATAACTTTTATACCCTCACTGCTAGTCAGAACCCTTTGGAATATAGGGAGGAATGTTTGAGGCTATGTTACCCACCCACTCAGGGCCCCAATTAAATGGATTCCGGGTAGGGATATTAGAAAGTGGTATGAGAGAATTATATTTCCTTTTTCTTACTATTTGGATATTATAAAGAAGGCTAAGAGTTAAAGGAATTTGGAAATGACCATGTTCTGAGACGTAGTTATCCCATGTATAGTGGAAATCCAAATTACCTAGGGTGGTAAATTTCAGTTATTGATTATGACATTTATGGTTGATAAAACTTCTCTATTAGTTGATGCACATGTCTTATGATGTTATTGATGTTGGTATTATTGAAAATAGATTTCTATTACTTAGGATAATGAAATGAGGGAGTTGTATTCCATGCATCATTATAGGAACAATAAGAATAATATGTCCAGAATTTTTTCATGTCACGTATGGGATTGTACTGAAATTCCTTATTGGATAGAGAAAAAATAAATGACATGTAAAGTTCATGCCTTAACCTAGAACTGTTTTCCTACATAGGTTAAAGTTAACACCTTGAGCATTGAATTATGGTGCATTGAGGCATGGACCATTGGTCGCATGGGATGGAACGTGTTATGGTGTGGGTAAAGTGGATTCCATAATTGAGTTTATATGGATTTTGGAAACTTTTGGATCATAAATGGTGATCCATATAATTCAACCATTTAAAGAGATTTAAATACATAAGTGGGTACAAATTTAAAATGAATATCACATTTAAAAAAATGAATTCTTCTCTTATACATGTGATGTGATACCTAGACCTAGACCCAACCTTAGTAGTGGTTAGTGGTGTGTCTATTAAGTTCTTATGTCCTAATATATTCTATCTCTATCACCTAGTTTTAGCTTTAGGATCATGAAAAGTGTATGATCTATCTATAGAAAGGTTATACACTTGTACTTTTTTTCTATCATGAATAATTTTAATTGTTAAGATCTCTTCTAAGGTGTATGTTTGGCATTGTAGCATTATTCCTCCACAACATCCACCAGTCGTAATCCATGTAGGCAGTGATGAACATGAACCTTATGTAGTGGGCCTTGAGCCTCTAGTGATCCCTCAAATAGTGCTACCTTGGGTACCTCTTACTATTCATGATATGATTACTGACACCCAATTCTGTGAAGGTTTTCTACATTTTTTTTGGTCTATGAATGTTTTTTCTCGACCAACCATGACTATGAAATAATAGAATTGGGAGTTCCAGTAGTACAATCCTCCCATATTTTCAGGGGATGGTGGAACATATGTTATTTCATCTTATCTTGAAGCTATTATTTCAATATTCAAGTACCTGGAGACACCTCTAGTGTGGAGGGTAAAGCATTCTGCCAATATTTTTTGAGATTCTTCCAAATAATGGTGGGATGTTACTACCCAAGGAGATTGGCATCATGATATTGTCTTATAATATTTCTAGATAATATTATATTACTATTTCTTTACATAGTCTCTAAGGGCCGATTGGGCTAGAGATATTATAAACCTGAAGCAAGAATTTAGGTCTTTCATGGAGTATTCTTCTCACTTTACTAAGTTTTAGTGGTTTGATCCAACTCTAATGATTGATGATCTTATGACCACCAATATATTTGAGGAAGGGAAGGTATAATCCATCTGATTTCTGGTCAATGTATTTAGGTTGACTACTATTTATTAACTCATCAACCATTCCCTTATTATAGATAAGAATCTAAGGGAAGATGATGGTGCAAGTGAGGGTGGTACAACACCTAAATCTATCAGTGCTTCTTCTAGAAGATGCGAGCATCGCTTTGAGGTTTTTCACAGGGGTGTAAGTAGTTAGGATATTCATGTAGATAGTTACTTAATATGTCACCAGTATAGGAATCTCAGACATATAAAACCTCAGTGTTTACAGGATCTATTTAAATGAAGAGGCTATATAAGGATGGTATATATCCAACATTTCTATAGAACTTTTCCATTAGATCTTAGTGAGTGGTGATCTAAACCTACTTTACCTTTAGGATCAGGTCTTGTAGTATCTCATTGAAAAGGTAGATAGATTACCACAAGCCGCTCAGGATTAGGCGATGGTAAAGGAAGAGGTTGTCGGACTAATGATTCTTAGTACCAGTTGAGTAGGATTGTTTAGGGTAATCAGGTAGTGACTCAGATCAATAGTACATGACAATTTCATGAAGTACATCCTATGATAGAGGGTCAGAGCATCAAAACATCAACATTTTGAGGTACTATTCTAGTACCACCACTTTAGTGTTTTCTTTACTTTTAATAGACACATATAACTCATTTATATTTTTGACAATTATAGAGTTTATGGGCCTTGAAATCAAACAATTCTATCGTTTTATGACACTTGATACCCTGTTAGGTATCATATCAGAGGTAATTCTCTATTGTAAGTATTGTCTTCTTAATATAGGTGGATACCGATTTGTATGCAATATTGTCATCCTCGAAATGATGGGATTTTATATAATCATTGGAATTAATTGGTTAGTTCCCTATAAAGCCCATATAGACTTCTATCATTGGAGGGTGATGTTTACATCTCTATAGGGTGGTAGGAACATACATAAGGGAGAATGGTTTGTTCATGCGACTCGATCTGGACCCAAGAAGTAGATGTTGGGCAGTGTGACAGATCAAATCAGAAGTCTTTTCCTGGATGATATTGGGTTATTAACTGATTTTTTCCCTCCTATAGTGGATCATTTCATTGACTTATTCCCTAATTACATCTATGGGATATCTACTATGATGTAGGTAGCGTTTGACATTGAGCTAGTTCCAGTAACATAACCGATGATCAATCCTCATTACAGGATGTAACATATGGATATTATATAGCTCAATAAATAGTTATAATTCAAAGAGGTTAAAGGATTTGTACACCCTAGTACTTCTCATGGTGGTTCACTAGTCCTTTTTTTTTCAAGAATTTGGATGGTACCCTCATGTTTTGCGTGTATTACCATTGAGTAAAACAGCTCATGATAAAGAATTAGTATCCACTACCACAAATAGATGACCACTTTGATCATCTCCAAGGAAAGAGTGTGTTTTCAAAGATAGATTTGAGTTCGATATATCATATGGTGTGTTTCAGGTCATCATACATTCCTCTCATAGCTTTCCAAAGCAGGTATGGTCTATATGAAAACTTAGTCATGTCCTTATATCTCATGAACACACCTGCAATTTTCATGGATCTAATGAATTCAGTTTTCCACCCATATATGGTTTCATTTGTCATAGTATTTGTTGGGGAAATATTATTTTATTCATTATCAAGATACTAACATTTAAACCATCTTGAGATCGTGATGAATAAACTGAGAGAGAATTAGCTCTATGCTAAGCTTATTAAATGCCACTTTTGGATCTAAAAATTCCATTTATTGGGTCACATTATCTCAGAGTCAGGGTTTTAGTAGGACAAGAGAAAGTGAGAGATGTATTTTGTTGAGAGAATTCCAAGAATATATTTGACCTACAGAATTTCTTGGGGATAGATAGATATTATAGATGATTAATCTAAGATTTCTCATTCCTTGAAGCGTCAGTTATGGGCTTCAAAAAGAAGGCTCCAAAATTTGTATAGTCAGAATAATGTGAAGAGGCCTTTTAGGAGTTGAAGGGTCATTTTACTTCATTACTAATACTGATTTTTCCATATCTAGGTAAGAGTTATACAGTCTAATGTTATGCATTAGGTATTGGTCTTGGAGTTGTTCTGTTGTAGGATGAGTGATTCATATTGTACGAGTCTCATCAGTTGAGGCCTCTTGAGAAGATTTACCTGAGACATGACCTCGAAATAGTTGTTGTAGTTCATGGTCTATGTTGTTAGATACACCATTTACTTGGATAGAATTTTGGGGTGATAAGAGATCACAAAATCCTCAAGGTCATTTTTATACAGAGTGATCTAAATCTCAGGTAGTAAAGATGGGTTGAATACCATCAGTCGTTTGATTTCGAGCTTGATTACACCCCTAGTAAAAGAAATTCAGTAGCTGATGCTCTGACCTAATAGACTTAGACATAGACAATTCATGAAGCCAGTGGTGAATGGAAGAACATGGTCGTATTATCATATATTCACATTGAGGTTCATGAGGATTGTAGTCAGACTATCCTCACAGCCTTATCAGTGGTCTCTACTCTTATGGAATTAGTAATAATGACCAAAATATATGTTATTGAGGGGATTTTCTTAAGGTAAAGTATCATGGATGATGATAAATATTCAGGTTGGATCATGGATGATGATTATAGCTTATTATTCAATGGTTATGTATCGGTCCCAACAGAAATCATAGAGGAACTGATGTGGTAATTTCATGCCTTGTCATGGATATTTCATCTCAATGTCACCAAGATGTATTGAGACTAACAGCACCAGTATTGGAGTCCAGGTATGAAACATGAGATTTCCAGATTCATCACTTGGTGATCTACCTTTCAGTAGGTGAAGGTAAAACATCAAGTCCTGGAAAGGATTTTATAGTCATTGTCTGTTCACAAGTAGAAAAGGGATGATGTTTCAATGGATTTAATCATTGGTTTACCCAGATCACATCATGGAAATGATACAATGTGGGTTTTTGTTGATTATTTGATAAAGGTCATACATTTCTTAAATGTACGAGATACCTTCTTAGTATATGAGCTAGGGAGGCTATGTGTTCGGGAGGTTGTACATCTTCATGGCGATCCTTGTTCTATCATTTTTTACATATATTATTTCTTTAAATTGTGGTTCTGGAAGGGATTGCATAAGGCCTTGGGTACACTGGTTCTTCTAATCACAACATATCACCCTTAGACTGATGGAAAAATAGAGCACATGGTTCAGGTGTTAGAGGATATGATATGCGCATGTGTCCTTGACTTTAGGGGTTTTGGGAGAAACACATTCCCCTTATTGATTTCTATTATAATAACAACTTTTAGGATACCATCAACATGGATCCTTCTGAATCATTATATGGTATTCCTTTTCATTCAACATTTTGTTTGTTAGAGGTAGGGGTTCTATCTTTTCTTAGACCATGTCTCATTCAATAGACTATAGAGCATGTCGGGTTGATCAAAAAGTGCATGATGACAACTCATTCCAAAAAGCAGTAATATTCCAATAGACACTTATGGAATCTTGAGTTCGATGTTGAAGATTGGTTTTTCCTGCTATTCTCACCTAGGTTAGGCCATATAAATATTCATAGGTAGGGTAAGCTCTTGCCTAAGTATTTTGGACCCTTTGAGGTTGTGAAATGGATCTGACTAGTGGCTTACCAGATAGCACTTCCTTAGAGATACTGGTATATGCATGATGTCATCTACGTATCTCAAATTCACTAGTATTATTCAGACCTATCACATGTCTTTTATCTAGATGAGGTTAAATTTGATATAGATTCTTCATTGGGGGATTATCTAATTTTTATTTTGGATTGGACCATGAAGACACTCCTAGGCTGGTAAGTTCCTTTGGTATAGGTGTTATAGAATCATGGCTAAGTACATGATGATACCTGGGAATAGGAGTCTAATATATGATCTCAGTGGTTGGAAACCTTTACTAAAAATACATCTTTTCTCCTAGAAGGACAACTCAATGATGAGTTTATTTAAGGAGGGCAGGTTGTAACAACCCATATTTTCATGAAGGTACAAATCATTTTTTGGTTAAAATCCTTTAAATTGACATTATCGTATTACCTAATGGAGTTATAGTGGATATTAAAGAGTATGGGTCTTGTTTAGAGCCAGGAACCCCAATATTTTTGTAAATAAACTGGGCTTCATTGTGAGTAGAAATCATGCATCTCAACCCACATATTCTCCTCTAATTGTGTGGGGTGAGACAGATGAGAACTTGGGGACACGAAATTTTTCTTTAGTCATATGAACTGAGGCGCACAACCGTTCGCGATGGTAGAACTCTTTAATGGAGGCCATTCACATGGTTCACGAATGGGTTGGACAACTGTGAAACCTTTTTTTAGGGTGAAATGACATTTTTTCCCATAATTAAAATTTAAACATTATTTCTTCCTTCCCCACTTCATTTCCAGAAGACCAAGATTCTTCCTCCTCTCAAGGATCTCCCTTTTTCATAAGCTAGGATTTGATGCCAATCACACATCCAAACTTTGAATCAAGATCTATCTAGCGCATTGTATTGATATTAGTATGATATCCAATCCACTTCCTTCCATTATATGTTTCTATTCATATCTATGTTGCTATTTAGATGAAATCACCATGACTTATTTTCAATGTGTTGGAACGTTTCTTTTATTTCTCCCAATCTACATTGAATCAGAGGCATATATCAGATTAAGATTCATCAAATATCCTATGGTAGGTGGTGTATTTGTTTTCCCCAAAATTTATAGTTTTTTCTTAGCTTCTTTATTGTTACGCACATCATACTTTTCCACCCTTCATGTTAAAATACATCTCTTCATTCTAAATTTTTATACCCACATTGTTACACTCTTAGGGTTAGTTGTTTAGGAATTAAAGGATCTCAACCACGATTGTGGACATCATTTGGGTGTTCTAGTTTAAATTTACCCTTTATAATTTAATTATTAGATTCTTATAATTCCTTCTAAGTCTTTTTCTTGGATTATGAATTCAATTTCCTCTTTTATATAAATTTTTATTGAACCCAAGGCACCTTCTAAGATATTGGCCCAACATATAAATATAATTTACCTTGTAGAGAATTTCCTAATTGATAAAGGCGCCTTCTATGTTCTTATTTGAACCGTGAAATGGAATTTCTAGGTTTTTAATTAACTAAATGTCTTGTTTTTAATTAAATAGATTGTATTAAATTGAATGGACTACTTAATGATGGTTGGAATTTTCTAAATAAACTAAATGAACTAATTGACTAAATTTTAATGGGTTTCAATGCCACACATATTTTTTTATTAAATGTGAATTGAACCTCCCTTGGTTATATTTGGGCCAGATGAATAAAATGAATGAGAGGTGAGGAATCGTGAATATAATTATATATATGATTATTCCTTCGATATAGGACATGGAGTGATGGTTAATAGTTCTATTGGGAATGATGTTTCTCACTCCTTTATATTGGGTTTTGAGCATCATGTCTCACACCATTGACATTATTTGGATGGTTGGAATAACACACCATGTCCCTTATTTTGGGTGTTGGCAAGAAGAAACACCCACCATCTCGAGTGTTGATCATGTAGTCTCTCACGCATTAAAGGATATGGGAAATTTACCACTTTTATTGAGCTTGTAGGGTCTATTAGACTGGTTATGGGTGACTGAGTTATACCACAGTCTAACCAACACCTAGTATTCTAGGTATATGACTACTTACATCTGTATGTACTTAATCCATATGGGTGGATGAAATATATAACTATAAAATATATATATTATTAATATATATATATATATTTATTTATTTACTAATTAGACACTCATTCTGACCATGAGCCAAAGTAGTTTGAGAAACCAGGTGTCCTTTAATAACCTGAGTATGATGGTATTTATTTATTCATCATTATTGATTATTTATTTATACCTACACACTATATAGTTATGAGAACTGCTTGGATTATATATAGACTCTATTGGTGGTGGCCTACTAGGATTTTATCTCACACCCTAGTTAGGTCACCTTTGGTACCCTGGTAGATTAATTGTTTCTAGGTATGGATAAGGTAATATGCACTACTACAGAAATTTTATATTATTTACTTATAAATGGAGAATAGGATCATAGGACAAAGCATATTAATGATATTTTAGTGGAGTTTCCTTTTTTATTTTATTATTTTTATATATCATATTGTATAAGTGTGTCCCATGTTCCCATTTTTTACATCAGCATGCCATGAATTCATGTATATAACACTACATAGTGGATTTTGATATTTTTATTCAGTCATTTAGTTATTTACACTTCCAAAGTTTAATGTTATATCAGTTGTATGTGTTTCCACTATGGAGGGATATTGGTCTAGTCATTTAGTGTCTATTGATATAATTATTCTTTTATTGTATTCTTACTATTATTAACTGATGTGCCACTCTGATATCAGGGTATAGTCTCCCCATTGTTCCACCTTTATACTCTCATAACTAGTTTGTGGTCTCTAGAATATGGTGAGGAGCGCTTGAGGCCATGTGACCCACCGGCTCAAGGCCCCATTTAAGTGGACATCGTGTTGGGAAGTTACATTGACATTAGATCATATTGATCTATAGGATGACTATATTTTTCTCTTATAACTAGTATTCCTTCCTATCTACGTAAGAGGAACATATATCTTATATTTACTCAAGTACAATCAGATAATTTTGACTACTTCCCATGTAGTTATCTGGGATATAATAGATATTTTTTCTCATAATTTTTATCTTAGAAATATCATTTCGTGTACATATCATAGAATATGTGATTATTCCATCATAAAAGCATATGGAATTCTACATCCCACATAAAAATCCTCATATGTCGTGTGTATATATTCTTTGAGAGATTTATTCTATGTAACATTGGTTAAAATTATCTCTCAAAATTGTTTTGACATGTATTTTTCAATACCTTTTCAGTATGTTTACTATTTAATAGGTCTAAGAAATCATTAAATATACATACTTAGGCCGCATTCCTTAAAACATAGGTTACTACTTTAAGTCATTCTCAGAAGTGTGAATTTCATTATGTTCTTTACTAACTATAAGACCAAAAGTTGTTTTCTATATGTTATAAAACATATTTTACTTGGAAAACGTGTTTCTAATATTAAACCCTTATAGACACATGGAAAATATTCAATCCTAATGAAACTTATATGATATTATATCTAACTTTAATCCTACGCTGGATTTTAGTAATATTCAGCCATTATTATCATTATGTGGGGTCGTTATCCATTTCTAGTTGCATCATATAGAAACCTTCCATGATTAGAGGTCCTTAAAACCAATTCTCAATAAAATGATCATAGAAAGTGGCTATTATAAGTAAAGTTCTAATGGATTTAGGCATAATGACTTTGTATAACCAATCGAGACTTATTGGTACCATGCTTGTATCATCCATATATAGTCTCACTTGAATACCGACCAAAGTTTTAAAAATAATAATCCCCATATACTTTGATATGTGGAATCTATTATTGAATATTAATTGATATTTTAAACCATAGATAATTTACATACACTACTTACTTGTAAGAATAATTATTCTTGATGACTAATGTATCACTGGTTATGGTGAATATAAAACCATTTCCTTGGTTTTATCCTTCTTATACAGTATCTATCTCTGGAAAATTCCATTCCACATGATCTTATGGAACTTGTTCATATGCCAACTATTTGTGCATCTTCATCATTAACAATATCCAAGTCAATATTTCTCCCACTATCTTAATTAAGTAGGTGCACACTTTAATATAAATATAGTCTATAACATGACTATCTCTTTTATATCTTATGTATTTATATAATATTTAAAGAAACCTTTAGGATAATTACTTTAGATGCACTATGTGTTTTTATTAACTAAAGTTTGTTTTTATCCTCAAAAAACACTTTACATATAAAAGCATATTCTAATGACATAATTTATTTTCATCATACTATAAATTAATGATATCTATTTTTCATTTTTTTGGCACATGGATATGGGATAATGTTACTATTTATGAAGCATGTCTTGAAAATAATGGTAGTATCTACAATTCATTTTAGTTTTAACATTTATGCTCCTTTTACTTACATCATGACTTATATGTGTTTAAGTAAATTTTCATTTATGAATTAATCCATACTACATTATATTAATCAATGATAATATGTAAGACTCATCATTGATCAACGTTATTAAAATCATAGCTATGATGTGGATAAGGTAATGTAAATTTAATAATTACTCCACACTACATTTTATTGATTGATGAATGCTTGGTCAATATATTATTTAGCACACCATCCTGAAGAAACACATATCTCCATACAATTCATATTTTGTACTTCATTTGCACATTATTTAAAGCTATTAAGGGCATCTTATGAAGTTTTTTACCACTAGATTTACCATTGGAATATTTTATGCTTCTAGAAAAACTAATTCCAAAATATTTGGAAATTAACATTATTTATAAATGTTACTTTGACCAAAACTAAGTACATAAGTGTTTTGATAGTATTTAAGGTATTCAAATCCAAACAGTATAAAACCATAAAAAACATTAATTCCTGACCTAGAATAATTTTTCATAGTTTCCAAAGTACAAGTTAGATAAATATTTTTGTGATAATACCAATGTTCAACTGGAATTATTAAACTTGGAAATATATAAGTTTTTTACATCCCACCACTGACTACGGAAACACCCTTTCTCATCTTCTTGGAGAACATACTTTACATGTTATAACGTTTTTATACATATTTGGTAACTATATTCAAATACACATATGCCATAGAAATATTTTATTTAATACCCAAAAATTATTATAGAATAATTAAATATAATTGATGAATATTCATAATTAAAAATTGACTACTTTCATCTTTTATTTCATTTCATTGGATTTAAACCTTCATGGACTTATTTTATAAAATGAAAATAAAATAACCTCATGATTAATACCTCTTTTCTTTGAATAATTTTGTGAAGGTGCCTTTAATGTATTGCTTTTCATTCTCCTAGTTTCCCTTTCATTCAAATTTTTCTCCATAAGAACTAAAGATCAATGCTTATTTAATGTTCTTATTTCTTGGAAAACCTTACCCAAAATGTAGTGAAGTATTTTCTAAATACATATCCTTTTGTAATCATAAATTAAACTGATTAAATGAGTGATAATTATATAATAATGGGATGTATTGAATGATTGTGATCCATATTTCATATTTACATGTAACCAGTATATTGAAGATTCATTAAAAACGTTCTTCACTTTATCCTTACAAGATTCTTGGAGATGATACAACATGTGAAATCATTCATGTAATTATGTTGTATCAAAAAATCACATCGAATATTAGTGATAATATTATGACATATCCATCATATGTTTCATACATGAGTCTCATGTATGAATTTTTTTATCACCCTTTCTCCCTAAGGAGTCTTAACAATTATTGAGGACACTAGCACCTTAAATTTTCGATATCATAGTACTTTGTGCAAGATCCTGTACTACTCTTAGAAATATGTTCTAGTGTAGACATGTTATTTATCCAATAGTTTTCGCAGTGTACTTGTGGTATTACTTTTTATTTTTATACAATAAATATATACCAGATTATTACTGTTATCTTGATTACTAATGAGACATTATTTATTAATTTCATCATTAAAACTCTCCAACTATATTATTGAACTCCAGTATCCCTCATTACTAGAATCAGAATACTCTATTGATTGAGTATTTTAATGGAATGAATCATTTTTTCCTGGCTTTATAGTCTATAATATATGATTATGACACTACTTTGAGAATTTCATGGTAGACGTTTGACAGTCCAACTATATTAACTCGTGGATCCTTAAACTTTTAAGTGAAGTCCCATCATCTAAAATCATAAATTTTATTTACAAAAAGCTTGCATCTAAATAATCAAAAATAAAAATATGTCTACTTATTTTATTTCATATTTTGTTAAGTTAAATCATCACTCTCATAAGAACTCCCTAGCATTAGGAGCCACCCTCAACTATGGATGACGATAACCCCTTACACCTAGTTTTCTTCAAATTTGAATAATGGAAGGCCTTCGTGAATTAATATTTCTTTAAGTGGTTTTAAAAAAAAATTAGAGAATATAATATCTTTCTATTTATTATTCTCATACAATGTTTTTGTGCTCACAATCGAACATGTATTAATAGAACTAATTCATCAATTCTTGAGTAATTTTTCTATTTATATTTTTATGGGTTTCCCATAGACATGAAAATTCATAAAATAATAAACAATACATGAATGAAATAAAATTACCTAACTCGACTTTTGTATCTTATATTGGTTAATCAATTTAAACTCAATGGATCAAATATAACTTAGGGGTGTCATACATAATTCAGGTCTTGACTCTTGATATAGATTTTCCTTAGTCCAGTGTGTCCAAATATCATTTGAATTTTTGCCTCAGCTTAGCAGGGTCTGTGAGTTACAACACCCTCATTAATAGTACATCAGTACTCACATGTAGACAGGGGGTTTCAGGAAGCACACTGTATACACAAAAATTAATGTATGTATAGGAATTTATACATATTGAAAAAAAAAATTATTTAAAGACCAAAATAAAACTAATTAATTATTAAAACAACTCCATGGGGGTAATAAATAATTAAATAAAATAACCTGGACAACTAAAAGGGTCAGACACTTCTCAAGACGGATCAACAGGTAAAATAAAATCATAAAAAATTAAAATGACATAAATTTAAGTATGATAGAATTTAAATAAATTACATGAATTGTTAAAATTCAAATAATTTTTCTCAATTTCTTCTCCTAAATAAGTCAATTTTTAATTCAAAAACTAAATTAATTAATTAATTTTATTTTTGGAAAAAAATATTTGGAATATTAAAATTATTATTTTTTAATAATTTAAGATTAATAAATTAATTGTGATTATATTAAAAAATTTCTAGGCCTTAAAAATAGGCCAGGACCCATTGTGGGACAGGCTGAACCTGTGAAGGCCCATTTTGGACTAGGAAGTTCTCATGGAAGGGTGTTCTAGGCCATGTCGACCATCATAGAACTATTTCGGTTTAGACCGGCCTAGACCGGCCCATAGAAGAGCAGTTCATGATAGATAATACCCACATAGAGCCTCCCGATTGACCAAAATGGGTAGGGGTACCTTGGTAGTGTGTTCACATACAGCTGGGGTCGATCATGGCTAAAAAGATGGAACCATCGGAGGGGGATTTCTTGGTTGGGGTGGCATTGATGAGATATGGAACTTATGATGGGGGAAGAATCTATTGATCTAACTGATGACAGAGGTAGCTGGAGATGCATCTCTCGGCTAGAGAGTCGACAGCGGAGTGACGCAGGTCAGTTGCGGTAGTGGGGATCTGATAAAAGGCAAAGCTAGTAGGATCATAAGAGACTGCACCAGGTGTCCAGTGGTGGTAGTGGTCCATATGGAAGAAAGACTATATTGGGATGAGAGTCGGGAACCAATGGTAGTTGACTTGACTAAACATTTTATGGGTTTTGACCAGGTGGTTCAATACAAGAGGGCGGTGAGGACCAATCACAGGGGAAGGTCAGACCAGTGAGGATAGGGTAGTATAGGTCAGTCGGATGACCCATGCACAGTGGTGGGGTAGATCTGGTAGAGTAAGAGGCTAAAGGATTTGATGAGAATCCAACCCTTTTTAGACCAATATGCAATATCCATCTACCCCACCCAAAATTATAACCTTTAAATTTTTATACAAACCCTAAAAATAGGATTTTAAACACTAAAGTACCATTATTTGTATTTAAACCACATGAATTACCTATTAGTTTTATGGTTTTTGACTGATTCGTAGTTTTTTGAATTAACCATAGTTATGCCACCCAAAATATACCACCCTGATATATTTTTCATAGCCTATATGATAGGAAATATACTTTAATATTAGCATTCAATTACTGTAGAAATTGAGAGACAACAACCAAAGACTATTCTAGTATTTGAAAATTACTATTATGGTGACTGGATGTCCGACTGGTGTTACGGTTCACCAATAACCATATCTGCATTTGGTTTCAGGAAAATTGATATATATATATATATATATATATTATTCAAAATTAATACTCGTACTGATGAATTCAATCCAAATTAAAAACATAAAATGGTCATAACTTGTCCATCTGATATCGGATTGACTAAACATCTACGGTGTTGGGACCAAATTAATTCCCTCAACATAATTTAAATCAAATTAATTTTTTTCTTGGCTCATAAAATTCAAATTAAAACTATAATACCAATTAATGGTATTTTGGTGTGAAGTGAAATCTGGTGGGTCAGATATTTAAAATTATTCATCACCAGAGCAAGAAAAATTCATCATCACCGGTGATTTGAGCCTTAATATAGGTTATGGGGTCTCATGTGAATATTTAAAAGCACAAAAATTAAATGAATGTGTACATAATTCGAATCGAAGAACACACAATAGCATCTTCTCACCATAAATTATTTATCAAAAGATATGAGCTTAAAAACCTCTATATTTTCCAAACATGCTTTAATAATCTGTGTGATTTACAATCGTTGAATTCTGGGTGCCATCATGGAAAATTGATGATTCCCTCAACATCATGATGTTCACCTTGATCTCATGTCTTCGATTTGTGAAGATGTTCTTGTATATTTCACTCATACAGATCCTTTTTATCTCTAGAATTTTGTAGGAGAGAGAATATATCAATTTTGAATAATGAATAGTCCATGGAATGAGCTTCTCCTCTACTCATATTGTGTATGTCAAAAATATCCACGAATGGCTCCCTGACATTGTATATCAAACATCAACTAAATATAAAATATATTTTATGTTATGATAAACTAGTTTTGTTATAAACATCATTAATATTTTATCAACTACATTTAATATATAATAAATTTATTACATGATAAACCCGATTCATTAACTTGAATCGTAATTCCTACTAATATTAAAAAAATATTGAATATTAAAATAATATTCATTCATATTATATTATTCCATGTATTCACTTAATAAATTGTGAATAATTTTAATATATAATTTTAAACCAATTATTCTATACTCAAATAATAATGAATTCATTTATTCTTTGATGATTGATAGAATGTAGAAAACTATCAGACCCCATGGTGGGGCACACCATGCCTATATACCTATTCACCCTAATAGGGTACAATATTGAATATGATATTTTGTGTGACCCTCTAGACACTTTTTCCAATAGTAGTGAATACTAACCACAATCCAACAGTAGGGTCTACCAACCCATCAAGTCCACTAAGAAAATAAGGTAAAGTCATATCAATGACAACCTTTTCCTATGAAATCTCATTGTACAAAATAATATTTTTACTCGTTATATCTCATAAATCAATACCCCTAGATTATTTCATCATCCATTATTTCTTTATTATTTTTTGATGTAACTAGACATAGTTACCTTAAACTAACTTAGGTATGGATTTTTGAAGGTAATGTCAACCTGATCAATTAGGCTCGAGATATCACCTTATCGACTTGGAATCGATAAATTTTATATTGACTATTAAACCAATGCCATACCACAATGTCACACCCAACACAAGATATATCTCGTTTACTTCAATTTCATGATTTTTTTATACATCAAAGTACATGATCAGATGGTACACATTTATAATGATAACAAATTCAGGATACCAACACACATGTTCATAGATAGGAATTGATAATGACACCTTAAAAATGTGGTATTGATATTGGAGATTATGTCCTCATGATATAACCTATAAGAAATCACCAAGTGAAAACATCATGAGAAGAAGTATCAAGGATTAGGATACCCTATCACCTAATAATCAAACATCAACTGTGTCAAGTCAGTATGATATATCTAGACCATAAGACATATGATTAAGATTAATGTCATAATATCTCAAGGTTCTCATTATAGATTAGAAACTACTCTAACCTTTTGATACCAAAAATAATCTATAGAAATTTTCATTTAAATAGTTGGTGCAGAAATATAAACACTATAACGGTATGTTTAAATCATTCATAACTCACTATATACATGGTATGGTAATAAAAAAGTATTTCTTAGTTTGGTCTAGGGAACCCACTATTACAAAAAGAATTTACTATATAATAAATATATTTTTATTTTAAATTTATTATAGACACATTATCGTATATTTTATACCATTAATGATTTACTTATAGTCTTCTATCACCCATTTATTTACATTTCTTTGTTAAAATCACTGTTTGGGGTGATAATTGATTCATTTTTGTGTATTTTTTTGTTTTGTAATTTTGGTCATTTTACGTTAATCATGATTCCATCACCAAAAAAATATTATAAATTATTTAAATATCATATATATTCATTATATATGTAATTAAATTAATAAATAAATGTTATATATAGATAATGGATTACACCGTTCATAGAGACAATTAGTCGTACATACGCATGAACGTTGTTCCCATTTTTCTCGACAGATGGCCTGAAAGTAAAATAAATGTTAATTTACCTTTAAATAATCATTATTGTTATATATATGTATTTTATTTTAATTTAAACATTCCTTTTTTACTATCCTTGTAAAAATAAAATGAAAACCATTCCACATCTCGATTTAGAGGCGGTTGTCCACACGTACGCACAAGCGACGTTATTTTTTTCCAACAGATTAGAAGGTAACAAGATATATGTGATATTATATTTAAATTGGTATTTTTATGTCATTAATATCATATATATTCGTTAATTTTAACCATACAACCTTTTATGTAAATATTAAAGTAAAATGAATCACATTGCTTCGTGAGGTTGTAGTCTGTCGTACACACAATCGATGTTATTTTTATCCCCCATGGAATGGAAATTAAGAAGGTGTATGTGATATCATAATATCATAAGTATAATAATTTCATAAATATAATATACATAATTTAAATCCATAATTATATCCATCCTTTAAAGGTGGGGATGGGTAATGAATTACATCGGTTCGTGAGGCGGTAGTTTGCCATACGCACGATTGATGGTTTTGTTTCGCATTTAATGGAAGTGGAGATGGATATGGGATATTAAATTAATAAAATAAAATATTTGTATACAGGGGATAATTAGGGTTATTATATTATCATATTTGAATATGATTTTATAAATTTGGATGAAGAAATAAAACAAATACTCATGTTTAATAATTTTACCTCTTCTTTGGAGAGCCTCTTTACATTAATACCGAAAGCCTTATAGTAAGGATTTATAATAAACATAAGGCCTATAATATGGGACAAGTAAATTAAAAAAATATATTTGGGAATTTATTGGATAAACCAAAGGGTTTAGAGGTGTGAATAAAAGAGGATAGGGGGTGGCCTTTTATAAGTGGGGGAGAGGACCCACATTGATTTTTTATAAAGATAAAGTGATACCCACATTTTCTCATTCCATAATCCTCCAAAATTGGTCCATATATATATAATTATAGTTTATATATTCTAAATATGGCTATAATATGTGTGGTGTACATGTTTATAGGTCATTTTAAACCTTAACTTTTTTTGTTTAACCCTTATTAAACACATTTTTACCATAACTGCGTTAATTAATTTTTGTTGTTTTTAATTTTCATTATGGTAAATAATTAACATTAAAATATTATATGATATAAATTATTCTTATTCAAAATATGTAATCCATTTTTTAAATTCATTTTACTGGAGTGAAAAAAAAAATATTTAAAATAAAACTCACATAAGTGTGAGAAACAAAATGTCATAGAAAAAAATTCAATACTTTTAAAAATATATATCACAATTATATATGAAATTATTTCAAAATAACCTAAATTAGTTAAATTTTAATATAACTGAACTAATTTTACAGTAAAAACAATTTAAAATATAATTTAACTTTGAAAATAATTTTTAAAAAATGGTAGTTTTTAATCCTTATTTTTCACTATTCAACAAAAAATTAATCTTTCCAAAACAATTACCAAAAATTCACCCAAAGTTTATTTTGACATGTGTATTTAAAAAATTAAGTTTTTTTGTCAAATAAATTTTCTAAAATTGGTAAGAAAATAATTTTAAATTAAGTTATCAAAGTGATACTAAACCATCATTTAGAAAAATACAGTTTTTCAAAAAAAACATTTCTTTTTTTCAAATGATTATTATTTTATTTCTAATCAATAGATATCAATTTAATTTATATTATACAAGTGTAAACATTATAATTTTCATAATTTAGTTATTAATATTCCAACCCCCAACTTAATGACTATGTTATAATGGTCATGTTTAGATAATAACATTTTGATATAGTATCATGTTTTGTTCAAACATGGTGTTGAGTACATCGTAGGATATCAAAGATATTTAATTTATTTAGAAATAAATATGTCATAAATTCATGGTGTGTTTAATTATCTTCTAATAATGGTTTTTAATTTCATATATATTATCAAATATAATGTTCTTTTTTAATCACGAGGTGTTAAATTTTACCCCCATAAATAAATTGCGCTCTCACAATCTAATCTTGATATTAAAAATAGAGGGTTTGAAATTTGAAAATTCCTTTATTGGAAGACAAAATTGTTAAAATGTTTAATAAAACAACCTCTTGATAAGAGTGAAAAGTTCATATAGAATAACTTTTAACTAGTTTACCAAGTATGATAACATTGGTGGGAAGTGAAGATATAGATGTAGAAGAAAGGAACAAATAATTATAGAGAGTGATAGTGATCATTAATAATATCAAATTTAATTATAAATATAAATTTATGGACCACAAAATCATAAACCATTAATATTTAAAAGTACAATCAAATCATCTAATATGAAGGTAATATGAATATACTTTTGTTTCAAAATCCTTTTTTCAAAGTTGAAAATTATTCTACTGTATGAGAATATAAATAAATATATTTAATTGATATATTTCATTTTAAAAATCACAATTTCATAAATTGGTTTTAATTTTATCAATTTTCAGTTCATATTTTACTCAAGTAAACAAATATCCAAAAATGATTTTGTGTGCCTGAAGCACTAAAATTAACTTTTAAAGGATCATAAGATCCATAAAAGAGTATTAAGTTATTCCTATTATCTTTACTAACACCAAAATTGTTAGTAAAAAATATAAAATATAATACATTCATCTCTAATAACTCCGAAAAATCAAATTAATCGATTTTATAAATATTTATCCTTAAGACTCCTCAAAAATATGTCTGGACAAATTCAAAATCCAAAAATTTAAAAGGAGGGTCACGAAATTTCCAAAATCAGCATTTTATTCCCCATACAATATAAATTGGATCTTAATGTCACATTCCAAATATGTAAATAAATTGAACACCAAAAATCCTTAATGAAAACACGCATGCTTCTAAAAATAAAATCTCAGGTTGTCGAATATATTCTATAAATATAAATATGCAATAAACTCATGAAAAGATAATATACACCATCAAATCACTAACCAATTTCAAAGCCACCAATTATATCCCATAAACATATATTTATCATTATTATCTCAACATTGAGAAGATATTAAGGTTTATATTTCCTCCATCATGTGTTTTCCAAAAAAAATTAACCTTCCACTGAATCACTTCTCATAGTACTTAGTATCATTCAACATATGATCTCAAATACTTGAATAAAAAGTATTGTAGTAAAATAAATATAAATTTCATAATTATTATAACAATAATATCATTGATAATATACTCCTATAAAATGTTTCTTGAATCCAAATACAAGAACATTAATCATTCCACTTTATCCTTAAACCATTAACTAGAATTCATCATCTTATTACATAATATTTCATTCCTGTCATATGTAATTTGTAGTCTCTTCGTCATCAGAAGTATAATAATTACTCATAAAACCATTCTAATTCTCTTTAGTAGATTTCTCCCTAGGAAATTTATTTTTATAATCCCCAAACATTCATCATTTTAAACATTCAACGGTTGATAATACCTTAAAGAGACCATTATTATCTTCCATTAAATTAACTGAACTATTTATTTTTCATAGATTATTACTTGATTTTTGTTCTTCTTTTACACACACGAAACATCTTCCCATTCCAAAAATATATTCTCTTGGGTGTTTCTTCCCATATTCTTAATACATTGGAAACTGGATCTTCATTCCTTCAAGGTCTCCACCACCTGAGCTCTTATCAAACTCTATCCTTATTTTCATTGGTGAGTCTAAGAGTTGGTTAAGTTTAATGTTTTAATCATATATAATGATAATTGATTATACATAATCAAAATATTCTTCATTCCATCCATCATCCCATTTTGTTTCTCATGAACACATTGTCTATCATATTCAATGTTAATTGTAGCAACCCAACCCCAAAGAGCATGGAGTCGGTGTCTTCTATAAATTACATTGGCATGATTACAAAGAATCAAATCTCAAAGGACTAAGTGTTTAGTACTATTAGTAAACCAGATACATACTTGATTATTTTATTATAAATTAATACACTAATCACAACATAATTTTTTTCTAAATAAAAATTCAAGGATAACTTTATTCCATCCAGTATATCTGTACATATATTTCATAAAACACTTCTTGGATTCCTAGGGAAAAGAAACATAATATGGGTGAGATCAAATGATTAGGAATGGTAAATTATAGTTGAATAAAAAATGAATCAATAGGAATAAATCAACATGGAAAGTTAAATAAATGAATACAAATGACAAGTAATCAATATGATGAAAATTAAGTGAATGAACTATAATTCAAGGTAAATGAAAACATATTCCATTCAAAAAACTAGATAAAAAACAACTATGGCGAGGTAAGAAGCTAAAAAACATTCCATTTAATCAGTGAACTATAAATTAAATGCATCCAGAGATATGTCAATGAAAAATTTCATGGATAAATAATATGTGAATATAAATGAGGGAAATTCTTAATTATTGGATTCTATGTTTCCTAGGTATATGTAACTAGTAACATCAATACTTTTCACAAGACGGTTTATAACATACTGGGAACAAACTGATTTGGTTTGGCCAATTATATCTCTACTTTCAATACCTTTGACAAAACAGTTTATAAAATATTGGTTATAAACGTGAAGGGGTTTTTCAACATAATTTCATCCCATGAGGCTACTGATGCATCGATGGGATTTCATTTACTAGTCTCCAACCTATAGGGATTACCTTAAATGGTCTCCAACATATTCCTTACCAGTCCAAAACATTCCTTATATCAAATAGACAATATTCCTTTTCAAATATCTTTATTGTATAAAAGATATGGATTTATCACTATTTCCCCAAATAATCAAATAAATTTCAAACTAAAAACAATATAAAAAATGTTCTATGATTTAGTAAATATTTATATCCATGAAATATGATATGTTTATTTAGGGAAATTTTAATTTAAAATATTCAGAGGAAATTGAATATATCAAGGGGACTAAAAGAAATCAAGGAATTGGATGTAAATACTACCCTTCTCCAAATCAATTATAAAAAATTTAAGAGAATATTAAGTATGGAATCAAAAAAAATTCCCAAGTTAATAAAAATAGAGGTTTTTTCCATTTATAAATAGAAATATAATAAAAATATCTTTTGAAACATTCTTGAGGAAAATATCCTTTTATTTTGAAAAACCATTTGAAAAACCTTTTCTTTGAAAATAACTTTTGAAAGAATTTTTCTTTAAAAAAGGTAACTTTTTAAAAATGAAAATGAATCTTCAAATAAATGACATCAGATAATTCTTTACATTCCATGTGAGGTAAAAATAATATTCCTTCTCCACGGTAAAAAGGTTAGAAAAACACCTTGTTTAAAAAGTGACAAAAATATTTCATTGAAGACATTGGTTAAAGAAAAAAATGGTAAGATTTTATTTACTAAATAATCTTGGAATGTTTAAAAAAAATTTGAAAACATTTTAATAAAACATTATTTTTATAAGAAAATAGGTTCTCCAACTAAATAGATAAACGAAGTCCATTTTTCATAAAAAATATTTTCCAATATATTTTGAGTGCCAAAGAGTTATAAATTGGTAATAATACATGATAAAGGTAATTAATAAACATGGGAGAGGATAATTAAAGGGTTTATGGACCAAAGTTCATATTAATTAAGTTAATGAAAATTAAGTATCATAAAAATTATTCTTAAGGAAAATAATTATTAAACATTCCAAAGTGTCCCATACCACTTTGAAACATTTTAAATAATTTTCCTCATGAAGGAATATCATTAAATGAATGTTTTAAATGCCATGATGGTAAAATTATTAATGGTATAATATATAAAAATTTTAATTAGGTACACCATACAAAAGAATTAAGTGATGAATATGAAATTTATCTCATAGATTTAAAAAGTGAGATAAAAATCCCTTACACTATGTCTGTCTTATCTCATATATCTTTATATTCATGAATAGAAAAATTATGATAATTAATTAATTTATTGATAACTTTTTTATATTTTTCATAAACTTTATTCCAATTATTACTATATTTTGTACATCTAATTAAACAATTGATTTTATGTCGGGTGTATTGGACAAATTCAGTTTATGTGTCAAAAACTGCTTTTGTAGGTCAACTATGGTCAAAGGGGTCCTTATAAAACATCTATAGAAAATAATAATGAAATAATTATCATATTTATACATAAATTATACTTTTAAAACTAATCATCAAATATGGTTATGAAAAATGAAACAACATTACAATCATGGAGAGGTTAGTCCATACGTATTCATGAGTAACGTTCCCATTTTTCAATGATCATCATGGAAAGAAGGTAAGTAACACCATATATTTCTAGAATGATAATTATCTCATAAATAACATGTTTTTTAATCATATATACTTATATATAACATTATTTTTATGTAAAAATAATCACATTGTGTCGAGAAGACGATAATCCTCATGTCCACGACCGACATTGTCATCTTTGAGTGTGTGAAAGGGCAATAAAGAAAAAGATATATATATTTATATATATATATATATATTATTTCCAGAAAGTTATTTATGTTGTAAATATCATATATATGTTTTTTATATATAATATTTTTAATTATAATCATCCTCTATACATTCCATGTATCGTGTGATCAAATCACATCGCTTTTTGGAGGCAGTAGTCCACACTTCCACAAATGATGTCATCGTATTTACAAAAAAGTTGAAAGTATTAGGGTATATGTTATAAAATAATTTCATATGCATAAATACATAATAATTATCATATATAAAATATATAAATAGATTTTCCATCATAATAACCACCATGAGAGGCGGTAAATGATGAATGAACAACCTTTGTTTCACGAGGCGGTAGTTCTCTGTTCACATAAATAGTATATCTCTTACCCATTAGATTGAAGTGTGTTTAATTTTAGGAATAAACCTTAATATAAAAACACCATAATATATGTAGGATAATTGTTTATATATAATAAAGGAATAATACTAGTTTATGGGTGGATAATGGAAATAAAACTAAATAGATTGAGAAAATATGTTACCTCTTAATCAGGTAACTCTTTTAGTTTGAACCAAAGGGATTGCTTGAATTGAATAATGTAAAATTTTATTCTTCTAGGATTATTTTATGGGTTTTTTGGAGATATTTTGGAATATCTTGGTTAATCCAATGTTGTTTGAGAGGCGTGATGAAGTGGGAAAGGTTGTGGCCTTTTATAAGGGAGGAAAAGGACTCACTTGGTATTTTTTAAAAGAAGTAAGGTGAACCCATTTTTTTACCTAAAAAAAGTCATAAAAACAAGAAAAATAAATAATTTAATGTTTATGTCCGAATTATGTCCAGCCTATGGTTTTGGGAAAAGTTTATAGGTCATTTGTTTCCTTAAGTTAAAGGTTTAGTCCTTTATTAAGTGTAATTTTTCCTTAATAATTGCAATTATTTTTACAAGTATTTTTGGTAAAAAAATAATTTAACCTTATTATAAAATATAATTATTATTATTCAAAATATTAAATACATGTTTCCAAATTCCAATCACAAAAGTGGCAGAAATTATTTTAAATTTAATCCCACAGACAGGATGAAAATGAGGGTTTTTAAAGTAAAAACATACAAAATTTTGCTAAGTTTTTATACCCAATATAAATGTGAAATTTATTACAATGACATAATTGGATTAATAGATAAAAATATGTTATAATTAAACTTTAATACCAATTTAAAATGTAATTTATCCTTATAAATAAATTAGATGAAAAATCTTTTTTGAACTAAAATTCAGTATTTTTCATTATTCATTAAAAAATGAAACATCATAGAAAAATACCAAAAATTAACTCTAACCTAATTTTTATGTTTATAATTAAAATATGAATTTTATTTTTATCTATATAATCTAGAAAAATATAAAAAATTTAATTTAAAATAGGTTCTTCGTTAAAAGACAGTAAAAATGTCTTAATAAAAATATAGGTTTTTATGTGAAATATTGGTTTCGTACTTATATTATGCTTATCAAATATATTAGATGAATGTAAAAGAAATTATATTTAATATATAAAAAATATATTAAATTAATATAACTCACTAATTTTAATTGATTTAATTTATTAAGATAAAATTGTTTTGTTTCTATAAAAATAGTTTTCTATAAAGTATTCCCTTTATTTTCAATTGTCTCTTTATTTATTTATAATTAATTTGTAACCAATGAATTATTTGTGTGAAAAAAATATTTTCATAAGTTTTTGAATAATATTCATAATGGATAGTTTATATCTTATTATATTAAATAATAATATTTTAATAATATATTATTATTCGGAAAAACGTGGTCTTGCGTGTAATGCAAGATGTTGAAGAAACTCGATGTGGCGTGTCACTTATGCTAACTCAGTGTTGTGTGTATTGGAAGTTTTAAAATATGTTGGATTTATTTAAAAAATTAAATATATTATAAATAATAGGTATATTATTTTGCCTTATTCACTTGGTGTTGTGTGTCATACACGCTACCGAATACAATGTTCCTCCTTTAGATTTCCATAGTGCTATATTCTCCCCTCCTTAATTAAATTGCATCCTCAAAATTTAAAATCAATGTTGTTGATATATTGTTTGATATTTCCTATGATTTAAATTTGACATCGTAAGAAGGATTCATAAAACATCCTCTATAAAAGAAATAATGGGAATATGGAAGGTCACATGGAATAACATATAACTAGGTCTCTAGGTAGGAGAACCTTAGTGGAAACTAGGGATACGAACATGGAGGAAAAGTTTAATTATTTATAGGGAGTCATTGAGGTAATCAATCACAGACAAATGAATGATAAATAGAAATTTGATGGCCTCAATGCCATAAATATGTGATAATTTAGAGGACAATCAGTTCAAAAAAAACTAAGATATTAGGACAATATTTTTTTTAAGATCCTTTTCATCATGTTGAGAAATTTTTTTACTTTCTATAAGTAAATTTACTTACATTATATGTTTTAATATCGTACAAAAAAATATATTTTTTGTTTGGGATTTGATAAAACTCTAATTCATTCCTTACTTCAAGTAAGGAATATCCAAAAATCAACTTTGATACCTAAAGCATTAAATACATTTCTAAATGATCTTAAGGCACATAAAAGAGTGAAAAGTCTAGCTATTTCTCTCTAGATATTTTAAAAAACTAGTATGGTTAATACATTGATTTATAAACCTAAAAACTAACACTACTAGAATATCATTAGTATCTATTCATAAAATTTTCCATCTAAAAACAATGTAATATTAACTAAGAAATTGCATAGGTTAGTGGTTGGTATCAAACCCTTATCGTGAGTCAGTTATGGGATCATGTCTTGTGGCCTTTCCTAATTCGATGGATTGTTACCCAGCATACAAGTTGTCCTTTTCTAGAACCATGTTAATATAATTTTTATAATGAATCATATTTTCTCTAGTTCTATTTTTATAAATTAATTAGGAAAATTTTGATACCATCCACTAAGACGGTGTGATATTCTGAGCCCTGGTGTGCCCATAATAGTTCGATGAAAAACGTTAAGTCTTTAATAAATCATACGGGCATTTTTTCCTTTAAAATGAGAATAACTTATAAATAGTTCTTAGATCAAAAATCTGAGGGCACAGTTCCATTCAGAGTAGAAACTTTTCCTTAGGTGAGACCTAACATTGACCGGTGTGAGTCGACTGTGAAACATAGAATTTGGACGTAACCATCATTAAAATATTTTAATAAAAATATTTTATTTGAATTAGTGGACTTCATATTTTTAATGAAACCTTTGTCAAGAATTCAAGGTTATCACTATAACCCTATAATTTATCTGAGGAATGGAAGGAAACTCTATCAATGATGAAAGTCAATGGATCAAGGATCGACGATGACACAAACCTCTATTATTCGTTAATGATTGATCCAACCATGAGTTAGGATGTTTATCTCTTAATGATTTTCTCTTTCGCTTATTAGATTTGACGACAAACACGGACCAACCAGCGAACAGGTTGATACGCAGTTTGGTCGTTCTTATAGGGTGGCTAAATTTTGGTTTTTTATACAGGGGAAATAATTTGGGTGATTTATAGTTCTTTATTCTTATTTCATCCTTTTAACAAGAATGAATTGATGTCAACATGAAAAATGGATGTGATTCATTCTTCGTGCATTCTTGGTGAATTTCCCTCTTCCTTGATCTTCCCGCTTTCTCTGTTGAACCCATGTGGTCATGGATTAATGTTTCTAGGTGGCCCCGAGTATGGTTGGACGCCCAGATCAAAGGAAAATTGACCACAGAGGCTACAGTAATGTTGAGTGGAACCCGAAAAAACCAAATTTGTGACTGTGTGATTTTTTGAGCATTAGAGGATCCCTTGTGGTCTGTGGAAGGGACCACTAGAATGGGTCTAGAATGGTGCTCTGGAATGGTGAAACAGCATCACTGGTGGCACGAGGTGGTGTCATCCCGCAGGCGGCGGCTGGAGCGGTGTGGTGCAGTGGTTGGAGCTCGAGCGAGACGCTGTTGGCAGGCCACGTGGGAGCCGCATGGAGCTGAGGTGGTGAGTGTGTGGGGGTCGATGCCTAGTGCGGTGTGAATTAGGAGACCCGGTGACAAGGGGGGAGCCACATGGTTAGGGAGGACTGTGTAGACTAGGGGCTCGGACAAGGTGGGTCGCATCAAGCAGAGTAAATCGGCCCACATGCAGTGAGCCAGACGAGGCTAGCCAAGAAGCTCCAACGACCCTGCGGGCTGGACCCAGCAGCCTAGCAGGTCGGGTCCAACCGGCCCAGGGGGCCAGGCTGGTTTGGGAAAGACCAGAGCAGACCAGTTTAGGTCGACCAAACTAGGCCTGGCGGGCCATGTCAGGTTGGACCGAAACTAGACCCAGGTCGAACCATTTTACAAAAACAGCCATATCTTTAAAATTGTATGTATGTTTGTGTCTTTATATTCCTTGAGATGAGACGGTTCTTTTGATATACTCTTTGTGAGTTTTTGTGGAATTTTTCATACAATCTAATGGATTAATGAGTAGGTTCTCCCAATACATGCATGTTACGGGCGGAATCATGTGGTTGGTGGTGACTATGTGATCTAGGTGACTACATGAATTTGTGACTTGGTGATCTTGGTGTCTACGTGACTTTGCGACTATTTTATCTTGGTGTCTATGTTATCTTGGTGACTACGTGACTTGGGGGCTGCATGACCTATCGTCACTCCAATTTTTATCTACACTTTGTGTGTTATCGACATTCTGTGTCTCATCAACTCTAGGTATTCTATGGACTATGACTGATAATCCTTCTTTTGTGATTTTAAATTATACTTGTTTGATGTAACTATACTTCATTTGTTTCCTTTTTGGTATATTGTGTATTTCTTCATGGTATATTTCATGTATTTATTAGTGGTATACTTCATATATTTTATTATGGTATACTATGTATTTATTCGCAGTATAATTCATGTATTTCTTAGTGGTGTAATTCATGTATTTCTTTGCGGTGTACTTCATGTATTTCTTAGTGGTATTTATTTTTGGTTTTGAGGTGTCCTACTGAGTATTGTTTTACTCACCCCAACATGGGATTTTCCCATATGTGTCATTCATTGTGAAAATGATCAATACTTATACAGAATTCTAGGTAGACCAAAACTAGGTGGTTCTTAGAGTGATCAGACGGATGTGTGGTGCTCCTACGACTTTAGGTAGATATCCTATACCTACCCTTCAGGTAGGGTTTTCTATTAGATGAGTTTCAGGAACTTGTGCATTCACTTCAATATATTCTTTCTTTTAGTGGGATTATATTATGGCCCTATTTACTTTTCATTTTTCTACTGTTGTACTTTATGGTTGGTATCTTAGTGTATGCATGCATTGTTTACTTAATGTTTTTACATTTCATGATTTTGGGCTTGGAGATATGCTTGTGTGTGCAGGTACTTTGGAAAATTCCTCCCATTTGTGGGATATTCCTACTTTTTTCTAGTCAATAGCCCTGGCCTATTGGAGGTGGGCTTGGGGTAGTCGCAGAACAGTCGCCTCAAGGACGAGTCGTGATAGAGTGGTATCAAAGGGTCCTGTTCTAATTATGGACTGGGTGTCTGTGAGATTGGTTTGGGGAAACAATGTTAAGTGTTTTGAGCTTGGGTTTCAGGCTAGGGAATTCAGTGTTGGTGTGGCAACTGACGCATCCATATACCCAGGCTCTGAATTCTAATTTCCGACTCAGTACATTAAAAAAATAGTTCTAAGGAAATTAACAGTACATGCATCATATAGTATTTGGGTGTGTTCTTGTGTTCTTATTGAGTTAGCTCACTAGGTATACTCTATTGATCATGGTTCATCTTGATCTATTTCAGGATTTCTCCATGTAGATAGCCAGTCAGAATTTTGATGCAAGATCACGAGGATGATCTGCCTAGCGATGAGGCATCAGTATAGGGAATGTACCAGAGATAGAACCTTTGGCTGGTGTACTAGTGATACCCCCACCTTTTGAGCAGCAGTTACTACCAGCATTATCGGTAGAGGATGCATGTAGGTAGAGTGCATTGCATGAGTCCTATAGTCAGAGACCTTCTACGTTTAGGGGTGATTCAAATCCCAAGATAGTTGAGGATTAGCTGGAGGCAGTTACTTATGTCCTCCACCTTGTGAGAATGCCTGCTGACCATATGGTAGTCCTAGTCACGAGACTTCTTCAGGGATCAGTAGGACGGTGGGGGAGCTTAGTGGACCAGAATCATGATGAGATGAATCTCTCTTGGGTGGACTTTGGGTTCCTCTTCAGGGAGGATTTATTTTTTGAAACGTTACGCTCAATGTGTATACATGAGATTCTACATCTACATAAGGGCAATCAGATAGTAGTGGAGTACTCAGCGAGATTTGTGGATCTTTCTCGCTAATCCATAGATATGGTGTGGATCCATTCTTCAGGGCCCAAACCTTTTAGTAGGGGATACTATAGGAGATCATGGCGTCGATGATATCCCTTAGCGTTCCTATATATGTTGGGTTACTGAAGTGAGCTCTTCTAGTGGAGAGAATTCTAGAGGAACAGATGCTAGTAGTGGGAAAAACCAGAAGGCACCAGCCAGCTGAGTCTTTAGCGATAGGTATCCAATAACTGAAGCAGGGACCCAAGTGGGTCAGGCACTCTAGGGGATGACCCCATGACACAGGATCAGTGGTGCGGGAATCCCAGGGTAAATAAATTCAGCTGAAGGATAGGTTGTTTTACTTATGTGGTGGTCGGGGGAATCTGGATAGATATTTACTGACTCGTCGTACGACCGATCATAAGATGGTAAAGTGACCACTAAGATATAGGAGGAGATAGGAGTAGGGTGGTATTTAGGGTGGTGGGTGTGGAAGAGGATCAGTTCCGGTAGAATGAGGTGGACGGAGGTTCGATGTACTACCACCACCACCCTCATGTGGTCCACCATGGGCTTAGGGAGTTGGTGGATAGGGATGAGGCCATCTTTAGGTAATAAAGGCTTATGACCCCAAATCTCCTAGGATTATTAGTGGTTCGATCTATTTATTTTCCACCATAGCTATAGTTTTGATAGACACGAAGTTCAGTCAATCATTTCTCTCCATGACACTTGTTTGAGAATTGGATATTCCAGTGGAAATATTGACTCAATCCCAATGCTTAGAGACTCTTATGGTGGAATATTTTATGATCACACACTAGTGCCAATAATGTTACCTTAATCTAGGGGGTATGAGTTTCAGTTGGGATCTCTTGGGGGTGGTGTTGAGGCCTTATGTATTCATTCTTTGTATGGACTGGTTATCCACAGTTCATACCCAGATTGACTATTTTAGGTGTAGAGTGTAGTGTGTTCACTGTGATGGGACCAAGTTTTCTTTTTTTTAGTGAAAAGGAAACACATAAATAATAGTATGAACTCACACATATGAGGTTACAACCACTCACACATCAGTTGGCTACCCTAACCCTCGGAGTACTGGATGAGCGGATTCATCAGTTTCCTACATTAGTGGAGGAATATGAGGACATATTTCTTGATGATTTCCCTAGATTACCTCCCTGTATAGAGATTGAATTCTGTATTAATTTGTACCCTAGTATGAAATTGATATCTACCCTTCATATCATATGGCTCCTGTAGAGATTTGTGAGTTGTGGATATAGCTGGAGGACTTGGAGAGGAAGGGATTTATGAGACACAGTGTTTGACCCTGAGTAGCCCCAATTTTATTTTCCAAGAAGTCATATGGGAGAGTGGGGTTATGTGTGGAATTTCGGAGCCTGAATTAGGTGAACATGAATAATAAGTATCAACTACCTAGGATCGATGAACTCTTATATCAGATGAAGGGAGCAAGGTGGTTCTTGAAGATTGACCTTAGGTCTGGCTTTCACCAGCTTTGTTTACAAGATGAGGATATACCGAAGACAGCCTTCAAATGTAACTACAACCACTATGAGTACTTTTTGATGCCGTTAGGTGCGACAAACACCCTAGAAGTGTTCATGGGACTCATGAACAGAATATTCTATCCATACTTAGACCAATTCATCATGGTATTAATTGATGACATCCAGATGTACTCTATATCTGAGGAGGAGCATGTGATACTCTTGAGGATGATCCTAGACACACTCCAAGAGCACTAGCTTTATGGGAAACTCTTAAATTATTAATTCTGGATTTGGGAGGTCCACTTTATAGAACACATCATTTCATAGGATGTGGTTACAGTAGATCCAGTGAAGATTGAGGTGGTGCTTGCTTAGGATCCACCCAAGAGTTTTACTGTGGTGTGGATTTTCCTAGGATTAGCTGGGTACTATCATAGTTTTTTACCCAATGTTTCCATATTAGAAGTACCCTTGATGGATTTAACATGGAAATGGAATCCCTTTGTGTCGAAAAATAAGTCACAGGACTGCTTTTAGGATTTAAGGTGGAGGTTGATGAAAACTCCCATTTTTTTAGACTACTAGAGGAGGGCATCGTGCATATAGTGTTTTGTGATGTATTAGGGACTAGGCTTGGTTTTTCCCTAATGTAGGGGAAAGTAGTGATTTCATATGGTTTACTCCACTTGAGGTAGCCTGATCTGAACTATGTGACCCATGATCTTGAGCTAACAGCGGTAGTCTTTGAATTGAAGATGCGGATACATTACCTTATGTGTGATCAATTTACCTTCTACTCTGACCATAATAGCCTCAAGTATATCTTCTCTAAAAAGGATCTAAAATTGAGACATAGGCGATAGATAGTGTTCCTCTAGTGCTATGACTTTGATATTATCTATACTCTTTTTAAGGGGAATGTAGTGGCACACGCTCTCAAAAAAAGGTCCAGCTTGCAGTTTCTGAGTGAGGCGCTGGAGCAGTTGGCCATGTTGCAGATATCCTTTGTGGATAGAGATAGAGTATCTTACCTCCAGTATATGGTTTTCACCCCTCCACTATTATAGTGAGTCAAGGAGGCATAGCTTGGAGACACCGACTATGAGAATTTATGTGCTCAGATGTCCTTGAGGCATAACCTTGATGGATATTCAAAAGGTGGGGAGCATGTCGTTCTCTTCAGAGGATGCACTATAGTATCAGTGGTGTTAAGGGAGGAGGTCTTGAGAGAGTTCTATACATCCCATTTGGAAGTACATCTAGAATTGGAAAAGATGTATCAGGACCACAGACATCATTTTTGTTGTCCATGGATGAATAAGGTAGTTGAAGAGTTCGTTTCTAGATGTCTCACTTGCTAGAAAGTGAAGGTTGAGCACCAGGTTCCAGCGTGATTGACCCAAAAACATGAGGTGCCAGAGTATAAGTGGGATGGGATATCGATGGATTTTATGATGATTTTACCATGAATGTCAAGGGTTTATGATACCATCTAGGTGATCATTGACCGACTCACCAAGTTAGTCCACTTCTTACTATTATGTGATCATATTTCAGTAGAGATCTTGGGATGCATCTACTTTTAAGAGATAGTTCAGCTTCATGAAGTGACATCAAGAATTTTTATAGACTAGGATTCTTGTTTTAAATCTTATCTATGGAAGGGATTTGAGGAGGATTTTGGGACTCAATTATGCTTAAGCACGACATTTCATCCCCAAACGGATGGCTAGATGGAGAGTACCATCCAGGTTCTTGAGTACATGAAATATTCTTACATCCTAGACATTGGATGTGGTTGGGAGGATCACTGACCTTTGGTGGATTTTTCATACAAAAATATCTCTCACTCCACCATTAGTATATCACTGTATGAGGCTCTGTACGGGGGACCATGCAGGTCTCTACTTTGTTGGACTGACCGTGGAGAGTCAGCACTCATGGTTCCAGAGTTCATGTGGGCTACCACTAAGAAGGTGAAAATCATATAGCAGTGGATGAGGATTTCACAGATCCAGTAGAAGTAGTATGCTAATAGGAGGTGGAGGCCCTTGTAGTTCAATGAGAGTGTCCTTGTGTTCCTTCAGGTCTCACCTCAATGGGGATTGAAGAGATTTGTCTTGAGTGGAAAGTTATCTCTAAGATACATCATCCCTTTTCATATTATGAGTAGAGTTCATGAGGTAGAGTACCACCTTTATCTACCCCCATAGTTGAACCAGGATCATAACTACTTCCATGTTTCACGTTTAGAAGGTACGTGCATGATCTATCACACGCCATTGACTGGCATGAGCTAAACATTGATGATGGGGTGACTTTTGTAGAGTACCTGGTGGAGATTAAGGATTGATAGGAGAGGATCCTTCATGGGTGGTTTATTCCTCTAGTTCACATCATACGGAAACACAAGAATCTCTAAGAGAGTACTTGAGAGTGTGAGGATAAGATTCGTGCTCAGTACCCTCATATTTCTTTTGAGTAGCCCTTGTTTTGAATTTTGTGGACATAAATCTCTAATTTGGGTAGAATGTAATGACTCAAATTTAATCCAGTTTCAATTTTATAAAATAATTGGGAAAATTATGAGACCATCGATCGATAGGGTGTGATATTCTAAGGCCCAGTGTGCCCAGAACAGTGTAATGAAAAATGTTAAGTTTTTAATAAAGTGTGTGGTGGTTTTTTCTTAAAATGGGAATAACTTCAAAAGGGTTTCTTAAATTTGAAATAGGAGGGCATTGTTGTGTTTAAATAAGTAACTTTATCTTAAGAGGTTCCTAACATCAACCGGTGCATGTAGACTGTGAATGTTATAATTCAGATGTAACCGTCATTAAAATATTTAAATAAAAATATTTTATTGGACACAATGAAGTTTTTCTCTTTAATGAAACCTTTATCAATAATTCAGGGTTATCACCACAACCTTAGAATTCTTCTAACGTTTGGAAGGAAACTATCTTGATGACGAACGTCTACAGATCAATTATTAACAAAATATTCCGGCAGATAAAGGATTGTTGATGACACAGACCTCCATTCTTCTTTAATGACTGATCCAAATAGGAGGTAGGATTTTTATATCTTTGTTATTTCCTCTTTTCATTTATAGATTTATCAATGAACATAGACCAACCAATGAATAGTTTGATCCATGATTCAGTCGTTCTTGTGGGATGGTTAAATTACTGGGTTTTAAAAATGGAAAATAATCTATGTGATTTCTGGTTCTTCATTCTTCATTCATACTTTTAATTATAAATAATTGATTCCAACACAAAAAAGGTCATGATTCATTCTTTGTTCATTCTTGGTTCCTTTCCCTCTTCCATGTTCTTCTCGCTTTCACCATTGATCCCTCGGGGTAACGAATCGACATTTTCGGGTGGCTCCGAGTACTATCAGACCCTCAAATTGAAGGAAAATTGACCGCAGAGGCTGCAACAGTGTATAGATGAACCATAAGAAACCAAATATGCAACTGCATGATTTTTTGTGCATCGGAGGAGCTCCGGTGGTCCGTGTAAGGGACCACCGGCACCGTTCCAGTGTAGTGGTTCGACATAGTGCGGCGGCGCAAGGCAGCGGTGGTCCAGAGGCGGTGGATGGAGAGGCCAGAGGCAGTATCTAAAATGGACATAGTTAGAGGCTGGAGTGGCGTGGTATGGTGGTCAAAACCCGAGCGGGGTACGGTGGGCGGGCTGGGTGGGAGCCGCATGGAGCGGAGGCAGTGAACGAATTTGCGGTGCGGCCCAACAGAGTGCAAGGAAGGGGAAAGGTGACATGGGAGGAGCCATGCAGTCAGGGAAGACCACATGGAGTAGGGGGAAAGATCAGGGTGGAGTGCGTGAGGTGGAGTAAATTGGCCCACATGTAGCAGGCCAGACTAGGGTGGTCGAGCCCTCTCCAGTGACCCTGTGGGATAGACCTAGTGGCCTGGACCCAGCAGCCCAGTGGGCTAGATCTAGTAGGCCCAGTGGACCAAGCCCAGTAGGCCAGGATAGTTTAGGCCGGACCGAACTGGACTAGGTTAGATCGGCAGGATCGTGCCAGGTTGGGTCCAGTGGGTTGGGTCAAACCCTGATTAGATCATTTTACAAAAACATCCATATCATTCAAACCATGTATCTATTTTATATGTTGTTTGAGGTGTTGGGACCCTTGTGATGAGAAGGTCCTTAATAGATAATATAATTGAGTATTTGTGGAATTTGGTACACTACTTAATGGCTTGAGGATTAGTTTCTCCCGATATAAGCATTCTACGAGAGGAATCATACTACGGTGGTGACTATGTGATCATGGTGACTACATAAATTTGTGACTAGGTGATCTTGGTGACTATGTGACTTTGTGACTATGTGATCTTGGTGACTCTATGATCTTAGTTACTACATGACTTGGGGGATGCATTACCTATCGACACTACGTATGTTATTGACACTGTGTGTTATCCACTCTCTGTGTGTTATCAACACTTCGTGTGTTATCAACACTCTGTGGGTTATTGACTCTAGGTCTTCTATGGACTATGACTAATAATACTAGTTTTTTTTATTTAGATTTATAATTTTGTGATATTATTATAGTTCATGTATTTCATTTATAGTATACCATGTATTTATTTGTGGTATAATTCATGTATTTCTTACTGGTATAATTTTTGTATTTCTTTCTAGTATACTGTGTATTTTGTTGAGGTATACTTCATGTATTTATTAGTGGTATAATTAATTTATTTATTTATGGTTTGATTGATGTATTTCTTATTGGTATTACTTTGTGGTTTTTGGGTGTCCTTCTGAGTACTTTTTTACTCACCACTACACGGGCTTTTCCCACACGTTTCTTGTCTTTTTGCAAATGATCGACACATAGACGGAGTTCTAGGTGGAACATCACCAGGTGGTTATTATTATGATCATAAGTATGTGTGGTTCTCCTACAAATTCAGGCAGTTGTCCTACACCTACCCTTCTGGTAGGTTTTTATATGGATGAGTTTTAGGAACTTTTTCATTCACTTCGATATACTCTTTCTTTTGGTGGGCTTGTATTCTAGCCCTATTTACATTTCAGTTTCCTACTACCATAATTTTTGGTTGGTATCTTATTTTATGCATGAATTGTTTAATTATTGTTTTTACATTTCATCATTTAAGGCTAGGAGATGTTTGTGTGTGTGTGTGTGTGTATTTACTTAGGAAAATGCCTTCCATTTGTGGGATATTCCTACTTTGTTCTAGTCGCCAGCCCTTGGCCTATCAGAGGTGATCTTGGGGTAGTCACAGTAAGGGCCCCTCTGGGGTGGGTTGTGAAAATTTCCAAAATAAATATGATGTAAATACTTTAAATAAGTTAATTACTAAATATCCTTTTAACTAAGGTTTTCAATACAACCTCTATACATAAATACTTCATCCACTCATTTTAACCTAGATTCGTCCTTGGTCTATAGTTTATCCAAAATATCACTTATAGGATTTCTAAATCATGACACCTTATCATAAATCTAAAACAACTTTGGTTTAACCTAGTTCATTCATTATCTAATCAAATCTTTCTTTATGGTTTGTAAAAAATGTGAATTATACTAAGAATATCCCCTGGGAGTGTCAAACTAGATGCGTATTAAGTCCCATTGTCATCTACCAAGTTACACCAAGTCAGTCCTGACACACCTTTTCGGAGTTTTTACTCCTAGGTGCATATATTCTAGAATTATATCCACATTTAGTATCCATATAGGGATGTATTTCTAGTAATACCCACATAATATCTACCTTAATAAAATTATAGGTTGATCTTCTATACTTATCCTCAAATTTTACCATAGTTTTACATTCTCTAATCTATTTTTTTCTAAATCTAGTTCCCAAGGTTTCTACTAAACTTCCTTTGATACCAACTCTAATGACTAGACCCTAGATATCCTGAAGCTATTGTCTTATATCAATTACATTGGTATGATTACAAGGAATCAAATCCTGAAGGATTGAGAGTTTAGTATTCTTACATATATGAGTCTTCTATTACAAATTAATACACTATTTACAACATAATTCTATTCTAAATAAACTTCAAGAATAACATTATTTCATCTAGTATATCTCTACATATCTTTCATATTACACTTCTTGGATTCCTAGAGAAAGGAAACATAATAAGGGTGAGCTCAAATGTTCAGTAAGGTTAAATTATAGTGGAATAAAAAATGAATCCATAAGAATAAATCAACATAGAAAGGTAAATAACTGAACACACAGGCCAAGTAATCAATAGACTGAAAAGGAAGTGAATAAACAATAAGGATTTTTAAATGAAAACACATTCCATTCAAATAACTAGATAAGGAAAAATAAATATGTAAATGTAAGAAGCTGAGACACATGTCATTTAATCAATGAACTAAAAATGAAATGAATTCATATATATGTTGATGAAAAATATCATGGATAAATAATAATTAAATATAAAATAGGGAAATTATTTATTATTGGATTCTATGTTTCCTAGGTACATGGAACCAGTGGTGTCAAGACCTTTCACAAGACAGTTTATAACATACTTAGTACAAAACAATTTGGATTGTCCAACCATGTCTCTACTTTTAAAACCATTCACAAGATAGTTTATAACATACTAGTTACAAATAAGAAGATTTTTTCCTATCTAATTTCATCTCATGATACTAGTGATGCATCTAGGGGATTTCATTTACATGTCCTCAAACTTTAGGGGTTACCTTAAATGGTCCCCAACCCATGTCTTACTTATCCAAAACATTCCTCACATCAAATATACAATATTCCTTGTAAAATACCCATATTGAATAAAGGATATGTATTTATCAATACTTCTAAAAATAATCAAATAAATTTAAAAGTAAAAACCATATGAAAAATTGTATATGGGTAAGGAAATAGCCATATCCATGAAAGATGATATGAATATTTAGGGGAAATTCAATGTCAAATGATCATATGAAATTGAATATATTAAGGGGAATAAAAGGAATAAAGGAAGTGAATGTTAATAATATCCATGTCCAAATCAAGTGTAAACTATACAGAGGAGTATTAAAGATGGTATTAACACAAAATTTCCCAAGTGTATTATAATAGAAGACTTTTTTCATTGATGAAAAAAATATTATAAAAAAATATTTTAAAAAAATCTTGAGGAAAATTTCTTTTTGTTTTGAAAAACCTTTTGAAAAACCTTTTGAAAAACCATTTCATTGAAAATCACTTTTGAAAACACATTATAGAAAAATTAAAATCTTAAATAGGAAAATTAAGCATCAAATAAATGATGGTGAGTAATTCTATACATTCCATATGAGGTAAAAAGATCATTACTTTCACACAGTGAAAAGGTTAGAAAATTTCTTATTTAAAAAGTGGAAAAAATATTCCTTTGAGTACATTGGTAACAGCCAAAAATGGTAAAAAAATATATTTAAAAATTCATCTTGAAAAGTTTAAAATATTTTTTAAAACATTTTAATAAAACATGGTTTTTAGGAGAAAACATATTCTCCAACTAAAGAGATAAATTAAGTCATGTTTTCTTAAAAAAAAATTCTAAAACATTTTGACTTCTAAAAAGTAGAGAAATGGTACTAATACATTAAAAAGGTTATGAATAACAATAAGAGAGGAAACTTAAATGGAAAATAGAACAATTTTCATATAAATTCCTTTAATGTGGATGAAATAGAATTAAAATTATTCTTGAATAAAATAATCATTAAACATTCCAAAGTGTCATATATCACTTCGAAACATTTTAAACCATAATCCTCATGAAGTAATGTCATTAAATGAAGGTTTTAAATATAATGAATATAAAATTATTAATGATAAAATATATTAAATGGTTTGTTAGGTACACCACATAAAATAATTAAGTTGTGAATATGAAATTTATCTCATAAAATTAAAAAGGGAGATGAAAATCCCTTACCTTGCGTCTGACTTGACTCGTGTGTCTTTATATTTTTCAATAACAAAGTTATGTTAATTATTTACTTGTTTGATAAACTTTTTCATGTTTATCATAACTTTTATTTCACTTATTACCATTTTTTATACAACTTCTTAAACAATTAAGTTTACGTTGGGTGTTTTGACCAAATTCGGTTTATGTGGCAATAACATATTTAATAGGTCAAATATGGTCAAAGGGGTCATTATATAACATCACCATAAAATAATAATGAAATAATTTTCATGTTTATACATAAATTATAATTTCAAAACAAATAATTTAATATGGTTATGAAAAATTAATCAACATTACAATCATGGAGACGGTTGGTCGTTTGTACGCAAAAGTAACGTTCCCATTTTTCAATGATCATTATGGAAAGAAGCTAAGTAATACCATTTCATTCAATAATGATAAATAAATCATAAATACTATGTTATTTAATAATATATACTTTTATATATAATTCTTGTGATCTAAAAGGAATCACATCATGTTGTGGAGGCGGCAGTCCACACATCCACGACTAACATTATCACTTTTTTGTGTGTGAAAGGGTAATAAAGAAAATGATATATATATATATATATATTATTTCAAGAAAGGTAATTATGTCATGAATATCCTATATTTTTTTCATGTCTTTTATTTTTAGTTATAATCATCCTTTATACATTCCATGTATCGTGTGATCAAATCACACTGCTTTTAGGAGGCGGTAGTCCAAACTTCCACAAACAGTGTTATCATAATTACAAAAATTGAAATTATAATGGTATGTGTTATACAAGAATTAAAGATGAATAAATACATAATAATTATAATATATAACATATATAAATATATTTTTCATCATAATTTCTATAATGAGAGGTGGTAAAGGAAAAACAAACAATAATCGTTTCGTGAGGCGATAGTTCTCCATTCACTTAAACAGTATGTTTATTACCCCTTAAATGGGAGTGTGTCTAATTTTAGTTCTAAAACTTAAAGTAAAATCATCCTAGTATATTTAGGATACTATTTTTGTTATATAATTATTTAATAATAATATTTTATGGGGTGTATAATAGAAATAAAACTAAATATCTTAAGGAAATATGTTAACTCCTAATAAGGTAACTCCTTTTGGTTTAAACCCAAGGGCCTACTTGGATTGATTTGTTCCCAAATTTAGGCTTCTAGGATGATGGGAGAGGTTTTTTCGAGCTATTTTTTTATACCATGGTCAATAAAAAGTGGTTTTAGAGTTGTGAGGAAGTGGGATAGTTGGTTGCCTTTTAAAAGGGAGGAAAAGTACTCACTTGGTATTTTTGAAAAGAAGTTAGGTGTAACTACATTTTTATATACCCAAAGTCATAAAAAACCAAAACAAATAAATAATGGAAGTTTAATAGCCAAACTTATATCCATAAAATTTGTGTTTTACAAGTGTATAGGTCAATATGTCCCTTAAGTTAAAGGTTTGATCCTTTATTAAGCATAATTTTTCTTTAATAATTATAATTAATTTTAACTAATATTACTAATATTTTTGGTAAAAAACTAAGTTGATATTATTATAAATTATAAATTATTATCATTTAAAATATGGAATCAATTTTTCCAAATTAAAATCACATAATTAGAATAAATTAATTTAAATTTATTCCCACAGATGGGGTGACAATGTAGGTTTTTTTAGAAAAAACATCCAAAAGTTTTCTAAGTTTTATACCCAATTTCAAAGTGAAATTAATTCCAATGATCTAAAATGGAATAATTTATAAAAATATAATATAAGTAAACTTTAAGAAAAAATTTAAAATTTAATTTAACCTTATAAATAAATTAGATGGAAAAGTAGTTTTGAACTAAAATTATAACATCCCAAACATTTTATGGTATATTTCCCTTAAATACCTTCAATTTAGTAGATAGCCTGTATTTCATTAATCACTGAGTCTCTATGAAATATAACATAGTTATTTATAGGATAAATTTATAACCTAGATATTAAATTTAAATTTTCCACTTCTTTTTTTTTTTGAATTTCTAAAAACAGTCATCCACGGTTGTGATCAATAAGTTATTTGGAGTCTGATGGAACCAACTTGTTTCTGGGTGAATAGTAACATACCCTTATGAATATTCATATGAATTGTAATATGAACCTTATGAATATTAATTCATATTATTATTTTATTTTCTTATTTTTATATGCAAACGAGATATTGATTAATTTTTCATGGTATTAAAAATGAGTTATAGATTTAAAATTTTTATTTTTGAATCAATTATGATTTTATTTAAAAATTAAATTAATAATATTTAGAAAATTATTTTCGAAAAATTGAGTTTATTTTGGAATTATACATGTCAAAAATTGGTTAGGTTGAATTTTTGGGATTTTTCTAAAATTCTTGATTTTTTTATGAGTAGTAAAAATATGATAAATTATGATAAATACAAAATACTTGTTTTACTCAATAATATGTGATGCAAGGATGATGTAAAACCACTTTTTTCTAACTCGCATTAAATTATTACTATTTTGGGTAACATGAATCAATACTATTCATATTATTGAGCAAAAATATTAAAGTAATAATTAAAAAATGTAAAATCCCTCATCGCATTCACTATAAATATTAACCCTATTCCCATCTTCCTCCCACAACACTCAAGCTTTGAATCTTACTTATGTTCTACCAAATAAAATTCTCAATCCCTCCCTCCACTTCCAAGATTTTATTTTCTCACCAAAAGGCCAAAAACAATGGTATTAAGAATATTTTCAAGGAGGAGTACTCAAGAGGTGAACCTCTCTTCCTTTTTCTTTCAACTTCCTTTTTATGTTCCATACTTTTTTCCCTCTCCTCACCTCCCCACATCCAAATGATATGATAATTCTAGTAATTTACATGGACTATAATTTTTTTATTCAAATTTAATATTTCATCATCTCTCTTTTCCCCCTCCTCTTACACTAAAAATGAAAATATCGTCTGAGAAGTGTTAATTTAACACATTCAAGGATGACGGGTTTTCAATTTCTATTACTATATTTAATACTGGTCATGAAACCATTTTAAAGGTTTAACTAGATCATAATATATGTATTTTATCTTATTTAATGTTCTAAAAATCCTTACTCACTCATAATATAAAATATTAATACAAAATAGTACTTTGTTCACAAAGCTGCTAAGTTAATCCAAGATTTTATCATTAACTTTTATTTAATGAGTCATACTCATGGTATATAACCAAAATAATTATAAGATAATTTATATATCTATAATTTCACTAATAATATATATTAACAATTAAGGATGTTTAACCACATTTTAAGCGAACTTCCATTCATGAATACAAGTAAATCTATCATGAAAAGTAAGGAAGAAAATGCTTCCAAAACAATAAAATGGAACATCTTAAACCCATAAGGTAATGGGGTTTCCCATCTCACTTTTAATTCTGTGATATTTCCATTGTTCTCCACTTATTTTTTGAATGTGGTGTATGTGTACTAACATTTGATATATAATATCATTATTATATTTATATTCATGGAATTAATTGATTCACATGATGATTATTAACTCAATTGATTACAATGTTGTAAGGGACTTTGTTTCAATTTCCATTTCATTGTGAGTTACTTGGTATTGTGCACCTAATCATTCTTATATGGTGTACCTACTGCCCCTTTGAGAACATTTTTCATTTAAAATTTTAAATATATTATATATCTATATTCTGGTTTCATGGATATGATTATTGACTTAAGTCGTATACCCTTTTACATATGGTGTTTATTTGGAATGTTTCTTTAACTATGGAAATATTGATGAATCTATATCCTCTACTCTATATGGATATTGATAAGGCATATTTTAATTGTATTAAATATATGTATAAAGAATTATTTAGACTTCAAGTGATGGGAGGTGTCCTCTATATCCCCTCGATGCATCAACAGGTCTCATGAGACAAATCATTTGGCAACAAACCCTTCGAGTTTGTTTCCAAAATAGAATCATATGGGTATCTACCATTGTTTTAATGGTATAGTGGTATCATGAGCCAAATATATGACATCCAATTAATAATAATTCTCATTATTCATTTCTAATTATTATTATCCATGAGGTTTTCAGTAACACAAAATCTATGGATGTAATTTCATTCTCAGTTTATTAATGGCGTGTGTTTTTCATTTATTGACCATGCCATATTGATTGTGACAAATTATTTTTTATTTAATTATTTTTGATTCATGATTCTGCTATTAGTAACCCTTACTGAGCATTTGATATCACCCCTTTAATTTGTTTACCTTCAACATGTTATGATGAGGATGCCATTTATTGAGTTTTTGTGGATGCAGTTTATTAGTTTTTGTAATGTATTGTATTTTGTTACCTTTCCCAATGTAATATGGGTTTCATGTGTGAATCTAGTTTCTTTAAGACTAATAAACTAATCATTACATCCGGATTTCTTTCCTTTTAACCATTCCAATGTAATAAATAATTCACTAGATCATGGCTTCTAGGGTCAGGGCATTATAGTTGGTATTCGAGGAATTTTAGTAGAAAACTTGGAATCTAGATTAGAAAATATAGATTAGGTAAAAAATCCCTAAGTTAGTATTTAAAGATAAACATTCAAGAACCTCCTATAATTTTGGTAAGGAATATATTATGTGGATCTTTCTATCAAAAACATCCATGTCTAGATACAAATAAGTAGAGGTGGCTATGGAACAGATGTATATAGGGGTAAAACACAAAAACACCACTTTGAGCTAGACTCGAATGGGAACTGGTGCATAGAAATTGGACTTTATTTTCTCTTGGTTTGACACTCCTAGGGTATATTATTAGTATAATTCACATTTTATTTACAAGCCATTATGAGGGATTTGAATGTAAATTTTTTCCACAGAGAAACCATGTTTATGATATTAGTTATGCATAGAATTTCAATTTATGATAAGTACTTTTCTAGTTAGGATTATAAATTATGATTCATAACCTAATCTAGTGTATTAAATTATTTAGAAATGGTTCCTAATGTAATTAGGGTAATCAATACTCTTGGACAATGTATGGATTTCCCCACTGATAAAGTCAACACCTCCATTGTTGGATCAAATTAGATCATGAACATATTGGGATAACTTACTCAGGCTATGAAGAATAACCATGATATACCTATGTTAGATCATTTCATGTGGAAGAATCCCCTATATTTTAGTGGTACTACTAATCAAATGGTAGTTAATCGGTGGATCAAGTACCTTGAAAAGATATTCATGGAATTAATATGCAATGAAAATAAAAAGGTAGTGCTGGTAGTATATTGTTTCATGGGTGATGCTAATAAATGGTGGTCCTTGATCCAGAATACCATGAAGGAATAAAAAATAAAATATATATAATAGATTACTTTTAATAAAATATTCTTTGACAAATATTTCCCTCGTGAGAAACAAACCAAAATAAAGAGGAAATACCTTGGCTTAAAGAAAAGGGAAGAAGACAGTGTTGCAGAGTATGAGTCTACCTTCACAAGACTATCTAGGTATGTCCTAGATTACATACGTGACTCAGAAGACAATATTGATCATTTATTTGAAGGTCTTAATCCAAGCCTTTGAAGGCCACTAGCTTATCAATCATTTTCATCATACGATGAAATTGTATTAAGTGACATCAAAATAGAGAAGGAATTTTCTAGATCAAATTTGTTCAAGGGAAACCAAGATAAGATGTGTTATTCTAATAACCGTGGAAAAAGTGAAGCACCAAAGAAGAATAATGGAATGAATAAATTTCCATTATGTGTGAACTGTGGAAAAAATCATCATGGGAAATACATGAAAGGAATGGGAGTTTGTTATAAGTGTGGAGAAAAGGGTCATCAATCTAGTGAATGAAAGGGGAAGAGACAATTCAATGATGTTTAATTCTATAATTTTATATATATCTGACATTATTCAAATGAGTGTCCTAAGTGCCATGGAAACTTTACTCCAAAAAGGCTACAAGATCAAGGGAAAGCTTATGCGATTACAACTGTGGAGGTTGAAGTTATTAATGATGTGGTGGAAGGTACATTAATTATTTCCTGAGACATATCCAATGCTTTATTTGATTCTATATCATCGCATTCATTTATATCTTCACAGTTTTCCAAGAAAATTATACATGTACAATTTTATTTATTAAAGGAGTTGTCAGTCAAAACTCATATGGGATGTATCATTATAACAAAGATGTTTCGATCAGTCCCCATCATGACACATAAGCATTATTTAGTCACTAACCTTATAATAATACCAATTATTGACTTTGATATGGTATGAAATGGTTGTCAAATTATGATGCGAAGATCTATTTCAAGAAGAAGGAAGTTACAATTTTTAAGAATGGTGTAGAATCCCTTATCTTTAAAGTAGAAATATTTCCATCTGATTCTTATCTAGATAAACCCCCCAGTAGCTCTACAGAATGAAATTCATGGAGAGGAAGATAACACAATATCTATGGGTGAGGAAAGAAATCTTAAAATTGAAAATATACCTATTGTTCAAGAATATATTGATATATTTTCATAGGATTTACCTAAACATCCTCCAGCGCAGGAAGTTCTGTTCTCTATTGATTTAATTCCTAGTGAAAGACCTATATCAAAGACTCCCATTAGAATAGAAACTGTGGAATTAGTGGAGATAAAGAAACAATTAAATGAATTGAGAGAAAAAGGATTTATTTGACCTAGTGTTTCTTCATAGGGATCCCATGTCCTATTTGTCAAGAATAAAGATAGATCCATGAGGCTATGCATTTATTATAGGGAAATCAATGTTTTTACAATAAAGAACAAGTATCCTCTTCCACAAATTTATGATTTATTTTATCAAATTCATGGAGACCAATATTTTTAAAAGCTTGAACTTAGATCTGGATATCATTAGCTATGTTTGAGGAAGGATGATATTTCAAAGTCAGTATTTCAAACCAGGTATGGGCATTACGAGTTTACAGTAATGCCTTTTGGACTGACTAATGCAACCTATGTTTTCATGGATCCAATGAATAGATTTTCCATGTAATATCTTTATGACTTTGTTGTGGTATTTATCAATGATATCCTAGTATACTCCAAAAGATATTAACACCATGAGAATCACTTGAAGATTATTCTGAAAACTCTTAGAAAAAATAAATTTCATGGGATGTTTAGAAACTATGAATTTTGGATTTAATCAGTTTATTTTATTAACCATATTTTCTCTAAGGATGGAATCATATTTGATCCTATGAAGACAAAGTCAATCTAATAATGTCCCACCAACAAACATAACTGAGGTGTGTAGTTTTATTGGTTTAAGAGGTTACTATAGTCATTTTGTTCAGAATTTCGCCCGACTGGCTAACCCACTAACCAAGATCACATGAAAAGGGGTTAAGTTTGTATGGATGAAAGAATGTACATAATTATTTGAATAATTGAAACTAATATTGGTCAATGATCCAATTTTTGATTTTCCTTCTGGAAATGATGGATTTGAGATATATAATGATGCATCAAAAATAGATTGGGTTGATTCCTTATGAAAAATGTTAAATTTATTGCTTATGTATCAATACAGTTGAAGAATCATGAGAAAAATTATCGAACTCATGATCTTGAGTTATCATCCATAATAATTTCTCTAAATATATATATATACATTATCTCTACAGTGAAGATATATATGGATCAGAATATTCTAAAATAATTTTTTACACATAAAGAACACAACATGAGGAAAAGGAGATGGCTCGAGTTACTAAAGGATTATGATTTTCCAATACACTACCACCCAGGAAAGTAAAATAAGGTGGAAAATTCATTAAGAAGGAAAGATCATGGACTTCTGGCCCAAATGAGGATTGGGAGAGATCCTATATTCATGGATCTACTAAATATAGATATGGGAATTTTTATAGAAGGGGAAACATATTCCCTCTTTTAAATGATTTCTAAACCATATATACTAGAGAATATAAAAATCTCTTAATCTGATGATGAAAATCTACAAAATAAAATTAAAGCTATTAAGGATGGAAGATTGGGATAATTTATGTATGTGGATGGAATTCTAAAATTTGGGAAGAGGTTATATATTCCATCGGTACCTAAGATAAAAAAGGGAACTATTAGATGATGCCCATAGCTCAAATTTCTCTATACACTCTGGTAGCATGAAGATGTATAGAGATTTGAAGAAACATTTTTGGTGGGAAAACATGACGTGAGAAATTGCTGACTATGTGTGAAGGTGTCTAGTTTTTCAATAAGTGAAGGTCGAGAGACAACATCTCATAGGGGTCATACAAACTCTACCTACTACAATGTGGAAGTGGGAAGACATTATGATGGATTTTATCACAATAATACCAATAACACCTAGAAGGAATGATGTAATATGGGTAATTGTTGATCATCTTATAAAATTAGCACATTTCTTTTCTATAAGAGAGGATTTACCACTTGAGCACCTGGAAAGACTTTATATTAATGAAGTTTTAAGACTTCATTGTGAACCTATATCGATTGTGTCTGATCAAGATCCCTGGTTTACATCAAAATTATGGAGAAGTCTCCAAAAGGATTTGGATACTGAGCTTTATATGAGTACTTCTTATCACCCCTAAACCTATGGACAATCTAAAAGGAATATTCAAACACTGGAAGGCATGATGAGATCATGATCCCTTGACTTTCAAGGTATATGGGATCAATACTTTTCTTTGGTGTAATTTCTCTATAATAATAGTTTCCATTATATAATTCAAATGGTTTTATATAAAGCATTATATGGTAAGAGGTGTCAAACTCCAACTTGTGGGGATGAAGTTGGAGAGAGAAAATTCACAGGCCCAGAACTTATCGAAGAGACAACTGCAAAGGTAACGGGAATTTAGGCCCATATTAAAGCATCCTACAGTAGGAAAAAGAGTTATGCTAACCACCAGATAATGGATTTTTAATTTCAAGTAGTGGATCATGTCTTTCTAAATGTATCTCCATGGAATTTTGTCTTAATTTTCGGTAATAAAGGTAAACTAAGCCCCAAGTACATCATATCATTCGAAATTCTAGAATGAATTGGAGCTGTAGCTTACCGTTTAGTAATTCCACCAAGTCTCTCAAAATTTTATAATGTGCTCCATATGTCGTTGTTGAAGAGATATATATCATACCCAATGCATGTACACACCTATGAAGTAATATAATTGGAACCTAATTTGTCATACTATGAAGAGCCTATTAAGATTCTTGACACAAGAGAGAAGGTATTGAAAAATTGGACAACTCTTCTAGTAAAGGTTCTTTGGAGAAACCATAAAATGGAGGAAGTGTCATGGGAACCTAAGGATGTTATGAATAAGAACCACCAACCTCTTTTTGAAGGTATTTATACATGAAAAATTTTGAGGACGAAATTTCTGAAGGTGGGAATAATATAACATCCCAAACATTTTATGGTATGTTTCTCTTAAATACCTTCAATTCATTATATATCCTATATTGCATGAATCCCTGAGTCTCTGTGAAACAACACTTAGTTATTTACAGGAAAATTTTATAACCTATCCATTAAACTTAAATTTTCCACTTCTTTGTTTTGAATTTTTAGAAACGGTCATCTATGGTTGTGGTCAATAAGTTATTTGGAGTCTGATAGAACCAAAAAAAAATTGGTGAATAGTTCTATACCCTTAAAAACAGTAATATGATCCTTAGGAATAGTAAATATTATTATTATTTTATTTTATTATGTTTATAATGTAATGAGATGTTGATTAATTTTTCAAGGAGTAAAAAAATGATTGAAAGATTTAAAATTATTCTTTTTGAATAAATTCGGATTTTATTTAAAAATTAAATTAATAATATTTAGAAAATTATTTTCAAAAAATGGAGTTCATTTTTTGAATTCTACATGTCTAAAATGGTTAGGGTGAATTTTTGTGATTTTCTTGAAATTCCTAAATTTTTTATGAATAGTAAAAATATGATAAATTACAAAAAATGCTAAATACATGTTTTATTGCATTGTAGGTGATGCAAGGATAATGTAATACCACTTGGTTTTAACTCACATAAAATTATTACTATTTGGGGTTATATGAATCAATAATATTCATATTCATGAGAAAAAATATTAAAATAATAATTAAAATAATGTAAACTCCCTCTTATCCTCCACTGTAAATACCAAACTCATTCCCCCTTCCTCTCACACCACTCAAGCTCTTATCCTTAACAAATTTCATCCAAATACACTTCTCAATACCTTCCCCACTTCCAATACCTAATGGTCTCACCAAAAGGCCAAAAACAAAGGCCTTTAGGATATTTTTAAGGAGGAGTACTCAAGAGGTGAACATCTCTTCATTTTTATTTCAACTTCTTTTTCAAGTTCCATTATTTTGTTCCTCTCTCCTCACCTCCCCACATCCAAATGATATGATAATTACATTAAATTAAATGGAATGAAATTTTATTATGCTAATGTAAAATTTCATCATCATCTCTCTTTTCCCCCTCCTCTTACACTAAAAATGAAAATACCATCTAAGATGTTTAATTTATTACATTCAAGGATGACATCTTTTCAATTTATTTTACTATCTTAAAGACTGGTCATGAAACCTTTTTAATGATTTAAATATATCATAATATATGTATTTTACCTTATTTAATGTTCTATAAATCCTTACACACTCATAATATAAAATATTAATACAAAACAATTTCTTTGTGAAGTAAATCGCCAAGTTAATCCAAGCATTTATCATTAACTTTTATTTAATGATTCATCCTCATAGTATATAACCAAAATCATTATAAGATCATTTATATATCTATAATTTCACTAATAATATATATTAAAAATTCTATATGTTTAACCACATTTCAAATGAACTTCCATTCATGAATACAAGTAAATTGATCATGGAAACCAAGGAAAAAATGCTTCCAAAACAATAAAATAGAACCTCTTAAACCCATAAAAAGGAAATAAATGATCCAAAAAAAGGTTATAATAAAAAAATAAATTTATAAAAGGTCCTTAAATTATTAGTTAATTATGATAAACTTGGTTATTCAGGTTATTAAGATCAATCTAAGAACACATTTGGGCATAAGGTAAGGGGTTTCTCATATCACTTTTAATTCTGTGATATTTCCATTGTTCGCCACTTATTTCTTGCATATGGTTTATGTGTAATTCAATTTGATATATAATATAATGATTCTCTTTATCTTCATTTAATTCAGTGATTCACTTGATGATTATTAACTTGATTTATAAGAATGTTATAAGGGAATTTGTTTCAATTTCCTTTTCATTATTAGTTACTTGGTATTGTGCACCTAATCATTTTTATGTGGTGTACCTACCACCCATTTGAGATTATTTTTATTTTTAAATTGTAAATATATAATATATCCATATTCTGTTTTCATGGATATGATTACTTTCTTAAGCCTTATACCCTTTTACATATGGTGTTTTTTTGGAATGTTGCTTTAACTATGGAAATATTGATGAATCTGTATACTCTACTATATACGAATATTGAGAAGGAATATTGTACTTGTATTAAATCTATTTATAACTAATTGGGACTTTCAGTGATGGGAAGGACCCTCTATAGCCCCTCTATGCATAGGCATGTCTCATGAGACAAATCAGTTGGTGACAAACCCTTCGAGTTTGTTTCCAAAACAGAATTAGATGGGTATCTATCCATAAACTTAAACCGTTTCGATGGTATAGTGGTATCATGATCTAAATACATGAAATATAATTAATAAGAATTTTCATTATTAATTTTTAGTTATTACTATCCATGAGGTTTTTACTATGACAAAATCTATGGATGCAGTTTCATTCTCAGTTTATTAATGGCATGTGTTTTTCATTTATTCCACATGCCATAATAATTATGCTAAATTGTTTATGATTCAAATATTTTTGATTCATGATTATGTTATTAGTAACCCTTACTGAAAATTTCAGCTCACCCTATTCATTTTTTTACCTTCAACTGGTTATGAGGAGGAGACCATTTATTGAGTTTTCGTGAATGCAGATTATTAGTTCTTCTTATGTATTATATTTTATTACCTTTCCCATTGTAATATGAGTTTCATGTGTGTATCTAGTTTCTTTAAGAATACTAAACTAATTGTTACTTTAAGATTTCATTTCTTTTAACCATGCCTACATAATATGTAAAGCACTGACTCCGGGCATCTGGGGTCAGGGCGTTACAAAAATTCAGTATTTTTCATTATTTCATAAAAAATGAAACATCACTGAAAATTACCAAAAATTAACCCTAACATAATTTTTATGTTTATAATTAAAATATGAAGTTTATTTTGACATATATAATCTATAAAGGTTCCAAAATATTAATTTAAAATAGGTTCTCCATTAAAAGGAGGTAAAAATGCCTTAATAAAAATATAGATTTTTATGCGAAATAATGGGTTTGTTCTTATCTTATTCTTATCAAATCTATTATATTAATATCAAATTTAAAATATTTAATAAATAATAAATATAGTTCATTAATATCACTCAATAATTTTAATCAATTTAATTTATTTGGAAAAATGTTTTTGTGGCCATAAAAAACGTTTTGTATAAAATATTCCCTTTTCTTTTCAATTGGAACTCATATTGATTTATAATTAATTTTTAATAAATGAATAAGTTGTGTAAACCATATATTTTCATATGTTTTTTAATACTGTTCATAATGTCTAGTTTATATCTTATTATATTAAATAATAATATTTTAATAATATATTATTGTTTGGTAAAACTTGAGCTTGCGTATAATCAATGCTATTAAAGAAACTAGTTGTGGAATTTGACGTATGCTAACTTAGTGTCTCATGAATTACATGATATAAAATATATTTAATTTATTTAAAATATTATATATATTATAAATACTTCGGATATTATATTACCTTACATTCTTGGTGTTTCATGTCATTCCTGATATCGAATACAGTATTCCTACTTCAGATTATTGGGGTGTTACATTAACCCAATTCCTTCTAGTTTCTTCCATTGACTAAAATCAAAATTTATTATGCAAAAAAATCATAGTGGAACCAACATATTCAAGAAATATAATTTATAGGATGTAGAAAACATGGTGCCCTCTTTTCAATCTATTACACATTAGTTTTAACCTAAGTTATTCAAATTTATCATATATTCAAATCTTTTATGATGTTTTGTAAATAAAATGTGAATTAATCCAAGCATATCCCCTATGAGTGTCAAAAAAGGTACGTAGTAAGGTGAGTTTGCGTGTACTGGGTAATACTTGATACAATATTGAAGTCCCATTTTTGGGGTTATTATCTCTATATACATTTTTACCATAACCATGTCTACTTGTAGTATCCATAAAAAAATTATTTCTAGGAAAAGCCATATAATATTTTCCACACCAAAAATTGAGGATGTTATTTTATACTTATCCTCAAAGTCTATCATAGGGTTATTTTCCCCAATCTTTGTTTTCCTAAATATAGTTCCCATGTTTTCTTCTAAACTTACTCAGATAACAACTATGAAGAACCCAATCATAGTATCCCAGAGTCAGTTATTACATTATTACATTTACATAATATACAAGGAATAGTATCCCTGAGGATTTAATAGGTTAGTAGTCTCTGTAAAATAGACACGTTCTATAAAATCACATTACATTTTAAAACCTAAAATACAAAAAGTGTATTATTTTATTATACCACTATTCCACATAGTATATCTCTATATATAAACCATAAAACACTTCCTAATATCCTCATAAAAAAATATAAGAAATGGGTGATATCAAATTATAATTACGGGAATGTATAAAGTGGAAGCTATAATAAATAAATAAAGATTAATAAATATGTAAAGGTAGATAACAATAAATCCTTCCAATAAATTAATTACATGAAAAAAAAATATGTCATGAATAATTGATGATCAAAATAATTCCATATAAATAATCACATAATCTTGAAACATAACCATGTATATTATAACTAATCAAACAAACACATGGAACATAAATAACCTATCTAATAATGAAGAAATTCATAATTATGAACATCTAAAACATACTTTCAATACCTTTTGTTATAGAGTTTAAAACTATGGATAAACCCCAGTTAATTTATCCAACTGATTTGTCCCAAGAGACCTAATGATGCATTAAGGGGATATATAATTCTAGGACACACCCATAACATAATAATTCCAATTCATTCCACATATGAAAGTGTTGAAACATAATCAACATTAAAATTCATATTTAAAAATAAACATATGAAATTTTAATACTTAACCCATCAATAAACATAACCATAAACCATCCAGTATAAAATAGTTAATAGTAATAAAAAATTTCATCCCTAGTGAGACACATCATAAACCATGTGAATAAATAATGATAATGGTATTAATAAAGATATCCCCAGTGTAAAATAAATACAAAAAACTATTGATGTCATTTATGAATATAAATACTGTAAAAATATCATTAGAAATATTTTTTAAGAAAATAACCTTTTCACATTGAAAATATTTTTCAAAAAAAAATTCACAAAAAAAATTTGAAAATAATTTTCATTGAAAATAAATTTTTAAACGTAAAAAATAATGTTTAAAAAATTGAGTGTTCATGATGGTAAGAAATTCCATTCATGTCGTAAACATTAAAACAACGATTCCTTTCACATTTTTGATAAAATACAAATGATAATTGTTTTAAAAATGACATGAATATTTCTCTAAAAACATTTTTTTAAAAGTCAATGTGGGTAAATTTTTCTTTATCAAATAATTTTTAAATGTTTATAAACATTTTTTATAACATTTTTATAAAATAATGGTTTTGATAAAAAATTATTATTTACCAAAGATTGAAATAGAATCGGATTTTCTTAAAAAAATCATAGTCATTTTAAGTAACAAAGATTTGTAAAATGGTAAGATTACATGAAAAATATAATTAATATCCATATTAGAATAAAATATATTGATTTTAACAAATAAATATCAAATAATTCCCCCAATTTTGACTTAAACATAAACAATCCAGAATAATGATGAGATTTTTAAATAAACCCTTACCACTTTTTTGACTTTTAAATCATAATCCCATGAAAGTAATAACATAAAATTAAAAATTAAATACCATAAATAGAAATACATACATTATATAACACATAAAAAATTTATTATATGAACCACATAAATGAATAAGTGGTGAATATGGCATATGTCTCATAGAAGTAAAAGTGAGACGAGAAACCCTTACCACAGGTCTGATTTCATTCGTATGTGTTTGAACCTCCTATATACGAAATATAGTTTTATTATAAATCTATTAAAAACCATATTCATATATTTTTTACCATATATGATTTAATTTTAGTCTTTTATCACCCATTTGTTAACATTTATTTGTTAAAATCACAATTTTATGTGATAATTACTTTATTTTTCAACTATGTTTTGGTTCAATAATGTTAATATTTTTAATTTGATCATGATTATATCATCTAAAGAATGTTAAAACTGATTTAAATATCATGAATATTCATTATATATTTAATTATAGTAATCTATAAAATTTATATATAGAAAATTGATTACACCATTCATGGATATGGTAAGTTGTATATAAGCATGAATGTTGTTTCCATTTTTCTTGATGGATGAATGAAATAAAAATAAATACCAATACACATTTAAAAAATAATTATTATGTTATATATAGAATTTATATTAATAAATTTCATCCTTATTTCCATACACATCAAAATAAAATGAAAAACATTTCACATCGCTACATGAAGGTGGCAGTCTACTTTTACGCATGATTGATGTTATTATTTTCCAATGGATTTGAAGGTAAGAAGTTTGATGTGATATTATATTTCAAGAAGTATTTTTAGGAAATAAATATTAAATATAATCATTAATTTTATCCTTACTACTTTATAGGAAAATTGTAATCAAAAAAAAGAATTACATCTCTTCGCAAGGCGGTAGTCTGCCATACACACAAGCGATGTTTGTTGTATCCCCCACGGAATGGAAAGTAAGAAGGTATATGTAATATCATAGTTACAGAAGTATAATAATTTCATAAATATAATATATATATAATTAAAATCTATTATTATATACATCTGTGAAAGGTGGTGATAGAAAACAAATTACATCGTTTGGCGAGGCAGTATTCTTCCATACAAACAATCGACAATTTCATTTCCCATTTGATTGAATTGTAGGTTGATCAGGGATATCCCACAAAAATAATAAGATATAATATTATAGGGGATACTAGTTTTATTATATTATAATACTTTAAAATTATTTATATTAGTTGTAAAAATAAATTATAAAAATATACACGTTTAAAATTTTTACCTCTTCTTTATAGAGCCGCTTTAGGTTTATACCTAAAACCTTCATAAATGGTCTTCCGAATTACTATAAGGTATCTAGGATGTGTGGAGTGAAGTAAGGAATATATTTAGTTATATAGTGGTTAAACCATACAGTTTTTTATTAGTGAATAGGAACGTAGAGGGGGTGTCCTTTTATAAGTGGGGTAGAGGACACACATCAATTTTTTGAAATGATAAAGTAATACCCAAGTTTTCTCATGAAAAAAGCTTCCAAAATGGTTCATTACAAAACATTATAGTTTATATGGATGAAATATGTTTATTAAATTGGTTTTGGATATTTTTTTATGTCATTATAACCCTTATATTTCTAGTTTAACCCCCCCCCCCCCGATAAACTCATCTTTTTCTTAACCACGGTAATTAATTTTTACTGATTTCAATATTTATTATGGTAAAAAATTATGTTGAAAATATTAGAAAATATATATTATTTTTATTCCAAATATATAATAAAATTTATCAAATTCAATTTACAAAATTAGAATAATTCAATTTAAAATAATACATGAATACACGTTGAAAAAAATAGTTTTTCTAAAGAAAAACATTCAAATGATTTAAAAAATTATATCAAAATTAAAAATAAAATTGATTCCAATGAAATAAATTTTTAAAATTGTAATATAATTGAACTAAATTTTATTTAAAACCAATTTATAAAATAATTTAACATTGTAAAGAATTTAAATGAAAATTTCATTTTCAATAAAAATAGTATTTTTCACTTTTCATCAAAAAATTAATCATTTCATAAAATTATCAAAAAAATATGCCAAAAAATAATTTTGAGATATAGTTTTCAAAAATTAAGCTATTTTTTCAAATAAATTTTATAAATGTGGAAATTTTACTTTTAAATTGTGTTCACAAAGGGATACTAGACCATCATTTAGAAAAATATAGTTTTTCAAAAAACTCATCTTTTTATTTAAATGATTGTTATTTATTCATAATAAATATTTATTCTTTTAATTTATTTTATATAATTTTAAAAAATAAAGCTTTCATAATTTAGTTATTCCTATTCATACCCACCAACTTATTGACTTGGTTATAATGGTCATGTTTAAATAATAATATTTTAATAATATATCATGTTTCATTCAAAACCGATGTTGTGTTCATCAAAAGATATCAAAGATAATGAATATATATATATAAATATCATAAAGTGTCAATTTTTTACATACTCTTCTAATCTTTGTGTTGCATTTCATATATGCTATTGAAGATAATATATTTTTTTTAATATTAGGGAGTTATAAAGAGATCTTGAATTTGTAGTTAAAATACCATGAATAAGAATAATAAATGATGTTAAATATTAAATTTTCAGTATATAAACCCTTTCAAATAAATTAGGTGAAAATTATCACATGTGTCTCAAAGAAAGATGTTTTGAGGTGAAAACCCTTACCTCGAGTCCAAACATGTCATGTATTTACTTTATCTCTAATATGATTAACTTATATCAATTATTTTTTATCATAATAATGTTTAAAATTTTAATCCCTTATATTTAAACCATTTACATCATTTATTTTAATGACATATTTAATTACTTAATCATTTTTTTCCACTTCGTGTGTTTTAACGATGCTAAATTCATAATTTTAAAAGGTCATCAGTGTGTTGACCATAGTCAAAGCGTTCATTATTACATCATATATAGAATAATAATCGTGGATTAATTATAAATTTTATACATTAACTATACTTTTAAAAACAAACATTAAATATAGTTATGAAAAATGAACTTTGTTACAATCTTGAAGACAATTGGTCATGTGTACGCATGAGTAACGTTTCCAATTTTTAATGATAATCATATAAAAAATCTAAGTGTTATTTTATTTTTAAATAATTTTAATTATATCCTAAATATCATATCTTTAATTTAAATACACTTATATATGTCATCTAGGTGATATAGTAGTAGAGAACGAATCGCATCACTTTGCGAGACAATAGTCTATCGTATTCACGAACACCGTTATCATTTTTCAATGGATGGAAAGGTAATAAATTGTATGATATATTTATTCTAATTAATGATAAATATTTCATGAAAATAATATATATATACATTAAATCCATTATCATAAACATCTATGAGAGAGGGTTATAGGAAACAAATTATAATGGTTCATGAGGAAATAGCCCTCCGTACACACGAATTATGCTTTATTTTCCCATTTGATGGATGTGGAGATGGATGTTAGATATGAAATTAACATAATAAGATATAATTTTATTGAATACACTAATTTTATTATCTCAAAATGTTTTGAAAATATTTGAAGGAGGTGGAATAAGAAACAATACAAAAACACTTTATTAGGAATGATAACTCATCCTCAGACCACCTCTTTGGGGTTATACCTAAAGCCTTCCTATATTGGATTTTTTATTAGATTAAGGCCTATAGGATGTTGGTATAGAAGTAAGGAAGGTATTTTTTTAAATATTTTCTGAAAAAAAATATGTGTCTAAAGAAGAGGTGATGAGGTACCCTTTTTGAAGTGATAGGGAGTGACATTTTTAAAAATACCAAAAACTATTTAGTAACAGGAATTCATGCTCAAGACAAGTGCCTCAAAAAATAATAAATAATGGAGTGGAAGATTGATATGGTCAATCCAAACCTCCTCCATCCAAAATAAAAATTCTGTTAAACATTTTATTCTATTTACCTTTAAGGTTACTAACTTTTATCCTTTTAGTTTTTCACCATGGTAACTAGTTTTTTAATTGTTTTTACTATTTAAGTTGAAAAAAAAATTAATTTAACCTTATTAACTAATAATTGTTATCATTATTTAAAATATGTAATAAATATTATAAAATTAAAATCATAGAATTAGTAGAGTCCAATTTAATATCAAACCCCCAAAATTTTCTAAAAAACTGTTTTTTCAAGAAATTCATTTTTTTACTAATAGACAATAATATATTAACTATATGGTTATAAATAATCATTATATTAATTTAAATTTATACGAATATAAATATAATCTATCCATACCAATTAAATATTTATTTATTAATGGTTATTTTATTTTATTAAAAAGCATAAACTTTATGCACTTAAAAACAGTTTGTAGAAAACCATGTTTATAAGAATAAAAATAAACTTATACCAAAATCCAAAAAAAAATTGATTAAAATGAAAATAATTAGATTATTATAAATAAAATAGTTCAAAATTTACACTAATACAAAATTCAAAATATAATTGGCCTTTTAAATTACATGATTAATGAAAAGAGATAAAAATATTTTAAAAAATGTTTATTTCCTCTATTCACTGAAAAATCAATCATTTTAGAAAAATACCAAAATTTCCCCATAATCCAATTTTTATATGATTATTTCAAAAATATTTTTAAAAAAAATTGAAAATATTTAGAGATTAGTTGTAGTATTTTCTCCTAAAAGGCAATAAACACATTTTAGAAGAAAACCTGCTTTTTAAGAATAAAATGTCTTCATTAAAAAATTATTACTTATATCCTAGGAATTTATCAATACATTTATATTAATTAGGAAATTTTAATATATTTCATAAAGTATTTAATATTACTCATACCCACTAATTTAACTTCTAATTTATAATAGTTATATTTAAATAATAATATTTCATGGTTCATTTAGGTTTGTTGTTTCATTTAATATATACTATAAAACATATTTTTATTTTTTAAAGATATAAGGTTTTTACATTCTTACCCCTTTAATAAATTTTTTCCTTGAAATTTAAACTTGATCTCAATAGTCAAATTTATTCCATCTAAAAATTTATTTTTTGAAATCCCACTTCAAACAAAGGGTTAATAAAACTTCTTATTGATAAGAGCGAAATGAAAATATAAAGGTCATCTAGAATAACTCGTAATGAGGATTCAATATAGGAAAACATTATTGGGAAGTGAAAATATGGACATAAATAAAAGTTTAATTCCAAAATAATTATGGATAGTGATAGAGTTCATTGATTAAAATAAATTGAATGGTCATGATAATGGTCACCACCAAAAAACCATAAATCTATCATGAAAAGTTGATAAATTCATCGAAAATGATTGTAGTAGGATAATTGTTTTTAATATTATTTTATTCGATTTCAGTAATTACTTTACCATCTAGACTAATAACTTAAGGAAATATAATTACATGATATCTTTTTATTTCATAAGAATAATTTAATCATTTGGTTATGCTTTTATCAATTTCTATTTAATATCTAACTCCAATTAATGAATATCCAACAAGAATTTTTTACACCTAAAGTACTACAATTTAAATTTAACAAATCAAAAGATCCAAAAAAATAAAAAACAAATTCCTCGTGTCTTTAAATATTAAACCAAAACAAAAATATTTTCCATAAGGTAAGATAATAAAAAAATATATAAACTTTTATATTAATAAATAATACATTTTACTTCAAAATTACCAACAAGTAATCAATATTGATTATTCTAAAAAAAATAAAACTACATCCTAAATAACCTCAACATACAAAAAATAAATTATGTTCCTGCCAACTAATCTTTAATATAAAATAACATGTTAAAATCAAGGGTTACATATACATCAATTTAATGAATCGTTTCCCAAAATATCATTAATCACATCAAAATCCAAAAAAATGATCCTTTAATATTTTTCCCAAATTCAACCTAATATTTATCCACCAAGTAATTCAAGTAAGAAAAATCATACTAACTAGGACATCACATATGTAAGATCCCAGCTTTTAATAGAGGTTCAGAATATTTGAATTAGAGTTGAAACCTATTATTTTAATCTAATAAAAGTTTTTAAGGGTTAAGAAAGGGTTCAGGTTCTTCTAGGGATAATTAGGAGCTAAGAAGTCCATTTTTTAGATAATAAGGTAGAGGAAAACGATTAAATTATAGTTAGTAGTAACCATGAAGCTCAACTATTCATACCTATAAATAAGGATAATGGTTTGATAAACCATGTAAGGGAGGCTATGTGGCCTTATGAGATGGTGTGAGTGTGTTTCAGATCTAAAATACAAGATTATTGCAAGGTTGTTCTAACAATGTTCTTTACTGTGTGATGGGTTGGAGTACTTGGAAAATTAGCATGCATGGGCTATTTATAGTTTTTCAAACCATATTCCTAACTATGTAAGGGGTTTTCCCCCTAGACAGTGTTGGTGCATGGTTTTTCCAACCATGAATCCAACCCATGTTCCCTTTAAATGTGGGTCAAATGAACATTTTCCCTTTCCTCCATTAATGTATCTTCCCTCATTTCTTCTCCTCACTATACATAGCATCTTACCCTCTATTGATAGATCCTCTTCTCCTCCTACATATTTAGATATATCCTTAATTTTATCTTGGAATCAAGTGATATTCATCATGTTGGATTCATATCAATAAGCTCTTTAGACCCCTTGAATCCTTTATTTATTTATCTCATAGTATGGAATGCTAAATCCATGCGAGATAATATATACTATTTTTCAAATATTTTTCTATTTCTATTATTTCTTCTATTATTTCCCATGTTAAAGGATAATAGATGATGAGGAGTCTACTTTTAACATAAGGTGCATGGATTATACCTTTTCACTTAAATTATTTATTTTTATAGCTCGCACTATAGTTCTACATGTCAGACCCTCTATTAATTGTTTCTAAGTTGTGTAATACCTTAAATTAAATGTTTTAAAACATGTTTTAATGTTCTATTTCCCCCTTTGATGTGGTTGGAGGATGATGACATCAACATGAACCATCCATTAAAGTGGTTACATTTGACTACCAAGAACTATGCCACCCCATCTAGTGTGTTGATAATTCCACCCATAATTGTAAGATGTATATGAATTGAATTAGGATTTTAAAGGTTGAATAACTCTTATCCAATTTTTATTTATAAGAAAAATGGAATAAATAGAAATTTTAAATGAGGTGGATGATCTCTTTTCTAATAAATCTTAATGTAAATTTTTTGTAAGGTGGATTCGACACAAATACTCTCACTAATTTTTATGACTTATGAGTTAATTGATTAATGAAAATATTGTGATTAATTAAATTTATATAGGAATGGACACTAACATGGCCACTTGATACCTTATATTAATATTCAATGATTGATACCTTAGTGTGGAACTTACATCATGATACATCACCTATAATTATTTTATATTGGATGACTTGGATTATTACCTTGGATACAACCTATTGGGACCACCATATATTCATTCCTTAGGCTCCACCCAAGTTTCTACAAAGTACTATTAGAGATACTTATTATAATCGATGAGGACTCCTCTTCCATGGGAATTGGTTTCATATACTATATAGGTATTAATTATATTTTGTTTGGTATGGATGAGCTATTTTGACTCAAATATGATACCATGGACAATGGCCTTGGTTCCTAACCCATGTAAGTCTGATATATGACATATCCAATATACATCATGGATCATGATTTACTTTGGTATACAGTAACTTTTAATTCATATATTTCTTGTGACACAACTTGTACATGTTGATCTATATTTTATTATATTATCATTTACAACCATATTACTATTATACCTTCACATTGTAATAACTTATTTACACATACTAGATTACTTATAGACACCCTTGGTTGTGGTCTACTAATTTAATCTCACACCCTCTTTAGGATGCTGATTGGTACACAAATAGACTTTTTTGATACATGTTAGAACAAGGGAAAGGTTCAATATTTGGATGATTTTTTTTTTATACTAGGATGGAGTATAATGGTAGAGGACCAATATTATTCCATTATTCAATTATAGATATCTTTTAGGAAATTTTTTTCACTTTTGGGTAGCCTATTGTATTCATCTTTTACTATGTTTCCCTTGATCCCCATTTTTTATAGAATGAAATGATCATAATTTGTGTATATGATATTGGATATGGTTATACCATTTTTTATACTAGTCTATAAATTATTTATAGATGATTTAATTATTACACTTCCTTATTAATCTATTTGTTTACTTATTATTTTATTTATTATACCATTTTTTTGTGATATGATCACGAGGGTATAGTCTCCCCACTATATCATCATAGCCCCTCACTCCTATTCTTTAGCCTCTGGTATATGGGGTGGTGTGCTTGAGCCCATGTGGAAAACTAGAGAGGTTAAGTGTCTTTGAATTGAGCTTGGGGCATTAAAAAGTTTTGTTAGAGTGATTATTATTTATTATATTACTATTTGTGGTTAGAAGAAAGGATATTGGGAATGTGTTGGAATTTGGCAATGAGCTTGTGTTTGGGAGTAGCTAACCCATATAGAGGGAAAATATAAATTACCTAGGATAGGAAATTTTGTACTTTTTTCCTATTATGGTTTTATTAATATCATCATTGGGTGACACACCTGATTTTTTGGAAGTTATAATTACTATGAGGTTGTAATCTACCATTTTTATACTATAGAAAATGAGTATTTGGTCTCTTTCATCACTATAGAAATCTAAGGATTTAATTTCATACATATTCCATGCCATTTTTATATTACTTAGTATATTTTCTGATGCATATTTATGGTTGCTTGACTATTATATTCAAAAATGTGATATCGTTTCTTATATGGATAATTTAATTGGATAAATTAATGCTTTTTCATCAACCAAATTATTTTTCCCATATATATTGATATTATAACCTCAATTAACCAATTGTAATATTTTTGATCTATGTAAACATGGTTACATGAGTTGAAAATTTAGTTTGCGAAAATTATATTGATGCCAATTGTAATTTATAAAGTTATTACTTCAATAAATTGGGAATGGTGATCTATCTAATCGAGATATCATAAATGAACTTTTAAATTATGATACCAAATGTAAAATTCATGTTGTAATTTCATGATGTTCCAACTATAACTTTTAAATATTTGGTCTTTATAACATGGGAATGGTAACTCATCTAATTGGATATATATACCAATATAATTATGATTTGGGTGATTCTTAAAGGTTAAATGGAGTAGTTTCGTATTAATTGGGATATTAGTTGCAAAATAAAGGGTGTTTTCCTCCATAACTTTTAGTTGTCACTCCATATATAGGAACCCTAATGTGAAATAGGGAACCTTCCTTTTACCCGACCATAGTAGTGGGTAGTTGGGTGTTTCAACTGTGTTTCTTAATGGTTTCATATATCACCTAGACATGGATTTATTAGCAAAAAGAGATGTGGTTACCTTTTTATAGGAAGGATTATTCCTATCCTATTTTTTTAGTATACTATTATTCTATCAAATATTTTCTAAGGCATATACTTGAAATTTTTAGAGATATGACACCATGATGGCCTCAGGTCATGTACTAGGAGAGTGATGATGATGATGCTCTGAAGGTGGTGGGACCTGAGTCACCAGTATTACCTCATGTAGTTCCAACTATTGCACCTGATATTATACCTAACATAAGAAGTGATTCCTAGTTTTGGGAGGTTTTTCTATGAGTCATGTAGACTATACAGGGAGCCCCAAGACTGGCCCTTACTATGGTAGAGTTGATGTCTGAATTTTAGCAATTGCATCCACTAATTTTTTTAGGGGATGGCTCTCCTTATGATGTAAAATCGTGGATAGAGGACATGTTTTCTATATTTGAAAATATATAGATTCCTCCAGAATGAGGGTTGATATCATGACCAATATTCTTTTTTATTATACCAAGATTTAGTGTGATGTTATTTCTAAAGAAGATCATCACCAGAATATGGTATGGAGGGACTTCTAAATGGACTTTTTGATTAATTATTTCTATATATGCTACGGTTTGACTGAGCTAAGGAGTTTATACATGTACAGTAAGGTAGTATGTCTATTATTTAGTATTCGTCATGTTTCACTGAACTTATTTTCTTCACAAAAAAACCTTTCTATAGATGAGTTGATGACACTGAGATGGTTTATGGATGGCCTTTTGTATGCTATCTGATCTTGAGTAAACAGTTTCCTATTGAATAACCTTTTTCAAATAGTGAACCAGACCATTATTACTAAAGAATTTATAAGGGAATATGCTGGTGTAGTCCATGGTATTTTAGTACCCTAATAGGTTAGTAGTTCATATATCTATAAGAAACATCATTTGGATCCTTCTTTAGGAGGTAGTGGTAGTCAGGGTGTAAGATCGGGTAACTAACTAATCTGTCATCAGTGTGGAAAGCAGGGTCATATGAGGACCCAATGAGATAAAGACCATATTGATTGTAGAGACTATGGTAGAATATGGGAACATAAATGGTTTTATTTATCATTTACACATATGCCTAGTGGAAGAGGATATACACCATACCCACCTTCAAGAGAGGGATCGGTGACTCCTCTTCTAGTATTGAGTTGGAGAACAATAGGTTGTGGGAGATGAGGATATGTATGTTTTTGATGGAGTAAGACACCAAATTTATAGTTCTAGTAGAGTGAGTCTACCTAGGGAAGTTATGAAATATCTCAGGGCCTTGAATATGGTCATATTTTTGAAATGTAGTTGATGCCCAAGGAGTAGAGCATCGAGCCTTCTATTGTATAAGGTACAAACCTAGTGGAATATAATATAGTATATTATTTATTTTTTATGAGCACTTCCCAATCAATTATATCTATTAAGGCTATAGAGGGTCTTCACCTTGAAATTAATTATTTTTTCGGGTGGTGATACTCGATACCCTATTGGTAATTCGATCAAAGATTGTACGTCAATGCCTGGAATGCCCCATTGAGGTAAACAGTCGTTGTTTTTTATGGTACCTCTTTGTCCTTGAGAAGATAGGTTTTTACATCGTACTCAATATGGAATGTTTATTCCCATACCATGAAAACATTTATTGTTTTCTCTAGAGGGTGTCTTTCGCATCACCCAAGGTGGTAATTATATTCACAAGTGTTAATGGGATGTCCAAGCTTGTTGACCTGGACCACAGCATTGTGGGATAAGAAGGGTGATAGTCCAAATTTTTTCTCTCTTTATCAATGATCAAGGAACCTGATGTATAGATTTACCTCTAGTAGTGGTTTATTTCAGGTATGTCTTCCCTAATGAATTTAGGCTGCCACCTGAGAGAGAGAGAGAGAGAGATTTTACCATTGAACAGTGCTAAGGGAAGCATTAGTATCCATTTATCCTTATAGTATGGATAATATTAAGTTATAGTAGATCAAGATATCATTAGAGAATGTGGAATATAATGGTTTTATATGAACTTTTACTTTACTATGAGTTTTGCCCATGATTTCTTAGAAGAAATAAGATGGAACCCTTATGATTTTTGTGGATTATCATCAGTTAAACAAGATAATAGGTATGAACTAGTATCCATAACCTCGTATATAAGGCCTCTTTTACTAGCTCTGAGGAGTGAGAGTTTTCTCCAAGATAGATTTGAGGTTGTTATATCATCAGGTACACATTATAACTTTTTATACCACATACAATATTCCATAGTATATATGGCTTCTAAGAAAACTTTTTTATTTCATTAAATCTCCAAAACATGCTAACAGTTTTTATGGATCTAATGAATTGGGGTTTCTATGCTTATCAAGATTTATTTTTGTTATTTTTTATCAATGAAATCTTGGTTTACTCACATGTTCAACACAAACATTCCAAACATCTTGATGTTATTTTGAGTACACTAAGAGATAACAAGATCTATGCTAAGCTCTTAAAATTCCAATTTAGATCAAAATTTCCCACTTTATAGGTCATGTCATATAGGAATCAGGACAAGATATAGACCTAGAGAATGTGAGAGGTATAGTTTCCTGGGAATAGCCCAATAAATTCTTTGTTATATGAAGTTTCTTAGGGTTATCTATCAATTAAAAGCGTTTCATTCTGGATTTAACACACCTTACAATACCTATTATGGGCTTGAATAATAAGGGAATAAAATTATTGTGTTTTAAATAATTAGAAAAGGCCTTTTTAGAATTTGAAAGGATAAATAAATTCAGTTTCAATCCAGGTTCTACTATAACCATAAAAAAGTTATGCAATTTATTGTAATGCATCAGTAATTGGGCTAGGATACATTCTTATACATGGAGATCAATTCACGATCAATGTGTCTCACTAGTTGATACCTAACAAGTTATATTACCTTATTCATGACCTCCATCTAATGGAATTTTTTCATGCATTACAATGTTGTAGGGACCATTTATTGGGAAAATGATTCATTGTATACATGAATCACAGGATCCTAAAATACATATTCATGTAGTATGATTTGAATCTCAGACAGGGAAGATGGGTTGAATACCTATAGTATTTCTAATTTTATATTTATTATATTCCTTGAAAAGGTAATTCCATTAGAGATCCTCTGAGCTATAAATCTTAGAAACAAGTAGTTTAGGAGGCTAGTGGCGAGTGGTCGTTAATGTATATATTTTTTTAGATACACTTAGAGGTCCAATAGAATCATAGGTATTCTATTATAATATATTCAGAAATGACCTCTTCACTTATGGATAGAGTGAATATGAGGTTGCTTTCATATCTCAAGTTACTAGTCCTATTGGAAACCATTTCACGTGAGGAATCACCACCTAGATGGTTCATTTATGGGGATGAGGTCTTGTGCATTCATGGACGTGTTTGGGTACCTATAGAAATATATAAGGAATTAATGTGATATTATAATGATTCTTCAGGGAAATCATATCTCATTATTACCAAAATTTTCCTTGACTTTCATCTCTAGTACTGGTGGTTGGAGATGAAAAAATAGATAGCTATATTTTTCACTCGATGTTCCATATGTTAGTAGGTGAAGTTGGGGAACCAGTGAGCAGTGGTACTTTTACAGCATTTTCCTATTCCTATGTGTAAATTGTAAGACATCCTTAAGGATTTTCTGATGGTATTACCTAGGTTACCTAGAGGCTTTGATTTAGTTTTTTTAATCATATAAAGGTTGAAAAATGTTGCTCACTTTTACCTATTAGATTAACCTTTTCAATAGATGATCTAAGAGGGTTATATATCAGGGAGATCATATTCCTTGATTTATATCCTTGAACTATAGTATTATACAGGAATTTTTTATTTAAACTAAGTTTCTGTGAGGGGTTGAAGAAGGTATTGGGTTCATGGATTTTGCTAAATACAACATATCACCCTCAGACCGATAGTTTTTCAAATCATACGAAGAAGGTGTCTGAGGAAATTCTCGATGTAGGTGTCCTCGATTTTGGAGGTTATTAATAGATACACCTACAATTCACCAAATTTTATTATAATAATATTTTTTCATCAACTATTAGGATGTATTATTATTATTCCTTATACGGTAGGTTGTGTTGTTCACCCCTATGATAGTTAGAGTCAAGGGAGGTGTCACTAATGGGACATTGTCTCATTCAGAAGACAGCAGAGTATGTGCAACTTATTTAGAAGAATACTGATACCTCCTAGTCTAGGAAAAATCTTATGTTATGTTTCTTCTAACCTCTATAGTTTCAATCAGAAGATTGGATTTTCTTGCATGTTTCCCCTAGGCTAGGGAAACAAGAAATTCAATGGAAAGGGAAGATGGAACCTATATTTGTTGATCCTTTCAACATATTGGGGATAGGGGGTATGTAGCTGATTTTCATTAGTTTCCTTATATGTACTAAGAAATGCACAATGTCTTCTATGTTTCATATCTTCACCATTGTTATTTAGATGGACCTCATGTCCTTTAGCCTGATGATGTTTATTTAGACATTTTTGCTTCTATATAAGAGCACCCTATTCATATTTTTTATTAGAGAATTAAGGTTCTCTAAGGTAGGTTAGTTCCTTTAGTATGGGTAATATGGAAGAACATTCATATATAGGATGATAAATGGGAGAGATATGCTAATGTAAATTCTTGGTGGCCACAATTATTCTTAAATATTTTTTTACCACCATTAGATAGGAAACTTAGTGATGAGTTGTTTTAAGGGGGTAAGATATAATTTGGGGATTTATAGAGAGGTGTAAATTCATTAAATTACTCTTTAAACCTTTTTTTACTCTAATAAATGTGTTTAAGAAGGATGGTTTTAGGAGAATATAGGGCTTGTTCAAATCCTGGAACTCATGTCTTTGGAGAAGTGGGCAGTGATGCATTGTTAGCACATTGTTAATAGTAACTGTGTGGCTCAAATGTGTGGCCCTGTAAAGAAGGATCGCGGTTTAATAAACCATATCGGGGAGGTTTCATGGGTTTTTTAGATATTTTAGGTGTGTTTTATATCTAAAACATGTGGATATCACATCATTTTTCAAATTGTGTGCCTTACTGTGTGAGGTGGTGGAGTACTTGGATAGTGATAATGCACAATCTGCATATAGTTCTTCAAACCATTTTCCTAGTTGTGTGAGGTGGTGTTCCACTAAGATAGTGGTGTCACACATTTTCACATGTTTTTTCCAACCATGTGGACAGACTGTGAACCCATTAAAACTAAGTCAAATGACCATTTTTTCATTTATTTATTTAAGATTTCATCCCCTATTTATTTTCCTCATCATTTACAAAAGCTCCCCCTCTATTAATACCTCATATAATCCTACTAGGTATTTTTATATCTTCTTCATTTGGTCTTGGAATCAAGTTTCATTAATTACATTGGATTCATATTAGTAAGCTCCTTAATCCTCTTGAATCCTTTCTTTATTTATTTCGCTGTATAGAATGATAAATTTGTGCGAGCTATTAAGCCCTGTTTTTAAGGTATTGGTCTATTTCTATGGTTCCTTCCATTCTAGTCTGATTTAAATAGAAATAGTGTATGAGGAGTCTACTACATGTCTAAGGTAGGTGTTTTATACCTTTTCCCTTAATGTAACGATGTTTATAGATTATGTCGTAGTGACAAAAGCCAGATCCTCCATTCATTATTTCTAAAATGAGTAATACCTTAAATTTAATGTTGTGAAGCATGTTTTAATGTTCTATTTACCCCATTAATATGGTTATAGGTAACCAATCTCAACCTTAATGATCCCTTGAGGTTGGTTTTTTTAACTACCTATGGATATTCCACCCCTTTGGGTGGGTTGATCTTTCCACCAATGAGTGGAATCCATATATGAATTAAATTGGGATGTTAATGGTTCAATACCTCTTAGAAAAAGTTTATTTATAAGTGAAATAGAATAAATAGAAATTATAAATGATATGGATGTTATCTTAGCTTATAAATATTAATGTAATTGGTTGGTAAGGTGGAATGGACACTAACATGGCCCCCTCTTTTTATCACTTATTAGTGAATTGATTAATGAAAAGAATGTGATGGATTAAATTGATAAGGGAATGGACACTGACAAGGCCCCTTAATCCCTTATATAAATTTTAAATGATGGGTACCTCAGTATGGCACTAAAATCATAGTATGGCACTAAAGATTCTTTTACATTGGATTTCTTAGAGTATTAACTTAGATCTAGCTTGGTGTAACTACCTTGGATTTATTCCTTGGTCTCCACCCAAGTATCTATGGATTACCATTGAAGATACACCTTTTACATTATGATGACACATCAACTATGGTCCTTGAGTTCCTAGCCCATGTAGGTATCGATTTTTCTATGGATGAACTCTATGGACTCGAAGAGGATGCCTTGAAAAATATCTTTGGGTCCTATACCACATAGGTCTGATACTTGATACATCTGGTGTATGTCATGGCTAATGCTTTACTTTGGTATATAGTTACTTTTTATTCATCTATTTCTTTTGACACATCTTGTATAGGTTGATCAGGATTATTTTACATTATCATTTATAGCTTTATTATAGTCATACCTCTACATTACTAAAGCTTATTTTCTTAGACAAAATTTTTTATAAACACCATTGGTGGTAGACTAAGTAGTTCATCGAACACCATGCTCGGGACACCGATTAGTACCCAAACATACATATTTAATGTATGTGGTAATAAGGTAAAGGTTCTATCTTTGGATGCTTGATTTTCAATACTTAGATAGAGTATAATAGTAGGGTATGAGGTTATTCTCGTGATTCTATTAGAGATAGCTTATGGGTATTTTTTAACTTTTTGTAGCATATTTTATTCTTCTATTTTTCTATTTCACTTGATACAAAAATTTTATAGCATAAAATGATGAGAATTTTGGTATATGATATTTGAAATGGTTCTACCATTGCTTATACCAGTCTGTCTATTCTAACTAGATGATTTACTTATTCCACAACCATATTATTATATATGCTTATACTTATTATTATTTTATTATACTAATGTTTTTTCTCTAGTAATGAGGTTATAGTATCATCATTATATCATCACTGCCCCTCACGACTAGTCGGTATCCTCTAGCATACATAGAGGCACACTTAAGTCCATGTGTCCAATTGGACTGGTTACATGTCTATGAACCAGACCTGGGACATTAAAAAGTGGTATCATATCACTTTTTTTCTTTTTTATTACTTTTTTGGTTGGTACACATAAGACCAGGAAGGTGTTGTAATTTGTTAATGAGCATGTGCTTGGGAGTAGAAAACTAACTTACAGGGGAAAGAAAAATTACCAGGGATGGTACTTATTGTACTAGTTTATTCCTATTACATTAATATTGATTTCACCATTGGATTATGCACATGATTTGTGGAATTTTTAATTATTAAGAGGTTATCTTTTACCCATGGCCTATTATGGAAAGGGATTATTTGTTCTCATGCATCATTATACACACCTAAATATTTACATGTCATGGATATTTCATTCCAAATTTATATAACTAAGTGTATTTTATGCTATACATTGTTGGTACCCTGAGTGTTATATTCAAAAATATGATAGAATTTCTTATTGGGATAAAATAATATGATAAGTTAAAGTGAATACATCTACCTAAATGGTGTTTTCCCATATATCTTGATGTTGGAACCTTAATTAACTAATTATTATACGTTTGAGCTATATAAATTTTGATACATGATATGAATCATTAGATAGGTACAATTACAGGGATTCCAATTTTAATTTATAAATCCAGTAATTTTATAAATTTGGAATAGTTATCCATCTAATTGAGCTATCATAAATAGACTAGTTAAATTATGATACTGAATATGAAATTCAGATTGTAGTAACATGATTTGCCAGTTGTAACTCATAAAGACTATCAATTTATAACTTGGGATTGGTAACTCATCTAATTGGACCCATATACCAATATAAATATGAAATTTTTAATTCATAATGATTAAATAGAGTAGTTTTCATTAATTAGAGATTCCAATTGAAATCTAAATGGTGTTTTCCACTATTATGTGCAATTGAAACTCAATATACAATAACCCTTATGTGAAATAGAAAACTTTCCTTTGACCTGACCATAGTAGTAGGAATTTGGGAGTGTCTTTTGTGCTTTTTATGGATTTATATATCACCTAGACCTAGATTAAGGAGTTGGAATATAGGTGTTGACCTTTTTATAGAAAATTTTATAGTTATACTATTATTTTTTTGGTAAACTATTCTACTATTGATTATTTTCTGAGGTATTTTCTTGTAATTTTTAGAGATATTCCAACATGATAGACTCGGGTCATGAGTTAGTAGGGTGTTGATGACCATTTTCTGGAGGTGGTGGGAAATGTGCCACCATAATTACCTCATGTAGTTCCACCTAAGGGACCAACTGTTATATCTCACCATGGAACTAATTTCCAATTTTGATAGTGTTTTATATTACTCATGTAGACTATGTAGGGGTCCTTAAGACTGGTTCTTACTATGGAATAGTTGTTGTGGGAATTTGAGTAGCATCATCCACCTACTTTTTATGGGATAAGAGTCCTCGGGTTTCTAAGTCATGGATTAAGGCCATATTATCTATATTTTTCTATCAAGGGATGTATCCAAAGAGGAGGATCAAACTAATGATCTATATGATACATTATTCTATCAAGAATTGGTGATATGTTATTACCCAAGTAGATTGTCATTAGGATACGGTCTGGATGGACTTCCAAAATCACTATTATGATTATTTATTCCCATATATGCTAAGGGATAACCAAGATAGAGAGTTTATTATTATATATAAGGGTGATATGTCGATTATGTACTATTTATCTTATTTCATCAAGATTTAGTGCTTCTCATTGACCATACTCGATGACAAGTTGATGACATTAAGATGGTTTGAAGATGGAATTGTGTATGCCATTTGATCCTAGGTAAATATTTTTTGGTTGAATACCATTTATGAAATAGTGAACTAGAACCTTATCACTAAGAATAACCTAAGGGAAGATAATGGTGTGAGCTAGGTAATTTTAATACCCCGATGGGGAAGCAGTTCATTTAGCAGCTTGAAATGAAATTTTGACCCTTCATTGAGAGGTAGCAGTAGTCATGGTGTGTGATTGAGTGGCCATATGATATGTCATTAGTATGGAAAAAAGGTTTATATGAGGCCCTAGTGTGATAAATACACTATTTATTGAATATATTTTGATATAAGGGTCATCTTTAGAGGTTTTTTATACCTTTTAATCTATATCTAATGGAAGAGGATATGCACCAGCTTTGCATTTAGGATCATGATTAGTGAATCATCATCATGAAGGGGGTTAGAGCACTATGGACTATGGAAGACAAGGATTTGAATGTGGTCGAGGGATCCAGAAACCAAATTAAAATTTCAATTATAGAATCCCTACCCATGGTAGTTAGGATATCTCTTAGGTTTGTAGATCTTTCTACGTTTATGTAGTGCATCTGATGCCCTAAGTGCAGAGCATTAGGCCTTTTAGTGCGATAAGTACAGTCCTAGTATCCTCTACTCAATTATCTACTTTATTTGATTCAATTTCTTACTAATACTTCAAATCTATGGAAACTATTGAGAGTATTGTCTTCAATATCAAGTACTTTTTTAGGGTTATGACACTCAATACTCTATTGGAAATTTTATTAGAGAGTGTACATCAATAAAAGTAATTCTCCCTTGTGATAGGAAACTGTAATTTTGTGCGGGACCTCTTAATGCTCAAAATTATAGGTTTTGAAAACATATATGGCATGAACTAGTTGGTATCATACCTAAAATATATTTATTATTATCATTTGAGGATTTATTTAAAATCACCTGAGGGAAGTAATTATATACACAAGGGTGAATGTGATGTCCAAGAGAGTTGATCTTGTCCAGAACATCGTTGTTTGGGAAGAGTGATAGCTCAGATTTACAGTCTCTTTCTAGATGATCAAGGAATAGGACTTACCAATTTCCCTCTAGTAGTAGATCATTCTAGGGATGCTTTCCTGATGAATTTTTTGATCTACCTCCCTAGAGAGAGGTAGATTTTACCATTGATCTAGTTCTAGTGGAAATACTAGTGTTCCTTTATCTTTATAGGATAGATAATATTAAGTTACATTATCCTAATATATATTTACAGTATAAGGGATCTAAGGGTTTTATATGACCCGATACTTTATCATGGGGTTTTGACATGATTTTTTCTAAGAAGTTATATGGGATCCTTATATTTTATATGGATTAATATCTGTTGAAATGTCTAATAGTTGATAACTAGTATCCACTACCTCATATAGAAGACATATTTAACAAACTCTGAGGATTAAGAGTTTTCTCTAAGTTTAATTTGAGGTAGTTCTAGCATTAAGTATTTGTATCATCTTCATACATTCCATGTACATCATTATATAGTAGATATTTATGTATGAATACATGGTTGTGTTGTTAAATATCATGAACATACTGAAAATTTATATAGCACTATTGAATCACGTTTTCCACCCTTATCTATATTCATTTTTGGAAGTATTCAGGGATGAAATCTTGGTTCACTCACATACTCGGCATGAAAATGAAAAAAATATTGATATCATTTTGAGTACAGCAAAAGAGAACTAGATGTATTCCAATCTCAAAAAAAATTCACTTCGGGATCAACAAAGTCCACTTCCAAGGTAACATCATATTGGATTCAGGAGTATCCATGGACCTAGAGTAGGTGAGAGTTATAGTTTTGTAGGGACATCATAATAATTCCATTGATATACAGAGTTTCATGGGGTTAGAATGTTTTTATAGGTGTTTAATTTAGGATTTCTCACACCTTGAAGAACCGCTCATTGGATTAAATAATAAGATCATAAAATTATTATGTTCTAAGCATGAGATAATTCAATTCATGATTTGAAAGGATTGTTGAATTCAACACCAATATAGATTTTTTCATTACAGGAAAGAAGTTATGTAGTTTATTGTGATGCATCAAGAATTAGACTGGGATCCATTCTAATGCAGGGAGATTCAGTCATTGTATACAAGTCTCTTCAGTTTATACCTCATGATAAAAATTATTTGATTCCCAACCTTGATCTAGTGGAATTTTTTCATGCCTTCCATTATTGGAGGCACAATTTATTTGTAGAATGGTTATTTATATACAAAGATCACAAAATCCTCAAATAAAGCTTCCCACAACATGATTTGAATCTTAGGTAGTGAATATGGGTTGAGAAACTATAGTTTTTTTACTTTCACCTTTCTTATATGCCAGAGAAAGGAAATGTAATTAATGATTCTAATATCTAGAAATCCCATACATAAGTGCTTCAGGAATCTAGTAACAAGTGGATGTTGATGGGCCTATTTTCTATAATTCTATTAGAAGTGTAGGAACATCATGGTTATTAAGTTCTTATAGTTTTAGTAGTGAGATATTCACTTCTAGTTAGAGTTAAGATGATTCATATTTTTGATCTCAATGGTTTGATCCTATGAGAGAGTTTTTCAGGTGAGGACCCACTACCTAGAAGGTCTCTTAATGGGGATAAGGTACTGCACATTCATGGACATGCCAAGGTACCTATATACATCTATGAGGAATTGATGTGAGAGTCTCATGCCTCTCTTTAGGCTATAAATATAGATCTTAACAATATGTAATATAACTTATGCCACTAGTATTGGTTGTCAGGAATGTAAAGAGAGTAGATGGATTTTTCACTCACTGTTCCACCTATTAGCAAGTGAAGGAAGAATACTTATATCCAGTAGGAATTTTATAACCTTTAACCATTCCTAAGTGAAAATGGGATGATCTCACTCTGGATTTTTTGATGGTTTTACCTAGGTCACCTCAAGGTTGTGACACAATATGGGTAATCATAGAAAGCTTGACATATTTCACTCACTTATTTCCTATCAGAGAGGCCTTTTCAGTGGATTAGCTAGGAAGGATATATGTTAGAGAGATTGTATGACTTATTAGAGTTACATGATCTATCATATCATAGAGAGATTATAGATTTACATTGTAGTTTTAGGATTAGTATAAGGCACTGGGTTCACAGGTATTTCAGAGTATAGCCTATCACCTTTAGATTGAAGGTCAGTCTAATCATATGATACATCAATTTTGAAGGTTCTTGGGAGAATAACCTACCATTTTATAAATTTTATTATAATAACTTCTTTTTAAGAAACTATACAGATGGATTATCACGAACTAAGCTTGAGCACCATCTAACCTGACACCTGACTTGGTTCAGGGCATGGCCCTAAGGGCGTTGCCAATTCCCATAAGCTGGAAACAAGTGCTCATGTATCAACAATATAACTTTGGAATGATTTCCCCCAATTACCTAAATATAAAAAACCAACAATAATAAATAAACCAAAACTGAATAATCAAAACCAAACAAGGAATAAAAAAAATTAGATTCAAGTCTAAAACATTAAATAAAAGCCCAAAATATCAACAACAAAAAAGGAAACAAGTTACCATCCTCAAAACCACCATATGAAAAAAGGATCATCATCCTCAAGCGACCACCACAACACCTGCAAGGGAAGACCTCTAGCATCTCGAACCACCATCTCTAAACACATTTCCCTTACCTATATCAAACATAACCAATTCTACTTACACATAAGGGTATAATTACGGTGTGAGACAAATCTCAATAGGGTGACACCCAAAAAAATATTACATGATATAAACATTATAAGATAAATTAACATGCATGTTTTTAAAGGAGAAAACTAGAAAAAATAATATGGAAAAAAATTAAAAGAAAACATTCTTTCTTTTCCAAAGGACCAAACAATGTGTACCATATTCCAACGGTGAGTAAAATATCAAAAAAGAGAACTGTGTCATGGGAAACCCCTATAGTAACTAGCTTAACAATGGGACACTAGGTACATAATATCTTAGTGAAAAGTGGTATAGCAAGCATGACCAGAAATGTTCTCATGCATGAGACACTGGGAGTGGACACCCCATGAGCCTAGTGGTCTCCAAGCATCATTATCATTTAGTTAGTGTTGTATCATAAATCCTTCTAGATGAATCTAGGATAAAACACTTCTGATTCAACTAGTATACTAGTTTTAGTCTTCCCACCAAATTACCCAGGTTTTCCTTCATTCTTTATTTTTTTTTGCACATATCACATATAACGTCACTTTTACACACACATAAACCAAACAATGTAAACATGCTTGATATATCACTACCTTCACAACCAAAAGCGTTTTTAAAATCCAAAACATGCCAAAACCATTTTGAAACATGTTCTACACCACATTAACAATTTATTAAACATGTTTCATAATTTATAAATCACATTAAAATTTCACAAAAAGTTTTCACACTTCAAATGCACCCAATTTCTTTTAGAAAATAAATTTTCAAGTAATATACAAACCAAATCACTTTGAAAACACCTTTTTTACCACAAAAATAAGTCATAGAACATATTTAAACACTCAATTAATCATATCAAATTCATCAAATAATGTTTAATCATGGAACCACCTACCATGAGGGTCAAAACTCCCATAAATCGGTGCTAAACAACAACTTCACCTCAGTCGTACCCTATAAAGGCAATATTGAACCATAAATTCCAAGATAGAACCCTAAAAATTAAGATCTAATCCTAAAATGACACAAAACCCACAGAAGAAATTAATACCTAATAAAGGGAAATAATACCCCTAGCATAGAGGGAGAAATCAAGAAATGAGGGACTTATAAAGAGTTTCTTAGAAATTACCAACTAAATAAACCACAAAAATGGAGGTCCAAGGGAGGAATAGGGAGGGTTGGAGGATCCTAGGTCTGAAAATCCTGAGTGGGGAGGAAGAGGGGAAGATTTGGGGTTAAATTTTAAAAGGGAAAAAAGGTAAAATACCAAATTCTAATTACCTGGATAGTCCACACAGTTTGAAAAACTGTGTGGAAATTGTGTTCCCCTTACTTTCCATGTAGTACATACCACACTATTAGCTTACATAGTTTACAAACTGTGTGCTAACTATGTGATAAGACTCTATTCAAACACACCACTTGGTCGTACGATTACCTAGTCAAAGTTTCATGGTTTGAGAAAATATGTGCCACCTACTATTTACCAAAATTTTCTCATTTTCTTCCAAAGACTCAAAGGAAACTCAAGGGGAAAATATAGACTCAAAATAAACATAAAAATACCTCAAAATAAAAATCATGGATGTGACATGGATTCTTATGAGGACCTATAGGGTAGGTTGTTTCATTCAGTCGTGTACTGGTTAGAGGAAGGAGAGGTAGTACTATCAGAACCTTATCACATTCATGGGACATTGGAGTAGGTATATATTACTATAATGAATATGGATACCAATCAATAATGGTAGAAATTGCATGCTAATCATCATTTTTGACCTTTTGAGTTTGAGGTGGGAGATTAGATTCTCTTACATGTTTTCCCTAGGATAGGGCATTGACATATTCAAATAAAATAGAAGATGGGAACTTGATTAAGTGGGCCTTTGGAGATATTAGGGAGAGTTAGGCTGGTATCCTATCGATTTTAATTAACTCATAGGTATCGGTCCATTCATGGTGTCTTTTGTGTTTCATAGATTCACTGTTATTATTTAGACCTATATCATGTCCTTCTTCCTGATGAAATTGAGTTAGATGTTGATGCTTCTTTTGAGGATAACCCTATTTGTATAATTGATATAAGCACAATGGTTCTTCAAGGAAGGAAATTCTAATTATTATGGGTGATATGGAATCACAACCATATACAAGATAATAATTGGGTGTGATAAGCTAAATTATGTGTTTATTTGATGGAATTATTCTTAGATTATGCTCTACCGCCCTCATATGGACAATTTGAGGATGATGAGTTTTAAGTGGGGGAGGTTTTATGATCTTGGATTTTCAAATACATACAAATTCATTAAATAACTTTTTAAATCTACTTTTTCACTCTAATAAATATTTTTAAGAGTTAAGGAAGGGCTTAGGAGTGTACGAGGCTTATTTAGAGTCTAAAACTATGATTTTTTAGAAAAAAAGTAGAGACATGCAGTTGGTTCTTGGTTAGTAGTAACCATGAAACCCATCCATTAATCCCTATAAATAAGGTTCATTTTTTGATAAATCATGATAGTAAGTCTACAATATCATGTGGGATGGTTCAAGTAAAATGGATGGATATCACATGGTTTGTCTAGCTATGCGCCTAACTATGTGAGGGGGTTGAGTACATAGATAGTGGGAACGCATGGGCTACATATAGTATGTCAAACTGTGTGCCTAACCATGTGAGGGGGTGTGACACATAGATATTTATGGTGCATGGTTTATGCATGGTTTGGTGAATCATGTTTCCAGACCATGTTCCCATTAAAAGTTGGTTAAATAACCATTTGACCATTTCCTTCTTTAATGTTTCCTCCCTCATTTCTTTTCCTCTCTATGCATACCATGTAGGGACCCACACTTGAATTAAATGGACATTACATTACTTTTGTGGAATACTTAATAAATAACAAAAACAAACATCCAAGGATCTTAATAGTTTAGTGTCTTTGGAAACTCAGAACATAATCTTCTAATTATGGTGAAAGATCTTCAAAATCTCCCATAAAGATCTTCCACCTTCTGTTTTCTTACCTAAAACCTTTCCTTATATCCTAGGGAAAATAAAACCTAAAAAGGGTGAGCTCAAATTCTTAGTAATTGTAAACATAGATAACATAAAACAATCCATAAACATTTGAATGCAAAAACTTGAACATAAAATCTAAACATCAAAATCTTGAGCAATGACATAAAACTTCGAAGTGCGTAAGGCATATATCATAGAGGAACATCAATAATGATAAAATATCATGGGAATAAAACATGTAATTTTGGAAAAACATTAAGCACGTGATATGATTTCCATTGTATCCAAGGCATTACTGCCAAGACCATCATAGTGGACAAAGTCCATTGCTGAACCGGGTTTACTTACTGTTCCAACCATGTATTACTGAACTGGATTCACTTGCCATTCTATCCATGTTTATCTCGTGATATATAAATCTTTACCCAATGCATTTTAGATAGATATAGGTCCCACCCATCTCATAATGAAATTATTCTTACGTGTGCCCCAAAATAAACATAAATCATTCATCACAACCCAAAGAATAAAATGGGTTTCATAAACATCATCCCATCATAACATAATCCATATAAAACAAATGGATATCATTTCATAATAAGAAAAATCACACCATTTAAATAATAGAGACATTATACTTGAAACATAAACATATTAAATATTGTCATTTTAGATGGAAAATAGTTTTGATAAAACACTTGAAATGAATTCTTGAGGAAAATATCATTTATTCTTCAAAATCATTTTATTTACACAAAATGTCATGAAATTTTAAATGAAAAGGATCATGAAATCTTTTATAGTAAGCTTCATGAAAATAAGGCGTTATGAAACCGTAAAAAATCCGTTCAGGTGTATAAGTTAAAAAAACATTCTCCTCATACTTTTGCTGAAAAAGTCAAAAAGTTCCTCGTATAGTAAACAAAAGAAAGATTCCTTCCATAACACAATTTAAAAGTCAAAGAGGGGTTAACATGACTTTAAACATACATGGAATAATATTAAAAATTTATGAAAAACATTTTTATGGACATGGATGAAAAATATAACCATAGTAAATACTTACGTATAAGAGATCTCGGATAAAAATGAGATTTGCAAAATTATCCCTTACCTTATGTCCAATTTCTTCTGTATGTGTCCGAGACTCTAGTATAGTGGGTTTAAACATATTATTAACTTGTAACATAACCATAATAATATTTATAATATCATATATGATTCACTTATGACTTCATATTACTCATTCTTTTGTAAATTCTGTGTTAAAGCAGCGTTTTGGGTAAAATCGTTTCATTTATCGTACGTGTTTCGAATTTTTGTTCTTGAAATTATTACTTATATCTTGATTTACATAATTCAAGAATGTAAAACATGATTCATATATAATATATTTTTATCATATAAATATATATGATAGATCTATAAATGGAATGAAATACACCGTTCATGGAGACGGTATGTCGTACGTACGCATGAACGTTGTTTTTGTTTCCTTATTGAATTGAATGGAATTAATTAAATGAAACATATATGTACATAAATCCAGTATCATTTTTATGTAATATCTTTCATGATTATTTATTATATATACTTTATAATCATACTTTAATGGTTAATTATGGAAAATGAATCTCATCGCGTTCCTGGAGACGGTAGTCCGTACGTATGCACGAGTGACAATATCGTTATTTTGATATTAAAATCATACATAATTGGATGGTATATCATACATACAGAATCATAATAATGTTATATTATTATTTATATTATTTATACTCATTATTATACCCATCCAAATGATGAAATGTTTGAATAACAAACTACACCACGACGTGGAGACTGTAAGTCGTACGTACGCACGTGTGGTGAATTTTTCATTCATAGGATGAATAAAATAACTAATATGGTTGTAAAATTTTTATAATAACATCACAGTATATAAAAGATACTGGGGTTATTATTTTATAATGGAAACAACAAAGAAGGAGGAAGTGGAAGAAGAAAGGAACTTGAAATAGGTGGTGAGATATTTACCTCTTCTTCGTGTTCTTCCTTTTGATTTGATCAAAAGGGCTCCTTAGGTTGGATTTATGACTAGAGGAAGGCCTCTAGGATGAAGGGAGGATAGTTTAGAGGGTATTTGGGCATGGTTTGGCCGATCCAAATGGGTTTGGAGGTGTGAATTAGAGAGAATGGCGAGTGCCCTTTTATAAGAGGGGTGAGGGGCACCTTAGGAAAAACTTCAAATATTATTTTATAATAAATTCATATTCGGTTTATAATGGCTCTAAAGTGACATATTTTAAGGATAGGGTGGGGATGGGTTGAAATACACTCAACCAATAGGTTTTAGCCAAGTTTAGGTTACCATTTTAACCTTATCATTTATATTTAACTCTAAGTTAAATAATTTAACTTTTACTATGTCTTCTTGTATTCTTACACTATATGCTTAATAAACATACTATATACTATAAATCTAACTCTAATTGGTTCATTAATGTCATATATATTATTATATAAGTTTTTTGGCTGAACCTTATATTTTTATAAATATAATATCAATTAATAATTTAATAATTTTTTAAAACCTCTTTTATGTCAATTTTGACACTATTTGGTATTTTGTTTTTTCTAAATTCATAAGAGCATTATTACTTAGAAAAAAAATCATCTAACCAGCCCTAATATGTTATATTAATTTATAAAATTGTTTTAATTCATAAAAAGTCTCAAATTACATTTATTTGGGTATTTATAATATCAATTATGTTAATATTTCATTAATAAGGTAATTACTGCATCATCATTGTGTCATAAATAAATTAAATTATTTAATGTCTAAAAAATAAAAATAAAATAAAATTATGTAGGAAAGTTATTTTATTTCTAATGAATATTTATAGTCAAATTTATATTATGTATAACCCTATATTAAAAATGTTTTAGTTATTAAACTTTGATTTTAACTATTTTAACTCTTCTTTAAATAAAATAATAATAAATGTCCTAATCTATTCCAAGTGGACCTAAAGGGTAATATTTTATTACTAAGGTTTTTTTTGGTCGAATTAAACTTATTCAATAGAATTTGGACATGTGTTAGGGTAATAATAATATCGTTTTTACCCTTAATTACCCTATTTACTTTTAACCGTGGTAAATAAAAGTTAAAAGTTACTATTCACAAAAAATTATTTTCATCTCATTGAAGCACATTTTACTTAATGATATCAACCATGTCTCTCGGATTTTTGAAATTCAACTCACAGAAGAGGTAAAATTAAGTTTTATGTAAATTTGCAAATGCTCCTAGGAGGTGGATAAAAGACGGTAAAAAGTTCAATAAAATTTTTATATATCTAAAATTATTATACAATGACTCCAATGAATTACATTGAACTTATATAGGTATTATGTATCTATTTTTACCTAAAATAAATGTAAATAAAATAAATTATTATTTAAATAAAAATTCAGTTTTAACCAATAACTCAGTGTTTTCACTATTCATCAAAAATTGAAAGTTTTCAGAAAAATACCAAAAATTCACCCTAGGCTAATTTTGATATTCCTAATACAAAAATGAAGTCCATTTTGAAAGATAAAATTTATAAAATTTCAAAAAGTTGGTATTAGTATTCATAACGGCTAGTTTATTTAATATTTTAATAACATATCGTTGTTTAGTGAAACTCGGTATTGCGTACAATGCAAGCTATCGAGGAAGGTTCCTCTTACGTGTAACGCAAGCCAAGAATAGTTTTGCATATACTATAAGCTAATACGGTGTTTCGTATAGATAAAGATAATCTTGTTGTAGCATACAACACAAGACATCAATGAAATTTAAAAAAAATATTTCTCATAAAATCTTGGGGTGTTACATTCTACCCCCCTTAAAATGAATTTCACCCTCGAAATTCGTCGGGGTTATAAATAGTTTACTACTTGTAAGTTTCTTTCAAGAAACCCACATCGTAAAAAGGAATACAAAAACTTAATTTTATAAACTAAAGTATGAAACGTAACGGTTACCCAAATTAACTCATCATTGTGTTTCCACATAGGGGAACATAGGTGAAAATATGGATTTGGAAGAGAAATCTAACCATCAAGTTATGATGAAGAGTGGTAGAGAACATGGCTATGAAAAATACAGCAGTCACAAAGCCATAAATTTGTGATGATCTAAGGTACAATCTAGGACAACATTTTTGGTTTTCAAGATCATTTCCCGAAAGTTGAAAAAAATTGGAATTAGAATAAATAATTAATTTATTTTGGTACAATCTCACCGTTGGTCATTCCTTGAACAATTCCCACTTTATCTCTTAAAAAAAAGAAATTGAATTTTTCATTCATGAAGTTTTAACAGATCATGCGATAGAATGATAGGTCATTCCTTCTATCTCAAACAAATGGTTAGAAAAAGTTATTAAATATACATAAGTCCATCTATGGTGAGATTAATCATATATGGTTCCTAAAATGAAATTATAATTCATCTATCATACCGCTTAATAAAATAAAACTATTTTCTACTAACCAGGGACTTTTTTAAGACAGTAGTAGGCGATAAAGGCATGTCGCACATCGATTGTGGGTTCGATTCCCGCATCCTTGTCTGACGCGAAGGGTTGTCGCCCATCCTACGGGTTTTCCTTTTTTTTAAACTATATTATTATAAAATTTTATAAATAAAATGAAAAAGTTATATCCTTAAGAAATACTATCTTATGTATAAATTAATCCATTCTAACCTTTAGGCTTATCAAAAATACTTCTGTCCAATTACTAGAAATGTCATCTACCGATCATGTGAATACCTTCATTTATGCCCCATATATCATAAGATATATCTTGTTGTTGGTCACATTCCAAACATTTGAATACCTTAATCATGTATTCTCATGAAAAATAAATACCCATTGAACCTTAGTGAAAACATGAATGCTGTCAAAAGTTAACTCTTTCTACATACCAAAATCCCAAAATTTATATATACTCAAACCATGATATCACTTTGTCCTTATATCAGTCATGATCTCATTAATAATATCAAACATATTATTTCCTCCTTATCCCTTAATTATGCGCATATCATATTTTTTCAAAAAATATTTCAATCACTTTTCCTGGTTACCAGTACCATATAATTATTGAAAACCACAACAAACCAATACATAGATATTCCAATATTCCACGATACTAAAAATGAGATTCCACAACACTATTTTGGAATCCCGTTACATAAAAACTTAATCATTCAACCACTTCATTTCCATATTCAACATCACCAATAGTGATCACATCTGACTTCTCTTTGTCCTTTTCCTTGATAGGTTGTTGATGTCGATCATCATTAACCCTTGGATTAGGGCATTGGTTAGCATAATGCCCTATTTCCTTACACTTGAAGAATTGAAGTGTTGGTGGTGCGTTCTCTGTAGTCTTTTCTCTATTCAGATCATTAGCTACCTTTTTTCCATTACTTTAGCACTCATATACTTGATGACCTTCTTTTCCACACTTAAAACATTTTCTAGTCCCTTTAAGACAATCTCCAACATGCTTCTTTCCACACATTGAGCATAACAAAACATTTGTCTTCTTTTCACCATAGTTTTGAGATTTTTCCTTGAACTCCATCTTTCGTTTCTTGTCAAAACCATGAGATGGATATGTTACACAAAATTACAGTTCTATCTTGATAGCACTACGAACAATTTCTTTATAGTTACTGAAGTCTCTTATAGATAATTCCCTTCGAAGACTTGGTTTTAAGACACTGAAGAATTGATCAACTTTACTTTCAGGTTGGATGATAAAGCCAGATGCATACCTTGAAAGCCTTGTAAAATTAGCCTCGTATATACCAACAGATTCATCATCCTTTTTCTTAATCTCAAGGAACTCTTTTTTCATCTTTGATTTAAAAATGCGAGGGAAGTACTTATTGAAAAACAAGTTCTTGAACTCATCCCATTCCATGGATTTAATTTCATCTTGGGGCCTTGTATTCTTAATTAGATTCCACCACTGGTCTGCTTCACCTTATAAATGGTAAACAGCTAAAATGAATTTTTCATTCTCTAAATATAAAAGTATGGAAAATATCTTTTCAATGGTACTGATCCATTGTTCAGAAACAAGTGGATCAGAAGACCCACTGAAAGAAGGGGGACGTTGCCTCATGAAAGACTCAATAGAATATTGTTCCCTTATCTACTCATTAGGAACTCCAGAATGATTCATAGCTTGTGTAAGTATAGTAATAAGATTTTTCACTCCATCTCCCATAACATTGGTTTTTTCAAGAGGACAATCATTGTATCGTCCAATACATTGATCAACACGGTTCCTTCGGGTTCCAGCCATCGTCTAAAACTCAAAAAGAATAGTGTGAGAGGAAAAAATCATACTAGGAAAACAACATAATCAAGGGGATTACTTTCAATCTCTAACATCTTAGGTTTAATTGTAATATCATTACCATAATTCTAGGACTATAACTTATACTTATACATAACCTTAGAGACATCCCTAGACATACCTTAGAAATATCTCTAGGGATTTTACCAAAGTTTTTGCATCCTAGTTTCCAAAGGTTGACTAAACCTTTCCTCTGATACCAACTGTAGGTACCCACACTTGACGTACATAGACATTAAATTACGTTTTAGGAATACTTAATACATAACAAAAACAAACATCCAAGGACCTTAATAGTTTAGTGTCTTTGGAAACTCGGAACATAATCTTCTAATCATGGTGAAAGATATTCAACATCTCCCATAAAGATCTTTCCCTTTTTGTTTTCTTACAAAAAACCTTTCCTTATATCCTGGGGAAAAGAAAACATAAAAAGGGTGAGCTAAAATGGTCAGTAAGGGTAAACATAGAGAACATAAAACAATCCATAAACATTTTAATGCAAAAACATAAACATAAAATCTAAACATCCAAATCTTGAGTAATGACATAAAACATCAAAGTACGTAAGGCATATATCATAAAGGGACATAAATCATGAAAAATAGCAAGGGAATAAAACATGTAATTGTGGAAAACATTAATAACATTATATTATTTCCATTGTAGAAAAGGCATTACTCCCAAGACCATCATAGTGGACAAAGTCCATTACTGAACCTGGTTTACTTGTTGTTCCATCCCTGTATTACTAAACCGGATTCACTTGCCATTCCAGAAATGTCTATCTCATGAGATATAAATATTTACCCAATGCATTGGGGGGAGATATAGGTCCCACACATCTCATAATGAAATCATTCTTACGTGTGCCACAAAATAAACATAAATCATTCATCAAAGCCCAAAGAATAAAATGGGTTTCACAAACATCATCCCATCATAACATAATCCATATAAAACAAATGGATATCATTTCATAATAAGAAAAATCACACCATGTAAATAATAGATACATTATACTTAAAACATAAACATATTAAATACTGTCATTTTAGATGGAAAATAGTTTTGATAAAAACACTTGAAATGAATTCTTGAGGAAAATATCCTTTATTCTTCAAAATCATTTTATTTTCACAAAATGTCATGAAATTTTAAAAGAAAAGGATCAGGAAATCTTGTAGAGGAAGCTTCATGAAAATAAGGTTTAATGAAACCGTAAAAAATCCATTCATGTCGTATAAGTTAAAAAAACATCCTCCTCATACTTTTCCCAGAAAAGTCAAAAAGTTCCTTGTATGGTAAACAAAAGAAATATTACATCCATAAAACAATGTAAAAGTCAATGAGGGGTAAACATGACTTTAAAAATACATGTAATAATATTAAAAAATTTATAAAAAACATTTTTATGGACATGGATGAAAAATATAACCCCAGTAAATACTTATGTATTAGCAATCTCAGATAAAAATGAGACTTGAAAAATTATCCCTTACCTTATGTCCAATTTCTTCCATATGTGTCCGAGACTCCGGTATAGTGGGTTTAAAAATATTATTAACTTGTAACATGACCATAATAATATTTAGGATATCATATATGATTCAATTATGACTTTATATTACTCGTTCTTTTGTAAATTCCGTGTTAAAGCGGCGTTTTGGGTAAAATTGTTTCATTTATCATACATGTTTCGACTTGTTGTTCTTGAAATTATTAATTATATCCTAATTTAATTAATTACATAATGTAAAAACTGATTTATATATAATATATTTTCAGCATATAAATATATATGATAGATCGATAAATATAATGAAATACACCATTCATGGAGACGGTAGGTCGTACGTATGCATGAACGCTGTTTTCGTTTCCTTATTGAATTGAATGGAATTAAGTAAATGAAAAATATATGTACATAAATCCAGTATCATTATTATGTAATATCTTTCATGATTATTTATTATATATACTTTATAATCATACTTGAATGGTTAATTATGGAAAATGAATCTCATCGCGTTCGAAGAGACGGTAGTGCGTACGTACGCACGAGCGAAAATATCATTATTTTGATATTAAAATAATATATAATTGTATTTTATATCATATATAAAAAATAATCATATTTTTATATTATTATTTATATCATTTATACTCATTATTATACCCATCCAAATGATGAAATGTTTGAATAACAAACTACACCACGACGTGGAGACGGTAAGCCGTGCGTACGCACGTGTGGTGACTTTTTCGTTCATAGGATGGATAAAATAACTAATATGGTTGTAAAAATTTTATAATAACATCACATTACATAGAAGATATTGGATTTATTTTTTTATAATGGAAACAACAAAGAAGGAGGAATTGGAAGAAGAAAATAACTTGAAATAGGTGGTTAGATATTTACCTCTTCTTCGGGTTCTTCCTTTTGATTTGATCAAAAGGGATACTTAAGCTAGATTTTTGACCAGTGTAATGACTCTATGATGAATGGAGGACAGTTGATAGGGTATTTCGGAAGGTTGTGGCCGAGGAAAATTTCTTTGGAGGTGTGAATTAGAGAGAAGGGGTGTGCCTTTTTATAAGAGGGGTGAGGGGCACCTTAGGAAAAACTTAAAATATTATTTTATAATAAATTAATATTCGGTTTATAATGGCTCCAAAGTGACTTATTTAGATTCTAGGGTAGTTATGGGTCGAAATCCAATCAACCAATAGGTTTTAGACAAGTTTAGGTTTCCATTTTAACCTTATCATTTAGATTTAACTCTAAGTTAAATAATTTAACTTTTACCGTATCTTCTTGTATTCTTACACTATATGGTTAATAAAATTAATATAAACTACCAATAGAACCTCAATTGGTTAATTAATGTCATATATATTATTATATAAGTCTTTTGGATGAACCTTATATTTTTAGTAATATAATATCAATTAATAATTTAGTATTTTTTTTAAAACTCTTTTATGTCAATTTTGACACTATTTAGTATTTTGTTTTTTTAAATTCATAACAGCATTATTAATTCAACAAAAATTCATCTAACCAACCCTAATATGTTATATTAACCTAGAAAAATAGTTTAATTCATAAAAAGTCTCAAATTACATTTATTTGGGTATTTATAATATCAATTATTTTAATATTTCATTAATAAGGTAATTACTACATCATCATTGTGTCATAAATAAATTAAATTATTTAATGTATAAAATATATAAATAAAATAAAATTATGTTGGAAATGTTTTTTAGATTTCTAATGAATATTTATAGTCAAATTTATCTTATTTATAACCCTATATTAAAAAAATTTAGTTATTAAACATTGATTTTAACTATTTTAACTCTTCTTTAAATAAAATAATAATAAATTTCCTAATCTAATCCAAGTGGACCTAAAGGGTAATATTTTATTTCTAAGGTTGTTTTTGGTCTAATTAAACTTTTCCAATAGAATTAGGACATGTTTTAGGGTAATAATAATATCATTTTTACCCTTAATTACCCTATTTACTTTTAACTGTGGTAAATAAAAGTTAAAAGTTACTATTCACCAAAAATTATTTTCATCTCATTGAACCACATTTAACTTACTGATATCAACCATGTCTCTCGGATATTTTAAATTCAACTCACAGAAGTGGTAAAATTAAGTTTTATGTAAATTTTCAAATGCTCCTAGGAGGTGGGTAAAAGACGGTAAAAAGTTCAATAAAATTTTTATATGTCTAAAATTTTTATAAAATGACTCTAATGAATTACATTGAACTTATTTAGGTATTATGTATCTATTTTGACCAAAAATAAATTTAAATAAAATAAATTATTATTTAAATAAAAATTCGGTTTTAACCAATAACTCAGTGTTTTCACTATTCATCAATAATTGAATGCTTTCAGAAAAATACCAAAAATTCACCCTAGGATAATTTCGATATTCCAAATCCAAAAATGAAGTCCATTTTGAAAGTTAAAATTTATAAAATTTCAAAAAGTGGGTATTACTATTCATAACGGCTATTTTATATAATATTTTAATAACATATCGTTGTTTAGTGAAACTCAGTATTGCGTACAATGCAAGCTATAGAGGAAGGTTGCTCTTGCGTGTAATGCAAGACAAGAATATCGTTGTGTATACTATAAGCTAATACGATGTTGCATATAGCGCAATATAATCTTGGTATAGCGTACAACACAAGACATCAATGAAATTAAAAAATATATATTTCTCATAAAATCTTGAAGTGTTACATACCATCTTCCCTTATATTGAGATCTCATCATTTCATCCTATGTATTTTGATATATCCTTCATTTAAGCTCAGAATCAAGTTTTTTTCAACATGTTGGATTTATATCAATAAGTTATTCAATCTTATTGAATCATTTCATCACTTATCTCCCTATATGGAATGATAAATTCATGTGAGCTAATATACCATATTTGTAGGGTATTTTTCTATTTCTACAAATTCTTCCATTCCATCCCAATTTAAAGGTTCATAATGGATAAAGAGTCTATTACCCGTCTAATCTATGTGATATATACATTTTCCATTAAAGTCTTGATGTTTATAGATTCCCCTATAGTTTAATATGTTATACCCTCCATGTGTTGTTTCTAAAATGAGTAATACCTTCAGTTAATAGTTTTAAAACATGTTTTGTTGTTTTATTTCCCCCTTTGACATAGTTAGGGGTCACCAACCAAAACCCGAACCACCCCTTTAGGTGGTTTTATTTAACATCATAGGATTATTACACCCTATTGGGTGTGTTGATCTTTCCACCCATGTGTGGAAGCCATGTATAAATTTAATTGGGATGTTAAAGGTTGAATACCTCTTGGACCATATTAATTTATAAGTGAAAATAAATGAATAAAGATTGTAAATGATATGGATGATTTCTTAGGTTATATATATTAATGTAAATTTTTGTTATGGTGGCATGGACACTAACATGTACCCCTATTTTTATCACTTCTCAGTTAATTGAATAATGAAATTAATGTTATGGATTTAATTAATATGTGTACGGACACAAACATGGTCCCTTGACCTGAAAATTACTTTTTTATTATCAAACACTTTTAAAGGGAAGTGAGAACCCAAGTCGGTACAAAACAAAGAGCTTTAAACAGCAAAAGAGATAGACAAACCATTAAAATAAAGTTTAAGTCTATTAGACTCATTATTCCAAGAAAGTTTCCAAAGAAGTCTGTTTACCTTGAAATCTGGATCGTCTTTGATAAGGTCCTCGAACCAAAATGCAAACTTGTCCCACGTCTGTATGAATTCCTCCATGTTTAACTTCCCTGCATTAAATCCCTTTTCTATGATACGATCTTTCTTGTCGATCCACTCCGTATGCACCTAGGTAGTGGCCACATGAAGTGATCTCTCAGACATCTTATCACCAACCACTTTCGAGGCATTGAATGGAATCAATTTCTCTAGCATTTCTTCCTCAAAATGGATGATAAGTTCTCATAGCTCCTCTTCACACTAATGTCCAGTAGGGTATGCAGCCTCCTTCACCAGCTCCACGTCCTTGAAATGCAAAGGTGTCTCCCCGAACCGAACCTCCAACCTCTCATCTGCATCCCCCAAAGGGTTTACCAAAACGTCCCTGCTGTCCGCTGCCTTTGAAACCTCCATGCCATGATCTGGAGACCCGGATTCAACGTGCTGGACCTCCTCACCTTCAACTGTCTGAACCTCATGTTCTTTGGATTTTCCACCTTTCTTGGCTGATCGGGTCTCCATTGGCCTAGGAAGATGGGAGTAGTCTTTGCGACCTGTTTTTTTCTGCTTCGTGGATACAATGCATCCCCCCAGATCCCTGTTATGGTCCCTTGACACCATATATAAATGTTTGATGGTTGATACCTTGGTATGACACTGACATCACCGTATATTACCAAGGATTATTTTACATTTTATGCCTTAGAGTATTACCTTGGATATATATTGTTGGGTTTGCCTTTGATTTATTCATTGGGATCCACCCAATACTCTATTGAGTATCATTGGAGATTCTCCTCAGACTCTTTGAGGATGCCTTAGCCATGGGCCTTGGGTTCCTAGCCCATGTAGGTAAATATTATATTGAGTCTGATATTAATGAACACTATGGAATCTAAGAGAACTCCTTAGTGAGATTCCTTGGGTCCTTTTCCACTTAGGTTTGATACTTGATATATTAGGTGTATTCTATGGTTTATTCTTTAGTTTGGTATAAAGATACTTTTCATTCATATACCGCTTTAGACACAGCTTGTGCAGGTTGATTGAGATTGTTTTACATTATAATTTACATCATTATTACTCTTATACCTCCACACTATTACATATTATTTTCATAGACTATATTTTTTATATACACCATTAGTGGTGTCCTTATGATTTTATATTACACCCTGTTCTCCCCACCGATTGGTACCCAGATAGACTTCTTGGATATAGGTAGGAACAAGAGAAAGGGTCTAGCTTTAGAAACCTAATTTTCCATACTAGTATGGTTCATGTGAGTAAAGGATTAATCTTATTCTCATAAGGCTATTGTAGATATCTTCTAGTCCTTTTTTCACTTTTATGTAGCATGTTTTAGTCATCTATTTATCTATTTCCCTTGATCCCCATTTTTTATTACATGACATGATCATCATTTTTGTATATGGTATTGAATATGGTTCTTACATTTTTTATTCTAGTTTATCTGTTATAACTAGATTATTTATTTATTCTTATTCCTTATTATTATAACTATTTCTGAAGCTTATTATATTATTATACCACCATGATGTTCTATGATAACGAGGGTATAGTCAATCCACCTCATCACAGACTGTAACTTCTTGTCGTAATCCTCTATTTTATAGGGAGGCATGATTGAGGCCATGTGTCCAAATGGACCAATCACTCACCTATGAACTAGTTTTGGGATGTCACAACATAGTTCAGTGGTGGGCGTTTCCCCTTTGACTCCCTTTGGTTGTGGGTTTAAGCCTTGTGGATTTTCCAGATATGATGATTTTCCACCTATAATATGGGTTGTTATTTTTCTAAAACTATATTAATATAATTACAATAAAATTCACAAAAATATGATGAAAATCCTCAAAATATTATTAATCATCAAATCAGTTTGTAACCATAAAGTTTTTATTTATATCTTATTTTTCCCATAAAATAAAAAAAATTAATTGAATATTATTATCTTAACATCAAAGATAAGATAAAACCTAAAGGATGCCAATAGAATTAAACTAATTCACAAAAAAATATAACAGCATTAGTCCTAAACTAATTTTTTTTTACTAAAACCCATACTAAACCAAAGGGTTATATTACCATAAATTTCTACAAAAATACAGTTAATCATCTTATACTTCCATAACATATAACCTCAAAAGTGGTATTTATGCCTTTAAAATTATGATCGACCATAGACTTATTAAACCAAGACACATTAGTTTCAACATATTTTATCCATGATTATCCTCCATTCAAGTATTTCATGATGGTTCATAAAGAGTCTATGAATTTCCCAAACATATCCCTCAGGAGTATCAAACCATTGTGGAGAAAGGTCCTTTATTGTGCACTAGGTGACAATCAATTCAAATCTCAATTTTACTTTTTAAAAGTTATTACCCCTAGGTAAAATTATCCCATATCCATATCAAATATTATTATTTAGATAGGGATTTAATTTCTAGGAAACCACTCTCTTTATAATTCACCAAAATACCATGATATTTTCCTATACTTGTAATTAACTCTAGTCTTCTCACTAAATTATTTGAGTTATAATCCCAAAAAATTAATAGACCTTTCTCTGATATCAATTATTGTGACTTAATCCTTTTACACATATTATTATATGATTTTTAAACATAAATATCCAATAAATAAAAGTTTCATGACCCTGAGGCCTTGTATCTTTGTTAGAATAGGTACATAAAATATCAAAAAAACTAAAACATAACATATTATTTTTATTATCCATTATTATCTCCTAAATCTAATTAAGCTCCTAAAACATTATAAGATAACCTCAGGAATATTTAAAATAAAGTGGTGAGTTAAAAATCCCAATAAATGAATAAACATGATATGGAAAAATAACGTGTGAGTCAAAGGTAATATATGATGCCATAAAAGAGAAGGTATATAAGTAATAATATGGGATAATAACATAAATAACTCTGTATAAAAATATCATGGAAAAATATGGATTTTGTAAGTAAGACAAAACATGACATAATCATAAGTTAATCACAACATCCTAGACAACATCACATGGTGGACAGAGTCTTATAGTGTATTTGGATTACTCACTAATCTATACATGAAGCATTATGGGATTAAAGTTTTACCCAAAAAATCGGATCACTATCTGGGCACACTATCATAACATGATCTTGATTATATGTCCAAAAAAAAAGAAATAAATCATAATTAATAAACAAAATAATTACACTTAGAATGGAAATGGGATGAATAATGTTGTCTTGTATCATAATCAAAGGAAATTTCATAATAAAGGCATTTGAGAGATGATCATAAGGAATGTATTACCCCATAAAATTAATGGATATATATGTGATAGAAATATATAAATAATTTAAAAGTAATCTATAATCTCAAATTCTATCTTCATTTATGAAAATGGCTTTAGAATATTACATGGAATATTTCTTGATGAAAATACCCTTTTCACTTTGAAATCACTGCTTCAAAATATACAAATTTCTAATATATTATAGAAAATATTTTATTTAAAATGAACCATGGAAACTTATAAAGGAAGCTTCAAATAATTTACTATTCATGATGATAGAAATATTCTGTTCATTTTGATTATGTTAAAATAAATATTCCTTTCACATTTTCAGCATAAATTCAAAAAGTGTCATGTTCAGAAAATGACAAGAATATTCCTTTTAAACCATTTTTTAAAAAATCAATAATGAGTGAAAATTAATTTAAAAACTAACAATAAAATACTAAAAAAAATTAAAACATTAATGTGGAAGAAAAAATATTGTTGAAATAAAAGAGAAATAAAGTTGGGTTTTAAAAAAATATTTTTTCAAATATTTTAAGTGAAAAAGAGAGTAAAATGGTACTATTTCCTGAAAATTTTATGAATAACTAGATGAGAAGAATATTAAATGGGTTTATTAAATAATGAAAAAATAATTTATTTTATTGAACATTTAATCGTAAACAATCTTGATTAAAATTAGATTGAACCATAAACCCTTACCACTTTTGTAACCTTTGAATCATAACCCCCATTAAAGAAATAAATTTAATTGAAACATTAAATTCCATAAATATAAAAATATTAATGATATAAAATATAAAATTTTGTGTATATATACCTCATAAAAATAAATAAGTGAATAATACCAAAAAAGTCTCAATGGACATGAAATTGAGACGAAATATCTTATAATGATCATACCATTCAAGTGGGGATTAATCAATGAATTGACTGTGTTTATCATATTTAAATAAAAATAGAACCATTTTAAATACATCATAAAATAATTAAAATAAATTAAATACATAATATTATAATATCAAAGATAATGAATAATTAATATAACCCAATGAAATGAAATTGAGTTATGAAATTCCTTACTACTTAGTAACAATCAATTCAAATCCCCTTTGATGAAATAATTAAAATTAAAACATAAAAAACCATAATTTTTTAATTATTCATTTTATTAATTGTAAAATGGTAATTATATATACCATATATAATAAATTGGTCGATAATATTAAAATATGCCTCAATGAAAGGAAATTGAGAAGAAGTCCCTAATAGTTAAAGAAACTTCTTAATAAAAACAAAATTAAAGAGAGATATTTAATTTGAATTTAAAATACTATGAATAATATATATATATATTTTAAATTTTTGGTATATACATTTTCAAATAAAATTATGTTCATAAAAGAACATGTGTCTCAAAGAAAGAAGTTTTTAGGTGAAAACTCTTACCTCAAGTCCAGACTTGTCATGTAGGTCCTTTAACTCATGTATGATAAAATTATGTCAATTTTTTTCTTAATATACCTTTAAAAGTTAAATAAATTATACTTAAACCATTTACTTTATTTTTTTAATGACATATATAATTACTTAATCTGTTATGTCCACATCGGGTGTTTTGAGGATGCTCAGTTCATAATTTCAAAACAGAATCAGTGTGTTGACTATGGTCAAAGGGGGAATTGTTCCATAATATCTAGAATAATAATATAAGTTAAATAATAATAGTTTTTATACATTAATTATACTTTTAAAATTTTCCATGAAATATTGTTATGAAAGGTGAACTATGTTATAATCATAAAGATGGTAGGTCGTACGTAAGCATGAGTAACGTTTCCATTTTTCAAATATCATGATGGAAAGAATGTGTGTTATTATGTATTTCTAGAATTATAATAATATCATAAAAATCAAACTATTTCTTTAAATACACTTATATATACCAAATAGGTGACGTGTTGGTGGAAAATGAATCACAATACTTTGTCAGGCGATAGTCCACCGTACGCACGAACAACGTTGTCATTATTTAATGAATGAAAAGGAAAGAAATTATATAGTATATTAATTTTCAGAAATTATAAATATTTAATTAATATGATATATATAAATTAAATATATCAATATAAACTATCAATATAGGTGATGATGTAAAATGAATTAAATCAGTTTGTGAGGTGCTTGTCCACCATACACACGAACTATGGTTTTAATTCCCATTTTATAAAAGAGGAGATATATGTAGGTTATTCCATTTGTATAATAAAATATTAGTATATATTAGATAAATTTTTTAATATTTAATCATGTTTTAATAATATTTTAGGGAGTTTTAATAATAAAAAAATAAAAGCGCTTAGTTAGGAATAATACCTCTTCCTCAGGCCACATCTTTAGTATTATACCTAAACCCTTCCTAGATTTGACTTATGATCAAAAAAAGGCCTCTATGATTTTGGTAGGGAATTAAGAAAGTGATTGGGGATAATATTTTCCAAACCACAAGTAATTTTATGTGTGTAAATTAGGGCAAAGGAGGATCCCTTTTATAAGTGAGAGGGGGTGAGATTTTTCTAAATACCCAAAATTATTCAACAATGGGAAGTCACTCTCAATCCAAGTGCCTCTAAAATTGATAAATAATGGATTTTATGGGTGATATGGTAAATAAAAACCTAAAACATTCAAAATTACACATGTTTTAAACATTTTATTCTATTTACTCTAAGGTTACTCACTTTTACCATTTTAGTTTTCGCCATGGTAACTAGTTTTTATACTATTTTTATTATTCATTATGAACAAAAATAAAGTTAAACTTATTACCTAATCTTAATTATTCTAATTAAAAATTTTGAATCCATTTTACCAAATTAAAATCAAATATTTTTTGGAATTTAATTTAAAATTAAATCCGCAAAACATGTCGAAAAACAGTTTTCCATTGAATGTATTTTTCAAGTAATAGATAATCATATATTAACTCTATGACTAGCCATCAACATTATATAAATTTCAATTCATATAAATATATATATTCTATTAATTTCATTTAAATATTTATTTACTAGTTTAAAATCCAGATTAACTTTCATATAAATCATTATTAATATTCTCTTGTTAGATGTTGTAGATTTATATTAATTATATACATATTAGGTAATTTTTTAGAGAAAATGAATAATGCTTTACTACTAACTGGGATTCTAGGTATTGTATGGTTTTATCCTAATTTAAAAATTATATTAATTTAATTTTACAATATAAATTTATGTTTTAAAATTATCATGTCAGAATTATCTTAAAATGAATTTTTGAGAATTTTCAGAAAATATTTATTTTTTTAGTGAATATTGAAAATAATGATTTTATTATTGATAATTATATTTTGTTTCATGTATTTACAAAGTAAAATTATATTTTTTATAATTATTTAAATTTTATTAGTTATTTTTAATTAAAAATAATCCAATTATGGTTTTTTAAATGAACTTTATACTTCAATTTAATATAAAAATATTTTTACATTAAGAATGTCACTTTTTTTAGAAACTATTTTTCATTACGTTTTACCAGTTTAATTTTAATTAAATTCCTCCACATATTTGAATTAAATATTGAAAAATGTATTCCATATATTTATTAATTAGTTTAAAATTTATTAAATTTTTCCCTTTTATTTTTGATCAATATGAATAATAACCCTAGTTAGTTTTTTACACGTCGAAGGGTAAATCAAATAATTAAAGTTCAAAATAAATTAATAAGGACTGAATAATGACCCTAATAATTTAATTAGTTTTAATGTATTATTATAAATCATATATAACCATCAAAATTTTTAATATATGGCTTTTTTTGTAATTTGGATGTGATTATGACCTTTTTAATATTTTATGTAATGAAAAGTCAAAAATGAAACACTCTTGTTTTTAACAACAATAATATTTTTAATATAATGATAAATAGATGAAAATGTTTTTTATAAATAGTATTTTGAAATTTAAAATATATAAATTAATAATAGTAATTTATTTTTAATTTTTAGTGAAAAAATTTACCATAAATTCTTACAAAACACTAATATTGTAATTATTCAATTGATGAAAAAATAAAATAAATGATATTAAATATATTTAAAGTAATATATTTTGAATAATTAATTTCATAAATTATTTTTATATATTAATATAATTTTTTATAGATGTAATAAATTATTATTGTTTTCAAATGTAATTTTTTTTCTTAATGTTATTAAATTCAATATAATGAATAGTTCTAAAAATTGAAATTAATGATAAGTTATGAAAATAATATTTTATTAAATTATATAAAATTCCTAAAAATATTATATTCTTTAAATATATTAGTATATGGTTGATAATATCAAAAAATTTCCATTTAGTGGTAGTTTTGTTTTTATATTAACTATTTTGATGCTTATAGATTAAAAAACCATATTTTCATGGTAAATGTGAAAAGGGTTAACAAAGTGTTAAAACCAAAGGATAAGGATAGAATTTTTATAAAAAGAATTAAAATTTTATTGGATAATATTATTTTGAATAATACTCATATTATATTATAATATTATCAATTTCAACCCTTTTTAAAAAAATAATTAATTTATATTAAACTAAAATTTTTTAAAATTCCAAGAGTACCCATCCCCTATCATATAAAAGGGAACCTCTTCATCTCTTTTGATCACACATTTAAATCCTCTTGGATAATCTAATACCTAAAAAATTACATTCCTTACATATCTCCTTACATCCTATATGATTTAGTTTTATCAGAAAACCAACCTAAAAATGATTTTGGTTTATACCTTAAGAGATTGTCCGTAGAAGAGGTGTCATTTTTAACCAAGTGTTTTTGTTTCATTTCTTGCACTTCATCCTTCAAGTATAATTTTACCATGATGTAATAATAACATTATTATCTTAAATTTACTATAGTTTTTTTATGTTAATGGAACAACCTATACACATCTCCCCTTCCATCAAATGGGATATGAAATCATCATTCATGTGTATGACGAATTACTGCCTCACAAACCGATGTAATTATTTTTCCATAACTGTCTCTCATAGCTAGTTATAATGGTATAATTATGGTATATATATGATATTAATGACATATTTATAATTATTAAAAGTTAATATATCATTTACTTCCTCACCTTTCCATTTACAAAAAATGATAACATCATTCATGAGTACGTGTAGACTACCACCTCTAGGAAGTGATGTGAATAGTTTTTCATCAAAAAATCACATGGATGATATATATAATTGTGTTTAAATAAATAATGTGTTATTTATGGTATAATTATAGTTATATTTCAATTTAAAATAATTCAAACATTATTTATATAATGATCATTTAAAAATGAAAACGTAAATCATGAATTTGTATAGCCAATTGTCTCAATGATTGTAACATAGTTCATTTTTCAAAACCATTTTTAATGATTGGTTTTAAAAGTATAATTAATTTATAAAAAAATATAATTATTTTATGTTCATTATTCTAGATATGATTTAATAATGACCAATTTGATAGTTTTCAACCTACCAAATTCATTCTGTACTTACGAATAAAATATCATCAAAATGTCCAACATAAACTTAAACGATTAAGTAATTGTGTATGGCATGGTAATAAGTAAAATAAAGGGAATAATAGACATGAAAAATGTTAATAATAAATAAAATAACTAAAATTATTTTATTATACAGGAATATAATGAATATTCTTGATGTGTTAGACTTGGGGTAAGGGACACTTAAACATAAAACTTCATTTAAAATGTTATAACGATTTATTTTCAAAATCATTATATTTCATGTCTATGTTTTTTAAATTATTTTATAAATGTATTTATATATAAATAAAATAAAATAATTTATTTTTATGTTTATTTCTTTCAAAGGTTTTTAAAAAGGTATCTTTTACGGAATGTTTGACTTTCTTTACAAAATATAAAAGAAATGTTCTATTTTAACGTATACGACAACAATGAATTTTCACACTATTATAACTATTGTTTCAAGTTTATATTCCTTTACAATATTTCATGATTTCTTCAAATATACCCCCTATTTACTTTTATGTGGATATTTTGGTATTGAAAATGGGTTTTTAAATGAAAAAGATATTTTGATATTTGAAAGGTTTTTTCCGTATAGTTTTAAAGGAGTTTTTCAAGGGTTTTATTCATGATATGGTCCTTATAAAGTTTTTACAAAGGATTAAGCCCCATTATAGAAAATAGGTGATATTAATATATCTTATATGAGGGGTTAATCCTTGTTATATCTTATGGGTTATTGGTATAGCTTTGTTATAGGTGCACCCATATTCCACTCCAATGAGTTGGGTAATTTTTATAATCTCCAATGAATTATATTGGAAGCCAGCCATATGGTTATTTCAATTGTAAGGTTTTTGTAAGTTTTTTAAGATGATTATATCCCAAAGAACCTAGATTAATTTTTTATGCTTATTAATGAGTTTTCATGGAAATTTTTTGATTAAAAAGGTAAGATAATAAACTTTTTAAAGGAAAATGATGTTATTATTAGATAAAAATGTATGTTTTTTGGAAAAGTATTTCATGTTTTTCATTGAACTAATATATTTATTATTTTTATATACCTTACTAGTATTTTTATTCTTATCCTATATATTAAAATGTTTTTAACAAGGATTTAAGGATGAGTGGGGTCAAGTATAAAGTTAAGACCAAATTTGTGGGGATATTTCATTAAAATAAAACATTTTTATTTCTAAAAGTTTTATTTGGTGGAATAATTGATAATGATTAGGAGCATCCACTTTTCAATATATGGGATTGTTATGTGATTGTTATGACATAACTCTCTAAAAATATAAATTTAAAAGATATTTTTGAATGAATGAAAGTGAATTCTAATTTAAATTCTCTAGAATATATAATGTTTAAGGTTGGATCCTTATAATTGTTATGAGAGCAAGGATTAGATAAATTTAGGGGTTAGTAAAATGATAATATAATTCTCTTAAAATATTTTACCAAATAGTTATGCAGTAACTATATATAATTTGAATATTACTATGTTTATTCATCTAAACTATGTTAGTTCAGAATGGTTTTCCGCAAAGGAAATAAGGAGGCTATAGTGGGAAGGAACTAAGAGGATGATATCATTCAAAATCAGTATCCTGGAATGGTTTAAATTGGAACTGAGAAATTTTTTTCATTGATGTATCAGTTAACATATTCTATAAATATTGGTGGAATATATTCTATAGAGTACCTATATATACCATAGAGGAACATGATGATAGTGGAGAATATTATGATATAATATACTCCAGTATTCAATGGATTCACCTTATAGTACATGAAGGATAGATAAACTCCATTGATAATATTTTTTAAGTCATGGGGTATCTAAGGCATTAAATGTAGCCCTTTTTATTTATCATTTAGAATGTGAAGCTGATCAATGGTGGTCTTTGATTAATAATTCCAAAGTGATAAATAAGATTGATTCCATGGGATATGACACATTTAAGATTATCTTCCTTGATAAATATTTTCATAATGTTTTTCAACTAAGGATGGAGAAACAATTCATGAAATGGTGGGAAAATGAATAATATTACGTATATTCATATGAAAAAAATCAAGATTATCTGAGTATGAACCATATTTTATCAGGGATATTAATAGTAAGATTATTCATTTTTACTCAGGGTATAATCCAATATTTCAAAGGGATATATCTTCCTATAAAATCAAAATTATTGAAAAACTTGTTTAGTGGTCCAAGAAGGTAGAAATGGAGTTCATTAATGGTCATGTATTCCAAGAAAACAAGAAGAAAAAAAGGTTTTTATGGAAGGAAATGGTGAATCATTTATCATGTAAATCTGGATGTAAGAAAATTAAGTTCTCATATTATGATAGGTTTGGTAAAAAGAATCATAGGAAATGTTTGGTAAATTCTAGAAAGTTTTATTGGTGTTTTAATTTTGGTCAAAAGTATCTTAACTGTAAAGAAAAGATTCATGAATAATAAAATATTGGGTTACCTCATAAACATCCATCAGTGAGAAGTTTTATTTTTAATGTGTTGGGTCATTATTCTAATATATGTTTGAAGTTAGTTAATTGGGATGGAAATCATCAAGACTGAAAGTATAATGGTGTGTAAAAATATTTTTATACTACTACAGTTGATGCAGGTCTATCTAAAGAAGTGGTGATTGATATGTTACTTATTTATTTGAATTATTCCAATACCTTGTTTAATTATGGATCTTCACATTCCTTAATTTCTAAGAAATTTTCATTTAAATTTGGAGTATCACCTCATGAAAGTAATATATAACATTTGATGAAAAATTTGGGTGGAATTATTAAAGAAACCAATATTTATATGAATATTCATGTTTTCAATAGTGGGATGGTTTTCTAAAAAATAATTTTTAAATTTTCATGGTAAAATTTGATACTATTTTGGTTATGGAATGGATTTTAGTTTTTATGATAATAAAAATTATAGATCTAAGAAAGGTTTATTCAATGATTTCATACACTTTACAACCTACCAATATACTAGGAAATTTATTAGATATAGTAATGAATGTTACATAGAATATGTTATTGAAATAAACAAACTATTCAAAATAATGATGTTCTGGTAGTAGATGAATATATGGATATTTTTTTCAATGAATTGTTTAGTGTTATTCCATATGGTTAGATTTATTTTAATATTGAATAGGTTCTATATTATAATCCCATTTCAAAAAACCCCATATTTAATAAATGAGGTGGAACATTTAGAACTAAAAAATAAATTAAAAGATTCTCTAAATAAAGGGTTTATTCATCCAAATACTTCACCTTGGGGTGCTCCTATTTTTTGTTAAAAAGGGATGTTTCCATGAAACAATTCATTGATTATATAAATTTGAATGAAATAAATATTAATAAGAAGTATCATTTTCCTCATATTGATGAGTTATTTAATCAGTTATAGGGAGCACAGTATTTTTCAAAGATTGATCTTAAGTCAAGGTACCATCAATTGAAGGTGAAGGAAGCTGATATTCTGAAGACTACATTTTAGACTAGATAAAGGAACTATTAGTTTGTAGTTATTCCATTTGTATTTCCTAATGCACCAGTTTTATTTATAAATCATATTAATAGAGTTTTCCATCAATATTTGGATGAGTTTTCAATGGTGTTTATTGTTGGAATATTGGTGTATTATAAAATTCATGAGGACCATGAAGGACACCTAAGGATTTTTTTTCAAACCTTAAAAGAAAAAAAACTATATGAAAAATTTAGTAAGTGTGAATTTTGTTTGTAATAAATTTATTTCCATTGATATATTTTTTCTAATGATGGAATGAATTTTTACCCTGCTAAAACTAAAGTTGTTGAAGAGTGGATAAAACTGTCCAATATTACATAGATTCATAGTTTTCTTGGTTTATTGGGTTACTATAGGAGTTTTTTTTAAATGTGATCAATTTTATAGACCACTGAGTAAGTTAACTTGAAAATGAGTTAAATTCATCTTAAAAAATAGCATGATAATTTTTTCAGAAAATAAAAATGAGATTGTTGAATAATCTAGTATTGGATATTCCCTCTATGAATGGTAATGTTTTAATCTACGATTATTCTTAATTTAATGTAAATGGTTATTTACTGATGTATAATGGTAAATTAATTGCTTATTTTCATGTCAACTTAAGGCTTGTGTGTAAAATTATCCTACATATTATCTAGAAATTTCAGTAATGGTTTTTTCTTTAAACATTTAGAGGCATCATTTATATAGATCCAAGTGTGAAATATATAATGATCATAAAATATTGAAGTATATATTCACTCACAAAAGAGTTTAATATGATATTTAAAATATGGTTATAAATAATTAAATATTATAATTTAATAACATATTATCATCCGAAAAAAGTGAACAATGTCGTAGATACTTTGAGTTAGAAAAATAGTGTTGCAATAAACTTGTTATATTTGGAACATGAACATTTGTTGTGGTTCCATGTTCAGAGACACAGCTGGCCAGTGTCAGGGTTGCTTCTATGTTGGATGTGGACATTCTTCATCTCTAGAGGTTGAAATTCTGGGGTCATCCATGATGTTTATTTTTCGCTTCAAAGAGGTTGGAGAAAGCTTTGGATTGAAAGTGATTCTACCAAAATCGTTCATGCCATCTAGAATAGAAACATTCATCTTGTCTGGCCACGTACCACACTTTGGATGAATTGTCTGAACTCACTCCATGGTATTGATTACATAACTACTCATTCCTACCATGAAGTGAATGTTGTTTCATGTGCTCTTTCTAAAAAAGGAGTACATTAGAGCATGACTTGGCTGGACACTCTACCAGCTGACTTATTATATCTCTTTGATAGAGATTCTAAAAAAATCCCATCCTTCCGACACTTGTAATCTTTTTGATTTTTAATAAATTGTGCTTTGGTATTTAACCAAATCATTAACTTTTAAAATAAAAAGTTCATATGGAAGATAGTGAGTTACATGAAAATGTAGAATTAGTTAATAAGGGTAAGTTTCCTAAATTTAATATTTAAAAATAAGGTGTTTTGAGATTTGGAAAGATATTATGTGTTCCTTGTGATTCCCAATTTAAGAGATAATTATTGAATGAATCTCATAGTTCCCAATTTTATATTAATCCTGGCGGAACTAATATGTATAGAGACCTTCAGGAGTATTACTGGTGGGAAGGAATAAAAAGAAATATTGTTAAATTTACCATGAAATGTATATATTTTCAATAGGATAAAGTATAATAAAAATTCATAAAATGGGTGAATCAACCTTTTTTAGTTCCATAATGGAAATTAGAAAATATATCCATTGATTTATTAATGTTATTTACAAAGAATTCTCAAGGTAATAATGTAATTTTGGTTATTATTGATCGATTAATTTAATCAAAACATTTCCTTCACAATTAATATACTATGTATTTAGATAAAATTTCTTGATTTTATTTCAAGATGATAGACAGTTTACAGGGATTTCCTCTCTCTATTTAATTTAACTATTATCTCGAATTCACTTCAAAAATTTTAAAAGGACTTTAGAAGTCATTAGGTACTGAATTAAATTTTACTACAAATTTTTATCCTCAATATGATGGATATGATGAATGATATATTTAGACCTTAGAATACATGACTCATTCTTATTAAATGAATTACTTGAGATTTTGGTATAAAATTATTTCATTAATTTAGTTTTCTTATAATAATATTTTTCATTCCAGTGTATAGATGGCACCTTTTGAGGCATTATATGGAAAGCGGTGTCGAACTCAGGGTTTTTGGTATGAGATATAGTAAAGGAAGATAATAGGACTAGAGTTGGTAGGGTAAATAGTATAAAAGTAAAATATAATTCATCAAATATGAGTAAAAGTCAGATAAGTAATAAAAGTTAAATGGATAACTTGAGAAAATATCTTTCATTCGAGGTAGGTGATCATGTTTTTCTTAAAGTATCTCCATGGAAAAGTGTTACGTGTTCTGGTAAAAAGGATAAGTTAAGTCCATGATTCATTGGACCACATTAAATCCTAGAGAAAATTGGAATAGTTCCCTACTAAGTGTCTTTTCCTCCAATTTCATCCCTAGTACACAACGTTTTCATGTTTTGATGTTAAGGAAGTATGTGACTAATTCATCTCATTTTATGAGACCTAAAGTAGTTTAGTTGGAAGATAACCATTATTATGAGGATCATCCTGTATGAATTATTTAACATTGGAAGAAATAATTATGGAATATTCTGATTTACCAAGTTATTTTTTTAGGAGAAACCATATGGTTGAATAAAAAATTTGTGAATTTGAAAAGGCTATGATGGAAAAATGTCCCAACTTGTTTAATAAGTGAAAAAAATTGTGAGGAAATAATTTTCAAAAGGGGGAGAAGAATGTAAAAAACCATTTAATTTTATGAAAAATAATTATTAATACTATTTATTTAGATATCATATAGTTATATTCATTATAAAAATAATATGTAATTTTTCAATTAAAGGGAAGAAAGCTTTATTTTAAATTAGATTTCTAGATATTATATTGTTTTTTCATGATTTAAAAGTTATATAAATTTAATTTGATAAAATAATTTTATTTTTTAAAATAATCATGGTTAAATCATATTAATATTATTTTTTTATAAATTTCTAAATATATTGATTTTTAGTGAATATTGAAAAATACTAATTTTGATATTGAAAATTGTATTTATTTTCATGTATTTAGAAAGTAAAATTATAATTTTTATTAGTTTTAAAATTTAATTAATTAATTTTTATTAAAAATAATCCAAATTATGGTTTTTTAAAAGAACTTTATACTTAAATTTAGTACAAAAACATTTTTACATTAAAAATTGAATTTTTCTGAAAAAATGTTTTTCACCGTGTTTTTTTGATTTATTTTTAAATTAAATTCTTCCAATTATATGAATTGAATTTTGAAAATGGATTAAAAATTTAGAATAAGTGGCTCCAAAATTATTAAATATTTCCCTTTCATTTTTTCCTATATGAATAGTAATCCTAGTAATAATTGTTACCATGATGAATGGTAAATCTGGTAATTAATGTAACAAATAAAATGGTAAGGAGTAAATAATGACTCTAGCACTTGAATTAATTTTATTGGATGATTATATGACATCAATAATAATATATAGGTATAATTTATGGTATTTTTTTCCATTTGGATGTGATTATGACCTTTATATTATTTTATGTAAACAAAAGTCAAAAATATCACACTCATGTTTCTAATAACTATAATATTTTTAACATGGTTTTAACTTGAGAATATGATTGGTTATGAATATTATTTTTCAATTTTAAATATATATATTCATAATATTAATTTATTTTTAATTTTTATTCAAGATATAATTACCTTAAATTCTTACACATTACCGGCATAGAAATTTATAGATTATTGAAAAAATAAGATAAATGATATTAAAAATATTAAAAGTAACAAAATTTGAGATAATTAATTCCATCCATAAATTTATATATGAATATAATATTCTATGGATGCAATAAAATATTTTTTTTCAAATTTTATTATTTTTAATTATGTTATTAATGTCAAAGTAATGAATAATTGTAAAAAAATTACTTTAATGATAATTTATAAATATAATATTTTATCAAATAATATAAAATTCCTACAAATATTATATTTATAAAATTTATTAGGATATGTTTTATAATAAAATTATGGTATATTTAGTTGTAGTTTTTACCTTTATAATAACTAAAATGACCCTCAAAGAGTAAAAGATCTTGTTGTTATGGTATGTGTGAAAAGGGTTAACGAAGGGTTAAAGAAAAAAGATAGGGATAAAAATGTCATAAAAACTTGTCCAATTTTATTTTCTAAGATTATTTATAGTCATACATATCTTATATTCTAATATTATCAATTTTTATCCATCTAGACATCAATATTAGCTTTTATTAAATTAGTATTTTCATAAATTCCAAGAGTACCGCTATCCTCTCTTTTAAAAGGGAACTTATTCTTCTATTTTTATCACACATAAAAAAAATCTTCATAAAAAACCTATAATAATACATTCCCTACATTCATAATTATATCCTAGAGAATTTTTTTATCATAAAACCAATTTATCAAAGCTTTTGGTGTAAATATTTATAGATTGTTTGTAGAAGGGGTATCATTCTAAACCTAGTGTTTTTATTTTATTTCTTCTTATATATACTTAAAATATTCTTAAACCATGATGAAATAATAAAATCAGTAAATTAAATATAAATAGGTGTTTTTATATTAATGGAACAACCTATATCAATACTTTCTTCCATCAAATGGGAATTGAAACCATCGTTTTTGTGTACGACAGACTACCGCCTCGTGAACTAACATAATTTGTTTTCCATCACCATATCTTGCGGCTGATTATAATGATATAATTAATATATATATATATATATATATTAATTATTTATCATTATGGATGGATAATATATTATTTACTTTCTTACCTTTTCATTCACTGATGATAATGTCATTAGTGTTTACGTGTAGGCTACCACCTCCACAAAGTGATGTGATTTGTTTTCCACCACCACATTGCATGGATGATATATATAGGTTTTTTAAGTAAATAATATGTTATTAATGAAAAAATTATCATTATATAAATATAATATAATACTTACCATATTTATGTAATGATCATTGAAAAATAAAAATGTTACTCATGTGTATGTATGACCTACCATCTCTATGATTATAACATAGTTCATTTTTCATAACCATATTTCATGATTGGTTTTAAATGTATAATTGATTTATAAAATGTATAATTTTTTTATGATTACTATTCTTTAAATGATGCAATAATGATCTCTTTGACCCTTGTAAACCTAATGATGTCATTTTGGACTTATTAATCGAATATCATCAAAACTTCTGAAATAAACATAAAATATTAATTAATTTTGTATGACATGGTAATAAGTGAAATAAGGGAAATAATAAACCATAAAATTTTCTTAAGAAATTAATTAATTAACATGAGTATATTATTCATAAAGATAATGAACATAATTGATTATTCATACTCGAGGTAACGGAAACTTTAACTCTAAACTTAATTTTAAATGTTATAATGATTTATTTGCAAAGTCAATATATTCAATGTCTAAGTTTTTAAAATTATTTTATGAATTTATTTATACTGATATAAAATAACAATAAAGGTAATTTTATGATGATTTATTTCAAGAGTTTCTTGGAATGTTTTTAAAAAATGTTTTTCTTTCTTTACAAAAGAACAAATGAATTTTCTATTTTAACATATACAACAATAACGAATTTTTCCACTACCAAAACCATTACATAAAGTTTTGATTCCTTTTCAAGCATTCATGTTTTCTTCAAAGAAAAACTATCTTTAAATTTTATTTTAATTTTGGTATTAAAATTGGTTTTTAGAAATAAAATGGTATTTTTATATCCACAAGTGTTTTGAAAACATGTTTAAAAGAGCTTTTCAAGGGTTTTATTCATGATATGGTACCTAGAAATTTTTTATGAGGGTTTGAGACCCATTATATCGCATAGGTGAGCCTAGTATAGAGTATAATAAGGGTTAATGCCCATTATAGCTCATGGGTGAGTTCGATATAGTATATATGATGGGTGTTCCCGGATAGAACTTCAATGAATTGGGTAATGATTATGTTTTCGGTATAATTGTATTAGATGTTACTCATATGGTTATTCTAATTGTAAGGGTTTTTTAATTTTTTTAATATGATGATGTCCCAAGTCATCAACATGGATTTTTAATGATTTTTAATGTGTTTTCATGGAAATAATTTGATTTTAAAATGTAAGATAATGATATTTTTAAAGGAAAAATGATTCTATTTTTACATAAAAAGGTTTTTTCTATAAAATGGTGTTCTTGGGTTTTCAAGTTTTTCACTAGACTAATGGAAATATACTTTTTATATACCTTACTAATTTTTCTCTGCTCATCCCACTTTTTAATGTGTTTTTTATAGATATTGAAGGATAGGTAAGGACAAGGATGAGGTCAAGAATAAATTTTTTAAGATATTTCATGAAAATAAAACATGTTTATTTTTAAAAAAAAATTGGTGGGAAAAATGGAAAATGAGTAGGAGTGTCAAATTTTTAATATATGGTATTTTTATTTAAGTGTTATGACCTAACTCTCTAAAACTATAATCCTAAAAGATCTTTAGAAATGAAAGAATGTTAATTATAGTTTAAATTCACTATAATATGTAATGTTTAAGGATTGGTCCTTATAATTATGGTTTATTTTAATTAATTAAAAATCATAAACTTTATTCACTTAAAAATAGTTTGTAGAAAACTATGACTTTAAGCATAAAAATAAACATATAAAAAATTTGTGAAAATTTATGATTCAAATGAAATTAATTGGATTATTCTAAATAAAATGTTTTATATGTCACATTAATAACAAATTCAAAATATAATTGTACTTTTATATTTCTCAATTAATTAAAAGAAATGAATATCTTTGAATAATTGGAAATTTTAACTATTCACGATAAAATCAATCATTTTAGAAAAATCCCAAATTTTCATCCATAGTAAATTTTAATTAGATAATTTCAAAAATGATGTTAATTTTATAAAATAACATTTCAAAATATTAAATAAATTAATAACAAAATTTCCTCTCAAAAATCCATTAAAATATTTTTTGTTGAATTTTTCTTTTTGCAAAATAAAACTTCATCCTTAAAATTTTAATGCTTATTACCTAAGAATTTTTCAATGCATTGATATCGATTATTAACTTTATATATATTTCATATTAAAGTTAACTCTATTCATACCCACTAATGTAATAGCTAGGTTATAATAGTCATATTTAAATATTAATATTTCATGATTCATTTAGGTTAGATGTTGTATGTCATATATGCTATTGAACATAGTTTTTCTAATATCAAGGTTTCAAAGATGAGTTCCTTTGATAGGTTTGTTTCATTGGTTCACTGTTAATATAAATGAAAAAGAAACTCAAGTGTTGGTTATGGGAAATATTTCCTTATGATGTAGAAAATAGTTTACTTAAGGGCCTAGGGAATACATAGTTTGTGATGGTCCTTGGCTATTATAAATGTAATAATGTTATGGGTAATGAGATAAAATTATTTGACATGACTATTGAGACTAGATTTAGGTAAGACCTTTGTTCTATGAGATCATCGGTTGGGTGTGGATATGAAATAGCCTTGGTTATAGACTGCATATTGTCTAAAGAAATTAATGATTTCTTTCTTGAGAGATATGGGCGTGTTGATTGGTTTTGATTACCATTCCTTGTATGAGAGGGTCACATATAGACTGGTTTTCCTATAAGGTTAGGCATACAATAAGTTGTGGTATGGGTAATGGAACTACATCATAGTGACAATCATCCATACCATTAGACAAAGTACAAGATGTGTGGTTTGTACAGGTAGATAGATGAGAGATAGGATATGGGGTTTTGTAATCATTTTAGTTTAGTTTATCATAATTATGTTGACACAGGTATTGTGGTGATGGCAGTATAGGTTTCTATGAGATAAGGTGTATAGATACACTCCTGAGGTGATTGTCTTCTTAGATGTGTTTATTTACCACTAATGGATAGACCGATAGAGATCTCATAATTCCATCTAGAATTTTGGACACAAGGTTAGATCATATAAAATCCCAATATGAGATATTGAATTTATCACCCTTGTTTAGATCATCCAAGAACCCAATATTCCTTCTAGAATTTTGTGCACTTGGTTAGACTAGCTGAGAGCCTAGGATACTCTTTAGAATTTAGGAACTATGATTAGACAATTAGAGATCCCATTATGTCATCTTGAAATTAGAATGTATAGTAAGAATAATTGGGAGTCCCAAACTCTATCTGGAACTTACCACCCATTTTTATACTGGCCAAGAGTTGATATTCCATCTGGTATTTTGTGTCCATGGTTAGGCCAAACTAGATTTGAGATTCCATATAGTATTTAGTGACTATGGTAATACCATAAGAGAGATAGAAATCTCATTTTGAATTTAGTGACTATGTTTAGTATGTTAATTAGTGCCTAATTAAATTTTATATTCTTATATTTTATATGGACTGGTTTATATGATTCACTACATATGAAGATTCAAATAAGGTTGTGTGTCGGGTTGGCCAAGTTTTCATATGATATACCAACATGTTTCCTTATATGTAATATGTATTGTTTTGTTTATTTTAATCATGAATACATTATTATATTATGTCTTATATTAGTTTCCCTATTGGTGGTTCCCTATTGAGATATATTTATCACACCCTACTAGTGCACCCGAGAGGACTTGAAGACCTTATATCTAATATATAGTTTTGAGAATGGATTATTCTGGAGATCAGTTTGGAGTAGCGCAAGTTGGTGTGGAGAATAGAATTAATTGAGGTTTAGGGTTTATGGTTAAACCTCATTATATATTTTTTTGTTTTATATATTTGTATAGGATCAGCCAAATGGGTGATCCCTTTATGTTTCATCTGAAATATGATTTTCATAAAAAAAATAGAATTGGAGTATATTTATTTGGTTTTGGATTTATTTTATCTATAATTTCATATACATACTCTTATATGTTATTATAGATAACAGTTCAATATTAATTTTTATTGATGGATATAATATTGAGTGTATAATCCCTCCAACATTAATCATAGAATTTCATCACTAGCTAAAATCCTCTAGAAAACGGGGAGGTACATCTGAGGTCAAGTGGAACCTCCCAACCCAGGTACAATTCAAGTTATACAAGAATCGATGTTACATATGTAATTATATCTATATACTAGAGATATCTGGAAATTTTCACTCACTTACACTCCCCTTTTTAGTTCCTTAGGTGATGTTTTGATCGACTCTTTACTTTCAGGTGACCAAAAATAAATTCCAAACTAAATCCTCCTTGAGTACAAGTGATTTATAGTTTTTATACCTATGGAAAAATAGGTATCTTTTGATGTGATCCATTAGAAAAAAAGATTAAATGTCATGACCCATCCTCGGGGCTCGTGCTGTGACTACCCCAAGCCCGCCTTCCATAGGCTAGGGGTTGGCGAATAGCATCAAGGCGTGATTCCTGATAAAAAGGGAAGGCATTTCCTTTGTAAAGTAAACAAACACCACAGAGCAAGGAAGAAGAAGTAAACACTAAGTAAAAACTGGGTACAACAGTGAGTACGGAAAATTAAGTGGGCCAGAATACAAACCCAAACTGAAAGTAAAGTACAACTAAAAAGGGAGTACAGAAACTGAAAAGTAAAGTCGTAGCATCAAGCCGTCCACTGGAATTCCCACCTAAAGGATGGGTACAGATAGCCTCCACAGCTCCTCGGGTCCAGTCGTCCGCTCCGAGTACGTCCCGCCCAGTGGTCCACCTCCAGGTACTGACCTGCTCCGCAAGCCTCAACCATGATCAGCGTTGTTCGTCGTCTGCAACCAACACAACGTAGTGCGGGCATAGACCGTGCAGGGGTGAGTATAAGCTACTCAGTAGGGACCCCGAGACCCCCGAAGGTCTCCCAGAATCCACAAAGGATAATCCACAAAGGAAAGATACAATCACGAAGTAACATATGACAACACTTAGTTATATGCCCATACATATACCTAAGTCATCACTTCTCATTCGGCTCCAACATCCGAGCTCAAGTACAACCCAGTCCACACAGGAAATCACAACCCAATTCACACAGGAAAGCATAACGTAATCCACACAGGATATCAAGTCAATCTTATCGAAGATAAGGATTGAAAGTCAAGATTCAGCTCACACATGTATACTTCTTCATAGGACGATAGAGAAGATCAGATGTAGCCACTGATTCATCTAAGCCGTTGGACCCACACAGGATCGATAGGTACTAACCCCCGCAATGACCCACAAAGGATCGATAGGTAACTAACCCCCGTAATGAACCACACAGGATCGGACCCACACAAGATCTGTAGGCGCTGGCCCACACAGGACCGCTGAGCACTGACCCACACAGGATCTGACCCACACAGGATCGGTAGCACTGATCCACGTAGGATCGCTGAGTGTTGTAGTCATCTTCATCGAATCCACGGAGGATTCCTGCACAGTCGTCATCGTCGTCGCAGTCGCAACCAGCTCTAAGGTTCCCGCACACAGCAAGCTCATTCAGGAGGGTCCGCTCCACGAGCCGAGGGGCTGATACATCAACTGACACATAGTCCGGAGTTGATGTATCCAAAAGTTTCGTATCATCAACAGGAACTCAACGTCACAGACGGTGCGTCAATCGGACGCCCGGTCTGAGAGTTATTGGCTTTTTCGTCCCAGGGGCCCGGTTGGTTTTTAAGTCAAAACCCACCCGACCGTACTCCAACTATGTCCAAACCTTGAGAGGAGTAATCCAAAAGGTCCTTATCACTAAGAGGAAACCATCAAAGTTGACGGCATGTCAATCGGACGTCCGGAGCTCAAGTTATAAGCGTTTCCGCTCCGAGGGCCCGGTTGGTTTCGTGTACGAACCAACCCGGCCGAACCCAAAGTTCTTTGAAACCATGAGTGTAATATACCGAAACGAACGTATCGATCCAAGGATCGCATCGTAGTTGACGGGTGTCGATCGGAGGTCAGCAGCCCAAGTTATGGGCAAAAGATCTTGAGAGGTCTGGGATTATGGGGTTCGGGCCCGGTCCGACCCGGCCCAGTACCCCCTGGGTCGGCCTGAACCGGGTCGACCCGACCTGGGTCCAGGTCCGGACCATTAGGGCCCGGCTCGGTGGGCATAGCCCGGCCCAGCCGGTGCGGCCCGGCCCGGCCTGGGCGCAGCCCGGCCCAGCCTGGGCGCGGCCCGGCCTGGCGGCTCGGCCTGGCCAGCTCGGCCCGGCGCCTCGGCCGTAACGGACAAGCAATGAAGGGGGGCGCGCTGCCCCCCGTGTTGTGAAATTGTGTCCCCCATGTGGGGGGCCGCTCCAGCTGGCCATCCGGGGGTTACGACCCCCGTCATTTCCCCCTGACCGGTCGGCCCGCTCCGACCGGCCGGCTGCTGCCGCCACGGGACCGGCATGGGTCGGTCCCCCTGCTCTGACGCCGGTGGCCCGGAACCGGCCACCGGTCCCTGATCCACCGCAGCCTAATTCGCGGCCTTGGTCCGTCCGGTGTGGCGCGACGGAGCCGCGGTGCTTTTTTGGTTCTCCGGTGCGGCGTGACGGCGTCGTGACTTGTTCATCTTCAACGGCGTGGCGCGACGGCGTCGTGCTTCTCCGCCCTTCCTTTAATATTTTCAGCGCTGTGCTTCGGAAACACATTTCCTTGCTCGTGCCGCAAACAATATCAAACAACTAAGGGGACAGGGGGGTCAGTCGTGTTCGTGCGGTCCGACCTCCACCCGTTATTGCGATAACAGGCGGCCCAATTTGAAATGGAGAATAGCGGTGGAAGTATTCACGAACAAACAATTAAAATAAACCCCTACCTCGAGCGTAGTTGAATGAAAGCTCATCGCGGGATTGCACGTCGCAGAAGGAGGCGTCGCGGAAGGGGGATCGTCGCGTCGCGGAGAAAAGATTCGTCGGTGTCGCATCATCGATCTCCAAGGATCCGGTGTCCTTTTCGACCTTCGTCGGAGGTCATCTTTCTCCGCGTTCTTCACGTTCTTCGTCGAGGAGGAAGAACTTCAAGACTTCAAGCAAATTCTCCCAAGCCTCTCACAACCCAACAACTCTAATAAAATAAGTGTTTGTCTTATTTTATTTCTCAAGCCATTAGTTTTAAAAAAATCAAAAACAAAACAATCAGTTAAAAGAATTAATTGCAACGTTTAAACTGCCCAAATTAATAGAGGCGTTTCATAAACAGAAAAACGCAAGGGTTGAATTCCACTTAAAAAGTGGGTGCGGGTGCGTTACCTTAATTAAAAGGGGGGTTGATGAAGAAAAGAAACGGTGGGGATCCTGTGGGTCCGACCTCACAATTATCCTACCTAGTGGGTAGGATATTGTGGGTCCCACTTCACCCACTAAGCTTAGGTTAAACAAAAAATAATAATAATAAAATAAAATTGGATGCACCACTTTTATTTTATTCCTTTAGTTAACCCCAAAAATTAAAAACCACACCCAAGAAAACGCAACTCCAGAAAAGGTGTTTCTAAGCAATTACCGGCGCTGCGATTCCATCGGTGCCCTCGAAATTCGATTCCGAGCACCGGTTCAAAAGTTAGGAAAACCCGCTCGTTCGTTCACTGAACGTACCTGAGCTAAACTTCGGAAAATGATTCCGGGCACACCGGGGCTCGGAATCAGGTGTCGTCAGAAACTGCGTTCTTGTAAAATCCCAAAGAAAATTAAGAAAATAATTTCCTTCAATTTTATGGAACTTTAAATTAAAGGTTTTGTTATTTGTTTCAAAAACATTCAATTATTCAAATAACCCAAATTAATGCCTTTTATATTGATGTCACTAAAAATAAAAAACTCATAAAAACTAGATTTTTTTGTTATTATAATATAACTGTGTCAGTGTTAGCGAATTAAATATAGGCCACTATAATTATTTTTTTTTTAAATATATTTCGATCCTCTATACCTTTTATCCCTAAGATTCAAAGAACTCATAACCTCCTTGGTAAGGTAAATTATGTCTAAATTATTTCAAATAGGTTTTTTGGATTGAAAATCAATTATCAAAACATTATAAGAACATAAGAAAATTTGATCATGAATTGATATAATGTTCATGGATTAGTTATTTTTAATCTCTTTTAATATCTCTAAAAAAAGTTCTTAGTCTGATGTGATGTACTGAGTGAATGATTAATATTTTACAAGAAGAATTTATAAAATGTATATATAAGTTACAAAAATGTAATAATAACATTTCAATATAAAAAGGGTTCTTTATCATCATCCAAAATCCTAAAACAGTGGGGAATTAGTGAAATGTGAATAAAATGATGATTACACTAATGAATATTCAACAATCCATAATAAAATTATGATGAAGAAAATTAACATGAATTGAAAAAATGAAACAGGTTAAACCTTTCTTGATTAATATTTATCCCAAATACAAGTTCTTATCCCTGATAATTTCTCCCTATAAGAATGGTTATACATACTTAATTACTCATACCCAACTATTTTTATGTGGTTTTAGGCCTTAATACTAGGTCAAAGAGTAGTTGAGATGTATATGAGAAGTCATCGGCTATCTACCCAATATTCATAGTCTATAAACATGATTAAGGTAATTATGCGCCAAGCATGCATAGGCTATTATCCAAAAAAATTATTTTTCATGGTTTAGACATGATTTTCCAAACTATGCAGAAATTGTGTGATGTTATCTATCCTCGTTAATTTGATGTGTTTGGTTTGTTCATGGTCCGAATAAATGTGCACCAACTATGAAATTTGTTCTATATATTTAATTTTTAGACTACACGGTACAAGGTATTGGGTTCATGGTTACTAAGTCTAATTATAGACCATATACAATTGAAAAATAGTAAGAATACCTTACTATTTATACTAAAAATCCTAGTTCATGCTTAAATACCTAAATTACTCATTATAAGTATATTATTCACATATAAAAATATGTTTAGACTAAAATCACATTATATTCGATAGAATGGACACTTTTTAAGATAAGGATTCATATAAAATATCTTATCAAAAAATACAGATCAAAATCCCCCATAGTTGATCAATTTCTTGTCCTAATGAAGTTACCTTAAAACTAATTTTAAATGGATCACAAAAAAACAAGTATAAACATCAAAAATCACATAAAAATGAATCATGAGTTTTTATGAAAAAATATTGAAATTTATTTATACACCCTTCAAGGAAACCAATATATAGAGATAGAATTCTAAGTATAATCAAGCTTAATATTTCAACTTTTCAAACTTAAACCATTTTTTTAACATGAAATCCACTTTCATCATTTAAAATAAGACCACCTTATTCATATTTAATTTCATATACACCACAAAGAGTTTTTCAATTTTAAATGGTGGGATACCACTTTTATATGTATCACCCTCTCACTAACTTTTTATATTAATATAAATTGGATTGTTTTCATCATCTTGTGCATGATTTTTGATATCTCGTATTATTCATTAATTTGAGATATTACCATTGTATTTTTAATACCCATATTTTTCAAATGACTCACCTTAATGATTTGATAGTGAAAATCAATTGATCATGAAAGGAATATTATGTAATAACCACATCTATGATATTAATAAATTACAAGCATCACATACCAAAAATTCATAAGTAATACATAAAATATATGAGATTCCTTAATTTAAACTTATCCATCAAAATTTCACATTTTTTAAATGTTTTAAGATTAAAATTTAAAATATTTTCCTTCATTTTTTCTAAGCTATATCACTATAAATAATGGTAAATTAATCTAATAATATTCCAAATTTCAAGATAATTAAACTGTGATCATTATTATTTAATGAATATAAATGATTGGGGTTTATAACCTTCCCATAAATTATCTCTAAGAAGAAAATCAATATATTTAATGTTGAGGAGAAATTATTAAATAGAGTGTATAAGGGTTCCCTCCGCCACACTAAAAACCAAATATGGTCCCCCATGTTCAAATCATTGTGTATGAGAGTATGAAATTTTAGATAGGTAGTGGGATAAGGTAATAAATTGGATAATTTAATTATAAAGAGTCAAATAAATAAAACTTCCCTATGAATGTGTCATGGAACCAAAGAAATATCATGTGTGAGAGCCTACCGAATGGAAGAGTATTACACCATGAGGTTCAAGACATCAATATGTTATCTTAATTAGGGTAAACACAAAAAAAATTAATCAATAAAAAAATTGAAAATAGTAGTATGGTGATCACACAAGAACACATAATCACATCATTAAACTAGATAAGAAACAACCCATTCTACATACAAGGTCATAAAAACATCAAGACAAGTTATATAGAAGTGGGAAAATAAATACATCAAAAATAAATTTGGGAATGATCAACTATAACTAGATAGATAAATAATGAAGCAAAGATAATTTTTGGAAACAATATGGTAGAATTAGTGACCACTACTCTCCACACTGAACAGTCATCTCCTCCTTATCTCCTAGGAAACAACATAATCTTCCCATGCTACCCCATCGCTGACTCCTACTCCAGAATAGGTACATATGATTTCACTCTATCTGTAACAGCCACAAACTGGAAATTAGTATAATGGAAGATGTGGTGGTACTGTGAGATTGAATTTTTAAGTAATGAAGACATTTAGTTTGATATAATTGAATTTACATTGAACCTATTCAACAAACTAGTCTAAGTATGTATAAAATTATTTTAACATGGTAGGTGAGATATATATTTTCATATATATTACCATGAATGTATGGTAGGGTGAGTGAATGTAAGCGTGTTGTGGGTGGGTGGTTTTGGGAATCAGTGGGTTAGTGTGTGGGACATGGTCCTCCTCAGGTGGTGTAGATTTTTCATATGTTATATATTCCCCTTTGACCTTTAATTTTTCTATACCATTAGCTTCAAAGAAGTGTAATTAATAACCATCATATAAGAATACTCACATGTGTCACACCATTGTAATTTCAAAGTTAAATGGTTCTAATTCTATTAATACCTTTTTATCTATATGAAGGATCAAAATTATCATCCAAAAGTGTATTGTATGGCCCCCTTAAAATTATATATATCTTATTATTGAACACCTATAGGAAGTATTTTTTTTAAAATAGAATAAATATTCAATTAGATCTCATTTATCATGGAATTGGGTAAGAATAAATCATGTAGAGAAACTCCACCCCCACTATCAAGTCATGGGTTGAAACACAAGGAGATAACTCAATTATGGATATAATGATTTTTGTTGAGAATATTTAATTCCTTTGGGTTTGGGGGTTATAGTTGTCCCTTAGTTAGGAAACTTTTTTCCAAAATTTTATGTTGGTAGTGTAGTACCAAAAGTGTATAAATTGGTTATAGGTTTCAGTTTCAATATTCTCATCCTTATCAATAATAATGTGGACCACAAATTGGGAAAGGAACATGTTATATCACCATTAGAGAAAGTAGAATATGTAATATCTCTCTCTATCCACTATATCATTTCTGTCATCAAATGGGTATTTCTAATTAGAATGAAAGGTGTATGTGAACTTGAGAAAAAAAAAATTAAAAGTGGGTCAGGTGATCAAAATGGAATTAGTTCATTGCTCTAGATCAATGAGGTTTTGTAGATCGTCCTCAATAAAAAGTAAGATAATATTTTTCACTTAAATAAATAATTAGGTGGAACTGGTGGAGTATATAGGATGTGATATCATTTATTCTCTCTATTATAAAAATAAATTTTTTATTCAAATAGATTTTTTCTTAGTGGTTAGAAGTTTTAGATTAGAAACCCGTGGATTGGGCTAATATGGAAGAGTTGATGAGCATGGTGGATCTGTTAAATTAGTTTGGCTCTCCTATATAAGGAAATCCTATATAATTTTATAAAATATATGAATTAAAATATTTATAATATAATTAAATTGTCTAAATATAAAATTAAACCAATGTAAGCAAGATTTCATTGAAATCGCATAAGAAAAAGTTGAGGGTTTTGGGAAAAAAATTGTGAAATGTGTGTTCAATGTGAGTGATTATATAAAGGTGTTAATAATAATAAAAGAAATGAATTACCTAAATATAAGTGATAATAAGAAGAGAGTGTAAATATTACCTAGGGTCACTAGATAAATGGTTGAAAGAGTTTGATGAAGATGAGGGGTGTTAAGAAGATATAAAGAGGATAGGAATAATGGGGATAAGATTTGGGATTTTTTGGTGCATAATAAGGGCGTGACTTTTGATTTTATAGAAAACCTAATTTTCATACATAACTATTACATCATTTTAAAGATAAACAACATAATATCATTACAAAACTAGGATCAAAGTATTAGTTTCTTGGTAAAATTAGGACCATGCATCACATATTCATAATAAAACATAAAAATTAATTTAATTCCTTCTTCTATTGATTCTATTGGACCTTTATTTCACCTTAATATAGGTAGTCACCTGAGGATATGTGTCAAAGAAAGGGGTGATCTTAAATCCCTAAAATAGGATGAATAGGATACATTAATAAATATAACATGCGTGATTATAATAATAATAATCATAACATAAGAATAATATCTTCGTCATAATCATGATAGGAATCATTAGATAAAGTCTTGGAATGTGGCAATGCATAAAAATGAAACACTATGTCTTAGTGATAAAATACCACATGTAGTTGTGAACAAACCTAGCATCATGTTCATGCATAACATATGTGCATAATCATAAAATCATCATTGTGAAAAAATATAACATCATATTCAAGATTATTTTTCATTATCTCATGAGATACATCACATTATCTAATTCATTAGAGTGTCATATAATTTTGAGCACACCCGTCACATCATAACATTTACATAATCATGAATGTCACATAAAATGTATATCAATATTAGAAATAAAATAACCCATGGAATGGAATGTGTTTAATTTCATAAAGAATACATACAAGAATAAACTTTGGGGTTCCCGAATTAGAAATTTAAAAACATATTTGGTATAAGAATCGTCACACTTGAATGAAGAAGAAACAATCTTAAGAGAAGTCAATATGTGAATTGGAAAGAAGATTTCTTTTGGAAAATCATTTTATTTTTCATAAAATAATATTAGAAAAATATACATCCCAGAAAATAAGAGTTAATAACAATGAAATTATATTTATATAAAATTTAAGAAAATATCCACATAGAAATTTGGAATGAAATATTGATAACCCAAAGAAAATGAGTTGGGTTCGAGAATCCCCTTACCTTAAGTCCGAATGCATTATTCACATTATTATACTAGATAATAAAATTAGATTAATTTTTTACTAAATAAATACCCACTTTTAAATGTATTTTATTTATTATAATTTTATTAAGTCTATTTATGGCCATTTTAATGAGTTATAGAGTTTAATTTCATCTTTTGAGGGTATTTATTTCATTATTTTCATGATCAGTTCACCCGAAAGATCATGTAAAATGAGAATAAATATATAGAATTGAAATTATATGTCATTAATTAAATTTAATAAGTTTAAATGGTCTTATATTTTTTTAAATATATGGATATAATTCATTAGATAAAATGTTAATGATAGTCATTTGGATTAATTTTGATGATTTTGGATCATCACAAAACAGTTTTGTTTTATTATTTATTATTATATATATATATATTTGTTAGTTAAATAAAATAAAAAGGTTATAAAATAAATTTTAAAATCTCTTTTAACCATTATAATGGTTTTATGACCATCCTTGAAAGGAGTTAAATGAAAATGAAAACATATTGTCCTTAGAGGTAATAAATCAACACCTCATAGACGATGTTTTCATTTTTAGAATAAAAGGGAGAAGATAAGATATTTGATGTTGGATTATTCCATTAATATAAAAAAATAGTATTTATAAGATACTATAGGTGTCATTCCACTTGGATAAGGGGATGTGATTATATAATAATAAAAGAAAATAAATTGAAAAGAAAAATAAAAGAAAGAGGATTTTACCTCTTGAAATTTTGTCCTCGAGAACCTCCTTAAGGAAATTGGGTTTGGTATTTTGTTGATTCCAAAGGCTAATAGATATAAGGGTGAGGCATGAAAAGATTATTGAGTATAATTTGTACAATCTTCAAATATTTTAAGTTTTTAGGAGAAGAGGTAATGAGGGGTGGTATTTATAGGGGAGAGGGGGGTTTTGATTATTTTGGTCATTAGTTTAATATTTCGGCTCAAGACTATTATAGTTTTGATTCTCATGAATAAATAAATTAAATAGTTAGTTAGAGTTTAAGATAATATTCTTACATCATCCATACATCATCCATGACTCAAAAATTCATGTATTTATCTTATATCGTAATTTATTGTATTCTATGATTCACCAAAAATTCAACTATTTAAGAAAATTCCCAAACATTCACCCTATACATTTTTTAACGTTTAGAATTCAAAAATGAACTCCATTTTATGAAAATAATTTTATAAATATGATAAAATAAATTTTTCCTTTAAATCATCATTTATTTTAAAAATACCGATTTAAAATTTATAACTGATTTTATGACACTTTAAAAAATTAATTAAGGTCTCATAAAATTATTTTATAATAATAAGAAAATATAATATTAATTTATGAATCTATTTTATGAAAATAAATTTTATTTTAAATCATTATATGAATTGTAAAATTGTAAATAAACATTTATGTTTTACAAAAATACCAATACTTAATTTATCCTTTTAAAAATATTTATTTATTTATACTATAATATAATTATATCATATTATAATTTATAAGATGGATAAATTTTAGTTATACTTTCATAGGTGAGGTTACTGTTATATTAGTCAGATTGCTATTCCTAATGGTCAAGTTACTATTCTAAGATTCAAGTTACTATTCCATCGGTATATGTTCTTTAATTTCAATGAATATCACTTATTTCATTCTTCATTTATGATAATAAAGTTTTTATTGGGATATATTTTCTATTTATGTGTTTTATACCAAATAAAATAATTATAAGAAGGGAAATTATATTGATAAACGTTTGGGTCATTACATTCTCCCCCCCTTTTAAAATTTCACCCTTGAAATTTTGTTTTACATAAAAAGGTGATGGTATTTCTCCATCATCACTTCCTATAATTACCAAGTCACTTATTCACACTTATGGTTCCCCCAAGACACTTTTACATGGTGGGTTGTCTTGTTTCATAGAATATTATCTCTCCATTCTAGAATCTTTACTAACTTCTCCTCATAAGAGAGGTCATCTTTCAGTTGTACCACCTCGGAGTTCAGTACATGTGATGGATCTAGTATGTACTTCCTCAAGAGAGTTACAAGAAAAAATCATGAAATTGATCCATACTTGTTGGAAGTTCAAGATGATAGGATAGTACTCCTTTGTTATCAATAATCTCAAAGGGGCCAATGTACCTTGGGAAAATATTCCCTTTTTTACAAACTAGAAGACTATTTTCTATAGTGATATTTGGAGGAAGAATTTATCTCTAATTTAAAAATTCAAGTCCCTTAGACGGTTGCCAGTATATCTATTTTACTGATTATGGAAAAAATTTATGTGTTGTAGGATGGATTGAACATTTTCTTTCATCTCTTTTACAAGATCAGTTACAAGTAGTTTTTGTTCACCAACTCCATCCCAACAAGTTGGAGTTCTACATCGCATTCTATACAGAGCTTTATATGGAGCCATTTGAATAATATAGTGCAAGCTAGTTTTGTATGAGAACTCAACCAATGGGAGATAATGATACCATCCACCTTTAAAGTACATTTAGAGGGCTCTTAGAATGCCTTTGAGCATCTAAATAGTCCTTTTAGATTGGCCATTAGTTTTTGGGTGATAAGTCGTGCTAAAATTTAATTCAATACTCAAATCATGTTTAAGAATTATCTAGAATATATATTTGAACCTTGGATCATGATCATATACAATTAAAAGTAGAACCCCATGTAGCCTCACCAATTCCTTCACACATATCCTATGAAATTGTTCAAGTGATAAATCTTCCAGAATAGCAATAAAGTGGGAAACCTTGGTTAGTCGATCCACTATAACCCATATCACATTATTTCATTTGGATGTCTTTAGGTGTCCAGTGATTATGTCCATTGTGACATATCTCATTTCCATGTGGTTATAGGTAATGGATTCATCACCCATTTGGTTTTTTGTTACTCTTCTTTAACTTTCTGAAAAATCAAGAACCATAAGATAAATTCTACAATCTCATTCTTCATGTTTTCCCACTAAAATTGTTATCAAAGATAACAATATGTATTGTTACTACCAGGATGGATAGAGAAATTTGATATATGTTCATTATCCAATAGCTCTTTCTTTATCTCGGGTAATAAAGGAACATAAAGCCTTATTCCAAATCAAATCACACCATCATAATCAATATGGAACTCTTGTAGCTTCAATTCCTTTACTACTTTCACCCTATTTTGAAGATCTAGATCATCCCTTTATTCCTTCTTAATATTCTCTTTGGTAGATGGTTGGGAAATAATTTGGGTGAGGTAGGATCTATTCCCTATTGTTGTGATTTCCAAATCCATCCTTTGTATATCCAATAAGATATGGTCTTTCCCAATATGCATCATGGATTGAGTAGTAGGTTTTTTTCCTACTAAGATCATCAGCTACCTTGTTTACATTCCAAATATGACATTGAATAGATAAGTCATAGTACTTGATTAAATATAACCATCTAAATTGATGTAAGTTGAGTTCCCTCTGTGTGAATATATAATTTATACTATTTTAATTGGTATATATGTCACACTTGTCACTATAGAGGTAGTGCCACCAAATATTCTATATAAAGATCATAGCTTCTAACTCCAGATCATGCATCGAGTAGTTCTGCTTATCGATCTTCAACTATCGTGAGGCATAGGATATCACTTTATTATTATGCATGAGTATACAACCCAAATCTTTCTTTTAATAATCATTATATATCACAAAACTTTCACCACATGTTGTAAATGTCATTACAAGTGTAGTGATCATCCTCTTATTTATCTCCTTGAATCTTTCCTCACATTTGTAAATATAGAAATACTTTACCCCTTCCATTGTTAACATAGTTAGTGGGCTATACAATCATGAGAAATTTCTCACAAAATGACTGTAGTACCCTTCTAATCCAAGAAAACTACATATTTCATGACACTAGTGGGTTTGTACCATTACGCAATTGCCTTTTTTTGAATGGGTCAATATAAATTCCCTCATTTGTGATCATGTGTCCTAAGAATGTGATTTCTGCATCTAAAAGTCACAATTTCTTAACTTGGTGTACAAATTATCCTTCCTTAATATCACTAGTACAATACTTAGATGTTTTTAAAATTACTCTATCCTCTAGTATTATATGATAATATCATTGATACAAACTAACAAAAAAATTCATGGTAATTTTTGAAGACTCTATTCATAAAATCTATGAAGATTATATGGGCCTAAGTATGTCTAAAGGGAATCACTAGAAAATCGTAGTGCCCATACATTTTATGGAATGTAGTCTTCTGAATATATTCCTTATTCACCTTTAATTGATGATATCCAAAATGAAGTTCCAACTTTTAGAAGTATTGATCTCCTCGTAGTTGATCGAACAAGTCATCAATCTTTGGAAGAGGATACTTATTCTTTATGGTGATCTTGTTGATCTCCGGATAGTCGATACACATCCACATTGATCTATACTTCTTCTTGATAAAGAGCACTAGCACACCCCAAAGTGATGCACTAGGGTGTATGAACCCAATATACAAATTATCTTTTTGTTGCTTATTTAACTCCTCTATTTTGATAGAGGCCATCCTATATATACATTTTGAGATTTGATTGGCTTTGGGTATGAGTTATATTAATAACTCTACCTCTATATTTGAGGGAAGTTAGAGTAACTCTTCAGTAAATACATCACCATATTCCCTCACAATGGCTATTTCCTCCAGGTTGATACCTTCCTTTGACCCAATAATTTCAGTGAGGTATGCTTCTTCACAGGGCATCAACACCCACACAGTTGAGGGATTTTGTAAAGTGGAATCATGGTGTTCCTTGCATTTGTAGAGGAGAATAGTATGATTTATAATTTGAAAATATATTTAATTTACCTAATAATTGACATGTTCTATATATAAATATAGATAATCCATTCTAAGTATAGAATTTAATTCCACCAAGTGAAGTATCATGACATTCACTGGATAATTTTCCCACATACGCCAACAAGAGAAGAGTCATGCACTTGGGTTGCAATGATATCACCTCTCTGTGTTTTTATAGATATCTATAATTCAAGGTATCTAGTATTCTATTTAATAGTTCTAGAAAAATTAAATGATATAAAGGAATACGTATAACCAAAATCAAATAATATTTTTTCCATTCTTGAGTGAATAGGAAGTGCACTGTGTACGACTTCATTTTCTTACTCCACTTCAGTAGTAGTGATTGAATAATCTTTCTCTTGATCCTTTGGCTTTGGTTTTTGTAGATTCTGATTATGTTCAAGGACTATAGGTTTAGTTCACTAGAATTCATAGTTCCCTTGGTCCTTATAATTTAATCATTGAACCATGGGTGGTGATCTCCTTTATTCTGTCACATTTGTCAGATTCTTTATGTATATCTGGCATTCATGATCTTGGTGGCCTTATCTCCCACACTTAAATAATTTCCACGTACTTTTAAGTAAATTATCATGATTCTTCTTCCCATATTTTTGAAATGTGAGTGGTTGAGATTCTTTTCCACCTTTTTCATTAGATCCTCTATTTTGAAACTCAATATTTTGTTTCTTATCTTCATAACCATGGGATCATTCTCCAAACTCTATCTCAACTTTGAGAGCACATCAAAAAACATATTCATAACTCCCAATGTCTCAAATATCTATATCCTTTAAAATATGTGGTTTTAAACTATTAAATAATCTATTTATTTTTCTATAATTGTTGATAACAAAACCCTAGGCATACCTTGTAAGCCATGTGATATTATCTTTGTAATCCATGACAGATTCACCATATTTTTTCTTCAACTCTATGAATTCTCTCTTTATCTTTGTCCAAAGAGTTTGAGGGAAATACTTATTAAGAAATATTTTCTTAAATCCTTCCCACTCTATCTCTTCAACTTTATCCTTCAGCTTTGTGTTCTTACCCACCATTGGCCAGCCTCTCCATCTAAATGATAAATGGCCAAAGTCACTTTCTCTATCCTAGAATAGTGAAGCATAAAAAATATCTTTTCCATTAAGTTGAACCACTATTCCATAAATAGTTTATCATAATATCCACTAAACATTTGTGGTCATTGCCACATAAAATAATTGATGGATAGTTTCTCCCTCTTAGAAGAATGAATATGTTCCAAATTATTCAGGTTATTGTTCATAGTATGAGATAGATAGGTAATAATCACTATGAAATTTTGAACTCCACATCCCAAGGTGTTAAGGATGTCATTAGGTAATTTTTTTCATTATCCCTCACATGGGTTATTGGCCTATTTTCTCTTGGTTCCCAACATTTTTTTAAAATATAAAATTTTTGAAAAAAACATAAGTCAACAAGTCATTAATAAATAATTTATTCCTTTATGAAATTAACTCTAAAGGCATATCTTATGGGATCCCTATATTTATCACTTTTCTAAAAAAATATTCTTGGGTGATTACATATAAATATTCTCATGATAAGGGTTTTAACTAATGTTATCTAATCCTAATTACTAAATTAACTAAACCATGGTTTGATACCAACTATAGAGACCATACCTTTATTACATAATTAATATATCATTTTAAAGATAAACAACATAATAGAATTACAACACTAGGATAAAAGGTTTAGGATCTCAGAAAAATTAGTACTATACATCACATAATCATAATAAAAACATAAACATTAATTTAATTTCTTCTTCTCTAGCTTGCAATGGACCACAAGTTCTCTTTAATAAAAGTAGTCACCTGAGTATATACATCAAAAAAAGGAGTGATATAAAATCCCAGTAAGAGGATGAATAAAAGACATGGATAAATATAAAATGGGTGAGCATAATCATAATCCTAACAACATAAGTATAGGATCATCATCATAATAATTAGAGTAAGTAATAGATAAAGGCATGGAATATGGAAATGCATAAAAATGAAACATCATGTCTTAGTGGTCAAATACCACACATAGTTTTGAACAAATCTATCATCATGTTCACACATAAAATATGTGAATAGTCCTAAAATTATCATTGTGAACAAATTTTTCATCATTTACACACATATTTCACATCATCTCATGATATAAATCACATTACCCACTGCATTGGAGTTCTATATAATACCAAGAACACCCGCCACATCATAACATTTACATAATCATGCATTCCATATAGAACATATATACATATTAAACATAAAATAAAACATAGAATTTAATGGGTTTCATTTCATGAATCATAAATTTATGAATAAACTTTGGGGTTCCCAAATGAGAAAGGTAAAAATATATTTTGTATAATAAACCTCACACTTGAGTGAAGAATAAACAATCTCAAGAGGAATCAGGATATGAATTGGAAAGAATAGTTGTTCTAGAAAACAAAATTTGGTTATAAAATAATATTTGAAACATGAATATCCAATAAATGAAAAGGGAATAAGAATAAAAATATATTTCTATAACATTTAAGGAAATATACACATATAAATTTAGAATGAAAGAGTGATAACCAAAAGAAAATGATTTGGGTTTGAGAATGCCCTTATATTATGTCTAAATGCTTTATTCAATTTAATATCCTAAATAATAAAATTATATTTGTTAATTACTAAATAAAGAACCTATTTTATATGTATTTTATTTTTTATAATTTTATTAAGTTTGTTTATGCATATTTTAATAGTTTATAGAGTTCAGTTTCATCATTTGGGAGTGTTTTTTTTCATAGTTTTCATGATCAATTCACTTGTATATATGAATAGATGATCATGTAAAATGGAAATAATTATATAGAATTTAACTTATATGTTTTTAATGAAATTAATTAATTTTAAATTTTATTATATATATTTTTTTCATATATGGATATTATCCATTAGATAAAACAATAATAATAATCATTTTGATTAATTTGGTGGTTTTTCGATCATCACGAACTAGATTTGTTTTATTATTTAGTATTATACATATGTTAGTTACAAAACATAAAAAGGTTATAACATGAATTTTAATATCTTTTTCAACCATTATAATAGTTTTATGACCATCCTTGAAGGTGATATAGGAAAATGAAAACATGTTATCCTCGAAGGTGATAAATCAACACCACATCGATGATGTTTTCATTTTTATAATAAAAGGGAGAGGAGAAGAGGTTTGATGATGAATTATTAAATTAAAGTAATAAAATTAAAAAATATATATAAGTTACTATATTTATCATTCTACTTGTATAAGAGGATGTGACAATAGAATAATAAAAGAAAAGAAATTGAAAAAGAAAAATAAAAGAAAATGAAATAGGATTTTACCTCTTGAACTTTTCTCCTTGAGAACCTCCTTAGGGAAATTGGGTTTGGTATTTTGTTGAGAAAAAAAATATAATGGAAATTGGGGGGTTTTGGGAATATTATAGATCATAAATTTTAAAATCTTTAATTATTTTGAGTTATGAGGAGAATAGCTCGTGAGGGGTGGTATTTATAGTTGAGGAGAGGGGGTTTGATTATTTTATTCATTAGTTTAATATTTTTTCTCAAGACTATGAATGTTTTTGATTACCATGAATAAATATAGTAAATAGAGAATAATATTTATATATAATAGGCTTAAATCATCCATACATCATCCAGACTCAAAAATTCATGTATTTAGCATATATTGTAAAGTATCGTATCTCACTATTCACCAAAAAATCAACTATTTTAGAAAAATCCAAAAACATTACCATAAATTTTTTTTGATGTATATAATTAAAAAAAGAACTAAATTTTATGAAAATAATTTTATAAATATGATAAATTTAATTTATAATTTAAATCATAATTTTTTCGAAAAATACTGATTTTAAAAATATAACTGATTTTATGACACTTTGAAAAATTAATTAATGTCTCATAAAATTATCTTATCATCATAATACTGAAAAATATTAATTAATAAATATAGTTTATGAAAATAAATTTTCTTTTAAATCATTATATTTATTATAAAATTTTAAATAAAATTCTATGTTTTACAAAAGCACCAACACTTAATTTATAATTTTTAAAATATTTACTTATTTATACTAAGATATAACTATATCATATTATCATTTAAAATAGGGGTAAATTTTATTTTTAATTTTATAGGTGAGGTTACTTTTCTATTGGATAGATTATTATTCCTAATGGTTAAGTTACTATTCCAAGGGTTATGTTACTTTTCCATCAGTATAGGTTCCTTAATTTCAATGAATATCACTTATTTCATTATTCATTTATGAGAATAATGTTTTTATCGGGATCTCTATGCTATGCAGGTGTTTTATACCATATAACATAATTATAAGAAGGTAAATTCTATTGATAAATTTTTTTGTCATTACAGGGTTTTTTAAAAGGAATTGTTTGGTGTAAATTTGAAAAATTAATGTTTGTAAATAAAACTCTTTATGGTTTTCTAGCATTATTAGGTAATTTTTTTGAAAACTATGTGATTTATTCTTCAACTTGGCTAACCCATGGAATTTTTAGGCACATTTTTTTAGGAATCTTTCATTAACCATGTAGTCCTATTTAGAATTATATTTTCACCCAGACCTAGTTTTAAAATCATGTATGTCTCTTATGAATTTGAATTAGTCCCCCATTTTAAAATAAATCAATTCTTCCATAATAAGTAATTTAACACATAAATAAAAAATTCTAATTATAAAACATTTATTTCTTTTTCACTAAATAATAAAAACAAATAATAAATTAAGAATATAAATACACTATCATGATTTCTTAAACACATTAACATACCCAAAACATATAACATGGAATATAATTCAAACCAAGAACATAAAATATTTTTTTAATTCAAGGGATATTTTGGTTACCATCTCAAAATATCTATAATTAAAATATTAAGATATATATACTTGGGACACTTCTTAGAAAAAATATATGGTGGATGCCATTTCCACCATGTTGTCTAATTTAAAGTATTCTTTAAGTGATTATAGTATACATTGATTCATTGTACATCATTTTTTTCAATTTCCACTACACCATATTAGAAAGAAGTTCTAGGACCATCATTACTTTAATTTTCCTTTAAAGGGTATAAACTTTGAGTTATAAAGTAATAACTTATCACCAAGTTTGAAGGTCTTTTGGATGATCATAAAATTATGTATCACCTTCATATTCTCATTATAGGTCAATGACTTTTAATATTCCTCCCTTCTAATTTCATCAATCTCAATTAATTAAAATTTTCTCATCTCCCCAAAATTTTATAGATCAAAGTCAAGGGAATTAATATACTAATATTCATTATTCACTATATTTACTAGTAAGTTTCATGAACTCCCATAGACTAACCAGATAGGTAAAATTATAAGAGGTGTCCTTAACACCTTTCTATATGACCATAGTTAATCATCAACCACCTTTAACAAATCCAATATCAAATATCCTATTATTTTCTCTAGGATTTTATTCAAATACCTATTTTACACCACTAATTTGTTTTTTATTTTTGGGAGATAAGGGGTGACCATATTGTATCCTAACCTATATTTTCTAAATTAACTTCTCATAAATTAATTCTAAATATTTATATCCCAAGAATAAACTAAAACTTGAGACACATTGAAGAATCTGATAATACATATCTCTAAAAACTATATAACTATCTTGGTGAGGTTGTGTGTACTAATTGTTTCCTCTACCCATTAGAAATCAAAGTCCACACATACCAATATTTAAAATATTATAAACATATGGAGATAATAAATCCATTAAATATATCTCCCAAACATCGAAGACTTTAACCTCTAAGATGGGATTTCAAGGCTTATCAAGCCACTTACGAATATTTTTGGTGTTTTAAAATCTATCAAATCACATAAAAAATCATTGAGTTTCATGGTACATCATAGGCCCAAATAATTTATATTAAATTATCTTTTCTACCATATGATATATCCCATAATGATCCTTATATTTTATTAAATGGAAAAATACAATAATAACTTTAACTTCTTCCATCAAAATACACCTTCTAATATTATCATATCTTCAAGAGTGAAAAAATTGTGGATCCTCCAAGAAATAATTTTTTACTCTATTAAAAAAATAATTATTATAATTATAGATAAAGATAAAGTTTTTTCATGGCCAATTAATTTTCAATACTAGGGAACAGTGTTTGAGGAGTCACTTTTGAAAAGAAAAACTATTCATCGAGAAATTCATAATAAGTGTTTCAATCATTCTCATTATCTGAGTGAGGAAACTCAAATCATGATATATGATCCATGATAAAATTTTCACCCCCCTTATTTCCATTTATTTTAATACTGAACTCTTAAAGTAAAAGGATGCATCAAATAAAACATGGATTTTTATCCTTCTTTTTTATAAGTCAATTAAGGGACACATGGATGTTTTACACAATTACCTTTGATAGAACAAATTATAATTGGAAATGATCAAAAGAAGACACCAAATACAACTATTCCTTTTCTGTGGTTTTGTAGTTTATTGAGCCTCAGTGAGTGATCAAATTGTTTAATATATTTGAAAAAATATTTGGTCAACATGATACCCAAGTACTGCTCCAATAGAATTGTTTCTCGCATCACACATTATCTTTAGAAACTCATTAAAATACAAAGAAATCAAAATTTAGGCTTCCACTAAAATTTTTCTAAGAAATTGGTTTAAATTTTTCATTACTACTCAAACTAAAAGATTGAATTTTTCATTAATATATTTTTCAATAGTTGTAAAATATTAGATAAATCTCTTAAAAACCATTGAAAAAATCCCATGTTCCCAATAAAACTATATATTTCTCCTACTATAGTTATTATAGGAAATTTATTTATCACTTAAATCATTATTAGATTAAAATAAATTCATTTCTTGAACATCTTTTTCCATAAAAAATTATATACTATACCATAAATAGTATTTATTCTAGTTGAGCACCAAGTTCATTCTTTTCACACCATCCCAAGACAAGGTCCAGGTTTCTCATAAAAGAAAAAAATAAATTTTTATACATGAAAAATTAATCCATGAATATTTCAAAGATATTATACAATGTTTCATTGAATATATACATCACGAATCAATAGAATTTTTACCTATTTTATCACATTTTGAATGATATTTTTTATGGAAATAAAATGTACCATAAGTGCACATGAAGAACCTATTTTCTTAATCTTTTAGGTAAATGTATATTTTGTTGTAACCTAAGTAACTATCTAATAAATAGTAAAAATCATTCATTTCCAATACTTCCAACATTTGATCCATGAAGGGAAATGGGTAGTTATTTTTACATGTGGTATTATTCGACTTGTGATAATCAACAAAAACCATCCATCCCATGATCATTCTCATGGCTATAGAATTATTCTTCCCATTAAATAGCATCATAATACCACTCTTTTTGGGTACCAAAATTAAATGGATCATCCACAAGTTATAAAAAATCTATTTATTATATCCACATCAAGTATCTTAATAAATTACTTCATGACTACTTCCTTTATGAGAGATTTCATCCTTATTTATAGTCAGTTAGATGGTTCAGTTCCTTCCTAAAAAACATCTTATGGGTGAAAATTCTAGGGTTTATTCCATTATGGTTAGTTATAGTCCAGCTAATAGCTTTATAACAACTCAATTTCATGATCAATAGTGAGGGAAGAATTTAGGATTACTATCAATGTATTATCCCCCAAGTAATAATAATTCAATGATGATGTGAGGGGATTTAATTTTAAATATGGCTCTATAAGAACTAAAAGAACCTATGGTTTGATCTATTCTCTTTTTGTTTCTTTTTAAATTACCCCATGTTTTCAATAATTACTACCATAGATAAACATAAATGTTCCTTCTTATTTCACCTAGCCATGATGAAATTATTCTTTAAATTTCTCTTTAGGTAATTTGAAATATTCCATGTCAATTTCTATACATCCCAAATAATTCCCTATGGTGGAGATAGTATATAAATGATCATATTTCAAAATAGACATTTGTATAATCGCCTTTATCACATTTCATGTCACCTTTCCATTAACCACTTGAAAAAACACCTCATCTTTATGGATATCAATCTTTACCTTTTGGGTTAAAATGAATGTAATTCCCAAAATCAATAATATATTGGCATCTTCTTCCATGTCAAGAATAATTATGTTGGTTATAAAAATAAATTTCTTATACTTCACTGATACATCCAATAAAAATCCTTTGGATATTTGATCGAGTGTTTGGCTATTTAAATATCCACTTAGGTGGGATTCATTTTTTCTAACCCAAACTTTTTAAATGCTCTAAAACGAATGAGGTTAACACTTTCCCTAAAAATTGTATACATCCTTACCAAATTCAAATTTACTTATATTTAATGAGATAAAAAAACATATAGGGTATTGAAGTTTCAATGGGATTTCGTTTTTCACCACTATTGGGAACTCTTTATGAAGGTAAATGGTTCTCAAATCCAACATATTTTTTTATTTTTTGATAATATGTTCTCTACAAACATATAATTCAAGAGTTTTTTAGATAATGTATCTATAAAGGGAATATTGATATAGAGATTTTTAAACATCTCTAAAAAATCAAAACAAGTAGTCTATCTTCATTTTTCTTCATGTGGTTCAAAAAAGAAAAAAGAGGTTCATAATGTTTGATAACATTATTTCTTCTCTATTGAGAAAATTCATTACCATTTTATGGGCCTTACAATTTATTTTTTGTCTTGGGTTCAAATTCATCTTCAGTAGTCCTTGGTAAACCATCATCATTCTTAGTTTTAAATTTATTTTTCTTTTCCATGACTTGTTGCATAATCTCTTCGATGCTTCTCAAAGTCACCACCTTGGCCCCCTATCTTAGGTTTTTCTCAATGTTACCCAGGAGTTAACCCAACTATCTCCATGTGAGTTAATTGGAAATATACCTAATCTAAAATTTAATTTTTTCAATGGTGGATACTTGAATATGGAATTTATTTTTGATAGTTGTGATAAACATGTTGTGGCTATTGAGAAACATGTTAGTGATGTTGTAAAGAATGGGAATGAATAGGGTTTTGATACCATTATTATGTTATAGACCTTAATAAAATTGGTTTCCTTGGTATATGTGAGGATTAGGATTTTAGTATCAAGCCTTAGCATAACATAGTGGTCTTTGAGGCCTCATTTTTTGGGATTGTTGATTCTATCTTTCTTATAAAAAAAATCAATTGTTCTGCCATGCAATATTTTTATAGGATAAAAGAAATCTTCAGTGCATGATTTTTTGAAACATAATTAAGATCACTTATAAAGGTGTTATAACTTTTACTTTGTAACATTCATATAGCATGATTGTTTCCACACTCACTACAAGCTTAGTTTTAAATTTTATTTATAGGCACACAAATTTTTTGGTGTAAAGCATTAATTTTCTTAAACATGGAATCTAATTAGGTTTCCTACATTTTGGTTCCATCAATGATATTAATTACTTTCTTTTTTCAATTTTAAAAATAAATTGAATACTATTCACCACTATGTATTCTAATAATTTGAATAACTACTCAAGTGACTTTCCCATAACTATACCGCCCATAGCCATGACCATAGTAGTCTTTGTTCTTGAGATGATTTAGTAATAGAATATTTGTACTTATATCCGCATCAATATTATATGGTGTTGGACGTTTCTCAATAATTCATTGAATCTCTCCCATGATTCAAAGATAGATTCATTGTCAAATTTTTGAAATTTTTAGATGTTTTTCCATAACTTCACTATTTTTTATTAATTGAAATACTTCACTAAGAAAGCTTGAGAAAGAGCCTCACATATATAAATTGATCATTGAATTATCCCCTTGATCCAATCCTTCAATTTATCCCTCATTGAGAAATAGAACAAATGAGTTCTCACTACACCTTTTAACATTCCTTTGTATCAAAAAAAACTTATAACATTCCGACCTGGGAGTCAGAAGATGGTTCCTCAATATGGCTGGTTACATGACCTCAGGCACACCTCCCCATATACTAGAGGTTTCCGACTGAAAGAGAGTCTCTAGTAAGTTAGTAATGGGGATCCTATACCCTCTTTTCTCAGAGTAAAACACCAACTGAAGTACATAAGCAATTGTGGAAGAATATATAATCATAAATAGTACCAATTTCACAAGATAACCAAAACCATAAATACATTACTCAACTAAAAAGGAAACATGCTATTCCAAAGTAAGGGCCAAAGTATCTGAATTGCTGCTGAAAGTAAAGACACTAACAACTCCCAAGTGGGTCCCAAACCATGTCTGGTTCCCTCATCCATGTTCCATCCCCAAATAAGAAATCTAATCCATGGATCTTTCACTTAACCTATCCTATAACAATAAATTCTATTCAGGTACCGATCAGGAAGTCCTAGTAAGCTGTGTGTACAACTCAGTAGACCACCACCAATAATGTCTAAAGAAATTCCAGTCAAAAGATAGTGTAATTAGTTCTATAAATAAAGTAATACAATACATAAATAAATAGTTATTACATTATCATTTATTATTTATTTAATCATATTAACTCTAGGCCTCCCAAGGATACCCATACCTCTATACTAGCTTCGGCTCATGTAGGGGCCCAAAGTGTTCCCTAGGTAATATCATATCTTAATACCTACTTCAACTGATGCCTGAGCTTGAATTATTCAAAGGTGATATGATCTCTCAATATTTGATTCGACTCATGCTAGAGTTCGCTGTATTATCATGTGAGTCCATATCTTGGAGTTCCTTTGATACCATTTTTTAAATTCACACATAAATTCCAAAGTTAACAATAATAAATTCATAAGTAAGATGACCATGTTACCATTCTTACTTATTAATAGAATGACCATCTTCCCATTCATTTACCCATAAGTACAATGAGCATGCTAACATTTATACTACTCATTTGAATTTCCATGTTCCCATTACTTTACTCACATGTACAATGGACATGTTTCCATTTATACTTATCAATTTATAATGAACATGTTCCCATACTTTCACACATAATTAATTCATAATTAATTATTCACCTCAATTCCATTTCTATTTCAACAATTAGTAAAATACATCAATATCCTTAATTAACTCCCCAAGTAATTAGGTATTCAAATCCATTAATTAATTCATAAATTAATTAATCAATAACACAAATCATATCCCATAATTAATTATTCCAGAATTAATTATCTCATTATAAATCTCAAATATTCGTAATTAATTCCAAAATTAATTATCTAGATCATAATATCAATTCACATAATTAATTCATGATTAATTATCTCAATCTAGACAATTAAATATCTCATAATTAATCCCCTAATTAATTATCTAGACTAAAACCCCTAATTATCATAATTAATTTTCCAAAAATTAATTATCCAATAGGATCTCCCCATAGTCTCATGATTAATTCCTCAATTAATCATTTATTTCAAAAATGATTTGATAAATCAATTAGTCAACTTAATTAAACCAATTTAGGATTTCAATTTCTAAAGAAAGCTATAAATTCTACACTTTTTCATACACACATCAAATCCATTACTATGGGAATTAGATTTTAGACCACCTGCCTCAATTATTTGATGTATGTCCATTCAATGGAAATCCCCAAAATCTGAGAAGCACAAAAACGTAGATATGAGTTCTAATCTATATCCATAAATCAAGATCAAGCATAAAAAGATCTAATAATTCTAGATCTAGATCTATAATCCTAGATATATATCTCATCAAAATGTTTTATATATAAATAAACAGAGGATAAATTCCACTAAATGATCAAGAAAAGAGAGAATAATGATCAGGACAAGCATCGGGATGAGATCCACTTACCGGGAGAATAGCAGATCTTTAATTCGGGTATTGAATCTTGAATAATGGAGTTCAAATGGACTTGGAACCCCTCCGTAAATCTCTAAAATCATCCAAAAATGTTTATTCCCAATCCAAGGTCGAATAGGAGGTGTTTTGAGGGTTCGGGGGATTTTAAAATAAATTTTCGGGTAATTAATAACTATGTGAACAGTTTTCTGGGTAGGGAAACATGGTTAGGTAAACCGTGCACCAACCATACAGCCCTCACAATCCAAGGTTGCACAGTAACCTGGTTTTGGGAACACGGTTTTCTTTAACCATGTTCCAACCATGCACATCCCCTTTTTCTTAAATGTTTCTTAAAACTCCACCCAAATTCACCCAAGTCATACCTCCAATCAAAGGTACTTAAAAACAACAAAATGTACCTAAAATTTTGTCCAAGAAAACTCTAGAAAATGTTAGGATCTTACAATATTCCCACCTTATAATAGTTCATCCACAAGCTGTACTTCCAATATTTTCTAAGATTCTGAGCCAAAAAAATCGGGCCATTGAGACCTCATGTCTACTTCCCTTTCCCATGTTTCCTCTTGCACACGTCCATGTTTCCATAACACATGAACTATTGTCACGGTCTTTCCTCGCAACACTTTCTCACTACGATCTCGCACACGTATCAGGCGCTCCTCAAAGAAAACATATATCTCTAGGTCAACCTCAACTACATCAATAACATGAGAAGGGTCAGGTTGATACCTCCATAGTTCTAGAACATGGAATACATCATGCATAGAAATTTATTTTTGTAGAAGAGCCAGTCAATTTTCCACCAGCCCGATTCTCTACACTACCTCAAACGATCCAACAAACCTGGGTTCCAACTTGCTCTACCTCCATATCCTATGGTGGACACACCTAGGTAAAACATAAAGGAACACACGATTGCCCTCTATAAACTCTAGGGGTCATCTTTATCTATCATCATATGACTTATTCCTACTCTAAGATGTATCCATATGTTTTCGAATCAACTGCACCATCTCTGATGTCTCCTGTATGAGACTCGATCCTAACAAATCTAACTCACCATCTTCCATACAGCGTAGTGATGATCTACATGTCCTGCCATAATGATCCTAGTATGGTTCCATATATATATTTTCCTGATAAATATTGTTATAGGTGAACTCCACTAAAGCCAAGTGCTTCTCCCAAAACCCACTAAATTTAGGCACACATGCCCACAGAATATCCTTAAGGACCTGTACAGTATGCTCCAACTTCACATCTATCTGTGGGTGGAAAGTCGTACTCAATAAAATATGTGTACCAATTAATTTCTACAAGACCTTCTAGAATCTGGTAATAAATCATGAATCGTTATTTGAAATTATAGTTTGTGGCACCCCTGCAGACGGACTATCTCTCAAGAATACAGTTCTCCCAACTACTCTACTATAAATAATTCCTTTATAGGCAAGAAATATGCTACCTTTGTCAGTAGATCCATAATGAACCAAATAGAATCACTCTTCCTAAGCATATTTTTAAGACCCACCACAAAATCCATTTTCACACCGTCTCACTTTCATTCCGGAATAGGCAACAGTTGTAGTAAACCTCCAAGTTTTTGATGTTCTGCATTCACCTACTGATAGGTGAATCATCTTTTCACAAACCCTAATATCTTATTTTTTATTCCTAGCCACCAAAACGGTCATTGTAGTTCACGATACATTTTGGTCACCCTTGGATTCACTTCCCACTTCAAGACATGATATTCTCTCATGAGATCCTATTGTATACTAATAGTCACAAAAACTCGATTCTTCACATAGATGATCGTTTCCTCATCTATAAACTAGTCTAAAGGTGTCTCCCCACCTTCAAATATTTCCTTCAAGGATAATAACTCTGGATCCTCATAATGTTTATCCCAGATCTATCTCAAAATTTTAGAATCTACTACAATTGAAACCAAAGTTATCTGCTCCTAACTCTCATGAACCACCACATGCATTTCATCCAGAAAATTGATCATTTTCCACTCTTCACTCAAATCCTAAACCATCTATGTTTTATTTTTTCTACTCAAGGAATCAGCCATGCTATTTCCTTTCTTGGGAATATATTCTAGTTCAAAATAAAATGATTTCATATACTCTACCCATATCCAATGTTGAATATTAAAATCATGTTGTGAAAAGATATACTTCAAGATCTTATGATCGGTATAAATTGTAAACTTTTCTCCCAAAAGATAGTGTTCCCAATACATCAGAGCATAAACTGCTACTACCAACTTGAGGTTGGGTTTTGGGTAGTTCCATTCATGTGGTATCAACTATTGAGACCCATACGCTATGAATTGATCCCCTTGCATTAACACAGATCTGAGTTCGATCCCATAAGCATCATAAAAAATTGTGTACTCCTCACCTGACTTAGGTAGGATTAATATCAGTGATGATTTCAACCTCTTCTTCAACTACTATAAATCATTCTCACATTCTTTAGACCATTAAAACTTTATCCCCTTCTTGTTTAATCCTAAAAATAGCACTTACAAATGGGAAAATCCATTGATAAATATCTTGAAATATCCATTTAATCCCAGAAATCTTTATATATCAAAAACATTCTTGGGAGTAACCCAAGAGACCACTTCTTGAACCTTCTCTGGGTCCACTGACATACCTTCCTATAAGATTATGTGTCCCAATAAGTGTACTTAATCAATCCAAAACTGACACTTAGATAGATTGACATATAATCAATGCTCTTCCAGTGTGCTCAACAAGATGTCAAGATGTTAGGATGATCTTCATGAGTCATGGATTACACCAGATTCCATTTACAAACACCAACACAAATATATCCAAATACGGATGAAATATCATATTCATCAAATTCATAAACATTGTTGGTGCATTTTTCAACCCAAACAGCATTACAAAAAACTCATAAAGGTTATACCTGCTCCTAAGTGTAAACCTTATTATATCAAAAGTATAAGCTCTAAACTGATGATACTCTGATCTCAATTCAATATTTAAGTACATACAAGCTCCCTTCAACTAGTCAAAAATACCATTGATATGCGAAAGAGGATATCAGTTCTTGGCGGTCATCTTATTCAACTTTTGGTAATCGATACACAAACAAAAACTCATATAATCCTTCTTTGTGAACAACTTGAGATCTTGAAGCTCAGTTGAGGCCATTATGTATAGTGGAATAGATATTGTCTCAACTACCAGTATGAGGTCAATAGTGAATTCCACAACTCTCTCATGTGGTAGCCCTGAGAAGTATTCAAAAAACAAATCCTGAAACAATTCTACTACCAGTGGAAGGACATCTTTCCTAACACCCCCATCATCCAAAAATAGACTAGAAACGTGGGTTGTGAGCTCTCTCAATTGTTGAGTAATTGGCCCTGCTCATCCCGCCTAGATATCCCACGCTCTACGGAGAATGTACGGGTCACCCTTAGGAGATGTAAACATAAATCTCCTATGGTAACAGTCAACGTGGGATTTGTATGCGACTAGTTAGTCCATACCCATAATTAGGTTAGAGCCTGCCATATCAAGAATATTGAGATCCCATAGAAAATGATATTCCCTGATCTCTAGTGAATATCCCTTCCATAGACAGATGTCTCTAGACTGTGTTACCAACAATGTATCGATTGTCATTACTCCGCTCATAAACTCCACTTTTAGACTCAAACCAATAAAGAGTTTTTAAGTTATAAAGGAATAAGAGACACCAGTATCAAATAAGGTACAAGCTAAAGTAGAAACTACTTGAATAGTACCTATCACTTTCGATGGCCCAGTTTTTCTTTCCACAAGTGTAGGTTTCATTTCATGTAACTGTCATACCCCTCTTTCCTATGATTTTTTCTAACTCCCCTGAGTAGTACCACTCTACTGATAAGGTCTATCTAGCCTTGTATCACCAATTTAATTACCTCTACCGCCACAGCAAGTAGAACTCTAGCTGCTAGACCAATATGGTATAGAAGACCCCCTTCCCACACTCTGACTCTTCCTAGCTGCCCCTAAGCACCAGTCTGTTATTGTGACATGCATAAAATCTGTTGGTTTCCCATATTACTATAGTATTGGCACTCTACTTATGGTCGGGGATAGTGTTAACAATAGTGTCCCGGCCTACCTCACTGGTGAAAGATTACCCTAGTAAGGTCATATCCAACCAACCCTCTTGTCTGTGTACTCTGCTTCCCACTACCCTATCTAAAGTTGTTATAACAACACTTCTTAATCTTGGAGGTTGCACCACCTGATCATCCAGTAACAACTAATTGTACAGTATTGTATGCCTCCCTCAGGTTCCATTCATCTATAAGATCCTTATCCAAGACTTCAGCAAACTTATTTAATTGAAAAATATTGACTTGGGAGTTAATATCACACTTAAGTCTATCCTTAAAATTTCTTGTCGTAGCTACCTCGTATCCTACTAATCCTGGATAAAATCGTTTCAGATCTATGAAGTGTCCAATATAATCCTTCATGGACATGCTCCATAGGGTCATATGCATGAACTCTTTAGCTTTCTCTTGTCTCAACGTCTCTAGATAGAAATTCTCCAAGAACCTCTCCAAGAATCCATTCCATAATAAACCGTTAGTTTTTTCAGTTTGTGCCGGAATGTACCAAAAATGCTTCGATAATCCCCATAGCATATAAACAGCCATATTGACCCTATTCTTAGCTAGAGTCTCCAAATGGTCAAGTATTTTCTCAAAGGACTCAACCAATAATTCATCTCGCTTAGTCCTACCCTCTCTAGTAAAATTTGGAGGGTGTTGCAACTGAAACTCACTTGTCAAATCAGACATGTTTTTCACAACCTGCCCTAGGTATCTTTCCATGAATTTCATGAAATAAGAAAAGTTCTCCCATAAATTCTCCCATTCATATTTAGCTGGCACCATTGGTGCCTCAAGTTCCCTAAATATAATACCATTATTATTTATTCCCCTCGGTCATCCCCTCAATAAGCGTTATGGAGGAATATTTTCTATAATTCTAAACACATGTCTTAGGTCTCATAAAAAACCTTTTTCAATTCATGTTATGCACCATTTTTCATTTTAATCTCACAAACAAGGGAAATAGTTCATGTTCAATAACTTACCCATAACATGTTTTCCCATGCATATCTAAAATGATACATGTCACAATAACCCTAAGTGCCTAGAATGATGCATGTAGACTCAACTCTTGGGCCATTTTAGGCCATGAATTAATTCTCATAAATATCATAAACAATTATCATAGCATAAAACAAGTGTTTCACCCAAGGTGAAATAATATTCAACTATAAAAAAACAAAAATAACAACAATCCCACCCTGAGTGCTTGGGTTTTCTCCCATACATGGGTCTGAAACTCCCATACATAACCTCATTACAAAGCCTCGAATCCTCCTAGTCTCCTATATACCTTTCCCCAAAAAGTAAGACAAAATAATAAGAAACAAATCTTGCCTCTGATGCCACTTTTTAACATCTCATCCCAATAGCCACGCAACGTTTCCCCGAGCTGATTGGTCACACGACCTCAGGCACGCCTCCCCGTATGATAAAGGCTAGAGACTAGAAGTGGGGGTTTGGTAAGTCAGTCATAGAGAGACCATACCCTCTTTTATTAGAGTAAAACACTTTCATAAGTTCATAATAAATCTTGTAAGCATATATAATCCTAAACAATACCAATGTAATAAGATAACCAAAACTAGAAATACAGTACTCAAATGAAATGGAAACATGTTATGCCAAAGTAAGTTTCAAAGTATATAAATTTCTACTGAAAGTAATGACACTAATGACACACAAGTGGGTCCTGAATCATGTTTGGTTCCCTCATCCATATTCCATCCCCAAATCAGAAATATAATTCAGGGCCCTTTCCCTTGAACTATCCTACAAAAATAAATTCTATTTGGGTATCGATCATGTAGCCTGAGTAGGTTTTGAGTACAAATCAGTAGGCCACCACCAATGGTGTCTAAAACAATTCAAGTAAAAAAATAGTATAAGAAGTTATATAAATAAAATAATAAAATACATAAATAAACAGTTATCATATTATCATTTATTATTTATTTAATCATATTAACTCTAGGGTTCTTTGGGATACCCATACCACTATCCTAGATTTAGCTTATTCTAGATCCCAAAGTGTTCCCTAGGTAATATCATATATTAACACCTACTTTAACTCAAGTCGGAGATTTAAGTATTCAAAGGTGATATGATATCTTAGTACCTGATTCAACTCATGGCAAATTTTGATGTATTATCATGTGAGTCCATATCTCAGAGTTCCTTTACTACCATTCTTTAAATTCACACATAAATGCCAAATTTATCAATAAAAAATCATAAGTAAGATAACCATGTTACAATTATTACTTCTCAATAGAATGACCATGTTCCCATTCCTTTACCCATAAGTAAAATGACCATGTTACCATTTATACTTCTCATTTGAGTGACCAAGTTCTCATTCCTTTACTCAGACATAAAATGATCATGTTACCATTTATACATCTCAATTTAGAATAACCATGTTCCCATTCATTCACACATAATTAATTCATAATTAATTAATCACCTCAATTCCATTACTAATTTAACAATTAGTCAAACACATGAATAACCTTAATTAACTCCCTAATTAATTAGGTGAGTCAATTCATTAATTAATTCATCAATTAATTAGTCAACTACACAATTCATATCCCATACTTAATTTTTTCAGAATTAATTATCTCATTCTAAATCTCAACTGTTTATAATTAATTCCACAATTAATTATCTATATCATAATACCAAGTCACATAATTAATTAAAAATTAATTATCTCAATCTATCCGATTAAATATCTCATAATTAATCCCTTGATTAATTATCTAGATTACAACCCCTAATTCTCATAATCAATTTTCCCCCAAATTAATTTTTCAATAGGAAAGACCTTAGTCTCGTGATTAATTTCTCAATTAATCATATATTTCAAAAATTATTCGATAGATCAATTGGTTGAGATAATTATCCCAATTTTGGATTTTAATTGCTAATAAAAGCTAATAAATATATAATTTCTCTTACATGCATCAAATACATGATTATGGGAATTATATTTTAGACCACCTACCTCAATTTTTTGATGGATGTCCATTCAATGGAAATCCACAAAATCTGAGTAGCACAAAAACATAGATCTGAGTTCCGGATCTATATCCCTAAATCAAGATCACAGACATCAATATCTAATCAATCTAGATCTATATATATAATCCTATATCTAGATCTCACCAAAAGGTTTAGATATAAATAAACATGTGAAAAAAATTAACCAAATGATCAATGAAATAGAGAAGAATGATCGAGACATGCATCAGGATGAGATCCACTTACCAAGATAAGATCAGATCTCTGATTTGGGCTTTTAATCTTGAAGAACGGCGGTCAGACGACCTTGGAAACCCTCTAGAAAGCTCTAAAATCATCTAAAAATGTCTAGTCCCGAGCCATGGTAGAATAGGAGGTTTTTTAGGGGTTCAGAGGATTTAAAAATAAATTTTTGAGTGATTAAAAACTACGTGAATAGTTTTCTAGGCAAGGGTGAATGGTTAGGTAAATCGTGCACCAATCGTGTGGCCCTCACTATCTAAGGTCGCACAGTTATCTGGGTTTGGGAGAATGGTTTCTCTAATCGTGTGCCAACTGTTCATAACCCTTTTTTCATAAATTTTTCTCAAAACTCCACCCAAACACACACCAAGTCATAAATCCAATCAAAGGTACTTAAAAAAATACTTGAAATTTTGCACGAGAAAACTCCAAAAAAGGTTAGGATATTACGCTATCACATATATATAGATTAAGTAGGTGAGTTGATAATTATTGTATTTATTGTAAAACCCCTGAATTGAACTATATTTTTCATGAGTTTCATCAATGATAGTTTGACCATGAAATTATCATCTTTTATGGGTGTCTCACTAATTTTTTATTCCAATCGATAGTTTAAAAAGCATAACCTATGACAGTTATTCTTGTTGGTAGTTGTTCTTGTGGAATTTGTGGCATTTATTGTGGATACTATTATTACACATAACATGGAAAAAACATAGTTTTTAGTTATTTTCCCCTATTACTAGTGAAAACTATTATTAAACTCCATAGAAAATATCAATTCCTTCCCATTCCATGTTTGGAACAATTTCATTTGGAATGTTCTCGCCCAAAATTTCCAAATGTCTCCTAAGAAATTCTCATTCAATTTTTATATGAAATAAACACACAAATCATAAAAATGGAAAATAAAAATATAAATAAATTAATTAAATTAAGAGTGGAATTTTTATAATATTTAAATTTAATTTACAAATTAACCAATAAAGAATCTATCAATAATACGCTCTTTGAATTTCATGGGAATATAACTAGAATATAGTTTAATTTCTCCAAACTATTTACTTTATAAGAACCAAAAATAAATTCAAACCCAACTTCTCTATGAGTATAGAAAAATTATATGGTTGATCCCTTGAGAAATCTGACTATTTTCTCATTTTATCCTTTAACCAATTATTTTGTGAGTCATTTTTTTGTTTCACAACTATTGGAGGATTAAAATGACTAAATTAAATAAGTTTTATATAAATTTCCCTATAAATTTAAAATCATAAAAACTAGATTTTTTCTTTATATTATAAGTGTATCGGGGTTATGGAATTCAATGGAGATCACTGTAATTTTATTTTTCAATCATATTTATAACATTATCATTACCTTTTATCACCAAGATTAAAATATTTAATAACCACCTTGTTCTAAGAGATTATGAGTATGTTATTTCTTGGTATAAAAACTAATTTTTAAAAACATTATAAGAACAATACCTAAGGTGATGAAGAATTAATCTAATGTTCATTGATTATTTTTTTGTAAGGGTTCTCTATAATTATTCAAAAAATTGACACAAGGGAAGAATTTGTGACACATAGAAGAAATATTGACTATAAAAATTAACTTATATAAATATTTAAAAATAATATGAATAAGGAGAATAATAATAATGGAAAAATTATAAGATATTATATTATCCCTAATAAAACATTATATCTCTTGTAGCCATGTTTTCTCTTGGATGGTTTATACCTCCAATAATGGTAAAAAAATTACTAATTACTCATCCCCTAGTTGTTTTATGTGTTTAAAGATCTAATCTTATGTCAAAGGGTGGTTGAGAGGTAGATAAGTATTGCCGTTATAGTTATAAAACATAAATAGTTTAGGTTCATAGTTAAGGGAACAATGTATCAACAGTGCATAGGCTATTATCCACACTTCCTAGAGTTTCATGGATTAAACATGGTTTTCCCAACTGTGTGGAACCCATGTGATCATATTTGTCCTCATTTTTTGAGGCTTTTATTTTTTTAATTATTTGAATAATTGTGCACCAACATTATGGTTGCTTTTTTTCTCCTGAATTTTCATCATGTGTGGTTCCTGGGCTTAGGAGCATGATTTCTAGGTTTACATAAAAATTATACAAGGTGGAAGAATATAACAAATTACTTAATTTTTTCCCTAAAACTATCACTTTGTGACTACTTTCATCAATTATTTATTATAATTATAGTCTATACATATCAAAGGAAATTTATACTATAAACACATGATATTTTAGAGAATGAACTATTTTCAAGATGAAACTCCATACAAAATAATATATGAACAAATCTACATCATCCTTGTGGAAATGTAACTTGTTCACCATTAAATAAATATATTTCAACCACCTTCGAAAATTATTATTCCATATTCTATACTCTATTCCATGAGTAGTTGAATTATTGAAATTTTTTCATGGTCATTTGTAATGAGCATATATAATCCTGAGGGACCCCCTTAACATAGTGATAACATATGCATCATATAAATGACCAGTATATAACTGAACAAGGTGATTGTAGACCCCAGAAAACGCGTTCCTGAAATTTTCCAAATGCTTCCATAAATGATCCAAGATCGTAGAAATTTTCTTAAGCTTTGATTTGGTAGGTCGCAGGGCCCGAACGGAGCTACGGAATAGAAGTTATGGACATTTGAAGTTGGGCTAGAAATCTGGTTCGCGAAGCCCATTCACGAAGCCACCTCCGTGATCGCGGGGCGCCGCCGCAAAGTAATGAGGCGAGAGGCTCCGCGAACCCGTTTGACGTTCGTGATGTGCCGCGAAGACCCCCCGCGAAGCACTGATGCGAAGCACCGATGCGAAGCACCGATGCAAAGCACCGATGCGAAGCACCCGAGCATCGCGGTCCCGTGAAGCTCCGGAGGCAGTAACTCTCCGTGAGCGAATTTGACGTTCGCAAGCCCGCTGCGAAGATCCGTAGGCGGCACCTCTCTGCGAATGAATTTGACGTTCGCGAGCATGCTGCGAAGCTCCTGAGGCGGCACGGGAGTTCTGCTTCGCTGCGCCCCTTGCCTATAAATACCCAGCTCACCCCCCATCTCCAAAAGGACAGCCACGACCACTTCGCCCCTTGGGCGGCTGAGTAGAGCTTCACATTGCGGCACCGCGAAGCCATGCTCCGCGAGCAGCTTCCTTCGCGTTGCTGCTTCGCGAGCCGAGGATCCGTGAGTCTATGCTCCGCGAGCCCATGCTCCACGAGTCAATGCTCCGCGATCCAATGCTCTGCAATGCTGCTCCACGAGACCAAGCTTCGCGAGAGCCCTTTGCTCCGTGAGAGTCCTTTGCTCCGCGAGACCCCTTTGCGCCGCGAGAGACCATTGCTCCGCGAGGCCATGCTCCGCGAAGCTACTTCATGAAGACCTATCCTTTTCGAGGATCCTACCTTCGCGCCCACCGGTCCATACCGTGGGGGCTGCGTCCCCGCACCCCCACTCGGGCCGGGACCACAGCCCGGCACTGACCCCCATGAAAAATGGAGAGTCGCACTGCGAACTTTTCGGGCCGGGATTCCGGGACTTTCCATTGAACCCATATGCGCTCCCACCTTCAACCTATGGAATACCATGATTTGATACACTCCTCCACACACCATGAAACACCTTGAGTTGACGTATTCCTCTAGGTTTGTTTCCTATGTCGTGAGTTGAGGTTCTCATCATCAATTCCCCGAGTACCTTGAGTCGAACCATTCCTCAGGCAACTCCTCCAAACACAATCACTTGGATCCTATGCCAGGTTGAACTAGAAAGGGCCGCCCTTGCGTAAGCCCCAAAACCAACCATTTCTAGGCAACTTCTGCCTAATAGTTCTATCTACAAGACTATAAACTGTAGTACTCCCTATCTAACAAACGATAGGATGCCTCTCGCCCTATACGAGAGATGCCTCATGCTCCAAGCCTGAGATGCCAATAGTCCTATATACATGACTATAAACTGTATCACTCCCTATCTAACAAATGATAGGATGCCTCTTGCCCTATACGAGAGATGCCTTATGCTCCTAGCATGAGATGCCAATAGTCCTTTCTACATGACTCTAAACTGTAGTAATCCTTATGTTCCAAACATAGGATGCCGCTTGCCCTATATGAGAGATGCCTTAGGCTCCAAGAATGAGACACCAATAGTCCTACCTACATGACTCTAAAATATAGTATTCTCCTTATCTAACAAATGATAGGATGCCCCTTGCTCCAAGAAAGAGATTCCTTATGCTCCAAGCATGAGATTCCAATAGTCCTTTCTACATGACTCTAAACTGTAGTAGTCCCTATGTTTCAATCATAGGATGCCTCTTGCACTAAACAAGAGATGCCTTATGCTCCAAGCATAAGACGCCTAATTCCCTGATTACAGTGGCATGATTCCAACGCCCCTTGGCATTATCCCTCTTGTGCACCAGTGCATAAGTGAAGGCCTCAACTCACCAGTGAGTTGGGATGCCCTCATGGCCTGACATGAGGAAGACATTACAGGCAGCGTCTTGCGTAAGCCCCATTCACCAGTGCCGCTCCATAGCGACACCCGGGAAGCTCCTTGCGTAAGCCCCATTCGCCATTGTCGCTCCATAGCGGCACCCGGGCAGCTCCTTGCATAAGCCCCATCCACCGTTGCCACTCCTTAGCAGCATCCGGGTAGCTCCTTGCGTAAGCCCCATTCACCATTGCCGCTCCATTACGGCACCTGGGCAGCTCCTTGCATAAGCCCCATCCACTGTTACTGCTCCTTAGCAGCATCCGGACAGCTCCTTGCGTAATCCCCATTCACTAGTGCCGCTCCATAGTGGCACCCGGGCAGCTCCTTGCGTAAGCCCCATTCGCCATTGCCGCTCCATAGCTGCACCCGGGCAGCTCCTTGCATAAGCCACATCCACTGTTGCCGCTCCTTAGCAGCATTTGCGCATCTCCATGCGTAAGCCCCATTCGCCATTGCCACTCCATAGCGGCACCCGGGCAGCTCCTTGCATAAGCCCCATCCACCGTTGCCGCTCCTTGGCAGCATCCGGGCAGCTCCTTGCGTAAGCCCCATTCGCCATTGTCGCTCCATAGCGGCACCCGGTCAGCTCCTTGCATAAGCCCCATCCACCGTTGCCACTCCTTAACAGCATCCGGGCAGCTCCTTGCGTATGCCCCATTCGCCATTGCCGCTCCATAGTGGCACCCGGGCAGCTCCTTGCATAAGCCCCATCCACCGTTGCTGCTCCTTAGAAGCATCCGGGTAGCTCCTTGCGTAAGCCCCATTCGCCATTGCCGCTCCATAGCGGCACCCGGGCAGCTCCTTGCATAAGCCCCATCCACCATTGCCGCTCCTTAGCAGCATCCGGGCAGCTCCTTGCGTAAGCCCCATTCGCCATTGCCGCTCCATAGCGGCACCCGGGCAGCTCCTTGCATAAGCCCCATCCACCGTTTCCGCTCCTTAGCAGCATCCGGGTAGCTCCTTGCGTAAGCCCCATTCGACATTGCCGCTCCATAGCAGCACCCGGGCAGCTCCTTGCATAAGCCCCATCCACCGTTGCCTCTCCTTAGCAGCATTATGGACAGCTTCTTGCATGAGCCCCATTCACCAGTGCTGCTCCTTAGTGACACCCGGGCAGCTTCCTAGCGTAATCCCCATCCACGAGTGCCGCTTTTTAGCGGCACCCGGGCAGCTTCCTAGCGTAAGCCCCATTCACCATTGCCGCTCCATAGCGACACCCAGGCATCTTCCTAGCGTAAGCCCCATCCACTATTGTCACTCCTTTTCAGCGGTAATCCGTTGACATCCCTATGCAGCGGTAAGCCGTTGACATCCTCATCTAGCGGTAAGCCGTTGTGATCCTATTTAGTGGTAAGTCGTTGACATCCTCATCCAGCAGTAAGACGTTGCGACCCCATCCAGCAGTAAGTCGTTACGACCCCATCCAGCGGTAAGCCGTTCACACCCAATCCAGTGGTAAGCCGTTAAAACCCCCAATCGGTGGTAAGCCGTCATCAGAAGAACTATGTGGTCTTTGATCCATGTCAATGCATGGTACGTAGGAAGCCTCCTCAAGGATCAAGCCCGAAACTATCATCATCCTTTTCTCTGGGCCTCCATCCTGGAGTAAGTCCCAGCACCATGGGCTGCCTAACGCGTAAGCCCCTCTTCACTTCTCACGGACGCATCCTTCGCGACGTGATCGTCAGGTCCTTGCAACCTCTTGTTTCTCACACCGAGCATGACTCACGTGGGCTTAGAGTGAGCACCGACCCTGACCCCCAACCATAGAGAACTACGAGGACTTTGATCCATGTCAAGGCATGGTACGTAGGAAACCTCCATGAGGTTCAAGACACATTGCTCGGTCGTTCATTCACGTCGAGTTTCGCCCTCGTCTAGCACGACGTTAAACTGTATTCCAGTCCGACGGCAAGCCGTTGTGACTAACCCAAACTACGAGGTCTTTGATCCATGTCAAGGCATGGTACGTAGGAAGCCTCTACGAGGTTCAAACCCACCATTCGGTTGTTCTGACCTCATTCACGTTGGTTCACCCCCGTCCCGCATGACGTTAAACTGTATTCCACAACCCGAACTACGAGGACTTTGATCCATGTCAAGGAATGGTACGTAGGAAGCCTTCATGAGGTTCAAGCCCACCCATCATCATTCACGCTGAGTTCTACCTATGTCCAGCATGACTTTAAACTGCATTCTAGTCCGATGGAAAGCCGTTGTGACTAACCCGAACTACGAGGTCTTTGATCCATGTCAAGGCATGGTACGTAGGAAGCCTCTACGAGGTTCAAACCCACCATCCGGTCGTTCTGACCTCATTCACGTCGTTTCACCCCCATCCCGCATGACGTTAAACTTTATTCCACAACCCGAACTACGAGGACTTTGATCCCTTTCAAGGCATGGTACATAGGAAGCCTCCCCGAGGTTCAGGCCCAACAATAATTGGCCCAGACCATCTCCTTGTCAGTGTGCCAAGCCCCCATTTTCAACCCGAACTACGAGGACTTTGATCCGTGTCAAGGCATGGTACGTGGGAATCCTCCCAGAGGTTCAAGCCCATCTCCCATTGGACCAAGGTCCCTCATTTACGTCGGTTCTCCGACACCCACCACTCGTCGTTTATTCGCGTCAGGGTTCACTATCGTCCCGCATGACGTTAAACTGTATTCCATCAATCCTTTGAACTACGAGGACTTTGATCCATGTCAAGGCATGGTACGTAGGAAACCTTCCCAAGGTTCAAGCCCGCCACTAGTGGACCCATGGGTCTACTTTCACGTCAGTTCACCGATGAAACCCTTTGAAATACGAGGTATTTGATCCATGTCACGGCATGGTACGTAGGAAGCCTCCCTGAGGTTCAAGCCCATCTCTCATCGAACCAAGGTCCACCTTCACGTCGGTACACTGACGATGCCCATCGGACCAAGGTCCACCTTCACGTTGGTTCGCTGACGACATTCATCGGGCCAAGGTCCACCTTCACATCGGTTTACCGGAACCATCCCGAACTACATGGACTTTGATTCCCTGCCACGGGGATACGTAGGAAACCTCTTCAAGGCTCAAGCCCAACTTTTTCTTGTCTCCGTAAGACTTTAAACTCGCGTCTTACCTCGTGATAAGCATGAGATGCCTGAGGAAAACCTCGTATGGAATGCCATTGGCGTAACCGTCTTCACAAGACGTTAAAAATGCTGCATACCCTATGTTAAACACGGGAAGCTGAGGAAAACCTCAGATACATGCCTCGGGTTATGCACCCTTGAGATTCCCTCTCATGAGGAAGAATACAGGTTCCCCAATGTCCATGCACCCAGAGATGCCCTGACATGCCTGATGTTGCCGTCTACTCCGACCGAAGGTCACTACCATGTCAAGACCCTATGGAAAGTCTTAACGGAATTAGTGTAATTAATCGGCGTCCATGAAGAGATGGCACCGGGAATGAGATTCACGAAAAACGTATTAAATCTATGAGGGAGACCCGGACTAGGTGACGAGTTCTGAGGAGGAATACATAGAAGGAAGAACCGACATCCCATCATCCCGTTTCGATTAAGGAGCAAACGTCCCTGAACAAGGAGCGAATGTCGCCCGCCTTTGGAAAGCGGGAATGCGGGGCAACAGCTGCGCGTCCTCCACGGATAGATGTGCGCGCCCCGGCGAAAGCATCGAAAATAGTGATGTATTTATCCCACAAATAATATCCTCTAACCATATATTTTTTTGATAGTATTATAGTGGAACCTGAAATTTGAACAAGGGTTGCAGTCATCCTCTACATGCATGTCCCAAGGTATAGCACAGATTCATCCTTAAAATGTATACAACGATCATATTAGGTTATCTTTTTTTATCCCATAATTCTCAAATTAAAATACCTCAACTTACAATTTATATTATCCACCTTCCTTTTTTGAAAGATAAGAAAATATTTTTGGTTCTCATTCCTCTGGTTGGTTTGAAAATTTTCACTCACATTCAATCATTCATACCTGTATGACTTCAATTATCATTAGGCCAATCATCTTTTCAAGTTGAATGACCTCCCATCCTCTCATACCATCCTACCCCACATTGCATTAGCATTAATTATGTGATGGTCTGGTTTGATCACTATAGCATTAAATTGTGTATTTTTACCTCCTCGAGGTGTTTTATAATAGTATTGGGATCATGATCCATGTAAACTAAATTTTTCTCCGATTATTATATATGAAACATCAACTTAGTCAAATATATATGACATTAAACACCACCTATTATTTTGTTCAATCTTTATGAACTTATACAACATCCTTATAAAATTTAAGTTATATAAACACTCAATAGTGTTCCAACTCAAAAGAAACTTATTGAAAAATGAAAGAGACATTGTACTCATCTGGTTGAAAATACACAAAGGATAACATGAGGAAAAGTTATGTATCACCTCACTAAGTTTTTAATTTCTTGGATTAGGGAAAATTTCGATTATAAAAGAAAATAAATTGGTAAAAATGTTATCAGGTTGAAAACATACAAATTATGACCTAATAAAATGTAGATTATCTATTTTGTATGACTTCCCTCTCATGTATTAGGAAAAATTTAGAACATAATAGAAAAATACACAAGTATTGTAGATACTAATGATCAGCCATGGAAAAATTCAATCTGTTCACACTAGTCTATGGATCTAGAAAATATTTAGAGCATAATTTTTTTCCTCTCATATACTAGTTTAGAAAACTTAAAAAATGAACATAAAGGCATAATTACAGGTTATTTGAAACCTTATTGAACATTAACCTGCTCATAAAAACCTCCTTCTTGACTTCAATTATATTGATTCATTCATACTCTCATAACTGAATGGAATAACCATTTCCTATTATGATAGAACATATTATACATATATATCCAGCCTATAAACTTATAAGAGAACAAGTCCAAAAGGAATATATGAGTTATTCCATCTTTTATTTAATAGATCAAGCTGCACCAATGCTGAACAAACACTTGATTTATATCTACTAGCCCAATGCACTACTAAGATAACATTCAATAAAAGATAATGGATTGATCAAATCACTCGTCATTGGCCCAAGTATTTTAAATTATGATTTATAAGAAACCATCATTATCTAATGTTTGAATGGATTTAAACACTTTTATATTACTACTTTTCTATTTTTAAATATTATAATAGGCTTGTTTTCAAGATAAAAAGAAATTAATATATTTTTAAAAAACCAAAAACAACTTTGGTTCAAGTAATTTTATCATTTGTTAAACAAATAAAGGAAGGGATCAATAAGAAGTATCCTTTTAATGAAAAATTAATAAGAATTATATAGAAATAAAAAGGATACTAATAAAATTTGGTTAGAAGAAGGATCAAAATATGGTAATACTTGGTAGGATCATAAATTGATCATTAAATAATTTAATTCCTTGTAATATTTTCTTCAGCCAATGAATGTGACCACTCAATCCACCAAATAAATTACTAGTATTCTTTCTAATGTTTTTAATTTTAGTTATTATTCCCTATAATTTTTCCTTAATGGGTACTATACGGGACTTGTGATACTCTATATCCTCTCTATGAATATCTATCTGACTTCACAGTCATGATTCTCCCACTTCGTGTTGTTTTATCTTTGAGTATTATACTCCAATAACCATGAATGATAGCTTTTTTATGCATAAATATATTTTTACTATTTTGTTTTTTATTACTATATAATTAAATTTTATTGGATGATGGAAAAAAATTATAATCAAAGCCACCTACTCCCAAGTATACAATGATCTAGAAGACGTTATCACCTATTTAAAAATATATGAGTCTAGGTAATAAAAATTTGATAATTTTCAACACCTAATGTTATGTTACTAAATTCATAGAAACATCTATAGATCTAGAATCTAATTCATTTTTTGGGATCAAAATTGAATTTCCCTAGAAACACACTCCCATGTGTATTTATGAAAAAAATAAATTTGAAATTTAACTTTGATACCATCTGAGATTATCTAAACTAAAATATCACAAATTTCACATTAGTATTAAATCTCATAATAATCCCACACAACCCAGAGAACATTTTGGTTTAGTTTATCTAACTACTAACTATATAAGTAATTTATTTTACAACACATGTGAATATTTCCCCATAATCTAACTCCTCTATACTCCATTATATACATCCCACAGGTTATGATTATCTTCGTAACCTGGGAAAGGAAACATAAAAATGGGGGGAGCTCAAATTCTCTCAAAGGAAAAACTTATCAACATGTCATCAAGGGTTAGATCAAAATAATATGAAAAAACATAGGTAGTGGATAAATATCTTATTAAAAACATATAAAAATAATGTATTTCTATAAATTATGATAAAAGGACTTGTAATATAAAATGAAAAAATATATAACATAGAAAAAAAGTACATAATCATGAGATGATAAACATGATCCATGGAGAATAACCATAATCATAAGATTATGATATAAGAGTATAGAGTAAACCTACGAATATATATAATATTTCATGGCTACCCACCAATACATTAATTACATATTATTCTTTGACTAATAACTTGTGTTCCTTATTGGGCTTGGGATAATCCACATGTATATCCTTGGTCTTAAGATAAAACCTCCCATGTACTGTTTGGATTGGGATAAATCCTCTTATGAACCTATCCTATTGTGTACCCATTTCCTTTGGATAAATCCTTTATTATACCCTTTGACTTGGGATAAATCATCTTTTAAACCCTTCATCTTGGGATAAATTCTCTTGTTTACCCTTTGTATTTGGATAAATCCTCTTTTGTAACCTTTGGATTGGGATAAATCCTCCCATGTACCCTTTTGATCTCATGAGATATAAACATTACCAATTAATTTATTGGTGATATATTACCCCACCCATCATTAATCTATACATATTTTCTCCACTTAAAAAACAATAATTTTACATATCATTAAAAACTCATGGAAAGAAAAATGTCTTTTATTACAATTCTAGATAGTTTCACCAAAACTGGCCACAATAATGTAAACAATTGATACCCAAAATTCAATCAGCCAATAGTAGTATTTCATAAAAAAATTAGAGGGTTATTCATGAAAAATAACATCCAAGGAAATAAATATTTAAGAGATAAATAGAAAATAGTAGTGAAATCATAAAATATTTTTTAGAAATATATTTTATCTTTGGTATAAAATATTAAGTTAAAATCACTTTAAAATTTCATTTTTGAAAAATTCAACTTTTAGAAATTGAATAAATGAATTTTAAAATCAAAAATTGGAAGGAATTATAAATAATAATGCCTTGAAAATAAATAAAGGTTCTAAAAAGTTGAATTGAAAACATTATGAAAATAGTTTTTTTAAAATAAATATTCAATAAAGGAGCCTTGAAAATTGAATAAAGTATTTATAAATGTGAATTGAAAATATTTTCAAAACTTTTACTTATAAAAATTTATCTTCAATAAAGAATCCTTAAAAAATACATTATGGTTTCAAAATGTGGTGTGAAATCTTTCAGAAAAACTTATTTTGAAAAAGAAAATTTAATGATAGATCCCTAAAATGATATAAAGGTTGTCAAATTAAATTTATATCTTAAGATAAATCATTTGGTTTTCAAAGGATTGAAAATTATTTTGAAATACCTTTATTGAAATCTTACAACATAAAAAGAGTAACAAAAATTCCTTTTGAAAATAGGTAAAGGGAAATATAAAGGTCACATTAGATAACATATAAATGGGTTTGTGAATATAAAAGAGAACATTATAGGGGAAAATATGGATATTTAGGATATCTCATTGTTAAATAGGATGGGAATTATTCTTAACAGTGATATACTTTTTGAGAAATAAGTTCATAAAGTTAAAATCTTAATATTTAATAGAAATTATCCATAGAATATTAACAGAAATTATAATGAAATCAAATATTATGGTTTAATAAATAAATATGGAAGAAATAACTTCAAGAAGAATTATTTTAACTCAATTAAGGGAGTTCAGTCAACAAAAACCCTCATGGTAATGGTAATATAAGAATCAAAGAACATAAGATAGATACAATGAAATAGACATTCAAATAACATGAAATAATCGATATTCATTATAATTAAAGGTAATGTGTATGTTAATACATTATAAAATAAAAATTATGGTTATAAATAATAAACATGTCTCATGTATTTGAAAATGAGATATAGAAACAATTACGACATTATAAACATTTGAAACAAAACCCCTTCAAGGTTATAATTTCAAATGAAACATTAAATATCACAAAAAATGAGAGGATCATGAAAAAATATATTAAATGGTAATTATATAAAAAATTAAAATAAATAAATGGCGTATAATAATAAAAAGATATCAAGTAGTTAAAATTAGTGGTAAGAAACCCTTACCTTAATTCTTAACTTCTACTAAAGCGCTTGAATCACATTGGGACCTCGAATTTTATCTTTAAATTATTCTTGTAAATGAATGGATTCGGGTACCTAATTGAGACCAGAAGATTATAATCATGAGATAGACTTATAGTAGGATAAAATGGAATAGTTTTTGGAAGAAAGTATAAGGATTGGGTGTAACGTCTCAAGTTTTTAGTGGGGGTATAAATCCTAAACCAATTTGAATTTTTGAGTTTAGTGAGAGTTCCATCATTAATTTTGATCTTATAAAACTAATTCTGAGTGTATTATTGACCAAAGTTCTTGTTTTAGATGGTTTTATAAGCTCATAAATTTATTCGAGGTTTCAATTGGGTTTCTGGTGTGTCGGAGGCTAAAAATACAAATTCTCAGGGTCTGTAGACTAGGGCACACAGTTTGGAAAAACATTTCATCTTCCCATGATAAATCATTCAACCCTCAACTAGTATTGCTCATGGTTTTTCAAACCATTAAAGAGGGGGAAAACTTCTATGTGAGACCTCTACAATTTTTAATAGAGGGATTTTACACAATTTGCATACGGTTTAGAAAATCATGTGCCTAGCCTGTGCGGGTGCAGTTCTTAGGTAGAGGGAGCTGCATGGTTGTTGCATGATTAGATAAGTAATGTGGACAAATTATGTAGGTCTAAAAAATTGGGAAATTTCTAAAATAACCTCGTATCCTTTATTAGTTTTTATCCTCTTTCTCCCCTATTTCACCCACATGCACTGGGGGTTCTCCTCCAAATTCCTTCCACCTAGTCTTTGACCTCCACTCTTCATCTGAGCTCTTATATTAGATATGTTGTGTGTTACAGATTCATCTTGGTAATTCCTTTCATCTTATAGCCTCTTTTCTTCTTTTCTCTTTCAATATAGTGCAATAAATCAGTGTTGTCCATTTTACTCTATATTCATGGTGTTCGTATAAAACTCTAATTTCTTCCGATTCGGCTTGAGTTAGAGGTTGATATCAAACTAATGAGTAATTATCAGTATAAGGTAGGTTAATCCTATCTTTATATTTGTTTTTTTTTATGTTTTTGGGGTGTTCTTGAGCGCGTCGTTCGGTTTTCCGAGATAGACCCAAATAATTTAATACTTTCCTTTTAATTACTAAATTTGTCACTTGAGATGTCTATGGGAATGCTCCTCCTTGACTACAAATAGTAAAGCTGGCTTATAGGCTTATACCACATGGGATGGTTAGATCGGTTGGTTAATTTAAATGAAATTGAGTTATATATATTTCTTATGATTGTTCCATGATCATATATCTGGATTGACCCAAGGATTAATCTGGTGATGAAAACCTAGGTTGGGGTGATGTGATTCATTAGGATGGGAAAGGCCTAAGAAATATGAGGTGGTGTTTATCACCTAGTTTGGGTTACATGGTCATTGGGTTGAGGCGATGAGGTCTTCAGGTTACGGGCATGACCTATGTAATATAAGATGGTGTTTTCCATTGTGATGAGCAATATGATCATATGGGAATGAGGTCTCGGGATGATGTGGCCTAAGATGTTTGGGTTATTTCCTCTCACCATGATTGGATGATATGCCGTTGGAGTAATGTTCACATAGATAGGACTCAGATCAAGGTGGTGTTGACCACATGTGTGGGTGAAGGCCTCTGTATGTTATGGATTAGGATGGTATTTTCCATTAGTGAGGTTGGAGTTTCTTTCCTTATAAATCCACATGAATGGGGAGGAGCCATTATTTTATGGTGATGAGACCATCAGTTGGGGGATAAGGATTGTGGTGATTTTTGATTCCATTGGGTAGGGACATTGAGGGGATGGATGTTGTTGTGCCTTGGGAATTCAGGGTTTGAGCCAATGGTGATTATTACTTAGAGGAATGATATCATTGTGCCTTGGATGTTGGGTTGTTGAGTTGAAGGGGATTTATTGAGCAAAGGTTCTATGGACCAAGTGATTAATATTTGGGTGTGTCATTTGGAAATCAGTATACTTGGTTGATGGAATGTGGTTCCAGTGACAAATTTGGAGGTGCATCCTAAGGTTTCACCTAATGTGAATTTATTTAAAGGATTTCTTAGGTTCTATACTAAGGATTTTAGCCACTACAATTTATAAATATATAGACACATTCTCTATGAAATATTTATAATTGGAGGTATTTGGTATTATGGTGATGACCGAAGTAGGTGATCACTTCCTTATGGATGTTGAGGATAAAGTAAGTGGGGTATTTATTTATTAATCATTAATTGCCTTCTTATTTATTTTTAGAAAACCAATATTCCAAAGGATTCAGGATAACCACATGTTGGTGGTGGACTACTAAAATTTATTCTCACACCCTACACTGACCAATCAAGACGTGTGTAGAATTTATGCTTTTTTGGTCAAGTAATGGATTGAGCTCAGGAGCAGGAACTTAGTGATCATGTTATAATTCTTACATGGGATGAAGGAACTAAAACTAGTGGTTCCTGTATCATCTAGAGTTTAATTTTTGTTTATTTTTGTATCAATATTCTTATTATATTAATTTAGTAAGGTCTTCCATAAGAGACCTTTCTTTCTTACTATTTCATATGACCTCACTTATATGCATGCATTTATAAATGGTATCAGGTTTTTTTAGTAGCTACAAATGGTGTGTTTGGGAATGTTTCTTTTTATTATTGTTTTATGTTTATGATTCCTTTATTGCATGTGCTTTTATGGGTGACGTATATGACATGGGTGATTTGAGAACCTGATGAGGTGTAGGAGTGAAGATATTTCATGAGAGGAATTTTGATTCCAAGGATGGTCGGTGGACCATCGGAAATTTTAATTTTTGGTCATTAAGGTACTGGGGTAGGTATCTCCTAAGGTGGGTGAACCTTTAGAGAGTTGACCTATGAATTTAATAACTGGGGTAGAATGGGTTTATTTTAAAGAGATAGGTATGTTTGGTATAATCTATGTGTAAGGTTTGATAGCTCAAGGATAAGCTATGTTAAGTGATAAAATGTAATTTTTAAAATAAGTAAATAAAAAAAATTTAGAGTAAAATATTACTTAATTTTCCAAAATCCTAAACATAGGTTTTATAAATTAAATATAGTATTTTTAAATGATTTAATTTAATATATATTTTCATATAAAAAATATTCAGTAATTTTTAAGTCATTTTTGTATTCTGATAATTTCATAAAAGTTACAGTATTAATAAAATAAATAATTTTTTACTATTCATATAAAATCATTTATTTTATAAAAAACCCAAAATAATTAGTCTAATTTTTTTATGTGTAATTAAAAAATTAATTTTATTTTCTAAAATTAAAATTCTAAATTTTATGAATTTAATATTTATATAAAAATTTAATATATATAAATAAAAACGTCTTTTTTTGAAAAAATGCCTTTTTAAAACATTAAGTATTCTTAATCATATTTTATATTTATTTTATAATTTATTAAATTATTTTTTATTTACAAGAAGTTTTATTATTCTTAAATTTTATTAATAATATTCATCCAATATTTCATGGATCATTTTAATTTTTTGTTACATGAGAAATCATTTATCAAACATAGTATTAATTTAGGGAAAAGAAAATATTCCAAAATCATAGGTTGTTATAAGAATATAAATTAGGATAATAGTGATAACTAAAATGGTATTTGGGGTTTTCAATGAGGAGTTGATTGGAACCAATTCCATGTTCCCTTATTTATTTTTTCTAAATGTTATTGATTGACATGAATGTTGTGGATTTCTTGGATAATATATGTCAATGGAAGTGTTGTGTGGAAATATTCATTCAGATGTCCATGCTTAATGTAATCATAATTAAAAGAGTAAAATAAATTATATAATATGATCTTAGAATGAAATAATTTGATACACAGAATGGTTACTTTATACTGTTAATCATTTCCTATAGAAATATCACCCTTCTCATTATTAAATGAATCTAATATGTTGAGTTCACCTTCCCAATCTGATTCCTCACTCAACAAACTATTATCTTTCTTTTTGGTTCTATAAGGTGGTTCATGTGTTTAGGGAAAAAACCACCTAAGTACTTCACCCTGGTAGAATAAGGTATATGTTTAAGCATACTCCAGGGATAAATCAATCAAAGTTTTAGTTCGAAGAAAGTTTATATGGTCATCAGTTCCCTCATAAAATAACATTAACTAAAACTTACACATTATCTTGGGGTGTTGTTCATTTTATATCCCACAATAGAGAGATAGATTGACTCTCTACACATATATGAACTATCATTCAAATTTATATGGCATATATGGTTCAAAAATTTAAACTCTATCAACCCAAGATATGATCACTCTATCTCGGATATAAATTATGTAAGAATGATCATATAGCATTCTTGTGGTTTCATTCATCTCTTTCCAAGTAATAATGTAGTAAAAAAATATAGAATTCAAGAGTTCACTATCCATATCCTCAATATCCAGATTTATCAGATGTATTCCCTTGAAATCCAAAAATATCAGTCTAAATGAGAAATGGGGACCTAATATGATATTTCTAGATATATATCCATCGACTTGTGATGATATACAACCATGTAAGAATTTTATTGGGTTAAAAATAATGTGTGGTTCCTATCCCTGTTGAACTTGAAACGTAAACTCTGATATTTTCTAGTATAACAAGGCTTATGTGTTTTCTTAATACCATGTATGTTTCCAAAAAATGGTAGTTTACATTACCCATGTTTGAGAATATTGGGTAGGTAATAACCATACATTGAATAACATCACTCAAATTCATATAAATTAAATATCTAGGCTAAACTCATATTTGATTTGATAACCTCATGATGTATTTTTCCTTTATCTAAGATAGATCAATAAGTGAATTGTGTCCCATTAACATATTGATTTGGAAAAGTACTTATACTCTTTTCTTTTTATTTTTACACTTGGGATCATAAAAGTTTAATGATCCTAGTACTAAAAATAATATTGAGAAATAAATGAATATTTCTCTTTAGTTTACCTTAGACTTGTTCTAATAACTCTCTCAACAAATATGGATTCCACACAACATCATCCCAAACACTACAAGTGGGGAGAAATTCATTATACATCTCACCAAAATGGTAATTCCTCTAATCTTATGGATTTCTAAATGGATGATGTTAACTTCTACATAAAGTAAATTAAATGTGTTGTTTTTTATAATTATTAACTAACTAACTCTAGGATGCAATTGGGATGATGATAGAATAATAATTATGAAGTATATATAAATTTATAGACTTCTATAACCCTTAACTTGGATTAAAACTTAAGCTAGATTTGTTTTACCCTATACATACAAGATTAGTCATCAAAAAAAATCCCCTAGTGAAAAGATCCCATTGAAGAGTCCATCCCATTATTTAAATCTATGTAGAGGAAAAAATGATGGTCAAATAATCCAAAATTATTGTTCTATATATTTTAAGTTAGATATTCATTATCACTAGATAATGAGATAAGTTTTATGATTCCTTATCACCAATTTCATTGAATATTTATCTATTAAAATAGATGTTCATTAAAGAATCAGTTTCTGATGATGAAGCTCACATCGAAGGGAGGTTAGCATCTGATTCTGTAATAGTATTATTATTGATAAGTCCAATCCTATATAATGGGAACCCATTCAATAAAGGATAATTATGAAGGATATGCCCCATGAATCTTCAGAGTACCTGGTATGAATCAAGATTGAGGTCATTGATCATTTCCTAAACACGTTTTTTTATAGATTTACTAGAGATTATGTTTGAATATTGGGCCTTTTTCAATGAAAATAAAAAAAAGACTAATAAATTTTTAAAAAAATAGAAAATAAAATGAGATAAAATAAGAATCTAAAACAAAAAACATAACATGAAAATGAGTTGATGAAAATTTCATAAAGTTTAAAATTTAACCAACCTCCATTCCCTTAGGTGTCTTCACATTAAACTCTATGAAACTTCCATATCTACACACCATGTTTAAGGTACCCAATATGTCATTATCAAATTAGTGTACCAACCTTGGTGCCCAACTAACCACATTGAGGAATAAAATGATAGTGGTTCCCATACATACAAGAAGATGAATATGTGTTAAGATTAACTAGGGTGAATAGATACAGATCTAATATATAGGAATCACCCAAGTGATTTTTGTGCCATGAATAGTGTGTTCCACCAATAATTATAGAGAAGAATCATGTTTCCTTCACATTCTACATCATCTTGGACCTCATCAACAATATGTGTTGCCTTATATATGTTTGCTTGCATTCCATCCCATAACCTAGTTTCATGCCAAAGTTTCATATTCCTCATAATTTGATCCTCTTAATTTTGATTTTATAAAAATTTTATGGGGGTATTTATTACATAAATTTTATTTATGAAAAATATTTTAATACCTAAAAAGAATTTAAAAAAAAATCAAATAAAGGAAGTGATCAGGTTCTCTTCTTAGTACTCTACTACATGCCCACACACTAGTTCCTATATTCTACCACATACTTATTTATTCATCATTAATTGCTTACCATGAAAAATACATCAATATTAATCCATTATCATGCCAATTCCCTTTCATTACTATGTACCAATTCCCTTACAGGTCACTCATTACACCTACAAACCCAAGTGGTTATGGGTGGTTAGTTCAATGAATTAAGCACTTATCCCTCTTTTAGCCTATAAAATGATCCTATAGCCTCTCATTTCAAGGGTCTATGACATAATTATCCACTAGATTACATAATTTTATATCGAGAGGCACCTAACCACATACCTTTACACCCAAGATTTCCAAAATCTCCCTTGATATACTTTTCAAGTCAAAACATAAGAGTAGTAGTGGAAACTCTGTATATTTGGGTCATCTGAATGGTCTAACATCCAAAACCTTCACAAAATAACGCTTCTCAAATGACTCCATCTGAGATAGAGAGAATAACACATTTTGAAAACGTTTTACAAGTAGTAAGGGGGAAGACGCATGGAACCCATGTTTTCTCTCAGTGGAACCACACCCAAATATCCAGGGTGACTAAGGCACATGTTCACCTGGTCTTACCTAAGTTGAAGTCTCTCCCTAAATTAAGAGGATCAATATGGTTCATTTCCACCTAATATATCCATTTAGAATCATGTTTATATTGTAAATGAAGTCAAAAATGGCACCCAAGCTACCTCATTCAAGGCAGTTTTGCATGGCCTATAAGTGTCCCACCTCAATACCCCATTTTCCAAAGTTACCTACCTAGCCTAAAATGTATCCTTTCACCATAAAGGATTTAATGAAATTTTTTCAGCATTTATTTTAGGTTAAAAACCCAAAAATATTATCTTAAATAATCATATTCCATTTTCACCTAGAATACATGACCAAGTTACTCTATACATTTTTATTTCTATTTAAATTAGGTATTCTCTTGATAATGGGTTTACCACTTATTTTTATCCCTAATCGATAGGATCCTTAAGGTGCAGTCAATCGTATATCCCCTAGATAATGAGGATAAATCCTCTTAGAAAACTAACGAGAATTTCACTAGACTTTATTTCATAGTTTATTTATCTTGGATATTCTAAACCAGCCTCCATGTCCACCAAATTCCTAGTTAGCCTCCCCAGGACTAATTGATGAACCATGGTTACTGATATAGTGTATGATTAACTCATCTCCAAAATAATTCACATCACCCATGCATTTAGTCATTCTTCCCAAATTAAATAACCAATACTCTAGAGGTGATTATATATGGTCCTCTCATGCATATGTCCCACACCAAACATTTTCTATGTAATTGGGGTTGATAAAACAATACTCTTGAATTGAAACAACTTGGAATATGTCCTAGTCATTTGAAATTAAACTACAAGACACCATTGGTCTTGGATGATCAACCTTCAAATTCATATAATGGTTCTAGATACATAGCCTTAAAAGGAACATAATGGTTCCAAATACATGACCTAAAAATGAATACCTCTTATTCAAGGTTTCTCAACCTTAAAAGTTACCACATTTGTCCTTGTCACATGATCTTAAAAGTTATGATGTGCCTTATTAAATGGAACTTAACTACATATCTTTTAATTCCCTCCATGGGGGTTCAAAGGAAGCCCCTCTCATATACTCAATCCCAAATCCACAACAACTTCCACCTCCTTGGATGGTGATAAATTTTATATTTACTAGCTCTATGGATTTAAACAATAGCATAAATTAATAGAAATTTGATATGGAAAACCTCTCATACATAAATTGTTTGCACAAATGCATGGTCTCAATTGATAACTTCCATGACAAGGGTAACTAATATTGTTACTAGGAATTATTTAATAAACATGACTTAAATCTATAAGAGATACAAAAACTAGACAATAATCTCTTTTACGAGATGATTCAACCTCTCATTCTGTTGATTATGATATATATAAAACCTTAAGGAAACATCCAAATGGGCCCTATAAGGAAAGAAAACCTTTCAAAAATAGTATCATTTATTATAACATTGTGTATGATTTCATTTATGGTATGTATTTTATTAAAAACTCATTTTTCACTCTAAAATTATATCTATTTTATTGATGTTTGTAATATTTATTCTGATTTCTTGAGATGATATTGAGCGTATAGCCATAAAATATGGTTTATCCAACCATCACTACTAATCAAAATATTCTAGCATAGGGGGAGGTTTTCCTTTATCTCGAGTCATGTGGGTAGGTTCTAGAATGGGTATATTTAAAATATTCTCATGTTTTAATATATATAAATGATAACAATTTTATCTAAACCCTTCCCATATCTCCCAAACATAATGGATATAAATAAATTTAAACTACATACTTTTATAAATCATTATATTTTAAAGTATCACATATCACTAAAAAAATTATATATCTTTATTCAGGCCTTACATCATGAATACAAGGAATTATTCCATATATTGGGTCATCTAGATGATTACCTACGTGAGTTTGATGTTTTTTCTCTAATTAGTGGCATTATAATGATGATGGTAATTCTATATATGGATAAAATTCTATAGTCCATCAATATTATCCTTAGTTCTTATTGTGTATTTTGTTTAAACAATGTATTAACTCTTTGAGAGATTAGTTGATGTCCTCTTGATCACTAGGTTTAATAGAATAATATTATCACTATAGATTCTTCAATGTGTTAACCTACCATCTATTCACTAAAAAATATAAACCTATAAAGAAAAAAACAATAATACCTAGAGTATATAAAAATAAAAGGATAAAAAATAAAAAATTGGCATAAATGAGGAAATAAAAAATTAGTCTAAAAAATATTTTTAGATAATAAATATTAACCAATTTATTTCTTCCAAATAATATCAAAAATATTGTATATTTCATTAAATCATAGTGGGTTTGATAATTTATAGTTTCTATAATTCAGTATAATGATGCATGGTAGAATTAGGGTCATCCTCATAAAATTTTCCACATAGTTAAAATGATCATATAATATTTCATTATCAAAGAATATTGAAGTTTAAATCCATTTTAATTAATATTTAAAAATAAAAAATAAAAAATGATGAGAACCATAAAGAAAATTATATGTTATTGTTTTAGTAATTTTATTCACCTTAACCTCAATTTAATTGTATAATTTTATAATTTGATTAATAAACTACTAATTTTATTATACAAAGTGAACAAATATTCTCACTTTATTAAAGATACAAGGTAACCAATCTCAATATTAACATGTTGATTAATTATCAATAAATAAAATTATGGTAGCTTCATAAGGGTATGACTGGTAAGATGCAACATAAATGTTTAACTTTTCTTTTCATTTACCCTTTTAATATTATGAATAAATTTTGGTGTTTTTATGTAACATGGTTGAAAGAAAATAATTTAATAAAAATTTGTTCTTAGAATTATTTTAAAAATAATTAATTTTTTACCCAACCATATTGAAATTAAATTTAATAATAAAAAAGAAAATTAATATTGAATGAGTTGATAATTTTTGTGGATCTCATCCCAATCTAGACATACTCAGGCCTAGTCAGTCATTATTTGAAAGGAATAAAATAAATGTTCCAACACCATGATGATGAAATTTATTTCCATTACCATCACTCATCTTCTAATACCATTATTAGTTTTTATCCTCCTGTACCTTTTGTTCTCCTTTATTTTTCCCTCTTATTATATTTAAATTTTCTTATTTTATTTTATTGAAACATCTGATCAAATGGATGTTGACATGATATAATGGCCAAGTAGAATGAAATGTGTTGAATTATAAAAACTCTATAGAGGAATTTATTTCTTTAAGGATAGATAAATTTTATAAAAAATGAAATGGAATCATGTTAAAATATATGTGGATCAAGTAACTCAGTTTCCCTTTTTCTACCTCTTTTGATTTTACATGACCTATTATTCATTTTACATGGGGGTGTTTTTTAATTAGGATTGATTGATCACACTAAACAAGGGGTTAATTAGTATGGATTAATTTTACCTATTAAACCCTTTAATTTTAACTTTTTCATCAGTTATGGTGAATGGATATCACTCTTTTCTTATCACATTTTGTTTACATGCATGTGATTATAAAAAATAAATAAATAATACATAAATGATTTGTCAGGTTCACTCATAATGTGTGAGCTAGTCCTCAGTGTATAGTTGATGTTATCCCATGAACACATGGTTGATATTGTATTATCAATAATTATCCAAGGTAAAGGAGGTGGCCTTAAACCCTTTATCTTAGAATTGTCTAGGTCACATGAATGCACCAATATTATCTATTCTTAGTAACAGTAACCAACCATTCATAATTGGAATACTATATTGGGTTGTCCCCATTGAAGTTTCATTAGATGGAATGCTTGACTCTCTGTTGGACTAAATTAATTGTATCTCATACCTCATGATTGTAATAATCTTTAAGGTTATATAATCTATACAAAAATAAAAATGGTTGTATCACAGACACAGTAGTCTTATTGGCTCTCTCAAATATTTGTCTTTTAGATCACTAATACATAAAATAATCAATATCACCATTTTTGGTATATATATCCCTCTTTTTATTCTTCTTCTTTGACACATAAGGATAAAATTCACACCCCATTATTTAATCAATTTTTATCTTAAACTCTATAAATATTTTGAATGCCATGATTTTATATATCTTATAAAGTCTTCTTCTTATTCCCTTATAATTTATAATCTCATAATATCACATGGATTTTGTTACCATATTATAAATATGAAAACCATTATATATTGGTACTTCAATTCATCATGATCCTCAAACATCAAACCCATTCAAACAGGTCACATATACTCTCAACTAAATATCTAGAAGTATTAGCCTTTAATTATACTTTTGATACTACATTATTATTATGGCCACTTTATTTTATCCACTAAATAAATTTCTTTACTAAAGGTCAATATCTCCATGATTATCTCCCTTTTATCCTAATTTATCTCATTCAAAATTATTTATTTAATCCTACAAGATTATTTTGGATTTTTCTTATTCAAAACTCTATAAAAAATAATTATTATTATCGATGTGTGCATGAAAACATACGAAGAACCATGTGGTGAATTATAAACTCATAGAACAAACCATTCTCTTTCACTAGTATACAGTTCTTAATTGAATATTCATTAAGGAATGGTTATTGTTTAATGGTGAAATCTCATTCTTCATCTTCAATATTCATCACTAAAACCTTTGGATTGAATCATTTCTTACTCACAAAATCATTGTGATATTTTTTATTTGAATAATATCCTAAAATAATCATAATTCCATTTATAATTTAACATTAAGATTATTTTTAATATTTTATGACAATAGGTTAATCAAACATAACATTAGAAATCTCTAGGTTAACCTTTCATGAAATCCTATAAATCATATATGATCCTTGGAAAATCTGATTTAATATTTCATATATATAAATATATATATATATATTAATCTACCATATCTTTATGTTAATCTGATATAGACTTTTTTTAGTATTATTTTTAGGAGGTAAATATTTTATCACATATATCCCTATATTAAAGAATTTAATCTAAGACAGCTCAAGAAAAAAATTATTTATTTATACATAGCTAGTTTCTACCTTAAATCATCTTATATATTTAAATTTAAATGGAATTTATAACACCCTAAAATTTTATAATTTATTTCATGCAAATAATATTACATTTGATATTATGTGATATATACAACATCATGTTTAAATTAACACCAATATTCTATTGAAATATTATTATTTATATATGACCTATATAAACTAGTCATTGGGTTGGCTGGTATGAATAGGAATAAAAATAAAGTGAAATATTCTTATTATTTTTTCCCTTAATAAAATGAATAATAAATCATTAATTTATTATCAATTTTTTATAAATAAAGATAAAATATTTTGAAGGTAAAATATATATTTTTCATAAAACTATTTTTATATACACAAGGTGTTTTTATATTAATAAATTAAATTAATTACTATTTGTAAATGATTATAATAAAATGATAATATTATATATCCAATAAAATGAATTAAATTTCTTTTCATTTTGGTTATTAGTCAAGGAATGAGTGTAAAGTTGATTATTTCTTTAAAATTGGTTTTTATTGCATTACATGCACAAATATTATGAATAATTTCTTCCAGTTTTAAAAATTTTATTTTATAAAATTCAAATAATTTTTCAAATAATTGTGTCAAAATAATAATGTGATAACATTTTTTATATTTCTAAAAAACTTAATTTTTGGGTAAATAGTAAAAAAAATCTGATTTTGAAAAAAGTGTAATTTATTATCATTTAATAAAATTAAATTCAATGTTAAATTTGTATTTTTATTTTAAATTATAATATGTCTTGTTTTATTAAATATAATTTAACTAATTCAATTTGAATCAACACTATACATTACTTTCATATAAAATCATTTTTAAGCTTAAAATATGAATTTTTCTAAAAAATATGTTTCATCTCATTTTTCGAACTTATAATAAACTTAGTTTTTACCACTTGTAGAAAGTTAATCATAGAAAATGGATTCCATATTTTTTATGAGGATATTTTTATTTATTAATATATTTTTTATTTTTTATCATAATGAATAGTAATCAATGTAAAATCAAGTGTTAATGGATTAAAATATCATAAGATTTAATAATAAAATGGTTATATGAGTTTATGATAAACCTCACTTGATATTATCATCATTAATTATTGAATTTGGATCATCCTTCCATGAATATTAATTTGCCTTTTATATTAACAAAACTATATTTCCAAAAAAATTACTCTTTTTGGTTGTTATAATGTCATGATTAGGAAATAGATATGAATACAATTTGAATAAATATAAATTGTAAATTTAAATATAAATAAATTATTTTTATGATATTTTTTTTAATTTTTGTTGATTTTATAAAGATCTAGAACATTTTTTCATTGTTGATGCAACACTTTTGCAAGCGGAAGAATAATCAAAGTAAATATATTTAAAAATATTAAAAGTGATGTTTTTTGGAAAATATAGAGTCTTGAATGTTTTTTATGGATCAAAAGGAAAATAAATTAATTATTTAAATCTTAAAATTATATATCTATTGAAATATTTATGTTTTTAATGAAAAATTATGTGAATTGTCCCAAAAATGAATTTAAATGGTATTTAATGTTTAAAAGTTATTTTTAAAATCAATAGAAAATCATAAAAATCCTATAATAACCCAATTTTATGTAGAAAAATTAATATATAATGAATTTTTCTTATATGTTATACTTTTAATTTTTAAAATTTCCTTCATTGCCTTTATAGTTATAAAATTTTGTTTCAACTGTTCAGGATAAATAGGGTTAATGAGAGAATTAAATAAAATTATAAGGTTTAAAATAACACATAAACCTATATATATTATTAGGATATTATATTTAGACCTTATAATATTTATCTTGGAATATATGGAACTTTTGTTCCATTTTACATGAGTTATAGACATATTATATATTAATATTTCATTTATTTACAAGATTTTCACTCACCTCACTTATAAAAGAGTATCTCCTCTCTTATCTTCCTCACTCTTATTGGGAAATTTATGTCAACCAATATCTAACCATATACCTTCCTAACCTTCCTTTTCATTTATTATAGGTTTTAATCTCACCAAAATACCAATCTATAAGTCTTAAGGTGTAATATAAATAAGGTTTTCCAAAGAATTTCTATACCTATTAACCGAGTGTTTTCATTTTATTTATTTTTCCATTGCATTAAAATATTCCATAACCATTATTATATGATAACATAAGTATATTACATAAACTCAATTTTTTTTTGTTGATTCCAAAACCCTTTTACATCTTATTTTCCATCCTATAGGAAATAAAAACATCGATCATGTGTATGTGTAGACTACCAATTCCATGAAGAGATGTGTTATGTTTTTAACCACCACCTCACAAGGATGGTTATTATGATGGATATATGAAATAGATATTAAATTAATGAAATAATTATAATTTTTTAAAGATAATATATTTCATACCTTCTTTCCCTTCTATCCATTGTAAAATGATAACGTTGCACGTGTGTATGTGTGGACTACTACCTTCATGAAGCAATGTGATTCATTTTTCATGTTCACCATTCATGAAAGGTTATAAAATATTATTTATTATATAAACTTGATAATTAAGTCATTATTAATATTATTTAGATTATTTAACAATGACCCCTTTTTCTTTGGTCAGCCTACCGAATATGTTTTGTGGTTATGAATCGAGCATCCTCAAAACATCTAATATTAACTTAACTGATTTAGTAACTATATAATACATGGTAATAAATAAAATAAATGGTACAATGATAAGGAAATAAAGTTGAAAAATTATATTAATCAAATAATTAATTAATATAAGTTTATTTTATAAGATTTAAATTTTGTATATGGTTAGTCGTACTTGAGGTAAGGGACTTTCTTTTAAAAATATTATTTTAAATTTTTCTTTCAAACTACTTTTATTCTATGTAAAGGTTTATTTAAATATTTCATGAAAGTTAATAATTATTCTTAAAAGGTTGATAAATTTAATTTTAAATTATTTTTTACTTTATTTAAAATGTATTAGAAATGAATATTTTAAACATTTTTCGTATGGGTTACTTTCTAATTTTTACAAAAGTAAAAAAAATTATATTCTTAATGTATACTACTTGAATGCCCTTTCCCATCACCATGTCCATTACTTGTTATCAATAAAATACTAAAATTTTCCATGGTTATTTTTATATAAAATATTTATCTAACAATTATATTAATTTTTAGTTTTATATTGGTTTACTAAGGAAATGAAAAACTTTTTTATCAACTTTATTAGATAAAATAAAATTTTATTTCATATGTTCTTAAATGACAATTAAAATGTGTTTTATGATTTAAATGAAAAATATAATTTTTTTCATTCATGATATTTTTCTTGTACATTTGATATTAATAATTAGTGATCATATTATATATATGATGATTATTGATCCCCATATAGATCTTTGATTCATTGGGTGAAGTAATAGAGTTAACTGGTGACAGGTTACTTCTAAGACATATGAGAATTATTCATTAAGGTGTATACAATATAAGAGTTCTTATAAGGATGAATTTATGTAAAATATCTAAAGTACCAACATGATATTATTCAAATGGTATTTAAAGTAAATATTTTAATTTCATAAGGAAAGATAATGGGATTATGTTTAAAGGAAAGTTTATGCCACTTTTAGGGGTGAAAAGTATGTTTTTAAAGAAAATGTTTCGATAAGTGCCAATGTTTTATAATAAAACATCATAAGTATGACTTTTTAATTTATCATTACTTATAACATGTTTTATGAAATCATTGAACAATGAAGTTTATTTATTAAGTTAGTGAATTATTATTTGATCTCAAATGTTTGTTATGATAAATGAAAACATTATTATAGATTTTTATAGTTTAAAATGGTCTAATAGGTTTATTTTATTTTATGACCCTTGATGAATTTTGTTTTTCTCATCCCATGTTTTGAAATATTTATCATAGAGCTTAAGGATGATTAGGAATGTTAATAAATTCACAGTTCCAGTTATATGAGTTACCTTAAATATAGAAAGTGTGTGTTTATAAAGAAATTATTTTGTGGTAAATATGGACACTATTTGGAAATATTCACATTATAATGTAATTAACTTCCTAATTCTCTAAAACTATAGACCAAAAATATTATATAAGTGTAATAAATTGAAACCCTTATTTTAATCATCTAGTTATGGGTTGATTAAGTTATGGGGAATTATAATTGGTATCAGAGGAAAGGTTTTTATAACTATAGAGATTAAAATGTTATCAGTTGAGGATAATTTAAGAGTTATAGATATCATCATGGGTTAAAGATTGTATTGTAGATCATAATCTTAAAGGAATAGATATCTTTTTAAGGTTTTAAGTGAAATGATGTTAAGGTGACCAGTAATATTTTATGAGAAGTTTTATATTATTTTGATAAGTGATTGTGGTAAATGTAACCCTTAGGTTTAACATGTGATTTAGTGTGAATGTTTTTTGGTAATAATTTAATTATATATTTAGATAAATCTAGAAGGTATACAATAACCTTTTACATTAATATGTTCTTTGATGTTTAGTTAATTATGGTTAATTGGGATAAAAGGTTATTATATTTTGGGGACATGTGTTTTATCATTTAGATAACCATGGTATTGAAATATTATTTGTTTATTGTGTTATTAATGTTATTTTTGAATAATTTTACTATTTTGGAAACATTAATTGATTATGGTAAACATAATTTGAGGAATAAAAAATTGGGTTAAATGATGGAATCATATATAATTTTATTGTTTAAAAAATTAATAAATATTTGAGATTATATGATTAGAGCATATACTTTTTTTGATATAGGAATTTATGAGTGATTAATGTTATTTAGAGATAAATTTTAGGTTTAACTTGGAATAATATGCGATAAAAAATTTCTAATCCTTTGTGGGTTTGAAATTTGTTCTAGTATATTTTTTAGATCCTTAAGGTTAGTTATTTATAAAATGTTGAAATTTTAACTTTACATGTTATTTTTTTAGGATTTAGATATTAATGTAGTATTTCCTTAAAATAATGTTTATTCATATTGGATATTATCTTAACTTGTGATAACCATTCTGGTTTTTTTATTTTATATATAAATAATGAATAACTTTTTATAGTTTTATGGATCTTTTTATCTATTATATGTTTGATTTAATACTTTAGATGTGAAAAAATATTCTTTATTATTCATTGCATGGAATACAAGATGAGATAGAAGTGGAAACTAATTGAAGCACAACCAAAGGATGAAATTGTTCTTATGGAATGGAAAGAAATCAAGTAATTATATTTTTTCACATTATATATATCGATGGTAAATTAATTCCTCGACTCAATCAATAGGAAGAAAAATCTATTGAGCTTCATCACTCAACTATTAAGGTTCTCTATTAGAAACTCTTTTACAAGTATGAGTCTCATAATGGTAAATACATTGTCTAATAAAAAATTAGGAAAATTTAAGTTTCTTAGAATTAACCTAGTAATTAATGTTACTTTTAAAAGGAAATGTTATCAATGTGGATTAAAGGATAATTCTTTCCACTTAATTTAATTTTATTGCACTCCTCAGAATTGATTCTGAAAATGTTTTAAACCCTTTCTATTGGACCTCATATAAAACTTTGAGGATAAATTTTTTTGAAGGGGATAGAATATAACACCCCAAAATTATAGAATTTATTTTATTTAAATAAAATTATATTAGATAGTGTGTGGAATATGAGACACCAATCTTAAATGGGTAGTGATATACTATAAATATATAATTATTTAAATATGATATTTATAATCTAGTCATTGGTTTAGTGGATATGAATAGAAATAATAGTACTATAAAATATATTTATAAATTTTTTCCTTAATAAAAATAATAATCAATCATAAATTGATTATCAATTGGTTATAAATGAAGATAAAATATTGTAATGGTAAAAGATATATTTTTTGTAAAACTTTTTTTATGCATGCAATGTATTTTTATCTTAATATATTTAATTAATTACTATTGATAAATGGATATCATTAAATGAGTAAATTATATATCCAATCAAATTAACTAATATTAATTTCGTTTTTCTTATTATTCTAATAATGAAAAAAAATTCATTTTATTCTTAAAAATACATTTTCTTCAAAAAACGTTTTTATTGCATTTTGTGCACAGATGTTATAATTATTATAAACCTCATTTTGAAATTGTATTTTATAAAATGGAAATAATTATTTAAATCAAAATTTCAAAATAATTTTAAGATAATTTTTTTTCATATTTCTGAAAATATTTATTTTGGGGTGAATAATGAAAAATATCGATTTTGCAAAAACTATCATTTAAAATATTTTAGTTAAAGTAATTTTAATCTTCCATTTGTGGTTGGATTTTTTTAAATGGAACATAAGTTATATATTATTAAGAATAATTTAACCAATTACTTGGTAATCAACATTATACATGATTTTAGTATAAAATCATATTTATGCTTATAATGAGTATTTTTCTAAATACTGTTTTTCATTGCATTTTGTGAATTTATAATAAAATAATTTTTACCACTTATAGAAATCGAATCATAAAAAATGAATTCCAAATTTATTATTAGTGTTTTTCTATTTAGTAATAATTTAAATTTTATTATCCATCATAATGAATATTAACTGAGGAAAAAATTATTTACTATAGTAAAAGTTAAAATAGGGTAAAAGTGTTAAATCAAGGGTTAAAGGCTTAAAATATCACAAAACCTCATCCTAAAATGGTATTGTGAGATTATTATTGAACTAAATTCATATTATATTCATTAATTTTATTATTTAAAGACACTTTTCATGAATATAACTTCCATGTTATATTAATAAAATTATATTTCCAAAGTTATAACACTCTATCACTTATTAAATTATCATGATCCAGATTTAAATAAAAATACTATGTGAATTAGTATATATGATAAATTTGAATACAAATAAACTATATTTATGATATTTTAAAAAAAATTGTGATTTTATAATCATCTAGAATGCTTATGCATCATTAATGAAATTCTTGTGCAAGTAGATGAAAAAACAAAGTAAATAGTTTTAAAAATATTAAAAGTGATGTTTTCTAGATAAGTTAGAGAATTTAATGATTGTCATGGATGAAAAGTAAAAATAAGTATTTTTTAAAAAATTAAAATTCAAACTCCATTGTAATATTTATGTTTTTAAATTCAAATTATGTGAATAGTCCCGAAAATAACATTAAATGGTATTTAATATTTAAAAATTATTTTTTAATAATTATAAAATTATTAAAATACTTTCATAAAAAAAAATTATGGTAAATTATTGAGGATATCATGAATGATCCAACTATTTTCCACTTTTAATTTTTAAATTTACTTTTATTACCTTTAAATATTTAAAATTTTCATACTGTAATTAATGTTAAAAAGGGTAAATGAGGGGGTTAAACAAAATAATAAAATTTAAAATAACAAATAAACTTTTTTTAAATTTGATATTATGATTATATTTCGTCCTTATAATTATCATATTAAAATATATAGTACTTTTGATCCATTTTACATGAGTTATACACATATTATATATTAATGTTTCATATATTTGTATGATTTCCACTCACATGACTTATAAATGGGAATATCTTATCCTATCTTACTCACACTTATTGATATATTTAGAGAGAGAAAAACCTAAATAAATACATTAAAACCCTACCTTATATTTCTCTATAGGTTCTGGTCTCACCAAAAGACCAACTTATAATGGTTACGGTGTAATCCAAAGGAGGTTTTCCCAAAGAAGAGATATAACTCTTAACCTCGTATTTTCATGTTTATTTCTTTTACACCTCCTTCAAATATTATAAAAACAAGATGAAATGATAAAAAAAATTATCATAAAGATAATTAGATTTTGTTATTTTGATTTTACAACCATGTTCCATCTCATTTTCCATCCTATGGGAAATGAAAACATTACTTGTGTATACGTGTGGATAGCGACCTCCACAAAGTGATGTGTTTCATTATTCACCACCACCTGTCAAGTATGGTTATTATAATTTATTTCAGGAATATATATTATTTTCATTAAATAATTTTTATTCTATAATGATAATATATTTCATACCTTCTTACTCTTCCATTTTTTAGAAAATGATAATGTCGCTCGTGTGTACATGTGAACTACCACCTCCACGAAGCAAGGTGGTTCATTTTTCATGTATGTAGTTCATGAATGGTTACATAATTTTATTTAATGTATGAAAATGATAATCATGTCATGATTAATATTCTGAATATTATGGAATAATTACCCCTTTTTCCTTGGTCAACCTACCGAAGTTGTTTTGTAATCTATTATATTTACTAAAGTTGGGTGTATCCATGATGACGTATCAAAACCATAGAGATCCATGACTTCTCTTAAATTTTTTTCTAATCTCACAGATCCCTCACATTTTCCTCTATTCCCACCAATTCATGCTCGCAATTTTCATTGGGTTGTATTAGGGTTCACTCCTCTGCCTCCCTGACTCTCGTCTCCTGTTACGCCTCCACCTTCCCCTCCACCGTGATTTCACTCTCCCTCCACAAATACCTATATCAACAACATAACTATCGACACTGAATCCCTCTCGAACTCCCTCCTTGACCCCTCTCAACACTGCATACACATCCTCCCCCACCACCGTTCCTCACACTCACACCTCCATCCTATATGGCATATCATTCTCATGAGTTCTCTCTCTACCTCCATGACTTTGCTCCCCACCTTCACCTCTCCCACTAGCTCCCTCTATTCCTGAATCCCTCCTCATAATCCTCTATTCATGACTCCATCGGTTCATGGAGGCAGACGCTCATCTAAACCTCTCTCCATTAATTTTCATCAGGTTTCATCGGGTCTCAACCCCCAATTTGTCTTCAGGAAATCATCGACGACAATCCACTCTTTCACAGGTATTATAAACCACATATATAGTGACTATTTTTTTATTAATGTTTTATCATAAGAATGGTTTTCATTTACATTTATTGAATTGTTTTTTTTTTTGCTTTTCAGTCACACTTAGTTTCTTCATGGTGGATCTTATAGTTTCATATCAAACATTCTCATAGTTTTAGATCAAATATAAATAATTTGTCTTAAAAAATGAAATATTGCATATTTATTTCTCATATTATTATTTAAAATACCATGGGTGATGTTTTTTGTATTTATTATAGAAAAAAATGATATTGATGTTGCATTCTAGTTACTATGTGAAAAACTCAAAACAATAGAAGTAATTCTTCAAGTGCGTTTGTCACTTATTTTACGGAATTCTTGAAATATTGTGACAGTTCAACTCCTTATATATACTATCTTACTTTGATGTTAGTATTGTTCCAACTACTACTATTGTATCAACTACTACTATATACTCTATTTCTTTGACCTTAGTATTATTTTAACTCCTATATACTATTTATTAACTCCTACAAGATTTTGGAGAAATACGCCATCATGGAAGACTAGAGCCTAGAGCAAAGGAATGTTCTAGGATCTTGTGTCTTTTGTATTTTAGTATCGTTTTCAGTATCATTTTCTCAAATTACATACATGTTTATGGAACATACATGTTTTTTTTCAAATAACTACTAATTTTACATTTCCTATTTTTTACCTCTTATTTTTACATTTCTTATTTTTGTATACTATACAAGACCATAATAGTCCATTTTATTGCAATTCCATGTTTGAATGGTAACTGTTTGTTATACTTTGCATTGATGAAATACATCATAAGTTATTGCAATTCTATGTTTAGTATATTTTACAATACCATAATAGTCAATTTTATTGCAAAAACTTGTTTGAATGGTAACAGTTTGTTATACTGCGCATTGAATAAGATTTTCTATGTTATAGATGATCATGAATAGTAAAATAAAAAAAAATGAAAATAAATCTAGTTTTCTTTGGTTTAGTGACCCATAGAACATTTATTTTATGAGGAAGAGAAGGAGCATAGAGGATCTGATACCCCAGTTTTTCAGTTTACATTTTGTTTTGATCGATTCACAATTTTTTTTATATACATTTCCATCCTAATTATATCATTCTCATGTCACAATTGATTTTTCTCAGTTGTTCACTATCTCTTTACCTCTTATATGTGTGTTGATAGTTTCTCAAGGTTGCACATAAAGTATTTTTCATTTATTTACATTCATGACTCACATGTTTATGTTATGTATAGTAGTCTTTTCATTGATTCAGTGGACATATGTTTCAAATATCACTTTAGATATCTCTATGAAAATGATGAAGATGATGAAGAGGAAGAGTGGTGAAAATATCAAACCCTATTTATGTAGGTTACCTTTTGTTTTGATCGATTCACAATTTTTTTTATATTTCAATCCAAATTATATATTTCTTGTGTCACTATTGCCTTGTGTAAACTGTTAGCTATCTCTTTACCACTTTTCTATGTATTAACAGTTTTTCAAAGTTTCACATTAAGGATTTTTCATTCATATAGATTCATTACTCAAATTCCTTTTTATATGTGAAACTTGGGATAATAATGGACTTTTGAGGGTTAGTCAGGGTAAATTCTATACTTTTAATATCCTTTCATATCTTATAACATCTTTTTTCTCTAGGTGATGAAACTATACAGTATGTATCACCTAGTGCATTAAATTATATTTTTTATGTTATAGATTATACCAAATAAACAAATAAAGAAAACGAAAATATATCCAGTTTTATTGGGTTTAGTGACATGTAGAACATTGATTTTATGGGGAATTCCTAGGACCTTTAATTGTTGCCTTCTAATTTCTAGTTGTTAAACTATATAAGACTATTATGTTTTAATATTCATTTCAATAATGCAAATATAAATTTACTATGGCATTATGGAATTGAAAAATGATAACTATTTTCATTGAACCCCACTTCTACAGAAATATCTAAATAAATAAAAAAATGGTTTCGCTACTCTTTTTTTTTACAAAAACAGCATTAGCACTTCAAGAGTCTCATAAACCTATCCATTATTTAGTTGTTCCTACAAAATATATGGAATATAAAATAGTGGAACAGTGTGTTAGGTCTATTAAAATGGAAAAATTGCCTCAACATAAAACAAAGTTCCCAGAAGTTTAAATTCTGTTCAAGTTTCCTGCAATGTTGAATCAGGTATCACTATATCTCCCTACTAGGTATGCTCTAATTTTTATCATTATACAGTTAGATTCTTATTTTTTGTTCATGTTTTATTCCCACAAGTAAAATGAAAAATATATAAATGCACCTATTAGTTTCTACTTAAAAAAAATTTCAAAAATAAATTTTAAAACAATCATAAGTTTTTTTTTTTGGTTTTTAATGGTTTTGAGACTTGAGTTTTTTCTTTAATAACAAGATAATGTACTCTTTCTCAGATTATGTACCCTCTAAACTGAAGGCCTTATATTTCTTGGTTTTCATTTGTTATAATTTCCTTTTGAATGTGTTATTGACCATTCCATAGTTTTAATAAATTGATTGTAGGATGAAAGTGGCACAGTGCAATCTGTTTTGAAACAATTCTTCATAGGTCACCCCGCAGCAGGTCTGCTGACCCATTAATCCAAGATTCCTGGTTTAGGGTGGCCAAAGCCATCCCATTATCCCCATTTCCACTCTCATTCCCTCAGGTTTGTTGTCTCTAACACGAGAGGTAAGGTGAAGCGTGAGAACTAAGTTATTGTCTCTACTCTCATTCCTAGTTAATAATATTTTTCAATCTCTTCTTAATTATTCTTCCAGTTATGGTTCAATTTTGAGAGGAACGTGCTAAAAGTATTAATGTATGATAGTTTTAGTTTTTTTTGGATAGGGGGTCTGTGATGAAAGTGTTCGTGTGTGTTTTCTGGTGTTGGATTTGATTTTGGGGAGGATAATTGTGAATGGAATACAAAATTTCCATAAGTATACTCTACAAGCAATTATGGTTGCACTATAAGACTAATGATCAGCTGACTCTAGAGGCACGGACTGAGATAGAGGCAAAAATGATTGTTGTGAAGTGAAATTTAGTAAAAAAATCTAATAATCAGGTATTTTTATTATTTTATGGAATGTATTTTTTCATATCACACATCATGTATGTTTCTCTTTAAAATTTTAAATCATCATAAATTCAAATCTACATATATCTCCTCGATAAATTCCATACATAATGTATTTTACTGATTTATGGTTACATGTTACTATAATTGTCCCATGGTATATGACCATGGGTCGTATAATGTGTATATTAGGACTAAATCCCCCAATTTTTATCCATATACCAACCATTTTAAGTCTTTTTCACTAGTTGACACGTGGTCCAGGGGATATATATTGTACAATAAGTGAGATGTCAAAATATGTAACAAAAGTAAACATTATCCATCCAGAATAGTTCCTTGTACTGTGTACACATCTATACATACTATATAGGTCATCCCCATACCAATACTTTTTGATTAAAAAATATTCCACATTACTATTTCTTAGTAACTTTTAAAAATATTATCCTCTTATTAAATAAAACCCATTAATTCAATATGACGTGCATACGCGTGGGTGAGTACTAGTTATGAATCGAACGTCATCAAAATTTCCAACATGAACTTAACTGATTTATTAACTATATAAGACATGATAATAAATTAAATAAAATAGAAAATAATAAAGTGAAAAATCTATAAAATTTTCTTAATCAATTAAATAATTAATTTATATTTATTATAAAGTATTTAAAGTATGTATGTCACAAGTAGACTCAAGGTAAGTGTAAGAACCCGGATTTTCATTCCAAGTACGCCTCTCCTTTTTCTGGAGTTTTTAAGAAAAATGAAGTTTCTGGAAAATTTCGAAGTACACGCTATGTAATTTCTGAGTACACACTGTGTACTCTTCTCCGGCTCGAAGCCATGTGCTGGTCGTGCCTGGGCCACACACACGGTGTGTATGGGTGACGTGGAGGCTGATTTTGGCGGATTACGGAAAGACCTAATACACGCCATGTACTCTAAAAGTACACATTGTGTACTTTTCTTTTTTTCACTAAACGCACTGGGGTCATGCCTGACGGACAGAACACACCCCTTCTCCAGGTTCTTCGTCCGAGAGCAACCCGTACTGCCAGATCTTTCCCGAGCCCCCGCCTCTCCGTCCGTTCCTTAATTCGAGCACGGTCGATTGTCTTAGAAGCACAGTGGTGAGTTATTCCTTCTGCTTGAGCCTTGTTTTCCAATTCTTCCTCCTTCTCAAGTTATCTAAGGTTGAACGTTTTGTGTGTTTTTTCAGATCTATGACCTTCTAGGGAGAATCAATTGTCGGGGTTCAAGTATATTGATCTCCTAGGATCGAGTTAGGTGGTTTGTGACTTTCCGTAGGAAGTCTGTGAATATTTTGTGCAATTTCCACTAATTCCCTTTGGTAGGGAAATTGTTTGTTTTCCGGTTTTTTCCTTGTTGTATTTCCTTCTTTTCTTGATTGATGTAGTAGAGGTTTATGCTTTTGAGTAGAGTAATTTGTTTTGTGCTTAGGTTTCCTTGCCATTTTTTTTTTCTTGTTTGGCGTATGCCAGTTTCCATGCCTAGTTGTAGGATAGTGGAACTGTTGCTTTGTTATGCTGTAAAGCCTTATAATGATAGCCAAGTAATTCTTGAGGTTTACTTGGACGATGCACGTGCGTTGAGCATGTTAGTTTCACACAGGACTGTGAGAACCTAGTGTAGTAGACCATAGGGAGAATAGACGTAAGGGCTTCTCCAGAGTGTCTTTAAATACGATGCGAGACCACAGGGGGAATTGACGATGAGTGATTCCTCATAGAGTTTGTAGTACCTCGACGTGGGCCACAGGGGGAATAAGACGTTGAGTGCTTCCCCAGAGAGCCTTTAGCATGATACGAGACTATAGGGGGAATTGATGGTGAGTGCTTTCTCAGAGAGTCTATTCTTAGCAGAACCAGAGGGTTGAGACTGTGTGTGCCTCCTAGAGGGTTTCTAGTACTGGTAGGTTGAACCATAGGGGTTAGGATGTGAGATCTACCCAGAGGGTTACCTGTTTTCTACTTATTGTTGGTTGTTACTTGTGTACTTTATATGTTAGAACCGTGAATTGTAGCTGCTATGTATTTCCTATTCATTGTTCCTATACTTTACTTTCCATGTATTCATTGAATTTTAGGCATAGATATTTGGGTGGTTGCCTAATGGGACTTTGTCTCACATCCTGTTTGGGCCATGCTTTTGGGCCCAAGCAGATTATGTTATTGTATGGATAGATAAGGGCAAGCTCCCTTCTACTTCAGGTACCTGACTTATTGGAGCTGGAGAGCATGGGACCGAGCCGAGGCTTGTGATGCTGAGGAGTTGCCCTTCTGTTTTTCTTTTGTTGTTTCTTTAGTACTTGTGTTCATTTGTATTTCAGCATGTTGGCTTGTTTACTTCTTTCCATAGACATATGTACCATGTTGCATCATTACTATTTTATACATTACTTCCGTTGTTCAGTTCAGTTGTTTTATGCTGTTATTATTTCCGCTATTGTGACTTGTTGTTCTTCCGCTGTATACTTTACCGAATGAGGGCATAGTTTCCCCACCGATTCACCAAGGCCATCACCACTAGTTGGAAGCCTCTGGCGTTTGGGGAAATGTGCTTGAGTTCATGTGGCGAACCGGGTATGGGGCACCAGTGGAGGGGCTCTGGATTCGGGTCGTTACAGTAAGGGACATTCATTTAAAAATCATGTTTTCAAAATTTCATTCCAACTCTTCTTCTTCAATGAATAAGTTATTTTAAATTTTTCAAGAATTTTATTAATTATTATTATTAAAAAATTTATAAATTTCATTTTCAATTATTTTTAACTTTCTTTACAAGGAATTAAAAATGAATCTTTTCAATAGATTATGTATGGGTTATTTTTGACTTTTTACAATTGTGTAAAAAGAATGTTTTTTAACATATATGTATTTAACACCCTTTCCCACCATCATATCTATTACTAATTATCAATATTAATTAAAATTTTCAATGGTTATTTTAAAATAAAATCTTACTCTCAATATTCTAATATTTTTTTAGTTTAAAAAAAATTATTAAGGAAAAGAAATATTTTCCTCACCTTTATAAGATACCTAGAAGAGTTATTTCTTATGTGATTGAATGCCAATTATAATGGGTTTTATAATTAAATTGAAACCTATATATGTTTTATTCATTATATGGATCTTGGAAATTTTATAATAATGTTGGGTGATTCTAATATAGATCTAATGACGGTTGATCCCGATATAACTCTCTAATGAATTGGGTAAAGTGAAGGAGTTTTATGGAGATAGGTTACTCCTAAGAGGTATGGGAAATGTAAATTTAGGTGAATATATAGTAAGGGTTCTTGTATGGATTAATTTAATGAAAATATTTCATGTTTAATGAATAAATTGTCCTTATGACGTGAACCTAGTCATCTAAGCCCATGGGACCCCTATAATAATTTGGTTTCCTTCCCAACACACCATAGGCTATTACCCTTCTAAGTCATTTATAAAACTAAGGATTATATCCACAAGAAAACACATAATATTTTAGTTTGCTTTATCCTCACTCGCATAAACCCTTGGTAACTTCTTAGGAGGTCACCCATCCAGACTACTCCATTCCTACCATGCTTAGCCACCTAAAAAGAAGGTACAACTTTCTTAACATGACTAGCAACATTTAGTCGATTAAGTATTGATTTTTTAGATGTATTAAACTATCCATCCCTTTAATGAAAAATGGTATCATTGTGGACCCCATAACTTAAACCTAGGTAGTTACTCGGAACTTTAGGTTGGTACTGTCTCTGTTTCCATTTTGTAACATCCCAACCCGAACCACCGAGTCCGAGCTAGAGTGGAAAATGACCTCATTTGAACCTCCCTATATAAAAGAGGATACTAAATAACAATGAGGTTCTATATCCATCAATGTGGAGACTATACCCTCTGTATCATTTCATTGAATAGATAATAATAAATAAATAAATAATCAAATTTTATATGGAAAATTATAATGGTATACATATAAAAAATAGATACCAAAGTAGTAAGCATGTCTAGAGTATAAGTAGTAGATAAATAAATAAATAAATATTTGTGAGCTCCTATAGAGACTGTCCTATTCCACTCCATCTTTGTGCTCCAATAGTCCACTATCCTCCATAGGGCCCTTTCCCTTCACTGGATCTCTGGTCATGAAATCTACAAGCACGCCGAAATGTCTGATTATGGTGTGAGTACAAGAATCAATAGGATATCTCAGATGTAACCTTAATACATGTTCAAATTCAAAATAGTGTATAACATGATTATAATTAAATTCTCACATGAGAAACAATAATACTGATTATTTGTGCACTAACCAAGCCGCCAAAAACCCCATTTGTACCTATTTTAGCTCCTTGTTGGAAAATATCATAATGGTCATGGGTATGTCACAAACATAGGACCCAGTCTTCAGCTACTCAATAGTCAATAGGCCCCAGGTCACTAGAGCATACCATGCTAGGCTATTATACCTCATCGTTATCTCATAGGTTAAGTCACAAAGACCATAATTCCTCACTGCTACCACATGGGTCTGATCACATATGATTATCATACCCCTAAGTCTAGCCACACTAGGAAATCATTCCCCATTTTATATCTTAGTATCATCATCAAATCACATGTAGTGACTAAACATGCTCCCCCTCTTAAGATACAGAACCATGATGGGTCCATCTTTCACTTTGGTACCATGTATAGAACAATAACATAGCATATGCCAAAAAATCATAAGTAACAGTAGTATCATAACAAGTAATCAAAAGGAAATTGTGCTAACATATAAAGGAATCACAAGATAAAACATCAAGAGTTACACATAATCACTTAGTCAAAAACAAGAAGGCCTCATTTCCACTCACACACCAACATGAAACTAATAATAATCATGGATCAATCAAGAATAAAAAATATATCAGGATAATTTCTTATACAGTGTCACAACCCGTCCTCGAGGCCCGTGTCGTGACTACCCCAAGCCCGCCTTCTATAGGCCAGGGGCTGGAGACTAGCACCAAAGGCGTAAATCCTGGTAAAAGGGAAGGCATTGCCTTTATAAAAGTAAACAAACATGATAGAGTATGCAAGTGAAGTAAGCACTAAGTAAAACTGGGTACAAAATTAAGTGTTGAAAAGTAAATGGTCCAATATACAAACCCAACTGAAAGTACAGCACAACTGAAAAGAAAGTACAACAGCAGTAAAGTAAAGTGGCAACCACTGAGTCATCCTCTGGATATCCCACCTGAAGGGTGGGTACATATGGTCTCCTCAGCTCCCCGGTTCTGGTCGTCTGCCCCGTGTACGTCCCGCCAAGTGGTCCACCTCCGGGTACTGTCTAGCTACACAAACCTCCACCTCGATCAGTGTTGTCTGTCGTCTTCATCCAACACAAAGTAGTGCGGGAATAGCCCGTGCAGGGGTGAGTATACGATACTCAGTAGAGACCCTAAGACCCCTGAAGGTCTCCCAGAATCCACGAAAAATAAACCAAAAAGGAATTATACAATCACGAAGTATCAAGCGACTCTACTTAGGTATATTCCCATACATATACCTAAGTCATCAATTCCAGTTCGACTCCAACTCTCGAGCCCAAGCACAACCCAGTCTACACGGGAAAGAAGTCAATCACACCGTTGGTGTTAATTGCAAGTCAAGACTCATCTCACACATGTATACTACTCACGAAGAAGGGTGTAGATGATTAGATGTAGCCTCTTAATCACCTCATCTGCCGAACCCATGTAGGATCCTAGTACAAAAGTCGTCGCTGCCGAACCCACGGAGGATCCAAGTACAGTCGTCACCATTACCGAACCGACGGAGGATCCAAGTATAGTAATCGTCACTGCCGAACCCACAGAGGATCCAAGTGCAGTATTCATAGCTGCCGAACCCACGGAGGATCTAAGTACAATGGTCATCGTCATCGAACCCACGGAGGATCCCAGCACGGTAGTCGTCATAGTCACAGCCAGCTCTAGGGTTCTCGCACACAGCACACTCGATTTTGGGAGGGTCCGACCCTCGAGCCAAGGAGGTCGATACATCAACTATCACAAAGTCCGAAGTTGATGTATCCCAAAATCCCGTCTCATCAAAATAAACTCAACGTGACAGACGGCGCGTCAATCGAACACCCGGTCTGAGAGATATTGGCTTTTCCGTTCCAGGGGTTCGGTTAAAAATACATTCGTTTCTAACCCCTAAGTTCCCAAAATTCGTAAAAAACTCACTTAGAGTATTGAAAAAGTACCACCTCATCACGAGGGTCCTAGTGCCGTAGATGGCGTGTCGATCGGATGCACGGTCTTTAAGTTATTCACGTTTAAGTGAAAATGGGCTCGGCCCGTTAAGCCCAGTGGGCCGATGGGTCAGGTTAACCCAATTTTGGTGGTTCCGACCCGGCAGGGGTATCGAACCAGCCCGATGAAATGAGCGGCTCAGCCCGAGGGGCATGACCCATCCCGAAGGGGCGAGGCCTGGCCCGGACCGGCGCGGCCCGACCCGGCATGGCGCGGCCCGGCACGGCGCGGCAGGGATCGGCCGGCTGGCCGAGCGGTCTGAGGCAGCCCCCCCCCCCCCCCGACTGCCCGAACCGGCGCAGCCAAGCGGCGCCGCCCTCCCTAACCGGTCGGCCATCTTTTCGAAAGCGGCCCGCACGGGCGGACCGCGGTTCGTCCAGCGCGGTGCCCTCGCGGTGTCGTGGCTCTCCTCTGCCCGACCGACCGACGAGCCGGCCGGTTCGTCTGTCGAAGAGGCCTGCAGAATGCAGGTCGCGGTCTTCCGTAGTGTGGCGCCGTGGGGAGTCGCAATTCCTCCCTTCGGCCCGGCCAGCTATGGTCGGTCGGTTCTTCCTTGGTCTAGCGGCCCGTGGTTGGGGCCACGGTTCTTCCGCCCACGGCCAGTGCATGGTCGCCGCCTCTCCCGTCATCACCTCTTCCAACACGCCTCAAACTCAAACAAGGAGACTACGAAGGGTCTTCGGGCCATGTGTGTTCGGCCCGCGCCCTCCGCATTAAGAGGTAGCAATTGGACAAGGATAAACAAGGTTTCACGAAGAACAAAGAACAATTTTATTCAAATAAAATTGAATCAGTCCTCCCTACCTTGGAAAAGCTTCGTGGTAGTCGAGCGTCGTGGATGACGGTATCAATTCTGTCATCATCGAAGTGTACCTGAAGAAGAAGTGGTGTCTCCTCTCTTGTCACGGAGAAAAGAAAAGAAGGTGTGTCATCGTCCTTCATGGATTTTCTATCCTTCGTCGAAGAGAGTGTCGTTCTCCATCGAGGGCGTTCTTCGTCGAAGAGGGTGGTGTTCTTATCTATTTCTCCAGAGCTCCCCCAAATTCCAACACAACAAGTGCCACCATAAAATAATAGCTAAGCTATAATTTTATTCACACAAGTAATTCAAAACTCAAACAATTTAATTTAATTAATTGAAGAGTTATAATTCATTGATTAACATGTGTTGGCAAACATTAAAGAGGGAGAGAGGGAGAGGAAGAGTTCTCATAATTAAGGGGGAGTTGTCTCATTAAAGAAGGGAAATCAATTGGGGAGTTTGAAGAGAGTTATGGGAGATGAAAGGTTGGGGATCGTGTGGGCCCCACCTCTCAAATATCCACATATGGGAAGTTAGGTGGGTGTGGGACCCACCAATAACTTCCCATGGGATGAAATAACTTCCATAGATATATAAAATTATTCTAAATAATTTTATTTATCTTCTTAATTAAACCCCAATTTTTAACTTTCAACCCGCATAAAATGCAACTGCGATAAAGGTCCCCTTAAGCAATTATCGGCGCTGCGAGTTCATCGGTGTCCTCGGATTTCAATTCCGAGCACTGGTTCAAAATATAGAAAAATCCACACGTAAGTTTACTTAATGTACCTGAACATAAATTTGGAAATTGATTCCAGGCACACTGGGCCTCGGAATCAAGTGCCATCAGAAACCGCAGACTCGCAAAATTCCAAAGTATTTAAGAAAAAAATTCATTGAAATTTCTGTGTCTTTACATTACTCCCACCTCAGGGATTTACATCCCTGTAAAGCTACAATATACACTAGGGGAACAAATGAGGGTATTGAGCATGCATTTGAGCCTCCCGCTCCCAGGTGCTCTCCTAAAGGGTCTCCTGCTGCCAGCAAATGCGCACCAGAGGAATCAACTGCCCACATAGGACCCGCTCTTGTCGATCCTCGATCTCCATCGGGACCTCCGTGAATGTCACCCTGTCATAGATGTCCATCTTCCCATGATCTATGATGTGTGAATGGTCATGCACGTATCTCCTCAGCTGAGATAAGTGGAAGACGTCGTGCACCCAGTGCAACTGAGGTGGAAGGGCCATGCAGTAAGGCACCTTGCCTACCCTGCTGAGGACCTGGAATGGTCCGATGAAGCGCAGAGATAACTTTCCGCCTCGGACAAATCTCCATAGACCTCGTTGAGGTGAGACCCGTAGAAAAACGTGGTCTCCATCCTCGAACTCCAGTGGTCTCCATCTCCTATCAGCATAGGACTTCTGCTGCTCTGTGCAGTCTTCATCCACTCCTAGATGATCTGCACCTTCTCCGTTGTAGCCTAAACCATCTCTGGTCCTACAAGTGCTGACTCCCCAGGGCCAGTCCAGCACAGAGGTGATCTGCAAGGTCGGGCGTACAGTACCTCGTAAGGTTCCATCCCGATGGTGGAGTGGTAGCTGTTGTTGTACGCAAACTCCACCAAGGGTAGGTGATCCTCCCAGCTGCGACCAAAGTCAAGGACACATGCACGAAGCATGTCCTCGAGAGTCTGAATGGTCCTCTCTGTCTAGCCATCCTTATGAGGATTGAAGGTGGTGCTCAGACATAGTTGCATCCCAAAAGCCTCTTGTAACCCCTTCCAAAGCCGGGAAGTAAAGCGAGTGTCTCGATTGGAGATGATAGACAATGGCACACCATGAAGCTATACAATCTTCTGAATGTAGAGGCATCTCAAGCTCTCTATTGAGCCCTACTCTCTGATCGGTAGTAAGTGGGCTGACTTGGTGATTCGGTTGACGATCACCTAGATAGAGTCATGTCCTCTAGATGTACGTGGAAGCCCTATCACGAAATCCATGGATATCCCATCCCAATTCCACTCCGGGACCTCTAAGGGTTGTACCAAGCCTGCTGGTACCTGGTGCTCCGCCTTCACTTGCTGACAAGTGAGGCATCGTGAAACGAACTCTGCTACAGCCTTCTTCATGCCCCGCCACCAGTGCTGTCATCTGAGATCCTGGTACATATTCTCCACTCCTAGATGTACCGCTATAGGGGAAGTGTAAAACTCCCTCAGCACTTCCTCCCATAATGAAACGGGTATCATAGTACGTCCCGTGAAGAGGATGACGTTCTTCCCTCTTTCAGAAAACCCATCAGGCGCCTGCCCTGTGGATATCTGAGCATGTCGCGTCTCACAGTCAACATCCACACATTGTGCCTCTATGACTCGCTAAAGGAGGGTATGAGTGACTATGAGAGACTATAGAAAGGTTGCTCCATCTCTATCCACAAATGATATCTACAACGTGACTAGTTGCTCTATCGCCTCTCCTAGTAGCTGAATGCCTGATCTTCTGCTGAGAGCATCATCCACAACGTTCCCCTTCATAGGAGTATAGACTATCTCAAAGTCATAGTCCTGGAGGAACTCAATCCATCATTGTTGTCTCAAGTTCAGGTTATTTTGTGAGAAGATATACCTGAGACTCTGGTGGTCAGAGTAGACTGTAAAGCGTTCGCCCATCAGATAGTGTCGCCACATCTTCAAGGCGAAGACCACTACTACTAAATCTAGGTCATGGGTAGCGTAGTTCAGCTCGTGCTATCTCAACTACCGTGAACCATATGTGATCACTTCTCGGTCCTACATCAGGACACACCCGAGTCCGGTCCCTGATGCGTCGCAGTAAACTACGTACCCTACACCCTCCTCTGGTAGCCTCAAGATGGGCACACTGGTCAATCTCTGTCTAAGATCCTGAAAGCTCTGCTGACATCTATCTGACCACATGAAGGGTTTCCCCTTATTCATCAAAGCTGAAAGTGGTGCTTCAACTCTGGAGAAGTCTAGCACAAATCTCTGATAGTACCCAGCCAGACCTAGGAAACTCTGCACCTCCGTCACACTCCTGGGTGGCTCCCAATCAAGTATCGCCTCAATCTTCACTGGGTCCATTGCAACCTCATCCTCTGAGATTATTTGTCCCAATAAATGAACATCTCAAATCTAGAACTGGCACTTCGAGAGCTTACCATAAAGCTGGTGCTCTCAGAGTGTGTCCAGTACAACCCGCAAGTGGTAGGCGTGATCCTCCTCAGAATTCGAGTAAATCGGTATGTCGTCGATGAAGACTACGAAAAATCAATCGAGGTAAGGCTGGAAGATCATGTTCATGAGACCCATGAACACTATTGAAGAATTGGTTATACCGAAGGTCATAACCAAGAACTCATAGTGGCCATACCAACACCTGAAGGTCATCTTCTGCACATCCTCATCTCGAACTCTGAGCTAGTGATAGACTGACCTAAGGTCTATCTTCGAGAACCATCGTGCTCCCTTAATCTGATCAAAGAGGTCATCAATCCTCGGTAGTGGGTACTTGTTCTTTACAGTCACCTGATTTAGGCGACGGTAGTCGACACATAGTCGTAAGCTCCCATCCTCCTTCTTAGTGAATAAAATTGGAGAAGTCGAGGGTGAAATACTGGGTCGGATGAATCCCTTTCCCTACAAGTCCTCCAGTTCTACCCACAGCTCACGAAGCTCAGTGGTAGCCATCCGATATGCTGGAGTAGATATCGGTGTTGTCCCGGGGTACAGGTCTATATAGAAGTCTACCTCTCTGTGAGGAGGTATTCCTAGAACGTCGTCAGGAAAAACATCTGCATACTGATCCACGACAACAGGAAAACTCGGACTCCGCACATATACCGCTCCTAGGATGAGACTAGATATTTGATATGTGATCGGTTTCCCTCTCCTCTGTGTAAGTCCATCCTGTGCTGCAAAGGCTCCCTTCTTGCCGGTGAAGGTGAACCTGGTCCCATCCGTGCAGACACACTGCACTTTTCTCCTAATACAGTCGATCTGGGCATGAATTGTATATAACCAGTACATACCCAAGATGACGTCGTAAGGCCCCGACGCCGCTACAAGAAGATCTCATCTGGAGCTCTCGCCTTTTAGAGTAAGCTCACACTACCGGCAGCAGTGCTTAATCGTCGAGTCTGCTCTAGTAAGAGTTTCTAGCCATAAGGATCGAGCCAACGGCTCCGTCGGAATCTCTGAGCTCTGAACAAGGGCAGTGGCAATAAAAGAATGACTTGCTCCTGTGTCTATAAGTACTGCAGTAAGGGTGGAGTAGACACAGATAGTACCTTGAATTATCTCAGGTGCACCATGGTCGTAGGCCTCGACTTCCTAGAGCCGAGCATTCCCCTGTCTGCCATCTCCCTGTGTTCGGGGTGGTCCTCCTGGTGGTGGTGGTGGTAGAGCCTCAAAGCATCGTACACCACCCACTGCTTGTCTAGATCCTCTGCCTTGTCTTCCTGCTCCCTGCGGACCACCACGGTCGAACCTCTGCCTCTGCCTGGGAGGTCCCTCTATTGTCTTATGCTCGTCTTCATGGCAGGTCTGGTAGTCCTGAGCCATGTGACCCTGCCCGCCGCATGCATAGCACTGCCTGACCCTCGAATGGCTGGCTCTATTTCGTGTTCCCCGCACCTCCAAACAAGTATCATGGGGTCACCCTCCTGATGTCTTCGTCCGCTTGGGCCTCTATGACATCTATCTATTGCCGGATTTATAAGACTCTGCTACGTGTCGCCCTAGGGTGGGTATCGTTGCTGGCGTCAGCTCATCAAGAAATCTCTTCACAAGAAGGGCTCGCTCCAGCACTCCTGCCTGCATCAGAATGCTGAGGGAGATCATCAAAACCCTGATTTCATGCCTCAGTCCCTGCTCAAAGGTCCGGGCCCTGAAGAATGGGTCTCGTACCATGTCTGTGGAGTAGTGTGAGAGGTCAGTAAATCTCATCGAGTATTGATCTATTATCATGTTGCCCTGCCGCAGATGAAGTAACTTCTGAATCTGCACTGCACGAAGTGTGGATGGAAAAAACTCCGAGTGGAAGAGACTCTTGAAGTATGTCCAAAGTATAGATGCCTCTTCATGCACCTGGAGTATCAATATCCACCATCTACCTGTTGTTACATGCAGTAGACTTGTGGCAAGGATCACCATAAGGTCAGCTTGTGTTCCTACCAATCTGAAGACTCTGATGATAGCCTCCAGCCAATCCTTGGCTGCCTGAGGGTCTGTCTCTCTGCGGATCCTGGGCAGCCTCTATCGCTGAAACTCGTGCAATGTGCTCAGTCAGCGTGCACCCTCTGCTGCTGTGGTTAGTAGTATCGGTGGCTCAGCGGGTAGTGGTACCGTTGGTGCCTCCGCTATGATGGGGCCCTGCACCGAGGTCTCGTCGCTCGGTGGGCTTCCATATCATACGCGACTCAAAACCCTAGATGGCTACCTTCTTGGGGCCATCCTGAAAAGAAACAGGTGTGCCATGGTCAAACAGTATACCTGGTGAGCTGACACATAGTAATCACAAAGAAAACTTTTGAAACACACATGCAATAAATGTTTTCATGCACTGAGTTGGAAATCAGAAGTCAGGGTCCTAGTGTATGCATATGTCGGCCACCACACCAACACTAGACTCCCTGGACTGATAAATACACTCAATAATCTTAACAATATTGCTTCACAGAGAAGAAATTATTAGAGTCCTGAGTTCTACAGTAAAACTGACTCCTGTGATACCAATTTGTCACAACCCTTCCTCGGGGCCCATGCCGTGACTACCCCAAGCCCGCCTTCCATAGGATAGGGGCTGGAGACTAGCACCAAAGACGTAAATCCCAGTAAAAGGGAAGGAATTGCCTTTATAAAAGTAAACAAACACAACAGAGTACGCAAGTGAAGTAAGCACTAAGTAAAACTGAGTACAAAAGTAAGTGTTGATAAGTAAATGGGATAGAATACAAACCCAACTGAAAGTACAGTACAACTGAAAAGAAAGTACAACAGCAGTAAATTAAAGCGGAAACCACTGATTCTTCCTCCGGATAACCCACCTGAAGGGTGGGTATAGATGGTCTCCTCAGCTCATCGAGTTCGAACGTCCACCCCGTGTACGTCCCGCCAAGTGGTCCACCTCCGGGTACCGTCCAGCTCCACAAACCTCCACCTCGATCTGTGTTGTCCGTCGTCTATATCCAACACAAAGTAGTGCGGGCATAGCCCATGCAGGGGTGAGTATACGATACTCAGTAGAGACCTCGAGACCCCCGAAGGTCTCCCGGAATCCACGAAGGATAAACCACAAAGGAAAGATACAATCACGAAGTTTCAAGAGACTCTACTTAGGTATATGCCGTTACATATACCTAAGTCATCAATTCCAGTTTGGCTCCATGGTAAGGAACTTCATAATTAAAATTCATCAATGTCAACAATAAGGATGAACCACTTTTATGGTTCAAAACCTGGAGTGGAAACCTCAACTGTCATGGACAACTTCTCACGAGCCTTATTATCTTAGTTGTCGACATATAAACATCTTTATTTCATAAAGGGATCCTATGACCAAAAAACAGATATTTCATTTCAAGTAAAAATAAAATATAACATGTTCAGTTGTCCTTCATCTTCTCTCTATCTGTAGAGGCCAAGTGGAAGAGGTGAGTTTATTTTATTTATTTTATTATTTTATTTTTCCTCTTCTAAAATGCTGAAAAAAATATGGAATTTAAATTCAAATGATAAAACCTAGGTTTATCAAAATATAATTCAAACTAATTATCAAAATATAATGATACTAGATTATTGAAGATAATATTAAACAATTATTAAGGGGTAATTTATAAGAAAATATCATCTGACAATTATGAATGGTTATTTTAATGAATTGATAAAAGAATAATTTATAAAAAATATCAATACATAATTGTGTAAAATTATCAAATATAATTGTATATAATTATAAAAATATGGTTATTTATTTTATTCAAAGTATATAATAAATAAAAATTATCAAAATATAATTTTTTTTAAATGATAATTGTATTTAATTATCAAGGGAAAATTTATTAAAATTTATAAATGATAATTACTTTGAATTATCATAGGATAATTATTAAAATTATCAAAATGAAATTATTTAATTTTATAAAAAGGATAATTATAGGGATTATCAAAATATAATTATATCAAATTATCAAAGGATAATTTATGAAAAAATTATCAAATGATAATTATGAAAATTATCATAGGATAATTATTTGGTCTAATAAAAGAATAATTATTAAAGGAATACCACATATAACCTTATATTAATCTAGAGAGATTTATATATTATAAAATGTGGTTTTATAATATTTCTTGAGTAGTAGATTTATAGAACATTTGTTTTCCTAAAATGATAATTCAGAAATTATACAAGAGATATAAAGTATCATCGCATGTAATAATTTAATTCTTATCAAAATAAAATAGATTGTTTTTGTTTTAGGATCCCTTAACAAACCAAGATCATTGATGTGTAGAAAACTATGATAATAAGTCCCATGAGGTGGTGCTTGTGAATATTCATATTTCTAATCCATCTTTTGAACCATACAAGGTGGTTTATCCTTATCTTTGACGTAGATGACTTTTTGGTAGTAAGTTCCTTATCATGGTGAGCCCATGTATATGATATCAGCATGATATATTTTTTATTATTTATTAATTCATTCTATTTAGGAGTTGGATAATAGTGTGTGAGTGGATATGAGGAATAATGTTTTTGACCAGGTGATTATGTGTGGCTCCGAAAATTTGATCTTATATTTCCTTTATATGATACTATTGTTTTCTTTTGATTCCCTGGTATGATATCACTGTTGCTTCTAATATTATTTTTTTATATGTTATGCTTTTGTTCTATGAATGTTACCAAAGTAACAGGTGGACCCAACGTGGCATGGTAGACCTAGATAAGGAGTGTATTCAGACACTACTTATGACTTGATGATGAGACTGATATAGATGATAGGGTATGATGGCCTGTTGTGTCTTTACTTTGGGGCATGATGGTTATATGTGAATGGAATCATATAGAAGTAGTGGGGAATGATGGTTTATGTGACCTGAACAATGACATAGAAATAGGGTATAATGTCCTAGCACTAACTGACTTGGATTACTGTGTATTTTATGGATATTAATCAGCTGATGGCAAGCTATTATATTTGTTATATACTCATGATCGTTACAATATTTTCCAATAAGGATCTGGATAAGGTACAACCGGTGTTTGTGGCGGCTTGGTTACCACAAAAATGATCATTATGATTGTTAATTGTGTTTTCATTTACTTATTATCATGTTATACACTATTATTCATGTGAACATGTGTTAAGGATGTATTTTTGGTAACCTAGTAAGTCTTGTACTCACAACCTACTCAAGCATTTTGGGGTGCTTATAGATTTCATGATTAGAGATCTAGAAAAGGGTGAGGTCCCTATAGTGGATAGTTGAGTAGTGGATAACAGAGATGGAATAGACAATTATATACTTTGGATGAAACCATATATGTTTATTTATTTATTTATTTATTTTCTGCTTATACTCTGAACATGATTACTACTTTGGGAGTTTTTTTATGTGTATTCCATTCTAATTTTTTTCAAGTACTCTGATTATTTATTTATTATTATTATTGTATTTTATTTATTACTATACTCTTGATGACATGATACAGAGGGTATAGTCTCTCCATTGACAGACATAGACCCATATTGTTAGTTAGTAACCTCTTGCATATGGGGAGGAATTCATGAAGTCACGTGGCATTCTGGATCAAACCATGTGGTTTGGGTCGATATTTTACAACAAATTATATACATTATATGATTTTAATGGTATTTAAAGGAAATATTTTTATTTAATAGGGTAAGTTATTGGGGTTATTTTAAAATGAATGTTTATTCCCCTTTTAAGGTTGAAAACTATGTTTTCAAGAAAAAAAATTCATAAGTGCTTATGTTTTATAGGAAACACTCATGATTATGATTTTCCTTTATGATTTCTTATGAGATGTTTTATGAAATATTTGAACAATAAAGTTGATTTATTGGGTATGTAAATGATTATTTGAGCTCAAATTTTTATTATAAAAAAGTCATAATTTCTTATAGATTATCTTGCTTTACAAATGGACTAACAGGTTTCTTTTCTTTGATTACCACTATTGAGATTTATTTTTCTCATCCCATGTTTTTAAATTTTTTTCACAAGGATTAAGGATGTGTAGGAATGTTAATAAAGCTAGATTTATAGTTATTTGAGTTAACTTAAACAAATAAAGTGTGTCTTTATAATGAATAGTTTTTCTAGGTAAAATGGATACTGTGTGCAAATATCTACTTTATAATGTAACTGATTTCCTAATTCTCCAAAACTATAAACCTAAAAAGATCTTGGAATTAAAATAAAGTGAAACACTTTTTAAAAATCATGATATAATGGGTTAATTAATTTATGGATCATTAATTAACTAATATGATGTAGCCTCTAATTCTATGGAGTTAATCTAATGTAGATTCATATTTATAGGTTTAATCTCATTTAATGTTTTTTTTATTTTCACAATGTTCTTGTTATCTTGGATTTAATCTTATATATCACCTATTAAATAGATTTATTCTCATGTATCCTAATAATTTTAGGGTTAATCATGCATACCTTTGATCCTTTCAAAATCTATAGTCAATCCTATTCATGGTCATATTTAATCATATATAACCAATATAACTCAAATTTTCAAAATTATCCTATTAGAATTCGACTCCAAATTTCTTATCTTAACTCCTAATGTCTTCATACATTTAAATTTACTTCAATTTGATTTATATAATTCTAAGAAATTATAAAGCCCTTTTTATCATGAATATATTAAAATTTACTATAATTTCTTTATAACTAATTTCCATCCACTTAAAATTAGAAAAAAAACATTTTACAGTAATAAATAATTTATTTTTTAGTATTTACCAAAATTGAAAAATAATAACATTAATAAATGTTAAACTATTTATAATTATTTAGTTCTTCTTAAACCTTGTTTTCATGTGAATGGATATCCAATAATATATTCAATGGTGGGATCTCATATTCCTCCTTTTCATATGAACACTAGTAGCAACTCATTTTTCCCCTTTATTGATAATTATTCTTCTTCATGCTAAACACAATCAGAGGGTAATTCAAAAAATTAGGCTTCAAGGTGTTCTCCAATATTCAATATATATATAAACTTTTTTGGTTACTCTTTTATATATTAACTCAAAATACATTCTTGGGAACTTCACTCTTTACCCTTTTTCCAAGATTCTCTCCTCATGATATATTGAAATCGATGCTTATTAATAATAAATATTACACCAATATTGCCTAAGGGTGCAACAATCTACCAATTAGGATTTGTTTTCTATTCCCATAATTAAAATACATGTCAATATGTATTACTCCATTTTCTTCCCTCTCCATATTATTGATAATAAATTCCAAGGATAATACTAAATCATTTCATTAATATTTAATCAACTCTAAGTCTATGTGATCCATTCTCAGTGTAGAAAACCACAGTGACTAATCAATTTCCAAACACATATAATTTACATACATATATTACTCAAAATATTATCATCACTCATTCCATTGGTAAATCCAACTCCACCCCCCCCCCCTTAAAAAAATAGATAAGGATGATATAATATAAAAACGTACCTCATCATTGACAATTTCTAAGAACTTTTCTATAATTCTATATTTTCATGAAATATTAACTTCTGTTAACTTTATCAAACCATCCTAGTTTTTCTCCCCCTTAAGTGGTATAATTCAATAATTTTTTTTCATCAAGGTAGATCTCTTCATTAAAAAAACATCAAAATACTAGATTTTTTTATCTCTACAAAATCGAAACCTCTAATTTTATCTATAGATTCCATAGCATGCACATATGTTTCAATTATCTTCAAGAGAACATGCATCACCTTTGATTCTTTATATAAAAAAGTACAAACACAATATTTATAGCAGTAAAGTGATTCAACATTTCATATTTGTGAGAGAAATAAAGTTCAGATTTCCTTATCAACCAAGATACTCCTTTCCTTTTTTCACTAACTTTGAGAGAACTATTCATGCTTTCATTCTTTTTCTTTAAATCCATATAGTCCATTGGAAATAAGGTATTTTTATTCCTCTGAGTTATCTCCTTTTTTTGAATCCCCTTCCTTACTTTAAATATTAAATAACATGAGATTTTTTGTGATAGATTCACTTTATTCAACATCTCTTCTTGAGTTGGTAATATGATCATGTAATATTTTCAGGCATGACCAAGTTGCATGAACCTACCACATAACTCCTCATAGATTCTTGGGACATATTATTTTTAAAAACTCTCATAATATTTGAATTCTTAATCATATGGAATTTATTCTTTCACTATAGCACCTGCGTTTTCTTATGTTTACTTTATTTTCTTTGTTATTTACAATTGGTATAGATAAATAATAATTCATTATTTAGAAACATTATCATCTTGCTTGGATTTTCCACATAGTTTCTCATAAATATTTTTGTTACAATGTTTTATAAACTTATTATACGATTTTAATTCTTATTTATATATGTATTCTACCAAACCAACTGTTTTATTTATTTCATGTATTAATTATCTTTATTTATTTAACTTTCCTCTGTCAACATTAAATTCCATGGATGGAATGAAATATTCGGTTTTATATCCTCTGACCACATATTAAAATTTTTATCTTCTACTTACTGTAAAACACTTCTTAGACTTGTTGGGTTTTCTTGAATCAACATTTTTATTTCTATTATAACCTCAGGGTAACTCACATCCTTTATTTTCTTATTTTTTACTCATCACTTGTGGAATTATTTTTTCAAGATAATATTGAACATGCTTGGTTGATTTAAATAATAATCCATCATTAGAATGATCAAATTTTTTCTAATTAACATAAATAACTTATAGTATTTCAAATCTATTTGAAATGGAGAGAATCTTCATGTTTAACTTCTGTGTACTTTTCCTCAACTCATCCATTCACCTCCCTGATGTTATATTTAATTATCTTATATATATTTAAATATTATGTCAATAATAAATATCCTTGTACCCATACTTTCTTAAACATCAGCAGTGGCTAACAAATCATGGTATTCTCTTTCAAACATCACTATATTCATCTTTTGATGATTTTTGTTTTTTAGCCATTTTATCCTCCAATCGGAGTTATTTTGAGTGGAAAATTTATTTTATCAAACTCTCATATAAATTTTATATACTATCGGGTTTCTCATTATTTTTATAAACACATATTTTTACATATCTTTTTTATAACCTGCACTTTTTATGAAAACATCATTAGTGAAAAAATTATTCTTTTGGGAAAAGGTTACCTTTTTCTTAGAGATTGTAGTATTTTTTCATCATATGTTCCTAATATATTCTTACCACATAATAGAGGTATTTTATTATAATGATCCTACTCTAAAGTATGTGTGGTAGAAACTATTCTTTCAGATATTTGTTAAGACTTGTCTTATGTCAGTTCTTAATGTTTTAATTTCACCTCATAAAAAAACATTATATTGTGGATATTTTATCATCCCCTACTAAATTTTGTTTGTCTTCAAACTCTTTTATAGTACCCCTATCATGCTTTTATAAGTCTTCATGCATCTTACAATTATCTTGAAATAGATTATCAACATATTTTGTCCTTTCTTCTTTGACTTCCAATTATGCATTCTTAACATCCAAGATGGGTTTTTTTTAGTTCATGGAGATTGATCATTCTATTGAATTTCCTTAAGTGATTCCTTATTAGTTTTAGAGTAAATATATGTAAGCATTACATTTGTATCACTTTTATCATCTATTCTTCTAGTGATATTTATAGATACCAATATCTTTGTATCCAGTTCTTCCTCCACTATTTTAGAATATTCTTCAAGTTCAATGATCTCCTTTTGTATGTTTCTAAAAGATCCTTAAATAAAAGTTACTATATATTTGGTAAATTTATATAGATTATTCATAAAATAAAAAAAATGATGTCACGACCTGCCCTCGGGGTCCGTGCCGTGACTACCCCAAGCCCGCCTTCCTTAGGCCAGGGGCTGGCGACTAGCACCAAGGCGTAAATCCCGGTAAAAAGGGAAGGCATTGCCTTTGAAAAGTAAACAAACACCACAGAGTAAGCAAGCGGAAAGTAAACACTAAACAAAAGCAGAGTACAACTGAAAGTGCGGAAAAGTAAATGGGCCAGTATACAAACCCAAACAGAAAGTAAAGTACAACTCGAAAGGAAAAACAGCAACTAAAAAGTAAAAGCCGCTACACCGAGCTGTCCACTGGAAATCCCACCTGAAGGGTGGGTACAGATAGCCCCTCTGCTCCATGGGTCCCGCCGTCCGCTCCGATCACGTCCCGCCCAGTGGTCCACCTCCGGGTACCGTCCCGCTCTGCAAGCCTCAGCTAAGGTCAACGCTGTCCGTCGTCTGCAACCAACACAACGTAGTGCGGGCAAAGCCCGTGCAGGGGTGAGTATAAGCTACTCAGTAGGGACCCCGAGACCCCTGAAGGTCTCTCAAATCCACAAAGGATAAACCACGAAGAAAGGAACAATCACGAAGTAACAACCGACACTGCTTAGGTATATGCCCATACATATACCTAAGTCATGAATTTCAAATACGCTCCAACCTCCGAGCCCAAGTACAACTCAGTCCACACAGGAAAGTAAACGTATTCCACACAGGAAAGCAAAACGTAATCCACATAGGATTGCACAACACAATCCACACAGGAAAGCAAAACGTAATCCACACAGGATTGCACAACACAATCCACACAGGAAAGCAAAACGTTTCATCTCACACAGGTATACTTCTTCAAAAGACGATAAAGATGATCACTGATCCATCTAAGTCGTCGGACCCACGAAGGATCGATAGGTAACTAACCCCCGCAAAAGACCCACACAGGACCTGTAGGCGCTGGTTCACACAGGACCGCTGAGCGCAAGGACCCACACAGGATCGGACCCACACAGGATCGGGCCCACACAGGACCTGTAGCACTGATCCACGTAGGATCGCTAAGTGCTGTAGTCGTCATCGAATCCACACAGGATCTCTGTACTGTCGTCGTCGCAGTCACAGTAGCAGTAGTAGCAGTAGTAGTCACAGTAACAGTCGCAGCCAGCACTAGGGTTCCCGCACACAGCAAGCTCGTTCGGAGGGTCCGCTCCACGAGCCGAGAGGCTGATACATCAACTGTCACAAAGTCCAGAGTTGATGTATCCAAAAGTTCTGTATCGCCAACAGGAACTCAACGCAACAGACGGCGCGTCGATCGGACGCCCGGTCTGAGAGTTATTGGCATTTTCGTCCCCGGGGCCCGGTTGGTTTTTAAGGAAAAACCAACCCGACCGTACTCCACCTGCGTCCAAACCTCGGCGGAGTATTCCAAAATATCCGTCTCACTAAGAGGAACACAACACGGCTAACGGCACGTCAATCGGACGTCCGTAGCTCAAGATATGAGCGTTTCCGCTCCGAAGGCCCGGTTGGTTTCGTGAACGAACCAACCCGGCCGAACTCAAAGTATTCCGAAACCTTGAGTGCGATATACCGAAACGACCGTCTCGATCCAAGGATCGCGTTGCCGCAGACGGTTCGTCGATCGGAGGTCCGAGTCTCAAGATATGACCAAAAGACCGAAACTGATCCGAAACGGGGGGTCCGGGTCCGGGCCGACCCGGCCCGACCCCCCCCCCCCCCTGGGTCGGCCCGAACCGGGTCGACCCGGCCCGGCCGGCGGCGGACCGGCGCGGCGGCGCGGACCGGCGCGGCGGCGCGGACCGGCGCGGCGGCGCGGACCGGCCCGGCCGGCGGCGGCGCGGCTGGCGCCGCTGGGTCACGCGCGGGAGGGGCTAAGCCCCCCGCTTTCCAGAAGGGCGGCGCGGCTTTTTAGCCGCGCCCTTTTTTTTTAAACGGCCCCCACCGCACGTGGGGGCTAACTCAAAGGGGGGTACCGGGGGTTTCAAACCCCCAGATTAAATGGATCACGGCCGACTTTAAGCCGGCCGTTTCATTACACGCGGGACCTACGGGTCCCGCTTCCTTTGAAGTCGGCCGCCTTCCATTCCTATGCCGCGGCCTGAAGGCCGCGGCTCTCCTGGTCGCCGGCGGCCGGCGAAGCCGGCCGCCCCTGTTTTCTCCGCCGCGGCCGAAGTGCCGCGGCTCCTCTGTTCTCCGGCGGCCGGCGAGGCCGGCCGCCTTCTGGCTGCTCCGCCGCGGCCGTAGGGCCGCGGCCTACCTGATTCCCGGCGGCCGGCGAGGCCGGCCGCTCCTAGCTCCTCCGCCGCGGCCATAGGGCCGCGGCTGTTCTGATCTCCGACCGCCGGCGAGGCCGGCCGCCTCTTGGTGCTCTGCCGTGGCCGTCCGGCCGCGGTTCTTCTTTTACCGCCGGTGGCCGGTTTTCCGGCCACCCCTTCTTGCTCGTCCCTTGTAAGATTTGCGCAGCGTAACGACGTCGCGCCCCACCGCCGCGGCCCGACTCCGGCCGCAGTCTCATCTGATCTCAAAGGCGCGGCATTATAGCATCGCGGTTCTTCGTCGTGACCCAAACCGGCCTTAAATAATTCTTTTCGCACGGTGCAATGGTACCGCGTTACCCAGCTTCAAACCACAATAAAACTAAACCACGATGGGAGGAGGATCGGCCGTGTTTGTGCGGTCCGGCCTCCTCCCGTTAGTTTATTATCGATTGGCTTAGAAATACTTGAGGAATGTCAAATAAAATGCAAACAACGAACTCAAGAACCCCTACCTCGATAGTCGCATGTTGACGTAGTCGTGGAATATCGGTGTCGATTCCTTTGACGTCGGAGGAAGAGTCGTTGTCAATGGCGTTCATCGCGGAAAACCATCGCGGAAGAGATGATGCGGAATAAGAACTTCACGTCGCGGATATGGCGTCGCGGAAGAACCGTGTTCTTCGGCGAAGAAGTTCTTCGTTGAAGAACGGCGTTCTTCGTGTTCTTCGTCGAGGTTGAAGAAGATGAAGAAACAAGAAGAACCTTCCCAACTCTCTCAAGGAGACCAAAACTATAAAATAAGACTCCATCTTATTTTATTAACACAACAACACACTAGAATTTCAAGAGTTTGAAATTCAAAACACACACACAACTCACCTTATTTAAGTCTAAAGTTATAACTTAAGATATCATAACTTATGAGGGAGTTGAGGGGTTTTAGAGGATATGAAGAGGTGGGGTTCTTGTGGGGCCCACCACCCTCATAACCTCCCAAGGGAGGTTGGGTGGTTACCCAACTTCCAACAAGAGATATCACTTAGAGTAAAATAATAAAAATTGTAGTGTAATTACAAAGTAAACATCCCCAATTTTTATTATCAACACTCGCATGAACGCAACTCCAGAACAGGAGTTCCTAAGCGTTTACCGGCGCTACGGTTCCATCGGTGCCCTCGGAATTCGATTCCGGGCACCGGTTCAAAAGTTAGAAAATCCCGCTCGTTCGTTCACTGAACGTACCCGAGCCAAACTTCGGAAAATGATTCCGGCACACCGGGCCTCGGAATCAGGTGCCGTTAGAAACCGCGCTCTTGTAAAATTCCAAAGAAAATTAAGAAAAAGAATTCCCTTGAATTTTACGGGTCTTTACATTACTCCCACCTCAGGGCGTTACGTCCCCGTAAAGATACATCAAAAACTAGGGAAACAAATGAGGGTACTGAGCACGCATCTGAGCCTCCCGCTCCCATGTGCTCTCCTGGAGATTCCCGTGCTGCCATCTGATGCGCACAAGAGGAATCGATCGCTCACGCAGGACCCGCTCCTGTAGATCCTCTATCTCCACTGGGACCTCCGTAAAAGTCGCCCCATCGTCAACGTCAAGCTCCCCATGGTCAAAGATGTGCGTCGGGTCATGCACGTATCTCCTCAGCTGAGATACGTGGAAGACGTCGTGCACCCGGTGCAACTGAGGTGGTAGAGCCAGGCGATAAGCCACCTCGCCAACCCTGCTGAGGACCTGGAAGGGTCCGATGAAGCGTGGAGATAACTTGCTGCCTCGGCCAAATCTCTGAATACCACGTCGAGGTGAGACCCGCAAGAAGACGTGGTCGCCATCCTCGAACTCCAGTGTCCTCCGCCTCCTATCAGCGTATGACTTCTGCCGGCTCTGAGCTGTCCTCATCCGCTCCTGGATGACTTGGACCTTCTCTGTCGTGGCCTGGACCATCTCCGGTCCCACAAGTGCTGACTCCCCAGGGTCTGTCCAGCACAAAGGAGATCTACAAGGTTGGTCGTACAACGCCTCGTACGGTGCCATCCCGATGGTGGAGTGGTAGCTGTTGTTGTACGCAAACTCCACCAAGGGTAGGTGGTCCTCCCAGCTACGGCCAAAGTCGAGGACACATGCGCGGAGCATGTCCTCAAGAGTCTGAATGGTCCTCTCCATCTGACCATCTTTCTGAGGGTGAAAGGTTGTGCTCAGACGTAGCTGCGTCCCGAACGCCTCCTGTAACCCCTTCCAAAGCCGGGAAGTAAAGCGAGCATCTCGATCGGAGATGATAGATGATGGCACACCATGGAGTCGCACAATCTCCTGAATGTAGAGACGTCCCAAGCTCTCCACTGAGCCCTGCTCTCTGATGGGTAAGAAGTGTGCCGACTTGGTGAGTCGGTCAACAATCACCCAGATGGAGTCGTGACCTCTGGAAGTGCGTGGAAGTCCAGTCACGAAGTCCATAGATATGCCGTCCCACTTCCACTCCGAAACCTCCAAGGGCTGTACCAAGCCCGCTGGTACCTGATGTTCTGCCTTCACCTGCTGGCAGGTGAGGCATCGAGAAACAAACTCTGCTACTGCCTTCTTCATGCCCGGCCACCAGTGCTGTCGTCTGAGGTCCTGGTACATCTTCGCCACTCCAGGATGTACCGCCAAAGGAGAAGTGTGAAACTCTCTCAGCACTTCCTCTCGTAAAGCGACTGGTACCAAGTTACGTACTCTGAAAAGGATGTCGTGCTCTGCTCCAAGGGAGAAACCATCAGATGCCTGTCCCGAGGATATCTGTGTACGCCGTGTCTCACAGTCAGCGTCCTCACGCTGTGCCTCTCTGACCCGCTGCAGTAGTGGAGGAGTGACTGTGAGAGACTGAAGGAAGGTTGCTCCATCTCTATCCACGAAGGATATCTGCAAAGAGGCTAGCTGCTCTGATTTCTCCTTTGTCGAAAAGTGAAATCTGGTCTCATCCCCTGGATGAACCACGTTCCTTGCCTAATACAGTCAATTCCGTCATGATTAGTTAATTTATGGCACGGATGACGTCGTAAGGCCTCGACGCTGCTACCAAGAGGTCCAACCGTTACTCTAGCCTCTAAGGGTCGAGTCACACTGTCGGCATCAGTGTGAGGTTACTGGGTCCCCTCCAGTTGAAATCTCGAAAGTGAGGGTCAAGTCAACAGTTTAACCGGGACCACTCAGTATCAATCAAACAAAAGGACAGTAAAGCAAACAAAGATAAGTGTCTTTTTATTATTGCAGCTCATAGTACAAGACACGAATACAAAAGCAAAATGGAACTAGAAGTAAAAGGGACGTATCCACTAGTTCCTCTCATGTCCACCTGCTCTCTGAGCTCTACTGCCTTATCCACTACTCGGCTGTTTCTCAAGCACTCGTCGCTGCTTCTGTCTCAGTGGCTCCTCTAACACCCGCTGATCAATCGTACGAGGATTCGGACAGTCACGTGCTAGGTGACCCTTCCTGCCGCAGGAGTAACATTGTCCGTTTCTGGCACGCCTGGCTCTGACCCCACCTCGGGTGTCCCGCACCACCGGTCCTAAAACCCGAGATCTTCCAACTGCTAGTCTGGTCCTCCTGGACCTCTGCATCATCTGTCTACTGCCCATAGATGACTCGGCTACTGATCGAAAAACATGCGGCAAAGGCAGAAGCTCCTGTACACGCTCGGGGTGTAGAGCTACTGGCACAAACTCCACCCTGAAGAAGGTCTCGAAGTCTTCCCATGCGAAGGTCATCCCGTTGCAAAACTGAAACAAGTGGCTCCACCACCTGCCTGCTGCTGCCTGAAGGAGGCTGGCAGCAAAGATCACCATGAAGTCTGCCGGCGTCCCCACTAGCCTGAAGACTTCCACCACAGCCTCCAGCCAATCCTCAGCCGCCTGCGGGTCCGTCTCCCCGCGAAACCTGGGCGGTCGCTGGCGCTGAAACTCATGCAGTGCGCTGAGGCAACGTGCATCGTCAGCGGCTGCTGCTGGAAGCATCGGGGGCTCGGCGGGTAGAGCTACCGCCGGTGCCACTGCTGACAAAGGGCCCTGCACCGAGGCCTCGTCGCTCGGTGGGCTGTCGTCACGCTCAACTCTCGGAACCCTAGCTGGCTGCCGTCGTGGGGCCATCCTGAAAAGGAAACAGGTGCGCCACGGTCAACAGTATACCTGGTGAGCTGACACAAGGAAATCACAAAGAAAACTTTGAAACACACACGCAATCAATGTTTTCGTGCATTAAGTCGGAAATCAGAAGTCAGGGTCCTGGTGTACGGATACGTCGGCCGCCGAACCAACACTGGACTCCCTGGACTGATAACCACACTCAATACGCTAAACATTATTGCTTCACATAGAAAAGATCAGAGTTCGCGGTAGAACCGAACTCCTTTGATACCAATTTGTCACGACCCGCCCTCGGGGTCCGTGTCGTGACTACCCCAAGCCCGCCTTCCTTAGGCCAGGGGCTGGCGACTAGCACCAAGGCGTAAATCCCGGTAAAAAGGGAAGGCATTGCCTTTGAAAAGTAAACAAACACCACAGAGTAAGCAAGCGGAAAGTAAACCCTAAAAAAAAGCAGAGTACAACTGAAAGTGCGGAAAAGTAAATGGGCCAGTATACAAACCCAATTTGAAAGTAAAGTACAACTCGAAAGGAAAAACAGCAACTGAAAAGTAAAAGCCGCTACACCGAGCTGTCCACTGGAAATCCCACCTGAAGGGTGGGTACAGATAGCCCCTCTGCTCCACGGGTCCCGCCGTCCGCTCCGAGCACGTCCCGCCCAGTGGTCCACCTCCGGGTACCGTCCCGCTCTGCAAGCCTCAGCTAAGGTCAACGCTGTCCGTCGTCTGCAACCAACACAACATAGTGCGGGCAAAGCCCGTGCAGGGGTGAGTATAAGCTACTCAGTAGGGACCCCGAGACCCCTGAAGGTATCTCAAATCCACAAAGGATAAACCACGAAGAAAGGAACAATCACGAAGTAACAACCGACACTGCTTAGGTATATGCCCATACATATACCTAAGTCATGAATTTCAAATACGCTCCAACCTCCGAGCCCAAGTACAACTCAGTCCACACAGGAAAGTAAACGTATTCCACACAGGAAAGAAAAACGTAATCCACACAGGATTGCACAACACAATCCACACAGGAAAGCAAAACGTAATCCACACAGGATTGCACAACACAGTCCACACAGGAAAGCAAAACGTTTCAGCTCACACAGGTATACTTCTTCAAAAGACGATAAAGATGATCACTGATCCATCTAAGTCGTCGGACCCACGAAGGATCGATAGGTAACTAACCCCCGCAAAAGACCCACACAGGATCGGGCCCACACAGGACCTGTAGGCGCTGGTTCACACAGGACCGCTGAGCACAAGGACCCACACAGGATCGGACCCACACAGGATCGGGCCCACACAGGACCTGTAGCACTGATCCACGTAGGATCGCTGAGTGTTGTAGTCGTCGTCGAATCCACACAGGATCTCTGTACTGTCGTCGTCGCAGTCACAGTAGCAGTAGTAGCAGTAGTAGTCACAGTAACAGTCGCAGCCAGCACTAGGGTTCCCGCACACAGCAAGCTCGTTCGGAGGGTCCGCTCCACGAGCTGAGAGGCTGATACATCAACTGTCACAAAGTCCAGAGTTGATGTATCCAAAAGTTCCGTATCGCCAACAGGAACTCAACGCAACAGACGGCGCGTCGATCGGACGCCCGGTCTGAGAGTTATTGGCATTTTCGTCCCCGGGGCCCGGTTGGTTTTTAAGGCAAAACCAACCCGACCGTACTCCACCTGCGTCCAAACCTCGGCGGAGTATGCCAAAATATCCGTCTCACTAAGAGGAACACAACACGGCTGACGACACGTCAATCGGACGTCCGTAGCTCAAGATATGAGTGTTTCCGCTCCGAAGGCCCGGTTGGTTTCGTGAACGAACCAACCCGGCCGAACTCAAATTATTCCGAAACCTTGAGTGCGATATACTGAAACGACCGTCTCGATCCAAGGATCGTGTTTCCATAGACGGTTCTTCGATCGGAGGTCCGAGGCTCAAGATATGACCAAAAGACCGAAACTGATCCGAAACGGGGGGTCCGGGTCCGGGCCGACCCGGCCCGACCCCCCCCTGGGTCGGCCCGAACCGGGTCGACCCGACCCGGGTCCGACCCGGCCCGGCCGGCGGCGGACCGGCACGGCGGCGTGGTCCGGCGCGGCGGCGCGGCTAGCGCCGCTGGGTCATGCGCGGGAGGGGCTAAGCCCCCCGCTTTCCAGAAGGGCGGCGCGGCTTTTTAGCCGCGCCCTTTTTTTTTAAACGGCCCCCACCGCACGTGGGGGCTGACTCAAAGGGGGGTACCGGGGGTTTCAAACCCCCGGATTAAATGGATCACGGCCGGCTTTAAGCCGGCCGTTTCATTACACGCGGGACCTGCGGGTCCCGCTTCCTTTGAAGCCGGCGGCCGGCACAGCCGGCCGCCTTCCATTCCTATGCCGCGGCCTGAAGGCCGCGGCTCTCCTGGTCGCCGGCCACCCCTGTTTTCTCCGCCGCGGCCGAAGTGCCGCGGCTCCTCCGTTCTTCGGCGGCCGGTGAGGCCGGCCGCCTTCTGGCTGCTCCGCCGCGGCCGTAGGGCCGCGGCCTACCTGATTCTCGGCGGCCGGCGAGGTCGGCCGCTCCTAGCTCCTCCGCCGCGGCCATAGGGCCGCGGCTGTTCTGATCTCCGGTCGGCCGCCTCTTGGTGCTCCACCGTGGCCGTCCGGCCGCGGTTCTTCTTTTACCGCCGGTGGCCGGTTTTCCGGCCGCCCCTTCTTGCTCGGCCCTTGTAAGATTTGCGCAGCGTAACGACGTCGCGCCCCACCGCCGCGGCCCGACTCCGGCCGCAGTCTCATCTGATCTCAAAGGCGCGGCATTATAGCGTCGCGGTTCTTCGTTGTGACCCAAACCGACCTTAAATAATTCTTTTCGCGCGGTGCAATGGTACCGCGTTACCCTGCTTCAAACCACAATAAAACTAAACCACGATGGGAGGAGGATCGGCCGTGTTTGTGCGGTCCGGCCTCCTCCCGTTAGTTTGTTATCGATTGGCTTAGAAATACTTGAGGAATGTCAAATAAAATGCAAACAACGAACTCAAGAACCCCTACCTCGATAGTCGCACGTTGACGTAGTCGTGGAATATCGGTGTCGATTCCTTTGACGTTGGAGGAAGAGTCGTTGTCGATGGCGTTCGTCGCGGAAAACCGTCGCGGAAGAGATGATGCGGAAGAAGAACGTCACGTCGTGGAAGAACCGTGTTCTTCGGCGAAGAAGTTCTTCGTTGAAGAACGGCGTTCTTCGTGTTCTTCGTCGAGGTTGAAGAAGATGAAGAAACAAGAAGAACCTTCCCAACTCTCTCAAGGAGACCAAAACTATAAAATAAGACTCCATCTTATTTTATTAACACAACAACACACTAGAATTTCAAGAGTTTGAAATTCAAAACACACACACAACTCACCTTATTTAAGTCTAAAGTTATAACTTAAGATATCATAACTTATGAGGGAGTTGAGGGGTTTTAGAGGATATGAAGAGGTGGGGTTCGTGTGGGCCCCACCACCCTCATAACCTCCCAAGGGAGGTTGGGTGGTTACCCAACTTCCAACAAGAGATATCACTTAGAGTAAAATAATAAAAATTGTAGTGTAATTACAAAGTAAACATCCCCAATTTTTATTATCAACACTCGCATGAACGCAACTCCAGAACAGGAGTTCCTAAGCGTTTACCGGCGCTACGGTTCCATCGGTGCCCTCGGAATTCGATTCCGGGCACCGGTTCAAAAGTTAGAAAATCCCACTCGTTCGTTCACTGAACGTACCCGAGCCAAACTTCGTAAAATGATTCCGGCACACCGGGCCTCGGAATCAGGTGCCGTCAGAAACCGCGCTCTTGTAAAATTCCAAAGAAAATTAAGAAAAAAATTTCCCTTGAATTTTACGGGTCTTTACAAATGAATCATTATATTAATTTTCATATTATTATTTAGTGATACCCTCTTCTTTGGTATCTCGTTCCAAGGTGTGTTCTTGGAATTTTTAGATCTATTCAACCAAGAAACCCATGAGTCATGCACTAGGAGGGTGGTGATGACCATTCTCCAAAGGTGGTATGCCCTAATCCACCATATTTACCTCTATTAGTGCAACCTATGGAACCACCTACTATTCCTGAACTGGGAAATGATGTTCATATTTGATAGAGTTTCCTATGCTTGATCTTCTCTATTTAGGGTGTTCCACAACCTGCACCTATGATTTTGTATCTTACTCATGACTTCTAGTAATATAATTTACCCTCCTTTTTGAGGGATGTTGGTCTATAGTCTGTTGATTCATTGATAGAATCCATTTTATCAATCATTAATCATCTGGAGACACCTCTATAGAGGATGGTCAAGCTCTCCACCAACAATCTATGTGATTCTATGAAGCACTGGTGGGATTTGATTACTCATGTTGGTCATCATCAGGGCATGGTTTGGGTGAAATTTTAGACCACATTCTATGATTACTATTTCCTTTAGACATTGAGATCTATCTAGACCATGGAGTTTATGCACCTATAGTAGGGTGTTGTTTCTTCTATGGACTATTCAACTCCTTTCACTGAGCTTCAGTACTTCGCACCAATCCTTTTGGGTGATAAACTATTACAAGTGAGAAATTTTGAGTATGGTTTGAGGTATACCATTAGTTCATAGGTGAATTTATTCCACTTATTAATATTTTCTAAAATCATTAACCAATCTCTTAACCTGAATAGAAACTTGAGGAAATTGGACTATATGAGTAACATAGGGTTAGTGTTGAGATAAGGAAGTGGTTCTTAGAGTGGAAGGATCATAGCCTTAAGTATTATAATCAGAGTATTAGTGGCTAGAGTATTCACACTTCTAGCTTTATTGTATGAAATCAGTGTGGACATAAGTGGAATATGAATCCATAGTGTGAAAGAGACCCACTGGAGTGTCATTATTGGGATTGCATGGGTTATTTTTAATGGTTTTTCTAGACCTTTCCACGTATTTCTAGTGGATAAGGACCCAAACCTACTCAACCTTCAGGAGCGGGATCAGTGACTCTATTCCAAGAAAGAATTTGTATTATCACTAGCTGAACAGGTCTAGGAGGATTTCATGGCTAATGTATATAGACTTCTAATTTTCAATTCCAACAGAATGGACCTGCCTGAGGTAGTCTAGCTATAGCTCAGGGCTATGGATAATTCCAGTTGCATGGATTATAGAAAATACCTAAGGAGTATAATATAGAATCATTTATTGTATGAGGTAATATTCTAGTAGCCTCTATTATCATATTTTCTTTTTTCAATAAAGTTTCTTCATACTCTTTTATCTCTTTATAAATCAAGGAAAGTATTTGGATTGAAATTCAGTACTTTTATGTGGTGATGACCCCGGATACACTATTAGGTGTATGGTCAAATGGTTTACATCAATGTAAGTACTATCCCCATGATATTAGTGGTTGTCACCTCTTGTGGAATTAATTTATCCTTGAGATCATAAGGTTTTATGTCATAAAATGTATGTATTGGATCACGCCTTATCATGCCCACATTGACTGTTATCTCCAAAGGGTGAATTTTACAACACCCAAGGGTAATAGGTATATAAATGAGGTAAAATGGGATTTCTAAGATAAAAGAGCCAGATCAGATCATTGTGGACTAGGTGGAGTGAAATCCCAAATTATCAACCTTTTCTTGGATGATCATACAATGTCTAACATATTATAGTATAGTGGTGGATCATTTTAGGGGTTTCTTCCCAGATAAATTATCTAGACTACCTCTCTATAGAGTGGTAGAGTTTACAGTTAATATTATTATAGGAGTAGCGCCAGTATCTATTCCTCCATACAAGATGGAACCTACTATGCTCCAAGAGCTCAAGAGTAATTTTGAGGATTTAGAATATAAGGGTTTCATATGACCTAGTACTATTATTAGGGGTTTTCTAGCCTCTTCACCAAGAAGGTAGATAGAACCCTCTAGATATGAATGGATTACTGATGGTAGAAAAATATTTTGGTTAAGAACAATATCCTTTTCCTTGAATAGATGATCTCTTCGATAATCTATGAGGAGCTAGAGTGTTCTCAGAGATCGACAAGAGATCATCATATCATCATGTGTGAGTCAGGCCTTCTGACATACCATTTATGGATTTCTAAAGTTGGTATAGTTTATATGAGTATATGGTTATTCTTTTTGGTCTTATGAATGTAAATGTTGTTTTCATGGCCTTGATTTATAATGTTTTCCACCCCTACCTTGATTCCTTCATCGTGGTTTTTTTGGATGACATCTTGATGTATTATCATACTCAAAGAGACCTTGATAAACCTCTTGAGATCATATTGAATACACGGAGAGATAATTATTTATTTTCTATACTCATAAATTTCCATGTTTGGATCTACAAGGTTCACTTAAAGGGTCATATTATCTCAGAATCATGAGTATAAATTAACCTAGAGAAGTTGAGTATTGTTATTTCTTGGGAGAATACCATGAAAGTGTTTGATATAAGGAACTCTTAGGGCTGGATAGATAATAAAGGTGTTTTATATAGGACTTCTCATTCCTTGTGGAACCTCTTACCAGTCTGACTAAGAAGGGTGTGAAGTTTTATGGTCTGAAGAGTTTGAGAATTACTTTCAAGATCTAAAATGAAGGATTACTACAACACCAATCATGATTCTTCCAGGTCCTAGAATAGGCTATATAGTGTTGTGTAATGCATCAAGAATTTGTTTGGGTGTGGTACTAATACAGGAGGATAGGGTCATTATTTACATGTCTCTTTAGTTGATACCTTAGTTTCATAATTACCATATGCTTGACCATGAGCTTGTAGTAGTCATTCATTCCTTAAGTGTCTTGAGGAATTATCACTTGGGAGAGGACTCTATGGTGTATATGAACCAAAAAAATCTTGAAATATATCTTTACACAGTGTGACTTGAGTCTCAAATTTTGAAAATGGGTTGAATACCTTCAGTATTCTTAAATTTTATCTTTTCTATATGCTTGTAAAGGTCAATGTGGTAGCTGATGCACTGAGCTGGAAAACTCAGGAACAAGCTGTTTTGGAAGCTGGGGATGAATAGAAGTTGATGACCCTCTTTTCTGAGATGAATCTAGAATTTCAAGAGAGTCACATGAGGCCTTTCATTAGATCCTTAGAATTTACCTATTAATTCTTATATATGGTGAAGAGAAGGCAGTTCTCATATCTGGAATGCTTCGTCCTATGGGAAAGTATTTCTATTAAGGACCCACATCTGGATTGGTCTGTTGATGGAGATGAAATCCTACATATAAATTGGTGTATCTGGAAACCTACAGACATGCAAGAGGATTTGATGTGATGATATCATTCTTCTTAGTGGGAAGTGCACCCAAGTGTCTCCAAGATGTATTGTGATATGAATCGCCTTTATTGGTTTCCTGGGATGAAATGTCAGATTGAATGTTTTATCAATAGGTGTTCAACTTTTCGACAAATAAAGGTAGAACACCAAAAGCCTTCTAGGTTGCTACAGCATTTACCAGTCCTAGAATGGAAATGGGATGATGTTTAGATGGATTTTCTGACTAGTTTATCAATATATCCTCCAGTTAGTTATGTGGTTTGAGTAGTTATCAACAGGATGAAGAAGGTGTCCCACTTCCTCCCTATTTGGGAGACCTTCTCAATAGAAATTATTGGCCAACTATAAGTCTGTGAGATTATATGATTACATGGGGTCCCTCATACTATCGTTTTTTATATGGATTCTCATTTCACAATGAGGGTCTATCAAGGGTTACAAAAATCTCTAGGTACATAGGTTCCTCTAAGCACATATTTTCTCCCTCAGACCCATTTACAATTAGAACAGACTATATAAGTGTTGGAGGACATGCTCCAAGCATGCATCCTTGATTTTGGAGGTTCTTGGGAGAAAAATATACCTATATTCAAGTTTTTATACAATAATAGATTTTAAGAAAGAATTCAGATGGCTCTGTATGAGGACTTATATTGTAGTTCATTTTATTCACCTTTATACTAGCTTGTGGTATGGGAGGCAGTGCTACTAGGTCATCATCTCATCAAAGAGACTTTAGAGTAGGTGAAGTTGATCAAAAAGTGTATGGATACTACTAAATCTAGACATAAATGGAATGTTGATCACTTTTGATGACCTCTATAGTTCATGGTTGGGGCTTGTGTTTTCTTATTGGTATCACCCAGACTTGTTCATAGGTGGATACAGAGGCAAGTAAAGCTATCATCACATTTTATCAGGCCTTCTGAGATCATGGAGAGAGTTGGTCTAGTAGCATATTAATTTCTTTTACCTTAGAGGTACCATTCCACGTACGATGTCTTACACATTTCACATCTCATCCATTACCATGTCAGCCCATGTCTTACATTAAATCCCAAGGATGTGGAATTGGATGTTGATGATTATTTTGAGGAGTATACCATTCACATAATTGATCAGAGAAGAAAGGATCTCCAATATAGTACTTCCCCTTAATTATGGGTGTTATGGTAGCACGACCATGCACTGGATGAGACATTGGAGTTGAAGGGTGGTTTACATTCTCAATGGTTAGAGTTGTTATTAGATTAAACTTTTCAACCATTGGAAGGGAAACTCTGGGATAAGTTCCTTTAATGGAGAAAGACTATAAGAACCTGGTTTTTCTTCAAGGTATAGAACCTTTTATTTTTAGTTTAATTATTTTTTTTTTGACCTAATATGAATCCATAATGAGGTCATAATGTTTATGGGGGTGTCCAGGGATTATTTGAAGCTTGGAACCCCAGATTTTGGAGGAAACAATTGGGTCACATGGCTAGTATAAACTGTATAGCTCAGTCCACATGGTTTGGTTAAATAATGAAAGGTGGTCCAGTGCTCTGCCAGGGGACGCACGGTCTGTTATATCCATACCGCCTAGGCCTCATGGCTATGAAATTTCTTCAGTTCTGATTGTATAGGTGTTTCACATGGGTTATTCATAATTAGTCAAACCATGTGTCTATCCCATGAAAGGGGTGACTAGAGGCATAATTGGGAACATGATTGGTGCACTATTTGGATAACCATGCGACCAAATTGTGAAACTCTATAATTATTGGGAAAATTTTCAATTTTACCTTATTTAAAATACATCACCCATATTTCTTATTTATTCTCTAGTTAACAGAACCTCCTCCTCCACTCTTTTTAAGATCTCCTCTCATGTCTAATCTTGGTTCTTGGATAACTTCTATTTCCGACCTCAGAATCAATTTTCATTTTCCTTATTGGATTCCTCTCAATAATTGCTTCTTTCCTCTTTCACCTTCCATTATTTATCTTCATATCAATAGAGTTATATTCATGTGAGTTCTTATTCTCAATTTTTAGGGTATTCATCTATTCTCATATTTTCCTCAAATCCAAGCTAAACTAAGGGTCGATACTAGACAAAGAATCTACTTCAAGAATAAGGTATGTGTTCTATGACTTTTCCCTCATAGTATTGTCATTTTATAAATATATGTCATTGTGCACAAGTCGATTTCACCAAGAATTTGTCTTTCAAATTCATATGATTTATTTTAAATTTTCTAGGATATATTATAGAACCCAATGACACCTATTGACACCATTGGAGGTTTATTTCTCAATTTTAACCACCCCAAGTAGGGTGAATTCTTTAATATACCTTTGGTGACCCATGTTGGGTTTACCTAAAACATCTTTCAAGTATGATTGACTTAACCATTGTTAAGGTAAGTGTTCCATAACAATTAAATGAAATTATAAATTGTTAAATAGAAAGTATATATATATATAACTTGGCCTTGGAAAATGTATTTAAATTGATAATTGGTTGTGTGTCCTTAATTCACCTTGTCAATTATGATTAAAGGTAATGTAATGAACATAACGTATTGAAATTAGCATGAATATTACATGGATTATGATGAAATATGTTTATAAATGAAATGAGTATAAGTTATCTACTATTTTTGGACCTTTTTTCATCTTTATAGGAATAGTCATACTTGATCCTACCTTGGATTCCATAGGGAATTCCTTGATCACTTAGAGGGTTCCATTCCAACTCATTGAGTTGATTTCCATGGACATAATCTACATGGAATTAGTTCCTTTCCTTATTACATGAATTCCTCAGCGATGTACTTATGATTCACTTGACATCTTTTCTAGATATTAGAATACCTTTGATACAATACTTAGATTCATCTTGATGTCTTAGAACATGTGATGCCATGGATTCACCACAGTAGTCCTAATCATTCTTAGCTCGATATTACTTTGTACAAGCTCTATAGACTCAGTTAGACTCTTTTACAGTGTATTGTCTTAGGAGTACCTCATGGATTACACTCAGACCCTTATATCTAGACTATATAAGTTACTAATATTAGTTGCCTCAACCCTTAAGTTCATGGTTTCCTTGGTTCTACATGGATCCACTTTTATATTATTGTCATTATTATTCTATGATTATTAGTATATTATAATCCTTAACCCATGAATAATAATTAAATTATTATTTTTTTAGAGACATTACCAACTGAGGAAAAAGAAGGTATAGGAAATTTATTTTCACACTTCATTACTTTTATATACCTACACACTTCTACAGTTTATATTCATAGAGTAGATTTGTATAGACATTATTGTTGGTGACCTATTGAGATTTATCTCACACCCTATCTAGGTCAACATTTGTGCCCGGGTAGATTATATGATCATAGGTGTGTACAAATGGAAGCATCCCTCTTTGGACACTTGACTTCTTTCTTTAGGATGGGAGCATGGTAACAGATAATCAAACTTGAGCTCAAGATGTTTGAATAGTTTTTTACCTTTTTTATTTTAAATATCATATATATTACTATTTTCCTTATACCTTTTATTCTTTATTCCTTTTTTGTAGAGACATGACATCATCTTTTGTAAATGATACAGTTTACAACTTTTGATGATATCATATTTCTTGATGCTTATGCTTTTCCCACTACCTTATTCATTGTTATTATGATTCTGGTGTTTGTTTATCTCTCTCACCATTTTGATCCACTATAACCTAAGGGAATAGTCTCTCTATTGACACACTATAGGCCATCACTGCTAGTCAGAAGCCTATAGAATATTGGGAGGTTCTCTTGAGAAAATGTGGATAACCGAGTTTAGTTACTCGGGAGTGAACCAAGCCTCAGATGTCAAAATCTATTTTTGGAAAACTATGAAGTCATATATATAGATTCAAAGTTTTTTTCAATGATCTAATAAATTTTCTTCTCTTACTCAAAATAATATGGTGTAGTATTTGTCTTCTCATAAGACTTATGTAATTTTCAATATCTAAAAATTGAAATGCCATATGTGATTTATCTAATTCCTTAGGATGTTTTATAAGGATTATAACTTAATACAAAGTCTTATTTGATCCATATTTAACCAAATTTCATCTCTAGTAAATAAATCTCAGGATTCTTTAGGCACCCATGGAACTTCTTCAACATAATTCAGGGCATTCTCAATCACTCAAAATAAATGATACTCAAAACCTCATCCAAATAGTATTTATCACATGATATAGTATCTTAGATACTTAGTTCTCCATGTATGGATGTTCTTCACTTCAACTGGAATTTATTCTTGATTATTCAACCTCTCCACTACTCGAATTCTTATAAACTTCCACATAATGTTGCAAATATCAACTCAACATTTACTTTTCCATTTAATATGTAATCATCTCAATATTTACATCCATACTTCTCCAATAAATATTGAGTGCCTTACTATCTTCATGGGACTCTTCTTTTTTTAAAAACAATACAATCAACACATGGGATCGTTAGTATACCCCTACGTATATTTATGAAATTCCATAAAACTCTTATGTCAATATGTGTGTTTGAGATCCTTTATTCTCCCCATTATTATCAATAAATGAAAGGAAATATAATGTATGGTTTCTAAAAATGAAGATATTATCCCTCTTTCTAACTATAATTACAGCATAATGAACTTTTAGAGAGAAGGATGGTGAAACACACTTCTTAGTAATGAGCCTTTAGTTATTCAGCTCTATGTCTACTTAGACTAACCCAGTGTAGAAAATATGAGTGATTTAACCAAAACATTAAGGTTATATATCGATCATGGGATACTAATTTTTCTTTCTCATGTTTGGAGTTGTTCAAATATATTTATCAATAAATATAAGATGCACTCATCTTTAAGAAATCAATTTAAATAGTTTAAGTATGAGACCTAAAATCCCCCCTTTCTCTTAGCTTTCCCATTAACCATTACTCCCCCTAAATTAATAATGTTTATAATAATAAATAAGGGATATAAATTTTTCTTGGTATACCTCTTACCACCTTATCACTAGATTTTTTCTAGTTTCTATATTTATAGAAATAGAGCTTCCTTTTGATATCCTTCTCTCCTTAGCGGATCCCCCTTATAGAATGAACTCATATCTCTACCATGGTTAATTTTATTTAATATAAAAACATAATGGACACCTATGTATTTTTTGTACAACAATTTTAGCACACACCATCTCCCTCTTTTACTTTTCTCATTTAATTACATAACTTTTAGTATAAACACAAAAAAATAAGTGAATAAGGACGGGGTTTTCCTTACTTCTTTGGTAATAGCAGAAAGGTTGAGAAATATCTCTCAATCGATATCTTTTAATCTTTTAATCATTGAAATTAAAATATATCTTCATATTAGTTCTCAGTTTTCTTTTCCAATTTTGAACTATATTGGACAAAATTTTATTGATTTTTTCTCAACTTTCTCATTTTTTGGAATGGACATATTCACCTTTATAAATAAATAATTTTCATCAAATGGTTCTTTTCCTTTTATTCAAACTTTCTAAATATTTCCTTTTGAATTTTAAGGATAATCATAATGTTATAAAAAGTATGACCATATTCTTTGAACCTTTTACAATATTCTATTGACACTATTAGGTTACCATACTTGGAAAAACTCTTGTGAAATTTTATTTTTCCTTCACAAGAAGCAACATTCTTGCATTCATAAATTTATTGATACATCTCCATTTATTTATTAATTTTCAATTGATCTAGATAAATGGTCAAGAAATCCTTCTTGACACACTCATATTTCTTAGATTTTGAATATGGTTTCTCTATAACATTATTGTTTCCCTTTTTAAGAAACTCCTTCATGTATTCTTTTAATATTTGAACTACTAAAAAAATCTTGTTATCCCTCTCTTAAATTGATTTTCTTATTGAATTCAGCTTCCTTACTTTAATCTTTATTTCCATGGATTATTTACAATAGTCCATGTTGTGTCCCTTCTAACTATATCATAAGAGTTTCATTTTTTTATTCATCCATAATAGTCTTATTCTCAAACTTCGTATGAGTTTTTTGTTTGATTTCCTTCTTTCGATCACCTTTAGTTACTTTATGTTCTCATAAGGAAGCTTTCTTTTATTTTCTCATTGAGTTTTTTCTAGTGTGGCCTTCATTTATTTTGGTAATATTGATGATGAATGTTTTTTCATACCAACACTCCTCATAGTTTTGGGCACCTATAAATCAATAATCACATAATTTTTCAAGGTATGCAAATATATTATTGATTAATAGATTCTTCTTTCCAGTGAATTTTACTTTTTAACCATATGTTTTCTCTTTTCTTCAAAATGTATACCCTTACTCTAGGACTTCTTTTTTATAAAAAGAGTGAACAACTATACCAATACTTTCTTTACCTATTCTCAAACCTTTATTAGAACTAATAGTGGCTAATAATCATTCTTCTTTTTTTATTAATGCAGTCTGTCCAGATTAATTTACTTTCTATTTTGAGTGAAATTACTAATATTTTTTGTTCTTAATGGGTCGATTATTTTCTTGAGTGAGTTAACATTCACCCTTTATGTGGTGGTGAATTTATCATAATTTTATCTACTGAAATTTTTTTATATTTTGAAAAGGTAACTATACTAGTATTTAAAACTTCATTAGTGAAAAAAAGTTGGGTTATGGGTTGCATTCTTCTATAATCTTATTAGAGGTTGATTTTCATGCTCTTCTTGACACTAATATAAGTCTTTTTGAATTCACAACTCTCATTGAATATTTATGTCATAGAATATTTCTTTCTAATAATATGTGAAGTTTAATATTGTGTTGGTTTTAGATTTCCTAGTCTCACTTCAACCTCAAGATAATTTATGTTGAGAGAGTAATTTACACCCTCGGGTAACCTCAGTCTATCTTTGAAATCCAATTTTAAATTCTTGATATGTTCTCCATTCATGTTTCTAGATTCATGTAAATAATTATCAATAACTCTTATTCTTTTTTCTTTAACCTCCAATTTATCATCTTTAACATTGATGGAGTTCTTGTATATTATTTCAAGTGTATGGAAAACTTACAAAAATATACATCCAGGAACCACCTTATGATAAAAAAACTTTTAAAATTATTCATAAACTATAAAAAATTATATATTTCAAAGTTTTATCAATCTCTGATATTATTCTATAAGTTCTATGAGATCAATGAACTTTCTAAAATTTTAACTCAATACATTCTCCATTTCTTCAACTTCTTATTCTAGTTGTAATTTTTCATCAATAAAAATCTTGATATATAAAATATACAAGTGACCACTTATTTGGGTACATTATATAAATGATCTTTGATTTCATAGTTGAGATATTAAATTTTCCTACTAGAATCATCCTCCTGATGCTCTCCATAGCTTGAACATTCTTATTGAAAAGGATAATTCTCAAAAGATTTGTTAGATAAACAATTATCACATTGAGAAGCTTTAATTGGTGAGTGATCCTACCTTTCAGTTGATATTTTCCTCCATTTTTTTTACTCCCTTTTATTACTATTCATTATCATTAGAGATACCTTCATTTCAGTTTCATCAGGGATGAAGACTGATTTCTCTATATGAGGCATCTCAATATCTTCCTAAAATTTGTGCTTCATATAAATATATTAAAACAACTTGAATTTTTTTTATCCAATTAGATGAAACCAAGATTTTATCTAATACCATATGATGTTTCTAGATTAGTGATATCACTGATAAGGGTATGGGTGAATTAGTAATCCCTTTTCATTTTAATAATTTATTATATTTTAATTCAACCTATAATACTTGTTAAAGTCTGATCCACTATTTATTATGTCTTTTATCCTAACTTGTGTATTGTAGTATATAAATGAAAGAACATAATGGATTAACAAGATTTGGCCTTGAAATACTACTTTATACCATAAGTGGTTGGTCACCCTAACCATAGATTCTTCTACTATTAAAGTAATTGGTTACACAACATGGTCTCTCATTATGATCACATAATATCCCATCATGTGGATTGGGATCCCATAGGAAGGTCTTTACACTACATCACATAGTTACCAGCTTCCCACCAGTTCTTCAACTACCAAATATAGCTAATTTGTCATGAACAGATTGGATGAATAACATAATCATTGAATGGATCCTTCATGAACCATCAAGTGGGATTCTAATTACTCCATCTTCTTGATGTGAAGCACACTAACCTCATTATTCCTCTTAATTTTAATTGGGAGACCTCAATGAATCATATTCTATATTATTTTTGAACCATAGGATTTATTATTTTTCACCTTATTAATTTTCCTTGATACTAGTAGGTGTTCTTATTTTAGGTATAGTATTGGTCCCTCCTTCTCTAACTAGTTAAATCTTCTACAGAATGGTCCTACTTGAAGACACAAAACATCTTTTCCTCATTGTTTTTTATATTCACATAATCATGAATATATTTTTTCTATATTTTATTTTTTTAACTCCTAAAATATTTTTAAATATGTGGTCTTATCATATTTTTAATCCAATTCAAACTAATTTAAATTCTTGGTCATGCTTTCAGTTTAAATCTCCAAGGGACTCTGGATTTTTTCCATGAATTTTTTGAAATATTTCATATTTATTTTCCTAAAAAATCGTATTCCTTAATTTAATTTTAATTCACTATATGTATACATGGATGCATGTATTATGACATAGAATAGTTTGTTGTGGTGTGTAATTCATCCTAGAACTACTCAAAATCTCATCACCTTCCTTGGTTGGTCCTTCGGTCTTGGATTGAATCATAATCATTTTAAGTTAATTATGATATATAAATACATAATGATCATAGAAGAAACATCATTAGATATTAAATCCCATTTCCTCAAAATAAATTATTCTATAATTCTTAAATATTCAGTTGGAATATTATCTATTAATAATTTCATAAGTCTTATGAATTCTATGATTATTCCATTCCTTTACTAATATTTCTAACAATAAAACCATATTGTATGATTTTGTTAGTCTTAAAAAATCCTTGAAAAATAAAAAATCTTATGTCATATATAAAAATGTCTTACTCCCCTAATCAAAGTCTTATATGCACTATAATGTCTTACAATTTTCAGACTTTTCCTATTTTTTGAAAACTATGAAGTCATATGTGAAGATACAAAGTATTATGTATTGATATTGGAAGTATTTAACTCCTACTCAATGTATTATGGTGTATCATTTATCATCTCATAAGAGTCTTTCCTTTTTTTAATTTTCATAAACTAGAATGTCTTATGGGATCTATATAATGTTTTATGAAGTTTCAAAAGTATTAAAACTCAGTAAAAACTCTTATGTGATCAAAATTTATTAAAATTTAAAATCTAGTAAAAAATTACAACAATTATTCAAACAACCATAGAACATATTTTAACTTAATTTAGGGAATTATCATTAAACTAAATATTACATCCAAATATTATTTATCACTTGATACAATCACTTGCATACTTGGTGCCCCATGGATGGATCTTCTTCACTCTAGCTAGCATTTCTTATTGATTCTTCAACCTATCTACCATCTTACTCCTTCTAAACTTCCGATTACTGTTATATACATCACCTAAACATCTTATTTTACATTTATTATGGAATAATATCATTCTTTAGATCCAAACATATATAAAACATATTCACAGTATTCTTATCTTAATATCATCCTTCCTTATAGACAATTAATGTAATCCACACATGGGATCTTTGTTCATTTAACACTGTAAAAAAATATTTATTTAATCCTATAGAAAAATCACCATTTTTATTCCTATAAACTTTATAAAATCTACTTATTACTATCCACATGTTTATAAATACATTTACAGACCCTTGTGGTGAAATCTCAACTCACGACGTAAACCATTCTCCATCATCGGTGTGTAGTTCTTACTTGATTATTCATTTTAGTGTGCTTTTTGTTCCATGGTGAAATATTATTCTTCTTAAATATTCATCACTAAAACATTTTTCTTGAATTATGACTTATTTGTAAGACCTTGATGTTTTAGTATGAATTTTCCTTTAAATAAATATTTTTTTTAAAGATTATTTCACATGAAACACTGAATTAAGATAATCAATGATCTATTTTTTGAAATAAAATATTACAATGAAAGAAAAAAAACAAAATATCATAACGAAATATGAAACATCATTAAGAAATATAAAAGAGGAATAAAACCTTAAGTGAATAAAAAATTATGAATATGAAATATTTATCCTTGTGGTTCACATTAAATATCATACCTTAAATTATAACTATAAAAAGATAAAAGAACATTAGAAATATAATATACATTTTTAGAATGAAGTAAATGAATAGGATGAATGGTTCTAAAAATATATTTTAGGCTATATATAGGAATGTAATATGGTCGTTGTACATATGGTCGTTGGATATATGGTTGTTGAACATATAGTCATTGGATATATGATCATTGTATATACTTCTATCTTATTGATATATTAAAATTTTTTAATTTTTTGTAAAAATTAAAATTAAAATACTTCAAAAGAAATAAATAATTTTGGAATGAAAACAAATGAATTAATTTAAATATTTTACTATAAAATAAGTATTTTTTGGTTATATATTATTATTGTTATTTTTTTCAAAAAAAATGATTTTATATGTTTATAAAAATCAAAAAAAATCTTCATACCAAATTATTGATAAAATTAAATATTTAAAATATAAATAATTTTATTGTGACGTGATTATATTCATTTAATGAAAAAAATGATATTTTTATCAAATAATTTTTTTTCTTATAATTCGTGTGTATTTTAATATTAATAAATTAAATTGACCACTTTTAAAGGATGATCCTAATAAAATTTAATGTTTAAATTTTTAAAAAATAGATTAACACCCATTTAATTTGTAATTAATAATAAAGAGTATTGTGAACACCAAAAGTGTAAAAATCGTTTTTCTATAAAAAAAATTTCTTACATTTTAGGTTTTATTTTAAAAGTTAAATTTATCATATTTTTAAATTAAATTATATTTTTAAATTTTTAATCATCGCATAAAAATTATGTAAGAAGGTCGGTTTTATTTTTAGACATAAAAATAATTTATCTAGGTGAATAGTGAATAACAATGGTAAATTATAATAACTATAAAATAGATTTTATATTCAAAATGATGTATACAGCTTATAAAAATAAAAATAAAAGTGGATAATGGGGGGATATCGATACTCCTTTTTCTTTTATACTTGGGGGGCCACTTTCAATTTAAAAATTTTCTTATATAATCTTTAAGTAATAAAAAATATAAAAAATGTCACCCAAACTCACCTATAAAAGGACCTCTGCACCACTCATTCTAAACCAATAATACCCTCAGGTTATATCTTGAAAACTTTCCCATTTTTTATCTCTTAAATATTTATTATAAATTTTGTATCATATGGATCCATGTAGGAGGCCTAAATAATTCATTCTGAAATAACCCATGTCAAGAAGGTGTGAATTCATCAAAGTATCTATATAAGTTATTATCCAAATTTTCAATTACCTTATCATATAAACTCATTAAAAATGTAATTATAAACTCTACTGATATTTTATTAACATAATTAGTATTCTATTAAAATGATATTTATATTATATAATTCTAAACTCTTACTCATTTCATTGGTATAGCATGTTTTTTTGGGTCAGTTCAACCACCTATATGAATAATATAATACCAACATCATCATTTTTATCATGAATAAGTATAAATACATTAATAATGATAATATAAGATATTAAGTATTAATTTATATCATTAATATGGTTAAATAAGGGTGACATAAAAAATGAATGGTCATTATAATGTAACTTGTTTTTATCAGTAAATTACCTTAAACATGCTTGTCAAGTATTCCATTCTCACAAACCGTAAACATACTTTTAATCAAATGAACATTATAATGAATAAATAATTAGAACAAAATGATTAAAATACCATGAAAAATCTAAAAATTATTAACATGTTGTCATTGAATGAGGATCAACATCACCATTATGAAGCTTTTAGTAAACAATCAAAATAACTAACATCTAATGATAATAATAAAAAATAATTAACTAATATATGTATAATAAATGGTTATAATTTAATAATATAAAGTTAATAAATATGAATAAATATCTAAAATTATTTATTAATATGGCTATATTTATTATACATGAGGTTAAAGTGCCTTTGTGGAAATCATGAGTAAGGGTAAGGGTTTTCTTATCTCAATTTTCTCTCATTGAGATATATTATATTCTCACCACCTTTCTTAATTATGTAGTGTATATAAAACCCCATTAATTTATTTTAATATATTTTTAATTTAATTAATGGGTATTAAAAATCTATATCATTTTCTTTCTTTTTATTTCTTTTTATTCATGTATTACAAAAGGTATAAGGGTTTCTTTCTAATCTCACTTTGAAAAAGAGATTGTTTTTTAATAAATTTTAATTTTGGGAAATTATATGTTAATTATATCTAAAACCAAATATATTTTTGTATATTTTTGTTATATTTTATTTTTATATGTCTGGTTACCATTTCAACTCCCTTTGTCTTACAACTCAACTGAAAAGATTCTTGTAAGTGGAGTAGACCATATCTCATTTTTTTAGTTGATAATATTTCTAATCCTTAACCACATTATTTATTTTGTTCTATAAATGTCATTATATAAACTTTTATGATTTCTTAAGTTCATTTTCAATTTATTTAGACTTTATTAACAAAATAATTAATCAATATCTTTAAAATTTTTCCACACAAGTTATTTTTTATTATCTATGACTTCATTTATAACGATGTGAAAGGGTTGTTTTTAATGTATTTTGAATGAATTATTTTTTCTGTCATCTTATTTTTTTTCTTTATGAATTTTTATTTTTTATCTTTTTATGTTTTTATAAATTAATTTCTATTGCATTTGTTTTATAAATTGTTTTCTTTAAAAATAAAAGTTATTAAAAATGTAATGGTTATTTATTATTATTTCTCAATATAATATTTAATTCTCTTAAAAAGTGTTTTCTCATCTATTTTAATATCCCTAAATGTTTCTTATTCTTCACTAGAGATATTCTCAAATGATAGAATCCAACTTATTTCTCTATATTTATTATGATCATGTTTTGTGTAAATATTTATGAAACTTGTTTATTTTTCACATGTTAAATAATATATGATAAGATTATGAATGTTTTCATGTGGTACACATATGTAAGGATTTTAATTATGTGATGGGTGTGTACAATATATCCTTAAAAAAATTTGGTAAAGTCTAATATCTCATGAGGTTGAGATGGTACATGGGTGACTAGATTAAGTCTAAACTCTTATGGGGTGTGGGTGGTTAGCCCAAGTAGACTATGTTATAAGAAGGTGGATAACCTAATCCATTATGATATAAATGTATTGGTGTTTGACCTTATCAAATGTTATGATTTATATAATTATGTTTATGCCACAAAATTATTTTATTCAACATACCTATGTTATTTTCTCATGGATCATGATTATTTACTTATGTTCCTACACTCCAATGAATCATGTCTTATGTTATTCCCAAATCTTTATGTCCTAATTCATGATATATTACCCAAGTTTTAGTGGGAATGATTTATTTATGTTTTTTTCATGTACCTTGAATGTGTTCTCAAACCCGCATGTTCATATTTTTCTCATTTATGATCTTTGGTTATTATCACTTATGTTTACCCTTACTAAGAATCTAATGTAAAACCTTGGATTTTCCTAAGGAATAGATTTTTTTTAATTCAACCTTAATCTTTCTTATTCTTCTTATTCAGTATACAATGAAATTTTGTATGGTGATTTGGAATTATTTTTATGAAATATCGGTATTTAGAGGCATGAAACCTTGAAATTTGTGGTCATAGACTAGGACACATTATTAGCACATGATTGCGCTAATCATGCACCCTCAATTGTGCAGTCGAAATAACATGACACATGGTTTTGATAATTGTGAAAACCCATGGATATAATTATGAAAAACTTGTAGTAAACTATAGAAATGTTTTGTACAGTGAGAACATGGTATACCTAACTGTTCATCTAAACAAGGAAAATCAAGGTTCCTAAAATATTTAGGAATCACATGCTTAGTGTATGGTTTGGAAACCCATGCAACCAAACTGTGAGGTCTGTTTTGTGTCTTAAAATTTTGAATTTTACCAAAATTCCCCTATCATTTTAAACACACTAACTCATAAATTCTACCCCTCATGTGATAAGTATCTTCTCATTCCCCTCTCTTCCTTATTCCACTTTTATCAATATTGATTTCTCTTTGAGATCTTGATAGAATTAAGTGTTATTCATTCTTATAGTGTTCTAGAGGTGAATATATCATTCCTCTTTTTAACTTTTTTTCTTCCTTTACTATCAATCAATGGCATGTTGTTTATTCCCAATTTTAGGGTTTTTATATACTTTTCCAATTTCCACCATTTGATCCTAAATCAATGGTTGGTATTCAATGAGTGGGATTTTATGAGTCTATGATAGGTTGTCTTAAATTTATACCTTAAATTATCATCATTTTTAAGTGTTTTTTTTATGATTGGTCATGATTAATTAACATGCACTTGACCAAAAAAATATAAATAAATATTTCATTACCCTAATTCTTGAAATTAAACCTTTCCCTATGTCATGAATAGTATATTTTGTAGTGTAGATAGAAACTTTATCCACCGTATAAGGTGTGAAGACCTTGGAATTTTTATATGAAAATAAGTGGTGGCCCTAAGGGTGCTATGGAATTGAGATGGTGACCAATTTTGTTATTAGGTTTATAATATCCTAGGATTTAGTGTGTGTGCCTTATTATGTGAACCCTTAAATAATTAATTATGTCTAGTTAATAAATAAATGTTGTTAGTGACTTATAATTCCTTGAATCTACTCCCTAGATTCAACATTGATCCCATTGATTATGAATTCTTGGTATATTCTCCATGGATTTAAAATTGAACCTATAGACATGTAATTCTTTGGACATACTCCATGGACTCAACAATGATTCATTGACTAGGAATTATTTGGATATTATCCTTATATTTACCCTTGAGATTAGTGATGTGGAATTCCTTGGACACCCTCCTTAGATTTTAGAATGATTCTATATATTTGGAATGCCTTTAATATACTCCTTTGATTCTTATTGATCATATTTTCAAGGAATGCTATGATTAGAGACATCTGGAACATTCTAAAGTAGGTATGGTTGGTCCAAGGTATCACCTTAAAACCTGAAGATCGATGGTGGTTTATTTATTATGATTTTATTTATTTATTATGCACATAAAAATGAAATTTTACACAAACATGTTGTGTTTTGAGAAATCATTAGTGGTTTCCTACTGAGTTGTACTCACACCCTTCTTAAGCTATCATCAGTACCTGAGTAGACTTAATGTTTGTATGACAGGATAAGGGAAAGAACCCTATGTCTAATGATTGATTATTATCTTATATAGATCATGGGAGACAGGACCAGGTGAGGACTTGAGACTGGTTATGTGAAATTTCCCAACATTTTCCTTTTATTAATTTTTTAGGATATTTGTGCATATTATCTACCTTATTGCATCATTTTATTAACATATATATAACTTCATTTTCATATCACATGAATTATGTGATTTAATATAATTTTTCATAATCTCTGATCTTTTATTTATCTGGTAATATGTGACTATAATTTTTTATATTATTATTTCACTCTTATATGAGGGTATATTCTTATTAAGGTATTACCATACACCTTTATTTCTAGTTAGTATCCTCTAGAATATAGGGAGGAGGACTTGAGGTCATATTACTCTCTAATATGATTACTATGTAGTGAGTTGGATTAGGGATGTGAAAACATGATATTAGAGCTCTTTATTTTGTTTAACTATTTGGAAAATATATATAGGATATAGGGTACTGTAGAAACATGGTATAGAACTCCTGCTTGGGAGTAGTTAACCCGCGTATGAGTAAAGTAAAAAAAATAGGGATGGGATTGTTGTTCTAGTTTTTTCTTTTATAGTTGACCTATTTCACCTATATTGACGTACATTATTTTATAATTTATGATTAATGGTATTTTTACTCTTTAATTGGAATGGAAAGAGTGTGTTTTTATGTGCATCATGAAAAAAACATAGGATTCACATATCATATGCATGATTTTTTGTTATTGGTTACTTGGATACAGTACTTAGATCATTCATCAACTAAGATAGTGTTTCCCATATAACTCAATAGTGGAATCTTATGTAATTGGTTATTTAAATGATTAGAAATTGAAACTATAAATAATTATTATAGTTAATTTATTATATCAGTTAAATTAAATTCCAAATTTAACTTATAAAGATTTTTCCTCTATAAATTGTATTAATATTTCATTTAACTAATTATCAGTTATGAAAAATCATGTTAAAATTAAAATGGAAAATGTATTAAATATTGATCCCATGTAAATGGTGATGATCTTGAGTATCAGTAGAGGAGGTCTTAGTAGATATCTTATAGTGTTTAGACCCGTATGATATAGAGTGTAAAGAATAATGGTGTGTTATCCATGTGATATCATGAACTATTATGGTGATGGGTTATGAGTCATGTGTTTTCCATTATAGATAGATTCTACTATAATGGCCTTTAGTAGAGTGTTAATAGGGTAGCAATGAGAATTCCCCATGGGTGGTTGGGCTTTATCCCCCTATAACACTAGGGTAGGTGATAAATGTTCATATCTAAGAGAGCTTACTGAGATTTGTGTAGTCAATACAGAGAGAGGCTCTATTAACTACACCAATAATGTAAGATCACATGAGGGTGTTTCAGTTATATAATCCACCTTTTTTATTAGGGGATGGTGTTCTATAGAAAACTAAATTCTTGGAAGATTATACACAGGTATTTTTTTAAAATCTTGAGACACTCCCTAAATATATAGTAATGTTTGTCGTATATATTCATTGAGGACTAGTGAAGCACTGTAGGGATGTATAGATCTATGATACCAACATGTGGGGTTGACTTGGAAGGAATTTTAGACCATTTTTCTGAACATTTTTCCCTAATACGCTGAGGGAAGATTGGCCTAGGGAGTTCATAAACCTATAATTAGGAAGTATGTTAGTGATGGACTATGCTACCTATTTTAGGTATTTATATAACTTTTCCCCAATGTTGATGGGAAATGTGGTAAAGATAGTGGGTAATTTTGAGTATGGAATCAGGTATGTAATATGAGTTCATTTGAATGTTTTTTTCTTTCCTACTTTATCATAGGTGGTGACTCATGCTCTCATTACCAAAAGAAACATGAGGTATTCCTGAGGTTTTGGGATGGTGGATTCAACTTCATGTAATTATAGTGGGTTATCCAGAAGTTGAATATATTATTTCAATGGGTCCTACCAAGGAAATGGTGGGTATAGTATTCAAGGTGGTGATTTTTCTCTTTAGGGTGGTAATTCTGTGTGGTGTCATCAGAGTGGCAGGCTTGGCCACATCCATTCTTAGTGTGACCGACCACTACTAATGTTTCAATAAAGTGTGAGGGTGGGACCCCTATAAAGGTTCTATAGTATGTTTTTGTGGATTTAAAATGATAGAGTATTGGGTCAATGCTCTGTAGTAGGATAAAGGGTGATGCTGAAGGTAACTAGTAGGAGCTCCACCAGTTGTTTGGGTTGAGGTGGAGGGTGTGGTTCCTAGGAGAAAGGGAACAATTACAACTAGGTAATTTAGCTTAGGGAGAGTTATAAAGGGACTCAAGGACGTTTTACATGATATCTACATACCATTAATCTTACCCCTATATATTAGGATGTTTATCCTTCTGTAGTATGAGGTATAATTCCAGTAGACTCTATGTTAGATTCTACTTTTTTGACATAGGATCTTTACATTATTTCATGCTTTCTCAGTTCACTGAGGCCATGGGACTATACATAGATTATATATATATAGATTAATTTCTATTAATACACTAGTAGGAGTGTGATATTAGGTCATTAATTAGTATAGGTATTATTCCCTAAAGCTTGGTGGTCATATATTCCTCTATGGTCTTTTCATGTTGTAAATGATTGGTTTCGGTTTTATTCTCACAATAGGTTAGTTAGTACCAAAATAATACCATGTAAACTTTTACCATCAAGGGGTTTATTTTATGTCTCATGTGGGTGGTACTTATTTTCATATCGATGAGTGGGACCTATAGGCAGGTCATATAGGACCAGACCATCAACATCTGTCTGGGGTTATAAATTAGGTTGTTGGCCTTTTGTTAGATGATGTGAGAACCTATAAAGTATTTTCCTCACTATGGTTGGTCCTTTTTGGGATTTCTCTCCCAATTATTTCTTATGGATTCCACCTGATAGAGATATTGAGTTTACCATCGAGTTCATTCTTAGTGCAGAGTTTATTTATATTCCACCTTACAAGATTTATCTAATAGAGCTTCATGAGAAAAATGCTCGGTTATAGGTACTCTAGTCTAAGGGGTTTGTATATTTGATACCTCTCCTTGGTTTTATATGACCCTATTGTTCAATAATTATGGTGATTATTTGATGTTATGTATGAATTATTATAAGCTGAACCAAGTGACAATTAAAAATTGGTATCTTCATTCACATATCAATGACTTGTTTGATCAACTAAGTGGTTCCAAAGTCTTATCTAAGATCAACTTGAGATTGGTTTATCACCAATTGAGGTTTATACCTTCAAAAATATCTTTCACTTCCTTAAAAATGATTTATGGTCTAAATTAGTATTTGGTGATGTCATATGGTCTAACGAATACACTGGTGGTATTCCTAGATCATATGAATTGTGTTTTCCACCTGTATTTATACTCCTTCATGGTCATTTTTTCTAATGAAATTCTTATTTACTCCAAGTCAATAGAGGGGCACATGTGATATCTAGAAGTTTTTTTGGTAAGACTTTATGAGCATTGGTTATATGTCAAGCTCTTAAAGTGTCACTTCTAGATTGACCAAGTATACTTCTTATGGTATGTCATATTTGAGGATAGAGTATTTATTAACCCTATAAAGGTAAAGTTAGTGGTTTATTGGGAGTGAAATAAGAACATTTTTTACATTTTTAGTTTTTTAGTATTATCCAATAATTATGGGAGGTTTAGCCAAGACTTCACTTATTTGGCAGTGTTGATAATGGTCTTAACTAAGAAAAAGGTAAGTATTATTTTGTTTTATGCTTATGAAATAACTTCCTAGGATAAAAAGGATAGATTGACTAAAATTATGATCATGAATTTACCTTATATGGGTATAGAAAATACCATGTATTATAATGTATCTAGGCCCAGGCTTTGAGAAATATTGATGTTGGAAGGTCATGTAGTCCCTTTTGTGTCCAATTAGTTGTGGCCTCATGAATAGAATTACCCAACACATAAATTTGAGATAGAAGTAGTAGTGTATTCCTTAATTTATTAGTGATATTACCTTTTATACAAGTGGTTAAAGGTGTAAACATACCATAATATCATAAATTATATATTCTCACAGTGGAGCATAAACCTTTGGTGGTGAAGGTGGGTTGAGTATCTTCAATATTTTGATGTTGATCTAGTTTACACCCTTTAACAAGGAAATGTGGTTGAATATGCACTAATTTAAAAGATGTAGGCCCTGGTAGTTTTAAATTTTATCCTTGAGTGGAAGTTGATGGCCCTTCTATAAAGATGATATTAGATGTTTAGGAGTATTGGGGTTCAATAACCATTATATCCATATCTATCTCATCATCACTCTTTAGTACGGTAAAGTGGAGATAGTTATCTAACTCTAATTGTATTTTTATGAGGGACTAAATATATGGTTATTAGTTACCAATAGAATAGTCTCTTAATGCACATTAAATCCTTCATGTATGAGTTCATGTCAATAATCCCATGAGAATATGTGACGAGTTAATGAGGTACTCACATGTCTCAAAGTGGGTAGTTCACCTAATTCTATCTAAGATGTATCACAATATACAATGGTAGTATTGGTGTTGAAAGATAAAGAGGGATATAGTTTCTTTTTCAACATGGTTATACACCTTTCAGTAAGTTAAAGATGATAACCACTTACCCACTGGTCTTTTAGATTTATTACCCATTCCCAAGTGGAAATGGGATAACATGACCATGGATTTCATGATGGGGTTTCCAAAGACAACCTAAGGTTGTAACATAGTATGGGTGATCATGTATTATATAACTAAATTGGCTCAATTTCTATCAATATGTGATAATTTTTCATTAGATGGGTTAGGGAATATCTATATTTTTTAGATAATGTACTTACGTAGTGTTCCTCAGAGTATTGTTTCAAACAAGGATGCTGATTTTTCATTGTGTTTCTGGATGGGTTTTTAGAAATCTCTTGGATTATAGGTGCATTTGAGTACTTCCTATCATCTACAAACTGAAGGATATTCCAATCATACTATTTATATCTTTTAGGATATTCTAATAGAATACATCCTATATTTTGGTGGTTCTTGGAAGAACCAATTAGCCTTAACAGAGTTTACCAAAAATAATAGCTATCGGGATTTGATTAAGATGTATATTTTTGTATCCATTTATTATAATCCTTTTTATTCACCCTTGTGTTATCTAGAGGCTAGTTAATAAATGATTTTTGGGATGAGTCTCATGTAAAATACCTTGGAACATATTCGATTGATCAGGAAGTGATTAAAAACTGCTCAGAATAGGAAAAGGTCATACATCGACTAATAGTGTCTTCCTCTCGCCTTTGAGGTGGGTGAATGGGTACTATTTCTATAGTAACCTCGACTGGTATATCACTATTTTTAGAGATAGGGAATGTTGGATCCCTTTTATGTGGGGTCATTTGATATAATATAGAGATTCAGTTTAGTGTCTTATTAAATGGATCTTATATAGTGTTTAAGTGATGTGCATTATGTTTTCCTTTTATCAGAACTTATGTGGTATTATTTTGATCTATGTTATGTGATATAAATTGATGATATATATCATGAGGCTAATTCATATTTTGAGTAGTGTTTGTTTCATGTGGTGGATCAGCGTGAGAATAGTTTTCATGGGAAGAAGGTTCCTCTAGTATAGGTGTAGTTGTAGAAAAACCATAAACAGAAGGAGATGTGGGAGTAGGAGTCTTATATGTGGGCTCAGTGGCTAGAGTTATTTTATTATGAGGCTAAGTGACATTTTGGAAAGAATCTCAAGGAATAATTGTTTTATGATAGGAATTTTGTAAAACTCCAGACATTCTTGAGGTATAGATCCATTTAATTCTTCCTTAATATTTTTTTTATTATTATTTTGTATGACATGGAAGTGATTATGTGGATTTATAATTGTTATGGGGATTTTTTATGAGTTAGAAGCCTAAAACCATGAAAATGAGGGTCGCATACCAGGTTTCATGGATAGGGAATGATTTACCTAACCAAACACATCCTAAATTGTTCAGGGGAGATAGACTGACACAATATTTTTCAAACCATGTAAACCCTCAGTTATAATTTTAGAAAACCTGTAGTAATTTACAGAGGTGTTTTACATGGTTTTTGTATGGTTTACATAACCTTGTGGCCTAAATATATAAAGTGTAGTTCCTAAAATAGTGAGTAATTACATGGTTGGTACACTGTTTGATAAACTATATGGTTTACTCTTTGTCCAAAAATTTATAGTTTCATAAAAATTAATCTATAATTTTTTAAATACCCTTACCTATATTTTATTCCCCTCACATGAAAAATTTCCTCCCACACCCCTCTCCTACTTATTCCTCTTTTATCTTTGGGATTTTATCCTCTAAATCTTGATGAAATAAAGTTGTATTCATTTCTAAAACATGCTATATGTGAATTTACCCTACCACATTCAACCTTAATATATTTATTTTATTTACTAAATATCTCATTCCATTTATTCTAATTTTACGGTTTTTATATGGTTTTCTTATTACCAATATTTTTGGTTGAATCAATAGCCGGTATTCAGTGACTGGGATTCTAAAAATCTATAGTGAGTGGCCTTAAAGTTATACCTTAATGTCTTTATATTTTATATGTGGGTGTGATGAGTGGACACACCAACATAAAGTGTTCTTATAAAAAAAATATTATGTGACCATAATTCTTGAAACTGAACCTTACCATGGGTCGTGAGTAGTCTTTTGTTGAGTCTAATCCAAAAATTTATCCAACACTTAAGGTGTTCCAGCCATGGATTTTTTTTCATATAAATTAAGAGGAAACCATAAAGAAACCATGAACTTGATCTAGTGAAAAACTATGCTATTGTGGATACATTGGGAATACCCTAGGATCTTATTTTAATTCTCTTTTATGTGTCCCCTTAAATAATTAAGTTGATCCAGTTAATAAATGAATGCTCCCAATAACATGGAAATAATTTTACATACTCAATGGAGGTATAATTAGACCCATTAACTAGAAATTCTTGGGATATGCTCCTTGTATTTTCCCATGAGCCTATATTCCTAGAATTCCTTGGATATACTCCCTTGACTCAGCATTGATCCATTGACTCAGAATGTCTAGGATATGATCCTTGGATCATCCTTAAGTCTTATGAGATGGAATAACATAGAAATGCTCCTTAGATTCATCTATGATCCTATAGACTTGGAATTCCTTTAATACACTTCTTTTATTTGTCTCCATCCTATTCAATGGGTATACTGTGATCAGTGACATTCGGAACTAGATGAAAAATGTAGTGTCAATCTCAGTGTCACCTTAGAACCTAATTATCAATTGGTTAATTTATTATTTTTTCCATTATTTATTATTAACATCATAATTCACTTTAATTTATAATAGATATGCTTATAGATGTTATATGTGGTGGATTATAAATTTATACTCAACCCCTACATGATATGCAATTGATATGCGATATAACTTCATGGTTTCTAGATAAGACAAGGTTAAGTACCCGATAACTGATGTTTGATTATCAGTTTGTGTTGAACATGGTAGATAGAGCTAGGCAAGGACTCGGGAGAAATTTTATATTGTTTATGGATTTTTTTCTTTTTTTCATTTGTTTGGATATTATTATATATGTTTTTCCTCATGTGTATGACTTTTATAGAATTTATATATCCTAATTTTGATATCTTTTGAGTTATGTGGTTTATTGGAACTTACCATGATGTCAGATATTTTATTTATCTAGTTATATGTGAATATTATTATTTTCAATATCATTACACATTTATATAAGGGTATATTGTCCCCAAAACATCAACATATACCCTCGCTACAATTTATAAACCCTTAACATATGTGGAGGTTCACCCGAGGTTTTCTTGCTCTCCAATCTGATTGTTGTGTAGTGAGCTAGGCTGGGGACATAACATCCTATATCGCCATTTTCTTATATTTAACTCCTCAAGAAATGAAGATGATTATTATTTTTAATATTTATAGAATGATATCATGTATAAAAAATAATTTTAAGAGATATCGAAAAATGGTTTTAAAATAAATTATTATATATCCAATATCTAACTACACTAAATCAATTGTTTATGGGGTATGTTTTATTATGATATGTAACGAATGATCATGAAAAATTATGTATTATATATATATGTTAAGTTTGTTTTATATCATTACCCATAAAATCATCATGATATTTATTCTATAAATAATAAATTATCATCCTCTGAATTCCATTTATGATCCACTTAGATTTTTTTTTAATTTCACATGACTATGAGTTAATCACACATAGCCTCAAAAATATTCAGTTCAACCTTCTGTGACATCCTAGATACTCTTATATGATCATTGAAAACTATGATTTAATATTATATATGTATAGATTAGTATTTTTCAACTATGTATTAATCTAACATAATCATTTTTGATGCAATATTATTCTAACATAACACACCTTTAATCATACGTAGTCCTATTGTGGTTTTAATCAATGTAGGATAACAAGAATAGATTTATTCATGAATATAAAAACACCACCTCAACTCATCCTATATAGTTAAATTTTTACAAAACTAATCTTACATATCCTCTGATTCCATGGATTTAATCCAATGTAGCTCCATATTTTCATAGTTAATCTCATGTAGTGCTTTTTGATTTTGACGTACCACCTTTTGTCCTTAATTTAATCTTATATAGCACCACATACATGGATTTATTCATACGTAGCCTTAGATTTTTTTTTATAATCATACATACCTTTGAGAAATCTAGATTTAATCTTACACACCATATTATTTAATTTTATATAACTAGTAAAATCTAAATTTACAAAAATATGCCTATAAAACTCAAATATAGCTTCTTTATCTTAACTGAAAAAATCTTCAGATGTTCAAATTCAATTTTAAATGATTTTAATAATTATAGTGAGTTTAAATTTCTTTTAAACATGAATATATTATAGTTTCCTAGAATTTCATTAAACTCGTTTCATTTCAGTCTACTTCAAATTCAATCAAATCATTTGTAGTAAAAATGATTTATTTTTATTATTTAATTCAACTAAAAAACAATACATCAAAAAATATGCAACTACCTTTAACTTCATTGTCTTTTATTTTTCCTTTTCCATATGTGAGTGGATCTCAAATAATATATACAATAGAAGTATCTCATATTTTTTCTTTTTATATGAACAATATAAGAACCTCAAATTTTCCCATTTATGAAAATATCCTTCTTTATCATGATATACACAACTTAAGGGTACTTTAAAACTTTAAGTTTTAATGTGTTCTATAATCATCAATATATATGGAAACCTTTCATGGGTACTTTTCTCATCATTAAATCAACATGAATTCTTAGGAAATTCAATCTTCACCCACATTTCATGCTTCTCTTCTTAAGACATATTGACACCAATGCTTATTGAAAATAACAATAGCAACAACATAAACCAAGGGCATGATTAGGGGATCATATCAACTACTATCCAAACTAAAACTACTCTCATAAAAATTTATATTATGAATATATAGTGTGAAATGTTACACAGCATGATAAAATGATAAGTTTTAGTTCCAAAAAAGAACCAAAATTTTTAATTTAACCTAAAAACAAATAATAAATTATCGCATAATAATTCATCCATAAGTACTTTACATTATTTTTATATTTTTTGTGGAAATATCAATAAAAAAACATTATAATTAATGATTAAATTATTTATAATCAACAATAGGTTAATTTCATTTGATATATTGGGTAAAATAATGAATTTACTTATATTGATAAATATAGAGTACATGTTTTCGAGTCGATTAATAGTTACTTTCTATGGTGTTTAGAGGTATATTAACTTGATAATAAATGTTTTATATCATTAGTAGTCCATAAACATTGATATTTAAATACAATTTATACTAGATATTTTGGATTACAATCAATTTTTTGTTGATACTATTACTCTATGGGTTAATCGAATAAATATGTTAATCAAATAATTATAAGACATGTTTAGTTTTTGTTAGAATCTTGTTGAATTTTATATATCTTGAGAGTCTTTAAGAGGATTTTAAGAGGGGCGCATTATACTAAGGTGTTTCATCACCCTCTGTTTCTAGTAATTAACCCTTTCTTTATGTTTTTAAGTTTTTAAAGTCTATGGGTGAAGTTTAGGAGAGTTTGGAGAAGTTTTTGAGTGTTTTTAGGGCTTTTCTAAGGGTACGCAGTTTGTGCACGGTTTGTGGAAACGGTGCAACACCTATAGGAAACTATACATAATCAGATAGGGAATAAAGGTAAGGTGCATGGGTTTCCCAAACTATGCATCCACCAAGGATCCAACCATTTGAGGTTTATCCTTGTGGTAGTGGTCGGTGCATGGTTAGTGCACTATTTACCTAACTGTGTGAATAACCATGCACAGTTTAAATATTAGATACTAAAATTTTGGATCACACACGTTTTGACCTCTAAGTCCCTCGTTTTCCTCCTATATAGCTCTAAATCTATATTCTCTCTTCCTAAAGGCTATGTAATCCACTCTCGTTGATTTTGAGGTGATCTGAAGGTTTCTCTTGGGGATTTGAAGCTGGATTCTCATGGTAAGTCATCATTCTTAGTAGTTTTTCTTGGTTTTCCTTAAAAATTCCTCTCTATCTATCTTGGTTTTTTATATATACTTCTGTTATGGATAGATCTAAAGTAATTGATTCCAAATATGTTAAGATTTTGATTTTTTTATGATAGGGGAAGAGATATACGGAGTCTTTTGGGGGATTTTTACCTGGTTTCATTGGCGTTTAAGTGTCGTTCTTCATTTTCACCATAAAACCTAAGTTATGTGGATTCACTCTCAACTACTCTATTTAGAAAATTAAGGCTTAGTTTCAAATTGATTTTTTAATTGAATTCGGTTGTGAAATTGATGTGAATTTCTCATTAGAAACCTCTTTAGTGATGGTTTATAAAATTGTCGAAATTGGGCATTTTTATAAAAAGTGGAATTGGTAATTTAATTTTATTATAGTGATTTTAAAATGATTTTTTGGTTTTGTTTCATGAAAAGGGTTTTTCAATAAAAGTTTAGTTTTATTGAAATGGTTGAATTAGTTGTTTTTTCATCAGGCTTTGGAATAATGGTTGTGTCTGCTCATGTGCATTCGAGATAGATAAGTGTAAGGAGTCTCCCCCATCATTAGTGGGGTGGATAAGGGTCGAGGCTCTCTCCCATCAAATGGTTCATTCAGTGATGGATTAGTGAAAGGATGATTCCCCCCTCATGAGTATTGGGAGGTCCTGGTTTCATGCATGGTTGGATACATGGAATGGAATGGATTGTGCTAAAATGAAACTTATGAATTGGTTTTAGATCATTGTTGATTACTTTCCTTGTAACTTTTTATTATTATGAGAAAACCATTTTACCTTGGAACATCTTTATATTGTGATATAAACTATTTTAAAAAATATATATATACAATTGTTTTATATAAATGTGTTAACATGTTCTATCCTAGTGGCATGAGTAGGTAAGTCATTTGGGGAAAACCTACTGAGTTTAATTACTCACCCATGCTTTAAAAATTTGGTGATTTTTCATATTTTTTTTATCAGTACATGAGAAAAGGTAAATTATCACACTTATCCAGTGGTTCTTAGTGATACTTGGGTTGTTTTTTGGAGTGGATCATGGATCATATTGGAACTTAGAGTTATGGTTTTCTTTGAGTTTTTATTGGTTTTGTAGTCTTCCACTATGTACATAGTTTTTTTTAGTCTTCCACTGGGGTAATATTTAGATTTGGTTTTGATATAAATAGTATGATTGAGTTTTCTTTCATTTCTATCATACATCATGTAGTGGTTTATTTGGTTATGTAATGTTGGTTGGTTGTTTTATTTTTAAAGGCCAAATCATCTCCCAACTATTAATAAATCCCTTGATAGTTATTGACAGCCTTTACCATCTCGGGGATATCTCTTAAGGTCAAGTAAAATAATCCATCCTTCTCAAGAAAATAAGGGGGAAGGGATGTTACAAGTAGCATCAATCTTGGTCCTTTGGAATATCTTTTTGGAACAAGTGGTTTTTGACTTGGTATTGGTTTTTGGTCTTGGAGTTGACAATTCATTTTGGTTATACCTAAGTTGGGATCATAGAAAGGATTAGGATTATTGGGACTTGAAATGTAGAGAATAAAAATACATAGCTAACCTTTTTATTCAGAACTTCAAGTTACCAGGGAGTTGGGTACATAAGTGTTTTAGAGACACTTATAGGTTTTGAAAATCTCATTTTCAAGGGTTTATCCAATGATATGAGCATGACATACATTATAGAAATGACTTACCACTAGGAGTGCATATCTCATTTTGAGTAATGATATATGATTTGGTGTAATATGTTGATTTTTGAAAAATTTTGAAATTTTTTTCAAAAGAAATATTTTTAAAAGATCATTGTTGTGGTATTTTGAAAATGGTTGTATTTTCATAATAAAGTTGAAATTTTTCAAAAAAATGGTTGGACATGGTAAAGGTTGATTTTTGAAATCACAATTGTGATAGTGTGATGTGGTAAGATTTAAAATGTAAAGAATTCAGTTAATATAGAGTGAGACTTATGGGGTTTTTTGTGTTTCTAGAAAATGTAACTTAGTAGGTGTCATAGAAACCAACTGGAATAAGTTTCTAAGAATGTGGTTGCGCCTGAGTCATAGGTGAACCAACATCTAGTTCTAAGTATTGTACAAGCATTTTAGGATATGGAAAATAGAAAAATGAGGGATTATCCAAGGCAAGTGGATCATTCCATCCTGTTCTAAAAATAGAATCCACCCATCTTTCAGGGTGATTCGAAACCAAAAAAGGCATAGGTGTGGCTGAATAGGATGAATCGTATCTTCAATTTCATTGGCACACCAACAAAGATTAAAGTCAATTTGGTGATGTATATCTTGGAATATCTTGCATTCCAGTGGTGGGATTTAGCTATTCAGACTAAATTAGACTATAGACTTACATGGGAGGATTTTGAGGAATTTTTTAATGAGAAATCATATCCTCATACATTCAAAATTAAAATAACAATGGAGTTATTCACCTTAAATAGGTAAAATGTTTATGTAATGGATTATGTGGATAAATTTATGAATTTAGTGTGCTTTCACCCAAGGTTTTTGCTAGTGTGTCCTTGAAGTCATGCATATTTGAATTTGGGATGAGGCAGGAGATTCGCTCAAAGATTGTTGTGATCTGTATTACGGATTATATAGATATGGTCAATATAGTGATGGCAGATGAAAGGGATATCTCAGGAGGTACGAGAGGATGAAGTATGTTGATACCTATGGGAAATTATGGGAACTCTTGTGCTAGGAGAAAGTAGAAGAGGGACACCTATTTCAAAGGTGTGAGTATGTATTAGAATCAAACGACTGGATTAGTGAATCTTCCTCCAAAACCAAAGAGCCAGCTTGGATTTTTTCAATGTGTATCCTCAGACCACATGAAGTAGAAATGTATATGACCATATATAGCAATCCATAATTTCAATCAGATGGGCCATCTTCAGTGTTATTGTTATAGTGCTCTGTGGTCAGTTGTTCGGGATACTTTTCAGGTGTCGCAAGTGTCATATGATTCAATAGGATGAGGGCAGAAGAACAATTATCATCATTAGAACATAGATAGCCATGGTGATTCCAAGAATACCATAACTCCTTGGAAATGGAAAACTCAACAATACAATAAAGAACAAAGTGTGTAAAGAAAGCAATTATGTAGAGCTGAATAGGTTATTGTGAATGATTAGTCTGAGCCATCTATGATGAGAGATATGATTCTTTTGAATTATAACCTTATGCAATATTTATTTGATATAGGTTCATCCCATTCCTTTATTACTTCTCATTATTTTTGTTTTCTATGTTTAAAAGTTTTGATGATGCCTTCTATGTTTTAACTTCAATCTCCTCTTGGTCAAAGAGAATGTTGAGATTTTGTGTGTACAGAATGTTCTATAATTGTTGATGGTTCTTAACTGATATGGTGTTTATTTTCTCTTGAGATGGATATCTTGATAAAATATTGGTTATGGATTGATTTAAAATGTTCAATTATCAAATTTAATGTTATACTAGAAATATCAGTTTCACAACTGAAGATGGCATCGAGCATCTTTTTCAAGGAAACCAAATTATAAAGGTGGATGAAATAGGATTTTTAGCACCATTGGTCAGAAAAATATCATACTATTTGGAATGTTTTACCTTGGAATCGATGGATGATATTGAGAATAATAGTTTTCCAATAGTTCTTGATAAGTTTCTTGATGGTTTTTCTGATAATTTCTTAGGGTTACAGCTTATAATAAAAGTGGAGGTTACGATTGATCTTATTCTAGGTACCAATAATATTTACCTTCCATATTATTGAATGTAACCAATATAATTAAGGGAGTTAAAAGTGTAGTTGTTGGAGCTAGAAAGAAAAGGTTTTATTTGGCTGAGCAGGTCTCCATGGGAATCACCGGTCTTATTTGTTAAATAGGAAAATAGAACTCTTTATCTATGTGTGGATTATCATAAGCTTATCCAAGTTATGATAAAGAACAGGTATCCACTTAAACACATTGATGATTTATTTCATCAATTTAGGGGAGATCAATAGTTCTTTAAGATTGACTTTCAATCAGAACATCACCAATTACAGGTGAGGAAGGAGGTTATTCCAAAGAAAAATTTTAGAAGTAGATATGGCCATTAATAATATATGGTAATGCCTTTCAGTCTTAAAAATTCACCAATGGTATTTATAGAATTTTTTAATTGGATATTTCAGTGATATCTAGATTTTTTGTGGTGGTGTTTGTGGATGAAATATTAGTGTATTCAAGGACAATGGAAAAGCATGAGAAACTCTTGGCAACAGTGTTTGGAATCTTGAGGGACCATCAATTGTATTCCAAATTATCGAAGTTTTATTTTTGGATACAAGAGGTACATTTTCTTGTCCATGTAATTTCTAAAATAGGTGTTTCAGTGGATCCAGAAAAGATAGAGGTTATTATCTCTTGGAAACCACTAAAGAGTGTCTTTAAGATACGGATTTTCCTTGGTCTAGCTGGTTATTACTAATTCTTTGTTCATGAATTCTCATGAATAGATTCACCTATGATATCTTTGACAAAGAATAATGTTGTACTCCAATGATACGAGGAATGGTAGAAGTTTTTTCAAGAGCTTAAGGTTCACCTTACATTAGAATCTATCTTGGTTTTTCTGGAATTAGAACAAGGGTGTGTGGTGTATTATGATGTTTTTGGATCATGGTTGGGATTTGTTATCATATAGGGAGATCATGTGGTTTCATATGGATTATTGTATATGTGGGTCCATGAGATGAACTAACCAAAACATGACTTAGATTTATATTTCATAGTCCATGCTTTGAAGACTTCAAATCATTATCTATTTGGTGAGAAATTTACTATGTTTATGGATCATAAAATCTTTAAGAATATTTTCTCACAATGGTATTTGAATATTAGACAAATAATATGGATGAAGTATATCTAAATATTTGACTTTGACTTGATGTATACACCAAGTAAACCCAATACGTTGGCATATGCCTTAAGAAGAAATTCATATGCTTAGTTGGCAGAGGAATCTTCAAATAAGTGGTAGTTAATTTTGATCTTATCTAACATGTGCTTGGAATGTGAAGACCAAGGTGATGTTATAGTTGTATTTATAGTTTTATTTGTTACTGATTTGGTGAATATGGTTAAAGAGGTGTAGACTTTTGATTCAAAATGTGTGACTATGATGTCAAAACACAATGGTAGGGAGATCATTGAGGGATGGAAACTAGATTAGAGTTCAGTGTTGTGGTTTAGAAATCATATGGTTTTACCTATGGCTTTTCAGGAACAAATTCTTCATTATTACCACCATTCAAGATGGTTTGTACATCTAAGAATACAAAAGATTTATAAGGTGTGGAAATCACAGTTTTGGTGGGTTTGAATGAAAAGAAAGGTGGTTGAGTTTTTTTTGAAATTCTTAACTTGTTAGTAGGTTAAGGTAAAACATAAATGACCAATAGGTATGTTATAGTCTTTACCTATTCTTATTTGGAAGTGGGAGCATATAGTTATGTATATTATTACAGTTCTGCCAAGAATGTTTCAGAAACATGATTCCATATGGGTGATAGTGTATTGGCTCACAAATTCGGTTCATTTTATCCCTATTCATGAATCTCATATAGTAGATGAATTATCAAAAAACTATATCTAATAAGTGGTAAAGAGGCATGGCTTATGAATCTCGGTAGTATCAAATAGAGATATGAAGTTCACATTTCATTTTTGTAAATCCTTATAGAAACACCTTGGGAATAATTTGACTATGAGTATGGTGTATCACCCTCAGACGGAGAGGCAATCTGAATGGATGATAGATATGTTAGAAGACATGTCACGGGCTTGTGTAATCGATTTTTGTGGCTCATGGGAAGAGCATGTGTCGTTGGTGGAGTTCTCATATAACAATAGTTATTAGTTATCAATACATATGGATCATTTTGAATCATTTTATGGGAATAATTATCATTCTCTGTTTTGTTGGGTGGAAATAGGTGAGACTTCAATGGTTGGTCTGAGCCTTATCCAAGAGACAATGGAGAAGATTCTGTTGATTGGGATACAGATAGAGATGGAAAAGAGTCATCAGAAATCATATGCAGATCTTCTTGGATGGCCATTTTCATTCAAGGTGAGTAATCATGTGTTCTTTAGGATATATCCAAGGATTGGACATCGTCGTTTTGGGAAGAGTAGAAAGTTATCTCCTCGATAAATAATCCCTTTTAAGATAATTGAATAGGTGTGTGAGGTGGAATATTGGTTGGCATTACCATCATGGTTCAGTGTGGTGTATAATGCATTTCATGTATCTCAGTTGAAAAGTATCATCTTGGTCCTGAAAATGTAATTATATAGGATCACGTTAAACTAGAGTCGGATGCTTCGTCGGTTCACATGCCAATGCAGATTGTGCATAGGAAAGAGAAATTCTTGTATGGAAAAAATATTTGTCTAGTGTGGGTTTTTTAGAAACATGGTCATATTTAAAAAGATACTTAGGAATGGTAGAAATAAATGAAAGATAAATGGTAGAAATCTTTTATAATAGTGATGGTTTTCTACTTTATGATGATGGAAATTCCAACAGTGGAGAAAATATAGCACCCCCAGTTTCTATTAAGTAACACTTTTGTTATTATTTTTATGTTTTTGAAGTATATGGGTGATTTTTGGGAGAGTTTAGAGAACTTTTGAAGTGTTTGGGGGATTTTCTAAGGGTTCATGATTGGTGTACAGTTTTTAGAAACCGTGCAACACCTACTAGACACCTTGAACAATGAGAAATGGGCTAAAGTAAAGGCGCACCGGTGGCACACGGGTTGCCCAGACCATATATCTACCAAGGATACAACCATGTGAGTTTATCCTTGATTCATTGGATGGTTCATGGTTAGCACATAGTTTACTTAACCATGCAACTAACCATGCACGGTTTAAAGATTATATCCTAAAATTGTAGATCTTACACATTTTGACTTCTAGGGCCCTTTTTCCTTCTATATGGACCTAACATGAAATTCTCTCTTCCCAATGGATAAGAAAGCTTATCCCATTGATTATTAGGTGATATGAAGGTTTCTCTTGGGGATTTGAATTCGTATTCTCATGGTGAGTCATCATTCTTGGTAGTTTTTCTTGGTTTTCCTTAGATCTACCTCTCCCTCTCTCCTGTCTTCTTAGATATACTTCCATTGTGGATAGATATAAGTTATTTGATGCCAAATATGTTGATAATTATATTTTTTATGATAGGGGAAGAGATATAAGGTGGGTTTTTGGAGATTTTTACTCGATTTCGTTGGCATTTGAGTGACGTTATTTGTTTTCTCCATAAAACCAAAGGTAAGTGGATTCACTCACAAATCCTTTATTTAGAAATTGAAGGATTAGTTTCAAATTTATTTTTTTATTGAATTTTTTTGTGAAATTGATGTGTATTTATTATTGGAAACCTCTTTAGTGATGGTTTATATAACATTGGAAATTGGGCATTTTTTTTGGAAAGTGGATATAGTAATTTGATTTTAATATGGTGATTTTACAATGATTTTTTTGTTTTGCTTCATGAAAAATGGTATTCAATAAAAGTTAAGTTTTTTAAAATGTTTTAATTGGTTTTTTTGGAATTGGGTTTTGGAATAATTTTTGTGTGTGTTCATGTGAATTCAGAAAGGATAAGGGTAAGGAGTCTCCCCTATAATTAGTTTGATGGATAAGGTTCAGGGATCTCCCCCATCAAAAGGTTCATTAAGTGATGACTTAGTGAAAGGATGACTCTATACTCATGAGTACTGGGAGGTCCATGTTTCATACGTGGTTGGATATGTGGAATATAATAGATTATTCCAAAATAGAATTTATGAAATAGATTTAGAGCAGTGTTGATTTCTTTCCTTGGAACTTGTTATTGTTTTGAGAAAACCATTTTACCTTGGCACTTGTTTATATTATAATATAAACTATTTTATAAATTATTTTATATAGATATATTTTATATAAATGTTCTAACATGTTCTATCCTAGTAGCGTGATTAGGGAATTCATTTGGGGAAAACGTACTGAGTTTCATTACTCACCCCTACTTTGACACTTTGGTTCTGTTGAAAAAAAATTATTATGACATTGGTAAAGGTAAATTGGCACAATTCCTTAGTGTTTATTATTGATACTTGGAATGTTTTTTGAGTAGATTATGGTTAAGGTTGGAGCTTAGAGTTATCGTTTTCTTTGAGTTTTTATTGGTTTTGTATTCTTTCGTCATGTACTTGGTTGTTTTGTAGTCTTCCTCTAGGGTACTCTTTAGAGTTGGTTTTGATATAAATGGTATTATTGAGTTGTCTTTAATATTTATCATGCATCATGTAGTGGTTTATTTGGTTATGGCATGTTTTTTTGTTGTTTTAGTTTCAAAGGGAAAATAATCCCCCAACTGTTAATGAAGCTCTTGGAATTTATTGTCAGACTTTAGCATCTCAGGGATGTCTCTTAAGGTCAAGTAACATCCTCCCACCTTCCCAAGACAATGAGTAGGGGAGGGATTTTATAGTTTCATCATAAATACATGTCAAGATAATGATGTGGTTGTGATTATTCACATTAAAAGGGTTAGTTTGACCATTTAAACAATATGTTCTTACAAATTTATAAAATTTATATGAAATTTAATTATAATTTATCCAATGAAAAATATTAGGATCTCTTGAAATAAAACGAATTATGGATAAATATATTGACTTATAGATAAAATAAAACTTTTTTATTGAGCTATCACTATAATAGATTGACCCTTTTTAGTTCCCAAAAAGTCCTTTCTCAACACCAAAAAAGAACTAAGATGGTTAATTCTAACATAGGGGCCCTTTATCAATGATTTTTTAGTGCTGATAAAGGATAAATTTCTCAGTTCTATAAGTGATTTTTTAGTGATGAAAAAACTTTTGATAGACTATTATAAAAACTTTTAAGGTTGCAGCATCCCAAAAAACAAAATATATACTAGCATGCGTATAAAAGATTCCAAAATTAAAAAAATAATCATCATAGTTAATGTAAAACATACCATAATTGAAAAAATAAATATAATTTATAAATATAATTATTATATCATATAATTATACATAAATTTACTATTATAACTTTTAAAATACAAAAACATGTTTTGTAGAGTGTGTCAGTTAATCAACATTCCAATGACTTTTAAAAAACCTCAGAAATATACTTGTAATTAAAATGAGAAATATATGTGTGTGTGTGTGATAATAAACAAAAAAAATTATTAATAAGAATTAATAAATTTAAATCTATTTTGAAATTTAAAAATATAAATTCAGTCACATCATCCACCCCACGTGTTGGAATGATGTACAGTTAATTCATACATCTCATAAATGAATCAATGATAATTGTAAAAGATTTTGATGATAATTCAAGCACATTTTCTCAGTTTTGATTATTTGATGCATATTTTAATCTTATTTAACGTTTAAAATGAAAAAATACATATTCAACAATTTTGAAAACACCATGTATTGGAATGACATATAGCTCATATTTATAAGTAAAAAATGAATAGAATATCATTTTTATGGAGTTTCATGAAAATATAATAATTTTTCTTGGTTTTGAGTATGTGATGCATATTTTGAACTAAAATATCCTTTTTGATAAAGACACACACTTTTAATAATACCATTGACACCACATGTCATAATGATATGTGATTATTTCCAATGTATAGTAATAAATCAATGGTCATTATAATAGATTTTTATGAAAATATTAGTATGTTTTCTCATTTTTTAGTATCTAATGTGAGTTTAGAACTAATATATCACTTTTATAATGAAAGCACACACTTTTAGTAACATTAACCACCCCATGTGTCATAATTATGTTTGGTTAATTCCTACATGTTACAAATTAATTAGTGAATGTTTTGTAGATTTTTATGACAATCCAATCATGTTTGATCCATTTTAACTATGTGATTCGCATTTTGAACTTATTTATCACTTAAAATGGAAAAATACACTTTATTTCATTCTGACTATAATGTGAAGAAAAATCATGCGTGATTAATTCTTACAAGTCAAAAAATAATAGAAGATCATTTTCTTAGAATTTCATAATAATCTAAGATCATTTGATTAATTTTGGTTAAGTGTCGCATGTTATTATATAAATATCATTTTACATTGAAATTACACACTTTATTTCATACTATAATCACCATGTATTGGAATAATGAGCATTTTATTCCTATATATCGCAAATGAATCAATGATAATTTTCATAGAATTTAATTAAAATCTGAGCACATTTTCTCAGTTTTGAGTATGTGACATGTGTTTTCAACTTATGTAACAATTAAAATGAAAAATTAATTTTAGGTTATTCTGACTAAATGATGCATTTTAATGATTCTTGGTTAATTTTATTATGTCACAAATGAATAAATAATAATTTCTATATATATTAATGGAAAAAACTTATAGCCACATTCGGGACCATCTATGGTTAGAGGTGGTCCATAGGCAGAGGCAATAAAGTTTCATACCTATAAGTCACCTGTAGTTATGGGTTTATGGTTCTTGTGATGTAAATCCCTTGACTCAGGACCCTACATATATGGGAAAACTTTTCTATGGATATAGGTCTCACACTAAAACATCATTATAATTTATTAAATAATAAGAAAAAATACATTAATAAATTATTGTGTATATATAAGCATATACATATATATATACATAATAACTTTGTTAATGTACTGGTAATAGTACTTAGTCTTCTAGTGTGAGATATGAGTTGAAGCCTGATGAAGTATACTTTTCCCTACCCTATAGCCATGGTCTTTTGTTTTTGGATATAGTTTAATATTATAGCTACAGGCATATACCTGTGTCTAAAGGGTAAATATGTGGACCAGGTCCCACATAAAATACTAGATCCTTAATCCATGACTATGATTATAGCCTTGGGGGATGTGGACACACCAATAGCCTCCATGTGTAGCCTGAATGAGGATATAATCTATACCCATGGTCAGAAGGATTGTAGCCATGGTCATGGATCATGGTTATAACCTAAATTTTCAGTAGTGAGATTTTGATGAAAATTTGAGTGCATTTAATCAATTTTGAGTATATTATGTATGTTTTTAACTAAAATATCATCTTTAAATTAAAAAGAATCACTTTTAGTCACACCATACACCCCACACATCAGAATGACATATGGTTAATTCCTAAATTTCACAAATGAATCAACAATCATTTTCATAGAGTTTCACAATAATATAAGTTTTTTTCTAAGTTTTGAGTATGTAACATGTGTTATGAATTTATCAACCCTTAAAATGAAAAATACACTTTAGTTTATTCTTACTTAATGGAACATAAAAATGATGTGTGGTCAATTTCTAGATGTTAAAAATGATTCAACAATCATTTTCATAGATTTTTACAATAATGTGATAATGTTTTATCAATTTTGAATATGTGAGACAATTTTTGAACTAAAATATCCATTTTATATTAAAAAAATGAACTTTTAGTCACACCATACACCCCACACATCGTAATGACATGAGGTTATTTTTCATATATCATATATGAATCAATGATTTTTTTTCATAGAGTTTAGTTATAATCCAAGTGTGTTTGGTAAATTTTGAGTATGTGATTTGTTTTTTGAAATTATTTAACACTTAAAATATAAAAATATAATTTATTTCATTTCAAATAAACTATAAATAGAAATGGAATTCATCTCATTCAAACATGTCACAAATGAATTGATGATTATTATCCTATATTTTCATGAAAATATGAAATTGTTTATCTAGTTTTGAGTATTTCATGTACGTTTTGAACCAAAATGTCATTTTTATATTTGAAACATGCATGTTCATCACATGAAACTTAAATAAATAAAATAAACTATTTATAAATACCTTTTCAAGAATGAAGATAGATACTTGTAAATCCCAAAAGGATTAGAAATTTGTCCAGTGACTATATAATTGTCAAATAAATATCTGTAATAAAAATTAAACTGTTAAAATTGTAATATAAATAGTACATCAATAACTAAAAATAGATGATTTATTAACATACTTGATATATACATTTATAACTGATTATATTAACCAATTTTACTTGTATCATATTTTCAATAACTAAGTGGTATTTTCTCTCAAATCAAACCACAATGTCAAACAACTCAAATTCATTTTTATATGAATAAATATTTATTCTATCATAAAAAATGAACTCAGGTTTCTTAATGTAGTGGTTTTATTTCTCAAAAAAATCCAAATAGTTATTAAAAATATGTTACCATCATGATTAAATATACCCTTTCTCGGGAAACACTTTTATTTTAATTCTACAAAGCATTTAATATTCTGAGTTTTTGAACAATATTTTTATCACGTTTAATTAAAATTAATTTCAATAATAATGAGATTTAAGGATATTAAAAATAAATAAATAAACTATAGATAACTGCCTTTTGAATATTTTTCTTTATCGTGGTGAGCTATATATTGAGGTGAATAATGAATTTTCTACATTACAATTTGGAAAAAATGTTACAATAAATAATATTCTTATTGAATATAAACTATATGAATAGAATTCATATTATGTATAAAAAATTAATGTATTGTTATGCCAACATTTTACAATTTTCCTTTTTTATTTAACGGTTGAAGTGTGTTTCACACTTCATCGATTATGAAAATTCCTTCTTTATATTCACCTCTAACATATAGGCCATCATATCCACTAGGTATACCATGAAATACTAGTGATTTTCCAAGGAAATAATTTTCCTATAATGAATTAAAATATTAATTTATATTTTCTTTCATTTAAAAAATAATAATATACTACATTTGTTTATAGTATCATGGGTATAAAATATTTGCATTACTTTTGGTAATAATATGAAGGAATCTCTTTTTTATCCTTATTGAAATTCACTTAGAAATACCAATTAAACAATATTTACTACTATCTAATTATTAACCCATAAGCATTATAAAATTAGAAGATAAAATTTGATATAATAAAGAACCTAAATTTTTTTCAATGATTCTAAAGTAATTAATATTCACATATATTGGATTTATATCTTTAACACCTAATACATGCATAATATTAGACATAATAGTTACTCTATAATTTTAATAATTTATAAATTCATAATGTTCCCTTGTGTATAATGTATAGCCCGTAATTATGTATCCATTGGAGGATAATAGTTTAACACTTTTTCCTTCGGAAAATAAGAGCAATTTGCCAAATATAGATTTATTATTTTCAAATAAATCTGTATAAATTTAGTCCCAAAACCTAGTAATAAAATATTGGTTGGGTGTATTTAATATATAAACTTTAGAAATTGAAAGATTCAAATTCCTAATAATGTCCTTGTGAGTTTAAATGTATGGTACAACCTCTTTACTATTGTACAAAACATAAAAGTGAGACTATTTATAATCTATGATTGGTATTATCTTAATATTTATTCCTAAAAGTATTTCACCTTCGATGCTCATTTTATGGTGATATTTTAGAAGACTAATGTTATAATCATATAATATATTTTCAGTGATAATTAAATATATAAATCTATAATATAACACTCCACAATACAACCTTCATGACATCTTTTATTTTTGACATACCCATTCAATATCTTCATAAATAATTAAATGGGGGTTACTAAGGAAAGGGAAATCAATTAAATTGTTTTTAACACATTCAAAAAGGACCAAATAAGAGGTATTAAAAAACGGATGAGTTCTAAAGGAATGTGTGGATATATGTGCTATTAATACAGAATGAATGGTTATATCTATAGTTTTTTTCAATGGTCATTAGAATAAATTATAATAACCTTGACCCTAGTATCCCGAAGATGGTGGATACTTTACTAATTTACCATAATACAAACAGAATCACATCCCAAAGGACTAAATATTTTATTAGTATTAGTAAACTAGGTTTATACATGATTCTCATATTGTATTTGAAAACACAAATTAAAACATAGTCTTTTTCGATAATAACATTATTCCCTCTAAAATATCCTTTTATATCAATCATATTACACTTTATGGATTCCTAAGAAAGGAAAAAAATAAGGGTGATATCAAATGATCAATAGGGGTAATATACACTGGAAGATATCATTAATCAGTCATCATGATCATGTAAAGGAAAATAAATAAACTCACATTCCATTTAAATAACCGAATTATCATAACCATTGTAGCAAGGTAAATAACTAAAAAAATCCATTTAATCAATAACAAGAAAATCATAACTAGATAAGGAATAAAAAATAGGAAAGGTAAATAACTAAACATGTATTCGATTTAAATAACAATATTATCATGAATACATGAGGAATAATCAATATCGAAATTAAATAACTAAAAACGCATGCCATTTAATCAATATACTAAGAATAAAATGCATCCAGAGATAATATCATTGTGAAAATATCATTGATAATAATAACTGAATTCTTAATGAAGGAAATGCTTAATCATTGAACTTCATGTTCTCAGGCACATGATACCTTTGTTGTCAAGAACTTTCACAAAACATTTTAAACTAAATGTGGAAACCCATTTAATTTTATCTTGCTAATTTTCCTCATGAGAATACTGATGCATCAAGGGGATATATAATTCTAGGCCCCACTCATCGCTATAGGTCTAAATCATTCCATATCTATTGAATTTTTTATTTAATCCATGAATAAATATGCCTTAATAAAAAATATATGTATTGAGTAAGGAAAATAAATTTATCAATATTTCCTAGTTAACTAAATAAATTTAAAATTAATCATTGTATGTAAAAATGGTACACGGTTTAGAAAATAATCATATCCATGATATAAAGAATACATATATTTAATAAAAACATCATATGTAAAAAATGATTTATGGTTTAATAAATAATCATATCCATGATACAATAAATATAGATATTTATGAGAAATAAATTATAAAATGGTCACAAGAGAGTAAATGTTTCAAAGGAAAGTTAATGAATACAAAAAAATGAATCCAGAAAGTGAATATCAATAATTTCATTAGTAAAAATTATCATATTCCATCCAATGAAAGAATAAGGATGATATCAATACAAAATATCCCTAGTGGATCATAAGTAAAATAAATTTTCGATGTCGTTGATGAATAGAAATACCATAAAAATTTCATTAAAAACATTCTTGAGAAAAATAACCTTTTTAATTTGAAAATCATTTTAAAACTAAAAGTTAAAAAATTGAAAAATAAATTACTTTAAAAATAACTATTTATAATTATAAAGTAATTATTAAAACATTTAGTGGTCATGATTATATGAAATTTCATACATGCTGAGTATGTTAAAATGAATATTTCTTTTACATTTTCAGTAATTGCCAAATAGGCCTTGTTTTGAAAATGACATGAATATTCATTTCAAAACAATTTGTAAAAATTTATTATGGGTAAAAATTTATTTAAAAAATCATTTTTAAAAGGTTAAAAACATTTTTGAAAAAAAATTTATAAAACATGTATTTTAATGAAAATGGATTTTCGATCGAAGAGAGAAATGAAGTCAGATTTTATTAAAAACATTTTTCAACCATTTTATGTACCAAAGAGTATAAAAATAGTACTATTAGTTGAAAATTTTATGAATAACTAGAGGATAATAAAATGAAATGGTTTTATTAGACAATTATCAAATAATTTCCTTCAACTAAAATTAAAGAATAAATAATCTCGATTAGAGTGAGATTGGAAAATAAAGCCTTATAATGATCATAATGTTAAAGTGTGAATTAATCAGTGAATTTATTATGTGTATAAAATTTAAATAAACATAAAATAAATATAAATAAAAAATAAGATAATCAAAATTAATTAGACATATAATCTAAGAATATTAAAGTCGATGATAAAGAAATATAACCCAATGAAAAGAAATTGAGTTATGAAATTATTTACCACTTGGTAACTTTAAATTAAAATATAGTTGGATGAAATAATTCTAATTGAAAATTTAAATACCATTAATTATTAATTATTAATTATGTTACATTTTAAATGGGTATTATATACACCATATAAAAGAAATTTGGTAAATAAAATTTCAATATGCCTTAAAGAAGGGAATTTGATACAAACTCTCTTACCTCATGATTCCTTTTGGTTAAACATGCTTTTAACTCCTATATGATGGTTTTAATCATGTTATTAATTTATACCTAAAATATATTCATATTTATAATATTATATATTATCTTCATATAACATTTCACCACTTGTTTGTTAATAATATTTCATTATTTTCATTGTTTTGGGTGTTAATTTCCTTGTTCTATCATGTGTGTTTTGTCATGAAAATTTTGGTTCTTTTGTATAGGATATAAAACCATCATATAAATAATGATATTAATTTTATATATATAATTTTTTTTATTAGACGCATTTTTAGAAACATTATTGAAATTTTAATAAGGAGAATAAATCGCATCGCTTCGTGGAGATGGTTGGTCGTACCTATGCATGAGAGACATTATCATTTCCTTAACGGGTGAAATGGTAAGGAATTGTATAATATATTAATATTAAAGAGTGAATATATGCTCATATATATCAAATTTATTTATCAAATTTATTCTTATTAATTTCCATGTAAATTGTAAGTGAAAATGAATCGCAATGCTTCGTGAGGTAGTAGTATGTCATACACACGAGCGACATTATCATTATTTAAAAGGCATGTAAAGTAAGAAGGTATATGTAATATTATAATTCCATAAGTATAATAATATCATAAATATCATATAAATGTATTAAATCCATCATTATATCTATCCTTTAAATGTGGTGATGGAAAATGAATTGCATGAGTTTGCAAGGCGGTAGTCCGTTGTGCACACAATCGATGGTTTTGTTTCCCATTTGATGGAGGAATATATAGATAAATAATATGTAATAAACATAATAAAATATAATTATGTGGTATATATTGGTGTTAACATATTAAAATTGTTAATATATAATTAAATGTGTAGAAATAATAAATTAAATAAAATATCTTTATTAAGACAATTACCTTCTCTAAGATAAACCTACTTTGGACCTCCTATTAATGAACCCAGGGTTGGTATTTTAGGAAGACCAACAACTCTAAAATGTGTCTATAGATGTTAGAGAGGTATTTTGGTAAGTTTTGGTTAAGACAAAGGCCTTGGGAGATAAGAATAAGTAAAGGTATTGAGTTCCCTTTTATAAGTGGGGAAAGAAAACCCTCTTGAAAATTACATGAAAATTTCCCAAAAGAATCCAAAATGATAAAGTCAGTCACATTCCATGTAATGACCCAAATCCCAGTTGTAAGGACCTAGCCTTAAACATTACATAATATAGTTAATTCAATTATAATTAAATTTCATACATTCCCAAATATCTTTTTGTTTTAGAGATTAAGAGAATTTAGTCATAACCACAAACATAGAAACTCAAATATTACAGAGTAGGCACTTCTACCCAATATCCTTTTTCTCAAAAAATGAAACTTTTAAAAAAACATGATTTCATTCTATAAAAATTTCATGAATTTAAACATGAATTCTTATTTCCCTTTACCCATCCATAAAACCTCTGAAAAACAATTTTAAAACTTAGGATGAGCACAAAAAGCTCAGTAAGGGATATAAAAAGGAAAAAAGAAATCATTATTCCATAAATAAAAACATTTTCACAAAGTCATAAAACATAATCTATTTAGCTTACCTTATGAAATCATAATATTCCTATAAAACCATGTAAATCATATATAAATCATGAAAGGTATCTTTTGGAATCATTTTCATATCACTCTTATATATAAAATAGCTCTCTCAGTTATATAGGTAGTAACCATCATGGTTACACTTGGAATAACCATCACAGTATATTCTAATAATCTCTTAAGAGAAACCTAACTAGTAAACTCCATCATTTTACCCAATTTATTAGAGAGCTATAATGGGCTCACCCACACTAAGTTTATCATTTAACCACCCATCATCATAATAATTAACAAGAACCATAACATGATCATAACACATAAATATTTCATAAAAGAAGCATTCTAGAAGAAAATAAATTTTCCGTTTTGAAATAACGTTTCATTTTTAAGAAGTTACGCACTTATAAATAAAAAAAAATATTTGAAAATAAAATTATAAACTTTTAATGTAAATATAAAATCAATAATGTGTCATGAAATAAAGAAAATCTTCTAATTTCATATAAGGAAAAAGCATTCCTTTAAAATATTATAAAAAAAGAGATGGTAAAGAGGATTTTTAAAGAAATTTTCCTTAAAATATCATATCATTGAAGTGAGAATTAATAAAATGAATATAATATGTGTATATAATATAAATACACATAATAAAACATAATATAATCAAAAATAATTTTACAAATAATCTTATGACCACAAAATCAATTAAGTAGAAGGTTGGCCCAATTAATGTAAATTGGGTTAAGAAGTCCCTTACCTTATACCTGAAAGTGTTCTTCACTTGTATTTAATGTCCTCGATAATATAATTATATTCATTAATTACTAAATATATAACTTAATATAACTTTATTTGAGTTATTATAATGTTATTAAATTTTTTCATGTCCATTTTTATTAGTTATAGAGTTTAATTTCATCATTCTAGGAGTTCTCATTTCATGGTTTTATGTTCGGTTCACTTGAGTGTAATTATGGAATTTATTTTCAAAAGGAAGAAAAAAACCTTAAGTGTAAATAATTGGTATTAATATTAATATAGAATTTTAAATGATCCCATATATGATTTTTTCTGATGTGAGGATGATTAATTATATAAAATATTATTGATAAATTTTTGATTTGTTTTTTGCGGTTTTTCTGACCATCACAGACTAGTTTTGTTTTATTTAATAATATTTTTATAAATTAGTTCAAGAAAATTAAAAAGGTTATAAAATAAATATTAAAATATTTTTTAACCATAATAATTTTTTTATGAAAATTCTTGAATTTGGTAAAGGAAAATGAAAATTCATCATCCATGAAGGTGGTGAGTCGACGCGTCACAGAAGATGTTTTCATTTTTTAAAATAAGAGAAGAATAGAAGAGGTTTAATGATAGATATTACATTAATGTAATAAAATTCCAATATTTATATGATACTAGAGTTATCATGAAACTCTTGATATGGGATTTTAGGATAAGTTATAAATAAACAAATAAATAAAGAAAGAATTTAAAAGAGAAAGAATGGAAGATTTTACCTCTTGAATGTTGTCTCCTTGATAACCTTCTTAAGGCGCTTGGTTTTAGTATTTTGGTGATACCAGTAGGTCTTGGACATGGGAAAGAGTCTTGGGAAGATAATTGGGTAGAATTTAGGAAATATAAAAGGCTTTTTAGGTGTGAGGATAAGGGATGGTGAGGGGTGGTATTTATAGGGAGATGAGAGGGGTGTTTTTTATAATGGTATTCATTTGTTTATTATTTTGACTCAGTACTATAAATAGTGTTGAATATTGTGACTAAGTATAGTAACTAGTGAATGTTATTTTGAACTAATGGGTTCTTACCTCATCAATACATCATTCATGACTCAATAATTCATTTATTTAATTATACCGTAAATTACGGTATTTCACTATTCATCTAAAATTCGATTATTTTAGAAAAATCCCAAAAAATTACCCTACCCATTTTTTGATATTTATATTTCAAAAATGGGATCCATTTTTTGAAAATAATTTTCTAAATATGATAAATTTAATTTTTAAATAAAATCATCATTTATTCTAAAAATACCGATTTTAATATTATAATCAATTTTATGACACTTTTAAAAATTAAATAAGGTCTCATAAAATTAATTTTATAATTATAATAAAAAATATTAATTTATAAAACTATTTTATGAAAATAAATTTTCTTTTAAATCATTATATTAATTATAAAATTGAAAATAAACATATAGTTTTCACAAAAATACCAACACTTAATTTATCATTTTTAAAACATTTATTTACTAATACCATGATATAAATACATCATATTATCACTTATAAGATACATAAATTTAATTTATACTTTCATATGTGAGTTTACTATTTTATTAGTATATATTCCTTAATTTCTATAAATAGCACTTATTTTATTATACATTTATAATGAATGTAAAAATTTTATTCCAGAATGAAAACAAATTATTCTATAAGTTTCTGGGTTGTTACTCCCCCCCCCCCCATCTAGAAATTTTGTCCTTGAAATTTTATTCACTTATTAAACAAGTTAGGGTACCGTTCCCTCATAGAATTTTTTGATTCTCATGTCCCTTCTTCAACCATGTGATTTCTCCACAAAACCTTAACCTGGTGAATTACCTTATTCCGCAGTACTTTATCTCTACAATCCAGAATATAAACATGATTTTCCTCATATGAAAGGTTATATTTTAACTGAACAATATCAGGGATTAGAAAATGATATGAGTCTAGAACATATATTCTTAACATCAAAACATGAAAAACAATTTGTACTTGGGATAAATTTGGAAGCAAATACACTCAGTAAGAACATATCCAACTTTCTATAGGATTTCATAGGGTAAAATGAACCATGGGCTCAACTTCCCCTTATTAATAAATCACATCAAACTTTTCGATGGAAAAACTTTGAGAAATACATGATCACCTACATTTAAATAAAGATCCTACCTCTGATTATCCACATAACTTTTCTGCCTGCTCTGAGTTGTCCTTAAGTGTCACTGAATCATCTAAAATTTATCTTTCATTTAATCTGCCAATTCTGGTCCCATAAACTTTATTTCACCTACTTTATCCCAAAATAATGGATTTTTACACCACTTTATATATAATTCTTCAAAAAAATTCATCTGTATACATGAATGAAAACTGTTATTATAAAAAAATCTCAACCAAAGAAAGATGATGGTCCCAACTTCCCTGATAATCCACTGAACAAGATTGAAGAATATACTTTGATTTCTGAATTGTTCACTCTGATTTTCCATCATATAGAGGATGAAAAACATTTCTGAAATTTAATTCTGTTCCTAATGACTTCTAAAGGCCCTTCCAAAATTTAGAAGTGAACCTAGGATCATGATTAGATACAATGTAGAGAGGAACTCCATGTAAATTTACTATATCTTTGAGGTACATTCAAGAAAGATAATCTAAATACATATTATCTCAAATAGGAATAAAATATAAATATTTAGTTAGTCGATCAATAATAACCCAAATTTCATTGTTACCTTGAAAAGTTTTTGTTAATGCCACAATTAAATTCAAGGATATATTTTCCCATTTCCACTCTGGCACTAGAAAAGGCGGAAGCATTAACTTCATTAATTGATGTTCTCATTTACCTATTGACATATAAAACATATCATGGTAATGTCGGCAATATATATTTTCATTACATACCACCAATAATACTCTTTAATATCTCTGTATATTTTAGTGCTTCTAGGATGAACTGAAAACAGAGAATTATCAGATTCACTTAATAACTCTTTCTTTAACTATGAATCACAAGTCACATATAATCTCTTCCCAAATCTCCAAAAAATTCTTTATAAATGAAAAAAAAACTAGAAAATTACCCTTTTTAACAAATTATACCTTTTCCTATAGCTCACATTCTTCCTTCTGTTCTTACATAATTCTATCTGATATAGACGATTACACTAACACCTGAAATAAAACATAGGAATTTATTACACCAACAAATTCCAAGCCAAAACTAATCAAATAATTAATCAAGGGGGCATGTTCTAAATGTAACATGCTTAATGTTGAATGATGTTTTCAAATCAAGTAATCTACCACTTTTTTTATTTTCCTGGATGGTAATTAATTGTGCAATGATAATCCTTTATCAGTTCCAGCTATCTTATCAACCTCATGTTCAATTCCTTTTGAGTAAATATATACTTTAAACTTTTGTAATATGTATATATTTTACATTTGGATCCATATAAATGATGTCTCAAAACATTTAAAGTGAAAACCATAGCTGCTAATTCCATATCCTGTGTGGGATGATTTAACTCATCAAGTTTCAGTTATCATGAAGTATAAGCAATTACCTAATTATTCTACATTAGAATAAAACCATTCCCCTTTAAAGAAGCATCACTATAGATGAAAAAATCAAAATTTTTGGAAGGTAGGTCCAAAACTAGAGCATTCACAAATCTTCTTTTCAATTCTTAAAAACAAACATCACATTCTTCTATAATAAATTTAACCCCTTTTCATGTTAACTTAGTTAGTGGGATAGATAAACAATTAATGTTTTTAATAAACTATCGGTAATAGCATGCTAATACAAGAAAACTACGATTCTTAGTAACATTTGCAGGTCTTATCCATTCATTAAACACTTTTTTTTGAATGATCAACTGTTATGTTGTTCTTATTTACAATGTTCCCAAAAAAAGAAATCTTTTATAGGAAAAAATCACATTTTCTAAATTTCCTGTATAGATTATTTTATTTTAAGGTTTCCAGAATGGTCTTTATATTTTTTTTCATGATCCTAATAACTTTTGAATAAACCAAAAATATCATCAATAAAAATAATAAGAAGATTATACAAATATTTATGGAAGATCATGTTCATAAGATCCATAGATACAGTATGAGTCTTTTTCAAACCAAAGGGAATAGATACAAACTCATAATGCCCATATCTAGTCTAGAATGATATTTTTATAATTTCATCCTCCTTTACCTTCAGTTGATGGTACTAGGATCTCAAGTCATTCTTGGAAAAATACTGATCTCTGTGGATATGATCAAACAAGTCATCGGTATGAGTCAAAGGATACTTATTCTTAATAAGGATGTTATTCAATTCTATATAATGAATAAAAATCCTCATAGGACTAAATTTTTTTTTAGAAAACAAAATAGGATCACCTAAGGTGAAGTAATCAGAAAAAAAAAACTTTATTTATAAACTATTGTAACTAGATTTTCAGTTCTAGAAGTTCAACATGAGTCATTGGATAAGGGGGTTTTGAAATAGGTTTGTCATCATGGATTAAATCAATAGTAAACTCGACCTCACAATTAGTTATAATTTAAGGAAACTCATTAGGAAAAAAATCAAGTTACTTATTTACCACCAGAAAATAATTAATCTGAATAGTTCTATTTTTTCTACAATATCTGTAAGATAAAATTCACTTCCATATTTTAATAGTTTCTTGTCTTCCTGATATGTTATCAATGGTATGGGTTCATTATTTTATACAAACTGAAACTCTTTCTAAAAAACAAATGTTTTATCTCTACAATCAATCTGAGCATAGTAAAATAAAAGCTAATCTATACCCAGAATAACATAAAATTCTACTAGGGGTAAGACAATAAGGTTTTTAGGTCAATTAATTTAATATACATTGACAAGAACATTCTTATAATTTATTTTTTACCTTAATATTTTTCCCATGTGTTTTTACTATAAGTTTTGACTTCATTTCTTGAGGCGAAATTTCCAATTTACCAGAAAATTTCTTAGATATGAAAGAATGTGTAGATCCCAAATCAAACAAGAAATTATAAAAATATAAGTAAAAAACAATGTACCTGATACCACTTCATTGGATGTCCCAACATCTGGTCAAGTTTTTGCAAAGGATTTCACCACATCTTTTTGGTTATAGACTGGTATCTTTTCATCATTCATGTTCCTCTTCAGACACTCATTTTCATAATGACCCATCTCATTACTTTTAAAACATTTTATTGTCAGTATATTAGAATTATTCTTACCACTACCATAATCTTTTTCATTGCAATTATAAGCCACATAACCAAATATTCTACATCAGAAACACTTACCAAAATTAAAAATGAATTTCCTAGTGTGTTTTTTACCACAATTCTTAAAAACTAAAAACTTAATTTTCTTACCATAAAACTTCTTTGATGAGTTATTTACTTTTGTCTACCAACTCAACCTCTTTTTCTGTTAGTTTTCAAAGTACACATGATCATTGGAAAATCCCATTTCCACCTTCTTTGTACATAGAACAAGTTTTTTGTAACTTTTTAATGAATGATAAGACAATGCCCTTTGATATCTTGGCTTTAATCAGGAGTAAAAATTATTGATTTTACTATCAAGATCCTAAGTATGTAAACACCAAATCCTTATCCTATCTTAATTCCATGAATTATTTTTCTGTCCTAAGTCAAGTCACCTTAGTAAAATATTTAACGATGAAAAAACTTTTGAATTAATCCCATTCTAAATAATTAATCTCCTTGTTATGCCTGATATTCTTGACCATTGACCACTACTAGTCAGCTTCACCTTTAAAATGGTAAATAAAAAGACTAAACTTTTGATGTTATAAACACCACATGACTTTAAAAATCTTTTATAGGGATTTAATCCTCCCTTTATCTACCACTAGGTTAGAATATCAACTAAATATAGGTGGGTGTTGCCTCATAAAATGTTCCACCAGTAACTTATTCCTCTGAGTTTGGTCTAGTTGATATCATGCATGGATGTCGCCACCATTTATAACATATTTTAACTGATCCATTGTTATCACAAACTACTTGGTTCCAATTCCCACTATTCCAGGTTGCGGATTCGGAAGGATTCCATCCTCTCAGTGCCTTCCTACTTTAGCTTCCATGTTTCTTCTGAGGAAAATCATTCCAAACTGAAATATCTTAGATAAAGAAATATGATAATATTTACATTCTATATCATTTCAACTTAATCATAATGTAAAAATAATTTATGATTATTCTATTAATATTATTCTAACCTATAATGTTATTTAAACCTTGTTCTGATACCAATTGTAAGGATTTTACCTTAAATATTACATAATCTAGTTAATTAAACAAGAATTCACTTTCATAAATTCACAAAGATCTTTTCAGTTTATATATTTAGATAATTTGGTCATAACCACATATATAAAAAGTAAAATATTATAGAGTAGATACTTCTACCCAATATCCACTTCTTTATAAAATTAAACTTTTAAAACAAAACATGATTTCTTTCTGTAAAAAACTTCATGTATTTAAACTTGAATTATTATTTTCCCTTACCCATCTATAAAACTGTGAAAAAAAAATTAAAACTTTGTATGACTACAAAATCTTAGTAAGGGACATAAAAATAAATAAAAAACTATTAGTCCATGATTTAAAACATTCACAAATTTATAAAACATAAGATCTTTGGCTTACCGTATGAAATCATAAGTTTCCTGTAAGACCGTAGAAAGAATACATAAATCATGAAAGGTAAATTTTGGAATAATTTTCATATCACTCTTATATATAAAGTAGCTCTCCCAGCAATACAGGGAGTAACCATCATGGTTACACTTGGAATAACCATTGTTAAATATTCCTATAATCTCTTAGGAGAAACCTAAATGGTTAACTCTGCTTCTTTACCAAATGCATTGGAGAGCTATAACAGGATCACCCTCCCTAGGTTTATCATAAAACTACCCATCATCATAAAAATTACAAAGAACCATAACATGATCATAACACATAAATCTTTTATAAAAGAAACATTCTTAGGTAAAATAAATTTTCCATTTTGAAATCATTTTTCATTTTTAAGAATTCATGAACTTATAAATGAAAACATTTTCATTTAAAATAAACTAGTAAAATTGTAATGGAAACATAAAATTAATATGGTTTCATGATTTCAAAAAAAATATGGTTATGTCATATAAGTAAAAAACATTCTTTTTAAATATTGTAAAAAAAGGGACATTAAAGAGGAGTTCTAAAGGAAAGTCCCTTACAAATATCATATCATTGGAGTGAGAATTAATCAAATGAATGGAATATGTGTATATACTATACAGAAACATAATAAAACATAATATAATAAAAAATAATTTCATAAATAATCTTAACACCACATAATCAATGAAGTATAAGGTTAACCCAAAGAATGGAAATTGGGTTAATAATTCGCGTACCTTATGTCCGAAAGCATTACGTAATTATAATTAATGTCATGGATAATAAAATTAGATTCATAAATTAATAAATACAAAACCTATTATTTATTTATTTAATTTATTGTATTTTTTTAAGTTTTTTTATGGCCATTTGGATGAGTTAGAGAGTTCAATTTCTTCATTTTGGGAGTGTTCATTTCATGGTTTTATGGTCTGTTCCCTTGAGTATAATTATGGGAGTTCTTTTCAAATGGAAGAAAAACTCCATAAGTAGAAAGAAATGGTATTAATATGATTTAATAATTTTAAATGATCTCATATATCATTTTTTATGATATTAATATGAATCATTAGATAAAATATTAATGATAAATGTTTTGTTTGTGTTTGGTGGTTTTTCTAACCATCACAAAATAGTTTCATTTTATTTAATATTATGTCTATAAATTAGTTCCAGAACATTAAAAAAGTTATAAAATATATATTAAAATATGTTTTAATCATAATAATTGTTTTATGACCATACTTAAAGGTGGTAAAGGAAAATGAAAAATCAGCATCCATGAAGCTGGTGAATCAACATGTCATGAATGATGTTTTCATTTTTTTAGAGTAAGAGGAGAATAGAAGTGGTTTGATGATAGATATTCAGTTAACATAATAAAATTACAGTATATATATGATACTAGATTTATCATGTCACTTTTTATAGGATAGGTTAGGATAAGTTATAAATAAATAAATAAATAAATAATTTAAAAAAGAAAGAATTGAAGATTTTACCTCTCGAATGTTGTCTCCTTGATAACCTCCTTAAGGAAATTGGTTTTGATATTTAGTGAGGTCAGTGGGTCATATGCATGGGAAAGAGTCTTGGTAAGGTAATTGGGTAGAATTTAGATAAGATGAAAGGATTTTGAGGTGTGAGGAGAATGATGGTGAGGGTGGTATTTATAGGGATAGGAGAGGAGTGTTATTGATTATTTTATTCATTCTTTTATTATTGTTGATCAAGACTATCAATAATGTTGAATATTGTAACTAAGTACAGTAAATATTGAATTTTATTTTGAACTAATTGGTTCTTACCTCATCAATACATCATCCATGACTCAATAATTCATTTATATAATTATACAATAAATTATTGTATTTCACTATTCATCAAAATTCAACTATTTTAAAAAAATCCCAAAAATTAACCCTAAATATTTTTTGTTGAGTAGATTTTAAAAATGGTATCCATTTTTTAAAAATAATTTTCTAAATATGAGAAATTAAATTTTTAATTAAAATCATCATTTATTTGAAAAAAAATTGATTTTATTATTATAACTAATTTTATAACACTTTGAAAATTTAAATAAGGTCTCATAAAATTATCTTATAATAAAAATAAAACAAAATATTAAGTTATGAATTTATTTTATGAAATTATATTTTATTTTAAATCATTATATTAATTAAAAAATTATAAATTAACATTTATGTTTTACAAAAATATAAACACTTAATTTATCATTTTAAAAAAAATTATTTACTTGAACCATGATATAAATATATCATATTTTCACTTATAAGATAAATATATTTTATTTATACATTCATAGGTAAGGTTAATATTCTATTAGTATAGATTCCTTAATTTCTATAAATACCACTTATTTCATTATACATTTATATTTAATGTTACTATTTAATTCCAAAATGAAAACAAATTATTCTATATATACCTAGATTGTTACACTAGTAGCTCAGATCAGGTGTCTAATGTATTACATTGGAATAAGATATAATGAATCACATATTAAATAACTAAATAGGTTAGTAGTCTTGTAAAACTAGATACATACCTAATTCCCATATTACATTTGAAAACAAAAACTATGAATTTTTTTTGAGAATAGAATTATTCCCCCAACATATACTTGAATATCAATCATAGTACAATTCATAGATTTATAGGAAAATAAAAAAAAATATGGGTGGTCTAAAATTATTAGTAATGGTTAAGTACAGCAGAATCTAACATGAATCAATAAACATAATCAACATGGAAAGTTAAATAATTGAACACACATACAATTTAAATAACTGGATAAGGTATAATATATATGTTAAGGTAAAAAACTAACTACACATTCCATTTAATCAATAAACTGAGAATAAAATTCATCTAGAGAAAATATCAATATGAAAATATCATTGATAATAATAACTGAATTCTTAATGAAGGAAGTGTTTAATTATTGGATGTCATGTATCAGGCACATAATACCTCTTCTGCCAAGATCTATCCACAAGATAGTTTAAAACTTATGGGTAGAAACCCATTTAACTAAGGATTTCCAACTTATTCATCTCATGATACCTCTTGATGAATTAAAGTGATATCTATAAAATGACCCCACCCATGTCTTCATGTCTAAATAATTTCTTATATATCAAATAATTGATTTAGTTCATGAGTAATGTTTCTTTTCATCAAATATTTGTATTGAGTAAAGAATACATATTTATCATTATTTACCCAAATAAAAAAATAGCATTCAATGTAGAACACCATAAGTATAAATAATATATAGTTTAATAAATAAACATATCCATGATAAACACTATGGAGATATATGGGAAATTTAATGTCCATAGGAAAGTGAATAATTCAAGGGAAAGTTAATAAATATAAAAATGAATCAAGGAAGTGAATTTAAAAACTTTCCATATTTAAAATAATCATAAATCATAAAAGTAAGAATAAATATGGTATCAATACAATATATACCCATTGAATTAAGAATAAAGAGTTGTTTTTATGAATAGAAATACCATAAAAATTTCTTTAAAACAATTCTTGAGGAAAATATTCCTTTCATTTTGAAAATAACTTTTTAAAATTAAATGTTAAAAAAACATTTTGAAAATAATATTTTGAACTTATAAAGGAATATTTAAAACATTTGAGCAGTCCTGATGGCTGGAAATTATGTTCCTGTCATATATGTTAAAAAAAATATTCCTTTCACTTTTTCTTTAAAATCCAAACGGTCATTATTTTGAAAACAATATGAACATTCCTTTAAATAATCTTTTTTACAAATTAAAAATGGGTAAAAATTTATTTAATAAAGTATTTTTAAAAAAAATTAAAAAAATTAGAAAACATGGGTTTTGATGAAAAAGTTTTTTTTGATTTAAGATATAAATAAAGTCATATTTTAAAAAAAATCTCAATAATTTTAAAAACCAGAGAGAGGAAAATAGTATTATTACTTGAAAATGTTCATGAATAACTATAGGAGAAGAAAATTAAAGGTATTATTAAAAAATTATCAAATAATTTCTTTTAATGGAAATTCAAGCATAAACAGTCCTGATTAAAATGAGGTTGTGAAATCAACCCTTGGAAAGATCATAACATTGAAGTGAGAATTAACCAATGAAATGATTATCTATATCAAATTTAAATCCAAATAAAACAAGTCTAAATAAAACAAAATATAATCAAAATTAATTATACACATAATATTAGAATATTAAAGATAATGAAAATATAATATAACCTAATGAAAAGAAATTTAGTTATAAAATTCTTTACCGCTTGGTTATTATTATATCAAATCACTTTAGATGAAATAATTCTAATTTAAATATAAAATTCCATGAAATATTAAGGAGTAATGATATTACATGTCAATTTGGCAGTATATACACTATATAAAAGAAATTAGGTGCATAACATTTCAATATTATAATTATGTAATTTATATCATATATATTCATTAACTTTGTATTTATTACCTTCCATGTAAAGCGTTATTAAAAAATGAATCACATAGCTTCGTAAGGTGGTATTCCTCCGTATACACGAGCGACGTTATCTTATCCCCTATGGAATAAAAATTAAAAATTTATATATGATATAATGAATATAGAGGTATAATTATGTTACAAATATAATATATATATATAATTTATATTCATTATCATACCCAATTGTGAGAGGTGGTAACAGAAAAACAAATGACATCAGTTCGCGAGGAGGTAGTCCTCCGTACACACAAATGATGATTTTGTAACTCATTTGATGGAAGTGGAGATGTTTTTAGGTCATGAACTTAACATAATAACATATAAGTATATGTAAGATAATGATTTTATTATATCCTCATGGTTTAACAATAATTTATTTAGGTTGAGGAAGAAATAAAATAAAAACATTCGTTGAAGAATGTTGCCTCTTCTTTGGGTATTCTCATTAGGTTAGAACTAAAATACTTACTAGGTTGGGTTTATTCCAAAAATATTTCTTATAGGGTGAGGGATGGAAGTTAGTAAGTTATTTTAGCAGGTCATAGCTGAACCAAAAGGGTGTAAAGGTGCGAATAATACAGGAGATGGGTGGCCTTTTATAACTAAGTTTAGTGGCACACTTGTAATTGTTTAAAAGAAAAAGGTTTATCCACATTTTCACTTGAAAAAATGGTACAAAATTGATTATTTTAGATATTTATACATTATATGGTAAAAATATAGTAATAAAAAATATTTTAGACAAGTTTTTAGGCTATTTTAACCTTATCTATTTAGGTTAACCCCTAGAAAATTCATTTTTCCTTAACCGTAGTAAATAATTTTTACTGTTTTAACTATTAATTTTGGTAAAAATTAAGTTTAACTTATTAGATAATATAAAATATTTTTATTCCAAATATTTAATCAATTTTTCAAAATTACATTCACATAAGTGACAGAATTTAATTTAAAATTAATCTCGCAGATGCGATGAGAAAGCGGGTTTTTAAAGAGAAAATGTTCAAAAGTTTACAATCTTTTTATATAAAAATTCAATATGAAAATTATAAAAATTTCAAAAATTGGATTAATATATATATATATAATTTAACTATGATTACTTTAAAACCAATTGGAAATATAATTTAACATTATAAATAATTTTAATGGAAATGCAGTTTTCAATTAAAATTCAGTATTTTTCACTATTCATCGAAAAATGAAATATTTAAGAAGAATCCAAAAAATTAACCCTGAGATAATGTTGATATGTTGATTTTAAAAGGAAATTTTATTTTTTAAAATAAATTTTATAAAATTTGTAAATTTTAATTTTAAATTTTGTGTACAAAGCGCAACTAATTCGTCTTTTAGAAAAATAAATTTTTTTAGAAAACATTTTTTTCTTTTAAATGACTATTATTTTATTTTTAATCAATAAATAATCATAATTTTTATAATTTAGTTATTACTATTCATACCTTAAAATTTAATGGTAATTTTATAATGGTATACTATATTATGTTTCATTTTGACTCAGGGTTGTGTGTTCTGCAAGCTATCGAAGAGATTAAATTTAAAGAAATATATCTCATGGGTTGTTTAAGATCGATATTATGCATCACATACACTATCAAAAGAAATTTTCTTATTTTAAAATCTTGAGGTTTTAAATTCTCTCCACCTTAAATAAATTTTCTCCTCATAATTTAAACTTGATCTCTACAATCAAGGGTTTGACATTTGGAAATACCATTGTTGAAAAACCCACATCATAAAAGGGTTAGTAAAATATCCTCCTAGTAAGAGAGAAAGGGAAGTAAAATTGTCATATGGAATAACACATAATTGTGTTTCTATGTAGGATAAACTTGGTGGAAAGTGAAGATATGTACATGGAATAAAAACATAAATAATTATAGAGAATGACTGAGGTCATTGATCATAAGAAAGTGAATAGTCAATAGAAAGTTAAGGACCTCAAAACCATAATTCTGATATGATTTAAAATACCATTTGATTCATTGGATATGAAGGTGATAAGATAAAAATTTTGTTTCAAATTATTTTTCTAAATTTGAGGAATTATTTTACTATCTAAGAATGTAAGGAAATATACTTACTTGATATTTTTTTATTTTATAATCACAATTTCATCCTTTGGTTGTGCTTCGATCAATTTCCAATTCATCACTTACTCTAAAAAATGTATATCCAAAAAATGTTTTTTTATACCTGAAGCACTAAAATTCAATTTCAATAGAGCATAGTATCTAAAATAGAATGATGTGTCATTCCTTAGATCCCTAGTTATTATTATGATAAAATTTTCAAGATAGTATATCCAATATGCATAAATAATCATATGGTGAAGTAATACTTTAATCTCTAAAACCTCATCCAAAGTTCAATATTAACCATTTCATAAATGGTTAGCCTTATTACCCTTCCAATATATTAAAATCCAAAACTTTATAAATAAGGTCACTTAATTTTAAAAATGAACTTATCATTAATCCCCAAAACAACATGAAGTAGCTATTAATAATCACATACCAAATATGTGAATACCATCATCATGTATTCTCTTAAAACATAGTAATAACCTGAATTTCCATAAAACTTATTAAAAACATGAATTATTATTTATTACTTAATTAAAAAATGTATTATTGGATATATTTATTAAATCTAAAAATGTTGAAAACTCCATAAATGGTAGCATAAACCACTTTAATAATAAATTATTAATCAGTCCCAAGGTAGTCATTACCATCCAATTTAATTTATCCATATCAATCATCTCTTTTTACCACCATCATTATCTCAATATCGAGATCATATTAAGGGTTATATTTTCCTAAATCATGTGTTTTCCAAGAATTTCAACTTTCTACTAAATCATTTTTCTTAGTCATCAGTAATGCTCAACATACACTTTCAAATCCTTAATAAAAAATTATTTTAGTAAAACCCCTATACATTTCATAAATCTTATAACCAAAATATCATAGATAAAATACTCAAATCACATAATTATTTAATATAAAAAAAATAAAATTAATCATTCCACTTTATCTATGGTAATAGGATAATCTTGAACATGATCTATTGGAATCATTTTAGGTATATTCCATTAACGCTTGAGATATTGATTTTTTTAATTCCTCGTATCCTTAAAATAGAATAATTTTACATTGGAAACTTTTTTATTACCCTTTAAATTACAATAATGGTTACCTTTTCTCTACACTTATAGAAAAATCTCATTCCTAAGGTTTTCTTCCATAATTATCACATATGGGAAAATACTTCTTTCCCTTCTTCCCTTTATCTATCTTTTTCCCTACTTTCCTCTTATTCTCATGATTCCCTCTGAAGACATGATACTTAGAGAATTATTTCTCTATCATGTTATTAAAATATATTATATCCTCATATGATGATATTTTTTTGGAGACTAGTTCCCATTAAAATACTGGATTAAGACCATAAAAGTAATGATCATTCTTACTCTTTGGATTAAGTGCATTGATACGGTTCTTATTCCTTCTACAAGGAACCATTTATAAATGTTTGAATATAATATATTAGATCATATAATTATGAAACATGATGTATAATCCTAAAACTTGTGAAATAATTTAAATTGAAAATTTTGTTCATAGATAATATCATAATCAAAAACATGGTTTCTTTGGGGATATCTCTATTTTCAAATCCTTCATAATGGTTTAAAATAAAATGTGAATTGTCTTAAGAATATTCTTCAGGAGTGTCAAACTAGGTGCACAGTAGGGCCCATTTTCATGCACCATGTGACACTCATATCAAGACCAGTAATGCCTTTTCATTATTATTACCCCAAGTTAAATCTTTTCTAGAACCACATCCACTTATAGTATCCAAACAAGTATGTATTTCTAGGAAAAACTAAAAAATATCAACCTTAAAAAAACTTTAAGATTTTATTATATACTTATCATCAAACTCTATCATATGGTAATGATCTCAAATATATGTTTTCCTAAACCTAGTTCCCAAGGTTTCTATTAAATTTATCTAATACCAACTGTAATGACCCTGACCCCAGTAGATCAGAGCTGGTGTCTAATTTATTAAATTAGAAAAATATATAAGGAATTTAATTTTGAAGGACCAAATAGTTTGTTATCCTTGGTAAATAAGATCCTACATTATTCCCATATTAAATTTGAAAACAAAAATTACAACGTATTTTTTTGGGGAATAGAATTATTCCCTCTACCATATCCTTTCATATCAGTTATAGTGCACTTTATGGATTCTTAGGAAAGGAAACAAAATAAGGCTGAGCTCAAATGATCAGTAAGGGTCGAGTAAAGTGAAATATATCATGAATTAATAAGAATAATCAATATATAAAGGTAAATAACTGGAAACACATGCCATTTAAGTAACTAGATGATGCATAATCAATATATCAAGGTAAATAACTGAACACACATATAATTTAATCAATAAACTATGAATTAAATGCATCCAGAGAAAATATCATTGTAAAAATATCATAGATAATAATAACATAATCCTTAATGATGGAAATGAATAATTATTGGATGTCGCATCTCAAGTATATGATACCTCTTCTATAAAGATCTATCCTCAGGACAATTTAAAACTAATGGGTAGAAAACCATTTAAATAAGGCTAGAAAACTGATTCATCTCATGAGAACTATTGATACATCAAGAGGCTCTTTATAATCTATCCCCACCCATGTAAGCATGTCCGAACTATTATTTATATATTGGATAATCCATTTAATTCATAAATAATGTGTCTTGTCATCAAATATTTTTATTGAGTAAATAATATGGATTTATCAATATTTCCTCAGATAAACAAATAACTTTCAATATAGAACATTGTATGTATAAATAATATATGGTATAAGTAATAAACATATCAATTATAAATAATATGGATATTTAGGGTAAATTTAATGTCCAAATGAAAGTGAATGATTAAATATAATGTTAATGACTACAAAAATGAAACAAAGAAATGAATATCAACACTTTCATTGGACAATATGATCGTAAACCATCCAAAGGAAGAATAAAGATGGTATCAATACAATATATACCCATTGGATTAATAATAAAGTGTTGTTGTTAATGAATAGAAATACCATAAAAATGAATTTAAAAATATTCCTAAGGAAATATCCTTTTTCATTTTGAAAATAATTTTTTAAAACTAAAAGTTCCCAAAACATTTTGAAAATAATTTTCTTTGAAAATAATATTTGAAGCTTATATAGGAAGATTTAAAACTTTTGAGTGGTCATGATGGCTAGAAATTGTATTCATGTTGTACAAATTAAAACAAATATTCCATACATTATTTCAGTAAAATCTAAAACGGAATTGTTTTTAAGATGACATGAAGATTCCTTTAAAAATGTTTTTTAAGTAAAAATGGAAAAAAAAATTAATAATTAATTTTGAAAATTTTTGAAATAATTTTGAAATTATTTTTATAAAATATGGGTTTTGATGACAAAGGTTATCTAACTGAATAGATAAATAAAGTTGGATTTTATTAAAAACATTTTCTCAATCATTTTAAGTACAAAAGAGTGAAAAAATTGTATTATTATTTGAAAATTTTCATATATAACCATATGATAATAAAATTAAAGTGTATATTAAATAATGATAAAATAATTTTATTTAAATTAAATTCAAGTATAAACAACCCCAATTAAAATGAGATTGTGAAATAAACCATTAGAAAGATCATAATGTTGAAATTATAAGATAATCATAATTTATTAAATGAATAATATTATAATATCAAAGACAATGAATAAGTAATATAACCCAATGAAAATAAATTGAGTTATGAAATTATTTACCACTTGGTAACTCTTAAGCCAAATCCACTTAGATGAAATAATTAAAATTGAAGCTTAAAATACCATGAATTATTAATTATTAATGATATTATATTTCAAATGAGTATTATATACACCATATAAAAGAAATTAGGTGTATAACATTTCAATATGCAGTAATGAAATGAAATTGAGATGAAATATCTTACTACGTGCTTCTTTTTGGTTGAATGTGCTTTAACATAATGTATAGTGATTTAAATAATTTTATTAACTTATAAACTAAAAATATTAATATATATATAATATCAGATTTTATCCTTTTATAACATCTTATCACCTATTTTTTAATTAACTTTAGTTATTTTTATTGTTTTGGGTGTTAATTGCCTTGTTCTCTCATGCGTGTTTTTCCAGGAAAGATTCAGTTCTTGCACATATTATATAGTTACATAATCTATATAATAATAATAATAATGATCTAATTATCGTATTTATATATCAATTATACTTTTAATAACAATCATGAACTATGGTTTTGAGAAATTAAGTATGTTATGATCATGGAGATGGTAGGTCGTACGTATGATGAGTAACGTTTCCATTTTTCAATGATCATTATAGAAAGGAGGTAAAAATATTTTATATTTACATAATGATATTAATATCATATATACCATATTATTTCTTTAAATATACTTATATATATTATTCATGTGGTTTGGAGATAAAAATAGATACACATCGCTTTGTGATGGAGGTAGTCCACACGTGCACGAACGATGTTATTATTTTTTAGCATAAAAAATAAAATGATATTTTATTTTTTCAGAATGATAAATATTTTATTAATATAATAATTATTTAATTTTTATTACATATATTCAATAACTTTATCTTTATTACATTTTATATAAAGCGTTAGTGAAAAATGAATCACATCACTTTAGGAGGCGGTAGTCCACCATACACACGAGCAATGTCATCATATCCCATATGGATTGAAAGTAAAAAAAGGTATATAAAATATAATGAATGAAAATATATAATTATGTTATAAATATTATATATATACTTTATATCCAATTTTATACCCAACCGTGGGAGGTGGTAATAGAAGAATGAATGATATCGGTTCTCACGGTTATAGACCTCCATACACATGAATGGTGATTTTTTAACCTATTTTATGGAAGTGGAGATAGTTGTGAGTCAAGAAAATAAAATAACAACATATAAATATATTAAATATATTGAGGATATTATATCAGAATTTTTTAATAATAATTTAATTATGTGGAGGAAGAAATAAAATAAAAATTCTCGTTGAAGAAGTTTACATCTTCTTCGGGTTTCCTCCTTAGGTTAGCACCAAGGGCCTTCTTGGGTTGGATTTCTACCCAAAATAAGGCTTATAGGTTGAGGGTATGGATGTATTAAGGTTATTTAGGTAGGTATTAGCCTTAAAAAATGGTGTACCCATGTTTTTCACATGACACAAAAGTCCAAAATGAACTAACCTACATAATTAGACATTATAGGGTATAAATATAGACATAAAATATATTTTAGATAAGTTTTTAAGTCAATTTAACCATTATCTTTTTATTTTAACTCCCAGTAAATCCTTTTTTACCTTAACCGTAATAAATAATTTTTATTATTTTCACTATTCATTTTGGTAAAAAATTAAGTTCATAGTATTATATAATATAAATTATTCTTATTACAAATATGGAATCCATTTTTCAAAATTCCATTCACATAAGTGGAAATTTTTAATTTAAAATTAATCCTGCAAAGGCAATGAGAAATAGGGTATTCAAAGACAAAATATTCAAAAGTTTACAAGGTTTTTATAACAAAATTAAATATAAAAATTATTCAAATGAAAAAATTGGATTGATAGATATATAATTTAACTAATTTTACTTTAAATATAATTCAAAATATAATTTAATATTATAAATAATTTAAATTAAAAACAATTTTCAATTAAAATTCTATATTTTTTACTATTCATCAAAAAAATATTTCAGAAAAATTCCAAAAAAGAACCCTAATATAATTTTTATATACTGATTTTAAAAATGAATTTTATATTGTCAAATAAATTTTCTAAAAAGTGGTAAAAAAAATATTTTTATATTGAATGAAAATATAAAAGACCATTTTATTCATTGTATATGGAGGTAATAGGATAAAAAAATCAAGAACCTTTTCCTAATGTTGAGGAATTCTTTTACACTCTAAGAATATAAGTAAATATACTTACTCTATATGTTTATATTCCATATTCACAATTTCATCATTTGGTTGTTCTTTGATAAATTTCCAATTCATCTATTGCTCTAAGAAATTAATATCCAAAATGAAGTTTTTAATCCTAAAGTACTAAAATTCATTTTTAACGGATCTTAAGATACATAAAAGAGTGACAAGTCTTTCTATCTGTCTCCAACTATTTTTAAAAACCAATATGGTTAGTACAAGTTGTCCAATATAATACATTAATATCTAAAACTAAATAGTAATTCCATTGGCTCATAATTAATACTTATTTATCATATTTTTTAACTAAAAACAATGAAATATTAACCAATACATCATTTAATATAGTGTTAGGAACTAAACCATTATCATCCTTCGATTGTGGGTAAAATCCCTGCGGCCTTTTCTAAATGCAACGAGTTGTCCTTTTTCTAAAACTATATTAATATAATTCTTATAATGTTCCCAAATTGTGGCGAACCATAATTACTACAACCTCAAAGATAAGATAAACCTTAATGGTCACTAATACCATTAAACTTAAGTTTAAAAAATTAGTCATTATTCCTCAAATAACTTTTTCATATGTTAAACCAATGGGTTATACTCCTATAACAGTTTTCCAAAAATATCCTTAATCTTTGTAAACTCCCATAACACAAAACCTAAAAAGGTAAGTTTAATAACCTAAACTTATGATAAACCTTAAACCCATAAACCATGATGGTATCCATAACTCTTAAGTTAATGAAGACATGTATTCTTAAAATTTAACACAATACTTATATTTTTCATGATTCATATAACCAGAATATCTTTGGTAAAAATAAATCTACAACATAATTTTGGAATGCTAATAAATACTTCAAACATTTTATTTCAACATAGATCCTTACTTGGTCTAGGAGTTCACCTTTAAAGGAGTTCATGGTCTCAAATAATTCCTAGGTTCCACACATTTAATACAGTAAACTATAAATAGATCTCTAGCATGAAATTTATTTCCTTCCATTGTACTCTTTATTTTTCCTCTATAATTCATTTCTTTATTCACTTATTTTCCACATATAAATAATTGTCACATTCCTTTGAGACATATTAGGTTTAACCTAGGTCATTAATTTTCATTATCTATTCAAATCCTTTATAATGGTTTGTAAAGAAAATGTGAAATATTCAAATCATATCCCCTAGCAGTTTCAAACCAGGTGCACAGTAAGGCTCATTTTTGTGCACCAAGTGATAATCATGTCAAGTCTAATGTAACCTTTTTAGATTTATTACCTCTAGGTATATATGTTCTAGAGTTATTACCCCTAGGTGCATCTTTCTAGAACCACGTCCACTTGCAGTATCCTGATAGGGATTTATTTTTAAGAAAAAACACATAATCTATTCCTTAACAAAATTTTAGGATTTTAATCTATAATTATCCTCAAATTATATCATAGAGTTATATTCCATAATCTATTTTTTCTAAATCTAGTTCCCAAGGTTTCAAATAAACTTCTTTTTATGCCAACTGTAACCACCCCACCCTCAGTATCCTGGAGTCGGTGGTTACTTTACTACATTGGAATAAGGGATAAGGAATCACATTCTGAAGGACCATATAGTTTAGTAATATTAGTAAAATAAATAAATACATGATTTCCATATTTCATTTGATAGAAAAAATTGCAACATATTTTTTTTATAATAACATTATTCCCTCTAACATATCCCTGAATATCAATCATAGTACACCTCATGGATTCTTGGGAAAGGAAACAAAATAAGGGTGAGGTAAAATTAGTAGTAAAGGTTAAGTACATAAGATTTTATAATGATTTAATAATCATAATCATGGAAATATAAATAACTAAACACACATTACATTTAAATAATTTTACTATAATAATCAATAAATAAAGGTGAATAACTAAAAACACATGTAATTTAATCAATAATATGACTATTATAAATATATAAGGAATAATGAATATGGAAAGTTAAATAACTGAACAAAAATTCCATTTAAATAACTTTTCTATCATTAATAGATAAGTAATAATCAATATTTCATGGTAAACAACTTAAAACACATTCCATTTAATTAATAAAATAAGAATGAAATGAATCTATAAATAATGTCATTGTGAAAATCTCATGGATAATAATAATTGAATTATTAATGAAGGAAATGGTTAATCATTGGATGTCATGTTCTTAGGAATATTATACCTTTAATATCAAGACCTTTCATAATATATTTTAAACTACTATTAGAAACCTATTTAATGCTAGATTACTGATTTTCCTCATGACACTATTTATTCATCGAGGGACTATATAATTCTTGGCCCCACCCATCACTTCATGTCCAAATAATTCCTCTTATATTGAATGATCAATTTAATTCATTAATTAATATTACTTATCAACAAATAACTGTATTGAGTAATGAATACATATTTATAAATATTTCTCACTTAATCAAATAACTTCCAAATTAAACATCGTATGTAAAAATGGTATATGGTTTAGGAAATGAACATATAATTGATACAAAGTATATGGATATTTAAGATAAACATTTTATTTAAAAATGATCTATGGTTTAGAAAATAATCATATAAATGATACAAATAATATTTATATTTAATAGAAATAAATTGTATAATGATCATAAGAGAGTAAATATTTCAATGGAAAGTTAATGGCTACAAAAATATGAATCACTGAAGTGGATTTCAATACTTTGGTTGGTAAAAATAATCATAAACCGTCTAAATAAATAATATTTATGATATAAATACAACATATCCCCAGTGGATCATAACTACAACAAAGAATTTATATCATTGATGAATACAAATACCATAAAAAATTCATTAAAAACATTCTTGAGGAAAATAACCTTTTTACTTTGAAAATAATTTTAAAAATAAAAGTTCACAAAACATTTTGAAAATATATTTATTTGAAAATAACCTTTGAAAATTATAATTTAATTTAAAAAAAAAATTAGCTTTCATGATTATAGGAAACTCCATACATGCTGAGTATGTTAGAATAATTATTTCTTTAACATTTTAGATAAAAGAAAAATAGGCCTTGTTTTAAAAATGACATGAAGATTAATATAAAAAAAATTGTAAAAAAATTAAAAAAAGAGTAAAAATTTATTTAATAAATAATTTATAAAGGGTTAAAAAAATTAAAACATTTTTAAAAGAGATTTATTTTGATGTAAAAGGGTTTTTAACTGAAGATAGAAAAGAAGTCAGGTTTTATTAAAAATAGTTTCTCAATCGGTTTAAGTATTAAAGAGTGGAAAATGGTAATATTATGAGAAAATATATTGAATAACCATATGATAATAAAATAAAATTAGTTTACTAGAAAATTATCAAATAATTTCCATCAACTGAAATTCAAGAATAAACAATCTTGATTAGAATGATATTGTGAAATAAAATATTAAAATAATCATAACATTGAAGATAAAATTAATCAATGAATAGATTATGTGTATGAAATATAAATACAAATAAAAAAAATAAATTCAATATAATATAATAAAAATTCATTATATATACAATCTTATAATATCAAATATGATGATGATGTAATATAACCCAATGAAAAGAAATTGTGTTATTAAATTCTTTACCACTTGTTAACTTTTAAGTCAAATCCACTTTGATGAAATAATTAAAATTCAAACTTAAAATATAATTAATTATTAATTAAACATGATATTACATTTCAAATGGTTGGTATATAAACCATATAAAATAAATTATGTGCATAACAATTCAATATGCCTCAATAAAGGGAAATTAAGACGAAGTTCTTTACCTCACACTTCATTTTGGTTGAACATGCTTTATCCTTCTATATACTAGTTTTAATCATGTTATTAATTTATAAAAAACCATATTCATATTTATAATATCATATATTATCTTATTATAATATTTTACCACCCATTTGTTAATAATATTTCATTATTTTGATTAGTTTGAGTGTTAATTACCTTATTTTCTCATGCATATTTTTTCATGAAAGTTAGGGTTCTTGTGTATAGGATATAGAAATATCATATAAATAATTATATAAATGTCATAAATATAAAAAAAATTAATTATATACATTTTTAGAATCATTATTTAAATTTTCACGAGGAGAATGGATTATATCGCTTCGTGGAAACGGTAGGTCGTACGTACGCATGAGCAATATTATCATTTATTTAATTGGTGAAATGGTAAGGAATTGTATGATATATTAATATTCTAGAGTAAATAAAATATCATATATATCATATATATTTATTAAATTTATACTTATTACTTTCCATTTAAAGTGTAATTGAAAAACGAATCGCATCGTTTTGCGAGCTGGTAGTCCACCGTACACACAAGCAGCGTTATCATGATTTAAAAGGAATGGAAAGTGAGAATTTTTATGTGATATTATAATTAAATAAGTATAATAACATCAAAAATATAATATAAATTTATTAAATCCATCATTATATCAGACCCTTAAAGGTGGTTATGGAAAATGAATTACATCGATTTGTGAGGCGGTAGTCCACCATACACACAATTGATGATTTCATTTCCCATTTTATTGAGGAGGAGATGGATAAATATTAAAAAATAAATATAATAACATCTCAATATATTAGAGATACTGGTTTTATTATATTGTAAGTTTTAATACATAATAAAATGTGAAAAAATAATAAATAAAATGAATGATCTTTGTTAAGACAATTACCTTCTCTAAGAGAATCCTCCTTTGGATCTCCTCCAAAAGACCTTAGAGTTAGAAATTTGAGAATACCATAAGCTCTAAAATGTGTCTAAGGAAGTTGGGTAGGGTTTTTTTTAGGGTTTTTCCAATCCAAATGGCTTTTGAGGTGTGAATAAGTGACAATAGTGAGTGCCCTTTTATAAGTGGGAAGAGGAAATGCTATTGGAAATTACTTGAAAATTTACCAAAAAGAATCAAAAATTATAAAGTAATTAAAATTAAAAATGATTAAAATGGACATAGATTTAAAATTTGGAAATATAATATGAAATTTTTCCATAAAATAATATTTTTAATAGTTTTTAGGTCATTTTAACCCTTAAGTTGTTAGTATAACCCCCCGGTAAACCCATTTTTACCTTAACCGCGATAATTAATTTTTTAAAGTTTTCTCTATTCATTAAGGTCAAAAATTAAGATGAACTTATTATATAATATTAATTTTTATTATTTTAAATATTTAATCCATTTTTATATATTTAATTCATAAAAGTTTCAGAATTCAATTTAAAATTATACCCACAGACGGGTTGAAAAAACGGGTTTCCAAAGAGAAAATTATCAAAATTATAAAAGGTTTTAATATCAAATTTCAATATGAAATTGATTAAAATGACATAAATTAGTTAAATTTTAATAAATTTGAACTTATTTTAGTTTAAAACTAATTTAAAATATAATTTAACTTCATAAATAATTTAAAATAAAATCTAATTTTCAATAAAAATCAGTATTTTCACTATACATCAAAAAATAAAGTATTTTAAAAAATTAAAAAAAAATAACCCTAAGATAATTTTGATATTATTATTTAAAAAATTAATTTTATTTTATAAAATAAATTTTATAAAGGTGTTAAAAATTAATTTTAAATTGTGTGTTCAAATCGCAACTAAAATGTCTTTTAGAGAAAAAATACAGTTTTTAAAAAAATGATTCTTTTTCTTTGAAATGATTATTATTTTATTTATAATAATTATATATCCAATTTTTTACATATTTAAGCCTTATAAATTTCATAATTTAGTTATTAATATTCATACCCTCTAATTTAACATCTAGTTTAGGATGGTATACTATATTATAGTTCATTTAGACTCGAGGTTGCATGTTCTGTAAGCTATCAAAATGATTAAATTTAAAGAAATATATTTCATGGGGTTTTTAAGCTTGGTGTTGTTTGTATAATATTATATTGAATATAATTTTCTTATTTTATAATTTTGGGTTCTTTCATAAATTAACTATTGTGATATTGATGGATGTTTTTTTAAATGAATTTAGTAACCACAAAAGAAAAGATATGTGTTTTATTCCAATAATACTTGCCATGCTAATCATTCATGTAGTGAAAATATCTAGAGAATTTCTAATATAATGAAAGAATTAATACATAACAAATATAATGAAAAATATATTCCTTTGAGAAATATATTTTAGGGGATACTTAAAGAAAATTATTGTGATGAAAGTGGTGATAATAAGAGTTCCAAATCAATTATTCAATAAAATATGTATTGGAAGGATAAGAAGAATATTTAGAAACAATAAATGAGTTTACACATTGTTGAAAATGGAAAATACCATGTTAAATTAGTGTCCTAAGGCAATGTATATGTTGAAAAATATAAAAATTATTGCATGAAGAAACAAAGTAGAAAGAAATTTTGGAAGATTAAAGACCAAGTAGTGATGTGTCATGATATCCTTAATGATAGGAGTACCCAAGGAGTAAAATTTTAGGATTTTGGACATGAAGAAAATAATAATACCCAAGGATTTGAAAAGAATCTATATTCTATCAAAAATTATTCAAACCTAAATATAGAGTCTAAATTGAAGGATAATAAAGAAATGATGGTTTATAGTGACTCACCATATTCCTCAACTTGAGAAAAGTGGAAATTCTTATCTAACCATGTATTCAAATACTAATTTCCTAATTTAAGTTTTTTAGGTTTTTGGGGTGATATGATCCAGGTGGAGGTTTCATTAAGAGATGCATGTGATGTCGTCACATACTCTAATGTTCCAACTATTGATTGGATCTATACAAGTTGAATATTGTTGAAGATATAATTACAAGTACATGTAAAACAAGAATCATTAGGGAAATAATAATTGGTATACCAAGTGGTATGAAGTTTTGGTTTAATTTTTTGTGACAATATCACATATTTTTAATAGGCATTGGACCTTGAAAATGGAAGATAATATCCTTGATTCAATAGTAGCTACAAAAATGTTTTTATGATTTATATTCCTGAAACTAATAAATGGTATAACATTTTATATCACCTTAATATCTCAGGATATCAATATTTTCTAGGTTTATGACTTTAATTTTTAATTTTAATTATATATTTATTGAGGAATCTATGTAATTTAGGTGGAGTTTAGAGATGAATATACACAGGTGGTATCTGTAATCCCTCTAGATTTTAGTTTATTTTTTCCATTAAATAAACATAATTTTGAATAACCTGTAACACACACTACGTTGAACTAAAATGAATCACAATATATAATAATAATCTTTTAATAAATAAAAATATAGTAAAAAATAAATATTCTTACATATTTTTATTTGGTTAATATGATATGATTAAAATCTTCTAATTTTAAAAAGGGATATTTTTTAAATAATTATTTTTAAAATGATATGAATTTTAATAATTTAAATTCAAAACTTTTAAAATATAATAATATTTAATATTTAAATATGTGAACTAATATATTAACACTCAAATTGTTATGAAATAATTTTTAGAAATTATAGAGTATAAAAGGGTCATTTTTCTATAAAATCTCTTTTCTTTATATTTTCTATTTTCATTTAAAAGATAAATTTTTAAATTTTAGAATTTTAGTTTGATAAAATAAAATTTATTTTTTAATCCATCATGTCAAAATTATCTAAGAGTGAACTTTTTTTATTTTTTTTTAAATGATGATTTTTAGGTGAATAATGAAAAATACCATTTTTATAAGTACCGTAACTTTTATGATATAATTATTATACAATAATGACATAGAAATATATGAAACCTTTATATCATAAAAATATATATTTAATTATTAGAATAAATTATTTAAAACTACTATTTTAAATTTGGAAACCCATTATTGACTTTTTAGAACCAAATTTATATTTTATTCTGATAAAAAATTAGGCATTTTCCTTTAATTGAGTATTTAAAATTATCCATTATATTTGGGATTAAATTAAATGTAATAAAAATATAATTTTTTTATAAAAAACTAATAAATTCCATTTTAATAGATTATATATAAGTATTTTTTGTAAATTCAGTTTTATGTTTAATAAGGCATTTTTTCTAAAAATTGTTTTCATTGCATTTTGTGTACTTGTATTAAAATTAAATTTTAATACCTATATAAATTTAATATTATATAATTTATTCAATATTTTTAATCATAATATTAAAATTATTTAATACGTTCTATTTCATTTTTTTCATAATGAATAGTTTCCAGGGTAAAAATTATGTCATCACGGTAAGGGTTAAAAGGGTTAATATGTGGGGTTAAACAATGATACAATGCCTCAAATTTCATAGAAACCTATATAAATTTGATTTTATGAGTGTATTTAGAGCATAAAATATCCTTTAATTTAAATTGAGATTAATTGGATCCATTTTCTTAAAAAATAGATTTATTATATTTTAAAAGTTAACAATATTTTCAAGACCGTCACACCTCTCACTTACAAAAGGGAACCTCCTCTTTGCACTTATATACACACCTAAAACTCCTATACTTGACCAATATATTCCAAAATATCTTAACAAAACCCTTATATATTACCTAGATGTTTTTTTATTCCCAAAATACCAATATAATAATCCTTAAGGTGCTTTTCAAAGGAGATTATCCAGGGAACCAGTATATATTCTTACCAAACTCATTCATATTACTTTCTTCTTTAAACTCATATAAATATTATATAACCATATTAACATAATTAAATCAGTATATTTATTATAATTAATTGTTTTATGTTACCGGTACAGCTATTTTCGATCTTCTTTCCATCTAATGGAAAATTATAACATCACCCATGTGTATGTGCGGACTACCGCCTCCATGAAACAACCTATTTTATTTTTCAACAATTTCACACATGGATGGTTATATAGATATATTTAATAAATAAAAAATATATTTATGACATTATTAAGTTTTTATAAAGATAAATAATTGTCTAACTTTATTTATTTATATCCGTTGAAAAATGAAAATGTCACCCATGCGTACGTGCAAACTACTGTCTCTATGAATGCCATATATCATTTTTTATAAACACCCTACATGGATGGTTTTAATCATGTATTTAATATATAAATATGATATATATTACATGATTAACAATATTGTGGTTCTTAAACCATGACCAAGCTGTAAGGACTAAAATATCTAATTCAAAACATGTATGAGAAACAAAATAGTTGACTCCTAAATAATTGATTTTAACAAATAATTATGAGTAAATGGGTAATAGTATGTTATGAATAAATGAGAAACCAAAAAATATATATATAAATATGGATCTTTTATACATGAATAATAAATATAAATTTATTATATATTAGGTTGTATTATTTCATCCCAAGTTGGAATTCAAGGTAAGGGTTTATTTACAATCTCATTTTTATTTAGGATTTTTTATGTTTAAATTTATATTAGGGAATTATATGATCATTATATCATAAACTCGTATATTTTTTCCTTATGGTTATTTATGGGTTTTTAAAGTACTCTTTCAATTTTATGCCTCTTGGGTACTCAAAAATAATAAAATATTTTTTTAAGCAAAGTCGGCCTTATTTCTTCTTTTTAGTTAGGAATATTTTTCCTTTATATACTTATTATTTATTATCCTCCAAGAATGTTATTTTATATACTTAAATGAATTAGTAAGATAATTTTATTTTATATTTTAATTTTTATTCAAATTTTTAAAATTAATTTTTTAACATTTTTCTATACGGGTCACTTTTTCCTCTCTTTTCAAAAGAAAAATGTATTTTTAACCTTTATCGCTTGACCATTTTTTTCCATTGTCATAATTAGAGTGGATCTTTATTACTTTAATTATTTTATGTTTTAATAATTACAATATAAAATATCCCATAATTTTATTTTTTGGATAATTATAATTATATTATTTATTGAATTTTATTAAAAATAATTTTAATAAATTTAATTGTTCTTTAGTTATTAATCATTTAATTTTGGTTATTGTTCTTATTATTATTATTTTTGTTAACTCTTATGAAAAAATTAATTTTCCAAAGTTAATTTTTACCTTTATTTATGTTTTATAAATTTCTCTTTACCCTTACATGATTTTTCAAAAACTTCATTTATCTTTAAATAGATTTTATATTACCTTTACATAGGATATTTAATTCCCTATTACCCCTACTCAACTTAGTTTAGCCTTATGTGAATTCTCTTATACTCTTATGTAGCATATATGAGCTTTATTTTACCTTTATTCATGGCTGCATATACCCTATTGTTTTCTATATAAAATCATGTTTACCTTTATGTATGTTTCTTTTTACCCTTATGCAGTGCATGAAATCTTCTGATTACCTTTATGTATTCTTTATTTTTTCTTGTTTACCCTTACATAGAATGTTTAAATTAAGTTTTACCTTTACATAATGCATGTTTACCCTTATAAAATGTATATAAATTGTTTATTACCATTAATAAACCTATGTAAATTACGTTTTACCATTACTCATGAATGTAAGCTTACCTTTATGTAAATCTAGTTTTACAGTTTACTCTATTTTCATGATTTTCTAAATATATTGATTTGATAAATGTTTATAACAAGTTTTTAAATTGTTTTAGTTATTTTATAAATTATAATTAATGATTTGGAACTTATGTTAAGTGTTTTTATAGTATTTTAAACATATTTATATGAAGACTAAATTTTTTCTTCATTTAATAATGAACCTATTACCTGTATTTAGAAAATTAAAATATATTTATTAAAAGTTGTTTTATTTTGTTTTTATTGTTTCTAAATTCATGGTTGATACAACCAAATTAATTCAAATTTGTTTTATAGTATTTAATTAAGTATATTTAATGTTTTATATTGTCACATGTTTAAATATAGAAAGAAATTTAAATTTCAAATTCTGATTTTTTTAGTTTGAATCAATAAAATATTTTTTAGATATCTTTGACATATTATTATGGAAGTGTTTTGAACTATTTAACAAGTGATTTTAAATGAGTTTTAATTTTTCAAATGGTTTTAAATTTAAATTGATAATCGATTTCCCTCTTTCTCTCTCTCCTCAATAATTATGGATTATTATCATTATTATATTTAATTTGAATTTTCTAACGAGTTACTTGGTGATGTTGAGTTATTTCTATTTAAAGGTCTTAAGGTATGCATGAAAATGAGGATGGTGGAGAACATATGACTGTGAACTCACTTTATGATATGATAAAATATATGGATAACTTCCACTGTGTGAACTGTAAATACTATTGAAGTGTAGTAAGAAAATTTTAAAATATAGAACCTTCATTGTTCTTCATACCTTACTGTAGTTCATTACTTTAAAACACCCACTTCATCATTAAAATCCATTTTTTAAGGGCCAAGAAGAACTATTGCACACCATCATATCTCTCTACAACTCTCCATTAGTTATTTATTCTTTATCTATTTCTTCTAGGTTGGGTAGAGTTTTATGCACATAATTATTTCAAACAATAGGTTATACCACCTATAAAAATTATTCCTTTTCTATTCCCACCAAAACAAATGTTAGAACACATAGGTTTGGTATCTCCTTGTAAAAAATCCCATGTTTTGTCTACTCCCAAAAAAGGATAGTTAGGTTTGTGTATACTCCCATGTAAAAATCATGGGTTTTTATTGTAACCATTATAAAAGTATCACTTTATTTATTAGGTGTCATACTCCATTGGTTTGGGTGTGAATAGTGGACTAAGTTCAATTTGTAAGGAACCACTATAAAATCTATAGTGTTTACTTCTTTTTTTCTATATTAACTCTTCAAACATACACTATTATTAATATTTTTATTAATGGGTTGTTTAACATTTTTAATCCACTAAATTATACAATTGTTTTTTAATAAATCTAATAATTTCAAGATAAGACAACTCACCCCCTGCCTTCTTATCTATTACCATTAATATTCAGGACCCAACACTTGGTATCAAATAGTGGACCTTCGTAAGAAAAGTCTACCCTTATTATTCTTCTTCATAATACCAAACAATTTGTAATATAGGTTAACCATAAAATTATATTATTATTTTTATCTTAGATATTATTTTTTTGGAGCTAAAATTTATCCTAGTTCATAATAACACTAATTAAATATGTATTTTTTAGATTTTTTGATAGAAAAATAAATTTTTTAGGAAGAATAAATTCAATTGGGAGTGTAATCAAAAGTCTTATAAAGTAAATAAGTATTTTGGTAAGTCTAATATGGTTGAATTATCTAAGGTTAGTTATTCTCAATATTTTAATTTAAAAATATAATTTTAGATGAGATTCATGATAAGTATCCAGAAAAACTTCATAAAATAATAGATTTACATTTATATTTTAAGTCAGAATATAAAAAAATTGTTAAAGAAAATAAAATGTTATCTCTTGAAGTTGAAAGGTTAAGAAATTATGATATTCAAATATTAAAATTTAAATATGAGAATGATAGTTTTATTATTTTATTTCTAAAAATAATGTGGATGTATAAATGAAGTTTAATTTATTGTTAAATGATTTTTCTCAAGTTGAAGAAAATTATAGGAAATTTGAGGAAGAAAATGAAAAGTTGAGAAATTATGATTCTTATAGAACTTATAAATTTTCTGAGGATTATATGGTAATAAGTTAATTATATAATGTTATGAAAGGATAAAATTGTTTTAATAATCATGTGTTTGTTAAAATAGTTTCAAAATATAACAATGGTGATCCTGATCATTTAAAGAAGTGTTAATTAAAATAAATATTGGTTATTCTTCAGTTATTTTTTATAAATTAGGTTTACATGGAAATTATTCTAATAAATGTGATATAAGGTTTAGACTACAATTTGGAAACCCAAATGTATGATTTACTTCATCATATATTAGTTCCAATGTTATAATAATTTACAAATATTTTGTGTTTAATGGTACTGGTTTAAATATCATTGAACCAAAACTAGTATGCATTCCCATGTAAGTGGTTTTTATTATTTTATAGTTAGTATACATATTCATATTGTTTTTTCATAACGTGTGTTTGAATTTACTTTAAAATTTCTTTTATTTTGGACAGTGATCATATATTCTATGTTTTCTTTTTTGGTTTACTAGATTGTGCTAACTATTTTTTATTTTTTTAAAATTATTTTCATATATCTTACATTTCCCTGAATGTCATTTTTTTTTACAGACCATTTGAGGAATTTGTTAGAGAATCATTAATTTAGGGGGAGCTATCTATCTTTCCTTTATATCATTATTTAATTTAGGGAAATTTTATTCTTATGATAAAAAAAATTGGAAGAAAATTTTATTATTTTTCTTTATTTGTTTCAAAAAGGGGGAGAAACTGGTTTTCAAATTTTTTAATATTTTTTATTAATTTTGAAAAGGGGGTTAAATTTTGAAATTGATATTTTATTTTGTAATTATCAAAAGGGGGTATTATTAGAGTGGATCATTGTCGCTTTAATTATTTAAGATTTTTATAATTATAATATATAATATCTCATAATTCTACTTTTTGGAAAATTATAATTTTATTATTTATTGAATTTTATTAAAAATAATTTCATTGAACTTAATTATTATTTAGTTATCCATCATTTATTTTATGTTTTTATTCTTATATTCTATATATCTTTTTTGGTTAAATCTAGTGAAAAAATAATCTTCTAAAGTTATTTTTTACCTTTACATAAATTTTATAAATTTATCTTTACCCCTACATGTGTTTTGAAAAATTGTATTTACCTCTATATAGGTTCCGTATTACCATTATGTGTGAATTTCAATTCTCTATTTACCCTTATGCAACTCAATTTACACTTACATGAATTCTATTGTACTGTTATGCATTATATATGATATTTTTCTACCTTTATGCATGGTTACATGTACCCTTGTGTATTCTATATAAATTCTTGTTTACCTTTATGTATGTTTCTATTTATCCTTATGCAATACATGAAATATTTTATTTAACTTTATATATTGTTTGTTTTTTCTTTCTTATCCTTAAAAAATACTTAAATTAAGTTTTATCTTTACAAAACACATGTTTACCCTTACATGGTGTGTATATATTATTTTTTACCCTTATATAACCTATGAAAATTATGTTTTACCTTTATTCATGCATGTAATCTTACCTTTACGTAAATATGGTTTACTAGTTTACTTTATTTTCATGGTTTTCTTGATATAATTATTTTCTTCATGTCTATAATGAGTGTTTAAATTGTTTTAGTGATTCTATACATTCTTATTAATTATATAGAAACTATGAAAAGTTTTTTTGCATTATTTAAATGCATTTATATAATGATTAATTTTGTTCTTTATTCACAAATGAACTTGCTGTATTTATTTCAAAAATTAAAATGTATTTATTATAAGTTGATTTGTTTTTTTAATTATTTATAAATTCATTTTTAATTATAAAAATAGTATTAAATTTTTTTTAATGTTTAATGCAATATCTTTAATGTTTGATATTATCGCATGATTAACTATGGAAAGAAAATTTACTTTCAAATTTTGAATATTTTAGTTTGAATATGTGCATTATTTTGTAGATATCTTTGACCTATTGTTAGGGAAGTGTATTAAAATATTTAAGGAGTAATTGTAAATGAGTTTTAATTTCTTAAATGGTTTTAATTTCAAAACTATAATTTTTTCTCTCTTTCCCTCTCTCTTTGATAATTATGTATTATTATTATTATTACTATATTAAATTTGAATTTCCTAATAAGTTACTTAGTTGTGTTGAGTTATTCCTATTTAAAGGGATCAAGTTATGCCTGAAAATAAGGATGGTGAAGAATATATGATTTTGAATTTACTTTTTGATATGAAAAAATAGAAGGTTAACCTCCACTGCATGAACTGTAAATCATATTGAAGTGCTGAAAGAAACTTTCAAAAGAGAGAAGCTTCATCCTTCTTCATCGCTTACTGAATTTCATTTCTAGAATGTCTAGACTTCATCATTCAAATCTAATTTTTGATGGGATAAAAAAAATGTTCTACACTAGCATATTTATCTACAACTCTCAATGAGTTATTTATTAGTTTTATCTATTTCTATGGGGTTGGGTAAATTTTTTTGAAAATAATATTTTCACAAAAATTATTTTTAAATCTATAAAAATTAGTCCCTAGTTATACTTACCTAACAAAAAGGTATAACGCATAGGTTGGGACTGCTCCTTATAAAAAATATTTTGTTTTCCCTGCTCTTGAAAAAGGCTAGTTAGGTTTGGGGTTGGTCCCACATAAAAGTTATGGGTTTGGGACTACACTTATTATAAAAGTATCTCACTATTTAGTGGGTTCCATATTCTATTTGGTGGGGTGTGAAGAGTGGATGAGGTATAATTTAGAACAAAATAATATAAAATTCATGGTTTCTAACTCTTAATTTTTTTTGTGTTCACTCTTTACACATCCACTATTCTTAATCTTTTTATGAATGAATTATTTAATTTTTTAAAACACCAAATTTAGTAATTATTTTTTAATAACTTTGATAATTTTAAGAAAATAAAATTAACCCCCCCCCCATATTGTTTATTTCCATAAACCTCTGAGACCCAACAGTCATGACCAATATTCATTATGAAGCTTCCTTTCCAAGTTTCTATAGTTTTTCATAGAAAATAATTTTATCATTATTCTATAGATTTTTTATTTTATACTGAAAGAGAAATATATTATTTTCTCACTTATGTATATTTTTTTCTACCACTCTATATTTTCTTACTTAGTATAGTTTATGTTCAATATTTCTTTATTTTAATACATTTTAAAAATATTATTTTAAAAATTATTCATGATATCTCATGAAAAGATTTGGAAGTGAATTTTAACTTAATTTTTTGTAACCACGTTACAAAAGTTTTAAAAAAGTTTTTTTATTTTTTTATCTTTTAATTTTCCAAAGGACATGCCTTTACTAAAAAACATTATTTTATGATTAATTTATGGTCTCTTTACATCCCTTAGTTATTTATGGTTTATACCTCATTTTATACATAAGGATTTATTTTAAGTTCTTTATCACTATCCATCATTATTTTGATATTGTTTTTATCCTTGATGTCCATGTTATTTTATACTATATATATACATATATCATCATTTAAATATTGAATAAACCATATACTCATTATTATATATAGTTTCAATTGAAGGAAGCTTACCTGTTTCATTGATTTTGGAAATATTTTTTCAATATACTCGATTCAATATGGTTGTTTATTGATTGTTATGGCATATTGATGATGAATTTTATTATTATTACCTGAAATATATTTTATTTGATATGGGTGAAACCCATTCATTTATCTTAATAAGGTTTCTTGATGCTTTGGGTATAAAAGAGGAGTTGATGACTTTTTTATGGATTTTCTTACTCAATTGGTTATGAAGAAGTGGAAAGGTTTCAAGTGCCTAAATTGCAATGTTTTAGTTGCTGATGTGGATTTCATTTGGGATTTCCTTGTGTTTGACCCAGAAATTTTTGTCCTTATCATCAGCATGGATTGGATAATTGTATTCAAATATCAAAAATTTTTTATCACTACAGGTTCCAGTTTTTTACTCTAGATGGGAGCACTCATGTCTTCCAAGGTGAGTGGTATCTATGATCATAGAGGGAATGACTATTTGTTTTAGTTTTGGGTAGTTTTAATTCTAGTTTTCTATGCTATTATTTAATGCCTCATAGTAGGGTTCAGACTTCAGACTTCTAATGGTCAGGTATTGGTACCTAGATGTTTTTTCATGGGACTTTTTTTGGTTATTTCCCTAGAAATGGGCATAATTTACCATCGATCTACTCCCTGAGACAAGCCTAATTTCTGTACCACCTTACTGGATGGATCTAGTTGAGCCAAAATAGATTAGGGTTCATCTAGAGGACCTCAAGGGAAAGGTATTTATTCACCCCATCATGTCACCACGGTCTTCACCAGTTCTATATAAATAGAAAGTGGATAGAAGAATCCAACTCTATATTATCTATCATAATAATAATCAAGTTATTGTAAATAATAAATACCCATTTTCTTTAATTGATGATATTTTCGATCATCTTAGAGGATCCAGTTGGTTTTCAAAGATCATCGTGTGATATAAGTACCACCTGTTGAGGTTTTGGGATGAGGATGTCTCAAAGAACACCTTTGTAAGTCGTTATGGACATTTTGATTATTATTTTATTCCATTTTGGATTACTGATTATTCTATGGCATTTATGGACATGAGGAACCAAATCATCCACCTCTTTTTATAATCCTTCATTGTTATGCTTTTCGATGACATCTTGGTGTATTACAAGACAAGGGAGGATCATGATAAACATATGGAGGTTCTTTTGGGGGTCTTGAGAGACCATTTTCTATATACTAAACTATCCAAATTCTAATTTTGGATTTGATAAGTAAATCTCACGGGCCATGTGATTTTCATGAGAGGAGTTTCATTGGATACATAGAAGGTTTGAGTATCCATGCATTAAGAGAAGACTAAGAATGTGTTTGAAATCTAAATATTTTTGGGTTTGGAAGGATATTATAGAAATTTTGTTTGGTACTTCTCGAGGATAGATTTTACCTTTATAGTGTTCATCAGGAAAGGGGTGATGTTTGAGTGGGATGATAAGTGTCAACATTATTTTAAGAAGTTATAGACCCATTTGATATCCATGTCAATTCTAATTATTCCTAGGCATAAGAAATCATATACAGTGTATTGTGATGAATAACACCCCAAGACTTTATGATATATAATTCCATTTAAATAAATTCAATCTCTTCAATAGCATGTGATACATACAACCTTGAGTCTAAAAGAACTGTAAAATTGTATATCGTTATAACTTAGCAGATAAATTGACAATTATGAATAGTAATAACTAAATTATGAAAATTATATGGTTTTTACATGTATTAATAAATTCATTAGTTATCAATTTATTATGAATAAGATAAAAAATCATTTTAAAGAAAAAGAAATGTTTTTCTAAAAACTATATTTTTTCTAAAAGCGGTTTTGTTAGGTTTTCCACACTTATTATAAAATTAATTTTTTCCACTTATAAAAAATTTATTTTAAAATATTAACTTCACTTTATAAATCATCATTTAAAAATTATTTTATAGTGAATTTTTGATAATTTTCTAAAAAGATTACTTTTTTATGAATAGTGAAAAAATATTTTTTATTAAAAAATTCCTTTCAATTTAAAGAATTTACAAAGTTTAATTTGTTTTAAACATGTTTTAAAAGTAAAATTGATTCAGTTATATTATAATTAATTCAATTTAGTTCATTGGAAACAACTATATGATCAATTTTAACATAATAACTTTTTATGCTTATGAAAACTTTTTTTTGAAAAACCACTTTATCATCATGTTTGTGGGAATAATTTTAAATTAAATTATACCACCCCATTGAATTAAATTTGGAAAAATGGATTCAATATTTTTAATCATCATAATTAATATTATGTAATAATTTCAAATAAATTTTTTATCATAATGAATAGTAAATATAGTAAATTTGGAACTTATAAATCCAAATATGGAATTAATTTTTCAAAATTCAAAAATTGAAAGTTGAAAATTTTAATTTCAAATTAATCTTGCAGTAAAAAATATTTTTCTTGAAAAATGAAATTTTAAGCTCAAAAATGTGCTTATACCCAAATAATTAATAATGATTATTAAAATGAAACAAATTATATTATTTATAAATAATGATTACATAAGTCACATTGAGATCAAATTAAAATCATAAACATACTTTTATTGATTGTTTTATAAAAATCGGTATTTTTCACTATTCACTGGAAAATCAATATTTTTAAAAAATTCCCAAAAAAATCTACATAAGTTAATTTTAATATTCTTATTTAAAAAAATATATTAGTTTTATAAAATACAATTTATATAAGTTCCATAAATTTATTTTAATATTTACTCATAAAAATCCAGAAAATAGTTTTTGAAGAAAATGTATTTTTTGAAGAATAAAATGATTTTACTAAAAATTAGGCACTTATTCAAAAATAATTGATTACTACAATAAAAATTATTTGTAAAATTATATATTTAATAATGTGGTTAATATTATACATTCATGTCAATTTAAGTTCTTGTTAATAATGATCACATAACAATATTTCATTATTCATTTAAGCTGGGTGTTGCGTGAAATGTAAGATATCAAAGTGGTTAAATTTAAAAAGATACATCCCATAAAATCTTGGGGTGTTACATTCTCCCCTCCTTCAATAAATTTCATCCTCTCAATTTGAAATTTCACTTCAAAAATCTATGGTTAATACTTAAAAATTCCTTATTGGTAAACCCATAATGTAAATAGGGTTAATTAATCATCCTCTTAGTAATAGGGAAAGGAAAATGAAAAGGTGACCACAAAATTAGGATTTTAAATAGGAGAAAATTAGTGTAGAGTGAAAATATGGACATGGAATAGATATATATATATATATCAAGTTCTAATTGAGATTGATATAGAACATGGTCATTATAAAGTTAACCATCACAAAACCATAAATTTTTTATGTGTTAAAAGACCATTGATTTCTCAATAAGAAAAGTAAATGGATAATACTTTTATTCTAAAATCCATTTACAATAGTTTGGGGATTATTTTATTATCCATATAATCACTTGAGAAAATAAACTTACATGATTTTATTCCATGGCATAATCCCATCATTTGGCTATGCTTTGATCTATTTCCTATTTATTTCATACACCTAGAGATTAATATTCAAGACAAATTTTTATGTTTAAAGCACTTTTATCAAAATATCCATAATTCATTCCTTCATACTTTAAATATTTACCAAAAAAATGGTTAGAACATGGTATCCAATATAATAAATCATAATTTAACCTAAAAAAATAACATACAATATTCAACTTAATCTATTACATAGGTAGTTAACCTTAAGACTCATCTAAAATACATCTATCTGAATATTTAGAAGGAAGGTTGCTAAATTTCCAAAATCAAATTAACATCAAATTTTCCCAAAATAATATAATGTAGCTCTTATTGTCATATAGAAAATATATGAATACCTTGATCACCTTTAAAACTTAATTAAAACATACATTCTTCCAAAAATAAAATCTTATTTTGTTGAATATATTCCATAAATAGAAACATATAATAATCCCAGCAAAGATACCATAAATAATAAAATCACTAACCACCTTCATGATCACCAATACTATACCGTAAACATCACTTAATCATTATTATCTCAACATCAGGAACATATTAATTTTAACTTATCTAAATCATGTTTTTTGAAAAAGATCAAATTGTTACAGAATCACTTCTCTTAGTTACCGGTAATATTCATCACATACCTCCAAATCCTTAAATAAATGGTACTATAGTACAATCCTTATATGTTTCATGATTACTATAACAAGAATTTAAAAAATAAATTTACAAAATATATTTTGGATCCAAATACATAATAATAGTATTCATTCCACTTTGGTTGTATCAATAACATAATCTTGACCTTGATCTCTTTGCTTATTCTAAGGTATATTCCCTTGATGTGTGGGGAATTTATTTGTGTAGTTCCATATATCCTTATAGTGGAAGCACTACAAATTAGAAAATTCTTACTTACCCTTAAAATCATGAGCATGGTGGATTCTTTACCCACACTTGAAACAAAATACTTTTACTTTTAAGAATATACCAAGGTGCTTGCTTCTGCAATTATCACATGTTGGAAATCATTTTTTTCCCTTCTTCCCTTTATTCGTACTTTTCTCTACCATCCTCTTCTTCTCTTACTTCTCTTAAAATTCATATGACTTAGTGAATTATTTTTATATCTTGTTATCACATGATATTATATCCTCATATTATGATCATGTTTGGGAGACTAGTTCCCTTTGAAATATTGGCTTAAACCCATTAAAAATGACCATTCTTACTCTTTGAATTATGTTCATTGATAAGGTTTCCATTCCTTCCACTATACGTCATTTCTAGAAATTATAATACTTTAAATCAGATCATAACATTATGAAACATAATGTATAATATCAAAAATAGTGTTACACTTAACATAAATTGAAAATTTAGGAATAACTAATATATAAATCATAAGCATGGTTTTTTTGGATATACTTATGAATTATATCATACGGTTTCATTATCTAATATATGTTTTCATAAATATAGTTCCCAAGGTTTATACTAAACTTTATCTAATACCAAATGTAAATACTCATGGCTCAATATCCCAGATTTGGTAGTTACTTTATTAAATTGGCATAATATACAATGAATTGAATCCCAAAGGACCGAATAGTTTAGTAGTCTTAGTAAACTAGATGCATACCTGAAATTAAAATTATACTTTAAAATATAAAATAGACAAATAATTTATTTGATAATTCTATTATTATTCTTAGGGTATCCCTGTATATCAATCAAAAAACACTTCCTCGTATCCTAGGGGGAAATAAAACATAAGAAATGGGTGAGATCAGATGCTCAGTAAGGGTAAGTGTACAGCGGAAACTATGAATAAATAAGTCATAAAATATGTTTAAATGTAAGTAACTAAAACACATGTCATTTAATCAATAACTTTAGTATAATATGGTAGGAATAAATTATAATCAAATATTTATATATAAATAATAACATGATAATAAAATGTAACCATGTATATTCTACTAATTGATTAATCACATGGAATATCAATATATTAATTTATAATGGTAGAATTCATAATATGGAACATCATAAAAATACCATCAAGGATTCTTCTAAGACACCATATATAAATGGGTAAGACATTAGTCAATACCCAAACTAGTTGGTCTCATGAGACCTACTGATGCATTGAGGGACTATAGAGGGCCCCTCCCATCACTTATTAAATCCAATTTATTCCTTATATAAACATAAATATTCATATTTAAAAACTATCCAATGATATTTAAATACTTTCCCCAATCAATAAACATAATCATAAACAATCTATAGGAATATGGAAAATGGTATCAAAATAGCACATCTAAATTCAAACTGATAATAAACCATCCATATAAATAATAATAATGGTATTAATACAACATATACCCATTGGAGTGATAATAAAGGTTGTTGTCTTTGATGAATAAAAATACCATGAAAAGATATTTAAAAACATTCTTAAGGAAAATATCATTTTCATTTTGAAAAAACCTTTTGAAAATACATTTCATTGAAAATAACTTTTAAAAACAAAAATTTTAGAAAAAAAATTGAAAATTTTTTTCATTTAAAATAACATTTGAAACTTATAAAATAATCTTGAAAATATTTTATTGGTCATTATGTTTGGAAATGTCATTCATGACATACACGATAAAATAAATATTCCTTTCACTTTTTCAATAAAATCCAAATGGGCATTGTTTTGAAAATGACATAAATATTCCTTTGAAATCATTTTTTAAAGAGTGAAAAAGGGTGAAAATTCATTTAATAAATCATTTTGAAATTTTTGAAACCTTTTTAAAACATTTTTAGAAAAAATGGTTTTGGAAGAAAACATATTTCTAACTAAAGTGAGAAATGAACTCATATTTTCTTGAGAATATTTTCTAAAAAATTTAAGATCCAAAGAGTGGGAAAATGTTAATATTAATTTAAATAGTTCATTAATAACTAGAGTATAATAAAATTAAAGTTTTTATTATGAAATTTTTATGTAATTTCCTTCAACTAATATTCAAGAATAAACAATCTCAATTAGGATGAGATTGTAAAATAAACCCTTAAATGGTCATAATATTGAAGTGAGAATTAATAAATGAATCAATTATATGTATCCAATATAAATCCACATAAAATAAGTGGAAATTTAGAATAATATAAAAATAATTCATTACACACATAATCTTATCATGACATGATCAATGAAGTAGAAGTTTAACCTAATGAGTGTAAATTGAGTTAAGAAATCTCTTACCTTGCGCTTTCCTTTAATTGAACATGATTTAACCTCCAGTATAATGGTTTAAAGAATTTTATTAATTTATAATAGAAACATATTCAAATTTATGATATCATATTTTATCCTCTTATACCATCTTATCACCTGTTTGATAATAATATTTCTTTATTACCCTTATTTCGGGTGTTAACTGCTTCATTTTTTCATGCATGTTTTATCATGTAAGTCCCAGTTATTGTGCATAGGGTATAGTTCCATTATCTCAAGAATTATATTAAGGTCTTATATTTAATATTTTTTCAATATATATATATATATATATATTATAAGCAATATTAAATGTTGAACATAGAAAATGAATCACATCGCGTTATGGAGACAGTGGGTCATACGTATGCACGAGCGATGATATAATTCCATTAATGGGTAAAATGGTAAGGAATAGGGTGATATATTAATTTTAAATAATCAATATCATGTCATAATTAACATATATATCCATAATTTCCATCATTATAACCATTCTTATAAAGTGGTGATGAAAAAATAATTACACCGTTACGTAGAGACGGTAATCTGTACATACGCATATGCGGCGTTTTCATTTTTAATAGGATGGATAAAAGGTATAATATAGTTTTTTCATAATCATAATAACAAAAATATATATATATGATTCTGGATTTATTATTTAATAATGTAAATAACATGTGAAGAGGATGTATAATAAATATACTTGAAAGAGTTGATAAAAATGATTACCTCTTCTTTGGTGGACTTCCTTCAGATCTCTTGTTAAGAGACTTAAGGTTTATATTTTTAGGATACCAGAACCCCTATAACATGGCTAAAGAAGTTTATAAAATTAATGGGTATCACTTGGTTGAGATAGATGGATCAAAGGGGTGTAATAAGTGAAGGAAGGAGTGCCCTTTTATAATTGAGTTGAGGGGCACTTTAGGAATTTTGTAAAATATTAAATTAATATAAATTAATTTTCAATTAAAAATGGATCCAAAATTATTAATTTACAATATAATATTATTATAGTTCAAAATAACTTAATCTAATAAAATTTAGATATTTTTTTACTAAATTTATACCCTTATCTTTTGATTTTAACCTTTATTTAACATCTTTAACTCTTATAGTGACAACATGGATTTTTACTCTTTGAGGGTTAATGTAGTTACAATAAAATAAAAAAATACCCATAAATAGATCATGTATAAAATTTTAAACCATATTCAAATCAGTTGGAATAATTTAATATTTTTAAAAAATTTATATCATTTAATAAAATATTATTTACTATAAAATATTAATAATATAAATTTTTAGAACTATTCATTACTTTGACTTTAATAATATCATGATAACACTTATATATGATATACATGGAAATCATTAAGGTGTAAGCATCATCAATCCTTCCTAAAATTATTTATCAACCATCCCTTGGTTTGAAAATAAAGTATTTTAGGAGAAATGATGTGGAAATTCAGAAAATGGTGGAAGATATCTAAAATGAGAAATCATCCATGTTCAATGATCAGTGAAGATGGAGTCATTAGTTTTTGGTAACAACTATATGTATCATCCAATTTAGATATAAAGGATGAGATTTTTAATTATTCACATATATCCAACTTCTCAATTCACCCAGGAAGAATGAAGATGTATCGATATCTCTATGAGAAATTTTGGTGGGATAATATGAAAAAGAAGATTTCTGAATATAAATGAAAGTGCATGGTATGTCAGCAAGTGAAGTATGAATAGAAGAAAGACCAGAGGGATGCTACAACCAATAGCCATACCAATATTGAAATGGAAAAATTCACCATAGAATTTATCACTTGACTTCCAAAGACATCTATAGAAAATAATGTTATATGGGTTCTTGTGGATCGTCTTACAATGATAGCTCACTATATCACAATTTGAGAATACTTCTCACTGGATCAACATGCAAAAATATATATTGAATAAGTGGTATGTCTCAATGGAGTACCACTATCTATTTTATACAGTCGAAATATGAGATTCACCTTTGAGTTCTAGAAAAGTCTCCTTCATTCTCTTTGCATTAGGCATAATATCTTATATAGAACCTTGGGTTTAAGGTTGGAGACATGGTATTCCTATGAATATCTACATAGAATAAGAGATTTACATTCTAGAAGAAAGGGAAGTTATCTCTAATGTCCATCAGCCCGTTCGATATCCATGATCATGTTGGAGCCTTGGCCAATACACTTTCACATCCACCCTCCATGTCTCGCGTACATTATGTATTCCACATATCCCATATAAATAAGTGCATATCATATTATTCACATGTAATGATTTCATAGGTGGTATAGCGAGAGAATGATATTTTTTATGAGGTGTTTCTAGTGAATATCTTCGATCAAAGAGAAAAATTTCTACGCAACAAAACCACTCACTTAGTCAAAGTACATTGGAAAAACCATAAGTACGAAGTGGAATACTAGGAACCTGATCAGGCAATGAATGATAAGTGTCTACACCTATTTTCAACTAAAAATATAAATAGAAATTTGGAGGCACCAATTTCATAAGGGGGAAGAATGTAACGATAAAAAGTATTATCTATAGGATATACCTACTTATAATTATTCCATATAGTATTAATCATAAAAAATCACATAAATAACAGAATATAAACTTTATAAATTATGAATGAATGAAATAAGATGCATTTCTAGATGTTAAGGAACATTTACTAATGGAATATTAAATTGACCTTTTTAATAGTAATATTACTCTTACGAATAGTAAAATGGCCACTTTAACAGTAACCTCACAAATGAATTTATATATAAAATTTATCAATGTTATAAATGACAATATGATATAATTATATCATTGTATATGTAAATAAATATTTTAAAAATTATTAATCCAGTGTATGTATTTTTGAAATTCATAAATATTTAATTAAATTTTTATTACTACCTTAATAAATTAAAAGAAAATTTATTTTCATAAAATTTATTCATAAATTATTATTTTTATGTCTTATAATGATAATATAATTTTATGAGACCCTAGTTAATTTTCCAAAGTGATTTAAAATAAATTATAATTTGAAAACTATATTTTTTGAGTAAATTACTATTACGATTAAAAATTAAATTTATCTTATTTAGATAATTATATTGAGAAAATGGAGTTAATTTTTGAATTATACACATTGATAAATGGTTATGGTGAATTTTTGGGATTTTTTTTGGAATACATGAATTTTTGTGTATAATAAAATACATTAATTTATGGTATGTAAACATTATATGTTAAATTCCATATTAATTGAGTCTTCACAGATGTAAGAAAAATTATTTTAGAATCACATGACTTAATTAATCTATTTAGTCTTAGGAATCATCACTATTGATTTTATTGAGAAAAATAATAAAATATTGAATTAAATAATGAGAAAACACCCCCCCTCAACCAATATAAATACCACCACTCACCCCCTCTTCTCCTAACACCTCTAAATCAGTTTGACATGTACAAATTCTACACAATAATATTTCCTATCCTCTCTCCTGCTTCCAAGAATTTTTATTCTTAATAAAATACAAAAAACAATCCCTTATGGATGTTCTAAAGAAGAATTAATCAAGAGGTAAACCCCTGTTCCGATTTAGTTCAATTTCCTTCCATATTCCATTCTTATTTATTTCACTCCACACCTACCCTAATCCAAATAAAATTAAATCTACATTGTCTTATATATAAGATATAATTTTATCATGTTTATAGAATAATTATCCATCCATTCTCTTCTCCTCAGTTTTTTATTTTAAGAATTTAAACATTGTTCGTGAGGTTCCAATTTACCACCTTCGTGTACAATAATCTTTAATAATTAGATTTTACTTTAAAGTCTGGTCATGAAACAATTATTATAGTTGAAACAAATTCTAATATATACATTATATCTATAAAATTTTCTAGAATCATTTTTTACTCATGATATTAATTTATGATATAAAATTACTTCATTGTGATAAAAAAAACTCTAATTCAATCTAAACAATTATAATTTACTATTTATTTAATGAATAATCATAAATTATGGGAAAAAAATGGTATTTTAAAATTATATAAGTACATTAAAAACATATATGTTCATTTTGGGACAACTATCCTCATTATTCAGGATATTCCATACACATATACAAGTAAACCAATCCTCAAAAACTAAGGAATATAACACACCCGAAAGAAGAAATTGAACAACATAACCCATCCAAATACCATAAATTAACATAATAATGTAATGATAAATAAAATAAATTTATAATGGGTTATTTAATTTTTAATTAATGTATATAATTTTTCTATTCCATACATTAGAATCATGTGAAGAACACCTTCAGACTTAAGGCAAAGGATTATACCCAAATATCAATTATTTTTTGGATTACTCCTTCTCTCTTTTTACCCAAATAAAATTATATTTTTTTTAGTATTTAAATATTCTAAATACTATGTATATTTTCCAAAATCAGGAATCTAGGTCCATTTATCCTTATTTTTCTAGGATATACCTGATTATAAAACATTCCCTTCACATTTTTTCTCGATAAGCAATCCCGATTTAAGGGAACTTCCTAAATTCATACCCATTTTCATGTGTGATTTATAATCTATTTTATACCGATATTATTTTACAAAAATCACTCATTCTAATTTAAGAAACTATATTTTTTCAATTTAGGGTTTATACAAACAATTATACCTTTTTCATTTTAAGGAATCTTGAATAGTTTCCCTTAAATTGTACTAAAATTTTTTGTTCTAAAGATTATTAAACACACTTTTCACATCAGTTTGACATCAATTCATATGATATATGTTTATATTCTCTTTTTAATAGCCATTTATTATTTAAATCCCTCCATTAATGGACACCAATATTATATTCCATTTTGATATGCCTTTTCACATAATTATGATAACCAATTCTTTAAATGGGTATCCATTATATTTATATTTGATTGATTATGTATTATTATTTTTGGGGAAAAATATTGATGAAGATGTTATGATGGGTATTCCTAGATTTTTCTCTAGTGAATTGGATGATTTTTAGTCTCATGAGATGTTATGTGGAATGGTTTTGGTGGTTATCCTTGACTCGTGCTTCTTTATGTGCAACAAGCTATGATTGGTGTTCCTCTATGTGTAACAAGACCTGAATCATGCTCATAAATGTGCAATTATCCTTGAATAATTATTAATTCATGATTTATGTTTCTTACATAATACTATGATTCCATTATTATATGATCTCATGATCTATATGGTATGATTCTATATTTTTAATCATTTTTCATGACTTTTTGTATCATTATGTTATGCCTTCTAACCAATATGAATAGATTTATTCTTATGTTTATTCACCTAAAAGGATTTTTAGTTCATCCCTCTATTCATGATATCCTTAGGATATCCTATAAATATGTAAGAAAAAAACAAAAATTAGGATCTCATAATGTATGATAAATAAGGAATCGTTTTATTAAGTCCCATTTTTCAATTTTATGTATATAGTCTTCCAAGACACTATACTTTGTGATCCCTGTCTTATAATTTTATGTTTAATTATGCTTAAAATCATCTAATGATATGTGTAAAAGTATAGTGTCACTATTTTATATGAACAGATCCTATTTTCTTCATCCATAAAGACCTAGGGAGTTTAATGTTAGTCCTGATGTTTTCATTCATGTGTTACCTTAGATGGGGAAATATAGTATCAAGAAATAGGGGAAGTTAAAACCCTGGATTGTTAGGCCATTTGTGACTATAGAAATATTAGGTCATGTTTTGTACCATTTATCCCTTCCATAGTGTTATAGAAACATGAACAATATATTTATCAAGTCTCATATTTTTAGATATCATTAAATACATTCATAGGTGATTAAAGTTGATGACATTGAGTTAAAATTTGATTTGTTCTTTGAGGAGTATCAGATTAATATTATGGAATATAGATATGAAATTTTCATGGGAAATTCAATTACTCTAAAGTAAGTGTAGTGGTATCATGGGTGTTAGCAAGAGGATACATACGATATAGAGTCTGATATGTGAACACATTAGTTATTTTTATTTTCAAAAATAAAAAAAACATTTGGATAGGATTGAGGATGTGTTTTTATATTGTGGCGAGGTTGTATAATATATTTTTTTTAGGGTACATCACTATTTTTTTCAGTTAAACCAAATTTTTTCTAGTTATTTCAGGTTTGTGTACTGGTAATCATGCCATAGTCAGGGGGTAAGTGATTTGAAGATTTTTTGAAGGAGTATGATGTATTCAAATCTAAATATAGGTGAATTTATTCCATAAATATATTATTTATTACATAATTATTGAAATCAACTCCGTAAAACCTATCAAAAAAATTCTGAGCCAAGATGTAATTAGGAAATTATAAAATAAAATGACATTTTATGACATAAAATGTGTTTAATTTTGGTTTCAATATGAGGTGGTGATTTTTTTAGAAATGAGGAATGTGGTGTTTTATGATTTAATAAACCCTATTATTATATATAAGTGTACACCATGTATTAATAAATATAATCACCATTGTTTTTTATTAATAATGATCTCTTCAAGTTGAAGACCTCTACAGTCGTGGCCTACTAGAATATCATCAATCTAGAGGATTGTTCTCATGGGATCTTCATGCCATAGATTAAAAGATTAATGGTGATAATCAGTCTTTCTATTCATTTCTCATATCATTTTTCATTCTCTTATAGTGATCATTGTTTGTGATGTGCATGTGTTTGGTTGTTTCATACGCATTCAACAATGTGATGGAAAATAATTCCTAACAATAACCTGGACATTGAGATGCTTTGAATTTCCACTACATTGAGGTAACTAGATTATAATGAATCCATAATGGAAATTTCATTTATCTATGTGTGTGAAATGAAAATTATTCACACCGTATTTCCATTCATGTGACCTAGATAAAGGAATTATTCATCATTGGATGATAACTATAAGGCCCCAGCCTTAAACCTTACTTAATCTTGAGTTATTACAAGATTACACATTGAGGATCTTTTCAGGTTTAGAGTTTTAGAGAATTAGATCATAAAACATGCATTACATTCCACATATAAACAAAGTGGTTACATAAATATAGTATTCTTCTTTCCCATCAATGGAAACATATTTAAAATAAAACATGGATTCTTTCTTGACACTTCCTTGACACTATCATCATATCATGTACCTTTCCCTTGACCTGTGAAAAACAATTCAAAAAAACTTGGGATGAGCATAAAAAGCTCAGTAAGGGATATAAAAATATAGAAAGGAAACATGGGTACATATATACATAAGAATGAAATCATACTTTACCCATAAAACATAATCACTTTAACATACCTCATCAAATCATGAATAAATCATAGAAATCATAAGACATAAAGGTAATTTGAGGCATTCATAACATTCTTACGTAGGGAGTAACCCTCTTGGTTACGTTTGGAATACCCGTCACAGTATATTCCCTAAATATCTTCAGAGAAACCTTAACGTTTCACTCCTTCGCGTTACCCAATGCATTGGAGAGCTATATCGGGCTCACCCGCCCTTAGTTTATCATGGAACCGCCCGTCTTCATAATAATTCCCAAGAACCTCAATATAATCGTATCACATAAAACATGCATAAAGGAAACATAACATTCCCACCTTTCAATCACAAGATATCAATACAACACATTGATATAAAAAATTTATGAAAACCATTTTCAATACCAAAAAAAAGAAAAGTAAAACATGGTATTTATTTTTCTTTTAAAAAGAAGGTATGGCTTGTAGAGGAAGCCGAAACTCAAATAATGGTCACGACGGCGGGGAAGTCGTTGTCGCCGCATACGTACGGAAAAAACATTCCCTTTTTTCGTTTAGTAAACGCTTCATATAAAAAAGATTCCTTTTGAATAAATGTAAAAGTCAAAGGGGTTTATACACCATATAAAAGAAGGTTGTGTATAAAACAAAATATGCCTCAATGAAAGGAGATTGAGACGAAGTCCCATACCTCGGGTCCGAGTTGACTCGATCGTTCTTTAATGTCCTGAATAATAAACTTGAGTTAATTTCTACTTGCTTAAGAACCTTTTTTAAGTTAATTATTCCTTTTATATCACTTATTTCCATGTCATGAACACTATGTAATTATTTAAGTTAATAACGGACATTTTAACGATTAATGGTACTTGAGTCAAAAATAAACCCTTTATAATTACAAGTTGTTCATGTATCCATTATATCCAGAATGGTATTCATGATGTAGATATCATATATATCATATATATCCAGTACATTCATTCATTTATAATACTATATAACATTTAGAGGTAAGAAATGAAATGCACCGTTCATGGAGACGGTAAGCCGTACGTACGCATAAACGCTGCTTCCATTTCTATTTCGTATTTTATGAAATGGAATCATAATGATATAAAGTTATATTATAATTCTAGTGTAATATCATATATAATATCATAACTCCATCCTTTATACGTCCCACATATGGTATTAACGAATCAAATCACTTTGAGGGGGCGGTAGTCCGCACTTCCTTAAATGAAGATATCGCGTTTACCCATAATGGAAACCATAAAGGTATGTCCAAAATGAAAAATACAGAAGCTTAAGGAAAACATAAACATATTATATATCATATATAAATATAGTTACATCTTAATGGCCACCTTTGAAGGTGTTAAAAGAATGTTGAACAATCATCGTTTCGGGAGGCATAAATTCACCATCCATAGAAACAGTATGTCCTTTAACCATTAGATGTAGGTGTGTGTAAGTGTAGCTCGAATCCTTATTATAACAAAATCCTAGTATATTGAAGATACTTTAGTTGTTACAAAAGAAATGAATAAAAAGAGTTTAGGGGGTTGGAGAAGCAAAATAAAACAAAAGGACTCAAGTGAAGACATTACCTTAAAATCGGGTAACTCCATTTGGTTTGAGCTCAAAGGCTTCCTTGGGAAGACTTCTACCCAAAGTGAGGCTTCAAGGAGTAAGATAGTGATGTGGAGAGACAAAATGGGTAGGATTTGGCCGATCCAAAGGCTTTGGGAGTGTGGGTAAGGAGGTAGAGGTGGGGGCCTTTTATAAGAGGAGAGGAGGGGCACTCTTGGAAAGTAAAGAAATGTTACTTTATTTGAAAATGATTTTCAGATTCAAAAGGTCCCACATTGATATAATTCTAGGGTAAGGTGATAAGGGTTCGAAATCCACCCATCCAATAGGTTTTGGACATGTGTAGGTCATATATTTTACATTATCATTTCATTTTATTTAAATCCTTTATTAATGAGGTAATCGCTGCATCATCATGATGTCATAAATAATTTAATTTATTTAAAGTCTAAAAATTATGAAAAAACTACTATGATGTAGAAAATCTTTTTATATTTCTAATTAATATTTATAGTCTAAAATATAATCTATGTAGACAAAATTAAAAATGTTTTAATCAGGTGATACATTCTTGTTATATTTACTTTCTTTAAAAAAATAAAAAGATAACAAGTCACTTTCCACAAAAGTGATTCCATGGGGCCCCCAAGTTTGGCACAAGGCATCCCATGGTCGGACATTAGACAACCAGTAGCCTTAGGACACATTTTGTGGTCTTTTTGTATTATTATGATATCATTTTATTATCTTTAACTACCTGATTACTCATTAATCAAGATAATTAAAGATAATTACCATCGTTACTATTCATAATGTCCAAAAACAAAAGAGTCTTGATTACATAATTTGGAACTTCTTATTACAAATATGTAATCCATTTTACCAAATTCCAAACACAGAAATTGCAATAATTGATTTAAAAATAATTCCTGTTGTCAAAACAAATAGCGGGTTTTTTTGAAACAATATCTATGAAAAGTTTGGCATTAGTTTATACCCAATTCCAAAGTGAAATTAATCCTAATGACCACCATTGGATTAAATGGTAAAAATATATTCTAATTTAACTTTAAAACCAATTCAAAAGATAATCTAATCATATAAATAAATTATATTAAAAAGCAGTTTTGATGTAAAATGCAGTATTTTTCACTATTCATTAAAAAATGAACATTGTCAGAAAAATACCAAAAATTCACAAAAAGTAAATTTTGATGTCCCAATCATAAAGAATAAGTTTATTTTGAGAAATATAGATTATAAAATTGTCAAAATTTTGATTAAAAAAACGGGTTTGCCATCAAAAGGCAGTAAAACAATCTTTTAAGAATATTAGTGTATTCCATGCATAAGATTGTATTTATTTTCATTTTAAGCCTCTAAAACATTATCTTAATCATTAATAGACATAGATAAAAATATCTATTATTCATTAATTACTTGGGATGTTACATCCTTCCCCCTTTAGAAAATTGCGTCCCCGCAATTTATTTACTTATCGAATAAATGGGGGTACTTATCCCTCATTGAATTTTCAGATTCCCATGTTGCCTATTCCATCATGTGGTTTTTCCAAAAAACCTTTACCTGACTAATCACCTTATTTCGTAACACTTGCTCCCTGTGGTAAAGAATCTAGACTGGTTGTTCCTCATAAGATAGGTTCTCTTCCAGCTGAACTACCTCTGGACTCAAAACATGAGATGGATCTGGCATATACTTTCTCAACATCGAAACGTGAAAAAAATTATGTACCTGAGATAAACTCGGAGGTAAAGCCACCCGGTATGCAACTGATCCAACTCTCTCCAGAATTTCATATGGTCCAATGAACCTTGGACTCAACTTTCCTTTCTTACCAAATCGCATCACACTTTTCCATGGTGAGACTTTGAGAAAAACATGATCACCTACCTCAAAAGTTAGATCCTTCCTCCTGTTGTCTGCATAACTCTTCTTCCTACTCTGAGTTGTTCTCATGTGTTTCTAAATCAGCTGAACTTTTTCTGGCATCTCTTCTACCAATTCTGGTCCCATCAACTTCCTTTCACCCACTTCATCCCAGAAAGCTGGAGTTCGACACCGCTTCCCATATAACGCCTCAAATGGTGTCATCTGTATACTGGAATGAAAACTGTTATTATATGAAAATTCAACCAAAGAAATATGTTGGTCCCAACTTCCCTGATAATCCATCGAACAAGCTCGTAGCATATCCTCCAAGGTCTGAATTGTTCGTTCTGACTGCCCATCTGATTGAGGATGAAATGTTGTACTAAAATTTAATTCAGTACCCAACGACTTCTGAAGGCCTTTCAAAAAGTTAGAAGTGAACCTAGGATCACGATCAGATACAATGGAGAGAGGAACTCCATGTAACCTGACTATCTTTTTAAGATACAAACGGGAAAGTTGATCTAGGGAAAAAGTATCTCGTATAGTAAGGAAATGAGTAGATTTAGTCAAGCGATCAACAATAACCCAGATTGCATTATTACCTCGAGATGTCTTCGGTAATCCCACAAAAAAGTCCAGGGATATATTCTCCCATTTCCACTCTAGCATTGGTAAAGGCTAAAGCATCCCTTTCGGTAACTGCCGCTCTGCTTTAACCTGTTGACATGTCAAACACTTCACAGTAAAATCAGCAATATCTCTTTTCATTCCATCCCACCAGTAATACTCCCGCAGATCTCTATACATATTAGTACTTCCAGGATGAACTGAAAACAGAGAACTATGAGCTTCACATAACAACTCTCTCTTCAAATGTGAATCACAAGGCACACACAATCTCTTCCCAAATCTCAAAACGCAATCATTATCAATGTTGAATTCAGGCAACTTACCTTTCTGAACCAGCTCTACCTTTTTCTGCAACTCACTGTCTTGCTTCTGTGCTTGCTTGATTCTATCTGATAGAGATGATCTCACTGATACCTGAAACAAAACAGAAGAACTTCCTGCACCAACAACTTCTATGCCAAAGTTCATCAAATCCTTAACCAAAGGATCACATTCCAAATGAAACATTGCTAATGAAGCATTACTTTTTCAACTCAAAGCATCAGCCACTTTATTTGCTTTTCCCGGATGGTAATGAATTGTACAATCATAATCCTTGATTAATTCAAGCCATCTCCTCTGTCTCATGTTTAACTCTTTCTGAGTGAATATATACTTTAAACTTTTGTGATCAGTATATATTTCACACTTTAATCCATACAAATGATGCCTCCAAATTTTTAAAGTGAAAACAACAGCAGCTAATTCCAAATCATGTGTAGGGTAATTTACCTCATGAGTTTTCAACTGTCGTGAAACATAAGCAATTACCTGATCATTCTACATAAGGACACAACCAAGTCCCTTCAACGAAGCATCACTGTATATAACAAACTCACCATTCCTAGAAGGTAGTGCCAAAACTGGAGCATTCACCAATCTTCTTTTCAATTCCTGAAAACAATCATCACATTCTTTTGTCCAGATAAACTTAACACCCTTCCGAGTTAGCTTAGTCATTGGACTAGATAACCGTGAAAAATTTCTAACAAACCTTCGGTAATAGCCTGCCAAACCAAGGAAGCTACGAATCTTAGTTACATTTTTGGGTCTTGGCCAGTCTTCCACAACTTTTGTTTTTGCAGGATCAACAGTTATCCCATCTTTATAAACAATGTGACCAAGGAAATAAATTTTTTGCAACCAAAATTCACACTTGCTGAATTTTCCATACAGTTTCTTTTATTTTAAGGTTTGCAAGATAACCCTTAAATGTCTTTCATGATCCTCTTTACTTTTAGAAAACACCAAAATATCATCAATGAAAACCACCACAAACTTATCCAAGAACTCATGGAAAATTCTATTCATTAAGTCCATGAATACAGCAGGTGCATTGGTTAGCCCAAAAGGCATTACTACAAATTCATAATGGCCATATCTTGTACGGAATGCGGTCTTAGGAACATCTGCTTCCTTTACCTTCAGCTGATGGTACCCCGATCTCAAGTCAATCTTTGAAAAATACTGATCTCCTTGGAGATGATCAAACAAATCATAGATATGAGGCAAAGGATATTTGTTCTTAACAGTGATGTTATTCAAGGCTCTATAATCAATGCAAAGTCTCATTGAACCATCTTTCTTTTTAACAAATAAAACAGGAGCACCCCATGGTGATGTGCTAGGTTGAATGAAACCTTTCTCTAATAAATCTTGAAATTGCTCCTTCAACTCTAAAAGTTCAATTTGAGCCATTGGATAAGGGGGTTTTGAAATTGTCTTAGCATCAGGAACTAAGTCAACAGTAAACTCAACTTCCCGTTCTGGTATTATTCCAGGCAACTCATCAGGAAAAACATCAGGATACTCATTTACCACTGGCACATCATTAATTTGAACAGTTCCTTTATTTTCAACGATGTGTGCAAGGTAACATTCATTTCCATCTTTTACAAGTTTCTTGGCCTCTTGATAAGTTATCAATATTAAGGGTTCATTCTTGTACACAAACTGAAAGTATTTCTGAAAAGAAACTTCTTTAGCTCTACAGTCAATCTTAGCATGGTAAATAGAGAGACAATCCATACCCAAGATAACATCAAACTCTACTAGAGGTAGAACAATAAGGTTTGAAAGTAGATTCTTTCCATAGATAAGGATAAGAAGATTCTTATAAATTCTTTTTGCCTCAATATTTCCCCCAGGTGTTTTTACCAAAATTTCAGGAGTCATTTCTTGAGATGGTATTCCTATTTTACTAGAAAAGTTTTCAGAGATGAAAGAATGTGTAGACCCCGAATCAAACAACACACTGGCATAATTTGAAGAAAAAAAAACAAGGTACCTGATAAAACTTCATTTGATGGCCCGGCATCTGCTGAAGTAGTTGCAAAGGATTTCACCACCCCTTTCTGCTTGTAGTCTAACTGCTTCCCATCACTCAATCTCTTTGTTGGACACTCGTTTGCATAGTGACCCATCTCATTGCACTTAAAACATTTCACTAACTATAAATCAAATTTGGTCTTACCTTCACCTTGATCTTTTTCAGTGCAATCGCGAGCCTTATGTCCCATCTTACCACATCGGTAGCACTTTCCAGAATTCAGAAGACATTCCCCAGTATGCCTTTTTCCACATTTATCACAAATTGGAAACTTAGATTTCTTACCATCAGAATTTTTTGAAGAATTCTTCCCTTTCTCCTGCCACCTTGGTCTCTTCTTCTACTGGTTGTTATAGAACACTTGATCATTGGAAAACTTCATTTCCACCTTCTCAGAACATCGAACAAGCTTTTCATAACTTTTAAACTCACGAGAAGCTAATGCCCTTCGATATTTTGGCTTTAATCCTGAGTAAAAACAATTGATTTTACTATCAAGGTCTCGGATAAAATTTGGAGCATACCTTGCCAATCGAGTGAACCTTTCTTCATAGGTAGCCACTGAGTCTTCCTCTTGCCTCAATTCCAAGAATTTATTTTCCATCCTAAGTCGAACAGCCTTAGGAAAATACTTCTCAAGAAACATACCTTTGAATTCATCCCAGTCAAGAGCATCAATCTCATCGGCGTCCCTGATATTTTTAACCATTGACCACCACTGATCTGCTTCACCCTCCAAACGGTAAATAGCAAGACTAACCTTTTGATTTTCTGAACACCCCATGACATCGAAAATCTTCCCCAGTGCTTTAATCCACCCTTCAGCTAACACAGGGTCAGATGATCCTCTGAATGATGGGGGATGTTGCCTCATGAAATGTTCCACCATTGACATGTTCCTCTGCAGTTGATCTGGCTGATCTCGTGTATGGATACCACCACCATTTATCGCTTGAGTCAACTGCGCCATTACTGCAACAAACTGTTCAGTTCCAATTCCGACCGTCTCAGGATGCTGATTCAGAAGGTTGTTTCCTTCTGCATGCCTTCCTAGCACTGCTTCCCTGTTTCCTCTGTGGAAAACCATTCTGAACAAACATGTATTAGATGAAGCAACATGGTAATCTTCAAATACTATATCACTTCAATTTGACCATAAAAAATATATATTTTTGGATAATCATTTAATAGAATTCTAACTCCTAAAGTTATCTAAACCGACCTTTGATACCAACTATAAGGCCCCAGCCTTAAACCTTACTTAATCTTGAGTTATTACAAGATTACACATTGAGGATCTTTTCGTGTTTAGAGTTTTAGAGAATTAGATCATAAAACATGCATTACATTCCACATATAAACAAAGTGGTTACATAAAGATAGTATTATTCTTTCCCATCAATGGAAACATATTTAAAATAAAACATGGATTCTTTCTTGACACTTCCTTGACACTATCATCATATCATGTACCTTTCCCTTGACCTATGAAAAACAATTCAAAAAAACTTGGGATGATCATAAAAAGCTCAGTAAGGGATATAAAAATATGGAAAGGAAACATGGGTACATATATACATAAGAATGAAATCATACTTTACCCATAAAACATAATCACTTTAACATACCTCATCAAATCATGAATAAATCATAGAAATCATAAGACATAAAGGTAACTTGAGGCATTCATAACATTCTTACATAGGGAGTAACCCTCTAGGTTACATTTGGAATACCCATCACAGTATATTCCCTAAATCTCTTCAGAGAAACCTTAACATTTCACTCCTTCTCGTTACCCAATGCATTAGAGATCTATATCGGGCTCACCCGCCCTTAGTTTATCACGGAACCACTCATCTTCATAATAATTCCCAAGAACCTCAACATAATCGTATCACATAAAACATGCATAAAGGAAGCATAACATTCCCACCTTTCAATCACAAGATATCAATACAACACATTGATATAAAAAAGTTATGAAAACCATTTTCAATACCCAAAAAAAAGAAAAGTAAAACATGGTATTTATTTTTCTTTTAAAAAGAAGGTATGGCTTGTAGAGGAAGCCGAAACTCAAATAATGGTCACGGCGGTGGGGAAGTCATTGTCGCTGCATACGTACGACAAAAACATTACCTTTTGTCGTTTAGTAAACGCTTTGTATAAAAAATATTCCTTTTGAATAAACTTACAAGTCAAAGGGTTTTATACACCATATAAAAGAAGGTTGTGTATAAAACAAAATATGCCTCAATGAAAGGAGATTGAGACGAATTCCCATACCTCGGGTCCGACTTGACTCGGTCGTTCTTTAATGTCCTGAATAATAAACTTGAGTTAATTTCTACTTGCTTAATAACCTTTTTTAAGTTCATTATTCCTTTTATATCACTTATTTCCATGTCATGAACACTATGTAATTAATTAAGTTAGTAACGGTCGTTTTAACGATCAATGGTACTTGAGTCAAAAATAAACCCTTTATAATTAGAAGTTGTTCATGTATCAATTATATCCAGAATGGTATTCATGATGTAGATATCATATATATCATATATATCCAGTACATGCATGTATTTAAAATATTATATAACATTTAGAGGTAAGAAATGAAATGCACCGTTCATGGAGATGGTAAGCTGTACGTACGCATGAACGCTGCTTCCATTTCCATTTCATATTTTATGAAATGGAATCATAATTATATACAGTTATATTATAATTCCAGTGTAATATCATATATAATATCATAAATCCATCCTTTATACGTCCCACATATGGTATTAACGAATCAAATCACTTTGAGGGGGCGGTAATCCGCACTTCCTTAAATGAAGATATCGCGTTTACCCATAATGGAAACCATAAAGGTATGCCCAAAATGAAAAATACATAAGCTTAAGGAAAACATAAACATATTATATATCATATATAAATATAGTGACATCTTAATGGCCACCTTTGAAGGTGTTAAAATAATGTTGAACAATCATCATTTCGGGAGGCATAAATTCACCATCCACGGAAACAGTATGTCCTTTAACCATTAGATGTAGGTGTGTGTAAGTGTAGCTCGAATACTTCTTATAAAAACATCCTAGTATATTTAATATATTGGAGTTGTTACAAAAGAAATGAATAAAAAGAGTTTAGGGGGTTGGAGAAGCAAAATAAAACAAAAGGGATCAAGTGAAGACATTACCTTAAAATCGGGTAACTCCCTTTGGTTTGAGCTCAAAGGATTCCTTGGGAAGACTTCTGCCCAAAGTGAGGCTTCAAGGAGTAAGAGAGGGATGTGGAGAGACAAAATGGGCAGGGTTTGGCCGAGACAAAGTCTTTGGGAGTGTGGGTAAGGAGGTAGAGGTGGGGGCCTTTTATAAGAGGAGAGGAGGGGCACTCTTGGAAAGTAAAGAAATGTTACTTTATTTGAAAATGATTTTAGGATTCAAAAGGTCCCAAATTGATATAATTAGAGGGTAAGGTGATAAGGTTTCGAAATCCACCCATCCAATAGGTTTTTGACATGTGTAGGTCATATATTTTACATTATCATTTCATTTTATTTAAATCCTTTATTAATGAGGTAATCGTTGCATCATCATGATGTCATAAATAATTTAATTTATTTAAAGTCTAAAAATTATGAAAAAAATACTATGATGTAGGAAATATTTTTATCTTTCCAATGAATATTTATAGTCTAAAATATAATCTATTTAGACAAAATTAAAAAATGTTTTAATCAGGTGATACATTCTTGTTATATTTACTTTCTTTAAAAAAATAAAAAGATAACAAGTCACTTTCCACAAAAGTGATTCCATGGGGCCCCCAAGTTTGGCACAAGGAATCCCATGGTCGGACATGAGACAACCAGTAGCCTTAGGACACATGTTGTGGTATTTTTGTATTATTATGATATCATTTTATTATCTTTAACTACCTGATTACTCATTAATCAAGATAATTAAAGATAATTACCATCATTACTATTCATAATGTCCAAAAACAAAAGAGTCTTGATTACATAATTTGGACCTTCTGATTCCAAATATGTAATCCATTTTACCAAATTCCAAACACAGAAATTGCAATAATTGATTTAAAAATAATTCTTGTTGTCAAAACAAATAGCGGGTTTTTTTTAAACAATATCTATGAAAAGTTTGGCATTAGTTTATACCCAATTCCAAAGTGAAATTAATCCTAATGACCACAATTTGATTAAATGGTAAAAATATATTCTAATTTAACTTTAAAACAAATTCAAAAGATAATCTAATCATATAAATAAATTAGATTTAAAAGCAGTTTTGATGTAAAATGCAGTATTTTTCACTATTCATTAAAAAATGAACATTGTCAGAAAAATATCAAAAATTCACACAAAGTAAATTTTTATGTTTCAATCATAAAGAATAAGTTTATTTTGACAAATATAGATTATAAAATTGTCAAAATTTTGATTAAAAAAAGGGTTTGCCATCAAAAGGCAGTAAAACAATCTTTTAAGAATATTAGTGTATTCCATGCATAAGATTGTATTTATTTTCATTTTAAGCCTCTAAAACACTATCTTAATCATTAATAGACATAGATAAAAATATCTATTATTCATTACTTACTTGGTATGTTACAATAACCATGTCATTATAAAACGTATTGGATCCCATTAGGTCTATTAGAATTGAGAATGGGATTGTGGACACCCTTGGGGTGAGCATACCCATTAAATTATTAATGAAACTATTTTTCTATTGTTTGATTTTTCTTATCAATATGAATATTTGGGATTTATATATTTTATAAATATGCATGGTATGGAATTTTTTGTTTTTATGAGATGAAATCACCGTGAATAAAAATTAATAAATTTTAATGTTAATGCCTTTTAAATAAACTGATAAATGAAATGTAATTGTCTTTGAATAATTCTAATTGGGTGAATTAACCATTAGGTCTTATGATGATATGATTAGTTATTTTCTATATATTTTTTTTATTTTTTTATTGAATCTAATTTTCTGATATAGATGACTAAGGGATGTTTTTCATATATTTCATTGAAATTATTAACTATCGGGACATGTTCTTGGCATACATGACTGAGAGTAATATATGTGATGAATAGGGAAAATGTGTATGGTTAAGTTCCTTTATGAGTGAAATCTTCATGGGTCATGGACTAGAAGATATTAATATGAATTCAATATGAACCACGTGAGGGTAATTATCACAGTCACTGGATGTATAAGGGTTGGTGGAATGATTATACTGGATCCCTAGGGGTGATATTATTAATGTTATAGAGGAATTGAATACTTGTCTATAATATCACATGTGTGATTCATCCTAGACAGAATAATATTCCAATGATTTAGATGATATATTTTAATAAAGAATGATTCATCCCCTAAAATATTTATCTTTCATATTTTAATGTATGTTTTTATTTCCAATATAATTAATCTAAATAATGAAGGTTTGTGGGTTTTTATTTTTCTCTAATAACTATATAAGTGATACCCCTATTTAGCACATTATTTAATGCAATTATTTTTTAGACTATATCAGTTTGGACATATATGTGTTGACAAACAAAGTTTAACACACATGTTATTCGGACTACTATTTTGAAGTAGAGAGTTCTTCATAGATGAGTGTATGGACTTGGATTAAGGACCTTCTAATTGATTATTTATTCCTAGATTGGTGGGATCTTGGAGATGATGATACATGGGATTTGGTACTGGGGCCTTGGGGTATTTTAATATTTCTGTAACATATATTACTTTCATTAGGAAATTTAGATACATTTATTGTGTCATTAAACTTTTCTATTATTGTTATATAGTTGGACTTATTCTATATTTAGTTATGAATGATTCACTATTATTATTTCTTCCACAAGTTCCAATACTTTTTTATTCTCTATTATAATGTTTTTAATATATACAAGTGGGTATAGTATGCCAACAAAATTTAAAATACAACTTATATAAGTTCCATATATTTATTATAATATTTACTCATAAAAAGAAAGAAAATCATTTTTGAAGAAACATATATTTTGAAGAATATAATGATATTACTAAAAAATAAGTTATTATTCAAAAATAATTAATTATTACATTAAAATTTATTGGAAAATTATATATTCCATAATGTGGTTAGTAATATTTGCTCCCACCAATTTAATGTATTGGTTATATCGATCACATAATAATATTTCATTGTTCGTTTCAGCCCAGTCTTACATGCAATGTATGTTATCGAAGAGGTTCAATTTAAAAAGAGACATCCCATAAAATATTATGATTTTACATTTAAACTCTCAAAATGATTTATTAAAGAAAATTTTACCCAAGTTTTAATTTTTACAAAATGGTTTGAAATTGATCTTCCTGTAATTTTCTGAATGAGGATTTTTTTACTTTTTCCAAAAAAATGAAAGGAATATTTGTTTTAGAACACTCAAAATGTATGGAATTTTCCATCATAATTATCACTCATTTATTTAAATCATCCATTAAAATTTTACATGTTTTTCAAAGAAAATTTTTTGACAAATATTCTAGAAAATTTTATTTTTTAAAATTTATTTCAAAGTGAAAATGATATTTTCCTCAAGAATTTTTATAATGGAATTTTTATGGTATTTATATTCATCAATGAAAAAAAACCTCATTTTACCTAATAATCTATTGTTAATATGTTGTAATGATACCGTCCTTATTATTTTCTAGATGTTTTATGATTATTTAAACTATGGATATACTATTTTGATATCATTTTCCATATTACTTTGGATGTATGTTGATTATGTTTATTAGTTGGGGAAATTATTAACATTTTGTATGCTAGTTATTAAATATTAATGTTTAAATTTATTATTTGTATCCCCTCACATATGAGGAATGCATTAGACTTAGTAAGTGACGGTTAGGGCCTACTATAGCCCCTGGATGCATCTGTAGGCCTCATTAGACAAACTATATTGTGTTTTTATTTGAGGTATTACCAATTAATGTAAGATGTCTTGGAATGAGGCCTTGATGGTATGTTTATGATGTTAAAAATTATGAATTTCCTTATTAGGATATCAGTTATTGATGTTCTTGTGATTATTTGATTAGTTATAATATCCATGTATAATTTTCAAACTTATGTGATTATTTATATGGGATTATTTGATAATAATTTATTCCCACCATATTATTCTTAATGTTCAAGTTATTTATTAAATGGAATGTGTTTTACTTATTTAACTTTCAATATTGATTATGAATTATTTTTTAATGATAGATTCCATTATACACTTACCCTTATTGAGAATTAGAGATCACCCATTTCTTATGTTTCATTTCCCTTGGATGATAAGAAGTGTATTATGATTGATATATAGGGATATTATAAAGAGAAAAATGGAATACTCAAATAAAATACTATAATGTATTTAAATTTTTAGTTGTAATTTTAAATTCATGTATGTGTCTAGTTTTCCAATATATCTAAACTATTTGGTCCTTTGGGGCCCAGGGTGTATCTAAAGTGACAAAATCCCCTGTGGGGACTTGGAGAGGTCTCGGGTTTGAGTCTTACTGAGTTATTTCTTATTAGTAGAGTATGATTTTCTAGTATTTCTTCCCCCACCGCACACTGTTGTAATAAATATTCGGTCCTTTAGGATGTGATCACTTTTATCTATAACCAATTTAATAAATTTACCACCAACTATGGGCTACTAGGGTCTAGGTAATTACAATTAGTATCAGATAAATTTTATTAGAAACATTGGGAACTAGATTTAGGAAAACATAGATTAGACAACATAACCCTATGTCTGACATTATGGATAAGTCTATGTATAGGATAATATCCAAAAATTTTGGTAAGTTAGAGATTATATAGATTTCCTAGAAATATATCCCTATCTAGATATTATTAGTGGATTTGTCTCTAGCATAGATGTACCTAGGGGTAATAACTCCAAAAAGGGTGCATTAGGATTTGACTTGATCATCACCTAATACATGAAAATAGGCCTTGCCACACACCTGGTTTGACACTCCTAGAATATATTCTTAGGATAATTCACACTTTCTTTACAAACCATTATGAATTATTTGAAAACAATTATGACTTGATAATATTTGTAAAGATGACCATTTATGATTATAAGATAATTTGTTCATAAATTTTTCAATTTATATTAATTGTGTTACTTGTTTTAAAATTATACATTATGATTCATAATGTTATGATCAAATCTAGTATATTCCATTTTTTAGAAATGAAACCTATTAGAAGGAATCAAAACTATTTAAATGCATGTAATCCATATAGGGATTAACCTCCTAGGAAAGATAATGAAGCTGGATTCAGATCTACAGATGGAGCTAATCAAATTATAACAATATTGGGTAAGTTGGCCTAAGTTATGTCTAATAACCTTTCCCATAAGGAGTATCCTACTGATCTACAACACGGTGTAACAATTTTATACCTCTTCATGCATCAACAACCTATACATTTATTGGGACTAAAAATATATTTTTAGATGAGAAATGGATAAGTTTGTTAGAGAAGATATTTCTCACTTGGGGGAGAATGAAAGGGATAAGGTTTTAATTGAAGTTTATAATCTCTTAGGGGATTCAGATCAATGGTGTTCATTGATTCAAAACATTAAGGATGAATAAGAAATAGAAAACATGTAGTGGAAGTATTTTAAGTTACACTTCTTGTAATAATATTTACCACATGAGAAATAAGAAGATACGGAGAGACAATTCTTGAGTTTGAGACAAAAAGAATAGGAAAATTTTTCTAAGTATGAAGTTAACTTCCCATGGTTAGAAAAGGCATGTTGTGGACTATGTATGAAATATAAAGGGTAATATTGGTAATTTCTTTGAGGGGATTAAGAAAATATTTTAAAGGGAACTAGTCTCTCAAAAATTCTAATCATATGAGGATATAGTATCATGTGCTATCAAGAAAGTGAAATAATTATCTGAGTCTTATGTGTTTGAAGGAAAGTAAGAGAATAAGAGAACATAAGATAAAAAATGTATAAGGGGAAGGAGAAAAAGAATTATTTTCCCACATGTGATAATTGTTTAAAGAAAAACCCTTGTATTTTCTTGAAGGGAAAAACAGTTTTCTTTAAGTTTGGAGAGAAGATCCATAAGGAATATGAATCTAAGGGTAATAAAGAAACTTTTGATGTTCAATGTTTTGACTGTAAGGATATAGGTCACTACACAAATGAATACTCCAAGCATCAAGGTAATATACCTCAGAAGAAGCTAAGGGATTAAGGTCAATATTATGTTATTACTATAGTAGAAGTGGAATGCTTAAAATGATTGTGTATTTGGATTAAATAATTATATTATATAATTATTTTATCAATTATATTCAGGTTATAATAATCATGAAACAAATAATTAATGTTGTGTATAAGTTTTTTATTAAGTATTTTCAAGCAAATTTTGAATAGTATCAATAACAAAGAAAAGTGATTTAATGTTGAACATGTGATTAAGGGAAATATTACCCTTAATATGTTTCTAATATTAATATAACAATGTTTATTTGGGATTAATAGATGAGATAATTTGGTGAAGAAAATGGGATAGTATTGATGACCTTGGAACTAATTAGTGGTTTGACGATAAATTGGTTTATGTTACCTATTATGGAGTTTATAGCATTTTTAGATTTATGGAATATATTCAATAATATATTATTTTATTTTAAGGAATATAGAGAGAGTTAATTTTTTTAACCATGCATGTTTTCATTAAGTTTTTATGGTAATTCATGTTATTACTAAGTTTTATAAGAATATATATAATCAAGGTATTCACATATTTGGTATGTGACATTAAGAGCTACTTTATGTTATTTTGAGAATCTAATGTTAAGTTGATTTTTGAAATTTAGAGACCCTCCTTCTAAATTTTTGGACTGTGAATTTGGTTAGATATATTTTGCAAGAGTCTTAAGTTTCACTATTTATGGAATGATTTAAGTCAAATTTTGGGCATTATTATTGAGGATTTTGATATTAACATATGATTTCTCCATATTGGATATCATGTAGTAATAATTTTATTTTTTAAAATATATTGGAATAGGAGTAATGAACCTTCATTCTTTTATGGATCTTATGATCCATTAAATGTTAATTTTAGTGCTTAGAGCATAAAAAAATAAACTTGGATATTCATTTCTTGGAGTAAGAAATAAAGTGTAAATTGATCAAAGCATATCCAAAGGATGAAATTGTTCTTACAAAAAAAAGATATCATGTAAGTATATTTTCAGGCATTCTCTATCATGATGGTAAAAGAATCTATCAACTTTATGAAAAGGATCTTCAAATGAAAATTTTAACCTATTACCTACATTTCCATTGTAGACTTATGGATTTATAGTAGTTAACATTCTCTTGATTATTCAATTTCTTGTGATCAATGATCTTTATCACTCACCATAATTATTTATGGTTTTCCTCCATGTATATATTTTCAATTCCTGGTAATTTTTTCCAATTTGGAAACCTAGTTATGTGTTATTCTATATTAACTTCATACTTCTCTTTCTCTCTTATCAAGATAATTCTTTATGAACCATTATAACGATGTGGGTTTTAAATAATGGTATTTCAAAATATAAAACCATTTATTTCTAAATAAAACTTCAAATTTTAAGTGGAAAAAAATTAGGTGGTAAGAATGTAACACCCTGAGAATTTATGATATATATTTACTTTTAAATAAATTCAATCTCTTAGATATCTTGCAATACATGTAATCCCAAGTATAAAAGAACTGTAAAATAGTATATTGTTATAACCCGGTAATTAAATTATAGGGTATGAATATGACTAAATAAATTATCAAAAGTATATGGTTTATAGATGCATAAATAAATTAATTAATTATTAATTTATTATAAATAAAAACAAAATTCATTTGAAATAAAAATAATTTTTTTCTAAAAACTGTATTTTTTTCTCAAAGTGGTTTCATCGTATTTTCGACACTTATTTTAAAATTATTTCTTTACGCTTTTATAAAATTTATTTCAAAAAATTTACTTCAATTTTTAAATAATAATGTAAAAAATATCTTAGATTTAATTTTTATAATTCTTTGAAAAGATTAATTTTTAGATAAATAGTGAAAAAAATGCTGATTTTTGTTAAAATACCTTTTTCATTTAAATAATTTACAAAGTTTGATTTTTTTAAAGAAAATTAAAAGATAAAATTATTTAAATTATATTATAATTAATCCATTTTATCTTGTTTTAATCAATTATATGATCAATTTTAACATAAAAAAATTTTATACTTATGAAAACTTTTCTTTGGAAAATCTATTTTTCATCACATCTCTGAGATTAATTTAAAATTAAATTCTACAAATTTTGGGAATTTAATTTTGAAAAATGTATTACATAATTATAATAAAAATAATTAATATTTTATAGTAATTTTAACTTAATTTTTATTCATAATTAATAGTAAATATAGTAAAAATTAGTTACCATGGTCAAGGTTAAAACGGGTTTATCAGGGGTTAAACTAAAAAGATAAGTGTTAAAATGACCTGAAAACTTGTAAAAAAAATTATTTTAGGGAATATTTTGACCTTATATCATCCATGGTTTGAGAATGATCCATTTTTTATCTTTTCTTCATGTGAAAATCTTGGGTATCACTTTTTATTTTCAAAAATTCTAAGTGTGTCCTCTCCCCCTCTTATAAAAGACCATCCACCATCCTCTCCTATTTACACTTTAAATTCATTTTGGTTCAGAAAATACCTCACCTGATATCTTAATTAAATCCCTCTACACATCCTATATTTATTTTTTTTAATCACAAATACAATCTATTAAGGATTTAGGTATGAACCTAAATAGGTTTTCTGAAAAGGAGGTAAAGTTCTTAACCATGCATTTTCATTTTACTTATTCTTATAAATACTTAAAATATTATCCAAATATTCTAAAATAATAAAAATAGTATATAATATATACTTATAATTTATTATGTTAATGTAATAATCTATATATATTTCTTCTTATATCAAATGGGAAACTAAACCGTCAATCGTGTGTATGAAGGACTACCACCTCGTGAACCAATGTAATTCGTTTTCCATCACCACCTCTCACGTATGTATATAATGATGGATTTAACATATTTATATTATATTTATGAAACATATATAGTTATCTATTTATAATATTACATTTAAATTCTTACCTTTCAATCCTTTGGAAATAAATAACATTGTTCGTGCGTACCTGTGGACTACCACCTCCACGTGGCGATAAGAAATGTTTTTCATTTTATTTTGACATGGATAGTAATAAGGATATATTTAATGAATATAAATGAAATATTTGATATAATAATGTTTATTTAATGGTGAAATATTATTTTTCTTTCTTTTTTTTCATTAATTATAAAAATATAAATAGTGTTCATGTGTACGTATGGACTACCATCTCTATGAACAGTGTGACTCATTTTCCAATATCTAACTTTTATAGACTATTATAAATACTTATATAATGATTATATATCATATTTATATCATTGTTAACATTCTAGAAATTATTTAACCATGATCATAGAAAAATTATTGAAATTACCAAACCAAAACAGTCATGAAAAATAAAACAAGTATCACCCAAAACATTGATTTTAACAAAGAATTATTAATAAACAAGCCAAAAAATATTATAAGTAGATAATATATGGTATGAAATATATTATTATGGTTATTTAATATATTTATAATAAATATATATTTATTATAAAGTATTTTCAAAATGCATACGAAGAAAATTAGACATGTGGTAAGGGTTTCTCGTCTTATTTTTACTTCTGTGAGACATATATCATATTCACCACTTATTTAATTTATGTGGTGTGTATACTAAAAATTTGGAATTTAATATAATTAATATATTTATTTTCATGGTATTTATAGTTTCATAAGAAGTTATTTATTTCATGGGCCTTACAATTCAAAAGTTACTAATGTGGTAAGGGTTTATTTCACAATCTCATCATTATTTAGGATTGTTTATATTTAAGTTTCCCATGAAGGAATTGTTTAATATTTATATATTAAATTAAATATATTTTATTCTCCTATAGTTATTCATGAAATTTTCATGAAATATTACCATTTTCCTCTCTTGGGTACTTAAAATGATTGATAATTTATTTTAAGAAAAGATAACTTTGTTTCCCACTTCGATCAAAAATCATTTTTCTTCCATATCCTTGTTTTTGAAAAAAAAAAATCAAAAATGTTTTTAAAATATCAAAATGATTTATTAATAAAAAAATTACCCATGTTTTACTTTGTAAAAATGGTTTGAAAGGAATCTTCTTTTCATTTTCTGAATGAGGTTCTTTTTTACTTTTACCAAAAATGTGAAAGGAATATTTGTTTTAACATACTCGAAACGTATGGAATCCCCAACCATCATGAACACTCGTTTCTTTTAAGAATCTATGAAAATTTTACAAGTTTATTTTCAAAAAAAAATTCTTCCTAATATTATATAAAAATATTTTTTTTTAAAGTGATTTTCAAAGTGAAAAGGATATTTTCATTAAGAATATTTTTAATGGAATTTTTATGGTATTTTTATTCATCAACGACAAAAATCCTCATTTTACCTTATTCTAAATTGGTAATATGTTGTAATGATACCAACGTTATTATTTCTCAATATGGTTTATGATCAATTTGACTATGGATCTACTATTTTAATACCATTATCTATATTACTCAAGATATTATGTTGATTATGTTTATTGATTGAGGAAATTATTAAAATTTCATATGATAGTTCTTAAATATGAATGTTTATGTTGATTGTTTATCTCTCTATTCATATGAGGAATTAATTATACTTAATAAGTGATGGTAGGGCCCTCTATATCCCCTAGAAGTATCGGTAGGTCTCATGAGACAAACTGGCTTGGGTTTTTTGTTGTAGCCTTACCCATTTATATAAGATATATTTTCACAAGGCTTTGGTGGTAAGTTTATAATATATAGAATCATTCATTTACTAATTGTGAGATTATTTATTGATTTCCAAGTGATTATTTTATTAGTTATAATATCAATTTATAAGTATCAAGCTCATGTGATTATTTATATGGCATTATTTTATCATCATTTATTCCTTCCATATTATTCTTCATTTCAAGTTATTAATTAAATGGAATGTTTTTTAATTATTTACCTTGGTATATTGATTGTGAATTATTTGTTCATGATATCTTCCATTGTACATTTACCCTTACTGATCATTAGATCTCACCCATTTCTTATGTTTCCTTTCCCTAGGATGCCAATAAGTTTAATATGATTGATATGAAGGGATATGCTAAAGGGAATAATGGTGTAATCAATGAAAATTATATATTGTATTAATATTTTTAGTTGTAATGTAAAATTAAAGTATTTACCTAGTCATAAAATACTACTAAACTATTCGGTCCTTTGTGATGTGATCACTTATATCTAGAATCAATGAAATAAATTAACCATCGCCTCTGGGGTACTAGGGTCAAGGTATTTAAATAATTCCATTGGCCTGGGGTTGGGATGTGTGCTAATGTAGGATGAACATGTGGTGCTCTATGGCTTACAGAAGCTATTCATACATAATAGTAATTATCCCACCCATGACCTAGAGTTAGCGGCTATAATGAATTCACTGAAGATGTGGTGTCATTACCTCTTCAAGGATGATTTCTTCATTTACTCAGATCAAAAAATATTGATGTACATATTTAACCAGAGTGACTTGAACCTCAGACAAATATTTTGGGTGGATTACCTACTAAATTTTGATTTTGAAATTTCTTATATTCCTGGAACATAGTTTCTAACACCTTGAGTAGGAAACTTCTGGGGTAGTCTATTTGGAAATTAGCTTATGAGTGGGGTATTATGATTTTTTTTGGAGGTATAGAAGGATATAGATCATGTGTTATTGAATAATGTTCATGTTACACCCTCTCTTAATGATCTTTTTTATAGTTTTTAGGATTTTGACACCAAGTTTTAGTATATTAGAAGAATTCTAAATGATGGGGTGACCTTGGATGAGTGGACTCGGACTCCTGATGGCTCTCTCCTTTTCAGGAAATGGATGATAATTATTTTGATCTTGAGGTGGTAGGTGATGCATGAGGGGTATAATTATAGTTGTATCATGCATCATGGGGTGAAAATATGTTTTATACCTTTAGGGATTGGTATTAGTGTCCCAAGATGTGGCGTTCAATTGTAGATTTTTTTCCCGGTGTTTGACCTAACAATGAATCAATGTTAAGAATCAGAGACCAATTGGGTTGTTATAGCCTCTTCCCATTACCATGTGGTAGTGGGATGATATATCTATGGATATCATTATCATACTAACTCATACATAAAGTGGGAATGATATTATATGGGTGATTGATGACCATTTGATGAAATCATCCCATTTTCTTATCTTTAGAGAGTTGACTTAAGGTAGAGGATCTTGGACACCTGTATGTTTGAGAGGTTGTTTTAATTCATGGAGTTCCCTCAATGATAGTTTATAGTTGGTATAATTTCTTTAATTCTCCATTATATAATGGATTCTAATAGGCTCTAGGAACTAAGCTGAGATTGATCATTGTATATCACCAGTAGACGGATGGCCAGTCTGAGCTTACCATCCATAATATTGAGGATATGATCTAATAATGTTTGCATGACTTGGGAGGTTAATGGTAAAGGAACCTATTTTTGACTGGTTTTTTATATAATAAAAGTTATTAGGAATCAATCGGGATGACCCCATTTATGGATTTATATGGGAATTAATGCCAGTCACCATTATGTTAGGATGAGGTGGGTGAGCATTCATTATTGGGACTAAGACTCATCCAAGAGATGACAGAGATAGTGTAGATGATTAAGAAGAGGATAATGATATCTTAGAGTCATTATAAATATTATATTGATCGTCATTTTCCCTTGTTTGAGTTTGATATTGGTGATCAAGTACTTCTTTAGGTATTTATTCGGCTAGGACACCATCTCTTGTGAAATAATGGGAAACTGGGATTGTGTTATGTTGGGTCACTTAAAGTTATGAAACATCTTAGGAAGGTAGATTATTAGTTGGAGTTGCCACCAAAGTTTACCATGATCCATTACATCTTTCATGTTTATAAGTTAAAAAATGTACCATCCAGACAAATCTCATGTGATTGGGTGGGGAGATTTGGAGGTTAATCCTAATTCCACCATTGTGTAGTAACCTATTCGTATTATGGGTTATTAGAAAAAGGTGATCCATGGTAAATTAATCACAATGGTGTATGTTATTTGGAATCATGGTGATGATATTCAAGAGACATGGGAGTGTGAATCTTTGGTGAGGAAGTAATAGCCTCACAAGTCTCCTTATGCAGATGCCCGTGGACTTTCTAGGGGAATAAAGTGGCATCATTTGGAGATTTATGACACTATTTGGGTCACTAATACATATATTTATTAATTTATTATTTGAATTTTATTTTGTTCTTGGTTTTACCAGGTGTTGAGGGTCAAAAAACTAGTTTTTGGAGGAAATAGGCATGGAACACAGTTGGTCCAAGGTTTGTCTAACTGTGCGGATAACCGTGTGACGGTGGTTGTTTGGGGGACATTATGTTTCTTTATAGTTTAATCATTACTTTTCAAACTATTAAACATCAAGGGGTAACCATTTGGCTCAGTTTTGGAAAGACTATATCACTCGCATGGTTTCCATACGGTTTATTTAACTGTGCACCCAAACCATGTGACTTATCCAGTTCATTAAAAAAATTATTTTTACAAAATTTCTATAGATGGATTTATATCTTTTGGTCCCCATTTTCTCTCCCACCCATGTAAAACCCCTTACCCAAGTTTGGTACCTTCTACTTCTTGATTTTGGAAGATTCTTGTTGGATCCAAGGTATTTTGGCTTGAGATAAGCCCTATTCTTTAATATTTCTTCATCCTTTCCCCTTCTCATCCTTTATTATTCCATTTTAATAGAATTGTGAAACCATAGTTGGTGGTTTGGATAAATCTTAGGGTTTTAATGGGGTTTTTTGTTTTATTTCTTATGCTTTTGGTGTGGGATGCCTTGTTCTTCCAAAATCAGGTGGTTTTAATCAAAGCCAATGAGTTTGGAATTGTTCCCAAGGTATGTGTCCCATTTTAATGGTGTTTTCCATAGATTTTATTTGAATTATTAATCACCATTTGTTTATTTTTGTTAAATTTCCATTTAAATGATTTTTTATTGATTTTTATTCTATGTTTGATGTGATCTATGGTTTTGTATTGGAAATTTAAGGATTAAAGTTGGTTTTCCAAAGGGTGGTGGATTAAGTGCACTCAAAGTGTTTGATAAAATGGATAAAATTGGTTTTATGGTTTTAAATAGATTTATAAATAATATTTATAAGATTTTTTACCTTAAGGGGTTTTATCAAAATGGGCATGTTTTTTTAATAAAATGGATTGTGAATGATCTTTTTATGTGTGGCACTTGTGATATAGATATGTTTAGCATTGAGTATCACTTGGGATACCTAGAGTGTGATCATGTTTTATTTAATAGAACATGAGAGAATTTGGTAGAAACACTCAGAGAGATTCCACTAGTTTTCCAAGGTACCTAGAGAGCCTTTAAGATGAAGACTGAGAGAGATTCCACTTTTTTGACCAAGAGACTAAGAGAGATCTTAGGTGTAAGGACTAGGGAAGATCATGAGATCTTATGAATTATCTATCTAGTAATAAAACTATATTTTATACTCAATCATATTATACCCTTATGGTTAGAGCCTTAAGTGAATATTACTCATTCCTAGTTGATTTACATGATTTTATACATTATAATAGTGCCTTGTTTGATGTGATATCATGTGTTATTCCCATTTCCATTTACTTTTTTATATGATGAAGATGTTTATGCTTACCCTTATTATGTCTTTTTTTGGTATATTGATCATGTTTTGATGTGGGATTATTTATTTACTTGTGCTATATTTATAAAAGTTTTGGAAAAAAATTTGTTTTTAAAAAGAAACCAAAGTGATTTCAAAGTCTTGATTTAAAGAGAAATTTTTTCAAAGTGAAATAGTTTTGGAAAATGAGTTTTCAAACTATTTTAATGGTTTCATGGTTTAAAATCCTTAAATAGATTTGTGGTGGTATCATACTGGGCTTTGTGCTTCACTCCCTGCATTTTCTTTTGGGCGTATATAAACTTTGTTTTATGGGGAATAGGTAAAGGCAAGGGAACTATGCATATATGTGGATCTTCTTGATTACTATAATCTATATTTTTTTTTTTTGAAGTATATATGGTATCATAGGGTTATCTCTTGAGGATATTTTTTGATGATTTTCACTATTCAGTTGTATGTATTTTTCATGTTCAGTCACATTCCTATTCTCTTTTTGGTTTTAAGATGTTGACTTAAGATACCATGTTTATATCTCTTATATGGAAAGTTATATTAATGGTGTTTTGATGTTTTTAGTATCTAATTTATTCCTTGATCTATTACTCTAATTATTTGTTCATTTTACATTGATTTTGATTATGTTTTTTTGGTTGTCCCATTCCATGGATAGGTCATGTCAATTTACCATGGGTGAAACCATTCCAAATAGGTTTTCCATTATGCCTTATGCTTGTTTCAAACCTGTAGAAATCGGGAATTTTCTTCGGGATGTGTGGATTATTGGATTGGGTGATAGGTTATGTTGACCTTGGATGTTTTTCTACAAAATGGTATCATATAGGGTTTTGTTGGGGGTCCACTACTATAAAATAGCCCTTTAAAAGTGCTAAAATTATCCATTGTTAGTGGAAAAAAATACTGACTATTGGAGCATTATTAAAATCCCTAGCCTTTTATCAGCACTAGAAAAGTTATGATAAAGGGATCCTTTATCAGTACAAAAAAAAGAATTGATGAAGGGTAAATTTATCAATGCTTTTAGAAGCACTGATAAATGACCCCATTTATCAGTGGTTTTATTTAGAACTGATAAAGGTGCCCTTCATCGATAATTTTCTTAACACTGATAAAGGAGTCCTTTATCAGTGCTTTTAATAGTGCTAATAAAGGATACCTTTATCAGTGTATTTAGTAGTGTTGATAAAGGGGCATATTATAGTGGGTTGTTAAATTTACAACACACTGCATTAGCAGAAATAGAAATAAAAAATCGGTAAAAATAAAGATTTTAAATGAAATAAAATTTACAAAAAAAAATACAAGAAAATAACACTATATTATAAACATTTAAAAAATTGGTTTATAAAATTACATGAGTAAGAACAAATTATCATAAACATTCAAAAACATCAATGTTCCTTTGTCTTTGGCCCCTGAGCCCCACTCATGTTATTGTCAAACAAACCATCCCATATCAAGAAAAACAATTAACCTATATAAGAAAAAAAATCTTAGGTTAGTTTTAATAAAAATAAATAAATTAAATAGAGAGTGTTAATTTTAAACTAAACTTTGAGTCATACTAGGAACATTGTGTATCGAATTGAATTGCAGTTGATTCTTATACATTACCCCATTTCTTTTTTTTTCTTTAAGAATTATCTCTGTAACAATTAACTAAATATGTGTAATTTAAATATGATAAGTAAATTAATTAATAATAGCATATAAAATGATGAGAAAACAATCTAAGATCGTTTTTTTAGTTTGGGAAATGTGATGTGAATTTTAAACTAAAATGGCACTTATGTATTAAAAACACACACTTCGATTCATACCGACCACATCGTGAGTCAAATTGAAATGTGGTCAATTTTTATATGTCACAAGTGATTTATGGAAAATATTCCCAAAGTATCAAAACAATCTAAATGTTTTTTCTTGGTTTTGAGTATGTCACTTGTATTTTTTACTAAAATGTCTTTTTAAACTAGAAACACACACTTTGAGTCATAGTGGTAACATCGTGTGTCGGTTCAATGTGAGACTAATTCCTACATGTCATAAATGAATTATGAATAATTATACTAAATTATCAACAAAATCTAAGTGTGTTTTCTTAGTCTTTAGTGAGGGACGCTTTTTGAACTAAAATATCAATTTTAAACTGATAAAGGACACTTTGAGTCATACCGGGCACATAGTGTATCGAATTAAGGTGTGGCTGATTCATAAATTTTAGAAATGACTTATGGATCATTTTTATAAAATATCAAGACAATATGAATTTTTTTATCAGTTTTGAGTATATCACTTGTCTTTTTTACTAAAATTAATGTCAATTTTAGATAAAAAAGACACAGTTAGAGTGATACTGAGCACACAGTGTGTCAGATTGAGGTGAGGATGATTCCTCCACATAAAAAATGAATTATGGATTATTTTACTAAAATATAAAAATAATAAAAATGTGTTTTCTTAGCTTTGAATATGTCACTTATATTTTTTACTAAAATTTCATTTTAAACCGGAAATACACACTTTGAGTCATACCAGTCACATCATGTATCGGTTTGATGTAAAACTAATTCCTACACATAATAAATGACTTATGAATCATTTTACTAAGGTATAAACACTATATGAGCATTTTTTTTCTTGGTTTTTAGTGAGTGACACATTTTTTGAACTAAAATGTCAATTTTAAACTTATAACGAACACTTCTAGTCATACCGAGAACATTGTGCATCAGATTAAGGTATGGAATATTCCTATAAATAAAAATGACTTATGGATAATTGTACTAAATTTTAAAAACAATACTAATGTGTTTTATTTGTTTTGAGTATGTCACTTTTCTTTTTTACTAAAATTTATATCAATTTTAAATAAAAAAGATGCACTTTTAGTTATACCAAGAACGTCATGCATCTGATTGAGGTGCAGATAATTACTATACATAAAAAATGAATTTTGGATCATTTTCTTAAATTATCAAAATAATTTGAAATCATTTTATTGCATTTAAGTTTGTCACTTGTGTTTTTAAATAAAATTAATGTCAATTTTAAATAAAAAGACACACTTAAAGACATACCAGTCACACTGTGTGTTTAATTGAGGTGGTATGATTAATACACATTGAAAATGAATTATGGATAATTTTTCTAAAGTATAAAAATAGTCCAAATGATTTTGTTTGTTTTTGAGTATGTCACTTGTCTTTTTTACTAAAAATAATGTCAATTTTAAATAAAAAGACACACTTGGAGTTATACTAGTCACAACATGCATCAAATTGAGTTGAGTTTGATTCCTACATGTCAAAAATTACTTATGGATAATTTTTCTAATGTATCAAAATAATATGAATGTGTTTTATAGGTTTTTTATATCACTTATCTTTTTTACTAAAATTTCATTTTAAACTAGAAATTCAAACTTTGAGTCATACTGGTCGCATTATGTGTTGGTTTGATGTGAGGCTGATTACTATAAATAAAAAATGACTTATGATTTTTTTTATAAATTATCAAGAAAATATGAGTGTTTTTTATTGGTTTTTAGTGAGTGGCATACTTTTTGAACTAAAATGTTAATTTTAAATTGATAATGAAAATTTTGAATTATACCCAGCACACCATGCATCAGATTGAGGTGAGAATGATTCTTACACATCACAAATAAATTATGCATCATTTTTATAAAGTATCAAAATAATATGAATGTGTTTTATCGATTTTGAGTATGTCACTTGTGTTGTTACTAAAATTATTGTCAATTTTAAATAAAAAGATGTGTTTTGTTTCCTACTAGGCACATCATACATCAGATTGATGTGTGGATAGTTCCTACATATCACAAATAAAAAATTACACTTAGAGACACATCGGTCACGCTATTTTTCTTATTGAGGTGTGGCTGATTCCTACATGTCAAAAATGACTTATAGATCATTTTACTAAAGTATCAATATAATATGAATGGGTTTTCTTAGTTTGTAGTATGTCAGTTGACCTTTTTACTAAAATTAATGTCAATTTTAAATGAAAAGAAACACTTGGAGTCATACTGGTCACACCGTGCATCAGATTGAGTTGATGTTGATACCTACACATCAAAAAGTCTTATGGATCATTACCTTAAATTATCAAAACAATCCAAATACATTTGTTAGGTTTCGAGTATGTCATATGTATTTTTTACTAAAATGTCATTTTAAACTAGAAATGCTCACAATGAGTGTTTAAAATAAGTATTAGTTCCAATATTGATCCCTTGTTATTAGAATAAATATTATATTAATAGGGTTCCACATTACTATTACTTGAATATATCACGAATAACTATTACTTTCAATATTGATCCCTTTTGATTCTTGTTTAATATTTCTAATTTTAACCCTCGTAGTTAAGTGTTTGATCGAAGGGGTATTAATGTATATATATTTCTTTCCTTTTAATCATTATTATGTGATTTATTTGGGATTTAATTAAGGTCATCACCAGTGTAAATAGTATAAGAAAGAATTCATTAGTTTAGATGGGAGCTAAGGTGAAATTGTTTGTGATGGAGCCCAAAATGATAAGAGATTTATTCTCAAACTACAGAACCTTTCAGAAGTGTCTACCTTCACTTTTAAGTTCACTTGTTTGTGGTATCATTGATTAAAAAGGTGAAAAATAGTCCAAACATCATAAAATTATCAACCCATATTTCCACATGGAAAAACTTAAGGTATTTTCATTTCCTTGATTTTTATTCACTATGTTACCACATGAATAGAATTTATATCAACTATGTATAACCTATAGAACTAGAAAATTTATTTTTCAGGTGATTCATAAAATAAGAATTATATATTTTTTATACTAATAATGAAACAACACTGTGGTGCACATATATATAGTTTTTGAAATATAGAGAAGGGAAAATTATATCTGGGAAATCCAAAAAATTGCAATGGTGAAGAATGTGTTACCAAAAGTTTTGTTTAGTTGTGAGGAAATGATAACATAGTGGGATCAAATTTTGAAAAATAAGGGAAGTTATGAGTTTGAACTAAAATTTTGTTTTGATAATTTTACTAGAAATTTGATTTCATAGGCATCATTTGGGTAATATGTTTGCACATTTTTTAGTGTGTGATGTGTGTTTTGAACTAAAATGTAAATTATAAACTAAAAACATAAACTTTGAGTTATAATAATCAAACTGTGCATCAGATTGAGGTGTGACTGATTGAGTATTTTATATGTTTTATTCTTTTAATTGTCTGCACCAATCCAGAAAATAAATAAATGTTCAATTTGGATGGAAGAGGAAACCCCATGCTACCTGAAATGCCTCATATGAAAGCAACATGTTCTCTATTTTCCGGATTGCTACAAATAGTTGAAGGGAAAATATGACTTCACAAAATATTTGTAAAAAAAATAAATAATGATTAGATAAAACTGATAAGGAAATTAACTTAAAAATAATAATAAAATGTTGACAAAATTAACTAACTAATAAGTAGGAATTCACCTTTTATTGATGTTTGTATACATTCTTGGCCCATTTCTTTATTGTTGTTATCTCAGTTGCAAATTTAAAGTAAAATCCCTCACGAGTACAAGAAGATTTGAAAAAACCACCCCAAATCGAGAAAAATAATCCACCTACGTAAGAGAACAATTATTATATTAGTAATACTGTAAAGAAATAAATTAAACATAAATATGAAACAATACATTAATAAAATGTCAATTTTAAACTGAAACCACACAATTTGATCCATATCGGGTACACCATGTATTAGTTTGAGGTATGTTTGATTCCACCATGTCTTTTTATCCTATAGTGAATTCAAAATTCTAGGTCATCTAATAATATTGTAATTTAACAACCTAGAATGTTGAATACATTGGAGAATAAAAAGAAAATCCCATTATCATGAGTGCATCATCCTTATTAAGTGAATGATCATAGTACAGGAGTGAATCATCCTTATTGATGAAGTCATTTCTTTGTGATATTTGGAAAAATTAATAAAATAAGTATTAGATAAAAATGATGAGTAAATTGACTAAAAAAGTAGATAAAATGATGAGAAAATCATCTGAAAGGATATTTTTTATATTTATATATCATTAAACTATAATATAACTATTCTTGATCATATGTAACTGAAATACATGGAATTTAGTGTATCTTAAATGAACCTAAAATGAAATACATTAGACCATATAATATGAAATTAAACTTCCTTCAATGGTCCTTACCACATGAACTTAATCTGTTTGAATTTACATCATACATAAATGATGATTACCTCTATAATATTTCTTTATTAAAGTCTTTAAACAATAAATATCATCATAAAGGATTGTTTTTCACACTACATTTTCTACATTAAAATATTTTTTTCCTTCATCATAGATTAAAATTATAACACTCATTTGTAAAAGACAATTGGAATTCCCAACCCCATTGTTTTAAACTATGATTCCAAATTATAACATCATTCACCCATTGTGGTTTCATATGAGATATTTTATAAGCTCAATCCCAACAACATGAAATATTTAACCACTTTACATTAACATAATATTCATGTATTACAAAAAATTCCCATTAAAACTTTCATCCTTTTGGGTTGGTGTAAAACTCATATATAAATGTTTTCCTTCTCATCCACTATAAAAAACTAGCATAACACATTATATATTTCTGGATTATACTAAATGTTAGTGTACCCGTTTATTTATACCTAGAAAACATTAACCATTAGTGTATATCTATTATATTTCAATGATTGAACTAAAATAAATATTTGCATTTGAGTTTTAATGGAACATAATAAAATCTATCTTTCCCTTTCACCATCATAGAGAGTAAAAACACCATGATGAACCATTTACCTTCTTTGATGGAAAAAAACTTCAATGTGGCCCATTATGTATTTTCAGAAGACACTAAACTCCATTATAAATTTTTTAACCCTTTTGATAGTATTAAACATCTTTATATCTCTTTATAACATCCAAATGATACTAAAATATATAGAATCAATTAAGTCTTCTTATATTGTTCTATAAATTAGTATATACTTTTTAATATTCTGGGTGATCATAAAATCTAACATAACATCATCATCATTTTTTCATCAAAAATGGGAACATCCCTATTCTCGTGTATTTTTTATTGATAATGATGATGAGTTTTTTAATAATGATTTTTTTAACATGGATCATTTTACATAATGAATGTGCACATTCATATTAGTGACAAAACAATGGAAACATTTTTTTATAGTGATCCAGTGAACAAGTATCTATATGCATAATAAGGATAGGTTAAACACCTATACTCTTGTAATGATTATGAGATTCTATATCATATAATGGTGGGATGATTTAATTTCACATCATGTGAATTAAAAAGAATCAGTTTTAGTCAATCCATTTCAATAATTTAAACTAGATGTGTTACTCATATAGATTTTACAATAATTTGTGATATTATATCATGCATCGAATTGATGATCTAATAGCCCAAATAATTCCACCACCCACCAAAGTGAAACCACTATATTGTTATTTTCTTCTGTCATTTACCAACACCCATGATGAAACCCTAGAGAGGTAATTATTCTAATTTTATTCTAAAAATGATAAGTAAATTAACTAAAAAATAGATAAAATTATGAGAAAGTTAACTAAATAATTAGTAGGAAGTCACCTCTTTGTGATTCCTATATACATTCTAACTATAAGGACTCAACCCCAGTTGTCCAAAGTCAATGCCTTATTTTATTAAATTGGAATATAAACAAGGAATATGCATCCTAAAGGACCGAGTGGTTTAGTAGTATTGGAAACAAGATACATACATAAGTTCAGTATTACAACTTGAAACAAAAAACAACATAAAAATTCCTTTGACAATATCCATAACCCCTGGGTTATTTCTGCATGTCATTCATAATAAAAAAATTTATATCCTAATAAAATGAAACATAAGAAAGGGATGAGCTCAAACAATCAGTAAGGTTAAACAATATAGAAGATGATATCATAAACATAAACATTATTCGTGGTGAATAACTAAAAACACATTCTTTTAAAAATAATAAACTTGAACACATTATGGAAAGAATAAGAGCTGAATAAATAATTCCATAATAAAACATAATCATGGGTATCCTACTAGTAGAATAACCACATGAACTATCAATACAATTTTTATGATGATAGAATTCATAATGCGGGACATCATAACCATACCATCAAGGCCTCATGCCAAGACCATAAATAATCATTTTTTCAAGGCCTTGTGTAAAGACTGTAGTTTGTCTCCTGAGACCTATCGATGCACCAAGGGGATATAGCGGGATCCACCCAACACTTAATATGTCCAATGAATTCCTCGTATGAAAGGGGATAAAAATAAACAATATATACATTCATATTGAAACTAATATATGAAATTTAAATAACTTTCCCCGAACATTAAGCATAAACACTAACCATTCAGAGTAAATTAGTGAATGGTCTTAAGATAGCACATCCACAGCCAAACTAATAATAAACCATTCAATTAAATATGGTATATGATATCATAAAATATTAATCCTAATAATACATAATAATCAAAAAAATTGTTAAAATAGATGAATATATTCTTATAAAATCTTCGAGTAATTCTTGAGATAAATACTTTTTTACTTTGAAAAGAAGAGTTATTTTGGAAAAATATTTTTATAAAACCATAATTCAAGTAAGTTAGTATTTTTATAATAAATTGAGTGATTTTATAAATATAATGGTTTACAAAAATAGATTATATAGTGCCCTTAAAAATAGGTTAAGAATTTGAGAAGTTCCCTTGAAATGAGATTGTTTATCAAGAAGAATTTTTGAAATATCTTTTTAAAACATATAACTACCCATAAATGAAGGTATGATACTGGTTGGAAAACATATATAGAATATTCCCATAGAAATTATGGTGAGTACATATGAATGAATAAGAATTTAATTGAGGTAAGTAGATAAGAAAAGTAACCCGAATGGAAATGGAGGTTTGGGTGGAAACCCCTTACCTTAAGTCTGAAGGTGTTCCTCACTTGATCTTAATAACCTGAATAATAAAATTTAGGTTCATTAATTAATAATTAAATAACCTCATATACATTTAATTTATTTATTATAACCTCATTAGGTTCATTCATGGCCTTTTTATGGGTTAAGAGTTTCAATTTCATTGTTTGGGATCGTTTTCTTCCTTGGTTTTCATGATCGGTTTACTTATATTCATGTATGGATAAACATGTAGAATGAGGATGGTTGATAAAAATTAAAGTTATATGTTATTATTGAATTTAAATAAGGTTAAATAGTTATAAATTTCATTTGGTTACTTGGAGTGAAGATGAATCATTATATAAATTATTTAATGATAACTGTTTGGGTTAATTAGTGGTTTTTGAACACAACGAACTCATTTTTATTTATATATAAAAACTATGTGTAAAAAAAGATTATAGAACCTTAAATAAGTTATAATACATATATTATATTCTATTTCAACCATAAAAGTAGTTTCATGACCAGAATTGAAGATGGTAATAGAAATCGAAAACTCGTCGTCCTTGAATGTGATAAATTAACACATCTTGGATGGTGTTTTCATTTCTAGTATAAAAGAAGGGGAAAGGAGAGATGATAAATAATTATTCATTTATCATAAAAAATTATAGTAAATTTAAGGTTTTGGATTAATCACATAATTTTGATGAAAGGAGGTGAGGTAATAAATAGAAAATAAAGGAATTTGAAATGAAATTGAAAGAAATAGAATGTGAATTTACTTCTTGAATCCACCTCCTTGAAAATATCTTTAAGGGAAGGGGTTTGGGTATTTTGGAAAGACCGAGAGATCTTGGTAGTGGGGAGTGACTAGGGAAGGGTATTTGGTCAGAAATTTTATGATCTTCAAGGATTAGAGGAGTAAATAGAAGAGGGAGTGAGGGGGGGTTATAGTGGAGGAGAGGAGGGTTTTCCCATTATTTTACTCGTTATTTTATTGTTTTTTCAAATACAGCCAATAGTGTTGATTCTTGTGACCAAGAATAGTAATATGTACATGTGAGTTTGAACCAATTGTGCTTACATCATCCATGATGCTAAGAATAGTTAATTTAACTAATAATGTATATATACGGTAGATTACCGTATTTTACTATTCATCAAAAATTTGAGTATTTTAGAAAAATATCAAAAATTCACCCTAACCATTTTTGGACGTGTAGAATTCAAAACTAAAATTCATTTTTGGAAAATAATTTTCTAAATATTATTAATTTAATTATTAAATAAAATCATAATATTAGAAAAATAAAAATTTTAAAATTATAATTCATTTTATATCACCTTGAAAAATTAATCAAGATCTCATAATATTATACCCTTAAGATAATAAAATAATAATTTATTTACTATTCATAAGGGTAATATTACTATTAATATTAATATTCATAAGGGTATGTTACTATTCACCAAAAAAATAAATTTGTCTTATCAGACTCTAAATATCTTACTGAACGCAACTGTGTATGTCAGTTTTTCAAAATTCAAATCACAGAAGTGGAAAATTATGTTTACTGGCTAGGTTATAAAAAATTTGTATTTTTTAGAGACTCATTTTTTCATGCATTAAATATTTACTTGCAAAATCTTGGGGTGTTACACTAACACCATGTTCTCTACTAGTTTCTAAACAAATTGATTTCCTCCATTATACTTATCCTTGAAAAACAAATCAAAAATAATATATAAGCATTATGATACTAATGATTTAAACCCCCAATATATTTCTAATTTCATATCCCATACTAGATCAGAAACATAGAAGGTAATCACCTAAATTTGTTATTGGGAAACATTTTGACACCATGTATGTTGTCCACTAATCTCTAAACAAATTTACTTCTTCTTTTGAGTATGAAGGTTGTCAGAAATCTTGGAAGTACTGAGAAAATATATACAAACAAATGATTTAGAAATATTTTTAATGAAATTTTAATTACCTTTGGAAATTGCATGTTCATGGATACTGGTCTTTTTATGGTTTATGATCTCTCTTATAAATTTTTTAACATTATATCCATAATTGTTTCCATTATCTTTATTCACAAACTATATAAACATTGACCAAAATAAGTAAATTGTTTTAAAATATGTTTTGATAGTTAAATATTTCTATATATGCCTTAATCTGTTTCTATTTGACAAATTCACAGGCTTTTTATGTTTAGTCACCGACTTCATGCCATGATTTTTCTAATATTTAGTGATCATCATATCATAAAAAAATTCTTTTTAAAACACAGACTGAAATATATAATTCAATTTTTATCTATAAAATGATGATTATAGGGCATTACAAATTCATAATACACATCATATATGGTTGGTTTTTTGAATATCCATGTATTGGATCCAAAAAAATATCATGGGTATCCAAATTGAGTGTGATCAGTATCCAGTGCTTTCTAAAAAATAAAAACAAATAAATAATGAAAAAATAAAAATATATTTTATGTGATTAGATTATAAAGTTTACCCTTGTATTATAGGCATCAAAAAGAGTCTTTCATCTGTTAATTTTTTCTCAAATGCATCATTTATATCATTTTTCTTCTTATTAATTTCTTTCTTCTCAAAAGAAATTTCTTACATAGAAATGATACAGGGATTAATGAATTCAAATCATTCATTCCATGATTTTCCCTTAATATATTAATAATATAAACACTTGTAGAAAATATAAATAGTTATTAACTTTAATAAACATATTATATCATTTTTTTGATAGACGTATTATGAAAATTTATCTTATGTGTGTATTCACAACTAAGACTCCCATCCTTTCAAACTTGAGAATCTCATTTATACTCTCAAGAACAACTACATCTATAATGAATGTTCCATATATTTCTTCTTCATATGAAATGTAAGAAATATTTCCATTTTTAAATATGGTATCTATGTGAATTTCTAATTATAATAAAAAAATTTGTGGAACTGGTAGGGAGAAGGTACTCCCATAAGGTCCTTTTGATTTCTTGGTCAATTCACTAGATTATCTTGATCTGTACTTTTTTCCATCGCTTTATCTGTTTGTAATAACATACCTCACATAAGAATTTTTTTCACAAACTATTATAGGTTTTTCATATGAAAAATTTATTAAAGACACACCTCATGTATCTTTATAAGATTATAAGGCCATGCTACGAAAGTTCCAATCACATCATTTGACCATTGTAATATCTGGATCATCAAGGGGAATAGGCAACTCAACAGTCATCTCTTGGTCTATCTCAATACCCACTCTCATGTGATCTTTTGGGAGTTCTTTGTTATGTATCTTGTCTCCCGTGATATTATACACCATACCCCTCAAAACAAGGTGGTTCATGGGTGTTGATATATAGAAATAACATACAACTTTACCCTATAGAATTTTTGTAATATAAAGTTTTCAAAAGTTGTTTGATTAAAATTTAGGATAAAAAGTAATAAAAAAATTGATTACCTCAAGTAAGGTATGTGATTGAGGGGAATGAATAGCCTCAAATATACTAGGGTCATTTGTTTATTTATGTTCAGATCGTTTTTCCACCACTGGTTCGCTTTGATCCTTTCTCATATATTAGTCTTCCAAAACATACCAGACAATAATATCTTGAAAAACATATATTTGTGCCTGAAATACTTTCATAATATTATATTTATCTTCTTGTGGTTTTTTCATCTCAAAATTTTTGTGAGAATAAACTCCAAAACCTACTCCAGTAACGTGACCATACTATTCAGACTACTTCAAAGCTACTGAAAGTAGTTTTTCTTCCAGTTCAGTCACTTTCGATTATTGTGTCTAAACCATATAAAAAACCTATGAATGTAAATATATATTTTTATGTAATACTATTATAAAGTATAATTAATTTCTATTATGTCATACTTACACATTTTTTCCATGCTGATTTTGTGTTTTCATCAATTATTTTACCCTCATTATTTATGCAAGCCTCTGTCTATAGTACACGATGTAGGATAAAGTGGATCTGGATTTTGATTCATCAATATGCATATAAAAAAGGAATATAAATTGTTTTATATCCCATAAAACATTTATTCTTGATTTAAAATACATATCAATTTCTTCTCTAATGAAGCGTACCTTATCCTTACTTTGCAATAAGGGTGCATTGGTTTTGATGCACATTCTTTATTTTCACCAATATTTTATTATTTTATAAATTAATAATTTTGAATCAAATTAGATAAAATAAATAATGTAAAATAATATATTATCAACTACAATTCACCTAAAATGATTTCTCATTGTAATGACTGATGAAAGAATCTCATGTTTCCTACTTTATAATGTGTTCATAATTAACTGGTGGGTGCGACTTTACTTTCCCCTCAACATCCCTAAGATATAACTTGGTAAGATGATTTTGGAAGCCTCTATGGGATTTTACAGTGGCCATTAAGAAATATTTATTATGTAAATATTCTAAAATAAATTAACACTTCAAAGAATAATGGATATTAAATCAACATTTAATTATATAATTTTTTGGTAAAATAGAGAAAGTTTATCATAAAATTGACTTTATATTTTCCAAATGGTTTATATCATTATAGTATGGACATGGATCCAAGAATCTATATCAATTAGTACATTTATCCTAATTGTTATTGTAATGGTTCATTCCCTCTTGGTCTATTACTTTTCCATTTTTTTTAGTTGAAGGTATTTGGGGAAGGTTCTAAGAGTTTTCGGTGGAAGCTAGAGGTGCAGAAAAACTACTACAGGAAATACACATCATGTAAGTGTATTAAACAACATGAAATTTAGTTTCACGACTTGTCTAGGGATAGTCATGAGGTGTAGATTTTTTGGGTTAAATAATAAAAAAGGAAATGTTTTTTTTGTAGAACCTAGAATCCCAAGATTACACAATGTGAATGGGGATTACACATTGTGTAATTCTTTAATTTTGTACAGTTTTAAAGGTTTCAACCACTTAAATTTTTCCCAAACCCTATGACTAATAGATCTTATCTCATCCTAGGCATCTGACAACCTTCTCCTTCAGCGTTTGGAGATTCCATTCAATGGGGATTGATCATTGGGATCTTGTCTTCGATCTATGGTGAGTTCTCCTCTCATTCTCATTAGTTTCCTTTCATTCTTCTTCAGGGGTTCACTGTAGAAGTATAGTTTTTTTTTGGTATATGTGTTTGAGATGAATTTTTATGGTCTTTGGGTGTGTTTTAGGTTGATCTATGGTTCCTCTTTGTGCGATTATGGTTTGTAGGAATTCTTCTTCACCCTACAATGCGCAGCGAGTCGACAAAGCTTCTTTGAGATAGGATTTCCCTCATTTGTCTTTATTGTATATCATGCAGGAGGGGTTTTCTTCTTTTTACCTATGGGTTATGGTTGTGATGGATTAATAAATGTTAAATAATTGGTTGATTTTAAATTGAAGTATAAAGGGGTTTGTTTCGCATGCTTTTATAGCTTTGATATTATTGTGATATTGTGGATTGTATGGGCCTAATACCCTACTGAAAATTGTGGTCGTCGGGGGGGGGTGTTATTTTGTATATATGTGTTGTAATTTCTGATTTGGTTGTGATTGTTATGATATCATCCTAAAAATGAAAATTGGATAACCTCATGTATTTGGTTAATGAATTGGTTTCCCCATGATTGTGATTTGTGTGATAATTCCCCTTAAATAATGTGGAATGTGACAATATCACCTTTGTAAATTTTTTAAATGATCTTGATGTGATGTGAGGTCGTGCATGTGGTATGTCGATGTGTGGTTAGTCTATGTGGGGCTGATAGTTTGTTTGGTTGTGATTTTGGGTGGTGAGGTGATAGTTTATAGATTGTGCTTTTAGGGCGACAAGGTGAGGTTTTTGGGGATGACAGGTTGCTTGTGATATGTGGTTATGTTGTGATAGATGTCCGAGTAGTGATGGAATAAATGAATATTTAATAATGTTTGAAATGGAATGGTTTGATTTGTTTAATGGGATGGAAATTTTTTAATGGAAAATTAAATGATGGGTTGTGTGATTAAATATGTTTGATGCTAAATAATGAAATGAAGGGCTCTTAACTATCTCGTAGATACTAATAAATTCATTTAGAGGTAGCAGCAAAGTGGGAAATTCATGGGTTGGTTAGTGATTTGTCTTTAAACCCATAGGTTGGGATTGTGTGATTTTATCTATATATATTCATAGAATATATATTCTTGTGATTTCTATACATACCCCACCCATTTTGATAACTATGTGTTGAACACCCGTATCGTCACGTGGGGGTGTCTTTCCCAACATCCCAGTGGGAGGATGGATGGCTAGCCACCCACTCTTCCCTTATACATCTTCCAAGCGATGATGGCCTAAACTTCTATGGGTAAGATCTGATGAGATGTGGTATCCCAGGTGTCTTTAAAATGAGTTTTGATGTGGTATCCTAAGTGTATTCAAGATGAGTTGTGATGTGGTGTCCTATGTGTCTTTAGGATGAGTTGTGATGTGTTTTCCCAGGTGTCTTTGGTATGGGATATGATGTGTTGTGTGGCCCATGTGTGTGTGTGTGGGATATGTTCTGAGGCCCAGGTGTGTGTGGGTGGGATGTGTTATGAGGCCCAGGTGTGTGCGGGTGGGATGTGGTGTGTTATATTCAAAAGAGGTGGGAGTTCCAGGACATTTTTCATTGGGTTGTGAGAGCAGCTAATCAGTGAGGTGTGGGTTACCCTATAATCTTTGTGATTTAATTTATATTATATTACTTGATGTGAATTATTTGGTGATTAGGCCTTGGTGAGTTTGGGATGGTTAGTATCCGTGTTCAGATGTTGTTTGGTTCTGCTATTTTCTTACAAGTTCATTAGTATAATTCTTTCGCATGTGCATGAGAGACTTGATATTTCCCTACTGAGTATACTTGTATGATTTCTCTATGTATATAAAACTTTTTTTAGGTTTCCAAGGGGATTATGTGGACCATACTAGACATTACTAGTTCAGGCCCTTGATAGTTGTTGTGTTGCTGCTTTAGCTTTACTTTTGTGTATTTACTTTAGAGACTTTTATCTGTATCAATTCTATTTATACATTTATGTGGGATGGTTTTGGATTTCCCTTTTATATTATTTATTGGAGTTTTTTGTGAATGATTCATCTTATCTCCTAATGTTTTTTTCGTATAAAAGGTAATGCCTCCCATATTGTGAAATTTGTACACCCTCAGTGCTAGTCGCCAACCCAGGGCCTACTGGAGGTGGGACTCAGGGTTCATTATCTCTATCCCCTCATTGTGATGTCTTTGGAGGGAGGGGTTCGTGACAGTGTCCCCAACATAACTAATGAACATTGACTTGTTTGGTCCAACAGGTCGGTTGCGTTGATTCTATCCAACCTCAAATTTTATACCCTTAGTTATTACCTTGATAATTTTATTCAACACCATGATGTTGCGTCATTCTTGTTTTCTTCGTCAATATGATATTGATACCCTAATAATTCCACAGTTTTAGAATCAACAGTCTGTTCTTTCCCAGTATTAGTAACATCATCGTGTGTAGAAGACATTTTCTATATGATTAGTCAAACATTTAATTTATATTATGTTAATGCAGTAGAGAAAATATAATAATATGAGGAAAAATATATTATATTAAAAAACAATTTAACCTTCTCATTGAACTCTCTTTATTTTTTTAAAGGTTGAATGGATTTGGATCCTCTATAGAGAGTCCAAATCCCCTATTTGTGGTCCCATATAATATACAAGACATTGTCTATATTGAGACCTCCATGAAAGGGCCATCCTTGATTGAATTTTCATCTGACCCTACAATTGTTTTAATCACTAGCAGTACAATCAAACAATTCTTGTTTTCTGGATCTGAGACATAAAATACTTTCACTGCTTGTGATTCCATTATGAATGGTTCATCCTTTTCCCCTTCGACATTGAAATTCACCTTCACGAAGCCCATTTCATCAACTTTCACTACACTCCTATTGTCAACCCATTTTCAATAGAAAATTAGCACTTGAAATGTTGTATAATCCAACTCATTTATTTGTTTGATAATGTTGAAATGTGATATATTCATATAAATTGAATTTCTATTCTTGGAATCATATATGTGCATCACTTCGACCAGTAGCGTAACTCCAATTTTTTGAATCATACCGAAGTCATCATTTTCTTTTGTATCAAACATATAACCATTGATTACAAAACTAGAGTAAGATATAATATTTTTATTTGGTCCTATGGATATCCATAGAATTCATTAGGCAATTGAATTCATATTTTCAGATAACTCCTTGTAAATATGATCTCATAACTATCCAATAAACTATTGATTATGTGTATTTGATATCCATCTATTAGCCCTTGATGGATTTCAATCTCTAATAATTTCTTTGTGGGATTCAATATATGGATCAATATCTTCACTATTATATAAAATGAAAAGTTGTACTTCCTCCCACTCTGTGATGATAATTATAACAACATATCTTCTGGAAATCCCTTTTCCCATAAGGCATCCACTATGATGAGACTTTGGGAGACCACTACGGGAAAAATGGATAATAGCGACGAGTTATTTGCAACGGGAATTATTCTCATCGCAAATACCTTACGGAAAGGCTTATTTGCGACGGGAAACTATTCTCGTCGCAAATAAGCTGTTATTTGTGACGGGTTTCTGTTACCCGTCGCAAATGGTTTGGCGCGAAATGTGCGCGAAACCACGCGAAATTTATTTGCGACGGGGTTCTAACCCCGTCGCAAATAACCGGCGACGGTTAAAGACTATTTGCGACAGGTTTCTTTTAACCGTCGTAAATGGTTTGGCGCGAAATGCGCGCGAAACCGCGCGAAGTTTATTTGGGATGGGGTTAGAGCCCCGTCGCAAATCTTCCGGCGGCAGGGGTTATTTGCGACGGGTCCCGTCGCAAATATCTTTATTTGCAACGGGAATCCCGTCGCAATTAATCTAACCTATAAATACTGCCAACCGTTACAGTTTTTGTCACTCTGAACTTCTTACGACGATCAGTTGTAAAAAAAATTCCGATTTCGAGGAGTTAGTTGGTGGTGTCCTACAACTACAGCGGCTCGACATTGACATCAAGTTTAAGGTTTTTATCTGAATTTTAATTTAATATTTATTTTATTTATTTTATTTATTTATTTTAAATTTTTATAATTTTTTTTCTGATTCCTAATTAGAAATAATTATGAATAACTATTAATAATTAACAGTAATTAGAGACAATTAAACACTAATTAATTTAAAATAGTTAGCTGTAATTACAATTAATTAGCAGTAATTATGAAAAATTAAAATTAATTTGAATTAATTAATAATAATTAGAAATAATTAACATTAATTAGTAATAATTAATAATAATTACCAATAATTATCAATAATTAACAATAATTACCAATAATTAGTAATAACTAGTAATAATTATCAATATTTACTAATATTTACCAATAATTGTCAATAATTGTCAATATTTTTCAATAATTACCAATATTTACCAATATTTACCAATAATTGCTAATAATTGTCAATATTTACCAATAATTAGGAATAATTACCAATAATTAGGAATAATTACCAATAATTAGGAATAATTACCAATAATTAGGAATAATTACCAATAATTAGTAATAATTACCAATAATTACCAATAATTACCAATAATTAGTAATAATTAACAATAATTACCAATAATTAGTAATAATTAACAATAATTAGTAATAATTAACAATAATCAGTAATAATTAGTAATAATTACCAATAATTGCTAATAGTGTCAATATTTACCAATAATTCCCAATAATTGTCAATATTTACCAATAATTAGGAATATTTACCAATAATTAGGAATAATTACTAATAATTAAAAATAATTAGGAATAATTACCAATAATTAGGAATAATTACCAAAAATTAGGAATAATTACCAATAATTAGGAATAATTACCAATAATTAGGAATAATTACCAATGATTAACAATAATTACCAATAATTAACAATAATTACCAATAATTAGGAATAATTACCAATAATTAACAATAATTACTAATAATTAACAATAATTACCAATAATTAGGAATAATTACCAATAATTAGGAATAATTACCAATAATTAGGAATAATTAGCAATAATTACTAATAATTACCAATAATTAGTAATAATTACCAATAATTACCAATAATTACCAATATTTACCAATATTTACCAATATTTACCAATATTTACCAACATTTACCAATAATTACCAATATTTACCAATAATTAGGAATAATTACCAATAATTAGGAATAATTACCAATAATTAGGAATAATTACCAATAATTAGGAATAAAAACATTATTACATTATTAGTATATTTTATTATTAATATTAAAATAATATAATTTTCTATATTATATACAATTCTCCTTTCATCTGTGTGTTTTCTGTCTCCACATGTAATATTTGCATTCTTTTTCAAAATTATCAGCATACTCACCAATGGAGAGGTGAAAGTGAATGCAAATATTACATGTGGAGACAGAATATTAAACACACAGATGAAAGGAGAATTGTATATAATATAGAAAATTATATTATTTTAATATTAATAATAAAATATACTAATAATGTAATAATGTTATTATTATATAATTAATATTTATGAAAAAATAATATTAGTATTATTAAAATAATAAAAAAAAAATATAATATTAAAATTATCAATATTTGTAACAGGTTTTGCTCTATTCTTAACATGTCCAATTCTTAAAGGGTCAATTTTTAGGTCTATCACAATAAAAAGTTTGTGTCAGTAGTGTCTGATGTAAACTCTATAATTATCCTTGCTTAAGTGTTTTTTCTAACAAATTATTCAAAACCTGTAATGCTTTTATATTTTATAGAAAAATATGGAACAACGAGGTCGTCAACAGTCATTATTAGATGACCGCATATGGATAAATCAACGTAGAAATCCAAACGGTTCTGGTTTAAATACAGTATATATAGAGGGTGTGGAGACTTCTTTATCATTTGCGGCATCAAATCCAGAATTTGTTTCAGAAGGCACAATAAAATGCCCTTGTAGAAAATGTGCATTGAGAACGTTTGACACATTTGAAAAAGTGGGGGAACATCTCTTGCGTTTTGGTTTTCAACCAGATTATGTTTTTTGGTATCAACACGGTGAACGCAGTTCCAGAGTAGGTGATACCAACTTGATTCTGGATCCATCCTGGTTTCAAGATTTAGTACATGATGTTGCAGGTTCATCTGTTCAACATACAGAAACTCCGACTGATATAACTTCAAATCCTGAGTTGGCACCGTCTGAATTTTATGAGTTGTTGAGGTCTGCTGAGGATGCATTATATCCTGGCTGCAAGATAAGTAAATTAGAAGTATTTGAAAAATTTATGGCTATCAAATCAGATAACGGAATGTCAAACACCTGTTTTGACCAGATATTTTCTTTGTTTAAAACACTGTTACTCGAAGGAAATGTTTTTCCTACAAATTACTATGATAGTAAGAGGCTGATTTGAAATTTGGTACTTACTTTTCAGAAGATTCATGCATGTTCAAATGACTACATTTTATATTCTGGGGAAAATGAGTCATTGGATAGTTGTCCCACATGTGGGCAATCGAGATATAAAGAAGGGCAATATGGGAAGTCTGGTTTGATTCCTGTAAAACAGTTGAGATATTTTCCTCTTACATCCAGACTACAGCGTTTATTCATATCTAAGAATACAGTGACAATGATTTCATGGCATAAAGCGAATATTTCAACCGATAAAAGATTGAATCATCTAGTCGATGGTGATTCATGGAAACATTTTGATAGAGTGCATCCATCCTTTTCTTTAGAAGCTAGAAATGTTCGACTAGGCCTTTCCACTGGTGGTTTCTGTCTGTTTGGATCTTATGGTAGTCAGTATTCATGTTGGCCTGTTTTTTTAACTCCGTACAATTTACCTCTATGGGTGTTGATGAAGGAGCCCTATATCTTTTTGACTTTACTAATTCCAAGACATCCGAAGAAGAATATTGATGTTTATTTGAAACCATTTATTGATGAATTAAGTTTATTGTGGAATACTGGTGTCAGTACATATGATGTTGCTATGAAATAGAATTTTATACTGAGAGCAGCATTGATATGGATAATTAGTGACTTCCCGGATTATGGGATGTTATCTGGCTGGAGTACACATGGTCAGAAATCATGTCCTTACTGTATGAGAGAGAACAAAGCATTTATGCTCATTCATGGAAAGAAACCTTGTTATTTTGATTGTCATCGTAGATTTCTTCCAGCTGATCATCATTTTCGCAGAAACAAATCTCATTTCAGAAAAGGAACAGTTGAAAGGGATGGACCTCCAAAAATGCTATCAGGTTCGGAGTTAAAATCAGTTGTATTTTCATTACCTCCCATCACTTTTGGTCCCACAATAAACCAACAGAAAATTTCTGGTTTTGGGAAAGAACACAATTGGATTAAACGTAGCATATTTTGGGATTTTCCATATTGGACTGATTTGTTGGTCCGCCACATGTTGGATGTCATGCATATTGAGAAGAATTGTTTTGATAATTTGTTTCATACAGTTTTGGATACGCCAGGAAAGAGAAAAGACAATGTAAATGCACGTTTAGATCTTGCCCAAATTTGCAGGCATCCAGAACTGGAATTGTTTGAGAATGTCATAACAGAAAAGTTACTAAAACCAAAAGCAGCTTATACACTGTCTAAAGAAAACCGTTTATTATTTTGTCAGTGGATTGCAGATTTGAGACTTCCAGATGGCTGTGCTTCCAATTTGGGTAGATGTGTAAAGAATGGTCATATTACTGGATTAAAAAGTATTGATTGTAATGTTATAATGGAAATACTTCTACCCATTGGATTAAGAGGTCTGTTGAATTCTGTGATTTGGGATTCCATAACAGACATGTCATATTTTTTTGGGGACATTTTTGCGGCTACAGTAGATTATGATGCTATATACAAACTTGAAGAAGATGTTTTTGTAATTATATGTAAACTGGAAAAAATATTTCCGCCGTCTTTCTTCGACTCAATAGAACATTTGATATTACATTTTCCATATGAAGCCAAATGTGGAGGTCCAGTACAGTTTCGATGGATGTACCCATTCGAAAGATGCATGCAAAAATTGAAAAGAAAAGTATGTAACAAAGCATCTGTTGAAGGATCTATTGCAGAAGCTTATTTGCAAGAGGAAATATCTTTTTTCTGCTCCCATTATTTTGAATCTGAGTATCCTTCAAAAAACAACCGAATGGGATGGAACGAGAGGAATATTGATGAAATCGACAATCAATTATCTATTTTCAACCAGCTATAGCTTGGTTTTGGTGGAGTTCATGAATGCTGGCTTTCAGATGATGAACATCACAGAGATCATACGTATGTTCTGCTCAACTGTGAAGAGATGACATCAGTTGTACTGTAAGTGTTTATATCACTTATTATATCATTTATGTTACAGTAAATAACTTTGTTTTTTATAGGTTGTATGATAATCATATCAAGAAACAAATTCCACAAATTACAGCAGCTGCTCTCGAAGAACGCCGAAAAAAAATTCTCTCATTGGTTTCAAAAACTGGTAACATAAATTCTTTATCTTTTAGTAACTCATTCAATTTATAGTTTACTATATTGATAATTATTTCACAAATTTTCAGGTGTCTCGAAATGATGATAAAATTGACAAATGGCTGTGTATATTGAGTAACCCACCTTCCAAAATTGTTAAAACTTATAATGCATATGTGGTGAATGGATTTCGATTTCATACACATGCATATGGGGAATCAAAAAAAACAATGAACAGTGAAGTTATCTTGAGAGGATCTCATCATCGAGAAAATGAAGTTGAATTTTATGGCATGCTTGATGAAATCATTGAACTCTGTTATCTTGGACAACATTACATAACCATGTTCAAATGTCGGTGTTTGGATACAGAGAGAGGCGTGTGTGTTCATCCAACTCATGGAATCATCGATATTAAATGTAAAAGTGTTCTCGCAGTAAATGAACCATTCTTATTGGCTCAACAGGCACATCAAGTTTATTACGCAAAGTACTGTGCTACGTCAAAATACTTGACTGATTGGTGGAGTATAATAAAAATCAAAATTCGAGACAATCAGTTTAGTCAAAGTGAATGTGTTTTCACTGATGTGCAAGGAATTAAAGTTTTTCAAGAGAGTACTCAAAATCAATCTTTTTTACAAAGAGACATGAGTATCAATGACGACACCCCACATTTAAGAGTTGGTGATGACGATGATGTTAATGATGTCACATATGAATTTGAAATGGTAAGAGATGAAGCAATTGGAACTCGAATGGATATCGATGATGTTGAGGAGGAATATGAAGATGACATTGACATATATAAAGATGATGATTAAGATGAACACTGATAGAATTACATGGTAGTTATATATAATTATAACTAATATATATGTATATATAATGGTAATTATCAATTATTTGCTAACAACATTAACATTTTCTGTTTCAGATGGGCGATGACGCATTTCGTGAGTTGGAGAATGTTGAACTGTCTTTCGATGTAGATGAGTTGCTGGCAGATGACCCTCATCCTGCAGGCACTTCAGGGAGTACGCGGAGGGGGCACGGTCTTGCACGATTGATGATTCCTGACCCCGTCCCCGAGCGACGTCCACGTCTTGGGTTTGATCCACACACACGGAGGTGTGATAACCTGTGTAATAACCTGTGGATTTGACTAAGATTTCATTAATCTATTCACATAATAAATGTTTATTATTTTTACAATTTTCTGCATATTGCAGTCGGACAGGGCAGCGCTATTTTGCGCAACTATTTCTCTCAGCCTTGGACCACATGGGAGCAGATTCCCATTGATGTGTAGCAGACCATGTTTGGCCATTAAATGGTACGTACGTAAATAAATAATTTTTATTTTGAAAATTATTTCATTTCTAACTTGATATTTTGATTTATTTGTAGGGTTTATGGTATCCGATCGAGGATACCATGCGTGGCGCCATCCATGATGCATGGGAGGTGGTCATGCCTGATCACTTTCATCAGTTTTTGCACAACTTGAGGAGAGCGGCCATGAAGAAAGCAGGAGTATCCGTTTTTGATGACTCCTGTAGAGCGCACCGACCACAGTACATTTTATCCCACGTATGGGATGGATTATGTGTGCACTGGTTGAGTGATGACTTTCAGAGGAGATCATCGATGGGGAGGCATAATCGGGGGAGACAGGAGGTGACTCATCGATCTGGGAGTCGTACTTTCAGTACTCATATACAGCATCTGGCACATACATTATTTATAAATATTTTATATAACTATAAATATTAACAGTTTATTTTTTATTCTTATAGGCTGTCGAGCAGCCCGATATTACAGAGTACGACGTATATCAGAGGATGTATAGTGATCCTACTACTGGGGAGCTCAGAGGTGATCGTTAGCATCACATCGTGGTCAGTATTATTTGTTTTCAAGTTTAAAAATTAACTGCATATAATATATTCACAATTTTAATTTTAAATTGCAACTAAAGGAGTCATATGAGGCCGCAGCGTCACAGACCCAGCCTGAGAGTCAGGCCGAGTCATCAGATCAGACCAGTGGCCATCAGTTTGATGAGGCGACATGGATGCAGGCCACCCAGTATGCCTTCAAGAAGGGCCGGGTAGTTGGTATCAGCTCTCGACTGACTCCTGGAGATTATTATGGCAGTGCTGCAATGTCGGCGTCCAGCTCGAGAGGAGATCGTGCATCTTCTTTTGCTACATAGTATGAAGATCAGTTGCGATCTCAGACTGCACTGATAGAGATTCTCCGACAGGAGCAGGAGGATATGCGTCAGCAGCAGCAGTAGCAGCATGAGGAGGAGCGTCGACGCCAGCAGCAGCTGTATGAGGAGCAGATGAGTCGGTGGCAGCAGCAGCAGCAGGAGCAGATGGAGTACATGCGCTGACTCACTCGTGCTTTAGGGATGGAGTTTCCTCCACCAGCATCTACAGACCCCCCCTCCCTCCCTCCCCCCTCCTTCAGATTAGAGTTTGTTTTTATGTTATAAATTTTGTTAAATCAAAATATGAATTTTTTTTCTATTCGTAGTTTCTGTCTCATTATAAAATATAAATAATATTATATTTTGAAATAACAATATTAATATGAATAATATTATTATTTATATTTTATAATATTAAAATTTATATATATATTAAAATTTTATAATATTATAATTTAATTATATTTTTTTGTAATATTTGAATTATTTCAATATTTGAATGTATTATAATTTTATTATTATTATATTAATTAAAATAATGTATTAATATTTATTTTATTTATGAATTATAATTCTAATATTATTATATTAATTAAAATCATTTATTAATATTTTATTATTTTTTATTTTTGAATTATAATTCTATTATTATTATATTAATTAAAATAATTTATTAATAATTTATTATTTTTATTTGTGAATTATAATTCTATTATTATATTAATTAAAATCATTTATTAATATTTTTTTATTTTTTTATTTTTGAATTATAATTGGATTATTATTATATTAATTAAAATAATTTATTACTATTTTATTTTATTTTTTTTATATTATTTGCGATGGGTACTATGCCCGTCGCAAATAGTATTATTATTATATTAATTAAAATAATTTAGTAATATTTTTTAAAAAGTTTTTTTAAATATAACGACTAATATTTGCGACGGGAAATATTCTCGTCGCAAATACTACTTTTAGCGACGGGCCCGTCGCAAATAATTGTTGTTGCGACGCCATTTTTCGTAATGGGCTATTTGCGATGGACCCCCGTCGCAAAAGCACATTAGCGACGGGATCCCGACGCAAATGGCCCATTGCAAATGTCCTTATTTCCAGTAGTGGACTGATGTTGTCAACATCTAATAGGTAATTAGTACATAATTCAACAGCTTATTCAACAATACATTGTTCTACAATACAACCTTCTAGCCAACTTAAATTCTTGGTATAACCTTTCAAAATATTCATATACTATTCAATGGGTTATATCCATCTGTAATGGACATGACCATATAGTTGAACCTCTCTAACCAAGTGAAACATTAGGTGGATAATTATATCAAAGAATGATGGTGGGAAGAACATATCTAATTCACATAATATGACTACAACCTCCTTATTCATGATTGAAAACTTCACTGGGTCTATAAATTTACTATATATGGATTTAAAAAAGAAGCAGAGTCTTTTTAATGTATGTCATGCATTTTTAGGAAGAATGAAATATAAAGAAACGGGCATTAAATATTATATCAAAACATGAAATTCATGTGATTTTAGTATCTATAACTTCAAATTAGTTATTGACATGAAATTCTTGATATTTTATGAATACCCCTCTTTAACTTTTACACAATTGAGGAAAATAAAAAATTGTAATTTTTCTATCTAGATAGAGTGTAAGATGATGGAGTCAAACAAGTCCACCCTTTACCCTTCACTGATTCCAAATCTTCCCTTATATCCATGTCAATCATGTCCAACATAGCATTGATTCCATTTTTTCAAGAACATTTAGTAATGTGTTAATAACATTATGAAATAAATTTTTTCTACATTCATGACATCAAGAAAATTTATGATGTAAAAACAATTCCAATAAGGTAATTCAAAGAAAATTAATCCCTTTTTCCAATAGGATTTTGTAAGGTTTTTCAAAAATGTTTTACTAAAAACAATTTCAATATATTTTAATTTATCAAACAGTTGATCACCCATTAGTGGAGATGGTGTTATACCTTATTCAGTATTCACATTGAATGTTATCATCTAGGATCGACATTTATGTCATCAAGGTAAAAATTTCTGATGTCCTAAAAACACGGTCTTCGAGGAATGTTTCAATAAAACTGAGTGTGTGAATTCTTCAAAAATGGAATACCCTAACATTACTATAATTTTATAGCTTGAAAATTTTCTATAAGTAGTAAAGTCGTTTATTATCCCATACAACATGACCCTCAATGTGAATTCCTCACTTCTATGTGCATCATAAATTGTAACACTTGTATTCCACATCAATTCTAGATCTTCAATCAATGGATCCAAATAGACATAAATATCATTAATAGGTTCCATTAGTCTAGATATAAATAGAGGCAACATAATGTATTTTTACTTCATGCATAATCATGGCAGAAAGTTATAATTTACTAACATGATGAGCCATGTAATTTGAGTACTAGTCTTTACACTAAAATTATTTATTTCATCTATAGATAATGAAAGACAAAATTTTCTCGACTCATTCTCAAATTCAAGATACTCATAACCAATTTTCTTTCACTGAGGAGAATCTTCTGGATGACATAGGTTTCCATCTTAAATTCTGGTATCTACATGCCATTTCAATTGTCTTGTTGTTTCCTAACATCCATTTAGTCTTCTAAATCATGTAATGATAGTAAAGTACCATACATATTTCAAAGTAATTGATTCATTTTTCTTGTATCAATATGTTCCACACTTAGGTAATGTTATAAGTGATTCATGGTCCTTGTAAAATAATATGAAATCATTTAAAAAATCATGTATTTATTCAAAGATCATGCCCATTGAACATTGAATTTGTTTAGTTTTATATGTTTAACATGGAAATTCATTTTCTTCTAGTATCATATCATTAAAGAGACCAAGTAGTTTTGTAAAGTTGGTGTCACTCTATCTGAAGCTAGATTTAAAATTATATAACTTCAATAGAGCTGAAAATGTTGTGTGGAACTATTTCACGCCATATAGAAAGGGTGAAATAATTCCATTCATTTCAAGTCCCACTTCAACTCCAAGCTTGTGTTGGCTACTGTTATTACAGAAACTTAGAATGCAAAGGTACTACATTCTAAATGTTTTAGCAACTCAGTTAGTGATCTCACTGTCCTAAGGCACTTGAGTCTTCCAGTTAATTGTCCTAAACTCCCTATAACCCTTGAAGTCTTTTGGTTTCCCTCTTTCGATGGCTGGATGAAATGTAACACCGATGGTGCTTATAGGGTAATCCCATGTCCATTAGGATATGGGTCCATCTTTAGGGTCTATAATAGTGATATTTTGGAATGCCTCTATGACCCTTGTGGTCATGTCACTGCCCTTGAAGTGAAAATGACAGGCTTTATCAAAGAGTTTTATTTTTCATAACAAAGAGGTTATAATAACATATGGTTTGAGTGTGACTCTACTATAATTGTGAAAGCCATCAAAACAGTAATTATTCACCTCTCACGGAATCTGATAGAAAAATGGGTGAACTGCTTGGAAAATCTTTCTATGATGAGCTATATCATCACTCATATTTTTCGAGAAGCCAACTACCTCACTGATGATCTTGCAAATAAAGAAGTTTCTAATGAGGGGCACATATGCTTTACCATCCTTCCTGATGACATGTTTCCAATATTTCTTAGTGAAAAAATGTAAAATTCCCTCTTTTAAACTGATTTAACTTTTCTTTTTCCTAAATAAAGAACCTCTAAGCTCATCTTTCTCAAAAAAAATGAAGGTCATCTTCAATTTCTATTTTCATTTCTTCCATACGATCTCCATCATCATTTACACTAGTATTCATATCAAATGATCCATAAAACACAGTATCATCCCAATTGGTGTGCACATTCATTTTTTTCATTTTTATTCCAAAATTTATAGCTATGATATATTTTATAACAAGTCAAAGGTTCTTCCAACACTTCTGGACAAATTTGTATTGAATAGAAACAATGTAAACATGGATAAAGAATTTGAGAAGGTTCGTATTCATTCTCTATTGTAAACTTGATGAACTATTTAACTCCAACTCCATACTCTTTGTTATACAATTAGCATGCTTCTATTTTTTATTCATATCCATCCTATTATGTTCATAAAATATTCATTTTAAACAAAAAATAATTAAATACACATAATATTTTCATTATTAAAGGTGGAAGTTATAGATAATTCTAATAAGAGGAACCCAACATTTTATTGTTTCAAATAATTTTAGTATTATTTGAAGGAAATGGGTAATTGAATTTAAGAAAATAATTACTCCAATATGGTAGATTTTATCCTTTGAATTCATAAAAAATGATCACCAGTACCTGGTATGGGATGAATACTGCTCAGAGTAGTTTGATCAATATAGGTTCATGTCTATAAGAAATATGGGATGATTATAGAGAAAAAAAATACAATAATAACTGTTTAGTAAATAAAGATGATGAGAATGACAGTTTTATCCTTAAATCTAAATGTTCTTAGGATGGGAGTTGTTGAAGCACTGGGAAACATCTTTTAGTTTGTTTCCTAAATATGAAAAGTTTCTCAGGAATAGAATAGTTTGACAGATGAGAAGATCATAAAATACATGTTCACAGTTCCCTTACTCTTTTATACCCTTTTCCACATTCCCAATGGATTTAAATACATTATCACCTTGGCTCGAGTATACATGAACCACTATACCTTTAATATAAAAATTATTACACCAAGACTACAATATGCTCTCCTAGTGGAAACAAATGCATGATTTCCTAGTCCCATGTATTTCAGACACTATGGTGAGTCTCTTAGTTAGTATAAAATGAATAAGACATAGAAATCATCTTCCCTAGAATGAATTAAAGAATAAGTGGATGACTTTCAAAAAAATAGGTCTAGGGAAATATATTAATGAATAATAAATTAATGATATTATGACTATGAATGTTTTCCAAATTCCATATTGAAACCAACCACTTTACAAAACACTTTTCAAGTGACCAAAACTTTTTAAATTGCCGCATATTAATTTAAAATTTCAAATCCCATCTCAAAACCACTTTAAAATTTTAAATGGCGGCTATTTTTATTTTTAAAACCCCATTTTAAATCTATTTTTTAAAAATTCCACATGAAAATCAACCAATTGTTTTCAAAACAATTAATAGGATACAAACCCCATTTTCTATAAAAAATGTTATCTTCAAGTGAAAATTTTTAAAATCATATTCAAAAACCATCAATAATAAATTAAAAGTTTAAAACTATTTCCATGGAAATATATACACTTTGAAATGTTTAAAACTTTACAGGTCCACTTTGAAATCACTTCATGAGTTTCAAAACACCAAATCCATTTTAGTTCATTTTAAGGGAAAACCTCATTTTTTCATTTCAAAACCCATTTTAACATTTAAAACCAAGTTTAATTTTTTAAAAATTAAATTTAAAATAGAAATTTCTGTAAAAATTCTAAGTATACCACAACATAGTTTAAATCAAATCTTGATTATTAAACATTTCATAAACATTTTTTATAGCTGACATGAATAAAACATTTTTCACAAGACATGAGTAAATTAACAATTTAAATTATAACATGTTTGTCTTGGACTACCCTCCTAAATACCAAGGTTCCCATGGGATTATTTTAAAATTCAATCAGGGGACTACTCATTTATCAAAAACCAGTTTCATCAAATATCACATAAGAATCCACGAATCCAAAATTTTACACTGTAAACAATTTATTTAGGAATCAACATTAAGAAGGTTTTACAAATATTCATGACATTGAAAAATATTTTCCAAAATATCATGAGGTATTATATGGAGTCCTTGTGTGATATCGATATTAGGTTTGATTTGAATTTATCTGTGTTTGAGTTGAATTAGAGGTTCTTTAGTACCTAGGGTGAGAGAAGTATAGCAGATTTGGTTTTTGTTTGGCATGAAACCAGCCATGAATATACACCATGTTTTGATTTTGTACATTTTTTTGTGTGTTTAGAAGATCATGGGATGATTTGGGTTGTTTTGGAATTATAAAAGAGTGATGAAATAGAACATCAATAGGTGTAACTCAACATTGTGAGTGAAAATTTAGTCAGAGGAGGACTAAATAATGTTTTTTCATGAGATTGGGTGTGGTGAGATAGAAACCACATCATGCGTGTTGTTCAAATTATATATTTATGATTGGTTTATTGTGTAAATTATGTTAAACATTGTTACTTGTTTTAAAATTGTTTATTTTATTAAATTAAAGTTTCAACTTGTGTTATTTAATTATTTACATTATTTAATTTATATAAGTTTATGATTATAAATTCTATAATCTCTGAATCATTTTAAGATTCATAAAGTAATGTAGTTATCATATTTTTGGGTTATGTTACCTCACTTTATTTTGATAAAGTAACCTGAATATTAACCTATCTTAGACCTTTTTTCAAGAAAGGAAATTACTATTTGATACATATTTATGTTTTGATATCTTAAGTGATTTTATTAAACCTGAATTTAGTTTTAAATCATGAGTTTAAATGATATGAATATACTTAGATAAGTATTCCCTTTTATAACTTGTACTGTATCATTTACTTTTACTATAACCTAAATAAATTATAAGTCAATGAATAATACTTAAACTTGATTTAGTGATTGCATCAGTGATGAGATAATGGATGGGTTGATTAAGTGGGAAGGAATGATTTGTTATGATAATTTATTATGTGTCATTAACTTGTTTGATTTTTGAAACTAAACTAAAAACATTTTATGCACTGAATAACCCAGTCCCCCTCCATAACCCAGTCCCACTCTAGACTAACGTAAGCTAAACTAGATTTTTCACTCATCCAGGATACCATTTAATTACCTAGAATTCCCATGACCAAGAAACCAAGTGTGGAGGTAAGAAATAAATAGGAATACAAACACATGTTAAAAAAAGAAACATCCTATACCTCACCTCCAATAAACTTTAATAGAACAAACCCTTCCACATCATACATACATTATAAATTGATAAACATCCCTTAACTATCACACCAAATACAATGGGTGATCAATGAGGGTATCGCGACCTATAAAATCATTTTAAAAGTTCCAAATAGTCTATTAAACAAAATATAACTTGAGGTGATAAGTTATTTTCCTTTAATTTGAAATTAAAAAAATCAATACTTTGAAACTATGTATAAACACACCCTTTTTATATTTCAAATTTTTCTTTAAAACTTATTTTATTACTTTAAAACCCAAAATATGGCCTAAAACTTTCATTTTTCATAAAAATTGACTTGAAATTCATCATAAGAATATGATAAAACACTTGGCATGATGAAACATTGAATTCAAAATAATTCAATAAAAATCCATGGAAAACCATTTATACTAGGCATAGAATTCAACCAAAATGTTTTCCAAGTCCATTATAAACATTACACATAGCCATAATTTAAATAAAATGGATTTAAAAAGACTCTAGCATTCCATGATTTTTAAAATGAAGGATTAGAAGAGAAAAACATTCCTCAAGAAATCATAATAGATGGAGGAGACACCTGAATCAGAAGGAAGAAAGGGGGGATTTACATTGGAAAACACATGAAAATTGAAGGAGGAAACACCTAAATAGAAGTAAAAGGATGTGGAAACCCTATTAGGGATCCAAGGAGGTTTGACTAAGCATAAAGGAGAATAAAGTAGATGAGCTAATAAAACATTGCAATAATAAAAACCATGGAACCCAAATAAGCATTCAATGAAAGAGGAGGATAAAAAAATAACATACCTTGAATTTGAGGCTTGATTCATCTAAGAGAAAGTAGAGGAGGAGTGTTAATAGCAGTGAACTTCCACAAAAACTTGATAATCATGACTTAAATTAGTGTGGTTAGGGTTATTTTAAATAAATTAGGGAGATTTTTATCATTAATTATGTAAAAGTACTAATAAAGTTACCTATTATCAATGCTAAATTAATAAACGCTAATAAAAGATATCTTTATCAGTGCTTCTTTAGGGCTGATAAAGATAGAGCTTTATTAGTGCTAAACAAGCACTGATAAAAGTCATCATTATCAATGCTAAAGAAGCGTGGATAAAAGGCATCTTTATCACTGCTAAAGTTTTAGTGCTGATAAAGGATTTATAATTATAATTATAAATAAAAATATTTAAAAATATTTTATATGATTATAAATGTATTTATATCATTATATATATTTATATAAATATATATATATTAAATATATTCATTATTTAAATATATTTATTATAATTTTATAATAATTTAAATATATAATAATTTATTTATAATTATATAAATACTTTTTTAAAAAATATTTTTTTTATAATTATAAATATAGTAAAAGTACATTTATAAATATATTTATAAATAAATATATTTATAATTACTTATTTATAATCATATATATTTTTAATAAATATATAAAAATATAAATATAAATATAATAAATATATTTATATCATTATATATATTTATATAATTATTTATATATATATATATTTCATAAATATATATAAATATAAATATAAATATAGTAAATATATTCATTATTTGAATATATTTATAATAATTTTATAATTATTCAAATATATAATTATTTATTTATAATTATTCAAATATATAATTATTTATTTATAATTATATAAATACTTTAAAAAAATATTTATATATTTATATTATTATATATATTTATATAATTACATATATAATAAATATATAAAAATATAAATATAAATCATTTATCTCAAGTGATGAGGAACATTTATGTTCATCTCATTCTAGGTTGAGGAAGAAATTGGATGTTTATAACATCATTATAGATCAACGAAAAAAGGTATAAACCAAAAGAATATCAAGGTTTGTATCACATACTTCCTTATGTTCTAATGTTAATCCAAAAGATGTTAATGAATCTTTTGAGCATCAAGAGTGGATTGATTCCATGAATGAAGAATTGGATTAAATTGATAATAATGATACATGGGAACTTCTACCCAAACCAAAAAATAAGAATGTGATTGGTACAAAGTGGTTTTTCCAAAATATTTTAATGAGAAAGGTGAAATGATAATAAACAAGGTGTGATTGGTTTGTAAAGGTTACTCGCATATAGAAGGAATTGACTTATATTATCATGTTAAGCCAAAATATTTTAATGAATCTTTGGAGAATCAAGAGTGGATTGATTCCATGAATTGATAATTGGATTATACTAAGAATAATGATACATGGGAACTTGTACCCAAACCAAACAATAAGAATGTGATTGGTACAAAGTGGTTTTTCCAAAATAAATTGAATGAAAAAGGAAAAGTGATAAGAAACAAGGCATGACTAGTTTGTAAAGGTTACTCACATATAGAAGGAATTGAATTATATTCTCACGTTAAGACAAAATATGTTAATAAATCTTTGGAGCATCAAGAGTGGATTGATTCCATTAATGAAGAATTAGATTAGACTAAGAAGAATTATATATGGGAACTTTTACCCAAACCAAACAATGATAATGTGATTTGTATAAATTAGTTTTTCCAAAATAAGTTGAATGATAAAGGTGAAGTGATAAGAAACAAGGCATTATTGGTTTGTAACGATTACTCACATATAGAAGTCATTGAATTCGATGAAAATTTAGGTCATGTTTCAAGATTATAAACTATTATAATCTTTCTTGTTATCACTACACAAAAAATATATAAAATATTTCAATAGGTTTTGAAGTCATATTTTCTTAATGTAGATATCGATTAAGAAGCTTATATTGAACTACTGTGTGTCTTTATGATTGGAAAAAATGAAATTTATGTGTGCAATATGAAAAAGACTTTGTATTGGATAAAGTAAGATCTAAGAGCTTGGTATTCAAAATTGGATACTCTCTTAAGGAATTTGAACTTCAAGAAAGGATGAGTTGATAGTAACCTATACATAAAATAAAATCAAGAGGTTTCAACCATTGTTATTTTTTATGTTGATGACATCATATTTTCTAGGAATGATAAAGAAACTTGTGAAAATATTGTCAAGGATATGAAGAAGTTACATAAAATTTCCATGCTAGGAGAAATGAAACACTTTCATGGCTTAAAAATATCTCAAAAGAATAAATATATTTTCCTATCTCAAGATAATTATGTTAAGGAACATATTAGGAAGTTTGGAATGGAAGACTCAAATCCAATTTCTACACCAATTTCAGTGGGAATAAAGTTTTCAAAATATGGGGAAGTAATAGAGGTAGATCATAAAGTATTTAGAAATTTAGTTTAAAGTTTATTTTATCTAATGGATTCAAACCCAGATATATCATATATTTTTACTCTTTATTCCAGATATCAATGTGATTCTAAGGAATATTATATTATGGTTGGAAAATAAATTCTCAGATATATCAAAGGCACAACTAATTTTTGGGTTGAAATATGAAAGCATAGGAAATATTGATCTATCTAGTTACACATATGTATATTAGTTAGGAAGTGTAGATGATAGAAAATCCATATCCAATGGAGTATTTTTCTTAGGAAAAAGATGTGTTAACTAGAATATAAAGAAAGAAATTTTAATGACTCTCAGTATAGTACAAGTTGAATATATTGCTACCAAACAAGATGCAACACAATTTATGTGGATGGAGACATGGTTGGAATAATTTTTGTAGATGTGAATTTTCCTCTTCTCTTGGGATGTAATAATCAAAGTGTTATAAATCTCACTAATAAATTGGTGTAACATTATCATTCCAATCACATTGATATAAAATATCACTCCATCAAAGAGCATGTAGAGAAGAATTAACTAGAGCTAAAGTTTGTTACAATAATAGATAAAGTTGTTGATATTTTTACAAAACCATTATTGAAGGAAACATTGTATAATGTGAGGTTTCGCATGGCTATACAGCCAAATATTATTCAAGTCTAAGGTATGAAACTCCATCCCCACTACATCTTGTCTTTGGATAATGTTATCAAGGGAAAATAAAAAGTTACATAAATCTATCCATTGTTATGTAATTAAACTTTTAAGGAAGATTATATATTTATGGGTAGTTTGTAAAAGAGGTGAATAGTGAATTATGTATGTATGAACTATTTTAACAGTTTTTTGAAGTGGATACAAGAAAATTTGTCCTTATAGGATGAAGTTTTTTGTGATGAAAGTTCCAAATGGAAGAAGAAGTTTCTCATTATGTGTTTGTAAATGAAAAATTTTATTAGGTCACTATTTATAGATAGTATGGTATTTTATTCAATGATTATTTCTTTTAACATTGTGTTTTCTTTTATAGGCTTAGAATTGTTTGATAAGTAATATATTTTAGTGATTTATGATACTTGGTTGACAACAAAATCCAAAGGGGGGGATTTTTGGGACAAATATAGTTGAAGGTGTTTTGAAGAAGATGGAAGTTGTTATGGAAGATGTTAAGAAAGTTTTTTTTATCCAAAAAAAAATAACCATAACTTTATTAATTTATTCATAAAAGTTAATCAGAAAGAGTTGTAATCAGATGGAAAAGATCAGTTTGATTTTTCTAGACCAATTCCATCAGACATATTTTATCAAACAAAGTTTTGTACGAAATTTTTATCTTATGTTACTTACAAGGTTAAATGAATAGAGTGTTATATAAAGTAAATATGACTATGATTTTCTGATCTTAATGTTTATAACATAATAAGTAATTAAATATCTTATGATCTATATATAAGAGGAATGGGGAGAATTTTTTTATGTATAAATTTAATATTGCGATGTTCTGAGAAAGTTTACTAGATAGAAGCTATTAGTTGGAGGTTTGGATAGGAAGAGTTTATTTTTTGAAGTTTATAAAGTTTTTAATGTTGTAGAAGTTCAAAGTTCTGTGTTGTTTATAGGTCTATACAAATCTATAAAGTATTATCAGAAAAAAATTGGTAAATATTTTCAATAAGATAAAAGTTTTTGAAGTGAAAAGGGAAGATGTTGAGGAATATCATCAGATGAAGTTAAATCAGACAAAGTCAAATTAGAAGAATCTAATCAAAAAATAATTTGTGAAGATTTATGATTATAGAAAAGTTTATATAGGTATCCTATCTAAGGTTTTAGACAAAATTTTCTATATGAATTCATTGAACATAGGTATCTAAGTAACATTTATCGAACTAAATTTTCCATACAAGATGATCAGAAAAAGGTTGCTGAGGTTTTTGGGATGATTATATCAGATAGACCTAACATCATCAAAATCTTTCTCGATGTTATTCTATAGATGAGATATAAGATATTCCAAGTAGATTTCAAGTATTATTTTCTCAATAAGTATATGGAATAAGAAGTGTATGATGAACATCCAAGTGGTTTTGTGCTAGGAAAAGAAGATAACTATGTGTTTCAATTGAAAAATGCCTTATATGGGCTGAATTGAGCCCCAAGAGATTGGTATTCCAAGTTGGATTCATGTTTAAAGATGTTTAAATTCAATATGGGAAGAGTGGACAACAAACTCTACATAAAATAAAATCAAGAGGGTTCTCTCATTGTGATTGTTTATGTTTATGATATCATATTTATAGGTAATAATTAAGAATACTATGAAGTATTTTCCAAATAAATGAAGATATTTTTTGAAATATCTATACTGGGAGAAATGAGGTACTTTTTTATCTTACAAATTTCTCACTAAAAGAATCATATTTTCTTATAACTAAAAAATATTCCAAGTAATTACTTAAAATATTTAAAATAGAAGATTCAAAACTAATTTCCACACCTATCTTAGTGGGAAAAATATTTTTAAGGATGAAGTTTAAATAATGTTAACTATAAAGAATTTAGGAAATTGATTGGAATAATGTTTTATTTAACAACCTCTAGACTAGACCTGGTTTATTTTGTTACCCAATGTGAAGTATTTAAAATTACTCCTAAAATGTCACATTTTTTAGATGGAAAAATAATTCCCATATACATTAAGGGCACTGTAGATTATGTGATAATGTATGAAATTAAAGGAATGTTGAATATGTTTGTCTATACAGATGAAAACTGGGTAGATTTTGTTGATGATGGAGGATGAACATCTGGTAGAGTGTTCTTTCTGGGAGAAATATGTGTAATTTTGAATATAAAGAATAAAATTTCATGATTTTAAACTCTTAAAAAGTTGATTTTGTAGCTTCCACTTAGGCTACAACATAATTAATATGGATGAAGTCACATCTGGAATATTTGCTGGTTGATGTGAAGCTACCCCTTCTCTTGAGTTATAATAGTCAAAGTGCTATAAATCACACCAAGAATCCAGTGAAACATTAAAGATATAATCACATTGATATTAAATATCACTTTATAAAAGAACATTTGGAAATAAATGAATTAAATCTAGATTTTTCCTATAAATTAAAAGGTAGTTGATATCTTCACTAAAACATTGTTTAAGAAAACATTTCAGAAGTTGAGGAAGATTATGGGAATTCAACCTCGCTCTATTCAAGTCTAAGGTATGTGATCTCTGTCCTCACTATGTTCTTTTATTTGGAAATTGTTCTCAAATGGGGATAAATATGACAACATAAATCCTTCCATTGATATGTTCTTTACTAATTTTAGGGAGATCATATATTTAGGGAGTTTTAAAAGGGGAAGTTTTTATGTCATCATGTGTGAACTTTTATAACAGATTATTGAAGTGAATGAAAGAGATTTTGTAATATAGGTTAAAATCTGTTTTGGTTTGTTATGATGAATTTTTTAGTTTGGGAAGAAGTTCAAAATGATTTCTTATCACTGCTTTATGGACATCATGGTATTATTGTTCAATGATTTTTGTTTCCAACACCAAGCTTTCTCACATAGTCTTAGAATCATTAGATGGTGATCCATAATATAGGTTTCAAAGCTTCAATTATTTATGCTCCTTAGTTGAAAAAAATACAAAGGGGAATATTATTGAGACCAAGAGTTTTTGAGTTATTATTGAACTAAGAAATAATGTGGTTAACATGAAGAAGGTTTATTTATGGTGTTTTCTTTTGTTGTTAGTACATAAATCACTTGAAAAAGTTTAGAATTATTAATAAAGTTTTCTAATGGATTGTTATGGGTATAAAGAAACTTAATCGAACATAGAAATATTAATTTATCATACTATGGTGATTAGATGTAAGGTAAGACAAATTTTTTGCCTAAAATTATTCACAGGGATAATGGACTAAGTTATTTAGGAAGATAAAATCAGGCAATTCTTTCATGTTCTTAAAAGCAAAAAACATCATGATTTTATAAGTTAATCATTATTCTATATGAATTTATTAAATGGATTTAATTTTAGGAATATGAGGTTTTCTAAGAAGATTTTTCAGTTATCCAGATAGTGTTTTTCTATACAAAGTTTACTGGAGAAAGTTTTCCTAGATTATAGAATACTTGTGACCTTTCTAGATGAAGAAAATAGAGTAGAAAAAGAATAAGTCTATATTAATTTAAGGATTGAAATATGAGTTTTTTCAAAGAAAATATATGACGAAGAACTAAGTAGATCTTTTTAAGTACTTCAGAGATATATTCTTGGGAATAAGTTCTATGAGTTCATCAGTAAATAGGTTTCCAAACGAAGGGGATCCAAAAAAAGAAGTGATAAATAAAGAATATCCTTAAAAAGAAATAATAGATAGAGGATTAATGTATAGAGGATATCTTATAAATAATAACTCTATAGAGTTTTGAGGAACTTTTCATACACTTTTTAAAGGCATACATTGTGATGATGTTGAGATGTACATTCAAGGCCTTAATAATCATGAGGGAAATGCCATGATTTTAATTGAGAAGTCATGAAGTATTGAAGATCAATGACACTAATATTTTAGGAAATTTATTATAATGTTTTTTGGCTTTTATTTATTTATATTCAATGAAGGTGGTCAACCAAAGAATGTCTCAAGAAAGAAATTCAAATTTTGAGTTTTCACACCTCCATTATTTTTCAAAGAAACTATTAGTATATAAATGGGGGAAAGTGCATTGTAAATTTATAGGTGATGGAATGAGGTTTCAACCAAGATAATTTATAGATATTTTTATCAACTTATAGAAAATAAAGTTATAGAAAAAAGAAGTATCGGATTTGAGGAACTGAGTGAAGAAAGTACCAGATAAAAAAGTGAGGATCCAAATGAAGAAGTTTTGGAAAAACAGGTATCAAATGGATAAGTTAGGTTCTGTAAAAATTAGTTCTATATGAACTGGTATTATATATAGATGTTCTAAAAAAATAATTTACATATGAATAGGTACCAAATGAAGAAGTTCTGTACAAATTCTTTAAATCTTCTTGCAAGAAATAGAAGAAGAAGAATAACTAACTTGAAATAACACAAGTGTGAAAAAACTTTAGCATTACACTAACAACATGTTAAAATATGTTGTTTAAGTTCTATTACATATTTTCAAAATCTATATTATCATATTATCTATTTAAGAAGAACATGAACTATCAAATAATTGTAGTGTTGTGCAAGTGATGGATATACCCTACTTGTAGTTAACCAAAAGGATTGTTTTCTATTGGATTGTGTGATCTCGGATTATTTACAGATTATTCCAATGACTAACTAATCTTATTTAGTATTGAATCATATAAATTATTGCGTTTTTATGGGTGTGCCTATGTTTTTTGTTTTTATAGAGTCATTTCTCTATAACTAAAGGTAAAGGTCCTTTTAAAAAGAAGAAAACAGAAAAACAATTAATCATTAATTCACTCCCCACCAGTGATTACACATATCTTGACTAAACCTTATAAAATTATTTGTAGCATAGAATAATAATCCTTTAATAAATAATAATATAGTAATAAATTAATATGATTACATAGTATTATTTTGTTAATATGATGTGATGAAAATCATACAATGTTAAAAGAGGGTATTTTTCAAATAAATATTTTAAAAGTGTTTTGTATTTTAATAAATTAAATTTATCACTTTTTAAATATGATAATATGTAATATTTTAATTAATAAAATTATATATTAACACTCAAATTTATATGAAATAATATTAATAACACTTAGAGTTTAAAATGGTTATTTTTCTATAAAAACGGTTTTTCTTTATATTTTGTATGATCATTTAAAAGATAAATTTATGAAGTTTAGTATATAAATTTAGTAAAATGAGTTTAATTTTTGAATTAAATTATTCAAAATTATATTAGGGTTATTTTTTTTATTTTTATGAAAAAGTTTATTTTTAGATGAATAGTGAAAAATATCGTTTTTACAAATACCATAACTTTTATGAAATCATTCTGATATAATCATGTCTTAAAAATATGTGAAACCTTTGGATAAACCAAATAATAATTTTTTTTAGATTAAGATAAATCCTTTAAAACATTTATGTTCACTTTGGAAACCCATTTTGAACTTTTTGAAACATAAGTTTTATTGTATTCTAATAAAAAACTATTTTGGTCGTTTTCCTATAATTTAGTATTCATAGTGATACATTTTTTTTCTTTATTTTAAAGTCATAAAACTATTATTTTTTCATAAAATAATAAATTACATTTAAATTAATTATATATATTATTTTTTTTAAATTTATTTTTATGTTTACTAAATCATTTTTTTAAATGTCTTCGCTGTATTTTACATACTTATAAGTAATTTTTTCCAACTCTAGAAATTGAATCTTATAAAATTTATTTATTAGTTTTAATCATAATATTAAAATTATATAATAAGTCCCATTTCATTTTTAGTCATAATGAATATTTACCGTAGTAAAAAAATTGTCACCACAATAAGGGTTAAAATGGTTAATGAGAGGGTTGAACTAAGAGATAAGGATTATAATATCACTAAAATATATCTAAATTTGATTGGTTGAGTGTATTTTTACCATAAACTATATTTTATTATAAATTTATCTGAATTAGATTCATTATCCTTGAAAATCTATTTATTATATTTTAAAAGTTAAGAGTATTTACCTGATTGTTACTTCTTTCACTTATAAAAGGGAACATCCTCTCCTCACTTCACCACACATAAAAATATCTCTATATCAACCAATATCTACCCAAATACCTTTATAACACCCTTATACATGACCTGGAGGCTTTTTATTCCCAAAATACCCATCTATGAATCCTTAAGGTATTTTTCAAAGGAGATTATCCAAGGAAGTGGTATGTGTTCTTAACAAACTATTGCATATTTATTTTTTCTTAAGCCTCCTAAGAATATTATACAACCATATTAAAATTATGAAATAATTATATTTAATATAATTAAAAAAAATTATATTAATGGTGCATCCATTTTCTATCTCTTTTCAATCCAATGGAAAATGAAAAGGCCGCTCATGTGTACGTGCGAACTACAAACTCCATGAAGCAATATATTTTATTTTTCATCACCACATCACATGGATGGTTATATAGATATATTTAATGAATAAATATGATATTTATGAAATAATTAATTTTCTATAAAGATAAATAATTATCTACCTTCTTTTATTTCTTTCTGTTGAAAAATGAAAACATCACTCATGTGTATGTGCGGATTACCGCCTCCATGAATGACGTATTTCATTTTTCATAAACTCCTTACATGGATGGTTATAGATTTTATTTAGTGTATAAATATGATATATATATATATATATATAACATTATTATAATTGTATAGGTTATTAAATCATTAAAAAGGTGAAAGGACTAGAACCACTGAATTAAAACATGCATGAGAAACTGAACAGTTAATGCCAAAATAATTGATTTTATCAAAGAATTATGAGTAAATGTATAATAGTAATTTATGAATAAATTATATATAATAATATAGATATAAATATGGATATTATATAGAGTAATAATAAAACTAAATTTATTATATAGGATATTAAAAGTCATCTGACCAAGAAAGAATCCAAGGTAAGGGATTATTTTACAATCTCATTTTTATTCAGGATTGTTAATGTTTAAATTTAAATTGGGGAAATTATATGATAATTATTATTTAAAATAAATATATTTTCTTAAATTATAGTTATATATATTTTATTAAGGTATTTTTTCCATTTTCCATCTCTTGGGTCTTCCAAAATATGAAACTAATGTTTTTAAAAAAAGACGACCTTATTTCTCCATTTTTTGGTCGGGAATCTTTTTATTGCTTAAATAATGTTCAATTATATAATTTAATGATTTATTAAGGTCAATTTTTGTTAACTTTTAATCTATATTTAAATTTTTAAAAGGAATATTTTAAAAAAAATCGTACATGTTACTTTTGACTCTCTTTACAAAAGTAAGAAAAGAATCTTTTTTTAACATTTACTGCTAGATCATCTTCGACTATCATCATAACCATTATTCATTATGAATATTCCTTTAAAATTTTATATTTTTTTAAATTAATATCATTTTCTCGTTATTTTATGAATTTTTCATATTATATCAAAATAAAAGGATATTATTTAAGAAAAATGAAAATGGGTTTCATTTCACTCATGTATATTTTTATCTACCACTATATATTTTATTACTTAATCATAGTTTATATTAAATATCAATTTATTGTAAACTAATTTATATATAGTGTATTAAAAATTATTTTTAACACATTGGGAAAATATTTTTTCAATTTATTTTTTTTAACTTTATTTTTTTACCAAGTTACAAAAGTTTTAAGAAATTTATTTTCAATGATTCCCTTAAATTTTCCTCTCTAATTTTCTAAAGGAAAATAATTTAAAACAAAACCTTTTTTATAATTAATTAATGTCTTTTTTCACCCCTTACTATTTTATGGTTTATACATCATTTTACATAGAAGAATTTATTATAATTTCTCTATCACTCTCCATCATTATTTTGACATTATTTTTCTCCTATATGTCCATTTTATTTTATACCATAGATATAGTTAGAATTATTTCAATGTTTAATAAATAATATATTCATTATTATATACCATTTGAATTAAAGGAAGATAAATAATAAATTTATTTCATTGATTATGGAAATATCGATGTTATGTATACTCGATTCAATACAAATATTAATTGATTAGTAAAGCATAGTGATTGTGAATTGTATTATTATTTGGATACATAAGGAATGAATTAGACATGTCCAAGTGATAGGTGGAGTCAGTTATATTCTTATTCTTTCTATGAATTGGTAGGTCTTATGATACAAATAATAATGATTGTCTCTTAATGTATGTTAGCCTATATATTTATGATCAGAGGCCTTGATGGTATGATCATGATGTCATGGAACAAGGCATTGATGGTAAGATCATAATGTCATGGAATGAGTCCTTGATATTAAGATCATGATGTCTTGGAATGAGGTCTTGATAGTTAGATCATTATTTCTTAGCATGAGGCTTTGATGGTAAGATCATGATGTCTTGGCATGAGGCCTTGACAGTAATATCATCATGTCTTGGCTCAAGGATTAAAATTTCCATCATTATAAATTCTATCATTAAGAAATAATTTATTATTTTATATGTTATTATTAAGTGTTTGTCCATGGATATATTTTTTCTAAAGTTATTTGTGATATAGAATATTTATTGATTATTTAATCTATCATATTGTTTAGGCCTTATGTATTCATGATAGATTTCGATGTATGCAATCCCTTATCAAGCATTTGAGCTCAAACTTTATTTTGATTTTGTTTCCCTAGGGTATAAAGAATGGATATTTGGATGAATTTCAGGAATTAATAAAAGGAATATGAAAGATTTTGTGATGTTTATAAGGTGTCATTTATATTTCCAATGTAATATAGAAATGATTTATGTATCAAGTTTCCCAAGACTTTTAAACTATTCAAACTTTTATGATGTGATATATTATATCTTTTACCAATATAATAAATTAAGCAATAACTATAGGTTATTAAAGTCATGGTTGTAATAGAATCCCCATCAACTATGGAAAGACACCCTGGGAAGCAAGAGAAAGAATCCTTTTTAACAGAGTTGTATTAATCTATTTTTAACGATTAGTATCAAAAATAGTGTCTTGAGAAGATTTGGAAAATTAAATATGGTATGACTCACATAATATATAATTAATTTCTATTAAATAATGGGTTTTTAAAAGTTTGGTTGATTTCACTGGAGGTTTTCCTTGGTAAAATTTTAGAATTGTGACAGCTTAAAACATAAAGAAGTGGGTGAGTGTAATGGACAACAGTTATGTTTTTGGCTTAATATCTTGTTTCCTACACTGAGTTATGAATTAGTAGGCTTATATTTTCTATTTATAGATCATTGAAATGTGGTAATATCATTAACTAAAAGTATTTGATAATGAAACCATTATTGGATAAGTTTCTTGAGCTTAAAATACAAATCTAAAATTATGTTTTTCAAGTATTATTTATTATTTACACGTGATTAATGGGTGGAATAAGAAATTAATTTGTAGAATACTTTAAGTTTATTTCAATAGGGGGATCCTGGTCTCTCATGATATAATGAAAATGTGGAGAATATATATTTATGATTCCCATATGCTCATCAGAATTAGAGGAGAGTTTCTTTATGAAAACATTGGTATTGAACCTAGTTGAGCACTCCTTGAATAATTATAAATTAGTATCATTTATTTCCTTTAATACCTTGATAAGTGTAATCCTTTCAAGTGGTAAAAATTTATGTCCCAAAATAATCTCTCAAGTGAAATAATGTTTGTATTTTTTGTTGTTTGACATTATAGAGATAGGATAGAATGATAGCTAGTGTTAGTTTCTTATAGAAAGTATTATGATTTGGATTTGATGTCAAAGGGGGAGATGGAGAGTAATAAATCAAAAATATATTCTTGTCCCTTAATGGAGGAGTAGGAAGTATCGTGAATAAATATAGATGATTTGATTCATGATAGTGTTATAAAAAAATACAAGGAGGGATTTTTTGAATCCCAATTATAAATCTGAAGTGTTAAATTTATTATAAATACATTAGTGTGTTGGATTTATTAGAAATAAATTAGTGGTTATGTTATCTACCAATCTAATATTGATGGGTTGGATTTTTTTGTGATAATTATTTTTAGCGTGGTGTTGTCCTAAATAATAATAGTGAACATGTTCATGATATAGAGGCACGTATTTATATTACTATACATCAAGGATATAATATGTGTATTGATAATATGTAAAGACATATCTAGTAGTGAAGTAAGTTTCAATAGTGTTTGAAAACTCTAGAAACTGAGTGAGATAAGTTAGAGGTTCTTGATTATAGATGAAAGAAGGTTCTATGGATTTTTAAAGTGAATTATAAGTTATGAATTTATTTTTGTGGTTGAGATATATTCTAGAATAACTATAGAAGTTTTTTAAGTGAGTATAGAATAATAATGAAGAAATATTGTTTTGATAAGCATTTAAATAATTTGGACAAATTAGATTTTTCAAGGATTGGTAGACTTCAAAAGACTAACTTAAACTTTGGTAGAGTAAATAAAACTTTATAAGAGTAAATTAGACTTCTAAAGAGTGACTCAAAACTTCATAAGAGTAAATTTATAGCAAAGGAAAACTTTATAAGAGTCGATGTCGACTTCATAAGGGTAATATGTTACTTCAAAAGAGTAAATTTAAAATAAATGAAAAGATTTTAAGATTCATCTATTGATTTAGAAGATTAATCTATTAAATCATAATAGCAAATTTTTGGTAAAGTAAAAGTTCATAAAGGTAAATTAGGGACTTATTAATATTAATACTACAACAAAGGATAAGCTTCAAAGATCAATCATGGATAAAGACCAATCTTCCACAAAGGAAATATCCATAAGTTTGAAGATTGAACTTCATAAGGTTCCTTAGAATATTCATAAGGTTCATATATTAACTTCTTAAGGTTCATATAGAGTTTATAAGGTTTAATATTGACTTTATATGGTTAAAATGAGACTTTTTAAGGTTTATTAACCTTATAAAATTCATCTATCTGGTGAAAACACAGGGGAATTATTGTAATATTTACTTCCATTAATCAAATGATGTTTTTCGATTCCTTAATGTTTTAGTCGTCATGATTGAGGATTTTATCATGATTTAAGTTATCGATTTTGGTGTTACTAAATTAAGATAAATCTTTTATACACCATGAATAAAATAATTCACACCATAAATAAAACCATGGAGAGAATCAAGCTGATATAGAAGTAGTATTATGCTATGAAAACATTGGTCAATTAAAATCATGATCTATGATATCTATATGCATGTGAACCAAGTGTAGGAAGACACATAGATTATATTATATATTATCAATCATAAATTATGATTTAAAGCTTGGTAAAATATGAATGAAAAAGATCATGGAGTTTTTGGAGAATTAAAGATGATGATTTCTTGGTGTTTTCATATTTAAAATTTGGAATATATCACATATAGAAATATCAAATAGGTTGTATCAAGAACTGTGGATACTTAAATTGATTTCAAGGATGAGATTAAAGGATGGTTTTTTATATTAAAAAAATAGAAATATATCTTACATGGATACTTTGTGTTTTTATAATAAGAGAAGAATAAGAAGATATAGAGATCAACCCTACTTATAATATTGAGATATTGGTATGTTAAAATAGTAGGGAGAAAAAATAACATATTTGTTCATATAAAGAGGATATAGAATTCCAAAACAATTATGAAAATAAAAAATGGAAGAGGAGAGAGTATTCTATTTTTACACTGGAAGAAAGAATGAAGATAGTTTGGAGATTCTTAAAGATTCTTCCAACAAAGGAATAAAATAAGAAGTTTCCATGACGACTCATGGAAAAGTGATAAAGTTTCTCATAGTGATTTTCATTTTCTATCTATCAAAGAGTTATTTTCAGGTCAAAAGAAAAAATATATACTCAGTATAACAATAATATTGAGTTTGTTTTATGTTTTCCTAGATTCCAAGGTGGTATTACTTTCTGTATCATGTTAGGATCGGTCATGAAAATCATTTTTGGACAACACATTGAAACCAATAGACATAGAGACTCTTAGTGTTTTAATTTTTGATCTAAGTATGGGGTGGTAGAGTAGTAATGGTGAAGTTTAGTTGGTCAAACGATGTGGATCAGATAATGCATATCATAAAATATAATAAAATGATGTCGTCAGATGGTGCAGTCAGACATATGAAAGGCTTATCAAAGTGCATCTTTGAGATTCTATTCATTAGATGATAATATATAAGGTATATCTAGAGAAATCATAAAAATCGGGAATAGTGTAGTAGTTGAGCTAGTAGAGTTGGTGGGGTCCTTTAACCAAGCATAATATTTGTTTGCATAGATTGGCTTAGGTGGATTGCAACATGTAAAGGTAGGAAGGTGGTGATGGCCATAAGTATTAGCTAGTAACTACTATATAGGTAACATTTGATCACATTATGATCAGTTGATCAAATTATTCATTGTTATTATCCTTTTATTCTAAATAAATCGCCAGTATAACCCTCATAGATAAGGATTCAAGTCTAAATAGTCTAAATTGTGTTCTTTATATACCTTTTGAGTTTTAATTTGATTGTTTCTTCTAATAGTATTTCCTTTTATATTATCTGGAGGTTTTTCATTGTGATTTTGTTCCTTGGGTATTCTTTTTTTTCAAGTTCTAGACACTGTACCATGGATTCAAACTCTATAACTTTGTTTCATGTGTTATTTTCTGGTGGACTAGTGTCCGATGGTTTTATCGAACACTGCCTGTGGACCCAAAAGGTGGTATCAGATCTAGGTAGGTGTGTTTTTAAATGATCAGTTCCTAGATAAGGTTATTCAAATATTGATTCATTATCAATATTCGACCTTTTTTCTTATAAGATAATATCAATAAGTATTTTTTCCCCTCTCTATCTATGCTGTCCATAAGTAGTGGGAGTTTACAATTTTTAGAGGAATGGAATCTAAGATGAGTAAGGTCTTGCTGGAGAAGTTAAATGAAATAGATTTTGGGTTATAGAATATATAAATAGAGGATTTCCTTCTATGGAAGTAGATTGATCTTATATTGACTATTGTCATGCAGGAAGTAATGAAAGTAGAAGAGTGGGAGATGTTTTACAAGAAACAACTGGTGTTTATATGAATTACACTCCCTTAAAACATGGTGTTCAACATCCAGGAAGTGAAAAATTATTCAAAGCTCATGAACACCCTCATGGACATATATTAAAAAATAATGACAATTATCAAAGTATTCTTGTTAAGGAGACTATTTCACATGCGTATATTGGAAGGGAACTATATCATCAATCATATTAATAACTTTAATAAGATTCAAAACTAGTTAGAGTTAGTGAAGGTTAACTTTATAGATTTTGAGCATATGTTATTGTTACTCTCATCTCTCTCTGAATATTGGGATGTGATTTTGATCATTGTGAGTAATTCTATCTAAAAGGATAACATAAAGATCATGAATTTCTAGGACATGAACGTGAATAAAGAAATTTTATGGAAGTTGATCTAAGTATCCTTTGGAAGCACACAAAATGATGAAGGAAGAGGGTTTACCACTAGATGGAAAAGTCACTGAAATGGGAAAGGGATGAGGATCTGAAACGAGGGTAGCTCTATAATGACCCAGGTACTTATATAATAATTTGTTTTCATTTTTGGAATTAAATTGTTAAATTCATTATAAATTTATAATGAAATAAGTGGTATTTATAGAAATTAAGAAATTTATACTGATGGAATAGTAACTTTTACTTAGGAATAGTAACATGACAATTATGAATAGTAATATGTCCAATAGAATAGTAACCTCACCAATGAGAGTATAAATAAAATTTATGTATCTTATAAGTGTAATCATGATATATTTATATCATGAAATTAGTAAATAAATGTTTTAGAAATGATAAATTTAGGTGTTGGTATTTTTAGGAGTCATAAATATTTAATTACAATTTTATAATTAATATAATGATTTAAAAGAAAATATATTTTCATAAAATAGAATCATAAATAAATATTTTTTTGTCTTATGGTTATAAGATAATTTTATGTGACTTTAATTAATTTTTCAATGTGTTAAAAAATCTGTTATAAATTTAAAATTGGTTTTTTCGAATAAATTATGATTTTAACTAAAAATTAAATTTCTCATATTTATAAAATTATTTTCAAAAAATTTAGTTCATTTTTGAATTCTACCCGTTGAAAAATTTTTGGGTTGAATTTTTTGTATTTTTCTAAAATACTTGAATTTATCGTGAATAGTAAAATATGGTAATTTACGATATATATACATTATAAGATAAATACATTGTTCCTTGAGTCATGAATGATGTAAGAACCACAATCTTGAACTTCCCTTAATTATTTTAATATATTTGATGATAATTCTCAAATTATTCATATTATTAGCCAAATTAATAAACTAATGAATATGATAATGAGAAAACACCTCTCTCTCCTCCACTATAAATACCGCCCCTCACCACCTCTTCTCCTCACAACTCAAAGCCTTTTAGATTTCTTAATTTATACCCAATTCCCTTCCCAAGCCTCTTTCCCATGTCCAAGACCTGTTTATCTCACCAAAAGGCCAAAACTAAGGGTCTTAAGGAGGTTTTCAAGGAAGAAAATTGAATATGTGAAATCCCTTTTATTTTCTTTTCTTTTCTTTTCAATTCTTTTTCTTTTCTTATACTCTCTTCACCTCCAATTATCCAAGTGGAATGAAAACTTTTGTATCTTATAAATACTATAATTTTATCATGTTTATAGAAAAATTCATCATCATACTTCTTATCTTCTCCCTTTTATTCTAAAAATGAGAACATCATCTATGATGTGTCGATTTATCGTCATCATGGACGATACACTTTCCTTTTTCATTAGCGCCTTCAAGTTTGATCATAAAACCATTATTATGGTTAATTAATATTTTATTAAACATATTTTAAGTTATTTAATGTTCTTGAACCAATATATATACATGATATTGAATAAAATGAAATAAATTTGTGATGATCATAAAAACCACCAAAATAAATTAAATCATTCTCATTAATGTTTTATCTAATGATTCATCCTCATATTAGAAAAAATTATATATGGTATAATTTAAAATTATGGAAACATATTAACATCATTTCATTTCACTTCTAGATTTTTTCTTTCATTCAAAAAGAAAATCCATAATGAACTGACCATGGAAACCATGAAATAAATGCACCTGAAATAATGAAAATTACAAAACATTATTAATAAATGGGAAGAAAATGTTATAATAATATCATGTAAGGTATTATAAACATGATTATAGTTTTTTAATATATCAATAACACTCTTCAAATAATTATACAGGAGGTTTGAACATGTTTTAAGTAATACAAACCTTAGGTAAGGAAATTATTAACCTAATTTCCATTCTTTGGTTAACCTTTTACTTCATTGATTTTTTTTTTGCTAAGATTATTTGTGAATTTAATCTTGATTATATTGTGTTGTATTATGTGTATTTATAATGAATAAAAATATTCCTTTCATTTGAATGATTCTCACTTCAATGATATGATATTTGTAAGGGACTTTTCTTTAAAAATCCTATTTTAAATTTCTATTTTTACAAAATTCAAAAGAATGATTTTTATGATGCATGTATTTTTTTTTATGATTATTTTCTGGTTTTTGGTCATTATTTATTATTAAGGGTGGGGCTTATATCTCCCTCTAATGCATTGGGTATGTTTATGTTGGAGGTCGACCATATGGTTACTCCAAGTGTAACTACGATGGTTACACCATAAGGTAGTTATGAGGGTTTCATTGTAAGGTATCCCTAAGGGTTACAAATCCTATGGTATCTGTGATGGTTATAATATTAAGTAAATAATCCCCCAATTTACCTTTATGGTATTATTTTTATTTTCTATGTTTTATGGAAATCTCATGTTTTCACAAAGTAACTATATGATACTTATTGGATGAGAAGTATGTCTTTGTGAAAATGATTTCATATGTTTATAATTATTCATGTACTAACAGTTTATCTCCTTTTTTTGTATATCCCTTGCTAAGCTTTTTGTGATAATCCCAAGTTTTAAAAAAAAATTCATAGGGTTTAATGATGGGTAAGGGAAAAGGAGAAGCCAAGATGAATGTTGTGAAGACTTTTCATGAAAAGATTTCATATTTTTATTAAAAAAATTTGTATTATGGAAGAAATGGATACTACTTTAGTAGTTTCCACTTTTTATGATTGTGGTTTGATATGTATTAATTGTTACGGAATTTTCAGGAGATGCAATGATAGAAATGAGAAAATGAAAGAAAGAAAGAAACAAGGACATAGTGATTTACGTGGTTTGGGAATAATCCCTACGTCCATGGGAGAGGCAGAATTTCACTATATCGGGAGCACAAAATTACAAAGTATTTTCAGTAGTAACCCTAGCCTGAAAATGGGATATAAAACAATGGAGAAGACGATCACTGTTCGGAAAAGTGATTCTGCATCGCTACAGTGAACGATGGCCAGCTTTGTCAAAAGCGCTACAGTGGCTGCCGGCTGGAAGTCAAAAGTGCTACAGTGAAGTTGACTCCAAACTCCGCACTGCTATAGTGCATGTCGGTGTCGGTCGGTCAGCTCTGCTACAGTGGTTAGCATTGCTACAATTCTGGAAAAAAATTGGGTTGGGGGCCTTTGGCCCCCTGCAACCCCTAACGAGCTCACCGCGGAGCTCGACTCGCGACAGTTGCGGTCCACAAGCATTCGGCCCAACCGGATCGGGCTACACCAATCCAACATTAATTATTTCCTAATTTTATAAAACTCTAAAACGAAAAGATATTTGGGAATGTAAAGAAGTGAATTAAGGAATTTACTAGATTATGTAATGTTTAAGGTCCCTTATAGTTGGTATGAGAGCATGGTTTAGATAACTTTAAGGGTTAGGATGATGTTAATAGAATACCATAAATTATTTTTACCTTATGTTTTATTTTAAATGATATATAATTTGAAGATTACCATGTTACTTCATCTAATATATGTCTATTCAGAATGGATTTCAACAAAATAATTAGGGAAGCTGGAGTAGGAAGGCACTGAGAGGATGATATCTTTCTGAATATGTAACTTGGAATGGTGGGAATTGGAACCGAACAGTTTGTGACAATAATGGATCAATTGACGTGGGCTATAAATGGTAGTGAAATATATGAAAGAGAACAATTAGAGTTACCACAAAAGAATATGATGATAGTGGAATATTTTATAAGGCAACACCCTCCTTTCAGTGGATCTTCTGACCTAGTGGCAGCTGAAGGATGAATTAAAGCCCTTGAAAAGATATTCTATGTTATGGAGTATTCAGATAATCAAAATTTTAGTCTTGTTATTTATCATTTTGAAGGTGAAGCTGACCAGTGGTGGTTAATGGTCAAGAATATTAGGGATAGTTAGGATATTGATGCCTTGAAATGGGGTGAATTTAAAAATCTTTTCATTGAAAAATATTTTCCTAAGGTGGTTCGATATAGGATGAAAAGAAATTCCTTGAATTGAAACAAAATGAGTAGGATTTAGTGGTCATGTATGAAGAAAATTTCACCCGATTGGAAAGGTATGCTCCAAATCTTATTTGGGATCTTGATAGAAAAATCAATTGTTTTTACTTAGGATTGAAGTTAAGATAATAATTTGAATTGGCTTCCCATGAATTCCAAAGTTATGAGAAAATTTTTGAATGTTTTGAGAGGGTATAAATGGAGTTTTCTAATTATCACATGTACTTTGATAAAAACAAGAAGAAGAGGTCTATATGGAAAGTGATGGGTAAGAATCAATCAAATAAATCTAAAGGTAAGAAAGTCTAATTTCTAGTTTGTGAAAAGTGTGGTAAAAATCACCTTGGAGAATGCCTTACCAAAACCAAGTAGTGTTTTAGATGTGGTAATTTTGGACACATGGCTCGAGATTTCTATGAAAATGATCTTAATATTAACTCTGATAAGAAAACTGTAAAGTGTTTTAAATGTGTTGAGATGGGGCATTATGTGAATATCTTCCCAAAGAAATATTTGAATGATGGAAAGCAGCCATATTATAAGCAAAAAGGTGCGGTGAAATCCTTTGTGACTACGTTATCAGATGTTGATCTATCCAATGTAGTGGTATCAGGTACTTTGTTTGTTCACTCGGACTTTGTCAATGTTTTATTTGATATGGGGTCTACAAATTCCTTTATTTATGAGAAGTTTTTTGGTAAATTGTAAATTTCACCTCAATAAGTGAGATTAGAACTTATGTTTAAAACACAGGGGGGATATTATAGCAAAAAGGCATTATAAGAATCTTCTTGTTGTTGTATATGGAAATAAATTACCTGAAAACCTTATTTTTTTACCCTTAGTAGAGTTTGATGTTATTCTAGGTATGTATTGGCTTTCTGTTTATCATGCTAAGATTGATTGTAGAGATATAGAATTTGTTTCTTAGAAAGAGTTTTTTTATATAAGAATGAATTCATACAATTGATAACATATCAGGAAGCTAAGAAACTATTAAAAGATGGAAATAAAAGTTATATTGCTTATATTATTGAAAACAAGGGAACTATTCGGATTAATGATGTGTCAGTGGTAAATGAATACCTCGATATTTTTCCTGATGATTTTTTCCAATGTTATACCTGATAGAGAAGTTTAATTTACTATTGAATTGGTTATTGATGCTAATCCAATTTCAAAAAACCCTTATCAAATGGATTAAGTGGAACTTCTTGAATTGAAAAATCAGTTGTAGGAGTTACTTGATAAAGACTTCATTCATCCTAGAATTTCACCATGGGGTGATCCTATTTTTTCATTAAAAAGAAAGATGGTTTCATGAGATTTTTCATTGATTATAGAGCTTTGAATAACATTAATATTAAGAATAAGTATCCATTGCTCATATCGATGACTTGTTTGATTAGATCCAAGGAGCTCAGTATTTTTTTAATATTGACTTGAGATCTGGGTACCATTAGCTAAAAGTAAAGGATGATAATATCCCAAAAATAGTTTTTTGTACTAGATATGGGCATTATGAGTTTGTTTTTATGCCCTTTGTTTTGATAAATTCCCCTCTTGTATTCATGGATCTTATGAATAGAATATTGTATGAATATTTGGATAAGTTTTTTGTTGTTTTTATTGATGATATTTTGGTCTTTTCAGAAAGTTATGAGGATCATGAAAAACATTTAAGGATTGTCTTGAAAACTCTCAAAGAAAATAAGTTATATGAAAAATTTAGCAAATGTGGTTTTTGGTTATAGAGGATTTCTTTTCTTGGGTACATTGTAAATAAGGATGGAATAACAATTGATCCCACCAAAATAAAAGTTGATAATGAATGGAAAATTCCTACAAATGTTACAGATATTTTTAGTTTTCTTGGATTAGCAGGTTATTACCGATAGTTTATTAAAAACTTTACACAGTTATCTAGCCCGCTAACTAAGTTAACATGAAAATGGGTTAAATTTATTTGGATATAAGAATGTGATGTTTGTTTTCAAGAACTAAAAAGAAGATTTGTGAATGATCCAGTTTTGGCCCCACCTTCTAGAAATGGTTATTTTGTCATCTATAGTGATGATTCGTTGAATGGACTTGGTTGTGTTCTTATGCAGAATGATCAGGTAATTACTTATACTTCAAGACAATTAAAACCTCATGAGTTAAATTATCTCACACATGATTTGGAATTAGTATTTGTGTTTTTCGCTTTAAAAATCTATAGGCATCATTTATATAAATCCAAATGTGAAATATATATTGACCATAAAAGTCTAAAGTATACATTCACTCAAAATTAATTAAACATGAGGTAGAGAAGATAGCTTGAACTGATAAAATATTATGATTGCATGATCAATTACCATCCTGGAAAAGCAAACAAAGTTGCAGATGCCTTGAGTCGAAAACATCATGCATCATTAACTATGTTATGTTTGGAACAAATCCCCTTAATTAATGATTTGATGAATTTTGTCTTGGAAGTTGTGGGTGTAGGAAATTCCTCCATATTGTTTCAAGTTTTAGTGTATTCGTATTTGTTAGAAAGAATTAAGAAAGTTTATAAGGAATATGCAGAGTTATAAAAAAGGTAGAATTGGTGAAAAAGGTAAGTTGTTAGAATTTAATGTTGAAAAATATCATGTTTTGAGATTTGAGAAGAGGTTATGTGTGACTTGTGATTCATATTTGAAGAAATAATTGTTAAGTGAAGCTCATAGTTCTCTATTTTCAGTTCATCCTGGAAGCATAAAGATGTACAAAGACCTTCAGAAGTATTACTGGTGGGATGGAATGAACAAAGATATTATAGATTTTACCATGAAATGTTTTATTTGTCAACAAGTTAAAGAAAAATGAAAATTACCAAAGGGGGTGCTTTAGACTTTTCCAATGCCAGAGTGGAAATGGGAAAATATATACATGGAATTCATGGTGGGACTACCAAATACTTCTCGAGATAATAATGTAATTTGGGTTATTGTTGACCGACTGACTAAATATGCACATTTCATTCCTATTTAAGATATTATGTCTTTAGATCAGCTTTCTTGACTATGCCTCAAAGATATTTTCAAGTTACATGAAGTTCCTATTTCCATTGTATCTTACCGTGATCTTGGGTTCACTTCTAAATTTTGGAAAGGCCTTCAGAAGTCATTGGGAACATAATTAAATTTCAACACTGCTTTTCATACTCAATCTGATGGACAGACCAAGAGAACAATTTAGACATTGGAAGACATGCTTCAATATTATTAAATGGATTACCAGGGAAGTTGGGATCAACATCTTTCTTTAGTTTAGTTTTCTTATAATAATATTTTTCATTATAGTATACAGATGACACCTTTTGAGGAATTATATGGAAAGTGGTGTCGAACTCTAGATTTTTGGGATAAAGTCAGGGAAAAGAAGTTGATGGGACCATAATTAGTAGAGGAAGTGGCTGAGAAAGTGAAGATGATCCAGCAACACACGAGGGCAGCTCGGAGTAGGAAGACAAGTTGTGCAGATAACATGAGGAAAAACTTTTCTTTCGAGACAGATGATCTTATTTTTCTTAGAATCTCACCATAGAAAAATGTTGTGCATTTTGGTAAGAAAGGAAAGCTAATTCCATGGTTCATTGGACCTTATTAAATCATAGGGAAAGTTGGACCAGTCACCTATCGATTAGCTTTGCCTCCGATTTTATCTCAGGTACACAGTGTTTTGATGTTTTAATGTTGAGAAAGTATGTGCTAGATTCATCTCATGTTTTGACCCTAGAAGTAGTTCAGCTAGAATAGAACCTTTCTTATGAAGAGAAACTTTTTCAAATTCTTGATCATAGAGAGAAAGTATTGCGGGATAAGGTAATTCACTAAGTTAAGATTTTTTGGAGAAACCACATGGTTGAAGAATTAGTATGGGAATCTGAAAATGCTATGAGGGAAAGGTATACTCACTTGTTTAATAAGTAAATAAAAATTGTGAGGATACAATTTCTACAAGGTGGGGAGAATGTAACAACCCAGGTACTTATATAATAATTTGTTTTCATTTAGGAATTAAATAGTTAAATTCATTATAAATTTATAATTAAAGAAGTGGCATTTATAGAAATTAGGTAATTTATACTGATAGGATGAGAAACTTGACCATAGGAATAGTAACATGACCATTAGGAATAGTAATCTGACCAATAGAATGGTAACCTCACCTATGAGAGTATAAATAAAATTTATGTATCTTATAAGTGTAATCATGATATATTTATATCATGGAATAAGTAAATAAATATTTTAGAAATGATAAATTTAGGTGTTGGTATTTTTGTGAGTCATAAATATTTAATTACAATTTTATAATTAATATAATAATATAAAATAAAATATATTTTCATAAAATATATTCATAAATAAATATTTTGTTGTCTTATGGTTATAAGATAATTTTATAATACTTTAATTAATTTTTCAATGTGTTAAAAAATCAGTTATAATTTTAAAATTGGTTTTTTCGAATAAATTATGATTTTAATTAAAAATTAAATTTCTCATATTTAGAAAATTATTTTCAAAAAATTGATTTTATTTTTGAATTCTATACTTTGAAAATTTTGTGGGGTGAATTTTTGGTATTTTTCTAAAATACTTGAATTTTTTGTGAATAGTAAAATACAGTAATTTACGATATATATACATTATAAGATAAATACATTGTTCCTTGAGTCGTGAATGATATAAGTACAATAATCTTGAACTTCTTTCAATATATTTGATTATAATGATCAAACTATTCATAGTCATGAGCCAAATTAATAAATTAATGAATATAATAATGAGAAAACACCCTTCTCCTCCATTATAAATATCACCCCTCACCACCTCTTCTCATCACAACTCAAAGCCTTGTAGCTTGCTTAATTTTTGCCCAATTCCCTTTCCAAGCCTCTTTCCCATGTCCAAGACCTTTTGGTCTCACCAAAAGGCCAAAACCAAGGGCCTTAAGGAGGTTCTCAAGGAGGAGAATTCAAGTGGAACAATTCTCTTTCATTTACTTTTATTTTCTTTTCAATTCCTTTTATTTTATCATACTCTCTTCACCTACCCTTATCCAAGTGGAATTAAAACTCCATTATCTTATAAATACTAAAATTTTATGATTTTTATGTAAAAATTCACAATCATTCTTCTTCTCCTCTCCCTTTTATTCTAAAAATGAGAACATCATCTGTGATGTGTCAATTTACCGCCATCGTGGACAATACACTTTCATTTTTCATTATCACCTTCAAGGCTAGTCATAAAACCATTATTATGGTTAAATCATATTTTATTATACATATTATAAGTTATTTAATGTTCTGGAACCAATATATATACATGATATTGAATAAAATGATATAAATTTGTGATGATAAAAAAATCACCAAAATAAATTAAATCATTCTCATTGATGTTTTATCTAATGATTCATACTCATATCATAAAAAATGATATGTGGTGTCATTTAAAATTTTGGAAATATATTAACACCATTTCATTCCACTTCTGGAGTTTTTCTTCCATTCGACAAGAAAATCCATAATGAACTAATCATGGAAACCATGAAATAAATGCACATGAAACAATGAAAATAACAAAATATTATTAATAAATGGGTGGAAATATTATAATAAGATCATGTAAGGTATTATAAACATGAGTATAGTTCTATAATATATCAATAACACTCTTCAAACCATTGTATAAGAGGTTTGAACATGTTTTAAGTAAGACGAATCTGGGGTAAGAGAATTCTTAACCCAATTTCCATTATTTGGGTTAACCTTTTACTTCATTGATTTTGTTTTGCTATGATTATTTGTGAAGTGAATCTTAATTATATTATGTTTTATTATGTTGATTTATAGTGAATAAAAATATTCCTTTCACTTGAATTATTATTTCTTTAATGATATGATATTTGTAAGGCACTTTTCTTTAAAAATCCTCTTTTAAATTTCTATTTTTACAAAATTCAAAAGAATGATTTTTATGATGCTAGTATTATTGTTTTATGATTATGTTCTGATTCTTGGTCATTTTTTATGATGAAGGGTGGGACCTATATCTCTCTCCAATTCATTAGGTATGTTTATGTTGGAGGTCAACCGTATGGTTACTCCATGTGTAACTGCGATGGTTACACCATAAGGTAGTCACAAGGGTTACATTATAAGGTATCCATGAGGATTAAAAATCATATTGTGGCCGAGAGGGTTGGAATATCAAGTAAATAATGCCCCGAGTTACTTTTATGGGATTATTTATGTTTTCTGTGTTTTATGGAAATCTCATGTTTTCACAAAGTAACTATATGGTATTTATTGGGTGAGAAGTATGTATTTGTGAAAATGATTTCAAATGTTTGTAAGTATTCATGTACTAACGGTTTCTCTCCTTCTTTTTATGTCCCTTAATGAGCTTTTTATGATCATCCCAAGTTTAAAAAAAATCACAGGGTTTAAGGATGGGTAAGAGAAAAGGAGGAGTCAACATGAAGGTTGTGAAGACTTTTCATGAAAAGATTTCATGTTTTTATTAAAAACTTTTGTATTATAGAAGAAATGTATAATATTTTAGTAGTGATCACTTTGTATATTTTTGGTTTGATATGTATAAATTATGTCCAAATTTTCTAAAACTCTAAATCGAAAAGATCTTTGGGAATGTAAAAAAGTGAATTCTAAAGGAATTTACTAGATTATGTAATATTTAAGATTCGATCCTTATAAGCTCAGTGAATAATGTTATCTTATATTATCATTATAGGATAAAAGGGCATGTAAAAATGATTTCAATGAAAGGAGAGATCATTATAGAAAATATGCTTTTGGAAGATGTTTTGAAAACCCTATGTCCAAAAATATGAGGAGCTTGCTCCTAAGTATCACTAGCTCACTCAAGTTTTGGGTGATATACTCTAGAGATTCATTCTATTCAACATCTGAGAGAGGAGGTATGAGAAATTATACATATGGAAGGTTCATTAGGGTATATCTGGTGGGAAACAAAGCTATTCTAATTATGGGGAAAGGTGATGTATTTGTCTGTACACAGAACAGATGCATGCTGGAGTTATGGGATGTGTGGCACATATCAAGGTTGAAGAAAATTTTGATCTAAATGGATTGACTTGATGGCATGGGTTTCTGTAAAAAAATGGTTGGTGTGTGGAATATTTCATGCGGTTCCATGGTTATTATAAAAGGAGTGAGGATGGGACATTGTACCTTAGAGGGGTATCAGAAGCAACATTGCATTTTTGGGAGTTAACTTTCACTAAACCATGGCATGATCATATGGGGAATATCAATGAAGAATAGCTTAAAATCCTCTCCAATAAAGGTATGTTAATGTTCAATAACATGGAGTATGAAAAATGTGAAGGATGTATCTTTGGGAAGCAGAGGGAGGTATATTTTCATATAGAAGGGAAAAGGTTCAAAGAACCAAAAGTTAGAGTTGATCCATACATATTTTTGGGGACCATCTCTGGTTCACTCTCATGAAGGTTTAATTTTATATGTAACCTTCATTGATGATTCAACAAATAAAGTATGTGTGTGCTTTCTAGGTCAAAATTCTAAGGTATTTGGTACTTTCATCTGGTGGAGGGCCATGGTGGAGAAAGAGGTCAAAATCAAATTGAAGTGCTTATGGTTGGAAAATGGAGGGGAGTATGTAAGTAGAGAGTTCAGGAGGTTATGCTGTTGGAAGGAGATTTTATTTGAGAAGATTGTTCTAAGGTTTCTAGGTCACGATAGTGATTTCAAGTCCAGATCTACCAGAGAGTTCAAGGGATCTAGTAACTCAAGCACCGAAAGTAAGAACACAGGATGTTGTGGTATTAGGAGTTCAACTGTAGGTACAACTATAGAGATCTACTAGAGAGTGGCTCCTAGTGTAAAGGTATGGAAGTAGTTTTCACTATCTTCTTCTAACAGATAATGGAGACCTTGAGTGCCAGTAAAAAGAAAGAAGTTTGAAAGACTCAAAACTATAGGATTTTTCCATGAGGGATGGATTTGATTCCCTCTATGCCTTTAGAACATGGGAGCTGACAAAGAGGCATGCTGGGAAGAGGATCATGAAAAATAAATGAGTTTATCGGTTTAAAGAATAAGTGGATGGTAGACGAAGGTACAAGTATAGAGTAGTCATAAAAGGTTTTTAGAAAATGGGATGTGTGGATTCCTGAGATATTTTTTTCATTGGTAATTAAGAAGACGACTATATGAGCAGTGTTAAGTATGACTATGTCTGACGGACTTCATCTTGAACAATTGGATGTGAAGACGACATTATTTCATGGGGAAATAGATTAGGAAATTTACTTAGAATAACCAATTAGTTTCAAGGATCAACCAAACCAAAGACTTATGTGTAGACTCAAACATAGCCTTTCAGGTTTGAAGAAAGCACTGAGAAATTGGAATAGGAAGTTCAAATAATTCAAGAAGAGCAGTAGTTTGATCGGAGAAGTGATAATCATTTTTGTTATTAGGGGTTTGGTGATGAGATTTTTCTTATCTTACTTATCTAAATTGATGACATGAAGATTGCGAGTCTAGTGATGAAAATAATCAACAAACTAAAGGCTAAGTTGTTTGAGAATTTTGAGAAGAAGGATCTCGGTTTGACGAAATGGATTTTGGGGATGAAAATATTAAGAGACTTGAGTTCCTGTACTTTGTACCTGAGTCCGTCAAATTGTTTCAAGAAGTTGGTAGAGAACTTTGGCATGGGTGAAGCAAAATCAATGACCACACTTGACGTGACCCCATTTTGATACTTGTTTTCCATATCTTTACAATAAAATAATTTTATTTTTGATATAAAATTGAGTTTTAATTGGTGATATTTTGTGTTTTGATCATTTCAAAGTGAAAATAGTAATTCATTGAATATTTTTGAAAATGGTGCCTTTTTGGTATGTAATTGATGAAATAATCCATGAACTTAAGTTTTTAAGGATCTCATTTTTTTAAGGTTTTAAAGGATTAATTCAATTTTAAATTTATGAGTTCCGCGATTTTAATTGGGTATATTTTAATGGAATCAATTTTCTTTCTTCTTGTTGAAATATAAAAATTCATGATCTAATCTATTGAGGAGTTTATTTTTTACTATGAAATCATTTTATTTCATCACTAGGAATTTACATCGTTTTATTTTGTAGTTTGAGAAAGTCTGTGTAAGTGAAGAATGACCTCATCACTGAAGAATGACCTCATGCTGCTGATTAAACTTGAAACTAAATAAAGCCTGACGCCTTCCGAGTAATGCCAGTCGAATTCAAAATCACCGAAGCCCGAGTAGGTTACTCAGGAAGAAGATGAACTGAGGCCGAAATCGAAACAACGTTGAAGATTAAGGGTGTCACCCATAGTTGCGTCGATGCTGAGGAAGTCCGATCATGGAAAGACCGAGCCTGAACTCAGTCTTGGAATCCCAAGAAACTGATGAAGTCGACCCCAGATGAAGATTATTTTATTCCCTGGTCGTTATTGTTTGCAGGTCCGGAGTCCATGAAGAAGATGGTGGGGACTTTCTCCGTTCTCATTGCATTGGATACGTTGATGAAGGGTGCTCCACAGCAGGTATTTTACATATTTCTTCAGTGAGTTTTGAAATACCTAAGAGGAGCTAGCGACTGGACTTGGTCATGCAGAATACTAAGGATTGAAGGACTTATTTGATCAGGATTAGGAGAATCAATGAACGTTGAGATGGAGAAGATGGAACACCAGAGCAGAGAATGGATAGTTCCCATCCGATCATGAATCTGATTTTTTTTAAGCCTATGAAGCCCGAATCATTGAAGCTGAAAAGCTCAGTTAAGTGTGTTGATCAAAGTCATAAACTAGTTCCATGATTAAGAAGACAACGGTTCACCCAATCTTAGTTCGAGAGTGCTGGTTTGTGGAAGTTAAGGCAGAGTTGATTTTGGGATAAGATTCTGGTACCAAGCAGAATTAAAGAAGATGATGCCATTTTTTCATCGATGTTAGTTGTAATTAATTGCACAGAAAAGTGGTAGAAGTTGTTGGGGGAGTTGTGATATAGTTACAGGGGTTTCTGCAGAAGAACAAAGGGGATACTGCCACCTGGAACCATCCAGTCTTTGCAACATTTTTAAAATGTCTGTTATGCAATAGGACTAAAGTGAAAAAGATTGTCTGTGTTGAAAAAAATCAATTGAGGCAATGTAATTTTCAAGTTAAGTTGACGGAGAAAAATCTTGAAAAGGGGGGATTAGAGGACTGAGAAGGTCATTTATCAACTGCACAACTGATCCAACACCACTCTCTAACTAGAGAAAAACCTTGACTTTCTTTGGAGAGTAGAGGTGTGGGATCCGGGCTTCAAGAAGGAAGAACTTGGAAGATGAAGCAGGTAAAGAGATGACCTCTTGAAAAAGAAGAACTCTTATTTCCTTTTTTCTCTTCTACTATATTTCTATTTCTACTTGTGTTATTCTTCATACTTGTTAACATGCACTATAACTAATTTTCGTCGAGGGAATTTAATTGTTGCAGTTTTTGATTCTTACATGATCTTTTTTCTCCCTTCAAATTCAGGTTTTCATTCTTTCTTTTCATTTCCCCTTTAATTCTGTTTGGTTTTGATTGATGTATTGACAAATAAAAAATCATCTTTGAAACTGTTTTGAAATCTCTTCCCACTACAACAACTCCGCGGATTGAGTGACGGGACTAGAAGAATGGATATTCATATATAAGCGGCGGTTTATTATGTGAATTACTTTCCATGTTTTCAGAATTTCTTGATTCATTTACTTGGTTATCTTTTTCTTCAAGATGCTTCAACAAATTCCTCTTGATATCTTTCTTGCTTGTATCCTACCCATGACCTTTTGGTACTAGGTTTCAATATAGCTAACACCGCACACATGCATCCTCATTCATCTTCAATTATTTCATTGTTTTGTTTATCACCTTTATTCCTGATTTTCAGTATATTATGATCAAATAAATCCCTTAGAAATCTTACCCATCTTCCCCGTGGTTTGATCATGCTCACCAATACCTAGTGAGAGTGGCAAAATATAATTTTATATTTTGAGAGAGTTCAATGACTTCTCTCGAATTTGGAATCGTTGTTGAGGAGGGCATGCTTTGATTTTATTAGGGTTACAAAATCAAATAAAAAACAAATAATCAATAAAATAAAAAAATATGCTATTGTTTGCTCTGCTACTTGGGGATGAATTTCAAAATCTGCTATAATTAGTGTGTATTTATGCTTTAAATTTTTGTTGTTTTCTACTAGGAAGCGCTTCTAATTTTTTTTGTAACATGTTGTGTTCATTTTTATCTCAACCATTGTTATCATTGTTTGAGGCTGTTTTGGGACTATTTGAGCTATGCTATGTAAAAAAATGGACCAATCTTGGGTTTTGGATTAACAAAATGAAATATTATGCATTATTGTGGCTATTATAGACACACTTCTTGGTGGTGTGCCTAAAATCATCCACAACAACCTTATCAATATGAACAAAACCATGACTATTATGAACCTGAACCCAAATTTCAATCAGAAGTGAAATAAATGAGGGTGAAAATGATTTCTAAACTTGATGAACATGATGAATCCTACAAATCCAAAATGAAATAACTACGAATTGAAACATAGGAATTTCAAAACAAATGAAAATTCAAGAATGGTTTGAATTGAGAAATGAAGTTACTAAATTAAAAAAAAAATGATGAGAAAGTTTTGGAATTTGAAGAAGAAAAATATAACACTGCAATCAATTCAATTAATCAAGAGAGTCAAATAGTGGTATTCAAGAATGATAATTCTATAGAAAGTGAGGAATAAGAAAAAATTTGTAAAAAACAATCTAAACCTAACAGTGATGAAAATTTCAAACAAAGATTGTACCAATACCTTAAAGACTTTTCAAAGGTGGAAGCGGAAGAAAATCAACATCACATTGTCATAATGCGTCCTAAAACTATAAAATTTAGAACTTTTGATGAAATAACAGCTTGGGTTTAGGAGAAATTGGATAATAAGAACTTAAATTCTAAAAAATCTTCAACCAATTTTTCTGAAACTTTGAAAAATGGTTTTGAGTTTGATGTTGGGGAGTTTTTGAGAGATCAACAAAATTGAATTCATTGATTTTTTAGAAATTGAAACTGATTTTAAATGTGACCTTCCCAATTTTGAAACTGAAAACCCAACACTTTTTGATATGGTTTTTAATGAAAAGGTTGAAGAAGTGAAATTTAAAGAAAGGTTAATTTATGACAACTCTCCTCTCTTCCCCCTTTCTAATGATTTCTCAGAAGCATTGTACAAAGAAAGGGAAGTCGATGCTTATCATCTCAGGGGAAATTGTTTAAATCCAGAATTATGTTCATACAACTGAACTAAATATTTTTCCCCATAGAATTGAAGTGGAACACTCTAACTAATTCTGCTTTGGAGGATGAAGTAAGAGAATTTGAACTTGATGGGGAAGCTACGTACACACTAGTTAGTTTAAGATGAAATAATTTTTTGAAGCCAATGATTGATGTGTTTCTATTTTTATATTAGGCAACTTTCGAAGAAAATCATAATTTGATGAATTCTGAATTTTTGGAGGAAAAAAATTAACCATTCTCTGTTTTTCAGTTCCTTCCTCGACAGATTTTGGTGTTTGATTTTATTTTGAAGCTGAGAATCATTTAGAAGAGAAATTTCTTTTGATTGATAATGATTCAAAAACTTCTAAAAACACTTGTGGAAAACCATTTCTTAAATCTATTTGCCTAAACTCATCCTTTTTCACCTCTGTTTCTAAGAATATGAAGATTGGAAATTAGATAAGAGGTCGTGAGGATCATGTCATATCACTAGGAGCACCTAATTCGCTATTATCCTTTCATGAAAATTCTAAATCTTTCAAATCTTAATTAATTCCAGAATTAGATAGAACTTATTTTTCTGCTTCCAAGATTCATTCAAAGGATCTATCTTCAGTTGATGAGCTTAAGAGGTTCTTGCCAGAGCTTGAGAGAGTCCTTATATTGTGCCTATGCCTGAATTTCTTAAAACCACCAAGGAGGTGGAACATTTTTATGTTTGTTATGCTCTACTTAGAGACTTGTTTGAGCAGTCCCTTGATGTTAAAGGGTATTCCCATGGGTGTTTTGTATCTATCAAGGAGTTTTTTTTCTAAATGTTTTGAGGCCAACAAAAATTAGTTCTCACCAAGAAATACACGGGCAGCACACATGTGGTAGTTCCTACATTGGAAACCGCACCTTCTAATGACTGCAATTAGTTTTCTATGAGAGTTCAGATGGGGACTTAAAATCTAGTGCTTCTTTGGAGGCAACCTAAGGTTCAATATTTTTTTTTTATTATTTATTTAGAATAAAAATCCCTCATTTTCTTATTGTATAATCACATTATTGCCTCTTCCCTTCATCCCCTTAATCTAAAATGAATCATTGATGGCTTGAACATTCATTGCCACATCCTATCACCATTTCTTAGTCTCATCTTCTTGATTATAAGTGTTTGGATCTAATGTTAATTTCTTCATACTCTTGTAGGCATTTCAATGGGGACATCAAGTGGAACTTCACTGTTTAATGGGAGAGAGACCGCATGACCTTGGAAAGCAATGACAACAATTTTCAGGGGAGTTTTTTTTATATTTTCTCATTCTTTTTTGTATTTTAATTATGTTTCTATTACTTCTTACTTCCCTGGAAGTTGAATTTAAATATATTTAGTTGTTTTTAAATCTATTCATGGCTAAAAACTAAGTGTGGTGGGGGGTTTACTTATTTGTTTGAATACGATTGCATATTGAATCTATGTTTTCATTGGAGGGTGTTAAACTTTCCATAATCTATATTTTTGAAAATCGTTTTGAATTAATTTGAAACCTTGTCGTAACACCCTTATACTTTGAATGGTTGTTGTTTTTTGAAAGTACTACTACATGAGTTGGAATCAATGATAAACATGCAACTTTTATGAACTTTTTAGAAAAATTGTTCATTCTGTCTAGAGAATAAGCACGTGAATTTTAAATTCTATTTTGAAGAGGCTTAATCAGTGGTAGACATACTATTTTGAGGTTTATTGTGACCCGAGAACATGATTTTTGAATTGAAAAACCTCTTTAAACCTAACTGTTGTAATTTCCTCTCACTTTGGGATTCAACATTGGGGGCAATGTTAGATTACACTTCAATGTTTTATACATCATAAACCCCTAAAAGTTTTCAAATTTTTTCTATTTTCAAGGATCACTTTAGTATTTTCAATGATTGAATTTTTTTATGAAGAATGAAAATCGTTTTTCCACTTTGTGGAGGTTAATTTTGTTACGTAAAGGAAGATTAGAAAACAGAGAGATACAAACCGACAACAAACTATAGGAATTCTTCTATTCCAATTCACTTAGCTACAATGGAAAATAAGGAAAAAGCTACAAGAGAAACCTGGAAGTCCACTTCCCTGTCGCCCAACTTGCAGAAGGAATCTTCCCTTGGTAACTGAAGGTAGGGCCACCTCCCTTCTCTCTCCTGATGCTCCCAATCAGTTCCAACCAAAAAATATTCCCCACTAGCCTCCCCAAACAGAATTGCTAGCTGTATTTATAACCTCCTCTAGTTGAACTGACTATTCAGCTGTACTTACCATTTTGCCCCTCCTTTGGTAAGTATGTATTATAGGAGGCCGTGGATCATCATCTCTAACATTTCGTCCCTCCTCAAAAGACTCCTTGTCCCCAAGGTGGAAGTTAGGAAATTGGGAACTAATTAGTTCTGCATCTTCCCAAGTTGCCTCCTCATGTGGCCTATCTTTCCATTGTATGAGCCATAGCCCTTGTGGAAGGCCAGTAACTGGTTTTGTGGCTAGAAGTGCTACTGGTTCTACTCTGACAGAGAAAGCTTGGTCCTGCACTTCATGTAGTTTGCACCTCTACCTTCCTCACTATCTGCTTAAGCTGAGAGACATGGAATACTGGGTGAACTCCTGTGGTATTAGTCAGGGTAAGTTTGTAGGCTGTGTTCCTTAGCCGGGCACTAATAGGATATGGGCCATAATATTGCGCTGCCAGTTTGGGATTGTGTTTGGAAAGTTTGGGAGTCTGCACATTTGGCCTAAGCTTAACAAACACCATCTCCCCCACATCAAATGTAACATCTCGTCGGTGTTTGTTGGCGTTTTGTGTCATCAACTTTTGGGTGCAAGATAGGTTATTCCGGAGCTGAAGCAATATTTGATCCCGTTCTAAGAGGGTTGTTGCGACGGAATCCACTGGTGTACTCTTGTCAATGAACCGTAAGACCGTAGGTGGCTTCCTTCCATATACAACTTTAAAGGGGGTAAGCTTAGTGGATGAGTGGGGAGTAGTATTATAGCAGAATTATACCCATGGTACCCATCATGCCCAAGAGAGTGGATGCTCAGAGGCAAAACATTGGAGATATGTTTCTAAACATTTGTTGACTATCTCCGTTTGTCCATTTGTTTGGGGGTGATTGTTGCGGAATCGCCGGGAGAAACAACGACAGAAACGAAGAAAAAAACGAAAAGAAAGAAAACACAGGACACGACGATTTACGTGGTTTGGGAAAAAATCTCTACGTCCACGGGAGATGCAGAATTTCACTACTAGTTCGGGAGCACGAAATTACAGAGGATTTCAAGAACATAAAACCCTAGCCCGAAATGGGCTACATATGAAGAAGACGGTCCATTGTTCCGAAAAGTAGTCCGCGTTGCAACAGTGATCGGCGGCTCACTTTGTCAAAAGTGCTACAGTGTCTGCCGGCTGGAAGTCAAAAGCGCTACAGTGAAGTTGACCCCGAAGTCCGCATCGCTACAGTGCCTGTCGGTGTCGGCCGGTCAGCTCTGCTACAGTGAAGTTGACCCCGAAGTCCGCACCGCGACAGTTGTGGGCCACAAGCATTCGGCCCAACCGGATCGGGCAACAACAATCCAACAGTGATATGAGGAGCTCATCTTCAGTGTGGTTCCCTCCATGCAAAACAATTCTTTCCAAAAGTTAGCTAATGACAATCGGGTCCCGGTCACTGACTATAGAGCTGAGAATTACATATAAGCGGACCACTTCTCTAACAAAAAATTCCGTCACTGTTTTAGCTGTGTAAGGTGTTGCGGAAACATCGGGAGCAACGAAACAAAACACGGATCAAAAAAGAGTAAAAGGGAAAAAAAAGAACTAGGACACAAGGATTTACGTGGTTTGAGAATAATCCCTACGTCCACGGATAGGCAAAAAATCATTATAATTTGGGAGCACAATTACAGAGTTTTTCAGTAAGAAACCCTAGCCTGAAATGGGCTTCAAATGGAGGAAGACAATCCACTGTTCCACCAACCGCACAGGAAGTCCGCGTCGCTACAGTGAAATGCCGCCACCCAAGTCAAAAAGTGTTACAGTGGCTGCCGACTAGAAATCCAAAAGGCTACAGTAAAGTTGACTCCAAAGTTCGCACTGCTATAGCGCTCTGTCAGTATCGGTCGGTCAGCTTTGCTACAGTGGTCAGAAATGTTACAGTCCCCGAAAATTTGGGTCGGGGACCGAAGGCTCTCGGACCCTCGGAGCAGGGGCGCGTTACCCCTGCAACCCCCAACGAGCTCACCGAGGACCTCGACCCGTCTTACTAGCGTGAAATGAGAATATTTTGACAGTCGGTCCACTACAACTAGCACAACAGTAAACCCCTGTGATTTAGGTAGCCCGGTGATGAAATCCATCAATATTTTGTCCCCAACTAACTCAGGTATTGGCCGTGGTTGTAAGAGCCCAACAGGCAACATGGCCTGACTTTTCTGTTGTTGACATACATCGCATTCTTGAACAAACCGTTTGATAGTTTGCGGAATCCCCTTCCAGAAAATTCCTGCTGCTAAACGTTTGTAGGTTTTTTGGAATCCCACATGCCCTCCTACTACTGATGTGTGGTAGTAATGCAGAAACTTTGGTATGGGGCTAGATCGGTTGGACAAGACCAGCCTTCCTTTTTCGAAGAACAGTCCGTTCTGCAAGCTGTACCCCTGGTGCGCATCAGGCTGTTTTCCAATATCAACAATTCTTTTTAGTTCCGAATCCTGCTGTACTTTTGTTTTAATTACATCTTTCTCCAACCAAAATGGTTCTAAAACCGCTGATCCCAATCGTTTTTCTCCTGAACTGTCATCCACTGCTTCTTCGGCCAATCGGGAAAGGGAATCCGCTGCCTGATTCTCCCGGCCAGGTTTGTACACCACTTCAAAATTGAACCCAAGTAGCTTAGCCTGCCATTCTTGTTGGTTTGCTGTATGGAGTCGCTGGCTGAGGAGGTGTTTAAGGGCCTTGTGGTCCGTGCAGATCACGAAGTGTCTTGGTATTGTTTCCAATGGTTCACAGCTAAAACAAGGTCCATTACCTCTTTTTTATATACTGATTTGGAGAAGCTGGACTCTGCTAAAGCTTTGCTAAAATAGGCTATTGGCCGGCGTTTTTGCATTAGTACTGCTCCAATTCCTCTGCCCGAAGCATCGCACTCAATTACAAAAGTTCGTTGGAATTCCGGTAAAGCTAACATCGGTATAGTAGTCATACACTCCAAGGTTGAAAAAGCATGTTTAGCCACCGTGTTCCACAAGAAATTATTCTTTTTTGTTAACTCGGTGAGAGGTTTGACAATCTTTCCATACTCTTCAACGAATTTTCTGTTGGATTGGTGTAGCCCGATCCGGTTGGGTCGATTTTTTGGCACTGTAGCATCTCTGACCACTGTAGTGGAGCTGACCGACCGACACCGACCGACACTGTAGCAGTGCGGATTTCAGAGTCAACTGCACTGTAGCACTTTTGACTTCCAACCGGCAGCCACTGTAGCGCTTTTGACAAAGCTGACCGCCTTTCACTGGTGCAACGCGGACTTACTTTTCAGAACAGTGATCGTTTTCTCCATTTTATAGCTCATTTTTTGGGCTAGGGTTTTTACTGAAAATCCTCTGTAATTTTTGTGCTCCTGAATTAGTGAAGTTCTGCCTCTCCGTGGACGTAGGGTTATTCCCAAACCACGTAAATTTGTGTGTCCCGTGTCTATCTTTCTTTCTGCTTTCTTCTTCCGTTTCTCGTTTCTGTCGTTGCGTCTCCCGACGATTCCGCAACATTTTCTATAATATCCCGTAAGGCCTAGGAAACCCCGGACTCCCTTCACGATCTTGGGGTGTGGCCAGCCTTGAACACACTCAATCTTCTTTGGATCCATGGATATCCCCTCATATGAGATTATGTGACCAAGGTACTCCACCAACAGCTGACCAAAAAAACACTTTTTCTTGTTCACCAACAGTTGGTTTCCTTCCAATATTTGGAAGGCTGACTCAAGATGATCTAGATGCTCTGCCCATGTCTTGCTGTATACTAGTATATCATCAAAAAATACTAGTATATACTTTCTGAGAACCCCTTTAAATACCTTGTTTATAGTAGATTGGAATGCGGCTGGGGCATTCATCAGTCCAAACAACATGACCATGAATTCATAGCGCCCTTCATGTGTTTTGAAGGCGGTTTTACCTACATCCTCCTCCCTTACTCGAATATGGTGGAATCCAAACTTCAAATCAAGCTTGGTGAAGTATCGGACATCATTTAACTCATCCAACAACTCTTCGATAATAGGAATTGGGAACCTGTCCGGGATGGTTAGTTTGTTTAGCGCTCTATAGTCCACACACATTCGCCAGCTTCCATCCTTTTTCCGGACCAAAATAATTGGGCTGGAAAAGGGCTATTGCTATGTCATATCATTCCACAAGATAACATTTCAGCTATTTGTTTCTCCACCTCGTCCTTTAGATAACATGCCAATTTGTAGGGTCTAATATTAACAGGTGTTGCTCCCTCTACCAAGTTTATTGCGTGGTCGGTTTGTCTGGAGGGCGGTAACCCCCTCGGTTCTCTAAAGAGATTCTGGAACTTTTGCAGAATTTCATCCAGCTGCTACTGCCTGCTCGGTTCTGCCTTATTGCCCCCTTCTGTCGGTGCCGGTAGCTGGGTTTGCCAATACCATCCTTCAATAAGCAGCGATTTGGCTTGTACCTGCTGTTGTTTGCCTTCATGTTGCCCAAGGTTTCCAGCTATCCCTTGCAACTTAATCTCCTCTCCTTCCCAAGTAAATTCTACCGTCTTATGGCTCCAATTTGTCCAAGACATTTCCCAGGCTCCTTAACCACTTCATACCCAGCACTAGGTCTGGTCCCCTGTATCAAACACAAACGCTTCAACAGTAAAATGTACGTTTCCCAAGTTCACTTCCACTTGTCGGCACACCCCCTATGATAGTACCCGATGTCCATCCCCCAACTTAATTCCACAAGGCAAGGTTGGGCTCACCACCACATTGGTTAGCTTTGCAGGGGATTTAGAGATGAAGTTGTGGCTTGCTCCGCTGTCAACAAGTATTGTTACTGGCACCCCCAATAAACTTCCAGCAAAAATCATAGATTCCGCTCCATCAATTCTCATGCTTTGGAATTCCACTTGGCCCCCTGTATGCACTTCTTCCTGCCATTTCTCTCCTGGATTGCTTGTTTCCTCTTGCCGAGTTGCTACTTCATCTTCCAGCTTGGTCTCAGGTTCTTCATATTCCCAAACCAACACCCTCAAGTGTTTATCCGGGCATCTATGCATTGGATTATACGGCTGACCACAACGGAAACAGAGCCCCTTCTGTTTCCGCTCTTCTCGCTCTTGCTGGCTAATTGCTCGGACTCCATTCCATCGGTTCTCCCCTACCGCTTTCTTTAAGTCTCAATCTCTCCTGTTTCGTTCCATGTTGGTTTGATTGGAAGGCAAACTAGTCGGCAGATTTTCTGCTCCTCGTGGCAAGGTTAGTCGTAAAGACCGCCCTTGATTTCCCTTGAGGATTCTTTCTCCTACCAATTCCCTCTCAATTTTTCTTGCTAAAACAAGCATCCTGAGTTTATTTGTCGGCTCATGAGTTGCGATACAATTTTCAATCTCATTCCTCAATCCCCCCATGAACATGCTCATATACCATGTTTCTGGAAAATCAGGAATTATTAATGCAATCTGCTCGAATTCCTCTATGTACTCGTCTATCGATCTGGTCTGCAATAGGTTCTTTAAGTATCTCAACGGATCCTCCTAAGTGGTCATGCCATACCTTTCCATGAGAGCTATTTTAAACCTTTCCCATGTTGGTCTTGGCATGGCGTGATGTCAAGAGAGGAACCAGTATAATGCTGTTCCTTTGATACAGATTTGGGCGTAGTGAAACCTCATTTCTTCCGGTATGCGGTTTATTAGAAAATATGTATCCGCCTTTGCGGCCCATCCGAATGGGTCTTCTCCTGCAAATGTTGGTAGCTCTACTTTTTCTCAAGGGCTGAAACTCGGTTCTCCATGTCAGAGTGTTCACAGTATGTCTCTCTCTGTTTTTCCGAGTGTGCTTCCTTCCCCAGCGGAGTCGCCAAAGTGTTACGTATAGAAAACAGAGAGATACAAACAAGCAACAAACTCTAAGAATTCTTCTATTTCAATCTACTTAGCTACAATGGAAAATAAGGAAAAAACTACAAGAAGAGAAACCTGGGAGTCCACTTCCCTATCACCTAACTTGCAGAAGGAATCTTCCCTAGGTAGGACCACCTCCCTTCTCTCTCCTGATGCTCCCAATCAGTTCCAACCGAAAAATATTCCCCACTAGCCTCTCCCAACAGAACTGTCAGCTGTATTTATAACCTCCTCCAGCCGAACTGACTATTCTGCTATACTTACCATTTTGCCCCTCCTTTGGTAAGTATGTATTATAGGAGGCTGTGGATCATTATCCCTAACAAATTTCAATTACTCCATGGATTTAATCAGGTAAATCATTTTCTTTTCTCTCTTGAAACAACATTCTTCCAGTAAAATTTTGAGAGCACGTCTTATAGTTATCATTTTTTTGAGCTTTTTATTTTCAATTAAACTCATATATTATGCATCCAAATGAGATATGAAATGAAAATCGTAATCTAGGTTAAACTCCTTATTCTTTATTCTATTACTATTTGATGGGTTATTTATTAGGTGCTTCTATTAATTCGATCATACCCATCCCATAGTGTGTCTAATTATTTTGAGTTCCTATTTATGTGTTTCCGTTCACCTAGAAGTAAATAGAAGTTTGGAAGATTCAGCAAATTGAAGTGTGTTTAATTCTTTTCAACGTTTTAAATTTCAATCATTTTTGTAAAACAAAAAAAAACTTTACACTAAAACCATTTAATTTTAAGATGGAAACCATATTTACTACTTGAGAGGGTCCATACTGAAAAATATTTTTGAAAATTAATTCTTTGGGGAATTTTAGATTTTCACACTTGAGATTACTTTTATTCCATTGAAATTGATTCATTGATTGCTTGAGGACAAGAAAAGCTTTAAGTGTTGGGGAATTTTATGTGGGCACATTTAGATACTTGTTTGCCATATCTTTAATGAGAAATAATTGTGTTTTCAATATGAAATTGATCTGTAATTGATGATATTTTTTCATTTGATCATTTCAGATTGAAAATAGTTCTTAATTGAATATTTTTGAGAAATCATGTATTTTTTTACTTAATTGATAAAATGATCCTTGATCATAAGTTCTTTAAGTATCAAAATTTTTAAAGGTTATAGATGGATTAATCGGATTTTAAATTTCTGAGTTCCATGATTTTAATTGAGTATATTTTAATAGAATTGATTTTCTTTCTTCTTGTTGAAATATAAAAATTCTTTGTCTAATCTGTTGAGGAGTTAGTTTTTTAGTTTGAAATAATTTTATTTCATTTCCATGAATTTACATGGTATTATTTTTTATACAAAGAAGGTCCACGTAAGTGAATTGAAAGCTAGGCACATAAAAGAATGTTTAACCAATCCACATAAGATAATTATAGCAGGCATCCCGTAAGAAAAAACCCTATGAAATAAATTTCAGTATTTCTTATGTAAGATAATTTCAAGTCTCACACATGTGTAAGATAATTTGTGGTGTCTGTGTAATATAAATTCGCTTTGCCCGTAAGATTATTTCCATTTTCATTTTTGGGCACCGCTGTGAGCATTATCGACCCATGAAGATGCGAGTCCAACTAAGACTCATGGGCTCAGACCAGTTTGATCGGGAATCTAGTGAAGTCCTCAAAACCTCCTAAGCTGAGTTTATGAATTCAAGCGAGTTACGTCTGTGTGAATAGATGAGGAAATTCGCATGGTGCTCGCAGGGTGCCGATACGGGCCATTGATAAAAACAAAAACAAGCAGATCCGATCGAAGTTAATGAAGCTTTGAAGAACTCCAGGCTGAAGATGAGCTGCTTTCATAGATGATTATTCGCTCGAGCTCAATGAAGAATGACCTCATGCTGGCGATTGAACTTGAAACCAAATGAATCTTGACTTCTTCCGAGTGATGTCAGTTGAATTCAATATCATTAAAGCTAAATCGGGTGACTCGGGAAAAAGATGAAGTAAGGATGAAATCAAAACAATGTTGAAGATTGAAGCTAGCAACAAGTGTTGCAATCACGGCTGAGGTAGCCCAAGATTGGAAAGATCGATCCTGAACTCAAACTTGGAATCTGATGAAACTGATGAAGTTGGTCCAAGATGAAGATTATTTTATTCACTGGTCATTGATGTTTACTATTTTGGAGTTGATGAAGAAGATGGTGGGGGCTTCGTTCATTCCCATTGCACCAGTTATATTTGTTGGACCCCATTTAAGTTTAATGAGTATTTCTGAGTCCCACATCGGACTTACCCTCCTTGTAATTAGTTTTACTCATCTATAAAATTATGTCTCCACCTCACATTGAGGTAAGGGGAATTCACCGACAACATGGTATCAGAGGGAAATTAAACCCGAGCCCTCCCTTCCCTGCGGATTCCCGGTTCTGTCCGGCCCCGCCTCTCTCCCCTCTGCCCTGCCATTCCTGGCGGGCCTCTTTCTCCTGCGCGTCTCCCCTTCTGGCGCCCTCACCCAGCGCCACCCCCGACTCCCGGCCCCCGGCTCCCGGCGCGACTCCCGGCCCCGGCTCCAGGCGCGGCTCCCGGTGTCTTCTCCCGCCGGCCCGACGTCTCCTCTCCCGACGTCTCCTCCCAGTTGCAAGCAGCGGCCCCGTCAACGCCAGCCCCGCCCTCCGTCGCAGCGTGCGCTCGCCCAGCGCCCGCCCCGCCTTTCGTCCCGGCTCCCTGCACCCGACGACTCGCGAGCTTCTCCCGCCTGTGCGCGCCGTCGGTAGCGCTTCCGCCTCCCCTGCGCAGTCCGTCAGGCTCTCCCGGCTTCCCGGCGTGATCGACCCTGCTCCGGCTGCTTCGTCCGGAGACTCCCGGTGCACTCGTCCCCGACACGCCTTTCCTACGTGCTCCTCCAGACTGCGCCTCCCGCCGTCGCCATTTCCAGACACGGCTCCCCGCGCCCTCGCCCCAGCATCTCCTCCTGAGCGCGACCCTCCGTCGCGGCTCCCTTTCTGCCCGCTTGACCGGCGACATCGCCCACGGCCTCCCTTCCCCGACGGCTCTATTCCGGGTGGCTCCCTTCCATCGCGCGACTTCCGGCAACCCAGCGCCAGCCCCGCCCTCCTTGCGCGCTCGTCCCGGCGGCCTAGCGCCAGCCTCGCTCTCCCCGGATCTTCTCAGCGGTCCCCGCTCCCGCCCAACCTTCCGGTTGTTCCCGACGACCACGCCACCTGCGCCTCTCGTCGCCCTCCATTGACGCCTCCTTGGTTCTGCCTTCCCTGATCACCGCCTCCTCCCGGCTCATCGATGACCGGCTGGACGCCACCAATTTCTCCGTCTGGCGAAAGACGGTCTTGATGTCCCTGTACGACATGAACTTTCATTCTCATCTTGAGAAGCCTCCACCCGCCATGGATGACACCAAGTTTCAATCTTGACAACTTGTAGATAGCAAAATATTCGCATTACTGGTCAACTCCATGGACCGATCGGTAAATGATGTTACCCGGACTGCCAATACTGTCAAAGAACTATGTGATTCATTGACTGTCATGTATTCTGAGACCAACAACTTGGCTCGGGTCTCCGAATTCTGCAGCGTCTGTCAAACATCCGACAGCAGGATAGGACCTTTCCGACATATTTCTTAGAATGGAAAGGTCTCCGCGACGAACTGCAAGAGCTCTGGCCCGTTCCTCAGACTCCGGCGGACGCGCAGACTCAACGGGACCAACTCTGCATTTTTAATCTCCTAAATGGCCTCGCCCCTGACTATGCCACGACAGCCACAGAGATGCTTGTCAGCCCTTCTACGCTGGATATACCTCAGGTCTATCATCGTCTGGGGAAGGCTCATCGGGCCCTTGCCCCACCTATCTCTAGCCCTGATCACATAGCTCTCCTGGGTCGTGGCAGTGGCCGCCCTACCAGCACTCGTGGACGTGGCCATGGAGAGAGCCGACCTCGCCCCCTCTGCCAACACTGTGGCAAGCTCGGCCACTTGATTGGCCGTTGCTGGGTATTTCATGGCCGTCCCGCTTTGCATCCACAACAGGGTCAGACTGCAATCTGAGATGCATCCCCGCCTACTGCTGCTCTTCTGTCATCTTTGGATCTCTCCATGGCTAAGATCTAGCTGATTCACGATCATCGGACCACCTCCCTGCCGGGCTCTTCATCAACATCTCTTGCCCACTCCTTTGGTCCCACTACTTTTGTCAGTCATCGTTCACCTGCCTGGATGCTTGACTCAGGTGCGTCCGACCATCTTACCGGGGATGCATGTATACTCTCCAACTACCGTCCCTATACTGGTTCCTCAGCAGCCGTCACTGTTGCTGATGGTTCCACTCTCCCCATTGTCGGTTTTGATACATGCTCCCTCACCTCATCCCTTCACTTATCCTCGGTGGCCCATGTACCACGCAGTCCTTTTAACCTGCTTTCCATAAGCAAGCTGACCACGGATCTCAATTGTAATGCTATCTTTACCTCATCTTCTGTTGTGTTTCAGGAGCGGACGACGAACCAGGAACTTGGTAGAGGCCAGCTTCGAGATGGGGTGTACATGTTCGATGGTCCGACATCCGTCGCCTGCACGTCTGTCTCTGCTCGTGCCGTGGACCTCCATTCTCGGTTAGGCCACCCCTCCGCCTCCGCTCTTCATTAGCTCTATCCAGATATTAGTCCACATTTATCTTTTCATTGTGAGTCATGTACCTTTGCGAAACACCATCGCACATCATATTATCCTCGACTTGACACACGGGCCGCCAAACCCTTTGATTTGGTTCATTCCGATGTATGGGGTTCCTGTGCCACCTCGAGTCAATCCGGGTATAAATATTACATCTCTTTCATTGATGATTTTTCCCGTATGACATGGCTTTACCTTCTTCGAGATCGGACAGAAGTTTTCTCCACCTTTCAGACCTTTTACCATGAGATCCAGACACAATTTTCTATCTCTGTAAAATGTCTGCGCTCTGACAATGGATGGGAATACCTATCCACTCCCTTTCAACAGTTTGTACGGGCACACAACATCATACATCAGACCTCCTGTCCTGATACCCCTCAGCAAAATGGAGTGGCCGAGCGAAAACACCGACATATTCTGGAAACTGCTCGTGCCCTCCTCTTCCACTGCCAGGTGCCTCTACACTTCTGGGGGGATGCCATCCTCACTGCCACATACCTACTCAATCGTCTTCCTTCCTCCATCCTTCAGGGGGAGACTCATTTTCATACTCTGTTCCCCTCTCATCCCCCTCACTCCCTTCCACTCCGCGTCTTCGGATGTCTCTGCTATGTCCGGGACACTCGCCCCAATCTCTCAAAACTTTCTCCCAAATCCCTCCGGTGTATTTTTCTCGGCTATTCCCGCACTCAGCGTGGCTACCGGTGCTTCTCTCCAGACTTACGCCGCTACATCACCTCTGCCGATGTATCGTTTGTCGAGAGCTCTTCTTTCACTCCACCTTCTCCTCATCCAGACACTACCATCGATGACTGCCTTCCTCTCCTGTTTCACCAGCCTCTGGTGTCTCCTCCTACAGGTCATCACTTTGGCCAGGTCTACTCTCGTCGTCCATCAACTGTACCCCCCATCCAGACTGAGGACAACATTGTTCCCACTTCGTCAGATGCTCCTGTCACAGCACCCGAGAACTTGCAAATTGCACTCCGGAAAGGTACTCGATCGTGTCAGACTACTCCTTTATTTACATCTTCTTACAAAGGTTTGTTAACACTAGAGGCGATCTCTATTCCCCGCACGGTTGGCGACGTCAAGTCACACCTCGGGGTGGCTACAAGCTATGCGAGATGAACTGTAGGCTCTGGAGGACAATCATACATGGGATCTGGTCCCCCTCCCTGCGGGCAAACAGGCGGTCGACTGCAAATGGATATATACGATCCGTCTCAATCCCGATGGCTCTCTTTGTCGCCTCAAAAGCTTGATGGGGAGTCTGTTGTACCTCTCGTACCCCTCGTGGTTTGATTTTCATGATCACAATCACTCTCTTATTTATCTAATCTTGTTTTCAAGTGTTTTTGTTAATAGGCATGATTTCAGGAGCAAGAAGTGGCAAAGGAAGAACAGTGGACTGTCTTTCAGTCCACCGGCCAACCGGTGGCTTCACCACCGGCCAGCCGATGGACCCTGGGCAGAAGGGACACCCACTGCCTTCTCACCGGCCAACCGGTGGCCTCCTCAACGGCCGACCGGTGGCACCCAGACAGAAGGCTGAGCCACTGCCTCAGCACCGGCCAACCGGTGGCCTCAGCACCGGCCAGCCGGTGGCACCCAGCCAGAACAGTGTTTGCTACTGCCTCCTCACCGGCCAACCGGTGGCCTCCTCACTGGCCAGCCGGTGGAGCCTGGACAGAAGCCCTCCTCCATTTTGCAAGCACCGGCCAACCGGTGGCCTAGCACCGGTCAGCCGGTAGAGCCAGTCAAACTAGCCGTTGAGCCTTTGACCAGACTTGTCCACTTGCCTTCCAACGGCTCCGAAGCCTTCTCCAACGGCTCCGAAGCCTCCCAAAGGCCATTTGAGGGTTCCCCCTCTATAAATAAAGGACTAGGAAGCCCCGGAACACTAGCGAAACATACGGAAGCCCACGGGATACATTTTGATCATTTGGCGAACCTCCGGCGCATTCCTCCAAGGAATCCTCCAATTGCTCCAACTCAATTCCACATCCAAGAAGCACCACCAAAGAAGCTTGGGAGCGCCCTTCATCAACTCCTTCAATCCATTGGCGTCCAAGACTTCCCCATTACGGTTTTTCATTGCTTTATTTATTTTGAGCATCAAATTGGGTTTGTGCCTACAAACCCCATCTCTTTCTCTCATCCTTTCATTTGGGTTCTCACACCACCTTCAAGGTGTGAAGAGGTTGGTCAAGCCTTTCCTTTAAAAGGCTTGAGACATAGGTGAGCTAGCCTTCACCTGTAAGAAGGCTAGTGGGTTTTTGCTCAACCATTGAAAGCAAGTGGGTTCTTGCATAACCAATAAAAGCAAGCTGTAATAGGTTCTAGACTAACCTTAAAGTCTAGTGGGTTTCTTGCTAAAACCATTAAAAAGCAAGCGGTAGTAAATCTCTCAACGGTTGAGTTGGGAGCGGAGACGTAGGCTTGGGTTTAAGCCGAACTCCGTTATCAAGTTGTGTGTTTTGCCTCTTTTATTTCCGCTGCACTTTCACTTTGATTTTAAATTGTTAATTATTTTTTAAAAGGCAATTCACCCCCCCTCTTGCCATCACTTCCTTTTCTTCTCCGCCCAACAATTGGTATCAGAGGAAAATTTGAGTAATACCCTAACCGGTTTCAAATTTAAGATCCATTGTGATGACATCAACCTCTTTCGTCCCCGAAGGCTATTCTTTGGGTCGTGCTCCATTTTTTGATGGAACCGACTACACTTATTGGAAAACCCGCATGACCGCTTTTCTTAGAAGCATTGGATAACCTATTTATAAAATTGTCATGCACGATTATTCTCTTTCTTCTCCCGATGAATCCAAATGGACCCAAGCCGATATTAGAAATTTCGAGTTTGATGGCAAAGCCATGAACGCTCTTCATTGTGGCCTTGATCGTAATGAATTCAATCGAGTTTCCACATGCACCTCCTCACATGAAATCTGGAAACTATTGGAGGTTACCCATGAGGGGACCAACAAAGTCAAGGATACTCGATTGGATATGTACCGTCAACATTTTGAGTCTTTTACCATGCATCCATCCGAATCAATTTCTGAAATGTTTACTCGCTTTACTGACGTTTGCAATGGTAGAAAATCTCTTGGTGATGATGTTTCTGCAGAAACAATGGTCAAGAAGATCCTATGGATCCTTCCAAGCTCATGGGCACCGAAAGTCACGGCAATCCAAGAAGCAAAGGACATCAAAAACATGCCGGTCGAAGAACTCATCGGATCCCTCATGACTTATGAGATCACCATGAGGAGGCAAGCTGAAAAGGAAGGCAAACCGATCAAAACTCCAAAGAACATCGCCTTCAAAGTTCAACAAGAAGAAAGCTCCTCCTCCTCCTCATCTTCCTCTTCAAGCGGCGATTCCGAAATGGAGAATCTTGCCCGCAAAATGCACAAGTTCATGAAGAAGCACAAGAAGAAGAAATCCCGCAAGGCTCGAAAGGAAAAACACGACGAAAAATCCGAGCCCGAGGTAACATGCTACGGGTGTGGCAAAAAAGGCCATTACAAGCCCGATTGCCCACTCAACAAGAAAAAAGCCAAGCAAAAGGAGAAGAAGAAGGCATTCAAGGCCACATGGAGTGATAGCTCCACATCCTCCTCCTCCTCCTCAAGTGACAACGGTAACAAATGCCTAATGGCATTTCATGAGGTAACCTCTTCCGACTCCTCATCCTCTAGTTCTTCCAATTCTTTTAATCATTTATCTTATGAGGATCTCCAACATGCGAGAGATCAATTGGAGGAAGGTTTTCACGAACTTTCTTCCAAATTTGTTGCTTTTAAAAAAGAATTTCAAAAAACTTTCTTCCGAAAAGGAACAACTTCTCAAAGAAAAGGAGGAGTTGTCCCTCAAAGTCCAAAACCTTCTCGATGTTGATTCCATGGAATCAACAATCAAAGATTTAAGGGAATCCCTTGCTAAGTTCACCCAAGGGGAACAAAATCTGACCAAATTACTTGGTTCCCAACGCATATCAAGAACCACCGAAGGGCTTGGTTATTCCAAGCAAGCTTCCTCTTCCCATGCTCCAACTATTTTTGTAAGGGGGAGCTCCCAATATAAATTTTGTAATTATTGCAAAAAACCCGGGCACTTAATTTATGAGTGCGATTGCAAAAATGCCCGGTATGGTAGGCCTAAAACTATTTTCTTTAATGATGAATTTTATAGTAGAACCACTAGACAAGTATGGATTGAAAAATCCCTTTTAGCGAGTCTTACCGGACCAAAATTTGTCTCGGTTTCAAAAACCTCTCCCCGGTGATTTGTTGTTTTTATTTAGGGGGAGTTAGGATCGTTTAAGCCTTTTTTATTTCAATTCAAAATTTTCGATTCAAAACTTTCAATTCAAAATTCTCATTTCAAAATTTTCTTTCAAAAACTTTCAATTCAAAACTTTCAATTCAAATTTCGATTCAAAACTTTCAATTCAAATTTCAAAAATTTCAATTGGTTTAAAATCTCTATTTTGTTTTTCAACCCGTTTCCCTCAATCAAGTTTTATGCCCCGTGCTATTTTGATAATCACAAAGGGGGAGAAATTCTTGGTTGATTGGGGGAGAAATCCTTCTCTCATGCTTTGCTTTACTTTTCATTTTATTAAAGCATGCCTCTCATTTCAGTGTTTTTACATTATTTGTTTTGGTGATTGTGATCATCAAAATAGGGGGAGATTGTTGTACCTCTCGTACCCCTCGTGGTTTGATTTTCATGATCACAATCACTCTCTTATTTATCTAATCTTGTTTTCAAGTGTTTTTGTTAATAGGCATGATTTCAGGAGCAAGAAGTGGCAAAGGAAGAACAGTGGACTGTCTTTCAGTCCACCGGCCAACCGGTGGCTTCACCACCGGCCAGCCGATGGACCCTGGGCAGAAGGGACACCCACTGCCTTCTCACCGGCCAACCGGTGGCCTCCTCAACGGCCGACCGGTGGCACCCAGACAGAAGGCTGAGCCACTGCCTCAGCACCGGCCAACCGGTGGCCTCAGCACCGGCCAGCCGGTGGCACCCAGCCAGAACAGTGTTTGCTACTGCCTCCTCACCGGCCAACCGGTGGCCTCCTCACCGGCCAGCCGGTGGAGCCTGGACAGAAGCCCTCCTCCATTTTGCAAGCACCGGCCAACCGGTGGCCTAGCACCGGTCAGCCGGTAGAGCCAGTCAAACTAGCCGTTGGGCCTTTGACCAGACTTGTCCACTTGCCTCCCAACGGCTCCGAAGCCTCCCAAAGGCCATTTGAGGGTTCCCCCTCTATAAATAAAGGACTAGGAAGCCCCGGAACACTAGCGAAACATACGGAAGCCCACGGGATACATTTTGATCATTTGGCGAACCTCCGGCGCATTCCTCCAAGGAATCCTCTAATTGCTCCAACTCAATTCCACATCCAAGGAGCACCACCAAAGAAGCTTGGGAGCGCCCTTCATCAACTCCTTCAATCCATTGACGCCCAAGACTTCCCCATTACGGTTTTTCATTGCTTTATTTATTTTGAGCATCAAATTGGGTTTGTGCCTACAAACCCCATCTCTTTCTCTCATCCTTTCATTTGGGTTCTCACACCACCTTCAAGGTGTGAAGAGGTTGGTCAAGCCTTTCCTTTAAAAGGCTTGAGACATAGGTGAGCTAGCCTTCACCTGTAAGAAGGCTAGTGGGTTCTTGCTCAACCATTGAAAGCAAGTGGGTTCTTGCATAACCAATAAAAGCAAGCTGTAATAGGTTCTAGACTAACTTTAAAGTCTAGTGGGTTTCTTGCTAAAACCATTAAAAAGCAAGCGGTAGTAAATCTCTCAACGGTTGAGTTGGGAGCGGAGACGTAGGCTTGGGTTTAAGCCGAACTCCGTTATCAAGTTGTGTGTTTTGCCTCTTTTATTTCCGCTGCACTTTCACTTTGATTTTAAATTGTTAATTATTTTTTAAAAGGCAATTCACCCCCCCTCTTGCCATCACTTCCTTTTCTTCTCCGCCCAACAGAGTCTTGGACCCCATTTAAGTTTAATGGGTATTTCTGAGTCCCACATCGGACTTACCCTCCTTGTAATTAGTTTTAGTCATCTATAAAAGAATGTCTCCACCTCACATTGAGGTAAAGGGAATTCACCAACAACAATATTGATGAAGGGCACATTGAGTGATTGACATATTGCTTCAGTGAGTTTTGAAACATTGAAAAGGATCTGGCAACTGGACTTGGTAATAAAGAATGCTGAGGATAGAAGGGTCACACCAATGAAGAGAACTAATGAATGTTGAGCCGAAGAAGTTGGTAAATCAAATCTGAGAATGGATAGTGTCTGCCTGAGCATGAATCTACATTTTTTTGAAGCCTCCAAATCCTAAATCAGTGAATATTAAAAGCTCAGTTGAGTGCGTTGACTGAAGTTATAAATTAGTTTGATGATTAAGAAGACAACGGTTCAACCAAGCTTAGTTCACGAGTTCCGGTTTGTCACGACCCGACCCGACGGGGCCTGGGCCACAACTTTCCAAGCCCGCCTCCAATAGGTCAAGGGCTGACAACTAGCGCTGAGAATACATATTACTAACATGGGAGACATTGCCTAAGTACCTGTATGCACGCACACATCTCCAAGCTCACAAAATCCTGAAATGTAAAAACCAAAGACAACCAATACATGAATACATCTATATCTCACAACCAGAGTACAACAGAAGTACTGAAAGCGTAAAAGGGCAAAACAACATTCACCAAAAAAAACTGTAAAAGCGTCCAACCTCTCCGGCAAACACCTTGGTTTGTCTAGTTCACTAAGCTCCGCCTGCCTCAGGTCCTCCGTGGACCCCATCGAAAGGCCTGTAGTCTGCACAAAACACAAAATATGTGCGAGCAAAACCCATGCAGGGGTGAGTATAAAAATACTCAGTAGGCGCTCCAAGAATCCCAAAAGAAAAAGGGAGCAACTGAAATACAACAGTCCGCTCGACCTAGCCAAAGAGAAACCCAATCAAGAGAGAAACTCCATCTCGAATCATCCTCGGTTGTACACGACAAGTCAACTCGGTCTACAAGGGGGTGTCAACCCCGACATGTGACAACACCACAAGGACTCCCATAAATCACCTAGATATACTCGTCTCAGACAGTAAGTCTCATGAGGTTCAACCTCATAGCTAGCAACAAGATTCTCTTCGTAGACTCTAACCATGACATAAAACCAAGAGAACACACTTCACGAGCTCAGCCATCCCAGATGGCACCATGGTACGTCCGAGAGAACGTGCTCCATCAGGAACATCTTACTAGGTCTGGCTATAGTGCCCATCACTATAGGTCCTGTTATCGCTACCTTGTTCCCAGCACAAGCTAAAGAAACCCAATTGAAGAGGCCCGCCCCTCACCACCTCATACAGTTGAGGGAGCACTGCTCTAGACTATTATGCATCACGTGCATCCTCTCTAACAAGAGAGAATAGAGGGACTCACTTCTCACCACTGCCTCACAATCGAGGGAGTATTGCTCCTAACTAACCCGTGAAACCTCTGTCGCTCCTGTAAGGAGTGGCCCGCACCTCAGTTCGTCGAGGGAGTACTAACCCCTATCTAGGTATCGTTCACATCAAGAGGAAGAGTCCACTCCTCGTAACTGTATCCAACAGCCGAGGGAGCTCCAACTCCAATGGAGGACTCGCTCCCCGCTGCTACTCGGAGACGGGGGAGTACTACTCCGTAAGTGAGGACCCGCACCCTGATCCAACGGGGGAGTACTACTTATGAAGGACCCGCGCCCTGATATGATAGGGGAGTACCACTTCGTAGATCAAGGATCTGCACCCTAACTCGGTAGGGGAGTACCACTCGGTGGCTAGAGGACCCGCACCGTGAAACGACATGGGAGTACCGACTATGCCAACTCGTTCACTATGGAATACCCGCACCCTGACACGATAGGAGAGTACCAACCCCAGGCTTGAGGACCCACGCCCTAGAACGATATGGGAGTATTGACTCCTATAATAGAGGACCCGCACCCTACCCGGTAGGGGAGTACCCACTCTATCTATACGTCATATATGGAGGACCCGCGCCCTGGTCCAACAGGGGAGTACCGACTCCACAGATAGAGGACCCACTCCCTGGTCCAATAGGGGAGTACCTACTCTACCTTAACGAACAGCACGGGGAAACCTGCACTCTAGTCCATCAGGGGAGTAACACCCCTGGAGGAAATTACCCAAAGGTAACGAACCTGTGCCCACAACGTGGGGAGTCCCATCTTTACCTAAGTAGAAAGGTAAGGAAAACCCGCGCCCTAGTCCAACATGGGAGTAACAGTCCTAGCGTCTCTCTATACGAACCACATCGATCTCCAACATCAGCTCAGTACCGCTCCACAAGCGTCTTGCTCGATTTACACCACCTTGTATCTCATAAGCCGTAACGGAGGCCACCATCGCGTCCTATGTAGAAAACCGTTTTGGATAGACTACTCACACGTTTGAATCCGAGTCCTCGAGAAGGAGATACGGAAGGCGGAAGATCCCCGAAAGATCTCTTAGTAGTACACGACGTGCACCGGGGCACACACGGCGTGTGAGCCCGCTTGAGCACCTGTCCGTGTATCTGGTCCCCACGGGTTCCAACCCATGTAGGGGTACACAACGTGTAGAGGAGGTACACACCGTATCCCTCATCACTCGGTCCCTAGCCATGTTCCTCTTCTACACGGACCGGCCGACCGTGTCCCTCACACGTCTTGTATCCCATACTACACGATGTTGTTTGGATAAACGACCATCTGCCCGTGTTGTTTGCCCGTGTCCATGTACCGGACCCCGTGTCTGTGTATCTTGGCCGTGTGTTAGTACACGACCATGTGTTTTCACACGACTGTTTGGATAAACGACCACCTGCCCGTGTTGTTTGCCCATGTCCGTGTACCGGACCCCGTGTCTGTGTATCTTGGCCGTGTGTTGGTACACGACCATGTGTTTTCACACGGCTGTCCCAAGCCATGTCCCATGGTCACACGATTTAGGGCACTACACGGCGTGTAACCCCTATACACGGCGTGCAGTCCCAAAAGCTCATCTTCCCCGAATAGGAAGAGCTACACGGTGTGTGTCACTAAACTATACACCGTGTAGATGGTGATTCCAGTCGGGAATCACCTGCAAAACGCCCCGATTCGCCCCATTCTTCCCCAAAACTCACAGATCTATCTAGTAGGGATCAACAACAATTGCAATAGGGCTCTAGAACCTTAGAACAACGCAAAACGGAAGCGATCGAGACCAAAACTCAAATCCGCCTACCTCGATGGCAAAACACCGAAGCGTTGGTTGAATAACGATGCTCGGATCGTCCTAGTTCTCGATCCGATGATGGTTTGCGTCGAAAACAAGGATCAACGACACCTCGCTTCGATGACTCGATAGTGGTTTCCTTCATCGCCAAGAGGAAGAAGGGAGAACGAGAGGGAGAGATGGGAGGTGCGGCTCTCTTTGCTTGTGCGCTCAAAACGTGGCGAGGGGGGGTGATTTAGGTTAGGTTTAAGTTAATTAATTAAATTAATTAATTAATCCACCATAAACCGACCTGTAAAATCACCTTCGTCCGAAACTCCCGGTGGTGACAGTTTTATGTCGCGCTTAGGGTAAACACGACGTTACAGACTCAACTGCAGTCTCAGAAATCCAATATGAGACTCTGAACGAGAGTTATTTAAGTTTCAAGAGAAATTGTGCGTGCGTGACAAAATATATTTAATATTTTTAATATCTCCACACCGAGGCACCCCGAGCCCCGGATTCCCACGCCGACTCAACGTCTGGCTACAGAAATATTTTCTGAAATATTCTGAAGTCCTTTGGGTCAAAACCCGAGTCATTACATGGTTTGTGGAAGTTGAGGTAGATTTGAGACCGGGAGAAGATTATGGTGCCAAGTGAATTAAAGAAGATGATGTCATGTTTTCTTCAAGGTCGGTTTTTGTAATTATTTACATAGAAAAGTGGAAGAAGTTATTGGGGGAGTTGTATTATAGTTACAGGGGTTGTTATAGAAGAACAAAGGGGATGCTGCCACCTAGAACCAACCAGTCTTTGAAACCTTTTTTAAAATTTCTATTATTCAATAAGATTAAATTTGAAAAGACTGCATATAATAAAAAAAGGAATTGGAGTGGTGGAGAAAAATCTTTAAAATGGGGATTAGAGGACTGAGATGGGTATTCATCAACCGCACAACTGATCCACCACCACTCTCTAACTAGAGAAGAACCTTAACTAACTTTTGAGAGAGTGGGGGTAGGAACATCTTCAGGGATGCGAACTGGGATTCAAGAAGAAAGAACATGGAAGATAAAGTAGGGAAAGAGAGCACCTCTCGATAAGATAACAACTCCTATTTCCTTTTTTTCTCTTCTACCGTTTTTCTATTTCTGCTTGTGTTGTCCTTCATACTTTTTAACATGCATTGTAACTAACTTTCATCAGGGGAATTTAATTGTTGTAGTTGTTGATTCTTTCATGATATTTTTTTCACCCTTCAAAGTCTGCTTTTCATTCTTCTTGGGCATTTCCCCTTCAATTCTATTTGATTTCAATTGATGTATTGACAAATGAAAATAAACATTGAAAGTATTTTGAAATCTCTTCCCACTGCAAAAAAAAAAAATGATAGACTGAGTGATGGGGGTAGAAGAATGGGAATCCACAGATAATCGGTAGTTTATTATGTGAATGACTTTAATTTTACTGGCTTTGTTGATTCATTTAATTGATCATTTTGTTTCTTCATGCCACTTTAAGTGAATTCCTCTTGAATGTATCCTTCCCATGATCTTTTAGTACTAGATTTTAATGCATGTAACACCACACACCTACATCCTTATTCGTATTTAATTATTTTATTCTTTCCTTCATCACCTTTATTCCTGATCTTCAGTATATTGGGATCAAATCAAGACTTCAGACATCTCACCCACCTTCCCTGTGGTTCGACCCTGCTCACCACTATCTAGTAAGAGTAGAAAAATATAATTTTATATTTTGATAGAGTTCAATGACTTCTCATCAAAGTTGGCGTCATTTTCGGGGATGGATCTTGTTGAGTTTCTTAGGGTTATAAAATCAAATAAAAATAAAATAATCAAGAAAATAAAAAAATGTTATTTGGACTCTGCATATTGGTGGTGAATTTCAAAATCTACTACAATTAGCGTGTTTTTTTTTCTACTATGGATAAATTAAAAGTTTTGTAACCTCTTGTATTGATTTTTATCACTTCCATCATTATTGTATTTTGAGGTGGTTTTGGGGCTGTTTGAGTTGTGTTGTGTAAAAAAATAGACCAATCTTGGGTTTGAGATCATCAAAATGAAATATTATATGTATTTTATAGCAATTATGGGAACACTGCTTGGAAGTGTGCCTATAATCAACCACAGAAATATTATCAATATTAAGAAAACCATGACTATTATGAACCCAAACCCGAATTTCAATTACAAGTGAAACAAATGGCGTTGAAAATAAATGTGATAAATACAATGAAGCCCACAAATCCAGAATGAAAGAACTATAAACAAACATTTTGGGACTTTAAAAAAATATTGAAATGTCAAGAGTAGTTTGAATTGAGAAATGAAGTTACTGAATTGAAGAATCTTTATGATGCTCAAGTTGTTGAATCTGAAGAACAATATCGCACTGCAATTGATTCAATTAATCAAAAGAGAAAAATGGTGAGATTTGATGAACAAATTAGTAAAAACAATTTGAGCCTAACAATGATTAATTTTTTAGACAAATATTGTACCAATGCCTTGAGGAAGTTTCAAAGGTGGAAATGGAAGAAGATCAACATTCCATTGTCATAAATGCCTCCTAAACCTGTAAAATCCAGAAATTTTGATGAAATGATAGCTTGGGTTAAAAGGAAATTGGATAATGAGGAACTTAAATTTAAAAAAAAAAATCCTTAACAAGTTTTGTTGAAATTTTTAAAACATATTTTGAGCTTGATATTGGGGAGCCTTTGAAGAGAACAATAAAATGGAATTCATTGATTTTGTAGACTTTGAAATTGATTTTAATTGTGACTTTCCCTATTTTGAAACTGAGAACCCAACACTTTTTGAAATGGTTTTTAATGAAAAGGTAGAAGTTTAAATTTGAAGAAAGTTTAATTGATTATCACTCTCCTCTCTACACCACTTCTAATGATTTCTTTGAAGCCTTGTAAAATGAAATGGAAGTCAGTGTTTATCGTCTTGGGGGAAATTGTTTAAATCTGGAACAACTTATCTTTGATTTTCTTAGAATTGAACTGAATATCTTTCCCCATAGAATTGAAGGGGAATGCTCAACTGATTCTACATTAGAGGATGAATTAATAGAATTTGAACTTGAAGTGGAAGTTGAGCACACTAGTTATTTTAAGCAGAAATAATTTTTCAAAGGTAGTGATTGATGAATTTCTATTTTTGGATGAGGAAACATTAGAAGAAAATCATAATTCGATGAATTCTGAATTTGTGGATGAACAAAAATTTATTCTTCCCTATTTTTTAGTGTCTTCCTCAATAGATTTTGGTGCTGGATTTCATTTTGAAGCTGCGATTCATTTAGAAGACAAATTTCATTTGATTTATAATGATTCAAAAAGTTCTCAAAACACTTGTAGAAAATCAATTCTTAAATCTATTTGCCTAAACTCAACCCTTTTCACCAATATTTATAAGAACACGGAGATTGTAAATGAGGTAAGAAGTCGTGAGGATCATTTCATATCACTAGAAGCACTTTATTCACTTTTTCCCATTTATAGAAATTCTAAATTTGTCAAATCTGAATTAATTCTAAAATTGGGTAACACTTATGTTTCTACTAACAAGAGTCATTCTAAGTGTTGGAGTCTGTATCCCGCATCGGACTTATGGTCCGGTGCGGTCTTAATTATTCATTATAAAAGAATCCCAATGGCTCCTTTAGAGAGTACACCTTGGGGGGTTCAGTTTCTCCTATTTTATCATTCTACCTGGCGCTCCGTCAACCGGCCCGGTCGCTGTGGTTCCTCTGCTGCACCCGCGACAACTTCATCCATTCATCATCCAGAAGGGGGAGCTGTGATCGTGAGGGGGAGCAGCAGCCTCACTGCTTTATCTTTTATTCTGTTTTGCATTGTTTTGTCGTCAAGTTGGGTCTGTTCAGCCTGAGGGGGAGTGTTTGTAGCGTCTATTGCTTGCTTTATTTTTCTTTATATGTCCAAGCTAGGTACACCTAGCTTGAGGGGGAGTGTTGAAGTCTGCATCCCACATGAGACTTATGGTCCGATGCGGTCTTAATTATTCATTATAAAAGAACCCCAATGACTCCTTTAGAGAGTACACCTTGGGGGGTTCGGTTTCTCCTATTTTATCATTCTACACTAAGGATCTGTTTTTAGTTGATGAGCTTAAGATGTTCTTGGAGGATCTTGAGGGAGTCCCTTCTCATCTACATGTGCCTAAATATATTGAAACCACTAAGGATGTAGAACCTTGTGATGTTTGGTATGCTATATTTCGAGACTTCTTTGAGTAGTCCCTCGATGTTAAAGGGTGTTTCTAGAGGTGTTTTGTAGCTATGAAGTTTTTTATAAATGTTTTGAGGACCATAACAATCAGTTCTCGCCTAAAAATGAATGGGCATCACACATGTGGTGGTTCCTACTTAAGAAACCACACCCTCCTAGTGACTGCAGTTAGTTTTTTAGGAGAGTCTGATTAAGTACTTAAAATCTCGCATTGCTTGGGTGGAAAACTAAGGTTCAATATTTTTTTGTTTTTTACTTTGAAATAAAATTAATTCATTTTATTATTTTTCATTCACATTCTTACCCCTGACCTTCATTCCCTCATTCCAAATTGAATCATTAATGGATTGAATCTTCATTGCCACATCCTATCACCATTTCTTGGTCTCATCTTTTCAATTATATGTTTTTTGATATAACATTGATTTCTTCTTACTCATAGGAATTTCAATGGGGGCATTATGTGGAACATCATTATTTAACGTGAGAGAGATTGCATGGTCTTGGAAAGTAATAAAAGTAAAATTTAGGGGAGTTTTTTCTCTTCAGTTTTCACCTTTTCTTTTTAATTTCAATTATATTTTTATTGTTTCTTTCTTTCCGGAAACTGTATTTAAATATGCTTAGTTTTTTTTAAATCTGTTCATGGCTAAAAATTAAGTGTGTGTGTGTGGGGGGTCTTTCTTATTGGTTTGAATACGATTGCATATTAAATCTGTGTTTTCATTAGATGGTGTTAAACATTCATTAATATTTATTTTTAAAAATCATTTTGTTTTAGCACCCTTATACTTTGAATTGTTGTTACTGTTTGAAAGTACTACTATATGAGATGGAATCACAGATAAACATGCAACTTTTTGAACTGTTTAGAAAATTTGTTTGTTTTTTTCTTGAGAATAAGCATGTGAATTTTAAATTCTATTTGAAAAATGCTTAATCTATGGTAGGCATACTATTTGGAGGTTTATTGTGACCCTAGAACATGATTTTTTTAATTGTTGAATTGCAAAACCTCTTTGAACTCAACTGTTTTAATATCCTCTCATTTTGAAATTCAACATTGGGGGCAATGTTGGATTTTAAGTGTGGGGGAGGAGTCTTAAAATGTGAACTATGCATCAACATTTTAAATATTAGAAACCCCTAATTATTTTTTAAAGTTTCCTATTTTAAAGGATCAATTTAGCATTTTTAGTGATTGGAAATTTTTCTAACAGATGAAAGCTTTTTTTTTCACTCTGATGAAGTTGATTTCTATTACTCTATAGATTTAATAATTCTGATAAAATTTTAGGAGTATGTCTTATAATTATCACTGATTTGGAGATTTTTTATTTGAATCAAACTTATAAGATATTCATCCAAATGGAATTTGAAATGAAAATTATTATCTAGTTTGATATCTTTGTTCTTTGTTCTATTACTATTGGATGGGTTATTCATTCTATGCTTATATTTATTTTATAATATTCATCAAATAGTGTGTCTAATTAAATTAAGTTTCTATTTATGTGTGGTTGTTCACCTGGAGGTAAAGGAAAGTTTAGAAGAATCAATAGGAATTCTTTTCAAATTTTTAAATTTCATTTTTTTTGTAAAGTATAAAACATACTTTTCACTAAAGTCGTTTAATTTTAAGAGGGAAATCACATTTACTACTTGAGAGGATCCACAGGGGAAAATATTTTTAGAATCAGTTTGTTGTATTTTAGTTTTTCACTCTTAAGTTTACTTTTCTTTCATTGAAATTGATTAATTGATTGTTTAAGGGCAAAAAAATATTTAAGTGGGAGAATTTGATGTGGTTTCATTTTGATACTTGTTTTCCACATCTTTACTATGAAAATTTTTATTTTTTATATGAAAATGAGATTTTATTGATGATATTTTTCATTTTTACCATTTTGGAGTGAAAATAATAATTTGTTTAATATTTTTGAGAAATCATGTGTTTTTGGTAATTAATTGATAAAATGATCCTTAATCTTAAGTTTTTTAATGATAAAATTTTAAAGGTTTTATATGGATTAATTATATTTTAAATTTTTGAGTTCCATGATTTTAATTGAGTATATTTTAATGGAATTGGTTTTCATTCTTCTTGTTGAAATATAAAAATTCATGATCTAATATATTCGGGAGTTTATTTTTTTACTTTAAAATAATTTTATTTCATTTATATGAATTTACATGGTTTTAAATTACAAGTAAAGTAGGTCTCTATTAGTGAATTGAAACTTAAGGGCTTAAAATAATTTTTAGCCAAGCCATGTAAGATAATTGCAACTGGAGTCCCCTAAGATAAAATCTCATGAGATTAATTTTAGCATGTTATAAGATAATTTCAAGTCTCCACCACAAGTAATATAATTTAGGGAGTCTATATAATATAAATTGGCTTCATCCATAAGATAATTTCCATTTTCTTTTTTTAGGGCTAATGTGGAAGTTTGAGCTTTGTCAACTCATTAAGAAGCAAGGTCAACTATGACTCGTGAGCTCGGACCAACTTGCATGGGAAGCTAGTGAAGTCCTCGATGCTATCAAAACTGAGTTGATGAATTCAAGTGAGGCGTGCTTGTGCAAGTATATGAATAATCTAAAAAACTAAGGGATATATTGTGAGCCATTAATAAAAGCCAAAACAAGGAGATCTGATCAAAGATGATGAAGCTTTGAATAACTTTAGGTTGAAGAAGAGTTGCATTCATAGATGATTATCTGCTCGAGCTCACTGAAGAATGACCTCATACTGCTGATTGAACTTGAAACTGAATGAAGCTCGGAGCCTTCTAAGTAATTTCTATCAAATTCAAAATCATTGAAGCTTAACCAGGTGACTTAAGAAGAAGATAGATAGATGCTGACATTGAAACAATTTTGAAGACTGAAGCTAGCAACATGAGTTGAAGTCAAGGTTGTGGTAGTCCGAGCTTGGCAAGACCGAGCCTAAACTCATACTTGGAATTTGATGAAACCAATAAATTCAATCCAATATGAAGATTATTTTATTTATTTTTCATTGTTTTTTGAAGGTCTTGAGTCGATGAAGAAGATGGTGAGGACTTTTCTCATTCCCATTGCACAGGCTACTTTGATGAAAGACATTTCATAGCAGGTGTTTGACATATTGCTTCAGTGAGTTTTGAAACTGATGAAGACCCAACACCAGCTACTTTGTATAATAGAAGAGAAGCAATGGAAATACCAGCAGAGGATGAGGAAGATCAGAAGGCTCAGAGAGCTCCTCCCAAGCCCGTAGGCTGTTTTCCCAAGCCTACAGCCGATTCTTCAATATTCTCTTTGCTGCTTCGCTAACTCCCCCTTATCCCCCTTACTGCTACTTATAACAACCCCCCGTTATGTGGAGATGACTATTCCCCACACTACCAACAAACTCTAACAAATCCCCCCTACTACCCCATAACAAACTACCCATACAAAGACAACAATACCCCTTGACTGAACTTCCTCCAGCTCATAGGTTCCTATCACTTACCGCCCTTTGAAAACTACCTTTTCCTCAAGGATGGGTGAGAGAAACGGGATCCACGTTGTCGTGGGATGCCTCAAGGCCCCACCTGGTTGTGCCATTTTCATTTCTAGCATCGTCCTCGCCCAGTAAGAGCATCCACAAGTGTGGATCGAGACACTGGTGCATGGGCCTGGAGAGTCGACCACATCGAAAACAAAGTCCCTTGTGGCATCAATCCTCCCACTCCTGGGTGGTCAAGTGTCAAACACCTCGTCTGTCAGGGGGTGCGTGAGTAGGAGGCTCACGGGGAGCTCCATTCCTGGCGGCCGCTCCATGGTTGGGTGGTTGGAGAAAATCCTTATCTGGTTGGTACGTTCCCGAGCAAATTGGAGGATGCCATGGTACAAACTCGCAAACCTTGGAGAATTTGTGGGACCCATTACTATGGAATTGGAAACTCTCGCTACCCGTGATAGTGAGCTTCACATTTTGAGCTAAGCGCATGACGTGCAATCAAGTCGGTGGGTCATGAATGCGAACCCAACTGCGAATGTCGTCGCTCATGCCATGCAGCAAATAACCGACATACTGAGCCTCAGGTTGCCAGGGTAGCAAGGATTCCAGATACTCAAACTGGTCAATATAATCTTGGACTGGACCATGTTGTTGGAGGGCTGCATGCTCTTCATAAGAGTTGGATTTCCAAGCCACTGAAATGTTCAATGAGCTTCTCTTTGAACGTTGTCCAAGTTATAGTTGGATATACCTCACGCAAAATTTTAAACCAGTGAATGGAGATGCCCTCCATACTTAACTAAGCTAGGGTGATTTTGTCAGTTTCGGTGGTTTGATGAATACGAAAAAACATCTCAGCACGCACGATCTAGCCCCTTGGATCTGTGCCGGTGAAAACTGGGAGCTCGACCCGCTGAGAAAGAGACTGCCACTCTGAGTCAGAGTGGATAGGTAGTGTGGCTACACTAGCATCTAGAGCGAGCGCATGGGGGTTTTTCGATTGCTTGGTGCGTGAGGAAGAGGCCTCTGTTACTAGATAGGAATGCGCCTTGTCTGGCTGTGAGGCCTTGTCCAATAGACGAACCAAGCCAGATACAGTTTTGGTGAGGTTGGCAATGGCGTGCACATGGGCCTGTCGGAAGGCAGCCTACTCCTATTGGAAGGCATCCTGCTCCTGTCCCCGAGTTTTCAACAAGGCCTCAAGGCAGCTTACCCGCTGATCTACCTCGTCTTGGCGAGTCTCCATCACTAAGAATCCCTTCAGTGAACCAGTTGGGTGCGGTGAGGCGCGACTGATGGAAGGCAACGAGCAGTCGACGAAGCGTGCCGACCTCACTAACAGAGTCTGATGGGGTCACACGTCGTTTGCACTAAGATCAGGTGGGGGTAGCAATAGTTCCAATGACACCAAAGTGCGCGCCATCAGACTAGTGCAAGCAAGAACCGTTCGACTCTAGTGGGCGGAAATGAGAAAGCCCGTTGTGCGGGTGTCGTGTTTCGCCGAGCATAGTAGTAGCCGATGGGAGTACAGGGTACCCCTTCGGCAGTGCACGATGGCATGGGTAGAGAGGAGGAGCGAATGATAATGGTCGTCTCCATCAAATTAAGGCAAATGGAAATGTGTTTTCCAGGCACGTTTTGGACGAGAGTCATAAATGAAGTGCGCATTGAGACGAATTAGAAACACAGTGCACGCCAGCAGGTCAGACCAAATGATAAAGACCCAACACCAACTACTTTGTATAATAAAAGAGAAGCAATGAAAATACAAACAGAAAAGGAGGAAGAAGATCAGAAGGCTCATAGTGCTCCACCCAAGCCCACATGACATTTTCCCAAGCCTACAACCGATTCTCCAATATTCTCTTTGCTGCTTCACTCACTCCCCCTTACTGCTCACTCACTCCCCCTTGCTGATACTTATAACACCCCCCACGACCCCCTCCACGTGGCAATGACTACTCCCCCCACTACCAACAAACTCTAACAAACTACCTCGACTCCCCTATAACAAACTACTGAGACAACAATACCCCTAAACCCAAGTCCCTCTATCTCATAGGTTCCTATCAGAAACATTGAATAGGAGTTGGTGATTGGACTTGGTAATGTGGAATGCTAAAGATTAAAGGGTTGCACTGATGAGGATGAGAACCAATAAACGTTGAGTTGAAGATGGAAAATCGGAGTTGTGGATGCATAGTTCCATCTCGAGAATGAATATGCATTTTTTTTGGAATTCTCTGAAGCTCGAATAATTGAAGATGACAGGCTCGATTGAGTGAATTGATCAAAGTTATAAACTATTTTGATGATTCTGAAGATAATGGTTCACCCAATCTTAGTTCGAGAGAGCTGGTTTGTAGAATTTGAGGTCTAGTTGATGTTGGGAGAAGACTCTGGTGGCAAGATGAATTAGGGAAAACGATATCATTATGTCAGATGTTGCAATAAATTGCGCATACAAGTGGCATAAGTTGTTGGTTAGAGTTATGCTATAGTTACGAGGGCTATTGAAGAAGAACGAAGGGGTTGCTACTAACCAGAACCAATAAGTATTTGAAACCTTTTTTAAAATATTTGTTAAGAAATAGGACTAAAGTCGAAAAGTTTTCCTATGAAAAAAAGGGAATTGAGGTGGTGTATCTGGCAAGTTAAGTCAGTGGAGAAAAATATTTAAAAGGTGGACCGGTGGAATGATATGGGAATTCATCGACAGGACAATTGATCCACCACCACTCTCTAACTATAGAAAAACATGTACTAACTTCAGAGATCGGAGGGGCAAGAGCATTTTGGGGGGCGTGAGCTGGTCTTCAAGAAGGAATAATATGGAAGAGATGGAGTAGGGAAAAAGCTTACCTTTTGAAAAGTGAAGAAATCCTATTTTCTTTTTTTCTCTTTTACTATATTTCTATTTCTGCTTATGTTGTTCTTCATACTTCTTAAACTGTACTATAACTAATTTTCATCAGGGGAATTTAATTTTTTGTAGTTGTTGATTCTTTCATAATCATTTTTCTCCCTTTAAAGTCAAAATTTCTTTCTTTCTGGGCATTTCCTCTTCAATTATGTGTGATTTTGATTGATGTATTGATAAATGAAAGTCATCTTTGAAATTGTTTTGAAATATCTTCCCACTGAAAAATTAAATAGAATGAGTTGTAGGCTTTGTTGATTCATTTACTTGATCATTTTGTTTCTTTAAGTAGCTTTAACCAAATTACTCTTGATCTCTTTCTTACATGTCTCCTACCCATGAACTTTCAGTACTAAGTTTTGACGTGGCTAACACTACACACTTGCATCCTCATTCATCTTCAATTCTTTCATTCTTCCATTCATCATCTTTATTCCTGATTTCAAGTACATTAGGATCAAATAATGCCCTTATACATCTCACTCACCTTGCATGTGGTTTGACCCTGTTCACCTCTAACTAGTGAGAGTACAAAAATATAATTTGATATTTTGAGACAACTTCTCATCAGGTCCGGACACATCAATCTTAGCGAGGAGAATTCACCATGTATGAACACTCAGGTTGAGTACATAGTAAAAGTTCTATATGCATCAGTTATTCAAATTTTGATGTACACCATGACATGTACTCATTCCGACATTACGTAAGAAGTAGGATTTATCGGTGGGTTTATGTCAAATCCCAGAAGAGAAAACTAGGAGGCTGTGAAAAGGCTTCTCTAGTACTTGAAGTGTTCTACAATCATGATACATTGATTTGGAATAGAAAAGTCATTGAAAGGTTTTGTGGATTTAGATATCAGTTGAGATTAAGACACATGGAAGAGAACCTCTAAATGCATGTTTACTTTTGGCAGAATGGAATTTAGATGGACATCGAATCTTTAGCCTGTGGCAGCACTCTCAAAAATAAAAGAAGATTTGTGTAACTTTAACAGAAGTTGGGAAAGAGATGTTATGGTTGAAAGGGATGTTGGAGGATCTCGAGAGAAATAAAAGTGATAAGATTCTCTTTTGTGACTCATAAAGTGTGATTCACTTAGTGAAAACCCTAACACTCTACTAAAGACAAAGAACATTCAACTTAAATATCATTTCATTCAAAATTTGATTTAGGGTGGACTGTTAGATCTGCAGAAGATAGAGGGGGTTATAAATTCAGTGGACATGATGACAAAGGTTGTGACTCGAGAAATGTTGAGGCGATGTTGTGCCTTGGTTGGTTTGGGTTGACTAGAATAACATTGTTGGGTAATCGCAAGAAGCTGTAATGGACATTATGGAATGGATGGAGGTTTGTTAATGCTGGTGAAGGACTTGGTGGTGAAGTCTAAAAATGATTCTAATGTGGGATATTGTTATACTTTGTTGTAAAAACCATTTTCCAACTGAGGCATTAGAACCAATGAATGAAGAATCTCCATGAGTTATAATATCTGATCGATGGATGAGGTGGTAGAGTAGTAAAGGTGAAGTTCAATTGGTTAGATGATGCAGGTTGAACAACATGAATCATATGGTAGAATTGAATGATTTCATCAGACGATTCAAACAGATGATAAAGCTGAGTCTTCCAAAAGGTTCATATGAGCACATCATTGGGAATCCATTCATCAGATGATGGGCTAGAACGCATAATTAGAGAAATCATAGTTGATCCAGTTAAGATGGCATGAGCCTTTGACCTACTGGAGGGTTCATCCAAATAAATCATCTTAGGCATATTACAATTTGTGAAGACAGGTTATTGCATGCATTTTTTTCCTCTTGGTTCATTATAGTTTTATTATCATGTATGTTGTGATGTACTTGGAGGTGTGTGTGTGTGGGGGGGGGGGGGGAGGGGGGTACATTAGGCCAAGACCTCTTATTTGTGTGATATGTCTACTCGATGATAGTTTCCAGCCCATGACATATTGGATTCGATCTTAGGGTGTCACTTTTAGATACACTCTTGATATGGTGTGAGATGGATACTTCCAGGTGTAGAAGTTTAAGAGGGGCCTCCTTAAAGATAACCAATCTAGTGTAGTCTCTCTATGCATTTGCACTGATGTCAGGGTGATGGAGTGGGCCTTAGTAGTAAAGAAATTCATTAAAGAGGATCGTAGGGAAACATGAGTTGGCAGTGGATGTCATGGAGCAGTGTCGTATGCTACAGCTGGCGGACGTCAGACTTTAGGTTCTTAACACATGAGGTCTTCACACAAGCATGCTCAATCTTAGAGATAAACAGCGCATGGATCCTGCTAGGGATCTAGTCAGCTGAGAGATGGGTGGTGTTATGATTTTGATGGGTAGGGTCACATGGTGTGTGATTTCCTAACTCAGTGCACAGTAGATGGTAGATAGGTAGTAAACGGACATTCACGGTAGATATAACGTCATGATCAAGGATCTCTGAGGGGTGTTCAAGACGAACCCTAGGGAAGCGGTGCTGACAGAGGGACCAAAGGAGCCCTAGGTGGATGAGCTGTAGGTGGGGGATGATGTTATGACTTACTTCCACCACCACCCTCATGTGGTCCACACCAAACTTAGAGGGTTGGTTGATGAATGAGTGGTTAGCTACAAGCCATGGAGTGATATAACTTGGCTATTCATGAGATGATTTGAGGTATGATCTATATCTTCTCTATATTATCACCAGTACTTGTAAACACATGCATGATCCATTATCTCATCACCTTATCCCTTGTTCCAGAGCTTGAGATTCATGTGGAGCCTTTATCCCATCAGTTGTGGCTGGAGATTCCTATAAGGAAAAATTCCACCATTTCACACATCTACCAATAGTACGAGATGGTTTTTGGTGGAGAGAGATTAATGTGGTACCTATTGGTAGTTTTTATGAAACCATATGATTATATTATGGGTATAGACTAGATATCCATGGTATGTGTTTAGATAGACAATCACTGAAGAAGAGTTAGGTGCCTATGGGTGAATGAGATGAGATTATCCTTCAATGGTGAGACAGACCTACTGGCGGAACGAGTGAGGCTTATGAGTAGGAAGCTGAAACCTATCTCTCATCAGTTGGTGAGTTTGTCCCTTGGTGTAGTGGGTTTTTTAGATACCTAGCTTCCAGTGGTAGTGAATGAGTACTTGTATAACTTCCTTGATGATGTTATGAGAGTACTTCCATGTTGGAAGATTGACTTCTGTATTGACTTTCACCCCGAAACCAAACCAATATCTTCTGTGGCATATTGGATGACCCCTGCTAATCTTTGAGAGTTGTGGGTGTAGTTAGAGGATCTTCAGGAGAAGGGTTTCATCAAACCCAGTATGTCCCCTTAGGTGGCTCTGATGTTGTTCACTAAAAAGGACATGATATTGAGGTTATGTGTTGATTATTATCCCCTAAACCAAGTAAATATAAAAAAATAAGTACCCCTCGCTAAAGATCGATAACCTCTTCGACCAGTTAGAAGGTGCAAGATGGTTCTAGAATATCGACCTCAGGTTTCCCTACTACCAATTGTGGGTTGATGAGGAGTATATTTTGAAGACAACATTCCAAATTTCATTATGGGCACTATGAGTTCATGGTGATTCCCTTTGGTGTGAAGAATTCCCCTGATGTATTCATATGACTTATGAACCATATCTTTCAGCCTTTCATTGATCAGTTCATGATTGTCTTTATCAATGACATTCTCATTTACTCTACATCGAAGGAGGGTCACGCGAAGCATTTGATGATGTCACTAGACTTACTTTGGGAACACCAATTATATGGTAATCTCTAAAAGTTTTGGTTTGGTATTTGAGTGGTTCACTTTCAAGGGCATGTCATCTATGAACACAATATAGCTATAGACCCAACAAATATAAAAGTAGTGCTAGCTTAGGACCCTACCAAGATCATTTCTAAGGTATGGGGTTTTCTTGGTTTGGTTGGGTAATATTAGAGGTTTATAGTAGACTTTTACAAGATTTTTCCCCTTTTACTACCTTAACATGGAAAGGGAAGTTGTTCGCCCAGACTGAGTTGCGGTAGAAATCCTTCAAGGAGTTGAGAAAATGGTTGGGCAATGCTCCTATTTTGATAATGTCTAAGGAGGGAGTTGAGTACGTGGTGTTTTTTGATGCATCTGGAGATGGTCTTAGGTGTGTGCTGATGCAGATACAGTTGGTGATTGCTTATGGGTTTAGGCAGTTGAGACCCCATGAGAAAAAATAAGTGACACATGAATTGGAGTTGACAGTAGTAGTCTTCCCCTTGAAGATATTGAGACATTATCTTATAGGTGAGCGGTTTGTAGTTTAATCAGACCACTAGAGTCTCAGATATATCTTTTACCAAAGAAATATCAACCTAAGATATAGGCATTGAAAAAAAATTCTTGCAGGACTATGACTTCAAGATAGTTTAAACTCCAGTGAAGGGAAACATGGTAGCAGATTCCCTTAGAATGAAATATCACTCTCTTAATGGAAGAGGCATCATAGTAGTAATCATATTTGTAGCTAACCTTGGTGGAGGAGAGATGTGAAGTTTATCTCTAGCCAATGGTAGAAACTCTACTACTTATCCAGCATGCGAGAGAGACACAGTTGAGATACATCGATTGTGAAGTTATACGTGACCAGATATCTTTAGAAGATATACTAGACAAATTTTCTAAAGGTGGTGAGCATATCATCTTTTTTCAAGTATGAATAGTGATTCTGGTCATGTTGCGTGAAGAGGTGATGAGAGAGTTTCATATCTCCCTATTAGTGCTACATTCCGGAGTGATGAAGATGTACCAGAACATTCGGCGAAAATTTTGTTGGGCAGGCATGAGGTGGAGTGTTGTCGATTTTATTTCTCAATGCCTCACCTATCAGTAGGTGAAGGTATAAAATCATATTATAGTAGGTTTAACTCAGGCTCTAGAGACCCTAGAGTGTAAATGAAATATCATATCAATGAATTTGGTGATAGGGATTCCATGGATAGTGAAAGGACACGACACTATCTAAGTGATTTTTGATCGACTTACCAAGATGGTTTGCTTTCTTTCCACCAGAGAGTATAGTTTGGGGGAGAGTTTGGGGTGCTTGAACATATAGGATATCATCTAGATTCATGGGGTACCCTAAATGATTTTCTCAGACCATGATATGTGGTTCATGTCATGGTTATGGAGAGTTTTGTAGGAGGCATTCAAAACCCAATTATGGATGAGCATAGTCTTCCACTCGCAAAAAGATAGACAAGATGAACAAAGCTTCCAAGTTTTAGAGGATACACCGAGACTACATGTTGGACTTCGATTGGAGTTGGGAGGATCACCTACCTTTGACGGAGTTCACTTATAATAATAGCTATCACTCAAAAATCATCATGTCATGGTTTTGCCCAAATTTACCCAAGATTTTAGGGTTAAGCGGTCGCTTGTAGTTTAGCTTGGGTTGTCGAATCCTCAGAGACCTAAGAAGTAACCTACAGACACATACATCCTATGGATTGTTTTTGGCTATGAAGTGGCCAACTTGGGTTGATTTTATATGGGTTTAAGTGAATTATAATTGACTCAAGTGAATTCAAATTAAGAGAATGAGTTGATCCTAGGTTATCACTTGGGGTGGATTTGATGCATTCCTTTTTCAACTATTTCAATTTCTTATATTTGAGAAGTGTTTATTTAATAAGATCAAACAACATCATCACTTCCTGGTTTAATACCTACACACTCTAATACTAATCACCTATACACTTGGAGGATCAAAGTTTTGAGCACTCCAAGGTAAAGGTCTGCATTAGCACTTGAAGTGTGCGGTCTTAAAATTCAAAAAGGAGGAAGAAGTTTTAAAATCGTCAAGTAAAATTCTCAATTAAAATAATTAATTAGAAATTAATAGAGTGAGAAATAGCATCCAATCCAGACCCTTGCTACTCCCTTGGATCAACCCATAAGAGGGTTATCCCTCCATTGATGCTATGGTTTCAATGGAAGCGAGAAGTAGACTCATGAGGGAGGAACTGAAGAAGTAAAAAAAACAATAAAAAGAAAACAATCACTCCACCGTTGTGTGAATAATTTCACAAGGTTTGGTGTGAATAAATTCACACCATGAAGCAACGATGTCAATGTGATAATAAAAAGAACAAAATAAGAGAAGATGAAGAATTTTTATTGAAAACTAAGGTGATTCGAACAACTTACATGTGAAAGACAAACATGAGACAACAAAATCACAAAATAACATTACAATGAAAGAAAGCACCAAAGATACTTAAATCCTCCAACAACACTGTCTTAAATAGGCATTTTGGGATCATTGAGTCGAGCCTCCAATAGTGAAAGTCATCCCACTTGAGTATCGTAGGCTTAGGGTGGTGGAAAGTTTGTGGAACTTAGACTTTTCCACTCTTGACCCGAAGTGGAAGCCAACTTGCATCCACCGAAACAAAGGTGTCGAAATGACCTTCTATATGGTCGAATTAGAGTGGACCATAGAAGAATACAATGGAGCCCCATATGTCTCCTAACCGCTTGTAAAATTTCAGCTCAAATGGAATTTTGGTTTGCGAGATATTATTGAAATGGTGGGCTGTTTTTCTTGACCGCAGAATCTGACCCAAAATTTTATCTCCAACTTGAGCCGCCTGGAACTCCCTTAAACCATTCGAATTAGCTCTTGTCACTATTGGATGAAATGTTCAAAATGACGTCTTCTATCTTCAATTAAATTTTGAGAATCATTAGGCCTGGATCCTGGCCACTACAGTCTTTTTATTGGGCTGGTGTCCAGTTTACTTTGCCCAGAATGTGTTGCCATGAAAGCCCATTTTGGTGGTCTTCCAATGTGAATCTTCAAGTACTCAAAAAGTATGAATTGTTCCCAATGTAACGAGAAACCTGAAAATTAAATATTAAAATAAAATCAATATCATTGGATATTTTATATGGTGTTCAAAAATGTACCATGTAATAGTGCATTTTAAGGACTTACAATCATAATGTAAAATGATGTTCAAAGTGTAAAATGCACTAAAATGATGTTTATGAATAATAAAGCACATGAATATTATACATATTAACAATGAATATTAGCCTCATTCAGTGGCTAATCACACCCCCAACTTGAGTTTTTCTAATCCCGAGCAAAATATATCCCAAATATATGAAATTCGAATTACCTTTTCCAAAAACTTTTTAATACATATTGATCACCAATAACCCTTATACCAAACAATCATGAAACCCATCAAAATATTTTAATACAAGATAATTTCATATGCATATCCCAATCCCAAGTCCAATCCTTTGTTCAAATTCATTGTCATATTTCATCCAATATCAATTAAGTATGATGATGTGTTGTGTATCACAATAGACATTGAGATTTATCTTTATTCAAGGGGGAAATGATGAAAGCGCTTGGTGGAATCACATTTCAATATTAAGACGAGTATTCAAATTATATATATATATGTATTTTTTTTGCAATTTTGCCATGGTAATTGAAATTGCACTCAATAGAGTCAACTCATGTAGCAAGACTTTGCCGATAACTCCCAGACTCAAAGACCTTAGGGCACCAAGTGAAGCCTACATACTCATGCATCATCTCGAGTTAACTCAGTCAAAAACAAAGTCAAATTACCACAAATAGAGATAAAATTACTAACTCTAGTCCAAAAAACCATGAAGTCGCGATCCCCAAGTGCTGAAAGCCACACATTAGGTCATTTCATTGCTCTACGCGTAAATTTATTGTTTTTTGTTTTTTTTGATTTTTTTGAATACTCATTAAAACTAAAATGATCACAAAACCTATGCTATTTATTTAGGGGACCCCATGAACTCAAACTAATACCCCACTATCCAAAGGACGTGTGTTGTGATTTTTTTATTTGGATGAAAATATAAACGATGAAATATCACATTAGACAGCCACACTTTCCAAAATCTATGCTCATGAAATTATACATGGATTAAATACAGAATCAGGGTATGCTAAATTATTTGTTATTTAATTTCAAAGTGTTCAATGTGTATTATCATGTTCAAGGTTAATTTTTTTTCCTTCCATACATTTTTTATGCACACAAAATGTTCATTCTTTTCACTCCCAACTTAGAATAACATTGTCCCCAGTGTTTAAAAAAAATAAAATTTAGAAAGGGGTAGAGGTAGATGAGAGGAGTTCTAAAACGAATTTGAAATATGAGGATCATGGAATGAAGTCACCTGGTGGTTGAAGTTTAAGTTCTTGCTGCTCCAATTTAATCCTTTGATATCCATGTCATTTGCAGAGTTTCCTAGGGGAAAAAGGAAAAGCAAACAAACAAACAAAACAAAATAATAATATATATATATATTTATATAATAAAAAAAGTAAAATATAAGTATATATACAAAAAATATATAATAAGGAAGCACTATAAGCTGTAGGTCAGTGGTAAGCGCATGCCCTTGTCTCCCTTTGGTCCCGGGTTCGAGTTCCCGCGGCTTCGTCAGTTGTGATGGGGTTTTCCCCATGACCCACGACGCGTCCTTTTATATTTTTTACTTATTATTATATTTTTTTTGTATTTTATTTTAACCTAAAAATCCATAAAAATAACATAAAATTAACTGATGATACATTGTCTTTTTTTTAAATTTCCAAGTAAGGTATTACTCAGGGATCACACCGCGTGACACAGATGAATACGATGCTCCATTTTCATACCCATCCATACTCATAATAGAAGGACATGTTAACAGTCTAAGGTACTATCATATTTAGAGTTGATTGATTAAGTAATTTTGTTTTAAATATCAAAATGATTCATTAATCCTATTTTAAAATAAAGATGACTCACAAAGATTGAGAACATGAAAACCACAGGTTGCCTCCCGTGCATCGCTTTTTTTTAACGTCACTAGCTCGACTTAAACCCCTAATTGTTTAAGTATTTTCCTTATCTAAGGTTGGTTCACACAAGTCTTCATCAACTTCATGTTTTTGGAATTGTTCAATGAATGGTTTGACTCTATGACCATTAACTTTAATGGTTTGACCATTGGTGGAATCTTGAATTTCTACAGTCCCATGGGGGTACACCTTATGCACTATGTATGGATCCGACCATCTGGACCTCAACTTTCCTGGGTGTAAATGAAGTTTAGAGCTATACAAAAGAATAGGTTTACTCGGTAAAATGTGTTTGGTTTTAAGATTTCGAGATTGATAGGCTTAAACTTTAGCTTTATTTATCCTTGAATTTTCATAAGCATCCATCCTAAGTTCCTCAAGTTAGTTTAGATCTAATTTTCTTTTTATTCCGGTCAATTAGAGGTCATAATTCATTTTTTAATTGCCCAAAGATCCTTATGTTCAATTTCAACGGGTAAATGGCATGCTTTGCCATAAACCAACCTACATGGGGACATTCTTAAAATGGTTTTATATGTGGTTCGATAGACCCAAAGAGCATCTAAGAGTTTGCTCGACTAATATTTCCTTGATGGATTAACAGTTTTTTCAAGAATTTGTTTGACTTCTCAATTGGATAACTCAGCTTGACCATTGGTCTGTGGGTGGTAAGTAGTGGACATTTTATGAGAAATTTCATACTTTTCCATGAGTGCTGAGAATGGATGATTGCAAAAATGAGTTCCACGATCACTAATGATAGCCTTAGGAATTCCAAATCTAGAGAGGATGTTTTCCATGATAAATCTAATCACAGTTTAATGATCATTGGATTTTGTAGGAATGACCTCAACCTATTTGGAGACATAATCAACATCTAAAAGGATGTACAGATATCCCCTAGAGTTTGGGAATGAACCCATGAAATCGATTCCCCAGCAGTTAAAGATTTCAATAACTAAGATGAGAGTGAGTGTCATTTGGTTCCTTTTGGTGATGGACCCTACTTGTTGACACCTAGGACAACTTTGACAAAATGTGTAGGAGTCCCTTGAGAGGGTGGTCCAGAAGAGACCACACTGAAGAACCTTAACTGAAGTTTTCTTAGAGGAAAAGTGACCTCCACACACCTCACTATGAAAAAATTTACGGATGGACTCTTGTTCAGATTCTAGGACACACCTCCTAATGAATTGGTCATGGTAGAACTTATAGAGGTATGAATCATTAAACACATAGTGCCTAACATTAGAAAGGAATTTCCTTCGATCTTGAGTCCCTAAGAATTTTGGAATGACTCTTGTAACTAAGAAGTTGGCTATGTCCGCATACCAAGGGCAGTCACTCACAGAGTATAGGTGTTCATCAGGGAATGAATCAGACACATAAAGGTGAGATAATTTGTCATTAAATTCTATCCTAGATAGATGATCAACTACAACATTTTTAACATCCTTTTTTTCCTTGATTGTGAGGTCAAATTCTTGTAAGAGAAGGACCCACCAAATCAGTCTAGCCTTAGCATCTTGTTTCTGGAAGAGGTATTTTAGTGAAAAATGGTCATTGAACATAGTGATGTGGGATCCTAAGAGGTAGGACCTAAATTTTTCTAAGGAAAACACAACAGAAAATAACTCCTTCTCAGTGGTGGTGTAGTTGATTTGTGTATCATTTAAATATTTTCTTGCATAATCAATGACACATGGAGTTTTCTCACACCGTTGTCCTAAGAATGCTCCTACAACGAATTCACTAGCATCACACATGAGCTCAAAATGAAGTTTCCAATTTGGAGATTGCATGATAGGTGGAGAGATAAGAGTTGACTTGAGTGTAGAGAATGATTATTCATAGCTTTCTGTCCATAAAAATGGAGCATCTTTCACTAATAGAGCACAAAGTGGTCGAGAAATAGAGCTGAAATTCCTAATGAACCTTCTATAGAAACCAGCATGTCCTAAGAAAGACCTCACTTCCTTGACAGTTTTAGGTGATGGAAGATGACAAATGATGTCAACCTTGACTTTATCAACTTCAATCCCCCTACCTGAGACTAGATGACCAAGGACTAGTCCCTCTTTAACCATGAAATGACATTTTTTCCCAGTTTAGGACCAGATTCTTTTCTTCACATCTTGACAAGACTCTCTCCACATTCCTCATATATCCCTCAAATGTATCCCCAAACACAAAGAAGTCATCCATGAAGACCTCTATAAAATACTCTACCATGTCCGAGAAGATTCCCATCATGAACTGCTGGAAGGTTCTAGGGGAATTTCATAACCTGAAGGGCATGCGTTTGAAAGTAAAGGTGCCGAATGGACAGGTGAATGTAGTCTTCACTTGATCCTCTAGGGAGACCTCAATTTGATTGTACACTGAGTACCCATCTAAGAAACAGTAGAAGGTGTGACCTGCGACTCTATCAAGGACTTGGTCAATGAATGGTAAGAGGAAATGGTCTTTCTTGGTAAATGAGCTTAGCTTCCTATAGTCAATGCAGACTCTCCAGCCACTACTCACCCTAGTTGGAAGAATCTCTCCATCCTTATTGGTTATCACCGTGATTCCGACATTCTTTGGAACCATTTGTATTGGGCTAACCCATTCACTCTCAGCTATGTGATATATGATACTAGTTTTTAACAATTTCAGAAGTTCTTTTCTCACAACTTCCATGAGATTAGGATTGAGTCACCGCTGAGGTTGACGACATGACTTTTGAATCAGATTCCAGAACAATACTATGAGTCCCGATAAGTGGTCGATCCAATGACTTTCTTGTGTTTCCTAAGGACATCTAGAAGCATCCTCTCATGATCGGCTTGAAGAGAAGAAGAAACAACAATAGGATGTGTTCCATTTTCTCCTAGGAAGACATACTTAAGTGCAGTAGGAAGTTCTTTTAATTCAAGATCAAGTTGGTTCAAAATTTCAGTAGAAGATTGGGACATTAGCTTAAGATCAATTTCTTTTTTTTTGAGTTTCAGATAGGATTGATTCCCCACGTGTAGAAGTTTCAGTTACTAGATTGGGTTGATTAGTGCAAGGGAAGGGAGTTGGAATGGTATCCATGAATGTGGTTTTCTGAAAGATTTCACTAATTGTTGATCTTAAGATTTCATCATAGGAGCAATCTGAAAGTGATTCTAGCCAAGGAGATAAACTTCCTTAATGTGAACAAAGGAAATTAATCTCATCCTAACTTTAACATTCCTCAAATATTCCTTGATGTTCTATAGATTCATTATCAATGTTTCCTATCATGTTTACTTCATGAATATCCTCCTCATCCCCTATTTGTGAGCTTGCATTATATATGTTCAAGTCTAGACTTATGTTTCCAAAGGTGATGGTCATGTTCCCATTTCAGACTTAGATAACAGAGTATATTGTTGCAAGGAAGGGACGACCAAGGATGATTGGGGTTTGTTCCTTGTTGCCTAAGTTTGAATTGTTGTCAAGGACAATGAAGTCAGCAGGGTAGATGAAGTTTTCTACTTTTACCAGAACATCCTTTAAAATCCCATTTGGAACCCTAATGCTACGATCAGTAAGTTGAAGTGTGACAAATGTGGGTTGGAGCTCTTCCAGGATTAACTGGAAGTACACAACATAGGGAATGAGATTGACACCGGCACCTAGATCACACAAGGCTTTGACAACTTTGTTCTCTCCTAGTTCAACATTGATGTAAGGGAATCCTGGTTCATTCATCTTTGGTGGAAGGGTTCCTTGGATTGTTGTGCTAACATTTGCTGCCAAAAGGACTTGGTTCTTATATGAGAATTTCTTTTTAAATGTGAAGAGGTCCTTTAGGTATTTTGAGTATGCATGAATAGTTTGAATGACATCGAGGAGTGGAATGTTCAACTTGACTTGTGAGAATATTTCCCTCAATGTTTCACTCAATTTAGGCTTGGTTTTTCCCCTCATGTGTTGAGGAAATGGTGCAGGTTGTGGGATTGTTTGTTGAAGAGCTGTTTCTTTCACATTGTTATCAGTTTTTTCAATTTGATCATGTGGTTCATTTGAATTTTCATTAGAGTTTGAATCTTCAGATGGTTTTTGAATTATTTGTTCAGGTTTCTCAATTGATTTCCCACTTCTTAAAACCGTTACAGCCTTTAGTTGTTCATGAGTTTTTCATGAGTTGTTTGAGTGCAACTTGACTCCCCCCTTAAAGATGGGGATGGTACCACCTGAGTAGGCATGGGTGCCTTCCCGATTTTTATGGTTTGTAGTTCATGTTTAAGGGATGAGACTTCTAAGTTCATTTTCTCTATTTGTTTACACATCTGTTCAAGGATTGGTAGAGGGACAGATTGAGTAGGGGCTTGTACTGGTTGGTTTATCATAGGAGGATACTTTGGTTGTTGGATTGGTTGTTGCATGGGTTGCTGGATGGGTTGTTGGTATTGGATAAGAGGGTGTTGGTATTGGACTGGTTGTGGTTGGAACTGGTTATGGTTTTGAAAATTTTGTGGAGGGTAGGGGTTTGGTCCTTGTGGCTGACTAGGTTGTTGGTTATCTTTCCAACGGAATCCCAGATGGTCATTGTACCTTGAGTTGAATGTGTTTTGATATTGAGGATTTTGGAAGTTTAGGGCATTGACTTCAGCAGGTGATCCTCCTAGAAGAACGTCCTTGATGGATGGAATGGTTGGACATTTGTCTGTATTGTGGTCATGTTTGTCACAAATTATGCAAACATGGTCTATAGTTTGGATTTCATGGATTTTTCTAAAGTCTTTCTCTTCAACCTTCCTAGTGAGTGCTGTGAGTTTAGACCTAAAGCTTTCCTCTTCTCTAAGTGTATGCATTCCAGTAGTTCTTTTTTGATTTTCAGAATAAGGTGATGTTCCCCATGTTTGGTTTTGTTCATCAAGGCTTTCTAGATACTCGTAAGCATCATTTGAGGCTTTTTTTTAAAGGTCTCATTACACATCATGTCAATGAATTGTTTTTTCCCTAGGCCCAACCCTTCATAAAAAATTCTCATTTGTTCAGGAATTGAAAAACCATGGTGTGGAACCATGTTTAGGGTGTCTTTGAACCTCTTCCATGTTTCATAGAACGACTCTCCATCTTTTTCAAAAAAGTTTTGGATGCTCTTTTTAAGTGAAACTGTTTTGTGGTGGGGAAAATATTTTTTGTATAATTCACTTTGTGATTGGTCCCAAGAATTGATGGATGATGGTCTCAAATTGTTTAGCTAATTTTTAACTCGATCCTTTAAAGAAAAAGGAAAGAGGCTCATCTTATCTAATTCTAGTTGATGTGGGGGACACATGGTTTCTACAATGTCATTGAACTCCTTAACGTGAAGGTAGAACATCTCGGACTTCATTCCATGGAATGTGGGAAGGTGGTTTAGGACATGAGGTTTAAAGATGTAGTTGGCATCTCTTAGGGAATTGTGTCTAATGCATGAGGGGGCATTGGTCCAGGCAGGTGTGAGTTAGTCATTCATGGTTTGATCGACTGCATTCTCCAAGTTTGGGGTTGCCTCATTTGGATTTCCATTTTGGTTCCTACCCGGGTTTATGAGTTGGTTTCTTTGAAGACCATTCATTGAAATGGGCTCAATTTTTGACTTTGGAGTATTAGGAATATTAGATCTAATGGAAAAAGTTCCCTTGATGTACTTGACTCCCTAACCCCAGGACTATCCACCTTAACTAGACAGTTTGATTGGTCACGGGTGTAGGCGGACATGCGTCAAAAGAAAAAAAAACGAGAAAGAGAAATGATAAGAGAATTTGGGTGAGAATATAAGAAATGGGGGAGAATATAATGGGTGTTGATATGAATTACTTGGGTCCCCGACAACGACACCAAAATTTGGTCTCACCCAAATTTACCCAAGATTTTAGGGTTAAGAGGTCACTTGTAGTTTATCTTGGGTTGTCGAATCCTCAGAGACCTAAGAAGTATCCTACAAACACATACATTCTATGGATTGTTTTTGGCTATGAAGTGACCAAATTGGGTTAATTTTATATGGGTTTAAGTGAATGCTAATAGACTTAAGTGAATTCAAATTAAGAGAATGAGTTGATCCTAGGTTATCACTTGGGGTGGATTTGATGCATTCCTTTTTTAACTATTTCAATTTCTTATATTTGAGAAGGGTTCATTTAATAAGATCAAACAACACCATCACTTCCTGGTTTAATACTTACAAACCCTAATACTAATCAACTATACACTTGGAGAATCAAAGTTTTGAGCACTCTAAGGTAAAGGTTCGTATTAGCACTTGAAGTGTGCGATTTTAAAATTCAAAAAGGATGAAGAAGTTTTAAAATCGTCAAGTGAAATTCTCAATTAAAAGAATTGATTAGAAATTAATAGAGTGATAAATAACATCTAATCTAGACCCTTGCTACTCCCTTGGATCAACCCATAAGAGGGTTAGCCCTCCATTGATGCTATGGTTTCAATGGAATCGGGAAGTAGACTCATGATGGAGGATTGAAGAAGTAAAAAAAAAACAATAAAAAGAAAACAATCACTCCACCGTTGTGTGAATAATTTCACAAGGTTTGGTGTGAATAAATTCACATCATGAAGCAATGATATCAATGTGATAATAAGAAGAACAAAATAAGAGAAGATGAAGAATTTTTATTGAAAACTAAGGTGATTCGAACAACTTACATGTGAAAGACAAACATGAGATAACAAAATCACAACATAACATTACAATGAAAGAAAGCACAAAAGATCCCTAAATCCTCCAACACCACTACCTTAAATAGGCATTTTGGGAGCCTTGCGTCGAGCCTCTAATAGTGAAATTCATCCCACTTGAGTATGGTAGGCTTAGGGTGGTGGAAAGCTTGTGGAACTTAGACTTTTCCACTCTTGACCCAAAGTGGAAGCCAGATTGCATCCACCGAACAGAGGCGTCGAAATGACCTTCTAGATGGTCAAATTAGAGTGGCCTATAGAAGAAGAAAATGGAGCCCCAGATGTATCCCAATCACCTGTAAAATTTCATCCCAAATGGAATTTTGGTTTGCGAGATATTATCAAAATGGTGGGCTATTTTTCTGGGCCGCAGAATCTGGACCAGAATTTTATCTCCAACTTGGGCTGCATGGAACTCCCTTAAACCATCCAAATTAGCTCTTGTCACTGTTGGATGGAATGTTCAAAATTATGTCCTCTATCTTCAGTTAAATTTTGAGAATCATTGGTTTTGGATCTTGGCCTCTACAGTCTTTTTAATTGGGATTCTGTCCAGTTTACTTTTCCCAAAATGTGTTGCCATGAAAGCCCATTTTGGTGGTCTTTCAATGTGAATCTTCAAGTACTCCAAAAGTATGAATTGTTCCCAATGTAATGAGAAACCTGAAAATTAAATATTAAAATAAAATCAATACCATTGGGTATTTTATATGGCGTTCAAAAATGTACCATGTAATATTGCATTTTAAGAACTTACAATCATAATGTGAAATGATGTTCAAAGTGTAAAATGCACTATAATGGTGTTTATGAATAATAAATCACATGAATATTATATATATTAACGATGAATATTAGCCTCATTCAGTGTATAATCATGTCAGCATTCAAAACTCTATATGGGACACCTTGTAGGTCACCCTTGTGATGAATGAAGATAGGAAAGTCATCACTTATGACATCAAAGATGGTGCATGTGACGATGGAGAAAGTTCAGGTGATCCTCAAGTGAATAAAGGCCAATCAGAGTCGATAGAAATCTTATCCAGACTGATGTTGTGTACACTTGGAGTTTGAGTAGAGAGACCATGTGTTCCAGAAGGTCTTGTTGGCTTTGGTATGAAAAATTTATTTTTGGAAAAGTGTTGGCAACTTTCAGAAGGAAAATTTTCAGTAGTAACACTTGAGAACCTGGATGGAGCTCTTACACCAGCACTATGTCTTGGATGAGGTTGGTTGAGATCCTTCACTAGATATATATTTCTATACACAGCTGAATGGAAGCAGATGATGAGATAGAGATCATTGAAAAAAGTCCATTAGACAGAGTCCAACAGATATGGTCTAATGGTTAGAGAGCATCAGATGAATTCCAATGGATGGAGTTTTAGCGAGCATTGCATCACAGGTGAAATGTTTCTATAATCACCAGAAGGAACCTTGTGTCAGGACCAGTAGGATGATCCTTGATTGATAGTATTAACAAACGTAGCTGTGGGAATACATGACTAATGGACTGAGCATAGTGGAGTTTGAGAAACTAGAATAGGGAAATTTCAGACAAGCTTGGAGGCAACGATCATAATCTAAAGTAACACAATGAGGCTAATGGATGGAGCTTTATTTGGTAATTGTATGAAGTTCCATAGGTTGGTGAAGTGTTGTGTATAAGTCACCCTAAAGGGATAACACTGACAATGAAACATGGAAGCATTCTTCTTGGATGCTTAAAAAAGGAATGTTGGTTGAAGTCTTAGTATGTATTAGAAGGTGATGTTCACTATTCATTGGGAGTTAACAGTTGAGGTAGTTAGAGCTACTGGTGATTGACCATGGCTATCCTAAATGTTGTGATGTACTTGGAGGTGTGATTATGTGTGTGTGTGTGTGTGTGGGGGGGGTCATTAGGATAATGCCTCCTATTTGTGTGATATGCCTATTCGATGATAGTCTCCAACACATGACCTATTGGAGTCGAGCTTAGGGTGTCACTCTTAAATAATATCTCAATATAGTGTGAGATGGATACTTCCAGGTGTATAAGTTTAAGCGGGGCCTCCTCAAAGACATCCAATCTAGTGTAGTCTCTCTATTCATTCACACTTATGTCAGGGTGATGGAGTGGGACTTAGTGGTAGATAAATTCATGGAAGAGGAGCGTTGGGCAGGAGGAGGTGGCAGTGGATGTCATGGAGCATAGTTGTATGCTACAACCGATGGACGTCAGACTTTAAGTTCATGGAACATGAGGTTTTCACACAAGCATACTCAATCTCAGAGACAAATAGTGTATATATCCCTCTAGGGATCTAGTCAACTGAGAGATGGGTGGTGTTATGATTTTGATGGGTAGGGTCACATGGTGTGTGATCTCTCGACTCATCACACTGCAGATGGGGACAAGCAGTAAATAGACCTTCACAGTAGAGATAATTTCAGGATCAAGGATCTCTAAAGGGTGTTTAGGATGGACCGTAGGGAAGTAGTGCTGACAGAGGGATTGGTAAAGCCCTAGGTGGATGTGCTGCAGGTGGGGGCTGATGTTATGACTTACTTCCACCACAACCCCCAGGTGGTCCACACCAAGTTTAGAGAGTTGGTGGATGAGTGAGTGGTTAGCTACAAGTTATGGAGTGATATAACCAGGCTGTGCATGGGATGATTTGAGGTATGATCTATATATTCTCTATATTATCACCGGTACTTGTAAACACATGTATGATCCATTATTTCATCACCTTATCCCTTGTTCCAAATCTTGAAATTCATGTGGAGCCTTTATCCCATCAGTTGTGGCTGGAGATTCCTACAAGAAAAAATTCGACCATTTTGAACATCTACCAATAGTACGAGATGGTTCTTGGTGGAGAGAGATTCATGTGGAAACTATTGATAGTTTCTATGAAACCATATGATGATATTCTGGGTATGGACTAGATATCCATGGTATGTTCTTAGATAGACAATCACCAAAGGAGGGTTAGGTGCCTACGAGCGGATGAGATTAGATTCTCCTTCAATGGTGAGATGGACTTGCTGGCGGAACGAGTGAGGCTTATGAGTAGGAAGTTGAAACCTATCTCTCATCAGTTAGTGAGTTTGTCCCTTAGTGCAATTGGTTCTTTAGATATCTCGCTTCTAGCAGTAGTGAATGAGTACTTGGATGACTTCCTTGAGGATGTTCCGAGACTACTTCCACTTTGAGAGATTGACTTTTGTATTGACTTGCACCCTGAAACCAAACCGATCTATTCTATGGTATATTGGATGGCCCATACCGAGCTCTGAGAGTTGAGGGTGTAGTTAGAAGAACTTGAATAAAAGGGTTTTATCGGATCCAGAATGTCCCCTTGGGCGACTCTAGTGTTGTTCACTAAAAAGACGGACATGAGATTGAGGTTATTTGTTGATTATCACCCCCTAAAACAAGTAAAAATTAAAAATAAGTACCCCTTACCAAAGATCGGTAACCTTTTCAACTATTTGAAAGGTGCAAGATGATTCTAGAAGATTGATCTTGGGTCTGGCTACCACCAATTGTGGGTTCATGAGGAGGATATTTTGAAGACAACATCCTGGGTTTCATTATGGGCATTATGAGTTCCTGGTGATTCCCTTTGGTGTGAAGAATTCTCCTGATGTATTTATAAGACTTATGAACCGGATCTTTCAGCCTTTCTTTGATTGGTTCAAGGTTGTCTTTATCAATGACATTCTCATTTACTCTACACCGAAGGAGGATCACATATATCATTTGATGATGGTACTATACTTACTTTTGGGGACTCCAGTTATACGGTAATCTCTAGAAGCTTTGGTTCTGGATTTGAGTGGTTCACTTTATAGGGCATGTCATCTCTAAAAACGGTGTAGTTGTGGACCCAAAAAATATAGAGGTAGTGTTAGCTTAAGACCCTACCAAGAGAGTGTCTAAGGTATGATGTTTTCTTGGTTTGGTTGGGTATTATCGGGGTTTTATGGCAGACCTTCCCAATTTTTTTCCCCTTTTACTACCTTAACATGAATAGGGATGTTGTTCACCCAAATCGAGTAGCGGTAGAAATTCTTCAAGGAGTTTAGAAAAAGATTGGGTAGTTCTCCTATTTTGAGAATGTCTAAAGAGGGAATTGAGTATGTGGTGTTTTTTGATTTCTCTAGAGTTGGTCTTGGGTGCGTATTGATGCAGAGACAATTGGTCATTTTTTATGAGTCTAGGAAGTTGAGACCCCATGAACAAAACTATGTGACCCATGAATTAGAGTTGGTAGTAGTAGCATTTTCCTTGAAGATATTGAGACATTATCTTCTAGGTGAGCGATTTGTAATTTAATCAGACTCCTAGAGAGATCTCAACCTGAGATAGAGGCATTGAAAGAAATTATTACAGGACTATGACTTCAAGATAATTTGCACTCCAGTGAAGGAAAACATGGTAGTAGATTCCCTTAGTATGAAATATCACTCTCTCTTAATGAAAGAGGTATCAGAGTAGTTATAATATTTATAGCTAAACTTGGAGGAGGATAGATTGGAAGTTTATCTCTAGCTGATGGTAGCAACTCCACCGCTAATCCAACACGTGAGAGAGGCTCATTTTGGATACATCAATTGTGTAGTTATATGTGACCAAATATCTTTAGAAGTCATACCAGATGATTTTTCTAAAGGTGGGGATCATGTCATCCCTTTTCAAGTATGAATATTGATTCGGGTCATGGTGCGTTAAGAGGCGATGAGAGAGTTTCATACCTCCCTATTAGTGCTACATCTCAAAGTGATGAAGATGTACCATAACATTTGGCAAAAATTTTATTGGGTAGGCATGAGGTGGAGTGTTGTTGATTTTATTTCTCAATGCCCCACTTATCAATAGTTGAATGTAGAGAATCATATTATAGTAGGTTTGACTCAGCCTCTCGAGAACCTAGAGTGTAAATAAAATATCATATCAATGAATTTGGTGATGGGGCTTCCATGGATAGTGAAAGGACACAACACTATCAAGTGATTTTTGATTGACTTACCAAGTTGGTTTACTTTATTTCCATTAAAGAGTAGATTTTGGGGGAGAGTTTGGGGTGCTTGAATATATAGGATATCATCTAGATTTATGGGGTACCCTCAACAATTTTCTCGTACCATGATGTGTGGTTCATGTCATGGTTATAAAGAGGTTTGTAGGAAGTATTCAAGACCCAGTTATTGATGAAAATAGCGTTCCACCCCCAAAAAGACAGTCAGACTGAACAAAGCTTCCATGTTTTAGAGGATATACCGAGAGCTGACATGTTGGACTTTGGTTGGAGTTGAGAGGATCACCTACCTTTCACTACTACAAAAACGGGCTTTATCAACGCTCAAAACAGGCTTTATTAGCGCTAAAAAGCGCTGTAAAGCTCAACGCTGATAAAGGGGGGTCCCCTTTATCAGTGTTTTTTTAGAACAGATAAAGGAAGCCTTTATCAGCGCAAAACAAGCGTTGATAAAATGTACATTTATCAGTGCTAAAAAAGCACTGATAAAAGATCAGTTTATCAGTGCCCTTTTAGCGCTGATAAATGCCCTGTCTGCTGAAAAAAAAAATTCTACAGCAGCACACCCAAACAACACCTACAAATAATTCAGTATCTTAATAAGTATACTCATACAAAACTAACACATAAATCATAATCTAATCACACCAAGTATACCCATACACCATTAACACATAATTCATAAGTTAATTTAATACATAAAGAATTCTATTCAGAATTCAAGGGGCTGGGGGGGGGGTTATTCAGGGGTTTCGGGTGGCTGTCCAAGGGGGGTAGGGGGTGTCCGGGTGGCTGTCCAAGGGGGGGGGGTAGGGGGTGTCTGGGGGAATGGGGGTGTCCAGGGGTGGGGGGTGGGGGGGGGGGGGTCAAGGAGGTTGGGGGGCTGTCCAAGGAGGGTGGTGGTGTCCAGGGGGGGTGGGGGGTGTCTAGGTGGTGGGGTGGTGTCTAGGGGGGTGTCCAGGTGGGGGGGGGGGCTGTCCATGGGGGTGTCCAGGGGGGGTGGGCTGGTGTCTAGGGTGTCGGGGGGGGGGGGGGGCTTTCTAGGGGGTGGGCTGGTGTCCAGGGTGTGGGTTGGTGTCCAGGGTGTCGGGGGGGGGGGGGGGGGGGCTTTTCGTAGGTTAGTTGTTGTTTTCACATAAAATTGTGTCCATTTTAAACAAAAGAGAGACCGTTTGAGTGATACCGGCCACATCGTGCCTCGGATTGAGGTGGGGATCACTTGTACACGTCACAAAGGACCCGTGGATCGTTCTCCTAAAGGATCAATACAATCCGAATGCATTTGGTCGGATTTCCGTAGGTCAGTTGTTGTTTTCACTTAAAAGTGTGTCCATTTTAAACAAAAGAGAGACCCTTTGAGTGATACCGGTTACACCGTGCCTCGGATTGAGGCGGGGATGACTCGTACACGTCATAGAGGACCCGTGGATTGTTCTCCTAAAGGATAAATACAATCCGAATGCGTTTGGTCGGATTTCCATAGGTCAGTTGTTGTTTTCACTTAAAATTCTGTCCATTTTAAAAAAAAGAGAGACCCTTTGAGTGATATCGGCCGCACCGTGCCTCAGATTGAGGCGAGGATGACTCGTACACATCACAAAGGACCCGTGGATTGTTCTCCTAAAGGATCAATACAATCCGAATACGTTTGGTTGGATTTCCGTAGGTCAGTTGTTGTTTTCACTTAAAATTGTGTCCATTTTAAACAAAAGAGAGACCCTTTGAGTGATCCCGGCACACCGTGCCTTGGATTGAGGTAGGGATGACTTGTACACATCACAAAGAACCCATGGATCGTTATCCAAAAGTATCAATACAATCCGAATGTGTTTGGTTAGATTTTCATAGGTCACTTGTTGTTTTCACTTAAAATTGTGTCCATTTTAAACAAAAGAGAGACCCTTTGAGTGATACCGGCCACACCGTGCCTCATTTTGAGGTGGGGATGAATCATACACGTCACAGAGGACCCGTGGATCATTCTCCTAAAGGATAAATACAATCTGAATGCGTTTGGTCGGATTTCCGTAGGTTAGTTGTTGTTTTCACTTAAAATTGTGTCAATTTTAAATAAAAGAGAGACCCTTTGAGTGATACCGGCCACACTGTTCCTTGGATTGAGCCGGGGATGACTCTTACACGTCACAGAGGACCCTTGGATCGTTCTCCTAAAGGATCAATACAATCTGAATGTGTTTGGTCGGATTTCCGTAGGTCAGTTGTTGTTTTCACTTAAAATTGTGTCCATTTTAAACAAAAGAGAGACCCTTTGAGTGATACCGGCCACACCGTGCCTCGGTTTGAGGCGGGGATGACTCGTACACGTCACAGAGGACCCGTGGATCGTTCTCCTAAAGGATAAATACAATCTGAATGTGTTTGGTCAGATTTCCGTAGGTCAGTTGTTGTTTTCACTTAAAATTGTGTCCATTTTAAACAAAAGAGAGACCCTTTGAGTGATACTGGCCACACCATGCCTCGAATTGAGGCAGGTATGACTCTTACACGTCACAAAGGACCCATGGATCGTTCTCCTAAAGGATCAACACAATCCGAATGCGTTTGGTCGGATTTCCGTAGGTCAGTTGTTGTTTTCATTTAAAATTGTGTCCATTTTAAACAAAAGAGAGACCCTTTGAGTGATACCGGCCACACCGTGCCTCGGATTGAGGCGGGGATGACTCGTACACGTCACAAAGGACCCATTGATCGTTCTCCTAAAGGATCAATACAATCCAAATGCGTTTGGTCGGATTTCCGTAGGTCAGTTTTTGTTTTCACTTAAAATTGTGTCCATTTTAAACAAAAGAGAGGCCCTTTGAGTGGTACCGGCCATACTGTGCCTCAGATTGAGTCGGGAATGACTCGTACACGTCACAGATGACCCTTCGATCATTATCCTAAAGGACCAATACAATCCGAATGCGTTTGGTCGGATTTCCGTAGGTCAGTTGTTGTTTTCACTTAAAATTGTGTCCATTTTAAACAAAAGAGAGACCATTTGAGTGATACCGGTCACACTGTGCCTCAGATTGAGGTGGGGATGACTCGTACAAGTCACAGAGGACCCGTGGATCGTTCTCCTAAAGGATAAATACAATCCGAATGCGTTTGGTTCGATTTCCGTAGGTCAGTTGTTGTTTTCACTTAAAATTGTGTCCATTTTAAACAAAAGAGAGACCCTTTGAGTGGTACCGGCCACACCGTGTCTCGGATTGAGGCGGGGTTGACTCATACACGTTCCCAACGCACCCGTGGATCGTTCTCCTAAAGGATCAATACAATCCGTATGCATTTGGTCGGATTTCTGTAAGTTAGTTGTTGTTTTCACTTAAAATTGTGTCCATTTTAAACAAAAGAGAGACCCTTTGAGTGGTACCAGCCACACCGTGTCTCGGATTGAGGCGGGGTTGACTCATACACGTCCCCAACGCACCCGTGGATCGTTATCTTAAATGATCAACACAATCCGAATGCGTTTGGTCGGATTTCCGTAGGTCAGTTGTTGTTTTCACTTAAAATTGTGTCCATTTTAAACAAAAGAGAGACCCTTTGAGTGATACCGGCCACACCGTGCCTCATATTGAGGCGAGGATGACTCGTACACGTCACAGAGGACCCATGGATCGTTCTCCTAAAGGATCAATACAATCCTAATGCGTTTGGTCGGATTTCCGTAGGTCAGTTTTTGTTTTCACTAAAAATTGTGTCCATTTTAAACAGAAGAGAGACCCTTTGAGTGGTATCGGCCACACCGTGCCTCGGATTGGGGCGGGAATGGCTTTTACACGTCACAGAGGACCTGTGGATTGTTCTCCTAAAGGATCAATACAATCTGAATGCATTTGGTCGGATTTCCGTATGTCAGTTGTTGTTTTCACTTAAAATTGAGTCCATTTTAAACAAAAGAGAGACCCTTTGAGTGATCCCGACACACCATGCCTCAGATTGAGGCGTGGATGACTCATACATGTCACAAAGGACCCATGGATCATTCTTCTAAAGGATCAATACAATCCTAATGCCTTTGGTTGGATTTCCGTAGGTCAGTTGTTGTTTTCACTTAAAATTGTGTCCATTTTAAACAAAAGAGAGACCCTTTGAGTGATACCGGCCACACCGTGCCTCAGATTGAGGTGAGGATGACTCGTACACGTCACAGAGGACCCGTTGATCGTTCTCCTAAAGGATAAATACAGTCCGAATGCATTTGGTCGGATTTTCGTAGGTCAGTTGTTGTTTTCACTTAAAATTATGTCCATTTTAAAAAAAAGAGAGACCCTTTGAGTGATAGCGGCCACACCATGCCTCGGATTCAGGTGGGGATGACTCGTACACATCACAAAAGACCCGTGGATCGTTCTCCTAAAGATCAATACAATCCGAATGCGTTTGGTCGGATTTCCGTAGGTCAGTTGTTGTTTTCACTTAAAATTGTGTCCATTTTAAACAAAAGAGAGACCCTTTGAGTGATCCCAGCACACCGTGCCTCGGATTGAGGCGGGTATGACTCGTACACGTCACAAAGGACCCATGGATCGTTCTTCTAAAGGATCAATACAATCCTAATGCGTTTGGTCAGATTTCCGTAGGTCAGTTGTTGTTTTCACTTAAAATTGTGTCCATTTTAAACAAAAGAGAGACCCTTCGAGTGATACCGGCCACACTGTGCCTCTATTTGAGGCGGGGATGACTCGTATACATCACAGAGGACCCGTGGATCGTTCTATTAAAGGATCAACACAATCTGAATGCTTGGTCAGATTTCCGTAGGTCAGTTGTTGTTTTCACTTAAAATTGTGTCCATTTTAAAAAAAAGAGAGACCCTTTGAGTGGTACCGGCCACACCGTGCCTCATATTGGGGTGTGGATGACTCTTACACGTCACATAGGACCTATGGATTGTTCTCCTAAAGGATAAATACAATCCGAATGCGTTTGGTTGGATTTCCGTAGGTCATTTGTTGTTTTCACTTAAAATTGTGTCCATTTTAAACAAAAGAGAGACCCTTTGAGTGGTACCGGCCACACCGTGTCTCGGATTGAGGTGGGGTTGACTCGTACACATCCCCAATGCACATGTGGATCGTTCTCTTAAAGGATCAACACAATCCGAATGCGTTTGGTCAGACTTCCGTAGGTCAGTTGTTGTTTTCACTTAAAAATTTGTCAATTTTAAACAAAAGAGAGACCCTTTGAGTGGTATCGGCCACACCATGCCTCGGATTGAGGCGGGGATGACTCGTACACGTCCCCAACGGACCCGTGGATCGTTCTCCTAAAGGATCAATACAATCCGAATGCATTTGGTTGGATTTCCGTTGGTCAGTTGTTGTTTTCACTTAAAAATCTGTCCATTTTAAACAAAAGAGAAACCCTTTGAGTGGTTCATCATTCTTGCATGTTGTTGGTGCATATCATATGTTAAAATGGGAAATTGACTCATTGGAGAAAGGATGTTTTATTTAATAACAATTACAATATTCCTACGAACATTTACATATAATAATGTGTCATCTTTTGATCCCCTTAACCCCTCTCAAAAATAACCGCCAATTGTAGACGTCCCCAAGTCAGTTCTTCATGTTATTTGTGTACAATCTGCCATCAGGTATGCAGACCACTTGTTTCTGAACATATCTATATCGTCTTGTGAGTATGAGGATTTTCGGCAGTCAGAGTAGTACTACAAAATATAAAAATGAAGAATTAATAAATAAATTAAACGAACTAGTATTTGTTTTTGAAAATACCTCTTTAGAGATTCTTGTTTGTTGATGGAAAAAGATCTCTTTCATAAATTTACAAACATAATAACCGCAATCATTATCGTTTGTTTGTTTTGGACACTGCAAAAAAATTGATCATTAGGAGAATAAGTTACTTGTGTTGAGATGTGTTTGGATAGTGAAATTTTATTATATATACCCTGATATTTGTCCAGACGTAGTACTTGCTCGCCTCCTTATGCTTAGCCCCTGTCCTCATTCCTTTTTTTAGTCGATAATGATACACCGCCCTATCATAACAGAATCTTCAGTAAAAGATAATATAAATTATATTACTTGATGTTTAGACCTAAAACGTAGGATGTAGTGTCTTACAGATTCATAAACTCCATCATGTGTGGTCGATTTGATGGATATCCTTGCTTTGAATCCAGAAAATAAATCTTTGGAGTATCCATGTTCACCGCAATTAGCATCTAATGTTGCCTAAAAACACAAAAAGTAATAAGTAATAAAAGAAGTCAAAATATAATTGATATGCTTTAATTGTAGAGTTTTACCCCTGCATGGTTGGTATTAAGAAGAGTCTGTCATTTGTAATCTTTCTTTCAAATGTTTTCAGCAAGCCGTTCACTATTTCATTCTTTTTTGATGGCTCTATTTTCGTTAGATGTGATGATGTGGTATGAGGACTAACGAGTCCAAATTTTGGCTCATGGGAAAATTCCTTCAACTGTTTTTCATATATACGTCTGTCAACAATATAAAATGCATTTAGTCATAATGTGCACATTAGATCAGATTTTAGAAAATCAATTCACGGAAACGTACCTCATATATATATTTACAACTGTGACGCCTAGCCAACCGTTTTCAAGGAACTCATTTACATTTTCAACTGTAATGAAATCTTGACTTTCCTCTCCGTATATATTCTCTTCGAAAACCACTATATGACTACTACCACCTCTTAGCTTCGTATTCACATGAGTCTTCATTGCTAGTAAATGTGGCTAGAGAACATGTGGTGTTATTGTGCTTTTAGTAGCTCCTTGGGATCAGTTGGTCGATCCTTTAGATGGTTTTGAGCCGACGTTTTTCACCCCTTCCCTTTCTCCGTCTATAATAACATTCATTGGTTTAGACCCTTTTTTCATTAATTGTTAAAGGTTTAGCTTGAAAAAAAGGAAATAAATACCTCTTTGGCTGCATGTACTCTTACAAGTTGTGACGACCATGCAATTAATGTCCCAATAGCCTTTTCTACCGTATGAATATCATCGTCATCAAGTGGAATAGGTAGCTCTGCATTTGGCTCATGAGCAACAGTAATCGCCACTTTCAGATGATCTTTCGGAAGTGGTCTATTATGCAGCATGTCATATGGGATGTTGAACACTATAGCCCTCGCTACAAGGTGATAAGTGAGTGTTAACAGATATAAATCACAATCATTATCACCCTGTAGAAGATCAGTACAAGAAAAGTATCAGTATTTGTCTGATTCACATTTCATGGGAACAATTATTAGAATATTGATTACCACGGCTAAGACAGCTCTTTAAGGGGAATGACTCGCCTCAAAGCTGGTGGGGGGTGGGGCGGGATCTTCACGCGCTGGTTGTTCCTGAGTTGTGTCTTCTCCTTGCTTCCCACCCATAAAAGTTTCTATCAACTCTCCCTGCCATTGTAATCTTTCTTCAAGGGTTTCTAGTTTTTCGCTCATTTGTTTTAATGTTTCATATCTATCATCCATTTTTTCTTCTTCTCAAAATATCCTCGGGGTGTCACCCCAAACCTCGCATCTCTGAAACGACTGTATTTTTCTGGCTGCTTCAAACCTGTCGATAATAGGTCTGCATTCGCTACAGGAGTAGCTGATTCCTGTGATTGTCAGATATAGGAAAATAATTAATTATTTTTTATGTAATAGCAATTTAAATCAAATCTTTTTATCGTCGTGTCATACTTACAAAAATTTCCTACACTTTTTGTGTGTTCTCATCTACTAGCTTCCCTTCCTTATTCACACGTGCCTCCTTTCAAATCACATGATGTGGGATGGAAGTGTCTTTAGTTTTAGACTCATCAATCTACATATAAACATAGAAATATAATTATGATGTTGTTTTTTGGCACCTAACAATATTACTGTAAATTTAAAATACGTACCATTTTCTTTTCTAGTGAAGCGTACCCCATCCTTGTTTTACGATAGGTGTATGTTGTTTTTGATGCACGTTCCTTATTTTCATTACAGAGTTGCTGTTTCATAAATGAAATATTGACAATCAAAGTGATGAATACACATATCCTCAAACAACGTATTATCACCCACAATGTACCTGAAACTCCTCATCCCCACGACAGCCAATAAATGCATCCCATGCTTCTTGGGATATCAGGTGAGCGTAGACAATGGGTGGGTGCGGGTTTATTTTACCTTTGGAATCTTTCATGTGACATCTTGTTAAAATAGTGCAAAAACCTCGATGAATCCTTCCTTCAAACCTTAGTACATAATCCTTGTGTGAATTGTCTACTATAAATGTACTCTGTAAGAGATTGAGAAGAGTAAGACATTGTTTCATTATTTTATTTGCTAGTAAATTAAAGAAATAAATTCATAATGTTACTGTAATTTTTTCCTAGATCACAGCCTGCAGCCCGGACACAACATGGTGCCATGAATCTATGTCAATCGTCACGCGTTGCCGAGTGAAAACTCCAATGTAACTACTAAACATAGTCTTGTTGGGATTCACATGTTGGCCTCGTGCATTCCATCAGACATCAAATTTGATGCCTTTGTTTTTCGCCTTAAGAACATTGGCTAACACCGTCAAATTACGATACACCTGTGTTTTCTGCGACGTCGATCCTTCATTCCTGACCATTTCATCGATATCAATATCATCTATATGTTCATCTAAAATGGTAGCAACGACATGTGCTGATGGTTGTTGGACCTCAACACTAGGAGCGGCAGGAGCCGCAACAGCAGGAGCAGCAGCAGGAGCAGCAGCAGTAGCCCCAACAGGAGCAGCAGCAGCCGCAGCAGCAGCAGCTTGAGAGACTTGTTCAGCCTTAAGGTTAGGAGTACCAGAATGTGAAGAAGTCATTATCTGCAAAAGTGGTTGAACAATTAATTTAGATTACATAAATTCAGTGATTATAAGATAATAACATGAGATAACAAGATCTATATTACAAACAAAATATAACCTGTTTATTGAACTCACTTTCTTTTTTTCAAAGGTTGAAGGGATTTGACATCTCTATCGATTATCCAAATCCCTTCATTGTGGTATCCTCTAACATAAAAAACATTATCCACATTGGGACCACTCCGAAATGATTGCGACATACCACTGAAAGGATTGTCCTCAACTGAATTTTCATCAGAACCTTCAGTAGTTTAGGACGATAACAAAACAATCGAACACTTTCGGTTTTCGGGATCTGGAACATAAAAAACTTGTACCGCTTGTGATGCCATTATAAACTGTTCGTCTTTGTACTCTTCTTTACTAAAATCAACTTTCATAAATCCCTATTCATCTATTTTAACATCACTGTTGTTATCAACCCATTTGCATTGAAAAATCGGCAATTGGAATGTCGTATAATCCAACTCCCATATTAGTTTGATAATGCCAAAGTATGACATATTTGCATAAATTGGATTTCTGTCCTTACTACCAGAAACATGCATCACTTCAGCCACTAGTGTAACTCCACTATTTTGTATGGTACTATCTTTATCATGTTCATTTGTATAGAATGTATAACCATTAATTACATAACCACTGTAAGATAATACATACACACTTGGTCCAACAGCTATCCATCGAAGTCGTTCTGAAATTGAATTCAGATTTTCATCCAACTGCTTAAAAATATGGTTCTGAAACTATCCTATAAACTGGTGGTTATGTGTATTTGATAACCATTTTAAGCCCTTGATGGATTCAACTGCCTAAAAATTTCTTTGCGAGTTTCAATATATGGAGTAACCTTCCAACTGTTATGCAAAACATAAAGGTGGGCCTGCTCCCGATCTATAATGCTGATTGTCACAACATCTCTTCCATAAATTCCCTCACCCTCAATGCGTCCAGTGTGATGAGATTTTGGGAGACCAATGCTTTCCACATCAGATAGGTATTCGGTACAAAATTCAATGGCTTCCTCAACAATATATTGCTCCACTATACAACCCTCTTACCGACTTCTATTTTTGATATACCCTTTCAAAATCTTCATATACCGTTCAACAGGATACATCCATCTATAGTGCACAAGACCACAAAGTAGAATCTCTCTCACCAAGTGAATCATTAAATAAACCATCATATCAAAGAATGTTGGCGGGAAGAACATTTTTAATTGACATAATATGATGACAATTTCTTTTTCCATAGCTGGAAATTTCGCCGAGTCTAAAACTTTGCTACATATAGCTTTGAAAAAGAAACAAAGTTTGGTTAACGTATGACAAACATTCTTGGGTAAAATGCAACGTAAAACTATAGGAATTAGATCTTGCATCAAAACATGACAATCATGTGATTTCAAACCTTTTAACTTCAAATCATTCATTGACACAATGTTATTGATATTTGATGAATACCCACCTGGAAACTTTACATCATTGAAGAAGTTGCAAAACTGGTATCTCTCCTCCCTAGAAAGAGTATAAGTAGCTGGAGGAAGAAACATTCGATTTTCACCCTTCATGGGAGCCAACTCTTCTTGTATTCCCATGTCAACCATGTCCAACCTTGCCTTAATTCCATCCTTTGTTTTTCCAGGGGAATTTAGCAACACTCCGATAATATCGTCACATACATTTTTTTTCCACATGCATCACATCAAGAAAATGTTTGACGTACAAACAATTTCAGTATGGTAATTAAAAAAAAACTGATCTCTTTTTCAAACCGATTTTTGTAAGGTTTTTCAAAAATGGTTTACCAAAAACAGTGTTCACATCTTTTACTTTCTGAAACAGCTGATCACCTGTTAGTGGAGACAGTGCTGCGCGTTGTTCTGAACTTCCATTGAATGATGTTGTCCAAGATCGGTACTTATGCCGACGAGGTAGAAATCTATGATGTCCTAGAAACAAAGATTTCGATGAATGTTTCAACCTAATTGATTCTGTATTTTCTTCGCACACGGGACACCTTTGAGTTCCTTTAATGCTATAGCCTGAAAAATTTCCATAAGCAGGGAAATCATTTATTGTCCCATACAACATCGCTCTCAACGTGAAGTATTCACTTTTATAAGCATCATACAACATAACACTTGAATCCCACAATAACTTCAAATCATCAATCAAAGGAGCCAAATAAACATCAATATTGTTACCTGGTTGTTTTGGTCCTGATATAAGCATAGATAACATGATGAATTTCCACTTCATGCATAACCGGGGTGGAAAGTTATAATTTACCAACATAACAGGCCATGTACTGTGAGTGTTGGTTTGAAAACCAAAAGGATTTACTCCATCTGTAGATAACGCAAGACGAAGGTTTCTCGACTCTTTTCCAAAATTCAGGATACTCATGATCAACTTTCTTCCATTGAGGAGAGTCGACCAGATGACATAATTTCCCATCTTTATTTCTTTTATCTGCATGCCACGATAATTGTCTTGCAGTTTCTTCACTTCCATATAGACGCCTAAACCTTGGAATGATTGGAAAGTACCATATAACTTTCGTAGGATTGAATTCATCTTTCTTGTATCGAGAAACACCACACTTTCGGCATTCTGCAAGTGATTTGTCTCTTTAAGAAACAATATACAGTCTTTCGGGCATGCATGTATTCTTTCAGAAATCATACCCATCAAGTGTAGCATTCGTTTAACTTTATATGTCTGGCTTGGGAGCTCATTATCTTTAGGGAGCATGTCATTCAAGAGAGCAAGTAGTTCCGTAAAATTGACATCACTCCATCCGTTGCCTGCTTTCAATTTATACAACTTCAGTACAGCTGACAATGTTGTATACTTGGTGCAACCAACATACAATGACGTCTTTTCACAACTCTTTAACTTCTCAAAATTTTTTGGGCAATCACAGAGTTCATCTTCAATTGTCTTTGTCATTTACTCAATATGATCTTCATCATCATTGACATCTGTAATCACATCCTCCATACTGTCTTCTTCATTATCCATATTTGTATTCATATCTGATGATCCATAAAACACAGTTTTATCCCAACCAGTAGCTACATTCGCCTTTTCTCCGTGTTTATTCCAACATTTATAACTCTGATCTATTCCGTGACATATCAAATGTTCTTCCAACTCCTCTGGAGTAAGTAGTCTAGAATAACAACAACGTAAACACGGACAAAGGATTTGAGAAGGATCCTTTGCGTGATCCTTTGCAAACTTGATGAACTCTTTCACTCCGTTATCGTACTCTATTGTCAAATGATTAGCATCCATCCAATCTTTATTCATCTTCATCCTATTTGAATTTAAAATATTAGTATTTATGGTTCAAGTACACAAAACAAGACTTCCAAATACAGTAGAAGAGAACCATTTCCTTATAAAAATAAAGATTAATAGAGCGTAACCATTTCCAATAAAGATTTGGAAATCAACAGAACCAGGATAGACCCCCCATCAAAATCAATACAGTTTCCAAACACAAAGGGGTTCGTGGGGATAATCACTTGTGTCATAGATGGTAAAACTCACACGACATCATCTTCTATGACTCATCCTCCTCTATCAGGTCAACCCTTCTATGGTCAACTAGTTCATCCTTTTATACCTCACCAACCTAAAATACATATGGATGAAAACCAGTAGCCAACTCTATAAGTAAAGAAAGGATTCTCATAATCTCTACAATATGGAATTCATTAAATATAATTACTTTAGATTCATTATAGTTTCCTCAAATCACCCCAGTCCAAACACAAGAATAATCAAGAATGATACATCTACCACTCCTAGGTCTCTGCCCTACATTCAATATCATCATGCCTAAATATCCATATATCCACACATACACATGTCACAAACACATAAAAAACCATATCCACACCAGAACCAAAGTACCCATATGGATTTCAATCAGGTTACTCGACTCAAGTGGTGGTGTGTAGGAAATCATAAGAAAATATAATAAGTATATAGTCACACATAAATCTCAAACTGGTGTTAATAATCCAATAAACCCAAGGTATCATTCCATCTATCAGAATACTCTGAAGGATCCCATATGCAACAGTAGTCCCAGATGGTGAAGGTTACTGAGGAGGAAGGGGAAAACACGCACCTATCGGGGTTCGAGACCAGGTCATTGAGGTTTAAGGTGACCCAATACTCCTACAAGGGTTCATTCCATATTTTACAAACCATGTCCTAGTACCCTAGGATGTTAACCCACTGCTGGTGGAAGTGAAACCGTTCCTGATGATCATGCCAAGAAGAAATGGAAACTAAGAGGGGGGAGTGGTTCGAAATACCTCAAGCAAGATGGAAAAACATGGTATTTGAGAATAGGTTAGTGACTTTCATGTTGGCTAGACACCTATCCAATAGACTCCACAAGCGGTGATGGCCCCTGCAGTTGTTGCACCAGGTGAAACTGTCACCTGAGAAGCTGAGATCAATGAGGCCCTTCCCAGTCATGAACTGAACAAATTCCATGATGACCTTCCTATGGAATGAGCTTCTACCTTTCCTTTCCTTTGGGTTGAAAATGACATTAAAGTCACCCCCAAAAAACTATGGATGGTGGCTGGGATCAAAGGTATTTTGTTCACTCCATAGAGATTCCATTTGAAGAGGGTCAGAACTTCCAAAAACAAGTCATAAGGAAGGAGGTGTCACCGTTGGACACCTTGGTAATGATGAATTGATTGCAATCTTGAACAGTCTCAACAACATATTTATTATGCCAAAATACCCATTTGTGTCTGTTGGAGGGGTCAGAGTGTAGAAAGCCATGCAACTTAATATTTCAGGAGAATCCTATGATTATTATAGGGTTTTTTGTGTTATTTGACAAAAACAACAATGACATTATGCTTTTTTGATTTCTATGGTGAGGAAGTCCGATTTAACATGGGCACTAAGACTATGAGCTTTACATATAAAGATAATAATGATGGGTATGACAGAGCTCTGGCATTGGATCTAGATCTAGTAGCCTTATTAAAGTGGGAGGATGATCTCTCATTGAGGTCCCTTGATTTTGAACATGTTCATAATCCCTTCTGGTTGGTAAGCTTCATATGAGTGGGAGATGAGGATCCAAAGGGGAAGGGGAAGTATGGGTAATGAAACTTGGTGGCTGGTGAGGGAGTTATCTCTGGATCCATAAGTATTTGGAGCTAGATGATAGGCTCAGAGCCAAGGGAGACGAAAACAAACACTGCTAGGAAGGGGCCTGACCACTTCAGAGAAGCAGTCAGTAACCTCAGTGAGGGAGAAGGACAGAGATGGAGGTAGGGGTGGCAATGCTAGAAAGCTTGGTGGTCTGGGCATCATGCCATACAAGTGCACTGCCAGACAAAGTCACTTAGATAGCATGAAGGAAATAAGGGGGGAACAATTGCACAAAACCAGAAAGAAGGAAAATAATTTGGAATAGAGAGGACAAGGGCTTGGTAGATTTATATGGCATCAACGAGAGAGGAGGGGGAAGACATCTCAAAGGATTGGATGGGGTCTGAGGGGGAAACCATCACTAGAACACCTACTGATGTCGGGGAATCCATCTGAGAGACATCCGAGAGGGGGAGACAACCTATCCCTATTGATCAAGATCTTAGGGGGGGGGGGGTGTCAGTCCCCTTGGTGTCACCTTCTACAAACCTGAAGAGAATTCCCTTAGAGAAGATAGTGGGAGAAAAACCTAGGGAAAATATGGTAGATGATCTCTTGAGTCCAGTAGAAGGCATCCTACACCCGGAGCATGATCTTGCAAGGCAGGGTAAGAGAGGTGTCCAACTCCAAAAAGATTAAAAAATACAACACTAATAACAAGAAAATAGTCAAGAAAAGATGAATAACTATCAAAATTTCCTATCACTAATAGATATTTTATGTTGAATATAGAAATGTGAAATTACACATATTCCCATTTCTAATAGTTCAAACAATCACGAGGGACCCCAAACATAAAGGGTAAGTCAATGATGTGGAAATATTGATTCTAAAAAACTATCACTACATTTTGACCCTATGTGTTTGTAGGGAAAAAATCATAAAATATGTTCCTAACTAAAAGATACTCCTCCGAATAAAAATGATGAAACACACAAAATAATAAATTACTAACACAAAAACAAACAAACAATAGTGGTTACCCAATATATTATAATTCCACTAAAATAGTAACAGTCTAATGAAAAATCTTAATCCAATATGTGAGCATGATTAACATCATCAAAATGAAGAGAACAACTCAAAAAAAATATGTGAAAAAATGTCGTTTATAGGGAAGGATTATTATTAAAGCACATTTCCAAAAATCCATATGTAACATAATAAGTCACTATCACTAAGACCAAATATAACCCACTATCTCAAAAAATAAAATCCATAATGAACTAATGAGGAAGAAAAAAAATTTATAGTTTTATCATATGATACTTTCATAAACAAGGATAATAGATGATAGCATTTTAATAGAGGTAGAATAAGAGGTAGCATGGGGTTCCATTACAAAAACACTAAATTCATAGTTAACCCATCCAAATATAAGAAGTTATAGCATGGGAATAACATATGAAACTAAGAAAGCATATCAAAATTGTAATGACCCGACATTTCTCATTGGCTTGAGAGCTCAACGAGTCATCACTTGGCCTTAAGCGACATCCCCAAGGCGCCAAAGGCTAGCAATAAATGCCGAAGGGTTTCAAACAAGTGGGGGACAATTTACCTTTTTTGAACATCCATAGAACCAACAACCAGAACCAAACCAAAAACTCAATGATGCATGATAAAAGCTACGACAACTCAACCATTTATTTTATCATAAACCGACCAAGAGTACCACAGCGGAAACCAACACTAAAACATCAGAGTAACAACAGAAAGACAAACTCAAAGACTACAAGACAACAACCCAACTCCATGCTCCACAAGCTCCAAGCTCCAACATCAGGAACCAACCCAAGTATCACGAAGCAGTGTTCTAAACATGTGACACTTTACCTTTTCCAACGTTCTAGTATATGACATCTGCAAAAGCACCAACGTGCCAAAGTAGGAGGTGAGTAATTAAACTCAGTAGGTTTTTCCCGATGACTTCCCAGCCCATGCCTGTAGGATAAAACATGTTAGCACATTTATATATAACAATTTATATAAAACAATTCCAAAAACAGTTTACATTATAACAAGTTCCCAATCAAAACCATTTTCCAACAAAACCCATCTTTCTCAAGAAAAGCAATTAAGAAAAGTTCCCAATTCCATTCACATTTCCATTTGGCACATTCGTTCCATTTCACCAATCCACACAACAAACCATGCATGCAACCTGGACCTCCCTATACTCACGAGTGGTGAGTTATCCTTCCACTAAGCTGTCACTTAGTAGACTACCTTGACGGGGGTACTTCACGACCTTATCCGTCCCAACCTAATGATGGGGGGAACTTCTCGCCCTTATCCATCCCAACCTATTGATGGGGGGACTTCTCACCCTTATCCATCCCAATGCATATGAACACACACCACAACCATGTAATCCATGCCCAAAACCAAGTGTGTTCAAAACCTTTCAATAAAGCATCACCCTTTTTTTTGAAAACCATTTCATTCAAGCAGTAAAACCATAACCAATTTAAAATCACCATTTTAAATTTACTTCAACAGCCACTTTCCAAAAACACACAATTTTCATCACCCGTTACTAAAAGGGGGTTTCAACAATTCTTTCATAACAGTTAAACAAACCATTTCAATCAAGGAAAACAATTTGAAACTAAGCCTTCAAGTTCTAAGAAAGAGGAATCGAGAGTGAAGCCACCTACCTCAACAAATTGGGCGAAACCAAACCACGGACGAAGAACGCTAAAGAACACCGGGTCAAAACTCCAAAAACTCTCCTTAGATCTCTTCTCCTAACACAAACAAGACCAAATCTTGTCATATTTGACATCCACACCCTTATATCTACCCATAACGGGCGTAGATCTAAGAAAACGAGAGAAGAGGAGAAGTAGATCTAAGTAGATCTAAGAGAATGATCACATACCTTAAGAATCCGGCTTCGATTTTCCAAGAGAAGCCTTCAGATCGCCTTTGGAATGCTTGAGAGAAGTCTTCCAACCTTCAAGGGAGAGTAATCCTGAGTTAGGGTCGCTTAGGAGGTTTAAACAAGGCAATTAAAGGCAAAACGAGTTAGATCCACAATTTTAGGATCTAACTTTAAGTGACCGCACGGTTAATCCGCACAGTTTGACAAACTGTGCGCTAATCGTGCGTTAGCTTCTGCCTCGGCCATCCTTCACGCATGACCTCATCTCACGGTTTCCCTTAACCGTGCGCTGAACTTGCGGAAGCCACTGCCTCCTCAGCCAGACACGCACGGTTTGGCCGCACGGTTTGACAAACCGTGCGCCTTCCTCTTTGCTTCAAACTTCACTCCAGGATCTCCCGATTCTCCCATACATCACCCATAACTTTTGAAACCAAGAAAAGCATCAAGTAAGGGTTACATACCAGAAACCGGGGGTACTAAATTCTCCCCACCATTGGCCTTTCCGTCCCCAGAAAGTAGAAAACTATCGCTTTCCTGAAAGAGTTCTGGCCACTGCTCTTTCATTTCTTTCTTGCGTTCTCAAGTCTCTTCCTGAATCTGACCATGCTACCATAAAACCCGCACTAGACCGATGCTTTTTCCACGCAAGACTTTCTCTTGCCTATCCACTATCTGTACCGGGATATATATCAACGAAGCATCCAGCTCTAGGTCAATGTGATCCCATCCGATCACATGGTCAGGATTGGGTTGATACTTCTTTAACTGAGATACATGGAACACATTATGCACTGCACTAAACCGTGGTGGTAATTCCAACCGATACGCCACCTCTCCAACCTGTTCCAATATCTCAAAAGGGCCTATATATCGAGGAGATAATTTGCCCTGCTTTCCAAAATGACATTGTCCAAGCCTTGGAGAGATTCTCAAAAAGACATGATCACTCACCGCAAACGACAACGGTCTTCGGTGATGATCCGCACAAGATTTCTGATGACTCTGAGCCGTCTCCGTATTCTTTCTAATCAACTGGATCTTGTCCGTTGTTTCTTATACAAGGCTCAGCCCAACTAGTGAAGTCTCACCTGTTTCCACCCAACAAAGTGGAGAACGACAAGGACGCCCATACAATGCTTCAAATGGAGCCATGCGTATCGAGGCCTGATAACTGTTATTGTATGAAAACTCCACTAAGGGTATATTCTCCTCCCATGAGCCACCAAAGTCCATTACAAAAGCTCGCAACATGTCTTCCAATGTCTGTATCGTCCTCTCGGATTTTCCATCCATCTGAGGATGATACGTCGTGCTCATAGTCAACTGATTCCCAAGGGCTTGTTGTAAAGATTTTCAGAAACGAGATGTGAACCTCAGATCTCCATCTGAGACGATAGAAACTGGTACCCCATGCCTCTTTACCACTTCTCAGATATAGATTTTTGAAAGATATTCCACCGTATGAGTTTCACAAATCGGGATGAAATGAGCCGACTTAGTTAGACGATCCACTATCACCCAAATGCCATCGTGTTTCCGGACCATTCTTGGAAGACTTGTAACAAAATCCATTGCTATCTGCTCCCATTTCCACACTGGGATAGGTAAAGACTGTAACATACCAGTTGGTCTCTGATGCTCTGCTTTAACCTGCTGACAAGTTAAGCATCGCGAGACGAACTCAGCCACTGTCCTTTTTATGCCGCTCCACCAAAACTGCGCCTTCAACGCCTTATACATCTTCTGTGTACCCGGATGTACAACCCATCTTGAATGGTGGTAAGCATTAAGGAGTTGTTCCTGACAACTCATAGGTACAACCATCCGATTTCTGAAACACAAAAATGAACTCCCATACAGCTTTCATCCCTCAATGGTCTCCCCACCATTGAGTTTTGAACTCATTTCAACACAGTCTACATCAAATTCCTGTGTGTCCTTTACTATGTCCACAAAATCAGGAACAAGCACAACTGGAAAGAAAACCGCAACATCGGTTCGGTCTTCACATTCCATACGCATGTCAGCTAGGACCGACATCAACTGCCACTCATCTGAAGCTTCCTTTTCCAACTGAGCATACGACTTCCTGCTTAATGCGTCGGCCACCGAATTTCCCTTACCCGGTGTATACATTAAGTCAAAGTATAACATTTGAAGATACTCCATCCATCTCCTCTGCCTCAGATTCAAATCTCGCTGTGATAAAATTTGTTTCAAGATTTTGTTATCCATAAACACAGTAAATTTCTCACCAAAGAGATAATGTCTCCATGTTTTCAAAGCATGGACGACTGCAGCTAACTCCAAATCATGTGTTGGGTAATTTTTCTCATGCACTTTCAACTTCCTTGAGCCATAAGCAACCACATGGTCTCCTTGCATGAGAACACAACCAAACATGTTCCCGAAGCATCACAATACACCACATACCCCTGTCCTGATTCTGAAAAAATCAAGATGGGTGCTGATGTAAGGCGAACTTTCAACTCTTGAAAATATCTCTGACATTCTTCAGTCCATTGAAATGCACAGTTCTTCTTTGTTAATGCTTTCATAGGCGAAGCTAGTTGTGAGAAGTCACGAAAAAAGCGTCGGTAATAACCAGCTAGACCAAGAAAGCTTCATATTTCAAAGGCATTCTTCGGCGGTTGCCAAGAAAGAACAACTTCTATCTTTTCTGGATCCAATGAAACACATTTCTCAGAAACAACATGGCCCAGAAAACGTACATGTTGTATCCAAAAATTACACTTTGATAATTTGGCATAAAACTGATGGTCTCTCAAGATTTCCAACACTATCGTCAAGTGTTGCTCATGCTCAGTCCTTGTTTTTTAATACACCAATATATCATCCACAAACACCACAACAAAAGAATCTAGAAATCGCTAAAATATCCGATTCATCAATACCATAAAGACTGCTGGTGCATTCGTAAGACCAAAAGGCATGACTACATATTCGTAGTGGCCATATCTGCTTCTAAAGGATGTCTTTAGAATATCCTCCTTCCGAACTTGCAACTGGTGATATCCTGACCGCAAGTCAATCTTGGAGAACCACTGATCTCCCCTTAATTGATCAAACAGGTCATCAATGCGTGGAAGTGGATATCTATTCTTTATCGTAACTTGGTTAAGTTTACGATAATCCACACATAGCCTCAAAGTTCCATGGATATCTATTATTTATCGTAACTTGGTTAAGTTTTCGATAATCCACACATAGCCTCAAAGTTCCATATGCTTTCTTTACAAACAAAACTGGTGCTGCCTACAGAGACACGCTTGGCCGAATGAAACCCTTTCTTTCCAGCATTAAAGTTCCCACCTGTTCCCGTGGGTATCATCATGCCTCCTCCTATCGATCCCGAGATATCATGTTCAGCAACTGTTGCTCTGTTCACCATCTCTGTATAATCCGTAATACAGAGCACCACAATCTTCGATCGAATCTCCTACCTTAGCCCTGATTCGAAGATGCGTGCTTTCAGAGAAGTACTTTCCGAAACCTCTAGTGCAAAACGGACTAAATTCTTGAACTTGGCCGCATACTCTGTGACATAGAGGCTCTCCTTTTTCAAGATGAAGAAGTCTGTCGTCTTCTGGATCTTGAATGTGTGAGGATAGAATTGTTTGTTAAACAATTCTTCAAAATCCTCCCATGTAAGGCCTTCATCCAATTTAGCCTGCATCGCTAAATCCCACCACTGACATGCAAGATCCTCGAGCATATACGTCGCCAGCTTTACTTTCAGCTCTACTGGTGTGCTGATGAAATCGAATATACGATTCATCCTGCTTAGCCACACCTCCGCCTTCTCGGGTTCAGCATCACCCTGAAAGATGGGTGGATTCTGCTTCTGGAACTGGACAGAATGGTATACATGTCTTGACTCATCCCTCTGATTCCATGTGTCCACAGCCTGGAACGCTTGTACGATACTCTGAACCAGCTCTTGGTTCACACGTGGTTCAGGTGCAACCACATTCTCTACAGCTTCTTCGGGTTGGTTTCTACGATGCCTAATAGGTTCCATTATCTATACAAATAACGTACGCCGTTAGTCTCACTTCCTAGCAACTGAAGGCTTAACATTTCAATTTCTATCACATCAACTATCACATCATTGTTTTCCATCCATCAAGCTTTTCCACATGTTCAACCATTTTTGAAAACATCCCACATACTTTTTGAAAATCCACCAGTTTTCAAAATATACTAAATATCCACTCTTCAAAATATTTCATTTGAAAATCAATTTATGTATTTTTCAAAAATTTGCACCTTGCCCAAAATCATAAATCATTCTTCGCAACGAGATATGTCATCTTAGTGGGAAGTCATTCCTCTACAATGCATGTCATGCTCATCTCATTGGCTAAACCCATGATAATGAGATTTCCAACATTCTAGAAGTGTATCCAAAACACTTATGTACCCAACACCCTAGTAACTTGAAGTTCAGCATAAACGGGTTAGCTACGTCCTTTTATGCTATACATTTCAAGTTCCGACAATCCTACTCCTGTCTAAGATTCCAACCCAAGGAATAGATGAAAAGTAATTTCAACTCCAAAACCAAGATCATCGATGGCCACTTGTTAGGAAAGGACCGAAAAAGCCGATACCATTTGTAATGACCCGCCAATTCTCATTGGCTTGAGATCTCAATGAGTCATCACTTGGCCTTAAGAGACATCCCCAAGGAGCCAAACGCTGGCAATAAATGCCGAAGGGTTTCAAACAAGTGGGGGACGATTTACCCTTTTTGAACATCCATAGAATCAACAACCATAACCAAACCAACAACTCAATGATGCATGATAAAAGCTGCAACAACTCAACTATTTATTTTATCATAAACTGACCAAGAGTACCACAGCGGAAACCAACACTAAAACATCAGAGTAACAGTGAAAAGACAAACTCAAAGACTACAATACAACAACCCAACTCCATGCTCCACAAGCTCCAAGCTCCAACATCACGAACCAACCCAAGTATCACGAAGTAGTGCTCTAAACATGTGACACTTTACCTTTTCCAACGTCCCGGTATATGACATCTGTAAAAGCACCAACGTGCCAAAGCAGGGGGTGAGTAATTAAACTCAGTAGGTTTTCCCCGATGACTTCCCAACCCATGCCTGTAGGATAAAACATGTTAGAACATTTATATAAAACAATTTATATAAAACAATTCCAAAAATAGTTCACATTATAACAAGTTTCCAATCAAAACCATTTTCCAACAAAACCCATCTTTCTCAAGAAAAGCAATTAAGAAAAGTTTCCAATTCCATTCACATTTCCATTTGGCACATTCATTCCATTTCACCAATCCACACAACCAACCATGCATGCAACCTGGACCTCCCTATACTCACGAGTGGAGAGTTATCCTTCCACTAATCTGTCACTTAGTGGACTACCTTGACGATGGTACTTCACGACCTTATCCATCCCAACCTAATGATGGGGGGAAATTCTTGCCCTTATCCATCCCAACCTATTGATGGGGGGGACTTCTCACCCTTATCCATCCCAATGCATATGAACACACACCACAACCATGCAATCCATGCCCAAAACCAACTGTGTTCAAAACCTTTCAATAAAGCATCACCCTTTTTTTTAAAACCATTTCATTCAAGCAGTAAAACCATAGCCAATTTAAAATAACCATTTTAAATTTACTTCAACAACCACTTTCCAAAAACACACAATTTTCATCACCCGTTACTAAAAGGGGGTTTCAACTATTCTTTCATAACATATAAACAGACCATTTCAATCAAGAAAAACAATTTGAAACTAAGCCTTCAAGTTCTAAGAAAGAGGAATCGAGAGTGAAGCCACCTACCTCAAAAAATTGGGCGAAACCAAGTCACAGACGAACGCTCAAGAACACTGGGCCAAAAATCCAAAAACTCTCCTTAGATCTCTTCTCCTAACACAACCAAGACCAAATCTTGTCATATTTGTCATCCACACCATTAGATCTACCCATAACAGGCATAGATATAAGAAAACGAGAGAAGAGGAGAAGTAGATCTAAGTAGATCTAAGAGAATGATCACATACCTTAAGAATTCGGCTTCGATTCGCCAAGAGAAGCCTTCGGATCGCCTCCGGAATGCTTGGGAGAATTCTTCCAACCTTCAAGGGAGAGTAATCCCGATTTAGGGTCTCTTAGGAGGTTTAAACAAGGAAATTAAAGGCAAAACGAGTTAGATTCACAATTTTAGGATCTAACTTTAAGTGACCACATGGTTAGTCCGCACGGTTTGAAAAACCGTGTGCTAACCGTGCGTTAGCTTCTTCCTCAGCCATCCTTCATGCACGACCTCATCGCACGGTTTCCCTTAACCATGCGTTGACCGTGCGTAAGCCACTGCCTCCTCAGCCAGACACGCACGGTTTGGCTGCACGGTTTGACAAACCGTGCGCCGACCGTGCACCTTCCTCTTTGCTTCAAACTTCACTCTAGGATCTCCCGATTCTCCCATACGTCACCCATAACTTTTGAAACCAAGAAAAGCATCAAGTAAGGGTTACATACCAGAAACCAGGGGGTACTATAAAAATCATCTAATAATGTAAAAGCATTGAATCACTTACCACACACTTGGAAACATCTAGAGGTGGAGGTGCACAGGAGGAGGTGCACGGGAGGAGCCACCAACCGTAGAGAAATGGAGGATTAGGGTTCGCAGGGAGTAGAGTCGAGTGAAGAGGAGGAGAAGTAGGGTTTGCGGGGAGGAGGATCTGCCGACGGGGTTTGAGGGGGAGGATTAGGAGAAGGGCTAGTGGCGGAGGTCCGACAACGCGAAGATCAGGGGCGGCAGAGGTCCGGCAACGCGAAACTCGGGGGGAAGCGGATGGGAGTCGTAGGGTTTCAGTACCGCGAGAGCTTTAGGTTGTGATAAAACTAGGACACTGTGCGACCGATTTTATAAAATATTGGACTAAAGTTTTATCAGCGCTAAAAACGCGCTGATAAATCCTTCCCGTATGAGCGCTAACATTTTAGCGCTGATAAATGATCTCTTTATCTGCGTTTTTTAGCGCTGATAAAGGTTACCCTATATCAGCGCTAAAATTTTAGCACTGATACATGGTTTCTTTATCAGCGCTAAAAGTTTAGCGTTGATACAGGGTTTCTTTATCAGCGGTTTTTTCTTAGCACTGATATAAGGTGGTGCTTCCCTTGCCCGTTTTTGTAGTAGTGTTTGGTGGAGTTCACTTATAATAATATTTGTCATTCTAATATCATCATGTCACAATTCAAAGCTATATATGGGACACCCTACATGCCACCCTTTTGATGTATGAAGATAGGAAAGTCATCACTTATGGGATCAGAGGTGGTGTATGTGACGATGGAGAAAATTCAGGTGATCCTCAAGTGAATAAAGACCAATTAGAGTCGATATAAATCTTATCCAGACTGATTTTGTATACAACTGGAGTTTTATTCAGGAGACCATGTGTTCTAGAAGGTCTTGTTGGGTTTGGTATGAGAAATTTATTTGTGGTAAAGTGTTGGAAACTTCCAAAAGGACAATTTTCAGTAGTAACACTTGAGAACCTAGATGGAGATCTTGCACCAGCACCATGTCCAGGATAAGGTCAGTTGAGATCCTTCACCAGACATAACTTTCCATACACAACTGAATAGAAGGAGATGATCAGATAGAGATCATTGAACAAAGTCCATTAGATATGGTCTAGTGCCCGGATTCCATCAGATAAATTCCAACGTATGTAGTTTTAGAGATCATTACAACACAGGTGAACTTTTCTTATAATCACCTGAAGGAACCATGTGTTAGGACCAACACGATGATACTTGATTGACAGTACCAAAAGATGCATCTGGGAGAATATATGACCAGTGGAATGAGTAGAGTGGAGTTTGAGCAAGTGGAATGGGAAAATTTCAGACAATCTTGGAGGCATCTATAACACCCCAAGATTTCATAGTGTGTTATTTCTTCAAAATAATTCAATAACTTGCACTACACGCAACACCGAGTTCAAGCGCACCATGACTTACTAAACAAGACGTTCAAAAGAGATTATGAATAGTATTAACTAAATTTTAAACTTTATATAATCCTTAGAATCCATATTATGAGTTTCTTAGACATAATGTAAGAACAAATTCATTTTCAGTATTGCACTTTTACAAACTTTTAATAGTGAACCCTTTTTAAATCCAATATTTTAAACTTTTATTTGACTAAATAAATTTACTTTTTAGAATGGGGACATCAAAAATTTACAATGAAACATCCCATTCTATGGTACGTTTCTCTTTGAATAATGCAATAGCATGTGTTGTACGCAACATCGAGTTCTAACACATACCACAACCGATCAAACTAGCCGTTATGAATAGTAATACCTACTTTTTGAAATTTTATAAATTTTATCTCTCAAAATGGACTTCATTTTTGGATTCGGAGTATCGAATTTAGCCTAATCTGAAATTTTGGTACTTTTCGGATAACTTTAATATTTTGATGAATAGTGAAAATTACTAAATTTTAATTAAAAACAACTTTTTAATCAAAATAATTAATAGTGATAAATTATGAATTTGAGTGGTTTTAAAGTATATTTAGAATATATTTTTACCATTTAATATAGTTTGGGTCATTGGACATAATTTCACAATTAAACCGAATATAAACAAGTATCAATCTTTTGATAGTTATTATATCTTAAAAACACACTTTTTGTTTTGACAACGAGAATTAATTTTAAATTAATTTCTGCCACTTCTGTGTTTTGAATTTGGAAAAATGGATTCCATATTTGGAATCAAGATGTTCAAATTGTGTAAATAGGTAACTTTTATTTTTAGACATTTTGAATAATTACTTCGGTAAATATTTTATTTACCATGGTTAAAGGGTAAATCCGGTAAATGAGGGTTAAAAAATAATATTATAATAATAAAAAATTACCCTAAAACGTGTCCTAACCTTATTGGTTGATACATGTCCGACCATGGGCATCTTTGGGTCGATTTTGGGACCCCATGGTGCCACTTGTAAGTGATAGGGACACTTTATTTTAATTAAGTTAAAATGAATACAAAAAATGACACAAGCATATATCTTTTAGAAAAATAATTTTTACATAGGGTTATATATGTTGTATTTTTGACTATAAATATTCATTAGAAAGATAACAATATTTCCTAGATAATGGTATTTTATTTATAATTTTTAGACATTAAATAATTTAATTTATTTATGACACAATAGTGATGCAGTAATTACCATAATAGTGAAAAATTAAAATGATTGATATTGTAGATACCCAAATAAATATAATTTGAGACTTTTCATGAATTAAAATAATTTTATAGGTTAATATGACATGTCAGGAATTATTTAATTAACATTTTTCGAAGTAATAATTCTGTTATGATTTTTACAAAAATCAATTATTGAATAGTGTCAAAATTGACATAAAAGAGTTTTTTAAAAAAATATTATATTATTAATTGATATTAAATTCCTAAAAATCTAAGGTTCGGCCAAGAGACTTACATCATGATAGGTGTATCATTAATGGACCTCTTGGGGGTCTCTTGGATGTATATAATAAATTTATTAACCATATAATATAAAAATACAAAGAGACATTGTAAAAGTGAAACTAATTAACTAAGAGTTAATACTTAAAGATAAGGTTAATATAGTAACCCAAACCTGTCTAAATTCTATTGGTTGAGTTGTTTTAGACCTATCCCCACATTAAAATTTAAATAATCTACTTTGGAGCCATTAGAAACCGAATATGAATTTATTATAAAATAATATTTCTAGCTTTTCCAAAGGTGCCCCTCACCCCTCTTATAAAAGGGCACTCCCCCTTCTTATTAAGTCACACCTTCAAAGCCTTTTGATTCGGTCAAACTCTGCCCAAATACTCTCTCAACTTCCCTTACTTCATCCTAGAATCCTTCCTTTAGTCAGAAAGTCAACCTAAGATCCCTTTTGATCAAATCAAAAGGAAGAACCCGAAGAAGAGGTAATGATTTCACCACCCTTCTCCAAGTTCCTTTCTTCTTCCACTTCTTCCTTCTTTGTTATTACCATTCTAAAATAATAACTCCAGTATCATATATATACTGTGATGTTATTATAAATATGGTACAACCATATTCAGTATTCTATCCATCATTTGAATAACATGTCACCATACGTGCGTACGTACGGCTTACCGTCTCCACGTCATGGTGTAATTGTTATTCAATAAATTATTATTTGGATGAGTATAATAATGATGTGTAACTCATGTAAATAATAAATATAACATGATAATGATTCTTTATATATGATATACCATCCAATTATATATTATTTTAATATCAAAAGAATGATATTGTCGCTCGTGCGTACGTACAGACTACCGTCTCCACGAACGCGATGAGATTCATTCTCCATCGTATCCATTCAAGTATAATTCTCATTTGATGATTAATAATAATATATAAGGACTTGATATCATTCTGGATATGATTAAGATACAACCTATCCATGACAAACATAGCTTACGTAATAAAACATATAAAAGAAAATGAGTAAGTTAACACCCGAAACAACGATAATACTAAGATATTATTAACAAATCAATGTTAAAAGATCATATATGATATCATATTAATGTATATGATTCTTGTATAATTTAATAACAATTATTTCACCATTATACAGGAGGTTAACCTACCCTCAACCAAGGAAAAGTACAAGGTAAGGGTTATTTCACAATCTCTTCGTTATCCGAGGTTGTTTATACGTAATAATCTACTAGGATCTCTTTATCATCCACATCCATGTTTCATAAAAACGTATTTCAAAACATTTTTACTATTTAAAAGAATATGGGTTAAAGTCATTTATACCCTTATTTGACTTTTTATAAGAGTTTTATAGAGGAATCTTTCCATCGTTTTCCAAACAAGGTGCTTTTTAACATTTTCGACAGATTTAAGGTAAGAATGTTTTTTTAACTTATACGACGGGTGCGACTATTTTCTGCCGTTATAAAATCATCGAAGCTTCCCTTACAAGCTTATAAGAATATTTTAAAAGAAAATGTTTTATTTTATAAATATACGACTCTTAAATGATTTCAAAATAGAAAGAGATATTTCTCTAAAAAGAGTTTTGATTTCATCTATGTCAACATCCTTTGATGGATTTTACGCTTATTTGAAGTTGATTTATTATGATACAAAACTTCCATATTGTTTTGAAGTTTTTGTGATGTATTTGACTGTGGATGTATTATTCTTATACCATTCGTGGTTTATGAATGAAGTATTTATATTTCGTATGCTAGTTTTAATACGAATGTTTATGATATGTTAAACCTTTTCATATGGGAATGCATTGGACTTAATATGTGATGGGTGGAGATCGCTATAGCTCCTCGATGCATCGGTAGGTCTCATGAGACAAGCTAGTGTCTTGGCACAAGGCCTTGACAAAATCTTATTTGTAGTATTGGCACGAGGCCTTGGCTATGTGGTTATGATAGTCTGACATTATGCATTCCATCATTATGAATGTGGTTATTGATATTTCATGTGATTATTAGATTAGTAGAATATCCATGTGAATAAATAAATGACATTATTTCATTTTATTTTTTCCATACTATGTTGTAGTTCAAGTTTAAAAGGATTTTTTTAGTTATACATTGCCTTAAATGTTTATTCTTATTTATGAAAGTTTCCGCTATATTGTTATCCTTACTGAGCATTTGAGCTCACCCCTTTCAATGTTTTATTTTTCCCAGGATGTGAAGAAGTAATTTATGAATGACCTGAAGGGATAGTATGTGGGGATATGAGTGTGGACTATGAAGAAAATATGTTGTTGTAGTTTTCATTTTTATGATGTAATGTAAGACTTATGAATATATCTAGTGTTTCCAAGGCTACTAAACCAACCGGTATTTCAAGATTTGATCTTTCTTGTGATCATGCCAATGTTATGTAATAATGCACCGACTCTAGGTAACTGGGGTCGGAGCGTTACAGTTGGCATCATAGGAAGTTTAGTACAAACCTTGGAAGCTAGATTTAGATAAACTCTGATTAGATCACATAGCCCTAAGAGAGAATTTGAGGATTAGTATAGAAGAACATACTAGAATTTTGGTATTGTAGAGATTTTGTGAGTTTTCCGAGCAATACATCCCTGTCTGGATACTAGCAGGTAGAGGTGGCTCTGGAACAGATGTGCCTAGGGGTAAAACCCAAAAACACCGATTTAAGCTAGACTTGAATGGGAACTGGTGCACGAAAACAGGCCTTGTTTCACTCTTGGTTACGACACACTCGGGGGATATGCTTAGGATAATTCTCATTTTCATTACAAACCATTATGAATGGCTTATGAGTATATACTTCCTCAAAGGAGACATTTTTATGATTATGGATTATATCCATAAACTATTTAATTTATGTTATATGTTTTACAAGTTTGGGATTAGGTATTATTATTCATAAAACTAATCTAGTGTACGCCATTGTTTAGAAATGACGCCCAGTAGAAGGAATGAGAACTCCAACAATGCACATGATCCAAAGAGAAAGAAGGATCATATCTTTCATGGTCTTAAGCCAAAATTTATAAGAGAAATAGTCTCCCATGTATTATCATCATATGAAGAAATAATATCATGTGTTGATAAGATAAGTAAAGAGTTTACTGATTCCTATGGTTTTAAAGGGAAGCATGAGAAGAAAAGGATGGAAGAGGGAAAGATGGATAAAGGGAAGAGGGAAAAGAATAATTTTCCCATATGTGATAACTATGGAAAGAAACACCCTGGAACTTTCCTGAAAGGAATGAGAGTTTGTTATAATTGTGGAGGAAAAGGGTACAAAGTACGTGACTGCAAGGGTAAGAAAATGGTTTCAAATGTACAATGCTTCATTTGCAAGGAGTTTGAACACTACGCGAACCTATGTCCCAGTCATCAGACTATGCCGCAAATGATGATATTGGATAATAATCAAGTTATGATACTACCACAGATGAAGATGAATGATTAGACTTCTTATGTTGATTATGTCATTTGAGTGTTGTATCAACAATGTACTTATTATAATAATTATGGAGTATATAAGGATTGCACTGCAGTACTATTTCATTAAGGACTTGAGATTGCGTGGAACAAAGAAAAGTGACTCAATAGCAGGTTAAATTTTTGGAAAATATATGGTTGAGAGAAAGATAAACCATAATATGGTTCTGATACCGAGGTAGTGATTTTAGAATAATACATGATTGATTTGGATAAATTATATTGGATATTCTTGACCACATTGAAACTGATTAATGATTTGTATATTCTATCATTGTTTGGGTTTACAACATTTTTGGATTGAAGGAGTATATCTATTATTCTTTAAGGAATAAGGGATCATGAATGTAATCAATAAGGTTTTATGGTAATTCAGGATGTTGCAGTGTTTTAAAAGAATACATGATGAAAGTGTTCACATGTTATCATGTGGAAAAAAGGATCTTCATTGTGTTTACCTTCCTAATAAATTTTGGACTGAATTATTTTGGATAGTTCTAGTTTGGATTATTTTGGATTGCCATAAAAGGACAACCTGGAGGTCGGGCAACAACCTGTCACGTTCGGCAAGGCCACGAGACTTGAACCCACAACCGAAGGGCGACAAGGGTGTATCACCTACCACTGACCCACGTGATGTCCTGGATTGAATAATGTTGTTTTTTAATGGTTCTACTAGATGAATTATAAATTCATTTTTTTAACCCTATACGAATAGGATAAATAGAATATTATTTTTGAGTTCTATTATCTTTTAGAGTGAAAGATGAGTTTGTGGTAGAACTTAGTTAAAGGATGAGACTCTACTTTTCAAGTATATATTTTTCTTCTTCTCTTATTCAATGAAGAAAATTAATTCTTATACTGTAGTGAAGGGATCTTAAAACAAAAAATGTGTTATCCTAATACCATATGTTTTGCTGAACCGATGGTATTTTAAATCATCATAGATTGATGAATTTAAGGCCCTCAATTTTACACTTGTTTGTGATTGATGACCTCAATCACTACCTATAAATATTTACGTTTTTCCTCCAATTATATGTCTCTAATTGCCACCAATGTTCTCCGAATAGAGATCATAATTTGGTGGTGACCCTTTCATTTCTCTTTTCATCTTATTAAGACTAAATTTTATTAACCCAATTTCTGATGTGAGTTTTCCCACAAAGATATTTTCTATATTCAAACTTTTATTTTCGAAGAACAATTTTAAATTGCAAGGATGCAATTTATTGAAGGAGAGGAGAATGTAACACCCCAAGATTTCATAGTGTGTTATTTCTTCAAAATAATTCAATAACTTGCACTATACGCAACACTGAGTTCAAGCGCACCATGACTTACTAAACAAGCCATTCAAAAGAGATTATGAATAGTATTAACTAAATTTTAAACTTTATATAATCCTTACAATCCATATTATGAGTTTCTTAGACATAATGTAAGAACAAATTCATTTTCAGTATTGCACTTTTACAAACTTTTAATAGTGAACCCTTTTTAAATCCAATATTTTAAACTTTTATTTGAATAAATAAATTTACTTTTTAGAATGGGGACATCAAAAATTTACAATGAAACATCCCAAACTTCTATGGTACGTTTCTCTTTGAATAATGCAACATCGAGTTCTAACACACACCACAACCGATCAAACTAGCCGTTATGAATAGTAATACCTACTTTTTGAAAATTTATAAATTTTATCTCTCAAAATGGACTTCATTTTTGGATTCGGAGTATCGAATTTAGCATAAGGTGAAATTTTGGTACTTTTCGGATAACTTTAATATTTTGATGAATAGTGAAAATCACTAAATTTTAATTAAAAACAAATTTTTTAATCAAAATAATTAATAGTGATAAATTATGAATTTTAGTGGTTTTAAAATATATTTAGAATATATTTTTACCATTAAATACAGTGTTGGTCATTGGGCATAATTTCACAATTAAACCGAATATAAACAAGTATCAATCTTTTGATAGTTATTATATCTTAAAAACACTTTGTTTTGACAACGGGAATTAATTTTAAATTAATTTCTGCCACTTATGTGTTTTGAATTTGGAAAAATGGATTCCATATTTGGAATTAGGATATTCAAATTGTGTAAATAGGTAACTTTTATTTTTAGACATTTTGAATAATTACTTCGGTAAATATTTTATTTACCACGGTTAAAGGGTAAATCTGGTAAATAAGGGTTAAAAAATAATATTATAATAATAAAAAATTACCCTAAAACGTGTCCTAACCTTATTGGTTGATACATTTCCGACCATGGGCATCTTTGGGTCGATTTTGGGACCTCATGGTGCCACTTGTAAGTGATAGAGACTTTATTTTAATTAAGTTAAAATGAATACAAAAATGACACAAGCATATATCTTTTAGAAAAACAATTTTTAAATAGGGTTATATATGTTGTATTTTTGACTATAAATATTCATTAGAAATATAACAAGATTTCCTACATAATGGTATTTTATTTATAATTTTTAGACATTAAATAATTTAATTTATTTATGACACAATGGTGATGCAGTAATTACCATAATAGTGAAAAATTAAAATGATTGATATTGTAGATACCCAAATAAATATAATTTGAGACTTTTTATTAATTAAACTAATTTGTAGGTTAATATGACATGTTAGGAATAATTTAATTAACATTTTTCGAAGTAGTAATTCTGTTATGATTTTTACAAAAATCAATTATTGAATAGTGTCAAAATTGACATAAAAGAGTTTTTAAAACAAATATTATATTATTAATTGATATTAAATTCCAAAAAATATAAGGTTCGGTCAAGAGACTTATATCATGATAGGTGTATCATTAATGAACCACTTGAGGGTCTCTTGGATGTATATAGTAAGTTTATTAACCATATAATATAAAAATACAAAGAGACATTGTAAAATTGAAAATAATTGACTAAGAGTTAATAATTAATGATAAGGTTAATATAGTAACCCAAACCTGTCTAAATTATATTGGTTGAGTGGTTTTCGACCTATCCCCATCTTAAAATTTAAATAATCCACTTTGGAGCCATTAGAAATCGAATATGAATTTTTTATAAAATAATATTTCTAGCTTTTCCAAAGGTGCCCCTCACCCCTCTTATAAAAGGGCACTCCCCCTTCTCATTAACTCACACCTTCAAAAACTTTTGGTTCGGCTAAACTCTACCCAAATACTCTCTCAACTTCCCTCACTTCATCCTAGAAGCCTTCCTTTAGTCATAAAGCCAACCTAAGATCCCTTTTGATCAAATCAAAAGGAAGAACCCGAAGAAGAGGTAATGATTTCACCACCTTTTTCCAAGTTCATTTCTTCTTCCACTTCTTCATTCTTTGTTATTACCATTCTAAAATAATAACTCCAGTACCATATATATACTGTGATGTTATTATAAATATGGTACAAGCATATTCAGTATTCTATCCATCCTTTGAATAACATGTCACCATATGTGTGTACGTACTGCTTACCGTCTCCACGTTGTGGTGTAATTGTTATTCAATAAATTATTATTTGGATGGGTATAATAATGATGTGTAACTAATGTAAATAATAAATATAACATGATAATGATTCTGTATATATGATATACCATCCAATTATATATTATTTTAATATCAAAAGAATGATATTGTCGCTCGTGCGTACGTACGGACTACCGTTTCCACGAACGCGATGAGATTCATTCTCCATCGTATCCATTCAAGTATAATTCTCATTTGATGATTAATAATAATATCTAAGGACTTGATATAATTCTGGATATGATTAAGATACAACCTATCCATGACAAACATAGCTTACGTAACAAAACATATAAAAGAAAATGAGTAAGTTAACGCCCGAAACAACGATAATACTAAGATATTATTAACAAATCAATGTTAAAAGATCATATATGATATCATATTAATGTATATGATTTTTGTATAATTTAATAACAATTATTTCACCATTATACAGGAGGTTAACCTACCCTCAACCAAGGAAAAGTACAAGGTAAGGATTATTTCACAATCTCTTCATTATTCGAGGTTGTTTATACGTAATAATCTACTGGGATCTCTTTATCATCCACATTCATGTTTCATAAAAACGTATTTCAAAACATTTTTACTATTTAAAAGAATATGGGTTAAAGTCATTTATACCCTTGTTTGACTTTTTATAAGAGTTTTATAAAGGAATATTTCAATCGTTTTCCAAACAAGGTGCTTTTTAACCTTTTCGACAGAATTAAGGTAAGAATGTTTTTTTAACTTATACGACGGGTGCGGCTATTTTCCACCGTTATAAAATCATCGAAGCTTCCCTTACAATCTTATAAGAATATTTTCAAAGAAAATGTTTTATTTTATAAATATATGACTCTTAAATGATTTCAAAATAGAAAGAGATATTTCTCTAAAAAGAGTTTTGATTTCATCTATGTCAACATCCTTTGATGGATTTTACGCTTATTTGAAGTTGATTTATTATGATACAAAACTTCCATATTGTTTTGAAGTTTTTGTGATGTGTTTGACTATGGATGTATTATTCTTATACCATTCTTGGTTTATGAATGAAGTATTTACATTTCGTATGCTAGTTTTAATATGAATGTTTATGTTATATTTAAACCTTTTCATATGGGAATGCATTGGACTTAATATGTGACGGGTGGAGCCTGCTATAGCTCCTCGATGCATCGGTAGATCTCATGAGACAAACTAGTGTCTTGGCACAAGGCCTTGACAAAATCTTATTTGTAGTCTTGGCACTAGGCCTTGTCTATGTGGTTATGATAGTCTGAAATTATGCATTCCATCATTATAAAAGTGGTTATTGATATTTCATGTGATTATTCGATTAGTAGAATATCCATGTGAATAAGTAAATGGAATTATTTAATTTTATTTTTGCCATACTATGTTGAAGTTCAAGTTTAAAAGGCTTTTTTTAGTTATACATTGTCTTAAATGTTTATTCTTATTTATGAAAGTTTCCGCTATATTGTTATCCTTACTGGGCATTTGAGATCACCCCTTTCAATGTTTTATTTTTCCCAGGATGTGAAGAAGTAATTTATGAATGAACTGCAGGGATAATATATGGGGATATGAGTGTGGATTATGAAGAAAATATGTTGTTGTACTTTTCATTTTTATGATGTAATATAAGACTTATGAATATATCTAGTGTTTCCTAGGCTAATAAACCAATCGGTCTTTCGAGATTTTATCTTTCTTGTGATCATGCCAATGTTATGTAATAATGCACCGACTCTAGGTAACAGGGGTCAGGGCGTTATAGCATCAGTCATACTCTAAAGGAACAAAGTGAGGCTAATGGATGAAGTTTTGTTTGCTAATCGTATGAAGTTCCATGGGTTGGTGAAGTGTAGTACAGAAGTCACTCTAAAGGGATAACACTGAGACTGAAACATGGAATCATTCTTCTCGGATTCTTAAAAAAAGTAATGTTGGTTGAAGTCTTAGTATACATCAGAAGGTGAAATTCACTATTCACCGGGAGTTAGTAGTTGAGGTAGTTAGATCTACTGGTGACTGTTCATGGCTCACACCAATGGATAGATGCCTGCAAAAGTCAAGAGGCCATGCTCACTAGATTGGGAGGTACCCACTATATGAATTCCATTATACCACCTATTCATTGTGTGTGTGAATGTATGAAACTGATGAGGCCTGAATAAGGCTAAGGTGGCCCTCATTCACTATTACAACTTGGCCTTTTATCAGCGCTAAGAACCGGAATTAACAGTGCTAGAAACGCTCTGTTAATGCCAGTGTATATAAAGGGGGGTCCCCTTTATCAGCCCTCGGAAAAGCGTTGATAAAGGCGGCCTTTCTCAACTCTAAAAAAGCGTTGACAATGGACCCCCTTTATCAGCGCTCTTTTAGCACTGACAAAGGTCGCCTTTATCATCGCTTTCCGGAGCGCTGATAAAGGGGACCCCCCTTTATCTACACCGGTATTAACAGTGCTTTTCTAGCAATAATAAAGGGGTTCCTTTAACAGTGCTACCTTGAGCGCTGATAATAGGTCCCTTTATCAGCGCTCTTTTAGTGCTGTTAAAGGTGTCCTTTATCAGCGCTCAAAAAAGTGCTGATAAAGACACCTTTTCCTGCACCTGCAGAACTAGCACCTGCACACCTGCAAAAACCGGCACACCTGCACAAACCAACACCTTCACACCAGCACAAAATAGCACCCGTACACAATATTTTGACAAACAATGCTATATACATTTACTTAACATCATGAATACAAAAAAACACACAGCTATATAAATTTCAAACAATGTTTTACATGGTTACAATTACAATTATCCAAAAAAAGTTATAAACATTAATGTTTCATCCTTTGATATCTGTGATCCTCTCTCAAAAATTGTCATCCATGGTATTTGTTGCCGAACAAAGCATCTGAACTCAAGGAAAAAAATTCACCTATATAAGAAAACATATATTATGTTAGTAATATAATAATGAAATAAATTAAAACATTAATATGAAAGAATACATTAATATGGAAATGTGAAACTAAAATATGGAAATGATAAACTCAAATGTTTTCATTCTGATAACAATGAAATGGAATAATGTAAAACCAATATGTTTTTGGATGATTTATCTCATTTAATAAATACTGATTCTTTATCTAATGAAAAGCTTTACTGGTCACACCGTGTGTCGGATTGAGGTATGGTTGATTCGTACACGTAAAAAATGACCCATGGATCGTTGTCCTAAAGTATCAAAACAATCCGAACGCGTTTGCTCGGTATTCCGTATGTCAGCAGTGTTGTTTTCTAAAGTTAATGTCAATTTCAAACAGATATCAGACACTTTTAGCCATATCGGTCATACCGTGCATCGGATTGAGGTGAGGTCGATTCATACACCTCACATATGACTCATGGATCGTTTTCCTAAAATATCAAAACAATCTGAACACGTTTGCTCGGTATTCTGTATGTTAGTAGTGTTGTTTTCTAAAGTTTATGTCAATTTGAAACCGATATCAGACACTTTTAGCCATACTGGTCACACCGTGCGTCGGATTGAGGTGTGGTCGATTCGTACACCTCAAAAATGACTTATGGATCATTTTTCTAAAGTATCAAAACAATATGAACGCGTTTTCTCGGTATTTCGTATGTCAGTAGTGTTGTTTTCTAAATTTTATGTCAATTTGAAACTGATATCAGACACTTTTAGCCATACCGTCACATCATGTGTCGGATTGAGGTGAGGTTGATTCTTACACGTCACAAATGACTCATGGATCGTTTTCCTAAAGTATCATAACAACCCGAACACGTTTTCTCAGTTTTCCGTATGTCACTTGAGTTGTTTTCTAAAGTTTATGTCAATTCGAAACTGATATCAGACACTTTTAGCCATACCGGTCACACCATGCGTCGGATTGAGGTGCGTTCGATTCGTAAAAATCAAAAATGACTCATGGATCGTTGTCCTAAAGTATCAAAACAATATGAATGCGTTTTATCGGTATTCCGTATGTCACTTGTGTTGTTTTCTAAAGTTAATGTCAATTTCAAACTGATATCAGACACTTTTAGCCATACCGGTCACACCGTGCGTCGGATTGAGGTGAGGTCGATTCGTACACCTCACAAATGACTCAAGGATCGTTGTATTAAAGTATCAAAACAATCCGAACACGTTTTCTTGGTATTCCGTATATCACTTGTGTTCTTTTCTAAAGTTAATGTCAATTTCAAACTGATATCAGACACTTTTAGCCATACCGGTCACACCGTGCGTCGGATTGAGGTGCAGTCAATTCTTACACATCATAAATTACTCATGGATCATTGTCCTAAAGTATCAAAACAATCCGAACGTGTTTGCTCGGTATTCCGTATGTCCGTAGTGTTGTTTTCTAAAGTTAATGTCAATTTCAAACTGATATCAGACAGTTTTTTCCATACCGGTCGCACCGTGAGTAGGATTGAGGTGCGGTCAATTCTTACACGTCACAAATGACTCATGGATTGTTGTCCTAAAGTATCAAAACAATCCAAACGCGTTTTCTCGGTATTCCGTATGTCAGTAGTGTTGTTTTTAAAGTTAATGTCAATTTCAAACTGATATCAGACACTTTTAGCCATACCGGTCACACCGTGCATCGGATTGAGGTGTGGTCAATTTGTACACGTCACAAATGACTCATGGATTGTTTTCCTAAAGTATCAAAACAATCCGAATGCATTTTCTTGGTATTTCATATGTCAGTAGTGTTGTTTTCTAAAGTTAATGTCAATTTCAAACTGATATCAGACACTTTTATCCATACCGATCACACCGTGCGCCGGATTTAGGTTCGGTTGATTCGTACATGTCAAAAATGACTCATGGATCGTTGTACTAAAGTATCAAAACAATCCGAATGCTTTTTCTCGGTATTCCATATGTAAGTAGTGTTGTTTTCTAAAGTTAATGTCGATTTCAAACTGATATCAGAAACTTTTAGCCATACTGGTCACACTGTGCGTCGGATTGAGGTATTGTCGATTCGTACACCTTAAAAATGACTCATGTATCGTTTTCCTAAAGTATCAAAAAATCTGAACATGTTTTCTCGGTATTCCGTATGTCAGTAGTGTTGTTTTCTAAAGTTTATGTCAATTTGAAACTGATATCAGACACTTTTAGCCATACCGGTCACACCGTGCATCAGATTGAGGTGCGGTTGATTCGTACACGTCACAAATGACACATGGATAGTTTTCCTAAAGTATAAAAACAATCCGAAAGCGTTTGCTCGGTTTACCGTATGTCACTTGTGTTGTTTTCTAAAGTTCATGTCAATTTGAAACTGATATCAGACACTTTTAGCCATACCGGTCACACCGTGCATCTAATTGAGGTGAGATTGATTTTTACACATCACAAATGACTCATGAATCGTTTTCCTAAAGTATAAAAACAACCCGAACGCATTTTCTCTGTATTCCGTATGTCACTTGTGTTGTTTTCTAAAGTTAATGTCAATTTCAAACTGATATCAGACACTTTTAGCCATACTGGCCACACCGTGCGTCGGATTGAGGTGCGGTCGATTCGTACACCTCAAAAATGACTCATGGATCATTGTCCTAAAGTATCAAAACAATCCAAACGTGTTTTATCGGTGTTTCGTATGTCACTTGTGTTGTTTTCTAAAGTTAATGTCAATTTCAAACTGATATCAGACACTTTTAGCCATACCGGTCACACCGTGCATCGGATTGAGGTATGGTTGATTCGTACACGTCAAAAATGACTCATGGATCATTATCCTAAAGTATCAAAACAATCAGAACGCATTTTCTCGGTATTCCATATGTCAGTTGTGTTGTTTTCTAAAGTTAATGTCAATTTCAAACTGATATCAGACACTTTTAGCCATACCGGTCACACCGTGCGTCGGATTGAGGTGCAGTCGATTTGTACACGTCACAAATGACTCATGGATCGTTGTTCTAAAGTATAAAAACAATATGAACATGTTTTCTCGGTATTCTGTATGTCACTTGTGTTGTTTTCTAAAGTTAATGTCAATTTTAAACTGATATCAGACACTTTTAGCCATACCGGTCATACCGTGTGTCGGATTGAGGTGCGGTCGATTCGTACACCTCAAAAATGAATCATGTATCGTTGTTCTAAATTATCAAAACAATCGGAACACGTTTTCTCAGTATTCCGTATGTCACTTGTGTTGTATTCTAAACACTACTACAACTTGGCCTTTTATCAGCGCTAAAAACCAGCATTAACAGTGCTAAAAAAGCGCTGTTAATGCCAGCATAGATAACGGGGGGGGGGGGGGGGGGGCTTTATCAGCGCTCCAAAAAGCACTGATAAAGGGGACCTTTATCAGTGCTAAAAAGAGCGCTAATAAAGGGGGTCCTTTATCTACGCTTTTTTTAGCGCTGATAAAGGGCACCCCCCTTTATCTACGCCGGTATTAACAATGCTTTTCTAGCACTAATAAAGGGGTGCCTTTAGCATCTCTATCTTGAGCGCTGATAATAGGTCCCTTTATCAGCGCTCTTTTAGCACTGTTAAAGGTGTCCTTTATCAGCGCTAAAAAAAGCACTGTTAAAAGCACCTTCCCCTGCACCTGCAGAACCAACACCTGCACACCTGCACAAACCAGCACACCTGCACAAACCAGCACCTGCAAATCTACACAAAATAGCACCCGCGCACAATATTTTGACAAACAATGCTATATACATTTACTTAACATCCTGAATACAAAAAAACACACTGCTATATAAATTTCAAACAATGTTTTACATGTTTACAATTACAATTATCCAACAATAGTTATAAACATTAATGTTTCATCCTTTGATATCTGTGATCCGCTCTCAAAAATTGTCATCCACGGTATTTGTTGCCGAACAAAGCATCCGAACTCGAGGAAAAAAATTCACCTATATAAGAAAACAAATATTATGATAGTAATACAATAATGAAATAAATTAAAACATTAATGTGAAAGAATACATTAATATGGAAATGTGAAAATAAAATATGGAAATGATAAACTCAAATGTTTTCATTCTGATAACAATGAAAGGAATAATGTAAAATCAATATGTTTTTGGATGATTTATCTCATTTAATAAATACTGATTTTTTATCTAATGAAAATCTTTACCGGTCACACCGTGCATTAGATTGAAGTGCGGTTGATTCGTATACATCACAAATGACTCATGGATCGTTTTCTTAAAGTATCAAAACAATCCGAACGCGTTTGCTCGGTATTCCGTATGTCAGTAGTGTTGTTTTCTAAAGTTAATGTCAATTTCAAACTGATATCAGACACTTTTAGCCATACCGATCACACCGTGCGTCGGATTGAGGTTCGGTCGATTCGTGCACCTCAAAAATGACTCATGTATCATTTTCGTAAAGTATAAAAACAATCCGAATGCGTTTTCTCGGTATTCCGTATGTCAGTAGTGTTGTTTTCTAAAGTTTATGTCAATTTGAAACTGATATCAGACACTTTTAGCCATACAGGTCACACTGTGTGTCGGATTGAGGTACGGTCAATTTGTACACCTCACAAATGACTCATGGATTGTTTTCCTAAAGTATCAAAACAATCCGAACACGTTTTCTCGGTATTCCGTATGTTAGTAGTGTTGTTTTGTAAAGTTTATGTCAATTTGAAACTGATATCAGACACTTTTATCCATACCGGTCACACCGTGCGTCGGATTGAGGTGCGGTCAATTCGTACACGTTACAAATGACTCATGGATTGTTGTACTAAAGTATCAAAACAATCCGAACGCATTTGCTCGGTTTTCCGTATGTCACTTGTGTTGTTTTCTAAAGTTAATGTCAATTTGAAACTGACATCAGACACTTTTAGCCATACTGGTCACACCGTGTGTTGGGTTGAGGTGCGGTTGATTTTTACACATCAAAAATGACTCATGGATCATTTTACTAAGGTATCAAAACAATCCGAACGCGTTTGCTCAGTATTCCGTATGTCACTTGCGTTGTTTTCTAAAGTTAATGTCAATTTGAAACTGATATCAGACACTTTTGTCATACCGGTCACACCGTGCATCGGATTGAGGTGCGGTTGATTTTTACATGTCACAAATAACTCATGGATCGTTTTCCTAAAGTATCAAAACAATCGGAACGCGTTATCTCGGTATTCCATATGTCACTTTTGTTGTTTTCTAAAGTTTATGTCAATTTGAAACTGATATCAGACACTTTTAGCCATACCGGTCACACCGTGCGTCGGATTGAGGTGCGGTCAATTCGTACACGTCACAAATGACTCATGGATCATTGTACTAAAGTATCAAAACAATCCGAATGTATTTTTTCAGTATTCCGTATGTCAGTATTGTTGTTTTCTAAAGTTAATGTCAATTTCAAACTGATATCAGACACTTTTAGCCATACCGGTCACACCGTGCGTCAGATTGAGGTGCGGTTGATTATTACACCTCAAAAATGACTCATGGATCATTTTCATAAAGTATCAAAACAATCCGAACGCGTTTTATCGTTATTCCGTATGTCAGTAGTGTTGTTTTCTAAAGTTTATGTCAATTTGAAACTGATATCAGACACTTTTAGCCATACCGGTCACACCGTGCATCAGATTGAGGTGAAGTCGATTCGTACAGCTCACAAATGACTCATGGATCATTTTCCTAACGTATCAAAATAATACGAATGCGTTTTCTTGGTATTCTGTATTTCACTTGTGTTGTTTTCTAAATTTAATGTCAATTTGAAACTGATATCAGACACTTTTAGCCGGCCATACCGGTCACACCGTGCATCGGATTGAGGTGCAGTCGATTCTTACACCTCACAAATGACTCAAGTATCATTGTCCTAAAGCATCAAAACAATCCGAATGCGTTTTCTCAGTATTCCGTATGTCACTTGTGTTGTTTTATAAAGTTAATGTCAATTTCAAACTGATATCAGACACCTTTAGTGGAGACGGTGCTGTACGTTCTTCTGAACTTCCATCGAATGATGTCGTCCAAGATCGGTACTTATGTCGTTGGGGTAGTAATCTGCGGTGTCCTAGAAACATGGTTTTCAATGAATGTTTCAACCTAATTGATTGTGTACCTTTTTCACAAATGGGACACCATTGAGTTCCTTTAATTCTATATCTTGACAAATTTCCATAAGCAGGGAAGTCATTTATCGTCCCGTACAACATGGATCTCAAAGTGAAATCTTCCTTTTTGTAATCATCATTCAAAGTAACACCTGAATCCCATAATAATTTCAAATCTTCGATCAATGAAAGCTAAATAAACATCCATATCATTACCCGGTTGTTTTGGTCCTGATATAAGCTTAGATAACATGATGTATTTTCATTTCATGCATAACCACGGTGGTAAGTTATAATTTACCAACATAACCGGCCATGTACTGTGAATGTTGCTTTGAAACCAAAAGGATTCACTCCACTTGTAGATAACTCAAGACGAAGGTTTCTCGACTCGTTTCCATATTCAGGATACTCATGATCAATTCTCTTCCACTGAGGAGAGTCTTCCAGGTGACGTAGTATCCCATCTTTAATTATTTTATTTTCATGTCATGTCAACTGTCATGCAGTCTCCTCACTTCCATATAGGCGCCTAAACCTTCGAATGATTGGAAAATACCATACAACTTTAGTAGGACTGGATTCATCTTTCTTGTATCGAGAAGCACCACACTTTGATCATTCTTTAAGTGATTTGTGGTCCTTGCAAAACAGTATACAGTCATTCGGGCAGGTGTGTATTCTTTAAGAGATCACACCCATCGAGCATAGCATTCGTTTGGCGTCGTATGTTTGGCCCGAGAGCTCATTATCTTATGGGAGCATGTCATTCAGGAGAGCAAGTAGTTCCGTAAAACTGGCGTCACTCCACCCGTTGTCTGCTTTCAAATTATACAGCTTTAGTACGGCTGACAGTGCTGTATATTTAGTGCAACCAACATACAATGATGTCTTTCCACAACTTTTTAACTTCTCAAACAATTTTGGGAAATCACGAAGTTCATCTTTGACGGTCCTTATCATTTCCTCAATACGATCTTCATCATCATTCACATCTGTAATCACATCCTCCATACGGTCATCTTCATTGTTCATACTTGTAATCATATCAGATGATCCATAAAACGCAGTGTTATCACAGCCACTACCTACATTCATTGTTTCCCCGTGTTTATTCTAACATGTATAACTCTGATCTATTCCGTGACAGATCAAGTGTTCTTCCAACTCCTCTGGACTAATTTTTTTTGAATAACAATAGCGTAAACACGAACAAAGGATTTGAGAAGAGTCATATGCATGATCTTTTACAAACTTGATAAACTCTTTCACGCCTTCTTCATACTCTTTCGTCAACCGATTGACATTCATCCATTCTTTATTTATATTCATCTTATTTGAAATCCAAAGGATGAGTATATAGGTTAGGGGAGAAGGAATATGAATATAATTTAGATAAAAACCTAGATACTTTAAAAATGGTGGGGGGCGTGCTCATTAATAGTGTTGGTTGAGGATGGTTATAGCCTAATTAGGTTTTCTAAGGCTATTTGAGTAGGTATTAGAGTCTTAGTCCTAAATAAGATGGATAATATAGTTTTATATATCACGTATGATGGGGAACACCCTCTTAAGGATATATAAGAGTCATGGTGTGTGTGATGAGTAGGATATTCCATATAGGGATTGGTGAAGTGTAATATAGAGGATTTCCTCCTTATAATTGGATTAATAGATCTCCAAGGGGAGATATGATATAAGTGAGGGTCATGGTAATAGTCTGGATGACTTAGCATAGGGTATCCAAGGCCCACCTGGGCATTTTATACATAATACCATCAACCTACTCTTGTATGATCACTTATAATATGTGGTAAGAATCATTAATCTTATATAAGGTCCATACATACACTAATGATCTTGTGCAGGTTGAATGATAAAATATTAGTAGGACACCAATAATGGGGAAACTAATATAAATCATAATATAATAGGTTTATCTATATGAATGCAAATAAATGAACAACACACATTATGAAAGAAATAAAGTAAGATTTTTGTGTGGTAACTAATAAAACAAAAAAACAAACAACACTATATTCACTGAGAATAAATACATTAAACCATGGGTTCCAAAAAACAATATTATCTCCTAATAAAACCATATCACATACATCATAGATATTTTCTGAAACCCAAAAATACCCAAACCTTGGGAACTTTGCATCTCATATGGGCTGATTAGAAACTGATACACATGAACCATGGATCCTATTTAGGAATCTAAAAACCCATACCTTGAGGACCATGGATCTTATCTAGACACCTAAAATCCAGACACCTCAGCCACCATGGATCCTTTCTTGTCTCCTAACATACCACAACATTGGGAACCATGGATCTAGTTTGTGACCCAAACATACCAATACCATTGTCACTATGAATCAAGTCTATACCCCTAATATACCAATACAATGGTCACCATTGGTATAATCCATGACCGTAGTGTACATATAAGGGGAACATGGATCACAATTATCCCCTAGAATATGAACCCACTTAAATAGAGAAACGTCACCTTATAAGCATGTTGTATTATCATGGCCTGATGAAAAACCATCACACATATAAGACATACACAAACCCTTTCCTAGATCTCCATTAGAATTTTTTAATATTCCTTTTATTGTTTTTAGACCCATACACTATAATATATTCACTCCTAAAATATACCTTTATATATAAAATACAACCGAGCACTTACTAATCCATATATTCCATCTCCACTATAAAACAAACAAACAAACTAGTTAAACTGAAATGGTCAGAAATCTCATCACATTATTGGGAATGAATTCCACATTCTTCCCTAGAAAATCTATTGGGTTCTTACTTGTGGATGTCCACCCATATCCATAATCTATTTTATAATCTCATATTCCATTAGCTTTACCTGATTCACTCTCAATACAATAATTCAAATTCCACCTTCTAAATAATATCACTTTTATTAAGGCCATTATAACCTATGACCATTTCAAAAACAAATCATGAAGAAGTCATAATGGTGAACACATCATAATTCCAACCACCCAACTACAACTAGGAAGGATAGTTACCCACGCATACAAGCGAAAAAACTAGGTGAGAGTAGAAAACTACTTAAAGGTGGGGGTGAATCAATGGTTACAAAAAACTCATAATCTAAACGCATTTTCGAATACTAATTAGTGAAAAAAGGATCTTGATAGTGATGGTAAAATGATGATAGTAATTCAATGAAATAACTCACATGGATCAAGGGATAATTACATGGTTCACAAACAATTGTTATAAATTTTCTTATCCTTAGTGCTCATGATGTCCTGAATCTTGTTCTTGGTTTATTATCAATAAGAATAATGAACAGAGTAAGGATATAACCATATAGTCCCATGTACACGATATAATGATCTAAATCTATAAGTTCATCGATTTCCCCTTCATCGACCACAAGTGCCTATAGAATTTGGATTATGTGTGCACCCCTATTATTCTCCTCAAATGTTAACTAAATCATCATTGGAACAATCCATGGATTGAATGGTTGGGTAACTGAAGGATTCTTCATTGAAACCAAATCATTGATTCGGGTCATGTAACACTGTATTTTTAGAGATTAAATGTTCTTTTATGTGAATTATTTCCATAGGGAATGAATCCTAATTCCAAATGTCTAAGAAACTAAATCCCAAAGAATCCCAAATATCCTTCACCACATTTATTGCCTAACATAACATATCATGAAATGCGATTCATGTCTACTCATATTTACCACTAACTATAGAATACCATTCATGGTGTGACCCTTATAGTTGTGGCATGGTCTGAAATATCCCTTTAAACAATGATACACCAATTAATAATGAACAATATACTATAGTATGAAATAACACTATTATAGCGTGAGCCTTTTCATTACATACTGATACCATTGGACCCCCAAACCAGTGCAACATTTATTTTCATGAGCTAGGTATCCTAATGAAATTATCTCTTCATATTACCTTAGAGACATCCATTATAGTTAAATGTTCCATATTACAATATGTCTCTCCTACATCTCAAACCCTTCATAGTTACACCATCCCTACTATGGTGTGATATCTTACACTAGAGTGAACATCATCATTTGGAACACTCCCATAAAAGTGTAATCACATATTCCTTCTTCTGGGACACTTTTTATCCACAAAAACATAATTTTTTCATATTTTCTCACCTTTAATGATCCGATAACTCATATATGATAATGTTTTCAATAAATATATTGGTAAAATACATCTAAAACCCATGACTAAATTTACTTTTGAATCTAGTAATAATATGTTTCCAATTTTTACTCCATCTAATCGCCATAACAAATTGTATAATGGTTGGTGGGAATACTCCTACTCTTAGTGTAATAAAAATTCTACTATGATCATGACTTTAATAAGATAAAATTACATATCACCCTTTTCAATTCACTTATTGAGGGGCTTCTTCAAACCACAAAACTCATTAATTACCCCAAACCATCAAGGGCACTTAAATATCCCAATGGACCCTCAACTGACCTATATAAGTCATTCACTTAAGTCCTGTCTCTTTTGGATCATAGGATGTACCTATAAATGGATCCTCTATCTCTTGAACCATATACTTTTACTCATCCATTAATAAAACCCATGAGGTAGAACTATCTTTTATCATTAACCAACCAAACACCTAGATATGTTATTTTAGGTTTTAGTAATCAAATCCATATATAAAATATAAATACACCACTTACTCCAAGGTTATCAATGGTTAAAAACATACCAACTGCAACACCTTGTAATGACGTGATCCATTAAAAACATTATACCACATAGTATGTCATCCTCTATAAGATTCCATAAATATTTTTAATCCTCACATTTATTCTATCTAAGGAATCTAATTACACTGCTCATTCAGGATTCTATAAAGGTAATAATCATATGGTTTACACCCCAAATCCTAATGAATTGTCACACACACAAGCATCACACACAAGAATCATGCCAAATCATAATTAATATCAATACTAACAATAAATGAAAACATAATTAATTCATGCAAATTCAATTTTACTCACCTTAAGGAGGAGGACATGGTGGAAGAGGAGGAGGAGGCGTCGACAACGGACGCAACGGAGGCAGCAGAGGCAGCGCAGAGGCAGCGTGGAGGCAACGCGGAGGCAGCGCAGAGGCAACGGAGGTAGCAGAGGCAGCTCAGAGGCAGCAGAGGCAGCGGAGTATACGGAGGAGGACGAGGAGAAGGAGGAGGAGGAGGCGCCGGTGTAGGAGGAGGAGGAGGCGCCGGTGTAGGAGGAGGAGGAGGCCGCAGTGGAGGAGGAGGAGGAGGAGCCGCGATGGAGGAGGAGGAGGAGCCGTGACAGAGGAGGAGGAAGAGAGGTAGGCACCAGAGGAGGAGGAGGAGGCGGCGACCGCGAAGGAGGAGGAGGAGAAGGAGGCAGAGACCGTGGCAGAGAGGAGGCGACGACGCAGGGTAGAGCTTCCACAAAATCTTGACAGGGTGCGAGAAGGAGGAGGACCCGGTGAATTTTATAAATCCCGCGTGGACCTTTATCAGCGCTAGTAAAAAGCACTGATAAAGGGGGTCTTTATGAGTGCTAAGTGTACATTTTTTAGAACATATATATTATATGGGTAACATAAGGAATTATAAATCAATAACACATCAACGTGATATGTAATTATAATCTATAAATGAACATTATTCATGCACATATATATACGCATGTATGATATATTCATTGACCCCAATTCATTGGAAAACACACATATATTCAATAATTTTAATTATACATATATATTAAAAAGTATTATATATTTATAAATAAAACAAATACATTAAATATAAACAAATATAATAAATATATATATTAAATATAATGAATTAATAAATCTAATAAATATAATGAATTAATAAATCTAATAAATCTAATAAATATATTTATTATTAATCTTATAATTATTTAATTATATATATATATAGTTATAACATGTGTTTTTTATTTAATGTATACAATAAATATTATCTGCGCTAAGAAAAGCGCTGATAAATGTAACCTTTATCAGTACTAAGAAAAGCGCTGATAAAGGGATATTTAAAGTGCTGATAAATGTACCCTTTATCAGCGCGAAAAAAAGTGCTGATAAAGGGTACACCTTTATCAGCGCTTGTTTTAGCGCTGATAAAGGGTACATTTATCAGCGGTTTTTTTGGCGCTGATAAAGGGTACATTTATCAGTGGTTTTTTTGGTGCTGATAAAGGCCTACCTCTTTATCAACGCTTTTCCATTAGCGCTGATAAAGGCAAGTGCCTGCCTTGCCCAGTTTTGTGGTAGTGAAAGTTAATGTCAATTTCAAACTGATATCAGACACTTTTAGCCATACCGGTCACACCGTGCGTCGGATTGAGGTGCGGTCAATTCGTACACCTCACAAATAACTCATGGATCGTTGTCCAATAGTATCAAAACATTCCGAATGCGTTTGCTCAGTATTCCGTATGTTAGTAGTGTTGTTTTCTAAAGTTTATGTCAATTTGAAACTGATATCAGACACTTTTAGCCATACCGGTCACACCGTACGTCGGATTGAGCTGTGGTTGATTAGTACATGTCAAAAATGTCTCATGGATCATTGACCTAAAGTATCAAAACAATCTGAACGCGTTTTCTTAGTTTTCCGTATGTCACTTGTGTTGTTTTCTAAAGTTTATATCAATTTGAAACTGATATCAGACACTTTTAGCCATACCGGTCACACCGTGCGTCGGATTGAGGCACGGTTGATTTGTAAACGTCACAAATGACTCATGGATCGTTTTCCTAAAGTATCAAAACAATCCGAATGTGTTTTCTCAGTATTCCCTATGTCAGTAGTTCTGTTTTCTAAAGTTAATGTCAATTTCAAAATGATATCAGACACTTTTAGCCAAACCAGTCACACCGTGCATTGGATTGAGGTGTGGTAGATTCGTACATGTCACAAATGACTCATAGATCATTGTCCTAAAGTATCAAAACAATCCGAATACGTTTTCTTGGTATTCCGTATGTCAGTAGCATTGTTTTCTAAAGTTAATGTCAATTTCAAACTGATATCAAGCACTTTTAGCCATACCGGTCACACCGTGCATCAGATTGAGGTGCGGTCGATTTGTACACCTCAAAAATAACTCATGGATCGTTTTCCTAAAGTATAAAAACAATCCGAATGCGTTTTCTTGGTATTCCGTATGTTAGTAGTGTTGTTTTCTAAAGTTTATGTCAATTTGAAACTGATATCAGACACTTTTAGCCATAACGGTCACACCGTGCGTCGAATTGAGGTGTGGTTGATTTGTAGTCCTTGCGAAACAGTATACAGTCATTCAGACATGCGTGTATTCTTTCAGAGATAATACCCATCGAGCGTAGCATTCGTTTGACATCGTATGTTCGGCTCGAGATCTCATTATCTTCTGGGAGCATGTCATTTAGGAGAGCAAGTAGTTCCGTAAAACCGGCGTCACTCCACCCGTTGTCTGCTTTCAAATTATACAGCTTCAGTACAGATGACAGTGCTGTATATTTAGAGAAACCAACATACAATGGAGTCTTTGCAAAACTTTTTAACTTCTCAAACAATTTTGGGCAATCACGAAGTTCATCTTCGACGGTACTTGTCATTTCCTCAATACGATCTTCATCATCATTCACATCTGTAATCACATCCTCCATACGGTCATCTTCATTGTTCATACTTGTAATCATATCAGATGATCCATAAAACATAGTGTTATTACATCCACTAACTACATTCATTGTTTCCCCATGTTTATTCCAACATGTATAACTCTGATTTATTCCATGACAGATCAAGTGTTCTTCCAACTCCTCTGGACTAATTTTTTTTAATAAAAACAACATAAACACAGACAAAGGATTTGAGAAGGGTCATATGCATGATCTTTTGAAAACTTGATAAACTCTTTCACGCCTTTTTCATACTCTTTTATCAACCGATTGGAATTAATCCATTCTTTATTTATATTCATCCTCTTTGAAATCCAAAGGATGATTATATAGGTTAGGGGAGAAGGAATATGAGTATAATTTAGATAAAAAACTAGATACTTTAAAAATGGTGGGGGGGTGTGCTCATTATTAGTCTTGGTTGAGGATGAGTATAGCCTAGTTAGGTTTTATAAGGCTATTTGAGTAGGTATTAAAATCTTAGGCCTAAAGAAGATGAATAATATAATTTTATATATCACGTATGATGGGGAACACCCTCTTAAGGATATATAAGAGTCATGGTGTGTGTGATGTGTAGGATATTCCATATAGGGATTGGTGAAGTGTGACATAGAGGATTTCCTCCTTATAATTGGATTAATAGATCTCCAAGGGGAGATATTATATAAGTGAGGGTCATGGTAATAGTCTGGATGAATTATCATAGGGTATCCAAGGCCCACCAAGGCATTTTATACATAATACCACCAAAATACTCTTGTATGATCACTTATAATATGTGGAAAGAATCATTAATCTTATATAAGGTCCATACATACACTAATGATCTTGTGTAGGTTGAATGATAAAATATTAGTAAGACACCAATAATGGGGAACCTAATATAAATCAAAATATACTAGTTTTATCTATATGAATGAAAATAAATAAACAACACACATTATGAAAGAAATAAAGTAAGATTGTTGTGTGGTAACTAATAAAACAAAAAAACAAACAACACTATATTCAGTGAGAATCAATACATTAAACCATGGGTTCCAAAAAACAATCTCATCTCCTAATAAAACCATACCACATACATCACAGATATTTTTTGAAACCCAAACATACCCAAACCTTGGGAACTTTTCATCTCCTATAGACTGATAAGAAACTGATACACATGAACCATGGATCCTATTTAGGAATCTAAAAACCCATACCTTGAGAACCATGGATCTTATCTAGACACCTAAAATCCAGACACATCACTCACCATGGATCCTTTCTTGTCTCCTAACATACCACAACATTGGGAACCATGGATCTAGTTTGTGACCCAAACATACCAATACCATTGTCACTATGAATCAAGTCTATACCCCTAATATACCAATACAAGGGTCTCCATTGGTATAATCCATGACCGTAGTGTACATATAAGGGGAACATGGATCAAGATTATCCCCTAGAATATGAACCCACTTAAATAGAGAAACTTCACCTTATAAGCATGTTGTATTATCATGGCCTGATGAAAAACCATCACACATATAATACATACACAAACCCTTTCCTAGATCTCCATTAGAATTTTTTAATCTTCCTTTTATTTTTTTAGACACATACACTATAATATAGTCACTCCTGAAGTATACCTTTATATATAAAACACAACCAAGCACTTACTAATCCATATATTCTATCTCCACTATAAAACAAATAAACAAACTAGTAAAATTGAAATGGTTAGAAATCTCATCACATTAATGGGAATGAATTCCACATTCTTCCCTAGAAAATCTATTGGGTTTTTACTTGTGGATGTCCACCCATATACATCATCTATTTTATAATCTCATATCCCATAATCTTTACCTGATTCGCTCTCAATACAACAATTCAAATTCCACCTTCTAAATACTATCACTTTTATTATGGCCATTGTACCCTATGAACATTTCACAAACAAATCATGAAGAAGTCATAATGGTGAACACATCATAATTCCAACCACCCAACTACAACTAGGAAGGATAGTTACCCATGCATACAAGCGAAAAAACTAGGTGAGATTAGAAAACTACTTAAAGGTGGGGGTGAATCAATGGTTATGAAAAACACATAATCTAAACGTATTTTTGAATACTGATTAGTGAAAAAAGGATCTTGATAGTGATGGTAAAATGATGATAGTAATTCAATGAAATAACAGTAAAGACCTGGAAATTTCAAGGAAATTTTTTTTTTCTTAATTTTCTTTGGAATTTTACAAGAACTCAGTTTCTGATGGAACCTGATTCCGAGGCCCGGTGTGCCCGGAATCATTTTCTGAAGTTTAGCTCAGGTACGTTCAGTGAACAAACGAGCGGGTTTTTCTAAATTTTGAACCGTTGCTCGGAATTGAAATCCAAGGGCACCGATGAACTCGCAGTGCCGGTATTCGCTTAGAAACGCCTTTTCCGGAGTTGCGTTTGCTTGGGTGTGGTTTCTAGTTTTTGGGGTTAAGTTAAGAAATAAAATAAAGTGGTGCGACAATTTTATTTTTATTTCACTTAAAAGCCACTTAAGCTAAGTTAAGCGGATAGGGTGGAGCCCAAAAATATCCTACCCACTTGGTAGGATATTTGTGAGGTGGGGCCCACATGAGCCCCACCATTTCTTTTCCTCTAAGTAACACACCCGCAACCCCCCCTCTTTAATGAAAGTCAACCGTGCGTTTTTCTGGTTAAGAAACGCCTCATTAATTGGGCAGTTAAATCATTACAATTAATTCAACGAATTAATTGTTCGTTTCTTATCTTTTGATTTTCAAAAGCTTAGGTCAATAATAAAATAAGGGTTGAACTTATTTTATTTAGTTGGACTTGTGGCGTGGAGAGAATTTGGAGGAAAGCGTTCTTCTTTGACGAAGAACGTGAAGAACGCGAAGAACGCGAAGAATGCTCCGACCTCCGATGAAGAACGCCAAACCCTCAGAGATCGACGGCGCGATGCTGTGTACCGCGACGTCAGCGACGCTTCTTCCGCGACGCTCCTTCCGCGACGCTTTCTTCCGCGACGAGAAAATCCGCGACGAACCCTCGCTCGACGACGCTTGAGGTAGGGGATTTTATTTTGGTGTTCTATTATCTTTTGAGAAAAGAATGACGAGCGCGGACCAACCAATTCCAGGTTGATCCGCGGATCGTTCCTTCATGTGGATTGATGTTGAGGATTATTATTTAATTTTTTCGTGATTATTACCTTGACGATCTTCGTGAAATATGACCATTTGCTATCAATTAACGAGAGGGGGCCAGACCGCACAAACACGGCCGACCCTCCTCCTTATCCTTGTGGGTTTCTTTTGTGGATTGAAATGGGGATGGCGTGGTGTCGTCGCACCGCGCGGAAATGTGCGGCAAGGAATGTGCGGCGCCATCGCGCCACGTCGAGAAAACGAACAAGGGCGCGACGCCGTCACGCTGCATCGGAGGAACCCGAAGACATCCGCGGACGGAGTCGGGCCACGACGAAGGGGCGCGGTGCCATCATGTCGCGCCGGAGAACCACAAAGACAGCGTGTTTTGTCAATTGATGTGCGGATTGTCGGACGACGACGAACGGGGCCGCAAGGGCGATTTGAAAGCTTTGCAGCAATGTTCGGGTCCCGGGAGGACCTCTAGCGCAGACGGAAATGGAATCGGACCACCGGAGCAACTCCGGTGGCCCGCGGAACCCACCGGCGGCCGGAGGCGGAGGCGCCCCGGCGCGCCGTCGGACGGAGCCGCGGCGGCGGCGGCCAGCAGACCCGCGACCGCGCGGGTCTGGTGAGACACGGGACGTGGCCTTGCCGCGTCCGCTGACCAGGGGCGGCCCCACGTGGGGGCCGCGGTGTTCTCACGTGGGGCAGCACACCCCCTCGCCGCTCAGCTGTGACCGGCCGAGCCGATTCCGGCGGCCGGGCCGCGCCCGCTCCGGTTTGGGCCGGGTCGGTCCGGGCCCAGACCCCCCGTTTTCGGACCTCTTTGGTCTTTTGCCCATATCTTGGGCTACGAACCTCCGATCAACACACCTTCAGTTGTGTAGCGATCCTTGGAACGAGACGGTCGTTTTGGTATATCTCACTCAAAGTTTCGGAACACTTTGGGTTCGGCCGGGTTGGTTCGGATACGAAACCAACCGGGCCCTCGGAGCGGAAATGCTTATATCTTGAGCTCCGGACGTACGATTGACGTGCCGTCGACTTTGATGGATTGCTATAAGTGAGACAGATCTTTTGGCTTACTCCGCTCGAGGTTTGGATGTCGTCGGAGTGTGGTCGGGTTGGTTCGCTCACGAAACCGACCGGGCCCCTGGAACGAAAAAGCCAATAACTCACAGACCGGGCGTCCGATTGACGCGCCGTCTGTCTCGTTGAATTCCTCTTGATGAGACGAAACTTTTGTCATAATTCGCCCAAGTTTCGGTTGCTGTTGGATAGTGGCCGGGTTGGATTGTACCCGAAATCCAACCGGGCCCCTGGAACGGAAACGCTGATATCTTTCAGACCGGACGTCCGTTTGACGAACCGTCAGTGGCGTTGATGATCACATTGAGAAACGGTCCCTATGAGTATACCCTATGAAAATTCTGGGTACAGTTGAGATACGACTGGTTTGGTTCGCACATGAAACCAACCGGGCCCCTGGGACGAAAATGCTAATAACTCACAGACCGGACGTCCGATTGACGGGCCTTCTGTTGCGTTGAGACCCCTATGACGAGGCGGTCCTTTGAGATACTTCTTCGTGGGAATTTGAGATACTTGGAGTATTGACCTGTAGCTCGTGGAGCGGACCCTCCCAGAGACGAGCGTGCGGAGTACGGAGACTGTGTAGCCGACTGAGACCTGAAGACTGCTTGACCGACTCGACTTGGAGTGAGTCGACTAGCCCAGTGGACAGAGCACTACTTTGTGAGGTGCAGACCCATGGCGGATGGAGCACTACCTGTGTGACATTGCAGACCCACGGTACTCATCCGGAGAGTACCTCTGTAGGCTACTAGGGGGTGTGCACTACTGTGTTTGGGTGGCATACCCCGGCGGGAAGCACTACTGTGTTTGGGTGGCTGGCCCGCGGTACTCGATAGGAGGAGTACCTCAGCAGTCTTAGGTTAGTGAGCAGTAACTCGGAGTCGTGACGGGACCACTGTACACTCCAGAGACGGAGCTCTTCAGCAGTTACGGTTTCGATAATAAAAATCCTGGTTTGATCTGAGTCTATGACCCTTGGTGTTTCTTCATGATTGAGATGGGTTACTTGATAACTTAGGTATATGTATGGGCATATACCTGGGTAGTGGTTATCCGTTGATTTCATAATCCTTGTGTTTCCTCATGACTGAGTTGGGTTACTTGATAACTTAGGTATATGTATGGGAATATACCTAAGTAGAGGTTATATGTTGAGATATTCTTTGTGGTTATCCTTGTTGGTTTTAGTGAGACCTTGAGGGTCTCGGGGTCCCTACTGAGTATCGTTATACTCACCCCTGCACGGGCTATGCCCGCACCTCGTTGTGTTGGTTGCAGACGACGGTCAGTGTTGATGGAGACCGAGTTTTCGAGGACTGGACGGTACCCGGAGGTGGACTACACGACGAGTCAGTATCCGGAGGTGGAATTCACGGCAAGACGACACTCAGAGGAGGTTGACAGTCAAGAGCGTTATGGAAGCTATCTGTACCTACCCTTCAAGTAGGATCCGTGGTGGACGATCCAGGAGATGCGCCATCTGTACCTACCCTTCAGGTAGGATCCGAGGAGGACGACCCAGGAGCCGCTTCCATCCTACTAGCTGTTGTCTTTTTCTGTTGTACTTTGTTCAGTTGTAGTTGTAATTTCTTTTGGGTTTGTATTCTGGCCCATTTACCTTTTAGCACTTCTCTTTGTACTTAGTGTTTTTACTTCCGCTTGTACTTTGTGGTGTTTTGTTTACTTTTATAAAGGCAATGTCTTCCCAGTTATCAGGATTTACGCCTTTGGTGCTAGTCTTCAGCCCCTGGCCTATGGAAGGCGGGCTTGGGGTCGTCACGGCACGGACCCCGAGGACGGGTCGTGACAATAACTCACATGGATCAAGGGATAATTACATGGTTCACAAACTATTGTTATAAATTTTCTTATCCTTAGTGTTCATGATGTCCTGAATCTTGTTCTTGGTTTATTATCAATAAGAATAATGAACAGAGTAAGGATATAACCATATAGTCCCATGTACACGATATAATGATCTAAATCTATATGTTCATCGATTTACCCTTCGTCGACCACAAGTGCCTATAGAATTTGGATAATGTGTGCACCCCTATTATTCTCCTCAAATGTTAACTAAACCATCATTGGAACAATCCATGGATTGAATGGTTGGGTAACTGAAGGATTCTTCATTGAAACCAAATCATTGATTCGGGTCATGTAACACTATATTTATAGAGATTAAATGTTATTTTATGTGAATTATTCCCATAGGTAATGAATCCTAATTCCAAATGACTTAGAAACTAGATCCAAAATATATTTCACCACCTTTATGGCCTAACATAACATATCATGAAATGCGATTCATGTCTGCTCATATTTACCAATAACTATAGAATACCATTCATGGTGTGACCCTTATAGTTGTGGCATGGTCTGAAACGTACCTTTAAACAATGATACACCAATTAATATTGAACAATATACTATAGTACGAAACAACACTATTATAGCGTGAGCCTTTTCATTACATACTGATACCATTGGTCCCCCAAACCAGTGCAACATTTATTTTCATGAGCTAGGTATCCCAATGAAATTATCTCTTCATATTCCCTTAGAGACATCCATTATAGTTAAATGTTACATATTAAAATATGTCTCTCCTACATCTCAAAACCTTTATAGTTACACCATCCCTACTATGGTGTGATTTCTTACACTAGAGTGAACATCATCATTTGGAACACTCCCATAAAAGTGTAATCACATCCTCCTTGTTCTGGGACACTTGTTATCCACAAAAAACATAAATTTTTCATATTTTCTCACCTTTAATGATTCACTAACTCATATAAGATAATGTTTTCAATAAATATATTGGTAAAATACATCTAAAACCTATGAATAAATTTTCTTTTGAATCTAGTAATAATATGTTTCCAATTTTTACTCCATCTACTCACCATACCAAATTGTAGAATGGTTGTTGGGAATACTCCTACTCTTAGTGTAATAAAATTTCTACTATGATCATGACTTTACTAAGATCAAATTTCATATCACCCTTTTCAATTAACTTATTGAGGGGCTTCTTCAAACCACAAAACTCATTAATTACCCAAACCATCAAGGGCACTTAAACATCCCAATAGACCCTCAACCGACCTATATAAGTCATTCACTTAAGTCCTATCTCTTTTGGATCATAGGATGTACCTCTAAATGGATCCTATATCTCTTGAACCATATACTTTTACTCATCCATTAATAAAACCCATGAGGCAGAACTATCTTTTATCATTAACCAACCAAACACCTAGATATGTTATTTTAGGTTGTAGTAATCAAATCCATATATAAAATATAAATACACCCCTTACTCCAAGGTTATCAATGGTTAAAAACATACCAACTACAACACCTTGTAATGACATGATCCATTAAAAACATTATACCACATAGTATTTCATCCTCTATAAGATTCCATAAATATTTCAAATCCTCACATTAGTTCTATCCAAGGAATCTAATTACACTGCTCATTCAGGATTCTATAAAGGTAATAGTCATATGGTTTACACCCCAAATCCTGATGAATTGTCACACACACAAGCATCACACACAAGAATCACGCCAAATCATAATTAATCTCAATATTGAAAATAAATGCAAACATAATTAATTCATGAAAATTCAATTTTACTCACCTTAAGGAGGAGGACCTGGTGGCGGAGGAGGAGGAGGCATCGACAGCAGACGCAATGGAGGCAGCAGAGGCAGTGGAGGCAACGCAGAGGCAGCGCTAAGGCAGTGCAGAGGCAGCGCAGAGGCAGCGGAGGCAGTAGAGGCAGCTCAGAGGTAGCGGAGGCAGTGGAGGTAGCAGAGGCAGCGGAGTAGACGGAGGATGAGGAGGAGGAGGCGCCGATGGAGGAGGAGGAGGAGGCTGCGGTGGAGGAGGAGGAGGAGGAGGAGGAGGAGCCAGAGTGGAGGAGGAGGAGGAGGAGGAGCCGCGGTAGAGGAGGAGGAAGAGAGGTAGGCGCTGGAGGAGGAGGAGGAGGTGGCGGCCACAGCGGAGGAGGAGGAGGAGGCGGTTTCCGCGACAGAGAGGAGGCGGCGACGCAGGGTAGGGCTTCCGCGAAAGCTTAACAGGGTGTGAGAAGGAGGAGGGGGACCCAATGAATTTTATAAATCCCACGTGGACCTTTATTAGCGCTAGTAAAAAGCGCTGATAAAGGTTGGACTTTATGAGTGCTTTTTTAGCGCTGATAAAGGGTGAATTTATAAGCACTTTTCATTTTAGCACTGATTAAGACACTCTTTATCAGCGCTTTTGTAGCGCTGATAAAGACATACTTTATCAGCGCTAATAAAAGCGCTGATAAATGTATAAATTTAATAATTTATTTATATTATTATATATTTATTTAAAATGATATTTATGATAAATATATATATATATATATTTATTAATAATTATAACTCTAAATAAATATATCTTTATTTATACTTATAAAATTATTTTAAAGGTATATTTACATATATATAATTGAAAATATAATAAAATATATATTTATTATTTAAATATAATTTAATTTTAATTATAAGTGTACATTTTTTAGAATATATATATTATATGGGTAACATAATGAATTATAAATCAATAACACATTAACGTGATATGTAATTATAATCTATAAATGAACATTATTCATGAACATATATATACGCATGTATGATATATTCATTGACCCCAATTCATTGGAAAAAACATATATATTCAATAATTTTAATTATACATATATATTAAAAAGTATTATATATTTATAAATAAAACAAATACATTAAACATAAACAAATATAATAAATACATATATATTAAATATAATGAATTAATAAATCTAATAAATATAATGAATTAATAAATCTAATAAATCTAATAAATATATTTATTATTAATCTTTTAATTATTTAATTATATATATATATATAGTTATAACATGTGTTTTTTATTTAATGTATACAATAAATATTATTAGCGCTAAGAAAAGCGCTGATAAATGTAACCTTTATCAGCACTAAGAAAAGCGCTGATAAATGGATATTTAAAGCACTGATAAAGGCCTACCCCTTTATCAGCGCTTTTCCATTAGTGCTGATAAAGGCAGGCGCCTGCCTTTCCCAGTTTTGTGGTAGTGCTTGGAGGGGGATACCTAGGTGAAATTCGGTTAGTTTCCAGACAAACATTGATTGGACGGACCATATTCCGAAAGACACCAACCAAACAGAAAAACTAATGGGTACAAATGTTGGTATGGATTGTTTCGGTAATCTATGTAGGATATTTATATTTATCCTTGGAACCATATGTTTTTCTAATTGAACTTTTTAAGTGATACTATTCTCTTATGGATGCAAGAAATTCTTATGAACCATGTAATGAACCAAAGTTTCATTAATGGAACATCCCTTTTGATCCAGTTAAATGTCTCGTTATGAAAAATATTTTTATAAGCTTTCAACTTCTTTGGTTTTATGTTAAGAATTTTGACCATTGCTAATATATCCGTTGAACAATAATCACATGATTAGTATAAATATAAGACTTTAACAAATCCAATTTACTCATACAAAGGAAGCGATGACCTCATCCAGTAGAATTTCCCCATACGAAGCCCATTTGTCGGAGCTCGGAAAATAGGTGGCGTCTTTGGGCTTCGCCCTTGACCAAGCCCAAGCTGAGCTTCATCATGTCAAGCTCGAATGTGACCATCTACGGGAAAAGTGGAAGTTGATTGAAATTACCACTCGAGCGATGTTATCCGAGACACCCCAAGAGTCTGTCACCATCGCACACCTTACCCTTAGGTCTTATGCGGCTGTTTTAAGGGGTTATATAAAAAATAAGTAGTACTATGTTCATGTACATTATTTTTTTTGTATATGATAATTAATATAATTTCTAGTCATTTTTTGATACATTGTAAATAGTTTTTAAAGTACAAATTGTGTTTTTAGTTATTATTTAATTAAGAAATCTATTTTATTAAATTAAGGGATTTTTGAATTAAATAATATTTTAATAAAATAATAATAATAATATTAAATTAATTTTTATTAAATATAAATGAACTTATAATTTTATGAATGCAATTAAATTTTTTTATTAAGGTTTGAAAGCCATTTCTGTCAAAACCCGTGAATTTTCGATAAATGTTGGTTTTTATTTTAAAAGTGAAAATTAACATATTTAGAAATTTTTTTAGATAAAATAAATGTCATTTCTGGAATCAGGACGTCGAAATTATCCAACGGTGAATTTTTCATAATTTTCTGAGATAATCAAATTTTTGGGTAAAAATTAAATACCGTTTAATTATATAATATGTTTTATGACATCATAATGACCCAATAGTGATGTAATAAAATACTATAATCTTTATTTTCTGCTAATATATGTTTTACCATTAAAATAATGTGATTTCGGGTTTGTTTGACTTACTTTTAAAAGCATTAATGGACCCCTCAAGACATATTCAACACCTTGCCTTTTTAAATTAATTTTCAGGGGAGTGTGACTCACCTCCACATAAGCAACCCTAATATTTTAAGAAGTTCGGACTTTGGACTTATAAAATATTGTTTTCCTATTCCTTTTTACAAAAAAATTGGCAAAAAACCATGGGATGGTTTGTGGTTTGGGTTAATTTAATGTAAGGGGACCCAAACCTAAATAATAAAGAATTCCCTCACCTTTCCTATATAACCCCACCTAAGCTCCCACTTCCTCCTCACTCAAAGCCCTTGGAGTTCGTCCAACCTCTGCCCTACTCTCTCTATAATCCTCCCAAGGTGCCCCAAGCTCCCAAGAAGCCTCTCACAAGCCTCTCTCTAGCCTTTGGAAGCACACTTTCAAGTAAGTGTTTTTTCTTCCTTTCTCATTTTTGTCAATTTTCTTTAAGTTGTATTGACCTTTTAATTTCAATTATGAATGTTGGGGTATGGTTTCTCACCTCCCCCATACTTTCCTATTATTGTTTGAATGATGGTAGACCCCTTTATCTCTCATTAAATGCCTCCCATGTACACCCGTTACTATGCCAAAATTCCGAAAGGAACTTCTCTCTCTTCTTTTACATTCAAGCAATAATTTTGTATCATGAATCTAAATTCCATTACAATTTTTGGGACATGTATCTATATGACCTCTTTACTTTCCATTACATGTAAATATGATGAGGAACCCATTTCTCTATCATCAACCATTTTTTATGAATTCTTATGTCACGCCGTTACGCTGGCGAAATCGCACCGATTTTCTAAGCCAATGCCATTGTGTAGTGGATACCATGCCCATTTCTCCATCGAGGGTATCCACCTTTATGCACCTTTAATTATTTATTACAAAGTTTCATGTTTGAATTCCACATTCCATTATCGTGGAATAAATTATTATGTTTTATGAATCCATGTTTTATGATCCATGTGGCACACTTATGCATGAAATGAAATGTTTAAGAAGGGTGCACCCTTATAGCACTCCAATGCATTGGGTAAAGTATAGTATCATGATACGTCATGTGAAATGAGTGTTGACTCATGATAATTCAAGTGAAATGAGGGTTTACTCGTATTTTATGTGCAATGAGGATTTACTCATGCTTCATGTGCAATGAGCCTTGGCTCATGCTAATTCCATGTTAAGTGTTGTTGCCACATTTTAATGTTATGATTATCATGATTTATCATGCCTTTATGTTCATGTTTCTTTTATGCTCTATTGATATGCCCATTGTATAACATGTATTGTACTCCTCATGTTATTCCATGTGTACTCCCTTACTGGGCTTTATAGCTCACCCTTTTCTTATGCATGTCCTCACGTTATCCCATGCAATGCTAAGTACGAGGGAATGTAGTGGTCATGTAAAGGAAGTTTTCAATAAAGATGTTGTATTTAATGTTTTAAGTTTTTATGTAATGATAATAATCCTCAAATACACTAAACCTCTCGATCTTCTTTGTTGTATCAAGTGATGTTTTATGTAATAAATCATTTTTAAGTTTGTAATAAAAGCAGGGTTGTCATAGTTGGTATCATAGGATAGGTTTAGTTATTTTTGGGATTAGGAAACCCTAGTAAATCCTTAGATACAAGACTAAGTATAATAAAAACATCCCTAAGTTTTGGTAAGTACTGAGTAATTGGTTTATCAAACAAATACATCCCTGTCTGGATACGAGAAGGTAGAGGCGGCTCTGGCACAGATGTATCCTAGGGGTAAAACCCGAAAACACCGCTTTGAGCTAGACTCGAACGGGAACTGGTGCATGACAACAGGCCTTGCTGCACTCTTGGTTACGACACTCCCGAGGGATATGTTTTGATAAATTTACAAGCTTAGTATAAACCCTTATTAAGGGAAAAAATGCCCCTAAGAATATATTATAAAGTAGATCATGAAAAGCCAAGATTTAAGCCTATAGACTCATGAGTTAAGGAAATAAAAGTTTATTTATAAGTTATCAACTTTTGTCTTTGGATTAACCTTTATGTGTTACCCCTAACTTTCCTTTTATTCCAGCCAATGGCCGGTAATAGGAGGACTCGGGCTAACAACCGTTGTGAAGATCAGTGTGATGACTGTACTAATGAGATTCCCAATCCAATGGGAGCGGGAATCGCGAAGTTTTTCATGCTTCTCTCTCACCTAACTCAAGTTTTTAATAGAAACACGGGTCAAGAGGAACGTCCAAACCCCCCTAAGAAGGAACAAGTCTCTATTGAGAGCTTCATGAGGCAAAGGAATCCTAATTTTAGTGGATCATCCGATCCCATGATCGCTGAACAATGGATCAACTCCATTGAAAAGATCTTCTCCATCCTTCAATGTTCTGAACAAGAGAAGGTTCTCCTGGCTGCTTATCGTATAGAGGGTGAAGCTGATCAATGGTGGACGTTGATAAAAAATACGAAGCCTGAGGAGGAGATCGAGGCATTGGAATGGAAGGATTTCCGGAAGATGTTTTTCGATAAATATTTTCCGCGCACCCTCCGACTTAAGATGGAAAGAGAATTCTTTTCCCTCAAGCAAAAAGATGAAGAATCTTTTGGAGCGTACGAGGAAAACTTCACAAGGCTTGCACGATACGCTTTCAACTTTTTCGTTACCCCCGAATGCAAAGTTGACTTCTTCTTTGGTGGGATGAAGCCTAGCTTACAGAAAGCATTAGCGATCCGTGACTTCGAAAGCTATGAGGAAATTGTCCGATGTGCCCTCAAGGTCGAAATGGAGATTGGAGAATCACAGGGGTATCATGGGGACAAGAAGCGTAAGGTGGACTTCAATGCTGGAGGTATGATGGATAAATCCAACGGTGCTAATAAGATCCAGCACCCCACTTGCCAAATGTGCGGAAAGAAGCACCCTGGAAATTGCCTTAAGGGGATGAGAAAATGATTCAGGTGTGGAAGAGAAGGGAACCTAGCTGTTAACTATCGGCAAGAAAGACCCACGGCTGCGACAGAGGAGAGGAACACTCCGTTCGAACCTCAACGCGTTGTTCAATGCTACAAATGCAAAGAACTGGGTCATTTTTCAAATCAGTTCCCTAATCCAAGGGTTTTCAGAGACAACCAACAACCTCCAAGGAAGAAAGGAAGATCTTTTTCCATCACTTCTGCCGAAGTGAACCCCGACAACGAAGTGGTGACAGGTACACTAGTTATTCATTCAATAATAGCAAACATACTTTTTGATTTAGGTTCTACGCATTCTTTTATATCTCGAAAGTTTAGTAGAACAATACCAGCACCACCACAAATCATGGAAGTAAAGATGTCGGTGAGTACGGAAAATGGGAAAATCATTACATCCCATGAATATAAGTCCTCCCCTGTTATAGTATGTGGATTGAATTTTCCAGTGAACCTCATCATACTCTCTCTGGTGGAATTTGATGCAATTCTTGGCATAGATTGGATTTCTTTATATAGAGCCAACATAAATTGTCGAGAGAGGGAAATCACACTCCATATTGAGAATCGACCCCCGATTCTTTACAAGTGTCAGGAGGAAGATGAATCTCCTTTAGCTCCATCATCTCAAGCATGGATATTACTGCCTTATGAGTACACGTATCTGGATCAGATGATTGAGTCCAAGGAAGAAACCATCCTTGAAGAAATTCCTATTGTGAGGGAATTCACTGAAGTGTTTCCCGAGGAATTGCCTGGTCTTCCTCCAAGAAGAGATGTTGAGTTCTCAATTGAACTTATACCTGGGGGGCTACCAATATCCAAGACTCCATATAGAATGGCTGTTGTTGAGCTTGAAGAGCTGAAGAAACAACTACAGGAGAATCTGGATAAAGGGTTTATACGCCCAAGTGCTTCACCATGGGGTGCACCAGTCCTCTTTGTCAAGAAGAAGGATGGGTCAATGCGGCTTTGCATTGATTATCGTGAACTTAACAAAATCACGATAAAGAACAAGTATCCTCTCCCAAGAATCGATGAATTGTTTGATCAGCTGCGTGGAGAACAATACTTCTCCAAGTTGGATTTGCGGTCGGGATATTATCAAGTAAGGGTGAAGAAGGAAGATGTCCCCAAAACTGCTTTTTGTACAAGATACGGGCACTATGAATTCATAGTAATGCCTTTTGGACTCACCAATGCTCCAATAATATTCATGTACTTGATGAATAGAGTCTTTAGAGATTACCTTGACAAATTTGAGGTAGTCTTTATAGATGATATTTTAATATACTCCAAAACCAAGGAGGATCATGAGGAGCATTTAAAAACTATACTAGAGACTTTGCGCAAGGATAAGCTCTATGAAAAGTACAGCAAGTGTGAGTTCTGGTTTAATGCGGTCTCATTCTTGGGCCATATCATCACATGCAATGGGATATCTATGGACCCCTCCAAAACAGATGCAATTGAGGGATGGCTGAGGCCAACATCAGTAACAAATATCCATATCTTCTTGGGGTTAGCTGGATATTATCAATGATTTGTGAGGAATTTCTCATGATTGTACAACCCTCTTACCAAGCTAACTCGAAAGAGAGTAAATTTTTCTTGGAGTGATGAATGCGAAGAAAGCTTCAAGGAGTTGAAAAGAAGGCTTATCACTGTGCCTGTTCTCACTTTACCCACAAGTGGGGAACTTTTTGTGGTATTCAGTGATGCTTCGAAGAAGGGCTTAGGCTGTGTGATGATGCAGAATGATAAAGTGATATCCTATGCCTCAAGGCAGTTGAAAATCCATGAGCGAAACTATCCAACACATGATCTGGAGTTGGCGACGGTGATCTTTGCCTTGAAAATATGGCGGCATTATCTCTATGGAGAGAAATGTGAGATATATAATGACCACAAGAGTATTAAATATATATTCACACAGAAAGAGCTTAATATGCGCCAGAGAATATGGATAGATCTCATCAAGGATTATGACTGTTCAATCCATTACCACCCTGGGAAAGCGAACAAGGTGGCAGATGCCCTAAGTAGAAAGGATCCAGCGATTCTATCAATGATGAGAATTGAGAAGGATCCAATATTCTTAGACTTGATGAAGATGGACGTGGGAATCATAAATAAGGGAACATCATCAATCCTTTCACAAATGATTGCTCAACCATCTCTTTTGGAAATGTTAAAGGATGCTCAAAAGGATGATGTGGGAATTCAGGAAAAAGTAGAAGCTATCAAAAAAAAGGAAACCCTCAGAGTTTAATTTTAATGAAGAAGGAATTGTGCGGTTTGGGAAAAGACTATGTGTTCCATCAAGTCCGGAGCTGAAGAAGGAACTTTTGGATGATGCACATAGTTAAAATTTCTCTATTCACCCAGGGAGCACAAAGATGTATCGAGATCTCTGAGAAAACTTTTGGTGGGATAATATGAAGAAGGAGATCTCTGAATATACATCAAAGTGCCTGGTGTGTCAGCAAGTGAAGGAAGAGAGGCAGAAGTCTAAGGGGATGATGCAACCATTTCCCATACCAGAATGGAAATGGGAGAACATCACCATGGACTTTGTCACCGGACTTCCGAGGACATCTAAAGGAAATAATGAAATCTGGGTTGTTGTGGATCGTCTTACAAAGACTGCACACTTCATTATTATTCGGGAGGATTTCTCTTTGGATCAAATGGCACAGATATATATCAGGGAAGTGGTAAGGTTTCATGGAGTACCACTATCTATTGTGTCTGACCGAGATCCAAGATTCACCTCTATGTTTTGGAAGAGTCTTCAACATGCTCTGAATACTGAGCTGAACTTCAGTACGGCCTATCATCCTCAAACTGATGGCCAATCTAAGCGGACTATCCAAACAGTTGAGGATATATTGAGAGTGTGCTCAATGGAATTTAAAAGAGGATGGGATCAACATCTTCCTCTGGTTGAGTTCTCTTATAATAACAGTTTCCACTCGAGCATCCAAATGGCACCATATGAAGCCTTGTATGGGAAAAGGTGCAGAACACCGACATGTTGGTATAAGGTCGGTGAACGTAAGCTGCTTGGACCAGAAATGGTCGAAGAAATGGTGGAGAAGGTGAAAACCATTCAGCAGCATATCAAGGCAGCCCAGAGTCGACAGAAGAGTTATGCAGATAATCATCGACGAGACCTTGAGTTTAAAGTTGGAGATATGGTGTTTCTACGCATATCTGCGTGGAAGAAGGTCATGAGGTTTGGAAGGAAAGGGAAGTTAAGTCCAAGTTACATCGCCCCCTTCGAGATTCTTGATCGTGTCGGGGCTGTGACCTATCGACTAGCACTTCCACCTGCCATGGCCAAAGTACATGATGTATTTCATGTATACCTCTTAAGGAAGTACATACCGGACCTTTCACATGTACTCTCTTCTAATGTGGTACAATTGGAAGATGATCTTTCTTATGAGGAGTAACCAGTGAAGATCTTAGATCGTAGAGAAAAAGTTCTACGAAATAAGACAATTCCCCTCGTCAAGGTGTTGTGGAGAAACCACAAGTTTGAAGAAGCAACTTGGGAATTGGAGGATATGATGAAGCTGAGTTACCCACATTTGTTTTAGTGTGGGAAAAGGAAAATTTCGAGGGCAAAATTTCTTAAGGGGGGAATATTGTAACGACCCAAAGTTTCATTAATGAAAAATCCCTATTAATCTAGTTAAATGTCTCTTTATGAAAAATATTTTTATAAGATGCCAACTTATTTGGTTTTATGTTAAGAATTTTGACCATTTCTAATATAGCGTTGAACAGTAATCACATGATTAGTATAAATATAGGACTTTAACAAATCCAATTTACTCAGACAAAGGAAGTGATGGCCTCATCCAGTAGAATTTCCCCATACGAAGACCATTTGTCGGAGCTCGGAAAAGAGGTGGCGTCTTTGGGCTTTGCCCTTGACCAAGCCCAAGCTAAGCTTCATCATGTCAAGCTCAAACATGACCGTCTATGGGAAAAGTGAAAGTTGATTGAAATTACCACTCGAGCGATGTTATCCGAGCCACCCCAAGAGTCTGTCACCATCGCACACCTTACCCTTAGGTCTTATGAGGATTTTTAAGGGGTTATGTAACAAATAAGTAGTACTATGTTCATGTACATTATTTTTTTTGTATATGATAATGAATATAATTTCTAGTCATTTTTTGATACATTGTAAACATTTTTTAAAGTACAAATGGTGTTTTTAGTTATTATTTAATTAAGAAATCTATTTTATTAAATTAAGGGATTTTTGAATTAAATAATATTTTAATAAAATAATAATAATAATATTAAATTAATTTTTATTCAATATAAATTATCTTATAATTTTATGAATGCAATTAAATTTTTTATTAAGGTTTGAAAGCCATTTCTATCAAAACCCGTGAATTTTCGATAAATGTCGGTTTTTATTTTAAAAATGAAAATTAAAATATTTAGAAATTTTTTTATATAAAATAAATGTCATTTCTAGAATCAGGACATCAAAATTATCCAAAATTTAATTTTTCATAATTTTCTGAGACAGTCAAATTTTTGGGTAAAAATTAAATACCGTTTAATTATATAATGTGTTTTATGACATCATAATGACCCAATAGTGATGTAATAGAATACTATAATCTTTATGTTCGGCCAATATATGTTTTACCATTAAAATAATGTGATTTTGGGTTTGTTTGACTTACTTTTAAAAGCATTAATGGACCCCTCAAGACATATTCAACACCTTGCCTTTTTAAATTAATTTTCAGGGGAGTGTGACTCACCTCCACATAAGCAACCCTAATATTTTAAGAATTTCGGACTTTGGTCTTATAAAATATTGTTTTCCTATTCCCTTTTCCAAAAACCATGGGCAAAAACCATGGTATGGTTTGTGGTTTGGGTTAATTTAATGTAAGGGGACCCAAACCTAAATAATAAAGAATTCCCTCACCTTTCCTATATAAACCCACCCAAGCTCCCACTTCCTCCTCACTAAAATCCCTTGGAGTTCGTCCAAAATCTGCCCTAATCTCTCTATAATCCTCCCAAGGTACCCCAAGCTCCCAAGAATCCTCTCACAAGCCTCTCTCTAGCCTTTGGAAGCACACTTCCAAGTAAGGGTTTTTTCTTCCATTCTCATTTTTGTCAATTTTCTTTAAGTTGTATTGCCCTTTTAATTTCAATTATGAATGTTGGGGTATGGTTTTGAGACTCCCCCATACTTCCCTCTTATTGTTTGAATGATGGGATACCCCTTTCTCTCTCATTAAATGCCTCCCATGTACACCCGTTACTATGCCGAAATTCTGAAAGGAACTTCTCTCTCTTCTTTTACATTCAAGCAATGATTTTGTATCATGAATCTAAATTCCATTACAATTTTTGGAACATGTATCTATATGACCTATTTAATGTCCATTACATGTAAATATGATGAGGAACCCCTTTCTCTCTCATCAACCATTTTTTATGAATTCTTATGTCACGCCGTTACGCTGCCGAAATCGCACCGATTTTCTAAGCCAATTCCATTGTGTAGTGGATACCATGCCCATTTCTCCATCGAGGGTATCCACCTTTATGCACCTTTAATTATTGATTACAAAGTTTCATGTATGAATTCCACATTCCTTTATCTTGGAATAAATGATTATGTTTTATGAATCCATGTTTTATGATCCATGTGGCACACTTATGCATGAAATGAAATATTTAAGAAGGGTGCGCCCTTATAGCACTCCAATGCATTGGGTAAAGTATAGTATCATGATACGTCATGTGAAATGAGTGTTGACTCATGCTAATTCAAGTGCAACGAGGGTTTACTCGTGCTTTATGTGCAATGAGGATTTACTCATGCTCCATGTGCAATGAGCCTTGGCTCACGCTAATTCCATGTTAAGTGTTGTTGCCACATTTCAATGTTATGATTATCATGCTTTATCATGCCTTTATGTTCATGTTTCTTTTATTCTCTATTGATATGTCCATTGTCTAACATGTATTGTACTCCTCATGTTATTCCATGTGTACTCCCTTACTGGGCTTTATATTTCACCATTTTCTTATGCATGTCCTCAGGTTATCCCATGCAATGGTAAGTATGAGGGAATGTAGTGGCCATGTAAAGGAAGTTTTCAATAAAGATATTGTATTTCATGTTTTAAGTTTTTATGTAATGATCCTAAGCCCTAAAGACACTAAACCTCTCGATCTTCTTTGTTTTATCAAGTGAAGTTTTATGTAATAAATCATGTTTAAGTTTGTAATAAAAGTAGGGTTGTCATAAACCATGTTATCCCTGTCTTTATTTATGATTATACTTGCATCTGTTTTTCTTGATTTTGTGGCTTGTTTTTGGTCCAAAAGGAGGATATGAATTGGATCGAAACAGAATTCTGATGTAGACTTGGTATGGTGGTTAGGGTTCTTAGGCTAACCAATTCCATAAGAAAAAGTGCGGGGGAATCTTCTAATCACCAGTGCTCTAGAAGTATATTTGGTATTGGTTCTTCTAGTGGATTTTATCTAGTGGTCATATTGAGGAGGTGTGTCTGATGGTTCTATCATAATGATGCATGTTCGATGATGTTACTGGATGGAAGTCGGCCTGGTGGTTTTGGATGTTCGATCCCCAAAAAGTGGCATCAAAGGTTGTTTTTTGATGCGTTCTTTCTCGTTTCGGTGAGTTTTCTAAAGAGAATTTTCTCAAAGTCTCTGAAAAATGTCCCTATAAATTATTTTAGGTACTGAAGAAGTTTTTGGGTGATCAAAAGTACTCTTGACTGGATTTGATCTTGAGCCACATTTCATTGTTGAGGCGGTTTTTTGAGCTTGGATGAAAGACTATTATGTTTTTCTGGTTGATCCATTTATTGAGTTTCCATATGGTGTCAACCTAGAATATGGAAGCGGCACCAGTGGGTTAATGTGATATCAAAAATCTTCTTGGTCATAGGAATCTTGTGGTGTGTTCCATTCATCATGACATTTGGAGCCCAAGGAGACTGTTGGAGGTTCCAGAAATATTTCCTGAGATCCCTTATGTTCTGGTTTTAGTGGATGTTATGTTATAATACAGATATCATTGAATGGGTGAGGCACTGGCTTGATATTCTGATGGTGGTGGCAGTAAACTTTATAGAATGTTGATGATTCTTTTCCTAGAGAGTTTATAATTTTCGTTGGATAGAGAATCTGTCTGAAGAAAACAAGAGTCCATGACAGTAAGCACACATGGATGGTTAGTTTTTGTCAATAAAAATATGTTGGAAGTTTAATAATATAATGAATGGTAAATTATTTAGAAGGATAATTTTGGAGGAACCCTGTTAGGTCCACAAGGCTGAATACCCTGAGAGGGGGGGGTGAATCAGGGTATGACTAATTTAAAATTAATGGTCGTTCTGATCTTGTTTCGCTGTTAAGCAAAAAAATCTTATCTCTCTTTCCTGTTGCACAATGTAAACAGAAAGTAAAGCATGCACAAGACACAATGATTTTTACTTGGTTCACCCTCACTGGGCTACATCCAAGGAGCATACGGCGACAAGTTGTCGGTCGTACCAAATTCCACTAAACTTCACTAGCTATGGATACAAGGTTTGGGATAGATCACTTCTATTCCCAAGTTCACTTATTTTAAAAGGTTTAGGGCCAGCTCACTGCTTTCCCAAGGGTCACTCCCTGTTTCTCTCTCTCTGGATCACTGCCGGTGGAGAGGATCACCTTCTTCCTATTCCTTTTCTCACTGCTATGGAAGTAATCCACTCACAGTTTGTAGAACTATAGGTCTCTTCATTTGCATGAAGGAATGCATCTTCCTCTATATGTAGATGCTCTATTGAAGTAAAACTTTCACCCGTAGATGAATATCTCTTTGCACCTAAGGTATCAGGAAATCTTCCAGCTTCCATGCAGCACGAAAACACTGCTGGTGAATCAATCTTACTTGGTGCGCAAGTAAACCTCAGCGAGCAAGTATCGGCACGAAATTCACAACTAGCACGCAATTCCACCTCAGACACTTGCGCAACATAAGATTTTCCAACTCCACACTTGCGCGACTCACTTCATTCCTCGCCTAAACCACCTCAGGCGTGCAACTAACACTTGGCGCGCAACTTCCTTCTCTGGCGTGCAAGTCCCACTTGCGCGACACACCACCACTTGCGCGAACACAACACCTGCGCGAAGGGAGCTCTGAATCTTCAAATTTTTGAACTACGGTGAGAAATGAGGAGGGGTGGTCCAGTATTTATAGGAAATTTGGACACCCTGCGTGACACCGCGCAAGTTTCCCCTCGGTACGCAAGTCTCGGCGTGTAAGTCCTCTGTCCCCCTGGACACCTGTGTGACCAAACCAAATACCTGCGCGACCCTCTTTCCTTTTCCATATTTTGATCTTCTAATCTTGAAAAACAATAGGTGCACAAGTTCCCAATCCTCCTAGGCATCGGCGCACAAGTCTCTTCACGGCGCGCAAGTCACCTGCACGACCTCACCAAAACTTGCACGATCCTTATCCATTTTCCATAATTTGATGATCTGATCTTCAAAAACATATGGCGTGCAAGTTTCCTATACTCCAAGACCTCTGCACTCAAGTCCATTTGCCAAAAACACCTTTCTTCATTTGTCAATTTTCAGGCCCAAAAAATTGGCAAACACTGGAAAACGATGCCACCTTGTATCTGTTCTTTTTATTCCACCTCCAGATCATTCATTCCTTTATCGACGTTCTTGAATCAAACATGGATCGTTGACCATAGCTATTGAACTCTAAATTCCACCATGAAATCCCTTTTGTCAACAAATTTGTATGTCATGGTTTTCTTTTTCAACAATGACATCACATATGTCCACTTTTTCAACAAACACAATCACCTCAAAAATGCTTCAATGATACCTTGAGGGATTTTTTCCCAACACACACACAACCTGCAGGTACTGGGGGTGACTGAGATGTTACCAATGTGTTTTCCTTATTAGGAGAAGTCATGATAAATGACTCTAGGAAGCATCGATCAATTTCCATTATGTTTGAGAAGGTGGAGTGTTCTAGAGAATCTCTCGGATATGATGATTCCATTCGAATAAGAATCAGATATAAGATTTTCCTGGTTCCATTTTCAATGGATAAAGATCAGTAGAAGTAGGAGAAGTGTGGAATAGTGTGGAGGAAATCATGATGGGGAGCATTATGGTTTGTTGACTCATGTAGAAAGGTTTCCATCATCGAACAGATATTTCAGGATAGAACCACTAGACAAATAATTCTAGATATACATGAATTGGAAGGATAATGTCTAGAATGACATGAATTAGATGGTGTTTCTCAAACAAACATCCATCAGACTAAGGGTTTTTATGCCATAGATCAGATGAACATAATGATGAATCTTAGTCATGGTTGTCATGAGCACTTTGATGTGAGAGATTTTTTCTCCCACAGTTTTTAGAACCTTTTATATAAGAGGATTAGAAGCTGGTCTAGATGATGAGAGTGTGGAGTGCATGAAATTATGAAAGTAGGACTATATTTCTCTCATCTACAAAGTCATCAGAATGACTTTGGGTTATGATAAATTTGGAGAAGGACAACCCTGAGTCATAGGAATGTGTTTCTTTGTAGTTTTTCCAAGAATTGTGGCAATGATCTTTCGAAGGATCAATAAAGTGGATGAAAGGATCTCTATATTGAGATATACTCTCAAGGAATTGGAACTGGGTTGGAGTAGTGGGAGAAAAGGACCACAAAAGTCTTGGGTGTACTGGATGGATGTTTTCAGTGGGAGTTTGTCATGTTGATCACATTATATTTTCCAGATAGTGATTATCTGAATGGGGTCAGTGTGACGATGCTTCTAAATGCTATTGTAATAGAATGAATTATTGGATTGTGTATAAGATTGGTGATAGTGTCTTCTAGAATAATGGAATCTAATTGAACAAGGCCATAGATGTTGAGGACAATACAATTTTATTGATGGTGTTTCAAAAAATTTGGGAAGGTTGATAACTCGTTTTCCTATTTTCTTTGGTGGATCTTCAAGGAGGCATTCAAATGAGTTTCATGATTTCAGTGAATTGGCTGGTCATGGTTCTAGAAGGTATGAGGATATTTTTCTTCTATGGGAGTCAAGATGACCAGAAGGATCATTAGGTGGATAACCATGTGAGAATTACACCATAATGAAAAGTGAATGGAAGCTGAGCTTGTGAGACTTTTGTGTGATCATGAGAATTGTCTTCGAGTGGGTGATTGTTGGGCTTGACCTGCAAAAACAATTCCCAAGAGGGAGATTATTGGGATTAGTGTGAGAAATGTTTTCATGGTAAAGTATTGGAAACATTCAAAAGGGAAGTTTCCCGAAGTAACAATTGAGAACCTGGATGGAGATCTTATACCAGCACCATGTCCAAGATGAGGTTGGTAGATATCCTTCACCATATAGAGCTTTCAGGATGCAACTGATTAGATACAGATGATCCGACAAAGACTATTGGATAGTGTCCATCATATGGATTCCATCAAATAGAGTACATCTGATGGAGTCCATCAGATAGAGTCTACCAGATGGAGTCCAATGGGTAGGGTCCAACATCAACAAATAGAGTTTAGTGGATGCAGTCTAGTGGATAGGGTTCAGTGGATGGAGTCTATTAGATGGAGTCTAGTGGATGAATTTTTAGCGAGCATTGTAGTGTAAGTGATTTATTCCTATGTTCACCAAAAGGAACCTTGTGTTAGGATCAACAAGATAATCCTTGATTGATAGTATCAAAATATGCATATGGGATAATGTTAGACCATTATATTGAGTGAAGTGGATTATTAGTAACTAGAAAAGGAAACTTTGGGATGATCTCATTGGAAAAAATCATACTCTGGAAGAACATAGTAAGGTTATTGACAAATCTCTTTTCAATAACCAAATGAAATTCTATAGGTTAGTAAAGTGTTGTATGGAAGTCACTCTAATGGGAAAACACTAAGGTTGAAACCTAGAAGCATTATTCTTATATACTTGGAAGGGAATGTTGGTTGAGGACATAGTATGAATTAGAAAGTGGTGTTCACTATTCACCAGGAGTTGGTAGTTTAGGCAGTTAGAGCTACTGGTGATTAAACATTGTTCACATCAACAGATGGATATCCGTGATAGTCAGGAACCTATACTGACTGGATGAATGGCCATTGACCATTGTATGAAGTCCATTGGACTACTTATGAAATGTGTGTGTGACTGACAAACATTAATGATACCTAAAAAAAACCGAGGTGGCCCTTATTTAAGGGGTCTACCAAGTTTCACTTCAGTCTATGTTTGGAAATACATTGAACAAATAGACTATGTTTTTATGGAAAAACATTAGACAAAAGAACCAATGGGTAAAGAAGTTGGTAGGGATTTTTCTAATAATCTATGTAGGGTATCCATGCTTATCCTTGTAACCATATGTTGTTATGATTAAATATATTAAGTGTTTTTATTCTCCCATAGATGAAGGAAATTTTTCTAAACCACATTATCCATTTTTTCCTTTGTGATTCTGCTAGAATATTTTTTTCTTTCTTATGTGGCTTGTTTGTTACTTGAGAAGGACGATCGAAATTAGACTAGAATATGATTCTCACGTTGACTTGATATGGTGGTCAGGGTTCTTAGGCTAACCAATTCCTAATGATGAATTCTAGGGGGATCTTCTAATCACCGATTCTCTAGAATCATGTTCTACATTGGTTCTTATGGTGGAGTTCATTTGGTGGTCATCTTGAGGAGGTGCATCCAATGGTTTTATCAGACTAAGGCATATCCAATGATGTTATTGAACATAGGTCAGTCTGGTAGTTTTAGATATTTGATCTCTTACAAGTCTTCCCATGATGAGGTTTCTAGAGGTTTGGTCGAGGTGAAAAGTTTTTCCCAAGGTTCATCAGGTCATTCTAGGTCCGACATAAGTTTAGAGAGGTTTACTGCCACCTATCTTTACCCTCACAATTGGACTAGGTGCATGAAGTCTTCCATGTTTCATAGTTAATGAGATACGTGCATGACACATCATACATTATTAACCAGGGTGAGCTGGACATCGAGGATGGAGCCACATTTTTAGAGTACTTGGTGTCCATCAAGGATCAACCAGAGAGGATACTTAATTGGTAAACTATCTCACTGGTGTGAGTTATTTGGAAACATGAGAACCTGTAGAAGAGATCACGAGATCACGATATCAAAATGTGAGCTCAGTACAATCACCTTTTCGAGTAGGTTTTAAATTTTTGGGGAAAAATCATTAAAGGTCGGGATAATGTAACAACTCAGGTTTTGATGTTTAAACCCTTTTGATATTTTTATGTTAATCTAGGTTTTCTATCGAGTTGGTGTAGTGTTACAGGTGTCTCAAGACCCCAAAAATGATATATTAAAAATATATATATTAAAACACACATGCACATATTTATAAAAATAATGGAATTCTCATTAATCATAGCCTTAAATGGGAAATTTGAGATTATTTTTGGATTAAAAACACAAGGTTTACCCTAGGTGTGGTAGAAAGTTCATTTGTATAAGACCTATGGTTGATACACTACCGTAGGTGAATGCTAGATAAAATAAATAAATTAAATTATTTCATTAATTTATTTGTCTAATTTAATTTTCCTAAACCTAGTTTCTCTCATTTTAAAGCCTATTATGAAAAATCCTCAAGGTTGGTCACATAACCCTGAGAGATTTCCAAATGAGAGAGTGTGTGCTCGTTGGAAGGATCTTCGATGAAAAATATGGGGAATTTAGGATCTTTGATCGGATTACACAAGACTCGTCACAAACAAAAAAATTCATGGAGATCACTAACGACATCATTGCAGACTTTTCCTTTATTAGTGATCGATCTGATGATGAGGTAGGGCTCATTATTTATGGATTATTGCCCTGTTATTTTTTGATTTCTACCATGGATTATGGTTTCAGCTTTGAACCCCCAATTTCTTCCCCTTTGATATGATCTCGTTGATTATTTATCCTTTGAACTAAAATAATCATTGTGCTAGATTTATCTTCTGTTTTTATTTTCTCACTTGTGATCGAGAGTTGAGTTCACAATGGCCATCATTGAATTCACCCTTTTTATTGTTTCTTTCTCCCCTCATCCATCACATATTCATTGTTTTCCTATGGTAAGCTGCTATTTCGATTATTGGTCTGGTTTGAAGCATAATCAAACCTTGGATCTACATTTTTTGTGTGATTAACGTCATATATTTTTATTTATAGAATCCATAATGATTCATGATGAATTTCGGATGGAATACAAAGGGTCAAACTCTCACACAACAATAGAAGAAATGAAAAAATTAATGTTGGTCAACTAGAATCATGATTTTAAGCCACCAGTGGTCAGAGATCAATGAAAAAAGGAGTTTTCTTATATTTCAATTTTATCGATGAAGATATCAGTGAGATATATAATAAGATCGATGGATGTGATGAAACTTCTAGAAAAAGATGATCCTTCTGTGAAATTCTTGACTTCACGTCATGTGTTTTCAATGAACACATGCCATTTTTTTTTCTGCATCGACTAGGGTTTCTATCCAAGTTAAATATCACACGGTTATGTGGTGGGACCACATGTCATGTGACCCTACATGGCTAGGCAATCTTTATATAGGAAGTACAAACCTGTAACCTTGGGCAGTTCCACACATCGTGTTCGACAAACCACTATGTATATTCCTTTTGAAACACCATACTGGGTTGTAGGAAATTCCTAGGTGTGGTAATATGATTACACCTCAAGTACACAAAAAAATACTAATATATCTATTTTGAATCTATATTTTGATGGGTTTTTATATATGAATTCATTGAATATTATTTTATTAAATATAATATTCATTCATAATATTAAAGTTTTGTGTATACTTATGAAAGTCGGGATTTGGATCAATACTAAGGAATACATGGAAACTGAGGAACATAAGGGCACTTCATGCCATTTCGTGAAGCGGCACAACATGATAATGGAAAATGATGAAGAATCCAAGGTTGATGGTTGAAGTTAAAGAGAAAATGGGAGGTTTTGGAGGCAAAAAACTGAAGATCCATGGTAAAACAAAGCTTCTAATGGAGAAAGATGACTTTACATGTTATATAATCACTACCCATGGTGAACCGGTGAAAGTCATGATGGAACTACATGGCATGAAGAGGAGGAAGTCAACATGAAGTGATGATTAAATGTGTCACACCATGACAATTGTGAAGTTTTACCATAAAGGCTAAAGGTTATGAATTTTATACACATGGTGTAAAATTACATGTCGGGTAAACCTTACATGTGTGAATGCCCTAAACAATAGAAAAGTGGTGATTTTTATGGAAATTTTGATGGAAACATTTTAAATTTGACCCAGAATTCCATTTAACGCCATATTTGATAGGGGAACCCTAGGAAGACCTCTAGGGTTATAAATAAGTGGGTTTGACTTGGATTAAAGCATTCCATTTCAGGTGTGAGGCTCGACCATCAGGAGGCTATCGTAGGGTTCCGACCTGGAGTTCTGTGTAGATAGGTTTTATTTTTTATTTTTTATTTCCTTTTCCTTTATTTCATGTAATGTTGGATGATTTATAATTTAGTTTCATTCTATTCTATTCATTCTACTCTATCTATTCTCTTCCTTATGGTTTTTGGGTTTATTTGTCATTAGTGATCACCTGATGATGATTGGATAAACTTGTAGGGGGATATGAATCAGATAAACCAGGTGTGTACTAATTTGTTTTATTCCGTTCTTCACTTATATGATTATTTTATTCAATAGGTATTTTTTTTGACTCACTTTAACCATATCTATTATTAAATCATTGACCAAGTGTGTTTAATAGTGGAAAAAACACAATATGATTAAGATAATTAATTTATGACCATTGAATTTGATTATTCTTCTGCAATTGCAATCTGATCTTAATGAAATATGGTTATTTTAATTTTTCAGACCACCATTAATTGATATTATAGGTTAAATTTATAGGTTTTGGCATCTCTTCTATTGATTAAATATGATTGATTGCACAACCAATGAGTATTATTGTTTTTCAAGTGCAGTATGGATTTATTTTTAGAAAAACCGCCTAGGGAAACCGATTCTCCTCTCTTCTACATTTCTATTTGAATTAATTTTATTTAAATTTCATCATTAGTTTAATAAAAATAATCATAAATTGGATTGACCAGACCTTTAGTTTAGAGTTTTCATCACTTTGCTCCCTGCTTGGTGGGATCGACCTCGTACTTCTGCTATACTACACTTTTGTAGTTAGTACGGCTCGAGAACAAATAAATTTCTAATTTGATCACTCTTGAAGGATTTAATGATGCTGTTTGGGCACATCACACTCCATTTACCTTTATTTAGATGTTCTTCCTCCCATATCTCCTTCTTATATACTTGAAATTAAACCCATGAGTAGTCGTTTCTGGGTATTTTTCCATATACAACATGATGGTAATGTTTGTTTTGATTTTAGATACATGACATGAGATGGTTAAAGAGGTTAACTTCTTTAAGTATGGTTGGCTGGAATAGATACACGAGTGTGATCTCTAGAGCAACATCATGGTGGCAAACTCCCTTAACGGAAAGCATAAGTCAAGGTGCGGGTCCCCCATATCCTTTATTGGTAAGATTGGAAACCCCCACCCACTGGACACACCCTAGTGCATGGGAATTCTATATAGGGAGTGGAACACACCACTTCATCGATTGTAAATGAGCCATGGGCCCTCCACCCTCTTGGGGTCAACACCCCCTCGACAGTGATATGCCATCGGTGTGGTATGGGTCCCCCAAATCTGGTGAGGTTTACATTGGGATACTAGAATTGAGACAACACTAACACTTATTTCAATGGAAAAACTCATCATCTTTAGCTGACTATGAATATTGAGAGCTCCCTCTCTCTATTCAGTTTCTTCAATGATAATATTTTTTTATTGAGTTTCTTCTCCCTTCTTATGGGTTGAGCTGACTGTCTATTTTTATTTCTCCCCTCTTTGGATTTTAGGGAATGCTATTGGGTATGTATATAATCAAAAATGTATGGAATATTCCCACACATTTCATTTCTTATGTAGATTAAGGGAAGTTATATGGTGACCTTGGCATGCCTGGTATTGGTGGAGCTTAGCAGTACAGGGTGGCGATGATCACGGGATGTGGTTAGTTTTTGTGTTCATGAATAGGACTACCCCTCCCCTTTTACTATCAATTTAGGACTCCCCTTATTTTAGGTTAAGTATTTATTTTTCCCCTTCATTCTTTAGATGTGATTATATTACTATAATTTGGTTTTTCTAGAGGTTATTTTATGCATTTGTTTCCTCTTCGTTTACTATGGTTTTATTATCCTGCATGTTTGTAATGTAATTGGAGGTGTGTGCATATATAGTTTTGTTTGGACAAGGCCTCCTATTTGGGTGACATGCCTACTCGACACTAGCCTCCATCCTTTGACATATTGGAGGCGAGTTTGGGGTGTCACTCTTGGCCTACCGCTTGTTGAGACAGGGGCTCAGTGGGGTCACACACCATATATATGTATTTTTACATGCCATCTAAAGAAAGGGGACACATCTAGGAGAGTACTTTGGAGTAAACCCCATGTACAAAACACTATATACTTTTCTTCATATGTTCTACCTCCCATATCTCCTTCTTTGGGACTTAGAATTAGACATATGAGTAGTCCTTTCTATGTAGTTTTCCACATGCGACATGATGGTGACTTTTGTTTCAATGTCAAAGATATGTCATGAGGTGGAACAAGTGGTTATCCTCTTATATCATGGTTGTATGGCATTGAGACTCAACTATGATCTTCAGAGAAACATCGAGGTTAGAAACCCCTTGATGACACACGTAGGTCAGGGCATGGGTCCTCTATTTAAGTATAGGTAGGATTGGAAACCTATACCTTGTATACACCTCAAGGAATGGGTTATATATCTATGGAGTGGAACCCACTCATCATTAATAACATAAAAGGCATGGGTCCTCCACCCTATTGGGGTTAGTATCCTCTTAGTCATGGTGTGCCATCGGCGAGGCGTGGGTCCCCTATTTCTAGTGAGGTTTGAGTTGGGCTATTGGCATCATGATAACATTGATAGTTGGATCTATGGAAAAACTTTTTATCTTTAACTGGATGTATAGATCTATAGATCTCTCTCTCTCTATTCATTTGATTTCTTCTATGATCATATCTATTTATTGGGATTATTCTCCCATCTTGTGGGTTGATTTGACTACCTATTTCTATCGCTTCCTAATTTGGATTTTAGGATATCCTACTAGGTATGTATATAATCACCCATGCATGGTCTTTTCCTACATGTGTCATGTCTTATGTAGATGATAGATAGTTAGATGGTGACCTTAGTATGATTGGTGTTAGTGGAGATTTATAGTATAGGGTGATGATAATCATAGGTGGTGGTTAGTTTCTATGATTGTGAGTAGGACTCTTGCACCCATTTTTAATTGGGTTTGGAATCCATTTGTTTCTAGTTAGCCATGTATTTTTCCCCTTCATACTTTGGATGTATTTATAATGTTGTGTCCTTGTTGTTCTTGAGGTTATTAAATATATTTTTTCCCTCTTGGTTTAGTACAGTTTCATTATCCTATGTTTTTTATGTACTTCAAGGTGTGCATGAATACATGTTCATTAGTCCATGGCCTCCTATTTGTGTGATATGCCTACTTGGAACTAGTCATCAGCACTTGACCTATTGGAGGCAGGCATGGGGTGTCATCTCGGCTTACCACTGGCCTAGGTGGGGCCGTGGTGGGTTGGGTCCTGATAGATCCCATCCTTGAATTAGGATGCATGTATGAACCGGGTAAATTAACTAGTATAAAATTGGTCTTTAATGCCAACTTTTTATTGTTGATTATTTAGGAACTGATGTTAAAATGACTTAATTTTGGTTTTTTAGGAACTAATCTTAAATAGACCACTTCAAGGATATTTTTTAACGTTATAGTTTATCAAATAACTGATGTTAAAAACATGTAAAACCTATAGAAAAAGGATTATATAATTTCCTAGGCTTCAATTTGACTTATCGTGGAGATAAACCGAACTTATGGATCAAATATTATGGTTATTAGAAGTTGAACTAGAGAATTCTAACTCCCAATGACCATAACTTTTGATCTATAAGTCTGATTTAGCTCCACTACTAGTCAAATTGAATCCCTTGAAATGAATTATTCCTCTGTCTATAATGTTTCCACATTTTTAATGTCAGTTATTTGAAAAATCGATGCTAAAAATGTTTTAAAAATATCTTTAATTCCATTTTTCTATATAACTATTTTCAAATATACTTTTTAAAATATTTTTAACCTTGTTTTTTAAAAAATCCAAAGTTATAAATATATTTGTTAAATTTTTTGTATTTATGGTCTTCTAATTAACCCATGTAAAAAAGTTTATTTTTAACATTGGTTATAATAATAATTGATATTGACAGTTAAATATCACAATGATCCAAAGAACAATTTAATTTTTTCACAGCATTATTTCAATTTTTAAGTTCACACTTAAAATTTATAACATCATGAGAAAACATTTTCAACTATCATATATTACTCTTTTTTCTCCCTTTATCTAAATTTATATTTCATTCCTCTTCGATTTGTATCATCTTTTAATAATTTCATCATTCAATGATTCCAACATGGAAATTATCATTATGCTCTGTTATTTTGTTCTTTTATTATTGGTTTTCTTCATCAATATACATTTTTGATGAATTGTTTTCTTATGAAGAAGAAAATTTCTTCCCATCAAGGTGAGAAGACAAAAATTCAATATGAATTTTACTAGAAAATTTTTAAAATTCCTTACGAACCATAATTGAGGATTTCACATGAGTTCTTCTCTCAAAGAAAAATTAATATCAATAAATAATATTCATATTCGAAGAACATCGATGTAAACAAGGAAATTAAGTTGAATATTTAAGTTTATTTTTCTTGTTATCATCTAGTGTCTACTATTTTTAGTTCATGTATCTATTATTTTCTTCCAAATAAGAAATTTTCATCAAAGTATTTTAAAAAATAAAACTTTTAATGGCTTAACTTTTGATCTGTAAGTCTGTTTTAGCTGTATGACTAGTCAAATCAAACCCTATGAAATAAACTGCACCCCTGTCTATGTTTTCCATGTTTTTAACATAGTTTATTATGAAAATTGATTTTATAAGTATAATTCAACATTTTTTATCATAATAAACATCAAGAGTACTAAAATTGTGTTTTTGACATTGATTATTGGAATAAGAAACATTAAAATTCTCAAAAATAATAATTTTAGTGTTGGTTTATATATCTGATTTTAAAAATAACACTTAAAATGCTACCTACATTTACATCGGATTGAGAATTGATATTAAAATTTAAAAAAAAATGTTTAAAGGTATTTTCCTATAAGTGATTATGTGGTTCTTGTACCTTTTTAGTTTTCTTTCAATCTTTTCTCCTGATAGTATTGCATGTTCTCTTGCCTCGAGGTTTTACGATGTGCTGTGGTAGCTCGAGTGCACTTGTCTTTCAAGATCTGGAACTTATAATGTGGGTTCTCATTTTGGAAATTTTTTTCATGTGTTAAGTTTAGGTGGACTAGTGTCTTATGGTTTTATCAAAAAGTTATTATTGATCTAACAAAGTAGTGAGTCAATGAGAGGAATTTGCGGAAGAGTTCTTTGGAAAGCAGTGAGTTACCCCTAATAATTATAAGGGGAGTGACCCCTGGAATAGGAGTGACCTAGCTAAAGTACACCACCAAATCAGTGTTGTTAGTTGTAATGGTCTATGCTCTCCTGATCTTTACTTTTCCAGTTTTGGTTGTTTGAGGTGTTTGGGGGAGGTTTTGCGAGTTTTCATGGGAGTTGGAGGTGCAACAGAGTTGCTGTAGGGAATACATGTTGGATTGGTATAGCTTGATCCGGTTGGGGTGAATGCTTCTGGCCCGTACTGCGAACCAGGCTGCAACTCTCATGGGTCAAGCTCCGTGGTGAGCTCGTTGGGGGTTGTAGGGGGAAACACACCCCTGATCTGGGGGTCCGGGGGTCGAAGGCCCCCAACCCAAATGTTGGGGAACTGTAATAACTCTGACCATTATAGAAAAGCTGACTGACCGACACCGACAAGGCACTATAGCAGTGCATAATTTAGAGTCAACAACACTGTAGCTCTTTGTAATTCCAATTGGCAGCCACTATAGCACTTTTGACTTGGGTGACCTCCTTTTAATATATTGATGCGTACTTCTAGCCGCCTTTCACTATAGCACAGAAGACTTTCCAACAGTTGGTGGAATAGTGATTCATCCTCTACATTAGCCAATTTCGGGCTCAGGTTGTGTGGTTGTGATAAATTATGAGAGATCTTCTATAAAATTGTGCTCCCTACATATAGTGAATTTTTTCCTCTCCGTGGATGTAGGTATTATTCCCAAACCACATAAATCCTTGTGTTATCATTTTTTTTCATTTTACTCTTCTTTGAATCATTTTTTTGTCATTGTGACTCATGAAATTTCCACACCAATACATGCCGTGTAAGTGTATTACACGACGTGAAAGTTGGTTTCACAGATTATATAGGGCTGATTCATGACATGTATATTTTTAGGGTTAAATAATAAAAAGGTGATTCTTTTTGGAAAAACTAAACCCCAAAGATTACACTATGTGAAAGGGGATTTCACATCGTGTAAACACTTGATCCAATGTAGTTTTAAATTCTTTTTCAATCTAATTTTCATTCATTCGGCCATGGATTCTTCTTCCTCTAATTTTTGGAGAACCCTTGGTGCCCCTAGGAGTTCTTCAAGCCATATTCTTCCCTCTTTGATTCATTTATCCCGGTGGTTGTTCGTTGGAAATTTTTGGTTGACTCATGGTAGGTTCTTCACCCTTCTTGATGGTTTTCTTCAATTATTCTCCCAAGGATTGGATTCAGATATGTTGTTATGATTTGGGCTGTGTGTTGGGTTGCATTTTATGGTCTTTGGTTGTGGTGTAGGTTGATTCGTGGTTCCCCTAGTGTAGTTGTGGTTTGCGAGCATTCTTCTTCTCCCTAAAGTGCGCAGCAAGTCAGCAAGCTTCTTTGAGGTAGATATTTCCTTTTTTCTCCTTATTGTATATCATGCGAGCGGGGTGTAATTTTTTTTATCTATGAGTTATGGTTGTTTCAGATTAATCAAAGATAAATAATTGGTTAATTGAATTGAAAGGGTAAAATGAGGTTTGATTTGCATTCTTTTACAGGTTTGATATTATTTGTGATGTTTTGAATTGTATGGGCTTGATGCCTGACTAAAAATTATGGCTATTAGGGGATTTGTTTGCATTGTATATATGTGTTGTGATTGCTGTTTTGGTTGTGATTTTTGTAATATCACCCTAAAATGAAAATTGATTAACCACTTATATTTGGCTTATGAAATGGTTTCCCCAGGATTTTGGTTTGTGTGATAATGCCCCTAAAATAAAGTGGAATGTGATAAAAGCTCCTTTATAAATTTGTGAAATGATCTTGAAGTGTTTAGATGTGTTGACGTAGTTGTGGGATGACGATATGTGATCAGATCATGTGAGGATGATAGTTTATTTGGTTGTGTTTTTGGGGCAGTAGGGAGGTAGTTTGTTTGGTTGTACTTTTAGGGCGGTTGGGAGGTAGTTTGTTTGGCTGTGCTTTTGGGGTGGTGAGGTGGTGTTTTCAAAGTTCTAGATACCCGATTAGTGATAGAATAAATAAATAATTGTTCAATAATGTTTGGAATGGATTGAGTTGGTTTGGTTAATGGAATAGAAATGGTTTATGGATAATTAAATGGTGGGTTGTGTGGTTAAATGTGGTGGATGATAAATAATGAAATGAATGAGGTGATTAAATAAAATTGGTTGGAAATGTGAAGTGGGGTTTGTGGCTTGATGTGTGGTGTTATGTATTTACAGGTGACAACAAAAGTGATGGTGTTGTGAGTTGGTTTGTTGTTTCTAAACCCATAGGTAGGGCTTGAGTGTTTGGTATTATATATATACTTATACATTCTTGTGATTTCTATATGCACCCCACCCACATCGAGCACTATGTGATGACACCCACATAGTCATGCAGGGGGTGTTTTCCCTAACATCCAATGAGGAGTACATATGGCTGGGTACCCGCTCATTCCCACTCTATTCCAAGCGAGGTAGGTATTTCACATGCTGTGATGGATGGAGGTCTGTTAGTACAATAAATGGTGGTTATGATGGGTAAGGTTTCTTCGGGTGAGATGTGATAACCCATGTGTTTGTAGGCGATATGTGACAAGCAAGGAGTTTTTGGGAAATATGTGACCATTCTTGTGGGGCGGCTTCTGGTGGGGGTTGTGCATGGTAGAAGGGCATGATGTTGACGTCTTACATGTTCATGATACCCTACTACTCTGGTTATGATAGTGGTTGTGTTGTGTCCTAGGTGTTTTCGGGTGAGAGGTGTTGTGGCCATGCTTGTGGGGTGGCGAGCCCAAGTGTCTGTGGGAAAGATGTGTTATGATCATGCTTGTGGGGGTGATGTGGTATACAGAAGAGATGAGAGCACCAAGACGTACAACATTGGGTGTGAGAGCAGCAGACCAGTGAGAAAGCTGTGCGGGGTACCCTTATCGATGTGATTCTTATTATACTATATTACTTGGTTTGCATTATTTGGTGAGCGTTCCTTAGTGAGGTTGGGATGGCTAGTATACCTTGATAGATGTTGTTTGGTTTTGTTGTTTTCTCATAGGTGCATTAGTATGCTTATTTCATATGTGCATGAGAGACTTGAGTTTCTCATACTTAGTATACTTATATTCTCAACCTATGTATATAAAACTATTTTTAGGTTTCTATGAGGTTTACGTGGACCGTGCTGGGCATTATTAGCTTAGACCTTTGGATAGTTGTTGTGTCACTGCTTTAACTTTACTTTGGGTATTTACTTTAGAGACCCAAATTTGTATCAGTTCTATTTATACATGCATATGAGATGGTTTTTGGATTTATTTTTATATTTTGTCTTGGAGTTTTTTGTGGATGACCCATTTTATCTCCCAATCCTATATATATTATAAAAAGTAATTCCTCCCATATATAATATTTTCATATCCTCGGTGCTAGTATCCAACTTGGGGCCTACTGGAGGCGAGCCTCGGGAGTCATTATCTCCCTCCCTTCATTGTGGTATCTTTGGAGGGAGGGGGTCGTGACCGATTGGTATTAGAGGTAGGTTGAGAGATATGGTGGATTTTGGAGTTATACATAGTGAGGATTGCATGGGGTGGTATGACAACAGCGCCAGTTGACCTTGGTGTGTGATGTAGGCTAGGTATAGTGGCTTGGAAATGGGATTTTAAGGCCCCCCATGATCCATTACATGGTCTATGAGCTTATTTAATGACCAAGTGAGATGAACCTACTTGCAGGATAGAGACCTAGGAGAAGTACATGAATCATAATGAATCGTGTTCTTGTTTGAATTGGGTTGTTTTGGGAAAGTTGAAATGGATAAAAAAAATGAATTAAATGAGTTAAAATGAATCTTTATGAAATTCTATACTACTTGGGATTATGAAATCCTTGTTTTCCTTTCAATTATGGCTCATGTTCATCGTTCGCGTGTGGCTTAGGTAGTTGAGGTTCAACAAACTGATATGGTTGATCATTGTAGGGTTGATCTGGTTGTGGAGGATGATCAATGGAAAATGACATTGCACACTTTCCAATGGTAAGCTTTAGGGAAGTATGATGACAATGTTTCAGATGTGGAAATAGAGAGCTGTATGATGGTTCTCAAGATCGCTTTTAGCTTGATGTAGGTCCCAACAGAGTACTGGGTCCCTTTGGCAGTCAGTCAGATGAAGATAGCTATCTGTTAGCGGTGGACGCTATATCTAGAAGAGTGGAAGGAGGCATATGTTTTGTGGGTCGACTTACAGAAGGTGTTCTGAGAAGAGTTCTCATCGTTGACCATGAAGGAAGTAAAGAGGCAGGAGATTCTTTCTCTTTAGAAGGGGAGCATGTTAGTATGGGAGTTTGGAATCAAGTTCAAAAAACTTTTTTGTTTTACCTAGATATTTTTCGAGATGATTAGTGTCGTGCAAGACGTATTAAGGATTCACTTTATCCTTCTATCTAGTATGCAGTAACTCATTTTACGTTGCCAATGTATCTGTTGGTTCAGAAGAAGGAAGATGTGATCGAGAAGATGCACTCATGAGGAGGTTTTCTATGAGAGGGGAACCAGTAGGGTTCCTCAAGGGTTAGGGCTGTCAGTGGTAGGTCTCAGGCATTAGGGCTTTTGAGGTTTCAACTGACATAGAGTCGACCTTAGCATCTTCTTTTCTGGCCTTATGGGGCCAGTGGTTTTTTGTGATTTTCCTAGGAGTTTTGTGAAAGTGTGTTTTGGTTATGGGGTTCATGTCTATCTCCAAAACCAATGCCCTGTGGTACCCTAATCTTAGTTTTGTGTTGGTGGATAGGTTCAACGATAACCTCAACAACAGTTACCAGTGAGGCCGTTTCAGCAGTGAGGGATATAGGATTTTTCTATACTGAGGGGAGATGGAGTAGGAAGAGGCCAACTTCAGAATGTTCCTCATGTTTAGGGACCACGAACTGAGCATGGTCGTGTAGGTGGTTGTTATCAGAGAGGAAGAGGATCTGGGCATGGTCATTTGCACGCAATGGAGGCAGTAGTTCTAGATGGTCTATAGATCATCATAGGTATGACCAGTTTGTTTAGTACCCTTGTTTTTTCCTTGTTTGATTCATGAGCTTATCACTCCTTTGTTTTACCCAATCCAACCCATGCTCTGGGACTAGATGTAGAGAGGCTTCTCATACCCCTGGTGTTGACTATGCCATTCGGAGGTCATAATAGATTGTTTGATGTGTGTCGGGGGTGTAGAATGATGATGAGGCTACATCAGTCCCATGGGGATCTTTTCTTGCTACATATAAATCCATATGATGTCATCATTTAAATCGATTGGTTGTATTCCGTATGTGATATTATCAACTACTTCTAGAGGAGAGTCATGTTTTCGGATGTGGATGACCGACGTGTGGTTTTCATTGGCGAAAGAGGTTCTCATGCAGGTAGTTAGTGTGTGGAGCCAATTCTTTCCTTGTTGGATGAGTTTTCAGTGGAATCAGTGGACACTAAGATGTTAGAGGTTTCCAGGGTCTTTGGGGAGTTCCTAGATGTTTTCCCTGAGAAGGTTGTGATGTTACCCCCTCGACGTGATGTTGAGTTCAGGATAGACTTCCTGCTCAATGATTCTCTGATTTCGATGGATCCTTATTAGATGACACCTTCCGAGTTATGAGAGTTGAGGTTTTAGGTAGATGATCTGATTTAGAAGGGTTTTATCCGACCCAGTTTGTTGTTGTGGGGTGCTCTAGTGTTGTTCGTAAAGAATACATATGGGAGTTTGAAGTTGTGTATTGACTACCAGAGGTATAATTAGGTGACGGTCAAAAACCATTATCCTCTTTCTAGGATAGAAGATATTTTCAACCAAATGAGAGTGGTGAGCTAGTTTTCTAAGATTGATCTATTGTCTGGATATCACCCATTGAGGGTGATATCTCGAAGACTGCCTTTATATGAAGGTGTGGGACTTTCAATTTTATAGTCATGCCATTCAGTGTTACGAACACACTAACATGTTCATGGGTCTTATAAACTCCATGTTTCATGAGTTCTTGGATCGGTTTATCATCGTATTCATTGATGATATCTAAATCTACTCAAATTTAGAGGAGGAGCATGTTGAGCATCTCAAAACTCTCTTGTATGTTCTTTGATTCCACCATCTCCATGGAAATTTGTTCAAGTGTAAGTTATATACATGATAGGTGCATTTCATCAGGTATGTGGTGACATAATAGGGTGTGGTAGTAGACCCATCAAAGGTTGAAGTAGTTTTTTCTTGGGTATCACCCAAGAATGTGACAGAGGTTTGCAGTTTCCTTGGTCTTGAAGGTTATTATCGGAGGTTTGTACCTGATCTATATCAAGTTGCAGACTCGTTGACAACTTTGAAAAGGAAATTCCAAGATTTTGTGTGGAGTGATCAGTGCTAGGTAGTGTTTGGTTACCTGAAGGGGAAGTTAGCCAGTGCTTCAGTGCTTCAGCCTCTAGAGGAGGGTGTGTTGTTTTAGGTGTTTTGTGATGCTTCCCATTTGGGATAAGGATGCATGTTGATATAGAAACAAGTAGTGATATCTTATGGGAATGTGTAGTTACGTACCCATGATCGTAACTATGCCACACATGATCTGAATCTAGTGGTGGTTGTGTTTTCACTGAATTTGTGGAGACATTATCTCATTAGGGAGTGCTTTTTGATCTTTACATATCACAAGAGTTTGATGAATATCTTTTCCCCACATGATCTAAATTTGCAATAGAAAAGGTGGATGGAGTTTATTCAGGATTATGATTTTGAGATCTCTTACACCTCAGGAAAGGGGAATATTGTGGTCGACGCTTTGAGTAGGAAGTTGTGGAAGGGTATTGTTCATGAGTCTAAGGATTCTTGGAGAGTAATATAGGAGTTGACATCCTTGCACTTAGATGCAATAGTGGATGGTGGTAGATGCTATTTGTTTCAGATGACAATGCAGTCTTCTCTGATGCAGCAAGTGGATGAGTCTTAGTGGGGGGACTTAGAGGTAGAGGTGATGCACGATCATATTGTCCATGGTGATGCTCCAAAGGGATGGCCGGAGTATGGTCGAAACTAGATGTTGTTTCATGGAAGGTTTTTTTCTGATTGTAATGCATTATGGAGTCCTTTGCGAGTTTCATAACTCTCCTTTAGAGGTACAATCAGGAGTTTCCAAGATGGACCATGGCTTTAGGGTGTAGTTTTGGTGGCCCGGGGTGAAATAAGAAGTGGATAAGTTTGTGGAAAAGTGTTTGGATTTCCAGTAATTAAAGGCCAAGTATCGTGTTCCTGGTGGTTTGTTGCAGCCCTTGGATGTTCCCTAGTGGAAATGGGATGACATCTCGATGGATTTCATCACCGAGTTACCCATAAATCAGGGAGGTTTTGATGTTATCTAAATAGTCGTGGATCATTTGAGGAAACCATCTCACTTCTTAGTGATCAAAGAGTTAGGCGTAATAGATGATTTGGCTAAGAGGTATGTGAATAATGTGGTGTGGTTGTATGGAGTTTTGAGGCCCATTATCTCGAATTAGGACACACATTTTACCTCATGAGTCTGGAGGGGATTACAATTTTATTTTGGCACTCATTTACACCTTAGCACTACTTTCCACCCTCATACAGATGGGAAAAGGGAATAGACTATCCATATGTTGGATGATATGTTGTGGGAATGCGTCTTGGACTTTGGTGGATCTTGGGTATGACACCTTCCTTTGGTAGAATTTTCTTATAATAATAGATATCACTCTTCCATTGGCATGGATATGTTTGAGGCTTTGTATGGGAGACCATGTTGTCCTCCATTGTGCTAGAGAGAGGTTAGGGAGACAACAATTCTTAGTCCTGATGTGTGCAGAGCATGATAAATAAAGTTCAGCTTGTTCGTGAGAGGTTGAAAGCAGCGCAGGATCGGCATAAGTCTTATGCTGATTATAAGAGGAGGTCCTTGGAGTTCAAGGTTAGGGACCATTCATTCTTGAAGGTTTCCCCTCAACGTGGGTAATGAAGGTTTGGTAGAGGGAGTAAGCTATCTCCCAGGTTTGTTGGGGACTTTGAGGTGTTGGGGTGAGTTGGAAATGTGGAATATCGGTTGGAATTTCCATTATAGTTAGATAGGATCCATGACATATTTCACATCTCTTAGCTTCATTAGTATCTTCACAATGAATCCCATGTTATTGATTAAGAAGAGTTGTATATCGATGATGATGCGTTGTCTTTGGAACGACCAGTAGTGATCTAATAACATTAAGCGAAGGTGTTGCATAGACATACTATTTCTTTGGTTCGTGTGTTTTGGAGGCATGGTGGCCTAGAGGAGATTAATTGGGAGTGAGAGATGCAAATTCATGCCCAGTACCTGGAGTTTTTTGAGTTTTTCATTGCTATGTTTTTCTTTGCGATGTTTTTCTTTGTTATGTGATGTTTGGATCCTTTTTTTTATGAGATGAGATGTTTTTCTTGGTTTGTGATATGTGTGGTGCGATGTGTGATAAATTCATGGTGTATGAAAAGGGGAGGACCTGATTCCTAATCAAGAATCATTAATTACAATGTGATTAAACCCATGCTAGTGAGTCAGTACTGCCTAGAGCGAATAGTATCTTGACATGGAAAACAAAATTCTTTGATTCATGTGTTCTGGATGATGCAGTTCGTTGGTTGCAGCGGTTATCGGTTTGGGATGTGTAGAGGTTGAGATAGTTATGCAGCGGTGATGTGGTAATCTAGTTGTGTGACAGGAGGTGTCTTGTGGTTGTGTAGTGTGTTTTATGGTCATTTGGGTTGGCATGTTTAGCCGGTGGAAGTGTTTGAGGTATGATGAGAACCTTGAGAGGTATCTTGTGGGATGGTTGTTCAGACCCCTTTTCTTCTGAAATTAGTTTTGAATTCTTGATGGAGAGAATATTTTTATAGGTATCATATGTAATGGTCCATGCCATCCTGGCCTGTTACTTTACTGATTTTGGTTGTTGGAGCTGTTCAGGGGAGGTTCTGGGAGTTTTCATGGGAGTTGGAGGTGCAACGGAGATGCTGCAGGAAATACATGTCGTCTAAGTATATTACACGATGTGAAAGTTGGTTCCACAGCATGTCCAGGGATAGTTCATTATGTGTAGATTTTTAGGGTCAAATAATAAAAAGGTGATGCATTTTTCGATGAAACTGAACCCCGAAGATTACACAATGTGAAAGGGGATTCCACATTGTGTAAACCCCCGATCCAGTGCAGTTTTAAAATTATTTTCTGGCTGAATTTTCATTCATTCAATCATGGATTTTTCTTCCACTCATTTTGGGAAAACCCTAGGCACCCTAAAGAGTTCTTCAATCCCTCTTCCTATATCTTTGATCTGTTGTTCCCGGTGGTTGTTCATTGGCAATCTGTGGTTGATCTATGGTAGGTTATTCTCCCTTCTTGGTGGTTTTTATTCTATTATTCTCCCAGGGATTCTCTATGGTGATGTTGTTATGGTTTGGGGTGTGTGTTGGGTTGAGTGTTTATGTTCTTTGGTTGTAGTTTAGGTTTATCTGTGGTTCCCATGGTGCGGTTTTGGTTTGCGAGCATTCTTCTTCGCCCTGCGGTGCGCAGCGAGTCAACATGCTTCTTTGAGGTAGGGATTCCCTCATTTCTCCTTATTGTGTATCATGCATGAGGGTTTACTTTTATTTATCTTTGAGTTATGGTTGTTCTATATTAATCAAGGATAAATAATTGGTTAATTGAATTGAAATGGGAAAATGGGGTTTGATTCACATGCTTTTACAACTTTGATATTATTTGTGATATTGTGAATTATATGGGTTTGATGCTCCACTGACAATTGTGGCTGTTAGGGGATATGTTTGCACTAGATATACCTGCTGTGATTGTTGTGATATCATCATAAAATGGAAATTGATTAACCACTTATATTTGGATAATGAAATGGTTACCATAGGATTTTGGATTGTGTAATAATGCCCCTAAAATAAAGTGGAATGTGATAAAAGACCTTTTGTAAATTTTTGAAATGATCTTGATGTGTGGTGATGTGTGGTTGTGCTTGTGGGACGATGATGTGTGTTTGGGGCATGTGGAGATGATTATTTGGTCATGCTTTTGCGGCAACGGGGAGGTAGTTTGTTTGGTCGTGATTTTGGGTCAGTGGGGAGGTAGTTTGTTTGGATGTGATTTTAGGGTGGTGATGTGGTGGTTTCTTTGTGCTAGATTCTAGAGTAGTGATGGAATAAATAAATAATTGTTCAATAATGTTTAGAATGGATTGGGTTGGTTTAGTTAATGGAATAGAAATGGTTAATGGATAATTAAATGGTGGGTTGTGTGGTTAAATGTGGTTGTTGCTAAATAATGAAATGAATGGGGGTGATTAAATGAAATTGGTTAGAAATGTGAAGTGAGCTTTGTGTCTTGATGTGTGGTGTTATGCATTTAGAGGTGGCAGAAAAAGTGACAGTGTTGTGAGTTGGTTCATTTTTTTGTGAACCCATAGGTTGAGATTGAGTGTTTTATATTAGATATATATATATATATATATACTTTTACATTCTTGTTATTTCTATATGCACCCCACCCACATCGAGCACTATGTGCTGACACCTGTATAGTCATGCGGGGAGTGCTTTCCCTAACATATGGTGAGGAGTACGGATGGATGGGTACCTGCTCTTTCCTGCTCTCTCTACTAGTTGAGGTAGGTATTGTACATGCTATGATAGTCGGAGGTCTGTTAGTGTATTATATAGTGTTTTTTATGGCCTAGGTGTCTTTGGATGAGATGTGATAGCCCTGGTGTTTGTGGAAGAGATGTGATGACCCAGGTGTTTTTGAGCGAGACGTGACTGTGCATATGGGGTGGCTTCTGGTGGGGGTCATGTATGGTAGGAGGAGGGAATGAGTTTTATGTCCTACATGTTCATGATACCCTAATACTCTTGTTATAGCAGTGGTTGTGTTGTGGCCTAGGTCTTTTTGGGAAAGATGTGTTGTGGCTGTGCTTGTGGGGCAGCGATCCCAAGTGTCTGCATGCAAGATGTGTCATGACCGTGCTTGTGGGGCGGTGTGGTATACAGAAGAGATGGGAGAACTAGGATGTATGAAGTTGGGTGTGAGAACAACATACCAGTGGGAAAGCGGTGTGGGGTACCCTTATTTATGTGATTCTTATTATACTATATTACTTTATTTGAGTTATTTGGTGAACATGCCTTGGTGAGGTTGGAATGGTTAGTATACCTTGATAGGTGCTATTTGGTTGTTCTATTTTCTCACAGGTGTATTAGTATGCTACTTTCACATGTGCACGAGAGACTTGAGTTTTTTTTACTGATTATACTTGTATGACCACCCTACATATATAATCCGTTTTTAGGTTTCTGGGAGGATTACGTGGATTGTGCCGGGCATTACTTGCTTAGACCTTTGGATAGCTGCTGCATTGCTACTTTAGCTTTACTTTGGGTATACACTTTGCAGACTTGTATCTATATCATTTCTATTTATACATGCATGTGGGATGGTTTTTGGATTTATTTTTATATTTTATCTTGGATTTATTTGTGGATGATCCATCTTATCTCCCTATCCTATTTATATTATAGAGGGTATTGCCTCCCATATATGATATTTTCATACTCTCGGTGCTAGTCATCAATCCGAGACCTACTGGAGACGGGACTCAGGGGTCATTATCTCCCTCCATTAATTGCAGTATCTTTAGAGGTATAGGGTCATGAAATTAGTGGATTCTGGTGGATTGGAACATTTACCATTTCATTCTTCTTAGATTATCCTAGCATAGGTGAACCATGTAAAAACCCTTGTGTTTTGTGTGATTGATTGTTTTCATTCAGATGAAATAATTGGTGTGTGAATGTTAAGCATAATTGAACAAATGGGATATGGGCTGAAGATAAGAAGGGTTATTATTGGATCATCATCTAAGGAAGAACATAATGGCGACCCTACAAATCATTATTTCAAGATCATCTAGGTAAGTAATAGTTTATAGAAATAGTGTTTAAGTTAGAAAAGTCTCATACCCTGATTCACCCCCTGAGGTATCTCTCACTAAATTCCCTTGTGGGACTAGAAAATTCCATAATATATAAAGTATTCTTCAAATTCATTTGGACCAATTTTATTTGAATAAAAAAACACAAACACAAACACATGATTTGATAAGGGTCATTTTCATTGTTTATTTCAAATTTTATAAACTCTTTAAAACCTTACTCATACTCTCTAGTCATACGATTAACATCCATGCATTTTTTACTCATATTCATATTAATTTTGTAAATGGAGCATAAAAATATTTAATATAGCTAACATACATTTTTTAAAAATTCTATAAACACACACATGCACATGTAAATAATACCATATATATATTTACTATATAAAGAATATATATATAGAGACACACATATAAATATATAAAAATATAATTACACAGTGCATAAATATGTATATTAAAAACACAATGTTGAATTATACACACACACATATATATAACATAGAAATACCATATTATGAAATAATATTTTTACATAAACACCACGAACACACACACAAATACTACACATATATCATATATATATATATTATATAAAACATATAAATTCAGACACTACAAAACATATTTATTAATATGTGTATATATATTATCTATAAACATTATTATAAAATACAGACACACACACACACACACACACACACACACATATATATATATATACATATACTATAAACACAATAAATAGATATACATATATATAACATAAATACAAACAATAATTTGATAATTTTATGCATAAAAATTATAAACATAAATATAAATATATCTACATTTAAAAACCAAATATAAATTATAAATCAAATAAGTAACATACATAAATAAAGAAAATATAAAAAAATGTGAACATATGTATAATTTAGAACGTTCCTCTGTGTGTGCATACATGTACGTATTTATAATTTGATATTTTGAAAAACACACATGAAAATTCAGAGGTAGAAAAGAAAACATGAAAAAAAATAATAGAACCAGATTTAAAAATAAATGAGATACAAATACCTGGAATTAAAAATTTATTCAAGGTAGGAAATGGACTGACAACAGTTATTTGGAAGTAGCTCATGACAGAGGTGATTTGGAAATAGAAACTGATTAGTGGAGTGCATGAAGAATGGGGAAAGGAAGGAGTAGTGAAGTGCATGAAGAATGGATAAAGGAATAGCAATGGAGTGTGAGGTTATGGAGAAAGGAAGAGTAGCAGCGCGCATGGAGAAGGGAGAAAGGAAGGAAGGGGATAATTAGGGTTATAATTCAGTGAGCCCTTTCTCAATACTATAAGTAAAAAAACTAGGAAAAGGTTCCTTTTTAGTACTTTTTTAGTGCTAAGAAAGGTTAGTGATTAATATTCATCAATTTAGAGTAGTGGATATACAACTTAGAAAAAATGGATTTATTAGGAAAATTTTCTTAAAAAAACTTCAAATTTATAATTCTTTGTTAATAACTGAAAATCTTAAGGAATAAATGAACCATTGAAAAGGGTGAGGTTGAATCAGTGGTGAAATTCTATTACAATTTCTTACACTTGAAGTAAACCTCTACAATCAGTTCGATCCTCTCAAAAATTAACCCAGCCTCACTTATATGCATGTAGAAATAAAGTGATTAAGGCAAAAAATACTTTTTTATAAGGTTTGGTCCTTTTGTGGGTACCTACTCTTTGACGTGTCTAGTTTTTATCCCAGTCCATAGATTTTCCACTAGAATTTTATGATCAATACAAGTGGTTAGGTCGGGTATCATACTTTATCCTTGAGTTCTCCAGCATCTCGATGGGATTAACACAAAATCCCACTAGTTACATTGTGAACAAACCAAAATGAGAAAGTTCACTTGAGAATCCATGTTTCTCTAGCAACTGATAAATATCTTCTTCTTGAGCCTTTTAAGACAAACAAATCTCAGTGTGCTCACCATTTTAAGAACCTCGAACACTATGAATAACTTATATAAACTGACTGGTTTTCCCTACTCATACCATGCAGATATAAACATTAATATACTTCTAGGTATTCTCTTCAATATCAACTCACTAAATTCTTGGGATCCTATAGGTTTTTATGTTCTTACCTACGCTTTAGCCTCAGGCTCTATTCACTTGGTTTTTTTGATACATAGTATATTTATTATTTATGTGGTATATCTCAAATAGAATCCCCTGTGTAGAATTCCCATCCTGGAAGCCACTGGAAGGGAGCTCTTAGTTGGGTTGGCCACATAACCTCAAGCGCATCTTCCCGAACGCCAGAAGCTGGCGACTAACAACGATGACCTTTTTAATGTGTCTACAGGGAAGACTATGAACTTATAGGAAATAAGTAATATAAAGTGGAAGAAAACCAGTTTATAATAATAACAGAAGCATATAAATAACCAAACTGCAGCAGAGGAAAAATAAATAATCCAACTAAATAAATGACCAGTGCAGAAGATGACAGATAAACCAGATACACAATAATGTCATGCCATGATATCTGTTCAAAAAGGAAAGTACGGAAAATAGGAACACATGCATGCTACCAAAATGAAATAAAAATACACAAATTATGACAACTACATCACAAACAAGGCTCAGTCCTCTGCCCCCAATCTCCATCCTAAGCAGTAAGAAACAATCAATCATCAGAAGCAACACACTTTCCTTTGTCAATAATTGTGATTATATAATCTACTTGAGTGCCAATGACGCCCGAGTAGGGGTGTGAGATAAAATCCCAGTAGGATGATACCCACAGTGTCTAAACTTTACATTTCATGAAATAAACAAAATCAGTGTAAAATTATATAATAAATGCAAGAAGTTAAATAGAAAAACTAAACAAGTGTAACTAGGACCGATCTTCATCATTACCCTGATCACATCACCTACTTTGGCCTAAGCCGGGAGTCTGAATAAAGTACCTACAGTGAGAAGGATGTACACATATATAGAAGCCTAGGATAAAAAAGTCAAAATAGGGAGAAGGCATACCCCAATCTTGTGATTTAACTAGTAGTCTAAATTCTGTGTCAACAATTTGTGTTTTAAGACACTAGAAAAAACATCACAACTCTCAAGAGACTCAAGGAAAAATTAATAAAAACCTTCCATGCAACATTATTATTATGTTCAAGTTGAGAGTTGGAGTCTGAGCATATCCTGAAGGTATCGCTACGGTACATCCTTCAAATTACCCAATACCACCGAGCCCATCCAAGGCATTCTTCAGAAAGACCAAGTATTGCTCGGGTCAAGGTTTTATCATGAGTCCATTTCGATATCGCACAGAAGGGGTCAAGTATCACCCAAGGCATGACATAACCACTTTTCCAACAGGTCCATCTCTGAATGTCCCTTTGGGAACCAGTATCACTCATGAGTATTTTAGAAACCTAGGGAAACCCTCATTTGGAAGAGACTAAGACATCGTCTCCCTGACGTAATGTATAACCAGCCAGGAATGGGGAGTCCTTATGTAGTCCTTAATAAAGAACTCACGTTGTCTCACCACCCCAAATTTAATTAATTTTCAAGTAAGTAGATATCACAGAATATACATTTATAATTGTAATAAAATAATAAGATCAACTCAAAGCCACATACTAATGATCATTTTAGTCAAGCAGTTACAACCAAAGCAATTTATCTACAAATACAGAGAAAACACACATTTTAATAAATAAATAAATTGGAATAACTATCAAAACCCAACAATTCATGGTTCATAATTATTTTAAAACGATTATTTAATTTAAAATCAATTAAAAAGGTCTACGTAACACATGAAATTAAATAAATTAAATATTCGGGCTAACGATATTTATACCGACCATGTCAGCACACCCAAAGGGGTGTCCGAACATGTTGAAAAAATTTGAACAATTCAATTTATGATAAATAAGGTTTCAATGATTAAGCAAAACAATTAATTTAAAAATATTGGGTGAAATTGAACAAAGCGGGTAGGCACCGACGAACGACACAACCATGTGTTTTTATAAATCACAACAAAACGGAGGGAAAGAGAGTATAATCCCTACCTTATGGTCTTAAATGATCTTATGATCCACGGTAGACTTTGATTTGATCTAAAACAGAATAAAATATATTATTTTTGAAAAAACCCTAATTTTGGGTAAAATCCTTCCATGATAGATCGCACGACAGATTTAGAACAAGATCACACGATTCCTAGTGCATGGGGTTAGCCTTACCTAGAGGTTTACTGCGCACCTGACAGCGAAGAAAACAAATGACGAATGGGGGTGAAGTAGTCTTCCGAAGGAGGAGGGAGGAGGAGGCCCACCACCAAGGGGGGCACTACAGGGGAAACACACAAGGAGGGAGATAGGAGAGGAAGAGGAAAGAAAAAAATAAAGGAAAGCAAAAGAAAAGAAAAAAAAGAAAAAAAAAGAAAATAAATGGAAGGAAAAAAATAAAATAAAAAGGATGGAAAAAACAAAGAAGATAAAAATAATAAAAAATAGAATTTTCCCATTTTAATTATTTTTACTTTTTTCCGTAATCCCCTTTCTATTTTTTTATATTTCCTTTTATCCCTTCTTGCTTTATTTTAATTTCCATTAAATCTATTATTTTTTCTTTTTTAATCCTTAATTAATTATTTTAGTCCTGAACACCACGCTAAGGCGTGATTTAACATTTTTAATAAATCTCGTGCATTCATTTAAATTATTTAAATAGCTACCCGAGATCCACAATGGGGTGCAACTGCACATGCCCTTGGTCATTTTAAAGATTTAGACAATGATTTTTTTGATGGCCCATACCTAATTAAAGACAAGACATTATAACCTCCCCTCCTTAAGACAACTCGTCCCCAAGTTTCCCATCTGAGGGTAGTGGAATTTCGTCTGGGAAAAGTTCTAGCCACTACACATGTACATCAATTTCCTGATCCCAAGTCTCATCCTAAACGTGCCCGTGTTTCCATAACACATGAACCAAAGGATCTTACCTGCATTAGTGAAGTTTCATGCTACTGTTGACGATACAGATCATACGCTCTTAGAAGGATGCATCCTCCTCGAGCTCGATGTCATCAGGGTCAGAAGAGCAGGATAAGTCTGGATGATACCGTCGAAGCTGAGACACATGGAATGCGTTGTGCATGGCACATTACCTCTGAGGTAATATTAACCGATAGGTTATCGGCCTAACTATCCCCACTATATCGAATGACCCAACATATCTTGGTGATAATTTTCCCTATCTCCTAATCTATCTGTGACCCAACCTTGGAGAAACATGTAGAAAGAATCGATGTCCTACCTTGAAATCCAGAGGTCTGCGATGATGATCGGTATAAGGCTTCTGTTTGGACTGAGCTGTAGTCATATGATTTTGAATCATCTGAGCTTTCTCAAAAGTCTCTTGAATGAGATAAGGACCCAACTGAGATTCCTCACCTACTTCAATACAAAAAAAATGTGAATGGTATGATCTACCATATAGGGCCTCATATGGAGCCATTTGAATTGTCTCCTGAAAGATTTTATTTTAGGTAAACTCAAAAAGAGGTATATGTATATCCTAAGAACCTCTAAAATCAAGGATACATGCTCATAGCATGTCCTCCAACACTCGTATAGTTCTCTCAGACTTCCTATCAGTCTGAGGGTGATTTGTCATACTCAGGAGTACCTATGAACCCAGTGCCTTTAAAAACCCTTTTCAAAACTGTGAAGTAAAGTGGGAATCTCTGTCTGGGACAATAGAATGAGGTACCCCATAAAGTTTCACTATCTTATGGATATACATCCTTTAAAACTCATCAATCATAAGGGTCTCCTAGATAGGTAAGAAGTGCGTGACCTTGGTCAAATTACCAACAATCACCCATACCACATCGCTACCTCGAAGAGATCTCGGCAAGCCTGTAATGAAATCCATAGTGATGTAATTCCATTTCCATTCAAGAATGGATAGAGGCTGCATAAGTACAGCAGGTCGTTGGTGCTCTGCCTTCACCTGCTGATAGGTGGAGCACCAGGTGATGAAACCCGCTATTTGTTTTTTTATACCAGGACACTAGTACTATCGACATGTGTCTCAGTACATCTTGGTTAGTCCCTGATGAAATACCCAAACAGAGGTGTAAGATACCTTCATCAACACTTCCTATATATCTGAAGGTACCCATACATTTCCACAGTAAAGAAGAGTTTTCACTGCCATCAACAGCCCAACTATGAGGTGGGTTCTCTCCTGTAATGATTTCCCTCAAAACAATCCCCTCAGGATCAGACAACTATCACATGCAGACTCGCTATAGAATAGAGGAAGTCATTATAAGAGATGCTAAAACTGGTTGCCCGTGCTATTTCTAAACCTCCAGATTCATATCAGAAAACAAAGCCATTATCTTCCACTCACTACTGGCTGCCTAAATGGCTTGTGTCTGCATCTTACAGCACAAAGCATTAGCCACAACATTACCCTTACCAGGGGTATAGTTAAGATCAAAGTCAAACGACTATAGGTATTAGACCCATTCGCGCTGCCTTAAGTTCAAGTCTCATTAAGGGGAGATATATTTCAAGCTTTTATGATTCGTGTAAACAAATAACCTTTCACCCAACAAGTAGTGTCTCCAACTGCATAGAGCATGCACCACACCTGCTAACTCAAGGTTGTGCGTAGGATAGTTCCTCTCATGATGCCTCAGCTGGTGGGATCCATAAGCTACGACTCGATTTCCCTGCATCAAAACTGCACTCAATCCTATTCCTGAAGCATCACAGTAAACAATATAGCTTCTACCTAGCTCAGTAAGAATCAAGATCGGGGATGAGTTTAGTCTTACTTTAAAATACTAAAAATATCTTTCACAAGATTATAACCATATGAACTATACACCTTTCTTAGTCAAGGCTGTAAGAGGCACTACTAAGCAAGAGAAATCCTATATGAAATGCCCGTAATTTCCAACAAGCCCCCAGAAACTATGTATATCAGAAATATTCTTGGGCTACACCCAGGAAACCAGTATGATCACCTTATTTGGTTCAACTGAAACACATGCTTCTGCAATTATATTACCCAAGAAGTGAATCTTATTGATGAAAAAGTGGAATTTTCTGAGCTTTGTGTATAATTGGTGCTCTCTCAATATACTCAACAAGATCACAAGATGCGTTTCATGGTTGTGTCTAGAGTGAGAATACACCAAGATGCCGTAAAAAAAACCACCACAAAGAAATCAATATATGGGTGAAAAACTTGATTCATCAGAGCCATGAAGACTGTCGGCGCATTCATGAGACCGAATGGAATAACCAGATACTCATACAAGTCATACCTACTTCAGAAAGCCATACATGGTATGTCAGATGGCCTCACACGAACCTGGTGATATCCCGAACTCAGATCAATCTTGGAGAAAATAGTTGCTCCTTGGAGTTGGTCGAATAGATCATCTATACGAGGTAATGGATATCGATTCTTTACCGTAAGCTGATTGAGTCGACGATAATCCACGCACAATATGAGGGTACCATATGCATTCTTGGAGAAAAGAACTAATGAGCCCCATGATGATGTTCTAGGTCTGATAAAACCCTTAGCCTCAAGGTCTTCATGCATCATTTTGAGTTCATGTAGCTCAGTAGGTGCCATCCTATAGGGAGGAATAGACACTGGTGCCGCACCTGTCACTAGCTCGATAGTGAACTCCACTTCCCTCGTGGGAGGTAAGCTAGTTAAATCATCAGAAAATACATCCCTAAAATGATCCACAATGGGGAGGAAAATCCATAAGCTACATTCCCTAATCGCTCATGAATAGACATGCTAACTGAACTGTCACTCTGCCTAGTCCTGCATGTTTAAGTGCAGCTCGATCTGCCTTGATATCCCATTATCCCCTATGTAGATCTGTGTCATCCTTAGTGGATGTGAAGGACACTCGACGATGATAGAAATACACTTGAGAATGATAAGGGACATACCATTCCATATCGAGAATTACATAAAGGTCAGCCATCTTGAGGACATAGAAATTTCAAAGGATATAGTACCCACCTATCTCAAGGGGGATATTTAGGCACTGACATATGCCCTTTTTTCTGACCCATAAGGGAGTTTTGAGAGACATGATGCCACAAAGATACTCAATTGTAAAACCAAGGCTTCCAACAATAGTAGAAGATAAAAAGGAGTTTGATGCACTGGTATCAGAAAGAGTAGAAACTAAAGTAGAGGCTACCAGAATAGTTCCTCTAATCATAGATGGTCCTGTACCCTACTCATCCAGTGCTAGTTTCAATATATACAAAAGAACAGAACCACGACCCTAAGATGATGCCTGAATAGCCTGAGAATGTCCACTCTACTGACGCTGATAACCTAGAAACTGATTTCCTCGACCAAGACCTCCACCATCACCTCATCCTGATCATCTGGTGGAAAAAGAACTTCCAGCCTGCTGTGGAGTCATAGATCCCATAACTGATGGAGGTGTAGGTACAAATCCTCTTCCACTAGATGATGAGAGGAAATAATGAAAGAAATGATGAAGGTGACCCATCTTGTTGCAAGATCGTCACTCCATCAGGTATCTCGTGTATTGAGGCTTCTTATAGCCGACTCTACCGCACTGATTAAAGGTGAAAAAATTGTCAAAATATACCATTTGGATAGGATTTCCCCCTCATGCACTTTCAAAACAGCATTTCGTACTGCCTGAAGAGTTGTCACCCTATCTTGAAAATGAACCAACCTTGCTCACTAGTTTAGCTTCCCAAACATTTCATTCCAAGATTAGGGCCTCGTTTATGATCTCTGTAACAATTTTCAAATAGAATACTTTCACCTATGAGTGGATATTATAGTCAAGTTCATCCTCAAAACATCTCGTTGTAGTCTGTGTGTAACCAGATAGAGATGGAGTAAAACACTGGAGCTCTGTGAAATGAGTTGAATACTCTAACATAGTCATAGAGCCCTGATGAAGATGTAATAATTCCCTTTCATGATAATAACTCATAACTTGTGGGAAAAAGTGATCGTAGAAAGAAATTTGGAAGTCTTCCCAAATCATGTCTCTAGAATGCTCCTCCTGAGAAACAACATTCCACCAATGCTTGGCAGAGTCATGAAGCATGTAGACTGCATGTTTGAACCTACGCTTTGGAAGCATCTCGAGATAGTCGAATATAGACTTTATGGATTCTATTTATGATTATAAAGCATGAGGGACTCCACTCCCTGAGAAAGTGGGAGGGTGCTACTGTAGAAATTCATGTGTGAGCACTGCCATAGACGAGGTAGGTCTGGGAATATTCTGAAATGACTGCATAAACCTAAGGATACTATCCCTGAACTGAGCATCAGGGTCCATCAGAAGATCGACAGGAGGTAGTACCATGGGAGACACTACAAGAGGTACCACTGGTGGTTCAGGACCCCCACCTCTGGGATGTTCTCATCACCACTCTCTTGAGGAATAACACGAAGACGTCGTGGTGGAATTGGTCTACAATATGCGAACACACACCATTAGATAGAAAGTAAAGAAGACGAGGAAAATGGGTAAAGGTGCAATAAAGGGGGTAGGTACATATCTTTTCTCTTAGAACTACACAACAGATAACCCAATTCAAGAGCTAGTTCTAGATAAGGAATAGAAGACTCAGAAGGATTACTAAGTAAGGTCTATTTCCCATTTCTAAGTAAGTTCAAGTTAACATATAATAAACTGACACAAATTTATATTTTACAAACAAGAACTCCAAGATTTTTACAACTAGGCACAATAACACTCACATGAAAACAAAAAAATGATAAAAGTAGATATGGAATGGCAATATGCATGTCATTTTAATCCCTATGGTGCCTAATATGATGCATGTAATGTATTTCCCTTGTGTCATTGAGCTGTAATGGTAAAAACCATTATCTTGATAACACCAATACTAATCAAAATAAAAAACAAGTGAGTCACCCAATGGTGAAATCATATCAACAATAAATAGCCTAATCTACAACTACAATCCCAACCCCAGAAATTTGGGTTTCCCCTGTACATGGGTTAGCTACATCCAAGCATAGGGTAAGGTCCAAATCCCTCTATCCTAGTCTCCTGTCTAACCCAAATAGTAATAGGAAAGTAAATATAAAACCTTTGATACCACTTTGTATCATCCCCATCCCGGAAGCCACTGGAAGGGTGCACCAAGCCGGGTTGACCACATATCCTCAAGCACATCTTCCCAAATGCCAGAGGTTGCTGACTAGGAGCGAGGACCTTTTTAACATGCCCGTGAGGAATACTATGCCCTCATAGGAAATAAGTAATATATAGTGGAAGAAAACCAGTTTATAACAATAGTGGAACCATATAAATAACCAAACTGTAGCAGAGGAAAAATGAATAATCCAACTAAATAAATGACCAGTGTGGAAGATGACAAATAAACTAGATACACAATAATGTAATTCCATGATATCTATTCAAAAAGTAAATTATAGAAAATAGAAACACAAGCATCCTACCATAGTGAAAAGAAAAGACACAATGTATAACAACTGCATCATGATAAAGGCTCAGTCCACTACCCCCAGTCTCCATCCTAAGTAGCAATAAACAATCAAACATCAGAAGCAACACGCTTCCCTTTTTCAATAACTATGATCATATACTCGGGTGCCAACAATGCCTGAGTAGGTATGTGAGATAAAATAACAGCAGGTTGGAAACCACAGTATCTAAACCTTTCCATTTAGTTCAATAAACAAAAGTAGTTTAACATTATATAATAAATGAAATCAATTAAATAGACAAACTAAATAAGTGTAACTAGGTCCGATCTTCATCAGTACCCCTATCACATCACCTACTTTGGCCTAATCCGAGAGTCTGAATAAAGTACATGCAGGGAGAAGGATGTACACATATATAGAAGCCTAGGATAAACAAAATAAAAATAGGGAGGAGGCATACACCAATATTGTGCTTTAACTTGGTGTCTAAATTATTTTTCAACAATGTGTGTTTCAATACACTAGAAAAGAACATCACAATTATCAAGAGACTCAAGACAGCATTAATAAAAACCTTTCTTGCATCATTATTATTATGTTTAAGTTGAGAGTTGGAGTCTGAGCTTGTCCTGAAGGTATTTCTATGGTACAACCTTCAAATTATTTATTACCACCAAGCCCATCCAAGGAATTCTTCCGAAATACCAAGTATCGCTTGGGGCATGGTTTTATCATGAGTCTATCCCGGTATTGCACAGAAAGGGTCAAGTATCACCTAAGGCATGGTGTAGCCACTTTTTCAATGGGTCCATCCATGAATGTCCCTTTGGGAACCAGTATAACTCATGAGTATTTTAGAAACCTAGGGAAACCCTCATCTAGTAGAGCCTAAGACATCATCTCCCTAGCGTAATATGTAATCGGTTAGGAACGAAGAGTCCTTGTATAATCCTTAATACAGAACTCACATTGTCTCACCACCCTGAATTTAATTCATTTTCAAGGATGTAGATATCATAGGATATGCATTTATAATTGCAATAAAATAATAAGAGAAACTCAAAGCCACATACTAATGATCATTTTATTCAAGAAGTTACAACCAAGATAGTTTATCAACGAATATAGAAAAAATAAACATTTTAATTAATAAATAAATTGGCACAAAAAACTATCAAAACCCAATAATTCATGGTTCATAATTATTCTAATATGATTATTTAATTTAAACTCAATTAAAAAGGGTTGTGCAATACATGCAGTTAAATAAATTAAATATTTGGGAAAATGATATTTATATTGACCACGTCAGCACACCCAAAGGGGTGTATGACCATGTTGCAACAATTTTAACAATTCAATTTATAATAAATAAGGCTGCAATGATTAATCTCAATAATTAATTTAAAAAGATTGGGTGAAATTGAACAAAGTCGGTAGACACCAACGAGCGGTACAACCATATGTTTTTATAAATCATAATGAAATGGAGGTAAAGTGAGTAGACTACCTACATTATGGTCATAAATGATCCTATGATCTGCAATAGGATTTTATTTGACCTAAAATAGTAGAAAATAGATGACTTTATAAAAAACCTCAATTTCGGGTAAAATCCTTCCACGATAGATCGTGCGATGGATTTGGAACGAGATCACATGATTCATGGTGCACGAGGTTAACCTTACTGAGAGGTTTACCATGCAACTGACGATGAATAAAAAAGATGAAGAACGAGAGTGTAGTGGTCTTTTGAAGGTGGAGGTGCACCACCAGGGGGGGCGCTACAGGGGCGACACACAAGGAGAGGGAGATGAGAGGAAGTGGAAAGAAAAAAAGAAAGGAAAAAAAAAGAAAAGAAAAATAATTAAAAAATAAAATAAAAGAAAAAATAGAAAAAAATGGAAGGAAAGAAAAATAAAATAAAAAGGATGGAAAAATAAAGAAGATAAAAATAATAAAAAATGGTATTTTCCCATTTTAATTATTTTTACTTTTTTTTTTCGTAACTCCCTTTTTATTTTATTTTAAAATTTACTTTTATCCCTTCTTGATTTGTTTTAATTTCCATTAATTTTATTATTATTTTTTTTAATCCTTAGTTAATTATTTTAGTCCCGAATACTGTGCTATGTCACGATGTAACATTTTTCATAAACCATGTGCGGTCATTTAAATTATTTAATTAGCTTCCCATGATCCACAAATGGGTGAGAAGGCACACTCCATGGGTTGTTTTAAATATTTAGATAATGATTTTTTTGACGGTCTGTACCTAATTAAAGTCGGGACGTTACAAACTCCCTTCCTTATGACAACTCATCCCTGAGTTTCCCTTCTAAGGGTAGTGAAACGTCGTTTGTGAAAAGTTACTACCACTGTGCATATACATCAGTCTCCCACTCCTTGGTCTCATCATGAACGCGTCCGTGCTTCCATAACACCCTGACCATAGGAACTGACCTGCCTTAGAGAACCTTCATGATGCGGTCAACGATACGGATTAAATGCTCTTAAAAGGATGCATCCGCCTCAAGCTCGATTTTTGTCAGGGTCAAAAGAGTGGGATGGGTCTAGATGATACTATCGAAGATGAGACACATGGAAGACTTTGTCCATGGAACGATACCTCTGAGGTAACAATAACCTATAGGCTACCAGTCCAACTCTCTCCACTATCTCGAATAGCCTGATGTGTCTTGGTGATAAATTTCCCTATCTCTTGATCCTTCTGTAAATCAACCATGGAGAAATATGTAGAAAGACTTGATGTCCCACCTCAAACTCTAGAGGTTTGCAATAATGATTGATATAAGAATTCTATCTGGACTGAGCTATAGTTATACACTTCTGAATCAGCTGAACTTTCTCAGAAGTCTCCTGAACGAGATGAGGACCCAATAGAGTTTCCTCACCTGCTTCAAGCTAGAATAAAGGTGAACGGAACGTTCAACCATAAAGGGCCTCATATAGAGCCATTTGAATTATCACATAAAATCTGTTATTATAGGTAAACTCAAGAAGAGGCATCTGTTTCTCCCATGAATCTCCAAAATCAAGGATACATGCCCATATAATGTCCTCTAACACTCATATTGTAATAAACCAGATTTCCCCAGGCTCTTCCTTTGTAAAAATCCAGTGTTTAGGGTGTTCTGGGATGCTACGGTGGATCATTTTAAGACTTTTCCAAATTTCTAGTTTGTGCGTTGGCATGTTAGTGCATCGGTATGTCAGTGCGTCAACATGTTAGTGTGTCGGCATTTCAATGTGTCAGTGAGTTGAGGGCATTGGCATTGGTAGGTCAAGAGTGTCAATGTAGGTGAGTCGAGGGCATCAACATCGATAGGATGATGGCGTTAGTGTCGGTGATTCGAGGGCATCAACATCGGTAGGATGAGGGTGTCAGTGTTAGTGAGTCGAGGGAGTCAACATCGGTAGGTTAGGGTGTTAGTAGGTTTAGGCGTTGGTGAGTCAGGGGAATTAGTGAGTCTTTGCATTGGTAGCTTAGTGTCGGTGGCTAAGCGTTGGTAGGTCACGTCAGTATCTCACCCATCAGTTGCTCAATGTTGGTGACTCACCCATCAATTACTCATTTCCATTTTTTTCTAGTTTTTCCTAGTTTTTCTAGTTTCTCCCATGTTACGTGTTTCTCTCTATGAAATGGTAACCTATCAACTCACAGCAGTATGCTGGACTGTATCCACCATTTCTGAGGGGAATTATTAAATTCCTTATATCTTGTAATGTTCCACCAGCCATGTAACTACCAAACCACATGGTCAAACCATGATACGATTTCCAGGAACTTTGAAATCGTCTCCCTGATTTTTAGAATCTCACCCTTTCATAAACCGAGATCTCTTCTTTCCTTATTCCTTTTCATTTTACATGGTGTACTTAGATCCTTCCTCCCTAGACGAGTCATGCACCAGTGTCAGAGCTCTCCTGCTCAGTTTTCTTGGATTTTTTCCCTGCTTCTCGGACAACCCCTATTCTTGGCGCAAGGAGGAACATCCATCCTTTGATCACCTGGTAGGGATTTATTCTATATCTCTTTAATTGTGTATCGTGTGGGGTGAGTGTACTAATGATTCATTACGAGGAACGACTGAATAATTTTCTTAAAATGAGAAATAAATTAAAAGAGAATAAGATCAAAAGACAACATGGGTAAATAAAATAACAGGCATGGAGTGGTTTGATGTTTGATCGTCTATTTTATTTTATTACCCTGGTTGATATTGTGATTTTTTGTGGCTGTAAATACTTCTAAAAATCATGTCCATTGGTGGTATTTTCTTGCGCACTAGTGATGTTTTGTTTTGTTGAGATTCTTGAATAAATGATTGTAATATTAAATCTACTTAATCATATACACTGGTCAAGTAAATGGATTCCCCTAGGATCAAGCTTGTTATTCGATCACCCTATTTATAATTAAGTAGAATTAAAGAACCTCTTCTGGTTAAATCTTAATATATACACACATCCTATAGATAGGTGTGGATGAGTGCTGTGTTCTGTTGAGTTTTGTAATTTTGTGCGAGTTTTGTGGTGCTATTGTTGGGAGCACAGTTGTGGGTACAAGGTTGGACAAACGAGTTGGTTTCATGAGAAGGGTGTGGTATGAGTGTGCAGCAGGGCTATGGTTAATGGTAGTTACTATGTTCTTTGTGCATGGGATGGTACATGTCGTGAGTTGTCTTCTCAATACAATATATTGATTTATTGTGGAATGAATAAACTTTTAGGCAGTTGAACTACATTTGTTGTGTTGTAGCCATCATACATTGTGTAGTGAGACTGCAGTATGGTTATGAACTCATTATGTAGTGGGAACACATTGAGAAATTGTTTGGGAAGTAGGGCTATAGGGATGGGTTGTGAGAGAGGGATTTTGTGGTATAATTTTGAAGAATGATTGTTGGAAATGACTGAACAAGTGTCTAGGAAGATTGGGGGTTCATACAGTGGGACTATAAGTCTGGTTTTTCTAGTTGTTTTGATATAGTAGTGGTTGGTAGTTTTTTGATAGTGCTGGAATAAATTCAAGTGAATCCATTAATAAATAAGTGGAAAATGGTTGAATGAAAAAGGGGTTGGGTTATTCCTTGGTAGTGGATGTTTTGTGGTTGTGCATATAGGGGTAGCAGAAATGTGGTTCTGTATGGGTTGGTTGGATTGTTTGGGGACCCGTAGGTTGGGGTTGAATGGTTTCTTACCTATATATATATAAATTGTAGTTCATTTTTATTTCTATATTAACCCCATCCTTATTGAGAACTATGTACCGAAAACCTCCATTTCATGGGGGAGGGTGTCTTTCCCAACATCCCAGTGGGAGGATGGATGACTGGTTACTGACTTTCTTACTCACACCCTCTTCCAAGTTCTTATCTCTCTAGCGTATCTGAGTAGGCTATAATGTCTTGAGTTTTACCATAATTCAATATCCTTCGGGAAAGGTTTAATTGTACGTAAGAGGCCTAGGTCTCTTCAGGTCGGGATTTTTTTCCCAAGTGTCTTCAGGATGAGGCTCAGATGTCTTCGGGCAAGAGGTGTGGTTGCCGTGGCCCAGGTGTTTGTGGGTGATATTGTGTGTGGTTTGAGGCCCAAGTGTGTGTGGGTGGGTTTTGGTAGTGGGAATTCATATGGAAAGGGTGGTAGCATCAAGACGTTATCCATTAGGGATGATCAATAAACCAGTGGGAATGTGGTGTAGGGTGCACAAATATTGATGTTCTTATACTATTACTTTACTTGACTTGCATTATTTGGTGCAAGTGCCTTGGTGATACTGGGCTGGTTAGTATTCCTTGGTAGGTACTTTGAGGTTCTACTATTTTCTCATAGGGACATTAGTATGTTTCATCACTTGTGCATGGGTAGCTTTATATTTTTTATTGGGTATACTTGTATACTCACCTTACATATATAAAACTGTTTTTATGTTTTCTTGAGGACTTTGAGGACCGTGCTGGACTTTACTAGTTCAAGAATTGAGATTAGTTGTCATTTCCTCATAGAATATTTTCTTTTGATACTTTACTTTGGATTTTTTTATACCTTGTATCATCTTTACTTTTGAACATCCATGTGGGGATGTATTTTAGATTTACTTTTACTTTTAGTATTTGGAGTTGTTTGAGATTTACCATCTTATCTCCCGATCTTGTTCTATAAAAAGGGTAATGCCTTCCATTTATATGTGAGATTCTATACCCTTAGTGATATTTGCCACTCTGAGGCCTATTGAAGGCAGGACTCAGGGGTCATTATCTCTCCTTCATATTGAAGAAGGAAGGGTTTGGCAGTTTTTTGTTCATTCCCTCATATTGGAGAAGGTATGCTATGATGCGTGTAGTCCTCTCGGACTTCCCATCGGTCTGAGGGTGATATGATGTACTCAAGAGTACCTATGAACCCAACACCTTTTGCAACCCTTTCCAAAACCAGTAAGTAAAGCGGGCATCTCTGTCTAAGATAATAGAATGAGGTACACCATGAAGTCTCACTATCTCCTGGATATACAAAATTCCCAACTCATCAATCATAAGGGTCTCCTAGATAGGTAAGAAGCATGCGAACTTGGTCAACCTATCTATAATAACCCATACTGCATTTCTATATCGAGGAAATCTTGGAAATCCTGAAACAAAATCCATGGTGATTTCATTCCATTTCCATTCAGGAATGGATAGAGGCTGTAAAAGTCCAGTAGGTCATTGGTGCTCTGCCTTCACCTGCAGACAGGTGGAGCACCGGGCGATGAAACTTGCTATCTAATTCTTCATACCAGGCCACCAGTACTGTTGACACATGTATCTGTACATCTTGGTCAGTCCAGGATGAAATTCCCAAATGGAGGGATGAGATTCCTCCATCAACTCTTCCTATATATATACGACATGATAAAGAAGAGTTTCACTACCATCAATAACCCAACCAGGAGGTGGGTTCTATCCTATAACGCTTTCCCTCAAAACGAGCCCCTCAGTATCAGACAACTGTCACGTGTGGACTCGCTTTAGAAGATATGACGTCACTATAAGAGCTGCTAAAAATGGTTGCCTGTGTTTTTCCTGAACCTCCAAATGCATCTAAGAAAACAAAGTCAACATCTTCCACTCACTACTGGATGCCTAAATGGATTATTTCTGCATCTTGTGGATTAAATCATCATCCACAACATTAACCTTACTAGGGGTATGAGCAATATCAAAGTCTAATGACTGCAGGTATTTGAACCATATGCATTGCCTTAAGTTCAAGTCTCCTTGAGTGGAGATATATTACAGGCTTTTATGATCCATGTAAACAACGAACCTTTCACCCAACAAGTAGTGTCTCCAATAGGGTAGAGCATGAGCCAAAGCTACTAACTCAAGGTTGTTTGTAGGATAGTTTCTCCCATGAGGCCTCAGCTAGCGGGATCTATAAGCCACAACTCGATCACCCGGCATCAAACCTGAACCCAGTCTGATTCATGGAGCATCACAATAAACATTATAGCTTCTACTTGGCTTAGGAAAAATCTGGATCGGGGTTGATGTTAGTCTTCCTTTTAACTCCAGAAAATATATTTCACAAGCTTATGACCAGATGAACCGTACACCTTTTTTAGTTAGGGATTAAAGAGGCACTGTTAAGTGGGAAAAATCGTGGATGAAATTCCTGTAATATCCAACAATCCCCAAGAAATTGTGTATATCTAAAACATTCTTGGGATGTACCTAGGAAACCACTGCACTCACCTTCTCTGGGTCAACTGAAACACCTTTTTCTGATGTGATATGACCCAAGAAGTGAACTTTATTAATCCAAAAGTGGAATTTGTTAAGCTTCGTGTATATCTGGTTCTCTCTCAGTGTACTCAACACGATCTCAACATGGGTTTCATGGTCTTGTCTAGAGTACGAATACACCAAGATGTAATAAACAAAAAATACCACAAAAGAATCAAGATATGGGTGAAAAAATTGATTCATCAGAGCTATGAAGACTATCAGTGCATTCGTGAGACCGAATAACATAACTAGATAATCGTACAAGACATACCTACTTCAGAAAGCCGTACATGGTATGTCAGATGGCCTCACACGCACCTAGTGATATCCCAAACATAGATCAATATTGTATAAAATAGTTTCTCCTCATAGTTTATTGAAGATATCATCTATATGAGGCAATGTATATCGATTCTTTACCATAAGCTAATTGAGTCAACGATAATCTACGCTCAATTTGAGGGTACCATCCACCTTCTTAGTGAAAAGAAATGGTGGGCCCCACATTGATGTACTAGGACTAATAAAACCCTTAGCCTCAAGGTCTTCAAGCTACTTTTTGAGTTCATGTAGCTTTGTAGGTGTCATCCTATAGGGAGGAATAGACACTGGTGCCGCACCTGGAACAAGCTTGATAGTGAACTCCACTATCCTCGTGGGAGGTAAACCAGTGAAATCATTAGGAAATACATCCCTAAAATGATCCAAAACTAGAGAAAAATCCACTAGTTGTGTTCACTAATTTCTCATTAAGAGACTTGCTAACTGAGCTGTCACTCTGCCTAGTACTGCATGTTTAAGACCAGCTTGATCCTCCTAGATATCCCATTCTCCCCTGTGTATATTTGTGTCTCCCTCAGGGGATGTGAAGGATACTTGATGGAGATAACAATCCACTTGAGAACGATAAGGGAAAAGCCACTCCTTACTGATAATGACATCCAGGTCAGTCATCTTGAGGATATAGACATTCCAAAAGAAACTATACCCACCTATCTTAAGGGGCACTTCAGGCACTGGCATATGCCCTCTGTTCTGACCCCCAAGGGAGTTTCGAGAGACATGATGCCACAAAGATACTCAATTGTAAAGACAAGGCTTCCAACAACAGCAACAAATAAAAAGGTGTGTGATTCACCGATATCAAGAAGAGCAGAAAATAAAGTAGAGGCTACCATAATAGTACCTCTAATCATAGATGGTCCTTCACTCTACTTCTCTAGTGTTGGTTTCACTACATACAAAAGACCAGAACCAAGAACCTGAGATACTGCCTAACTGGCCTGAGTAGGTCCACTCTATTGACACTAATAACCTAGAACTTGATCTCCTCTACCAAGACCTCCACCATTACGTCGAACTGATCGACCGATGGAAAAAGAACTTCCAAATTTCTATGAAGTCATAGATACCATACCTACTGGAGGTGCAAGTACAAATACTCTTCTACTGGATGCTAAGGGGAAAGATGGCAGAAATGATGAAGGTGACCCATCTTGTTGTAATATCGGTACTCTATCAGGTCTCTCATGCACTAAGGATTATTATGGCCAACTCTATCACACTGATGACAGGTGACAGAATTTTCAAAACATACCGTTTGGATAGTATTTCCCCCATGTGAACTTTCAAAATGGAATTTCCTACTACATGAAGAGTCATCACTCTTTCTTGGAACTGAACCTCCCTGGATCACTGGTTTAGCTTCCTTGACATTTTGTTACGAGATTAGGGCCTAGTTTAGGATCTCTATAACAGTTTTGAAATTAAATACGTTCACCTACGAGTGGATAGTATAGTCAAGTTCATCCTCAAAATGTCTCACTATAATCTATGTGTCACTATTTAGAGATAGAGAAAAACACTATAACTTTGTGAAAGGAGTAGAATACTCTAACATAGTCATATATCCCTACTAAAGATGTAAGAATTCCCTTGCACGATCATCTCTTAGAGTATATGAAAAAAAGTGATCATAGAAAGTGGTTTGGAAGTCTACCTAAACTATGTCTATAGACTTCTCTGCCTGAGAAACAACATCCCACCAACTCTTGGCAGAGTCACGAAGCATGTAGAATGAAAGTTTGACCCTCTTCTCTGGAAGCATCTTGAGATGGTCAAAGATAGACTTTATGGATTCTATCCGTGATTCTGCAGCATGAGGACCACCACTCCCTAATAAAGTGGGAGGGTACTACTGCCAAAAGTCCCACATGAGCTATGCCATAGATGGGGCAGGTCTAGGAATATTTTGAAATGAATACATAAACCTGAGGAGGCTATCCTTGAACTGAGCATCAGGGCCCATCAGAAGATCAAAAGGAGGTAGTACCATGGGGGGCACTACAAGAGGTACCACTGGTGGTTCATGAACCACCGCCTTTGGGAAGTCCTCATTGCCACTCTCCTGAGGCATGACATGAAGACGTCACAGTGGCATTGGTCTACAACAGCCAAACACACACCATTATACAGAAAGTAAATAAGACGAGGAAAACATGTAAAGGTGAAATAAAGGGGTTTGGTACATATCCTTCCTCTTAGCACTACACAATAGATATCCCGCTTCAAGATCCAGGTCTAAATAAGTAAGATAAGACTCAAAAGGATTACTAAACAAGGTATACCAACCATTTCTAGGTTAGTTCAAGTTAACATCTAATACACTAACAAAAATTTATATTTAAAAAACAAGCACTCGATGATTTTTAGAACTAAGCACAACAACACTCACATGAAAATAGGAAAATGCACGCTAAAAGTAGATATGTCATGGAAATATGCATGTCATTTTAATCCCTATGGTACCTAATATGATGCATGTAATGTATTTCCCTTGTATCATCAGACTGCAATGGTAAAAAACATTATCTCAATAATACCAATACTAATAACAATACAAAACAAGTGAGTCAACCAACAGTGAAATCATATCAATAATAACAGTCATAATCTATAACTACCATCCCAACCCAGGAAATTTGGATTTCCCCTATACATGGGTTAGCTACATCCAAGCATAGGGTAAGGTCCAAATCCCTTTATCCTAGTCTCCTATCTAACCCAAAAAATAATACTAAAGGAAAAATAAAACCTTTGATAACACTTTGTACCATCCTCGTTCTGGAAGCCACTAGAAGGGTGCTCCGAGACGAGTTTTCCATATAAGCTCAAACACATCTTCCTGAGTTCCAGAGGCTGTCGATTAGTAGTGAGAGACTTTTTAATGTGTTTGTGGGGAAGAATATGCCCTCTTAGGTAATAAGTAATATACCAAATAAGAAAAATAGTTTATAACAATAGTGGAAGCATATAAATAACCAAACTATAGCAGAGGAAAAATGAATAATCCAACTAAATAAATAACCAGTGCGGAAGATGACAGATAAACTAGATACACAGTAATTTCATTCCATGATATTTGTTCAAAAAGGAAAGTATGGAAAATAGGAACACACGCATTATACCTAATTTAAATTAAAAGACACAAAGTATGACAACTAAATCATGATCAAGGCTCGATCCTATACCCTCAGTATCTATCATAAGAAGTAAGAAACAATAAAGCATCAAAAGTATCATGCTTTCCTTTTCCAATACCTATGATCATATAATCTACTCGAGTGCCAACGATTCCCCAGTAGGAGTGTGAGATAAAATCTCGGTAGGCCATCACCCATATTGTCTAAACCTTTCCACTTTGTGCAATAAAAAAAAGTAGTGTAACATTATATAATAAATTTAAGCAGTTAAATAGACAAACTAAATAAGTGTAAATAGGTCTAATATTCATTGGTATCCCTATCACATCACCTGCTTCGACCTAAGCTGGGAGTTTGAATAAAGTACCTGTAGGGAGCATAATGCACACATATATAAAATACTAGGATAAAAAAAGTAAAAATAGAGAGGAGGCATACAACAAGATTGTGATTTAAATTGGAGTCTAAATTATGTGTCAACAATGTGTGTTTTAAGACACTAGAAAAAAACATCACAATTCTCAAGAGACTCAAGGCAACATTAGTAAAAACCTTTCATGCATCATTATTATTATGTTCAAGTTGAGAGTTGGAGTCCGAGCCCATCCCAAAGGTATAAATATGGTATATCCTTCAAATTACCCAATACCACTGAGCACATCCAAGGAATTATTCCAAAAGACCATGTATCTCTCGAGGCATGGTTTTATCATGAGTCTATCCCGGTATCGTACAGAAGGGGTCAAGCATCACCCGAGGCATGGCGTAGCCACTTTGACAATGAGTCTATCCCTAAATGTACCTTTGGGAACCAGTATCACTCATGAGTATTTTATAAACCCATGGAAACCCTTTTCTAGCAGAGCCTAAGACATCGTCTCCCTAGCGTAATGTGTAACTGGTCAGGAACGGGGAGTCCTTGTGTAGTCCTTAATACAGAATTCACATTGTCTCACCACCCTGAATTTAATTCATTTTCAAGGAAGAAAATATCATAGGATATGCATTTATAATTTCAATAAAATAATAAGAGAAAATCAAAGCCATATTCTAATGATCATTTTAGTTAAGCAGTTATAACCAAAGTAACTTATCACTGAATTCAGAAAAACACACATTTTAATCAATAAATAAATCAGCACAAAACTCTATCAAAACCCAAAAATTCATGGTTTATAATTATTCTAAAATGATTATTTAATTTAAACTCAATGAAAAAGGGCTGAACAACACATGCAATTAAATAAATTAAATATTTGGGCTAATGGTATTTATACCGGCCACATCAGCACACACAAAGGGGTGTACAACCATGTTTCAACAAGTTTAACAATTCAATTTATGATAAATAAGGTTGAAATGATTAAGAAAAACAATTAATTTAAAAATATTAGGTGAAATTGAATAAAGAACTAATGAGCGACACAACTGTGTGTTTTTATAAATCACAACAAAATGGGGGGAAAGAGAGTAGACTCCCTACCCTATGGATGTAAATGATCCTATGATCCGTGGTAGGATTTTATTTGACCTAAAACAAAATAAAACGAATGATTTTAGAAAAAACCCCAATCTCAGGTAAAATCCTTTTGTGGTAGATCGCGCGACAGATTTGGAACGAGATCGCATGATTCCTAGTTCATGGGGTTAACCTTATTGAGAGGTTTACTACACACCTGATGATGAAGAAAACAAATGATGAATGAGGGTGGAGTGGTATTCTGAAATAGGATGAGGGAGGAGGAGGCACACCACCAAGGGGGGGGGGCTACAAGGGTGACGCACAAGGAGAGGGAGAGGAGAGGAAGAAGAAAGGAAAAAAAAGAAAGGAAAGAAAAATAAATAAAATAAAATAAAATAAAATAAAATAAAATAAAAAAATGGATGGAAATAAAAATAAAATAAAAATGATGGAAAAATAAAGAATATAAAAATAATAAAACATTATATTTTCCCATTTTAATTATTTTTACGTTTTCCATAACCCCCTTTATATTTTATTTTTAAATTTTCTTTTATCCATTCTTTTTTTATTTTAATTTCCACTAAATCTATTCTTATTTATTTTTAACCCTTAATTAATTATTTTAGTCCTGAACACCACACAAAAGCACAATGTAAATATTTTCATAAATCTCATGCAATCATTTAAATTATTTAAATAGATGCTCAAGATTCGCAATGGGGCGCGCAGGTGCGCGCCCTGATTCATTTTAAAGATTTAGACAATATTTTTTAACGGTTCATACCGAATTAAAGTCGAGATGTTACAACTTTATCGAAAAATAATCAAAATTCCAAAAATAAAATAATTTCATAAATTAATTTATAGCTCATTATTTTAGAGAACTCCCACTACCAGAATTGTAAAATGGGATCCTTAACTCATTTCCTACATCACTTTCCACAAGGGTATTCTCCTATGATCAATGAATATTCCCCTCTATATTAATGACCATCTCTAATGAATTTATACAACTACCTCCCTCTTCATTCAAGTTGATAGACATTTCTCAGGTAAACCAGAGTAGTAATAACTATGAAAAAAAATTCTGAAATAAATTCATTGGAAAATTCTAAAAATACCTAGTAAAGGTTAGCTCTCATCATTTCATTGGACCAATTTCTTATATTTTCTTCTTGAACTTATGGTGTTAATAATTTCATTATGGAACAACATCTCTTTATAACACAACTCACTTGATAAACTCACACTTAATATTCCATCTATAATCAGTGAACACTAATTTTCCTATTATTTTAAGAACATAGTTTTAAAACAACATCATTACATAAACATTATAAAATTAATTTCTATAATTTTTTATAAAATAAACTTAGATAAACTTTGAAAATTTCTCATTCAGTTATTTTCATGAGTGGTCTTGTTTTTCATGATGAGTATATTACATATTATTTATATATATTGAATCGTAATTTATTTATTATGTTTTAATCATCTTAGCACTATAAGGATCATTGTAGATTTTTTATCCTATTGACTTCTCAATAATTTCTCAAATTGTTGATCCTTACAAACCACATGATCCTTATGGTTCCAAAAATGATTTTTAAGAATCTTGGACATGAACCTTATGAAGTTTTGATCATCATTAAAAAGTTACAATGGTTCCCTAACCTTGGAAAATTATCACTTCAAATGACACTTATGCAGAATAAAATTATTCATACATATACCCATGAAACTTATATAAATTTAATGCCTTCACCAATTTCACATACTAGGTCACAAAAGAACTCTTATGCAGATGTGAAATGTCTGATATGTAGGGTGAAATAACTCATACACATAAGAAAAAAGACTCATATAAAGTCCTCAATGACTCATACACAACTCCAGACATATACACATTTTTATTTTACTCATATATAGCTCCAAATCACTCATATTAATATTCAAATGGCTCGTATGGTGTTTTATATGGCTCATGAAAAGTCAAAAATCCTCTATGATTACTCATACTTAATAATACATAACTTATATAAAGTTATACATTTTTCATTTTTTATTTTTACAAATGTTAAAATGACTCATTTGAAGCCAGAATGACTCATACGTAGAAATACTTAACCAAATGTTAGCTTCTACCTGGAATTCCATATTATAATAAAATGATCATATAATGTTGGTAAATCACTTTATAACTATTTAAGGCTTCTAAAAAATATAACAACAGTCTCTAATAATATCTTAAAATCTCCAAAACAAATCTCATACAATGTTTACAAAAAATACAACCCTTTAACAAATCCTTAGGGTACTTCAATCACCTCTATTTGGATCTATTGTCAAAATATTTTAACTCTTATAAACTATTAATAATATCTTTTTATAATACATAAAGTCTTATTAAAAACATTAAGTCACAACCTTTCTTAACTAAGAGATGTACTCACACCATATTATCATATAAGGTAATGTTTTTAGAGAATATCTTCCCCCAGTGATAAGAAATTGTGTCCAAGTAACATAAATGAACTCCCACTTAATTAAAACTTATACTTATCCCCCATTTTCAACAACTATGTATTTATATTAACAATAGTGTTGACTCATCATTTGATAAGGATTCACTACCCCTTTTATAAAGAGTTGTATCACTTTTTCTCCTCCTATGAAATCATAATTCAAATACCTATGGGGGTTCTTTCCATACTTCATCAAGTGAGAGGAAAGGTCCAAACATAGAGTTTCAGAATTAATTCTTGAAACCTCCATCATGTCATTTCCATTGTAAAAAAATTCTATAATTTTATCTTTAGTGAAAATGTTGTCATGTTTCACGTTACCATGTTCCACTTTCTTCTTAATGAAATAAATTTTGATCTCAATGTGCCTTAATCTTGAATGTCAACCTATATTTTTTAAATGATCGATGGCACTTTTATTATCACAATCAATTTTCAGTGGATTCTCAATATTAACATTCAAATATTCAAGATGCACTTTCACCCAAAGCATCTATTTATATACATGTGTAGCAGTAATATAGTATACCTTAGTTTTACTTTGGGAAAATGAAGTCTTATTTTTTTTATTCCAACTCACACAAATGTCACCAAGAAAAAATGACCCACCATATGTAGACTTCTTATCAGTATAATCTTATGCTCAGTCAACATTAGTGTATCCTTGAAACTATAAAGTTGATCTATTTCTGTACATTATGACATATTTTAAAGCTCCCTTGATATACCTTAATATTATTTTATCCACCATAATATGAGACACTTTAGGATCACTTTAAAATCTTTCCCATGAAGTCACAACAAAGACCATGTCTAACTATTATGAGGTTTGGTAGATCAAACTATCAATGATTTTTATGATTTTTTTTCACATTGATTATTATTTTTTCTTTATTTATCTTATAACTAACTATAATGGGTGTGGTGATTTATTTTAAATCTTACATACTAAATTTATTTAATAATTCCTTGGAATATTTCTCTAAGATAAGAAAATGAAATCATTATTTAATGTGATCTGCTGACCTAAGAAGTAGCTCATATCACATAACATTGACATCTCAAAATTCTCATTCAGCTTATTTAAAAAATCAGCATAGTGATGATATTTATCACCAAAAATATAATTTTATTAACATAAATAATGACAATTAGAGTTCCTATGGATACCACTTTCATATATAGGCTATTATAAACCTTTCCCTTTGAAAATTTTATCTATCATAAACAACCATATAACTTTGATTACTAGGATTTAGGTTTATATTTTAATATATAGAGATATTTATTTAACTTACACACTATTCTTACATATTTATATATAATAAACCATTTAGGTTTCTCAATGAATACTTCTTATTTAAGGCCTCCATTTAGGAAGTCACATTTTACATTCATTTGATGAAATTTGTAATACATGTGTGTTTCCACTATCAAGAACAATATAATGAATTCTATCCTTTCCATTGGTGATTTTTTTTCAAAATATATCCCTTTCATTTGGGAGAAGCCTTCAAAAACCAACATTTCTTTGTTTATAGTCACTTATCCCTTTTCATTGAGTTTATTTCTAAAAATTCACTTGGTTCCAATCACATTTTTATGTTTAGGTTTTAGAACAATATCCTCAGTGGATTTATTATCAATAAATCAAGATCACCATTCATAACATTGATCCATTCCTCATATTCAACTACCTATGGAATATATTGGTGTTCAACATGATAAATATAAATAATATGATCTTCAATCCTTAATCTTAATCTAGTTTGGAATGGTGACTCTTGATAAATAATTATATTTTTAAAATCACCACGTTTCTTCAACCATTGATGCTTCACTCTCATATTATCAGTACTCTCATATTCACATTTAGTTAAATATAAATATATATTAATAGAATTATACACACTTACAACCTCTTCTTTGATTTGTTTTTTTGAAATATTCTCATTGATAGCTTCTATATTTTCATCTAGTTATCTAATTGTAACTTATATCTTGGATTGATTTTCTATTATTTTGACATAAAGATAATTAAAAAGTTTGTTCAACATTTTGTTTAAGAATTTTTAACCATTATTCTATTGTAATCATCCATCAACTTTATCCATGAATTTTTAGCTTCAAGAATATTAAATTGATCCTTGAAATGCTCTTCTTATTTTAGCTTAAATTTCTTTTAAAGATCTTTTACTATATTTTCATTAATATCACTTTTCAACTTGTTATTTTTATGTGTTCTATATTCTCATATTTTTTCTTTATAATATTATATATACCTTTGGTTTTCTTTCCATATTACTTCTTTAAAAGTACTAGTTCTTTATTAAGATTAGTATTTTACTCAAGATATGATTCTAATCTATCTTTCATCATATGATCCATGTTGGTAATTTTACCTTCTTCCTCTCTTCTTGTGGTCTCAATATGCTTATCTATATGAGCCATGATTTTTTTATTTATTTAGAGTATCTTCTTCTGATTGGATGCTATATGAAGAGTCTTATTCACCTACTTTACTCAATAGATTTATCCACTTTATTTTTGGATTTTTTTTCTGCCTTCACCAGATTTTATTACATCTTATGATTTTCCCCAAGAATTATTTAAAGATTTTTTACTTTGTTCATCTACCTTATATTTACTTATATTTCTCCTTACACAATTTACAGAAAAGTATATGATGTCACTATATTTAAAACATTTAAGTGGTATCTTGGTTCTATATTTTCCCTTTCCTTTTATGATATTATTAGACATAAGAAACATGATTCTCTTATAATCCTTATTCTTTTGTTCTTTATCATCAGAATCACTAGAGTCTCTAACTCTTATTATTTGATATTCAATTTTCTCATGGATTCAGAATCCATTTATTCTTTATCTTTTTTTTTGAATGATAGTATCTTTCTCATTTCATAAGTAATGAGGATGTTTTGTAATTCATTAAGTTTGAGATACTCTCCGTCTTCAAGGGAAAATATTTTAGGATCAAATCTATTAGGAAAGTTTCTCATTAACTTCTTAATTTTGGAATCCTTAATCTTCTCACCATATCCTCATATATTATTGACTATTTCATTTACTCTTGTAAAATATACATCAACATGTTATTATTATCCATTTTTTATTCCTTCAAACCTACTTCCCCATACATGTTGTTTTTTATATTTGAATTTGAAATTCCATTCATGTATGCTTTATATCTTTTCCCAAATAGATTGTGGAATTTTAAACCCCATCACCTTAGTGGAGACATTTATTGATAATGGAATAAAATTTTTATTTATGGATTCCCCATAAATTTTCATATTCTTCTTATCAACAAAAGACATTTGATCACTTTCTTCTATCAGTGGAAATATAAATTTTGTTGTATCAACCACTTCCATACTAAGATAGGTGAGATAAGGAAGCATCATATTCTTTTAAACATGGTAGTTATTACCATTAAAGGTGGGAAAACCCCTACTATTCATAGAATTTAGATTATATATTTGAGAATATTTAGGATCAATATAGGGAACTTGGGTACTCTGATACTACTTGAGATACCCCAGAAATGGAGCACCACTAGGGTGGATTAGTGGTGAAATTATTTTACATTTTTTTTCACATGAAATAAGTATCTATAATTGGTTAGGATTTAGTCATCTCAAAATTTAACCCATCCTCGCTCGCATGCATGCATAAATAAAGAGATGAAGTCACATAATAATATTTTACAAGGTTTGATCCCATTGTTGATACCTACTCCTGACAATGTCCATTTTTTATATCGGTCCATGTATTTTTACTATAATTTTATGATAAATACAAGTGAAGAGTCTATGGACCATCATGCAACCTTGAGTTCTCTATAATCTTGATTATATTTAAACAACATCATGCTGGTTATAGTGTGAACAAACTAGAATAAGAAATATCACTTGATAATCAGTGTTAGTTCAGTAGTTGATGAATATATCCTTTTAGATCCTTCAAGATAAAAAAAATCTAAATGTGATCACCTATTCAAGAATTTTGACCATAATGAGGCACTACTATAAGTTTATTGGTTATCCATGATCATCCATACAAAAATGGGTGTTCATTGTAACATCCTCACTTGATACATTGTACAAGATGCTTTGAATCTTTTTAATTCTCTATTATCTTTTATCTTAACTTAGTTTGGGGTGTTTTAGAGGGGTTTCTTTAAGTTATAAGGGTCTTAGGTTAAATGTATAAATAAATGGATCTCAAAGGATACACCCTGGATAAAATAAGGCCACATGCTAGCTTTTGGGGATCTATTAACTAGTGATTGGTGTTGGTAGTGGGTCTGCATAAGTACATGACCCATCAGTCAACCAGTTAGGCTCACAAGATGATATGTGCGACCTATATGAGGATGTATTAAATGTAACACATGTTTTAAAACTTCAATCATATTTCCACTTTATTTAATACCCATTTACAAACCAAAATCCCTATTTATAGTTAAATACATCCCCTCTTAACTCTATACCTCTCCCATTCATCTCCCTCATGTTCTTCAAGCTTTGACCAATCCAATGGTGCTAAAATGGAGAGTTATTCCTAGATCTATGCCAAATACTTCACTCTTCTTGTGATATGATCATAGATCTATGATGGATATATATATTTTTCATGATTTTATGACTAATTATCCCTTTCTTTGTAGATTAGTTATAGATCCAACATGTTGGAAATATTTCTTGATCAGATTGAGAACTACCACCAAAAAAGAACATTCAATAGGTATATTTTTAGGAATAATATTCCTAAACCTATTATTGATGGAATATTGACGAGAGATACTTAATCTGTTGAGGATTCCTTGGTATATTTGTGGATGATTTAATGTTTCAATGACATCTATTTTTATAAAAGCTTGATTCCTTCATGAATGGTGGATGTTTTCCAATAAGTTTCCATAAAACGATTATCCTGAGACTCTATTAATCGTGAATATCCTTACCATTTATGAATTGATTATGGATCAGTGATAATTGAATAGAACTAAGGCTCTCTTCTAGAATTGATGAGGAATTCATGACCTATTCTTGAATTAACAACATAATCTATGAATTGATGTCCTCTCGTTAGATATCCATCAAAATTAGTTCCATTGATGGAATCTTCAAGGTACGTGATTATATAACCACCCTTCAAGTTATTGATTCACCTTTATAAACTTATTTCTTACTGAACCAAAAACCAAGTTATAAATCATTTATTTATGAGCTCATTTTCTTTAGGCGTGCGACATGTTTGGTCTTTGATCCTTGATGAACCTTTGGGGATATTTATTAACAACCTTGAGGTAGGAGGTTCCTTACCATTTATAGCTCTCGTAAACAATTATTAACTTGTTATAATTCTTATTTTGGAATACCTTGTTGATTATTCTTTATTATTATTTCATGTGGGTGTGTGACTAGCTTGTTAGATCGATTTATGATGATTGATTCAATAAGTATGATTATAGCTTGTTTTAATATGTTTTATGTTGATCACATGTATTTTATACTATTTATATTTTCTTATGGTGATATGTTATGCCTTTACCTATATGATATACCATGTTTTTTTTATTACTATGCCTTTGGAGGTTTATTCTTGGAACTCAGGATAGGTGGACCGTTATATTATGATTATCCCTTAGAGGGTGTAACACCCTATATTTTTATGGAATTTTTTTCGAATGAATTAATTTTCATTGATGTATTACATTGAACTAATTCAAACATTACTTTCACATGGCACCTACTTAGCTTGTAATACATGCAATATTGAATTGATGTAAGTAATATGAAACACTAAGTTTTTACGAAACATCATTTTATTATTATAGTTATTTAGATGAGATAATTACAACCTGGCTATTAAAAAATAATAATATGGATAGTAATAACTATATTTTTTATAATAGTTTTATATAACTATAACATATTTAAAATTAATTATATAATTTTTGGTAAAGTCTTTATATGTTTGAAAATATTATTTTCTCAAATGAACTGATTTTCATGTCCTTCTATGAAAAATAATAAAATAAATTTTAAACACTTTTAGAAATTTAATTTGATAAAATAAACATAATTCTTGAATTTATAATGTCTAAATTATATTAGGGTGATTTTTTTATTTTTCTGAGAAACTTCATTTTTTGATGAATAGTGAAAAATACTAAATTTCAATTAAAAATTTCTTTTTCATCTAATTTATTTATATACTTAAATTATATTTTAATTTGGTTTTAAATTTTAATTATATAATTTTTTTTATCAAATAGTCCAATTTAGATAATTGGAACCAATTTCACATTGACATTGGATATAAACAAGTTAGCAAACTTTTGATAATTTTTACCTAAAAAACTTGCAGTGTCGTCCCATCTGCGAGATTAATTTTAAATTAATTTTTGACACTTATATTTTTGGAATTTGGAAAAATGGATTAAATATTTAAAATTATCATAATTTATAATATATAATAAGGTCAACTTAGTTTTTTACCAAAAATAATAGCAAATGAAGTTAAAATTAATTACAATTATTAAGGTAAAATTAACTTAACAAGGGATTAAATCTTGAACTTGAGGGCCTAAATGACCTAAAAACTTGTCCAAAACCCATTTTATATCCAAATTTCGTCCATAAATCTTCCATTATTGAGTTGTTTTGGTTTTTTATGACTTTTTTAGGTTAAAACATGGGTATACCTAACTTATTTTTAAAAATTCCAAGTATGTCCCCTCCCTTCCCTATAAAAGGCCACAACTTCTACCATTTTTTCAAAACTCTAAAAACTATTATGTTCAGACAATATATGACAAATAAACTTCCTAACATCCCTATATTCCTCATTGAATCCTCCCTTTGGGAAAAAAACCTTTCAAGTAATCCCTTTGGTGAAAACCAAATGGAGTTACCTGATTAAGAGGTAACACCCTCCCTCAATCTCCTTTCTTTTATTTTATTTATCCACTATTTAAGTGATAATTATTAAATTATTATATAATAAAACAAGTATAATTAATTTATTTAGATGATTTTATACTAATATTTCAACCTACAATTACACACACTTCCATTTAATGGGTAGTAGACATACTGTTTATGTGTACAACGAACTACCACCTCACAAAATGATGATTGTTCATTTTATTTTACCACATATCATAGTAAAAATTATGATATAAAATATATTTATATTCTATAGATATGATATATATTATATCTTTAACCTTATTTAATCCTTTTACAACAAATATCTTTATACTTTCCATTTTGTGTAAATACGATAATTTTATTTGAGGAAGTGGTGACTACCACCCCCTCAAAGCGATCTAATTCATTCACACACCACATGAAATGTATTAAGGATAAGTTTAGTGAACTTATATGATATATATGATATAATAATTCTACTGTAATATATATATATACATACATACATATATTTCATTTACTTTCTTCCATTCAATATGACAATAAAACTAAAACAACGTTCATGCGTACGTACGACCTACCGTATCCATAAACGGTGTATTCTATTTAAAATTTCTATATTATATGGATTATTATAATAAAAATATATTAAATATACATGATATTTCTCATGGTTTACTTTCTTTAAATCATGATATAAGTATAAGGACCAATTATATAACAAATTAAGACACATGCGCAGAACAAAGTAGATATTACCTGAAGTGAAACCTTAATGTAGAATTTTTAATAAGAGGGTAATATAGAGTTATAATAAAACCATATATTTTATTAGATATAAGAATATTTTTATGTATAATAAATTTATATTTATTATATAGGAGGTTTGAACGAGTGCGACGAGAGTCAATACACAAGGTAATGGGATTTCTAGTCTCACTTTTATTTCTGTGAGATTTACACCTTATTCACCACTCATATCTTTTGTTTGGTGATTATAATTCCCATGAATATATTATATTATTTTTATCCTTAATTTTATGTGTATTTATATATACATTTTATGATCACTCTTTCATTGGGTCTATGTTTCAAGAGTTACCAAATCATAAAAGTAGTTTTGTCTCAATTTCCCTTATTTGAGACACATGCCATGAACTTCAAGAACCTTGTTTTCAAAAATGTTTTAAAAGATGATATTTTAAGCTCATTTCAAGTAAAAATTATTTTAAAAATGTTTTATGATTTTCAAGCTTCCTTTAAAAAATTTCAAAGTATTTTCAAAGAAATGATTTTCAAAACGTTTTCAAACTTCTTTTATAAGTTTTCAAGGAAAATGATTTTCAAAACGTTTTCAAGCTCTATTTACATGTTTTCAAAGAAAAATGTTTAAAAAATGTTTTAAAATATATATTTATAAGTTTTTATGTTTATTTTCAAGAAAATGGTTTTCAAAAGGTTTTATATTTTAAAGAGACTTTTTCAATGAAGAAAGGATATTTTTCTCAATAAACGTTTTAAAAATATATTTCCAAGTTATTTTTCTTATAAGATGACATCTATTGATATTAATCATAACCTTATAAGAAATGATACAAAGGTTCCATTAATATTCCTTCTTTAATGGTTTATGTTTTTATAGAATAATGCTTATGACATCCGTTTCTCTTCCACAGGTTTTATGCTTTTGAAACCCACTTCTTTTCACAGGTTATGTTTTGATGAAATTATTATGAAACCTATCTATTTTCCATAGGTTATTATGCGGTGAAAAGTTTTTTTAACCCATTTCATTTCATGGGATTATGATAGGATGTTTATAAAATCCATCTCTCAATATAGGTCATGATATGATGAATGTTTTATTATCTTATGGAACATGTATGAATGATTTTTTTTATGAGATGGGTGGGACATGTCCCTATAATGCATTGGGTAGAGATTTATATCTCATGAGATAATGATTTAAATCAATTCAAAAGGATTGATCCATTATTGGAATATGGGGAAACCCAATACATTATAAGGAAAGGACTGTTATTGGGGATGGTGGTGTGTCCTGCCCAGTAGGTGTAGTCACCAGGAAGATGGAAGATAGGGAAACCCAATACACTATGAGAATATGTAGAAAACTGATCCCTTACAAGGAAAGGGATATGACTAGGGATGGTGGTGTGTCCCTCCCAGTATGTTTGGTTCCCTTTAAGTGCCTTGATAAGTTCTAGCAATGTTTTATAGACTTATATGGAATGATATCACATGTTTATGTATTCCAAAATTCCATGTATTATTACTATGATTTTATTTCATGGATTTTGTTATTTATTTCCTTATGATTCATTTCTTATGAACTTCTAAGATTTATGACATGATTTATGTTTTTGATCTTATCATATACATGGTATGATCTTTTAATGTTATTTTCACATTTTCATACCTCTATGATCATGTTTATGCTTACATGTCTCCCTTGTTTACCCTTACTAATCATTTTAGCTCACCCCTTTTTATGTTTTCTTACCTAGTTTATAAAGATATGTATTATGTTTCATGAGTCTAAGAAGGGTTCTAGTCATGAAGAACCTAGTGGGAGATAATATGGCTCACTTATGTACCAGTGTTAATGTTCCATGTTTCCAAAGGCACTAGACTAGTATGGTATTTGGTCATCTGTTTGTATAATGTTTTAAGTATTCCACAAAAGTTATGTAATTTTAATGTATGAAAAGTGAGGGTTTATATAGAGGGGGAGTGTGAACAACTTACAATGATGGATATAATAGACCTAACTACAGGGTCGGGGCATGTAAACTTGGATTCCTGACCCAAGGTAGAGGCATTAGGTCCATAATGGCCTGGAGTCTTAAACCATGGCAGAGAAAAGGTATGATGGCCATGAGGCCGGACCCATGAAAAAGTCAAGATATGATGGTCTATAGGCCTAATCTAACTTGATTACTTGAGGATTCTGATTGAAATGTCACTAGCCTTTTGGATAATTTTTATTTCTTCTGATATCTTATTGTTATACATATGGCATGGAGATAGAGTATGTATTTTTGGGGTTTGTGATGGATTAGTTAGCACATTATCACTCACAAAATGGTTTCATGATTGTTATGACATTTTTTTCATTTATTATTATCATGGAATACACTTATTAAAGATGAATTGGTGGATTTATAATAGATTTATCACTCACACCCTACACTGGAATCTCAATACATGTGCAAACTTCATGTATAGGGATCCAAGTAAAGGCAAGGGGCCCATGAAAGACAACTAATCAATGGAGCATATAGAAGGTAGGGGACAATGATAAAATCTAGAGGAGTGTACAATGTTTTATTTATTTATCTATTTGTTCTTATAATATGGTTTCTCATGCCACTTTGGGAGCCTATTTATTTATTATGTGACATGTGTTCCATGTAATATTATTTACTTTTTACTTGTCTACTCTAAGTTATTATATTTTATTTAGATTATTATTCCAAAGATATAATACTGAGTGTATATTCTCCCCACTGATGGTGTTCAGACTCTCTCCACAAGTCAAAAAACTTTTACGGAGTCCTTTAGAGTTTGTCCTATTCTACTACCTCATCTATACTCTTTCGATCAGTGATCTACCACATGTCTCTTTCCCTTGTCTAGATCTCTAACTTGGAAGTATGAACATGCATTCAGATGTCCTTATAGGGTGTATGTGAGGAACCCAGTTGGAAACCACCAATTCATCCTTAAAAAGTGTTCAATTTTGTAACAAGTTTATACCATGATATTAATAAATGTGCATAAAGACATAAAAATTATAAAATCAAGTACTGAGTGGTCATGTGATGAACAAGACAATTAAAATCATCAATTGTGCCTACTCCAACTCCATTCCAGAAGGATAATGATAAGATATTGGAAGTAATCAAAACTGGACATAAGGATAGTGAACATGTCTCTTGGTATTATCAAGGAATCAAGTTGGTTCATGCCTCTAGAATCATCACGGTTCAAGACTCCAGGACATCGTACCTCATCTTTGACACATGTCAAGTCTCCAGGCTATTATTCCCCTAATATTATTTCCTCGAGTTAGGAATTCAGGATATCATTCCCCTACCCTGTTCTTAGGTCCATCATCTCCATTATCGTAAGTTATACACACTCTCCCTCCAGGGGATAATCATAACATGATGGTACACCAGTCCTGAATACCAAGAACAAAAATCAAAAGGAATTTCCATACATAAAATAGGGTAGAGTATACAAGTAAATACATTACATGCCACCATGAGAAAATAATAGAAATAAATAATACATGTGGTCAACATTAAACATGTTAAAACAAGATACAAGAATACTTATGGAATCAAGCATCATAAAAAGGTCTCACTCACACACCCACATGAAATCTTAACCAAGCACGGTCAAAAAGGTATTCCAAAAAAGGAATTATACCAAGGAAACAACTATATATGAGAGCTCCAAATGGTAAGGAACCTCTTACCTCAATGTTTTTTATGAACAAATCCATGTTTCATCAATGATTGAAGACCGAACACATAACACACCCATGGAGAATGAGATCAAATATTAAGGATTCTTAACTTGGATTTTGACTAAATAATAAATAAGTTTATAAATGAGATTCAATAAGATTCCACATCAAGAAGGGTGTTTCTAGAATCACATACCTTAAAGAGTCTGTCAATGGAAACAATTTTGATGTATGTTGAAGGAGAGAATGTCAATTCATCAAATCCATTGTCGATTCAAGAATAGATCATGAATTACACATTGATTCTAGAAGAGTGCCTCAGGTCTAGAAAATTTTCATTAATATATCATCAATCCATAAATGAAAAATATATTCAAGATAAATATATTCTTATGATGATTTTTCTATGGAAACTTTCCTGGAAACATCCACCATTCATGAAGTAATAAATATCTAGTTAAAAGGGATGCTATTGACACATAAAATACTCCACAAAACTTCCAAATAATCATAAATGGATTGAGTATCTATCATTATTCCACCATCAAGAAGAGGTTTAGGAAGATGATTAAAAAACATATACCCATTTAACATTCTTTTTTGATGGTATATCTCAATTTTATTAAGAAATATTCTCAATAGACTATATCTATCACTGATCTATAAAGAAATAGATAATTCATCATTGGATAATGATAGAAAATATAGATCCATTAGATATCCCTAACCATATCATAATATGGATAAAGTATTTTGAATAGATTTAGGAATAACTCGCTGTTATAGATTTCCCCAATCAGTCAAATCTTGAAGAACCAAGAGGAGATTAATGGGATAGATCTAGAGTGAATATAGAATGTATATAATTAAAAATAATGGTTTGGTTTATAAATGGGTATTAAATAATGTGGAAAATTGAGTGAAATTAAATCCCATTGGGTTTATTTAATGCACCACCAAACTAGGTGCACCAGCCAGTTGGTAGGCTTCACCAACTTATTGGTGGGTTCTACACTTATACAGACCCATTTTCAGCACCACCAGCTGGTTGGTGGCCTTGTTTTATCCACCATACATAATTTTAGCTCTAGATCATTATACACTCATCCTCAGACCCCCATATCTTAAAGATCAACCTCTAAAACACCCAAAACTGAGTTAAGATAAAAGAAAATGGAAAACTTTGTAGACTCAAATCATCTCATACAATGTATCAAGTGAGTATGTTATAATTCACCCCTCTAATATCTTCTCATGCTCAAGGAGAACCTTTAAATTTTCTACTCAAAAAACTTAGGCCATTGAGTCCAAACATTAGCCTCTTTTTCTCAGGTTTCATCCTAGATCTATCCATGATGCCATAGAATCTGAATAAGTGGTGTCATCTTCCCTCAAAGGAATTTCTCACTCCAGTCCATGATTTGCACTAGATGTTATATGTATGATGCATTAGGCTCCATCTCAACATCCATGAAACCAATGACATGTGTGGAATTAGTAATATAACATATAGAAGATACACATAATACATGTTATTAATACCATTGTAGAAAGAAGGAATATGTAGAGACTCAGTTTTTTCCTTATAAAACTTTTGAAATATTTATACATATTTCTTAAGATCCAAGAGCAAAGATGGTCTGTGATTATGAGGCTCAGTGTACCTTGAATTAATTTTATAAAAATATTAAATATTTTCTATATTATGTGTGCACAATTTCCTAAATAAAATTAGATAATTCCTAAACAGAATCTTGAATTAGAAATATGAGACCATGGTTGAGTCCAGAATGTGATGTTTATCCTAAGAGAAACCTAAAATAGGTCGGTGCGGGGAGTTAGGATAAAGGTGGCCATGAGTGGGTGCATTCAGTTAAAATAAATAATTAAATTGTAATTAATTAAAATAATTAATTTTTTCCTATTAATACCTTATTATAGGGATTTTCCTATGTTTATATACATAAACCTTGGGAGAATCGAGAGGCATTCTTCCTCCTTCTATTGGAAAATCAAATCAGACGATGATGAACCTCTAGATCGAAGCAGATCGAAGTGCATCGAATGAAATGAAGCCTCTCAATCGTTGAAAATAAAAATATTTGACAAATAATGATCCAATATCCAAGTAGGACTCTTCAATTCATGGGTTTTCCCATATTGATTAAATTGATTGAGCATGATCGTCCCTTTCTTTGATCTATACCAATTGCTATAATTTGCATGTACCCATGTATTTTCATTAATTTAGTTATTTATTTTTCTCATTATGGTACCAAAATTTTGCATTTTTTGTCCAATAACACTTGGGAAATTATTTTTTCACATTTGTTTCTTGTGAATTTCTCCCTTCGTTCTTTGAGTTCTTCACCATTGGGCAACATAGCCATGGCTTGACGTTTTCAAGTGGTACCAAGGCTAATCAGACCCCCAGATTCATGGAAGAACCACGTATGAAAAATGGAACACCGAATTAGGGATGAAATTGAAGATTTTTTAGGTTATAGGTGATAGATCAGTTGATCGGAATCCAAAAATGGAGATAGCGCGGTATAAGTGAGACGCGCGGTTCGTTAATTTTTGAACACACCAAAAGAGAACTAATTTCCAACCATAGGAGGGACGAAAATCACTAACAAGAAGATCTGTCCTTTTCAGGTGGATGGAGGAGAGATCTATGGAGGAAGAGTTAGATATAAAATTCATAAGAATAGATCTAACCTTCTGTGAAAATCGTGACTACACACCGTGTAATCTGAAGAACACATGGCCTATAGCTAGGGTTTTGGGTGAGATAAGTATCACATGCCATGTAGGATCCCCAAATATCATGTGAAACGCATTCTAGTGACTCAACATATACTTCGAGAGTACATGGGAATGATAATGGCTAGGTAGATACCATGTTCTGAAATACATAGATATGGACAAAGTACACAGACATAGCCAGAGAGCATGGGCAGGACCCTGGGTGGCTCAAACATGTCATGTAGACCCTATATGGTTAAAGGTAGTGATTCATGTACCTACAGGGAAATATCTAGGTGATAGAGTGGGACCAAACTTCATGTAGGTCCCCTCATACTCCGTATACCCCTTGTTTCATTTTGAGTAAAATACAACCTCTCATATATTCTTCATTTAGACTCAAATTTTGGCTTGTGAGTAGCTATCCCGAGTGTTTTTATATGTAGAATGTGATGATGGAATTTGTAGTTTATTTTGAGATATGATATGATAAATTCTAGGCAATAATTTTATTTAGGTGATTCTTGATGATGACAATGATCATGAATGATCATTAGAAGCTTCTAGAGTGGAACCCTCTTACCAAGATAAGGCATAAGTCATCTACCAATCTATAGAGTGGAACCCTCCAGCTGGGTTGAACATGTGTCCTCTATCTACACCTTGAAGACACCCTCCTACTAGGTAGGTCATGGGTCCTTGACCTATTATTGGAGTGGCACCCTCCAATTGGGTAGGAAATGGTTCTTCTACATACGATCTGAGTGGTCCCCTTCTATTGTAACATAACAGTCCTTGATTAGTAGAGTGGAACCCTCTAACTAGGTAGTTAATGAGACCTCTACCGACTAATAGAGTGGGACCCTCCATATAATATGGGCATGGGATCTCTATTAAATATTGAGTGGCACCCTCCTACATAGATAGGGCATGGGTCCTCGAACATCAGAGTGTCACCCTCCTACTGGGACATGGAACGAGTCCTCTAGAAATCTACTAAGTTGCACCCTCCTATTATATCAAGTCATGGGTCCTCTATCTAGTGATTTTTCCCATTGACTGTGCTGTACAATGGAGAGGTGTGTCTTGAATTGGACATTTTCTTCTTGGTAGATGTGTGAGATGTTAGGAATCATTGATGGATTTTTGGAACTGATGGAACTCCTTTTCTGGGTTGGTCTATGAGATAGAGATCCCATTAACTTTCATTTGGGTTTCTTTGGTTTGAGACTATATATATATATATATTTACATCTGTATCCATGTTTTTGGATTATTTTTCCTCTGTTGCTTTAGGTTGATCGTTCTGTCTATCAATTCTTATTGTGTCTCTTACTACTCCCCCTTCATCTTTTGGGGCATCCTATGTATATAATCACCCCTATATGGGGTTTTCCCACACATGTCATGTCTTATTAATACAACATACAAGTTAGCGGTGACTTTAGAGGAGCTTAGGGATACTTGGTGCATTGGAATGCATACGGTGATTGGATCTTGGAGATCAAGAGATGGGCTCTATCAAAAAATTTAATTTCTAGTTTTTTAGGTTGGTACATATTTATGGTTAGGAATGTATTTTTACCCTTTACTTTCAGTTTTCACTATCATACTCTTGTACTCCCTAGAGGTTTTTCATGTATGGTTATATTCTATATATTTCATCTTTTTATTATTATTCCTATACACTTCTGCATTGATATGATTGGGTGTGTGCGTATAGGTACATTAGTAAAAATCCTCCATTTAGGATATTCCTTTTGGTGATTGTTCCTAGCCACTGGGCTATGGAGCCGGGCTTGGGCTAGTTATGGCTTGAGCCATTGTCAGGTCGGGTCATGACAGATTGGTATCAAAACAATTCATTCCTTGAGACGGTGTTTGGATTAGTTTACATAGAAAATATTTTTAATAATTTTTGTTTTAATTTCAATGTTTTTAATCCCCAAAAAGTGTTATTTTAAGGGAAATTTTCACATTTTATGGTTTTAATGGTATTTTGAGATTAATTGGAAAAAATGTCATGTTTTGAATTTTAACTTTTTATTTTTTTTTGTATTTTAGTCATAAAATTTTATTTACTAATCTAAAAAGAATTTTTTTCCTTTTACAGGTTTTTATTCTTGATGGGATTCATTTCATTCTTATGGACCCAAAGCTAAACCCATCAATTGGAAGCCCAAAACCAGCTCAGAAGTTGGGTCTTGAAAACTTAATATAAATCTTGTGATTTTTGATGTTTGGACCATAAATCCTAAATGGAAATACAAAATAAGTTGAAATTTATAGGGGAAACACACAAGACATTTATGAAAAACTATCATGAATCCATATATATGTGAATTAGCAATTTTCAAGGTTATTAATGCATGAGAAACAAGAGATATGGAATATGAAGTGTCTTCCTGGGTAGAATAAATTATCAAAGTAAATTAAACATAACTCTCTCTACACAAGACATATGAAGATAAAATTTGGATGGGAAACACACAAGATATTTATGAACAACGTTTTTTAAGACATATTTTCCAAATTATGCCATTTAATGGGGCTAACACATGGGAACATTCTAAGGAAAATTCTGGAAACCAAACTTTCACCCTTTCCTATAAAAAAAGGGTCACACCCCCTTCCAAAATTATCAAATCAACCCCCAAATGCGGTTCCTCAGCTGAGGAGGAGGTTGCTAAAACTTCTCCCTCTATTATTTTTTTTATTTTATTTTAATTATATTATTTTAAGTTTTTAATTTTAATTTTAATTCCATTTAGTTAAATAAATTACATGAATTTTTATAAAGTGTCATCCATATTTTTCTTATTCTTCTATAATTCTTAGTCTTTTTAATTTTTATCAGTATTATTATAATCAATATAATTAGTATTAATAATAAAAATATTATTATTATTAGATTTATTTTAATATTCTTATTTTAAAATTTATTTTTCTTTTCTAATTTTCTTCTTTCTCTTCTTCTTTTTCAAAAATAAATTATTCTATTAATAATAATAATAATAATAGTAATAATTATTATTATTTTAACATTATTTATAAATTATATGAATTTTTTAATTTTTTTAATTTCTTTTCTTTTCTTTTATATCACTATATCATCCCAATTCTATTTTACTTTAATATTTTATTTTCTCATTACCACTCTTTTAATTTATTTTATTTTATTTTATTCTATTTCTTATTATTCTCTTCCACCTACTCCACCAAGTGATATCTTACTCTAAAAAATTATAGGCTAACCTCGAGTCTAGGCCCGAGGGGGGTTTAGGTTTTCATGAATTTTATTTAAAGTTTAATTTAAAGTTTATAGATATAATTGAGTAGCTTGCATGGGTGAGGTGAATGTACCTGATGTTGTGACTTCCCCCAATAACATGAAACTCAATCTATCTATTTTCTTTTATTTAATCACATTTACCTCTTCCTATTGTTTAGTTATTCACATGTAAGTGTTGATATAATAAATTGATGAAAAACATCGATAGAGCTAGGTCCTGGAAGATGGAACATCCAAGACCGAGGAGTGTCATAAAACTTGATTAAAATAGGAGGTATAATTGAGAGTTTTTAGGTATTCAATGATATTCCATAATTTATAAATAAAGAATAGTAGTTCATACATGAGATATATGTTTGTATATTCAAACTGAAATTGAAAATATAAAGGAAAATAATGATTAATTCCAAAACCAAACCCAGACCAAGTGATTTCTTTCATTAACTCATTCTGTTTAGATTTGTATAGTAGTATAAATTAGAATTTTCATTCTTCATTAATAAAAAAACCCTAAAATATTTTAATTTGTTTCATTAAATACTTATAACCATAAAAAGAGATAGATTAGATGATTTAGAAGAAATAATTGAACAAATTGGAAGGCTCCTTAAGTGAGAAGACCCTAGTGAGCCACTATACTGTATTAGGAAAAATATAATATTGCTTTTTTCTATGCCCCATGACATACATGCATCAAAACTAGCGTTGTTTCCAGGGATCCAATAATAAGATTTACTATTTTTTTATATTTCACATTTTAGATAGATTTAATTGATTTTATAAAAAACTAAAAAATATATATCCATGCTGTTTTTCAATGATCATTTATTCAAATCATAGAAAAATTACTCTTAGGTGTAAGAAATAGTAGTTTAAGCACCCCGGCCTGTAGTAAATGGTGTTTTATTATGGGATAGAAAGATCAGGGAAGCCTAAAGCCAAATTTTCAAAGAGGAGGAATTCAAGGACCTCATCTAGGATCTCATGGAGAACCTTGAGAAACTAGTGGTTGAAGGATTTTCCAAGGAGATAAGTGAATTTTAGGAATACTTCCCAAAATTATATCAAGAAGTGGCCAAGTCACATGTAGAATGTAACACCCCAAGCTTCCATGGTATGCTTCTTCTTAATAATTCAATAGCGTGCGATGTAAACAACATCGAGTTCAAGTGCACCACGACCTATCAAAATAGTAATTTAAAAAGTTTTTATGAATAGTATTAACAATATTTTTAATTTTATATATCTTATAAAATTTTAACATTTTTCTTATGTGACATAATATAAAGACCAATATAATTTTTCAGATAAAAGAAGTATTTTTCAAAAAATGTAGTTTTTATTCCTTTTAATGGAGAACCCTTTTTAAATACAATATTTTACACTTATATATTAAATTTGATTAAATTAAATTGTTCTTTATAAGTGGGTTATAAAAATTTAGTTTCGATAATTTTTTGGTACTTTTCTGATAACTTTTATATTTTTATGGATAGTGAAAACTACTAAATTTTAATTGAAAACAAATTTTTTAATTGAAATAATTTATAGTGTTAAATTATACCTTTTAGTGGTTTTAAAGTATAATTAGATTAAATTTTTATCATTTAATATAATTTAGGTTATTGGAAGAAATTTCACATTTAAATTATACATAAACCCATGTCAATCTTTTGATAGTTTTTACTTCTTAAAAACCCGCTTTTTGGTTTTAACAACAGGAATTACTTTTAAATTAATTACTGAAAATTATGTATTTTGAATTTGAAAAAATAGATTCCATATTTGGAATCATAAGGTCCAAATTTTTTAAATATGTACCTTTAATTTTTGGACATTATGAATAGTAACTTCAATAATTATTTTTATTTATCATGGTTAAAGGGTCCGAATGCCCCGAAGGCCTTCTTTTTATTTTATTTTATTATGGATAATCCCCCTTTTAAAGGTTTAAGGGGAACCCGTACAAAACCCTTAGGCCCAAGGAACAAGGCTCGACTGATCCGCAATACATGACCTGAAGGCCCAGAGGCAAACCATGCCCATACCATGACCCGTAGGCCCAACCCACTAGAACTACCCCTCCCTAGATTCTACATAATTGATCACCTAGCTCCCCACCTTGCATTGATGATCGGATATCATTACACGGTACAAATTTGTATGGTGCCTGGTCTCGATGGTGGCTGTCATACCCTCTCATTCTTCCAATCCGGTTAGCTCTACTTCTGGTGGTTGCTACTCTTATTGCTTTGATCCTCTTATAGGGCATGTTCTGTGTGAACTGGGCTACTCCATTGTCTTTGTGGCCCGAAGGCCCTGTGGCCCGAAGGCCTTTGATGACCCGAAGGCCCTTGAGACCCATAGGCTTAAAATGGTGGCCCAAAGACCCAAATCAGGTGAATAGTTTTGGTTGATACAATACTGAACATTAACTGGTACAGTGACTGCTACAGTACCCCCAGAAATTTGCCTCCACCCGGTTTTGAACCTGGGTATCTTGGATACCAAGAAGGATCCCTTACCACTCGGGTAATGCATGGGGCCACTTGGGATGATTTTAGGACCCCATGGGGCCACTTGGGTGTGATAATGACATGTTATAAGAATGAATTTAAAGTAAAGATAAATATAACAAAAATATGTATCTTTTACTAAAACAATTTTAATATAGGTTTATATGACCGATATATTTAATTATAAATATTAATTATAAATATAAAAATATTTCATACATCATGGTATTTTATTTTTAATTTTTAGACATTAAATAATTAAATTTATTTATGACATAATAATGATGCAGTGTTTTCCTTATTAATGAAAGAATCAAATAAATGATAATATAAATATTAAATTAAATATAATTTGAAAGTTTTGATGCCATACACGAATTGTTTGGATTACATTGACCTATGAGGTATTAGTTAATGCCTTTGTTTTTAAGGAATCGAGTTGTTATGACTTTAACAAAAATCAATTACTAAATAGTATCAAAATTGACAAAAATAGGTTTTTAAAACAAATACTATTTTATTAAATGATATAAAAATCATAAAAATCTGCAGTTCTAAAAAATAACTTGGATAGTGATAAAAATGTCATAAATGATCTATTTTAGATTATCTTGGCATTTTATAGTAAATATATTAACTATTAAGTATAAAAATACAAGAGGACATGGTAAGAGTTAACTTATTTCACAAAGGGTTAAATATAAAAGATAAAGTTAATTTTATAAGATAAACATATCTAAAACCTATTGGTTGAGAGGATTTAGACCCATACTCATATTATACTCTAAATAAATCAATTTTGAGCTATTATAATCTGAAAATAATTTTACAATAAATTAATATTTCAATATTTTTCTAAAGTGCCCCTCACCTCTCTTATAAAAGGGCACCTACCTTTCTCTTTAATTAAAACCTCCAAATCCCTTTGGCTCGGCCAAAACCTGCCCAAATATCCTCCCAAATTCTCTCACTTAATCTTATAGGTAAAAATTTGGTATGAAATCCAACTTAAGGATTCCTTTTCAACAAATCAATAGGAGACACCCGAAGAAGAGGTAATCGTTTTATCCCTTCTTTTGAAGTTCATTTCTTTTTCTACTTCCTCTTACTAAGTTGTTACCATAAAAAAATATTAACTCAAGAATATAATATATTATTATATGTTTTTAATATTATTTTACAACCATATTCCACTTTTTAACCTTCCAATGAAAAACAATACCACCATTCGTGCTTACGTACGGCTTACCATCTCCACACCATGGTATAAATTGTTTTTCATATACACTTTATTTATATGGGTATAACAATAAATATAATGGATTTAAATAATAAATATAACATGATATTTTTTATTTAAAATTAATATTCCATCCAATTCCATACCATTTAACCATTAAGGAAATGATATTGTCGCTCGTGTGTACATACAACTTACCATCTCCACGACGTGATGAGACTCATCTTCCATGTTCACCATCAAAGAATGATTATAAGAATAAATATTATTAATAATTATGAAATATATGAAATAATAATTCTACTATCATAATATATATATATATACATATATGTTATTCACTTACTTCCATATGATATGAAAATGGAAACAATGTTCATGCATACGCACGACCTACCGTCTCCATGAATGGTGTATTCCATTTAATATATCTATTTATCATATATATTTATATTTATATATGACATATAAATCATATTATACATTTTTTAAGTATTTAAATCATGATCTAAGTAATATGATCAAGAATAAAAAGTCAAAACACGTACGATAAACAAAGCGATTATTACCTGAAATGTTGCATTAACTTAGAATTGTTAATAAACGGGTAATATAAAGTCATAAAAGAATAATATATGATATCATAAATATTATTACGATTCTTATATAAATTAATAATATATATAAACACATTATACAGGATTTTCAGACACATACAACGAGTATCAGATCTAAGGTAAGGGTTAATTCTTCAATCTCATTATTATTTGATATTGATTATGTGTAAGTATTTACTGGGACATATTTATCATCCATGTAAATGTTTCATAATTTTTTTTTTCAAAATTAATATCTTAAGGTTTTATGGAAGGGAATATTTAACTAGATCATAATTTTAAATATTTTAAAGCTTTAAATTTCTAAATATGTTTAATTAATGTCCATGTTTTCAAAATGATTTTAAGTATTTATTTATATGGACATCATTGTTTTAAAACATTAATTCCTTGTTAAAGTTTTAAAGTGGTATGCTACAATTTTATTCAAAAATCTATTTTAAATGACTTCCTTTATAAATTGTGTAACTTTTAAATGATTTCACAAAAAAAGGGATATTTCTCTCAAAGAGTTTTACTGATTATTTTCATCTAAGTCAACATAATTTATTGGATATTATGCTTGATTGAGGTTGATTTATTATAATACATTCTTCCATATTTTATTTAATGATTTATTATATATTTGACTGTGGATGTCCTATTTTTATACCATTCATGGTTTAGGGTTAAAGTAATGACATTTTTTATGCTAGTTTTAATACGAATGATTATGTTATGTTCCACCCTTTTCATATAAGGAATACATTGGACTTAAAAAGTGATGGGAGGGGCCCACTTTAGCCCCTAGATGCATCGGTAGGTCTCATGATACAAAATAGTGTCTTGACACAAGGCCTTGATAGAATATTTGTTAATGGTCTTGGCACAAGGCCTTGATGTGGTAGTTATTATGTCCGACATTATGCATTCCCTCGTTATGAAATTAGTTATTACATGTTATTATTCAACTAGTAGAATATCCATGTTCATTTTTATATGGTAATGTTTTATTTATTTTTGTTATATTATGTTTAATTTTATGTTTAAAAGGATACTGTTTTTATTATACATCTGGCCTTAAAAGTCTATAGATTTTGCTAAATTATTTACCCTTACTGAACATCTGAGCTCACCCCTTTATTATGTTTTATTTCCCAAGATTCCAAGAATTGTATTATGATTGATATGAATGGTTAAGCTAGGGGAATAATGGTGTTATAAAAGGATTATTTATGCCATATTTTATGTTAGATATTGTAATGTGAAGTTCATGTATGTAATCTATTTTCCAAGACTTCTAAACCGATCGGTACATCAGGACTTGATTCCTTGTAATCATGCCAATGTATTAAAATAATGCACCGAATCTGGGATTATGGGGTCAAGGAGTTAAGTTGGTATCAGAGGAAGTTTAGAAACAACCTTGGAAATAGAGTTAGAAAACTTAGATTAGGGATCATAACCCTAAGATAGAATTTGAGGATTAGTATAGAAGAACCCCCTAGAATTTTGGTATAGTGGGGATTACGTGGATATTCTAATAAGTAAATCCTTGTCTAGATACTATATATGGATGTGGTTCTATAACATATGTACCTTGGGGTGAAAACTCCAAAAAGGTGTTCTGGGCTTGACTCAGGGTTAAACTAGTACATGACAACATGCCTTACTGCGCACTTGGTTTAACACTCCTGTGGGATATGCTTAGGATAATTTACATTATCATTACAAACCATTATGAATTATTTATGAGTAAATATATCCTCGAAGGAACCATATTTCCGATATGGATTAGATATGCATAAAATTTTCAATTTATGTTAAGTATTTTACTTGTTTGTAATTATGAATTATGATATATAACCTAATATATTTTATTCCATTGTTTAGAAATGGTGCCTAGTGGAATAAATGGAAATTTTATCAACACACATAATTCATGTAGGTATTTCCCTCATATGCAAGATAATGATAGTGGAGCTAGTGACACAAATGGTATTGAACAACTAATTACCATATTGGGACAATTGAGTTAGGTTATGAATAATAACCTTATCTTTATGAAGCATCATGATCCACAACATGGAGGATCAATGTTAGATCACTTAATGAGACAAAAACCTCCAACATTAAATGGGAATAAAAATCCTTTTGTAGTTGAGCAGTGGATAAGTTCCTTTGAGAAAATATTTCTTGCTTTAGGAAGTAACAAAAGGTAAAAGGTTGTCATGGCAGTTTATCATCTCTTAGGAGATTTGGATCAATGGAGGTCATTAATTCAAAACACAAATAAGCATGAAGAAGTGTGAAATATGGAATAGCGGGAGTTTAAAGAACGTTTTCTAGAGAAATAATTTTCTCATGAACAACAAGCTGATATGGAAAGACAATTTCTGAGCCTGAGGAAAAATAAGGATGAGAATAATGAAAAGTATGAGGCTAAATTCAGTAGGTTATCAAAGCATGATACTAACTACATATGTAACCCAAAAAGTAATATTAATTGATTCTTTTATGGGTTAAAACCTTTTCTCTAACAGGATTTGGTCTCACAATATTTCTCATCATATGAAGATATAGTCTCGTGTGCTATCAAGACAGAAAAGGAATTCTCTAAGTCTTATGACATTAAATTAAATAAAGATAAGAATAGGACGGTGAATCAAGAGATAGATAAATGGAAAAAGGGAGAGAAGGATTTTCCTTGATGTGATAATTGTGGGAAGAAACACCCTATTACTTGCCTAAAAGGAATGGGAATTTGTAACAAATGTGGAGAAAAAGGTCACTAGGCCCGTGATTGTAAGGGAAAGAAAGAAGTTGTGCAATGTTATAATTGTAAAGATATAGTACATTATGAAAATTATTGTCCAAATCTTCAAGTAAATATAGCTCATAAAAAGATAATGGATCTTGGTCAAGCTTATGTTGTTACTACAATTGAAGTGGAATAATTAATGTATTTGTGTTTTTGGATTCAAGAATTATATTATATTTATAAGACTAATATGATATATATAAGGATTGTGCTGAAGTTTTCTTTGTTTTCATTAAGGTTTTAATATCATGAAGGTAATCATATTTTTAGTATGTGACAATAAGAGAAAATTTATGCTGTTTTGGGAATCTGATGTTACAATTGATTTTGGAAATTTAGAGACCTTTTAGAGAGAGTTTGGACATATGAATTTTGGATAACTCTAAAGGTTGGAATGTATTAAGTTGAACTTTGGATAATATTGTTTAAGGTTAAAACATTTCTTAAGATCGTGTTTGGAATGTTATAATACTATAATTTTAGAAAAAGGAAAACTTGTAGGTTGGGTGATAACCCGTCGTGTCGGAAAAAGCTGTGAGAATCAAACCCACAACCAAAGTTCAACAAGGATTTATCGCCTAACACTAGCCTATAGGAAGTACCTGGTTATTATAAATATTTTTCTTCATTTAAATGGTATAGGTTTATATTTTAAACCTTATGTGATTGAGATAAATAGAATATTTTTGAGTTTTATATTTTGAAGATATAGATGAGTTTGTGGTAGGAATTTTTTAAAGGATGAAACTATACACGTAGATTAAGTATAATTCCTTGTGTTATTATTCTATGAATTAAATTAATTATACAACACTAGGGAAAGGATTATAAAACTAAATAAAATTTCCTAGTACTTTCTTTTGTGATGAATCAAATGGTCCCTTAGATCATCACAGATTTATAACTTTCTTGCTATTAAATTTCTCCTAATAATATTCTCTATCACTCTCTATTAGAAATTGATGGTTATTTTTCTCTTCCATATCCATTTTTTTACATGTAACCCTAGTAAGTTTTATTTCTGATAACCTTTATACGTACCTTTAATTTAAAATAGAGGTCTCATTAATCCATTTTAAGATGTGGGATTTCAACTAAGATATTTTGAAATGTCAAAACCCTTAGTTTTAAATATTGATTTTAAATTTTTAGGATTCAATTTATTGAAGGAGGAGATAATGTAACACCCCAAGCTACCACGATACGCATATTCTTAATAATTCAATAGTGTGCGATGTACGCAACACCGAGTTCAAGTACACCACGACCTATCAAACTAGCCATTTAAAAATAATTTATGAATACTATTAACCATATTTTGAATTTTATATATCCCATAAAATTTTAAAATTCATCTTATGTGAAATAATATAAGGGCAAATTCAATTTTTCAGATAAAAGAAGTGATTTTCAAAAAATACAGTTTTTACGCCTTTTAATGGCGAACCCTTTTTAAATCCAATATTTGAAATTTTTATATATTCAATTTGATGCAATTAAATTCTTCTTTATAGGAGTGACATAAAAATTTAGTTTGGATAAATTTTTGTTTCTTTTCTGATAACTTTCATATTTTGATGAATGGTGAAAAATACTAAATTTTAATTGAAAATAAATTTTTTAATCAAAAAATTTGTAGCGTTAAATTATAAATTTGAGTGGTTTTAAAGTATAATTAGATTATATTTTTATTAATTAATATAATTTAGGTCATTTTAAGTAATTTAACATTTAAATTGTACATAAACACATGTCAATCTTTTGATAGTTTTTTCTTCTTAAAAACCCGCCTTTTGGTTTTAACAATGGTAATTAATTTTAAATTAATTACTGAAACTTATATGTTTTGAATTTGGAAGAATATATTCAATATTTGGAATCATAAGGTATAATTTTTTTAAATAAGTACCTTTTATTTTTGGACATTATGAATAGTAACTTCAGTAATTATTTTTATTTACCATGGTTAAAGGGTAAATCTGGTAAATATGGGTAAAAAATAATATTATAATAATATAAAACTACCATAACACATGTATTGATACTATTTTATGAGATATTTCCAACCATGGGAATATTTTGGACTATTTTATGACCCCATGGGACCACTTGGGTGTGATAATGACATGTTATAAGAATTAATTTAAAGTAAAGATAAATATAACAAAAACATGTATCTTTTACTAATTTTTTTTTAATATAGGGATATATAACTAATATATTTGACTATAAATATTAATTAAAAATATACAAATATTTCCTATGTCATGGTATCTTATTTTTAATTTTTAGACATTAAATAATTAAATTTATTTATGATACAATAATGATGCAGTATTTTCCTTATTAATGAAAGAATCAAATAAATGATATTATAAATATTAAAATAAATATAATTTGAAAGTTTTGATGCCATCCACAATTTTTTTGGATGATATTTACATATGAAGTATTATATAATGCCTTTTTATAGAAGGAATAAAGTTGTTATAACTTTAACAAAAATCAATTAATAAATAGTGTCAAAATTGACATAAACGAGTTTTAAAAAAAAAATACTATTTTATTAAATGATATAAAAATCCTAAAAATCTATAGTTAAAACAAATAAATTTTATAGTGAATAAAATGTCATAAATTATCCACTTTAGTTTATATCGGTATTTTATAGTAAATATATCAACCATTTAATATAAAAATACAAGAGGACATGGTAAGAGTTAACTTATTTTACAAAGGGTTAAATCTAAAAGATAAGGTTAATTTTATGCACTAAACATGTCTAAAACCTATTGGTTGAGAGGATTTAGACCCATACTAATTTTAACCTCAAAATTAATCAATTTAAAGCTATTATAATCCGAAAATAATTTTACAATAAATTAATATTTCAATATTTTTCTAAAGTGCCTATCACCTCTCTTATAAAAGGGAACCTCCCTTTCTCTTTAATTCAAACCTCCAAAACCATTTGGCTCAGAAAATTACTGCCCAAATATCCTCCCAACTTTCCTAAATTCACCCTAGAGAAAAAAATTTGGGATTACAGCTAACTTAAGGAGTCCTTTTGTGCAAATCAAAAGGAGACACCCGAAGAAGAGGTAATTGTTTTATCCCTTCTTTTAGAGTTAATTTCTTCTTCTAATTCCTCTTACTAAGTTATTACCATAATAAAATAATAAACCAAGAATATAATATATTATTATATGTTTTTAAGATTATGGTACAACCATATTCATCTTTTTAACTATCCTATGAAAAACAATACCATCATGCATGAGTACGTACGACTTAACGTCTCCACGCCGTGGTGTAAATTGTTTTTCATGTACACTTTATTTTTATGGTTATAAAGATGAATATAATGTATTAAAATAATAAATATAACCTGATATTGTTTGTTTAAAATTCACATTCCATCCAATTATATACCATTTAACCATTAAGTAAATGATATCGTCGCTCGTGCGTACGTACGACTTACCGTCTCCACGACGCGATGAAACTCATATTCCATGTTCACCATCGAAGAATGATTATAAGAATAAATATTATTAATAATTATGAAATATATGACATAATAATTTTAATGGGATGATACATATATATATATATACATATATTTAATTCACTTACTTCCATACGATATGAAAACAGAAACAACATTCATGCGTACGTACAACCTACCATCTCCATGAATGGTGTATTACATTTAATATATATATTTATTATATATATTTATATTTATATATGATATATAAATCATATTATACATTATTTAAGTAATTAAATCATGATCTAAGTAATATGATCAATAATAACAAGTCAAAACACATACAATAAACAAAGCAATTACTACCCAAAATGTTGCATTAACTTGGAATTGTTAATAAATAGATAATATAAAGTCATAAAAGAATCATACATGATATCATAAATATTATTATGATTATTATATAAGTTAATAATATGTTTAAACACATTATATAGTAGTTTCAGACATGTATGAAGAGTATCAGATCTAAGGTAAGGTTTAATTCCTCAATCTTATTATTATTCAAGATTGATTATGTGTAAGTATTTACTGGGACATATTTATCATCCATATCCATGTATCATAAAAATGTTTTCAAAAAAATATTTTAATGTTTTATGGAAGGTACTCTTTAAATAGATCATCATTTTAATTGTTTTAAAGATTTATTTTTCTAAATCTTTTTAATTAATCTCCATGTTTTCAAAATGATTTTAGGTATTTATTTATATGGACATAATTATTTTAAAATGTTAATTACTTTAAAAAGTTTCAAAGTGGTATGGAAAAATTTGATTCAAAAATCTCTTTTAAATGACTTCCTTTATAAATTGTGCAACTTTTAAATGATTTTAAGAAAAAAAGGATATTTCTCTCAAAGAGTTTTACTGATTATTTTCATCTAAGTCAACATCCTTTGTTGGATATTATTCTTGATTGGGGTTGATTTATTATAATACAATATTCTATATTATATTTAATAGGTTATGATATGTTTGAATGTGGATGTTCTATTCTTATACCATTCATGGGTTATGGTTAAAGTATTGACATTTCACATGTTAGTTTTAATACGAATGATTATGTTATGTTTAATCCTTTTCATATGAGGAATGCATCAGACTTAGTAAGTGATGGGAGGGGCCCACTATAGCCCCTCGATTCATCGGTAGGTATCATGAGACAAAATAGTGTCTTTGAAAAATGCCTTGACATAATATTTGTGAATGGTCTTGGCACAAGGTCTTGACATAGTAGTTATTATGTCCGACATTATGCATTCCCTCATTATGAAATTACTTATTAGATGTGATTATTCAACTAGTAGAATATCCATGTGCATGTTTATATGGTAATGTTTGATATATTTTTTCCATATTATGTTCAAGTTTATGTTTAAAAGGACATTGTTTTTATTATACATCTTTCCTTAAAAGTTTATCGCTTTCGCTGAATTATTTACCCTTACTGAGAATTTGAGATCACACCTTATGTTTTATTTTCCCAGGATGCTAAGTAGTGTATTATGATTGATATGTAGGTTTAATCTTTGGTAATGATGGTGTTATAAAAGGATTATATATGCAATATTTTATATTAGAGATTGTAATGTGAAGTTCATGTATGTAATCTATTTTCCAAGACTGATAAACTGATCAGTCCTTTGAGATTTTATTCATTGTAATCATGCTAAAGTATTAAAATAATGCACCGTATCTCAGCTTCTAGGGTCAAGGAATTACATAGAATTATCCTCATTCCCTCCAAACATTTTTGAAGAAGTTCCACCAGAATATTTCCAAGAGAAAGTGGAAAAACAAAAACTCAACTAAGATATTCAGAAGCTTGATGAAAACGCGAAGGTTCTCCAATGTCCAATGGATTGGATAACTGCATATTTCTAAGAATCATCTAAAAAACCTAAACCTTAATATGAACTTGAAGATAAGACACTTATCTTACATGAGGAATAAAAGGAGGAATACTTTATTACTGAGATACAAGTAGGAGATCAATAATAATTGGGTGAATTTTGGAATTAATGTGAGGAACTGCTTGATCTCCCCAAATCCTACAAAGAATAAGATCCAACATCAGTGAAAGAAGATACAACCCAGGTGGTGGAATTTTAAGTGAAAATAGAGGATCTTAACTCCCTGTCTCCATCCTCTGAGAACCTACTCCAAGAGATACTTACCATTGAGGCATTGATTAAATATTAACCAAGTTAGAGAGTTGAACATTTCTCATATTATATCTCTTAATTTGATTTTATTTAAACTAAATTGTGCATCACTCCTTTTTTTTTGAAATCTCAGATTTAGAAAAAAAAAATTATGCCTTGGAGGAAGATGAGGAGACTCAATTTGCACCTATAGAGGAGTACATAGAGCTCTATAAGTTTAATGAACATACATTTGAGTAGCCCCATCAAGAGATCCAAGTTTTTGATCTTGAAGAAATCATAAAAGAGGGTGCTCATATTAAATCCCCTATTAATCCAGCACTAGAAGATATTGCACAATTAGAAACCAAGAAGGAGGATGATCCCTACTACATATTTCCTCCACCATGAAAGCTCTACCTAATTGTGAATGGGAAGGATCCAGTGTACTCTATCCATGTATCATTACTCACTACGAATAATGAAGCACAATCTAGGAAAAGCCAAATATGGTGGTTCAAATCAATGAATCTTCATCCACCAGCTGATTTTGGATAATAGTTGGTACTGACCTCAGGAGGTAGTAAAAATTCACAACCCACTTGGGTGATTATACCAATAATTATCCCTTTTATTTTCTTTCTTGTAATTTATATTTCAATTTTATTTCTTAAGATTTAGTCCATCATGAATCCCCACTCCCTCTATCTTTTTGAACATCAATGACATAGAACTTGTATATAATTAAGTAATTTTTTATAAGCTCATAATGATATAAGGCATACCTTAATGTAAAAAGAGGAATTAGGACCAATAATTCATGGGAAATAGAGTTCAATTTTTATGTTTATGATTTAAAATCCCTATATTTTTTATCTAATAAGCCAGTTTTTATCTTTAAATATGAAATTTCATGCCCACACTTGAATTCATGTTTTACTTGAGTAATATAAGAGACATAATTTTCTTAGGAATTGTGTGATTACATGTTTTATAATTTAATGTTAATGATATTTAATGAGTAAAATAGATAATTAAATTATTAAATTGAAGAAAGGATATTAAAATGAGGAATCATGATTTGGGGAAAATAATTGATTTATGTAAATAAAATTTCCCTAACATTTTTAGTGCTTTGAATTTTTGAAATTCATGTGAATTTATTTGTTATTAATAACCATACATTGTGTGATTTTCCAATATCATAATTTCCATTCCCGGTAATATTTCTATACTAAGTACTTACTATTTATTCTTGAGTATATTTCTTGAGTGAATATGGGACATGTCACCAACCATAACTTTCATTTGATCTTTTTAAATATATTACTATGAAAAAACACATTTAAAATAATTGAGTCATCATTTTAAAATACCTTATCCTTTAAAAGAACACCTTTACATCAATCCTTCTTTAAACTATAGAAACCATGAATTAAATTATTAGGGATGATCCATGTTTCAATCCATTTTATCCATTCCTACCATTCTCTTCATATTTTACATGTTATTTTAATGTTGAAGTGTGGGGGTGAAGGGAATCATGGTGGATAGAATGAAATGAATTTTAATGAATAAGTGTGGGGTTGATTATTGTGGGAATAAATAAATGTTTTTATTCATTCAATGTACTTAAATGTTTTCCCTTTTAAAAAAAATTGAAAAAAATCAATGAGTTTTGACTTAAAAGAATAAAAAATTACCGTTATTGGATCAGTGATTTTTATCATATGTGGTTAGGTGGTGGATGTGAGGTTTATTCTATGAATAAATTCCAAAAAATAAAAAAATTAAAAAAGGATACTTTGAAAAATAAAATAAAAGTATAAATTTAAAAAAAATATTAAAGAGAGGGCACAAATCATTTAGTATTCTTAAACTAATCATGATATTTTCTTTGAGTTTTGAGGAAGTGGGAGTTTCTACTTTGAAGGGGAGAATAACATCACATTTTTTTATATCATTCAATATAGTTAAGAGATAAGACTTCTCTTTGAGCATTAATTTTGAAACATAAATTCCTACCAACCTTGAACCTTATTGTCATTTGAAACATTAATGAAATACCTCATGATTTTATGTGTATTTTGTCTTTACAAAGTGAAGAAAGTAGTTCCTTTACAAAACTATGTAAAATTATCATGTTCTTATGATATGATAATAACTCTACTTTAATTTTCTCTTGAGTTATGAGAGAAAAGAATTCATTGTGAGGTGGATCATGATTTGGCATGTTTAATAATAATGAATTGAGAAAATTAAATGAATGAAAGGGGAAGTTCCATCATTTTTCAAAGGGGGAAAGTAAATTTCATGAATTAATTGTTTCTTTAAAAATTGAGAAGTCAAATTGGTATTGTATTTGTATTCTTGAAAATTTTATTTGACATTGAAATTTATATGATTTTATTTCTTTCAAATTTAAATATTTATAACATTAGTGCCCTCTGATTTTCAATGTTAAGATTTTATGCTTGATGACAAGCATGTTTTAAGTGTGGGTGAATTGATAGAGAAAATATTTTCAATAATTTTACTTTGAATTCAAATGTTTTTAGTCCCGAAAAAGTTTTATTTTAAAGGAAATTGTCACATTTTATGGTTTTAGTGGTATTTTTGAGCTTAATTGAAAAAAATGGTCTATTTTGGATTTTAACTATTTTAAATTATATTTTTATTTTGGCCATAACATTTTTTTTACTTGTAAAAAATGAAAATTATTATTTTATTGAAATTTAGGTTCTATGGGATTCATTTTATTATTATAGACCAAAATCTAAATTCACTAATTAGAAGCCCAAAACTGGCTTAGAAGTTGGGCCTTGAAATCTATGCACACATCTAGAGTTTTTTTATGTTTGGACCATATATACTAAATGGAAAGACTAAATAAGCTTAAATTTGGAGGGGAAACACGAAATACATTGATGAAAAACTTTAATTGAGGATTATATGTGTGAATCATCCATTTTAAAGGTCATTAATGCATAGGAAATCAGAGATGTGAAATATAAAGAGTCTGTTTGGGAAGAATAAATTCTCAGAGTAAAATGTATATAAATCTCTCTATACAGGGTGGATGAAGATGAAATTTGGAGGGTAAACAAGAAATGAATTTTTGAAAAAAAATACAAAGACAACATTTCCCAATTCTACCATTTAATATATATAACACATGGAAACCTTCAAAGTAAAATTCTAAAACCCAACTTTCACCCTTGCCTATAAAAGGAGGGTTATACCGCCTTCCAAAATCATGAGCTCAACCCCCAGATAAGGATCCTCAACTGAGGAAGAGGTTTTTGTATCTTCTCCCTCTATTCTTGTTTTTTTTATTTTCTTTTATTTAATTTATTTTTAGTTTTGACTTTTATTTTTTAATTTTAATTTAAATTCCATTTAGTTAAATAAATAACATTAATTTTTATAATGTGTTATCCATATTTTTTTATTCATATATAATTCTTATTCTTTTTAATTTTTATTAGTATTATTATCATTAATATCAATAGTAATAATAATAATAATATTATTATTATTAATATTATTATATTTATTTTAACATTCTTATTTTGAAATTTATTTTTCTTTTCTCATTTTCTTCTTTCTATTCTTTTTCTTCAAAAATAAATTATTCATTTAATAATAATAATAATAATTATTATTATTATTATTTTAAAATTATATTTAAATTATATAAATGTCTTATTTTTTAAATTTCTTTTCTTTTCTTTTATTCTCTCTCTCACTCTCTCTCATACCAATTCTATTTTAATTTAATCATTTATTTTATCATTACCATTAATTTTTTAATTTTTTAATTTTATTTTATTCTATTTCTTCTTCTTCTCTTCTGACCACTCCACTAAGTGATCTCTTACTCTCAGAAATGTGAGGCTAACCTTGAGGCTTGGACCTAGGGGAGGTCAAGGTGTTTATGAATGTTATTTAAAGTTTAATTTTAAGTTTTTAGATAGAATTGAGTAGCATGCATGGTTGAGGCGAATGTCCCAGATGTGGTGACTTCCCCCAATGACATGCGGTTTAATCTATCTATATTATTTTATTTAATCACTTTTTCCTCTCATTATTGGTTAGTTCTTTTCATGTTTTAGTTGAGATAATCAATAGATGAAACATCACCGATAAAGTCAAGTCCTAGAAGATGACACCTCCAAGACCAAGGAGTGTCATCAAATTAATTAAAGGAAGAGGTATAATTGAGAGTGTTTAGGAATTAAATGATTTTCCACAATTTCTAAATAAAAAAATTATAGTTCAGACATTATATTTTATGTTTAGATAATCAAAATGAAATCAAAAATAAAAAGAAAAATTATGATTGAATCCAAAACCAAACCCAAGACCAAGTTCTTTCTTTCCTTAACTCATTATATTTAGATTTTCATATTCATATAAATTATAATTTCCATTTTTCATAAAGAAAAAACCGAAAAAATATTGTCATTGTTTTTATTAAATACTTAAAACCAAAAAAATAGATATATTAGGTGATTTAGAAGAAGTAAGTGAACAAACTGAAAGGCTCTTCAAGTGAGATGACCTTGGTCATCAACTATACTGTATTAGGAAAAATATAATATTACTTTTTCTATACCTTGTGATAGGAGTGCATCAAAACTGGATCCATTGATGGGAATCCAATCATAAGTTTTCTTATCTTAATATATTTCAAATTTTAGATAGATTTAATTACTTTTATCAAAAAAACTAAAAAATATATACCTATGATGTTTTCCAATGATCATTTATCCAAATCATAGAATAATTACTCTTAGGTGCAAGAACCGGTATTTGAATCACCTTGGTCTACAGAAGATGGTGTTGCATTATGGGATAAACATATCAGGGAATCCTAGAGAAAAATATGCAAAGAGGAAGAATTAAAGGGCCTCATCCAAGATCTTAAGGAGACACTCGAGCAACCAATAGTTGTTGTATTATCAAGGGATCTAAGTGAATTCTGGGAATACTTACCAGAAATCTATCAATAACTAGCCAAGACATAAAGAGAATGCTCCTCATTCCCTCCAAACATTTTTGAAGAAGTTACACCAGAATATTTCCAGGAGCTAGTGGAAAACACAAACTCATGTATGATATTCAAGTGCTTGATGAAAAGGTACATGTTATCCAAGGAAAAATGGGTTGGATAACCGCATTTTTACAAGAACAATTGGAAGAACCTAAACCAAAATCTAAACCTAAACCAGAATATAATCCACTTGTCTTACCTGAGGAAGTGAAGGAGGAATAATTTCCTACTGATCTACAAGTAGAAGATAAAAAAGAATTGAATGAATTATGGAATGAATGTGAGGAACTTATTGATCTCCCCAAACTTTGAAAATAAGAAGATCCAACATTAGTGACGGAATATACCACCCAAGTAGTGGAATTTGAAGTAAAAAACAGAGGATCAAAACTACCTGTCTATATCCTCTGAGAACCTACTCCAAGAGGCACTTACCAAAGAGGCATTGATTGAATCTGAACCAAGTTAGAGATTTTATATTTTCACATACTCTATCTCTTCATTTGATTTTATTCAAACTAAATGGTGCATCACTCCCTATTATTTTGAAAATTCAGATTCAAACAATATTTTTTATGCCTTAGAGGAAGATGGAGAGACTAGACTTGTACCCACATAGGATCACCTGAAGCTCCCTAATTTTGATGAACATACATTTGAGTAGCCCCATCAGGTGATCTAAGCCATTGATCCTAAGGAAATCATAAAAGAGGATGCTCAAATTAAATCCCTTATTAAGCCAGCACTGTAAGAGGTTTCAAAAGTAGCAACCAAGAATAAGGATGATTCCTACTACATCATTATCCTACCAAGCAAGATATACCTAATTTTTAATGGGCAGGATCTGGTGCAATCTATCCATGGATCATTCCTCACATTTAAGGATGAAGAACAATTTGGGAATATCCACATGTGGTGGTTCAAATCAAAGAAGCTTCGTCCACCATCTGATTTTGGATAACAGCTGGTACTACCCTATGGAGCTAGTAAAATTTTAGGGCCCACTTGGGGGATAATACCAAGAATTATCCCTTTCATTTTACTTCTATTAATTTATATTTAAATTTAATTTCTTATAAATTAGTCCATCATGAATCCCCACTCCCTATTTTTTTTTAACTTTAATGAAATGAACCTCGTGTATAATTAAGTAATTTTCTTTTATAGGTTCATAATGACACAAGGAACCCCTAAATGAAGAAAGAGGGTGGAGGAACAAGCATTCATTAGAAAGGGATTTTAGTTTTTTTTATCATTTAAACACTATATTTTTTCCAACAAGACTGTTTTGATCTTTAAAGATGAAATTGCATTCCCACACTTGAATTCATGTTTTACTTGAGTAATCTAGGAGACATGAGTTTCATAGGAATAATGTGATTCTATGTTTTAGATTTAAATTTTAATGACATTTAATGAGTAAAATGGATAATTAAATGATTAAAGTGAAGCATGTATATAAAAATTAGGACTCATGATTTGAGGGAATTAATTGATTGATGTAAATGGAATTTACCTAAAATTTTTCAAAATTTGAAATTTTGAAATTCATATGAATTGATTTTTTATTATTAGTCATTCCTTGAGTGATTTTACAATATAATAATTTCCATTATTTAGAGTATTTCAACAATAAGTACTTCCTATTTATTTTTATCATATTTCTTGAGTGATCATGGGACATGTCACTGACCATAACTTTCAGTTGAACTTTTTAAAGCAATGAATGTTAAAAAATACATTTAAAATGATTGAGAAATCTTTTAAAAATACCTTATCCTTTAAATCCCACATTTACCTCAATCCTTATTTAAAACATTGAAACCATGAATGAACTATTTAGGGATGATCCATTTTTCAAGCCATTTTTATCCATTACTACCCTCCTATTAATATTTTTCATGATATTTTAAAGTTTAAGTGTGGGGGTGAAGGGAGTCATAGTGTATAGGATGAAATGAATCGTAATGAAGAAGTGTGGGGGTGATTATTGTGGTAATAAAGAAAGTTTTTTTGATTCATTAAATATACTTAAATGTTTTCCCCTCTAAAAAAATTTAAAAAAAGGAATGGGCTATGACTTATAATAATAAAAAATCACCGTCACTAGGCTGGTGATTTTTATCATATAAAATTATGTGGTTCATGTGAGGTTTATTAAAATATTAACTTTTTAAAAATAAAAAAAATCAAAAAAAGATACTTTTAACAATAAAAATGTATAAAAGTAAAAAAAAATATTCAAGAAAGGGAATAAATCATTCATTATGATTAAACTGATCATGTTCCTTGCTTTGAGTTTTGAGAAAGTGGGAGTTGCTACTATGAAGGGTATAATTTAATTAAACTTTTATTTTTGATATCATAAACTATAATTAATAGATAAGACTCCTATTTGATCTTTAATTTTGAAGCATCAATTCCTACCATCCATGAGCCTCAGAGTTATTTTAACCTTTAATGAAATCCCTTATGATTTTATTTGTCTTTTGACTTTATAAAATAGAGAAAGCAGTTCCTTTACAAACCTATGAAAAAATAACATGTTATCATGATAAATGTATAACTATAATTGAATTTTATCTTGACTTATGAGAAAAAATGATCCATTGTGAGGTAGATCATGATTTAGCATATTTAATAATTGTAACGTCCCGGCCCCAGGTGCCACGCAACGGGTGCCCCGAGCCCGGTTCGCCACGTGACTTCAAGCGCATTTCCCCAAATGCCAGAGGCTGCCGACTAGCAGCGAGGGCCCAGGTCTGATACTGGGGAAACTATGCCCTCATTTGTCAAAGTGTAGTGCAGCAGAATACCAAAATAAACATTCAACAACAGCGGAAGCAGTAAACATACACAACTGAAATAACTACAGAAGTGGATATAACCAATAGTATATAAGTGATGATGCTACATGTTTCAAGTTCTAGGAAAACAGCCAGAACATGTTATACATCAATACAGTACAGCAGAAAACAGAGTACAACAAAGCAAGAAAAATAGCTAGCAGCGGCATCGCGAGCCTAGGCTCGGTCCCATGCCCTCATACTCCTCAGCAACAGTCAAGTACCTGTATAGGGACTCTTGCCCCTATCTACACCTACAGCAACGTAATCTGTTTGGTCCGAAAAGCGTGACCCAAACAGGGTGTGAGAAATATATCTCAGTAGGCACCCACCAAAGGCCCGTTCTCAACTGTGTGTAAAACATGCAACAAGTGTGCAATAGTAAAATGAAATAACTAAGCAGTACTCAAAAGTAACTAACTTAACAGTTAAATTGTCATTTTATTATTCATTTAGTTCATTTAATTTAGTATCACCTTGTGCTTAACAACACCAAGCCCTCAGGCCAACCAGTATCTCACCCTTAGGCTAATATAGTGAACCACGCCCTCAGGCTTGCCCTCAGGCCATCCAGAATCTCTCCCTCAGGAATTGTAACAGAATTCTCTCCCTCAGGCATATGAAGTGTCACCCTCAGGCACATAATTCAAGCCCTCAGGCATGAAAGGTTGCCCTCAGGTGGAATAACGACAGCCCTCGGGCTAAAACAGTCACGCCCTCAGGCTAAAATAGTAACCACGACCTCAGGCTAAAATAGTAACCGCGCCCTCAGTCTTATCACAACAATTCCCTCAGGCTAAACAGGTAACCGGGCCATGCCCAACATATCAAAATGCAGTAAACAAGCAATTCCTCTCAAGGAAATTCTATAGTTACTACATTTAAGGCATACCCTCGGGTATCCTGGCCAAACGGCTAAACAGAGGAACACACCCCTCGGGATGGTCCTGGATCCAAGTAACTATCCCAAACAGCATTTTATTATCACAATTTAATCACCTATGCAATTATAGGCATTAAATATAGCAACGGCCTCAGCCACACAACACCCCAACATGGGTTCGTGGCACGAAAACGCACAAAAACGCACAACAGTTGGAAAATAAACACCAAGCCACCTACCTTATATGCCAACGAACGCTATACCCGAACGCCGGCTCCAGAAACGCCCAAGAACGGCGTAGATATGACGAAGAACAAAACTCATTAAAATGTAAATAACTTACGTTGGGAGAAGAATTGGCAAGAACGATACCAGTAGGAGGAAGGGCTTACCCGTGCGGTTCCAACGAGATCGTCTGAAGCCGAATTGGATTCCAGACGAACTCCTGGAGGATCTTCAAAGGTCCAGCCTCTTCCTTTGGATCCAAAACGGCTCAAGTGACTCCTCTGCCAAATGATGAGGCTACTGCCTGTTTTAAGACGGAAAAACAAAGTACACGGCGTGTACTTCAAAGTACATGGCGTGTACTCCTTTCATTTAACTGTTCATTTGGCGGCACCGCCACACTGTTCATCTGCCGACAAGAGTACACGGCATGTACTTCCAAGTACACGGCATGTAATGTCGCCCAGCTGGCGGCGACGCCACCACCTTAATGTTTAAGCCTGCCGACTGACTACACGGAGTGTAAGGTACCACTACATGGCGTGTAGTCGGTTCCTACACCCTTCATCGCCGGCATGGCCACACGCCCTGTGTACTCATCCCTACACGGCCAAAAGTACACGGGGTGTGGATAAAGTACATGGCGTGTAGTTCCAAAATTCAGGATTTTTCCCCATTTCCCATATTTTCTCAAAAACACTTAAGAAAATGGAAAAGAATAAGCCCATACCTCTAAAAAAAGAGCCGGGTTCTTACAAACTTCCCCCCTTATAACAATTCATCCCCGAATTGCCCTTTCCAGGGTGGGAAAGATAAATCTCAGAACAGCTCTGGCCACTGAGCACGTACGTCGGCCTCCTACTCCCAGGTCTCATCCTGTACTCGGCCATGCTGCCATAACACCCGTACGAGAGGAACTGACCGGCGTCGGAGAACCTTCGTGCTCCTGTCAATGATACGGATCAGATGCTCCTCAAAGGACACATCACACTGAAGCTCAACCTCCTCTGGCTGAAAGGTGTGAGATGGGTCTGAATGGTAGTGACGCAACTGAGACACATGGAAGACGTCGTGCATGGCTCGGTACCGCTGCGGTAACTTCAACCGATAGGCAACCAGCCCGAATCTCTCCAGAATCTCAAATAGCCCCACATACCTCGGCGAAATCTTACCCTGTCTCCTGATCCGTTTGTGTCCCAGCCTTGGCTAAACACGCAAGAAAACATGATCCCCAACCACGAACTCCAAAGGTCGTCTGCGGCGATCAGCATAAGACTTCTGACGAGACTGCGCGGTAGCCATCCGCTTTTGAATTAACTGGACCTGCTCAGATGTCTCCTGCACGAGCTGTGGTCCCAGTAAAGCTGCCTCACCTGCCTCTAACCAGCACAAAGGTGATCGGAATGGCCTACCATATAAAGCCTCATATGGTTCCATCTCAATAGTTTCTTGAAAACTATTGTTATAGGAAAACTCGACTAAGGGTATATGCTTCTCCCAAGACCCCCCAAAGTCTAGGACGCATGCGCGCAACATGTCCTCTAGAACCTGTATCGTCCGCTCTGACTGGCCATCAGTCTGAGGGTGGTATGCTGTGCTCAGAAGCACCAGTGTACCTAGCGCCCTATGAAAACTCTGCCAGAAACAAGACGTAAAGTGGGCATCCCTATCTGAAACGATAGAACGAGGGACCCCATGCAGACGTACAATCTCTCGAATATACAACCTTCCGAGCTCGTTTACACCAAAGGTCTCCTTGATCGGCAAGAAGTGAGTCACTTTCATAAGCCTGTCCACAACAACCCATACTGCGTCATTGCCTCGAGGTAACCTTGGAAATCCCGTCACGAAATCCATCACGACATCATCCCATTTCCACTATGGAATGGGCAACTGCTGTAACAGCCCAGCTGGTCTCTGGTGCTCTGCCTTCACCTGCTGACAGGTGGAACACGTCGTAACAAAACCAGCTATCTCTCTCTTCATACCCGGCCACCAGTACTGACGTCTCAAGTCTTGGTACATATTGGTAACCCCGGGATGAACTGCCCAAGCTGAAGCATGAAACTCCCTCATTAGCTTCTCGCGTATATCCCCTGTAACCCATACACGTCCATGGAAACGCAAAACCTCATCATCGCCTATCGTCCAACCAAGAGGAGGGTCCTCAGTTGCCACCGACTCCCGTAGAACTAGGATTTCTGAAACTGATAGCTGCCTCATCCTCACTCTGTCCAGGAGGGTAGAAGTCACAGCTTATGAGGAAAGATAAGTCTTCCCCTGACTGTCATGCACCTCTAGATGCATCTCAGAGAACAAGGCCATAAGCTGCCACTCACCACTGGCCTCCTGCACTGCCTGTATCCGAGTCTTCCTGCTCAGTGCATCGGCTACTGCATTACCTTTACCAGGTGTATAGGCAAGCTCAAAATCGAAGGACTGTAGGTACTCGACCCACCTTCTCTGCCTCAGATTCAGGTCACGCTGAGTAAAGATATACTTGAGGCTTTTGTGGTCGCAACGCATGTACAACTGTAGCCAACTTGAGATCGTGCGTCGGGTAATTCCTCTCTTGTGGCCTCAACTGCCGAGACCCGTACGTCACAACTCGGTCTCCCTGCATCAAAATGGCTCCCAGCCCAATCCCTGACGCATCACAGTAAACTGTATAGCTCCTCCCCTGCTTTGGGAGTATCAGGATTGGTGCTGATGTCAGTCTTCCCTTCAGGTCCTGAAAAGCTGTCTCACAAGCTTCTGACCAAACGAACTTCACACCCTTCTTAGTCAGACCTGTCAACGGTGCTGCTAAGCGGGAGAAGTCTTGTATGAAACATCTGTAGTAACCAACCAGCCCTAAGAAACTCCGTATCTCAAACACGTTCTTAGGATGATCCTAGGAAACTACTGCTCTCACCTTCTCTGGGTCTACTAAAACTCCTGCCTCTGAGATGATATGACCCAGGAAGTGAATCTGGTCCATCCAAAAGTGGCACTTCAAGAGCTTAGCATAAAGGCGATGCTCTCTCAGTGTACTCAATATGATCTCAAGATGGGTGGCATGGTCGTGTTGAGTGTGAGAGTACACCAAGATGTCATCCACAAATACTACCACAAATGAATCAAGATAAGGATGGAACACACGATTCATCAGAGCCATGAAAACAGCTGGCGCATTTGTGAGTCCAAACGGCATAACTGTATACTCATATAGACCATACCTACTCCTGAAAGCAGTGAGAGGTATATCAGATGGTCTAACGCGCAACTAATGATATCCGGATCTCAAGTCAATCTTCGAGAACACTCGTGCTCCACGAAACTGATCAAACAGATCATCAATCCTCGGTAAGGGATATCGGTTCTTAACCGTCAACTGGTTCAGCTTTTGATAATCCACACACAGCCTAAGGGTACCATCTGCCTTCTTCACAAAGAGGACTGGAGAACCCCAAGTAGAAGTACTGGGTCGGATAAAACCCCTCACCTGTAGCTCCTCTAACTGCCTCTTGAGCTCCTGCAACTTAGGCGTGGCTATCCTATAAGGAGGAATGGACACCGGTGCTGCTCCTAGCACAATATCGATAGAGAAATACACCTCACGCATCGGAGGTAGACCTGAAAAGTCATCCGGGAAGACATCCCTGAAACGATCAACAACTGGATGGAAATCCATTTGACAAGTCCCCTGGTCATCCAGATATAAGCTCGCAATCTGGGCTATGACTCCACCTCGCCCATGATGCTCTTGTCCAGCTCGACTCACTTGAACATCCCACTCACCCTTGTATAGAAACTCCCCACCCTCTGGTGATGTGAAATGCACCCTGCGACGATAGCAGTCTACAAAAGCTCGAAAGGGAACCAACCAGTCCATCCCGAGAATGACATCATAGCTCGTCATCTCCAGGGCATAGAGGTCCCAAAGGAAGTGACACCCACAAACCTCAAGGGGGAACTCCTTGCACTGACGCACACCAACCGTCCTAGTCCCCAACGGAGTGTCTAGCGTCAAGATATCAGAAGAAGTAGAAACACCGAGCCCAAGGCTCTCCATAACGGGTACTGATATAAAACTATGTGTAGCACCCATATCAAAAAGTACTGAAGACAAGACAGAAGCTACTAGAATAGTACCTCTGACTGTCGAAGGCCTGGAATCCTGCTCCTGTTGGGCCTTTTGCACTGCATATGCCTGCCCAGTGCCGCGGCCCTGTGACACATCCTGGCTACCCTGAGCTGTCCCGCCCTGCTGCCTCTGTGATCCTGGTGTCTGGCTACCACGGCCACGGCCACCATCTCTGCCTGCACGCCCTGACGCATTCCAGTTCTCCGACTGGTAAGAATCCACTGGTCTTGCTCTCGCATGTGGATTCTGTACAAAACCCCTCTTGCTAGCCATCAGTGGATACTCCCTACAAAAGCGCTGCAGGTGACCCATCTTGCCGCAAGCTCGACACTCCACTAGGTCTCATGGACACTGCGGCCTCTTGTGCCCCTCTCTGCCACACTGGTAGCACTTGATCGGGCCACCTGAAGAAGCTGCCTGGCTGGTACTGCCGCCCTGAGAGAAGTCCATCTGTCTCTTCCTCTTGCCAGCAGAAATAGTACCAGTAACTGGTGCCGAACCGCCCTGGCCCACACCACTAGATTCTCGCAGGTTCCTCTCTATAATAAACGCCTGATTCACAATCGCGTGTACAGTAGGCAACCTGAAAACATTCACCAGCGCTCAGATTTCATACCGAAGACCATCCTCAAAACGTCTGGCTCTCAGCGTCTCATCACCCACCAGAACGGGTGCAAAGCACTGAAGCTCCGTAAAACGAGCAGAACAGTCCATCACTGACATAGAGCCCTACTGCAGATTCATGAACTCTCGAGCTCTATCTGCCCTCAGCGTATTGGGAAAGAAGAAGTCATAGAAGACTATCGGAAAATCCTCCCACGCCATGTCCCTGTGATGCTATGACTGGGTGGTAACATCCCACCACCTCTTGGCGGAATCATGCAGCATGTAAGTCGCGAGCTTGACCCTCCACCCTGGAGGCATCTCAAGATGCTCGAAAATAGTCTGCATCGATCCTAGCCAAGACTCTGCAGCCTGTGGTCCGCCATCCCCTGAAAACGTAGGCGGATGCTACTGCTGAAAGATACGCGTCATCTCGGCCATAGATTTGGCAGCCTGTGGTGCTCCCTGAAAGGTCTGCATGAACCGTAATAAGCCTTCTCGGAACTGCGCCTCCGCGCCTATGTCCGATATAACAGCTGGTGCCGCATCTGGCTTTGCTGGTGGATCAACTGGTAGCCCATGGCCCACCATCTCTGGAGTATAATCATCACCGCTCTCTTGGTGAACAACTCGTGGTCGTCTAGGTGGCATGACACTACAAGGTCAAAAGAACGCCTCAGATTCAATATTATTAAGACTGAAAGCGAAGGAATCATAAAGGAACAAGAGGAAGAAGGCATTTCAAAATTGGAAAAACAAGACTACACGGCGTGTACACTGACTACACGACGTGTACTTGACTTCCTTTCCCCTTCCCGAGTCCTTCTACATGGCTAAGCCACACGACTTCCGTTCAACAAAACTACACGGCGTGTATAATACTTACACGGCATGTACGGTGTTATTTTCCAACTGCATGTGTCGTCTGTGACACGGCCGACTACTCGGCTTAACTCCACACGGTCTGTCCTCGGACAAGACTACACGGCGTGTCCTCCAAAGGTACACGGAGTGTTCAAGAAATGGTGACACCGGCCCGTGTTTGTTAGTTACACGTCCGAGTCCCCAGGTTTCACTACACGGCGTGTTCATTATTGCCACGACATGTTTTACCCAAGGCCTTTCTTACCCTGTGTCGCCGTCCACACGGTATGTGACACGGGAAGAGACTACACGACATGTACTCGGGGTACACGGCGTGTACTCAAAAAGTTCATTTTCCTTCCCGAACAGAAGAACATACACGGCATGTATAATGTACTACACAGCGTGTATACTAGGTTTCCGGACAGTATGCCTCAGAAACTTCTCCGGAACCCAGGAGATACTGAAAAACAACACCTAAGTGTCAAATTCCGATCCATGGGGGCCCATACAGCCCACAAATCAAAGTTTGACATCTTATATGTGTTATAACCAATAACCAGTCAATGATCCACCAAATTCCGGTCAATGGGGGCCCATACTCCCCAAAGACCAAAGTTTGGCGTCCATTCTATAAACAAGCTCAAGCAGAAATACCTATCGCAAGGCAGGTATTTATCAAGCAGCTATCACAACAGCATGCTTTTCTAGCACAACAACTATCACAACAACATGCGAATTTCTAATGCATCTACATGGCATGGAAACTATGCATGACATGTGATATATAGTATGTGCCTATATGATTAATGAGACAGCATACCCTCATCTCATCGGGTTGACACTAAATAGAACCCACAGATAAAATATAAACATCAGAATTCAAGTGCGTCACCCCAACGGTGAAAACATATCAACCGTAAAATTGCAAAATCCAAAGAATGAAAAATACGAGGTAGACTGGCTTTTCCCTGTACACATGTTAGCTACGCCCAAGAACAACTTATTACCAACTACCGTTCCGTCCTATCCCTGACTACGACTCCAAATAGTAAGTCAAAGAAAATAAACCCCTTTGATACCACTTTGTAACGTCTCGGCCCCAGGTGACACGCAACGGGTGCCCCGAGCCCGGTTCACCACATGACCTCAAGCACATTTCCCCAAACGCCAGAGGCTGCCGACTAGCAGCGAGGGCCCAGGTCTAATAGTGGGGAAACTATTCCCTCATTTGTCAAAGTGTAGCGCAGCGGAATACCAAAATAAACATTCAACAACAGCGAAAGCAGTAAACATACACAACTGAAATAACTACAGCAGTGGATATAACCAATAGTATATAAGTGATGATGCTACATGTTTAAAGTTCTAGGAAAACAGCCAGAACATGTTATACATCAATACAGTACAGCAGAAAATAGAGTACAGCAAAGCAAGAAAAACAGCTAGCAGCGGCATCGCGAGCCTAGGCTCGGTCCCATGCCCTCATACTCCTCAGCAACAGTCAAGTACCTGTATAGGGACTCTTGCCCCTATCTAAACCTGCAGCAACGTAATCTGTTTGGGCTGAAAAGAATGACCCAAACAGGGTGTGAGAAATATATCTCAGTAGGCACCCACCAAAGGCCCGTGCTCAACTATGTGTAAAACATGAAACAAGTGTGTAGTAGTAAAATGCAATAACTAAGTAGTACTCAAAAGTAACTAACTTAACAGTTAATTTGTCATTTTATTATTCATTTAGTCCATTTAATTTAGTATCACCTTGTGCTCAACAACACCAAGCCCTTAGGCCAACTAGTATCTCACCCTCATGCTAATATAGTGAACCACGCCCTCAGGCTTGCCCTCAGGCCATCCAGAATCTCGCCCTCAGGCATTGTAACAGAATTCTCACCCTCAGGCATACGAAGTGTCGCCCTCAGGCATAGAAGTCAATCCCTCAGGCACGAAAGGTTTCCCTTAGGAGGAATAACGACAGCCCTCAGGCTAAAACAGTCACGCCCTCAGGCTAAAATAGTAACCATGCCCTGAGGCTAAAATAGTAACCACGCCCTCAGGCTTATCACAACAATGCCCTCAAGCTAAAAAGGTAACCGGGCCATGCGCAACATATCAAAATGTAGTAAACAAGCAATTCCTCTCAAGGAAATTCTACAGTTACTACATTTAAGTCATACCCTCGGGTATCCTGTCCAAACGGCTAAACAGAGGAACACACCCCTCGGGATGGTCCTGGATCCAATCAACGATCCCAAACAACATTTTATTATCACAATTTAATCACCTATGAAATTCTAGGCATTAAATATAGCAACGACCTCATCCACACGACACCCCAACATGGGTTCGTGGCATGAAAACGCACAAAAACGCACAACAGTTGGAAAATAAACACCAAGCCACCTACCGTATATGCCAACGAACGCTATACCCGAACGCGGGATCCAGAAACGCCCAGGAACGGCGTAGATCTAACGAAGAACAAAACTCATTCGAACGTAAATAACTTACATTGGGAGAAGAATTGGCAAGAATGGTACCAGGAGGAGGAAGGGCTTACCCGTGCGGTTCCAACGAGATCTTCCGAAGCCGAATTGGATTCCAGACGAACTCTCAACGGATCTTCAAAGGTCCGACCTCCTCCTTTGGCTCCAAAACGTCTCAAGTGCCTCCTCTACCAAATGAGGAGGCTACTACCTATTTTAAGCCTAAAAAACAAAGTACACGGTGTGTACTTCAAAGTACACGGCGTGTACTCCTTTCATTTAACTGTTCGTTTGGCGGCACCGCCACACTGTTCATCTGCCGACAAGAGTACACGACATGTACTTCCAAGTACACGGCGTGTACTGTCTCCCAGCTGGCAGCGATGCCACCGCCTTACTGTTTAAGCCTTCCAACTGACTACACGGCGTGTAAGGTACCACTACACGGTGTGTAGTCGGTTCCTACACCCTTTGTTGCCGGCATGGCCACACGCCCTGTGTACTCATCCCTACACGGCCAAAAGTACACGACGTGTAGTTCCAAAATTCATGATTTTTCCCCATTTCCTATATTTTCTCAAAAACACTTAAGAAAAAGGAAAAGAAGAAGCTCATACCTCTAAAACAAGAGCCGGGTTCTTACAATAATAATGAATTGCGGAACCTAAATGAATGAAAGGAGAAGTTACATCATTTTTCAAAAGAGAAAATTAAATTTAATGAATTGATTAATTCTTTAAAAATTAAGAAATTAAATTGATATTTTATGTATACTTTTGAAAATTTTATTTTACATTTAAAACTCTTTGATTTTATTTATTTCAAATTTGGATATTGGTAACATCGGTGACCTCTGATTTTCAATGTTGAGATTTTATGTTTGATGACAAGCATGGTTTAAGTGTGAGGAAATTGATATATAAAATATTTTCAATAATTTTATTATTTATTTAAATGTTTTTAATGCCAAAAAGTGTTATTTTAAGGTAAATTATCACATTTTATGTTTTTAGTGATATTTTGAGCTTAATTGGAAAAAATGGCCTATGTTGGTTTTTAACTATTTTAATTTTTTTTATTTCATCCATAACATTTTATTTAATGATATAAACTAAAACATTATTCTTTAGATTTTATCTTATATTTTATTCATTTAATTCTTATAGACCCAAAGCTAAATCCCCCAACTAGTAGACCAAAACTAGCTCAAAAGTTGGGCATTGAAAACTATGCATAGATCTAAAGATTTTTTATGTTTGGACCATAGATCCTAAATGGACAGACCAAATAAGCTAAATTTTTTCCAAGAAAATGCTAATGAAAATTATGAGAAACTTTAATGAAGGATTCTATATGTGAATTAGCCATCTTCAAATCTATTCATTAATGGGAAACTAAAGGTGTGGAATATGAAGAGTCTGTATGGGTAGAATAATTTCTTAGAGTAAGAGGGACATAAATCTCTCTACAAATGAAATATTAAGATTAAATTTGTAGGTGAAATGACAAAGACATCTATGAAAAAAATTTATGAAGAAAACTTCTCCCAATTCATCTATTTAATGTGGATAACATGTGGAAACTTTCAAAAGAAAATTCTGGAACCAAACCTTCACCCTTACTGATAAAAGGAGGGTCATTACCCCTTCAAAAATTATCAATTCAACCCCTAGATGAGAATCCTAGGCTGAGGAGGAGACCACTGAAACTTATTCCTCTATTATTCTTTTTTATTTATTTTATTTTATTTTGAGTTTTTTATTTTTATTTTTAATTATAATTTAAATTGTATTTAGTTAAATAAATTACATTCATTTTTATAAAGTATCATCCATGTTTTTCTTCTACTTCTATAATTATTTTTCTTTTAAATTTTATTAGTATTATTATAATAAATATTAGTTGTATTTCTATTATTATTTCTATTTTTATATTTATTTTAACATTCTTATTTTAAAATTTATTTTTTCTATTCTAATTTTATTCTTTCTCTTCTTATTCTTCAAAAATAAATTATTCTCTTAATTATTATGATAATAAAAATAATATTTAATAATAATAATAATAACAATATTTTAACATTATTTATAAATTATATAAATTTCTTAATTCTTTTTAATTTATTTTATTTTTTCTTTCTATTTTTCTCATCCCAATTCTATTTTACTTTAATCTTTTATTTTCTCATCACCATTCTTTTTTTTAAATTTTATTTCTTTTATTTTATTCTATTTCTTATTCTTGTTTTCCACTCACTCCATCAAGTGATATCTTACTATCTAAAATGAGGGGCTAACCCTGAGTCTTGGCCCGGGGGGAGATCAAGGTGTTTGTGAATTTTATTTGAAATTTAATTTTAAGTTTGTAGATAGAATTGAGTAGCATGCATGGGTAAGGAAAATGTCCTTGATGTGGTGACTGAACCCCAATGAGATGCAACTCAATATATCTCTATTATTTTATTTAATCACTTTTCTCTATCTCCATTGGTTATTTCTTCACACATTGGAGTTGATTTATTCAATGGATGAAACAAAATCAATAGAGTTGGGTCCTAAAAGATAAAACCTACAACACCAAGGAGTATCAACAACCTTGATTAAAGGAGGAAGTATAATTGAGAGTGTTTAGACATTCAATGATATTACACAATTTATAAATAAATAATATTAGTTTAGACATGATATTTCATGTTTGGGTTATTAAAATAAAATCAAACATATAAAGGAATATAATGATTGAATCCAAAACCAAACCCAAGACCAAGTGATTTTTTCATCTAAATCATTCTGTTTATATTTTCATAGTATTATAAATTAGAATTTTTAGTTTTTATAAATAAAAACCCAAAAATATTGTCATTGTTTTCATTAAATATATAAAACCACAAAAAGATATAGCTTAGGTGATTTAGAAGAAGTAAGTGAACAAATTTAAAGGCTCCTCAAGTGAGATGAAACTGCCCAGCCACTGTGCTATATTAGGAAAAATATAATACTGCCTTTTCCATGCCCGAAGACAGGTATGCGTTAAACTAACACCATTTTTAGGGAGCCAATCATAAGCTTTCCTTTTTTTCTATTTCACATTTTAGATCAATTTAATTGATTTTATAAAAAAACTAAAAAATATATCCATGATGTTTTCTAATGATCATTTCTTTAAATCATAGAACAATTAATATCACATGTAAGAAATAGTAGCTGAAACACCTTGGTTTGCAGAAGATGTTGTTTCATTAAGGGCTAGAAAGATTAGGGAATTCCAAAGCCAAATTTTCAAAGAGAAGGAATTCAAGGACCTAATCCAGGATCTTAAGGAGACTCACAAGAAACCAATCATTAAAGGATTGACTAAGGATCTAAGTGAATTCTGGGAATACTTTTCAAAATTCTATTAAGAAGTGGCTAAGACACAAGAATAATGCTCCTCGTTCCCTCTAAATATTTTTGAAGAAGTTACACTAGGATATTTCTAAGAGAAATTAGAAAAACAAAAACTCAAGTATGATATTCAAGAGCTTAATGAAAAGTTATAGTTTCTACAAGGCTAAATGGATTAGATAAACGTATATTTATAAGCATCATTAGAAGAACCCAAACCTTAATATGAGCCTAAACCAGAATATAATACAATTGTATTACCCGAGGAAGTGAAGGAGGAATACTTGTCTGCTAAGATACAAGTAGGAGATCAGTAAGAATTGGATGAATTCTAGAATGAATTTGAAGAACTGATTGATCTCTCCAAACCCTTAAAATAAGAATATCTATCATTAGTTAAGGAAGAAACAACCAAAGTGGTGGAATTTTAATTTAAAATAGAGGATCCCAACTATCTACCTACATCCCATGAGAGCCTACTCTAATAGGCACTTACCACTGAGGCATTGATTGATTCGGAACCTAGTTAGGGAGTTGAAATTTTCTCATACTCTCTATATTAATTTTATTTTGTTCAAATTGAATTGTGAATCACTCCATTTTTTTGAAATTTTAGATTTAGAAAATTATTATTATGACTTGGAGGAAGATGAAGAGACTAGACTTGTACCTACTGAGGAGCACATGGAGATCCCTAATTTTTATGAACATACATTTGAGGAGGTCCATCAGGAGGTTTAAGTTGTTGAGTCTGATTGAATTAGAAAATAGGTTGCTCATATTAATGCCCCTATTAAGCCAACACTGGAAGAGTTTTCACCAATATAAACCAAGGAGGAAGATCTCTACTATATCTTTCCCCTCCATGAAAGATATCACTACTACAAATATGGCTTTTATCAGTGCTAAAAATGGCCATTAACAACTCTAAAAAAAGCACTGATAATGCCGACAAAGATTAAGGGGGGGGGGGTCCCCTTTATCAGCGCTCTAAAAAGCGATGATAAAGACCCCTTTTATCAGTGCTTTTTTTAGCGCTGATAAAAATAAAAAAAATTAAAAAAAAATTAAAAAAAAATACTACCAATCTCGTGGGGGGGAGGATTTTTACAGTGTTTGAGCCCCCCTTTATCAGCGTTTTCCCATACATCCAGCGCCTACCTGCATCTCCTACACCCTTTATCAGCTCTAGCCCTTTAAATAACCCTTGCACGCGCGCCCTTTCCTCCACCTGGATTTGATCTCGAGACCTCCCCCATGCACACCTAAAGCCTTTGCCACTACCCTATATTGATTTGTTCTCTTATTCATGATATATCTATTTATTTATATATATATTTCGTTATATTTATTCGTATAGTAATATATATTTATATTAATATATATAGTTATATTAATATATATATATATAGTTATATTAATATATATATATAGTTATATTAATATATATATAGTTATATTAATATATATATAGTTATATTAATATATATATATAGTTATATTAATATATAATAGTTATATAAATATTCATATATTGGTATTTTAAATAAAATGGATATTAGTTATTATTTAGATAAATCTAGTATATTTTATATGTAAATATGTTTAATTATTTATTTAAAAAATTTAATTTTTAGGTGTGAATATATAAAAAATATGTACATATAGTTATATATTTGATTATAAATAGCAGTGCATTATAAAAAACGATACAATTTCAAAGAAATAATATCAATATGAATGTAATACCTTGGAATAAATTCAGTCCCCACCAAAAAAATCCAATAATACCCCCTTAAATGAGGCTGAAAATCCACAAAATGTTAAAAAATCTGGGTACCCCGACTAAAAACTCAGTTTTGGAGGCCTTCTGGGCCTCTTTTGGCCTTGAAAAATGCTTGAACGGCCCCCTCCCTAATCATTATGATGTAGAGCTCATCGCATGCTTTGATTTGATATGTGGTAGAGCTCAAACGGACACCCGGATCAAAATTTATGGCCGTTTGAAGTTTGAGTTGCATTTTCAACATATTTTGGATATTTTTTTAATTTTTTTAATTTTTTTAATTTTTTTTATTCTTCAAATTGTTATTAAATGACTATTACTCCATAATAATTATCAAATTATTAATAAAAAATATTTTTTTAATTTTATAAGAATCCATTTTCACTAAATATCTTATATATTAATTATATTAAGTGTAAATGTAAATTTATACTTATCTAAAATATATTTAAAAATTATATATTATATTTATATCAATATAACTATATAACTATATTTATATATTAATATATTTTTTTAATTTTTTTTGAAGTAGAACCTTTATCAGCACTTTAAAAAAAACACTAATAAAGGCCCCCCTTTATCAGCGCTACTAAACAAGCACTGATAATGGGGGTCCCTTTATCAACGCTTTTTTGTTAGCGCTGATAAAGGGGTGTCACTGGCTTTGCCCAGTTTTGTGGTAGTGTATACCTAATTATGAAGGGGGAGGATATGGTTCACTCTATCCATGGATCATTCCCCACCATAAAGGATGAAGAAAAATCTAGGAAAAGCCAAATGTGGTGGTTCAAATCAAAGAAGCCTCATTCACCAGCTGATTTTGGATAATAGAAGGTACTTCCCTACAAAATTAGTAAAAATTCAAGTCCCAATTTTGGGATTATACTAAGAATTATCCCTTTTGTTTTCTTTCTAGTAATTTAGATTTCAATTTTATTTCCTAGGAAGTAGTCCAGCATGTATACCCACTCCCTCTATCTTTTTGAACTTTAATGACATGAACCTTGTGTATAATTAAGTAATTTTATTTTATAGGTTCATGATGAATCAAGGAATCCATCAATAAAGAAAGAGGAAGGAGGACCAAGAATTCATGGGAAAGGTACTTCACTTTTTTATCTTTATCTTTCAAACTCCCTATATTTTTTGTCTAGCAGGCCTGTTTTGGTCTTCAAAGATGAAATTGCATGCCCACACTTGAATTCATGTTTTAATTGAGTAACATAGTAGACATTAGTTTCCTAGGACTCATGTGATTCCATGTTTTATATTTCAATGTTATTGATACTTAATTAGTAAAATATATAATTGAATGATTAAATTGAATCATGAATATTAAAATGAGGACTCATGATTTGTGGAAATTAATTGATTTATGTAAATGAAATTTCCTTAACATTTTTCATGATTTAAATTTCTAACATTTATATGAATTGATTATTATTATTTTTAATCATTCCTTGATTGATTATATAATATCATAATTTTCATTCCCAAGAGTATTTCTAGACCAAGTACTTCCTATTTATTCTTCAGAATATTTCTTGAGTAATCACATCACATGTCACCGACCAGAAATTTCATTTGAACTTATAAAAGATATGACTATGAAAAATCACATTTAAAATGGATGAGTAATATTATTAAAATATCTTATCCTAAAAATACCACCTTTACATCAATCCTTCTTTAAAATATAGAAACCATGAATGACCTTGTTAGGGATGATCCATGTTTCAAGAAATTTTTATATATTTCGACCCTCCTCTTAGTATTTTTTATGATATTTTAATGTTAAAGTGTGGGGGTGAAGGTAATAATGGTGGATGGGATGAAATTAATTATAATGAAGAAGTTTTGGCATGCTTATTGTGGGAATAAAGAAAGGTTTTTGATTCATTCAATATACTTAAATATTTTCCCTTCTAAAAAAATTGAAAAAAAAGGAATGGGTTGTGACTTAGAAGAATTAAAAATCACCATCACTGGACTGATGATTTTTATAATATGTGGTTGGGTAGTGGATGTGAGATTTATTCTAAGAATAACTTTTTAAAATAAAAAAAATTAAAAAAGTCTACTTTGGAAAATAAAAAAAAGTATAAAAGTAAAAAAAAATATTCAAGAGAGGGCACAAATCATTCATTATGCTTAAAACGGTCATGATCATTCCTTTGAGTTTTGAGGAAGTTGGAGTTTCTACTTTAAATGGGATAATTTAATTACACATTTATTTTTGATATCATGAAAAATAATTAAGATATAAGCCTCCTCTTTGAGACATAATTTTGAAACATTAATTCCTACCTACCATGAGGCTCGGAGTAATTTGAACCTTTAATAAAATCCATCATGATTTTATGTGTCTTTTGTATTTACAAAGTAGAGAAAGTAGTTACTTTACAATCCTATGGAAAAGAATCATGTTCTCATGATATGATCATAACCATAATTGAATTGTATCATGAATGATGAGAGAAAAGAATCTATTTTGAGGTAGATCATGATTTGGCATGTTTAATAACAACAAAATGAGGAACTTAAATGAATAAAAGGAGAAGTTACATCATTTTTTGAGAGGGGGGAAGTAAATTTCATGAATTGATTGTTTCTTTGAAAATTGATAAATTAAATTAATATTTTATTTAGATTTTTGAAAATTTTATTTTACATTGAAAATTATTTGATTTTATTTCTTTTGAAATGAATATTGGTAATATTGGAGCCCTCAGATTTTTAGTGTTGGGATTTTATACTTGAGGAAAAGCATGATTTAAGTGTGTGGGAATTAAAAAAAATATATTTTCAATAATTTTATTTTTATTTTCAATATTTTTAATCAAATAAAAGTTTTATTTAAAGTAAATTTTTACATTTTATAGTTTTAGTGGTATTTTGAGATTAATTAGAAAAAATGGCCTATTTCAGATTTGAACTATTCTAAATTATTTTTGTATTTTAGCCATAAATTTTATTTACTGATCCAAAATAAAAAATTATTCTTTTATAAGTTTTTATATTCTATGGTATCCGTTTAATTCTTCTTTACCCAAAGCTAAATACACCAATTAGATGCCCAAAACCAAATCAGAAGTTGGGGCTTGAAAACTGTGCACAAATCTGGAAATTTTTTATGTTTAGAGTATATATCCTAAACATATAGAAAAACAAAATTAAATTTGGGGGTAAAATGTGACATAAATTGTTGAAAAAACCTTCACAAAGGAATCAATGTGTGAATCATCCCTTTTCAAGGTCATTAATTCATGGGAAACTGAAGATGTAGAATATGAGGAGTCTGCCTTGGAAGAATAAATTCTAAGAGTAAAACAAACATAAATCACTCTACATATGAAATATGAAGATAAATTTGGAGGGTAAACACATAACAAATTTATGAATTACTATTATGAAGACACATTTCCCTTTCTTCCATTTAATGGAGACAACATGCATAAACTTTTACCTTCGCCTATAAAAAAGGGTCATGACCCTTTTCAAAATCATCATATCGACCCCTAGATGAGGATCATCGTCCAAGGAGGAGGCTGAATTAACTTCTCCCTCTATTATTTTTTATTTTATTTTATTTATTTTATTTTGATTTTTGAGTTTTTTTTAATTTTAATTTAAATTTCATTTAGTTAATTAAATTACATTCATTTTTATAATGTTTCATGCATAATTTTATTCTTATTCTCTAATTTTTATTATTTTTAAATTTTATTTGTATTATTATAATTAATAATAATAATAATAATAATAATATTATTATTATGTTTATTTTAACATTCTTATTTTAAAATTTATTTTTCTTTTCTCATTTTCTTCTTTCTCTTCTGCTTCTTCAAAAATAAATTATTCTCTTAATAATAATAATAATAATAAAAATTGTTATTATTATTTTAACATTATTTATAAATTATATAAATTTCTTAGTTATTTTTAACTTCTTTTATTTTATTTTGTTTTCTCTCTCTCCCTCTCATTCAAATTCTATTTTACTTTAATCATTTATTTTCTCATCACCATTTTTTTAATTTTCTTTGTTTTATTTTATTATATTTATTCTTCTTCTCTTCCACCCACTCCACCAAGTGATCTCTTAATCTCAGAATTGAGAGGCTGGCCCTGAGGCTTGGCTCGAGGTGAGGTTAAGGTGTTCATGAATTTTCTTTAAATTTTAATTTTAAGTTTTTAGATAGAATTGAGTAGCATGCATGGGTGAGGCGAATGTAACCGATGTGGTGAATACCCCCAATGACATGCGACTCAATACATTTCTATTATTTTATTTAATCACTTTTCCCTATCTTTATTGGTTAGTTCTTCACATGTTAAAGTTGAGATAATCAATGGATGAAATAAAATCAATAGAGATGGGTCCTCGAAGATGGCTCCTCCAAGATCACGTAGTGTCATCAACCTTGATTAAATAAGAAGGTAGAATTGAAAGTTTTTTTTGCATTCAATGATATTCTACAATTTATAAAAAAAAGAATAGTAGTTCAAACATGATATTCCATGTTTGGATTATCAAACTGAAATCAAACATATAAAGGAAAATAATGACTAAATCCAAAACCAAACCCAAGACCAAGTTTTTTCTTTCCTTAACTCATTATATTTATATTTTTATATTAGTATAAATTATAATTTACATTTTTTTGTAAATCAGAAATCGAAAATGATTTTCATTGTTTTCATTAAATACTAAAAACCACAAGAAGAGATAAATTAAGTGATTTAGAAGAAGTAAGTGATCAAACTAAAAGACTTCTCAAGTGATACAACCCTAATCAACCACTATTATGTATTAGGAAAAATATAATTTTTCTTTTTCCATGCCCCATGATAGGAATACATTAGAAGTACTCTTATGAGGATTTGGTTGGTATTTAGGGAAATAATTTCAAAGTGTCTCGAGTGTGGATCTCAGGCTAGGGAACCCATTGAGGGTATGGGAGGATGATGTATCCATTCATGTGGGCCTTTACTACCCTCTTGTCTCCTCCACATACCAGGATATTGGTTATAGGTATCAATCATACATGAATTATATATGATTAATTATTTTTATATCCTTATTGCATCATATCTCCATTATATATATATATATATATATTCTCATCTAACCATGGTATATCTTGATTATATCTTTAGGATGCTTATGTGGTAACGGACAACTAGGATACCATTTCCAGATCATGACGATGATCTGATGAATAATGAGGCCTCAATTTAGGGTCCATCCCATGAGATACTTTGTAATATCCCATCTTTTTTAGGTACATCCATATTCTAGTTTTTCAGTTGAACCTTGGTGGTCGAGTCTTGTTTAGAGATAGATATCCTTTGTTGGGGAAAATGACCTAAAGTTCTGGGATATTTTCTTGTTTGAATTATTAGAGTCTAGGTATAAATGGCTTAAGTGTTATAACAGGTTCTTGGTAAGTTTAAAATATTTAAAGGGGGTTCAGGTTGTTTTAAATGAAAATTGGCATAAAATACATCTGTAGAACATTTACATGTCGTGTAAATGGATTGAAAATCATGTAATGTTCAGGTGCTTTAATAAAAATAATCTAAGGTGATAGGTTTTTTGGTGTATCTCATTAGAAAAATTTACACAATGTGTAACTAAATTACATGCCATGTAATTCCCCAAACCGCTATTTTAAAATATTTTGTGCGGATGAATTTTATTATATTCTACTACAGCCTTCTCCTCTTGACCTAAGGCAACCCTCTAGATTATTTTAGAGTATTAAAATTCCTTCCAGACATCCCATTAATGCATTCAATCCCTGGTAAGTGGTTTTGATCTAGTTTTACCTTCTCTCCCTTTTTCTTCCAACCGTTATAGTGAAATCCTTTGACCGAATGCATTGTTGGTTTTGATCTTGATAAATTTTGATCAAGGAACTTGTTTTGATCATTTTCATCTTCTTCCTCATGGGTTTTTCCATTGGAAGCATTGTTCGATCATCAGTTAAAGGTAGGGGGTATAAATCTTGACCCCATGATTTGATAATTACCATGTTTATGTAATATTGTGATTTTTCTAGTGTAACATGTTGCTGAATCAATTTAATTAATGAATGGGATTATTCCATGAAGTCATTTGGTTTCAATTGTCTTCTAACCTAGCTTATGGCTACCCATTGGGTGAGATAACCTTAAACCTAATTGCATTGGATAATGGTTTAAATTTTTTTTAGCATAACATGAGACCCTGGGTGATTTCTTGATATAAAATCCTTAATTTGTGGATTATTTCTTATTATTATTAATTTTTATCAATTATGATTTAATTGAAAGTAGCATATAAAAATATATGGAAATTAACATAATTAACTATTGAGATTTATGATGTAATATTGTCATATCCATGATGTACGAAAGGAATTGTATTCTATTCTGAAATGATTATATATTGGACTTAGACCTGAAATATGCATTCTTATATGCTATAATGCTGATATTGAGTGAGATTATCCCAATCCCATGCTGTAATGATTATAGAGAGCAGGATCTTCCCAATCCCATGTTGTAATGCTTAATGGGATTTGATTTGGATGTTGTAATGCTTATAGGGGTTTGACCCAAATTATTGTGACTATACCATGGTTATATGGTTGTGGTTGGAATAATAGTAATAAATGCTTATATATATTCTGGAATGGTGCCAAAGAATGTTATTTTACCGTGATTATATGGTTATGGTTTTCATGGTTGTACTACATGCTCATAGATATTTCGGCATGGATCTGAAGTAGGTTATTGTTGTATTTTATCAATTATTGAATTAATTACTACATCTATTTATCACTTTATTGCATAAAATTATTATCAGACTAGTTAGTTTAGACACATTGGTGTCTAAATACTAATTTATACTCACACCATATTCCGGTTATTGTTTGGTATCCAAGAAAATTACATGGATACAAGTTTGTACAATGAAAAAGTTCCTTGGTATTAATTTCATTCTTACTAGATGGACTGGGTTTGGAGGTGGGATCAATACGGGGTTCAGAACCAGGGAATTTTGAGTCTTTATTTAAGCTTGCTAGTCTTTAAATTTAATTTTTCTATCATGACATTTGGATATATTCTAGCACATCATTAATTTATTCCTTTATTATTTATTGGATTATTCATATGGCACTTATTGTTATCTTACGCTATGTCTATAATTTGATTTCTTTTATCTATATAGTTTACTTATACTGCTATGAAACTTTATATCAGGGGGTATATTCTCCCCACTATACATTTCACACCCCCACTACTAGTCAGTAGCCTCTAGCATATGGTGAGGCATGCTTGAGGTCTCATAACCAACCCTTTTTGGCCATGTGAGAGAGTTATAGATCAGGGGACGTTACAAAGTGGTATTAAAGGGTAAGGTTATCCTTTATTATGCCTTTTCTATTTAGGAAAGGTATAATGGAGACTAGGATGTGTAGGGACATGGTAATGATCTTGTGTATGGGACTATCTAACCCATGTATGGAGGAAAATATGAGTGCCCATGGATGGGATTTCTATTTGTGTTGTTTGTTTGTTACAATTGATGTTTTTTAACCTTGCGGGATCCACATGTTGTGTGAGGTTATTGTTTTATGATGTTACTATTTCTTTATATTTGTACTCATGTCCTGGTATGGCGCAATATGGGAATACATGCATCATAATAAGAATATAGATATATATTGACTTTCTTTGTTCATGATAGGGAAATATCTATTTTTTAATGTGATATATACTTGTATGTTGAACTATGATACGAGATATCTGTTTCATTGGATAAATGAAATGAATTGATGTTTCATGTTAAAACACTTGCAAACCATGTTTAGAGAGACCAAGAGTTAGTAGTTATCTATTGTAGTCACTTATTTAGGTTGACCTTGTTTCTAGACAGTTCTCTAAGGTGTGAATTTTTCTTATAGATAAAATGCATCCTTGTTGTCTTAGAATTGAGTGTCAGGAGAGTGGTAATCAACACACTCTTAACATAGATGAACTAGAGCTTCCTTTAGTTCCTAAGGATCTGATAGATATTTAGCTTCATGATAGCTCCCTAAGGGTTATGCGATCCATGGAGTCTGTTTGTACCATTCCTTCTATGTATGATATGATAAGAGAGTTTCAGCTGCAACATTCTCCAATGTTTACTAGGGAGGGAGGACCCTAGGTAGCCAAGTTTTAGATCGAGTTAGTCCAGATGATCTTCAAGAATCCCAAGACACCCACATATAGAAAAGTGAAGATTTATACATATATGATTCATGTACCTTCCAAGTATTGGTGGGATATTATGGATGAAGATGGGTAGTAGGAGAGCAATCTTGGAAGGACTTTGAGATGAAGTTCTTGGGACATTTCCATCCCAAGACATAAAGGGATGAAAAATACCATGATTTAATGCATATGATGCAGGAGAGAATGTCAGTGTTAGACTATGAAAATATTTTATAGACCTACAATGCTTTATTCCATATTTAGAAGCTGATGAGATCTCTAGGGTGAGGCATTTTTAGGATGGTCTTCACTATGAGATCATGTCATAGGTAAAAAAATTTCTCTTTAACATCTTTGAGGATGTGATGAACCAAGTACTAATCACAGAAGGTAATCTAAGATAGGCTTCGAGTAATGGCCAATAAATTTTAGTAGGGTGATCTCGGAGCTCTTCTTTGAGTGGAAAGAAGTGTCTCTATGACAGTTTTTGCCAAGAAATTTGTAGGAAAAGCAGTCAGGGTAGTGAACCATTCCAATTTTATCAGTGTGTAATGTTTTTCCACAAGATCCCATAGTGTCCTTACCCTATAATCAAGTGTTGTATCTATAGTAGATTGGATCATCTTCAGAGGTTGTGTGTGAACATTCTATAACAGACCAATGGAAGGGGATCAAGATAGGCACTTGAGTTAGGAAGGGTCTCAACTACCCCTTAACAGGCTGGTAACTGAAGTTCCACTAGTCATTTAGGATGATTCAGGGGAAATGGAACACTAGTATAGGAGAAATAGTACCAGGCAAGGTAAATAGATTAGGGTAGTTAGATTGGATCCCAGAGTAAAGGGAAAAGTCATTTTCATTTTATGCAGACCACTCCAGCTACTGTGGATATAGGATAATTTACCATCATAGGTACGATTCTTATATCATCTACCATAGCTTGGTTTTTTGATACAAGAGTATCACATTTTTTTCTATATAATATTTTTACAGATAGTTTAGGCTTGGACTTAGAAATCTTGGATGGTTCTCAAACCATTAACACACCAGTGGGAGTGTGGTCAGAGAATATCAAATATTGCAAGCCGTGTTCTCTATAGATTGGTGGTTACAGTTTTTTTGGGGACTGTTCATGCTGGAGATGGAAGGATTCAACTTGATTCTTGGTATGAATTGGTTAGTTCTATACCAGGATTATATCAACTATTATAGGGTAGAGTTACCTTTATATCTCTAGAAGAATATAGTTATTCTCACCAGGGTGAGTGGGATCTTTAGGCTGGTCATGCAGGACCAATTCAGTGCATATTGGATTTTCTCACAACTCAAATAGTTTTTCTTACTCTAGATAATAGTGTGATGTAGTATGCTTCTTTTCCTCCAGTGGTTAAATATTTTTAAGATGTTTTCATTGATGAGTTCTATGACTTACCTCCCAAGATAGAGATCATGTTCACAATTGAGTTGGTGCCGAGAGCAGAGCCAATTTATATTATTCCTTACATAGTGTCACTAGTAGATCTTAGAGAGTTGAAAGTTTAGTTATAAGATATAAAATACAAAGGCTTCATATGGCCTAGTATATCTCCTTGGGGTTCTTCATTTCTCTTCACCAAGAAGGCAGATAGATCATTTCACTTATATGTGTATTATCATGGGTTGAACCAGATGATGATCAAGAACCAGTATCATCGTCCACTCATTGAGGATCTTTTTGATTATTTGAGAGGTTCTAAGATCTTATTGAAGATTGATTTTATATCAGGTTATCCCCAGTTAATGTTGAGACCATCATAAAAACATTATACTTCTTTTAGGAGTAGGTATGGCTTGTATGAATTTGTAGTGATGCAGTTTGGATTGACTAATGCACCAACGATATTCATGGTCTTAATGAATAGGATATTTTATCCTTTTCTAGACTAGTTTTTGGTGGTTTTTGTCAAAGATATCTTAGTGTACTCCCAATCAAAAGACAATAATTCCAAACAACTGGACCTCATATTGAGTACATTGGGAGAGAATTAACTTTACACCAAGCTAACCAAATGCAGTTTATGGATTAATAAAGTGCACTTATTGGACCATGTCATCTCAAAGGTAGGAGTTTCAGTGGACCTAATGAAAGTCTCAATCATGGTATCTTAGGATTATCCAAAAAAATCTTTGATATTTGGATATTACTGGGGTTAACAGGTTATTATCAGTGCTTTATCCAAGATTTATCCCATTTGACAACACCAATGGCTAGGCTAACCAAGAAAGGGGTGGAGTTTGTTTGTTATAATTCTTATGAGAGAGCTTTTCAGGAGCTGAAAGGAAGGATGACCTCAACACCTATCATCACTTTACCTATGTTGGGTTAATCATATACCAAGTAATGAGACACATCCAGATTTGGACTCGGAGTAGTTTTAATATAGGAGGATTGAGTGGTTGCTTATGGCTCCAGACAGCTAAGACTGCATGAGAGGAGTTACCCTACTCATGATCTAGAGTTAGCAGTAGTGGAACATTCCATGAGATATTAGAGACACTATCTCATGTGTGATAGGTTTTTGTTATACATAGATCATAAGATCCTCAAGTATATATTTTCTTTGCAAGACCTGAACCTTTATCATAAGAGGTGGTTCGAGTATCTACAATATTTCGACTTTGAATTATCTTATAAACCAGGGAAGGGAAATGTTTTTGCAGATTATTTGAGCTTAAAAACATAGAAAAAGGTAGTATATAAGTCTTGTGATAAGTGTTATATAACTCTACTCTTTGTAGACATGCATCTGAGTGTTTAGGAGTCTCAAGTATGTGTAGCTCTAGATTCTACATCAGTTATACCCGTTCTTTTGGACCAGATTAAGATCGATCATTTTTCTAATCTAGAAAAATTATATGGTGGAAAGACACCCTCAATATGGTCTCTCAATAGTGTAAATTCTCTTCATTTCTATGTCCTAGTATGGGGTTTTATTAGCTTATGCAAGGAGGCAATGAGAGAGTTTCATGCTTCTAGATGGGTGGTACATCATGGTTTAAAAAAATATATATTAGGATATCCATAGATAGTATTGGTGATCAAGAAAGAAGAAGTAGGTATCAAGATTCAGGGATACATGCTTCACTTTTTAGTATGTGGAAGCTGAGCATCAAATGAAATCTAGGATTTTGAAGCTTTTTACCATTCCTAAGTGAAAATGGGATGATGTCATAATGGATTTTGTGATAGTATTACACAGGAAAACCTATAAGAATTGTGATATATAGGTTGTTATGGATTGAATGAATAAGGTATCCCACTTCTTTCTTATCAGGTAAACCATCACATTTAATGATCTGGGTAGTCTTTATGTGCATAAGGTTGTTCAGTTGCACAGTGTTCCGAGGAGTAACATTTTAGAAAGATATCATAGTTTCACATTATGTTTCTGGCAGGATGTTTAGAAGGATATGTGATTGTAGGTTATTTCAATAAAATATTATCATCCATAGACTTATGGTCAATCTAAGTGAACTATTCAGGTTCTGGAGGATATTTCATGAGCCTGTGTTTTGGATTTTGGTGGTTCATGGGAGAAAAAAATGGTACTCGTGGATTTTTCATATAATAATAGTGTCTATAAATCAATACAAATTGAACATTTTTAAGTTTTATATGGAAATACATACTATTCATCACTTTACCAGTTACAGGTAGGTGAGTTAGAAATTTTTGGTCCTAGTCTCATGCAGGAGATATCTTAGTAGGTTCAATTGATCAGACAATGGTTGGTGACTGCACAAAGAAGGAATAAATCATATGATGGGCGTTGAAGATGACCTCTATAATTTGAGGTTGGTCATCATGTTTTCATTTGGGTCTTTCCTAGGTTGATGAAACACCATATTAAAAAGTAGGGAAAGCTAGTTCTCAGGTTTTTCAGGTCATTTGAGATAGTAGAAAGGTTTGGTCTAGTAGCTTATTGTTTATCCATTCCATTTCTCTACAGTTCCATTCATGATGTGTTCCATGTATTGAAGCTATAAATATATAATCTAAACCATTCTCATGTTATAGATATAGAATACATAGACCTTGGTGCTAATGCATCCTTTAAGGATCATCTGATATGGGTTGTAGATCATAGTGATAAATATCTTCGAGGTTGGACTATACTGTTGGTTTGAGTGTAGCGGAAGCATGGGAAATTTTAGTAGGATACCTAGGAGAGGGAATCTAATATGAAAAAATAGTTTCCAAACTTTTCATAGAGACCTCATAGTGACACTTGGAGAAGCTTAGGGATGAGATGTTATATGGTGGAAGGGTTGTAAGATCCTATCTTTTTCCAGGTATGTCCCTCTTTGAGTTTTTTATTTGAGCCTTGGTGGCTGAGTCTTTTTTAGATATGGGGAGACTTTGTTAAGAAAAATGAACTAAAGTTTGGGGATATGTGATTTTTTGAATTAGTGGAGTCCGAGTATAAATGGGTTAAGTGTTATCATGTGTTCTTGGTAAGTTGAGAAGCTTTAAAGGGGGTTCAGGTTGTTTAAAGGGAAAATGGGATAAAAAACCATATGAAAAAAAATTACATGATATCTAAATGGATTACACATTTTGTAATGTCTGGGTGATTGAATAAAAATAATCCTAGGTGATGAGTTTCTCAATTTATCTCATTAAAAAGATTCACACAACATGTAACTACATCACACACCGTGTAATTCTCCAACCTACTATTTTAAAATATATTGTTTGGATGAATTTAATTCTATTCTATTGAATCCTCATCCTCTTTACATATTTAAACCATCTAGGATATTTTGGAGTGATAACTTTTCTCATGTAAGTCTCGTTAATTCCTTCGATACCTAGTAAGTGGTTTTGGTCAAGTTTTTATATTCTCTCCCTTCTTATTACAACCATTATGGTGAAATCCTTTGAATGTGTGCATTTTTGTTTTTGATCTTTATCAGTTTTGATCTAGGAACCTCTTTGTGATCATATAAACCTTCTTCCTCATGGAATTTTTCCTTTGGAAGCATTTTTGGATCATCATTTAAAGTATGGTGTGTAATTATTAACCCTATGGTTTGATAATTACCATATTTATGAAATATCATTTTTCTACCAATTTAATGTGATACCAAATAAATTTAATTAATAAATAGTATTATTCCTTGAAGTATTTTGGTTTTAATTAGACTTTGACCTAGCTTATGTATACCTTTTGGGTGAGAAAACCTTAACGATAATTAAATTGGCTAATGGTTTAAAGTGTGTTTAGCATGAAATGATACCCTAGATGATTTATTGATATAGAATCCCTAAGTTTTGGCTTATTACTTATTATTGTGACTGTTTATCAACTATTATTTAATTGAAAGTATCATATGAAAATAAATGGTAATTTTCATAATTAACCAGTTAGATTTATGATGTGGTATTTTGATTTCCATGTTGTATGACAAGACTTGTGTTCCATGATGAAATTATTATACATCAGGCTTGGCCCTAGAACATGAAAACTTATATGCTATAATGCTGCTATTGAGCAGGCTCAGCCCAATCCCATGAGTTAATTCTTATAGAGAGTAAGATATTCCCAGTCCCATGTTGCAATTCTTATAAGGCTTTGAACCAGATGTTATAATGCTTATATGGATTTGATTTGGATTATTGTGATTATAACATGTTTATATGGTTATGGTTGGCATGGTAATAAGATATTCATAGAGATATTCTAGAATGGCACCAAACTAGGTTATTTTACCATGGTTATACGGTTGAGGTTGACATGGTTATAAGACATGCTTAGAGATATTCCATCATGGAGCTGGAGTAGTTTTTGTTGTATTTTACTAATTATTGAATTAATTATTACACATTTTTATTGCTTTATTGCATAAAATTCTTATTAGACTTGTTATTTTAGACACGGTGGTGTTGACCTACCGAGTTATACTCACAACCTATTTGGGACACCATTTAGTACCCGAGAAGATTACGTGGATATAGGTTTGGATAAAGGAAAAGGACCTTATTGTTTATTTATTTCTTCTTAGATGGGATGGAGTTTGGATGTGAGACCAGTGTGGGGTTTGGGACTGGGGAATTTTGTGACTTTATTTGAGTTTTCTAGTATTTTACTTTAATTGTTTCTAGAATGAAATTTAGATATATTCCAACATATCATTTCATTATTCCATTATTATTTATTGTATTATTCAATTATCTCTTATTATTGTCTTCCACTATGTCTATAATTTCATTTATTTTGATTATATGGTTTACTTCTACTTCTATGACACTTAATTCAGGGGGTATAGTCTCCCCACCATACATTTCGCACCCTCGCTACTAGCCGATAGCCTCTGGCATATTAAGAGGTGCACTTGAAGCCTCATAACAAAACCTTTTTGGTCACATGATAGAGTTCTAGATCAGGGGCATTATATCCTTACTCCATGTGGATAAGTAGTAGCACCCCCACATGTTGAGTAGTAGATCATACTAGTGGAGTAGGTTGAGGATGTGTTTGAGGTTCCACAGTGAGTTAGATCCCCAGAAAGTAGAGGATTGACTAGATTCAGTGGTCTATATCTTCAGGATTATCCAAACACTAAAATATTAGGTGGTTGTGTTGGAAGATATCCTTTCCATGGATTAGTTGGGCACTGGTGGAGCCTTGTTACCCAGATACATGATGAGTCAACAATCACATGGAATGACTTCCAAATTTTTTTTCTTAAGAAGTATTACCCATCATGTTTGTGATTGGTCTGTATTTAGGAGTTTATGGAGCTGTGTCAGGGAGGGATGACAGTGGATAAGTAGTTTTTGAGGCTTAGAGGCCTTATGTGGTACTTTATTTTCACGATCCAGGTGGATACTTATGACCCCATATGTTTGAATATGGACTCTGTAGAGATATTTGTGCTGGTGTGGTACCCCTATTCATTCCCACCTATGTTATGGTATTGGAATAGTCACTGGTGAGTGATATTTTCCTATCAGATGGATTCTAGGAAAATAGAGTTATTACTAGGCGTTATAGAGTTGAATCTTCTATAACAGCTAGCATGCGTCAGTCGATAGGATCTCATCACATGAGATCTTTACAAGATTAGGATCAAAAACATGGTCAGGGACAACATAGAAGACTAGGGAATCCTAGAGAGGTTGTATGTTATTATTTTGATGATGAATGTCACATGGTGCATGATTTCCTGACCAGACATGCTGAGGAGCGCAAATAGATAATAGATGGACCACCATAGTAGAGGCAAAACTGTGATCAGGGATCTCATAAGAGAGGAAAGGGAGGCCATGAGGGATACTGGCCTAGAATAGGAGATGGTGGAGCTCTAGGAGGAGGAGATATGGGTGGTGGATGACACTATGATATCCTTCCACCACTTCCACTAGGTGGCACATGTCAGACTCATGGAGCTGGTGATCAGGGCTATGAACAACTGCAAACTATGTACACTTACAACCCAGCGGCACACGAGATGATTATAAGTATGATATGTGCTTATTATACTCCTTATTAAGTATTATTAGGCATAGGTGTGAGTAATTCCTTCATCTCTATACATATAGTGTGAGATATGGATCTCCCGTTGAGGCACTATCCCAACAGCATCATCTTGAGGTTCCTACAGGAAATGCTTCTTCTATATCTTTTATATGATGATAGTGTAAGTTATCTCTTGGTAGAAAGAGTTTCACATGGGACATTTTTTTCATCATGATGGAACCATATGACATAATATTGGGTATGGATTGGTTGTATATAGTCCGAGCTCATATTGAATATCACCATAGATGAGTTAGATGCCTTCACACTAATGGGACGAGATTCTCCTATGTGAGAAAGAGAGATCTCATGGTGGGATAAGTGGGTTTTTTGATTAGGAGGATACATCCCATAAACCATATGATGTTTAGTGTATCCCTTAGTGTATCAGGATCTTCAGAAATTTGGATTCCTTCATTCATATAGGATTTCATAGATGTCTTACCTAAGGATTTTTTGGGACTACTATCAAGGCAGTAGATGGATTTTTGTGTCAAATTAGATCCTGGGATGACTATGATATGTTATGAGACATATCGATTATCCCCTACTGATATCTGAGAGTTTTAGTTGTAGTTGGAGGACCTTTCAGATATGGGTTTAATCAGGCCTGGTGTGTCCCCCTGAGTATCTCTATTGTTGTTCTTGGAAAAGGAAAATGGGGGATTTTGGCTTTGTGTGAATTACTATCGCCTAAACCAAGACACGATAAAGAAAAAGTACCCATTTATAAGGATGATGGCCTCTTTGCAAAGTTTTTAGGCATGAGATGGTTCTTGAAGGTCGATCTCATGTTTAGCTATCACCAGTTGAGAGTTTTCAAGGATAATATTCTAAACTAGAATTTCAATGTCACTAAGGACCCTATGAGTTCCCAATGATTCCCTTTGGTGTGACGAATTCCCCCACTATGTTTATGGATTTGATGAACTAGATCTTATAGTTATAAATGAATCATTTTTTGGTTATATTCATCAAATACATACTCATATACTTTGCATTAGAGGAGAATCATGTAGGGAACTTTAGGATGGTCCTAGATTTTCTTCGGAAAAAACAGATTTATGTAAATCTATTAAAGTTCCAGTTCTGAATTCATGAGGTTTTCTTTCTAGGGTATGTCATTTATAATCATGGTTTATCCATGGAACCAAAAAATATTGATGTAGTGCTTTCAAGGGAGGCACCTAAGAGCATTTCATAGGTGTGAATAATTTTAGTATTAGTGGGGTACTACTAGAGGTTTTTTTCTATATTCTCTAGGATTTCCTCCCCTTTGACCACCTTGATGGGGAAATAGAAGAAATTTACTTATATGGAGTAGTTTTAAAGGGATTTATAGAAGAAAACTATTAGTATGAAAAGTGATCCTATTTTGAGATTATTAAAGGAGGGCATGGTGTATGTAGTGTATTGTAATGACTAGGGAGTTGGGATCGACTAAGTATTGATGCAACGATAGGTAGTTATCACATATAGGTTGAGGTAGTTGATAAACCATGAGATGAACTGTGTGATTCAAGACCTAGATCTGGTAGTGGTATTCTTTTCTCTGAGGACTTGTAGGCACTATCTTAAGGGGAAGTACTTCTTGGTTTACTCAGACCATTAGAGTCACAAGTATGTAATCATGAAAATGGGCTTGAACCAAAAATAGAAGTGCTAGTTGGAGTTATTGTAGGATTATGAATTCAAGATAGTCTATACTTAGGGGAATGGAAATGTGGTAGAACATTCCCTTAGTAGGAAGTACTGGGCTCACTTGGTGCAGGAGGCTTCTGATTAGTTGGCTTCCTTGTATCTCACCCTGGTAGAGAAGGAGGGTGCATATTTTCTTCATTCAATAGTGTTGACACCTATGATCCTTTATCATGAGAGAAATTATCATTTGAGATACACAACTATGAGGTCTTGTGTCACTATATATCCTCCAAAGATTCACCCGATGGATTTTTTGAAGGAGGAAATTACATCATCCTTTTTCATGTACGAACTGTGGTCCCAGTCATGATGTGAGAGGAGATGATGAGAGAGTTCCACACTTATCCTTTGGATGTAAATAATGGTGTTGGGAATATGTAAAAATACCTTAAACAATAGTTTGGGTGGGTCGGTATGAGATAGAGTTTGGCTGATTTCATCTCTTGGTGCCTCACCTGTCAATATGTGAAGGTTGAGCACTAGGTTCTGGCAGGTTTGTTGCATCCCCTTGAGATCCCAGAGTATAAATAGGATGAAATATCCATAAAATTTATGAAAAGGATTCTATGGAAAGTGAAGGTCCATGATGCCATCAGGGTGATAGTTGACTAACTCATGAAGTCAGCTCACTTCCTTCTATCCAGGATCAGAGTTCGATGGATAGTTTTAGGTAGATGTATGTTTGAGAGATTATTTTATTTCACGGGGTTCCCTCATCTATAGTTTCCGATCATGAAGAAGGTTCATGTCATGATTGTGGAGAGTCCTGCAAGAGGAATTACAGACCTAGATAGGTATGAGTATAGCCTTTCACCCCTAGAAAAATGGGTAGACCAAAATAACCATCTGGGTGTGGGAAGATATGTTGAGAGCTTGCGTGTTAAACTTTGGAAGGATATTGGAGGATCACTTTCCCTTGGTAGAGTTTGTATACAACAATAGTTTCCACTCTATTATCAGCATGAAACCTTTCAAGACCCTATATGGGAGACCCTATAGGTCACCCTTATGTTGGAAATAGATTGGTAAGGAATCTCTTTTGGGACCATAGTTTGTGCAAGTGATGATGGAGAAGGTCCAGGTCATCCATGAGCAGATGAGGACAACCCAGAGTAGAAAAAAATGTATGCAGATCAATGCTATAAACCCTTGTAGTTTAAGAATGGGGATATCATTTTTCTAAGAGTATTTCCATGATGAGTATTATGGAGACTCATCTAGGGAGGTAAGCTATACCTGAGGTTCATCAGGCCATTCGAGATATTTTATAGGGTTAGCAAGGTTTCTTACTGCCTCACCCTGTCCCCATAGTTACAGTGAGTACACAGAGTCTTCTGGGTTTCATAGTTGAGGAGATATGTGAATGACCCCGTGCACATTATTGACTCAGATGAGCTATACATAGAGAATAAATACACTTTTTATGAGAACCCATTGGAAATTGAGGATCACTAGGAGAGGACCTAGAATGGATGGACATTTTCCTTGGTTTGTGTGCTATGGTAGAACGAGAGCATGCAAGAGAGATCCTGGGGGTGGGAGAGTTAGATACGGGCTTAGTATCATGATATTTTTTTTTATTTTTGGGGATGCAAATATTGGAGGGAATGATGTACATACCCTATTTTTTATTTTTAAGACTTTAAGATATATTTATATATATTTTCAAAGTCATATGCTGAGACAATATACGATTCCAAGGCTCGGTGTGCTTGGAATTAATTTTATAAAAATATTAAAAATATTTTTTATTACACATGAACTATTTCTTAAATAAAATGGTATAAATATTAAATGAAATATCAAATTAGAAATCTAATACCATATTTGATTCTAGAATATAATTTTTACTCTAGGAAAAATCTAAAATAGGTCAGTAAGGGGTGTTCAGATAAATATGGACATGGGCAGATGCATTCAGTTAAAATAAATAATTAAATTTATTTATTTTAATTAATTAAACCAATTCCTTTTTTACTATTAATACCATATTATAGTGATTTTTCCAGGTTTATCTATATAAAAATTGGGAGAATCGAGAGACATTCTTCATCCTTCTGTTGGTGAATTGAATTAGACAATAATGAACCTCCAGATCGAAGCATATCGAAGCACAATAAATGAATCGACCCCTCTCAATCATTGATGAGTGCATTATTCAATGAATAATTATCCAATATCAAAGTATTAATTTTCAATTCAAGATTTATTCACCTATTGATTAAATTGACTGAGCATGATCATCCATTTCTTTGATATATGCCAATTTCTAGACTTTATATGTGCCCATGTATTGACATTAATTTGGTTTTTCAATTTCCTCACCTTGGTACCCCAATTTTGTATCTATTGGAAAATAAATCTTTTCCAACTATTATTTCACCTTTTTTATTATGAATTTCTCCCTTCGTTCTTCATGTTATTTCCCATTTGGATATGGGGCCATGGCTCAATGTTTCTGGGTGGTACCGAGCCTAATCAGACCTCCAGAATCTTGGTAGAATCATGTACGACAAATAGAACACCAAATCAAGGATGAAATCAAAATTTTTATAGGTTTTGGGTTATGTATCAACTGATCAAAATCTAAAATTGGATATGGCATGACATGGGTGAGATGTGCAGTGCCTCAAGTTTTGAATGGGTTGAAGGATAACCAATTTCTAGCCACCAGGGGGCCAGAACTGTCATCTGGAGATAGATACACTATTTTTGTATGGTTGGGGGTGAGATATATAGTGGAATATCCAGATCTGGAACACCCAATAATAGATCTTACTTTCTACAAATATTGTGACACATGTGATAGGGTTTCAGGTGAGATAAGTATCACACACTATGTGGGACCCCCACATACTATGTGACACATGTGATAGAATCTTAGAGTATACTCCAGGAGTAAATGAGCATGGGAACAACTAGGAACATGTGGTGTTTTGAAGTACATGTTCATGAGAAAAGTACACAGACACGGCTAGAGAGCATAGGAAAGACCCTAGGTGGCTCGAAACATGCCATGTAGACCCTTTACACATTGTGTATAGTTACATGGGTAGTGATACATGTACCTAAAGGGATAGATAAAGTTATGGATTGGTGCCACATGTTTTTTGGGTCCCCTCACACATCATGTACCCTTTTTTTTCTTTTAATGAAACTTCAACCTCTCATATATCCTTTGTTTGGACTCAGATTTTGGCCCATGAGTAGATTATGATGTGTGTGTTTTCCACATAGAACATGATAGTGGAATCTATATTTTATTTTGATATATGATGTGATATGTTTCAGGTCTAGCAATTATTTAGGCGACACTCGATGATGGTAGTGATCATACAGGTTCTCTAGAGGCTTCTAGAGTGACACCTAACTAATGGGATAGGGCATGATTTCTCTACCTATATATATATTAGAACCATATATATGGGTTGGGAATGGGTCCTCTATCTAATATTAAAGTCAAAAACCTTCTTTTAGGTAGGAAATGGGTCCTTGAATGACTATTGGAGTGGTACCCTTCTTCTAGGAAAAGCATGGGTCCTCTACCTATGATCTGAGTGGCACCCTCTTATTGTAACATGGTATGGGTCCCTGAATGCAAGAGTGAAACACTCTAACTAATCTAGGAATGGGTCCTCTAGCGACTAATAGAGTGGAACCCTCCATATAAGATGGTAATGGGTCCTCTATAGAATATTGAGTGATACCATCCTATAGAAATAAGACATGGGTCCTCGACCTTCAGAGTGGAACCCTCCTACTGGGATAGGGCACGGGTCCTATAACTATCTACTGAGTGGAACCCTCCTATTGTATCAGGTAATGATTCTTCTATCTAGATATTTTTTCCCTTGACTATGTAGAATAGTGGAAAGGTGTCTTGACTTGGATGTTTTATGCTAAGAAGATGCGTGAGAATGTTGTGTATCATTGGTGGACTTTTGGAACTAATGGAACTATTTTCCTAGGATGGGTTATGAGATGAAAATCCCATTATCTCTCATTTGGTTTTATTTAATTTTAATATATATATTTATATATCCATGTTGTTGGATTCTGTTTACTCTCTTGATTTGGGTTGATATTTTTGTCTATCTATTCTTATCATGTCTCTTACTACCCCCTTCATCCTTCAGGGTGTCTTACTAGGTCTGTATATACTCACCCCTGCATGGGATTTTCCCACACATGTTGTATATTATGTATACATTGGACAGGTCTATGGTGACTATAGAGTAGCTTAGGGATACATAGTGCATTGGACCAAATATGGAGTTCAGAGCTTGAAGATAAGAAGTGGGGATTTCTCAACACATTTACTTTCCAGTTTTGTTAGGTAGGGCCATCTTTCTAGTTGGGAATTTATTTTTTACATTAACTTCCAATTTGTGCTTTCATTCTCTTGTACACCCTAGAGGTTTTTCATGCATGGTCATATTCTAGATATTTCATCTTTTTATTATTATTCCTATTCACTTCTACCTTGATATGGTTGGGTGTGTGTATACATGTAAATTATGAAATGGAATCTCATCTAGGACACACCTTTCGATGCTTGTCACAACTCTCTAGCCTATGGAGGTAGGCTTGGGTAGTTAGAGATTTAGCCCCCATCAATTCAGTTCATGATAAAAGATCTGGATGGTATGCCACTATCACAACCCACTCAATGATCTCTAAATTTCCAAAAAAACATGAGTATAACTTCCCTTACTTTCTCAAATTTTGGTGGCCTAATCGATGAGTCACTCTCATAAAAACCCATTCACCTAGGTATCATCCTAAGATCAACATTAGATCTCTATTTTATCTGATTTATAAACAACCTCTTATGAATCAGTTTCACTCTCTCAAAGGTCTCCTGAACCATACTAGGACTCACAACCACTGCCTAACTAGCATCATGTAGAAAAAGAAGTGAACGACATGGCCTACTATAGAGAGCCTCATAATGTGACTTCTAAATAGAATTATAGTAACTATTATATTATTCAAACTCAAAAAATGCTATGTGATCATCCCATGATCCACCAAAGTCTAAGATACAATCTCAAAGCATATCCTCTAGTACATGGATCATCCACTTTGATAGTCTGTCTATATATGGATGGTGCATTGTGCTCAATATCATTTGATTTCCTAAGGCCTTATAAAATCACTACCAAAATTGCATTATAAAACATGTATCTCTATTAGATACAATTATCAAGGGAACTCTATGTAAGAATACGATCTCATGGAAATATATATTTCCTAGTTTGTTTACTAAATTATTCTCATGGATCAATAAGAAATGATCATATTTTGTTACCCAATCAATAATCACCCATAAATCATCACAACTCCTCAGGGTCTTAAGAAACCACATAAAAAATTCCATCATGATTTCATACCACTTCCACAAGGTCACAGAAAGTGGTAGGATTACACCACCTAGACACTAATGCTTGGCCTTTATCCTCTAGTATGTAAGTCATTGGGAGATGAATATAGAAAATTTTCTCTTTATCCCAAGATACTTTAAATGTTTTCTAAATTAATTATACATATTTGTAACACTTGGATGCACTTACCACTTATATGTATGAAATACTCAAATAAACTCTTCCGTAATAGTAGAATGGACTACAAATATCCCATGTACAAGGATCACATCATCATCTTCCAACGACCACCCAGGTATCGGGTCACCACCTTCTAGTCATCCCCTCCTCACAACATAATCTAGGTCAGATTCCTAACTAGACTTTACCCAATCTACAAGATAATATGTGATCACTAAATGTGAACATGTCATATATCCCTGATCCTAAAAATTATCTATCATCTAATAAGCTAAAAAAATAATCAGGTGTCATTATTCCTCAAAAGGCCACTCACCAAACTTCTAAGCTACCTGCATCTTATGAATAAGAGTGTTTTAAATGAAGTTAAATTTACCTGATGCATAGTTCATCTCAAATTAAAATTATTTCATATACTCTACCTAGTGCCTCTACCTCAAATTAAGTTCCCACTATGTAAAGATATAGTGGAGGATGTTGTGGTCCATGTAGACAAAAAACCTCTCACTGAAGAGATAGTGTCTCCAACACTTCAATGTGTGGACCATGAATACTAGATCCAAGTCATGGGTAGGGTAGTTTCTCTCATGGGGTCATAGATGATGTGACCCATATGGCACTACATGCTACCTCTGTATTAGTAATACTCCCAAACCAATGTATGATGTATCATAGTATACAACATATATGATCCCAAGATCCAGAAGGATCGATAGTATAATTTTAGTCAAACTCCTTTTCATGTCATGAAATACATCTTCACATTGGTCTGACTAATAAAACTTCACTCCCTTGTTCATCAATATAGCCACAGGTGTTGATAAATAAGGTAATTTCTAGATAAAACATCAATAGTATCCTGCTAAACCCAAAAATATCTTGATCTCAAAAACATTTATAGGACATGTCCATGACATCAATACCTCAAATTTATTTGGGTATACAGATATATTATTCCTAGAAATCATAGGTCCCAATAATTATACTTCATGAATCCAAAAGTTACACTTCAATAGCTTGGCATAACATCAATGTGCTTGAAGTGTACTCATGGCTATCTCGAGATGTTTGGCATGTTTCTCCGAGGTCGGTGAGTAGATGAGGATGTCTTCAATGAAAACCATGATGAATGAGTAAAGGTATGGGTGTAAGATCTTGTTCATTAAATCCATGAACACTACTAGGATATTCTTTAGTTCAAATTCCAACACTAAGTACTCGTATATCCCATGCCTACTCTAAAACACTATCTTCAAGATATCCTCCTCTCTAACCTACAACTAGTGATAGCTTGAGTGGAGATTGATCTTAGAGAACCACCCATCTCCTCAAAAACTAAGAAAAAATATCATCTATATTAGGCAGGGGATATATATTCTTCACTATCACCAGATTCAGCTTCCATTAATCTACACAAATTCAAAGACTACTATCCACCTTCTTGGAAAATAGAACAGGTTCACTACATGGTTATGTAATCATCCTGATATATCCCTTATACTCTAAGTCCTCAAGATGTAACTTGTGTTCCTTCAACTAAGTTAGCACTATATGATAATGGGGTATCAAAATGGGTTGCACACCTGATATGATTTCTATCTCAAACTCAAATTTTTATCATGGGTAAGTCCCATGAATTCATCTCATAAGGCTTCCTCATAGAGATCCAAAACTAAAGGAAAAGATTATAGAGGTTCCACTGATATTACTAAAAGATCCAAGCATGTAATCTATAGAGTGATCATCCCAAGATGACTTAAATCTAGGACCGTTATAACTTTTCCAAAATGTCATTCACTGATCATCAGATATTTCTATCACTTGGTAAATTTAAATGACACCCCTCTCTAGTAGCAGTCATGTGGGCTCAGAAGATATTCGGTCGATCCATGCCAAGAATCACATCAAAGAATGTCATCTTTAAAATCATAAATTCCCATGGATTTACATAACTAAAAATAACTATATAAAACTTTGTGAAACAATTGATATGGTCCACTTCCACTCCCAATGGTGTATCAAGGGAAAATAACTCATAAGAAGAATTGAATGTTAATTCAAGTCCAACAACAACTTGAGAAGTTGTAAAGGAATGAGAATTAATAGTATCCAAAGAATTAGTATAAAATATATAAGAGATCAAGAACATATATTAAATAGTATATATTCCCCCACTACTATATTCTATAGTCTGATCTACTACATATAATCAGGCTGACTCGACTCCATGACCATGTCCCTGAAGTACCTAAATCACTTGAGTCATTGTTATTTGATCCTTCTACTGAATGTCCTTGACCAGATCCCTATTTTTTCACCATGTTTACCCCAATATCTTATGAAAATGTAACTTCAAAACTCTGTGGAAAATTTGAAGAAGGTTTCCCATCTTTCCACATTATTGACACTTTCTCTAAGGGTTTGTTCAGACCCTATGATAATTAATAAACATTAAATAGATGAATCACTATAGATATCCTCCTAATGGAGACTAAGAATTCATACTCTACTATACCTACATACCACTACTATACCGCACATCATTGGTCTTACTTTTCCTACTACCATAATAGGTACTCATATTCATAGTAGGATGATCATCTTCTGGAGCACTGAAGGGTAGAAGAAGGCCATCTACTTGATCCTCCTATAGGAACTTCTTGATAATCAAGGCCTTGAATGGAACCTCTAGATATGTCACTAGGTAGAAAATTTGAATATGATTTCTAATGTTAGGGAAAAGTCCCACTATTATAAAATTACCCTATACCCATGGTTTGGAACCATGGGTATAGCCCATAAAACCATGGGTATAGAGTATAACCACAGTTCTGAGAACCTTGGGAGCTTAATCCATTGGTATAGCTCTGAGCTATACCCATGGTTTGAAAAATATTTTTCCATGCTTATGAACTATGGAAATAGGTGAGTCTACCATTTCAAAATCCCTATACCCAAATTTCTGAAATCATGGATATAGGATTTTTAAAAATGTCTTTTGCCAGATTTAAAACCTAGACCACCACTACAAAGTACAAAGGCCTAAACGCTGCACCAAATATGATTATCAGTATGAAAATATATATTTAATTATATATATTATTCTAAAATTTGTATATAGGTTGAAAAATGTGGCAATAGGTATTCCTATGGGAATGTTTTCCCATGCTTACGTGAGAAAAGCTATAGTTAAATTTTACAAAAACCATAGTATAAGGATGACCTATACCGACAGTTCATAGAGAACCATGGGTATAGGTTTTGAACCAAAATATATACCCATAGTTTTAGGAAAACTATGAGAATAGGTTTAACCTATACCCATGGTTTTTCGAAGAACCATGGGTATAGGTCTTGAATCAAACCCTATACCCACATTTTTTTAAAAACCATGGGTATAGGGGTGACCTATACCTATAGTTTTTTGAAAAATGATGGGTATTGGTCATGAACCAAACCCTATACCCAAATTTTTTTCAAAACCATGGTTATAGGTCTGAACTAAAACCTATACCCATGATTTTTTCCGAAACCATGTTTATAGACTTATTTTATAGTAGTTTCTAATTTCAAAATTTCTATCCTTTTGTGCCTCACTTCTGTACAAGAGTAGAGAAAATCAAATAATATCAGAAAAATGGTCTAAGTATGTGAAAACCATCATGGAACCCTATTATAGCTCTATTAACTCCTTCAATTGATCTAAATTTAGAGTATAGGGAAATAATTCCTTGAAAAATAGGTTCTTGAAAGTCTCCCAAGTCAGGACCTTAATCCTTCCAGCCTGTCCCATCATGCTCCACCATCTCATGGAGGTTCCCTATAGCATTAAAAATTACATCTTCACCTTATGATCCTCATGTGTCTCAAGTAGGTAAAATACACCCTCAATGATGTATATTCATTCCTCAACATATTATGGTCCACTAGTTCCCTAAAAGGCTAGAGGATTCTAGAGATGTAAGTATCTATCATAATTGACCATAGAATTCGATGCCCCTATACTATAGATAGGAACAAGAAGAAATACTCCTGATTGAGGTGGCCCTACTACCCATGCCACCATATTAGGTGTGTGAGAATTATCTATTTCACCCTCCTGAACAACAGGATGTAGAATAGGGGTGTCCTCCCTAGTGGGAGAACCCTATCTCATGTCAACAGGTGATCCCATCAGTCTCCTTTAGGGTGGAAACTTATATAACATGAATTAAACATTTAAAACATTTAAGAAAGGTCTTAACCAGTCTATGGGATCACAAAAAGGTTTCCCTATGAGGATACCCAAAACCTAAGGTATATCCCTCCTTACAGTAACCAATTCTCTCCATCCTAACATATTAATAATAATTAGATATATAAAAACATAATAATTTACTTAGGTTTAAATAATTAATTATAGTACATATATATCACAATACCAATATAAAAAACATATCATATAATAGAGACTATAAGTCTATCCCAAATAGATAGAATAATTTAAGGAATTAAATTTAAGAACTAATATGAAATGTAATAATAGGTATATATATGGAATGATATCCTATGTATATACTCATGATACATCAATGAACCCAAAACCCATAAATTAATAACAACAATCCTATCAATAGTAACTTAGAGTTTTGTTATACCTGAGCTAGTCAAGCACTTGGAAACTCCCCTACCCAAGTACCACACAACCTATCTCCTTTATACCATTTCCTAGGTTGATCAAAATAAAAGAAGAAAACTATACTCTAATACCATTTTTTAATTCCTCGACCCAAACCATCGTGTCTGGGATAGAGAGCCACAAGACCTCATGAACTCATCCCCATAATGCAAGAGTATATCGACTAGTAGTGAGGTTCTAAACACCATCAATGGAGAGAATCTACCCTTAGTATCATATCCTTACACCAATAATATAAATAAAATATAATAACTCAGAGTAAAAATGAAAGTATTAAATAATATCACTTGTCACATATTTCATACAATAAATAAATGGGATCTCAGAGTGTCAATAAAAAACATATTATAAGTGTAAGAAGATAAATAAATAAAACATTACAGAGTCCTCTAGAGTCAATCTTGATCCACTACCTCCTCCATGCTCCATTTCTCAGCTATCTTCAATGGGCCCCTTACCTTTTTTGGATCCCTAAACATGATATATCACACAAAATATAATACAAATCTATCTCGAATAGATAACATAGTTCAAGGAATTAAAATTAAATAACATGTATGTAGGGAAACAATAGGTATATATATGGCATATGATCCTAGGTGTCTACTCATGATGCATCAATGTAACAAAAATCCCAAAAAACTATAAAAAATCTATCAAAAATAACTATGAGGTTTATTACACATGATATTTAAGGTCAGTATTACATAAGAGATCAGGGTAGATGTGGTCAGAGAACCAAGGATCCAATAGAGGTCCTAAGTAGTAGGCTCAGACGATGATGGCTTAGATGAGACACACACCTTATGGAAAGAGTTCCAAAACAAAGGTAGGATGAGTTTTTGTAGCGGAGTAGACTCTAGTGGATGGTGTTGAGGAACCTTCTAATGTTCAAGGTATGGTCTTGATAACTTATATATTTTCTACTATTTTTTTGATATTAGTGCTTCTTATTTTTTCATATCTACACAAGTTGTTTCTAGACATGACTTACCAGTCAAGTTGTATTCAGAGTTAATTCCCCCTAATACACCATTGGGCATGATAGTGGATCATATTTAGTGATTCCCAAAGTGTCCTATTTTCATTATTGGTTATGGAAATTTATGGGACTTCATGATTTTAGATATGACAATCTTTTATGTGATTCTAGACATGGAGTGGTTGAATAGCTTCTGATATCACATTTATTACTATCAGATATGGGTTTCATTTACTCACTTAAGAGAGAGAAGTTATTTATGACTAGGGAATGTGAGTTGGTTGTGGGTAGAGTGGGTCCAGACTTGAGTTAGTTTGGAATGATCATGGAGCAGATTGTAGGAATTTATCTTTTGGTGAGATCAACAGTGGCCCCTTATCTTTCCCCCAATTTTGGATCTCTATCAAGAAATATTTCTAGAATACTTCACCAGAATTACCTCTGATATAGGAGTTTAGTTTGAGATAGAACTAATTCCTGGTGTGTATACCATTTTTATACCACCTTATCATATGGTTCTGTCTGAGTTTAAGGAACTCAAAGTACAACTTGAGGACATGGAGAAAAAGTTATATCATGCTAAGTACATCCCCATGGGGTGAACCTATTCTATTTCCAAAGAAGGTGGATGGTAGTATTCAAATCTATGTAGATTATAGAAAGCTTAACCAGATGATGATGAAGAATAGGTATCATTTTCCCTGGATTGATTATCTTTTTGATCAGTTTCGGGGAACCTAATGGTTCTCCAAGATCTATCTTCATTCAGGCTATAACTAGTTGTAGGTTAGAGAGGAGGACATCTCGAAGATATAATTTCAGAGCATGTATGGTAAATACAAGTACTTAGGGATTATTTTTAGACTAAATAATAAATTGATAGTGTTCATGGATATGATGAACAAGATCTTCCACCTATACCTTGACTCATTCCTCGTTGTGTTCATTGAAGAAATCCTCATTTACTCATCTACCTTAGAGTATCGTGTCATAAATATCAAGATATTCCTGATTAAACTTCAATAAAATAATATTTATTACAAGATATCGAAGTGTATCTTTTATATTCAAGATTTGAAATTATTAGGGAATATCATTTCTGATACTGGTATATCTGTAATCCCAGATAAAGTGGAGGTAGTGATGTCCTGGAAAAGACTCCATAACATGTTCAAGATTAGGATATTTATGGGTTTATCTAAACATTATCGGTATTTTATCTAGGACTTATATCATTTATCATCACCCATAACTACTCTGACGTAGAAGGGAGTAAATTTTTAGTTTTCAAACTAGTGTGAAGAGGAATTTATTGATCTGAAGAGGAGGTTGACTATAGCTCTGATGTTGATCCTTTCTGAGCCTAGGATCAGATATTTTGTATACTATAATGCATCAAAAATTAATTTGGGAGAAATAATGATTCATATAGATAATGTAATAGTTTATGGTAGTGCCAGTTACGTCCCCATGAGTGGATCTACCATTCCCATGAATTGAAGCTGGTAGTTGTGGTTCACATTAGGAAGTGTTGTAAAAAATTTCTTGTAAGTAAGAGGTTTTTTGCCTATATAAACCCCATGATCATAAACTATATCTTCACACAGTGGGACCTCATTTTGGGGTATAATAAATAGGTAGAGTACCTAGAGAAATTTTACTTTGATATGACATATACACCAGATAATTATAAATTCATTGCATGTTCTCTTAATCATAAGACGTAGATAGATCAGGAGATTGGTGAGAAAACTTCAGAGGAATCATGAAACATGATAATATTTTTGGGTTATTGGTGTATAGATTCTTCCAAGGATCAAGGATTGATGACATTTTCCCCTTTGGTGATCAAATATTCTCTTTTTAACAAGGTGAAGTTGATCGCATAGCGATTCACTATTCATTTCCACCCTTACACCAATGTTTTAAACTGGTTTGTATTAAAAATTACAATTATAATAACAAATTGAAATTCATGTTTGATTAAATAATTTAATTTTTATCATCTTTAAATAGGGAAATTTTACTTGTTTTAATGTTTACATTGTAGAAGGAGGTGATTTGGAGAGCCCCTGATGGAATTCAAGCAAAATGGGCCAAACAATACGAGAGCCCGAGCACACTTGTGGAATTCAATATTTAATGTGGATAATACATGAATCTAGTTGGTATGAAAAATTATGGGAGACCTTAAAACTATATGGGATACAAATCTATAAAAGACAATAGTGTAATTAGTCTATTTGGAGGCCCAAAAGTGGTCTATAATGTGATGTAATTCTGGGAAGTCTAGATTGGACCACCCTTATATATTTGGGCCATAACTTAGGTATAAGAACTCCAATTGAGATGATTACACCTCTATTGGACATATAACTTGAAGAACCACCTCTCCACAGAATTTTAGGAAAACTGAACACATTTGATCAGTAAAACAGAAAAATAAACTTGGTGTAAATTTTTTTGATGAACATATCACCTTTACCCATAAACCATTGACTATTATTGGATCCAACTTACTGGATTTATCTTTAAAATAACTCAATAAATCATTGAAGATGCTGGAAAGAATAGGGATAAGGGTGAGTAGAATTTGATATCTCTCTCCATCCATTTTCTCCCTCTTCTACATCATGTACTTCTAAACTTCTTAGTGATCAAATTGGGGGCTGTTTTTTTCTTATAATACCAAGTTCCATTATTTTAATCATTAGAAGGTGATTGGATTTATAGGTTTTTATTATATTATTATTCATTTATACCTTTTTATTTTTTATTATGGTATGATCAAATACAAATCAAAGGAATAATAATCCTCATGCTTCCATGCATAACCTGAATCTTGTAATGATTTGAGCGTGTTAATATATTTTCTCACCCCTTCCCTTTCATGAGTGTGTGAATGGGTTATGTTGGTTGATAAAATCCATAAACTTAAAACCATGAATATGAATGTTCTTTTCTTGACACAAATATAGTCATCTCATCACATTGTTGATGTGATGCCTTGATTGATTTGAATTTTTACATTGATACAATTTTGTTGATTTTGAGTGGTCGCCAGTAATCAATATAATTGATCAATAAAATACTAGGTGTTAACCTAGTAATAACTCACATACCATACTTGTTTTAGTTTGTATAAATCAAGGAAAAAATGATCCTTCCCATTCCCTTGGGAGTGATGACGTATTGAGTATCAAGGGACACTCACCCAGTTTGATCACAATTTATCCAACTTATTTATCTGACTTAGTAATACTGTTTCAATTTCTATTTTAAAATAATAAAAACCCCAAAAACATAATCTCATTCCAATTCTATTTTCATAATCAAAAAATTATTTTTAAATTAATTATTTAAGTCTCCATTGAGCGATGACCTAGGGTTCTTGCTATACTATAGAAATTCTTGTAAAAAAATAAACAACTAATTTGACATGCTCGACAACATGATCAAATTTTTGTACTATTACTAGAAAACCAATATCATTTTCCCTTATATTTTATTTATTTATTCCTCCTTTCAATATTTTTCCCTTCCCTTTTTATTTTTTTTCTTTTGTGTTTTTTCTCTCTCTTGATTTCTCTCTATATAATTTTGAAATATAGAATTCAATTCTATCTTCTCCTTCTATTATTCTTAAGTTTTTACATTATATCTATATTACATAAAATAAATAAAAATTAAACAAAAAAACATCCCATATTTGTTGCATGACAAGATCTGGAAAGGAAATACTACTTAAATTTGACCCAGAAATTGAAAATTCCATTGACTCACAAATTAGGTCATCTAGAGTAGGACAATCAAGTAACACTGAGTAAACCCTTTTGGAGCCTCAATCATTCCTAAAACAACATAATAGTGAACCAAATAAAACCTAAGAAAACATGGATGAAAATAACTAGACCTTAAAATAACTAACCAACCCAGATGTGGAGTACCGATCTGCGTACATCCAATACCCCAAAGAAGAATCCAACTTTGAGCTTAGATCGGGCCTCATCCACCTCCTTCATAAATTCCATGGTCTTCCTAGTGAGGACCCTCATAAACATCTTAAAGAGTTTGACATACTGTTCTCCACCATGAAACCCCAAAATGTGTCTGAGGACATCATTATGTTTAGGGCCTTCCCTTTCTCCTTTGATGGTATAGACAAAGGCTCACTATATTATCTACCTTCCAAAATTGGGGGATGTAATGAACTAAAAAGAATATTTCTAGAGAATGTTTTCCCTACCTCCCAAACCAAATCAATTATAAAATAAATCTATTGAATTTGTAAATCACAAGGAGAGATGCTTTATGAATATTGAGAGATATTCAAAAAACTTTTCTCAAGTTCCCCCACCACCAAATTAGTGAATTATTGCTAATTTAATACTTCTATGAGGGAATTGTACCCATAGATCATGGTATGATATATGATGTAGCTGGTGGTTCCCTTATTGATAAAACTACTGCTACTAGTCATTACTTAATAGAAAACATGGATCAAAATTCACAACAATTTAGTACATGGGCAGTTTCGCCAACTTGATGAGTTCATGAGGTAAGTGATTCATCCCTATAAAAAATGGAGATAATATATTTTATGAGATGCAAACCCTTCTAAGTCAATTATATCAAGCACAAGGTAATTGACACTCTCCTTCTATTCCAGTACATTGTGATATTTGTTCTGATAACACTCATTTTTTCGACCAGTGCCCACAACTTCAAGATTCATATGAGTCCTATGCAGTAGTATTCTATAGATGTCTATTCCAACAAGAACCTCCCATCAAGAAAGAAACATTTAGAAAAAATACAAACCACGGGTGGAAATAACAACTACAATATAAAAAAGGAGGAAACTCTAGTTACCCTAAATAGAACTCGTATCAATAAGAAAAAGGTATGAAACCTTCTTATCCTTAAAAATATTGAAAAAATCCTCCTCCTCCAAAATCTGAACTGATCCTCAAGGACTTGGTGAATCAAATGGAAACCCAAAACCTATAGTTCTAATAGACCACACAATTGACTATTCAAGAGATATGAAATTTGGTGGGACAATTGGATAACACCATTGGTGAGGTAAATATTCAAGGTTATGGATAACTACCATCCCAACCTATTGATAATCGAAAATAAAAAGGTAATGTTTGTGATATCACACTTCATAATGGTAAAGAATTTTTTTTCTACAGATTCTACACAAAATTATATTCCTCCTCTTGAAAACTTTCTTTCCCTAAACTCAAAAGATTCAAGTAAAGAAAAAAAAGACAAAAGGGTAAACAAGTCATCATTGATGATTCCCCTAAGCAATCCATTCCTCGTACTTTCCCCCAAAGACACTTTAAATATAAGAAAAAATTTTATAATGAGATTGATAATGAAACAATGGATACATTTTAAAAGGTATAAGTTAATATTCCTTTATTGGATTCAGTTAAAAAATTACATCGCTACGCCAAATTTCTTAAGGAGATTTTCACCCATAGATGATGACTAATGGAGAATTAGAGAGTCAACTTTGGAAGTAATGTATCAGCTCTAATACAACAAGAAAAGCAACCAAATTCAAGGATTCTAGTACATTAATGATACCTTATACCATATGTGAGACCTTATTTTCTGATGTAATTCTAGATTTGGGTGCTTCGATTAATGTGATGCCTTGCTCTGTGTACACTTCTCTGTAGGTTGGAGAGCTTCAACCAAAAAAAATAATCATGAAAATTTACAACCAAAGCACAACACACCCATATAGAGTGATCGAGTACATCCTCATAAGAGTGAAGAATCTCATATTCCCTATATAATTCTACATTCTTGAGATGGAAGATACTCAAACCTAAGCACATTCTCAATTCATACTTGTAAGTCCATTCCTTAAAACAACAAAGAAGATCATAAACATTCACAATGGTATGCCATATATGGATTTAGGTGGAGAAAAGGTGTTTTTTAATATCCTTAATTATATCAAACACCCAGTTTAAGAGAACTCAACTCTTCCTGTCTATTCAATGGAAGTTCTCTCAAATGATACACACACACACAAAATTATCTTCTTGACCTATATTCTGATTCACTTTCTTCTTGTTCACCCTTTTATTATTTTAATTTTTATTCATGTTTTGAGTGTTGTGTGGGTTTATAAAACTATAAATTTTTTACTTTAATTGATGAGTGTGTTCATTTTGAGGTACCCATGGCCGTTGATGATTCTGTAAATCTCATTTCCATTCATTCTCTTTCCTTAGAGAATAAACATGAGCAGATTGATAGTTTCATGGAACTCACTCCCCCTAAATCCTATCCCTCAATACAAAAAACCACTGATGTTGGAATTAAAACCACTTAAATCAAATTTAAAATACTCCTATCTTGAGGGTATTGACCAATTTCCCATCATTATTACTAATAAACTCTCTCCATAATAGGAATCAAAACTGATCGACCTTTTGATAGAGTGTAAAAAGCTAATAGGAAGGACATTGAAAGATATTCTCAGGATTATCCTATATGTTTTTATACATCATATACTTTTAGATGATGAGGATAAAACCATAAGGCAAGATCAATGTTGGTTAAATCCCACTCTCCTTAAAGTGGTAAAATTAGAAGTCAGTAAATTACTTTCTACTAAAATAATTTATCCTATATCTGATAGTAAATAGGTTATCCCAATGAAAATTGTTCATAAAAAACTAGAATAATTCTTGTGTCAAATGAATGGAATTAATTGGTTCTAATATGTGTGAAAAATAGTTTGCAAGTTTGTATTGACTATCTTTAACTGAATCAAGCCACAAGAAATGACCAATTCCCTCTACCTTTCATTGACCAAATGTTATAAAGACTGGTTGGTAAGTCCTATTATTGTTCCTTGGTAGCTATTTAGGTTGTTTTAAAATCCATATATCCCATGAGGATTAATAAAATACAACATTTACTTGTCTATTTGGAACATTTTTATATAGAAGGATGCCTTTTGGTCTCTATAATGCTCCTAGTACTTTTCATCAATGTATGTTGAGTATTTTTTCAGAGTACCTTGAGAATTTTATGGAAGTTTTTATGGATGATTTCATGGTTTATGGATCTTCCTTATATGAATGTTTAGAACACCTAGGTTCGGTCCTCCACCATTGAGTTGAAAAAGATATCGTATTAAATTAAGTGAAATTCCATTTCATGGTTGAGCGAGGGATAGTTTTTGGGCATGTTATTTCAAATGAGGTAATTCAAGTGGATAAATAAAAATTAAATTAATTAAATCTCTTACATATCCAAAATGTGTTTGTGAGGTTTGATCTTTCTTAGGTTATGTTGGTTTTTACCATCGATTTATTAAAGATTTTAGTAAGATCACACTTCCCTTATCTCGATTATTTCGAAAGGATTCTCAAATTTTTATATGAATTTTGAGGATTAATTCAATTCACTAAAATGAGTCCCACATAACCTCCCATAATCCAACCACCAAGGTTGGATTTTCCCTTCGAACTTATGTGTGATTCCTCTAACTTTATAGTTGGGGAAATTTTATCAAAAAGGGTTAAGAGGGATCATCATTTCATTGTGTATGCCTCATATACCCTTGACCCTGCCCAAGTAAACCACAAAACCAAGAAACGAATACTTCCAATTGTGTTTTACTTGGAAAAAATCCATTCATATATTCTTGGTTCAAAATTCATCATGTTTTTTGACCATATTTTACTTTTTTTATCCTAAAAAATATGAAGGTAAGCCCTACCTCATTCGATGGATTCTCCTCCTCTAAAAGGTTGACCTTGATACTAGAGATAAGAGAGGATAGGAAAATGTGATAGATGACCACATTAGTTGAATTTATCCACCAATGGGCCACCATATTGACTCATCCCTCCCCATTGGATAATTATTTTCTCATGAGAACCTTTGTGATGTTATGGACCTTAACCCATGGTCTACAGACATTGTAAATTTTCTAAAAAAATCTAGGGTTCCTACATATTTTTATCACTTCATAATCCCAGAGACTTAGGCATGATTAATGATAGTACATTTGGGATGGAACTTACTTGTAGATAATTTTTGGTGACCAAGTTGTTCATAGGTGTGTCCCTGATCATGAGTTCACCTCAGTTTTGAGATTCTTCCACACTTTGGATTGTGGGGGACACTTTGGATCTTAATGCACTACTAGAAAGGTAATTGAATCAAGAATTTATTGTCAAACATTTTATAGATATTCCCATCATTTTTTAAGTCATGTACTCGATGTTAATTCACAGGGAAGTTAAGATAATCTTGGAAATTCTCCCTGGACAATCTAAAATTTCAAATTAGGAATTTAAGGGAATCTTGGAAAAAATGGTACAACCCAATAAAGATTGGAGTTTTCACTTGGATGATTCACTTTTGGAATACTGAATAGATTTTTAAACCCTATTCAGAATGTCACCATAAAAGATTGTGTTTGGAAAGGATTATCACCTACTGGTAGAGGTAGAGAACCATGAATATTGGGTTGTTAAACAATGTAATATGAATCTTTCAAATTCAAGTGAGTATAAGAAGTTATAGATTCAAGAGTTGGAAGAAATTCAGCATGATGCAGATGATAACACCCAAATACATCAAGAGAAGAAAAATGATATTCATGATGATATGGTTCACTAATGGAAGTTTCATATTGGTGAGAAGGTCCTCATGTACTATTCCAGGATAAATATCCACCTAGGTAAGATTCATTTCCATTGGCTCGATCCTTAAACTGTTACTAATTTTTACCATTTTGGTGCACTACCGGTCTTGCATGAGCAGAGTGGTTAAAGTATTACTGTTAATGGGTGGATATTTAAACACTTTTATGTGGATTTTCTAAAGAACCTAGTGGAGGAAATCCACCTTCAAGAAGAAACATACCAGTGAAACCCACCAAGTTTTATCCTTCCTTTAGAAATTATTTTTTTGTTATATTAAGGACATTGTGCACTCTAGGTGTGGGGGGTGGTTACATTTCTGGGTTCATTAGTATTTTCATCATATTTCTTCTTTCTTATCTTTTTTTCTTTCTAAATAGTATTTTTACATTATCCCCCCTATGCTCACAAGATCATGGAAAATACTAAAAATGTATGTTTAAATTCATAATTCAATTTTGTTTTAAAATTTAATGAAAATTTTTCTCAATTATGGAATGTGAATTTATTCATGAATTTAACATCAGGGAGTGATTTTTATAAAAATTATTGCTTGTTGATGATATGAATGGATGTATCTCTATGAAACCTTTGATATGAATGATACCATTTATGTGAGTAGTTTATGGGAAAATTGTTCCACTTAATATCTTCACACAACATTTCACCAAACCATGAAGTTTGAATATTTTGTACTTAATAGAGGGTAAACATAAGTCAAGATAATTTTTATCAGCTTTCTAAAATGATTTTTCCATACGTTTGTTCCTTATTTGATCTATTTCATTACTATACCAGATTTACCTATGTGTGTGTACTTATTATCTTACTATTGTACTCCATCAATATATATATATATATACACAAAAAAATTAAAAAACAAAAAAAACAAAAAAATAATAATAAGTAAATAACTAATGAGGAGAGTGATGAAATATACAAAAAATGGGGATATCTAGGTTGGGAGATTATGGTTTTACTTTCAAGAATGTTTAAGTGAGTGGGTATTGAAATTTTATTGCAAAAGATATAGTACGAGTTCGGTGAAAAGAATAAGGTAAACATAACAAGTTTAAAATAACCTATATTTGCTGGATATAAAGTGGAAAGAATAACATGAAATAGTTTTCACACACACACATGAAGAGTTATTGGCATGGTTTACTTTTTAAATCCTTGCTCATATTGGTATCATGAATCTCTTTGAAATTCATTCTGATAAAAATTGTGTGAGATATTTTTTCCATGATCACTGGGAATAACTCCTTGGTGTGGTTTGTGCTTTGATCACATTTATTTCCTTAATTAAAATTTCATTGAATTTTAAATCTCCATGAAGTTGGGAATATCTACACGCATCATTTTTTTTTGAAATGTGACTTTTCCCAAGAGTGAAAATTTTTAGGTGTGGGGGTGTGATTATATATCGATTCACTATTTATTTCCATCCTTACACCACTATTTTAAACTAGCTTTGTATTGAAAATTAAAATTATGAAAACAAATTTCACTCCATGACTTATTAGATAATTTAATTTTTATCACTGTTAAATAGGTCAATTTTACTTGTTTTAATGTTTACATTATAAGAGGAGGTGATTTGGAGATCCCACTATAGAATTCAAGAAAAATGATCCAAGCTACACGAGAGCTCGAGCACACTTATGGAATTCAATATTTATTGTGGATAATCAATGCATCCAATTGGGCTTAAAATTGGTGGTAGAGCTCAAAACTATGTGGGATACATTTTTCTAGAAGACTGTGGATCCTAATTCATCTATTTGAAGGCCCAAAATGTCCCACAATGTGAAGTAATTTTGTAGGGTATATATTGGTACACCCTTCTGTATTTGCGACATAACCCGGTACTTGTAATCAAATTGGGATTATTATACCTCCATTGGACAGATAACACAAAGTTCCACCTCTACACTAAATTTTAGGACAATTTAAATCATTTTGGTTAGTAAAATAGCCAAATCAACTTGGTGTAAAAATATTTCATGAACAACTCACCTACTGTAACAACCTAAGTACTTACAAATAAATTTAATATAGAATGAAATGCATGAAACACTGAGTATCTCTAAAAAAACTTTGTTATTTAAAGGAGATAGTTATAACCTAGTCGTTAAACATAATTTTACACTTCTATGAATTTAATTTCAAAAGACTGACATACATGGTTTCTATCAGTAAGATATTTAGAGTCAGATAGGATCAACTTAATTTTTAGTGAATAGTAACTTGACCCTTTAGAATAGTAATGTTACCCTTATGAATAGTAATATGACCCTTATGAATACTAAATCAGCCAAATGAATAGAAACCACATCCATTAATGTATAAATAATATTTAGGCATCTTTTAAGTGACAATATGATCATATTATAAGTAAATAAATATTTCTTAAAAAATTATTAATTAAGTCATAAATATTTAATTAAAATTTTATGATAAATTTAATAATTTAAATGAAAATTTATTTTCATAAAATGAAATAAAAAATTATTTTTTTATGGTTATAATATAATTTTATGAGACCTTGATTAATTTTTCAAAGTGTTATAAAACCAATTATAGTTTTAAATTTTTTATTTTTCAAATAAATTATGATTTTATTTGAAAATTAAATTTATAATATTTTGGAAATTATTTTGATAAAATGGAGTTTATTTTTCAATTATAAATGTAAAATAATGGTTGGGTTAGATTTTTTATGTTTTTCTAAAATACTTGAATTTTTGGTGAATAGTGAAATATAATAATTTACAAAATAAGCTAAATACATGAACTATTGAGTCATGGATGGTGTTATACTGAGGTAAGATCCCTTGGTTAGAAATAACATGCACTCATTAATGTTTTTAGTCATAAGAACCAACTCTATTGATTTTCTTGAGCTTAATAATAAAATAATGATTAAAATAATGGAACCCCCTCTCCCCCACTATAAATACCACCCCTCACTCCCTCTTCTCCTCACACCTCTAAAGATTTGAGAATTATCCAAATTCTAACCAATACTCTTCCCAATAATATTACACAAATTCATTGACTTTTTTTCTAATCAAAAGTTCAAAAATAAGGGCCTTAATGAGGATCTCATGGAGAAGAGATCAAGAGGTAAAAATCCTCTTTCATTTTATTTTTATTTTTATTTTTTTGATTATTTTTATTTTCTTATACTCTCTTCACCTACCCTTATACAAGTGGCATGAAAACTAAATTATCATATATATACTGTAATTTTATCATGTTTATGGAAAAATTCATCATCATACTTATTCTCCTCTCCCTCTTATTCTAAAAATAAAAACATCATCCGTGATGTGTCCATTTACGGACATCGTGGATGATGTGTTTTCAATTTCCATTATCACCTTCATTGATATTCATAAAACCATTTTAATGGTTGAAAAATATTCTTAATTTTATTATATAACCTATTTTATGTTCTGGAATCAACATATATACATCATATTAAATTATATAATGAAACAAGTTCATGATTATCAAATAGACGACAAAATGATCTAAATGAATATCATTAATATTTTATATAATGATTCATCATCAGATCTGAAAAAAATGATTTATGGTATAATTTAATATTATGGAAACATATTAATACCATTTAATTCTAATTCTGGAGTTTCATTTCCATATGAAAAGAAAATCCAATACGAACCGACCATGGAAACCATGTAAAGAACGCACCCGAAAGAGTGGAAATAACAAAATATTATTAATAAATAGGTGGAATGATGTTATAAAATGATCATAAAAAGTGTTATAAACATGAATATGTTTATTTAAAATTTTAATAACACTCTTTTAACCATTACACAAGAGTTTTAAACATGTTTTAAGTAAGACGAACCTCAGGTAAGAGAATTCTTAACCCAATTTCCATTCTTTAGGTTATCCTTATACTTTTTTGATTTTGTGGTGCTAAGATTATTTGAGTAATGAATTTTTTTTATATTATGTTTTATGATTTGGTTTTATAGTGTATACACATATTCATTTAATTCTATTAATTCTCACTATATTATATTTTTAAGGGACTTTTCTATAAAATTTCTCTTAAAATTCTATTTTACAAAATTTAAAAGAAATATTTTTATAAAATTATTCATGTTCTATGATTATATTCTGGTTCTTGGGAATTTTTTATTGTTAAGGTTGGGAACTATATCTCCCTAAAATTCATTGGTTATGTGTAATTTTTAGGTGGGTCGTATAATTACTCCAAGTGTAACCACGATGGTTACACCTTAAGGTATCCATGAGGGTTACATTGTAAGGTAACTGTGAGGGTTAAAAACCATAAGGTAGCTGCAAGGGTTAAAATATTAATTAAGTAATTTACCAATATACCTTTATGGTTTTATTTATGTTTTATATAGAAGTATCATGTTTAATAAAGTAATTATATGATAATTTATGGGTGAGAAGTACATCTTTGTGAAAATGATTTCATATGTTTATAATTATTCATAGGCTAATGGTTTTTCTCCTTATTTTTATGTCCCTTAATGAGTTTTTGTGATCATACCAAGTTTTAAAATTATTTTCATAGGGTGTAAGGATTGGTAGGAGAAAAGAATAATCTAAGATGAATGTTGTGAAGAGTTTTCAAAAAAAAATATTTTTTATATTAAAAAATTTGTATTATGAAATAAATGGATATTGTTTTAGTAGTACCCACTTTGTATGATTGTGGGTTGATATGTATGAATTATGTCATGAATTTATAAAACTCTAAACTAAAAATATCTTTGGGAATGTAAAGAAGTGAATTCTAAAGGAATTTACTAGATTGTGTAATGTTTAAGGATTGAGTCCTTATAGTTGGTATCAGATCATAGTTTAAATAACTTTAGCAGTTATGATGATGTTAATAAAATGCCATAAATGATTTTTATCTTTTTTTTATAGAATTTTAAGATCACCATGTTACCTCATCTAATATATGTCTGTTCATAATGGTTTTCCACAGAAGAAACATGGAAGCTGATGTAGGAAGGCATCAAGAGGATGATAAATTTCTGAATCTGAAACCTAGAATGGTGGGAATTAGAAGCAAATAGTTTGTGACAGTAATGGATCTATTGACATAGGAAATAAATGGTGGTGTAATCCATTTAGGAGAATAACCATATCTACCACAAAAGAACATGATGATAGTAGAACATTTTATGAGGCAACACCCTCCTACTTTCAGTGGATCTTCTGACCCAGTGGTGGCTTTAGGGGGGATTAAAGCCCTTGAAAAGATATTTGATGTTATGGGGTGTTTGGATAATCATCAGGTTAGTCTTTCCGTTTATCCTTTTAAAGGTTAAGCTAAAAAGTGGTGGTCAATGGTCAAGAATATCAGGGATAGAGAGGAGATTAATTCCTTGGAATGATATGAATTTAAGAATCTGTTCCATGTAAAATATTTTCCTAAGGTGGTTAGACTTAGTATGGAAAAGAAATTACTTGTATTGAATAAAAATAAGGATAATTAAATGGCCATTTATGAAAAAAATTCAATTTATTGGAAAGGTATGCTCCAAATCTTATTTAGTATCTTGATTGAAAAATAAACTGTTCTTACTCAGGATTGAAGCCAAAATATCGAAGGCCATTGGCTTCCTGTGAATTAAAAAGCTGTGAGAAACTTATCATATGTAATGAGAGGGTATAAAGGGAGTTTTCTAATGATCATGTGTACTTTTACAACAATCATAATAAGAGGTCCTGATGTCAAGTGATGGGTAAGAATCACTCAAATAAATTTGAAGTTAAAAAAGTTGAGTTTCCAGTTTGTGAAAAGTGTGGAAAAGAACACCTTGGGAAATGCCTTACTAAAACTAGAAAGTTTTTTCAATGTGGTAAATTTGGACATATGTTCTAATATTATAATGAAAATTATCCTAATATTAATCTTGATAAGAAAACTATAAAGTGTTTTAAATGTGGTGATATGGGTTATTATGAAAATACTTTCTGAAAGAAATTTCTAAATGATGGAAAGAAGCTAGATTATAAGAAAAACAGTGTAATGAAGTCCTTTGTGACAATTTAAGTAGATTTAGGTCCATCCAATGAAGTGGTATTAGGTAATTTATTTTTTGACGAATATTTTTCTAATGTCTTGTTTGATATAGGGTCTACACATTCCCATATTTCTGATAAATTTTCTGGTAAATTGAGAATTTCATCTCAATAAATAAGACCAGAACATATGGTTAAAACACCAATGGGGAAATATTATAGAAAAATGAAATTATAAGAATATTCTTATTATTATTCATGGAAATAAATTACTTGAAAATCTTATGGTTTTTCCCATAGTAGAGTTTGATGTTATTCTGGGAATGGATTGACTTTCTGTTTATCATGCTAAAATTGATTCTAGAGCCAAAGATATTGTTTTCTAGAAAGAGTTTTAGTTTGTATAGAAGAATTAACCCATACAATTGATAACATGTCAGGAAGCTGAGAAACTGTTAAAAGATATAAATGAAAGTTATCTTGATCATATTTTTTAAAATAAGGTAATTGTAACAGCCCGAGATTTTATGAAAACTATTATTTTTAATTTTATTAATGTCTTGTGTTGTATGCTACACCAAAAAGAGCTTGCACAACACGCATTCTTGAATTTCCTTCCATTACACGCAATCGCGACCTTCCTCGATAGCGTGTGTAATACGCAATACCGAGTTTCACTAAACAACGATGTGCTATTAAAATATTATTAAAACTAGCCGTTATGAATAGTAATAACCACTTTTTAAAATTCTGTAAATCATATTTTTCAAAATGAACTTCATTCTTGGATTCGGAGTATCGAATTTAGCCTAAGGTGAAATTTTGGTACTTTTCGGATAACTTTCATATTCTGATGAATAGTGAAAATTACTAAATTATAATTAAAAACAACTTTTTTAATCGAAATAATTATTAGTGATAAATTATTAATTTTAGTGGTTTTAAAGTATATTTAGAATATATTTTTACAATTTAATACAATTTTGGTCATTGGTCTTAATTTCACATTTAAACCAGACATAATCAAGTGTCAATCTTTTGATATACATTGTTTCCTAAAAACACGCTATTTATTTTAACGGCGGGATTTAATTATAAAATTAATTAATGCAACTTCTATGTTATGAATTTGGTAAAATAGATTTCATTTTTGAATTCGGAATATGAAATATAGCTTAGGATGAAATTTTGGCATTGTTCTGAAAAACATCAATTTTTGATGAATAGTGAAACTACTAAGTGGTAGTTAAAAAAACTAAATTTTTCATAAAAATTAATTTTGCCGCTTCTGTGAATGGAATTTCGAAAATCCGAGAGACACGGTTATTATCAAGGACTAAAATGTGGTTCAATGGGATGAAAATAATTTTTTGGTGAATAGTAACTTTTTACTTTTTTACCGCGGTTAATAGTAAATAGGGTAACTAAGGGTAAATATGATATTACTATTACCCTAACACATGTCCTAATTCTATTGGACAAGTGTAATTCGACCAAAAACAAACTTAGGAATAAAATATAACCATTTAGGCCCACTTGGATTAGATTAGGACATTTATTATTAATTTATTTAAAGAAAGGTTAAAATAGTTAAAATCAAAGTTTAATAAGTAAATCATTTTTAATATGGGGTTATACATAAGATAAATTCGATTGTAAATATTCATTAGAAAGCTAAAAAGATTTCCTACATGATGGTATTTTATTTGTAATTTTTAGACATCAAATAAGTTAATTTATTTATGACACAACGATGATGCAGTAATTATCTTATTAATGAAATATTGACATAATTGATGTTATAAACACCAAAATAAATGTAATTTGAGATTTTTTATGAATTCCACTAATTTTATAGGTTACTATGATATATTAATGTTGATTTAATCAACTTGGTTCTAACATTTAATTATGTTATGACTTTCACAAAAATCATATATCAAATAGTGTCAAAATTGACACAAAATAGTTTTTAAATAAAATATTATATTATTAATTGTTATTGTATTCCTAAAAATCTAAGGTTCGGCCAAATGACTTAGATAAGGATATATATATTAATAATAAACAATTTTGGGTTCGTTTGACATGTTATAGTAAGTGTATTAACCATATAGTGAAAGAAAACAAAAAGACACGGTAAAAGTTAAATTATTTAACTTAGAGTTAAATCTAATTGATAAGGTTAAAATAATACCCTAAACTTGTATAAATCCTATTGGTTGATAGGATTTCGACCCATCCCCACTTTATCTTCGAAATAAGACCCTTTGGAACCATTATAAACCGATTTTGACTTTAATATAAAATAATATTTTGAGATATTCCTAAGGTGCCCCTCTCCTCCCTTATAAAAGGACACCTCCTCCCCCTCCTCCTCACACCCATTTGAGCACTCAAGCTCGGCCAACCCCTGCCAAAATCTCTTCTCCACTTCCCTAGAAACATCCTAGAGGTTCTGGTCTTCCTCAAAGACCAATTCTAGTGCCCTAAGAGGAGGTCTCAAAGAGGCACTTTAAAGAAGAGGTAATTACCGTTACCAATTCTTTCATCTTTATTTCTTCTTCCACTTCTTCTTCTTAGGTTGTTTCATTATGAAGTAATAACATCAGTATCAATCATATACTGATATGTTATTATAAGTATGAAACAACCCTATTTCACCATCTATCCATCCTACGGAAAAAGAAATCACCGCGCGTGCGTACGTACGGAATACCGTCTCCACGCCGTGGTGTAATCTATTTTCCACCACCACCTTACATGGATGGGTATAATGGTGTAAAGAATAACTATACATAGTTATTACAACATCATATTGATTCTGATATATTGTATAATTCACTCCAATTCAATTCAATACTTATAGAAATGATATCATCGCTCGTGCGTACGTACGGACTACCGTCTCCACGACGCGATGAGATTCATTCTCCATGTTAACCATTTAAGAATGATTATAAAGTATATATAAGAAATAATAATGAAATATATGACATTATAAAGCTACTGTATTTATGTATATATATATATATGTATGTCATCAACTTACTTCCATTCAAGACAATAAGGAAAGGAAAACAGCGTTCATGCGTACGTACGGACTACCGTCTCCATGAACCGTGTTTTTCATTTCATTTATCTATCTTATATATATATATATATACTGAATATATATGATATATAAATCATATTTTATATTATGGAAGTAAGTAAATCATGATATAAGTAATAATAATGTCAAGAACAACAAGTGAAAACACCTACGATAAAATGAAACGATTTTACTCAAAACGCTTCTTTAACGTGGAATTTACAAAAGAACGGGTAATATAAAGTCATAAGTGAACCATATATGATATCATAACAGTGAATATGATTCTGTAATAAGTCAATGACATTATTTAAATCATTATACAGGAGGTTCGGACACGTACAAAGCAAGTCGGACCTAAGGTAAGGGAAATGTCACAATCTCATTTTTATCCGAGATTGTTTATTCGTAAGTATTTATTGGGGTGTATTTTATCATCCACATCCATGTTTCCTCAATATATAATATTATTTCCATCCAACTAAAATTGTTTAAATCCAATTTTACCCTCCAGTGAGTTTTTAGTAAAAAAATATGAAAGGAATCTTTTGACGTTTTTCATACGAGGTGCTTTTTTGACTTTTCCGACAAAAGTACGAAGAATGATTTTTTTAACTTATACGGCATGAATGGATTCTTAAAACATTATTTCCAAGAAGCTTACTTTACAAGTTTTCAAGTTTATTTTTAATCAACTTCTTTTATTTTAAAGTTGTATGACATGTTATGAAAGGAAAAGTGTTTTTGAAGTAGAAAGGATATTTTCCTCAAGAATGATGTTCAAGTATTTTATCAAAATTATTTTCCATCTTAGATAATAAAAGGGTTCTGTTTTTATCCCTATTATTACATGGATTTGATTATGTTGTGATGGAAATATTTTTATGAATTCCTTTATCTTATATGAATTGTTTTATGATGTCATGATGTTTCAAGAATCCCATTTTTGTTACATGTGTTATGCGATGATGTATGATTTATGATTATGTGGCACACATAAGAAAGGATTCATTATAAGATGGGTGGGACCTATATCTCCCTCCAATGCATTGGGTAAAGATTTTATATCTCATGAGATAGACATGGCTGGAATGGTAGGTTATACCGGTTCAGTGAAACAGGACTGAAACGAGGGTTACTCGATTCAGAAAGGGACTTTGTCCACTAAGATAGTCTTGGCAATGAGTCTTGACTAACAAGAAATGATTCTCTATGATTATGTGTGAATGCCACAAAGTTTCATGTTTTAAGTTATGATTATTGTGATTATATTTCACTGCCATGATTTATCCCATGTTATGAAATTATGCTCTCTTTTGCAGGTTAAGATTTCCAAAATGTTATGTTCTTATGAATATGATGTGATTGATATTTATTTTGTTTACCCTTACTGAGCATTTGAGCTCACCCTTTTATGTTTTCTTTTCCCCAGGATATAAAGAAAGGTTTTAGGTATAAAAAAAAAGAAGATCTTTATGGGAGATGTTGAAGATCTTTCACCACGATTAGAAGATTTTATTCCGAGTTTCCAAAGACACTAAACTATTACGATCCTTGTGTGTGTGTTTTTGTTATGTACTAAGTATTCTGCGAAAGTAATGTAAAGTCCATGTAAGTCAGGCTTCGGGTCTCTACAGTTGGTATCAGAGGAAAGGTTTAGTCAACCTTTGGAAACTAGGATGCGAAAACGTTAGTGAGATCTCTAGAGATATTTATAAGGTATGTCTAGGTATGTCCCTAAGGATAAGTATACGTATAGGATACAGTCCTAGAACTACGGTAACGATCATAGAATTTAACATAAGATGTTAGATATTGAGGATACTCCCCCCTTGTTATGTTGTTTTCCCTAGCATGATTTTTGCCTCTCACACTATTCTTTTTGGGTTTTAGAAAATGGCTGGAAACAAGGTGATTCACGATAATGGAGGATATGATGGACAATGGAATGATATTTTTCATGAGAAACAAAATGAAATGGGATTTGGAAGTCCAAACATCATTATTATGCCGAATCAGCAATCTCATAATATGATCAATAAAGTAAAATTTGGTAAGTTTCCTGACTCGGCTAATAAGAGAAAGATGGAGTTTCATGAAGATCATAGAGGAAAGAAAGTTCAATTTCCCCTATGTAATTCATGTGGGAAGAGGCATCAAGGAGAATGTTTCAAAGGAACTAGAAGATGCTTTGGGTGTGGAAAATAAGGACACAAAGCAAGTAAGTGCAAAGGAAAAGGTTCAATTAACACCATGGATGAGGATAATGGTATTGCTACGACATCAACAATGGTAAAATGCTTTAAATGTGGAATATACGGGCATTATGCAAACCAATGCCCTAAGGGAAAGTCTCATGAATAGAATCAGTATGGTCGTATGGGAAGTATTTATGTTGACGATGATGAAGAAACTACAAATGATATGTGAGATGAAAGAAATGTTGAAGCTCGGTCAATGGTCTAAGAATGTAGTGGAATGATTACATGTTTATCATGTGTAGTGTTGGAATAAGGAGACATCTAAGGATTGTTACATTGTTGTCTTTCCTTAAGTGTATGATGAATGGTACTAGTAACCATGAAAGGTTATTCAGATACTTTTGGAAAGTAGATGATAAGTGCATAATGAAAGGATAAGAAGACAATGAGATGTTTGATTGTATTCATGAGCTCATGACTGATATAAGGACTAAGTGATATCATGGTTTGAGTATAAATAATTTTGAGGATTTTGGTATGTGGAAAGAGTTAACTTTTAACAGCACTCATGTTTTCAATAAGGTTCAATGGGTATTCAAGAGAATACATGATTAAGGACTTTGAATGTTTGGAATGTGACCAAAAAAACATATCTTATGATATATGGGGATCAACGATGGTATTAAATCTCTGGTAATTGTTTTCACTATGTTATGAGAGTGGACTGGAGTATTATGGATAAGCCTAAAGATTAGAATGGATTATGTTGGACATAAGTTATTATTGTTTAAGGATAGAAGTTTTTTCGATATTATGGATGGGATGTTATAGTAATATAGTTTTATAAAAAGGACAACCTGCAGGACGGGCGACAGCCCATCGCTTCGGACAAGGCTGTAGGAATCGAACCCACAACCGAAGTGCGACTGGCCTTTATCGCCTACCACTGACCTACAGGAAGTCCCTGTTTAGTAGAAACTAGTTTTATTATATTAAGCAGTATGATATATGAAGTATAAGTCCATTTTAGGAACCGTATATGATTAATCTCAGTATAGAATGACTTATGTATATTTAATAACTTTTGCTAACCTTTTGTTTGAGACAGATGGAATGAACAGTCATTCTATCACATGATCTGCTAACACTTCATGAATAACAAATTCAACTTCATTTATTTAAGAGATGAAGTGGAAATTGTTCAAGGCCCGAACAACAGTGAGATTGTACCAAAATAAAGTAAGTATTTATTCTAAGCAAATTTTCAACTTTAGGGAAATGATCTTGAAAACCAAAAATGTTGTCCTAGTGATCTTATACCTGATGAATCAGATGGTACCTTATATCATCACAAATCTATGGATTTGTGATTACTGGCTTTTCCATAGCCATGTTCTCTACCACTCTCCATCAGAACATGATGGTTAGATTTTTCTTCCATATCCATATTTTCACCTATGTGGAAACCCAGTGATTAGTTTATTTGGGTAATTGTTACATTTCATACTTTAGTTTTTAAAGCCATGTTTTGGTATTCCTTTTTACGATGTGGGTTTCTATTAAAGAAACTTTCGAATAGTAAACTATTTATAACCCCGACGAATTTCGAGGGCGAAATTCATTTTAAGGGGGGTAGAATGTAACAGCCCGAGATTTTATGAAAACTATTATTTTTAATTTTATTAATGTCTTGTGTTGTACGCTACACCAAAAAGAGCTTGCACAACACGCATTCTTGACTTTCCTTCCATTACACGCAATCGCGACCTTCCTCGATAGCGTGTGTAATACGCAATACCGAGTTTCACTAAACAACGATGTGCTATTAAAATATTATTAAAACTAGCCGTTATGAATAGTAATAACCACTTTTTAAAATTCTGTAAATCATATTTTTCAAAATGAACTTCATTCTTGGATTCGGAGTATCGAATTTAGCCTAAGGTGAAATTTTGGTACTTTTCGGATAACTTTCATATTGTGATGAATAGTGAAAATTACTAAATTATAATTAAAAACAACTTTTTTAATCGAAATAATTATTAGTGATAAATTATTAATTTTAGTGGTTTTAAAGTATATTTAGAATATATTTTTACAATTTAATACAATTTTGGTCATTGGTCGTAATTTCACATTTAAACCAGATATAATCAAGTGTCAATCTTTTGATATACATTGTTTCCTAAAAACACGCTATTTATTTTAACGGCAGGATTTAATTATAAAATTAATTAATGCAACTTCTATGTTATGAATTTGGTAAAATAGATTTCATTTTTGAATTCGGAATATGAAATATAGCTTAGGATGAAATTTTGGCATTGTTCTGAAAAACATCAATTTTTGATGAATAGTGAAACTACTAAGTGGTAGTTAAAAAAACTAAATTTTTCATAAAACTTAATTTTGCCGCTTCTGTGAATGGAATTTCGAAAATCCGAGAGACACGGTTATTATCAAGGACTAAAATGTGGTTCAATGGGATGAAAATAATTTTTTGGTGAATAGTAACTTTTTACTTTTTTACCACGGTTAATAGTAAATAGGGTAACTAAGGGTAAATATGATATTACTATTACCCTAACACATGTCCTAATTCTATTGGACAAGTGTAATTCGACCAAAAACAAACTTAGGAATAAAATATGACCATTTAGGCCCACTTGGATTAGATTAGGACATTTATTATTAATTTATTTAAAGAAAGGTTAAAATAGTTAAAATCAAAGTTTAATAAGTAAATCATTTTTAATATGGGGTTATACATAAGATAAATTCGATTGTAAATATTCATTAGAAAGCTAAAAAGATTTCCTACATGATGGTATTTTATTTGTAATTTTTAGACATCAAATAAGTTAATTTATTTATGACACAACGATGATGCAGTAATTATCTTATTAATGAAATATTGACATAATTGATGTTATAAACACCAAAATAAATGTAATTTGAGATTTTTTATGAATTCCACTAATTTTCTAGGTTACTATGATATATTAATGTTGATTTAATCAACTTGGTTCTAACATTTAATTATGTTATGACTTTCACAAAAATCATATATCAAATAGTGTCAAAATTGACACAAAATAGTTTTTAAATAAAATATTATATTATTAATTGTTATTGTATTCCTAAAAATCTAAGGTTCGGCCAAATGACTTAGATAAGGATATATATATTAATAATAAACAATTTGGGGTTCGTTTGACATGTTATAGTAAGTGTATTAACCATATAGTGAAAGAAAACAAAAAGACACGGTAAAAGTTAAATTATTTAACTTAGAGTTAAATCTAATTGATAAGGTTACAATAATACCCTAAACTTGTATAAATCCTATTGGTTGATAGGATTTCGACCCATCCCCACTTTATCTTCGAAATAAGACCCTTTGGAACCATTATAAACCGATTTTGACTTTAATATAAAATAATATTTTGAGATATTCCTAAGGTGCCCCTCTCCTCCCTTATAAAAGGACACCTCCTCCCCCTCCTCCTCACACCCATTTGAGCACTCAAGCTCGTCCAACCCCTGCCAAAATCTCTTCTCCACTTCCCTAGCAACATCCTAGAGGTTCTGGTCTTCCTCAAAGACCAATTCTAGTGCCCTAAGAGGAGGTCTCAAAGAGGCACTTCAAAGAAGAGGTAATTACCGTTACCAATTCTTTCATCTTTATTTCTTCTTCCACTTCTTCTTCTTAGGTTGTTTCATTATGAAGTAATAACATCAGTATCAATCATATACTGATATGTTATTATAAGTATGAAACAACCCTATTTCACCATCTATCCATCCTACGGAAAAAGAAATCACCGCGCGTGCGTACGTATGGAATACCGTCTCCACGCCGTGGTGTAATCTATTTTCCACCACCACCTTACATGGATGGGTATAATGGTGTAAATAATAACTATACATAGTTATTAAAAAATCATATTGATTCTGATATATTGTATAATTCACTCCAATTCAATTCAATACTTATAGAAATGATATCATCGCTCGTGCGTACGTACGGACTACCGTCTCCACGACGCGATGAGATTCATTCTCCATGTTAACCATTTAAGAATGATTATAAAGTATATATAAGAAATAATAATGAAATATATGACATTATAAAGCTACTGGATTTATGTATATATATATATGTATGTCATCAACTTACTTCCATTCAAGACAATAAGGAAAGGAAAACAACGTTCATGCGTACGTACGGACTACCGTCTCCATGAACCGTGTTTCTCATTTCATTTATCTATCTTATATATATATATATATATACTGAATATATATGATATATAAATCATATTTTATATTATGGAAGTAAGTAAATCATGATATAATTAATAATAATGTCAAGAACAACAAGTGAAAACACCTACGATAAAATGAAACGATTTTACTCAAAACGCTTCTTTAACGTGGAATTTACAAAAGAACGGGTAATATAAAGTCATAAGTGAACCATATATGATATCATAACAGTGAATATGATTCTTTAATAAGTCAATGACATTATTTAAATCATTATACAGGAGGTTCGGACACGTACAAAGCAAGTCGGACCTAAGGTAAGGGAAATGTCACAATCTCATTTTTATCCGAGATTGTTTATTCGTAAGTATTTATTGGGGTGTATTTTATCATCCACATCCATGTTTCCTCAATATGTAATATTATTTCCATCCAACTAAAATTGTTTAAATCCAATTTTACCCTCCAGTGAGTTTTTAGTAAAAAAATATGAAAGGAATATTTTGACGTTTTTCATACGAGGTGCTTTTTTGACTTTTCCGACAAAAGTACGAAGAATGTTTTTTTAACTTATACGGCATGAATGGATTCTTAAAACATTATTTCCAAGAAGCTTACTTTACAAGTTTTCAAGTTTATTTTTAATCAACTTCTTTTATTTTAAAGTTGTATGACATGTTATGAAAGGAAAAGTGTTTTTGAAGTAGAAAGGATATTTTCCTCAAGAATGATGTTCAAGTATTTTATCAAAATTATTTTCCATCTTAGATAATAAAAGGGTTCTGTTTTTATCCCTATTATTACATGGATTTGATTATGTTGTGATGGAAATATTTTTATGAATTCCTTTATCTTATATGAATTGTTTTATGATGTCATGATGTTTCAAGAATCCCATTTTTGTTACATGTGTTATGCGATGATGTATGATTTATGATTATGTGGCACACATAAGAAAGGATTCATTATAAGATGGGTGGGACCTATATCTCCCTCCAATGCATTTGGTAAAGATTTTATATCTCATGAGATAGACATGGCTGGAATGGTAGGTTATACCGGTTCAGTGAAACAGGACTGAAACGAGGGTTACTCGATTCAGAAAGGGACTTTGTCCACTAAGATAGTCTTGGCAATGAGTCTTGACTAACAAGAAATGATTCTCTATGATTATGTGTGAATGCCACAAAGTTTCATGTTTTAAGTTATGATTATTGTGATTATATTTCACTGCCATGATTTATCCCATGTTATGAAATTATGCTCTCTTTTGCAGGTTAAGATTTCCAAAATGTTATGTTCTTATGAATATGATGTGATTGATATTTATTTTGTTTACCCTTACTGAGAATTTGAGCTCACCCTTTTATGTTTTCTTTTCCCCAGGATATAAAGAAAGGTTTTAGGTATAAAAAAAAGAAGATCTTTATGGGAGATGTTGAAGATCTTTCACCACGATTAGAAGATTTTATTCCGAGTTTCCAAAGACACTAAACTATTACGATCCTTGTGTGTGTGTTTTTGTTATGTACTAAGTATTCCGCGAAAGTAATGTAAAGTCCATGTAAGTCAGGCTTCGGGTCTCTACAGGAATTGTTCAGATTAATGATGTTCCAGGGGTAAATGAATACCTTTATATTTTTTCTGATAAGTTTTCTGGTTTTATACTTGACCAGGAAGTTAAATTTACTATTTAATTAGTTCCTCATGCTAATTTAATTTCAAAACCCCCTTATCGAATGTATTAAGTGGAACTTCTTGAATTGAAAAATAAGTTGTAGGAGTTGCTTGATAAAGGATTAATTCATCCTAGAACTTCACCATGTGGTGATCCTATTTTGTTAGTTAAAAATAAAGATGGTTCCATGATACTTTTAATTTATTATATATATTTTAATAACATTAATGTTAATAATAAGTATCATTTACCTCATATAGATGACTTATTTGATCATCTTTAGGGAGCTTAGTATATTTTCAAGATTGACTTGAGATCCAGGTACCATCAGCTAAAAGTGAATGAGGATGAAATGTAAAAAGCATCTTTTCATACTAGATATGGGCATTATGAGTTTTTTTTGTTATGACCTATGGTTTTAAAAATTCCCCTTATGTATTCATGGATCTTATGAATATAATATTCTATGAATATTTGGATAAGTTTTTTGTTGTTTTTATTGATGATATTTTGTTCTTTTTTAAAAGTTATGCAGATCATGAAAAACATTTAAGGATTGTCTTGTAGATTATAAAAGAAAATAATTTATATAGAAAATTTATCAAATGAGATTTTTGGTTGCAAAATATTTATTTTCTTGGGAACATTATAAATAAGGATGGAATAATAGTTGATCCTTCCAAAATAAAAGTGTTTGATGAATGGCCAAGACCTAAAAATGTTACAAAGATTTGTACTTTTATTTGATTAGCATGTTATTACAAATAGTTTGTTAAAAAATTTGCACGGTTATCTAGAAAACTAACTAAGTAACACAAAAGGGGTTAAATTTATTTGGATAGAAGAATGTGTTGTTTGTTTTCAGGAATTGAAGAAGAGATTGGTGAATGTTCCAGTTTTGGCCCTACCTTCCAAAAATGGAGATATTTTCATCTATAATGATGCTTCATTTAAAGGATTTGGTTATGTTATGATCCAGAATGATCAGGTAATTGCTTATTCTTAAATACAACTGAAACCTCATGAGTTAAATTATCCCACACATGATATGGAATTAGAATCTATGGGTTTTTCTTTGAAAATTTGGAGGCATCATTTATACAGATCCAAATGTGAAATATATACTGACCATAAAAGGCTGAAGTATATATTCACTTAGAAGGAATTAAACATGAGGTATAGAAGATGGCTTTAACTAATAAATTATTATGATTGCACAATAAATTACCATAAATATTTGGTTATGTTCTGATCTAGAATTATCAATTAATTCCTTATTCTTAAAGACAACTGAAAACTAATGAGTTAAATTATCCCACACATGATATGGAATTAGAATCTATGGGTTTTTATTTGAAATTTTGGAGGCATCATTTATACAGATCCAAATGTAAAATATATACTGACAATAAAAGGATGAAATATATATTCACTTAGAATGAATTAAACATGAGGTATAGAATATGTCTTTAACTAATAAAGTATTATGATTGCACAATCAATTACCATAATGGAAAATAAAATAAATTGGTTGATGCCTTGAGTCGAAAACATCATGCATTGTTAACCATGTTTCATTTAAAACATGACCCCTTGATTAATGAAATGATGAATTTTGTCTTGGAAGTTGTTAGTGTAGGAAATTATTCTGTTTTGTTTTAGGTTTCATTGCAGTTGTCTCTATCAGAAAAAATTAAGTAAGTGTAGAAGGAAGATCATGAGTTCTAGAAAAAAATATAATTGGTTAAAATGGGTAAGTTTCCATAATTTAACATTGATAAAGATTGTGTTTTAATATTTAGAAAGAGATTATGTGTTCCTTGTGATTCTTAGATGAAGAAAGAATTGTTATGTGAAGCTTATAGTTCTCCATTTTCAGTTCATCTTGGAAGTACTATGATGTACAAAGACCTTCGGGAGTATTATTGGTGGGATAGAATGGAAATAGATATTGCAGATTTTACTGTGAAATGTTTGACATGTCAACAAGTTAAAGTAAAGTGAAAACTGCCCAAGGGGATGATTCATTCTTTTCTAATTCCAAATTGGAAATGGGAAAATATTTATATAGACTTCAAATTGGGACTACCAAAGACTTCTCAAGGTAACAATATGATTTGGGTTATTGTTGACCAATTGACTAAATATGCACATTTCCTTCCTATTAGAGATAATATGTCTTTGGATTAGCATTATCTACTGTACCTTAAAGATATTGTTAGGTTACATGGACTTCCTCTTTCCATTTTATCTAACCGTGATCTTAGGTTCACTAATAACTTTTTGAAATGCCTTCAAAATTCATTGGGCACATAATTAAATTTCAGCACGACCTTTCATCCTCAATCTGATGGACAATCAGAATGAACAATTCAGACATTGGAGGATATCCTTTGAGATTTTTCAATATACAAATAGGGAATTTGGGATCAACGTCTTTGTTTAGTTTAGTTCTCTTATAATAATAGTTTACATTCCAGTAAATAGATGGAACCTTTTGAGTCATTATATAAGAAGTGGTGTCAAACTCCTTATTTTTGGGATAAAGTTGGGGAAAGGAAGTTGATAGGACCATAATTAGTAGAGGAAGTGACTAAGAAAGTGAATATTATCCAGAAACACATGAGGAAAGATCAGAGAAGAAAGAAAATTTTTATAGATAATAGGAGGAAAGTATTTTCTTTTGAGGTAGGTGATCATATTTTTCTTAGAATCACACTATAGAAAATTGTTATGCATTCTAGTAAGAAAGGAAATATAAGTACATGGTTCATTGGATTTTATGAAATCCTATATAAAGTTGGATCAGTTACCTAATGGGTAGATTTTCCTCAGAGTTTATCACAGGTTCAAAATGTTTTTCATGTTTCGATGTTGAGAAATTACATGCCAGATTCATCTCATGTTTTGAACCTAGAAGTAGTTCAACTAGAAGAGAACCTTTCTTATGAAGATAAACCTATTCAAATTCTTGATCATAGGAAACAAGTATTTTGGAAAAATTTAATTCACATGGTTAAGGTTTTGTGGACAAACCACATGATTGAATAAGAATCATGGGAATCTGAAAATGCTATGAGGGAAAGGTACCCTCACTTGTTTAATAAGTAAATAAAAAAATTGTGAGGATGCAAATTCCAGAAGTTGGGGAGAATGTAACACCCCAAGTATTTACAAATAAACTTAATATAGAATGAAATTCATGAAACATTTAGTCTCTCTAAAACAACTCATTGTTATTTAAAGTATATAGTTATAACCTAGCTGTTAAACATAATTTTTCTATTTCTATGAATTGAATTTAAAAAGGAAAACATACACAGTTTTGACTAGTATGATATTTAGATTCTGATAGGATCAACTTAATTTTTTGTGAATAGTAACTTGAATCTTTGGAATAGTAATGTTACCCTTATAAATAGTAATATGAACCTTATGAATAGTAAATTTTCCAAATAAATAGTAAACTCACCCATGAATGTATAAATAAAATTTAAGCATCTTATAACTGAAAATCTGATCATAGTATAAGTAAATAAATATATTTTTTAAATTATTAATTAAGTCATAAATATTTAGTTACAACTTTATAAAAAATTTAATAATTTAAATGAAAATTTATTTTCATAAAATGAAATCATAAATTTTTATTTTATTTTCTTATGGTTATAATATAATTTTATGAGACCTTGAATAAATTTTCAAGGTGTTATAAAATTAGTTATAGTTTTAAAATTGTTATTTGTTGAATAAATTATGATTTTATTTAAAAATTAAATTTCTATTATTTAGAAAATTATTTTGATAAAATGGTATTCATTTTTGAATTCTATGCATTAAAAAATGATTGGGGTGATTTTTTTTGTATTTTTCTAAAATACTTGAATTTTTTGTGAATAATGAAATACGTTAATTTTCGAAATAAGCTAAATACAGGAATTATTGAGTCATGGATGATGTTATATTGTGGTAATCACTATAATTTATAAATAAAATGCATCAATTACTGTATTTTTTCACTAGAAACAACATTATTTCTTGTCTTGAGAAAAATAATAAAATAACGATTAAAATAATGGAACCCCCCCTCTCCTCCACTATAAATACCACCCCACCCCCTCTTCTACTCACACCTATAAAGATTTTATCATTGTCCAAATTTTACCCAATACTCTTACCAAGACTCTTTCCCATGCCCAAGACCTTCTGGTATCACCAAAAGTACAAAACCAAGGTCCTTAACTAGGATCTCAAGGAGAAGCGATCAAGAGGTAAAAATCCTCTTTAATTTTATTTTTATTTTATTTTCGATTCTTTTTCTTTTCTTGTACTCTCTTCACCTACCCTTATACAGGAGGCATAAAAATTATATTATCATTTATATACTATAATTTTATCATGTTTATGAAAAAAATCATCATCATACTTCTTCTCATCTCCCTCTTATTCTAAAAATAAAAACATCATCTGTGATGTGTCGATTTTCTGACATCATGGACGACGTGTTTTCAATTTTTATTATCACCTTCATGGATGTTCATAAAACCATTTTGATGGTTGAAAAAGACTATAAAGTGTATTATATAACCTCTTTTATGTTCTATAATCAACATATATACATAATATTAAATTATATAACAAAACTTGTTCATGATTATCAAAGAACCACCAAAATGATTTAAATGAATATCACTAATTTTTTATCTAATGATTCGTCATCATATTTGAAAACTAAATTATTTATGGAATCATTTAATATTATGAAAAAATATTAATACTATTTCATTCTACTTCTATATTTTCATATCCATACGATAAGAAAATCCAATATGGACCGACCATAGAAACCATGTAAAGAATACACCTGAAACAATGGAAATAACAAAATATTATTAATAAATGGGTGGAATGATGTTATAAAATGATCATATAAAGTTTTATAAACATGAATATTTTTATTTAAAATATTAATAACACTATTTTAACCATTATACATAAGGTTTAAACATGTTTTAAGTAATACGAACCAGAGGTAAGGGAATTCTTAACCCAATTTCCATTATTTGGGTTAACCTTCTACTTATTTGATTATACGACACTAAGATTATTTGTGTAATGAATTTTTTTTATATTATGTTTTATTATATAGATTTATAGTATATATACATATTTATTTAATTATATTAATTCTCACTATATGATATTTGTAAGGGACTTTTCTTTAAAATTTCTCTTTTAAAATTGTATTTTACAAAATTCAAAAGCAATGTTTTTATGAAATTATTCGTTTTATATGATTATGTTATGGTTCTTGTGAATTATTTTTTATGATTAAGTTTAGGACCTATATCTCCCTTTAATTCATTGGGTATTTTTAATTTGTAGGTCAGTCGTATGGTTACTCGAATTGTAACTACGATGGTTATACCATAATGTAGTCGTGAGAGTTACATTGTAAGGTAGCCGCGAGGGTTACAAATCATAAGGTAGCCGCAATGGTTACAATATTAAGTAAGTAATGACACAAGATAAATTTATGGTTTTATTTATGTTTTCTATGGAAATATCATGTTTCACAAAGTAATTATATGATACTTTATGGGTGATAAGTATGTATTTGTAAAAATGATTCCATATATTTATAAGTATTCATGGACTAATGGTTTCTCTCCATATTTTTATATCCCTTACTAAGATTTTTTTACTCATTACATGTTTTAAATTATTTTCATAGGGTGTAAGTATGGGTATGATAAAAGGATAATCCAATATGAATGTTGTGAAGTTTTTTCAAGAAAAGATTTCATGTTTTTATTTTAAAACTTTTGTATTATGAAATAAATGGATACTATTTTAGTAGTACCCACTTTGTATGCTTGTGGGTTTATATGTATGAATTATATACCAAATTTATAAAACTCTAAATAGAAAATATCTTTCGTACTGTAAATAAGTAAATTCTAAAGGAATTTACTAGATTATGTAATGTTTAAGGGTTGGGTCCTTATACCTACACCCATAGACCATTGATTATTCTTGAATGAAACTTTCCAAATTTCTATTTAAAATCACTCCATGTATCATTAGTAAGGTTGTAATGAATAAGGGTAATTATGAGTTTAATTTTAGATCTCCCTCTATCCATTTTCTCCCTAATATACATCATATACTTCTAAACTTCTTAGTGATGAATTTGGGGGGTTGGTCTTTATTGTAATCCCAAGCTCCATGCTTGTAATCGGTGGAAGGTGATTAGATTTTCAGGTTCTTAGTATATTATTCTTCATTTATAAATTTTGATTTTTTATTCTTGAATGATCAAATACAAATCAAAGGAACAATAATCTTCATGCTTCCATGAATAACCCAGATCTTATGATGATTTGATCATGTTTTTCTCTTTTATTACCCCTTCCCTTTCATGAATGTGTGAATGAGTTATGTCCATTGATAAAATCTAGAAGATTGAACCCATTAATATGAATTTTCATTTCTTGTGAAAATTATATGATTGACAGAAATCTATTCATCTCATCACGTGGTTTATGTGATGCCTTGATTTAGCTCAATTTTTGACATCGATACAATTTTGTTGATTTTGAGCAGTCATCAACAATAAATATCATTGATCAATCAAATACTAGGTGTTAACCTAGTAAAAACTCACATACCAAACTTGTTTCAATGTTTATAAATCAAGTAATCAATGATCCTTCCCATTCCCTTGAGATATATGATGGATTTAGCATCAAGGGACACTCACCCAGTTTGACCATGATTTATCTATCTTATTTCTCTCACTTAACAACACTATTTCTATTTCTATTTTAAGACCTTAAACCCCCCCCCAAAAAAAAAAACTTAATCCCATTACCATTATATTTTCATAATAAAAAACTTATTTTAAAATTAATTATCTAAGGCTCCATCGAGAGAATATATTGGGCTCCTTATATACTATAAAAATTATAGTAAAAACTAAAAAAATAATTTGACCCGCTCGAAAATGTGATCAGAAGACTGGTTAGGATTTCAAACCCAATTGTGTTATGATGATAAAACAACTAGTAAGTGGTGATCCAATACTAGGGTGGGTTTTGGATGATGATGAAATGATCTCTATACTTGGGAGAGTTTTAGTCCCTACCTCCATCAGGGGGATCTGATGAGAAACATACATACCTCTAATTGGGTGGTTCATCCAATTTTAAAAAAGACGTACCATGACTTTAGGTGACAATTCTGGTGTCTAGTGATAAAGAAGGAAATTTTTAGATTTTTCTCCCAATGCCTTACCTGTAAGGAGATAAAGGCTGATCACTATCATCTTGGTGATTTTATCCAACCACTACTTATGCCCTCTTGGAATTAGGAAAAAATCACAATGGACTTTTTGATAAGGTTTCTAAGGATCTCAAGGAGTCTTGATATTGTCTGGGTGACTATCATTTAGTGAATGAAAGTTTCTCATATCTAACCAATCCACGAGTCTCTCTCAATATATGATCTTAGAATGTTGTATGTATGGGATATATTAGGATTAAATGGGATTACATTGATCATTGTATCTAATAGAGATTAATATATTACATCATAGTTTTGTTAGGGATTTAAGAAGGCCTTAGGGAATCAACTAAGATTGCGCATAGCATATAATCCATGATAGATGGAAATTCATAGCAGACAGTCCATATACTGGGGGATATGATTTGAGATTGTGTCCTAGAATTTAATGGAGTGTGGGATGATCACGTAGACTTGGTTAGTTTTTTTATACAAAAAAAATTAATAGGCTTTGATTCAGATGGTATTATACGAGCCTCTCTATGGTATTCCACTTCATTCACCACTTTATTTTCACAAGGCTGTGAGGTAGTTATTATGGGTCCTAGTATGGTTCTGGAAACCACCAAGAGAGTGAAAATTATTCATAATACATTGATCACAGCTTAGAGTAGGAAGAATCATTTTTAACCATAGGAGGATACCTCTAGATTTTTCTATAGGCGATCGGGTTTTTTTAAGAGTGACTCCTCAGTTAGACCACTGGTGTTTGAGGAAACAAGGGAATTTATCCCCGTGTTTTGTTGGACCCTTCAAGATATCTGAGTGGATTGAGATAATGGTAAACCATTTAGTTCATCCTTATCACTACCTAGGTATACACAAAGTGTTTCATGTATCTCAAATCCATAGGTACATGCTATATTCCACACAATTCATTGACGGTGAGGATGTTGAGCTAGATCCTAATGCATTGTACATATAGAACCTAGTGTAGATTGTATACTAGAGCAATAAATTACTTTAAGTGAAGATGGTACCATTAATTCAGATTTTATGGTGTAATGTACATATCTGTAAGGAGGCATAGGAGCGAGAATATAATGTTTGGGCTTAGTGTCCATGGTTTTTTATTATAACCTTTGAAGTTAATTCTCAAGGATGAGAAGACATTATAGAAGCATAATTGTAACATCCTCACTTGATAAATTGTATGGGATGATTTTAATCTATTTAATTCTCCATTATCTTTTTTTGTAACTCAGTTTTGGGTGTCTTAGAGTTTGTTATTTAAGATATAGGGGTCTTAATTTGAGTATATAAATAAATGGATATCAAAGTGTACATGATGGATAAAAAAATCCACTAGATATCTGGTGGTTCTGGTATTGGGTCTACATATGTTTCGAACCCACTAACCAACTGTTGGTGCCACCATCTTGCCGATCCACCCAGTCTTGGGGTGTATTAAATGCACCCTGTGGGTTTTAATTTCACTCATATTTACAACTTTTTTAAAAAACATTTCTATCCCAAACCCCCTATTTAAAATTATAGACATTACATCTTGATACTAGAGCTCTCCCAATCATCTCCCCTTTTTTCTTCAAGATTTGACTGATATGGTGGTGCTAGAAAGGTGATTTATTCATAGATCTATGCAAAATACTTCATCATTCTTGGTATATGAGCATAGATCTATGATGTATCTCTACTTTCTATCATGATCCTATGATAGATTCTCTTTTTCTTTGTAGATTAGTGATGGATCTAGCATATTGAAAACATTTATTGATCCAATTGAGATCTATCATCAACATCAAATGTTCAATGGGTATGTGTTTATGAATCATATTATTAAACCTCTTATTGATGTAATATTGATGAAAAATCCTTAAATCATTGATGGTTCCTTGGTATATCAGTGGAGGATTAAATGCATCAATGAAATATCTTTTGATAGAAGCTTGATTCCTTATTGAACAGTGGAAGTTTCCAGTAAATTTTCCATATAATGGTCATATTGAGACTCTATTCACATTGAATCTCATTTTTATTGATGTTTTGATTAAGGATCAATGATTTTTGGATAGACTTGAGGATATATTGTAGAATATATAAGGAATCCATGATTCATTCTTTAATAGATAATTAATCTGGTGAATTGATGTCCTCTCCATTGTTATACCTTGGAATTGGTTCTATTGATGGACTATTCAAGTTATGTTATTATATAACCACCTTTATTGACATGGAATATTCTTAATAATCCTTTTAAAACTTCATTATTCTTGAAATTAAACCTGATTTAGTCATCCTTGATGCATGAGATCATTCTTCACGAGTGTGCGATGTGTTCAGTCTTTGACCTTTGACAAAACTAGGAGTTCTTCATCAAAAACCTTGAGGTAAGAGTTTTCTTACCATTTTTATCTTTTATAAAATTTTTACTTTGTATAATTCATATGTTGTCATAACTTATTTATTGTTCTTGATTATGATTGCATGTGAGTGTGTGAGTAGCCCGTGAGATCTGTTTACGATGCTTGATGCCATGAGTACACTTGTAAATTATTTCACTATGTTTTGTGTTGATCACATGCATTGTTTGTTAATGTTATTTTATTATGGTGATATGTTATGACTTTACTTGTATGATATATCCTATTTAGTGTGTTAACATACCTTTAGAGGTTTGTTCTTGGTATTAGAGATAGGTGGACCTTTGTGTTATGATTATCCCATGGAGGGGGAGTGCACACGACTTACGACGATGGTGATGATGGACATGGGTATGTGGTAGGGGAATGAAGACATAAAGGCTTGACTTAAAGTAGCGACATTTGGGGAATGAAATCCTAGATTCTTGACCCACTTCACAGATGGGGTATGATAACCTAGAGGCCTGACACATGATGAAGTCTAGATAAAACGATCTGGAAGCCTGATCCAACTCTATTACTTGAGGATGTTGAGTGACATGTTCAATATACTTATGTATAATTTTGATTATTTATGATATATTATCATTATCATTTTATCATAAAACCTAATAAGGTATGGCTGGGGTTTCTTGGTGGGTTAGTTATCATATGACCACTCAGTACATAATTATATGATTTTTATGCATGTTTGTACATTTATTATTTTCATGGAATACACTTATTATACACATGAACACTTGTTAAGGATGCATTAGTGGTTTTATACTGGGTTTATAACTCACAACCTACATAGGAATCTTCATGCGTGTATTGAATCTATGTACAGGGATCCAAGAAAGTGCAAGGTTCATGTGGTAGACAATTGAGCTATAACAATCCATATCTTTAATACAACATAATTTATGATTTATTACATAAATAAACACATAATAAAATCCCAAAAAGTTTTAAATGCCTGGTGTATTTGGGTAATTAGATACATAACATATTAACTTGGAATAGGGATAAAAAATATATTTAAAACTCTATAAAATTACCAAATATTCAATTGATCTTCTAATACTGTATGGGATAACCTAAGGATGCACATAAAAAGGGTGAGATATAAATCCCAGTAAGGAAATAATCAAAGAATAACATGATGAAAGTAATACATGTTAGTCAATAGGCATATCAAGGTGACAAAAAAGGGGTGATAATCATAAATATGATCATAGAAATAAGATATAAGATGATAACATCAGGGAAACATAAGAATGCGACAACAATATAAAACATGGAATCATAAGCATAATTAAAGGCTACGTACCAAGATATCATAACATAGTGTGAATATTATAACCTTTTTAGAACCATACATGTCATATAATGAGATAAAATTATTACTCGATGTATTATAGGGCTATATAATTCTGGGTCCACCCATCACATTCATATCATTCATATAAATTTTTGTTTCACCTAGATCATACAATATAAGAATGCCTTTCATCACTTTTAACCCAACGATTAATGAGTTCTGGTTACATAAATGGAATTTCCCAATCAATTAATGATATTTACAACTATGTGAACTCCCTTGAGTAGAAATGGGGATGGGTATTCACAACACAAACATTTGGCATGGAAAATCAGAGGATAATCTTGGCATCATAATGGGTCTATATAAGGTTTTATGGAAAGGGTGAATAAGAGTAAAAGACGGTCTATAATTACATTGGAATCATAAGTAAAGTAAAGGTATGTGTATAAAAACATAAAAAAATGGAAAATTTGAAATCATAAGGGATTACTACAAGGAAAGTAATCGAAATAAAAATAGGGGCATAGAGCCACATACCTTGACTGAGTGCTTCTAAAAGCTTGGGAGGAGCTTCTTAAGAGCTTAGGAACACCTTGGGAGGAATATAGATGGATATATAGATATTAAATTCATGATAAACAGGTTCTTAGTGAATAGTATAGGGATTATGGGTTAGTATTTATAGTAAAATATGGAGGATTCTTTATTATTTTCTAAACTTAGGTTTTGGAATCTATATGATAAAATAGTAAAAACTAAAATCCTTACCATGGTTTTTTACCATGTTTTATAACTAATTGGATTAGTTATAAGTATTTTATAAGTCAAGGAATATAAATCCTTAAAATAATACCCTTTATAATGTGGAATTGAATCATGTTTATAAATAATTATTTTTAAAACATTAAAATACAATACATAATTATTATAGGACTCATTAAGGGTTTCTAAATTTAATAAAATAACTTTAAAAAACATAATTTTAAAGGGGAAAAATATTTTTAGTCAATTATTTCTTTTATAATATTTATTACATCACTTTTGGGCTATTATGATATCATAATACATATTATATATTTATAATGCATTTAATTTTTACACAAAAAAATTGAATGTATAATAATATTATGAAAAATTCATAATTGGATAATTTTTACATTCTAATATCAAAAAATATATTTATTTTATAAAAATAATTCTATAAATATGAGAATTTACACTTTTAAATAAAAATTATCATTTATTGAAAAATATTATTTTTTATGACAATAATTGTTTTCTAGCCCTTATAAATATCATACTAGACTTAACTAAATTATATTATCATTTTTATATAAATATTATTTAATAAGAATATTATATGGAAATAATATTTATTTAAAAATTCTTTATTTTATCAAAAATATTGTTTTAATTGAAATCATATAATCTTTAAAAAAAATTAGTTTCTTTGTAGTAAAATATAATTTCCTTCAACTCATATAAACTCATAATAATGAAAATGGATAAATATAAGCATTATTTTATTAAAATAAAAATATAAAAAATTATACTAATAGGGTCAAGATACATAACCCCTTATCACACCATCAAATTCCCTAAGGGTAAGGTGTGAAATGGAGGGGCTTTCTTGGGGTAGTTCAGTGAACATGGTTTGGGTCATGATTTTGATAATCTTGAACTTCTCCTATAAATGGTTTTTTCACACACTTTAGTCATTGAACATCGAATTTAGGTAGGTTAAGAGAAAATACTATTGATGCTATATCTCATATAAAATCTTATATATGGGATTTATAGAGTATGATCATACTGGTCGAGGACATCACTTTTTTTGTGCCAATTGGACTTTCTCATAACCATTAATATATACTAATCTTAACAGTCACTATTCAATGGCTATATTATGAATGGTTAATACGATTAATGGTCTTTTAAATTCAAAAAGCTATATCGGTCCAAAATAACCAAATTAGTACGTGTGTTTTCTAAAACTATAAGTCATTTACTTAATCAAAATAGAATTTCATTTATAAAAGTTTGGGTCATTAAATGAGGAGTGGATCATGGTGGAGGTAGTGGTCCAGGATAGACTCTGGGGGAATATTTTGTGTTTTATCTATATATATACTTGCACTTATACACTAGTTTGTCTTTCCACTTTGGGATCATGTTTATTTCTATTATGACATGTGTTCCATGTGATATTATTTACATCCACCTTGTTTACTCTAAATTATTATATTTTATTTATATTGTTGTTATAAGGATATGATATTGAGGGTATAATATATCCACTGATAGAGTTAGGAACCTTTATTCTAGTTAGAAACCTCTTGAATATATAGGGACACACATACGGTCTTGTGTCTCTTCGTCTTAAACATAGTGGCTTGGGTTTGGGCATTACATTAGTATACTTCTTAGTATCCTTCTCAATCTCAATTTAGTGAATGGTTGGGCTCTTGTAGGGTTTTCTATTGTTCTATAAGATCTACCATCAAGATTTATTCACCCTATTTTTTAATACATAGTATATTTATCATTATTAAAATATATCTTGACTACTCCCCCTTACTTAGTAAGAATGGAAAATTTAAAAATTTAAATAATTCCATAAATGAATTTATAACTATGAATTCTAGAGAATTACCATTACCAAAATTGTACAATGGGATCCACAGATCATTTCCTTAATTACTTTCTATATGGGTGTGCTCCCATAGTCAAGGAATATCCAATTCTATATCAAATTATTGTCTCCAGTTAATTTCCATGACTACCCTTATCTTCATTCTAGCTGATAAAAATTGCTCGAGTAAAATCCATCTGTGATCACAATGAAAAAATAATTCTCAAATAAATGCATTTTCAAATCACTTAAATTCTCAATAAATATCATCTATCACCATTTCACTAGATCAACTTGAGCTCTTTTTTATCTTAAATATTCTTATGGAGTGAATAATTTCATTTCAACACAAAAAATATTGATAACACAACCCACTTGATAAACTCACACTTAATATTCTATATAAAATAACTACACACTAATTTTAATGTGATTTTAAGAAAATATGATCTACACAAAATGGTCACATAAACATTCAAAAATTAATTTCTAGAGTTTCTTCTCAAAAATACTCAGCTAAACTTTGAATCTTTCTAATTTATTTATTCTCATTAATGATCATGTTCGTCATGATTATTATATTACATATTCTTTATATAGAATGAATCATGGTTAATTTATAATGTTTTATTCCATGAAAAACTTATCTATAATCATCTAATTTGTTTTTATTCATAATTTAAAATTCTAGAAACTTTGATTTTTTATCACCCAAACTTCACAAAAAAATTCAAAGTATTTATCCTTACACATCCAAAATTATCCTTATGAAGTGATGATCATCCTTATAAAGTCCCAACAGTTCCTTACCTTTTGAAAATTCTCACTTCAAATGACTCTTACAAAGAATGAAATTATTCAAATGTAGATCCATGAAACTTATGAAACATCAATTCCTTTTCTAATTCCTCATACTAAGTCACATAATGACTCTAATGAAAATGTAAAATTAATGATACATAGGTTGAAATGAATCATACACAAATGAAAAAATAATCATATGGATTCCTCAATGACTCATACACATCTACAGACTTATCTATATTTTTAGTTGACTCATACACATATTAAAGTGACTCATACTATGTTCTGATTGACTCATTAAAAGTCATAAGATCCTATATAATGACTCATATTCAATGCCACATGACTCATACAATGTCATTACCATGTCAATTTTTAGTGCTCATAATGCTTAAATGACCCGTTCAAATCCAAAATGACAAGTTATGATGCCCTATACCTAACTGTCCAATAATTATTGACTTAAAGAAAATATGTCATTAAAACACATTCCCAACACCTTTTAGGTTTAAATTTTTAGATAATTTTGAAAAAATATCAAATAAGAAAAATCAAATATTTTTTAACTAATGGACATTTTCCCATTATATAATTGACTTCTTGATCCATAACAAGTCTTCAACATATTACAAAAATTATTCTCCCAAAATATACTTCTAGACACATCTTATGTAATAATTTTATACATATCCTGATGAAAAGGAAAACATAATAAGGAGTGATCTCAAATGCTTAGTAAATGATAACATAAAAAAGTTCATAATGGTTAGATCATAAACACGTGGAAAATAATGAATAAAGATAAATATCATATTTTAAAGAATATAAATCAATAATTATTAACCATGATAATAAAATATAGACATAACAAATCAAATGATAACATTTTTACCATGTAATGAGAAAATAAAACATGAATCATATAACATGATCAACAAACATAGGAAAGAAAGTGGAACAATCATAAACATAAGATTACTTAACTTTGTGAACCTAGATTCCCACCAACTCATTTAGTCATAAAATTTTGAGTAGATATAAATTCCATCACAGTCATCCTTTGTGAACCTAGTAACTTGATAACCCATTCACATATAAAATTGTGAATAGAGCTAAATTTCATCACATTAACCTTTTGTGAACCTAGCTACTTTCTAACCAGTTCACATGTAAAATTGTGAATATATCTAAATGTCATCACACTAACCATTTTGGAACCTAGTTACTTATTAAACCTTTCACATATAAAATTTTGAGTAGAGTTAAACATCATCACACTCACCCTTTTTGAACCTAACTACTCGCAAACTTATTCATATGTAAAATTTTAAGTATATTTAAACACCATTACACTCACCCTTCATGAACCTAGATACTAGATATCATTGAATTAGAGGGATATATAGGTCTATCCCATATCATAATACATATATTTGTTTTCCACTAAAAGAAAACAATCATAATCTTATAAATAACCCATGAAAAAAGAACGTGTTTCATAAAAATTTCAAAAACAATTCATAATATGAACTTAATAAATAATAGAATATAAAAAACTCTAATTTTACTAAATAAATCATATCATAATAATATATATTAAGGGTGATCAAAACATCAATTTATGAAATATAAACCTTGGATGATAAATATAAGTAAAAATAACTTTTTTGGACAAACCCATTTAAAAAATTGAAGTAAAAATTACTTTTAAAAATAAAAATTTCTAAAGTGAAAGAGAAGACTTATGAAAAACCTTTTATAAGTAATTAAAAATAAAATACCCTTAAAAACACATAAATTTTTCAAAAATTGAAGTGAAAATACTTTAAAAACTTTTACTTTTAAAATAACCTTTCATAATGAAGACTTGAAAAAGACATGAAGTTTTCAAAAAAAAATGAAGTGATTTTTTTGGAAAACATTAACTTTAAATGAATCTTTAATAATGGAACCTTAAAAAGTTATAAAATTTTTCAAAAGAAAATGTGGAGTGGATGATAAAAAATTTTCTTCTAAAAGGATGGAAAAAACTTTTGAACATTTTGAAATAACATTGCTGAAACCCACATCACTAAAAAATGATGAAACATTTTTTTAAATGAATAAATGAAAAAATAAGTATCATTGGAGATAAATAAATTTTAAATTTCCAGTAGATAATAGAGAACATTTGTAATGAACCAACCCAGGCCAACTAGAAAAGCCACCCTAACCAGCCCATCACATGATATGGGTAAAATAGTATAAAAAAACTATTATTGTATATAATAAAAACAAGAAATAAAAAGTATGAAGTAGAAACAAATGACATACCATAAGTACATAAAATCCAACCCAAAACAGGTTAAGCTAGAAAGTATATCAAAACCCCATATGACCAGTAGTCACCTCTAGACCAACCCAAACATAAAGCAGTAACAACAAGAGAAGCCAACATAGTGCAAGATAATATTCCCTTTACCTGAATCATGTAATACGACATCTAAAAATGCACAAAGGCACAAGTATGGCATGAGAAAAATCCCATTAGTATACCACCATAGTTTTTATACAAGGTCTAATATCGATAATGAAAAAATTATAGCTTTTAAAACAAAATAGTTTTTCAAGCATTTACATAAAATAAATCCAGTTATAAATCATTTTCCCTTTGTTTTTAATAAAATAATTTCATATTATATAATAAGAAATAAGAAAAGTATAAGTGATAAAATATAAAATCACATCCATGCATAAAGAGGTAAATAGATAAATACATATCACTAAAATAATAAATCATGAAAATATATATGATACAACCTCATACAAAAATCTATGAGAAACTATCCATGATAAAAAAATAATGCGATAAATAACCATAAATGAAAAATGACAAAGAACCTCATATTAGGATCTAGACTATGGGAAAATGTGTACTAGACACTCACAAGCCTAAATAGACATGCATTTGATCCAAAAGATATCCAGTCCTACCATTCAATATCAAAAAAAATTATCTCATAGTGGTACAACACACACTAAGACTACCTGTGTCTCTATCCTGACACACCTAAAGTTCCTAATGTGAGTTTTTAAAAATTAAATTCAAAAACATGCTCACAATTTTATTAAAAAATTTCAAATCCATTCCAATACACTTTGGATTTTGAAAAACCATTCCCAAATCAAGCAAATCAATTTTCAAATAAAACCCAATTTTTGAAATAATTTTTCATTTCAAGAAATTGTTTTAAACAATTTATCACTTAAAATAAATGAACAACCCAAATGAATTAATCAAGAACAACATTAAATTCATCAAATTGGACCATTGTATAGAAACACCTACCTCAATAGGGGTAAAAAACTATCTTTTTTCAATAATGGGGACCAAAAACCTAGAGAATTACCTTTGAAATATGAGGCATGATAATAAACTAAAAGGATCAATAGAAAAAAATATTTGATCACAAATCCATAGCTAAAACATAGCTACATCCAAAACCAAAGAAGAACCAAGAGTATTACATATCCATAGAGAAGCAGTCTAACTACAATGGTGATCAATCACTGAATGAAGTTATCCAAACATAGAGGAGTCACCCAAAATCACTTAGGAAGAGACTCTAGGTCGAGAGAAAGGAATCTTGTAGGAATAAAATGACAATTTCATATGAACTGAATGCTTAATACCAACAATAAATATTTTACATGGAGTGTAACCCAATTAAACATTGTGTAATTTTTTAGTACCACATATTCCAAAAAACCCATCTCCTTTTATTAAAAATACAATTTTTAATCTTTAAACAGAGTGCAAGTTGTACACATTATGTAATATTTTACATTTTGTTCCCATTTCATGGGATCTTATAGGTGATGATTACACATTGTGTATCCCCATCACGTGGCATGTGAATCCCCAAAAGACTATAAAAACTATAGGTTTTATGCTAAAAATTCCAATAAACCCCTGACTTCACCATTACATGTATCCTCCCTATTCCTTATCGACATTACTCCACCAACAAAAAAGGAAAACCAAAACAAATGTAAAAAATACCTAATAGAATGGTAACAAGGTGTTACAATCTCCCCACCATAAACATTTTATACCCCCCAAAAAGAGCTCAAGATTCTAGATACGCAAAAATATAAGGCCACTAATACCTCATCAATGATACCCTCTCCCATGTATCATGGATATACTGTATGCACTTCCATAGTACCCAAACTAGAGGGATCATTTTACCACACTATACCTTATTCTGGTGATCCATAATATGAACTGGTGGCTCATCCAAAGTGGTATTTTAATTAAGATCAATATCCTCCCATCTAATCACATGGGAAGGATCCGGTATATACATCCTCCATTGGGAAATATGAAACATGTCATAGATAGTTGTCAAATCATACAATTTATGAAACTGATAGGTCACCCTGCCCAGTCCTCCAATGATATCAAAGGGACCAACAAAAATTGGTACCAACTTACCCTGCTTACCCAACCGGTGATGTTTCAAGTGATGTGAAACTCTGAGAAATACCTGATCACCAACTTCAACTCCAACGGCTGATGCCGATAGTCTGCATAGGATTTTTAATGACTCTTTTCCATGATCAAACACCTCTAGATCAACTGAACCATCTCCGTAATATCTTGAAAAATATTCATTCCTACCAAGGACCACTCTCCTAACTCTACCAAACATAAGGGAGATCTACATGGTCACCCATACAAATCCTAATAGGGTATCATCCTAATCGAAGCATGATAAATATTTCTATAGGAAAACTAAACCAAAGGCAAATTATTTCCCAAGATCCTCTAAAATCAAGAACGCAATCCCAGATCATATCCTATAGAACCTGGATAACCCTTTATACATGTCCATCCATCTATGGATGATAAGATTTGCTTAATTTATTTTTGGAACCCATCGCCTCCTATAAACCTTTCCAAAACCTAGATATGAACCTCAGACCTATGTTAGAAACAACTATATATGGAACCTCATGAAGACTCACAATCTCTAGAACTTACAAGTCCCAAAGTTGTTCCACTTTCTTCATCTCCTTAATAGGTAATAAATGAAATTATTTAGAGAGTCAATCAATGATCACCCAAATTGTATCCTTTCCACTTATATTATATGGAAAACAATAAAAAAAATACATATAAATATCATCCCAATTCCATAATGGAATGAGTAAAGGATAAAACAACCCTATAGGTCTCTAGTGCTCCACCTTAATTATTTAATAAGTGAGGCACCATGATAAAAAAATCTTAAATCGATAGTCTCGTCTCTTTCCACCAATAACAATGCCTCAAGTCATGATACATCTTAGTATCCCTAGGGTGAGAAGGACATCAAGAATGGTTTCCACTATCCAACAACTCATGTCTCAAGGAAAATAGAACAACCATCCTTCTATAGAAGCACAAATCTCTACTAGGAGACCAATACCACTCACCCAAGGTCCCTCCACCATAAAGTATTTCACTAAAGTGTTGGAATTAGATGTCTACCACATTCTAAATCATAAATCACTCATCAAAATATAAGCCATATTTTATTGAAGCCAAGAACACCTGTACACCAACCTATTACAATTCAAATCTCCTCTTAGTTAAGAAACTCATCATAGACCATTGCTCAACTGATATATTCATGGATTATGTTAGTAATTTTTTTCTAAACGTATCAACAACCAAATTTCCTTTCCCAAGGGTATAAGTGATATTTAAATAAAAAGTCTAAAGATTCTCTACCCAGTGTATCTTTTTCAAATTCAAATCCCTCTGGGTAAAAAAATTCCAGGCTCTTATGATTAGAATATACTATAAAATACTCCGCAAAGATAAAGTGATGGAACGTTTTGAGTTCATTCATAATAGTTAACAACTCAATATCATGGTTAGGGTAGCTCTTCTCATGAGGGTGCAACTAGCATGATCCATAAGCCAAAACCTATTTCTTCTGCATTAAGAAGCATCCCCAGCACGTAGCAGAAGCATTGTAGAAAACATCATAACCTGACCCTAGTTCCAAAAGAATCAAAATTGATGCTAAATTCAACCTCACCTTCAACTCATCAAAATATCTCTAACACATGTCATTCCACTCAAACTTTACACCCTTGTGAGTCAAATATGTCATTAATGAAGTGTGATTGGAGAAGTCTTGAACAAAAAATCTATAGTAACCGGCCAAAACCAAGAATCTTTAGATCTCAAATTTTTTTTTGGGATGATCCCAAGACATAACGGCCAATAACTTTTTAGGATATACTAATATTCCCCTCTCAAATATCACAAGACCTATGAAATTCACCTCTTAGATCCAAAACTCACACTTGGAAAGATTACCATACAAACAATGTTCCCTCAAAGTTTAAAGAATGATATCAAAATGGTCCATATGCTTCTCCTATGACATGGAGTAAACCAAAATATCATCCATGAAAACAACAACAAAATATTCCAAGAATAGATGAAAAATATGGTTCATTAAATCCATAAACACCACAAGAGCATTACTAAGACCGAATGGCATAACCAAAAACACGAAATGACCATATCGACTATTCAATGCTATATTAGGTATATACTCTTCTCAAAATATCAACTGGTGATACTCTGACCATAGTTCAATCTTAGAAAACCCAGGATCCCCTCTAAGCCAATCAAAGATATCATCAATCCTTGGAAAATGATTCTTTTCTTAACAGTCACCCGATTTAACTTTGGATAATAAATACAAAGTTTAAGGCTCTATTATTCCTCCTTAACAAATATTATGGGTGAATCACATGGTGACACACTAGGATGAATAAATCCTTTAGCCTCTAGGTTCTCAAGCTAGACATTAAGTTTCACCAACTCAGCAGGTGTTATATGGAAAGATGGTATAGAGATGGGTATTGTACCAAAGTGTAGGTTAATAGTAAAGTTGACTTCTCTCAATAGAGGAAAACCAAAAAAAATCAATTGTAAAGACCTCAGGGTACTCACAAAAAACTATATGAAGTCAACCACCCAATAAAACATCAAATGAAATAAAGAAACATCTCTAACAACTAGTATGAGATTACCCCAGAATATGGAACAACATGCCCTAACCTTCCTGATCTAGAGTCCCACTCACCCTAGAGAACATGAGTGACCCCATCAGTAGATAAGAACTAAAATCGATAATGATAATATTATATATGGGACTTAACACTAATCATCCAATCCAAACTGATAATCAAGTCAAATATGTCAAGATCAAGAACTAAAAATTCCCACTCCACCTCAAAGCCGACTATCATCACCCAACACGTGGGATATTTGAAACCTTGTTCATACCTCTTTCCCAAAGGCATGGAAAGATATAACAAGAAAGACATAAGTTATAAATGAAATCCTAACATGTCAACTTACTTTTATGATATAAAATAACTAGTATCACCCATATAAAAAAACATGCACCATATAAGACAATATAAACATTGTACCTCTAACAGTAGCTGGCCCTACTTCATATTCCTCTAGAACATAATATTCTATATAAATTGATCTAGTCTAAGCCACATAAACATCTCCCTTGTCCTGAGGATTAGACCCACAACCCTTAGAAGCACCTGTACAAACCTGTGATCCCTTAGTAAGAATGGATCCTGCCCCACTTCCCTAAGATATCTTTCCACAAAAGAGATGTAGATGGATGATTATTCTAAAAATATGACAAGTATTAGGATCATATAAACAATTAAGATTATTATGACCTCTATTTCCACACCGGTAATAAGAAATATGTGGTTTCCCTATTTTCACCCCTAAGACTGGTCCTAAAGAGAACTGAACACTCTTACACTTCCTTTTTTGGACAGAAGGTGCACCCTGGCTAACCAATGGACCAATTGAAGCTCTGTCAAAACCTATATTCCCAAAAATGTATACCAAAGCTAAATCCACCTTTTCAACTACCTCCACAAAAGGTTGGAAGGCACGGTAATATCAACATCAACTGAATATCAAGCCTTAGTCCTAAATCAAACCTTTGAGCCTTTAGGTACTAATTAATGACAAGATCCAGTTCCTAATGAACTAACTCATAAAAATAGGTAGGGTACTCTAAAATGGTACTCTCCCCTTGCTCTAAGTTCATAAACTCACGGGTCTTCACCGTAAGAAATGTATCAGGGTAAAACTACTGGTTAAATATTTTGTTGAAGGAAGCATAGGTAATATCCTCATGCAACTTAACTTTCACAATAGATTCCCACCATCTCCTTTATGGTCCCTCAAGAATATACATGAAAAAACCCACCTTATATTATTCTGAAGTCTTCAAGAAGTTAAAGAACCTCTCTATCTACTCAAGAAACTCATTGGATTCCTTGGATCCTTTATCACCACAAAAATATATGTGGTGGCGGCTTAGTAAATTCTGAGCCATGATCCACTATGCATCTCGGGTTTCCAAAAACAACTTGACCCAAAGTCTAAATAGTGTAGATAATAGGTTCTACCAAATTAGGGTCCACCATAGTATTTTCCTACAAAATCTGTGTAATGTCCTGACCTGGCTCACCCCTGAACCGGTGGTTATACCGATCTCCACATGACTTTAAGAACGTCTCCCCATACGCCAGAGGCTACTGACTAGCAGTGAGGGTCTAAGTATAGTCAACGGGGAGACTATACCATTTTATCAGAGTTTCATAGTGGTATATCAGAGTAAAAAAACAATCAATAGCGAAAGCAGTAATACATAATTGACAAAAAAGTAGAATGAAAATAGTACTCATTTTATAAAAGTGGTCAACGCTAATTATACAACAGATGCATGCATGACCTGATAATGTTACAAAAATGGAAAAAAGTGAACAGAATAACATGATTTACATTCCAATACATAAATAAATAAATAATGAATCAAATCCCTGAGGACGGTCTCCTTGAGCATCCTGAGCTTCCGCTCGGTCCTCTACTCCTATCTCCCAAGTAAATGCAAACAACACAATCCTACAACCAAATAGAATCTATTCAGGTACCCTAGTGCAATGGAGTCCTGAGTAGGGTGTGAGATATAAATCTCAGTAGGTCGGGACCACCGATGTCTACCCAAAATCCATACATTTAATAATTAATTTAAACCGTGTGAAAGCATGCATAAATAAAGTAAGCAGTACAATGTAACTATATACCCAAGTACATGCTTCAGCCCTCAACTGGTGTCTAAACCTACATTATACATTTGTCATGCATACTCAACAATCATTACACAATCATTTTAATTTATCAATTATTTTAAACTCATTAAATTATGAAAGTCTCGAGATTCTACCTCAACCCGACATCCCCTGTATAAGTCACTCACCACAGATGTCTCTAAAGACCATCTAAGTAATAAAAGTAAAGACTGAATCCAAGCTTGTTCTTTGGCTTGGAAAACACGTCATAAGATATTCAATTAAATATTTCATATACTATGTCTAATCCCATCCACTAAAAATAGTGTTTCGCTTCTAGGTCCGTCCAATAACAGTGATTCACCCAATTCATTAATTAGTCTAAACCCCTTCTCATATTAAATTCACAAGTCATTATGTCACAACGATTTTCATTAACCGATTAATTCATTTCATGTACAACCAATTGGACCCACAGTCCAATGTCAATTAATGGGTGTAGAACACCATATCTAACATCCTCATGACTATTTTGAGCATCACTCCTTGTCTCACAACCCATGGGTATTTGGAGAATCAGTCCATGTCCCATAAAAGAAAATTTGCATGCAAGCTGAGTGTAGAATGCCATGTCTAGCACCCCGTGAGTATTTGGAGCATCAGTCCCTGTCTCACAACCCATTTATCAATCTTACATATATGTTTATAATTGGTGTAGAATGGCATGTCTAACACCCTAAAACCATCCATTAATTAATTCATAAATTAAATAATCCAATCCATTAATTCATTCAACAACTAATTAACAATATAAATCACCTGTCAAATAAGTCAACAATTAATTAACCATTCAACATATCAATAGTTAATAATTAAGTAAAAATTTATTATTCTTAGAAAGATAACTAAATAATTAACTCAACGTTTAATTATCTCAATTCTTTAACATGTCAAAACCTGTCCACTCAAACAATGTTTTGTCTAGGACTTTAACACGTTACATGCACGTCATAAACATCTCAAGTAAAACATGATGAAAAAGGCCCAGATATTTAGTAACCATATCAAACATCATATCATATTTATAAATAACTCCATCAAAAACAACTTAAGGTACGAAAATAAATCGCGCATCAAAAGGTGCCCTCAGTCGTAACAAACAATCAATTCACAATCTTAAATTAATGCATTCAAATTAATTAATTCAAAAAATAATTAATTAAATCATATATATTTAACCAGTTCACCAGTTAATTATCCATTTACCATTTATCATGTAATAATTAATCCATCCATTAATTATAACTAGTTTCCAATTTATATTCCAAACATGTCAAAATATTCAATATTCTCAATATTCAGAAAATGCCACAATTTTTCCAACACATGACTTGATAATTAATTCCTAAATTGATTACCCTATTACCCATCCTACCCCATTCAAATCATTTAATTATTTAATAATATCACTTTAACCAAATTAGAAATACATGTTTAAAACCAACACACGATCAAGTACTCATTTATCTCACATGGGCAGTATCATTTAATAACATCAAAAGTTTCATGCATCGATATATCATGTATAAACACTAGCAATAAGACATATGAAAATCCAAACCATAACAAGCATGATATGACATTACCACTAACCAAAAATTTATCTTTATTCAGAATTTCAAGAAAACTTAGCAGTTCTATAATCAACGAAACTCACATTCTCAATTTATTTAAAGAAGCTATAATTCTTAAATAAACTGATAGAGATTTGGGACCCTACCTCGGTATGGAACCAAATTAATATTCAGCACTTTGACATACAACAGAAACCGATGCAATTGGTCCGCAGTTGCACATACACACCATTATATATATGTGTGTGTGTATGTGTGTGCTACAACATTGATTAACAAAACACGAAATTAATAACATGAGACCAAAAACCAGTGAAGCAAGGTCTATGGACCTACACCTCAATACCAGGGACTAAGATAAATTATCAGACCCTTGATTGAATGATGCGAAAAAAAACCACGGGTATATAACCTTACCTGAAACATTGGCAGCACAATGAAAAGTGTCCATCTACCTCACCCTTGGTGGAGGATGCTGAAAAAAAGACCAAAGGGTCTCGATACACCACCCACATACCCTATTGAATGAATAACACAATAAACTGGTATTATCCCAAAACCCAAAGATCGAACAAAACCAAATTAGGTGAAGATTAAGAATCAAATCACAAAAGTGATCAAGAATAACAATAAATAAAATCCTACCTTGAATAATTGGACAAAACACATGGAGAAAACAAGAGGAAAATCATTGCAGATGGAGAACCCGGAAGAGGGGGTAGTCGCGCGCTACAACAGTTCTTCCTGAGGTCGAAGTGCGCTGTTGCAGGGGGTCATCAGGGGGATTGTGCACTTCTGTGAACTGTGGCTGGGAGAAGGATGCACCATGTGAAGAGATATATTCAAGGATAAGAGTTGCGTGCCAAGTTTTTTGGTGTGCTGGCTGGTGTGTCGCGCTGTAAGAGGGAGGTCTGGTTGAGGGAAGTCTCACACGCTGCAAGTAGTAGGTCCAGAGGAGGGAGCCACACCATAGAGAATAAGGGAAGAGAGGTCACATGGAGGAGCAAGATTGGTGCACTGTTAATGGGTCAGGCCTGGGAGGAAGAAAATAGGAGGGGGGGGGGTCGCGCCTCCCTTGTAAAACGCCTTCCACTTAAAAAAATTCTAAATACTAATAAAAAAATAACAATTCACATAATAATAATATTAATGATAATAGTTATAATATTATTATTTGTCTTTTCCATTTATATCATTAAAACCAAAATACCCCATTCAATAAAAACAATACTTTGATAAACCCCATAATTAAATTTTACTATAAAACACTAATTTTCATTAATTCCAACCTCCTCATTTAAAACCACATTAAATATTCTTTAAATAAAAATTTGTCAACTAATTCTAAAACTCCCCAATTAATTCTACTTAAAAGAAAGAGTTTCATTGAAAAGTTCAAAAGAAAAATTAAATTCTTTTCACATTTATTTAATTAAATAAACACAATAATAATAATAATAACATTATTATTATTATTATTCCAACATTCATTTATTTTAAACCAAAACCCCCAGTTTAATTGTAATATCATTAATATGATATTAATGATAAAAACTCCAACCCATAACCTCCATTTAATAATAAATGGTTCTTTATTAATTTTGAAACTCTTCATTTAATTAAAAAGACTCTTTGATAAACCCAAAAGCCACATTAATTTCTTCAACCGTCATTTGATTAAATATTTAACATTCATTTAATTAAACAACCACAATAAAAATAAGAATAACTTCATTATTATTATTATTAAAAACTTTATTTTAATTAATCACAATCTCCCATATAATTAAAATAACTAATTTATTAAACATGGTAAATTGCATGGGTTGGTCTGCAACTATGCACTGCCTGTGCAGATCCATTAAAGTGTACTTTTCCAGATCTGGTGCTCCTGAGACTCATCAGAATGCCCGGTAAAAATATCGTATAATTACGCAAGTCCAAAAATGACACTTTTAGGTGTTTCAACACATGGAATAAAATTCTGGTGCTCAGTTTAAAAACCAACCCTTCGATAAACTTTTTTTTTTTGAAAACCTTCGTATTTTAACCCAGTTCAAAAACACGGGACTTTACAATCTACCCACCTTAAAAAAATTCTCATCCCCAAGAAGCCATTGGGAACCACTACTAAAACAACCTACCTACCAAGGTCATTTAATATTTTTAGAACTGATGTGTTGCGTTCCCAACACCAAACACACCTTTAACCCTTCACAAACCTAACAGTTAAGCCTTTAAAACCTGAGCCAAAGCTCACTTTATAGCTTAAACATCAAAATAAATCTTATATTTGAGTCCATTATAGGGACCTCTTCAACCAAAACGATTAAATCTCGATCAACCAACAAAACAGGTTGTGCATGCTTCCCTTTAAAGAAGTCGCAGACCCAACACCCACATTCACCCCTTTATCTAACAATGTTTCTTTAAAACTATCCAAAACCATCCGCATTTATAAAGAAGTCCTTACCCAAACTCTGGTGAAATTTACAAGTCCAACCATCACAAGGCTATTTTAAAATAAAAAATTATGCCCCAACTAAATAAAGGAGTAACTCAAGGAAACCACACATTCCGCGTACTACCGACATAACAACCACTCATCAAGCCCAACATTTAAACTATAGTGTGGCGTAAGACCAACACTATCTTAGTGTCTCCATGACGAGGTCAAGATAGGGGAAATGATCATTGTATTCAGAAGAGAGAACTAAGAGAAAACCAAGGTCATTAAGAAGATCAATCAAACTAATACTAGACAACTCTGTTCTAAAAGCTATGCATCTCCTACCGACACATTTACCGAAAATGTTGTGACAATACTTACCTTAGGATTTTCCATGACGTCGAAATAATATATCTACCTCTCACCAGCATGCTATTTTAGAACACATTAACGCATGCATGTGACGTTCATTGAACCACGATAACCACATAAAATATTTATCATAAAATCCATAACATAAACCTATTGTTGTTCCATAACACCTGAGTACCAAAAAGTCCTCCCAAGTAGTGGGACAAACTTACTTAAATGGACTAGAACATTCTAAGGGTACTACTTACCATGGGTTAGCCCCTTACGAAACTTAAACATCGACACTCTATCTTGGCCATGCAAAACCGAAATCACGAGGTTCAAAATACCCCATTTTACAAATATTAATATATTCATTTCAACCTTTTAACATTTGAATAAATTTCAACAAACATGCAAGTACTTTTCACAACAAGACACTTGGTTTTCAATCAACGCCCAACAGGCAAACAAACATGCTATAAAAAATATCCTATTTAAACATTTCACATATAGTGTTATCCAAATATAAACAGGAAATTCAACATCTAAATTCCTTTCACTAAAAATTTAACCTCTGAAGGCCTCATTTATTCAATCCAGGTTCTTAAAAAAGAAACCCAACAGCAGTTCATTTCAATAAAAACTCAAAAGTTTTATATTTTTAACTATTTTCAAACATACTATGGTTACATGAGGTTCAAAAAAATGGGTTTCCATCTACCAATCAATAAGGTGTCCATACACCTTACCACTGGCATTTGACTCTCATTTATTACAATCTACATTCATTTAACATTTTAAATTTAGTGGCCCTTTCACACATCAAAACATCTCTTGCATGTTATCATAAGTAGTAACACAACAACATGTTGTAACATAGAAACACAAAACAACAACCAAACATTCTAATAACTGAGGTAGTATGGCATATAATCACTCAATAATGTTAAATCTATCACCAAAACATGCTATCTACAGAGGCATGCTAAAGAAAATCAAAACATGGAATTTCTCCCAAGTCATACAATCCATATTAGCAAGCATCCTACTAATGAAACTACAAGGCATGTTACATGCATGGTATGTGAATCTCTACGTGACTTAGATAATGCATGTATGAAACTTCCTTACCCTATCAGGCTAAGACAATTTTTTTTCAAAATTCTCAAAATCATTAGGCAGCGGAAAATACACCAGTCACTCTAGGTGAAATCATATCAACCATAACAAAAAATACTACAAACATCAATTCCCATCCCTGGACACTTGTACATTTCTCGTACATGGGGTGATTAGTCCCAAGAACAACTTTTAACCCAAGCGCTGACACATTCCTAGTCTTCTGTCTACCAACCCAAAATATAATGACAAAAGGAAAAGAACCCTCTGATACCACATTGTAACATACCGACCCAGATCACCCCTAAACCGGTGGTTGTACCGGTCACCACATGACCTCAAGAGCATCTCCCCATATTCTAGAGGCTGCCAACTAGTAGTGAGGGTCTAAGGATAGTCAGTGGGGAGACTATACCTGCTTATTAGAGTTACACAACAGTATATTAGAGTAAAAAAACAATCAATAGCAGAAGTAGTAAAACATAATTTAAAAAACATCAGAAGACAAATAGTACTCATTTTATAAAAGTTGAAAACACCAGTTATACAGTAGATACATGCATGACATGATAATTTTACAAAACTGGAAAACAATAAACAAAACAACATGATTTACATTCCAATATAGAAATAAATAAAAAATGACTCAAAGATCCAAGGGTGGTCTTCTCAAGCAACCCAAGCTTCTGCTTATTCTCCTTCTCCTATATCCCAAGTAAATTCAAATGACATAATCCTGCAACCAAATAGAATCTACTCAGGTACCCCAGTGCAATGGCAGCCCGAGTAGAGTGTGAGATATAAATCTCATTAGGCCAGGACCACCGGTGTCTACCCTAAATCCATACATTTAATAATTAATTTAAATCATGTGAAATCATGCATAAATAAAGTAAGTAGTACAGTGTAATTATATACCCAAGTACATGCTTCATCCCTCAGCTAGTTTCTGAACCTGCATTATACATTTTTCATGCATACTCAACAATAATTACACAATCATTTTAATTTACCAATTATTTTAACCTAATTAAATTATGAAATTCTTGAGATTCTACCCCAGCCCAACATCCCCCATATAATTCACTCACCACATATGTCTCTAAATACCATATAAGTAATCAAGGTAAACACTGAATCCAAGCTTGTGCTTTGGCTTGAATAACGAGTCATAAGATATTCAATTAAATATTTCAAATACTATGTCCGAGACAGTCCACAAAAAATAGTGTTTCACTCCTGGGGTCATCCACTAATAGTGATTCACCCAATCCATTAATTAGTCTAAACCCTTTCTCATATTCAATTCACAAGTCATTATGTCACAACTATTTTCATTAACCAATTAATTCATTTCATGTATGACTAATTGGACCCATATTCCAATGTCAATTAATGGGTATAAAAAATCATGTCTAGCATCCTCATGAGTATTTTGAGTGTCAATCCTTATCTCACAACCCATGGGTATTTGGAGCATCAGTCCCTATCCCATAAAAGAACATTTTCATGCAAGATGGATGTAGAAAGCCATGTCAATCACCCCGCAAGTATTTGGAGAATTAGTAACTATCCCAAAACCCATTTATCAATCATACATATATATTTATCACTACTGTATAATGTCAGGTCTAACACCCCAAAACCATTGATTAATTAATTAATAAATTAATTAATCCAATCCGTTAATTGATTCAACAACTAATTAACAACATAAATCACCTGTCAAATAAGTCAAAAATTAATTAACCATTCGACATCTCAATAGTTAATAACTAATTAACAATTAATTATTCTTAGCAATCCAACTAAATAATTAACTCAACATTTCATTATCTCAATTTTTTTAGCAAGTCTGAACATGTCCACTCAAACAATGATTCATCAAGGACTTTAAAAATTTAAATGCACATCCTAAACATGTCAAGTCAAACATGATAAACAAGGTCCATATATTTAGAAACTATTTCACATAGCATATCATATTTTTTAAACAACTCCATCCAAAACAACTTAAGGCCTGGAAAGAAAACATGCATCAAAAGGTTCCCTTGGACAATAGTCGTAATAAATAATCAATTCACAATATTAAATTAATGCATGAAAATTAATTAATTCAATGAATAATTAATTAAATCATATCTCTTTAACCAATTAACCAATTAATTATCCATTTAGAATTTATAATGTAATAATTACACTACTAGAAATATGACTTTTCCCAACGCTTCTATACCAACGGTTTGTAAAAACCGTTGGTATAGGTTCCCTTTCCCAACGGTTTTGCCAAACCATTGGGAAAGCCCACTTTGAGGCCTATTTTCCCAACGGTTTAGCCAAACCGTTGGGAAAGGGTATGGCTTTCCCAACGGTTTGGCCAAACCATTGGGAAAAGTCCCCTTTGTGGCCACCTTTCCCAACGGTTTGGACAAACCATTGGGAAAAGTCCACTTTGTGGACACCTTTCCCAATGGTTTGGCGAAACCGTGGGGAAAGGTCCCCCATGGATCAACCTTCACCCACAATCAAAATTCAAGCTCAAAATCTATTCCAACGGTTGTCAAAACCATTGGTATAGGTCTATACCAACGGTTTTGACAACCGTTGGTATAGATCCTTTGATTTTTTATCAGTTCTTCTTACCGAGAACATTATATAAATCAAAATTTAAAATAATTATGAGAATACATATATATATTTATGTAATTATGTTCACAAAAGTCACGTTAGGTTAGTAGTTAAGTCGTTCAATGATAAACTAGGGGTCCTGGGATCAAATCCCAAAGAATGTTTTTTTTTGAAATACATATACCAACGGTTCCATAACCATTGGTATATATTTTCATATTAATTATACCAATGGTTTCCAAAACCGTTGGTATAGTTCTATACCAACGGTTTTGGGGAAACCGTTGGTATAGACCTATCCCAATAGCTTACTTGGAAACGGTTCTTCAAACCGTTGGTATAGGCTATACCTACGGTTTAGAGGCCTATACCAACGGTTCCAAACCGTTGGTATAGGTTAGTTTTCTAGTAGTGTTAACCCATCCATTAATTATTAACCATTTCCAATTTATATTCCGAACATGTAAAAATATTCAATATTCTCAATATTCAGAAAATGCCACAATTTTTCCAACACGTGACTTGATAATTAATTCCTTAATTAATTACCCTATTACCAATCCTGCCTCATTCAAATCATTTAAATATTTAATCATATCACTTTAACCAAATTAGCAATACATGCTTAAAACCAACAAACGATCAAGTCCTCATTTATCTCACGTGGGTGGCATCATTTAATAACATCAAAAGTATCATGCATCAACATATCATGTATCAACACCAACAAGAAGACATATGAAAATACAAACCACAACAAGTATGATATGACATTACCATCAACCACCAGTTTATATTTATTCAGTATTTCAATAAAACTTAGTAGTTACATAATCAAAGAAACTCACATTCTCAATTTATTTAAAGAAGCTATAATTCTTAAATAAAGTGATAGAGATTTGGGACCCTACCTCATTATGGAACCAGATTAACATTCAGCACTTTGAAATACAACATCAACCAATGAAACCAGTCCACAATTGCACATACACACCATTATATATATATGTCTGTGTGTGTGTGTGTGCACGCCCTACAAAATTGATTAACAAAACACCAAATTAATTATAGGAGACCAAAAACTAGTGAATCAAGGTCTACGCACCTACACTTTAATACCAGGGACTAAGATAAATTATCAGACCCTTGATTGAATGATGTAAAACAAAACCATAGGTTTATAACCTTACCCAAAACATTGGCAGCACAACTAAAAGTGTCCATATGCCTTTCCCTTGGAAGTGGATGCTGAAACAAGGACCAAAGTGTCCTAATACACCACCCACATACCCTATTGAATGCATAAAAAAATAAACCGATATTATCCCAAAACCCAAAGATCGACCAAAACCAAATCGGGTGAGGATTGAGCATCAAATCACAATAGCGATCAAGAATAATAGTAAATAAAATCCTACCTTGAAGAATTAGACTAAACCCATGGATAAAACAAGAGGAAAATCATTGTGGACAGAGAACCCAGAAGAGGGGCTCGTCATGTGCTACAACAGTTCTGCCCGGGGTCAAAGTGCGCTGCTATAGGTGGTCATCCAGGGGGTCGCGTACTGCTGTGAACCGTGGCTGGGAGGAGTATGCAACATGGGAAGATCTTTGGCCATGGAGAAGAGTTGTGTTCCTAGGGTTTCTGCATTCCAACTTGTGTGTCGTGCTGCAAGAGGGAGGTCTGGTCGAGGGAAGTCTCATGTGCCGCAAGCAGGAGGTCCGGAGGAGGGAGTCGCGCCATGGAGGAGAAGAGAAGAGAGGTTTTATGGAGGAGTAGTCTTGGTGTGCTACCGGTGCGTCATACTTGGGAGGAAGAAAGCAGGAGGGGGGCCTCACCTCCCTTGTACAACACCTCCCACTTTTAATAAAAAAATATAAATACAAATAAAAAATATCAATTCACATAATAATAATATTAATGATAATAGTCATAATATTATTATTTGTGTTTTCCATTTATATCATTAAAACCATAACACCCCATTTAATAAAAATAGTACTTTGACAAACCCCGTAATTAAATTGTACTATAAAACACCCCTTTTCATTAAGTCCAACCTTTCTATTTAAAACCACATTAAATATTCTTTAAATAAAAAAATTTCAACTAATTCTGAAACTCCCCAATTAATCCTACTTAAAAGAAAATGTTTCATTGAAAATCTCAAAAGCAACATTAAATTATTTTAACATTTATTTAATTAAATAAACACAACAAAAATAATAATAATAATGTCATCATTCTTATTATTCCAACATTCATTTATTTTAAACCAAAACCCCTAATTTAATTATAATATCATTAATATGATATTAATAATAAAAACTCCAACCCATAACCTCCATTTAATAATAAATAGTCCTTTATTGATTCTAAAAATCTTCATTTAATTAAAATGGTTATTTGATAAACCCAAAAGCTACATTAATTTATTCAACCATCATTTAATTAAACCTTTAACATTAATTTAATTAAACAACCACAATAGTAATAATAATAAATTCATTATTATTATTATTATTAAAAAAAATTATTTAATTAATCACAATATCCCATATAATTAAAATAAATAATTTATTAAATAGGGTAAACTGCACAGGTTGGTCTGCAACCATGTGCTGCCCATACAGATCCATTAATGTGGACTTTTCCAGATCTGGTGCTCCCGAGACTCATCAGAACGCTCGATAAAAATATTGGGTAATTACATAAGTCCAAAACGACAATTTTATGTGTTCTAACACTCAGAATAAAATTCCAAATCTTGGTTTAAAAATAGACCCTTCGATAAACCGAAAAAAATTCAAAAAACCCTCATATTTTAACCAGGTTCAAAAACACGAGACTTTACAATTGGTATCGTAGCTTCATCTCTATGATTTCAAAGAGATTTAATTAGAGTAATTGTATAACAAAATACAAAAACTAATATATTATGATAAAATTACAAAATCATAGGATTAAATTTATGTATTAATAACAATGATTTTAAAACATTAATTATTTAAATCTAACACAAAATTGTAAATGAAAAACCTTACTTATAAAATGAATAGTTATATTAAAATAAAATTCCCAATTAGTTAATTTAAATGTCCTAAAACTCCAAGTCTCAAACTTGGAAAAAATATCTGACAACCCATGGTAACTCGGTTTCAGTCACAGATGTGAGCTAGCCAGACCCCCTTTTTATACCTACCATCTAAATTCTAATGGTCCTAACTCCAATAAACCTAATACATAGAACCAAACTTAGGTAGTGCTAATATACTTCATGATGATCATCCCTTTGATACCAAATTGTAATGAACTAACCTGGGTCAACTATACAAGCCATTCAAACTAGCCAGTCACATGATATGGGTAAAATAGGATAAAAAAACTAGTCTTGTATATAAGAAAAATAAGATATACGAACAAAGTATGAAGTGGAAACAAATTATAGACCACCAATACATATAATAAAAGAAAAAATAGGCTAAACTAGAAAGTATATCAAAACCCCATGTGACCAGTAATGACATCTAAACCAACCCAAACCAAAAGAAGTAGCAGTAAGAGAAGCTAGCATACTACAATATGTTTTTCCCTTTATATTTTTCCTATAATAAACCATCTAAAAAATAAAAAGTCACAAGTAGGGTGTGATCCAAATCCCATTAGGATACTACCATATTTTCTATACAAGGTCTAATTTCAAGAATGCAACAATTCTATCTTTTAAAACAAAACATTTTTACTAAGAATTTTCATAAAATAAATCTAACTATAAATCATTTTACTTTTGGTTTCTATAAAATATCTTCATAATATATAACATTAAATATGAAAAGTAGAAGTGATAAAACAAAAAAATAATATCCATGCATTAAGAGGTAAATAGGTAAACACATATCCATGAAATAATCAATCATACGAAGCTATGTAATACAACCTCATAGAAAAACCCGTGAGAAACTATTTATGATAAAAACAATCATGTGATAAATAACCATAAATACAAAATGATAAATAACCTTGTATTGGGCTCTATAATATGAGAAAATTCATACTAGATACACCCAATCCTAAACAGGTATGCGTTGGAATAAAAAGATATTGAGTCATGCTAGTCGATATCAAAAAAGTTACCTCTTAGTGGTGAAACACACACTAAGGCTACTTATGTCTCTATCCTGATGCACCCAAGGTTCACAATGTTCATTTCTCCAAAAAAAATTCAAAAACATGCTCAAAATTTTATAAAATGTTTTCAAATCCAAGACAATACACTTTGATGTTTTAAAACCAATTCCCAAATCAAGCAAATATATTTTCAAAGAAAACCCCCTTTTTGAATTCATTTAACTTTCCAAGATTGAAACCATTTATCACTTAAAATAAAAGAATAACCCAAATTAATTAATCAAGAACAACATGAAATTAATAAAATTTACCCATTGTATAGAAACACCTACCTCAACATGGTAAAAACCTAGATACTTTTGACAATGGTGACCAGAAACCAAGATAACTGCCTTCGAAAGACAAGGCACACCAAGAAACTAAAAAGGATCAATAGAAAAACTTTCTGATTACAAATATGATTCCAAACCATATCTGCAACCAAAAAACAAATAATAACCAAGAGGATAAGAAATCCACCCACAACAATGATCAATCACAAAATGAAGTGATCCGGATGGAGAGGAGTCACCCAAAATCACCTAGGAAGATCTTCTAGGTTGAAAGCAAGGAAGAATGTAGTAATGAAATGATAATTTTAGAAAAACTGATGAACTAATACCAACACTCATGATTTGACATGTTTTATAACAATTACACATCATGTAATTGTTGAGTCCCATATACACTGAAAAACCCGTCACCTTTTATTAAAAATATGATTTTTAATATTTATACAGAGTGAAAGTTGTACACGATGTGTAATCTTTCATGATATATACCCATTTAATGGAATATTCTCAGTGATGGGTAAAAATCTTGTAAACCCATTAAACGACACGTAAATCCCCAATAAATTGAAAAAAAACTGAAGGTTTTATACTGAACATTACAACAAATCCATGACTTCACCATTATAGGTATCCCCCTAATTCCTTCTCAAAATTACTCAAAAAACAGAAAAGAAAAAAAAGGTAAAATCATACCTAAAATAATGGTAATGAGGTGTTATAAAATTTTTGGGATGTAAAAACATGTATATAGAGGAAAAACGTATTAAAATAAATGGAAATAATTCTTAACAAAAATGAATTTTAACGAAACATTAGAATCATCGATGAAGAGAGATTTAGTGTGAAACAATATTTACATATAAAATAAGGCATAAATAAATAATAAAATACTTATAGGTTATAATTTATCTCTCTTGAAATATAATATACAAATAAGAGTTATTATAACCCAAGGAAAAGAATCGAGTCTTGAAACCCCATAACAGCTTTAGTGATTTTTGAATCAAAAGTATTTGGAAGCTTGAAAATCATATGGTTTTTTTTAAATCCCATAAATTAAATAATTGAGTGTGAAAAATACTTCCTTGGTCAGTATATACACCACATAATTAATAAATTAGAGCAAAATATTAACAAATTTTTTAATGAAGAGATGCTGAGATGAAAAACCCTTACAGTTTGAGAAGTGGGTGGATTAAAAGAACATGTGGGAGTGGTTGTGAAATAAAAATTTATATCTTATAAATAAAGGTTATTTACTATAAAATAATTCATTTGTGCATTTTATATATCACATAAAATAGTAATCGGTGAAAAACATGAAATTATGCCTCAACGAAGGTGAACTTGAAATATCAAACCCTTATATTGTTTATTTGTTTAGTTGACGACACTCTAACCTCATGTAATTTTTTTTAGCTAATTTAATATCCTATTTAATATCCTTAATCATAAATATTACCCTTTTATAATTCTTATTATAATTATTTATCATGAGTAAATAAATTAATTAAAGCATATTACGACCATCATGTGTTAATAACTTTAACTATTTTGTGAATGTTTAATAATTTTGATATCATTATCCATCATTTGATACCAAGTTTATTATTGATATATAATTTAATATTATTTAATATATAAATTATATTGATATAAAATTTTCTTATTTCATTCCATATGTGTTTTGGTTATTTTATGTGAAAACTGAAATGATAAAGCTAATTTTGGTGATTTTAAAAAATGAAAATGTTACTTTAATAATAAGTTAAATAATTAATAAAATATTTATAGAACCATATATTAATCATTATTTTATTAATATATTATATTATTTTTATTTTTTATGTTCCCATAGTTATCCATAATTAGGTTTTAAATCATTGTGCACATGGGTGGTTAAAATGGCTCAAACTTGAACATGCTTTAACTCAATTGGTGAGTATGGTTAAGAGGTGATTATTTTGACATAATACCACTATAACATAATTATAATGATATAATTTTTAACCATATTTTAGGAGTTTTACATAATGTATGAAAATATAGAAGAAAAATGAAAAATGTTTCACTGTAGAGGTAGTAATTCACACATACATTTGATTATCGTTCTCATTTCACTAAAACATTACATAAATTTGCAAATCATTGAGCATGAGTTTATAAATTCAAGATATTATTTTAAAATTTTTTATTTTACTTTATAATATATTATTTTATAGTAAAATTTTTCAAAACATTATATTTTATCATATAAAAAAATTCATAAAATTGATGACATTGATAAAATAGGTATTTTTACTATTCACCTAAATTTTGATTATTTTATAAAAGTATAAAAAATTCATCCTAAATATAATAATTATACTAAATTATTTGTATAAAAACATATAAATATAATAATTATACTGAATTATTTATATTATTTTGGTTATATGATCTTTGTAATAGTAAAATTATGAATATAAGATTAAGAAGGAGATAATACTTACATTGGAGACTTGATTTTTCCTTTGGAAGTGCCCTTGAAATTGAAGGTCTAAGGCTAATTATGAGTGATAAAGGGATTAGTTTTATATTATATGGATATATGGAGATTAAAATTTAATATTTTAAGGAATAATTCAAATGATAGGTTTGTGTTTAAAGGGTGTTTGTGATCCCCTTTTATAAGAGAGGAAAATTGAACTTCTGGAAACACCCTTAATATTTTAAAAAATTAATGACATTATTCCAAGTTCAATGTCTCAAAATTTTCAAAATAATTGAGTGAGTGGTGTATTTGGGTCAATAAATACCTAAAAAGGTCTTTTTATTCTGGTTTTAAACATGTTATAGGGTTTTTACCATTAAGTTTTTACATTTTACACTTACTTTTAAACTAGGTAACTAATTTTTTAACTAAGTGGTTTTATGTTTTATTAAAAATATAACATAACCCATGTGAAAATTTTTTGGCATAATGGAAATAAATTTATCCTCTAATTAATACAATTAAACTTATAAATATTATAAAATTAACTTTCAAATTAAAAAAATAATGTGTAGAGAAACTGTTTTAGTAAAAAATGACATTGTGATCATTATGTATTATTAATCTTATTTATTATTGATTACCAATTAAATGAGTGTTGATATATTTATTTATGTGTTTATAAATCATATTATATTCATTTTTTAAAGTATTTAAATTTAATTAATCAAAAATAAATTCATTGATATTAATAGAACTATAATTTTAAAATAATGGTTTCACCATTATCATAGTAATTAGCATTAATCCTAATAATATAAATTTTATAACTAAAAATAAAATATTCTAGATTTGATCATATGAAAATTATTATATCAAATAAAATAATCATTTTATAAAATTAACTTTATCAATTTAGGGAAATTAATCTTAACATTAGCACATGAAATGCGTAAAACAAGTTTTTGAAAATGTTTATTTTTAATGAAAAAATATTTATGATTAGGATAGGGTTATCAATATAAATGATTAAAATGGATTTAAAATAATTATAATCATTCAAATAGTACTTTTTTAACTATATAATAAATCAAAAACTATATTCCATCATGTTATAATTAATTAAAATAATATTCAAAAAATAGTTTTCATTAAAACACTACATAAATTTTCAAATCATTGAGCATGAGTTTATAAATTCAACATAGAATTTTAAAATTTTTCATTTAACTTTATAATATATTATTTTATAGGAAAAGTTTTCAAAACATTAAATTTAATCATATAATAAAACAATTTCATAAAACTGATGACATTAATAAAATAGTCATTTTTACTATTCACGTAAAATTTGATTATTTTATAAAAAAATAAAAAATTCATCCTAAAATTATTTTTTTGTGGGGAATTATAAAATGAATTTTACTTTTTAAAATATAAATTCTATAATTTTTAAATGTATATTTTTATAAGAATATACATAATATAAAGAAATTTTTTTATTAAAAACAACATTTTCAATATTAGCTCATGTTAATTATTTACCTTTTAAAGGTAATAACTATTAAATGTTTTATATATTAGTGTTTGTTATAGTTTTATTAATAATTTATTAATAATTTTTTTTGGTTTTTTTACATTGGGTGTTGCATGTGACACAAGTTATAGAACATAGTATGAATTTTAAAGGATCCAAAATCTCAAGTTGTTGCATTCTATCCCTCTTAAATAAATTGTTTCTTTTCAATTTAAGTTATTAACACTAATGAAAATAGTATAGGGTATTCCTAATATATTTCTTATTCTATATAAAACATTAATTATGTCATCTATATTATAGTACCCCCAATTTTTTGTATGCAACCCATACCTTGTGATTTTTATTGTCATAAGGTGTATGGGTGAAGGTTGGGAGAGTTTGGAGAACTTTGAATAAGTTTTTGGGGCTAAAGGAGAGGTTCAAGGTCTGTGCACAATTTGTCCAAACCATACAGAAATCCAAGTAGAAACCATCTGATGTTGAATATTTTGGACAGTATCTTCAGCAGGGTGTGCGTATGGTTATGGAGACCATGCGAGGAGGCCATGAAAGGGTTTCCTTAAGGTAGTAGATAACTCACAGTTAGCGCATAGTTTGTCTAACCATGCGAACTAACAGTGCGCAGGGTTAAAGTGAGATCCTAAAAAGTGTATCTCATATGTTTTTTCCTCTAAACTGATCTTTTTTTCTACTACACGTCCCTAACTTGGTATTTTTATTCCTTAAAGATCGGAGAACCTATCCCAAGCAATTTGGGGTCAATATGAAGGCTTTTCTTGGTGATTTGAAGTTGGATTCTTGAGGTATGTGATCATTCTTCAACGTTCTTGATCGGTTTCTTAGATCTACTTATCCTCTCTTCTTGGTTTCTTATATCCACACTCGTTATGGGTAGATCTAAAATTGTGGATGCCAAATATGTTGATATTTGGTCTTGATCATGATATGAGAATATATCTAAGGTGGTTTCATGGAGAATCGACCCGATTTCTTTAGCGTTCTTCATCCGTTTTCAGTTTGCATCAAAACAGTTGAGGTAGGTGGCTTCACTCTCGACTCCAATTAGTAGAACTGATTGTAATTAATTAAAATTGATTTATTTGTGATAAATTGAGTGTGATTTTTATGTTTACTAATTTTTTTAAACTCTATTTTGTTACAATTTGGTAAATTGTAGAAATATAGAAAATTGGTGTTCCTGATAACGTTCTTTGGTTATTGATTTGAAAATGCGGATTTTAAAAAGGTAATTTTCTGGGATGGTGTTAATTGGATTTAATTAAAGTTTTCTCAATAAAATGAATGGTTTTACTGAAATTAAATAGTTAGTTGAAATTGAATTTTTTAATGGTTTTCAATAAAAGAACGGTTTTACTGAAATGGAAGAAACGTTTTTTTTGGCATTGGTTAATGGCATAATGGTTGTGTGTGTTCATATTTTATTTTCAAGGCTTGGTTGAAATATGAACTTATTCTTGGTTCCAAAGGTTAAATGGAATAATGGTTGTGTGTTTTCATATGAAATTTAAGATGGATAAGGGTCATGAGTCTCCCCCATCATTTCTAGGATGGATAAGGGTTAGGGTTATCCCCCATCAAACATTCATGTTCACTTGGGTTGAATAAGGGTAAGAAGTCTCCCCCATCATTGTTGGGATGGATAAGTGTTAGGTATTTTCTCTTATTCTAGGTTTCATGCATGGTGGGTTGTGTGGATATGAGGAATGTTTACCCATAATATAATGTTAAATGATTTAAATGATTGTTTATGTGCTTTCCTTTGAAAACTATTTACTTTGTATTTAGTTTATATTTCTATATAAATTGTTTTTAGAAATTGTTTTATATAAATTTTTTATATAAATGTGGATAACTTTTCTATCCTATTGGCGTGAGTAGGGAATTCATTGGAAAAAATCTACTAAGTTTTATACTCAGCCCTTCTTTGGAACTTGGCTGCTTTTGCAGATGCTATCTTTTGAGACAGGGGAAAAGGTAATGTAGCACACATTTTTAGAACCACTTCATGATATGTGGGATGTTTGGTGATCTTGGAGCATGGAGATAGGGAAGCCTAGAGTCTTATGGTCTTCTTGGAGTATTTAGTTATCCATACACTATTTACTTTGATACTTTTTTGGTCTTCCACTATTGCAAACTTTGGAGTGGTTTGATATGAATAATGTAGTTGAGTTGTATATATTTTATCCATGCATCATATAGTGAGTTGTTTGGTAATGTTTTTATGGGTTAGTGTTTTATTTATCAAAGGGTAAAACATCCCCCACTTGTATTTGAAACCTTTTAACATTTAATGATAGCCTTTTTCATCTTAGGTATGTCTCTTAAGGCCAATTAATGACTCATTGTACTCTCAATCCAATGAGAATTAGTGGGTCATTACAAATGGTAATAGTTTGTTTGATCCAAAAGTTTCTTTGAGATAAGTGGTATCATCTTGTTCAGTCCTTTCCTAACAAGTAGTCTACAGTTTTCTTAGTCTTGGAGTTGAAATTTGTTCGTGTTTATTCCTTGGGTTGTGATCTTAGAAAGGAGTAGGATTGTCGGAACTTGAAATGTATAGCATAAAAGGACATAGCTAACCTTTTTATATTGAAATTCAAGTTACCAGGTAGTTGGCTACATAAGTGTTTTGGAGACACTTATAGGATTTTCGAATCTCATTGTCATGGGTTTAGCCAATGAGATGAGCATGACATGAATTGTAGAGAAGTGACTCCCCACTAGGATTTCATATTTCATTTTGAGTAATGATTTATGATTTTGTGCAAAGATGGAAATTTTTGAAAAATGTTGTAATTTTTTTTAAATGAAAGACTTTGAAAAGAGAACGATAGATGCATTCTATAAATGGGTTGATTTTAAAAAGTAATAATGAGACTTTTAAAAAATGGTTGAATATGGAAACAATTGTTTTTGGAATAAAAATTGTGATAGTTGATGTGATATAATTTGAAATACTAATCCATCAGTTGATAGAGAGTGATACATACAGAGTTTGTTGTATGTTTATGTCACCACCCGTCCCCGGAGGCTCGTGTCGTGACTACCCCAAGCCCACCTTCCATAGGCCAGGGGTTGATGACTAGCACAAGAAATTTGTATCACTATAATGGGAAGACATTGCCTTTAAACCTGTACAAACACACAGACTAGAATGAAACAAGATGCAACCACGAAGTAAACTACTATGGTAGAGTGCTGAAAGTGAAGGGGTCTGGAATACAAGCCCAACTGGAAAAAGTACAGGTACAACTGAAAATTAAAAAATAGATGAAAAGTGAAAGGTAGCTCCTGGATCATCCACCACGGATCCTACCTGAAGGGTAGGTACAGATCGCCTCCTCAGCACTCCATGTCTACCCATCTTCTCTGCATACTGCCTAGTCCTGGCTCCCTCAAACCTCATCCCAGCTTCTCATGATCTGCACAAGACACAACAAGGTGTGGGCGAAGCCTGTGTAGGGGTGAGTATAATAATACCCAGTAGGGACCCGGAGACCCCCGAAGGTCTCTCAGAATTCCAAAAAGTAAAAACCACAAATCATGATCTCAATCTCAAAACACAAGCAATAGACATAGCTCAATTAGAGTCTCAACTCAAACCAGGTTTTCAGTGAAGTATATAAGTACAGATGATTAGTCGCGAATCTAGATCATCTTATTCAGTCAAGAGGTACTTCAATTGACAATATGTAGTTTGACCCACACAGGATCGATAGGCAACTAACCCCCCCCCCAATGACCCACATAGGATCTGATATTCCTAGGATTGATATATCATTGAACCATGAGGGGTCGCTCTAAGGTTGATCCTCATCGGGTCACGAGGTACTGATCCACACAGGACTTCTAGATGTTGATCCACATAGTACTGCTAGGTTCTGATCCACACAGGACCACTAAGTGCTGACCCACATAGGATTTCTCGATACTAACCTCTGTATGATCTGTCTCCAACCTCCACCTCACTGCCAACCACTAGATTCCTCGCACCCGGTGTGCTCGAGTTCTGTAGAGTTTTCCACTCAAGATATCGGGTGTAACTCGACCTCCACTAAGCTCTACAAAGGAGTAACCCAAAGGACCGTCATGTCGTAAGGGTTCCAACGCGACAGACAGCGCATCAATCGAACACTCGGTCTGTGAGTTATAAGCATTTTAGCTCTGGGAGCCCGATTGGATTCGGGTTCGATCCAACCCGGCTGTAATCCAACTATATTCAAAACTCAAGTGGAGTATACCAAAAATTATCTTCTTGATCCAAGGGTCTCAGTGCCACATATGGTTCATCAAATAGATGCATGATTCCCATGTTATGACCCTTTAAAAGTTTCTGGGCCTGGTAGGGCCCAGGTCCAGTCCGACCCTGTCAGAATCACCCGGCCCAACCCAGTCTGGGCTGGGCCGCAGCAGACTCGGCCCACTGGGATGACACCCAGCTCATCCTGCAAGGGGGGGCATCTTGAAAAGGGCGGCCCAGCCCATATAGGACGGTCCGAAAAGGGGCGGCCTGACTCGTAAGGGGGAAGCCAATAAAGGTGGAAGCTCGGTAGGGCGATGTCTTGGAAAGGCGGGGGCTTGGTAGGGAGGTGGCCCATTAGGGTGGCGACCTGGTAGGGCGGCGGCCCGCTAGGGCACTGGCCTAGTCCGAGGGGGAGCACGACCCATCCCGAGGTGGGGTGCGGTTCAGTTCGAGGTGGAGCGTGTCCCGGACCGAGGGGGCCACAGGCCGGCCTGAGGGGGGAGCGGTCTGGTGTGAGGGGGAGCGTGGATCAGCAAAAGGGGGCATGATCCAGTCGGAGGGGGAGTGTGGCCCGATACAAGGGGCGTGCATTCCGGTCTGAGGGGGAGCGCGGCCCGCTGTGGGGTCCACCCTAGCCGGTGTGGGATGTGTGACCCCCCGGTCTCCCAAACTTCTGAACGTCCTGGAGGTCATTCATTTTGTGAAGCGACAGTGTTGCATGGGTGACACTCGATCGCCTCGGAACCCTCCGGAGGTGAGCGTTCTGCCTCCGCTGAGGATTCAACTGCAGCTTCTGTTCACCGACGACGTGATGGTCACTCTGCATCCCTCTCACTGGTGGCGTGGTGGTTATGCCTCCTCCCTTTCCACGGCTGGACGTCATGCCAGACGCCTCCTCCGTTCACCGCGGCTGACGAGCCTTGACCCTTTGCTCACTGGCAGGGTGCAATAGCGCACTGCACCACCTCTGTGGCCAGTCGATGTCGGCCGATCCAATGACCATTGTGACTCTGTGTTGTAGCCTCCTCTTGCAGCATGCATCAGCGCACGACCTCCTTCGTAGTCAGTCAGTGCTGCCTCACTGGAAGACTTCCATGTAAGGTGTAAGATTAGCAAAGTGGCTGAGGGTTCGGGTCATGTTCGTTAGGCCCACGCCCTCCACGTTAGCTTGTAAACAAGGGGGAGGATAAATGGGGTTTAATAAATTCATTTGAATTAAAAACAAGAAATCAAAACCCCTGCCTCTTAAACTCATTGTAGATCACCAGCACTTGAAGGTGGATCATGTTCTTCGTTCCCGCAACCGGTTCCCAACAACGACACTCGTATTTTGTCCTTCAGTTCATGGTTCGGTGTCACCCTTCACCTACCACTGGGATCGGCTCCGTCCTCTAAGGGTTCGGCATCTCGACACTCCTTCATCACTTCGTTGCTTGGTGAAGATGTTCTGATACCTCTCCCTAAACTCCATATATATATAAGAGGGGGTGAGTTAGTAACGACGTGGGGAATTAATGGGACTCATTTATTAGGAATATTCCTAATTTTCCCAACATTTCTGTTACTTAGATTGTAGGGTCAAGACATTTAATGGCTTGACACACCGTTGGCCCCACACACCGCTTATTCGTTGAAGGTTATGAAAGAAAATAAAATAATAAAATTATTTCATTTCATTTATTTTAAAAAGTCACAAAACATAAATTTTTCTCCAGACCTAATGCAGTTAAAGTGAAGCCCACCTTAAGTGAATCCTGGTGCTTTAGATTCAATGGTTCCCTCATATTTTTAATCTCATAAACAGTTCAAAATTTAGAAAATTCTACTCATGCGTTTACTAAACTTACCTGAAAAAAAGTTCAGAAATTCATTTCGGGCACACCAGGCCTCAAAATCAGGCACCTTCAATTTTTGCATACTCGTAATAATTCCATATAATTAAAAAATTAAATGGAAAATCTGGGTCTTCACATTCTCCCCACCTTAATGATTTTCATCCCTGAAATCCACAATATAGACTAAGGAAACAAATGGGGGTACTAAGCACGAATCTGAGTCTCTCACTCCCATGTGCTCTCCCAGAGGTTCATGTGCTGCCAGTGAACATGCACTAGAGGTATTAAATTCCCATGAAGGACCCACCCCTGTCAATCCTCAATATCCACTAGAACCTCTGTAAACGTCGCCCCATCATCAAAGTCCAGCTCGCTGTGGTCGATGATGTGAGATAGGTCATTCACATATCTCCTTATTTGAGATACGTGGAAGACTTCGTGAACCCTATACAACTGCGGTGGAAGTACCAAGTAGTATTCCACCCCACCTATCCTCTGAAGTATCAAAAAAGGTCTGATAAACCTTGGTGATAACTTATCGCCTCGACCAAATATTCATAGTCCCCGTCAAGGAGAGACTCGCAAGAATACGTGGTCCCCCTCCTGGAACTCCAAAGGTTTCCTTCTCCCATCAGCATAAGACTTATACCTTATCTGTGCAGTCTTCATCCACTCCTGGATGGTCTGAACCTTCTAAATGGTTTCCCATACCAACTCTGAACCCTTGACTCCCCTGGGTATGTCCATCATAGAGGTGATCTGCAAGGTCGACTGTATAGGGCCTCGAATGGTGCCATACCGATGGTGGAGTGATAATTGTAGTTGTATGTGAACTCAACCAAGGGGAATTTATCCTCCCAACTATGGAAAAAATCTAGGGCACATGCACAAAGCATGTCCTCCAATGTCTGTATGGTCCGCTCTGTCTAACCATCCGTCTGAGGATGAAAGGCAATGCTCAAATGTAGCTGAGTCCCAAACACCTCCTGTAATCCCTTCCACAACTGGGATGTAAAATTTGTGTCATAGTCAGAGACAATTATTTATGGAACCCCATGATGTCGCACAATCTCCTTTACGTAGAGGCGTCTCAATCCCTCTACTGATCCCTGCTCTCGGATAGGTAGGAAGTGGGCAAACTTGGTGAGTCAGTCAAGAATCACCTAGATGGAATCATATCCCCTGAACATATGTGGAATCCATGACACAAATTACATGGATATCTCATCCCACTTCCACTCAGGCACCTCTAGTGGTTATGCTAAGCCTGCTAGAACCTGATGCTCAGCCTTCACATACTGACAATTGAGGCATCGGGAAACAAACTCCACTACAACCTTCTTTATCCCTGGCCACCAGTAATGATTCCAGAGGTCCTATTACATATTCATTACACTAGGATGTACTACCATAGAGGATGTATGGAACTCCCTCAACACCTCCTCCCATAACACAACTAGTACCATGGTACTTCCTCTGAAGAGGATGACGTTCTCCCCACCTTCAAAAAATCCTTCAGGTGCCTGTCTTGAGGATATTTGAGCATGTAGAGCATCACAGTTCATTTCCCCAAGCTGTGCCTCCCTGAATCACTGAAGGAGTGGGGGAGTGACTGACATAGACTAGAGGTAAGCTGCTCTATCTCTATCCACAAAACATATCTACATCGTGGATAGTTTCTCTATCGCCTAACTCAATAACTATAGACTAGAAATCCTGATGAGTGCATCTTATACCATGTTACCCTTCCTATGAGTATAGACTATCTCAAATTCATAGTCTTGGAGGAACTCTATCCATCACCACTGTCTCAGGTTTAGGTCCTTCTGAGAGAAGATATATCTGAGACTCTTGTGATCATAGTAGAATGTAAAGCATTCTCCAATCAAGTAATGTTGCCACATCTTTAAGGCGAAGACCACTAATGCTAACTCCAGATCATGGGTAGCGTAGTTCTGCTCATGCAGTCTCAGCTATCGTGAGCCATAGGCGATCACTGCTCTCTCCTTCATTAGGACACACCCAAGTCTGGTCCTTGATGCATCACAGTAGACTACATACCCAATTCCTTATTCTGGTATCCTTAAGATGGGGACACTCATCAGTCTCCACCTTAGCTATTGAAAACTCTTCTAGAATCTCTCCATCCATATGAAGGGTTGTCCCTTCTTCATCAACACTGAAAAGGGTGCCACAAATCTAGAAAAGTCAGGCATGAATTTTTTGTAGTATCCAGCCAACTCCAGGAAACTCCGCACCTCAATCACACTCCTGGGTGGATCCCAAGAAATTACAACCTCTATCTTCACTGGATCCACTGCAACTCCAGCCTCTGAGATAACATGTCCCAGATAGTGAACCTCTCATATCCATAACTAACACTTCAAGATCTCACCATAAAGATGGTTATCTCAGAGTGTATCCAGAACTATCTACAAATGATATGCATTCTCTTCCTCCATCGCTGAGTATATCAAGATGTCATCGATGAACACCACCACAAAGTGACCATCGTATGGATAAAAGATCCTCTTCATGAGTCCCATGAACATTTCTAGGATGTTTATCACACTGAAAGACATAACCAAGAACTCCTAGTGTCCATACTGACATATGAAGTTCGTCTTCTGTACATCCTCATCTCATACTCTGAGCTGATGATAGCCTCATATGAGGTCTATCTTCAAAAACCAATGATCTCCCTTTAACTAATTGAAAATATCATCAATCCTCAGAAGGGGATACTTTTTCTTAACAGTCACCTAGTTCAGGCGCTGATAGTCCACACAGAGTCTCAAACTCCCATCTGCCTTCTTGACGAACAAAATCAGGGATGCCCATGGAAAAATACAGGGCCTTATAAACCCCTTTCTCTGAAAGTCCTCAAACTGTACCTGTAACTCACGAAGCTCCATGGGAGACATCTGATATGCTGTTTTAGATATCATTGTCGTCCCAGGGTACAGGTCGATGTAAAATTATACCTCTCTAGATGGAGGTAGTCCTGGAACATCATCAGGAAAGACATCGGCATACTGGTCCACCACTATAGGATAACTCAGACTCTCAACATCAACTACTCTGAGGTTAAGGCTATCCAACTGATGTGTAATCAGCTGCACCCTCCTATGGGTAAGTCCATCCTGTGCCACAAAGGTTCCCTTCTCACCAGTGAAGGAAAAACTGATCTCATCCGTGCGTACACACCTCACTTTTCATCTAATACAGTCAATCTGAGCATGGACTATGGATAACCTGTCCATACCCAAGATGACGTCGTAAGGCCTCGACGCTGCTACTAGAAGATCCCAACCGAAGGTCTCTCCTCCTAAAGTAAGCTCACACTACTATCAACAGTGTGTAATCATTTAATCTTCTCCCATTGGAGTCTCTAGCCATAAGGATCGAGCTAACGGATCCACCAGAATATCCGAGCTCCAAATGAGGGTTGTGGTAATAAAATAGTGACTGGAACTTGTGTCTATAAGTACTTCTGCTAAGGTGGAGTAGTCAAAGATCGTACCTCTAATCATCTCCAGAGCACCATGGTCATAGGCCTCAACTACCTGGAGCTGGGTCCATCCCTATCCACCTGCCCCCTATGGTCAGGGTGGACCACCTGGTGTTGGTGGCGTTAGAACCTTGTATCGCCGAACACCACCTCCTGCACGGCCAACTCCTCTGCCACGTCCACCTACCACCTGCGGACCTCCTTGATCGAACCTCTGCCTCTACCCCGGTGGTCCTTCTACCGTCTTCTGGTCATCTGTACAACAGTTCGGGTAGTCGTGATCCATGTGATCCTGCTCGCCGTAGGTGTAACACTGCTTGTTCCTCGCTTGACTTCCTATACCTCGCAAGCCCTACACCTCCGACCCTCTGTCCCGGGGTCATCCACCAGAAGGTCTGGTCCGCTTGGACCTCTGTGTCATCAGCCTGCTGCCTACTGTAGATGACTCTTCTACCTGACATCCAGTGGTGGCTCTCGCTATGGGTGTCGGATCAGATAGGAATCTCTCCACCGAAAGTACGCTCTCTAGTAACCCAGCCTGTGTCGGTATGCTGAGTGATACCATCGATGCTCTGATCTCCCTTCGAAGACCCTACTCAAAGTTTTGGGCCCTAAAGAAAGGGTCTCGTACCATGTCGATGGAGTAGCGGGAGAGATTAGTGAACCTCACTGAGTACTTGGTCACTGTCATGCTACCCTGCTGTAAGTGTAGCAGCTCCAATATACGCACAGAGAGTAAGGTTACTGAGAAAAACTCTGCCCTTAAAAGTCTCTTGAAGTCCACCTAGACTAGGGTCACCTCGTTGTGTATATGGAGAATCAAGCTCCACCATCTACCTTATGCTACCTGGAAGAGACTGGCTTCTAAGATCACTATAAGGTCGGCTGGTGTCCCAAACAGGCAGAAAACTCTAGCTATGGCCTCCAACTAGTCCCCAGCCGTCTGCAGGTTTGTCTCACATCGAAACCTCAGAGGCATCTTCCGTTGAAACTCGTGAAATGTGCTCAGTCGGCATGCACCCTCTACTGGTAGGGCTAGTGGAAATGGCTGCCCAAAGGGTAGTGGTGCTGCTGGTACACCACCTGAAGGTGCTAACGCCGTAAGAGGGCCCTGTACCGAGTCCTCATTGCTCGGTGGGCCGTCATCACGTACTCTCTCTGGAATCCTAGCTGGATATCTATGTGGTGGCATCCTAAAAGAAGACATGTGTGCCATGGTCAAAAAGTTATACCTGGTGAGCTGAATCAAGAAGAAATGAAAAAAGAAAAACTTTCCAAAAATACACTCAATTAGTGTTTTCATGCACTGAGTTGGAAATCAGAATTCAGGGTCCTGGTGTATGGATACGTCGGCCGCCGCACCAACACTGGACTCCCCGAACTGAAAACCACACTCATAACATGTAACACTATTGCTACATTAAAAAGATTAGATTTTTAATTCTTCTGTAGAACTTACTCCTCTGATACCACTTTGTCACGACCCATCCTGCAGGGCCTGTGCTGTGACTACCCCAAGCCCGCCTTTCATAGGTCAGGGGCTGGTGACTAGCACCGGGAAGGCATATCCCTATAACGAGAAGGCATTGCCTTTAAACCTATACAAACACACAGACAAGAACAAAACAAGATGAAACCACGAATTAAACTACTGTAGTAAAGAGTGTTGAAAGTGAAGGGGGCTGGAATACAAGCCCAACTGGAAAAAGTAAAAGTACAACTGAAAAGTACAAAATAGATAAAAAGTGAAAGGCAGCTCCTGGATCGTCCACCATAGATCCTACCTAAAGGTTAGGTACATATCACCTCCTTAGCACTCCACGTCCGCCCGTCTCCTCCACGTACCGCCTAGTCCTGGCTCCCTCAAACCTCAGCCCAACTGCTCGTCGTCTACACAAGACACAACAAGGTGCGGGTGAAGCCCGTGCAGGGGTGCATATAACAATACCCAGTAGGGACCCCGAGACCCCCGAAGGTCTCTCATAATTACACAAAGTAAAAAACAAAAAGCCCGATCTCAATCTCAAAACACAAGAAATAGACATAGCTCAATTAGATTCTCAGCTCAAACCGAGTTTTCAGTGAAGTATATAAGTACATATGATTAGTCGCGAAACTATATCATCTTATTCTGTCAAGAGGCACTGCTACTGACCATACGAAGTCTGACCCACATAGGATCGATAGGTAACTAACCCCTGTAATGACCTACATAGGATCTGATCCATCCAAGATCAATAGGTAACTAACCCCCACAATGACCGACACTGGATCTGATTCTCCCATGATCGGTATATCGCTGAACCATGATGGGCCGCTCTAAGGATGGTCCTTTTCGGGTCCCGAGGTGTTGATCCACACAGGACTGTTAGGTGATAATCTGTAGAGACCTGAAGCTTGATGTACATGAACATTACATTACTTTAGCGGAATAATTAATACATAACAAAAACAGACACACAAGGACCGTAATAGTTTAGTGTCTTTGGAAACTTGGAACGTAATCTTCTAATCGTGGTGAAAGATCTTCAACATCTCCCATAAAGATCTTCCACTTTTTGTTTCCTTACCTAAAACCTTTCTTTTGATCCTGGGGGAGAATAAAATATAAAAAGGGTGAGCTCAAATGCTCAGTAAGGGCAAGCATGGATAAAATAAAACATACCATATACATTTGAACTCAAAAACATGAACATAATGTTTAAACATCAAAATCTTGAGCAACGACATAAAACATGGATGTACATAAGGCATAGATCATAATGGGACATAAATCATGATAAAATAGCATGGGAATAAAACATGTAATTGTGGCATCCATTAATCACATGTAATGATTTCCATAGTAGCCAAGGCATTGCTTCCAAGACCATCTTAGTGGACAAAGTCCCATTCTGAATCGAGTTCACTCCTCATTTCAGCCCTGTAACACTGAACCGGATTAACTTACCATTCCATCCATGTCTATCTCATGAGATATAAAATCTTTACCCAATGCATTGGAGGGAGATATAGGTCCCACCCATCTCATAATGAAATCATTCTTACTTGTGCCACAAAATAAACATACATCATTCATAAAAACCCAATAAATAAAATGGGTTTCATAAACATCATCCCATCATCACATAATCCATATAAAAGAAATGGATATAATTTCATAATAAAAAAGTGAAACCATGTAAATCATAGATACATTACACTTGAAACATACACATATGAAATAATTTCATCTTAGATGGAAAATGGTTTTGATAAAACACTTGAAATGAATTCTTGAGGAAAATATCCTTTCTTCTTCAAAATCAATTTCTTTTCACAAAACGTCATGCAATTTTAAAAGAAATAGATTTTGTTGAAAATATTCATGAAATATTTTTTAGGAATATTTATGAAAATTAGTCTTTATAAAACCGTAAAATTTCATTCGTGCCGTATAAGTTAAAAAAAACATTCTTCTCGTACTTTTGCCAGAAAAGTCGAAAAAGTACCTCGTAATGTAAAAAAAAGATTCCTTACATACCATGTAGTAAAATTCAAAAATGGGTAAAAAGGACTTTAAACATACATGAAAACACTTTTATAAAACATGTACATGGATGATAGAAATAACCCCAGTAAATACTTACGAATATGAAATCTCGGATAAAATGAGATTTGCAAAATTATCCCTTACCTTAGGTCCGATATGCTTCGTACGTATCCAAACCTCCTATATAATGATTTAAATAATGTAATTTACTTATTACAGAATCATATTCATTGTTATTATATCATATATGGTTCACTTATGACTTTATATTACCCGTTCTTTTGTAAATTCCATGTTAAAGAGTGTTTTGGGTAAAATCGTTTCATTTGTCGTCCGTGTTTTGACTTGTAATTATTCATATGATTACTTAGATCGTGATTACTTAATTCCAGAATATAAAACATGATTTATATATAATATATATTCATAATATACATATATATAATAGATCGATAAATGGAAATAAATACACCGTTCATGGAGACGGTAGGCTGTACGTATGCATGAACGATGTTTTCGTTTCCTTATTGAATTGAATGGAATTAAGTAGGTGACATAAATATATATATACATAAATCCAGTAGCATTATTATGTCTTATATTTTATGATTACTTATTATATATATACTTTATAATAATTCTTGAATGGTTATCATGGAGAGTGAATCTCATCGCATCGTGAAGACGATATTCTGTACGTACGCACGAGCGATGATATCATTCTCATGATCGTCAAATTGTATTAAAATGTATGTATAATATTAAAGAATCAATATAAATTTAAATAATCATATATATTCATTACTTTCACCATTATACCCATCAAAGTAAGGTGGTGGTGGAAAACAGATTACACCACGGCGTGGAGACGATATTCCGTACGTACGCACGCGTGGTGATTTTGTTTTTCATAGGATGGATAGAAGGTGAAATGGGATTGTTTCATACTTATAATAACATATCATTATATTAGTGATACTGATGTTATTACTTCATAATGAAACAACCTAAGAATAATAATTGGAAGAAGAAATAAAGGTGAAAGAATCGGTAACGAACATTACCTCTTCTTTGAAGCGCCTCTTTGAGACCTCCTCTTAGGGCACTAAAATTGGTCTTTGAAGAATACCAGGACCTCTAGGATGTTTCTATGGAAGTGTAGAAGAGAATTGGGCAGGGTTTGGCCGAGCTTGAAGGCTCAAATTGGTGTGAGGAGGAGAGGGAGGAGGTGCCCTTTTATAAGGGAGGAGAGGGGCACCTTTGGAATTCTTAAAAATATTAATTTATAATAAATATAACCCCACTTAAAAACCTCCACAAATGACTCATATTCAAAGATTAGATGAGATAGGGTTGAAATATCATCAACCAATCAAATTTAGACATGTTTGGATCTTATTTTAAACCTTATAATTTTGATTTATCCTTATTTAATATATTTAAGTTTATTTGTGGTAATAAAATTCTAAATTTTAAATTATAAAAAATAATTACTTATTTGTTATGAATTTTCCATAATTGTTTACTTTATAACATTATAGACAATATAAATATAAATTTATAATTTTTAAATATTTTTGTGATTTTTAAACAATTTTATAATATGTTATTTTTATAAAATAACAATAGTGTCAATTTTGAAACTATTCATTTATTTGAATTTAAATAAAATATATACAGAAGATATGTTCAAAATAAAAGATTTAATAGACTCATAAAAGGTCATATGTATCTATAAAATTAGAGGATCACATTAAATTGTTCATATAATATTTATTTTATTATTTTTAAAACCATTTATTTGGTTTAAATCTTAATAAAATAACTACTACAACATTTTTGTATAGTTATTTAATATACTGATTTGTTGAATAAAAATTTAAAATAAAATCCTATGATGAAGATAAATCTATTAACTTTAAAAATAATACTTTTACTCGAATTTATCATCTTAAAATCCCAATATTTAAATTTTTATATTTATTAAATTATGAAGGTGACAACTTTGGAATCATTTAAAATAAAATAATATAAGTGTCATAATTTCTTGTATAAGACTCCAAATGGTAAAATATTCGACCATTGGATGATTATAGTTTAAATTTACATGACCAATAAGTTTTGGTCAGGGTTTTTTGCCTTTTATGGTCACTATTAGTTTAATAAAAACTATATTCTTGATTTTTCACTAGATAAATAATTTCTGCATCACTATTGTGTCACAATTAATGATAATTATTTAATCCCAAATATTTCTAAATAAATTCTCATGATGTAGATAATTTTGTTAGCTTTCTGTAGACTATTAATTTTCGAAGTTTTATGAAGTTTATCACTAACTTAAAATTATTATACTTATAGTATTTAAGAGAGTGACATGTTGTCACTTTCTTTGGTTTTAATAATAATTAAATTATTTTCAAGGAAAAAAGTCCATTAAATGAATATAATCCGACCCTTAGGTGATATGGGTCTACTTTTAGTCATCCAATAGGATTTTTCCAAGTGTTAGGGTAATTTTATAATCTTATATTTACCCTTAATTACCTGATTTACCTTTAACTATAGTAAATAAAATTTACCGTAGTTACTATTCATAATTCCCAAAAATAAAAAGTAGCTTATTAACATAATTTGGACCCACTGATTCCAAATATGGAATCTATTTTTCCAAATTCAATACAAAAAAGTTTCAGAAATTAAATTAAAATTAATCTCGTTGTTGAAAGAAAACGGGTTTTTGTTTAAAACATTGCAAAAGATTGAATTGATTTAACCTATGAATTCAATGTAAAATCAATGCTAATGACATAAATTATATTAAATGGTAAAAATATATTCTATTCATACTTTAAAAACATTCAATATTATAATTTAACCACATAAGATATTACAATGAAAAAAGTTGTTTTTAATTAAAATATAGCGTGTTTTTACTATTCATTAAAATATGAAAGTCATCAGAATAAAATGAAAAATTTATCCAAAGTAAATTTTTATTTATTGATTCCAAAGAAGAATTTTATTTTGTCAAATTTAACTTATAAACATGTCAAAACTATATTTAAAGTGGGTGCGCCACCAAAAGGCGGCAAAACTACATTTTTTGAAAAATACTTATTTTACCTGAAAAATTTATTTTGTTCCTATACCATGTTCTAGAAAATGTGTAAGATGAATAATAATGTCATAAAATTCAAAATTTAGTTAATACTATTCATAACGGCTAGTTCATAATAATATTATAATAATATATTGTTGTTTAGTAAAACCCGGTATTGCGTACAACACACGCTATCGAGGAAGGTCGCGATTGCGTGTAATGCAAGCCAAGTCAGGGTTGCGTGTTGTGAAAGAATCCTTCATTGTTTCGTATAACAGAATCCAACCATATTTCATTTATACATTGAATATATATATATATATACTCAATGTTGCGTAGAATAACTATTATCAAAATTTTGTGTAACACGATCCAAGAATAGTGTTGCGTATACTGCAAGCTAATACGGTATTGTGTATAGCGCAAGGTAATCTTGGTGTAGCATACAACCCAAGAAATTAATGAAATTAAAAGAATATTTTTCATAAAATCTCGGGGTGTTACATTCTACCCCCCTTAAAATGAATTTCGCCCTCGAAATTAGTCGGGGTTATAAATGGTTTACTACTCGAAATTTTGTTTAATAGAAACCCACATCGTAAAAAGGAATACCAAAACATGGCTTTAAAAACTAAAGTATGAAATGTAACGGTTACCCAAATTAACTCATCACTGGGTTTCCACGTAGGAGAACATAGGTGAAAATATGGATATGGAAGAAAAATCTAACCATCAAGTTCTGATGGAGAGTGGTAGAGAACATGGCTATGAAAAAGCCAACAATCACAAAGCTATTGATTTGTGATGATCTAAGGTACCATCTGATTCATCGGATATAAGGGAACTAGGAGAACATTTTTGGTTTTCATGATCATTTCCCTAAATTTGATGAATTAAAAGAAATACTTGCATGATTTTGGTACAATCTCACTGTTTTTCGTGAATTGAACAATTTCCACTTCATCCCTTAAAGAAATGAAGTTGAATTTGTTATTCATGATGTGTTAGCAGATCATGTGATAGAATGATGGGTCATTCTATCTCTTTCAAACAAAAGGTTAGAAAAAGTTATAAGTCCATCTTATGGTTAGATTAATCGCATATGGTTCCAAAAATGAACTTATACTTAATATATCATACCGCTTAATTAAACAAAACTAGTTTCTACTAACCAGGGACTTCCTGTAGGCCAGTGGTAGGCGATAAAGGCCAGTCGCACTTCGGTTGTGGGTTCGATTCCCACAGCCTTGTCCGACGCGATGGGTTGTCGCCCATCCTGCAGGTTGTCCTTTTTCTAAAGCTATATTACTATAACATCCCATCAATAATATAGAAAAAAGTTCTATCCTTAAACAATACTGACTTATGTCCAACATAATCCATTCCAATCTTTAGGCTTATCTAAAATACTTCGGTCCAAGCTCATAGTATAAAGAAAATGATTACTTGAAATGTCATCAACCAAGCATGTGAATACCATCATTTATCCCCCATATATCTTGTTGGTCACATTCCAATCATGTGAATACCTTAATCATGTATTCTCTTGAAAAATGAATACCCATTAAACCTTAGTGAAAACATGAATGCTGTCAAAAGATAACTCTTTCCACATACTTAAACCCAAAAAATTCTATATACTAAAACCATGATATAACTATTTCATTATATCAGTCATGAGCTCATGAATACTGTCAAACATTTCATTTTCTCCTTATACCTTCATTATGCGCATATCATCTTCTTTCCAAAAATATCTCAATCACTTTCCATGGTTACCGATACCATAAAATTATTGAAAACCACAATAGACTAATACAAAAATATTCTAATAAACCATAAAAGTACCTCAACAACATTATTCTTGAATACGAATACATAAACACTTCAATCCATATTCTTCAATGATTGTCCTGGAATAATTCCTTCCTTGATTTAGAAGTAACTTTTTAGGTCAGGGCATTGAGTTGGGTAATGCCCATGTTCTCCACAAATAAGACATTGAACTCCAAAATAGTCGGTCACTCTATGACCCTTTTCTCCACATAGATAACATATGTCCCTCCATTTGAGGTATTCTTCAAGGTTCTTCTTCCCTTCTTTAGAAATCTCAATCTTCCTTTCTTTATGCTCCTCAACATGCAGACATGCATAAAAGTCTATCTTCCTCTTATTTGATGAATTAGGCATACCACTAAATTTCACCTTGTTAACCATATATCGTGATGACTGATTCGGCATAATCACAATATCTTTCTCTCTAGGCATTACACAATTTTTTTGCTCATAGTCACCAATTTTTCCATTGGATTCAATGTTAACCGAATTCCTTCTGGTTCCCTCCATTGACTTAAAACACAAAAAGAATTCTTTGAGAGGAAAAAATCATGCTAGAGAAAACAACATAGTAAAGGGTAAGTACCCTCAATATCTAACATCTTAGGTTAAATTCTATGATCGTTACCGTAGTTCTAGGAATATATCCTATATGTATACTTATCCTTAGGGACATACCTAGACATACCTCAGAAATATCTCTAGGGATCTCACTAACGTTTTCGCATCCTAGTTTCCAAAGGTTGACTAAACCTTTCCTCTGATACCAACCATAGAGACCCAAATCTTGACGTACATCGACATTACATTACTTTAGTGGAATACTTAATACATAACAAAAACAGAAACACAAGGACCACAATAGTTTAGTGTCTTTGGAAACTTAGAACGTAATCTTCTAATCATGGTGAAAGATCTTCAACATCTCCCATAAAGATCTTCCATTTTTTGTTTCCTTACCTAAAACCTTTATTTTGATCCTGGGGGAGAATAAAACATAAAAAGGGTGATCTCAAATGCTCAGTAAGGGAAAGCATGGATAAAATAAAACATACCATATACATTTGAACTCAAAAACATGAACATAATGTTTAAACATCAAAATCTTGAGCAACGACATAAAACATGGAAGTACATAAGGCATAGATCATAATGGAACATAAATCATGATAAAATAGCATGGGAATAAAACATATAATTGTGGCATCCATTAATCACGTGTAATGATTTCCATAGTAGCCAAGGCATTGCTGCCAAGACCATCTTAGTGGACAAAGTCCCATTCTGAATCGAGTTCACTCCTCGTTTCAGTCCTGTAACACTGAACCTGATTAACTTACTGTTCCAGCCATGTCTATCTCATGAGATATAAAATCTTTACCCAATTCATTGGAGGGAGATATAGGTCCCACCCATCTCATAATGAAATCATTCTTACTTGTGCCATAAAATAAACATACATCATTCATAAAAACCCAATAAATAAAATGGGTTTCATAAACATCATCCCATCATCACATAATCCATATAAAAGAAATGGATATCATTTCATAATAGAAAAGTGAAACCATGTAAATCATAGAGACATTACACTTGAAACATACAAATATGAAATAATTTCATTTTAGATGGAAAATGGTTTTGATAAAACACTTGAAATGAATTCTTGAGGAAAATATCCTTTCTTCTTCAAAATCAATTTCTTTTCACAAAACGTCATGCAATTTTAAAAGAAAGAGATTTTGTTTAAAATAGTCATGAAATATTTTTTAGGAATCTTTATGAAAATAAGTCTTTATAAAACTGTAAAATTTTGTTCGTGCCGTATAAGTTAAAAAAAACATTCTTCTCGTACTTTTGCCGGAAAAGTCAAAAAAGTACCTCGTAATGTAAAAAAAAGATTCCTTACATACCATGTAGTAAAATTCAAAAATAGGTGAAAAGGACTTTAAACATACATGAAAAAAAAATTATAAAACATGTACATGGATGATAGAAATAACCCCAGTAAATACTTACGAATATGCAATCTCGGATAAAATGAGATTTGCAAAATTATCCCTTACCTTAGGTCCGATATGCTTTGTACGTATCAAAAACTCCTATATAATGATTTAAATAATGTCATTGAATTATTAAATAATCATATTAATTGCTATTATATCATATATGGTTCACTTATGACTTTATATTACCCGTTCTTTTGTAAATTCCATGTTAAAGAGTGTTTTGGGTAAAATCGTTTCATTTGTCGTCCGTGTTTTGACTTGTAATTATTCATATGATTACTTAGATCATGATTACTTAATTCAATAATATAAAACATGATTTATATATAATATATATTCATAATATACATATATATTATAGATCGATAAATGGAAAGAAATACACCGTTCATGGAGACGGTAGGCCGTACTTACGCATGAACGATGTTTTCGTTTCCTTATTGAATTGAATGAAATTAAGTAGGTGAAATAAATATATATATACATAAATCCAGTAGCAGTATTATGTCATATATTTTATTATTACTTATTATATATATACTTTATAATCATTCTTGAATGGTTATCATGGAGAGTGAATCTCATCGCGTCGTGGAGACGGTATTCCGTACGTACGCACGAGCGATGATATCATTCCCATGATCGTCGAATTGTATTAAAGTGTATGTATAATATTACAGAATAAATATAAATTTAAAATAATAATATATATTCATTACTTTCACCATTATACCCATCCAATTAAGGTGGTGGTGGAAAACAGATTACACCACGGCGTGGAGACGGTATTCCGTACGTACACATGCGCGGTGATTTTGTTTTTCATAGGATGGATAGAAGGTGAAATGGGGTTGTTTCATACTTATAATAGCATATAAGTATATGAGTGATAATGATGTTATTACTTCATAATGAAAGAACCTAAGAAGAATAATTGGAAGAAGAAATAAAGGTGAAAGAATCGGTAACGAACATTACCTCTTCTTTGAAGTGCCTCTTTGAGACCTCCTCTTAGGGCACTAAAATTGGTCTTTGAAGAAGACCAGGACCTCTAGGATGTTTCTAGGGAAGTGGAGAAGATAATTGGTCAGGTTTTGGCCAAGATTAAAGGATCCAATTGGTGTGAGGAGGAGAGGGAGGAGGTGCCCTTTTATAAGGGAGGAGAGGGGCACCTTTGGAATTCTTAAAAATATTAATTTATAATAAATCTAACCCCACTTAAAAACCTCCAAAAATGACTAATATTAAAATATTAGATGACATAGGGTTGTAATCTCATCAACCAATCAAATTTAGACATGTTTGGATCTTATTTGGAACCTTATCATTTTGATTTATCCTTATTTAATATATTTAAGTTTATTTGTGGTAAGAAAATTCTAAATTTTAAATTATAACAAATAATTACTTATTTGTTATGAATTTTCCATAATTTTTTACTTTATAAAATTATAGACAATATAAATATAAATTTATAATTTTTAAATATTCTTGTGATTTTTAAACAATTTTATAATATGTTATTTTTATAGAATAACAATAGTGTCAATTTTGACACTATTCATTTATTTGAATTTAAATAAAATATATACAGAAGATATATTCGAACTAAAAGCTTTAATAGATTCATAAAAGGTCATATGTATCTATAAAATTAGTGGATCACATTAAATTGTTCATATAATATTTATTTTATTATTTTTAAAACCATTTATTTGGTTTATCTCTTAATAAAATAATTACTACAACATTTTTGTATAATTATTTAATATACTTATTTTTTGCATAAAAATTTAAAATAAAATCATATGATGAATACAAATCTATTACCTTTCACAATAATAATTTTACTCGAATTTATAATCTTAAAATCACAATATTTAAATTGTTATATTTATTAAATTATGATGGTGACAACTTTGGCATCATTTAAAATAAAATAATATAAGTGTCATAATTGCTTGTATAAGACTCCAAATGATCAAATATTATACCATTGGATGATTATAGTTTACATTTACATGACCAATAAGTTTTGGTCTGGGTTTTTTTTCCTTTTATGGTCACTATTAGTTTAATAAAAACTATATTCTTGATTTTTCACTAGATAAATAATTTCTGCATCACTATTGTGTCACAATTAATGATAATTATTTAATCCCAAAAATTTCTAAATAAATTCTCATGATGTAGATAATTTTGTTAGCTTTCTGTAGACTATTAATTTTCTAAGTTTCATGAAGTTTATCACTAACTGAAAATTATTATACTTATAGTATTTAAGAGAGTGACAGGTTGTCACTTTCTTTGGTTTTAATAATAATTAAATTATTTTCAAGGAACAAAGTCAATTAAATGAATATAATCCGACCCTTAGGTGATATGGGTCGACTTTTAGTCATCCAATAGGATTTTTCCAAGTGTTAGGGTAATTTTATAATCTTATATTTACCCTTAATTACCCGATTTACCTTTAACTATTGTAAATAAAATTTACCGTAGTTACTATTCATAATTCCCAAAAATAAAAAGTAGATTATTAACATAATTTGGACCCACTGATTACAAATATGGAATACATTTTTCCAAATTCAATACACAAAAGTTGCAGAAATTAAATTAAAATTAATCTCGTTGTTGAAAGAAAACGGGTTTTTGTTTAAAACATTGCAAAAGATTGAATTGATTTAACCTACGAATTCAATGTAAAATCAATGCTAATGACATACATTATATTAAATGGTAAAAATATATTATATTCATACTTTAAAACCATTCAATATTATAATTTAACCACATAAGATATTACAATGAAAAAAGTTGTATTTAATTAAAATATAGCGTGTTTTTACTATTCATTAAAATATGAAAGTCATCAGAATAAAATGAAAAATTTATCCAAAGTAAATTTTTATTTCTTGATTCCAAAGAAGAATTTTATTTTTTAAAATTGAAATTATAAACATGTCAAAAACTAGATTTAAATTGGGTGTGCCATCAAAAGGCGGCAAAACTGCATTTTTTGAAAAATATTTATTTTACCCGAAAAATTTATTTTGTTCTTATACCATGTTCTAGAAAATGTGTAAGATGAATAATAATATTATAAAATTAAAAATTTAGTTAATACTATTCATAACGGCTAGTTCATAATAATATTATAATAATATATCGTTGTTTAGTAAAACCTGGTATTGCGTACAACACACGCTATCGAGGAAGGTCGCGATTGTGTGTAATGCAATCCAAGTCAGGGTTGCGTGTTGTGAAAGAATCCTTCGTTGTTTCGTATAACATAATCCAACCATATTTCATTTATACATTTAATATATATATATATATATACTCAATGTTGCGTAGAATAACTATTATCAAAATTGTGTGTAACACGATCCAAGAATAGTGTTGCGTATACTGCAAGCTAATACGGTGTTGCGTATAGCGCAAGGCAATCTTGGTGTAGCATACAACACAAGAAATTAATGAAATTAAAAGAATATTTTTCATAAAATCTTGGGGTGTTACATAATCCACACAGGAACGCTAGGTGATGATCCACACAGGACCGCTAGGTGCTGATCCAAACAGGACCTCTAGGTGCTGACCCACACAGGATCACTTGGTACTAACCTTCGTATGATCTGTCTCCAACCTCTGCCTCAATGCCAGCCACTGGATTCCTTGCACCTGGTGTGCTTGAGTTCCATAGAGTCTACCACTTGAGATATTGGTCATACCTCGACCGCCACAAATCTCCACAAAGGAGTAACCCAAAGGACCGCCATGTCGTAAGGGTTCCAACGTGACAGACTATGTGTCAATCAGACACCCGGTCTGTGAGTTATAAGCATTTTAGCTCCGGGGGTCCGGTTGGATTTGGGTTCGATCAAACCAGGTCGTACTATAACTATATCCAAAACTCAAGTGTAGTATACCAAAAAGGATCCTCTTGATCCAAGGGTCCCAGCGCTACAGATGGTTCGTCAAACGGATGCTTGGTTCCCAAGTTATGGCCCTTTAAAAGATTCTGGGCCTGGTTGGGCCCAGGTCCAGTCCGACCCTGTCAGACTGACCCGGCCCAACCCAGTCTGGGCTGGGCCATGGCTGAATCAGCCTACTGGGATGAGGTCTGGTCTGGTCTGCAAGGGGGCGGCCCAGGCCATAAGGGGGCAGCCTATAAAGGCGGCAGCCCGCTAGGGCGGTGGCCCGAAAAGGAGGTGGCCTGGTAGGGCAGCGGCCCGGTCTGAGGGGAAGCACGGCCCGACCCGAGGTGGGGCATGGTCCAGTCTGAGGGGGAGTGCGGCCCGGCCCGAGGGGGGCATGGTCCTGTTCGAGGGGGAGCACAGCCCGGACCGAGGGGGTCGCGGCCCGGTCCGAGGGGGGCGTGGCCCGGCCTGAGGGGGGCGCCATCCGGTCCGGTGGGGGAGCGTGGACCGACCCGAGGGGGCATGGTCCAGTCCAAGGGGGAGCACGGCCCGACCTAAGGGGGTCACGGTCTGGTCCAAGGGAGAGCGCGGCCCGTTGTGGAGTCCTCCCTAGCTGGTGCGGTGGGTGTGACCCCCTGGTCTCCCGAATTCCCAAATGGTCCGGAGGCTGTTCGGTTTGCAAAGAGACGACGTCGCATGGGCATCGCTCGGTTGTCACAAAACTTGCAAGTGGGTGGGTTCGGCCTTTGCAACAACTTTTGTCGCAACTTCTATTCGTCGGCAGTACGCTGGTCGCACCGCCTCCCACTCTCTGGGGGCGTAGTGGTCGTGCCACCACATTTTCCACAGTCGACCGCCATGTCGGCCGCCTCCTCCATTCTCCTTCGGTGATGATCCATGAGCTTTTGGTCACTGGAAGTGCGTTATGGCGTACCACACCACCTATGAGGCCAGCCGATGTCGGCCACTCCAATGACCACCTCAGCTCTGTGACGCGACCTCCTCTTGAGGTGTGCGTCGGTGCACGACCTCCTTCGTTTCTGATCTGTGCCTCCGCACCGACACACTTCCATGGAGGGCATAAGATTAGAAAAGTGGCTAAGGGTTTAGGCTGTGTTCATTAGTCCTGCACCCTCTGCGTTAGCTCGTAGACAAGGGGGAGGATAAAGGGGGTTCAATAAATTCACTTGAATTCAAAACAAGAAATAAAAACCCCTACCTCGTAAACTCTTTGGAGATTTCCCGTGCTTGAAGGTGGATCATGTTCTTCTTTCCCACAATAGGTTCCCAATGACTCCACTCGTACGTCATCCTTCGGTTCGTGGTTTGATGTCACCCGTCACCTCCCACTGGGATCGGCTCTGCCCTCTAAGGTTTCGGCGTCTCGAAACTCCTTCATCACTTCGTTTCTTGGCGAATTTGTGCCGATACCCCTCCCTAAACGCCATATATATAGAAGGGGGGGGGGGTAAGTAACGATGTGGAGAATTAATGGGGCTCATTTATTAGGAATCTTTTTAATTTCCCCAACGTTGTTGTTACTTAGACTATAGGGTCAATCCATTTAATGGTTTGACACACCATTGGCCCCACACACCGCTTATTCATTGTAGTTTATGAAAGAAAATAAAATAATAAAATTATTTCAATTATTTTCTTTTAAAAAGTCATAAAACATAACTTTTTCTCCAGACCTATTGCGGTTAAAGTGAAGCCTCCCTTAAGCGAATCCTGGTGTTGCAGATTCAATAGTGCCCTCATATTTTTAATTCGAGCAATGGTTCAAAATTTAGAAAATGTTGCTCATGAATTTACTTAACGTACCCAAAAAAAGTTCATAAATTCATTTCGGGCACACCAGGCCTTAGAATCAAGCACCGTCAATTTTCGAAAACTTGTAATAATTCCATATAATTAAAAAAATTACATGGAAAATCCAGGTCTTTAGAGTTTAGAAAATGGAATCTGTTAGGTGTTGTAGAAACCAGTTAGAAGTGGACAATGAAAATGTGGTTGCACCTAATCCACAGGTGAACCAACAGTTGTTCCAAAGTATCACTCAAGATTTTTAAACTGTTGAGTTAGAACTAAAATTGGATACTCTATTTATGATATCTGTCACTACTAAAAATACAAGTGGAGGAAGTATAGTTTTCTTCACTAGAGGAGCTGACAACTCTAACACTAAGATGAAGAGGAAGTGGGAAACCTATTCTTAATAAGGTGTAACACATCATAATCAGACCACAAGATCAATTAACCTTTCTCCAAGTCCCAATAGAAATATTGGATGTTTTTAGGGTGGTTCACTGAGTCTCATCAAGAGGGAGTGTGCAGCACCACCAAGAGAATGACATAATTGCAACAAGATGGAAAATCTTAAGCGCTTTTGTCATGGTAGTATAAGTTTAGGTTTCTGAGACATTTATTAGGCATTTCTAGCATTATATACTTTGATAGAACAAGATAAATCTCAGAAAGGCACTAATTAGTAGAGTGCAACAATGAAGAAATTTTATGGAGATGAAAAAATGGATGTGGACGATCAGGCGGGACCATCTATGGTGGGAGGTAAAATTATTTTGAATTTTACACTTATGCAAGTGTTGTTTGATACTGGTGCATTTAATTTCTTAGTTGATTCGTGTGTTGTTGATTTTCTAAAATTAAAACTTGAGATCATGTCTTCTGTGATAAAACTTCAAACTCCTCTTGGTGAAAGAAAATGTAGAGCCTTCCTGTGTAGAGAATTTTCTATAATTGGTGATAGAGCTGAGTTGAAATGGGACTTCTCAGACTAGGATATAGATGTCTATGATGTAATCATGGGTATGGATTGGTTAACAATGTTCAAGTCTAACATCAACTATTATATAAGTATGGTTAGTTTCACATTTGAGGATGGCGTCTAGCATCTATTCAGAGGAGAGAGGGTTGTAAAGAAAGGTACAATACACTTGTTGGCACTAGCGGTGGGAACAATATCTTACCAGTTGGTGGAATTGACCTTGGCATTGATGGTAGATATTGAGGATACTAGTTTTCCAGTAGTTTTGGATAAATTTCTAGATATCTTTCCCAAGAACTTCTCAGGGTTACCACGTAATGAACCAACCTGGGACACCATTTAACCTGATACCTGAGTTGATTCACCTCTAACCTAAAGAGCATTCCTAATCTCCATGGGCCAGTGACAAGCACCTAGGCATTAAGAAAATAACCATTGGGAATGATTTCACCCAAAAAATACAACAATAGAGTACAATTTGGAAACATCATTATATATATATATATATATCAATCAATACATACATATTAAGTAAAAATAGACACTAGAAACTGAAAGTTGAGAATAACCACTAAAACCCATCTTCTGGTGGTCCACGACCACCCACCATGTTCCAAGTCACCCACCCTCGATCACCCAAGCACAGACTCACATAGTGAGGCAAGACAATTAAAACCTACTATAAGATAATAAAGGATGTAAAAACCAAAGGTAGAAGCAGGGTGTGATCTAAAGAGCCCAGTAGGATTCCACCAAAGATTCTATGCATTTACTTCATAAGGAAATTCAGATATGCTAAAATAGAAGTACAAATGGGAGATTATGAGGATTAGTTTAAAAATATATTTTCAAACTTTTAAAATTATTTATTAAACTAAACCTATAAAATATACCATTTCACCATTTAAAATCTAATCATTTTCTAGAGAAGCCTTTAATACCATTTCATAAGCTAAAATAAAGTAATAAAAAAAATATGATAATATGCACCCGATATGTAAAGATGAAGAGGAATCAATACAATATATTCAAGGTTCATAATGATAACAAATGAATCAAGTTGGGAAACACTGGTGTTAGATGGTATAACAACCAAGAAAATATCTTTATATTCTATATAAATAGGTTTTGAATTTCAAAAGAATATTTGAACAAATCATTCTTTACATTTTAAATTATGGAAATACTTTAAGAAAAAGCATTACTTTTCAATTGATGGAATATTTCGAAAACAAATGGATTAATAAAACATTTTATATAAAACTGTTTATATAATTTCTCAAGGCATGTAAAACAGTTTACAATAATTGAATATGTATACATTCCAAATACAAACAATCAAGAAACATGGTCATGCTACACATAGGTATGATAGTCCAGGTTATAGGGATCCAACATTGTGAATGGAAAAGTATGTACATATGTGCCCTTAGGCCTAAGGTAAAGGGATATCATCACCATCGCCTAAGGAATAAGATGTGTTGATATGATGTTTTAGAAAATTATATAATGATAAAGTGAAACCCAAAATAACTCACTAACTACCTAAGGATTTCATATTCTCAAGTACAAAATCAATTATGGGAAATTATCTTTATAAAAAATATTCAATTCATCCCATTCACCATTTTATATATGCCAATTTTATCTTTAAAAACCACAATGGGTTTTTAATAAAAAACATGCCTTTCACTAAGATGAGACACTAAGTTTTCCATAAAAATATTTTAAAACATTATCAAAAATAAGGATTTGAAACAAATTCATTCAATTTCACAATCCATTACAAAAATAAATTCTACAATTTAATTTTAAAACATATTCCATCAATTTTATCACAAACCCCCAATTCACAAGAATTGGGTTTTTCACATGTTTTCCATCAAATCAATTTCTACAATTAAATTCAATAATTTAATTGATATAATTTCCATAAAAAACCAAAAACTCAATTGAAATTATTTTAAGGAATTTCATCATTCAAAAAGGGTAACCAACCACATTCATTCACTATTAATCGTTAAAATACCAAACGGGCCATTAAAACAACCATCAATTCATTCCAAATCCTTTTGAAAATTCAACATTAAAAGGGGAAATAATACCCGAATCCTTTCATAATGCATCATTAAAATTCCAAACGGGCCTTTAAAACTATCATTTATTTCAAAGAATCCTTAAAGCATTTAAAAGAAGTATTACAATTCAAAAAGGATTGAATAAATTTCAAAACATGGGATTTCACCCTATTTCCATGAAGATAAATAATTTATTCCAAATAACCCAATAACACCAATTTTTAAAAAGGGGTAAAATAATTTAAAAGGGGTTCTTGGTTATTGAATAAATTCATGAATTTGAAACTATTTAGGAAACACCAAATAGTTCATTTCAATTAATTCAAATCATGGACGTTCATTTTGTAAATCAAATTCCATATAAAGCCCTCAATTTCAACAAAAAAATCCTTTAAAATTTCTTTTAATATAATTCCAAACAATCATGTCATATATCAATTCACAAAAATGTGATAGAAATAAAATTCAAATACATTTAATTCATGACATATCTAGATCCAAGAAAAATTGGTTAAAGAAGATTTTATAAGGGGTTAAGAGGATAAAATCATAGAACATATATTGTAAATAATTGTTTCCTCTAGAAATGGGGATGACCTCATTGATTTAAGGTTCAAACATTCCAAGCGGTTTCTAACAGGTTTGTTCGTAGAACCGGAAACATCCAATGATTCCATATCCATTTGGACCTACTTTCCAAAGGTAAGTGCTCGCTAGTTATGAACTGATGAGGCTTAAGAATTTGCATTGGTTGAGAGGATGGGAGGTCGGACTCATCACACACTTTTGGGGGGAATTATTGTCTACTCTGGGACTCACTTTATAGATTTAAGTTATGTTCGTGAATCCTTATTACATTACCAAGTATAAAAATGAGCTTTCCTTTAAATCTGACAATCAATGATCAGTATGTATGAGATTTAGAGAATCTTTTATATGTATTAGAGGTTATTCATTGATAGAGAATCATCTGTATTTGTTAGAGATTCTTGGTCAATGGTATCCTTCGACACATTATATAGATATCTCTTGGTCATTATGATAACCATACTGGTTTTAAAGCCACTCAGCGGGGCACTTGAAGTTTATTGTCATTCAGAAGGACATAGATTATTTCAGAGTTGGGATCATACCCGCAGATGGGATACCTACGTATCCTTTATTTTGGAAAAGGAATCAAAACCCACGTAGTTCGAGTAAAGAAGTATGAGGTTTATACATGATTGATAGCTCAAAGAAAGATTTCATAATTACTTTTACACTCTAAGCTCACGTGAGTCATGCTCAGTGTGAGAAACAAGAGGTATTGGTAAAACCAGACAATTATGCCATGAAGGATGCAATTATAAGAAATGACTAGGGATTATGTATGTATGACTTCCCAGATAGATGAAGATTAGGATTTAATTCAGGGAAGAAACCCGGGAACAAGGTTCATAAAGGTATATGTACTTTATAGAGATTTGAATACTCTAACTTGGGGCTTATTCCAGAGGAGGATGCCCAAATTAGGAGGGGACTTATGATTGGGTTTTACTCCTGAGAAGGAATCCCAATTCAAAAGTAAATTAAGACTGGTTAAGAGAATTATGACTGGGGATTATTCTTGAAAAGAAGGCCTAGGTTAAGGGAATTATGACTGGGGCTTACTCCTAAAAAGGAGGCCTGGGTTAAGGAAATTATGACTAGAGCTTACTCCTGAAAAGGAGGCCCAGGTTAAGGAAATTAGGATTTTTGGGAATTTGGGGCTTACTCCTAAGGAGGATGCCCAAAATTAAGGGAACTTGAAGACTGAAGCTTACTCCTAAAAAGGAGGCACAGGTTAAGGGTACTTGGGGCTTACTCCTGAAAAGGATTCCCATATTTGGGGATTTGAGATTGGGTCTTACTCCTAAAGAGGATTCCCAAATCAAAGGAATTATGACTGGGGATTAGTTCTGAAAAGGAGGCCCAGAATCAAGGGGACTTGGGGATTACCCCTGAAAAGGATGCCCAAAATAGTCCTCTCATTTCAAAGGATGAGGTTGAATGAATGGAATCTCTAACTATTGTGACATAAAGATATGTAAATTACAAAGTTTTGAGAGATGTTCCATAGAATTTCTTTAATACAAGGATACCAACAAAGGAAACATTCCATAAATGGCTTTGAATATGGTTCTGAAGGCTGAATCTTGAATAGGAGAGGTGGATAGGCATAAGAGAGGTGAAATAGGCAGGAGAGGCACCCAAAAAGATAGGGGCGTGTAAGTCCTGCGTGGGCGTGCAAGTCCTGGTCGCGCAGGTGTACCTGCGCGACACATGGATACTTGCACGACGATTAACACTTAAGGTAATACTTGGGAGAGACCTGGCTGAAGCCTTTAGCATTATCCCTAGGGGCTTCTAGAAGGGTGGTGCACAAGTTCTGTTGAAGGGGTAAGGCGGCGCGCAAGTGAGGCCATTTTTCTTAAGGGCTGGTCACTTAGGCGTGCAAGTGTTTATGAGTTTCAACACTTAGGCCTTCCTCCCCCTCTTTAGATCTTTTGTTCTAGGTAAGAAATTACCTTAGAAGTGTTCAGAAGCTTTGAGAAGAGACTAGGGCACCGGGAGCTCAAATATGAGTTTCTGGAATTTTTTGCATCCTGAAATGGGGGGCCCACCAGGGGTATTTATTGGCCAGGGAAGACCCTGGGTGAAAAATCAAAGTGGGCACGCAATTAACCTGCGTGACCATTAGGCGGCGCGCAAGTATACTTGCGCAACCTTGGTGGAACTTTCACAACCCAAGTTCAAATGAATCTTTGTTCATGCCTTTGTTAATTTTTGATGTTTCTTCAAAGGATGGATCACTTTGGGTTCAAGTTATTTCCCTTTTCATTCGTTTAGACTCTGTGACGGAAAGGAGCATAAACAAAAGTCCCCCCTCAGAGTTGGATCCGAAAGAAAATAGGATTTGACTCTGAGGAAAAAAGAGAAACCAGGGGTCTTTGTGGTTATTGGCAGTTTAAATTCATACATGTCGGACATAAAAAGGCTAATGTTTAATGTCGAAATAGCTTTGACCAAATGGATTGACTCAATTCCTTGATAATTTATCTGAAAACATATTATCATGTTCAAGTATGAGGGAAAATATGTAAATGATGAATTAAGAAATTTTGAATCTGAGGAATGATATGAAAAATGACTAAAAAGGCATTAGAATAAGTAGTTCCCAAGAATGAAGTTACCACTATTTAACAAACCCGTTAGGGGGTTGAATTATGCAGGGCCACCTAAGGGAATTGGATGCATAGTTAAATAATAACATCTTTTGGATGATAAGTCTGTTATGTAGATTGTTTATGCAAGGCCACCTAAGGGCACGTGCTGCATAGTCAGGCAAAAGAACTCTTAGAAATTTACTTTTCTACTGCTAAAAAGATGGTGGAAGTTTATGGGGATTCAAATTTTCCAAAGCATAGAGTTTTCTGTATGGAGAGAGGTGCTTGAATATGGAAAAGATGTTTCCAAACCGGATTGTCTAAGAACTAGATGAATGTTACTCCTATGAAGGTCTGACCCAAACGTAGGGAAGGAAAATATAAACCATAGACTTGAATACTTTCAGATCATGAAAAAGAGTATGGGACAGATGTGTTAAGGATGGCCATTTTTATGGATCCCTACATATTGTCATTAAGACAACTAAGTAAAAAAGAGATTTTCATCCCAAGAATGAAGTTACCACTATTTGACAAACCCATTAGGGGGTTGAATTATGCAGGGCCACCTAAGGGCATTGGATGCATAGTCAAATAATAGCATCTTTTGGCTGACACATCTGTTATGTAGACTATTTATACAAGGTCGCCTAAGGGAACGTGCTGCATGGTCGAGAAAAATAACTCTCAGAAATTGGACATTTTATAACCATAATTCAAGAAAAGTGTTATGGAGATCTGGAAGTCTTTAAGGTTAGGAGTATGACACATAAAAATGGGAATTTTTTCAATGCATGTAGAGATACACAGACCAATGCTAACCATAATCATGTTGTAGCTGGGTCCTGAATTAAAATGTTGGGCTTCACTACGTATCCCATAAGGATGGGAATCAAGCCATACGTAGTTCTTGAAATACAGTTTAACGTCATGTGGGACAAAAGTATGGGAAATCTTAGTTTAGGGTCATAGAGCTCGGACCATAATAATGAATACACAGTGTGTGTTTTCATGAGTACTTCTCATCCAGAGGACTGAAGGTAGAATTTGGGGTTAGGCCCAAAGACTTGGGGCTGGATTCAAGGGATGCTCGAATGTTCCTATGTATCCCATAAGGATGGGAATCAAGACACATGTAGTTCTTGAAATACCCTTTGTACAGATTTGGTTCGTACATATGAAGGGTGAAAATGGGACTTTAGTACAATGATGGTTTGAACCAAGATAAAAGGTTTGAGTATTGCCATGTATGCACGTAGTATTTGAAATATAACATGATCGGAGATCAATGTAAATAATGATTCTCTCTCAGGTGAGGGTATCAAAGAATGTTGTAGTTTATTATTATACAGGACAAAAGTGTTGTACAATTTAACGTCATGTAGCAAGGACAAACGTGAACCAATGTGAAGAGATTGGTTTTCGGATTGAACCTCAGGAGGTTGCCTACGTACCCAGCCTAGAAGGCAAGGATCAAAGTCCGCATAGTTCAATTAAAGAATGAATTAGTGATCAAGTTGTTCTTGAGGAAAACGACCTAAAAATGATGTCGAGACTTACACATGGTTAGCGTCCCAAAGAGGGTGTTATGGTTGAAGTTTACTCTAAGATCACGTGAGTCATACTCGGTGTGAGAAACAAGAGGTACCAACAACCTTAATGATTCACAATTTAATGTCATGTAGGACATCTAAAGGGACTATGCAGTTTAAAGTCTTGTAGTGAGGACTATTGGTGCTGCATAGTTTAATGTCATGTAGCAGGGAAAAAATATAGTTTAACGTCATATAGGACGTATCAAGGGACTTTATTTAGTTTTACGTCATGTCGGACAAATATAGGGACACAGTTTAATGTCATGTTGGACGTGAACACAGTTTTGCATCATTTTGGACAATAAGAGTGTTGTACAGTTTAGCGTCCTGTAGTTAAGACGATGGGGACAATACAGTTTAATTCCATGTTGGACAAAAAGGGGACTGTGTAGTTTAATGTCATGAAGTGAAGACAAAAAATGACACAGTTTAACGTCATGTTGGACATATTAGGAAATTTTTCACGGTTTAACATCATTTTGGACGATGTTACGAATATTTTAAAGTCATATGCATGGAACGTGGATGGTGGAGTTTAACATCTTGCTAGACGATAGCACAGTTTAACATCATGTTGGACGATATCACGGTTTAAGGTCATGTTGGACGTGTATTTGCATTACACAAAATAATTCTTCAAAAATCTAGCATTGGTTGGAGTAGTGATGAGTTCTCCATCCATTGAGATTAAAGAATATGCTCCATTGGAGTAGACCTTATGTAGTAAATAAGTTCCTTCCTCTAATTCCTCTGTTTGATACAGGGAATTCAGGCTCATCAAGATCGAAACAGCGACTGACATATGGATCTGTTAAATGAATCATATTAACAGAACCAAAAATCAACTCTTCATCTGATGAAGACTCTACCTGATTAGCCAATTTAGGTTGTTCCATTTGATGGGACAGTGCCCGTGGCTTCGAAGTAGATGGAATAAAATTCACTAGAGTCAAAGACAAATTAGGCTTTGACACGATTTCATATTCTTCTGATTATTCCTCTTTCTTTGAATTATGTCGCCCTTTTGAGGATTTTCCCTCTGATGAAGAGGGTTTTGTTGTGGCATTCATGGAAGAAGACACAATTGGTTTATTCAATTGCGTTCGCAAAATGGCATGAGTTCAGTTGATCATTTTTCTGACCATCCAATCATTATATTTTTGTGCATTTTTGTTCTTTACTTCCTGCCACTCTCCCTTTTCCTCTGGATTTGTAGCAGTTACAAATGCTACCTGAGCTGAAGAACCTTTCAACTTGACTTGTCCTGAGTCCACCATTTTTTGTAGGAGGTATTTGAAGAAAAAACACCCCTGAATGGGATTCCCCAACATCTGATGAAATGGGAAATAGTTGGGATGGTCTTCATCTCCTTCCTTGTTCAGCCTTTTGGGCCTTGGCAATTGAACCAAATTATTTTCCAGATCCAAAATAAAGTAACTAGGAACTTGTTCATTTTGGAAAGAGTAAATTTTGCTCTTTAAATCCTCAAATTTTTTTCGTCTTTGATATCTTTGATTGTCTTGAAGAAACAACCTCTGTTGTTGAAGCTCAGGAGGCGGAGCCCTTCGAGAAGATGAAGTCTTTGATGTAGAAGCAGGTACAGGTGCTTGTTTAAGCATAACTGTAGCAGTTTCTGCTTTACCCATTCTCTTTCCTGGAGCTGATGGAATTACACGAGATTTATCCTTAGTCTTCAGAAGAGAGTCTTCAATCTGTTGAGAGATTGAAGTAAGGTCTTGAAACCCTCCTGTGTATTTCACAGGGATAAACGGTGTGCACAACTCATCATGCAAATTTTCCACACAGATTGGAAACAATTATTCTTGAGGGAGTGCCAAGCCCAGGGAATATGTCAATCCCTTCTAGCGAGAAATGAAATCTGAAACCCTTTCATTCTCCCTTTGCTTACAATTTGTAAGATCAAAAACTGTTTTCTTTGGAAAATTTGAGCTGGATTAAAGAAGGAATTGTTGACAAAGATCCACCCACCCAGTAATTGACCGGGATTGCAAGCTTGTATACCAGACAAAAGCAGGCCCTTGTAATGAATGTACAAAACACCTGAGCTTAACTGTTTCTTTTTGCTGAGTGGTTCCCATCATAGGATCGCAACGAGAAACAAAATGTGTTAAGTGTTTCTCTGGGTCTCCCGAACCATTAAAGATTTGGAATGTGGTACTTGCAAAATTTGATGGGGGGGGGGGGAATTGCGTCTACCAATTCAGGGTAAGCTCTCTTCTCCGGTTGAACCGGTGCACGCTTTCCCTCCATAGCTTCCAACCGAGTTGTTAATGATTCAATGGTAGTCATTAACTTTTTAGAAACATCCGGTTGAGCTTGGACCTGTGCAAGTGCAATAACTAGAGCTTGGATAGGTGTGGCGACTGGTACCGCAACTAAGGATAACACCACCAGTTGTTGTTGCGCTTGACCCATAGGATTAGACCTGTGAGGGTGTACTAGTAGAGGAGGATATTCTTGATCCATCTTAGTAGCCGCAACAAATTACCTTGGTTGGCTGACTCCAACACGCTTAGAAGGAAGACTACCCTGAAGTAGTTCTGCATTCAACCTTCTCAACTCCATCATCTCTTCCTCTTGTTGTGCGAATCTTTTCTCTAATGAGAGCGATTGGCCTTCTCCAGAGGAAGGGTATGTAACCTGATTATTTCCTTTCCCCTTATTGGACACATTTCGGAGAGGGGGAAGTGGGTTACTTGAAGGATTACCTAGATTCTATGCAATACTTTGATTTCGTGTACGCACACCTTCTTCATTTGTGTATGTGCGCAAAATATCTTAAGTAGGAGCTTCCTCATCTGATCCCTCTGAGTGAACCTCATCTGGGGGATTAGAAACAATGACATTGATGACATTGATTGATGCATAACGCATTTCATATCTTTTATCCACATTTCTGCGATATTTCCTTCTTCCATGTCCCTGTTGAGACACTTCCTTTTGTTGATTTGATCCCTCAGGAACTTCATGACGAACCGTAATGTGGAGAGAATCTCCTGATAATTTGGATCTTCATTACTCTTGGGGATTCTTCCCTAATCTATATAAGAATGAATTTATCTGAGGAAGAGATTGAGGATTTGAAAAAGTCCCCAGTCCTATGGATTGGGGCTGTTCCTACGGTTTCTGCTCAACACCTTGAATCCTATTTGTTAATTCTGAGGGTTGGTTTAAAAGAGTCCCCAGTCTAGAAAGTCGGGGTGGCTCTTGAGTTTCTACATCTGAGACCTTCTTAAAATCTCTCTTGATATTACGGACTTTAGTCCGAAAATTGGATGGATGCATCAGCCTACATCCACTCTTATCACCCGGCTCAAAAGACCGTTGGATGATTTCTGACACTTCTGTCACTTGATGATGTGCTTGCTCCAAACGAGAGGCCTGTTCAATATTCTCATTTTCTTGATGCAGGAGTAATTCAACAACTTTTTCTTTGTATTCCTGATTTTGAGAAGAACTAGTTGAGGCATGTACTTAAGCAAGCATTTGATTACAATCAAAGCCAATTGGATGTGGCCGGCCATGGGCAATAACATTGCATGAGACCATTTTCGGCAGGCTTTGCTGACTGGAGAGTACAGTGAAATGTAGTGATCCATGAAAACCCCATCCCTTGATATGAATACTAGATGGGGCATTGGAAATTAACTAGCACAATCTTCTTAGTGTGCCAAGTCATGAACACTGAAGGGATCTTTGTTGCTTTTCAGCCTTTAGATATCAAGAAACTGAGAGAGAGGCCAAATCAATTTGGTGTTGTAACCCTTCTATTATCTTGACATGATTTTCATATTCATCATAAGATAATATTTTCTTTTTCAACTGACAAAGAGTTTTCCACATGTTGAGATGAATATCATGAATTCCATCTTCCATCAACATATCTGGAATGTCATACTGAGAGTCAGCCAAAGGCCAAAACATAATTGGCACTTCACCTTTCGCCAATTGTTTTCTCATATTCAATACTTCCACTTTATCATTTGATGAAGATTATTATACCTGTTTAGACCAAATCTAGTGCTTCTTTGTTGCTTCATCAGATTCAACAATATCGGTAGAGAATTAACTTATCAAACTAGAAGATGCATGACTCAGGGGTGGTTTGGAGAATGACCTACACCCCGAGCTATCTTCTAATTGAGAAAGTATTTTACCTACTAGTGGTAAAGCATAAGACATAAATGGCTTCACATTTTCAAGTGCCTCAAGATAAGATGGATTTCTTGTCACTACATTGTCTATTGGAGAAATTTCCAAGCAATGTGAATTACTAATGTGGAGAGGACTTTCGCAGTTAAATTCATCATCATGGGGAGGACCACCATGGTGGGTTACAACAAAAGATGAAACATTTTTCTCTTTGGTCTTCTGGCCACAGAGAGGGTTCTTGTGGATCTCATCTTAAGATGAAACTTTGAGATCGACTGAATTTTCATGAAGAAAGCCTTTATGAGGAAGTGTCTGATGCAGACCTTTGGAATTAATGTCCCGACTATTAGGAACTGAGAGATTAGAATCTTGAGTTGCAACAGATAACTGTCTGAGTGCATCAAGAACTCCAGCATCGATCAAGGCCTTGTTACATATTGGCCCTTGATTTCTTGACTGTGTTGGGAGGGTCTTCTTCTTAGACACATTCTTACTCACTTTAGGAACCGCTTTTTGATGAAAGTGATCATTATGGGTAGGTGTATGTGCCTGCTCAGAAGAAATGATCAGGTTAGGCTGATTATCTCCACTCAAATCAGGTGTATGTGCCTGACTTGGTTGTCCGTATGATATGGGGGAGTATGCCCCATAACCCTCTTGGACTAGAACAGAGGTGTGTGTCTATTCCGGAGTGAACTGTTAATGTTTCACTCCACAGGTAGGGATAGATTTTCATTTCTTCCTCTGTGATGCTGCTGAAGTTGTTATAATATCCTGGCAGGAATCCAGAATATGAGCAGGGATTTTCTTCTTCTATTTCACCATTGAAAGAATATGATTGGTGACTTCATCTACTGGAACAGGGATATATGTCCATTCCATGCTTGGAGTAGGTGTATGTTCCTGCTCCTATACTCCTTTTCCTGTCAGTGAATTCTGACAGTACTCAAATGTGGGGACAGAGAGTTGATTCTGCCTTCTGTTTGTCGCTGGATCTTTCTGACTGACTTCTCTAGGTGCTACCAAATGAGACTGTTGGTAGGCTTTATCAATACTAGAAAGTGTATGTGCCTTCTGATTGCACTCCGCCGAACTCGGTTGACGAACTTCCTTCAATACTGACAGACGAGGCTGCTGGTAGGACTGATGAGTGCAAGCAGGTGTATGTGCTTGTTTACCAGTTGTCAACACATTGGGTTGGCAGTCTCCATCATATGTAGTCAGACGAGCCTTCTGACTAGTTGATGATTTATAAACAGGTGTATGTTCCTCTCTGTAGTACTCCGCCGGAATTTCCTGGTGGGATTGGTGCGCTGCTGCCAGACGAGTCTGCTGGACAGTGGAATTAAAACGGATGGGTGTGTGTGATCACTAGTTGCTTTCCACCAAGTTAGGTTGGTGGACTTTTCCAGAAACGACAGAGATGAGAACCTTCTCACTGTTAACCAGTCTTCACCTCTGTTGGTTCATCTTTCCTGCTCGGGGTTGAGGAACCTGAGCCGAACGCCTGGAGAAGACACCCTCATCCTGTTGAGGGCGCACTGTCGCACGAGTCTGGCGGCGATTGTTGGTGGGAGACCTCAGGAAGGACTCCTGTCTCTTTGAGTTAAGGCCCTGAGGGACGTTCTCATTCACCTTCCCAGAATACAGGAGGGAATGGTAATTGCGTTTAAGGGATAACGACCCAAAATGGTTGGAGACAGTAGTTAGCACTGCGTGCTTCTTGATCGCTGGTCATTGCTGTCTGGATGACCAGGGTGAGTTATTCACTTGGAGGGCTTGCCAAGTAGCCTCCAGAGTTGGAATGGTACCATGTTGACAGTACTCCTTAACCAGTGCATTTGATACCCAGTGTTGAAGACGCTGAGTAGGTGATGTCGTCCTCAGAGCAGACGACGATCCAGCAGGAGTAGTAGTAGATACATTCACAGCAGAGGTTTTCACAGCAGAGGCATTCACAGACATGAACTTAAGAAAATCCATTATTGTAATGTATAAGATCTTGGAAAATAGTGTATGTTTGATATAACAAACATAATCAAGATAAGTTCGGCTACTACATCTTTTGGATGAGCATATATGTTATTGATTGCTTTGTTGGCCCTCTCATTGAGTTTTAAATAGGGGCCTAACAAATAAGAAAAACATCATTTTAACTTGGTTAAGGATTCACTTTGGGTTCACAATTTTTTTTTCTCTGGAAATGGGGATCACCTCATTGATTTAAGGTTCAAACATTCCAAGAGGTTTCTAACGGGTTTGTTCGTAAAACCGGAAACATCCAATGATTCTATATCCATTTGGACCTACTTTCCAAAGGTAGGTGCTAACTAGTTATGAACTGATGAGGCTTAAGAATTGTCATTAGAGGATGGGAGGTCGGACTCATCACACCCTTTTGGGGGGAATTATTTTCTACTTCGGGACTCTCTTTATATATTTAAGTTATCTTCGTGAATCCTTATTACATTACCAAGTATGAAAATGATCTTTCCTTTAAATCTGAAAATCAATGATCAGTATGTATGAGATTTAGAGAATCTTTTATATTTATTAGAGGTTCTTCATAGATAGATAATCATCTATATTTGTTAGATATTCTTGTTCAATGGTATCCTTCGACACATTAAATAGAAATATCTTGGTCATTATGATAACCATACTGGTTTTAAAGACACTCAGCGGGGCACTTGAAGTTTATTATCATTCAGAAGGACATAGATTATTTCATAGTTGTGATCATACCCACAGATGGGCTACCTACGTAGCCTTTGTTTTGGAAAAGGAATCATAACCCATGTAGTTTGAGTAAATAAGTATGAGGTTTATGCATGATTGATTGCTCAAAGAAAGATGTCATAATTACTTTTACACTCTAAGCTCACGTGATTCATGATCGGTGTGAGAAACAAGAGGTATTGTTAAAACCAGACAATTATTCCATGAAGGATGAAATTATAAGAAATGAGTGGGGATTATGTATGTATGACTTCCCAGATAGATGAAGATTTGGATTTACTTCAGGGAAGAAACCTGGGAACAAGGTCCATAAAGGTATATGTGCTTTATGGATTTTTGAATACTCTAACTTGGGGCTTATTCCTGAGGAGGATTCCCAAATTAAGAGGGGACTTATGATTGGGTTTTACTCCTGATAAGGAATCCCAATTCAAAAGTAAATTAAGACTTGTTAAGAGAATTATGATTGGGGCTTATTCCTGAAAAGAAGGCCCATGTTAAGGGAATTATGACTGGGGATTACTCTGGAAAAGGAGGCCCAGGTTAAGGAAATTATGATTGGGGATTACTCCTAAAAAGGAGTCTCAGGTTAAGGAAATTAGGATTTTTGGGAATTTGGGGCTTACTCCGAAGGAGGATACACAAAATTAAGGGAGCTTGAAGACTAGATCTTACTCCGGAAAAGGAGGCCCAGGTTAAGGGGACTTGGGGATTACTCCTAAAAAGGATTCACATATTTTAGGATTTGAGATTGGGTCTTACTCTTAAGGAGGACGCCCAAATAAAAGGAATTATGACTGGGGCTTAGTCATGAAAAGGAGGCCCAGAATCAAGGGGACTTGGGGCTTACCCCTGAAAAGGATGCCCAAATAGTATTTTCATTTCAAAGGGTGAGGTTGAATGAATGGAATATCTAAATTTTGTGACATAAAGATATGTAAATCACTATGTTTTGAGTGATGTTCCATATAATTCCTTTCATACAAGGATACCAACAAAGGAACCATGCCATAAAAGGCTTTGAAGATGGTTCTGAAGGCTGAATCTTGAATAGGAGAGGTGGATAGGCATAAGAGAGGTGAAATAGGTAGGAGAGGCACCCAAAAAGATAGGGGCACTCATGTCCTGGTTGCGCAGGTGTACCTGCATGACACATGGATACCTGCGTGGTGGTTAACCCTTAAGGTAATACTTGGGCGAGACTTTTCTCAAGCCTTTAGCATTATCCCTAGGGGCTTCCAGAAGGGTGGCGCGCAAGTTCTGTTGAAGGGGTAAGGCGGTGCGTAAGTGTGTCCATTTTTCTTTAAGGGCTGGCCACTTAGGCCCACATGTGTTGATGAGTTTCAACACTTAGGCCTTCCTCCCCCTCTTTAGATCTTCCGTTCTTGGTAAGAAATTACCTTATAAGTGTTCGGAAGCTTTGATAAGAGACTAGGGCGCCGGGAGCTCAAATATGAGTTTCTGGAATTTTTTTCATCCTTAAATGGGGGGCCCACCAGGGGTATTTATAGGCCAGGGAAGACCCTGGGCAAAAAATCAAAGAGGGCGCACAAGTCACCTGCGCGAACATTGGGCGGCGCGCAAGTATACTTGCGCGACCTTGGTGGAACTTGCACGACCCAAGTGAAAATGAATCTTTGTTCATGAATTTGTTAATTTTTTATGTTTCTTCAAAGGATGAATCACTTTGGGTTCAAGGTATTTCCCTTTTCATTCATTTAGACTCTGTGATGGAAAGGCGCATCAATAATCATGAACCATGTATCTATGAATTATCTAGAAATAATGAATCACAAAACTAAGGAAGAGAATAGAACCACCTACTTGGAATTTAAGGAAACCAATCACAACGAATCTGAGATGTGTTGCCTTCGAATGTGATCAAAGGATCTGAGAAGATAGATCTTGAAAGAGGAGAGAGGAGATCCTAGATCAACAATTCCACATAAATCCATCAAGATCCATCAATACTCAAGGATTTAAAACCCATTAGGAAGAAGGAATAAATAATAGAATGGAGATCCATGATCAAGAAGAAAGGAACTCACCGGAAGATGATCAATGCTTTTATTGGCGCTTCGATCTTCCAAGAGATGGGGTTGGGAGAGACAAAATGCCTCTGGAAGGCACCAAAAACCATAAATATCGGATTATGGTCAAGTGGAAGAAGTTTGGGGTTATTTAGGGGTGTTTTGGGTCATTAATTACAATTTTCAAAAGTTAAAATACCACAAGCACGGTTTCCTAGGTTAAGTCACACGGTTTTCACTAAACATGCGCAAACCATGCACCCAAAATAGAGCCCCTGGAATTGTTTCATGGTTTGGTAGCACACTTTGTCAAATCGTGTGCCAACCATGTGATTCCTACTGTCTGGGTTGTACACTTGTTTCAAATTGTGTTCAGATTGTGCGCAAACCATGCGCAGGCCCAAAAACCCCCAAAAAAGTCCATAAAACTCCAAAAATGACCCTAGAAGACACCCAATCATTAAGTAATCAAAAAAATGGGTCAAGATACATAAAAAAAGTAACGGGATGTTTCAACCTCCCCACCATAGGACTTTATGTCCCTAGAAAGCATATAGTTTGAAAGATAGAACATGATGACATAATAAGAACTCCCTTACTTATCTTTTGAGGTGAACGGTCCATGGTCCAGAAGTGAGACTCACCCAACATTTAACAACACACACAACTACTAGATAAAAACACCAATATCAACACAAGTCTCCAAAAAATATAAATACTGAAGACCTCACATAGGTCTCTCCACTATTTATGATTCAATGAAATGGTGTATCACAAGAGAGGAATGTCTCTTAAACCCAAGAAGATACATCAACCACTCCCCAAGGTGAAACATCAAAGATTGAATATCTATAATCAAGGTAAATAACCAACAAGGATTTATACCATGGGTAAGTACTCAACAACAACCTATAATTTTTCAAACTAAGCCTCATACCTCGATGAGCTCATTAAAACAAACACCATCACCACTATGTGACTGGTCTATCAAAAATACACATTATCCTAGTTACCAAAGTAAATTCCCAAGGATTATCCAAGTCCAAATGGAAAGATCTCAAATATCAAGGCCACAACACAAAAGGGTACTACACTCTGACAAGAGAGATCATACAATATATTGTAAATGATCTCTGGCCATCATGTCAAACAAGAGCAACATAAAGGAAAAACAAACAAGATGTCCAAATATGGAAATCATCATTACATCACCAATCCAAAAAGGACCCAAACCATGTTCCACAAGATATTATCTCAAAGATCACAAAACAAAAGGTTTCTAAAAATAGACAGGCTACAAGAAGGGAAACTAAAATAGTTTTCTCTCTGATATTAGAAACAAAAATCCATCAACCAAAAGCTCCTTCAATTCATGAAAAGCTTCACTATGAGGCCTATGGCTAGAGCCATGTTATCCTGAAGCATCTGCTACACCACATTTAAGAGCTGAAATTATAGACTAAATTCTTCGTTTTTGGTCACCCAACTTGTAGAACCTCATAAAGTGACCTAAGTGTCCACACCATTTATAAAATCTCATAGATTTAGAATACAAGTTCTTAGAATTAACAAGTTCTCATCACTAGAAACACATGGTAAGCTTATTCTTTTTCCATTAAATATGTCTTTTCTAAACCATGGAAAAGGTATTCTTTCCTTCACATTGTTTCACTAGATCTGCTTTATTTGAGAAAGCCTTATCGAGCATCTCCTAATAAGAAATCAACATGACCATAGGCATGGAGGTTAGAAGGTCTGGGTGGATAACTTTTCAAAAAAAGATAGCCTTAATGGATTCATCACCAACAATAGTGGGTATGAAACAAACCAAACATGTGAATTTCTTGGCGTATACTACAACTGATAGTTAGTCTTGACTAAAACCAAAGAACTCAATAACTTTATCCTTGTTCAATTCTTCTAGATACTTTAACTAAATGAATATTGACTTGAAGAATTCCCAAGACATTATTTCATGTATACCAAAGTTAATTACAAGTTCCCACCACTCTTGGACAGGTCCCTTAAATAAGGATAGAATAGACTTGACCTTTAGATATTCAGGAGTCTTGAGAGTATTGAAGATCACATTAACTTCTTGAAGCCACTTCACTGCCACAATATAAGCTCATTCACCATTATAAGAAGCTGGAATACAATCCAAGAATTAATGGATAGGGTTCAATGATTGGAAAGTATCTGGCTCAACCACTCGATATGGAGTCTCGGTAGAGTCATTGAAAAAGGATTCAACTTATAGAAAATGTGAAAAACTACCCTAAGAACTAGACCATAGGACCAATATTCTATATTTCATAAAGGAATTAATGGGAGATACTCTTAAACATCACAAAGAACAAGAATGTCAACTCAGACATCAAATAATACTCATAAGAGCAAAAAATCCTTTAAATAAAGTCACAACCCATTTCAATCAAAACATTACTCTTTCATTTCAAAATAATAAATCTTGTTATAAATAAATTATAGTTTCAAAAACCCTTTACTAGCAGTTTTAAACTATTCTATGGTATCAAAAACATTAACCCCCTTTTTAAAATTAACAAAACCATTTCCATATAAATCCATTAAAAACCAAAATTTATTCTTAAAATATTGTTTTACCACATCAATTAATTGTCTTTGATAATTTGTCTTTCAAACCAAACATTTCATAAAACTAATTTTTGGTAGTTGAAAACATTTATCAAAATACTTAACCAAAAAATGATTTAAGAAACAATTTAGTTTTCACAAAGGATTTAAAATTTTCAACAAGGGATTAAATTTGAAACAAAGAAAAATAGCATGATACAACCCACATCTATAACCAACATAACCAACCTCACATAAGTGAAGTCACTTGTTATAAAATGGGTATGGTTTAAAGTTTAAGACCAAGTTAGAACTATAAGAGGATTGGTTGTATGGGCTAGTAAACCCCACTACTGTTCAAGGTTTTATTTTCAATTTAGCTACACTAATTCCTCACAGTTTACCAGAATGTGAAAACATGGTACCACTATAGTCATCCTTCCATTCTAGTTCAAAAACTCGTAATAGATTCCCCAAATCAATGATAGTATCATTGGGAATCTAAATATAATCTATAATAAGGAAGCCAATAACTCAAAATAAAGACTCAAGTCCCAACAACCCTAGTAACTCAAGTATCACCATGAAGGGGTGGGGATCAAGCACCCACTCACTAACTACCTCTTGAGTCCCGACACATTATTAATCTCATTTCTACCATGAATCGCCCCAAATAAAATAATAATTTCAAAGGAAATAATTTTGATTTATGGAAAGAACTCCTATGATTCCATTTGTAACGAACCAACCCAGGATACCATATAACCCAATACCTGAGTTGATTATCCACTAACCTAAAGAGCAATCCTGATCTCCATGGGCCAGCGACAAGCACCTGGGCATTAAGAAGATAACTGTTAGGAACAATTTTTCCCACAAAAATACAACACTAATAGAGTACAGTGAGGAAATGTCATTATATATATATATATATATCAACCAATACATACATATCAAGTATAAAGAGACACTAGAAACTGAAAGCGGAACATAACCACTAAAACCCATCTTCCGGTGGTCCATGACCACCCACCATGTTCCAAGTCACCCACCCTCTGTCACCCAAGCATGAACTGACAAAGGGAGGTGAGACTGTAAAGACCCGGAATTTCCATGTAATTTTTTTTAATTAAATGGTAATTTTAAGAGTCCATGAAAATTGAAGGTGTGTGATTCTGAGGCCCGGTGTGCCCGGAATGAATTTTTGAACTTTTTTCAGGTATGTTCAATAAACGTGCGATTGGGTTTTTGTAACTTTTTAACTGGTCCTCAGAATTGAAATCTGAGGGTACCATTGAACTTGCAGCACCGATATTCGCTTAAGGAGACCTTCACCCCGACCGCAGTAGGTCAAGGGTGAAAGATAGAATTTGGGTTTTTCGTGGAAATAGAAATAAAATAAAATAAACTTTTATTTTATTTTTATTTATGTTGAAACCTCCCATGTGGATGGTTTAAAGGTGGGGACCACCTAAACTAAAATATCCCAATTTTAATTTGAGGGTGGGGACCACCTGAACCCCCCTAACTCCTCCTTTAATGAGAGAATCCTCTTGAACTCCCTCTTTAATGAGGGAGGTGACCTTTGGTATCCATTATTTTAATTATGCCAATGCAACCCATTTAATGATGCCAATTAATTGTGCCAACATAATTTAATTTGATAAAATTAAATTAAGAATTTGGCTACCTTTTCTTTTTGGTGGAATTGGGGAAAGAGAGAAGCTTTGGAGAATCGTGGAGAAACTCATCCTCTAAATAAGAACGCTCACGCCAATGGGGAACATCTTCAGTGACAACAAACTGACGATCGAGGAAACACCAACGTCACCGACATCCGTATATCCCCAACGACATCGTCTCTTTCCTCGCGACCTCTGTCGAAAAATCTCCAAGTTAGGGGTTTAGTTGTGTATGATTATATATTTCCATGTTCTTACCATCTAAAACAAAGAACGTTAATCAACTCTCTAATTAGTTGATCCGTGGATGTTTTCTTTTGCGGGTTAGGGAATAATCAATTGTCGGGGGTTGTAGAGTTTGACATTCTTCATCAAGATTTTGTTGAGTCACTTTCTACCACTCTAAAGCAGAGGGTGTGGGCCAAACAAACATGGCCCGACCCCTTCTCTGTTATTCTTTTTGGTGTGTTATTTTCAATAGAGGAGGACAGTAAGTTATCCTCGGTGGGGCACGAGAACGGTGGCCGACACCACCGCCAGCCGCGATGAAGGCAATGACACAATAGCGTCGCTTGTGGCCTCTGCTGCCCCATGGACTCCGCTGCCCCGCGGCCACCGTGCAGCCATGGCCTCCGCCACCTGCAGCCTCCACCACCCCACAGCCACTTCACTACTTCGCGGCCTCGCACCGCCCTACGACACCCGCGGCCTCCACCGCCCCGAGGCCTCTGTCGCCCCGTGGCACCCACGGCCTCCACCGCCCCACAGCACCCATGGCCTCTGCCGGCCCGAGGCACCCACGACCTCAGCCTCCCCACAGCACCTGCGGCCTCGGCTGCCTCGTGGCACCCGTAGCCTCAGTCTCCCAACGGCACCCACGACCTCGCGCCTCCCGGTGGCACCCGTAGCCTCGCGCCTCTCCGCGGCCTCTGCCGCTCCGCGACCTCCGCCGCCCTGCGACACCCATGGCCTTTGTATCCCATGCGGCCTCCGCGCCACCTCGTTCCACCCAGGCCGGACTGCCCAACGCGGGCCGGGCCGGGTCGGTCCGACTTGGTCAGACCGGACTCGGACCAGTTTCGACCCTATACTCTTTTTTAGTCATAACATTGGCTCTGGGAATACGTTTGATGAACCATCATCCTGGAAACCTTGGAGTGAGACGGTCCCTTTGCTATACCTCACTTGAGATTTGGATAATGTTAGGATATGGCCGGGTTGGATCGAGCACGAATCCAACCAGGCCCTCGGGACTAAAAGGCTAATAACTTACAGACCGAACATCCGATTGATGCACCGTCTGTTTCATTGATACCCCTATGATTTGGAGGTCCTTTGGGATACTTATTTGTGGGACTTCATGATAGTTGAGGTATCGACCATTGGCTTGAGGAGCGGACTCTCTCGGAGACAAGAAAGCTTAGTACGAGAACCCTGTAGCTAGCTGTGACTTGATAAAGAGATCCTTTGTGGGTTTGTGATTGAGGGTCCCACATGGAACCACTCTAAGATTCCATGTGGGACTACCCGAGCGATCCTGTGTGGGTCAGCACCTAGCGATCTTGTGTGGGTCAGCACCGAGCGATCCTGTGTGGGTCAACACCGAGCGATCCTGTGTGGGTCACCACCTAGAGATCCTATGTGGGTCTGATGATGATTAGGGATCCTTCCTGGGTATGCCTCTTAACAAAGTAAGATGATTCAATAGTTACATATAATCATCTCTACTACTGTACCTAAAAAATACCTGGTGTGAGATGATTTCTTACTTGAGCGATACTTTCCTTTGTGGTAATACCTTGGTGGAATTATTATGTGTGGCATACCTGTGTGGTACTTACCTTCGTGGTATTCCTTCCTTTGTGGAATAGTTGAGCTTTGGGATTTTGAGTCAGACTTTGTGTTTCCTCATGATTGAGATGGGTATACATGATAACTTAGGTATATGTATGGGAATATACCTATGTTGGGTTGACAGTTGATCTCATGCTTTGTGGTTTATCCATTGTTGATTTTGTGATACCTTGAGGGTATCGGGGTCCCTACTGAGTATCTTTATACTCACCCCTACACGGGTTATGCTCGCACCTCGTTGTGTTTGGTGCAGACAATGGACAACGCTGATTGAGGACGAGAGTACCAGGACTGAAGGTAGCTTAGAGGTGGACCTTAGACGAGGCGTACCGCAGAGACGACCGTTCAAGAGTTGTACCTACCCTTTAGGTAGGATCCTTGGAGGGTGATCACATGAGCTATTCCAGTTTACTTGTACTTTTAGTTTCTTGTACTTTACAGTTGGGATTGTATTATGGCCCCTTTATGCTTATTGTACTCTCTCTTTTACTATATGGTTTTCTTGAGTTTGTATCTTGTTGTGTGCTTTGTTGCGTGTGTTTACAGGTTATAAAGGCAATGCCTTTCCAATTTTTAGGGAATATGCCTTCGGTGCTAGTCTCCAGCCCCTAGCCTATGGAAGGCGGACATGGGGTATTCATGGAATGGGCCCCCGGGGATGGGTCATGAAAAATTGGTATTAGAGGAGTCAGTTCTACCATAGAACATTGGACTATGATCTTTTTAATGACAATAGTGTTAAGTGTAGTAAGTGTGGTTATCAGTTAAGAGAATCGAGTGTTGGTGCAGTGGTAGACGTATCCATACACCAGGACCCTGACTTCGGATTTCTGACTCAGTGCATGAAAACACTAATTGCGTGTGTGTTTTGAAAATTCTTCTTGTGTTTTCTTGAGTCATCTCGCCAGGTATAACTAAATGACCATGGTGCACCTGTTCTTTTTCAGGATTCCTCCATGTAGATAGCCATCTAGGGTTTCGAGAGTAGTACGCACTGATAGCCCACCGAGCGATGAGGCCTCGGTACAGGGCCCTATTTCAGTATAGGCACCAGTGGAGGCACCAGAGGTACCATTACCCATTGGGCCACCAATGCCACTAGCCCCAGTAGTGGAGGGTTCACGCCGCTTGAGTGCGTTGCACGAGTTCCAATGCCAGAGGTCACCCAGGTTCAAGGGAGATATGGACCCATAGGTGGATGAGGATTGGCTGGAGGTCATGGTGAGATTCTTCCAACTAGTAGGGAAATCGGCTGATCTCATGGTGATCCTTGCCACCAGTTTTCTAAAGGAAGCAGCAGGCAGATGGTGGAGATTGATGCTCCAGGCTCACGATGAGGTGACACTTCTCTGGCAGACTTCGAGAGCCTATTTCGAGCAGATTTTGTCCCAGTGACTCTTCGCGCAGTGCGCATTCAAGAGCTTCTTCATCTACATCAGGGCAGCATGATTGTGGCTCAGTATTCTGGGAGGTTCACTAACCTCTCATGCTACTCCATTGATATGGTTTGGGACCCATTATTCAGGGCTCGGACCTTCGAGCAGGGGCTCAGGCGAGAGATCAGGGCTTCAATGATTTCTTTTAGCATCCCGATACAGGCAGGGGTGTTAGAGCGAGCCCTCTTAGTGGAGAGTTTTCTTGCTGAGTAGTCACCAGCAGCGAGACCCACCACCAGACATCACATAGAGGAGTCTTTGGTAGCTGGAAGCAAATAGATGTCACATAGGTCTAAGAGGACCATACCTACAGGTGAACAACCATAGGATTTAGGGTCGGTTGTGTGGGGCACCCGAGGCAGAGCCAGTCATGCCAGGAGCGGGCAGTGTTATGCATTCGGCGGGCAGGGTTACATGTCTCATGACTATCCAACCCTCCGTACGGATAATCAGTAGATGGTCAAAGGACCGCCCAGGCTGAGATATAGGTTCGACCGAGGAGTTCTGCAGGGAGAAGGAAGACATGCTAGAGGAGCTGGTCGTGCAGCTGGTGGAGGGCGACGATTTAAGATGTTACCGTCACCACCACTAGGTGGTCCACCCCGAGCACAGGGAGCAAGAGGACAGGGGAAAGATCAGCTCCAGGTACCTGAGGCCTACGATCACGGTGCTTTGGAGATGATACGAGGTATGATCTATGTCTACTTTACCTTAGTTGTAGTATTTATAGACACAGGTGCCAGTCATTCTTTTATTTCCACTACCCTCATTCGGAGCTCGGAGATTCCGACGGAGCCGTTGGCTCGATCCTTACGGCTAGAGACTCCTAACGAAGTATATTTGACGATTACGCACTGGTTCTGGCAGTGTGAGCTTACTCTAGGAGGCGAGAGATTCAGCTGGGATCTCCTAATAGCGGCGTCGAGGTCTTACGATGTCATCTTGGGTATGCACTAGTTATCTATATTCCTTTCTCAGATTGACTGTATTAGGTGAAAAGTGTGGTGTTTTTTCATGGATGGGACCAGGTTTACCTTCACCGGTGAGAAGGGAGGCTCTACAATACATGATGGACTTACCCAAATGAGAGTGCAGCTGATCACTCATCAGTTGGCTAACCTTACCCTCAGAGTAGTTTATGTGGAGAGTCCGAGTTATCCTGTAATGGTGGACCAGTATGCAGATGTCTTCCCTGATGATGTTTTATGTCTACCTCCTCATATAGAGGTGGAATTTTACATTGACTTGTACCCCCGGATGGCACCGATATCTACATCAGCGTATCAGATGGCTCCCGCGGAGCTTCGTGAGCTGCGGGTACAGCTGGAGGACTTACATGGGAAAGGGTTCATTCAGCCCAATGTTTCTCCATGGGCAGCCCCAATTTTGTTTTCCAAGAAGGAATATGGGAGCTTGAGACATTGTGTTGACTATCGGCGCCTGAACCAGGTGACCGTGAAGAACAAGTACCCACTTCCAAGGATTGAAGAGCTCTTTGATCAGCTGAAGGGAGCACAGTGGTTTTCGAAGATAAACCTCAGATCAGGCTATCACCAGCTCAGAGTACGAGACGAGGATGTGCCGAAGACAGCTTTCATATATCGTTATGACCATTACGAGTTCTTGGTTATGTCGTTCAGCATAACCAACACCCCAACATTGTTCATGGGACTCATGAACAGGATCTTTCATCCATACCTTGATAGCTTTGTAGTAGTCTTCATCAATGACATTCTGATCTACTCGACTACTAAGGAGGAGCATTCCTATCATTTACAGATAGTTCTAGACATACTCCAAGAGCACCAGCTTTATGTTGAACTCTCAAAGTTCCATTTTTGGATCCTAGAGGTTCACTTTTGGGGACACGTCATCTCAGAGGCTAGATTTGTAGTGGATCCAGCGAAGATTGAGGTGGTACTTTCTTGGGATTCACCCAAGAGTGTTACAAAGGTATGAAGTTTCTTGGGTTTGGATAGATACTACCATAGATTTGGGCCAAATTTCTCTAGATTTGCAGCACCACTTTCCGCATTGATGAAGAAGGGGAAACCCTTCGTGTAGTCGGAGAGATGCCAGTAGAGTTTTAAGGAGATGAGGCAGAGGTTGACTAGTTCCCCCATCTTGAGGGTTCTACAGAAGGGTGTAGGGTACGTAGTATACTATGATGCATCAGTGACCAGGATCGGATGTTTTTTGATGTAGGAGCGAGCGGTGATCACATATGGTTCTCAAAAACTAAGACAGCATGAGCAGAACTACGCTACCCATGACCTGGAGTTAGCAGTAGTGGTCTTTTCCTTGAAGATGTGGCGACATTACTTGATGGTCGAGCGTTTTACAGTGTACTCTGATCACAAGAGTCTTGGGTATATCTTCTCTCAGAATGACCTGAACCTGAGGGAGCAATGTTGTCTTGAGTTCCTCCAAGACTATGACTTCGAGATAGTCTATACTTCTGGGAAGAGGAATGTTGTAGCATATGCACTCAGTAGGAGGATTGGTATACAGCTTCTAGGTGAGGTGATAGAGCAGCTGGCCACTTTGTAGATATCCTTTGTGGATTGGGATGGAGCAGCTTTTCTTCAGTCTCTTACAGTCACTCCCCCACTTTTTCAGCGAGTCAGGGAGGCGCAATATAGGGACACTAGCTGCGAGGCTCGACGTGCTCAGATATCCACAGGGCAGGCACCTAATGGATTTTCTAAAGGTGGGGAGCATGTCATCCTCTTCAGAGAACATACCTTGGTACTAGTATCACTTCAATAGGAAGTATTTAGGGAGTTCCACACATCCCCTCTAGCAGTACATCCAGGAGTGGCGAAGATGTACCAGGACCTCTGACGGCAACACTGGTGGCTGGGAATAAAGAAATCAGTAGCAGAGTTTGTCTCTCGGTGCCTCACTTGCCAGCAAATGAAGGCAGAGCATCAGGTACCAGCAGGCTTAGTTCAGCCTTTAGAGGTCCTAGAGTGGAAGTGAGATGGGATATCCATGGACTTCATGAAAGGACTTCCACGTACATCTAGAGGTCATAACTCTATCTAGGTGATCATCGACCGACTCACCAAGTTGGCCCACTTTCTACCGATCAAAGATCAAGGTTCAGTAGAGAGCTTGGGATGCCTCTATGTGCAGGATATTGTGCGGATACATGAAGTAATCTTGAAGATTGTCTCCGATCATGATGCACATTTTAATTCCCGGCTATGGAAGGGGTTGCAGGAGACTTTTGGGATGCAGCTTCATTTGAGCGCTGCCTTCCATCCTCAAACGGATGGCCAGACTGATCGGACCATTCAGACCCTTGAGGACATGATGCATGCTTGCATCCTCAACTTTGGTCATAGCCGGGAGGATCACTTGACTTTGGTGGAGTTTTCATACAACAACAGCTATCACTCCACTATTGGGATGACACCTTTTGAGGCATTGTATGGAAAACCTTGAAGATCACTATTGTGCTGGACTAACCTAGGGGAGTCAGAACTAGTGGGACCAGAGATGGTATGGGATACCATAGAGAAGGTGAAGATCACCCAGGAGCGTATGAACACTGCACAGAGCAGGAATAAGTCTTATGCTGACAGGAGATGGAGACCTCTAGAGTTCGAGGACGGTGATAAAATCTTTCTACGAGTCTCACCCCAATGAGGTTTGTAGAGATTTGGCTGAGGTGGAAAGTTATCTTCGAGGTTCATTGGACACTTTCAGGTTCTCATCAGAGTTGGCGATGTGTCTTATCACTTAGCTCTTCCACCTCAGTTGCACGGGGTGCACGATGCCTTCCACATATCCCAACTGAGGAGATACGTGCATGACCTTTATCACATCATCGACCACGACGAGATGGACTCCGACGATGGGGATAATTTTAAGGAGGTTCCATTAGATATTGAGGATCGATAGGAGCGAGTCATTCGTGGGTGGTCGATACCTCTTTTGCATGTTCTTTGGCAGCATGGCAACCTCCAGGAGAGCACATGGGAGCAGGAGGCTTAGATTTGTGCTCAGTTCCCCCACTTGTTCCCTTAGTTTTTGTTGTGGCTTACAGGGATGCAAAGCCCTGAGGTGGGGAGAATGTAAAGACCTTTAATTTCCATATAAATATTTTTTTAATTAAATGGTAATTTTACAAGTCCGCGAAAATTGACGGTGCATGATTCTGAGGCCCGGTGTGCCCGGAATGAATTTCTGAACTTTTTTTGGGTACGTTCAGTAAACGTACAAGCGGGTTTTTGTAACTTTTAAACTGGTGCTCAGAATTGAAATCTGAGGGAACCTTTGAACTCACAGTGTTAGTATTCTATTAAGGAGACTTTCACCTCGACTGTAGTAGGTTGAGAGTGAAAGATAGAATTTGGGATTTTCGTGGAAATAGAAATAAAATAAAATAAACTTTTATTTTAATTTTCTTTCTGTTGAAACCTCCCATGTGGTTGGTTTAAAGGTGGGGACCACCTAAACTAAAACCTCTCAATTTGAATTTGAGGGTGGGAACCACCCAAACCCCCCTAACTTTTTATTTAATGAGATAAGCCTCTTGAACTCCCTCTTTAATGAGGGAGGTGACCTTTGGTATCCATTATTTTAATTATGCCAACACAACCCATTTAATGATTCCAATTAATTATTCCAACATAATTTAATTTGATAAACTTAAATTAAGAAGTTGGATACCTTTTTTGTTTTTTGGAATTTGGGAAAAGGAGAAGATTTGGAGAATCATGGAGAAACTTATCCTCCAATGAAGAATGCTCTCGCCAACGAGGAACATCTTCAGCGACAACAAACTGACGATCGAGGAAACGAGGACGTCACTGACGTCCGTCTATCACCAACGACATCGTCTCTTTGCTCGCGACCTCCGTCAAAAAATCTTTGAGGTAGGGGTTTAGTTTTGTATGATTATATATTTCCATGTTCTTCCCTTCTAAAATAAAGAACGCGGATCAACTCTCTAATTAGTTGATCCACGGATGTTTTCTTTTGCAGGTTTGGGAATAATCAATTGTCGGGGGTTGTAGAGTTTGACGTTCCTCATTCAAGATTTTTTTGAGCCGCTTGATAACACTCTAACGCGGAGGGTCTGGGCCAAACAAACAGGGCCTGACCCCTCCACCATTCTTCTTTTTGGTGTGCTCTTCGCGATAGAGGAGGATGACAAGTTATCCTCGGTGGGGCATGATAACGGCGGCCAGCACCACCACCTACCGCGATGAAGGTAAAGGCACAACAGCACCACCCCATGGCCCCCGCGCCACCGCGGCCTCCACCGCCCCGCGACCCCGCACCGCCGCAAACTCCATCGCTCGTGGCCTCCATCGTGCCACTGCGGCCTTCGTCGCCCCGTGGCCACCGCACTGCCCTGGCCTCTACCGCCCCACGACCACCGAGCCGCCGCGGCCTCCGCCGCCTCATGGCCTCTACCGCCCCACGGCCCCCACACCGCTCCATGGCCTTGCGCCGCCCCACGACACCCGCGGCCTCCGCCACCCCACGACACCTGCGGCCTCCACCGCCTCATGACACCCATGGCCTCCACCGCCTTGCGGCACCCACAGCCTCCACCGCCCCGCGACACCCGCGGCCTCAGCCGCCCTGCGGCACCCATGACCTCATCCGCACCGCGGCCTTAGTTTCCCCACGAAACCTGCAGTCTCAGCCACCCTACGGCCCCCATGGCATCGTGCCGCTCCGCGGCACCCACAGCCTTGCGCCGCCCCGCGGCACCCGTGGCCTCGCTTCGCTCCATGGCCTCTGCTGCCCCGCGACACCCACGGCCTTCATGGCCCACGCGGCCTCCGCCCTACCCCGCACCGCCTAGGCTAGGTTGGATCCAGCAGGTTGGGTCGGTTTGACCCGAACCAGGTTGGCCTAGGCTGGGTCGGGTCGGGTCGGACCATACCCGGACCAGTTTCGACCCTATACTCTATTTTAGCCATAACTTTGGCACTGGGCGTCCGTTTGATGTACCGTTAGTGACGACGGAAACCTTGGAGTGAGACGGTCCCTTTGGTATACCCCACTTGAGATTTGGATAAATTTGGGATAAGGTTGGGTTGGATCAAGCACGAATCCAACCAGGTCCTCGAGACTAAAAAGCTAATAACTTACAGACCGAATGTCCAATTGACGCATCGTCTATTGCGTTGATACCCATATGACATGGTGGTCCTTTGGGATACTTCTTCATGGGACTTCGTGGTAGTTGGAGTATCGACCAGTGGATTGAGGAGTGGACTCTCCCAGAGACGAGCAAGCTTAATGCGGGAACCCTGTAGCTGGCTGTGACTTGAGAAAGAGATCCTTCGTGGGTCTGTGATTGAGGGTCTCACATGGAACCGCTCTAGGATTCCATGAGAGACTACCCAAGTGATCCGGTGTGGTTCAACACCTAGAGATCTTGTGTGGGTCAGCACCTAGCGATCCTGTGTGAGTCAGCACCGAGCGATCCTGTGTGGGTCAGCACCGAGAGATCCTATGTGGGTCAGCACCGAGTGATCCTGTGTGGGTCAGCACCTAGAGATCCTATGTGGGTCTGATGATGATTAGGGATCGTTCGTGGGTTTACCTCTTAACAGAGTAAGATGATTCAATAGTTACATCTAATCATCTCTACTACTGTACCTAAGAAATACCTGGTGTGAGCTGAGTTCGTACCTGAGCGGTAGTTTCCTTTGTGGTAATACCTTGGTGGCATTCATATATGTGGCATACCTGTGTGGTACTTACCTTCGAGGAATTCCTTCCTTTGTGGAACAGTTTATATTTGGGCTTTTGAGTTGGACTTTGTGTTTCCTCATGATTGAGATGGGTATACTTGATAACTTAGGTATATGTATGGGAATATACCTAAGTTGGGTTGACAGTTACTCTCATTATTTGTGGTTTATACTTTTTGGATTTTGTGAGACCTTTAGGGTCTCAGGGTCCCTACTGAGTATCATTATACTCACCTCTGCATGAGCTATACCTGCACCTCATTGTGTTTGGTGAAGACGATAGACAGCGCTGACTGAGGACCAGAGTACCAGGACTGGAGGTAGCTTGGAGGTGGACCTTAGATGAGGCGTACCGCATAGATGACTGTTCGAGAGCTATACCTACCCTTCAGGAATGATACTTGGTGGGTGATCATAGGAGCTATTCCAGTTTACTTGTACTTTCAGTTTCTTATACTTTTTAGTTGGGCTTGTATTCTGGACCCTTTATGCTTACTGTACTCTCTCTTTTAGTACAAAGTTTGCTTAAGTTCGTATCTTTTTTTGTTCTTGGTTAAGTGTGTTTACAGGTTATAAAGGAAATTCCTTCCCAGTTTTTAGGGAATACGCCTTTGGTGCTAGTCGCCAGCCCCTAGCCTATGGAAGGCGGGCTTGGGGTAGTCACGACATGGGCCCCGGGGGATGGGTTGTTACAGAGACAATGAACACCTACTATAAGATAATTGTAACAACCTGAGATTTTATGAGAATTATTCCTTTTAATTTCATTGATGTCTTGTGTTGTACGCTACACCAAAATTATCTTGTTCTATACGCAACACCGTATTAGCTTGCAGTATATACAACACTATTCTTAGCTCGTGTTACACACAATTTCAAGTTCCTTTTGTGAAATTATTCTACGCAACATTAAGTATAGATTTTGTTTAATGTATAAATGAAATATGTTTTGATTATGTTATATGCAACACCAAACGGAGCTTTCACTACACACATCCCTGACTTGGCTTACATTACACGCAATCAAGACTTTCCTCGATAGCGTGTGTAGTATGCAATACCGAGTTTCACTAATCGATATATTATTATAATATTATTATGAACTAGCCGTTATGAATAGTAATACCCACTTTTTGAAATTTTATAAATTTTATCTTTCAAAATGAACTTTATTTTTGGATTCGTAATATCGAAATTAGCCTAGGGTGAAATTTTGGTATTTTTCTGAAAACTTTAAATTTTTGATGAATAGTGAAAACACTGGGTTACTATTTAAAAACCGACTTTTTATATAAATAATTATTTATTTTATTTAAATTTATTTTAGGTCAAAATTGATACATAATACCTATATAAGTTCAATTTAATTCATTGGAGTCATTTTATAATAATTTTAGACATATAAAAATTTTATTGAACTTTTCACCATCTTTTACCCACCTCCTAGGAGAATTTGAAAATTTACATAAAACTTAATTTTACCGCTTCTGTGAGTGGAATTTCGGAAATCCGAGAGACACGGTTAATATCAAGGAGTAAAATGTGGTTCAATAAGATAAAAATAATTTTTGGTGAATATTAACTTTTTGCTTTTATTTACCACGGTTAAAAGTAAATAGGGTAATTAAGGGTAAAAATGATATTATTATTACCATAACACATATCCTAATTCTATTGGTTAAGTTTAATTCGAAAAAAAACAACCTTAGGAATAAAATATGACCATTTAGGTCCACATGGATTAGATTAGGACATTTATTATTATTTTATTTAAAGAAGAGTTAAAATAGTTAAAACCAAAGTTTAATAACTAAAAAATATTTAATATAGGGTTATACATAAGATAAATTCGACTATAAATATTCATTAGAAATCTATAAAGATTTAATACATAATGGTAATTTATTTATAATTTTTGGACAATAAATAATTTATTTTATTTATGACACAATGATGATGTAGTAATTACCTGATTAATGAAATATTAACATAATTGATGTTATAAATACCCAAATAAATGTAATTTTAGACTTTTTATGAATTACACTAATTTTCTAGGTTAATATGACATGTAAGTATTTATTTAAGTAACTTTTTTAGAACTAATCATGTTGTTAGGATGTTTTCAAAAATCAATTACCAAATAGTGTCAAAATTGACATAAAATAGTTTTTAAAACAAATATTATATTATTAATTATTATTTTATTCCTAAAAATCTAAGGTTCGGCCAAATGACTTAGATAAGGATATATATATTAATAATGAACCACTTGGGGTTAGTTTTTCTTTTTATAGTAAGTTTATTAACCATATAGTGTAAGAAAACAAGAAGACACGGTAAAAGTTAAATTATTTAACTTAGAGTTAAATCTAAATGATAAGGTTAAAATAGGAACCTAAACTTTTCTAAAACCTATTGGTTGAGATAATTTCTACCCATACCCACTTTAGATTCGAAATAAATAAATTTTTAGCTATTATAAACCGAATATGACTTTATTATAAAATAATATTTTATGTTTTTTCAAAGGTGCCCCTCTCCTCCCTTACAAAAAGGGCACCCCTTCCCTCTTCTCTTCACACACCCTTTTGAGCCTTGAAGCTCAGCCAAACCCTTCCAATTCCTCTTCCCAACCTCTCTAGTTACATCATAGAGGTTCTGGTCTTCTCAAAAGACCAACTCTAGTGCCCTAAGAAGAAGTTTAAAGGATGTGCGTCGAGGAAGAGGTAATCTCTTCTACCGACTCTTTCAAGTTTCTTTCTTCTTATACTTCATCTTCTTTAGTTGTTTCATTATAAAGTAATAACATTAGTATTAAATATATACTGATATGTTATTATAAATGTGAAACAACCCTATTTCACCTTATATCCATCCTACGGAAAACGAAATCACCGCGCGTGCGTACGTATGGAATACCGTTTCCACGCCATGGTGTAATCAGTTTTTCCACCACCACCTTACTTGGATGGGTATAATGGTGTAAAGAATAACTATATATAATTATTATAACATCATACTGATTCTGTGATATTATATCATCCACTCCAATTCAATTCAATAATTATGGGAACGATATCATCGTTCGTGCGTACGTACGGATTACCGTCTCCACGACGCGATGAGATTCATTCTCCATGTTAACAATTCAATAATGATTATAAAGTATATATAATAAATAATAATGAAATATATGACATGATAAAGATAATATATTTATGTATGTATATATATATATATTTCATCTACATACTTCCATTCAAGTCAATAAGGAAAAGAAAACAGCGTTCATGGGTACGTACGACCTACCGTCTCCATGAACGGTATATTTAATTTCATTTATCTATCTATTATATATATATATACTGAATATATATGATATATAAATCATGATTTACATTCTTAAAGTAATTAAATCATGATATAATTAATAATAATATCATGAACAACAAGTCCAAGCACGTAAGATAAATAAAACGATTTTACCCAAAACGCTGCTTTAACATGGAATTTACAAAAGAACGGGTAATATAAAGTCATAAGTGAACCATATATGATATCATAACAATGAATATGATTCTGTAATAAGTCAATGACTTTATTTAAATCATTATACAGGAGTTTCTGATATGTATGAAGCATATCGGACCTAAGGTAAGGGATAATTTTGCAAATCTCATTTTATCCGAGATTGCTTATACGTAAGTATTTACTGGGGCTATGTTTATCATCCATGTCCATGTTTTCTAAAACTATTTTCATAAAATGTTTAGTATTCTTCCATGTATGTTGAAAGTCATTTTTACCCTTTTATGACTTTTACCACAAGGTTTGGAAGGAATCTTTCTTTTGTTTACCATATGAGGTACTTTTTGACTTTTCTAAAAAAAGTACGAGGAGAATGTTTTTTTTAACTTATATGGCATGAATGGATTTTTACAGTTTCATAACTCCTTGTTTTCAAGAAGCTTACTATACAATATTTCATGAATATTTTCAACAAAATACTTTTCTTTTAAAATTTCATAGCATTTTGTAAAAAGAAAATTATTTTGAAGAAGAAAGGATATTTTCCTCAAGAATTCATTTCAAGTGTTTTATCAAAACCACTTTCCATCCAAGATAAAATTATTTCATATGTGTATGTTTCAGGTATAATGTCTCTATGATTTAAATGGTTCCACTTTTCTTATGATGAAATGATATCCATTTGTTTTATATGGATTATGTTACTATGGGATGATGTTTATAAAACCCATTTTATTCTTTGGGTTATGATGAATGAATTATGTTTATTTTGTGGAACAAGTAATAATGATTTCATTATGAGATGGGTGGAACCTATATCTACCTCCAATGCATTGGGTAAAGATTTATATCTCATGAGATATACATTGCTAGAACGGTAAGTTAATCTGGTTCAGTGTTACAGGACTGGAACGAGGAGTGAACTCGATTCAGAAAGGGACTTTGTCCACTAAGATGGTCTTGGCAGCAATGCCTTGGCTACTATGGAAATCATAACATGTGATTAATGGTTTCCACAATTACATGTTTTATTCCCATGTTATTTTATCATGATTAATGTTTCTTTATGATCTATGCCTTACGTACTGCCAAGATTTCTTTCACAACTCAAGATTTTGACGTTTAAACTTTATGTTCATGTTTTGAAGTTCAAATGTATATGGTTTGTTTTATTTTCTCCATGATTACCCTTACTGAGCATTTAAGCTCACCCTTTATATGTTTTTTTTCCCAGGATATAAATAAAGGTTTTAGGTAAGAAAAAAAGGGAAGATCTTTATGGGAGATGTTGAAGATCTTTCACAACGATCAGATGATTATGTTCTGAGTTTCTGAAGACACTAAACTATTATGGTTCTTTGCTGTTTATTTTTGTTATGTATTTAGTATTCTGAAAAAGTAAAGTAATTTCCATGTAAGTCCAGCTTTGGGACTCTACAGTTGGTATCAAAGGTTTGGTTTAGTCAACATTTGGAAACTAGGATGCGAAAACTTTAGTGAGATCCCTAGAGATATTTCTAAAGTATGTCTAGGGATGTCCCTAAGGTTAAGTATAAGTATAGGTTATAATCCTAGAATTACGATAACAATAGTAGAATTAACCCTAAGATGTTATATATTAAAGGTAATCCTCCTTTATTATGTTGTTTTCCCTGGCATGATTTTTTCCTCTCACACTATTTTTTTTGGGTTTTATATGATGGCTGGAACCTGAAGGAACTGTGTTGATCAATGTAATGGACAATGCAATGATTGTCCTCCTGAACAAACCAATGTTATGGGAGATGGAGTGAAAAATCTTATTGCTATACTTACACAAGATATGAATCATTCTGGACTTCAAAATGAGCAGAGAAGGGAACAATATTCTATTGAGTCCTTCATGAGGCAACATCCACCTTCTTTCAGTGGGTCTTCTGATCCACTTGTTGCTGAAAAATGGATCAGTACCACTGAAAATATATTTTCCATACTTCGTTGTTCGGAACATGAAAAAGTCATTCTATCTATTTACCGTTTAGAAGGTGAAGCAGATCAATGGTGGACTCTAATTAAGAATACGAGTCCCCAAAATGAAATTGAATCCATAGAATGGGACGAGTTCAAGAACTTATTTTTCAATAAGTACTTCCCTCATATTCTTTGAACAAATATGGAAAAGGAATTCCTTGAGCTTAGGCAAAAGGATGATGAATTTGTTGGTATATACGAGGCGAATTTTAAAAGGATTTCAAGGTATGCATCTGGCTTTATCATCCAACCTGAAAGTAAAGTTGATCTATTCTTCAGTGTCTTAAAACCAAGTCTTCGAAGGGCATTAGCGATAAGAGACTTCAATAGCTATTAAGAAATTGTGAGTTTTTCTATCAAGGTAGAAATGGAAGTTGGTGTTACATATCCATCTCATGGTTTTGACAAGAAATAAAAGATGGAGTTCAAGGAGAAATCACAGAATAATGGTGAAAAGAAGATGAATGTTTCTTTATGCTCAAAGTGTGGAAAGAAGCATGGTGGAGATTGTCTTAAAGGGACTAGAAAATGTTTTAAGTGTGGAAAAGATGGTCATAGAGCAGCTCAGTATCGAAGTAATGGAAAAGGGTTTCTAATGATGTGAATAAAGAAAAGACTACAGAGAACGCACCACCAACACTTAAATGCTTCAAGTGAAAGGAAATAAGGTATTATGATAATCAATGCCCTAATCCAAGGGTTAATGATGATCAACGCGAGAAACCTCTTAAGGAAAAGGACAAAGGGAAGTCACATGCGATCACTGTTAGAAATGTTGAGTATGAAAATGATGTGGTGGAATGATTATGTGTTTATGTAAAGGGATTCCAAAATAATGTTGTGGAATATCATTTATAGTATTTTGGAACATTGGAATATCTATGTAATGGTTTATTGTGGTTTTCGATAATTATATGGTACCGATAATCATGAAAAGTGATTCAAATATTTTGGAAAGCAGATGATATGTGCATAATGAAGGGTTAAGGAGATAATTAAATGTTTGATAGTATTCATGAGCTCATGACTGATATAAGGACAAGGTTATATCATGGTTTGAGTGTATAAATTTTTTGGATTTTGGTATGTGGAAAGAGTTAACTTTTGACAGCATTCATGTTTTCACTAAGGTTCAATGGGTATTCATTTTTCAAGAGAATACATGATTAAGGTATTCACATGATTGGAATGTGACCAACAAGATATATGAGGCATAAATGATGGTATTCACATTCTTTTTATATGACCTTTTTAGTAATCGTTCTCTTTATACTATAAGTTTGTAAAGAAGTATTTTGGATAAGCCTAAAGATTGGAATGGATTATGTTGAACATAAGTTAGTATTGTTTAAGGCTAGAAATTTTTTCGATATTATTGATAGAATGTTATGATAGAGTAGTTTAAGAAAAGGGACAACCTATAGAACGGGCGACAACCCGTCACGTCAGACAGAGTTGCAGTAATCGAACCCACAACCGAAGTGCGACAGGCCTTTATCGCCTACCACTGGAAAACAGGAATTCCTTGGTTAGTAGAAACTAGTTTTATTTTATAAATAGGTATGGTAGATGAAGTATAAGACCATTTTTGGAGCCATATACGATTAATCTCACCATAATATGGACTTATGTATATAACTTTTGCTAACCCTAGGTTTGAGACAGATGGAATGACCTATCATTCTATCGCATGATCTGCTAACACTTCGCAAAAGACAAATTCAACTTCATTTCTTTAAGAGATGAAGTGGAAATTGTTTAAGGCATGAGAAACGGTAAGATTGTACCAAAATCAAGTAAGTATTTCTTTTAATGCAAAAAATCTTCAACTTTAGGGAAATGATCTTGAAAACCAAAAAAGTTGTCCTAGTGTCATCATATCTGATGAATCAGATGGTACCTTAGATCATCACAAATTTATGGCTTTGTGATTATTGGCTTTTTCATAGCCATGTCCTCTACCACTCTTCATCTGAACATGATGGTTAGATTTTTCTTCCATATCCATATTTTCACCTATGTTCTCATATGTGAAAACCCAGTGATGAGTTAATTTGGGTAACCGTTATGTTTCTAAATTTACTTTTTAAAATTAAGTTTTATTATTCCTTTTAACGATGTGGGTTTCTATGAAAGAAACTTTCAAGTAGTAAACCATTTATAACCCTGACAAATTTCAAGGGAGAAATTCATTTTAAAGGGGGAAGAATGTAACAACCCGAGATTTTATGAGAATTATTCTTTTTAATTTCATTGATGTCTTGTGTTGTACGCTACACCAAAATTATCTTGTACTATACGCAACACCGTATTATCTTTCAGTATACGCAACACTATTCTTGGCTCATGTTACACACAATTTCAAGTTAGTTTTGTGAAATTATTCTACGCAACATTAAGTATAGATTTTGTTTAATGTATAAATGAAATATGTTTTGATTATGTTATACGCAACACCAAACGGAGCTTTCAATACATGCATCCCTGACTGGGATTTCATTACACGCAATCAAGACTTTCCTCGATAGCGTGTGTAGTACGCAATACCGAGTTTCACTAAATGATATATTATTATGATATTATTATGAACTATCCATTATGAATAGTAATACCCACTTTTTGAAATTTTATAAATTTTATCTTTCAAAATGAACTTAATTTTTGGATTCGGAATATCGAAATTAGCCTAGGGTGAAATTTTGGTATTTTTATGAAAACTTTAAATTTTTTATGAATAGTGAAAACACTGGGTTACTATTTAAAAACCGACTTTTTATATAAATAATTATTTATTTTATTTAAATTTATTTTAGGTCAAAATTGATAAATAATACCTATATAAGTTCAATGTAATTCATTGGAGTCATTTTATAATAATTTTATATATATATAAATTTTATTGAACTTTTCACCGTCTTTTACCCACCTCCTAGAAGAATTTGAAAATTTACATAAAACTTAATTTAACCGCTTCTGTGAGTGGAATTTCTAAAATACAAGAGACACAGTTAATATCAAGGAGTAAAATGTGGTTCAATAAGATAAAAATATTTTTTGGTGAATAGTAACTTTTTACTTTTATTTACCACGGTTAAAAGTAAATAGGGTAATTAAGGGTAAAAATGATATTATTATTACCATAACACATGTCCTAATTCTATTGGATAAGTTTAATTCAAAAAAAACAACCTTAGGAATAAAATATGACCATTTAGGTCCACATGGATTAGATTAGGACATTTATTATTATTTTATTTAAAGAAGAGTTAAAATAGTTAAAATCAAAGTTTAATAACTAAAACATATTTAATATAGGGTTATACATAAGATAAATTCGACTATAAATATTCATCATAAAGATAAAAAGAATTTCATACATAATGGTATTTTATTTATAATTTTTAGACATTAAATAATTTATTTTATTTATGACACAATGGTGATGCAGTAAATACCTGATTAATAAAATATTAACATAATTGATGTTATAAATACCCAAATAAATGTAATTTGAGACTTTTTATGAATTACACTAATTTTATAGGTTAATATGACATGTTAGTATTGATTTAAGTAACTTTTTTAGAACTAATCATGTTGTTAGTATTTTTACAAAAATCAATTACCAAATAGTGTCAAAATTGACATAAAATAGTTTTTAAAACAAATATTATATTATTAATTATTATTTTATTCCTAAAAATATAAGGTTAGGCCAAATGACTTATATAAGAATATATATATTAATAATGAACCACTTGGGGTTATTTTGTCTTGTTATAGTAAGTTTATTAACCATATAGTGTAAAAAAAACAAGAAGACACGGTAAAAGTTAAATTATTTAACTTGGAGTTAAATCTAAATGATAAGGTTAAAATAGGAACCTAAACTTTTATAAAACCTATTGGTTGAGATACTTTCTACCCATACCTACTTTAGATTATAAATAAATAAATTTTGAGCTATTATAAACCGAATATGACTTTATTATAAAATAATATTTTATGTTTTTCCAAAGGTGCCCCTCTCCTCCCTTATAAAAAGGGCACCCCTTCCCTCTTCTCTTCACACCCTTTTGAGCCTTGAATCTCGGAAAAAACCTAACAATTACTCTTCCCAACCTCTCTAGTTACATCATAGAGGTTCTGGTCTTCTCAAAAGACCAACTCTAGTGCCCTGAGAAGAAGTTTAAAGGAGGTGCGTCGAGGAAGAGGTAATCTCTTCTACCGACTCTTTCAAGTTTCTTTCTTCTTCTACATCATCTTCTTTAGTTGTTTCATTATAAAGTAATAACATCAGTATTAAATATATACTGATATGTTATTATAAATATGAAAAAACCCTATTTCACCTTCTATCCATCCTACGGAAAACGAAATCACCGCGCGTGCGTACGTACGGAATACCGTCTCCACGCCGTGGTGTAATCAGTTTTTCCACCACCACCTTACATGGATGGGTATAATGGTGTAAATAATAACTATATATAATTATTATAACATCATACTGATTCTGTGATATTATATCATCCACTCCAATTCAATTCAATAACTATGGGAACGATATCATCGCTCGTGCGTACGTACGGATTACCGTCTCCACGACGCGATGAGATTCATTCTCCATGTTAACCATTCAAGAATGATTATAAAGTATATATAATGAATAACAATGAAATATATTACATGATAAAGCTACTGGATTTATGTTTATATATATATATATGTCATCTACATACTTCCATTCAAATCAATAAGGAAAAGAAAACAACGTTCATGGGTACGTACGGCCTACCGTCTCCATGAACGGTGTATTTCATTTCATTTATCTATCTATTATATATATATATATACTGAATATATATGATATATAAATCATGATTTACATTCTGAAAGTAATTAAATCATGATATAAGTAATAATAATATCATGAACAACAAGTCCAAACACGTAAGATAAATAAAACGATTTTACCCAAAACGCTGCTTTAACATGGAATTTACAAAAGAACGGGTATTATAAAGTCAAAAGTGAACCATATATGATATGATAACAATTAATATGATTCTGTAATAAGTAAATGACATTATTTAAATCATTATACAGGAGGTTCTGATACATACGAAGCATATCAGACCTAAGTTAAGGGATAATTTTGCAAATCTCATTTTATCCGAGATTGCTTATACATAAGTATTTATTGGGGTTATGTTTATCATACATGTCCATGTTTTCTAAAAATGTTTTCATAAAATGTTTAGTATTCTTCCATGTATGTTTAAATTCATCTTTACCCTTTTATGACTTTTACCACATGGTTTGGAAGTAATCTTTCTTTTGTTTACCATACGAGGTACTTTTTGACTTTTCTGAAAAAAGTACGAGGAGAATGTTTTTTTTAACTTATACGACATGAACGTATTTTTAAGGTTTCATAACTCCTTATTTTAAAGAAGCTTACTATACAATATTTCAAGACTATTTTCAACAAAATCCTTTTCTTTTAAAATTTCATGGCGTTTTGTAAAAAGAAAATGATTTTTAAGAAGAAAGGATATTTTCCTCAAGAATTCATTTCAAGTGTTTTATCAAAACCACTTTCCATCCAAGATAAAATTATTTCATATGTGTATGTTTCAAGTATAATGTCTCTATGATTTATATGGTTCTACTCTTCTTATGATGAAATGATATCCATTTGTTTTATATGGATTATGTTATGATGGGATGATGTTTATGAAACCCATTTTATTCATTGGGTTATGATGAATGAATTATGTTTATTTTGTGGCACAAGTAAGAATGATTTAATTATGAGATGGGTGGGACATATATCTCCCTCCAATGCATTGGGTAAATATTTATATATCATGATATATACATGGCTGGAATGGTAAGTTAATCTGGTTCAGTGTTATAGGACTGGAACGAGGAGTGAACTCGATTCAGAAAGGGACTTTGTCCACTAAGATGGTCTTGGCAGCAATGCCTTGGCTAATATGGAAATCATAACATGTGCTTAATGTTTTCCACAATTACATGTTTTATTCCCATGTTATTTTATCATGATTAATTTTTCTTTATGGTCTATTCCCCAAGATTTCTTTCACAACTCAAGATTTTGACGTTTAAACTTTATGTTCATGTTTTAAAGTTCAAATGTATATCGTTTGTTTTATTTTCTCCATTATTAACCTTACGGAGCATTTGAGATCACCCTTTATATGTTTTATTTTCCCCAGGATATAAAGAAAGGTTTTAGGTAAGAAAAAAAAGGGAAGATCTTTATAAGAGATGGTGAAGATCTTTCACAATGATCAGAAGATTATGTTCCGAGTTTCCAAAGACACTAAACTATTACAGTCCTTTGGTGTCTGTTTTTGTTATATATTAAGTATTCTGAAAAAGTAATGTAATGTCCATTTACGTCAAGCTTTGGGTCTCTACAATAATAAAGGCTACAAACACCAATGGTATAATCAGGTTGTGAGATAAAGAGCCCAGTAGGATTCCACCAAAGATTCTATGAATTTCCTTTATAAGTAAATTCAGATATGATAAAATAAGAATACAAATGGTAGAGTATGAGTATTAGTTTAAAAATAGATTTTCAAACATTTAAAATCATTTATTAAACTAAACCTGTAAAATGTACCATTTCACTATTTAAAATCTAAACATTTTATTGATAATAATTTAAAAACATTTCACAATATAAAGTAACGTAATCAATAAAAATATGAGAATAAGAACCTGATGTGTAAAGATGAAGAGGAATCAATACAATCGATTCATGGTGCACAATGTTAATAAATGAAGCAAGCAGGGAAACTCTAGTGCCAGATGGTATAACAACCAAGAAAATAGCTTTCTAATATATATAAATAGGTTTTTCATTTCAAAATAATATTTGAACAAATCATGATTTACATTTTAAATTATGGAAATACTTTAAGCAAAATCATTAATTTTCAATTGATGGAAAATTTCAAAAAAAATGGCTTAATAATTTTTTTATGTAATATAGTTTATAAAATTTCTCAAGCCATGTAAAATAGTTTACAAAAATGGAATATGTATACATTCCAAATAAAAACAAGCAAGAAACATGGTCATTCACCACATAGTTATGATAGTCTAGGTTATAGGGATCCAACACTATGAATGAAAAAGTATGTACATACACCCCTTAGGCCTAAGGTAAAGGGATATCATCACCATCTCCTAAGGAATGGGATGTGCTGATATGATTTTTTAGAATGTTTTAGAATGATCAAGTGACATCCAAAATAACTCACTAACTACCTAAGGCTTTCACCCATTCGCCATTTCAAATATGCCAATTTTCTCTTTCAAACCCATAATAGGTTTTTAATAAAAAAACATTTTTTTCACCAAGATGAGACCCTAAGGTTTCCATAAAAACATTTTAATCCATTTTCACAAATAGTTATTTGAAACCAATTTATTAAATTTCATAATCCATTACAAAATTAAATTCAACAATTTAATTTTAAAACATATTCCATCAATTTTATCATAAACTCCCAATTCACTGGAATTGGGGGTTTTCACATGTTTTCCATCAAATAAATTTCTACAAATAAATTCAACAATTTAATTGATATAATTTCTATAAAAAACAAAAAACTCAATTAAAAACCTTTTAAGTTATTTCATCATTCAAAAAGGGTAACCACCCACATTCATTCACTATTAATCATTAAAATACCAAACGGGTCATTAAAACAACCATAAATTCATTCCAATTCCTTTTGAACAATTCCATATTAAAAATGGTAAAAATACCCGCATCATTTCATAATGCATCATTAAAATTACAAATGGGACTTTAAAACTATCATTTATTTCAAAGCATCTATAAATAATTTAAAGTAAGTATTGCAATTAAAAAAGGATTGAATAAATTTCAAAACATGGGCTTACACCCTCTTTACATAAAGATAAATAATTTATTCCAAATAACCAAATAAAACCAATTTTCAAAAAGGGTTAAAATAATTTAAAAGGGGTTCTTGATCATTTAATAAATTCATTCATTTGAAACTATTTTGGAAACATCAAATAGTTCAATTTAATTAATTAAAATCATGGGTGTTCATTTTGTAAATAAAATTTCTTCAAAACCCCTTAATTTAACCAAAACATCCTTTAAAAGTTCATTTAATATAATTAAAAAAAATCATGGCATTTATCAATTCACAAAAAGGTGAAAGAAATCAAAGTCAAAGACATTTAATTCATTCCATATCCAATTCCAAGGAAAATTGGTCAAAGAAGATTTTATGAGTGATTAAGAGGATAAAATCATAGAAAATGTATTGGAAATCATGAAACATGTATCTATTAATTATCTAGCAACAATTAATCACAAAAAAAAGAGAAGTGAATAGAACCAACTACTTATAATTTAAGGAATCCAATCACAATGAATCTGAGATGTGTCACCTTTGAGGGTGATCAACGGATCTAAGAAGATAGATCATGAAAGAGGAAAGAGGAGATCCTAGATCTAAAATTCTACATCAATACATCAAGATTCATCAAAACTCAAGGATTTAACAACCATTATGAAGAAGAAATCAAGAAGAGAAGGGAGATTCATGATCAAGAAGAAAGAAACTCACCATAAGATGATCACCGCTTCGATTGGCACTTCGATCTGCCAAGATATGGGGTTGGTAGAGAAAAAATGTCTCTTAAAGGCTTCTATAACCCTAAGTATTAGATTATGGTCAAGTGGAAGAAGTTTGGGGTTATTTAGGGGTGTTTAAGGTCATTAATTATAATTTTTGGAAGTTAAAATACCACATGCACTATTTCCTAGGTTAAGTCACATGGTTTGCACTAACCGTGTGCCCAGAATTGAGCCCCTTAAAGTGTTGCATGGTTTGTCTCAACAATTTATCAAACTATACACCAACTGTGTAACCCCCACTTTCTGGGCTGCACACTTTTTTTAAATTGTGCACAGACCATGCACAAACCATGCATAGGCCCAGAAACCCCCCAAAAAGTATGAAAAAATACAGAAACGAACCTAGAAGATACCCAATCATTGGGTAATCAAATAAATGGGTCAATATACATAAAAAAGTAATATGATGTTACAACCTCCCCAGCATAGGACTTTCTGTCCCCAAAAAGCATCCGGTCCGAAAGATAGAACATGACGACACAATAAGAACTCCCTCACTTATCTTGTGAGGTGAACAATCCATGGTCTAGAATTGAGACTCACCCAATGGTTAACAACACACAAAACTACTAGATGAAAACACCTAGATCAACACAAGTCTCTAAACAAGAGAAATACTAGAGACCTCACATATGTCTTCCCACCATTTAAGATTCAACAAAATGTTGTCACATAAGAGAGGCACATCTCTTAAACCCAAAGAAGATACTTCAACCACTCCCTAAGGTTAAACAACAAATATCTACCATCTATAATCAAGGTAAATAACCAAAAATTATTTCTACCATGGGTAAGTACTAAACAGTAACCTAGGATTTTTCAAACTGAGCCTCATACATCGATGAGCTCATTAAGAAAACATCATCACCACCGTGGGACTGGTCTATCAAAAATCCACACCATCCTAGTTACCAAAGTACATTAACAAGGATTATCCAAGTCCAAAAGGAAATATCTCAAACATCAAGCCCACTTCACAGAAGGGAACTACACTCTCACAAGTGATATCATCCAATATATTATAAATGAGCTCTGAACATCAAGTCAAACAAGAGGAACATCAAGGAAAAAAACAAGATGTATAGAGATGGAAATCATCATTACATCACCAATCCAAAAATGACCCAAACTATGTTCTATGATATATTATATCAAAGATCACAAAACAAAAGGTTTCTAAAAATAGGTAGTCCACAGGAAGGAAAACTCAAATATTGTCCTCTTCGATATTTGAAACAAAAATCCAGCAACTAAAAGATCCTTCAATGCGTGAAAATATTCACTTTGGGGCCTATGGATGGAGGCATGTTATCATTAATCATCTACTTACACACATTTAGAATCTGAAATTCCAAACCAAATTCTCCATTTTTGATTACCCAACTTATAGAACCTTATAAAGTGACCTAAGTGGCCACACTGTTTACAAACTATTAGATCTTTCACATAAAACTTCTTATAATGAACAGGTTCTCATCACTGGAAACACATGGTAGGATTCTTATTTTTCCAATAAATATGTCCTTTATCAAATTTGTAGAAGGTATTCTTCCCTTCACGTTTTTTCACTAGCTCTATTTCAGCTGAGAAAGCCTTATTGAGAATCTCCGGAAAATAAATCAACCCAACCATGGGCATGGAGGTTAGAAGGTGTGGGTGGAGACCTTTTCTAAAAAAGATAGCCTTACTGGAGTCATCACCAACAAGGCCAAGTATGAAACAAACCAAATGTGATAATTGCTTGGAAAATACTAAAATTAATAGTTCATCTTGACCAAAACCCAAGAACTTGGTAACTTTCTCCCTCTTCACTTCCTCTAGATACTATCACTGAATGAAGACTGGCTTGAAAAATTCCCAAGACATTACTTCATATATACCAGAGGTAATTACAAGTTCCCCCCCCCCCCCACTCCTAACTAGGTCCCTCAGATAATAATGGAATAGAATTTACCTTTATAGATTCAGGAGTCTTGAGAATATCGAAGATCACATCAACTTCTTGAAGCCACTGCATTGCCTCAAGAGAACCCCATTCACCATTATAAGAAGGTGGAATAAAATCTAGGAATTCATGGATAGGGTTCAATGGTTGGAAAGTATCTAGCTCAACTAATCGATATGGAGTCTGGGTAGAGTCATTGACAAGGGATTCAACTTTTAGAAAATGTGAAGAACTACCCTAAGGTCCAAACCATAGGACCAACATTTTATTTTCATAAAGGACTTTCTGGGAGACAGCCTTAAACATCACAAACAACAAGTGTGTAAACTCATACATCAAATAATACTTATAAGAGCACAAAATTCTTTAAACAAATTCACAACCCATTTCAATAAAAACATTACTCTTTCATTTCAAAATGATAAATCTTGTTATAAATCAATTATAGTTTCAAAAACCCTTTACCATCAGTTTAAAACTATTTCATGGTATCAAAAGTGTTAACCCAATTTTTTAAATTAACAAAACAATTTCCATATAAATCCATTAAAAACAAAAATTTATTCTTAAAACATTATTTTACCACATCAAATAATTGTCTTTGATAATTTTTCTTTCCAACCAAACATTTCAAAATACTCATTTTTGGTAGTTGAAAACATTTCTCAAAATACTTAACCAAAACATGTTTTAAGAAACAATTTAGTGTTCGCAAAGGATTTAAAATTTTCAACAAGAGATTAAATTTGAAAAAAAAGAAATATCATGATATAACCCACATCCATAACCCAAATAACCAACCTCACATAAGTAAAGTCACTTTTTAGAAAGTAGATAAGGTTTCAAGTTTAGAACCAAGTTAGAATAGTAATATTCTTGGTTTTATGGACTTTTAAACCACACACCAACCTCACTACTATTCAAGGTTGGATTTCCAATTCAGCCACACTGATTCATCATAGTATACCAGATCATGAAAACATGGTCCCATTGTGGTCACCCTTCTATTCTGGCTCAAAAAATCATAAGAAATTCCCCAAATCAATGATAGTCTCATTGAGAATCTAAATATAATTTATCATAAGGAAACCAATAAAATCTAAAAAATTTCTTGAGAAGCCTTTAAAACTGTTTCACAAGCTAAAGTCAGGCAATCAAGAAAAATATGAGAATATGCACCCGATATGTAAAGATGAAGAGAAGTCAATACAATCAAGTCAAGGTTCATAATGATAATAAATGAAGCAAGCAAGGCAACTCTGGTTCCATATGGTATAAAAACTAAGAAAATATCTTTCTATTCTATATAAATAGGTTTTTTATTTCAAACAAATATTTGAAAAAATAATGCTTTACATTTCAAATTATGGAAATACATTAAGAAAAATCATTACTTTTCAATTGAAGGAATATTTCGAAAACAAATGTCTTAATAAAAAATTTATATAAAATATTTTATATAATTTCTCAATGCATGTAAAATAGTTTATAATAATGTAATATGTATACATTCCAAATAAAAAAAGAAAGTAACATGTTCATGTTCTACATAGGTACGATAGCCCAGGTTATAGGGATCCAACACTATGAATGGAAAACTATGTACGTACACCTCCTTGGGACTAAGGTAAATGGATCTCATCACCATCGCCTAAGGAATGGGATGTGCTGATATGATGTTTTTGAACGTTGTATAATGATCAAGTGACACTAAAAATAACTCACTAAATACCTATGACTTGCATGTGATCAAGTAAAAAATAAATTATGGGAAATTATCTTTATAAAAAATATCCAATTCATCTCATTCTCTATTTCAAATATGCTAATTTTCTCTTTAAAATTCATAATGGGTTTTTAATAAAAAATATTCCTTTTCACCAAGATGGTACCCTAAGGTTTCCATAAAAAATTAATCCATTTTCACAAATAGGGATTTGAAAAAAAATCATTAAATTTTACAATCCATTACAAAATTAAATTCAACAATTTAATTTTAAAACATATTCCATCAATTTTCTCAGAAACCCCCAATTCACTAGAATTAGTGTTTTTCACATGTTTTCCATCAAATCAATTTCTACAATTAAATTAAACAATTTAATTGATAAAATTTCCATCAAAAACCAAAACCTAAATTCAAAACATTTTAAGGAATGTTAACATTAAAAAAGGCTAACCACTCACATTCATTCACTATTAATCATTGAAATGCCAAATGGACCATTAAAAAATCATCAATTCATTCCAAATCCTTTTCAACAATTCAATATGAAAAAGGTTAATGATTCCCTCATCCTTTAATAATGCATCATTAAAATGATAAAAGTTCCTTTAAAACTATCATTTATTTCAAACCATCCCTAAAGCATTTAAAGGAAGTATTACAATTCAAAAAGTATTGAATAAATTTCAAAACATGGTCTTACACCCTCTTTTCATAAAGATAAGTAATTTATTCCAAATAAACCAAGAACTCCAATTTCCAAAAAGGGGTAAGGTAATTTAAAAGGGGTTCTTGTCCATTTAATAAATTCATTCATTTGAAACTATTTAGGAAACATCAAATAGTCCAATTTAATTAATTCAAATCATGTATGTTCATTTTGTAAATCAAATTCCATCTAAAGCCCTCAATTTAACCAAAACATCATTTAAAAGTTAAATTAATATAATTACAAACAATAATGGCATTTATCAATTCTCAAAAAGGTGAGATAAATCAATTTCAAAGTCATTTAATTCATTCTATATCCAATTCCAAGTAAAATTGGTCAAATAATCTTTTATGAGGGGTTAAGAGGATAAAATCATAGAACATGTATTGAAAATCCTGAAACATGTATCTATGAATTATCTATCAATAATGAATCACAAAATTAGGTAAGTGAATAGAACCACCTACTTGGAATTTAAGGAATCCAATCACAACAAATATGAGATGTGTCACCTTTGATGGTAATCAATGGATATAATAAGATAGATCTTGAAAGAGCAGAGAGGATATCCTAGATTTACAATTCCGCATCAATCCATCAAGATCCATCAAAACAAAAGGATTTTACAACTATAGTGAGAAGTAATCAAGAAGAGAAGGGAGATCTATGATCAAGAATAAAGGAGATCACCATAATATGATCACTGCATCGATCGGTGCTTCGATTTGCCAAGAGATAGATTTGGGAGATCCAAAATGCCTTTGGAAGGACTCTATAACCTTAAGGATCGTATTATGGTCAATTGGAAGAAGTTTGGGGTTATTTAGGGGTGTTTTGGGTCATTAACTACAATTTATGGAAGTTAAAATATTGCGTGCATGGTTTCATGGGTTAAGTCGCACGGTTTGTACTAACTGTGTGCCCAGAATAGAGCCCATGAAAGTGTTGCATGGTTTGGATGCACACTTTGTCAAACTGTGTGCTAACCGTACAACCCCCATTGTATAGGCTTCATACTTTTGTCAAACTATGCTCAGACTATGCACAAATTTTGAGCAATCCTAGAAACCCCCACAAAAGCCCGAAAAACTCTAGAAATGACCCTAGAAGATACCCAATAATTGGGTAATCAAATCAATGGTTCAATATACATAAAACAAGTAAAAGGATGTTAAATACCACCTATAAGGGAAGTAGAGTTTACAATTTATCTCCTTATGGGGACCAATCCCATTTCCCTTCAATATTATTGAATGGCACTAGAAGAGTTGAGGGAATTAAAGGTGCAGTTAGACAAGTTGGAAAGAAAAGGTTTCATTTGTCCATGTACGTATTCAAGGGAAGATCCTATCTTTTTCATGAAGAAATAAGGTAAAACTTTTTTGATTTTTGTTTATTATCATAATCTTAACAAAGTTATGATAAAGAATGGATATCCACTTCCATGCATTGATGATCTATTTGATCAATTGAAGGGACCTTAGTGGTTCTCAAAAATTAACTTGTGATCAGGATACAACCAATTGCAAGTTTGGAAGGAGGATATTTTAAAGACAACTTTCAGAAGAATATATGGCCACTATAAATATGTAGTCATGCCTTTCAGTCTTACTAATGAACCAACTGTCTTTATGGCATTGATGAATTGAATATTTCAGCGATATCTAGATTCTTTTGTTGTGGTTTTTTTAATGGAATTTTGGTGTATTCAAGGAAAATGAATGAGAATGATCAATACTTGGTGATAGTGTTGGTAATCCTGAGGGAACATCGTTTTTATGAAAAATTGTCAAGGTATGATTTTTGGATGCAATAGGTACGCTTTCTCAGCCATGTAATTTCTGAAAAAGGTGTTTTGGTGGAACCTGAAAAGATATGCTATCATATCGTGGAAACCACCAAAGAATGTCTTTGAGATATGAAGTTTTCTTGGTAGATTTTTTTATTCATGATGCTTTGTGCATGACTTATCATGGATATCCTCACCAATGACAGCTTTGAAAAATAAGAATGTTCCATTCCAATGGACTGGGAATTACAAAAAGTCTCTCCAAGAGATGAAAGTTCTACTCACATCATCACCTATTATTATTTTTCCAGAATCAAGATAAGGTTATGTGGTATACTATGATGCTTTGTGATATGGTTTGGGATGAATTATTATGCAAGGATACCATGTGGTTGCTTATGTCTCAAGGAAGATGAGATTATATGAGAAGAACTACCCAACACATGATTTGCAGTTAGCTAAAGTTTTCCATGATTTGAAGACTTGGCGTCATTATCTCTTTGGTGAGAAATTTACTATTTTCATGAACCAAAAAATCATGAAACATATTTTCTCACGATAGGAATTAAATCTAAGGAAAATGATATGGATGGAGTATCTCCATATGTTTGAATTTGACTTGATGTATACACTAGGTAAGGGAAATATGGTGGCTGATGCATTAAACAAAAATTCATATGCTTAGTTGGGAAAAGAATCTTCAGATGAGTGGTAGTTGATGTCGGTCATAACCGACATGTATGTGTAATGTAATGATTGAGGTGATGTTGCGGTTTTCTTTTCAGTTTTTTTGGTTCCTGATTTGGTGAAGATGGTTAGACAAGCACAAACATCTGATACAGAATGCTTGGTTATGAGTTCAAAACTCAATGGTGGGGAGACTATTAGGGGTTGGAAACTTGATGGGAGTTTAGTGTTGTTGTTCAGAGATTGGATGGTTGTACCTATGTATTGGTAGTAGAAAATTCTTCATTCTTATCACCATTCTAGATGGGTTGTTCATACGAGAATACAAAAAATGTATAAGGCATTGAAAGAATAGTTTTGGTGGATTATTATAAAACGAAAAGTGGATGAGTTCATTTCAAAGTGCCTAACTTGTCAGTAAGTTAAGGTAGAGCATTAGTGACCAGAAGTTATGTTACAGTATTTACCAATCCCATTGTAGAAATAGGAGTATTTAGCGATGGATTTTATTATAGGTCTCCCAATAAAGGTTTGGAAACATGATTCCATATGGGTGATAGTGGAACAACTCACCAAGTCGACCCATTTCACCCCTATTCGTGAAACTCATACGGTGGAGGATCTATCCAAAATATATATCCAAGAAGTGGTAAAGATACATGGCATACCAATTTCGATTTTTTAGACAGAGATCTGAGGTTCATATCTCATTTTTAAAAATCCTTATAGAAAGCCCATGGGACTCAGTTGACTATGAGCATGTCATATCATCCTCAGGAAAATGGTCGGTCTAAGTGGATGATATAAATGTTGGAAGAAATTTTTCATTATTTTGTAATATATTTTTTGTCTCATGGGAAGATCATATACCCATAGTGTATTTATCTTATAATAACATCTATTAGGCCTCAATAAATATGGATTCGTTTGAAGTGTTGTATGGGTGTCATTGTCGTTCTCCATTTTGTTGGGTAGAAACAGGTAAAACTTCCTTAGTTGGGTCGAGTCTTGTACAAGAAATAATATAGATGATTCAATTGATCAGTAAATGGATGGAGATGGATCATAGTTTTCAGAAAGTGTATGAAAATCATCTTCGAATACCATTTTCATTTGTGGTGAGCTATAATGTGTTCTTAATGATTTCTCCAAGGCTTGGGCACCATCATTTTAGGAAGTAGGTAAATTTATCTTCATGATACATAGGCCCTTTTGAGATAATGGAATGGTTTAGAGAGGTGGCATATCGGTTGGCATTAACACCATGGTTAAATTTTGTGCATAATTTTTTCCATGTATCCTAGTTG